>OW443352.2:10125000-13082500 GCA_937001555.2 Hypsopygia costalis
TAATCAATAGAAGTACTCGTGTAAAATTTAGGATAAAATAGTCCAACTAATCTCGTTTTCCCATATAAACCAACTAATCTCAAAACTTTGGACCTCCGTTTTACCCTCTTAGAGGTAAAATTTGAAAAATCTTTTTAAGTAATTCGTGTCCACTACGTTATATTTTCAAATCGATGCCATTGTCGTAACTAACGTCCCAGAAAACCATAGAATCGACACCCATATTGATATTATGACATTTCAACCCCATTGCACCCCTACAGAGTTGTCACGTCGGCTATCTTGGATTATTAAATAGTTGTTTTTTTCGTAGTCAGCGACCTGATATACCATAAAACCGACCAAGTGCGAGTCGGACTCGTGACGAAGGGTTCCGTACCATTATCTATAAAAACACATTTATTGTATAGGAGCCCCCCCTTAAATATTTGTTTTATTTTTATTTAATTATTTATTTTTAAAGTGAATATGTAACTAAATATTATGACTGAGTATTTCAGGCGTTTACCTATTGCCGTTATCAATTGTGAGCAAAAAAGAACAAAAAGATCACGTTTGTTGTATGGGAGCCCCCATAAATATTTATTTTATTCTGTTTTTTAGTATTTGTTGTTAGAGCGGCAACAGAAATACATCATCTGTGAAAATTTCAACTGTCTAACTATCACGGTTCATGATATACAACCTGGTGACAGACGGACGGACGGACGGACAACGGAGCTTTAGTAATAGGGTTCCTTTTTACCCTTAGGGTACAGAACCCTAAAAAACAATATCTATGATAGACTTTTTCAACACATTTTATACATTTCAACGCCATCGCACCCCAATAGGAGATGATGGTCAAGTTTTCACCCTACGGGTACAATAAATAACAATAATAGGTAATTTCTGGGATAAAAACTATCTTAGGTAAGTATGTCCTTTCCCAGGACTCAAGGTATCTCTCAACCAAATTTCATCTAAAACGGTCCAGCGATTTAAGCGTGAAGAGGTAACAGACATTCTGTCGCATTTATAATATTAGTATGGATTGGCGTTCCGAAAACCCGTAAAAACGACACATATATCGATATATAGACATTTCAACCTCATCACACCTCAAAAGAGAATGATCGTCACGTTAGCCACGTTGGATTATAAAATAATTGTTGTTTTTATAATCAGCGACCCGATAAACCATAAAAACAATACCCATGACGTTTTTCACCCCATTTTACTCCTTTAGGGGTTGAATTTTGGAAAATCCTGAAACACGTGTTTACTCATTTAAGTATAGAAGTACTCGTGTAAAGTTTCGGATAAAAGAGTCCAACTAATCTTGTTTACCCATACAAACTTTGGACCCCCGTTTCACCCGCTTAGGGGATGAATTTTGAAAAATCCTTTCTTAGTGCACCCCTAGACGTCATTAGGAACCTACTTGCCAAATTTGGAATCTCTAGACCCAGCGGTTTGGGCACATATAAGTCAGTCAGTCAGATTCTTCTTTTATAGATTTAGATTATGGGAATTCTGGGAATAGAGACGGTTTCTCCTGCACCGCTACCTGTTAAAATTTGAGCCTCTATTATATTTTGTTGCAACTGGGTTACTTTTAGCCGAGTTCCATTGCAAAGTTGTGGTCTTAAATTTCGGAGCAGAATAATCGGAATGCCAATTTTTTTCGGATATTGCGACTTCTGACAGAGTCGGCATGCAAAGGCATAAAGACTCATTCATAAAACTATTAAGCTTTCTTATCTTTTGTTTACATTCACAGATGGTCAAATGCTTTGTTTGTACAACGCTCAAAAAAGTACTATTTATTTGGTGAGGGCAATTAACTTACCGTTCTTAGGTACCTGCCCAGCATCCAAATGTGCAACAAAAAATAATGACGTAATAACATCTAATTAAACTCGAAAGTAATCTACTTTTAACGAATGAAATAAACAAAACAATGCCCCAACTAAAGAAAACAATATTTAATAACTTATCTACTAAAATAAGCAAATCGAATTGTAAACAATTTGCAGTGAATAATAATGCATTTGCAAAACAATAATTGTCACGTGTCTGCACGTTTGGGCAAGCACACTTAGGCATATTTTTTCTATGCCGTACTACCATCGTTTTTTACTCATGTGGTACCACGCCGCGTAACGACCCCGCCGCCCGCTCCCTGCCCCCCGCGCGGCTGCACTCATTGTGTACGGGCGCGGTGCTTGGCAAGTTTCTGACTCAACCATAAAAGATAGACATATGCTGTCGTGGGATAATTTTTATATTATTTTAAGGAGAACATTTCCGTCATACATGATTTCTGTGTAGCTTTAACCATTAAGGCTGAACACGCGACGGAAGCTTAAGAAATGGAGTAACTTGTCTCGTTTTCCCAACATTTCCCTTCACTGCTCTGCTCCTATTGATCGTAGCGTGATGAAAAGTATACTATAACCTGCCCAGGAGTATGAAGAATAATTGTACCAAGTTTCGTTAAAATCCGTCGAGTAGTTTTTGTTTCTATAACGAACATACAGACAGACAGACAGACAGACAAAAATTTTACTGATTGCATTTTTGGTATCAGTATCGATCACTAATCACCCCCAGATAGTTATTTTGGAAATATATTTCATGTACAGAATTGACCTCTCTACAGATTTATTATAAGTATATATAGATTAATGTTAATTTTATCAAATGTACAGACACGCGGTTCCTACTGTTTTATTATATGTATTGATACAAATTATTACTATCCCTACTTATAAAATTATACAAATCCGTTACCCTAAGGTTGCCTTGAAAAGATTGCTCTCAACAATAAGGACGCCTTGTTGCATATATCATCATCATCAGGTCATTTTAGTCTCCACTACAGGAGCACGACCCTCTCTCGTCCGTTTCAGACAGAAGGAGGATTTGGCCTACACTCCCCACGGTTACCAGACGGGTTGGGGAGGCCTGATCGATGTTTTATAATGTACTAGCTGACCCGGCAAACGTTGTTTTGCCATACACATTAATCGTTTAGGGGTATAAAAAATAGATGTTGGCCGATTCTCAGATCTACCCGATATGCACACAAAATTTCATCAAAATCGGTCAAGCCGTTTCGGAGGAGTATGGCAACGAAAACTGTGACACGAGAATTTTATATATTAGATTTGCCTTAGTCGCCTTGTACGACATCCACGGGAAGAGACGGAGTGATTCTATTCTAGTCTGCCGGAAACCACACGGCCAGTTGCATATATACAAGTCTGTAATAATTCATTAATTCACTGTACTTGTCATTTTGACGAGCTCGGTGGCGTAGCGGTTAATGACGCGGCTTCGACACCAACGCTCGTGGGTTCGATTCCCACATAGGACAAACATTTGTGTCCATGAACATGTCTGTTTGTCTCAGTCTGGGTGTTTTCTATGTATCATAAGTATGTATATACAAAAAAAAATGTATTTACGTATGTTTATCAGTTGTCTAGTACCCATAACACAAGCTTCGCTTACTTTGGGGCTAGATGGCGCTGTGTAATTTGTCTGACAATATTTATTTATTTTATTTATTTATTTGTATTATGCAAATAAAGCATATTTTATCAAATGTGAAAGTGAGTTTGATTGTTCCGCTTTCACGTCGAAACTACTCGACCGATCATAATGATACTTTGTACACATATTCTCAAAGATATTAGGAAGGGTATAGGACCTTTTTATTTTCAAAAAAATAAACGTGGTGGAAGCCACGGGAGGAAGCTAGTAATATCATAAATGGTTTATTTAAAAGTGTGTTTGTTTGTTTGTCCTACGATATCGAAAGAAATAATTTGAGGTCTGGAAAGATACACTTTTTAATTGGGTTTGGGAGATACAAATAAAAAAACAAATAAATCATTTATTCATTCAGTTGTAGTGAAAAAAAAGTATTCTGCTCAGAATGCAATGATCGCCACCTTCTTTACACCACGGAGGTGCTAAACGAGCATATGACCCACCTGATACAAGCTATTAGCGCAGCCTATAGCCACTTGCACCGCCAAGGCATTACAGATGCGTTGCCGAATCTCTAAGATCATATTCACGCTCTTCTTAAAGAATCCCATACAGTAGTCGCAAGGAAAACCTCGACAGCAAGGTCTTTCCAAAAATAAATAATAAATAAATATTTCTGGTCAATTTACACAGCGTCATCTAATCCCAAATTAAGCGCAAGGCTTAGACAACTGATACATGTACTTAAATACATTTTTTTTTATAAATACATACGGACAATACATAGAAAACACCCAGTCCAAGACAAACAGACATGTTCATGCACAAAAATGTTTGTCTTGAGCGGGGATCGTACCTCCTCGGGAGCAAAGTGTCCATTGTAATCCATTCGACCACCGACCACGTCAAAGGAGGTGAGCCACATGCTCATTTGCCCCCTCTCATATAAAAGTACATAAAATTATTAATCTTTTACAGAAGCAAAGAGAAAAAAGTCAAATCAATAAAAAAACTCTCTTACTTAACGTCAAGTAAAGGTTAAGTAATATATATTAATATTGCTTCGCTAATGAATCCCTAGTTGTAAGTGCTTACTTGATTTGTAACTAAGTATAAGTTTTATTAAATTGTACTCAGAGGTATCTATGTCGTAGGAGGTTCAGTAGGTGGAAGCTTTTGTTATTACTATTACGAAATGCCTACATATACGCAAAGGTCACATTTTGAAATGGGAAAGGTAAAAGGAACATTAAAATACATAGATAAAATAAAACACCAGTCAATTATCATAATGGTATAATTTGAAACTTGTACTGTTCCACGTAATTATATTTAATTTTACTGGCCGGTTTCGCTAAGACATTATCTAGGTAAATAGATGATATTTGTGTTTCTACAAAACATTTTCATACCGTGCAATCAACAACAAAAAATATCAAAAAAAACAACGTTAAACGGGTGTTCTAAAATAATTTACCCTCCTGTGTTGTCACTTAATGGAGATTTACCACAAAATCGGGGTAAATTTTAGTCTGTGTTAAATTTTAGTTTTACGCGTATATAATTAAATATTGTGTCGTATATAAATTTAATGTTATATACATTGTAGTATATAAATTTAAGATGGGAGGTTTAAAGGTGCCCAGACCGACCATGCGGGATCAGATGGCAGTACCGGCCTAGGCACAAAGTGGAATATTTATATACGAACAAGATATTTAGAAATAAAGAAAGAATGCTTGCGAATAGGCTCTCGTAGAAGACATCAGACCTTTAGTTCAAGAACCGTGTCATGTAGATAGCTGAAGGTTGCTGGAGTCGCTTTAGGGTTATGAAATGCATACAATTTTTTATAAGCAAATTAAAAAATTACAAGTTTATTAACAGAAGTACCTAGGTACGTGCACAATCTAACACTCTAACGTAGGATGGCATAGGTACGTCGCGTCATAGTCCTTAACTCGACAAGAGGCGATAGCGGGTAAATTTTACCACAGAGTGCATAAAGTAGTTATTAACTCTTTTTAACCCCCGACGCAAAAAGAGGGGTGTTATAAGTTTGACGTGTCTCTGTGTGTGTGTGTGTGGTTCTGTCTGTCCGTGGCATCGTAGCTCCGGAACGGATGAAGCGATTTCAATTTAGTTTTTTTTTTGTATTAAAGGTGACTTATGTGCGAGTGTTCTTAGACATGTTTGATGAAAATCGGTTGAGCCGTTTAAAAGATGTGGGGGGTTAGGGGGTTAGTGGGGAAGAATAACCGAATGTCTGCAAATATGAGTGGGGTGGGGTCTCAAATGAAAGCGCATCAAGTGTATATTACAAAATAATAAGTTCAATGAAAATCGCTTGAGCTGTGAAAAAACTCTGGGGGTAAAAGTGGGGAAAATACTTACTACCATAATGTCTTCAAATATATGTGGGGGGGAGAAAATGGGGATGGAAATCAGAATGTCAGCAAATATACCCAAGTAGGGTGGCAAATGAAATAGCATCACATGCACTTTACAATATCACTACATAGTATAAAACAAAGTCGCTTTCTCTGTCCCTATGTCCCCATGTATGCTTAAATCTTTGAAACTACGCAACGGATTATGATGCGGTTTTTTTTAATAGATAGAGTGATTCAACTGGAAAGTTTATATGTATAATATATGCATAACATAGTAGAAAAACACTGTTAATTTAGAGGTTTCTAATGTGATGTCGTAAATAAACACATTTTTTTGCTCTTTCATTGCAAACGCTGGCTGAACCCAACGAGATAGATCAAAATAATGTAGTACAGTATTGTTCACCTTAAAATGGTCTACAAAAAAGTTCGCGATGGTATATGTCTATCTCTTAGTGGTAACACACAATAACCGTTATTTTATCCTTTGCTTTTTACAAGAAATAATGCCTTATTTACGAAGCGATTTTAAGCAATACAGAATTAATCCTTATCCAATTAAGTACCTTAAATACATTGCGCATTTAATATAGATCAATATGGCCCTTCACAGCATGTAATTTAAATGAATAGTTTAGAAGATATTACACATTTAAAATGCAGGGACATAACGGCTGTGGCGGTACCGGCCGCGGAGCCGGCGGCGTGTGCCTATAACTGGGGAAGGACTGGTTATGACAAAGCGCAAAGACCTTCTGTAGTACATTTAGTATCAGCATTGCACCCGTGCGAAGCCGGGGCGGGTCGCTAGTTAATAATATATTAAATGAAAAGTATTCAAAAAATCGGTTGAGCCGTTTTAAGTTAATCTACATTATAATAAGTATGTAGGTACCTATAAAAAGTATAAAATAAAATAATAAATTAAAAATTAAAAAAAAACCCCGACACAATAACCAAGTTCCCTTTAAAAAGTAAAAATAATAAAAGAAATTCAATCTTAAAGCACCTAAGTATCTATATATATAAAAGAAAGTCGTGTTTGTTACAACACTTATAACTCGAGAACGGCTGGACCGATTGCCATGGTTTTTGATTTGTTGGATTTGTTTCCGTCCCGAATAGCAGAATAACTCTTAAAATAATTGGAAAATTCTCGAAAAAATAAAATAAAAGAAAAAACATTTTCCCATACAAATGAAAGTGTCAGTTGAAAAAGGGATTACGATATTTATTGGTTGTCAAATATCAAAACTTCAAATCGATTGGTGTCACTTTTATGTCGCGAAAGTTGTCTGTGATTTGTTAAGAAAATTTAAAAATGTCAAATCGATAGGGGTGAAAACGCTTTTCCCATGGGGTTCGAGCGCAAGAATCAAATCAGAGTAAACATCAAAAGAAATGACAATTACAAATCACCAAAATGATAAAACCTATTTCAAAACTAAAAAAAATAAAACAAAACGTTTTTTTTTAAAAAAAATTAACAATAAGGAAATCTTTATTTTTATGAAATCTTCAGTTTTTATGGATACGGGTTTCCCTCAACCGAAGGGGTTTAGAGCGTACTCCAACACGCTGCTCAACTGCGGGTTGGCGGAGGCCAGTGTTTTCGAACCGCCTAAAGGCCACTGACTTAACTTAACGACTGTCATTAAATGATAACAACCGGGACCGACAGCTTAACGTGCCTTCCGAAGCACGGAGGAGCTCAAGATGAGCTAATGATAACAACCGGGACCGACGGCTTAACGTGCCTTCCGAAGCACGGAGGAGCTCAAGATGAGCTAATGATAACAACCGGGACCGACGGCTTAACGTGCCTTCCGAAGCACGGAGGAGCTCAAGATGAGCTAATGATAACAACTGGAACCGACGGCTTAACGTGCCTTCCGAAGCACGGAGGAGCTCAAGATGAGCTAATGATAACAACCAGGACCGATGGCTTAACGTGCCTTCCGAAGCACGGAGGAGATCAAGATGAGCTAATGATAACAACCGGGACCGACGGCTTAACGTGCCTTCCGAAGCACGGAGGAGCTCAAGATGAGCTAATGATAACAACCGGGACCGACGGCTTAACGTGTCTTTCGAATCACGGAGGAGCTCGAGGTAATATAAACCCATCCGTGTACAGGCTACGGTCGACGTTGCTTAACTTGCGTGTTCAATTAGACTGACACGCGCAATGACGCCATCGAGCTTCTCTATTATTTTCTACTATTCATTGTTTTAATTCCATAAAATCATAAATTTAGTTCAGCTAATATGTACCACGACATTCATTGATTGTTAGGCGGTACGAAGTTCGCCGGGACAGCTAGTGTATTAATAAATCTAAAAAAAATACGTCGCGTTGGGGGACCGCTCCAAACCTAACAATTTAATTACAAATAGTCTAACCTAACCAAACTAAGCAACATAGATGAATCTAAAAATTAAAAAAAAAGAAAATTTTTATAATTTACTTTAAAATATTGCGTTTAGGATACAACCGTCAACGATGTCTGCCGTCGCAGCGGTCCCCCAACGCGACGTATTTTTTTTAGATTTATTAATACATACTTAGGTATCTTAAGATTTAATTTCTTTTATTATTTTTTACTTTTTAAAGGGAACTTGGTTATTGTGTCGGGGGTTTTTTTTATTTTTTAATTTAATATTTTATTGTTTTAGTTCTTGAGCGGCAGCGTTTTAGGTACCTTTCGACAGATGTATGAGGAAGAAGTATCAGAAATAGAAGATAATGAAGAATGTACTGACCATGAAAGTAATTCAAAGCAAGAAGAAGACATGCAAATTTCCTCAGCCATGTCAACGTCTGATGAAGAGGACGTGTCATCTCTACCTCGTACACATAAGAAGACGTGCCTTTGTTTTATGTCAAACGTGGAAAATTTTCCGGCAGAGAAAAACTAGTTGGCAAGTTTTTGAACCCCCACATTTTTTTTTTAAATATAACAAATTCAAATATGTTGCCATTGTTAGTTTTAAGTAAGAATATGTTAAGTTCGTATGATATTTATCTCATTTTATCTTTTTTTTTCTACATTTTAGAGTCTATTTTTGTTTTTTTAATGTGCCATGTGAAAAATTTTAGAAATTATAGGCTATATGTTAGTCAAACAAATAAATATATTTCAAGTAGAGTTTATTACTTTGATTTTGTGTTATTTACTTTAATATATAATATAAGATAAAAAATGATTTTTTGAATACTTTTATAAAACTGAGTTTTTACAATAGTACCTCTGTGGTATTTTTGACCTGGTAGCGACCACCGTGTCTGTAAATGTCTCGGCGCCTCCCGCCGAGTTAACACTGTTGGTGACAGTCACCATACGCACGCACTGAATTTATTGGATGGCCAACAAACGAAATAGTACGCAGTGATCACTTACGTATTGCCTACCTAATATTTGCTCACTGCTTAGACTTTTTTGAAAAGTTTCAAAGCTGATTTGTGTAATTAAGTTGTGTATAGCAGTCGAACTTACAATTCTAATTGGCTAACAAGTTCAAGCACTAAAGTTAGGCTAAGTAAGTTTTCTGGACGGAAAGGAAAATAGTGAGGTAAGTTGAAGAAGTTTCTGTTTTGCAACATAATTTGTTTTGCATATTTGAGTGTGAAAGACGAACACGTGAGGTGTAAGTAGCTCACCACGATCTTTAGGGCCAAAGCCAACCTCGCCTGCCCATGGTACACCCTGCCGGCTAGCGAAAGAAGCTCTGGCAAAAGAAAAGTAAGACACATACTGGGGAAGTACCTCAACCAACCAACTAACAATTCCTTTGAGAGTTGTTGTGTTCCTGCGAGTGAGTGAGGTCACCAGAAAGTAAGGAGCCAGGGCAGACAGCCAGGGTGGCTGCGTGCGAACGATATTTCATATGACGAGCGGTAATGGCAACTGTAACCGCTTCACATCAAGCAGGCCGTGTGCTTGTCTGTCACATCTATAATAAAAATATACCGGGTGAACGATTATCGCCCTTTCTTTCTTTAGAGAGTGAGACGTTCACGCCAAACACTCTGCTAATTGTGCTGTCTGCTAATTTACCACGCTGCTACCGCGACTTCGTCTGCGCGTGTTTCGGTATCCCGTGCGGATTTGCAAAAATCCTTTTGTGAAAACACCTAGGCGAAGACAAAAAGACATGTTCATGCACACAAATGAAATGTTTGTTTTGTGCAGGGGATCGAACCCGCGACCTTGGAGTCAAAGTAGCTATTGCTAACCATTCGGGCCCCGGGGCCGTCGATATATGATTATATATTGTATATATCATCATAATTATCAGCCTTCCCCAATGCTTTCCACCATATGCGATCCTCCGCCTTCTGCATCCATCCGTAGTGTATGTATCATCATCAGGTCCATTTTAGTCTCCACTACAGGAGCACGACTCTCTCTCGTCCGTCTCAGACAGAATAAGGATTTGGCCTACACTCCCCACGCTGGCCAGACGGGTTGGGTAGGCGTGATCGATGTTTTATAATGTATTTCCCTTAGTCGCCTTGTACGACATCCACGGGAAGAGACGGAGTGTTTCTATTCTAGTCTGCCGGAAACCACACGGCCATAACAACATAACAATGCATATTGAATTCTAATTTGTTTCGCACAATGCGTCAAATGACTGAGAATTCTGTCAAACGACATAAAGCTACATGAAAAAAGATAATATAGCAATATGGATTTTTTTATAGCCAAAATTGTGTTTAGTTTAGCTGGTAGAAACTCTAGAGGTAAACCAACGAAGTTGAGGATCAATAACTAAAACGTAAGACCTATTTTTCGAATCTAAATATTCGATGGTAATCGGCTTCAGCTTCAGCGGTAACGCCCCTGGTCTGAAAGGTACTGTCATTCTTGCTTACTTCACCAATATTCTGTAAACACCCCAATTCAAAAACTCAAGCAAATATACGTAGACCCTTTTGAAGGTCCTGCCTATAATACGTAAAAACGCTCCTTTCAACGCCTCAGACCCCAATATTTCAACAGTGCAACATCTAAGGAATTATTTCTGCCAGGCATATTAACACATTACACATAATGTGCTACAGTAAATTGACATTAAATAAACGTCTGATCAAGTAAGTCTGAAAACGTATTGCTGACGGTATTACAAGCGTATTGCTGACGGTATTAATAAATAATTATAATAAATATTTCTGGACAATTGACACAGCGTCATCTAGTCCCAAATTAAGCGCAAAGCTTGTACTAGGTATGGGTACTAGACAACTGATAAAGGTACTTAAATACATATTTTTGTTTGGAAATATAAATTGTCATATTTGTGTACGTTAGCGCAATAAATGAATATTGTTTTTACTACATAAATGATAGTACTTTTAAACTGATAAATACAGCAATTTGTTCGAAATTATTCCCTAACCATTCCAAAATATTAAAAAATGCACAACGTTAATGTTCAAGTTTTCACTTCTGCCGGCACTCCCGGAGTGCAACCCTTTTTTTTAATTTAAGGGTTTAGAGCATACTCCACCACGCTGCTCAACTGCGCGTTGGCGGGGGCTAGTGTTTTCAAACCTCCTAAAGGCTACTTACTTGGCTTAACGACTGTCATCTAACGACAATCGCCAAAACTATAAGTATAAACATTATATAAGTAGTAGTAAATAAGGATATTTTTATATAAGTCGGCATTCTTTAATTACGTGATTGAAGAAACAAATAAACGATAGTCTATCTACAATGTTGACTTACTGTATTTTCATTCACTGTGATATTAAGGCTTTCTATACGCCCTTACAAGTGTAAAATTCAATTTCGGGGCTTTGCGCGCTCTTTCAAAGAATCCCGGCCCATTTATATATTTCCGGGCCGATAAATTACTGCATTATGTTCTAAGAATACGTACTAATAAAAACGTTGGAATTATACGATTTTTTTTTGTTTTCCATAGAGCATGATACTTTAACTTTTCTTACTGGCCGTGTGGTTTCCGGCAGGCTAGAATAGAATCACTCCGTTTCTTTCCGCGGATGTCGTACAAGGCGACTAAGGGAAATACATTATCAAACATCGATCAGTACTCCCCAACCCGTCTGGCCAGCGTGGGGAGTGTAGGCCAAATCCTCCTCCCGTCTGAGACGGACGAGAGAGGGTCGTGCTCCTGTAGTGGAGACTAAAATGACCTGATGATGATGATAAAACTTTAAAATATTACGATCTAGCTTACAGGCTTATAGATCCAACCGACATTTTGTTACTTTTAAGTTAAAGCTAATTATAGTTTATTAGAAATAAAAATATCACACTCTCTCTCAACATATCCTATCTCTTCTATATTCTACTCTTTTCAATCCCGCTACTCCTGGTTATTTAAATGAGCGATTCTTGTTTCACAGCGATGTCCAGGATCGTGCTATGCGCAGCACCCTTTCCCTTCGTCTTGTAACACCATCTCACTCTTCTCAATATTATTCAAAATCGTTCACTGTCCAATCTAGGCTTTGGAATGCTCTGCCTTTAACTATCCGTAACGCGCAAACTATTTCAAATTTTAAAAATCTAGTTAAAGAGCACTATATGTCACGTACCTCTCTTTAACTTCTTCATTTTTCCTTTATCTGTCACTGACTATTTTTTCGTAATAAGAACATTTATGTAGTTTATGTACGTATATTTATTCAGGCATATATGTATGTTTAAGTATATTTATATAGTTGAGTATGTACCTATATATGTAGTATATGCTGCGCCATCTACCTATATTTCAGGTCTCCTCTACCCAAAGGTTGCCTGGAAGAGATTGTTAAGCGATAAGGCCGCCTTTTGTACTTATTATTTTAAGTGATTACTGACATTTTTTTTTTACTGTTTATGGTGCAATAAAGAGTATTGTATTGTATTGTATTGTATCACGCAGTATATGTTTTGGGACGCATATGTCATCAAACTGCTAGAATCTGTTGCGAATACTCGATTTCTCGATATGCATATCTCTCAATTTGGCATAGTTTGTCGGTTGGTTCTATTCTGCATCATCATCATCATCAGGTCATTTTAGTCTCCACTACAGGAGCACGACCCTCTCCCGTCCGTCTCAGACAGAAGGAGGATTTGGCCTACACTCCCCATGCTGGCCAGACGGGTTGGGGAGGCTATTCTGCATAACAGGGTTACCCATTTACTGGGTACGTAACGGAGTCGCGTGCGAAATCTATAGTAAAATATTTTTGTTACAGATCATATCATTATGAATATTTCAAAGGAATATTTCAATTTCATTCGTCTGCATATTCAATCGCTTTGTTTTATAAGAATAATTTATCAAAAAAACTCATGTCACTTTTACGCTCGCGCAGGATTAATTTTAATATTTTTAAGATGCTTATGTCATTCTTTGGGGGTGTAACTAATTCATCAACATCCTTGAACTAAAGCCAACTTCACCTGCACGCGGTACACCCTGCTGACTGCCAAACGAAGCTCTGGCGAAAAGAGAGGTAGGAAGCTTAATTGTAAGCTACCCGACTGGGGAATGTACCTCCACCTCAGAGAATACCGCAGCCAAATAGCAATTCCCTTGAGGGTTGTTGTGTTCCTACGAGTGAGTGAGGTCACCAGAAAGGAAGGAGATGCTGCGTTGGCAGCGGGGGTGGCGGCGCGCGAGCGATTTTTTATGTTGCGAGCGTTAATATGGCTACGGTAACCGCTTCACATCAGGCGGGCCGTATGCTTATATACCACCCGACGTAGTATAAAAAAAAATTGCGGCAACGCGCGTGTGATGCCCCTGGTGTTCCAGGCGTTAGGCAGACCGTATGCTTGTTTGCCACTTTAGTGGTATAAAAATAAATCAATAATCACATCTTACGAGCTCGGTGGTCGAATGGTTAGCAATGGCCACTTTGACTTCGAGGTCGCGGGTTCGATTCCCGCACAAGACAAACATTTGTGTGCATGAACATGTCTGTTTGTCTTGGTCTGGGTGTTTTCTATGTATTATAAGTATGTATATACAAAAAAAATTGATATAAGTACATTTATCAGTTGTCTAGTACCCATAACACAATCTATTCCCAAATTAAGCTCAAAGCTTAATTTGGGAATAGATGGCACTGTATAAATTGTCTAGAAATATTTATTTATTATTTATTATTATCTTAGTGCATAGTTGAAATGATTATGAATTTTAGGAACGTTTGTACAAAATTTCAAACTTCTAGACCCAGCAGTTTCAGTTTTGCAAATCAAATCAAAATATCTTTATTCCTTGGACTTTATAAAGCACTTAGAAACGCCATACAAATTAAATATAAAAAAATGTATTTAAATCATTACAACTCTAAATCCGCAGAGCTTAGATTCACTTTCATCACACTATCTTGAATGTGAAAGTGAATTTAAGAGCCAGAAACTCAGGGCTGACTCATTAAATTGCCAATATCGTTATATTAATTTCATTTTCAACATTTTCAAATACTTTTATCATTTATGTAATCTGAGATACAATAGTAAGCCTTTTGACGTAGTCTAGTTTTGATATTTCTTAAATTTACCCATGGATAATTTAAACGCGTCGTTTGGAAGTTTATTGTAGAAGCGTATACATTGACCTGGGAACGAGTTTGAGATTTTATGGAGCCTAGTAATATGCACAGTGAGTTTGTTTTTATTTCTTAAATTTAATTGATGGAGATCACTGCGTTGATCAGTAAGTAAGTCAGCCACTCTGGCTCTTCTTTGATACATTTACTTATTCGATTACTTTATCCCGTTGTAATTTTCAAAAAATATTTCTTAGTGCGCACCTAGACTTCATAAGGAACCTACGTGTCTTTGGAATCTCTAGACCAAGCGTTTTGGGCTGTGCGTTAATATGTCTATTAGTCACTCAGATTCTTCCTTTATAATGAACATATATGAAGCAAAAAGACAACCCATATTTGAATTAAATTTTTTATCTACATATAAACTGGGCCGCAATGAAAGCGGGTCGGTAACAAAACATCAATTTTTGAAATCGTCTTTATTTTTTATTTATGGTTTTAATACAATCACCAAAAAGAAATAAAATGATTTTACTTCAGCCTATATTTGTAAGGAAATAAACTTTAATTTAGTCTTTATTTCTTAAAACTAGTTTCGATATTTGGGAAGTTATTGACGTTTTTGTTACCGACCCGCTTTCATTGCGGCCCAGTGTAGATTAATAATTAATTCTAATTAATTAAATAAGATCTAGAGAATCTATATCAAGATAAAGAATTTAACTAAACTAAATAAATCGTGTTGCTGATTTATATGGACGGTGGCGATTACTGTCTATTAGGTACACATACTCGCTTACCCCCTCTCACATATTTCAAAAAGGGCGTGAAGAGGTTTTTACAGGGTCGGCGTATGATGCTCCTGGTGTTACAGGCGTTCATAGGCTGCGGTAGCTGCTTTCCATCAGACTGGCCGTAAGCTTGTTTTCCACTCTAGAGGTATAAAAAAAACATAAAAAATATTAATTGTGTTTTGACTTCAGTAGCTTTAAAATCTTCCAAACGCAACAACACCTTCATTATTAATTAAAATTTCCCAAATTGGTCTTTCGGATACCTTTAATACTTAAATACTTAGTGGCCAAATCTGCAAACTAATTGATTTAATATTCCATTAACAACATAATGTTAATCCTTAACAGAAAGCAAGTTTAAATCGTCCTAAAATTCTGTCATGAGCATTTGTAGCACAGATTTGCAGACCGACTTCAAAGACAAGGTTGAAATTATACGAAAAGCATCACCTACAGCTCTCACTCTCGCAAAACTTGAAAAGCAAAATGTTCTCCACCCACTGAATACTTTATGACAGTTGTAAATCTAGAGAAATCGTAAATTTTACAGCCCGCACGACCCGACGAAAAGGGCTCGACCCTTCTCTCACGGAATGGATATTAGCGTTAACAAACATTACTATTGTAACAAGAACGTGGCTTACTCCTGATATCAATCTGATATGTTAGAATTGGATTTCGCTCCTGGGGACCTACCGCCGAAGCTCAAGCCGATTACCATCGAATATTTTGATTCGTAAAATCGACGGTCCCTACGTATAAAGCGACATGTCAAAAATGGCAATTTTTTAATGCATAAATTGCTATAGAATTGTCCGTAAAAAAAATATATTCTTTTTTTTTATTGATTGTATATATAATTAAAAAGTAAGAAATTAACTCATTTGTCCAATAATAATATTCTTTAATTACTATATCGTAGTAGAAGCAGACATGTGTGAAATGACATGTCGCTTTATACGTAGGGACCATCGAAATATGTCTTATGTTTTAGTTATTTACAAACATCTTCAGCATAGTCGGTAGAGTTCCAGGGATTCTACCAGCTGAACTAAACACTAATACCATAAATATAAGCATAAAAAAATACGATAAGAATCGGCTTCAGCTTAGCCGATAGGGCCCCTGAACCACGACCAATCGATCCAATATCTTGGTCCAAAATTCCATCCAATTTCTTTAACGGATACCCGTGCCACTTATCAAATATTGTCCATGATTTTTTTTAATCAATTGAATACATACATAATGGGATTATTATGAATAAAATTCATTGGCTTTAATCTTTTATCTGTATATATAAAAGGCAACCGTTACTGACTGATCTATCAACGTACAGCTCAAACCACTGGACGGATCGGCTTAAAATGTTGCATAGAGGTAGTTGTTATACCCCAGGTATCCTTAAAAAATATGTTTAAAAATTCTCACATAATAAATAAATAAATATAAATAAATATTGTCAGACAAATTACACAGTGCCATCTAGCCCCAAAGTAAGCGAAGCTTGTGTTATGGGTACCTACTAGACAACTGATAAACATACGTAAATCCATTTTTTTTTTTTTGTAAATACATACTTATGATACATAGTAAACACCCAGACTAAGACAAACAGACATGTTCATGCACACAAATGTTTGTCCTATGTGGGAATCGAACCCACGAACGTTAGTGTCATTGACCGCTACGCCACCGAGCTCGTCAACTGGTACTACTGATAATACTGGGTAACGCGCCTATTTCCCTCTTGGAACAATAACTCTATGCCTGCAGCTAATGCCCCAATGCAGCGACCTTCTGGTCATATCACAGGGTTTTGGAGCAGGCCCACCACATTCTCACCTCTGTGTCTCCAGTTTCTCCTGTGTAGCAAGGATTAACTGTAGCAACTGCCAAAAAGGAATGAACAATGAAGTCCATTGCTATCTCAGGAGTAAAACTATGGCTGCCTTGTAAGTAATAATGATTATAATCGATTCTATTCTATTCTATAATCACTAGAAATTTGTAGGAGTAAGAAGCATTGAGTTTGGTTCTCCTTTGCAATGTGAGAGACACTATTATCTATACATATAAAATTCAAAGTCCTGACTGACTGATATATCAACGCACAGCCCAAACCGCGGGGTGTAGAGATTCCAAATTTGGCACGAAGGTTCCTTATGACGTCTATGCACACTATAAGTAATAGTACTAACATACAGTATGGACACTCTCTGGCGCTCTCACTAGTCGACCTCACCTCCCCTCTGAGACCGATGTGGAACCGTTCGCAATGGATGCAACGTCCTACAAATTGACGTCGCTTGTATTTTATTCTCCATTCAGTTTAAAATATGGGAGTATGTAAAAGATGGGAGTTACTTGTGCAGTGGATGGAAGTCTCAACACATGGAAAGTAAAAAAAAAAACAATTATTCGATCCCTTTGGTCATCCAAAGGGATCCGTCACTTGAGTTATGGTGGTTTATTGTTAATATTTACAGTTTTCTTATTTAAATTTCAATGTTTATTGTGCGTGATGTCATGTGTGGTATTAGTTTTAAATTACGTTTATTCCATGTGAATATGAAAATTAATAAAATCATTACGCATGCATTTATATAAATAGTAAAAAGCTACAATTAGTGAGAATGAAATGGTTTGACCATTACAATGAACCGGTGTTCGGAAGGCGAACATTCGATTTAGTAATAGAAGATAAGAAAATATAAAATTTTGGGGGAAGTTAGCAATGACAATTATACAAGGTGTTTTGTAAATAGTGGCTGAAGTCAGTGTAGTGTATTCACTGTGTTTTTTAGGGTTCCGAACCTCAAAAGGAAAAACGGAACCCTTATAAGATCACTTTGTTGTCCGTCTGTCTGTCTGTCTGTCTGTCTGTCTGTCTGTCTGTCTGTCTGTCTGTCTGTCAAGAATTTCTATGTCGAGAATGCGTGGAGGTATCAAGCTGAAATTTGAACTGTATACTCAGGTCTACGGTCCCATGAAGTTAAAAAAAATCAAACTGCTACGTTTACGTAGAAAAAAGTTACGGCCGTTTATTCAGCAAAAAACGCATATTTCGACACACTCAAGGGAATCAAAACCTATAGGGTACTTCTCGTTGACCTAGAACTATGAAATTTGGCAAGTAATATCGTTATAGACTACAAGTACAGGAATAAATCTCAAAACTATACATTTGTAAATAGATCTTAAAAAATAGGGGTCTATATTTTTTATAGGGTGTCGAAATTTCAAATTGAAACTACTAGTTCAAATGGGGCATCATATGAAAGGACTTGATGTACACATTGCAAAATATATTTTATTTATTATTTTTGACGCATTATTCGCATTATTTCTTATTTATAATGAAAAATATCAAATTTAATAATGATACTACGTAACTACGGAACCCTCGGTGGGCGAGTCCGACTCGCACTTGTCCGGTTTTTTTTCTTCACTACGCCCACCTGATATGAAGCGGTTACCGTAACCATATTAACGCTCGCAACATTAAATATCTCTCGCGCGCTGCCATCCCCGCTGCCAATGCAGCAACTCCATCCTCTCTGGTGACCTCACTCACTCACAGGAACACAACAACCCTCAAGGAAATTGTTATTTGACTGCTGTATTCTGTGAGGTGGTGGTACTTCGTCAGTCGGGCTGCTTAAAAAATACGCTATGTCCTACCTCTCTTTTCGTCAGAGCCTCGTCTGTCAGTCAGCAGGGTGTACCCCTTGCAGGTGAGAATGACTTTGGTTCAAAGATGTTGATGAACCACTTACACCCCCTTACATGTCCGACTAAAATAATAATTGAATAATGTCAGCCCTAGAGAACGTCACTCAAACGTGTACAGATGTCATTTGGTAACTACGTGCAAAAGCTCCATTTTTGTATGGAGTGGCCGGGGTTTGGTCTAGGGGTACACTAAGAAAGGAAGCTTAGTTGGACTATTTTATACGAAACTTTACACGAGTACTTCTTTAGATAAAAGTGTAAACACGTAGGTATTTCAGGATTTTTCAATATTCAACCCCTAAAGGGGTAGAATAGGGTGAAAAGTCTGAAAATCGTCACGGGTATTGTTTTTATGGTTTATCGGTTCGCTGATTACGAAAAAACAACTATTTTATAATCAAACGTAGCCGACGGGACATAAAATCACCCCTGTGGGTGTGCGATGGGGTTGAAATGTCATAATATCAATATTGGTGTTGATTCTATGGTTTTCTGGGACATCAATTACGAAAATGGAATCGATTTGAAAATATAACATAGTGGACACAAAATTACTTAAAAGGATTTTTAAAATTTTATCCCCAAGAGGGTAAATCGGAGTTCCAAAGTTTGAATGGGGCAACGAGATTAGTTGGACTATGTTATCCTAAACTTTATACTAGTACTTCTATAGATAAATGAGTAAACACGTGTTTGCCCCGAATTTCAAGCGAGCGAAGTTGCGAGCAAAAGCTAGTAATAAATAAGATAATAAAAGTCTTATAAGAGATGACTAGTCAAGTGAAGCTCAACTGCGTCACCATGGATGATTTATACGCTATTGGGGACCTACTAACTGCGAGTTGTCACCTAATACATTGATTCCCATAATTATAGATTACAAAAATGTTTAAACGGATAGTAATTCTCCTAGTTCCATATCAGAATAGTTACAACCCCGGATACTAAATGAAATATATTATCATCCAGCCCCCGGCGCCCAAGACTGCACTTCCATATAACGTGACGTGTTGTTTGCTCGAATTCATGATTTGCCGTTGAACAATCGCACAAAAGAGACAAGTTTGGAAGAAAATAGTTTGACTGTAAAGTTTCCATGCCCGGTGAAAAATATCACAAGATTGCGAGACTGTCGCATTGTAAACCAACCAGCCAAGAGGACCTTTAACCATCCAAGTCTTGCACTCAGTAAACAGGCAACCAGTTTCGTAGCAGGTCTTACCCCCATTTCACCTCCAAGCACTCTTAAGTCGAGTAGCTCATGGCGACAGACGCACGGTTTCTCAAGCTGTAAGGCATGCTTTTCTAAAAAGGTGGGTTTGCTCACTCCCCTATTGGAAAAAGAAAGAACTAAGCATTAAAGCAATATGTTCTTGACGTGATAACGTCTTATAAATCGATAAACGCCGAATGCACGCCCAAAAAAGCATGACTCATTGTCACATTCCGCCCGAGTCGAATGTGCAAGCGATCGGCTTGTGATGCGTCTATCTCTCTTCTACTCCATCGACCGATGTTTTCATATGACATTATCACGTTATTGATTTATTATTATTATTGACATATTGTAATTTATAATGCCAGAGCCAATGGAATAAATATCTGTAAGAATAATTTACTAATGAGACATAACGTAAAATTTACAAATAAGACGTTTTAATATTATTATTATTTTAATGAAAATTGACAATTGTGACATTTTAAATTATTATTGTGACTAGTAGAAAATTTTATTATTAAACGATATCATTAACATTTGCATGCCTGCATATCATCATCAGGTCCATTTTAGTCTCCACTACAGGAGCACGACCCTCTCTCGTCCGTCGTAGACGGAAGGAGGATTTAGCCTACACTCCCCACGCTGGCCAAACGGGTTGGGGAGGCTGCATATGCCTGCATATAAGCAGGTTGAATACACTCGCTAAGTGATCTGTAACACCTAAGAACATAATGACACAGTATTCTCGCAAATAAAGAATTTGATTTAAAATTATCGTCCGTAAGCCGTCTTTACAGACATCCATGTTTTTTTTTCTGATCATTGACTTTCTTAAACCGTTAGTAGGGACTACGGGAACAAGCCGAAGGAATGGTTTAAGGTAGGATGTGGTTTCACCCATTTAAAATTCCAATTTTAGACCTGTGATGCCCAAACGTGTCTCTATTTGAATTGAAAGTATTTTTGGATCTTTATCTATAAATAAACTAAATTGGAAGATGCCAATTGCTCGACAAAAGATAACATTCTTAACCTAGAGATCGCATCAGAAAAAGTTATTACATTATTTACGTATACATAAAACAAGTCATAGCAGTTTGACATCAAATATATAAAACATACTTAATATTTATATACTTGTAATAAAACATACTTATATTTAATATTTTAATACTTGGCCGTGTGGTTTCCGGCAGACTAGAATAGAATCTGTCCATTTCTTCCCGTGGATATCGCACAAGGCGACTAAAAGAAATACATTATCAAATATCGATCAGGTCTCCCCAAGCCGTTTGGCCAGCGTGGGGAGTGTAGGCCGAATTCTCCTTCCGTCTAGGACGGACAAGAGAGGGTCGTGCTCCTGTAGTGGAGATTAAAAGGGATATTTTAATAAGATGATGATAATGATGATGATTTATAAACTTAGATAAACTTATAAATACATAATATGCGTACATATAAACCGGATAAATAAAATAAAAAATAAATAAATCTTTATTTGCATAAAATATGGTATGGTATACGATGATCTTAGGTGCTCAAGTAATGCATTAGTACTGTAAAAAATTTTGTCGTTAAGCAATTTAAACAATTTCTTTTTGGATTGACTGGTATTTAATTCTTTGAAATCGCCTGGAATTTTATTATATATGAAAACACACCTCGCTTGGCAGCTTTTGATATATTTAGCTGATCTAGAGCTACATCCTGGCTACTAATCTACCAGGATCTCTCTGCAGTCTAGCATTCCTATCACCTGCTTCTATAAAGAGTTCTTTATGTTTAATAGCAAAATTACAAGCTTCATATATGTATAATGAACGTAGTGGTAATAAGCCAAGACGTTTAAATATATACACATAATGTTATTCCAATGTGGGAGATAAACAGTACTCTTTTAATATCTTTTTTTTTATAATTATTATAATAACAGGTGGTAGTATTGCCCTAGCATTATTAACGTTGACACGGCGCCCATGTCACTTTTAAAAAAAAAAAAAAATATTGATATTTATTACAGTCTACAGACCCGGGGTCCGTACCTTTTATTAACAATGTTCTGTTTTTTTTTTTATCTTATAATATTCTTACAATTAATAAATTGCACGTCGCTATTGTGCTAATAGTTATATTATTGTCTATTACTACTTAACCTAAATCCTCCTATTGTTTACCTTGCAACCATGACAGCCATGGCAAGACCAGTCCCCTCTGGCAGCACCCGTTCACGAGTTGATGCATGGGGCAGCCATCTCCGCATTCAACCATTTTATTGGGAATGCGGCGACCCGCCACACGACACCACCACCAGTTTGAACACTTTAGTGAGCATGACTACCTGGGCTGTCAGGACTGCATAGTAAAACCTGTATTTATTTTCCTAAGGTCTTCCTCCTCCTCTCCCTCTCGCCCACTAGATACTTACATTCTTTGTCCCAGCATATTCCGTCTGTCGTTGTCACTGATATTGCATGGGCGACCATCTCGATTCTGTGTCATCAGTTCCGTACGGAACTGAGTAGTCCTATTTTTTGTTTTCTTTCCTATTGCTTTGCCAATTCTTTCACGACGGGTGTATCCCGACTCCAGATCGCCATTTGCAAATTGTAGTCCCGAATTGCTTCCGTGGTTGCAGTTTCCGCACGTTTTATGAAGCTAGCAGTTGCGTCGAATAGCTCGCTGCAGTCTGTGTAATATATACAGCTACAGGTATGTCTCGAAACTGCCACCACTGCATGGGGGACGCTACTATGCAGTTGAAGGTTTTTCATCGATGTCCTGATGATTACCACTGACTCGTATGTCAGTCCCTGTGCTTCATGAATGGTCAAAGTACGAGACCCTTCGCCACTGCCGTAACCTTGACCGATCAGCTGTTCTTTCTCGGCCTGAGTATGTACCAGGTACAAGGTGTTGGCTGTGCTTGTGGGTATTAGCGACCCTGTGTACCTCATTAGCTTCAGGTACCGTGTGCGAGTGTTGGACGAGTATATAACCATGTCACTTAGTAGGACGGACAAAATAAAAGTCAAGGTACTGTTACAAAATAAAATTGTTAATAATTATTCTAATGAACGTAATTGAATTTCCAACCAACTAATCAGTTTGAAGTCGGTGCCGAGGCCAACAATACAAAAATAATAATATTTTTTTTTTGTGTCATATACACAAGACAAGATTACGAACAAATTATTAATTATTCTAATGAACTAGATTTACTAATCTAGTTCATTAGAATAATTATTAAGCATTTATAATTAAAGGTCATGAAAAGTATGTAATTCAGGAGAATTATGGTGTGAAGGTGGTCGTCTAGGCTTACATTACGAAAACGTAATTATTAATTTAGGACTGATTTCTTTTTCACACGACGTTTTCTCTCACGTTTATTATTAAAATTATTCAGGCCACAAGTATGTAATCCGCGGTGCAAGACACAAATTTTATTCTATGAAACTCTTTGGTTTCCACAGCGCAGCTCTACCTAACCCATAAATATAATTATTTTTCCATTTATTTACTATTAATAATAAATAATAATAATGTTTCTGGACAATTTACACAGCGCCATCTAGTCCCAAATTAAGCGCAAAGCTTGTACTATGGGTACAAGACAACTGATACCTACTTAAATACATTTTTTTTTGTAAATACATTCATATAATACATAGGAAACATCCAGACCAAGACAAACAGCACACAAATGTTTGCCTTGTGTGGGAATCGAACCCACGACCCCGGAGTCAAAGTGGACATGGTTAGCCATTCGACCACCGGGATCGTCTAACTATTGTAATGTTTGTTTATTTTTATAGTTTCTGAATAATAAAATATTGAGACTAGAAAAAGTTTACTTACTACTGTGGTTAAATTGAGTATCCAGGGTGTAAAACTTGGTGTGCCCAAGAGAGCAAAACAGTACTTCTTTACTGGTTTTAAAGGGATGGGAGCCCACCATACGTTCCCACCACTGTATCTCCTATCATCATCATCAGGTCATTTTAGTCTCCACTACAGGAGCACGACCTCTCTCGTCCGTCCCAGACAGAAGGAGGATTTGGCCTACACTCCTCACGCTGGCCATACTGGTTGGGGAGGCCTGATCGATATTTGATAATGTATTTCCCTTAATCGCCTTGTACGACATCCACGGGAAGAAACGGAGTGATTCTATTCTAGTCTGCCGGAAACCACACGGCCAAAAAACAAATGAAGGTGTAAAATTATTTGTAAAATAAAATTAAATCTACGACTACGTCTTTTATGCCAAAAAGTGTCTTTTACATGGCTCCAGTAATTTATAATAAGTTACCATTAGCAATAAGGAATCAAACCATAAATATTTAATTGACAAATTGTAATGACCCAATGTACTTAATTATAATAGCATTAGCGCATTTACGTGACATATTATACTTGTTATTATTTCTATGACAAATTAAAATGAATCATTTTTTTCTTTATTACTATTTTAATTGACAAATTTTTTGAATTTTTTTTTAAATATTTTTAAAGATATTACATAGGTTTTTAGGTAACAGTGACTGTTATTTATTAAGTAAATAAAATGTTATTTATTAACTTAATAAAATAACAGTCACTGTTATTTATTAAGTACTTAAAAACCTATGTAATATCTTTAAAATTTTGTACGCTTGTAAAAGCATAACATGTAGATACTATGTATACATCTAATGAACATCTTCCATGTACACCATGTTAACAAATAAATATATCTTTATCTAAAATGGCTATTGCTTTAATCAAAGCAGTTGTAGTTATGTGAGTAACGGCATATCGATCGACTGCTATCAACGAACCAATGTTTGTGAAGCTCTTCATGCGTCTACTGGAAATGCATTGTGTTACACTAAATTTTTCATTTTATCTTTATTTTGAGTTAAACGGTGAATCTGGAATTTACTTCTCTGTAAAAAAATGTTTAAAAAAATGGGGTGTGGTGGTTGTGACATGGACACGGCCGTGTGTTACACGTGTATACGTTATATGCACTAAAATTATCTCAAAATGGCAGCGCTTCTCCCTCCACCGCACGCGATGTTCCATAGTCCTTACTTAGCGTAATAAATTCTTTGATCCTTCATCTATCCAGTGGTGTGATTGAATTTTGGATGATATATATGTAGCTGCAACACCAAATCTGTCCCCCGACTTTTTTCCCAATTGGTTTTTTGCATTGCATCCCTATTGAAGCAATTTTAAAGACGCACTCACGTCAAAAAGTTATGGACTTCTCGTCATCTGCACGTGATAGAGTCTGCTGACTAGCGAAGAGGCTCTGGTTTAAAGTAAGGAATGTCGAGCCCGACTGAGGAAGAACCTTACTAAAGACCACAGCCAAATAATAATAATCATCATCATTTGATAATGAGCATACCATTAGAAAAGGCAGTGGATGGATATAGGATGATGCATGTATCCATCCACTGCCTTACCTAAAGCTATGCTCCTGCTATGCGATCCTCCGCTTTCCGCCTCCACCCGCTTGTATGAATCATCTGTCCATCTAGAGGTCCTATACCCCTAAGGAGTGTTGTGTTGCTGCGAGTAAGAGGTTACCAGATGTGAAAAGATACTGTGTTAGTTGCGAGCATGCCAGTGCACGATCAAACACCTAAATTGGAAGCAGTTGCAAGCGTTTAGATGTCTACTGTAACCGCTTTAATTCAGGCAAGCATGTACTTGATGATGGACAGACGACCTCAAAGAAGTAGCTGGTAGCGATTTTTCGGAAAGCGAAGGATGCCTGTATCTACCAACTGCCGGATATATCCGGCAGTGGGTCCATACAGGCTGATGATGATCATGAATGATGATGTACTTGTTTGGCAGCTGTCGTTGTATAGATAAAAGAAAAAGAACTTACGTAAGTACCTACAACCACAGTATAAGTACTCTACAACTAAGAGCTCAACAGGCTTGACTGATGCAGTGCGACTTCATCTCTTATTTCATACGCATAAGAACGGTGAACGAAAGAGATGGGGAGGTAGAAGGAGACCTATACCAATATGGTAGAGTGGGCTGAGACGATGATAATGTATAAAGGTCAAAAGCCAAGTTTTATGCACCTGTAGGGTGTAAGTGGTTCATCAACATCTGTGAACCAAAAGCGGTTACCGCAGCCAAATAACAATTCCATTGAGGATTGTTGTGTTCCTGCGAGTGAGTGAGGTCACCAGAAAGGAAGGAGATGCTTCATTGGCAGTGGGGGTGGCGGCGCGCGAGCGATATTTTTAATGTTGCGAGCGTTAATATGGCTGCGGTAACCGCTTCACATCAGGCTTGTCTGCCACCCGACGGAGTATAAAAAAAAAACCTTATTTGTACGTATTTCGATGACAATTTACAAAAATAAATAAAATTACATTGCCAACATTGTCTTGTAATTAATAAATAAAAAAATTAATACACACACGACGTTTTCTCTCACGTTTATTATTAAAATTATTCAGGCCACAAGTATGTAATCCGCGGTGCAAGACACAAATTTTATTCTATGAAACAACTCTTTGGTTTCCACAGCGCAGCTCTACCTAACCCATAAACATAATTATTTTTCCATTTATTTACTACTAGCGACCCGCCCCGGCTTCGCACGGGTGCAATGCTGATACTAAATGTACTACAGAAGGTCTTTGCGCTTTGTCCTATCCAGTCCTTCCCCAGTTATAGGCACACGCCGCCGGCTCCGCGGCCGGTACCGCCACAGCCGTTATGTCCCTGCATTTTAAATGTGTAATATCTTCTAAACTATTCATTTAAATTACATGCTGTGAAGGGCCATATTGATCTATATTAAATGCGCAATGTATTTAAGGTACTTAATTGGATAAGGATTAATTCTGTATTGCTTAAAATCGCTTCGTAAATAAGGCATTATTTCTTGTAAAAAGCAAAGGATAAAATAACGGTTATTGTGTGTTACCACTAAGAGATAGACATATACCATCGCGAACTTTTTTGTAGACCATTTTAAGGTGAACAATACTGTACTACATTATTTTGATCTATCTCGTTGGGTTCAGCCAGCGTTTGCAATGAAAGAGCAAAAAAATGTGTTTATTTACGACATCACATTAGAAACCTCTAAATTATCAGTGTTTTTCTACTATGTTATGCATATATTATACATATAAACTTTCCAGTTGAATCACTCTATCTATTAAAAAAAACCGCATCATAATCCGTTGCGTAGTTTCAAAGATTTAAGCATACATGGGGACATAGGGACAGAGAAAGCGACTTTGTTTTATACTATGTAGTGATTAATAATAAATATTATTTGTACGTATTTCGATGACAATTTACAAAAATAAATAAAATTACATTGCCAACATTGTCTTGTAATTAATAAATAAAAAAATTAATAAATCTGTATCCAATGATGTTGTTGTCGTGGACAACCCTCATCCCACGGCTGAGATACGGGGGCCTACCGCCTAATCTGAAGCCGATTACCACCGGATTTTTTGATCGCAAAAATTAGACTTCACCTTCATTAGTGGCAATTGTGTTTAGCATAGCTGATAGAAACCATGAAGCTCTACCGACCAAGCTAAAAATATTTGTCAATAACTTAAACCTAATACATTTTTTTGGGGATCAAAATATTCAATGGTAATCGGCTTCAGCTTCTGCGGTAGGGCCCACGGGTCTCCCATCTATCAAAGGGGTTTAGAACATACTCCATCACGCTGCTCAACTGCGGGTTGGCGGAGGCAAGTGTTTTCAAGCCGCCTAAAGGCCACTTACTTGGTATAACGACTGTCATCTATTAACAACAGCAGAAACCGACGGCTTACCGTGCTCTCCGAAGCACGCGAAGATGTTATTGCATCTATATAAAATAACCGTTCGCTCATTGGGTGCAACAACGTCATAATTAAAGTCAACATGCATTTTCCGAACGTCATTTTGGTATTTCGTAGTGCCAAGGGCAATAAAGGGGTATTTATAGTATTTCTACTTTCAGATTTTTGTTAATATTATTAGGTACTTCTAAAATGTTATATTATAGATTATAACATTTTAGAAGTACCTAATTATTCCTTAATTTTATTATTGTTGCAATTAATAAATGTTATTTAGTTGGACAATCACGAAAGTGATCTAAGTGCAAAAAAGACATAAATGTACATTGTGTCCATATTGCAGCCAATGAGCGCGTTGCTGACTGATCTATCAACGCACAGTTCAAACCAGTAGATCATGAGTATGATCATCATCATAGTATCCAATGATGTTATTGTCGTGGACAACCCTCATTCATCCCACGGCTGGGATACGGGGCCCTATCGCCGAAGCTGAAGCCGATTACCACCCAATATTTTGATTCGAAAATTAAGTCTCACGTTTTAGTTATTGACAAACATCTTTAGCTACACTTTCGTTGAGCACAATAAGTACCATAAAACTGAGCTGAAGTTTGATTTTCGCAATCAAAAAATCCGGTGAGAATCAGGTTCAGCTTAGCCGGTAGACGCCCAGATGTCTGTACGCAAACCATTTGACGGAGCAGGTTGAAATTTAATATATATATATATTTTTAATATTGTCATACAAATTACACAGCGCCATCTAGCCCCAAAGTAAGCGAAGCTTGTGTTATGGGTACTAAACAACTGATAAACTAAGTTACATTTTTTTTTTGTAAATACATACTTATGATACAAAGAAAACACCCAGACTAAGACAAACAGACATGTTCATGCACACAAATGTTTGTCCTGTGTGGGAATCGAACCCACGAGCGTTGGTGTCGAAGCCGCGTCATTGACCGCTACGCCACCGGGCTCGTCAATTTCGCATACACGTAGCTATCATGACGTAGGCATCTGCTATGAAAGAATTTTTGAACTCCCACAAGAGGCGCAAACTAGTGTTTCTTTTTGTATACTACGTCGGGTGGCAGACAAGCATACGGCCCATCTGATGTGAAGCGGTTATCGTAGCCATATTAACGCTCGCAACATAAAATATCGCTCGCACGCCACCACCCCCGCTGCTAGCGCAGCATTCCCTCCTTTCTGGTGACCTCACTCACTCGCAGGAACACAACAACCCTCAAGAGAATTGTTATTTGGCTGCGGTATTCTGTGAGGTGGAGGTACATTCCCTAGTCGGGTAGCTTCGTTTGTCAGTCAGCAGGGTGCACCGCGTACAGGTGAAGTTGGCTTTGGTTCAAAGATGTTGATGAACCACTTACAAATAAGCTTAAAACAAAGAAAGATTTGGTATGTTATTAGGGGCGTAGGCAACAAAAAAGAATTAGGTTTTAATTTTTATTTTTGAAGTGAAAATTTATTTAGTAGACCCGGAAATACAATGTTACCTAGTGCCCGCTTTAGCCTTAGGCCGCCACTGTATGTTAATAATGGAAATATCAAATGCACCGACCGTGACGGATATCCGCATGGCATTCAGTCATAAATATGTCAGGGTTTTACAAACAAAACGATAGATTTTACAAACAAAACTGTGTTATTAAACAATGCATCGCGTGTAGGTCATGGGATTACCCTATATTTTCTTTTATAACGAAGTCCGCAAAAAGAAAGAGTAATGAATAATGTAGTTTCTGCTATTTCCCTAAGGTTGACAGATAGATGGTTTGTTCATTGCCTTTTTTGGCGGTCGCCGCTGTTAATCCTGGCTACACAGGAGATACAGTGGTGGGAATGTGTGGTGGGCCCCCGTCCCTTTATAAAAAAGATAGATGGTTTATGACGACGGATTAGAATATTTTGGGACGGAGGCCCACCACACATTCCCACCACTGTGTCCCCTGTGTAGCCAGGATTAACAGCAGCGACCGCCAAAAAAGGCAATGAACAATGAAGTCCATTGCAGTCCCGGGGGTAAAACTACGGCTGCCTTGGAACTCACAACGAATTTAATCAGAGGAAATTAGTAGGAGTAGGAAACTTTTGGAATTTGACTTCCCCTCTTAGCGTGATGTGAGAGACAATATGGCAAATAAGGCATTATAAGCCTAAAGAGATGGCTAGTTAAATGAAGCTGCCGTGTACCACGGATTTTATGTTTCTAAAACGATTGGGGACCTAAAACATTGAGTTGTTTCCTAACACATCGATTCTAATAATACGAATTGCAAAATCGTCTGAACGCTTGGTAATTCTCCCCTGTTGCCCCGGATGCAACTTGCAATGAATTCAACATGTCATCCCGTTCCCGCCGCGAAAGATCACACTCCCAGAGAACATGGTGTGCTGTTTGATCGAATTCATAATTAGCAGTAGAACATTCGCATAAGGGCGATGGCACTAATTTAAACGGAAAGAGTTTAGCCTTAAAATTGCCATGTCCAGTTAAAAATTGCACAACGGGGTGGTCGACTTCTAACCACTTTTTTTTTAATATACTATACTATCCCTTACCGATTCAAAAAACAGATACAAGTAGCGTCCTTTGGTAGCAGTTTCCCACTTTTCCTGCCATTCAGACAGCAATGTTTCAAGTACTTCATTAATAGGTTTGAACAGTATGAGTATTTTTTCCGGGACCATATTTTTAGATGTATAGTATATTGAAGCGCGGCGTTGTATTTCTAAGTCTACTGGTAATACACCTGCTGGCACGGGTAGAGCCTCGGTGCTTACAGTTCTATACGATTTACATAAAAATATCAGAGCAAGGCGCTGGTTTTGAAGCAATTTACGACGTGCTACACCTATAGTAGCCCTATCTGCCCACGCAGGTGAACCGTACGTAACACAACCTAAGTATGTGGCGGTATAAATAATATTTAACGTTTTGAAGGTAAATCCCCACGTAGAGGTAGAAATTCGTGTTAAGGCATAGAAATTCTTTTTTGTTTTCTCACCAAATTGCTTCATGTGCTCGATACAATTTAAATTTCTATCCAAAAGCAAACCCAAGTAACAAACCGAACTTCTATTTGCAACTGATACTCCATTAAAGTGAAATAGCAGTGAAACCTGTAAATTTCCCTTAAGCACGAATTGATATGTTTTATGTGGCGCAAAATCAAGACGATTACGATAACCCCAATCTGAAATTAAGCTTAAACTAGTGTTGGCTAATTTCTCTATGCTAGATCTTGAATTAGCATTGATTAATAAGAGAGTATCGCCAGCGTAACCAGTTAACGAGCACCCTTCCGGTAAGGGTAGACTAAAAAAATCATCAAAACCGATATTCCAAAGATACGGTCCCAACACTGAGGGCAGCCCTGCGTGAGCACCTTTGAAGCAACATAATGGCCAAGTTTTAATTTAGTTGTACCATTCAAAAGTACGATCGAATGAGAGAGTAGATATTGCAAGGGCAACCTCTCACCTTAAGTTTCAGCAACAACATTGGCCACCAAGCATTATCAAAGGCACCTGAGATGTCTAAGAAAATAGCTACAACATACTTGCTCTCCGAGAGCTCAACAACTTTGCGCACTACGAGCGCAGCATCAACAGTAGACTTGCCAATGGTGAAGCCATTGGCAATTTTTGTGAAAAATTGCCAATGGATTTTGGCAATTTTTGTGAAAAATTGCCAATGGAAAATTGCCAAATTGATTTTTATGAAATTGCGGGCCACCGGGCAGCAACTGTAGCACAACCAAGCGCTCAAGCAGCTTACCCAACGACGGTAGCAGAGTAATAGGACGATAGGACTTCGGATCGTCTGTGGTTTATCACCGCCTTTTGGTATTATTGTTATAACGCCACTTCGCAAAATGCCAGGGAAATGACCTTCTACAATACACCGAGTAAGTATTGTTAAGATAGGTTCAGCGGCTACTTTATAAGCTTCATCATTCTATTCGAAATCTTATCATCATCGGAGGCTTTATGTAGGCAAAGCTTTAACAATAGACATAAACTCATCCATCGACGGTACATTTGATATTGGAGTGGAAGGGCACAGATCCGCCGCGCTCCTAACCTCGCGATGGTATTCACTGTCACTATCGGCGCAATCATCAGGAATTAACGCATGCAGAATTGTCTCAGCAGTCTCTTATATACCAAGGGTATAAAAAAGTTAGATTATTGATGCGGTTGATAGGGTTTAGTTTTGGTTCAAAGATGTTAATAAATAAGTAAATATTTCTGGCCAATTTACACAGCGCCATCTACTCCCAAATTAAGCACCAAGCTTGTACTATGGGTACTAGACAACTGTTAAATGGATGTACTTAAATACACTTTTTTTGTAAATACATACATATAATACATAGAAAACAGCCAGACCAAGACAAACAGATATGTTCATGCACACAAATGTTTGTCTCATGCGGGGATCGAACCCGCGACCTCGGAGTCAAAGTAACCATTGCTAGCCATTCGACCATCACGCTCGTTAATAAACTGATACACCTCAAAATTGCATATTATATCGTATCTACTACTGAGCTAGTCTAATATTAGCACTTACTGTATCCAATCATGATCCATGATGTACGGAAGTTGAGCTTCACTTGACTAGCCATCTCTTCAGGCTTATAATGCCTTATTTGCCATATTGGCTGTCTCTCACATTGCTAAAAGGGGAAGTCAAATTCCAAAAGCTTCTTACTCCTACTAATTTCTTCAGATAAGGCAGCCGTAGTTTTACTCCCGGGACTGCAATGGACTTCACTGTTCATTGCCTTTATTGGCGGTCGCCGCTATTAATCATGGCTACACAGGAGACACAGTGGTGGGAATGTGTGGTGGGCGCCCGTCCTGTATAGATCCAATCATGAGCACAACAAAGTCTATTAGAAATTCATCTAAACTTTTACTCGGTAAACAGGTAGTTGTTATAAATTCTTATTTCGGAGAAGACTTTCTGAAGAACATCAAACTAAGACTTCCAAGTCGATTTATGTACAGACTACCTACTACAAAGTCTGTACCAAAATAAATTAGGTATTTCAAATCTTGTTTATAAACTTATACGATCTCAGTATGAGGGTGGGGTTCCAGTGCTAGCGAACTAGGTCACAACAGTCATAAGCGATCGGTATTGAACTCGTAGGTAACAAGTTGCAAACATGCATTAAACACACGTGGTTTGTTGAAAAGAAATTGTAAAAGCTATCTCTTCGGTTTCAGTTATCATATTAGATTCTTTTCTAAATTGATATTACGTAACACAAGTGTAAATTAAATAAATAATAAATATTTCACGACAAATTACACACTGCCATCTAGTCCCAAACTAAGCAAAGTTGTATATGGGTTCTAGATAACTAATATTATATTTAAATACATTTTTTTGTAAATACATACATATTATACATAGAAAACACCCAGATCAAGACAAACCGACATGTTCATGCACACAATTATTTGTCTTGTGCGGGGATCGAACCCGCAACCACGGAGTAAAGTGGCCATTGCTAACCATTTGAACACCGAAAGCGTCAATTTATTATAAGCAGTATGGTACATATAAGTGTATCCTTCATTTTTAACTCCATACTCAGCAAAATCACACGGTCTATAGGATATAATTAGTTAATATAAGCTTATTTACTTGTGATTTATCCAAGCAATAATCATCATTCTTCTTCTTCTTCTGCGTCAACCCTCATTCATCCCACTGGTGGGATACAAGTCCCTCAATATAAGGGGTTTAGAGCATACTCCACTATGCTGCTCAACTGCGGGTTGGCAGAGAATAATCATCATTAACGTACCTATTGATTTTCCTTTGCGTTTCCGTGTATAATTATGTATATGCGTATGATTATGTATATGTATCGTATGTAATTTTGTGTTTTCATAGGTATTTATTATGTATATGTTCATTACTGCTATTTTGTAAAGCGCATTCGAGTAAAAATAAAAGATAAATTTACATTGAGAATCCGACATCGCTGATGTTCAATTTTAATTTTCTCATCAGTGAGTCTCTGTTCGTAGCCGTGTGGTTTCCGGCAGACTAGAATAGACTCACTGCGTCTCTTCCCGTGGATGTCGTACAAGGCGACTAAGGGAAATACATTATCAAACATCGATCAGGCCTCCCCAACCCGTTTGGCCAACGTGGGGAGTGTAGGCCAAATCCTCCTTTTGTCTGGGACAGACGAGAGAGGGTCGTGCTCCTGTAGTGGAGACTAAAATGACATGATGATGAGTCTCGGTTCCGTTTGTATTTGACACACAACATCACCAAATTTTGTCCAGGAATATTTATTTATTTCAAAATCAAAATCAAAATATCTTTATTCCTTGGACTTTATAAAGCACTTAGAAACGTCATACAAATTAAGTATAAAAACATGTATAAATCATTACTACTCTAAATCCGCAGAGCTTAGATTCACTCATCACACTATCTTGAATGTGAAAGTGAATTTAAGTGCCAGTTCCGGCGACGGGGCTTCTTTATTTATCTGTCTCCTATTCTCCGCTGTTACTCACACCACACCCTAATTTCCGCACACTATGTCAACTGTAATTACTGTTATAATAATCACAACTAGTTCGGAACTTCAGTATAAGATGGTTCCAACGAGTTATGGTTTGAACAGCTGCGTCGCTTCTACGTCGCGGCGCGCGTAGCGACGACCGGCGAAGTTAGAACGGGAGTGTCTAAGGATGTGATATGCGTAAACAGGAGCAGCGAAGCGGTATAACTATTCATAAATAAATCTTCCTTGACATATTACACAGCGCCATCTAGTCCCAAACTAAGCAAAGCTTGTACTATGGGTACTAGATAACTGATATATGTACATGAATACATTAGTTTTTGTAGATTACAAAATAGACAAGTGCGGGGATCGAACCTGCGACCTCGGAGTGGATGGAAGTGACCATTGCCAGCCATTCGCCCACCGGGCTCGTCAAATATTCTAACAGAAGAACATTTTTTATAAACTGTTTGAGTGGGGTATAGTGGTTTCATACTCTAACTCCAAGAACACTTGCCCGTGGTGCACCCTGTCGACAAGCGAAAAAGGTTCTGGCGAAAGAGAGGGTATAGCGTATTTGTAAACTGCTCTCCTGGGAAAGTACCTACCTCTACCTCGCTGAGTACCTATTGCTGCCAAATAACATTTTCCAAGAGGTATATTGTGTTCCTGCGAGTGAGTGAAATCTGCGTTAGCATCAGGGGTGGCGGCGTGCCAGCGACATTTCATTTTGCACGCGTTAATATGACTACGATAATCACTTCACATCAGGCGGGCTGTATGCTTGTGTGCCACCTGATGTAGTATAAAAAATACAATATCATGTGTACGTGGTACACACTGCTGAATAACTTACGAGGCTCTGGCAATAGAGAGACAGGCACGTCGTAATTACAAGCAGCCCTCCTAGAGGAATACCTCCATATCACGTCAGAAGAGAAGTCAGTAAAATAACTATTTTCTAGTGAGCTAAAGGCTTGTGCGATTATTTGCATAACAGAAAACTCCAACATTTATTTATAATTACTGTCCATATAAAAAGAAATAAACATTTTGATTATTTTGATTTTTTGATATATTTTTTTGATTATGCGAATAAGTGAGGTTATAAGAAAAGAAGAAAACAAGAATTTGTTGTCTATTAGATAAAACTGTGGTACTATTAGATAAACTGTGGTCGTGCTGCCACAGTTTATCTAATAGTACTACGTACAGAATGTACGTAGTACTTTTAGACTCTCCCAACCGCTCTGTCGTGTCGACCTCACCTCCCCTCTGAGACGAATCTGGAACAGTTTGTATGGCTCATGCACACACCCTCATTCACGGTCTGCACAGACGCCATTGTTTATGTAATAGTAATCGACACGATATTTCGTGTTGTTTTCATGAATGTTTACGGCAATTAGAAAATATATAATGAGAGATAGGGAACAGCCTATTTGTAAGCTGCGCGACTGGAGAGAGCTGAACCTACCTCACAAATTACCTCAACCAAATAACAATTCTCTTGAGAATTGTTGCATTCCTGCGAATGAGTGAGGTCATCATAAGGGAAGAAGTTGCTGCGTTAGGGTGCGAGCGATATTTCATGTTGCAAGCCGTAAAATGGCTACAGTAACCACTTGTAGTATTATAACCACATGTAGTAGTAGTAAACGATGCGAATTTTAGTATGGAGTGGCCGGGATGAGCTATGTAAATTCCTATTTGAAAGGACATCTGTGTCCTATGAAATATAGGCCCTAAAGTGTAGCATAGTAATAAAACGAGCTGATCCTTGTAACTTATGGGGTGCAGTGAAATATAGTGTTTATCTCTACTGTAGTTAAAGCTATATACAGTGACGTATGGAAATTGCACCTCACTAAATGCACGCTTGAGAGTTATACCAAGGATGTAAGAAAACAACAGTGAACGGGTACAGCCCCCTTACCACCAACTCTTATTGCGATTCAATAACCGCATACAATGCTTATTCATACCAATGAATTTGCGACTCTATTTCAAATTGAATAGAGTCCCTTATGTATTGGTATGAATCGCAATAAGCGTTGGTGGTAAGGGGGCTAGTTCAGATTATTACAAACATATCTGTTGCAATTTATTTTCAAATATTTTTTTTATATATGAGAGGGGGGCAAACGAGCATGTGGGTCATCTGATGAAAAGCAATCACCACCGCCCATGGAGATCAGCAACACCAAGAGGTCGCCGATCCGTTGCCTCTACTCCTTCCTTTCTTTCTTTTTGGTGACCTCACTCACTAGCAGGTACACAAGAACCCTTAAGGGAATATTGATTTGGCTGCGGTATTCTATGAGATGGAGGTACTTCCGCAGATAGGAAGCTTAAAAATACGCTATGCCCTACCTAAAATAAATAAAAATTCATGAATATATATTAAAAAATATATATTGTAATGTAACGTCTATAGTTGTTCTCAGTCTACAACGTTACATAACGCATCCAATTTTCTATAATCCATGTCCAATTTTCGCCACTGCAACTTTACGACATGTCTGCGTCACGGGTGCATTTTGACCCCAATAATGCCCAACTCGAGTTGTTAAGATAACATTATATTGCCCGTAAAATTGTGTGTCTATACCTAAACATGTGACTTGGGAACAAGTTGTTGAACTTGGGCACCTATGCTAGAGGGCACAGAACATATTTAGGGAGGGTATAGGCACAGTATTGAACAGCACGATGGCGTCGTTGCGCGTGTGGATAATCGAACACGCAAGTTAAGCAAAGTCGACCGCAGCCTGTCTATGGATAGGTTTATTTATCTCGAGCTCCTCCGTGCTTCAGAGGGCACGTTAAGCCGTCAGTCCCAGCTGTTGTTATTAGATGACAGTTATTAAGCCAAGTCAGTGGCCTTAGGGCGGCTTGTAAATACTGTCCTCCACCAACTCGCAGTTGAGCAGCATGGTGGAGTATGCTCTAAACAGAGGGGGACACCTGTATCCCAACGGTGGAATAAATACGAATTAATATGCAATTATACTTCCGGCTTCGTCCTCGAGATTAGTATAAATAGACATACGTAGTAACGCATAGCACACACCATTTCACACTATTTTGAGAATAATTTCGTAATTTTTTTTTTTTTTTTTTTGAAGGTATCCATTTGACTTATACCTGGCAACCCCGTTTCATTTCATTCGCGTTTTAGTGCTACGCCATTTCACATCTTGTTCGCGTTTTTTCATTTAAATTAAGTGTGTTTTAAACGTCTACTATGCCTAAAAGGAAGAATAGTGACAATTGTGATCGGATTCAACGAAAAATCAGAAGATTAGAGAAAAAACTACAACGCAAACGGCGTGGGCGCCGTAACCGCCATGATTCAAGTGAGTTGGAGTCATCGTCGACTCCTCGTACTCCACGTTCTGACTCCCGCTCGCCGCTGGACAAACAAGGTACAATACATTTACTTTGTTGATTACTTTTTAAGTGCGTGACCTACTTACGCACGTAATGCTAATAGAATTTGCTAATCACAAATATGTTCCTGCGGCGTCGTAATACTATATATACTATACGCCAAATGATATGACGTATTTCATGGTTACTACCTACTATTTGTAACCATGAAATACGTCATATTTAAACGGCTAAAAACCGGTTTGGTTGAGCAATTTTTTCTCTGCTATGATATAACCTAACTTGAAAACAGTACTTCCACGCCTGCTGGTTTTTTTGGAGAATATTGTGCCTCAGGCATATAAGCCTTAGGTATATAAATGGATTGCACAGCGAGCAGTACAATGGGACTGTTTCAAGGTGATTTATGCTCTAGTTTGCGGACAGTACGTGTTATACTAACTAGGGACTGTCTCTTACAATATGAGCTATCATTGCTCGTCGAAGAACTCGACTCGAGCCTTATAGACTTTATGTCTCATTTTCAGGCAGCGCACTCAATGACTACGAGACATTGTCTGATGAGGAATCAACTGTGAATGCTGATATACGTTCAACAGTGACTGTAGTACAAACAGAAGTAGAATCGGCAGAGCAAGTGCCCAGCTCCATCCTATCAGGCACTGAGAATATAAGCAATGATCTTCCACCATCAGAGGCTTTAGATAATGAATTATTAGACATATTAGGGACGGATCCTACCACCGTTAAAACATATGGAAAAAATATTCACAAGGATATTTCGGCCAGGTTGGAACATTGTGCTACAACAGGCCTCAGTAAAGAGGTGCGCAATGATTTCAAAGCTAAATATTTGACTCCAGAGAACTGTCAGTTAATTGACCCACCAATATTAAATGCCGAAATAAAAGCGGCAGTATCAGATGCCATTATTAAACGTGATAAAGCCATTGAAAACAAACAAAAACAAGTAGCCTCAGCGATTGCCTCCCTAGGAGAGGCTATTTCGCTTCTATTAACAGCTAAGGAGAAAAATAATACCTTGCTGAAACTTTTGATGGATTCGGCTCGAATTATATGTGACTGCCAACATACTGATACTGTTACCAGGAGAAACTTTCTCCTAGGTGCAGTAAAGAGCGAAGTAAGAGAACAACTTCAAAACACCAAAGTAGATAAGATGCTCTTTGGCGAGAATTTGGCCGAAGTATTGAAATCAGCAAGGGCTATCCATAAATCTGGAATAGACCTGAAACCACCGATATCAAAACAACAATATAAAAAGCCAACAACGAATACCTCTATTCCTTCAAGGAATTTAAACTCGAAGAATCCGGGTCCAGCTCGCAGGCTGAGGGGCCCACCGAGGATGAAGGAGCCTGCAACGACATCGACGCGCAATCGGCCAGCCGGCTCATCGAGGCAGTCACAACATCCGCCGCAACAACGGCAGGCCTACAATCGTCGTTAGACACGGTAAAGATAGCAGGTAGACTTTCTTTATTCTACAATCAGTGGTCAATGATCACAAACGACCCAATGGTTCTTTCTTATATACAAGGCTACAGAATTCCTTTCTCACAAAAATCAGTGCAATTAACACCACCTGTTTTTCAGAAATATTCTGAATTAGATAAAATACACTATAATGAAGCAATTGCTAGCTTATTGTCTATTGGAGCTATTTCGCACTGCGAACCTCGACCTGACCAATATTTGTCAAATATTTTTTTAATACCCAAGCCAAATGGTAATATGCGATTTATTTTGAATTTAAAATCACTGAATAAATTTATTGAAACAAAGCACTTCAAATTAGAGGACCTTAGAACAGTTTTAAAACTGGTATCTAAGGAATCATTTCTTTGTACAGTGGATCTAAAAGATGCTTATTTTTTAATTAAAATACATACAGACGACAGAAAGTATCTCAGGTTCCAATTTGAAAATTCTATTTACGAATTCAATGTCTTACCTTTTGGTTTAAATACGGCTCCTTTTGTGTTCACTAAAGTAATGAAACCTGTCGTTAAGTTACTAAGATCATGTGGCCATATATCTTCCATTTATTTAGACGATATTTGCATTATTGGTAATAATTATCAAGCCTGTATTAAAATGTAAATACAACAAAGATGCTCCTAACATCATTAGGTTTCGTTTTAAATATGGAAAAAAGCAAATTTAAACCATCTCAAACTTGCAGATATTTAGGATATATTATTGACACAAAAAATTTCCAGGTGTCTTTGCCACAAGAAAAAATTGACAAAATCAGAACAGAACTCAAAACATTTTCATCTACAAAACGCTGTAAAATTAGAGCTTTCGCCAGTTTTACAGGTCTCTTGGTGTCCGCTTGTCCCGCCGTAGAATATGGTTGGCTATACACAAAACTTTTTGAAAGATATAAATACCTAAATTTACAATCAAATAAAGATAATTATGAATGTTACATGAATATTCCAAGCACAGTAAGTTCTGATTTTGCTTGGTGGAAAAAAGCCAAAGATCAACCATTTTGTAAAATAAAAAACGGCAATTATGAACTGGAAATTTTTTCATATGCCTCAAAAACGGGGTGGCGTGTAGAGCATAGCGTAGAGTATAGCGTGTAGAGACCAAAGAGCCAGTGGACTGTGGAGCGAAGCTGAACGAAATTTACATATTAATTATTTAGAACTTCTGGCAGCTTTTATTGGTTTAAAAATATTCGCTAAAGAACATCGTAATGCTCAGATCCTACTTCGTATTGACAATACCACCGCAATTTCTTACATTAACCGTATGGGGGGTATTCAATTTCCACATTTGACGGACATTACCAAGCGACTTTGGCAATGGTGTGAACAACGACATATTTTTGTATTTGCATCGTACATACGCTCATCAGATAACTATATAGCTGATAAAGAGTCAAGGCGTACGCATCCAGATATTGAATGGCAACTTGCAGAAAGATATTACATATAAATTTGGTCTTCCTGATATAGACTTGTTTGCCAGTCGGGTAAATAATAAATGCTCAACATTCGTCTCCTGGCACAGAGATCCAGATGCATACGCAATTGACGCTTTTACAATTTCTTGGTCAAGATTTTATTTCTATGCATTCCCTCCCTTTACTATGATATTAAAATCAATAAGAAAAATTATTTCTGATGAGGCTAAGGGTATTTTGGTTGTACCACTATGGCCATCGCAGCCTTGGTACCCGTTGTTTAAAAGCCTTTTAGTCTCCGACATGTTAATATTTAAGTCTAATGAAAACTTAATTTTATCAACTGATTCCAGTCGCCGCCAGATGCATACCACGATTACCCTGGCGGCAGGAGTATTGTCAGGGAAGCAATGCTAAGAAGAGGTGTTCCGTTGTCGTCCATGGATATTGTTCTAAATTCTCTTGCGGAAAATTCGTATAAGCAATACGAAGTGTGCTATAAAAAGTGGTTCATTTATTGTAAACATAACAAATTGAACATGTATGAAGTATCAATTCCAGATATTATGACATTTTTAACTAAACTGTTTAACGAGGGCGCTCAATTTGGTACTTTAAATTGTTATCGGTCAGCTCTGGCTTTGATACTGGTTGAAAATTTTTCACAAAACGACAGTATCAAACGATTTTTTAAGGGAATTTTTCGTTGTAGGCCTTCGTTGCCTAAATATAATGAAACCTGGGATACATCTTTGGTATTAAATTATCTTGGAAAATAGTATCCAAACGAAAACATTAGCCTAGAAAAAGTCTCAAAAAAGTTAGTTGCACTATTAGCACTGGTTACAGCTCACAGAGTACAAACATTGTCCAAAATAAAAGTGTGCAACATACAAATTCTTTCATCTCAAATAAAAATAAAAATTCCTGACCTTATAAAAACATCTAGAGCTGGTACACTCCAACCTTTACTAGTTCTTCCATTTTTTAACGAACGCCCAGAGATTTGTCCCGGTAGAACTATGATATCCTATCTTCAAGTAACGGAGTTAATTCGCGTTAACACTGACGCACTTTTTATAAGTTTTAAAAAACCACATAAACCGGTTTGTACACAAACATTGTCCAGATGGATTAAGAATATTTTGAACCAAAGCGGAATTGATACTTCCACGTTCACTGCGCATAGTACCCGACACGCTGCTTCGTCGGCTGCGCAGAGGTTAGGCGTTACCATTGACCAGATCCGGAAAACGGCAGGTTGGAGCCCTGGCTCCTATACATTTGCCAAATTTTATAATAGGCCTGTTAGCCAAACGTCTAATGATTCTTTGGGTATAGCCATTATGAATGATTCCCTCGAATAGAATGTATTAAATTACAGTTACTTATTTTTTGTTAATTATTCCTAATTATAACAATAAGAAAGATTTGGTTTTGTCAGAAATACAAGATACTAAAATAATATTATAATAGTATTTAATTTATTCATTTTATACGACTACAATCTCTAAACGTCTACGTATGTCTATTTATACTAATCTCGAGGACGAAGCCGGAAGTATAATTAGAGATTAAACGAACTTACCTGTAAGCACAGTATAAGTAATAGTACTAACGTACAGTATGGACACTCTCTGCCGCTCTCACTAGTCGACCTCACCTCCCCTATGGAACCGATTTGGAACCGTTCGCAAGGAATGCCACAACGTGCGAATTGACGTCGCTCGTGTTTTATTCTCCATTCAGTTTAAAAGATGGGAGTTATTTGTGCAGTGGATGGATGTCTCAACACATGGAAAGTCAAAAAAAGAAATTTATTCGATCCCTTTGGGTGAAATAAAGTACTGATTTTTTTTATAAATTACCTAAAAAGCATGCGGCAGCCATAGTTTCATCATAGCTAATTCATGTCTGTCAAAGTAGGATACAAGATACAATTAATACGAGATGAGAAATGGATAGCAGATTTATATGTCTCAAAGAGCAAGTGAGTGCGCAGACGCGGAATTGACATTGCTGTCACTTGAGTTATGGTGGTTTATTGTTAATGTTTACAATTTTCTTATTTACATTTCAATGTTTGTTGTGCGTGATATCATGTGTGATCATGAATCAAATCATTGCGCATGCATTTATATGAATAGTAAAAAGCTACAATTAGTGAGAATGAAATGGTTTGACCATTACAATGAACCGGTCTTCGGAAGGCGAACGTTTGATTTAGTGGTGATTAGAAAATATAAAATGTTGGGTAAGTTAGCAATGGCAATTATACAAGGCGTTTTGTAAATATTGGCTGAAGTCAGTGTAGTGTATTTACTATGTTTTTTTTTCTTCACTACGCCCACCTGATGTGAAGCGGTTACCGTACCCATATTAACGGTCGCAACATTAAATATCGCTCGCGCGCTGCCATCCTCGCTGCCAACGCAGCAACTCCATCCTCTCTGGTAACCTCACTCACTCGCAGGAACACAACCACCCTCCTGGAAATTGTTATTTGACTGGGGTATTCTGTGAGGTGGTGGTACTTCGTCAGTCGGGCTGCTTAAAAAATACGCTATGTCCTACCTCTCTTTTCGTCAGAGCCTCGTCTGTCAGTCAGCAGGGTACACCGCGTGCAGGTGAAGTTGACTTTGGTTCAAAGATGTTGATGAACCACTTACACCCCCTTACATGTCCGACTAATAATTGAATAATGTCAGTCCTAGAGAACGTCACTCAAACATAGGCACGTGTACATACGTCATTTGGTTACTACATGCAAAAGCGCCATTTTTGTATGGAGTGACCGGGGTTTGCTGTAAGTGAAGTTCTATCTTAATTATACGAGGGCTTCGTCCGAAGAGATTAGCAACCCACCCTCCCCTGTAAACTCTACCCTGAAGTCGTAAAATGTGAATGGAAGGCTTCTCTCTTAACTAAATGAAATGAAACGGGGTTGCCAGGTATAAGTCAAATGGATACCTTCAAAAAAAAAAAAAAAAAAATTACGAAATTATTCTCAAAATAGTGTGAAATGGTGTGTGCTATGCGTTACTACGTATGTCTATTTATACTAATCTCTTCGGACGAAGCCCTCGTATAATTAAGATAGAACTTCACTTACAGGTAAGTTCGTTTAATCTCTAACAATATGGTAAACCAAGATAACTATCAAGTTGAAATTTGGCTTTAAATTGACAGTTTAATGATATTTACAGCACGTTAATTCGTCTGTAGAAGCTCGATAGCGCAGTGTATTTGATCACGGAGGTTAAGGCACGTCGCCTGTCTACCGACTATAGATGTCTTTATCTTAAGCACCAACGGCTTCGAGCAGCATCTTAATCCGTCTGACTCGGCTGTTGTCATTAGAAGATAGCCTTTAAACCAAGCTGCTATTACTTACTACTTCCATTAAGGCTACAGTAATCACTTCTCAACAGACGGGCCGCATACTTGTTTACCTGATGCAGTATAAAAATATATATTATACTCAAAGGACAGAAAGTTTGGGCACCTATGATTTACACAATCATTTCATATGTAATTTTATTATTGATTAAAACCACAACTGTAACAATTTCGTTTAGTTACCACCTGAAATGTTGCTGAAACAAACGGGAAATGTATTTCAATATTTGTTCATATTACTTTTCATTGTTGTAAGTTGAATAAAACATTTTTTTATGCCACGTCGGGCACCAAACTAATATATGGCCCACCTGATATAAAGCAGTAATCGTAGCCTATAGACGCTGAAAATAAACGAGTATTGCTGGGTCCTTCCACGTAGTCAAACTATTTTGTCCAACTGGTTTGACTACGAGGAATTATGCTTCCTCGTGGTCAAACTAATCGAATCATTCACCCTGTATTAGGTGCTCACGTACTGTAAATGGGGGTATCACCACTGCTAACGCAGCATCTACTCACGTATGGTAACCTCATTCACTCGCAGGAATATAACTATCTGCACTTAAGGGTATATAAGTTGTTAATGTTGTTTGGCTACGAATTTCTGTAAGATACTTTCAAAGTGGAGTGCTGTTACATCCCACTGTGAACATGCGCTATCGCTCTTATTGCTCTTTTGTATAGCAGGGTGCATGCATCAGGAATGGTGCCGTGATGGTTCCTTTCCCCTCCGTCCACCTGGATCCAGTCTCAGTACACATACGGATCGTAGGCTATATTTTACAGATAACAATGAGCGAAGCAAAGAGAGATCAATCCGTGGTTCACGGCAGTTGGGCTTCACTTGACTAGCCATTTCTTTAGCCTATAAAGCCTTATTTGCCTTATTGCTGTCTCTCACATTGCTCAGAAGGAAAGTCAAATTCCAAAATCTTCAGAACTCCCACTAATTTCTTCGGATTAAATTCGTTGTGAATTCCAAAGTAGCCGTAGTCTTACCCTCCGGACTGTAATAGACTTCACTGTTCATTGCCTTTTTTGGCGGTCGCCGCTATTAATCCTGGCTACACAGGACATAGTGGTCCCAATCCCGTTAAAAAAAAATAGCAATGAGCGAGTTACACCCCAAATTAATAGATTAATTGTACGTTTCAGAATTCTAGTGCAAATTCTCAACGAAAACCTAACTTACTAAATCTCCTTCTACGACATTCAGTGAGCCAAAAAGAACCGATAGTGATTATTGTAGAAGCAGACAAGAAAACAACAGATTCTTTGGACTCTGCAAATAGAGACGGTGACGTAGGTGTTGATTATGATTATTTTAATCCATTTGACAAGAAAGAAGAGGATGATGCATATTTAGTGGAGCGGTTACTGAGAGTGAGTACAGATATGTATTGGCAACAAACATATATTTTTTCTCAAATTACGATATATAATTCCTTATTCATCCCGCTGCTGGGATACGGGTCTCCCCTCATACATTAGAGCAGAGGTTCCCAACCGGTGGTCCGTGAGAGGTAAAAATATGGTCCGTGATAAAAACTACCAAGAACAAGCCTGACTCAATCCTGAGTGCAGCACCTGTCTAGACTATTTTAATGGACACGTATGAAAAGCACTATAAAATCCCAGACGATGTGGGTGTTTCGACATCCAGACCGGACATTTTCCATTTTTCCAGAGCTACAAAACGCATAGTACTTGTAGAGCTTACCGAACCGTGGGAAACTAACATACCCAAAGAGCACGCGATAAAACAAAACAAATATTATGACCTCCTAAACGAATTAACAAAAAGCAGTTATGTAGTTAATCTATACGCTGTAGAAGTAGGAGCGAGAGATATACCAGCAAAATCTCTCTATAACCTGCTGAAAGACCTTGGCTTGTCCATAAGTGCAGTAAGTACTATACTAGAACGAGTATCTAAAGCTGCATTAGCAGGTTCAAACCAGATTTGGCTGCGCAGGGAGAGAAACACTAGTAGTGAAGGTGAGTGTTGATGTACGTCGGAAAGGGGCCCCTTAAACCTACACCCGTGTCACAAGTCTCGGGATCTGCTTGGGGTTTCTCTCTCTGCCATTGTGAATCCATGGAAGCTAAGAAGTTCGTCTCTGAAAAAGATTAGCATTATCATACAAAATACTAACAAGTTGAGTTATAGAATAATCGATTTATATTACACTTGGGGACCCTACTCCCAACAAAAACCTCGTAATGGTCCGCGTACGAAAAAAAGTTGGTAACCACTGCATTAGAGCATACTCCACCACGCTGCTCAACTGCGGGTTAGCGGAGGCCAGTGTTTTCAAGCCGCCCAAAGGCCACCGACTTGGGTTAACGACTGTCATCTAATGACAACAGCCGGAACCGACGGCTTTACGTGCTCTCCGAAACCCGGAGCAGCTCGAGATAAATAAACCCATCCGTAGACAGGCTATTGGTTTATGCAGACAGTAAAATAGTTGTTGACTGGATATGAGTTATCAGTTTAACGTATATATAGCGTACTATCTGTTATATAGACGTATACATACGTCTATATAACAGATAGTACGCAGAGCATCCTAACTCTATAAAAAATCCTAAATTAACGCACGATCTTGTATGCGTTTTAAAATAAATTTTAGAATATTCTTATAAATAATCTATAGAACTTAGCGCCCATTTAGATCTTAAGTCTACGAGTATTGTTGATACTAATAAAGTCGAAAACCACGCATGTTTTTATTAAGTACCCATTTTCATAATGTTTTTAATTTTACCTTGTAGACAAGAAATGATCATACCAATCTAGAAGAAGTAAAGGACGCCCTTCGTGCTCTCCGATCAAGATGTGAAAGCGTAAATCGCTGTGTAAAAAAATGTCCAGATACGAAGCCAATTTGTCCAGTAAATTGTCAGCAGGTGTTTGATAAATTGAACTTGTGTGAACCACCTCCACCACCACGTAAGAAACAATGCAAGAAACCTAAATGCGGGAGAACCATGCCGCCATCTTGGAAATTACTGCTATTGTAAATGAAAATTCTACTAAAATATGTGACTATTAAAATACCTATCTTTCTATAACAGCCCTTGTTGCGTCCGTCTTCGAACGCAGGCCGCCTCTCCCATCCTCCATGAGTCTCTGTCTCTTTATTTCTCTTTAGTTATTTTTATTAAAACATATGAATATATGACTATTAAAATATTCATGATTATGAAAGCTCATTTATAAGTTTTTAATTTTAATATTTGTATGACATTCAGCATTTTTAACTTCATTGGCTTTTTTTGCAGGTATGATTTAAGGAAAATAATAATAAATAAATATTCCTGGACAAATTACACCCGGCCATCTAGTCCCAAACAAAGCTTGTACCATAGTACAAGTACTAGTAGTACTAGTACCCATAGGTACTAGATGGCTGATATTATACTTAAGTACATTTTTTTTGTAAATACATACATGTAATACATAGAATACAGCCAGACCACGACAAACAGACATGTTCATGTGCACACAAATATTTTGTCTTGTGCGGAAACCGATCACGCATCCTCGGAGTCAAAGTGGCCATTGCTAACTATTCGACCACCGAGCTCGTCAAATAAAGTATTTAAAGCCGATGAAATCAAAATGGTAAAATATGAAGGTAGATTTTATTAACAAATTATGGCCACGTACAAAAGAGATTTTTTAATCAAATTTACATTAAATTCTAGGTAATTTGCGTTGAAATAATGCATGAAATGTGTCATACAGCATAATTAAATAAGAGATATTACGATTTTGTTGAGAAATAATACATTTTATACGAATTTTAGGGTTGCGTAAAATAATACGACAGCATTACAATTTTAATACCATTATATTATGAAAAAGAAGGTGTGCGGTAAGAAATTCGGACCGCTAGGACCAAAAGACCTGCCCCCTTACCACCATCTCTTATTGCGATTCAATAACTGAATAGAATGCTTATTCATGCCAATGAATAAGCGACTCTATTTCAAATGTAATAGAGTTGCTTATTCATTGGTATGAATCTAATCTATGATCGGTAGGTCTCATTTGAATTGGAGCTGGGGCCCTATCGCCGAAGCTCAACCCGATTAACATCGGATTTTTTGATTGCGAATATGAATCTTAGCTTAGATTGGTGCTAATTGTGTTTAGCTTACCTGTTACAAACCCTTAGAGCTCTACCGAATAAGCTGAAGATGTTCGTCAGTAAGTTAAATGTACGACCTATTTTTAGAATCAAAGTATCAATCAAATCAAAATCAAAAAATTCTTTATTCCTTGGACTTTATAAAGCACTTAGAAACGTCATACAAATTAAATATAAGAACATGTATAAATCATTACTACTCTAAATCCGCAGAGCTTAGATTCACTTTCATCACACTATCTTGAATGTGAAAGTGAATTTAAGTGCCAGTTCCGGCGACGGGGCTTCTTGAGAAGAACTGGAAAGAAACTCAAGGCCGAATCTTTTAATTGCCAATATCGTTACATTATATACAAATACAATCATTCAAAGTATTGGATGGTAATCGGCTTCAGATCGGCGGTTGGGCCCTTGGTTCTCTTTTAAGTCTGAACTCCAGGATCCAGGTGACGAAGATGCGGTGATATTTGCCGTACGCCGACGATCTTAAAGTCTTGAGATACTTTAAATTCTGAAAGAAGGCTATCTTATGAGATGAACTCGAGTTTGCGGAATCGAGTTGAAACGGTAAAAGAGCAATAACAAAATTCGCAACGTAATTTCACAGACCCGGCGGATATCTTCACTTGACAGAAGTCATTAGCGTCAACCTCGCTCTTAATCAAAGTCGATGATAGGTCCTCTTTTTTCATGGGTTTTAGGCCTCTGGATAACCGGATTTGGAACAATTGCAATAGGCTTGTATACCATTTTTTTTTTCGATTTGTTATTTAAAAACGTCACAATAATATAACTAAAGGTGAAAGAATTACTTCGATAGGCTAAAAACTTCTCAAGATATGATAACTTGAAGATCACAATTTTGGACTATCCTGAAAACGCTCCATACAAAAGGCATACAGTATTATGACGTCACGATACGCTATTATATATGCATTAAATCAGAAATTTGTACGACAGCTATGTTAAATATTGCGTTTATGTAGTTAGTGCCGTAACAAAAGTTATAGTATTTTTTATTGTTTCTACAATGGTAATATTTATTTTTTATAATTTCATACTTTTAAAATGGACTTTCCCACCAAACTTTGATCGACCATAAAACAAGTCGGAAATAAGTTATTAAAATTTTGAGATCGCAGATCGTTCTACTTTTATGTATTTTACGTTACTGATAGAGAGTTTTTATAGTTTTAGAACATTGGTCACACGCCCATTGGCTCAATCTTTCTGTTTGTTCACATTCTTTTCCTTTTTGTGTACTGAATGTATGAATCAATGCATGCTGTATAAATGCGTAGGTATTGAATAAGCATTTTGTATCCAATTTGTAGTGCCCCGTACGAAATTTCCCACAGACGAAGGCGCGGGCGGCCACTAGTATAATATATAGTATAGTTACAATAAATAAATGAAAACATTTTCATTGTGTAATTTCTCATTTAATTAATTACACGTGATTACAAAAGTTGTCCATTGAAAAATATCAAAGCTTCTTCAGAAAGCTTCTTAAAAGCATTTGGAATTAATAAGGCTTATTAAAATTGAAACTCTCACAAGCATGAGCACTAAAATGCCGCATAAAAATGATACAAAAATCGATAATATGTTTTAAAGGCGCTTCTCAAAGGAATTCCATTGGCGTAGTGAACGTGAATCTCTTGGAATTCTGCTAAAGCAGCTACATTTTATGGCTTGCTACGTCAGGTAACAAGAGAGCAATATCTAGAATTTTACCTATATAATAATAATCAAAGAGATTTAATAGATAAATAAATAAATAAATAAATGTTTCTGGACAATTTACACAGCGCCATCTAGTCCCAAATTAAGCGCAAAGCTTGTGTTATGGTGTACTAGACAACTGATAAATGTACTTAAATACATTTTTTTTTTGTAAATTAACTTATAATACGTAGAAAACACCCAGACCAAGACAAACAGACATGTTCATGCACACAAATGTTTGTCTTGTGCGGGAATCGAACCCACGACCTCGGAGTCAGAGTGGCCATTGCTAACCATTCGACCACCGAGCTCGTCACGTAGATTAATGAATATCTTTAATAATAACGACGAGCCTAGTGGTCGAATGACTATTTTGACTCCGAGGTCGTGGGTTCGATCCCCGCACAAGATTTGTGTGCATGAACATGTCTGTTTCTCTTGGCCTGTGTGTTTTCTATCTATTATAACTTTTATATGTATTTACAAAAAAAATGTATTTAAGTACATTTCTGAGCTGTCTACACAGAATTAATAATAATCAGTTCTATGGTTGTCTAGTACCCATAACACAAGCTTTGCGCTTAATTTGGGACTAGATGGGGCTTTGTAAAATGTCCAGAAATATTTATTTATTTATTAACTAGCTGTTACCCGCGGCTTCGCCCGCGTAGTCCAGGGGAGCTGCGATTGATTTATGTATATTTTTTTATTTGCTTGTTGCTGTATTCGGTGAGGTGGAGGTACTTTTCCAGTCGGCCAGTTTACAAATACGCTGTACCGTACCACTCTTTCGCCTATTTCGCTACATGGCAGGGTGCACCAAGTGCAGCTGAGCCTGACTTTGGCTCTAAAAAACATTTGTTTGCTTAGTTGTTTAAAAAAAAACTCTTGTTAGCAATTAGGTTCCATTCGACGTGAAAGAAGGACAAATGATTATAAACTTTATTTTTTCTCATGGGAATAAAAAGTTTTTCCTGGATAAAAAGGAGCCTATGTCACTCTTCAGACCGTAAACCCATTAAAAAATTTATGTCCATACTTAGATTACTTTTTACATGAAAGAAGAACAAATGATTATAAACTTAATTTTCCCGTGGGATTTCCTGGATAAAAAGTAGCCTATGTCACTCTCCAGACCAGAAGCTATCACCTGTTAAAAAAATTATGTCGGTACTTAGGTTCAAAGACTTAATTAAAGTTTATTTTTTCCATGGGATTAAGATGTCTTTCCGGGATAAAAAGTAGCCTATGTCATAGCATTAAAAAATCATGGGAATTGTTATTTGGCTGCGGTATTCTGTGAGGTAGAGGTGCTTCCTCAGACGGGCAGATAATAACGCTGTGCCTCTCTTATTCCAGAGCTTCGTTGGATCAGCAGGCAACAGAAACTTGTCTCATTTTACAATTTTATTAAATGAATTACTTCATATTGCTAATAAGGGAAGTCCAATTCCAAAAAAAAATCCCTTCTTACTCCTACTAATTTCTTCTGATTAAATTCGTTGTGAGTTCCAAGGCAGCCGTGGTTTTACCCCTGGAACTACAATGGACTTCACTGTTCAATGCCTTTTTTGGTGGTCGCCGCTGTTAATCCTGGCTACACAGTAGACACAGTGGTGGGACTGTGTAGTGGGCCTCCCCGTCCCGATAAAAAAAATGAATTATTATGTGAGAAATCTACATCATGTTTATATTAGCTCAGTTCACTAATTTCAAGCTCCACTTAATATTCGCATAACCATATTTTCTCATAACCAAAACCAAACGAAAACATGAGCAGGTTGTTTGAACGTAAACAATAATTGATTAATAGATTTAATTAAAATCTTAGTTGTTAAGTGAAAGGAAAGTTTACTTTAAGACTGTGGGCAAAGTAAGAAACACTTCTCGTAGACGCCTGAGGAGAACAGTCAAAATGGCGCCTACTACTTTGCGACCAAGTATACGTTTCGATCTTTTCTTTCTGATGATCATTGTAAGTATTATAAATGTTATTGCTTTTTTGTTACAGCCCCCTTACTCTTATTACGATTCAGTAACTAAATAGAATGCTTATTCATGCCAATGAATAAGCGACTCTATTACGAATGAAATAGAGTCGCTTATTCATTGGCATGAATAAGCATTCTACTTAGTTATTGAATCGCAATAAGAGATGGTGGTAAGGGGGCAGAACATTATCGTTTTTGGTTAGTCTCGGATGACAGTTTAATAAAATATAGCCTTAAAAGAGATGATGAATTTGTAAGTTAAAGATAGAGTATGTAATGGAGAGGAATATGAGACTGGTCAGTTCTCTACTTGTAGAGGTAGGAAAACTTGCCCGGTACATATTCCCACCGCTGATGTGCTATACAGTCAGGATTAACAGCAGCAACAACAAAAATGACAACAAATAGTGCTGTTGAAACTAACAAAGAAAAAGAATAATATAATGAAGAAATTAGTAGAAGCAGGAAACTTTAACATTTGACTATTATTTTTTTTATACTACGTCGGGTGGCAGACAAGCATACTGCCCGCCTAATGTGAAGCGGTTACCGTAACCGTATTAACATAATATATCACATACGCGCCGCCACCCCCGCTGCCAACGCAGCATCTCCTTCTTTTCTGGTGACCTCACTCACTCGCAGGAACACAAGAACCCTCAAGGGAATTGTTATTTGGCTGCGGTATTCTGTGAGGTGGGGGTACATTCCCCAGTCGGGTAGCTTACAATTACGCTCCCTACCTCTCTTTTCGCCAGAGCTTCGTTTGTCAGTCAGCAGGGTGCGCCGCGTGCAGGTGAAGTTGGCTTTGGTTCAAAGATGTTGATAAATCACTTACACCCGAAATTGCTTACTGTGTCTACAGAATGAGCAGCTGTTGACCTACTTACCGACATTCTCTTTCTATTTGCATATAGGCAGTAGTGTAGTGTAGTAATGCCTCCCCAAACCGTTTGGCCAGCGTGGGGAGTGTAGGCCAAACCCTCCTTCCGTCTAGGACGGACAAGACAGGGTCGTGCTCCTGTAGTGGAGACTAAAATGGACATGATGATGATGATGAAGCAAATAACCCTTCTTCGTAACAGACATTCACATTGTTCAGATTCAGTCGTTCAGATTGCAAAGCATCAGGAATAAAGAGAAGAACGACTACTGCCTATCGTACTGACCATCCGAAAGTGAAAAATACATACGAAATATGGGAAATATCACATGGTGGTATATCTAGTGTTCAAGTCTATTTCTGGTTGTTAATAAATAAAAATAAATAAATATTCCAGGACAAATTACATACGGCCATCTAGTCCCAAACTAAGCAAAGCTTGTACTATGGGTACTAGATAACTGATATAATACTTAAATACATTTTTTTTTGTAAATACATACATATAATACATTAGAAAATACGCAAACCAAGACAAACAGACATGTTCATGCACACAAATGTTTGTCTCGTGCGGGGATCGAACCCGCGACCTCGGAGTCAAAGTGGCCATTGCTAACCATTCGTCCACCGGGCTCGTTAATAGTAATCTGATGATTAAAATACTCCGTCGTAATCCGTACATCTATCATAACGAAACAATATCAATATATTAATGAGATAATCTACAACGTAACCTACATTCCAGGATCATAATATATTCAAACTTCTTTTAAAATTTGTCCCGGACAATAATACAATTCTCACGGATTTGCATCATATGCACAATACAGGGACGGGCCGGTGGTCGAATGGTATGGCAATGGTCACTTTGACTCCGAGGCCGTGGGTACGATCTCCGCACAAGACAAATATTTGTGTGCATGAACATCTGTTTGTCTTGGTCTGGGTGTTTACTATGTATTATATGTATGTATTTACAAAAAAAAATGTATTCAATTATAATATCAGTTACCTAGTACCCCATAGTACAAGCTTTGTTTGGGACTAGATGGCCGTGTGTAATTTGTCCAGGAATATTTATTTATTATTTATAAAATCACAGCTCTAGGATTTCGCGCTCACCATGCTATACGTCTGATGCGAAACAGTATTCGTCTGTCTTCCTCTTAGTCGTTAGTTCTCTTTCTAATAATAATTTCTGTTCTTTTTTTCAGTGTGCAAGATTAGTAACGGGAGATTACACTCATCTTTTATCTCGATTACATGAACTCTTAAGCAAAAATAGACATCCATTACTACTCCTCTTAGACCATACTGATTTAGAAGCTAACCATCACCATAATAGCAATGCTTATAATAGCTTGGAACGTAGAGAAGAAGATGCTCTCTCACAATTATTGAGTGGACTGGTAATATAATATAGTAAACTTTTCTTAATACAGCGTCTTAAAATCAGGTAGTTCATTATGGCACTGTCTAAACTTTATGAACGTTAGGAGAAAACTCATAATTGTAGTTTATGATAAAATTTGGAATTCCCGAAACTGTTCACCGCGCTGAACAGTTTCAGAAAATCGATGTCTTAGAAGATGTCATTATGGTTCTAAACTGGAAAAAAATGCAACATCAATATCAACGGCGAATATATTACTCAACTTTTTCATCTGCCGATGATATAGTGGTCTCGAAAACCCCAACGAATCATCCCAATGACTAGGATCATTGGACGTACATGGATAAAACGAACATTATGTTCAAAATGTACCCACCTCAATCATAATTTGGGAACTTCGTTGTTGTTGTTTGTGATAAGTATATCTATGCCGGGTAAATAATTGCGTTAGGTAGAGTCAAATTTGAGAAAGAGACTCCTTCCAAACATCTCCCCTATTCCCCTCCGCTTTATTCCCAAAATCAACAGAGAAATACCACTAGGCTACCGCCAAAATGATAATGAACAGTTAAATTATTATTATTTAAATAGTTGTTTTGGCCAACTTGCCAGAATATTGTAAATATATTTTATTTTTAAATTGAAAAATATTTACAATGAACAGTTAAGTTCATTGCATTCTGAGGAGTACGATGGTCTTGGAACCCACAAACTATTTAATGGAGGAAACTGATACATATTTATATTTTTCAGAATCCCAACAGAGTCTTGTCAAACAGATACCCACTTTTGCAAGATAAATATCACCAACATCACAACCATAAGGCCGAGAAAAGATATAGTGATAATGAGTATAACGATCATCCACTACAGAGAGAGACAGATCGCAAAAAAAGATATCAACTTGATCATGAGAACCACCAGCAAGATAGATATAATGATCGACAGGATAGACATAGGGCCCACCAAGATAGAAATAGAAATCAACGAAACAGGTATAGGAATAAACAAGGCAGATATAGGAATCAACTAAACAGGCATAGAACTCAACAAGACAGGTATGGACATCTTCAAGACCAGTATCAACAAAATCAAGATGTAGACCAACTAGACTATTATAAAAATATATTAAATAAATATCATAAAGAACGTCACCGAGAATATAAAAATCGAAATGATAGAGCAGATAGCAGTCAATCACATTTACATAGAGAAGAGGAACGAGACACGAGTAAATATTCCGCTGAGAATGAAGCACTGTATGCGCTAAAGAGATACGGGGAGAGAGAGAGAGATCATCGAAGACCAGAACATAGAGATGAAAGAAGTAGAAAAGATAGAAATAGAAAATCAAAATATTATGCTCAATTAAGAACCGGAGACGATGACAGAGAAGGAGTTTATAGAGATAGACATGATGATGATAGCAGAGACAGATACAGGCAAGATCAAGATAGACAAGAACGAGGCAGGCAAGTACATCACGAGAGAAGAGAGCAAGATCAAGGTTTACGGTCGCCATCCCCTGTAATAAGAACTTTATTAAGGATGTCAAACAGTCTCCGATGCGGTGCCAGGGATCGTTGCCAAGACGAATGTGCTAATGAAAAAGAAGTAGATGACTGTGAAGACATATGTGAAGAGAAATTCGTTTGTGAAGAGTCTGAAGAAGATCCATGCGAAAAGAATAATTCTTGCGAATTAACTGGCAGTACTAAAGGTGTACTTATAGAGCATGAGGAACCTAAATGTAAAAGATGTTATTAAACGTTTTATTTGGACATAAATAATCATCATAACCATAAAGTTATTTTTCCTCTGTTTTTGATCCTTCATATATAAGAGAGATAGAGAGGTAAGTACATATACTCTCTACTACTACTCAGATATTCCCCCCTGCTGACATCTCATATCTGCGTTACCCAGGGTACAAAGTGGAACATCACTTTGTGTCACGAGCCGGTGTTTGCGCGTACATTCGGGAGAATATCTGTTGTCGACGTCTTGGCAGTCTTGAAGCGAGGGACCTGTCAATTATGTGGCTGCGCGCAGATTTTGAGGACCGCACTCGCATTTACGCGTGCCTCTACAGGTCCCACAGCGGAAATATCGAAACGGAGCGTCTTGTGGAGCACATACAGACGACGACCGACAGTATACTCCAGCAGATGCCTTCTGCAGAGATTGTGGTACTGGGTGATTTTAATGCCCACCACATCGAATGGCTAGGGTCTAGATCAACTGACCATGCTGGAAGAACTTTCCATGACTTTGCCTTGGCATATGGTCTGACACAGCTGGTTTCCTCGCCCACGCGGGTGCCGGATGGTCGGAGCATATGGCGTCCCTTTTGGATCTTCTGCTGACCTCCCACCCTGAAAATTATCGTGTGTCTGTTGGCGCCCCTCTTGGGTCTTCGGATCATTGCCTTATAAAGAGTATTGTGCCACTCACACGCCAAAGGCGACCGCGCACAGCCAGCACACGTCGTGTGTGGCATTTTAGGTCAGCAGATTGGGATGGGCTGCGTAGTTTCCTGGCCTCCTACCCTTGGGCGCGGATTTGCTTTTCGCTGGAAGATCCCAGCGCCTGTGCTAATGCTGTCGCTGATGTGGTTCTGCAGGGCATGGAACTTTTTATTCCTAATTCTGCGGTGCCCATTGGTGGCAAATCTCGACCATGGTTCGATGGGTCTTGCAAAGTCGCGTTGCGTCATAAGCAGGATTCTTACCGAGCCTGGTCCGAGGCTCAGGCAGCTGGAGATGCAAATACCGGTGTCCTTAAGAAGAATTACAATGCTGCGTCAAGATCCTTTAAGGGCTGCATCGCCAGGGCAAAGTCCAAATTCGTTAGCAAAATTGGCGAGAGATTAGTGCGCTTGCCCTCTGGGTCTCGTGCGTTCTGGTCGCTCGCCAAGGCTGTTCAAGGTAACTTCTGTCGGTCGTCGTTTCCACCATTGCACCGAGTGGATGACTCACTGGCCCATACTGCAAGGGAAAAGGCCGATCTTCTGGGACTTACTTCTCTTTGCGTCTAACTCGACTCTCGATGATCAGGGAGCAACACCGCCAACCATCCCACGGTGTGAGAGCTCTATGCCAGACATTAAGTTCTCGCAAAGAGCTGTCCGTAGAGCACTCTTCTCCCTGGACATCCATAAGTCGAGTGGGCCGGATGGCATTCCACCTATTGTTTTAAAAACATGTGCTCCAGAGTTGGCTCCGATTTTAACACGCCTATTTCGGTACTCCTACTCACTTGGCGTGGTCCCCTGCTCATGGAAGGAGGCTTTAGTACACCCGATCCCTAAAAAAGGCACTTGCTCAGATCCGTCCAATTATAGGCCCATTGCGATAACTTCCATATTTTCCAAAATCATGGAAACTATTATTAACAAATAGCTGGTAGCCTACTTAGAGGATCACCAGCTGATAAATGATCGCCAATATGGTTTCCGCCATGGTCGCTCAGCTGGTGATCTTCTGGTATACTTGACTCACCGTTGGGCGGAGTCAGTGGAAAGCAAGGGCGAGGCATTGGCTGCTAGTCTGGACGTAGCAAAAGCTTTCGATCGGGTATGGCATAAAGCATTACTTTCCAAGCTTCCTTCTTTTGGGCTACCTGAGAAGCTTTGCATATGGATTGCCAGTTTTCTATCTGAGCGTAGCATCAAAGTTGTAGTTGACGGAGCACGCTCGGACCCACTACGCTTGAATGCTGGCGTACCACAAGGATGTGTATTGTCCCCCACGCTGTTTCTTCTGCATATCAATGACTTGCTGCTTAAACACAATGTTCATTGCTATGCGGATGACAGTACAGTGGACGTAAGATACACTGGCCAATGTAATGTTTCTCGGGATTGCGTCGATGAGTACCGAACAAAACTTGTGTCTGAGATTGAGACGTCCCTTGGACACGTCTCGGATTGGGGTAGATTGAATTTGGTGCAGCTAAATCCCTCCAAGACACGTCGTGTGAATGCGCGGTCGTGATTGCTTTGCATCACGTGACCCATATGTTCATTCCCCATCTTATAAAAAATAATAATAGGTAATATTTTTTTCCCCCTTATGGCAATATGTTAGTTTGCCGACGTCAATACTACGTTTTATTTGCACGCCTGTCAGGAATGGCAAACATGAGATAGAGAATATTTCAGATTTTATACAGCTCTATGATATAACTATTTCGCGCATTTTCCATAGAAACAACAATGATTCCATAGAAACATAGACACAACTAGCACGTGACGCAAAACATAAAATAGCATAGAATCTTTATAAACCGGACTGCTTTTAGCCTTGCGGGGCCTTAAAAGCTTCATCTAAGCGATCGCTCGTAGGGAACGAGCGACGCAGGTTTATTAAGCTAAGTACTATTAGGACTATGGACATCACTTGCGGGGGAGTGGGAAGCGCTGCCAATTTGAGATAAATTTAATGCACATAAAGTATTCCCGTACAACACACGGCCGTGTCCATGGCACAGCCACGCCCAATTTCTTAGTGTTTGCCTTTTTTTTTTAAGAGGAAAGCACAATAATTTTCGAATCAATACACAAACAGCAGCGAATAAAGTACAGCCCTTACCACCAACTCTTATTGCGATTCAAGGTTGGTGGTAAGGGGGCAGTCCATTTTTCGGCACCGCACTAGGGCTAGGTTTAGCCGAAGAAGCTCAAATACTCAAGCGTCGGAAATATTCGTCTCTCACCATGCATTACGACTTTGCGGCGCTTGCATTAGAGACCATACGACCTTCGGTCCTCCGAAATGAAAAGATTAGTAAAGAAAGTTTTAACACGACTGGTCATATCCTCGGGTGACCCCAGAGCTGGCGACTACTTTGCCAAAAGATCGTTCGCCATACCGACGGCGAAGTGCCAATATCGTCTAACTAACACAGACAAAATTTCACAGAAAGTAAACAAAAACGTTTAGTTTCCTGAAAACTTTAAAAATAATAAATTCATTTGTATGGTGAATATACAAATATGGAAAGCTAAAGTTTCAATGAAATATAAATATATTTGAAATATAAAATAGAATTTGAAAGTGATTTTAAAGTGAATGGCATAAAGAATGTCAATTTCTCGAAAAATGTTAGATAGGAGGTATTGGCACTTCGCCGTCGATACGGAGCAATGCTGCCAGCGCCTTGGGTACAATGCCACTGGATGGTGAGCTAGGCGACGTATTCTGTTTATAAGTATATTATTGTTTAACTTTTAATTTTATTTTGTAAATATGTAATAGTTGTATAATATTACGGTTGGCTGGAAGAGATCTCTTTCAGAGATAAGCCCGCCTATATACTGTTTAATTTATTTGTCTACTTTTATTTGTATTGTTTTGTGGTATAATAAAGAGATTACATACATGAAACTTGATATCTTAATTACGAAATGTTTTATCTGATTAATAAAAATAGAGCCGTCTATTTATTATAAATCAATAAATATTTTAGTGAGTTTATAATATACGAGACAAGTACATTAATTCCTTGCTACAGAGATGCATTCAATAATGATGGAAATACCGTTGTTTATGTATTGACTTCGCGGTTATGAATAATTAACTTGTAAATACATGGATGGATGTCTAAAGGCGGATCTGCTGCGTTTTTTTTATTCGAAATATTCTACGAAAACATCGAGACAAAGAGGCTATATTTTAGTTGCAGGAAATCTATAATGACTATTGAAATTGAATGTCTGTGCTTTAATAATAGTGTGGTCTTTGGAAAACCGTTCCTTTGATGGGAACTGTCTTTTTGAAGTTTTTAACAAAATGCTGACATAAACCTTTACAACAAGAATAAGAATAAGAATAAAGTTTATTCGCATTAAAAGTGATTACATTGATGGTGTTCTGATCAATAATAAAGTATTTCACATTTAGTCAAATTAGACATGCAAATATATATTTGTGGATACATTAATTAATAGCATTGAGCTACTAGGTACTAAGCACTTTTCCCTATAAAATTGTCACAACAAACAATAAACGTTCACGTTGACCTACAAATTTTACTACAATTTTTTCTTAGCTTTTCTTATTTATCTGGGGCCTGCTGGAGCTGAAAGGGCTGGAGTAACAAAAAGAAACATTTTATCATTTATCAATGATAATAATATGTAAAGGAAAATAATAACATGAGCCATAAAAATATTAAATGAGCCACGGAAATACTAGGTTAGGTTAGATTTGGTTTGTTTTATTTCAACTTTAGTCGCCAAGTCAGTATAACAGTCGCCAAGTCAGTATATCAGTCGCCAAGTCAGTATAACAGTCGCCCAGTTTCACAAATTTAGATACTCGGTTTATTACTACCCATTTGTAAATAACAAAGTTTGAGTTCAAAACTTTTTATTATATTTAACCCATGGTTTAGCCAAAGTGTTCAGCATTTAAAAACATTCACCAACATTCCTATGTCTAAATATCTCAATTAGATAATACTCAGATATAATATAATTGTATAACCTATTCGTTTTGTTGTGTACTTATTAAAACTTGACTGTTTTGATGCCACATTCAGGTATTTTAGATAAATTTATACCTGGATTAAACCTACTAGAGTTATAGAACGATTTGTCACAATGTCTACGCCGAATAATGTAAGTATCCATTACTATCCTAGGATTTAAATAATAATAATATATGAAAAAAGTGATAATAGAAACGTACTTTTAGCAGAATGACGGAAAGAATAAACAATCAACCAATAATCAAAATGAAGATAGTCCGAAGGATAAAAAGAAGAAAGATACAATATCTCTAGACAGCAATGAAAAGGTAAGAGAATGTAATTTTTTTACTGCAAATAAATAAAACATCATTGCTAATCATCATCGAAACAAAATTTAGCTAATAACCTAAATCAAACTTATGGTTTTAATGACGAGCACGGTGGTCGAATGGTTTAGGAATGGCCACTTTGACTCTGAGATTGCGGGTTAGATCCCAGCACATGTCAAATATTTGTGTGCATGAACATGTCTGTTTGTCTTGGTCTGGGTGTATTCTATGTATTATATGTATTATACCTATTTACAAAAAAATGTATTTAAGTATTATATCAGTTATCTAATAGGTACCCATAGTACAAGCTTTGCTTAGTTTGAGACTAGATGGCCGTGTTTAATTTGTCCAGGAACATTTATTTATTTATTTCATGTTTCTTTTGTTTTAGTACCTCGAACGTGACAAAGAAAATGTAAGCATTTTAAATTACCCTTTTCCTCAAGGGCCTTGGCATATTCTGTTCGAGTAGATGTCTATTTTCCCTTACCCTATCGTGTTTGAGTAGAAGAACCCTTCCAAATTTTGATATAAGGGCCAGTTTAGGTTAACCTATGCCACTGAATTTAGTCTTTATTATATTGCTTTGGCGTAAATGAATGAGATTATCAGAAACCACCATGCTTAAATGTATGCAAACTGAGTAACATATTTTTTTTTCAACTGGCTAATTTGTGTTACCCCGGAGACGGGCGCAAACGACTGCAACACAGTTTAATACTAACATGGTCGTGTACGGACATTATTGTTGATATATACCTACTTTGGGTGCTTCCGCCACCAATTAGTTCATGGAAACTACCGCCGGCCGGCACCCACCCACTACCGTTAGTAGATGTATGCGATTGCCGTGACTGCATTGTTCGTTTCTGCAACAACTGCTACGGTCGTCTCGGCGAACCTCCAACATCTGAAACAGAAGAAACATGCAACCGCTGCCGCCCCTACTGCCATGGTCGTCTCTGCGACACGTATTTCGCCTTTACGCATGGCATCCTCAGGCGATCTTAGATGTTGATGGTTCCAACAGCAACCTACAAATTTATACATGACTAATGCCATCACGTTTTTTCAGCTTCATCAATTAGCTAGTGAAGCTAGTCTTAAAACAGAAATATCACAATATATAGATAGAGTGAATAGAGAAGAAAGTACTTTATACCATGAAATATACCCAGGAACCGAAAGGATGGATTACGACTTTGCTGACGAGAGACTCAATCCTTATTCAACGAAGTATTGTCAATTATATACTGAAATATTATTGAGTGGAGCGAATGGAAAGAGCGGAATACTTATATACGCCGAAAATCGCTGAACCGATTTTGATGAAACTTGTCACAATTAAAGACCTCGACATGCTTGAGGTTTGTATCGAAAAAAAATTGAGATCGATCATGTCCTTGAGGAATGATCATCAAATACATTTTCCATTGAAATCAATGGAAAACACACACTCAGCGAATCTACTCGCTCCACTCAACCTCGATTTCGGCCCCGTGGGCTCTAGCCCACGAACTAGGCCGGATTCTAATCCGGTTTAATGATTCATTTCCATCATTACAACTGGACCTCCACTGCTCAGCATAATCCTGTCATTTACACCTTAGACTACCTACCATAAGTGGTCTATACTGCATCTGCATCAACTCATTATTTGTCCCATACTGCTGGAATACGGGTCTCCTTTCTATTGAAGTATAGAGCATACTCCTTAACTCTTTACTTAGAAAAAAACCATTCAGACAATGTTCACAGTGCTAAAGGACTCAATTCTCTGTTCTCAATCCAGGTCTTTCTTTTTCATTTTATTGCAAATATTAGTGTTTTCTTACAAACCGTTCTAATAGTTTTAATTTTCTGTTTTTTGTTCTCTTCTACATAATTATCATATGTATTTGTTTTTGACGCAATAAACAATTACTGTATCTTTACTAAAATAGCAAATGATTTTAACTATACTAGACTAGATAGATTTTATTATTCCATATCAATGTAGCTGTGCTCTGCTCGCTCAAGCGTTTTTTTCTTATTTTCATATTTTCCAAAGAGTATCCTTTATTGCATAGATATTACCCAGAATATAGTTACATCAGAAGTGTACAAAGGTGAGCTTGTTTCTAAAATTTCTCTTCCAGCCAACTCTAAAGGTAGTAAAGAACCATGATGATTATAAACTTTTTTTCCAGTATTTTTGAGTCTACATCTCATCTGATCAAGAGCTGCTTAGGCGCAGGTATTTTAAGCATGCACGTGGCTTTTATGCACGGAGGCATCTGGTCTTCATTAGCAAACACAATTCTTCTCGGGTGTTTCGTTCAATATGCCATGTATGTAAGTATCAGTCAGTAGAAAAAGACGATTAAGTTGGAATGTCGGACCATTTTAGATGGATCCATACCGAAACTCCATGACAATAGTCTTAATTTTTACTGCCTAACCTCTACTCTGTGCTTAGCTACTCAGCTAAGTTTATTATAGCTTAAGATACTAATTAGAACAATGTCAACACTAGCTGCGATACTATGTTACTTGTGCATCTAATCCAAAATATACTTATTATGAGCGACACTCATCGCTTTGTCATCTCATAGTCAGAATTCACCTTGAGGCCTTCTCTCTACATTTGCCATTACAAGCTCAGATTACGATTGACCCACTTACGGACTCTGAAAGTATCTGTAAGCATCACAACATCATAATTGCTTTCCATCAAATTTCCTCGTTCTCTACTTTGTTTTATCTCTTATATATAAAAACCACGAGACCTTTTTTGCACCTGACGCGATGTCCCCTGTACATGGCATCAGGATCAAAGTTAAAGGCCTGGGCGGCAGATAAAGTCATAAAATCTGAAACATGCAAAAATTCGGACTTTTTCAGACAGGATATTCATTCGATTGCATTGATAGTTGCAAAACTTTTCAGTCAGCAAGCCTTAATTTATTGTCTCAATCAGTGTTCCGCAAAGTGTGTTCTGCGGCATACTACACCAGAATTATACAGATACCGAAAAATTACTTCTCCCTATCAGATAAATTTGAATGGTATTTGCTAACTCCATCAGGCCAACTCACACACACTTGCTCAACATCATCCATAGACATAGTTAGGTCATCCTTGCTCAAACTGTAATTCATCCCATATACTGGCCAATACAACATCAGAATCTGTATTAATCATTACATACTCGTAACAAATAGGTACACACACCCCACCATTACACACACATACTCTCTTAATCTCATCTCATATCTACACTTTACACCTCAAACACCACACATCACACACGTTCATTCACTGCAGTGCTCGTATCACTCTAATATGTACAGTGGACCGCTCACTACGCGTTACAGCTGCACTGCAAAAATCATCTATATGACGACATAAGAACGGTCCAAGGGTCAAAGCGTAGCGCTTGGTTTGCTGTCGACTGTACGCTTCGTATACTTGGCCTCACTTGTTTTGATTTGCAAAACAACTTTGAAGGTACATATACTTTTAATAATACACATAAATATATCCACACACTACACACAACATATTTGCGCTCATCAAACTCCCATAAACACAATCGCACGCCACGCATGTAACCTAAATCTTAATACCTTTAAGTACCTTATGTACCCAAGTACGCCAGCATCAAATTTAGAGAGGTGAGAACTGGTGATCCGAGATACAGGCTTTATGCCTAGTTTGGACACCAGCCTCACGCAATCTTTTTAATTTATATTAAATCTTATACTTAACACATAAACGGTAAGGAATGCTAACTGTAAATTAAATGTAAGATTGTGTGATACAAATAAAGGATTATTATTATTATACCATTTATTCATTATCTTTCTCCAATTTTTACATTTTCAAATATAAATCATATAAAAAAATACATTTAAAAATATAAAAAAGGGGCACCCATCGATAGCGGGGCAAAGACCCAAGCTACCGGTGGTTAGGGCTCCAGAGTGAGGAACCTTCTCACGATGCGGGCCGTGTCCAGGAGAACCGCCTTCTGTATCTGGTTCTTGACCCAACTGCCTAGCGAGAGCCTCTCGAGGTGATGGTCGAGGCTCTTAGCTATAAGTCCGTTTACTGACACGACTATCGGAACAATAATCGTTGAGTCCACATGCCACATGTTGGTAACCTCGTGGGCCAAGTCCAAGTACTTAGAAAGTTTCTCTTTCTCGGCCTTAACGAGGTTCTCATCATGGGGAATGGTGACGTCAACGAGAATTGCACGGTTCGTCACCCGGTCTAATACCACAATATCAGGTCTATTTGCGAGAATAGTCCTGTCAGTGATAATAGACCGGTCCCAGTAGAGCGTGACACTACCGTTCTCAAGAACTGGCGCAGGTGCATACCTGTAGTATGGTACTTCAGAGCTCACAAGGCGATATTTAAGAGCAAGTTGCTGGTGTATAATCCTAGTTACTTGATTGTGTCTATGTAAGTACTCGCCGTTAGCAAGATGAGAACAACCGGAAACAATATGCCTGAGTGACTCACCGGGACGGTGGCATGCTCGACAGATATCGACCGTACCGTCCTTCAGGATATATTTCCGGTAGTTATTCGTCTTGATAACTTCGTCCGTAATTGCATAGACAAAACCTTCGGTTTCCCCAAAGAGGTCACCGAAACGTAGCCAGGCCACTGACGCGAGCGAGTCTACATCAGGCCCATTAAGAGCCCGGTAGAATCGCCCATGTAGCTCCTTGCTCTTCCATATATCCTTGCGGCCCTGAGTGGTAAGCACAGATGGTTTACGCCAATTCTCGTTTGCTAAGGATAGTGGTGTAAGGCCCTTATCAACTGCTACAACGTCGCGATGCATCCCACTATCACAGTTTAGGAAATATCCCCTGAGATTGCACACCTCACGGTTGTGTAGGTTTTTGGCATTTAAAAAGCCACGACCCCCACACTTCCGTGGGATGTACAATCTCATCACTGATGATCGTGGGTGATGCATGCGATACGTCGTAAGCAGTTTTCGGACCTTTACATCCAGGGCGTCCAGCTCAGTCTGAGTCCATCTTAGTATGCCGAAGGTGTATATCAGCAGGGGCATAACCCAACCGTTGAAGGCCCGAACCTTATTACCACCTGACAACAGACTTTTTAGGACTTTTGTCAGGCGGCCAAAGAATCGGTCCATCACAGATTGTTTTATGTCTCCGCCGGCTATACCTAAAGACTCCGACATACCAAGATATTTGTAGGTTTCGGCTTCAGAGAGAGATCTGAGGGACATTGTCTCTGAGAGTTGCAAACTCTCCGAATTTGCAACTCTACCCCGCTGTACACTAATGACCGTACATTTGTCAACACCAAACTCCATACCGATGGCGCTGCTGAAAGTTTCGGTTAATTTCAGCAACTCCAAGAGGTCTGGTTTGTTTGGTGCAAACAACTTGAGGTCATCAACTTGAGTCATCATCAGTTATTATTATTATTCCATTTATTTAATATTCTTCTCTTTTTTTTACATTTTTAAATATAAATATTAAAAAAAAAAAAAAAAAAAAAATACATTTAAAAATATAAAAAAACAGGGGCACCCGCCGATAGTGGAGCGAAGACTCAAACTACCGGTGGTCAGGGCTCCAGAGTGAGGAACCTTCTCACGATGCGGGCCGTGTCCAGGAGAACCGCCTTCTGTATCTGGTTCTTGACCCAACTGCCTAGCGAGAGCCTCTCGAGGTGATGGTCGAGGCTCTTAGCTATAAGTCCGTTTACTGATACGACTATCGGAACAATAATCGTTGAGTCCACATGCCACATATTGGTAACCTCGTGGGCCAAGTCCAAGTACTTAGAAAGTTTCTCTTTCTCGGCCTTAACGAGGTTCTCATCATGGGGAATGGTGACGTCAACGAGAATTGCACGGTTCGTCACCCGGTCTAATACCACGATATCAGGTCTATTTGCGACAATAGTTCTGTCCGTGATAATAGACCGGTCCCAGTAGAGCGTGACACTACCGTTCTCGAGAACTGGCGCTGGTGCATACCTGTAGTATGGTACTTCAGAGCTCACAAGGCGATATTTAAGAGCAAGTTGCTGGTGTATAATCCTAGCTACTTGATTGTGTCTATGCAAGTACTCGCCGTTAGCAAGATGAGAACAACCGGAAACAATATGCCTGAGTGACTCACCGGGACGGTGGCATGCTCGACAGATGTCGACCGTACCGTCCTTCAGGATATATTTCCGGTAGTTATTCGTCTTGATAACTTCGTCCGTAATTGCACAGACAAAACCTTCGGTTTCCCCAAAGAGGTTGCCGAAACGTAGCCAGGCCACCGACGCGAGCGAGTCTACATCAGGCCCATTCAGAGCCCGGTAGAATCGCCCATGTAGCTCCTTGCTCTTCCATATATCCTTGCGGCCCTGGGTGGTAAGCACAGATGGTTTACGCCAATTCTCGTTTGCCAAGGAGAGTGGTGTAAGGCCCTTATCAACTGCTACAACGTCGCGATGCATCCCACTATCACAGTTTAGGAAATATTCCCTAAGATTGCACACCTCACGGTTGTGTAGGTTTTTGGCATTTAAAAAACCACGACCCCCACACTTCCGTGGGATGTACAATCTCATCACTGATGATCGTGGGTGATGCATGCGATACGTCGTAAGCAGTTTTCGGACCTTTACATCCAGGGCGTCCAGTTCCTTCTGAGTCCACCTTAGTATGCCGAAGGTGTATATCAGCAGGGGCATAACCCAACCGTTGAAGGCCCGAACCTTATTACCACCCGACAACAGACTTTTTAAGACTTTTGTCAGGCGACCAAAGAATCGGTCCGTCACCGATTGTTTTATGTCCCCGGCGGCTATACCTAAAGACTCCGACATACCAAGATATTTGTAGGTTTCGACTTCAGAAAGAGATCTGAGGGACATCGTCTCCGAGAGTTGCAAACTTTCCGAATTTGCAACTCTACCCCGCTGTACATGCATGACCGCACATTTGTCAACACCAAACTCCATACAAATGGCGTTACTGAAAGTTTCTGTTACTTTTAGTAACTCCAAAAGGTCTGGTTTGTTTGGTGCAAACAACTTGAGGTCATCCATATACAGCAGATGAGAGATGATCTCACCCTCTTTATGAAGTCGGATGCCTAACCCTGAATCCCTTAACAGAGTGCTAAGTGAATTCAGAGCTAGACAAAACCATAACGGGCTCAGGCTGTCACCCTGGAAGATACCACGTTCAATCCTTATACGGTCCACCGACTCAGGAGAAACTCGGCAACCCGGTTGACAAAGGACTGTGGTCCACTGCCCCATACATGAACCGAGAAAGGAGCATAGAGTTGAATCTATTTTATACAACTCCAGCACCCTTTTCAGCCATGAATGAGGCACCGAATCATAGGCCTTTTTGTAGTCAATCCAGGCGGCAGAGAGGTTCTTCCTGTTTCGGCGGACCTGTTGGCAAACGGCTGTGTCAATGAGAAGGAGCTCTTTAGTACCACGGGACCCAACCCTACACCCATTCTGAGCGATGGCCAAAATATTATTACACTCAATGTGTTTAGTAATTTTAGACGTCAGAATGGATGTAAGGAGCTTTTACAATGTTGGCAAGCACGTGATGGGTCTATAGTTCTTAGCTTCCGTGGTACTACCATTCTTATAGAGCAGGAAAGTAATACCACCGGTCATAAAACTTGGTAGAGATCCAACTTCAAGAGCTTCTTGGAACTGAGTTGCCAAGAGAGCATGCGAGCGACGGAACCACTTGAGCCAAAAGTTGTGCAATCCGTCCGGTCCTGGAGCTTTCCAGTTATTTACCGTTCGGATTGCACAGCTAACGTCCTGGGGGCTGATGGAAATAGCCTCCATGTTTCCGATCGACTCACACGCTCGCTCGACAACGTCAATCCATGCTCCCTCGGTGTGGTTGATAGGCACCGACCAAATGCTTTGCCAGAACTGTGACACAGCATTAGCGGTCGGAAGTTGCCTATCAACCACACAGTTAGTGGGTCTCTCCCAAGTTCGGTATACTTTCCTTTCGTCGCATTGGAAAAGCCGATTCTGATGGTACCTATCCACACGCTGCCTATAACGACGGATACGGTTTGCCCATGCATACACTTTCTGCTTCAGAAAGTCTATGCGCTCTGTGATCCAATGCATATAATCCTGGGGCCTAATATTGGTCCCAGCAAATGCTTGGTGCACAAAGCGCATAACTCTCGGGCGATTATTACCCGATCTGAAGCAGATTAGTTTCCCTATGAGGGCTCTAGCCGCGCTGATACGCCGCTCGATTCTTACTTGCCATGCAGGAACATCGACAGTTGGTCGCGAGGCTCGGTCACAATCCGGAAATTTGACCCGAGCCAAGCGACAGGCCGCGATGGCTGCACAGTAGAGTATCGAGTGTGTATCAGCAAGGTCTCGGCTAGATTCCAAGTAGGAATCTAGTAAGCGGTCTAGAACCCCCATAAGTGCCATATTTTGTCTATGCACGGGCAAACGTGGTAGGCGCGGTCTTTCGGCAATCGGTGTGGATCTGTACGCATAAAGCGCCTCATCCAATGCCCTCCTCAGTTGCTCATTATCCTGGGATGGATCTACGCTCGTGTTCACATATTCTTCTGGTACTGGTCCATCCTCCGCTTGCGTTGTTGCCGAATGTATGTTATTTGGCATCATCGCAGTCGGAGTTTGACTTACCTCGGTGACTACGTGTACAGGTCGCGTTTCCCGACGAAGTCGCTCAAGCGTAGGCTCATCTAGCAAACGGCAGCGCTGGATAGCCCTCACTTGATCCGACAAACGTTGAACAGAAACGGTGACAGTCGGTTCAAGCACCTGAAACAGTGGAAGCATACGAGCACGATACGCACTGAGATTGCTTCCCCCCTCTGTTGCCCTATAGTAGGCGCGCATGACGTTTTCATTTATAGAATTTGTCCACCTCATGCGTCGCACTACACCACCGGTAGCGGGAGCCTGTCGCGGGGCAGGGTGCCCCGAAGACCCCAAGCCGGCCGGTAGCGGGGGCCGTCCTCTTCGTCGCGCAGGTCTCGGCGGCGACGGGGGCGGCGGTGGCCCGTCCTCGTCGCTCGACACGTTGGAGGTCGGAGGTGTGGCATATTGCTCCTCCGATGACGTGGAGCTAGGCGAAGCGGGTGGTGGTGGGCGTGCGTTGGTCTGTGACACTAGTTTCTGTCTTGCTCTTGTAATCATCATTTATATTTGTTATAATTTCATATTCATCGTATTTATCACTTGACGTTTTTGACAATCATTGTCATGGTGCTCTTTGCTCATATTTGTATATCTATATTTTTCACTCTAAAATGTTTGGCTTCTTAAATATTATTTATTATATAGTCTTGCTTTATAAATATATCGTTAAAAATGTGAATATGATGTTAGAATATGAAAAATAACAAACAATAAAAAAATTTAACAAAAAAGTAGATGTGACAAAGACAGCGTCATTTTTTTTTTTTTTTTTTTTTTTTTTTTATTATTATTATTATTATAGTATGCCGCAGCATAGTGCCGTGGTCATTAGTTGGTGTGCCTCGGAAAAATAACGTTATATATTATCGAAAAGCTAAATAGACGGAATGAAGAAAAATACTTACACAAATAAAGACTTCGTCTTTTATGGTGTACCTCCAAAAATGTTCGTTTTCCTGGATGTACCTTAAACACAAAAAGTTTGCGGAACACTAGTCTACATAACAAAATGAACATGAAATATTGACTTTCGTTATTTCATAGACCATGCAAAATATGTTAAGAAAAATCCGAACTTCGGACTTTGTTTTCGGAATAAACCCCCAAAAATCTATAGGTCGTAGTATAGCCAAATTAATAGGTTATTAACACAGAATCTTTGTTACAGATGTTGGTACGATCAGCTCAAATGTTGTACGAAAGACTACGAGTATCACGACTATCGTATCCAGATGTCGCTGAAGTAGCACTTGCGACAGGACCATTAAAAAACTGTAGAAGATATAGTAAATTATTCCGGTATTACATTCTAGTTAAAAATTCTACATCACGAAGTCATGCGAATACTGTATACTAGGAATAGTTATTCGGGTGTAATCTCTTGTAAGAATAGGAGATAGTTATATTCCATATTCTACAGTCGCACGTTCAGATCAAATCGAATAATAAAATTTTGTATTGGTTTTATGAGTCTCTTTAGACTTAAAAGTCAAGGCATTAAAATGCCTTATTTGCCACATTGATATTTCTTTACGTTCCAAGTATCCTTACTGACAAATCCCAATTGGTAGGGACACTTGGAGATTTTTTATCTCACATCCATAAGAGGAGAAGCCAAATTCCAAAAGCTTCCTACACCCACCTTTTTTTTTTCATTTAATTCTTTGTGAGTTCTAAGGCATCCCTAATTTTATCTCACGAACTGCGTGGACCTCACTGTTCATTGTCTTGTTGGTGGTTGTCGCTGTTAATCCCTACACAGGCTGGGGGTGTCCCCAGTAGTTCTGTGTGGGGAATGTGTAGTGAGTCTATTCTATGTGGCTAGCTTGTCAACCTCTCGACACCTGTTACAAAATATTAACTTGAAATCTACAACTGTCTACCTATTGGTTCCAGATATACAGTAGATATATTTCTCTTCGTAGAACTATATGGAACTTGCTGCATATACCAGTTAATGATAGCTGATACTCTGAAACAGGTACGTGAGCCTTTGTAGCTCTTTTATTAGAAAATAAATGAAGAGACTATGTTTTCACCAATGTGATCACAAACATTCCAGCTGAATCGAAGCAAATCATTTGCCCTGCTATTTGATTGCCCAACTGCTAGTTAGTAAAAAAGCTAGCCGAAAGGCTAGCAGGTCACAGCTGGTTGAATTTGCACTCTATATAGAAATAGAGGGTAAATTAAGCCAGCTGTGACTTGAGACTTGAATACACTGCGGCTCTTCAGTGCTATAAACACCATGCGTGTTTAGAATTCGAGTTTAAATAAAAAAAATATCTGCAATTTTCAGATTCTGGAATCTGTAAGCACTGATATCTGTGATCTCCAGTTATCAAACAGAATTTACATTCTAATTGTTATGATACCACTATTGGCCATATGTTTGATAAGAAACTTGAAATATTTAGCACCGGTATCCATAATTGCTGATATGTTCATAGGTAAGTAAACGATAGCATTCGCATGTTTTAAAAATTTTTGTGGACTTTGCCTGCTTTTATGTTATACCAATTGTATAAAAGATTACATTCTGAAGATTGATTGAAATTCTTACATATAAGGAGAGAGTTATTACATTGCAAAGCCTAATGGCGTCGTCGCGCGTGTCTGTCTAATCAAACACGCAAGTCAAGCAACGTCGACCATAGCATATCCATATAATCTATCTCTATCTCTTCTCTCTCCTAGTTGTTTTATTTTTATACCTATAATAGAGACAGTATACATACATACTTTCTCTTTTATAGTTGTTTGTTATCTCTTTTATGTTTGTTTCGTATTGACTCCGAAACGGCTGTTTTTCAACTTCAACAATTTCAACGAAATTTTCAGTCAATCTTTCGATTGACCCAGAGGATAATCTTGCACCCTGGACTACGCGGGCGAAGCCGCGGGTAACAGCTAGTAGGTTTATATTATCTGAAGTTCCTCCGTTCTTCGGAGGGCACGTTAAGCCGTCGGTCTCGGCTGTTGTCATTAGAAGACGGTCGTTAAGCTAAGTCAGTAGCCTTTAGGCGGCTAGAAAACACTGGCCTCCGCCAACCGCAGTTGAGCAGCGTGGTGGAGTATGCTCTAAACCCCTTCAATTGAGGGAAGCCCCCTCATCCCAGCAGTGGAATGAGTAAGGGTTGACATATTAAGAGTGAACTATGCGGTTCCAGAAAGCTTTCGCTCCGCACACTATCTTATTGAAAGGTTTTTTGTCCAAGTAGTATAGTCCCATATTGTACAACATCAAAAATATTTTCTTCGATGCTCTATCGAAATTGTAGAAGGAACTTTGTATCAAAGTTTTCCATAATATTACAGCATTGGATTTTACAAAAGGTCGTGAAGAGCATTTTTACTAAAAACCAACTAGAGAAGTGTTCCTGGTGTTACAAGCGTCATTTAAATATGATCAATCATACGTTGGTATATCAGCTTTGTGGCATAACAACAGTTTTTCTCATGGAATCTTTTGCTAATATGGAAATTTGTCGCCTCTCAGCACTTCAGTTATGTTTTTCAGCAATATGTGTCATCACAACGATGTACTACAGCTTTAGCATATCGGAAAAGTTGAGCAATCGACCGGCATGGACGAGTGTGCATGGTCAATTCCAGTTCTATGGAATCTGCTTATACAGTGTTGATGGGATTACTATTATTATGCCAATAGAGAACAATATGAGAAATCCTCGCGCTATCTACATTGTAATTATCTATGGTAAGTGGTGTCTACCCTGTTGTTACACGGACAATAATTATTAGAACACAATAATGTATATCCAAGTGCAACCCAACATCGTACGAATCGCATACTCCGTTTATTTATACGTCACAGTAAGCATTGGTAAGGCCGCCTTATATCACTGTAGTCTTTGACAATGGTGGCAACTTCACCAAACCTATTATTCTGTATAGTGTAATTACAACACATTTCACAACGCTACCCAGTACCAATCAAAGTAAAACTTGGATACAAAAATACTCTATTAAACACCTATTTATTAAAATTAAAATTCTTTATTTGTATCTGAGCCCTTGTCGACACTTACACTGCGGCTGTTCGGGACTGTCTATGCGTCTTGTCTTTATTATGGTGATTTATTTGGTGAAATAAACCAGCAATAAATACAGTCCACTCTCCTTATTCATCAACTCTAGATATGACCTCAACAGCGGCCAACAAAAGAAAGCGATCCCGACGTCATAATAGAAGATGCGGAACGTGTGATACAGAAGAGATGGCTACAAGTCATTTATATCTAACTGTCAATTGTCCAAAATGCATTCTTTCCGCGGCCATAGTGTACTGTTGACACTTTTTCACTGTAGTAGGCACGTCTGCACTTTTTTTACCTTACCTCGCCCAGAATTGCTTCTTTTTCACTTCTGTTTAAAACTTCTGACATTTGGCACTTTGTGCAAGGTGAATTTCACCAATCTCCAATCCAATGGTTAGACATGTGTTACTAACGAGTAAGATGAAGAATGGTCTAACAATGATTAGCAAAGATTAGGCAGTGGCTCTCAACGAAGCCATCGATCTTTTTTGTACATTATTTTTATACAACGTCGACTGGCAAACAAGCATATGACTCACCTAATATGAAGCGGTTACCGTAGCGGTATCAATGCTCACAACATAAAATATCACGCGCATGCGGCCACCACCGTTGCCAATACAGAAACTCCTTCCTTTCTGCTGACTTCACTCATTCGCAGGACCACAACAATCCTCAATGGAATTGGTATTTGATTTCTGTGAGATGGACGTACTTACCCCGGCCGGGTAGCTGACAAATACGCTGTGTCCTACCTCTCTTTCGTTCTGACGACCCAACAGACTAACAAAAGAGGCTCTGGCCTCTTTTGTTAGTCTGTTGGGTGCACCACGTCCAGGCGAGGTTAGCTTTGGGTCTAAAGACCGAGGTGAGCCATTTACACCCCGAACATAAATGGACCCTGTTATACAGAATAAATCCAACCAACAAACTATGCCAAATTGAGATATATACATACCGAGAAACTACAAATCGATTTTTATATATTCGCAGCAGATTCTAGCAGTTTGGTGACATATTCTTCCCAAAACTAATACTGCGTGATATTTTATTTCTATTAAACTTTAAATAGCTTTAAGTTTAAATAGTTTTAATGGTTGGATCTATTTTATATAACGCGTCCATTAATTTTCTCTTAAAGCTACCCACTTCGTGACTTGTCTGGTTTTCAGGTATGTCAATTGTAACTCTAGCAACATCTCTAACGGGTTTCTTCGGTTATTGGGGATGGGGAGAAACTTGTCGTAGTCCGATAACTATCCACATGCCAATGACTATGTGAGTATTCAATGGGTTGTAAGAAAATTAAAATTATATTAAATTTAGATTAGATTATATTAAACTGAGATCTGCCCCCTAACCACCATCTCTTATTGCGATTCAATAACTGAATAGAATGCTTATTCATACCAATGAATAAGCGACTCTATTCCATTTGAAATAGAGTCGCTTATTTATTGGTATGAATAAGCATTTTATTCAGTTATTGAATCGCAAAGAAATCGTGGTAAGGGGGCTGCACTCATATCTGCAGTTTTACTCGTATAGAGTCTGGAATAGCAAAACAACAGGATTAAATCTTTCTCGGTGTTTAGTAAACAAGGTGTCAATTTCATATATAATGTAGTAAGATATGAATCAATTTTTTAAGCTCTACTACGCAAGTACTATTATTTATTTTGTGGCGCTACCTCTCTTTTGCCATAGTCTCGTCTGATATTAGTCAAAGTCTACCACGAGCAAGTAAGGTTGGCTTCGAAACATGGTAGTGTACCAAAAGAATAGTCAGTGAATAATTTGGAACATCCAAGTGAGAGTGATCCAAAGGTATTCATATGCACGTGGTGCATCCTTTTGATTAACTAACGCGGCTCTAGAATGAGAGAGATGGGAAACAGCCTAATTAAAAGCTGGCCGACTAGGCAAGTGTGTATTCACAAAAGACTGTACCCAGATAATAATTCCCACATGCCTAAAAGGTTATTTAGCTCCTACAGAGTGAGTGAGTTTAAGAGGAAGAAAGGTGTTGTGATGACAATAGCCAATGCAAGCGTTTTTTGACTACGGTAACCGCTCGTCACCCAGAAAGATATAAGCTTGTTTATTACTTGTTTATCTCTACAGCCTTTTTTTATTTTTTTTATTTAAATGTGAGGTGATGATAGGGACAAACGATGTGGGTCACCTGGAGGAAAGCAATCATCACCGCCCATAGAGATCATCAACACCAAGGAGTCGGCGATCCGTTGCCAGCCTTTTAAGGGAAATAAAGACTCTGCTCTTGAAGGCTCCCATGTCATAATTGTTCGAAAATACCGCTGAGGGAAGTTGATTCCACAGTTTCACCGTTTTTCACAGTTAAGCCTTACAATATTCCTGTATCATCTCTCAATAACTTAAAACTAGTATATTTGTAAGTGCTCATTCCTGTTCTTACTACTAATAAATTTCTGTTTGCAGTGGCTCTGTCGTACTCCAGTTTATGTTGGTCACAATGTTAATGGCGAGCTTTGCCGTTCAATTCTGGGTCCCATTTCGGATTGCATGGCATTACATCTGCAGAAGGCACAGTTTCTGGTAGGTATCATTTACTTTTGAGGAAGAACTCGGAAATCTATTCTAATATTATAAATCTACCACAGTGCGTTTCTTACGACATTTTATACCACGAACGGTGAAATTATGAAATTAACTTCCCGCAGCGGTGTTTAACGTGTATGACTTGGGATCCTTCAAGAACAGAGTCTATATTTTCATTAAAAGGCTGGCAACAGATCGACGATCTCGTGGAGTTGCTGATTTCTATGGGTGGTCATGATTGTTTTCCATCACCCACATTTTCGTTGCCCCAATTATCGTCAATGGCATTGTTATTTGCCTGCGATATTCGGTGAAGTGAAGGCTGCCCCAGGAGGACTCGACATGCCTTACCAGTCCTTCGCCAGAGCCTCGTTTGTTTAACGGCAGGGTGCAATACAATGTTGATGTTTCCTCACAAATTTACCATTTCTAAACGGGACCTTACCGTCTACATGTATAATCTTATTCGTTTCAAAAAATTTCAGGAACCGAGGATTATGGGAGAGGATCTATAGAACTATACTAGTTCTTCTAATAACAAGTATATCTATTGCGTTCCCTGATTTAATACAAATAATGATATGGGTAAGCAGCAGAAATGTTTATAAAAAAAAACAAAAAGAAATCGGGTGGGACTATGTCGATTCACACGGCCGTTGGTTAACGTGAAACGTCTATATCAGCGATCACCACGCTATCACGTGTAAGTCATTAGTTATACTGAGTACAAAACAAGCGAGACCGCCGGTTTCCATAATGAGGGACTTTTGGCAGCACTGTAGCGTGCCTAATCATCTGTCAATTCATAGCATCTTGTCAAATGTCTTGTTGACGTCTTGTGTTGTCTTGTCGTCTTGAAGTTTCTGTCAAAAAATTCAGTACAATTTGACAATCTGGACCCGACGCCTACCTAGCGACATCTGGTGTCAGAAAAAATATCAAACATCCCCATTCTACGCAATGCCGCCCGGGCCGCCGCGCTCGGTCGCGGTGCAAACTTAAGCCGCATTATCTACTGAAGTACATGGAACATGTCTCCAGACAGTCAGGGAAGAGTGACTAAAGGATTTGGGAGAGCACAAAAGATCCATGAGGGTCGACGTGTCACCGGTGCTTCAGCACTGGACCCACTCTAAGATAAGATAAGATAAGCCGCATTATCATTAGGGGACATTTGTCGTGCGACTCTGTCGCTCGACACGAAATTTACGTGTCCCGCGCGATGTCGCCCGACGTCGTCCGACGTCGCTTGAGACATTTACGGGTCGCGCAACTTGTCGCTAGTCGATGCTCTGCGAGCGTCGACTCGCGCGACTTTCGTGTCCCTCGACAATCGCCGGATAGACTTTGAGTAGTCGAAAACGGGTGTCGCTTTGTGTTTTAAAAATGAAAGCTGCACTGAACAACACTACTTCCTCGGGCGACATACTGATCACGACTAGCCAATGTAAACGAGTCATATGTCTCGGGACATTGTCCCAGAACTTTTGCAGAGACAACTACGTGAATGTCGAGCGATAAATATCTGCGACATGTCGCCTAGTGAAAATGCGGCTTTAAGGTCTTACAGCGAGCTGACTATATACGCTAAATAATGACATGCGATTCATGTTTCTATGAGTTATATATTTTGTAATTACTTAGGTAAGACGATATAGACTAATTCATTACAGTCCAGTTTATTTACCTACCGCCGAAGCTAAAGCCAATTATCGGATCGTATTTATGAATGCGAAAATAGCACTACTGTTTAGATGTTGGTAATTATGTTTAGCTTAGCTGGTAGAAACCCTAGAGCTCTACCGACTAGCTGAAGATGTTTGTCAATAACTTTAACATAAGACCAATTTTTGGAATCAAAAAATCCGATGGTAATCGGCTTCAGCTTCGGCGGTAGGGCCCCTGATACTTGGAAGGCAACGGAGATGGCGGCGAACGTCATATATTTCATATTACCGCTTTACATCGAGCGGACCGTTTACTTGTTTGCCACCAGACGTAGTAACTATAAAAATTAAAAAATCACAGTTCGCTTCTTTAAATTATAGAAGTTTAAAGAAAATAATTTCCAATTTTCCTTTTAGCTGGGCAACTTCCTACTGGGATTCACCACATTTATATTCCCAGCAGTTATTGAGACTTTAGTGACATGGTGTGAACATCAACCTGGGAGGATCAGGTCAGTTTCGGTTGTACCAGGGAAACGTGAGCGGTGCGAGGGCTTGGGGGAACCGTCCTCGGTGGCCGTTAGCGAAGCTACTCGAGGGTTATCTCTGAGTCCTTCAATTAGGCTATCGAAGCAAACTGTGGCCCTACCGCCAGAGCTGAAGCCGATTCCCATCAGATTTTTTGATTGGGAGAATCAAATTTGGGGTGTAAGTGGTTCATCAACATCTTTGATCCAAAGCCAACGTCACCTGCACGTGGTTCCCTCTGCTGACTGAGAAACGAGGCACTAGCCAAAAGAGAGGTAGGGCATAGCATATTATTTAAGCTGCCCGACTGGGGAAGTACCTCCACCTCACAGAATACCACAGCCAAATCACAATTCCTGTGAGGGTTGTTGTATTCCTGTGTGTGAGTGAGGTCACCAGAAAGAAAGAAAGGAGTATAGGCTGGCAAAGGATCGGCGACCCCTTGGTGTTGTTGGTCTCAATGGGCGGGGGATTGCTTTCCATGCGTGTTATATATCAAAATTATGTGGCTTACTTGCTCACATTTTGAAGTGAACAAACCGGGTAATTTGGATATGTAACACGGGTATGGTTAGGGAATGCAATCTCGTTCTCGCGCGGATCGGGAGCGGGGCCTGAGGTAGCGGTCGGGGAACGAGGTCTCGCTTAGATTCGCTTAGACCTCGTCCCCCGACCGCTACCTCAGGCCCCGCCGCGGCCGCCGCCCCGCGCGAGATCTCGCGAGTACGAGATTGCATTCCCTAGGTATAGTAAATTCACAATGTGAAACTTTTTCTCAATTTGGTCGGCTTGCAAACGTTAACACGATGGAATGTGACAAAAAAACTCTCATTATGCACTCTGCGCATTGAGTGAGAACGTTGCAGGATGAGTCGAGTGGAGAGAGTTACAAGAGTGGCGACGTCGCCACGCTATAAGCCGTGTTGGCTAACCCTTCATTAAATGTTTCATTAAAAAAGGATTTACATGTACATTACATGACGAGCTCTGTGTTCGAATGGTTAGCAATGGCCACTTTGACTCCGAGGTCGCTGGTTCGATTCCCGCATAAGACAAACATTTGTGTGCATGAACATGTCTGTTTGTCTTGGCCGGGGTGTTTTCTATTTTTTTTTTTTTTTTTTTTATACTACGTCGGGTGGCAGACAAGCATACGGCCCGCCTGATGTGATGCGGTTACCGTAGCCATATTAACGCTCGCAACATAAAATATCGCTCACGCACCGCCACCCCCGCTGCCAACGCTGCATCTCCTTCCTTTCTGGTGACCTCACTCACTCGCAGGAACACTACAACCCTCAAGGGAATTGTTATTTGGCTGCGGTAGTCTGTGAGGTGGAGGTACATTCACCAGTCGGGTAGCTTACAATTACGCTCCCTACCTCTCTTTTCGCCAGAGCTTCGTTTGTCAGTCAGCAGGGTGCACCGCGTGCAGGTGAAGTTGACTTTGGTTCAAAGATGTTGATGAACCACTTGCACCCCAATGTTCTATGTATTATGAGTATGTATTTATGATGATTGAGAAATGATTGTAACTTTTTTCAGGTGGACATTGATTAAAAATATCATTATCATAATTATAGGAATAGTAATCACCGCAGGAGCTTTCTATACAATAAGTACATGATTATAAAATATATACACAGTGTAAAAAATAAGTTAATGGTAAATTTTAATATAAATAATAATATTATTTTTTTATTTACAACTCGCTAGTTAACACTGGAGCTCGATGACGTCGTCGTTTCGCGTGTCAGTCTAGTCAAACACATAGGTTAAGCAACATCGGCCGTAGCTTGTCCATGGATGGGTTTATTTATCTCGAGCTCCTCCGTGCTTCGGAGCGCATGTTAAACCGTCGGTCCCGACTGTTGTCGTTACATGACAGTCGTTAAGCCAAGTCAGCCTTTAGATGGTTTGAAAACATTGGCCTCCGCCAACCCGCAGTTGAGCAGCGTGGTGCTCTAAACCCCTTTGATTGAGGGGAGACCCGTATCCCAGCAGTGGGATGAATAAGGGTTGACGAAGAAGTTAGCTAGCGGGTCGCTGACCAGCCATTGCTTCACAGTGACTAAATCTTTGCGTTCTCATCTCATTGCAGTGGATTTCCCATACGAATCTAGCCCAGCCCCCTTACCACGAACTCTTATTGCGATTCAATAACAGCCCCCTTACCACCATCTCTTATTGCGATTCAATAACTGAATAGAATGCTTATTCATACCAATGAATAAGCGACTCTATTTCAAATGTAATAGAGTCGCAATCTATTCAATTATTGAATCGAAATAAGAGATGGTGATAAGGGGGCTGAATAGAATGTTTATTCATACCAATGAATAAGCGACTCTAATCAATTTGAAATAGATTTGCCTATTCATTGGTTTAAATAAGCATTCTATTCAGTTATTGAATCGCAATAAGAGATGGTGGTAAGGGGGCTGGTAATATTTCATCATATTTTTGACGTTAATACAGATAATATGGCTACGGTAACCGCTTCACATCAGGCGGCCGTATGTTTGTCTGCCACCCATCGTGGTATAAAAAAATAGAAATATCTACCAATGAATTGATCCACTCACTCTTAATGCTACTAACTCTTGTGTTGATATTTACGGGATATTTTGTTGATGGAAATTGCACGAATGTGTACAAAGGCGCAATAATAACACTTATAATATGTCTCATTTTATAGAGGAGAGTCCCTTGTTTCCCTAATTTTTTATGTACAAAATTAGTATTAAGTTTGAAGCCTTTTTTTGTACATGTTTGTAGTATTGCAGCCTATCAAATAAAGTGGTTTTGAATATCACGAGAGTTCAGGTTCATTTCTTGTGCATATGAACTAAAAAATACGAATGTTTTTATAAAAATGCCCTTCTCTAAACTATATCCAAGATCATCAACTGTTTCCAGGAATGTATTCCAGATCTGTATTAACGCCTGATGTTTTCTATTAAGCAAATACTTATCACTGTATTTTTGATATTAGCTCTTAATCAGCGTAAAATGAGATGCTTTTTAAAAACATTGGAGGAATTGCAGCTTTAGCTAGGTACTCCACAGTACCAGAGCACGAGCAATATTCCTCGTCCATCGATTAACAGCTTTTAATAAGGTGGGCTGCATTTTTATTTGACCTAAGTTTAACTTCTGACTGAAACTGTAGTTCGAACTAAGTATGATCTAATTAAGTTTGATCTTCTAAAATTAAAACCTTAGTTTACGTAGTACTATTACTTATACTACTTATACTGTGCTTATACTGTGGTTTAACTCAGAGCGAACCATAGCACTGGGACGAGAATGTACAGCCGTCATTATATGAAATAGCTTAATAGCATAATATAAATTTCTTTGATTCCAAAGAAATTTAAACGAATAGGTACCTATGTTTTTTTTATACTACGTCGGGTGGCAGACAAGCATACGGCCCACCTGCTGTGAAGCGGTTACTATAGCCATATTAACGCGCGCAACATAAAATATCGCTCGCGCGCCGCCACCCCCGCTGCCATCGCAGCATCTTCTTCCTTTCTGGTGACCTCACTCACTCGCAGGAACACAACAGCCCTCAAGGGAACCGTTATTGGGCTGCGGTATTCTGTGAGGTGGAGGTAGATTCCCCAGTTGGGTAGCTTACAATTACGCTCTCTACCTCTCTTTTCGCCAGAGCTTCGTTTGTCAGTCAGCAGGATGCACCGCGTGCAGGTGAAGTTGGCTTTGGTTCAAAGATGTTGATGAACTACTTGCACCCCAAAAATTTTTTTTATTAAAATAAAAAAATGGTGAGATTTGAATCCACATCCTCTCGACAACCAGTCTAGTGCTCTTTTCAACTGAGCTACCAGGAAGGACTGTGATGGTGACGATGCTTTCTATTTGTATTTGCTGATGTAAAGTCCCAACTATTCTATCTTACCATTTAAAAAATATTATATAACATATTGGGTCAATACTCGAAATCTAGGTTTGACTAGGTAAACGTAAGTTACCTCACCTCCATCTCCAAAAGCAAGTCAGGTCTCGCTCGCTTCGGTCGCTCAGCTTTGGTTGATCACAAGCTTAACCTAACCTAGCCTCGACTACTATATTATACTATAAAATATACAGAATAAAGTCGGGTTAAGTTTAACCATTTATCACTCAAGAACAGCTTGAACGATTTTTATGATCTTTGATTTGTTGGATTTGTCTCCATCCCGAACAGAATCAAATAGCTATTCTATTTGTATATATCAGAAAAAATAACAAAAAGGATTGGTTGTCTGTAAAGTCGGTTTACTGATGATAATTTTACGTGATAACGTAATAAGAAACATAGGCCGATCGTGCCTCTCTATCTTTTAGGACGTAAGTGCTCACTAAGACGGGAATTTGGAAAATTCAACCCCTAAGGGGGTGAAACTGGGGTCCAAAGTTTATATGGGGAACCAAGATTAGTTGGACTATTTTATACGAAACTTTACACGAGCTCTTCTGTAGATAAACGAGTAAACACATGTTTCAGGATTTTTCAAAATTCAACCCCTAAAGGGGTGAAATGAGGTGCAAAGGTGCAAACGTTTGAAAATCGTCATGGGTATTGTTTTTATGGTTTATCGGGTCACTGATTCCGAAAACAACAGCTATTTTATAATCTAACATAACCGACGTGACACAAGAGCACTCCTGTGGGGGTGCGATGGGGTTGATATGTCATAATATCAATATGGGTGTTGATTCTATGGTTTTCTGAGACGTCAATTACGAAAATGGCATCGATTTGAAAACGTGGACACAAAATTTCCATCTCGGTATAAAAATCCAACATTTGGAACACCTGATGCAGAACCATAATGGTTTAGCTAAACTATAAGAAATATAAAAATGAAGCATTAGCAAAAGTTGTTCAGCCTGATGAGCATTTTTTGTTGACGTATAAAAATCAAAGATTTGGAACTCCTGATGCAGAACCATAATGGTTCCGGTAAACTATAAGAAATTTTAAATTGACGCCTTAGCAAAAGTTGTTCAGCCTGATGAGCATTTTTTGTTAAGGTTTAAAATCCAAGATGCAGAACCATAATGGTTCCGGTAAACTATAAGAAGTATAAAATTGACGCCTTAGCAAAAGTTGTTCAACTTGATGAGCATTTTTTGTTGAGGTATATAAATCCTAGATTTGGAACACCTGATCCAGAATAAAGCTAAATTTATTTGCATAAACAACATGGTATTCACAATAAATTATAGTTTAAAAAAATAACTAATAAACACGCTATAATAGCAAATAGAACTAAAAAAGCTACTTAAAATAACAATAAATAGTTTAACAAAATATTGATTGTATTGTAAAAAAAACCGGACAAGTGCGAGTCGGACTCGCCCACCGAGGGTTCCGTAGGTACGTAGTATCATTATTAAATTTGATATTTTTCATTATAAATAAGAAATAATGCGTCGAAAAAAATAAATAAAATATATTTTGCAATGTGTACATCAAGCCCTTTCATATGATACCCCATTTGAACTAGTAGTTTCAATTTGAAATTTCGACACCCTATAAAAAATATAGACCCCCTATTTTTTAAGATCTATTTACAAATGTATAGTTTTGAGATTTATTCCTGTACTTGTAGTCTATAACGATGTTACTTGCCAAATTTCATAGTTCTAGGTCAACGAGAAGTACCCTATAGGTTTTGATTCCCTTGAGTGTGTCGAAATATGCGTTTTTTGCTGAATAAACGGCCATAACTTTTTTCTACGTAAACTTAGCAGTTTGATTTTTTTTTAACTTCATGGGACCGTAGACCTGAGTATACAGTTCAAATTTCAGCTTGATACCTCCACGCATTCTCGACATAGAAATTCTTGACAGACAGACAGACAGACAGACAGACAGACGGACAACAAAGTGATCTTATAAGGGTTCCGTTTTTCCTTTTGAGGTTCGGAACCCTAAAAATAACCGCGCAGTGCTACTTTTATTCTTATCTGCTACAAGTTAGACGCAATCGTTTTATTTAATTACAAAGGTAACGTGGTCTATTTAGTCAGTTTATTATAGACGTGTACGCTAAAATTTAAATGGAACGATTGGTATATATTCGCACAAACCAGAAGAATGCGTGCATTTGCGGGACGCTATGTAGCAAAATTTTGTGATGCAAAGTCTTTTAAACAACGAGGGGAAACTGTTTTTCTTAGATGCTTCAGGAGGGACTGGAAAACATACCTGACCTCGCCGAAATCAGGCGCCAAAATAATATTTCACAGCAGCATGGCCAGGTATTGCAGCCATATTACTTCTAGGCGGAAGGACGCAAATACAATGTTCAATATTCTACTCGATTTATACAAAAAGGAAACACCGACATGCTTTGTGACACGAAACTGTGACAAAGCGAAAATGGTTCAGGATTGCTGTCTAATCGTTTCAGATGAATACGAATTGGCCAACAATAAGGCAGTAGAAGCTGTAGATAGAACTTTACGTGCCCAAGATTTTTCAAAAATATCATTAAAATTTGGGGAAGATCTCCTTCCTGAAGTAAAGTCAATGTTTAGCAGCGAAATATGTATAATTGAAGCTGAGATTCTCACTGGGAGTGGTGCCGATGAAACTGTATTTATTCCGCGTATACCACTCTTCCTTTTTACGGCCGTGTGGTTTCCGACAGACTAGATTAGAATCACTCCGTCTCTTCCCCTAGATGTCGTACAAGGCGACTAAGGGAAATACATTATAAAACATCGATCAGGCCTCCCCAACCCGTCTGGCCAGCGTGGGGAGTGTAGGCCAAATCGTCCTGTCTGGGACGGACGAGAGAGGGTCATGCTCCTGTAGTGGAGACTAAAATGACCTGATGATGATGATACCACTCTTCTCCAACAATTTTCCATTTTAATTTTAAACGTGCACAGTTCTCTGTGACCACTTGCTTTGCTATGACAATAAACTAAAATATGAGGTTGTTTTTCGCATGGCTAACTTTACGTGGCTTTATCGAGGGTTAGTAACGCTTCAGGTCTTTTCATATTAGCTCCCGAAGGAAAGACTCCCATCATTTATTTTATATTTTTTTAAACTATGGTTACTATCATAAATAAAAATAATAATTTATTGACTTTTAACGTATAATGACAAATATTTTCTGCATTAATCTACATTAGTTCGTATTTGTATTAATACGCCGGAATCATTATAGTCCACGCGAAAGAAGTCGCGGGCATCATCATCGCGGGCTAGTAGAATAATATTTTCTAGGGCGGACTTATTTCCTGAAGGTATCTTTCCAGTCAACCGTTGCCTTTGAGTGAGGATTGAATTCGTAATCGGCAGTGAGAGAGACAATATACAATTATATAAATTATACAAAACATATAATTTATAATACAAAATCTATATCTGGTATCTGGAACAATATAAATCAATACACAATCTATTACTAATACACATTACAAATTAATCAAGTACGTATTTGATAGTGTATGTACGTCCAAAATTATGGATGACTAATTTGACGAGCTCGGCGGTCGAATGGTTTGCAATAGCCACTTTCACTCCGAGGTCGCGGGTTCGATCTCCGCACAAGACAAATATTTGTGTGCATGAACATGTCTGTTTGTATGTATTTACAAAAAAAAAGTGTATTTAAGTATTATATCAGTTGCCTAGTATCCATAGTACAAGCTTTGCTTAGCTTGGGACTAGATGGCGATGTGCAATATGTTCAGGAATATTTATTTATTATTTACTAGCTGTGTCCGCGACTTCGTCCGCGCGGAATAGTCTTTATTTTATTATTTATTTATCTTAATAAAAATAAAGAAAATTTCTAAAATAAAAGTAGCAATAACTTACTCCTTACTACATCAGCTAGCCAGTGAAAATACCGTCGAAATCGGTCCAACCGTTTTAGAGATTAGCCGGGTCAAACAGACAGACAGACAAACAAAAAATATAAAAAATTATATTCTGGTATATGTACCGTATATACATCCATACGCATTTAGTAAAAGACGGTTATTTTATTATATAAATATTTTATTAATATAAATAATATTACAAACAGACACTCCATTTTTAGGGTTCCGTACCCAAAGGGTAAAAAGGAACCCTATTAATAAGGCTCCGCTGTCCATCCGTCCGTCCGTCCGTCTGTCACCAGGCTGTATCTCATGAACCGTGATAGTTAGAAAGTTGAAATTTTCATAGATGATGTATTTCTGTTGCCGCTATAACAACAAATACTGAAAATTAGAATAAAATAAATATTTAAGGGGGCTCCCATACAACAAACGTGATTTTTTTACCGTTTTTATAGATAAGGTTCTCTCGGGGTTTTTATTTATCTGTTTAGATGAGAGCGAAGTAATTCTCTTTCTACGTTTCTATGGAATTGTATCCGGATGGAGCAGCCTTAGGATTCGTGTGCCTTACAGAAATCCAGACAAACATCTGTTGCGAAAAGGTTACATACACCACAATATGCCGCATCCTCCGTGAATCAGGCTCCTCGCCTTTAATTCCGCAAACTTCTTAACTTAACGGCAAGCTGTAATGTTGACACCGAATCCTTCGAGGATAGTTCCCTTAATGATAATTGCTGTCCGCTAACATTCCTACAGTTTCTCGTATCCGTATTATGGATGGGGATAGAATAAACCCCGTTCTTGAGTATTTTGGGGTGTAAGTGGTCCATCAACATCTTTGAACCAAAGCCAACTTCACCTGCACGCGGTGCACCCTGCTGACTAACAAACGAAGCTCTGGCGAAAAGAGAGGTAGGGAGCGTAATTGTAAGCTGGGAAATGTACCTCCACCTCACAGAATACCGCAGACAAATAACAATTACCTTGAGGGTGTTGTGTTCCTGCATGTGAGTGACTTCACCAGAAAGGAAGGAGATGCTGCGTTAGCAGCGGGGGTGGCGGCGCGCGAGCGATATTTTATGTTGCGAGCGTTAATATAGATACGGTAACCGCTTTATATCAGGCGGACCGTAAGCTTGTCTGACACCCGATGTAGTATAAAAAAATGAGTTAATAATTTACAACCACAGCCTTCCTACGACCACAGTAGTAACCTACACCCAAATGTTACTGGTGCATCTATAAACGCACAGCTCAAACCACTAGACAGCCTTACCACCATCTCTTATGGCGGTTCAATATCTGAATAGAATGCTTATTCATACCAATGAATAACCGACTCTATTCAATTTGAAATAGAGTCGCTTATTCGGTGGTATGAATATGCTTTCTATTCAGTTATTGAATCGCAATAAGAGATGGTGGTAAGGGGGCTGATCGGCTTGCAATATGGCATTAAGGGCTTAGTGCAAGTTGTTTGGTCACATTCGAACGAGTTAACAAGCCGACCAAATTGAGGAAAAATTTCATATTGTGAAAACGGCGTTGATTTCGCGCTTATTGAGTGCGTAATTTTTCCAATAACAAATTATGAGGTCAATGTCGCTTCTAGAAGATGTGGATGTTGTTTTACACTTAAACGACATTGATATAAACGATCATAGACTACATCAGAGTGCTTAGTGCGAGTTATTTTGGTCACATTCGAACGAGACAACGTGGACACGTTGAATGTTACATAATATAGTGCCACAAACTTATCCGGCCAGGTGGAGGTGGCGGTACGATCGACTTAAGTGTTGCCATTAAACGAAATGCCGCCCGTTATAGAGGAAACATAAAAATCAAAGAAATATATACACTGTTAAAATAATAGCATTGAAATACTTATTAATTGTGTTGTGTGGTGTTTCAATTAAATATCAATTGCCTTCTATTTTTTTTTTTAACTACGTCGGGTGGCAGACAAGCATACGGCCCGCCTGATGTGAAGCGGTTACCGTAGCCATATTAACGCTCGCAACATAAAATATCGCTCGCGCGCCGGCACCCCCGCTGACATCGCAGCATCTTCTTCCTTTCTGGTGACCTCACTTACTCGCAGGAACACAACAGCCCTCAAGGGAACCGTTATTTGGCTGCGGTATTCTGTGAGGTGGAGGTACATTCCCCAGTCGGGTAGCTTACAATTACGATCCCTAGCTCTCTTTTCGCCAGAGCTTCGTTTGTCAGTCAGCAGGGTGCACCGCGTGCAGGTGAAGGTGACTTTGGTTCAAAGATGTTGATGAACCACTTACACCCCAAAAACTTTTGTTGATTAGTTTTAAAAATGCACCACGTTTAGTCCCGATCATAGCTATTATATGATGTTAGAGCGTTATAATATTGCACAGAAACAACTCGTTGACGATTTTTTTATTGTATGTATAGAAATAGATATAGGTATGTATTTAAAAAAAATACACCTCAATGGAATGTGTATACGTGGTAAATAAATTAATTGTACTTGGAAATACTAACCTGTAATACTCATTCGTGATCGTGAATGACATTTCAAGATGGCGGCTTTAGTTCTAAATTTGGCCACCGGGTCAGATAAGTTGGCACTATACCACTATACACCACAATTCACAATATGAAACTTTTTCTCAATTTGATAAGGAAGTATGGAAGTATTCTTAAATTTTTCACTTATAATCAAAATAATATTCGTTGTAATTTGAACTTATTTGTTACGTTGTCAAGTTGAGGTTCTCTATATGTCACTTATCTCTGTTTAACTTCTTTATTTGGGACGAGCCCGGCGGTCGAAGTCGAATGGTTACTTTGACTCCGTGAGGTTTCGATCCCCACACAAAAGAAACATTTGTTAGCATGAACATGTCTGTTTGTCTTAGTCTGGGTGTTTTCTATGTATTATAAGTATATATTTACAAATGTATTTAAGTATTTATATTTATCAGCTGTGTAGTACCATAGTACAAGCTTTGCGCTTAATTTTGGGACTAGATACCGCTGTGTAAATTCGTCGTAAAAAAAAATCTTACAGTATAATATTATTTACATTCCTTTGTCTGTCACTGACTGCTTTTCCGTAATAAGTAAATTTACGTATTTATGTGTGTATATTTTTTTAGTTGAGTAGGAATATATGTAGTATGAGTATTATTTAAGCTATCGCCAATTTAATTAGTTTTGTGTTTCTTAACTAATAGGATTTGCCCGCAAAATAATAGATTTGTCACCAAAATGTAGTCACCAAACAATATAAAATCGATTCCACAATAAATTACCTAAAATCATGGAGATATAGGGTCTAGTACCAAATAAATGTTTTTGTATGTATTATATTGTCAATTATTAATAATTAAGCTTACTTGGCACTACATCATTCATCATCTAGGTTGACGGAGCTCCGCTTCGCTGAGCTCCTATTTCCGATAACAGGACACAAGAAAACCCTAACCTAACCAAAAATCAACTTAAATCTAACCAAAACATGATTTATTACATTGACCAAGTATTGGTAAGACTCGTCAGTGATTATGACGCCAATTTGACTTCGCCCCTATTAGCCATTTTTTCATTAAATTACGGAGCTAATCTATTTATTTGGTGACAGATCTATTATTTTGATGATCAAACGAATTAAATGATACTAATAGTTTGTTACGCTGATGATTTATATTTAGAGACAGTTTTGATTAAAATGATGACTAATATATTTCTTGGGGATAGATATTATTATTAGGGTACTGCAGTTTAGTGGCACATCTAAACTTACATAAGTGACAGAAAATATTGTTCCCATATGGGTTATGCTGCGCCATTTGCCTTTATTGCAGGTCTCCTCTACCCAAAAGTTGAATGGAAAAGATCGCTATGCGATAAGACCGCTTTTTGTACGTTATGTTTTAGGTGATTATTGTTAAAACTTTACTGTTTTTGGTGCAACTAATACAATACAATAAAAGAGTATTGTGTTGTATTAGTGTTCCAAAATTTAATACATACAAAACATAAAAATTCATTCTTTGTGTAATCACTAAGTCCAGAGCATTTTTGAAATATTAATTACGTGCAGATTTGAAAGACTCAATAGAGGGAGACATTAATAATTATTTTTCTAATGTAGTTTTGCAGCATTGCCCATTTATGCGACGACTCTCGAAACAATATCGTTTTATAATCGCTGGAAGCAACCAGAATATACCTCCTCAGCCGGAACACAACTTCTCGAATTCCGTTTAGATGACCCTCGACCAGCGGTTACCAAGTTTTATTGCAGGTAACTAATAAATAGCAATACTAATCTAATATATAAAATTCTCGTGTCGTTGTATTTGTTACCAAACTCCTCCGAAACGGCTGGACCGATTTTTATGAAATTTAGTGTGCATAGCGGGTAGGTCTGAGAATCGGCCAACATCTATTTTTCATAACTAAATATTAAGGGTGACCCACCCCTAAATATATTTTTTTATTTTAATCCATAAATTACGTCACACGAATTTCATGATTTTTCGACCCCTCCCCCGTCTTTGTCACAGCTGGTCGTGTGACGTCACATATTTTGCAAATTTACATCTAGAGTTGCAAATATTTTCGAGTTTTTCGTTAATAGTTCAATGTTTGTGTTAACACTTAGATTATAATGGCTTTTCAAATGTCACGTCACGAAATTTAGGACCCCTCCCACCCTCTTGTCACACAATATCACACTTCATCGGCCCCCTCCCTCCCCCTTAACGTGTTACGTTACTATTGCCAAAACTTTTTATTTCTATTTTATTATGATATAACATTGAAAAATACATACAAATACAAATTTTCACCCTTCTACCATAAACCCCTAAATTTAAATGGTAAAACAACGTTTGCCGGGTCAGCTAATAATGAATATCAGATGACAATAAAACATACATTCGACGAGCTCGGTGGTCGAATGGTTAGCAATGGCCACTTTGACTCCGAGGTCGCGGGTTCGATTCCCGCACAAGACAAACATTTGTGTGCATGAACATGTCTGTTTGTCTTGGTCTGGGTGTTTTCTATGTATTATAAGTATGTATTTACAAAAAAAAAGTATTTAAGTACATTTATCAGTTGTCTAGTACCTACCCATAACACAAGCTTTGCGCTTAATTTGGGACTAGATGGAGCTGTGTAAACTGTAAAGAAATATTTATTATTATTTATACAACCCGTCTGATGAGTACCTAGCGGAAACCGTAACTTATAAACGCTAGACACGACCACAGAATTTGTTCTATAGTTACCATCCATGCTGCTCAATCACCAACCAACAATCATCATCATCATCATCGCAGCCATTTAAAGTCCACTGCAGGACATAGGCCTCCCCTCTAGATCTCCAATAAAACCGGTTGGAAGCGGCTGGCATTCAGCGCGATCCTACGGTCTTAATGAGGTCGTCTGTCCACCTTGTGGGTAGACGTCCTACGCTGCGCTTGCCGGTACGTGGTCTCCACTCGAGAAATTTTCGACAACCAACAATACTCACACTTTAATGATATGTTAATTTGAAAATCACAATTTTGGTCTTTCCCGAAAACGATCCATACAAAAGGCTACTGAATTATGACGTCACAGGTTTGTATGCATCAAATCAGAAATTTGTACGACAGCTATGTCAAATATTACGTTTATGTAATAAGTATCATAATAAAAGTTATCAATGGAAATATTATTTTTTAATAATTTCTTTCTTTAAAATGGACTTTCCCGCCAAACAATGATCGACCCTAAAATAAGTTCGACGGAAGGTATTTAGAATGAAAGTTTCCAGATCTTTATAGTTTTGTGCATTTTACGATATTGTTAAATAAAATTTTTACAATTTTTGAATATTGTCAAATAGCTTATTGTAAACTACTCGATTGGGGAATGTACCTCCACCTCACAGAATACCGCAGCCAAATAACAATTCCCTTGAGGGTTGTTGTGTTCCTGCGAGTGAGTGAAGTCACCAGAAAGGAAGGAGATACTGCGTTGGCAGCGGGGGTGGCGGCGCGTGAGCGATATTTTATGTTGTGAGCGTTAATATGGCTACGGTAACCGCTTCACATCAAGCAGGCCAGGCCAGGTCGACTGGAAAACTACATGTACTTCTACCTCGCAAACCACAACCAAATAACAATCCTTACTCACATACTCGTATGACGTCATCAGATTTGAGAAGATACTACGTCACTACTTTACATGAGGCAGATGCTTGATTGCGCCCTGACGTAATGTAAAAAATAACTGTAATAACTAGTAATAAAGCGATGACGTCTCAATGGCTACCAGGTCATTTCACAAATTATACTGAAAGTCAGTTACTTCATTTGTCTTCATAATTTTCATCAATTACGTATTCATGACACTTTATTAATTTGTATAACTCAGAGCTATGAAATAGTTCGTGAACATAGCCCATTTTATCAATATAAATGTTATGTGTATAAAATGGAATAGAATACACTCTATTGAAGTTGGCTTTGGTTCAAAGATCTTGATTATCCCCCACTTACACCCCTAATCTATCTATCGATGGACGATTCTACTTGTGATGGCTATAGAATAAACGTCTTTTTGGAGCCTATTCTTTTAGTCAATATCAACATAATAATATTCCATAGTATAAATCAATGCAAGCGACGACATAGCAATTTGTTCAGTTAATAACGTCTCATTGCGGCAATGACGACGTGAGTTGGTACTCGTACGTATCAATCAGCTGTGTATACGTGAACACTGAACTATTAAATCAATTCCATTCAATATCTTCAATCTTACTGGAATAGAAATAGAGGTCGAATTCATGGATGTTATTATAAATGTGTGAAAAAAAATTTACCTGTTGGGTCTTGGGGACTATATTTTAAAAACTTATTATTTGCTTTGATGTGAAAAATTCTGGCGTTGTGCACTTTTTGGGATGGGTAAAAAATGTTAAACTCGCGTCAGGACACGTGACCTGATCGAAAATTCATAAGACGGAGGGAGAGTAGACCGCCGACGCGGCGTAGGAGAGGAAGTAATATCCCCCTCTCTTACTACCGCGCGACGAAAATGTATGCCAGCTCCTGCGGTTTATTTTTAATATAAATTGTCATGTTTGTGTACGATAGCGCAATAAATGAATATTGTATTTTACCACATAATATATAGTACTTTTATGCTGATAAATAAAGCAATGCGTGCGAAATTATTCCCTAGCCATTCCAAAATATTCAAAAATGCACAACGTTAATGTTCAAGTTTTCACTTCTGCCGGCACTCCCGGAATGAAAACCGTTTTTTTTTTAATATGAGAGGCGAACTAACGAGCATGTGGGTCACCTGATGAAAAGCAATCACTACCGGCCATGAAGATCGTTCTTTCTGGTGACCTCACTCACTCGCAAAAACACAACAATTGAGGCTTGTTGTGGGAATTGTTATTGAGCTGCGATATTATGTAACAGTAAGAATATGTAATTACGATTGCTATTTCACGTCTCTCGAACCTTCTTATAGCGAAGAGATACACGCGTAGTAGAGGGGATATGTCTCAGCGCCATTAGCGCACCTTATACAGCACTGTACAGTTGATTAATATAATATCTATGTCATAATTAAAAAAAAACAACTCCAAACATTACACTACATTTATGTATACAGGCTGATGATAATCGTGATGATGAAAAAAATATGGTACCTATGATTATTTTATGTATGTTTTTTTTTTTCAAATCGGTTTATAAATCACGGTGTAATTAAGTAACAAACATAAAAAAAAATCTGTGATCCCAGCAATGACCCCTTGAGGGGACTTTTGCATTGTGTATGTGAACTTCAAACAAATATATTTCTGATTTGGAACAAAATATTCGTCGACGTCCACGTCCTGAACATACATTATTATTATGGTAATTAGTGTTTTAACTTTAAATTCGCCTATTATATGAAATACTTGTTGGGGCTGTAAGATAAGGCAGCAATGTAAGGTGGAGAATGAAGATAAATAAAACTTAGTTTTACCACAGTATAAGTAATAGTACCAATAGTACTAACGTAGTTGTACAATATAATTAATACGCTTTTATTAGGTCGACCTGTATGTAACTATGTATTGGAATCTAAGGCAACTAATTTAACCATCTTCCAAGGATCGTAGCGTAATGAAAATTGGGCAGCTATATGTAGTTCTGATGACAATACAATAATATGGTACTGTAGAACTGTTCTGATGATGGAGCCGGAAAATATGAACTGGAACTTCATGATGGAACATCGTATCATAGCTGTTTATGGATTTCTTAGAAAAGTCTTGTAATTAACTTTGACCACGATTAGGTTTCAAGGTCTGATGATGAAGCCGGCAGATAGGCACTGGCGTTCCATGATGGAATATCGTATCATAGTCGTGTTTGCACTTGTGAGAAAGGCCACGTAATGGACTTTGAACACGATCAGGTTTCAAGGTTATAACAACCAACAATACAACCTCACCTGCACGTGGTGCACCAGAAAGAAACACATCAAACTATGTGCTTTAAAAGCGTGTTTTTTTAGTTTTTTTTAAACTATATTTTATAAACTTAAGACAGTGAGCGTAGTGATTATTTGCTCAGTGGTGAGTAGCAAAAACAGATCATTGACATTGTTTTTTATTCAATGAAGTGTCAACTAGTTTGTTTCCCAAACTCTACTATGTAGGTTGCAATTACCAAAGAGATTTCTTCTTTAATAATACTTTTGTGTGTGCATCATCATCATCAGGTCATTTTAGTCTCCACTACAGGAGCACGACCCTCTCTCGACCACACAGTCCCAGACAGAAGGAGGATTTGGCCTACACTCCCCACGCTGGCCAGATGGGTTGGGGAGGCCTGATCGATGTTTTATAATGTATTTCCCTTAGTCGCCTTGTACGACATCCACGGCAAGAGACGGAGTGATTCTAATCTAGTCTGCCAGAAACCACACGGCGAATTTGTGTGTGCAATAAATATTAAATAAATAAATATTTAGATAAATCATCATAATCAACATGTATCTATCCACTGCTAGATATACCTTCCCTAATGCCTTCCAAATATTTGCAAGTTTCCGCTTCCCGCTTCCCACTTCTAACCAGCAAACTAAAATTTGTTGATTTTCCACTTTGGTTCTCCGTCGTATTTCCTCATTCGTGTCCATAAAAAGTCAAACTTAGCTCGCCCATAGCATGTACAATCTACAGCAGCGGTTCTCAAACTTTTTTAGTGACGGAGCCCTTTTGGAAAGCGAAATACTTGGAACCCTACTATAAAACGTTAGACCAGAAAGAGGTGTTATGATTTTTTTTCTAAATTCTTGCGGAATCTTACAGGGTTATTGCGGAACCCTAGGGTTCCGCGGAACACACTTAGAGCACAGTTTTAAATATGAAAAATAGTAATACTGTGCTTAGAGAATGGCTGATCTACAGTAACCGCCAAAAAAGTACATCAGGCGGGCCATACTTGTTTGGCAGCATATGTTCCGTACAAACGCAATATACTGCGACTCATAATAAGTAAACAATTAAAATATAATTATTTAGTCCTCACTCACTCACATACTTCAAATAAATCTCTTTACACCACCTATCAAGATTGTTTTATATAAACAAGCGCGATAAACTAATACCAGATTTTAAGATAGCGACTCAAAACATATATGCGGAACTACTGAGAAAGTACAGTTTAACTCTAATAAATTTACGATCATCATCATCATCATCATCTCAGCCATTGAAAGTCCACTGCTGGACATAGGCCTCCCCCCTAGATCTCCAATAAGACCGGTTGGAAGCGGCTTGCATCCAGCGCGATCCTACGGTCTTAATGAGGTCGTCTATCCATTTACGATAATAATAATAAATAAATAAATATTCCAGGACAAGATACACATTTGGGGTGTAAGTGGTTCATCAACACCTTTGAACCAAAGCCAACTTCACCTGCACGCGGTGCACCCTGCTGACTGACAAACGAAGCTCTGGCGAAAAGAGAGGTAGGGAGCGTAATTGTAAGCTACCCGACTGGTGAACGTACCTCCACCTTACAGAATACCGCAGCCAAATAACAATTCCCTTGAGGGTTGTTGTGTTCCTGCGAGTGAGTGAGGTCACCAGAAAGGAAGGAGATGCTGCGTTGGCAGCGGGGGTGGCGGCGCTCGAGCGATATTTTATGTCGCAAGCGTTAATATGGCTACGTCAACCGCTTCACATCAGGCAGGCCGTATGCTTGTCTGCCACCCTACGTAGTATAAAAAAAAACATGATCATCTAGTCCCAAACCAAGCAAAGCTTGTACTATGCGTACTAGATAACTGATATAATACTAAATACATATAATACATAGAAAATACCCAGACCAAAACAAATAGGTAGACATGTTCATGCACACAAATAATTGTCTTGTGCGAGGATCGAACCCGCGACCTCGGAGTCAAAGTTGCCATTGCTAACCATTCGACTACCGGGGTCGTCAAAGTTGTTGTAATTTTTATGGTATTAATAGATATTTTCTGGTTGAATCTAAGAAAAATACGTCTTCAGTTGAAGATGGTATATTTGAAAGTACAATATGTCAAATTTAAAAAATGGTAAAAAACATATAAATAGAATACAGGTGTTTTATGATTAGCCAGTTCCAACACTCCCCCTTAATCTAAAAACCCCATAAAGAATTTAAAAAAAAAGAGGTAGAAAAAATAAGGATAACAAAATAATAACAAATTAAAATAATTATTTTGTTAACCCTATCCCAGCTATACACCTATTATGTGTGACAGGCCCAAGCGGTTTGGTTAAAACATCAGCAGGCATGTCACAGGTTTTCAAGTATTCTAACAAAATTATCTTATTTGACACTTTCTCTCTAATAAAATGAAAACGAGTATCTATGTGCTTCGTCCTGTTGTGGTGGACGGGGTTATGTACTAAATTTAGAGCACTCTGACTGTCTGACCATATCTTTACAGAGTGTAATTTACCTGTAATTTCAGATATAAAACGCCGCAAATAACTTGCTTCCTTTGAAGCAGCCGTCAGTGCCATGTATTCAGCTTCCGTGGACGAGAGCGCTACCGTAGGTTGTTTCTTCGCCTCCCATGCCACTGGTCCACCAGCTAACTTAAACACGTAGCCCGTGTATGACTTCCTGTCAATTGGACAATTTGCCCAGTCGGCATCAGAATATCCTACTAAGGATTCATCAGTTTTACTATACGTTATGCAATAATCTACTGTTCCTTTAAGATATTGTAGTATCCTTTTTGCTGCTTGCCAATGTTCACGTGTAAAACATGTATTGAATTGGCTTAAGTAGCTCACTGCGTATGCAATATCGGGACGTGAGTTTACTGCTAGATACATGAGACATCCTATCAGATTTTGGTAAGGTAATTCAAGTGACTCACCATCGGTTATCTTTTCTAGCTTTTTCTGAGCTAAAGGAGTACTCGCCGACTTACAGTCGCGCATATTAAATTTATCTAAGACTGACAAAATATAGTTCGACTGACTTACTTTGATAATATCTTCACTACATTTGATTTCTAATCCCAAATATGATTTTAATATACCGAGATCTTTCAAAGTAAAATATTTTTGCAAATCGTTTTTGACAATGTCAAAAGTAAAGTCAGATTTACAGTAAATAATTATGTCATCGACATAAATTCCTAGAATGACAAGTTCACTACCAAAAAGTTTTGTATATACACAAGGTTCGGAAGGAGTTCCTATAAAACCTATTTTTAAAAGGGTTTCATCTAACTTCTTGTTCCACTCTCGAGATGCCTGTTTAAGCCCGTAAAGAGATTTACGCAATAGACATACCTTGTTTTCATGTCCTTTCATTGCAAAGCCAGGAGGCTGTTCCATGAAAACTTCTTCGTGTAAATCTCCATTTAAAAATGCGGTATCGACATCTAAGTGCCACATTTTTAAACCCATTTCGGCAGCCAATGCAAATAAAGTGCGTAGGGAAGAATGACGGATGACCGGTGCAAAGGTTTCATGGTAGTCCACGCCTTTCGTCTGCTTAAAGCCTTTCACCACAAGTCTTGCCTTGTACTTAGTACAGCTTCCGTAAGCATCCTTTTTTAATCTGTACACCCATTTGCATGGTATGACCTTCTTATTATTTGGTCTATTCACAAGCTCCCAGGTATGAAGTTTCATTAGTGAGTTATGCTCATCGGTCATTGCTGACATCCACTTATGAGCATCTTCAGTATGAACAGCTTCATAGTAACTCGTTGGTTCATTTGAACATATTAAAGCTTGATAGGTCAGGAAATCTGGAGGTTTCCTACACCTAGAGGGATACCTTGGTTCCTCAGTTGGCTGTTGATCCAAGCCTACGTCTAAATCACGTTCAACTTCTTCGGGGCTCACCGAAGTAGACGGACAATCTGCATTCACGCACCCTGGACTTACAGAAGTAGATGGTTCGATATTAGAACTTGGACAATCGGTACAATCATAAAATTCATCCTTTTCGTCAACAAAATTATCATCAAATATCAGCATCGGTGACGTTTCATTCTGATGATTCGATGACTCCGTTTCTTTTAAAGGTGTAAAATAATTCTCAAAAAATGATGCATCTCTTGACTTTAAAATGTGTCTAGGATTATTACAGTCTCGAAAAATATACGTGTTGGGATTTTCCGAGTAACCAACAAAAATAGCTTCTTCGGCTTTCACGTCGAGCTTTTTCCTTTGACATGAAGGTACATGAACAAAAGCTCTACACCCGAAGACTCTTAGATGACGGAGATCATTTTTTCGTCCACACCACTTATCGAGAGGAATTTGACCGTTTAAATATCGATGAGGGGACCTATTCTTCAAATAAACAGCTGCCTGAAATGCGTCTTCCCAATATGCTTGAGGTAAGGAGCTTTCGGCCAACATCGATCTTGCCTTCTCAACTATCGTTCGATTAGTGCGTTCCGCAACGCCATTTTGTTGAGGACTATACGGTGTTGTAGTCTGATGCTCGATACCTTTTGAAGAAAGATAATCAGCAAACTCTTTATTTACATACTCTTTTCCACCATCAGTTCTAATGGACTTTATACGGGTATTCAATTGATTTTCCACTAAAGCTTGAAAAATACGAAACTTATTCATAACTTCAGTCTTCAAAGATATAAAATAAACAAATATCAAGCGTGTAAAATCATCTATAAAAGTTAAAACATACTTGTTACCCTGAAATGATGTCGTAGACATCGCTCCACAGAGATCGCTATGAATCAATTCTAAAGGAGATGTTGCCTTACTGTACGATGCTAATTTTTTAAACGGTTTTCTAGCCTGTTTTCCTTGAACACAAGCGATGCAACTACTTTTGTTTACCTTGGTATAGTCTACACCTATCCCGTGATTCTTAAGTTGATTCATGCCTATGCGACACAAATGCCCTAACCGCTTATGCCAGAGTTGATACCTGTCTAGACAGTCAGAGTGCATAGAGTTCGCAATACAAATATTGTCCACGTTGTGAGGGATATTGACAGTACAGTCAAGCGTGTACAGTCCTCCACAGGGCGAAGCATGAAGTACAGAATCACCTGTAAAACAAAAATTATCATTTTTATAAAAATTACAACCGCTTTTATCAAAAACAACTATAAAACCCTTTTCAACTATTTTTTGAACAGACAATAAATTAGCATTTAAATTAGGTACAAAAGCAACATCATTTATAGATTTTACTACGTCTTTAGGTGTCGTAATTGAAATGGTTCCAATCCCGCAACACTTAATTTGTTCTCCGTTAGCGACGGTAACTTTTCCATTTTCAAACAGAGAAATGTTTTTAAACCAATCCCGTTGTGACGTCATATGCTTAGTAGCACCAGAATCTACGTACCAAACGTTGCTGGAATTGCCAGACGTATTAAGTGCAGTGAAGGAGGCAGCACTGTCCTTCATCTTGCCTTCCGCGGTCTTTTTCTGCCGTAGGGGACAGTCAGGCCGTTTGGCTTTGCAATCATAACAAATAATTGCCTTTTTATTCTTCGGTCCACATTTTATCGCTTTGGTTTGTAAAACAGTATTATTTGATGACGTCTCCTTGGATATTTCATTTAAAAGTTTTTACTTGACTACTGTTGACGTGACATTAACGTTGCAGTTCTCTAGCGCCATAATAAGAGGATCAAACCTTGGTGGAAGACCTCCTAAAAGTATAGCTGCAATTGACGAGTCGTCTATCACCCTATCAATATCCGCCAAGTCTTGTGCGGTAGACAGAACGGCGTTTATATATAACTCTAAGTTGTCGTAGTCAGATAAACACATTCTATAAAGCTTTCGCTCCAACGCTAGTCTGCGTCCCATCCCCTTGTCCTCAAACGCGTTTTGCAAAGATTTCCATGCATCAGCAGCAGTTTTTGCGCATCTAACATGGATGATGGCCTCACCGTCCACTGACAAGCATATCTTTGCAAGTGCCTTCCAATCGTCCTTTTTCTTTAGAAATGCTGACGTCTGGTCATCATCTGGATAACCAGCTACTGCTTGCCATAAATCCTCGTGGATGTTGGAGAATTAGTTTTATTGTTTATGGTTTTATTGATGGCTAAAAAACATAGTGACATTGTAGGAATTTGAATTTAAATAAAAGAATGTATTTTGTTTGGGGTTTTGAGAAAATTTAGTTGAAATGAAGTGGTCAAGAAGTATCAGGAAAAAGATGTGGTAGATTGTGGTTTATTGTTTTAAGTTTTATTTTGATGAAATATATTTTATTATGAGAAGAGGAAGTTTTTAATAACATTTTAGATAGTGTGTTCCCAAAAGGTGATAGTGAATCAACCCTGAAGGAAACCCCTCTCAACACGATGTGATTCCGCAACAGGTCATGGGCCTTGCAAAAAATATTTTTTTGATTACGAGTTTATATTAATAAATTAACATGGATTCCGAAAATATGGGTGAGAAATTTAAAACTGATTTTTATACTAAACTAAACAGTGACTGTGATTATACCATATGGAAGAAAAAGATGCTTATTCTTTTACACGCTAAAGATTTGCATGATGTTTTGACTGCCGAATCAAAAGAAAAGGTATGTACAAAGAAAGACAATAAAGCAAAATACCTAATTATTAATAGTTTGCACGACAAATATATTAATCATATTATAGAATGTGATACCGCTAAGGATATGATTACAAAATTAGATAATTTATTTTTGGGAAATAAAGAAACACAGATTTGCACTTTATTGGAAGAATTTTATAATTTCAAAATTACAGAAAACATCATGAATGACATTAGTAAACTGCAAAATAAAGTAACAAAAATTAGGAGCCTTGATTTTCAAATGGAAGACCAGCAAGTCATATCAAAAATATTAAGCTGTTTACCTACAAAATTTGACTACTTTCGAACGGCGTGGCAATCAACTGGAAAACAAGATAGGAATTTAGATAATTTGATTTCAAGAATATTAGTGGAGGTAAATCATCAAGACAGAAAGGAGTATGATGAAAGTGAAACAACTGCCAACACATTTTATATTAAAGACTGTTACAACTGTGGCAAGAAAGGACATGTTGCTAAATTTTGCAGAAACAGAAATACACATAACAGGATGGAATACAAGGGAAATGCACTACAATGTTTTAAATGTTTAAGAATTGGACATAAACATACAGCTTGCAAAGAAGAAAATAACTGTAGTATTTGTAAGAATGACTCACATTATACAAAATACTGCTTAGATAGAGGATCAAGTACTGTAAGTAATGTCAAATCTTTAACATTCAGTTCACATGAAATAGTTGAATTTATAATGGATTCTGGAGCAAGTAACCATATAATTAATAATGATAAATATTTACAAAATTTAAGCAATAAACAATATAGAATAGCAACAGCTGATGGTAACATACATACTGTTAATAAAGTAGGAAAACTGTACAGTAGAAATAACAATTGGACCTTCAGTGATGTTCTATATGTTCCAAAAATGATAAAAAATATTATTTCAATACCGAAGCTGACAGATTATAATTATGAAATTAAATTTTTCAGAAACCAATGTAAGGTCTACGATGATGGGGTCTGCTTTCTTACTGCGACCAGGGGCAGTGACGACCTGTACTACGTAAGAATTCCTATTGAATATGTTAACCACATAGGAAATTCAAGGTCAGTCAACTTTTCTAGAATATCAAAAGAGGAATTTTGGCATAGAGCATTAGGACATTCCTCGATTAATAATACTAAAGGCTTAGTACGTGGTATTAATCTTGATATTAAAGATAGTTTGGACATCTGCGAAGTCTGCACGCAATCCAAGTTATGTAGAAAACCTTTCAAAACAGAACGTCATAGGGCTACAAAGCCATTAGAAATTATTCATAGCGACATCTGTGGGCCAATAGGGGTTCCAACTTTTGACGGATATAAATATTTTATCACATTTTTAGATGATTACACACACTTTATGAAAGTTTTTCTCATTAAAAGAAAAGATGAAGCATATTCTAAAATAATTAATTATATTAATGTGGCAGAAAATCATTTTAATACTAAAATTAAAACTTTTAGATGCGATAATGGGGGAGAATACTCTAGTAATAGATTAAAGAAATTTTTTGAAGAAAGGGGAATTCAAATAGATTATAATATACCATATACACCCCAACTTAATGGGAAATCTGAGCGATTAAATAGAACAATTATGGAAAAGACTAGAGCGTTACTATTTGATATGAGTTTACCAAAACAATTATGGGGTGAAGCGGTACTTACTGCAGCATATTTAACTAATAGGTGCTCGAATAGAATTAATAGTAGAACGCCGGCTGAAATGTGGTTCAACAGAATTCCAAATTTAGAACATTTAAATATTTTCGGTTCTTTGGCTTATTTTAAAAATAATAAACCTAATGTTAGTAAATTAGATTCAAGGTGCAATAAGGGTTTATTAATTGGTTATACGAATAACGGTTATAAGATTTGGGATCCAATTAATTTAAAAATACATTATTCTAGAGATGTTAAATTTGATAATAATAAAACAAAAGTTATTGAATTTTTAGAAGAATATAATTCGAGTGATAACATGATGGATTTATATAGAATTTTTTGTGATGAAAATGTTAATGAGTGTTCGGTGGATAGTGATTCTCACTTTGAGAGGGGAAATTATAGATATAGTCATGCAGGGTCGAATAGTGATGGGAATACACAAGTGATAGATATTGTCGATGATTATAATTTAGAAAATAGTGATGGAATTAGTGCGGTTAATAATGATGAAGAATTTTTAAATAATAATGAAGAAAGTTTAAAGAATAATGATGAGGTTTTAAATAATAATGATAGTGAAGATGATAATGGTGTTTGTGTAAATGAAATAGTGGAGCCAGAGATTTTAAATGAAAATGTTCAAGAAAATGAAGATGAAGATGATGAACTATTTGAAGATGCAAATGAAATAATTAATGAACAAATTCCTAGAAAAATTTTGCCTAAAAGAGAGAGAAGATTACCAGAGAGATTGAAAGATTATGATTTAGAAAGTTCGTTTTTAACTTATGGTGAAGCAATTAAAGGTGATGAGAAGTTGTTATGGCAAAAGGCCATTGATGAAGAAAAAGATTCTTTGGAAAAGAATAAGACATGGGTTATTGTAAATAAGTCAGAAGCAGAAAATAGAAAAATAATTACAAGTAAATGGATTTTTACAATTAAACCAGGTGGAAAATATAAAGCTAGATTAGTAGCAAGAGGTTTCTTACAGAAATATAATATTGATTATAAAGAAACATATAGTCCAGTGGTTAATACTACAAGTATACGTTTACTGTTGGCAATTGCGGCTCAAAGAGGATACAAGATGAAGCAATTTGATGTGAAGACAGCATTTTTATATGGAGATTTGGAAGAAGAAATTTTTATGGAAATACCAACAGGTTATAATATTGAAAATAGTAAGAATAAAATTTGTAAATTAAAGAAGAGTTTATATGGACTGAAACAAGCACCACTTATGTGGAACAAGAGGATAACAGAATATTTAAAAAAGTTAGGTTTTATACAATTAAAATTAGATCCTTGTTTGTTTTTCTGTAAAGAGAAAGAAATATATTTAGCAATTTATGTTGATGACGGAGTTTTAATCGGAAATAATATTTTACAATTAAATAATATAATAACAAAATTAGAAAAAGAATTTGAAATGAGAAAGTTTGATAAAGTTGAAAAGTTTCTTGGTATTGATATAGACGTTAGAGATAATTTTGTAAAAATATATCAAAAGACATATGTAGAATCATTAATTAATAAATATAATTATGAGAATTTGAAACCAAGTGTTTATCCGGATATTTTGATCGATACACATCAAGAGGGGAAAGGGAGTATTGATGATGTGCATCGTTATAGGACATTTATAGGTTCTTTATTATATTTAGTGAATAAAACTCGTTTAGATCTTGCTTTTCATGTTGGGTATTGTAGTCGATTTCAAGAGAATCCTAACTTAAATGATTTTCTAAATATCAAAAATTTGTTTAGGTATTTAAAAAGCTCTGTTTCGAATGGGATTACTTATTTGAGAGGGAGTGATTTAACTTTGAGAGCGTATTGTGATGCAGACTTTGCCGGTGATCCTGATACTAGGAAAAGTACGACTGGCTTTGTCATCCTGTACAGTGGTGGACCTATTCATTGGTGTTCGCGTAAACAGTCCGTGACTGCTCTGTCCAGTACAGAGGCAGAATACATCTCAGCTGCCGAATGCATTAAAGATCTATTATACGTTCAAAAATTAATTCATGAAATAACTGGTAAAATACCAAAAACGGAACTATTTGTTGATAATCAGTCGGCTATTGTATTAATTAAAAATGGAATCTTGAATAGAAGAAGTAAACATATAGACGTTAGATTTCACTTTATTAAAGAAAAAATTCAAGAAAATAAAATTGAGATATTCTACTGTCCAACAAATTCAAATTATGCGGACATATTGACAAAAGGATTAGACAGAACAAAGTTTTTAAGACTAAGGAAATATATAGTTAGTGACACTTAATTAAAAATGAACATAGTGAAGTGATTTAATGTAATGTTATAGATATAATGATAGATTAAGGTTGTTTGGCTGATTAATTGGAAATTTAGTTTTAAGGTTGTTTTGATTGATTAATTTGAAATTTATATATTAAGGTTGTTTAGGTAGAATTATTTTAAATTAATATTTATGGGGTTATATTTATTTAGATAGATTTGTTAAGTGGGGAATATGTGTATGGGATTTAATAAGTTAGGTAATATTAATTTAAGAGGGGATGTTGGAGAATTAGTTTTATTGTTTATGGTTTTATTGATGGCTAAAAAACATAGTGACATTGTAGGAATTTGAATTTAAATAAAAGAATGTATTTTGTTTGGGGTTTTGAGAAAATTTAGTTGAAATGAAGTGGTCAAGAAGTATCAGGAAAAAGATGTGGTAGATTGTGGTTTATTGTTTTAAGTTTTATTTTGATGAAATATATTTTATTATGAGAAGAGGAAGTTTTTAATAACATTTTAGATAGTGTGTTCCCAAAAGGTGATAGTGAATCAACCCTGAAGGAAACCCCTCTCAACACGATGTGATTCCGCAACAGTGGATTAAATAATTTCTCATTTTAAATTTCCACGTAGGATACCCATCTCTATTTCGAAGGCTGAATGTAGGAATTGACGAGGAATTCGACTTACTTGTACCATCTCCAGTTCCGTGTGCCATGTTGACGGAAAGAAAAATCGTTTTCCAATTGATACAACTTTTTGGTCACAAACACAAACGTTTCTTTTAGAAAACCGCTGAATACCTATTAATAGAGCTTCGTGCTGATAACGTGTTGTAATTTTTATGGTATTAATAGATATTTTCTGGTTGAATCTAAGAAAAATACGTCTTCAGTTGAAGATGGTATATTTGAAAGTACAATATGTCAAATTTAAAAAATGGTAAAAAACATATAAATAGAATACAGGTGTTTTATGATTAGCCAGTTCCAACAAAAGTAATAAAAAGTAGTAATTAAAAAAAATGCGCGTAAGTAGATAGTGTTTGAATAAGTTCTTATATTAAACCCACAGACATTCAATTATGTCTGTGATTAAACTACACCCTGGCCACTCCATACAAAAAACGATAACACAAACAAATCGCGTCTGTGCACGTGCAAATGTGTGTGTAGATTCCCTTAGGGTTGACTGCATAACGAAGTACCTTGCGCTGTTACATAATACGTTATGCAGCAGCAGGGAGTGGTCTTACTGTACGTAGTACTATTACTTATACATATTATAATTAATATTTTCGTTAAAAAATATTTTTCGTTTTAGTTCGTTTAGTATTTTTATTTCTTTTTTAATATTTATTTTAGTTTTGGATCAGGTTAGTCGAAATAACATTCATTTTGGTTATCTTATCTTATCTTAGAATGGGTCCAGTGCTGCAGCACCGGTGACACGTCGACCCTCATGGATCTTTTGTGTTCTCCCTAATCCTTTAGTCACTCTCCTCCGCCTGTCTGGAGACATGTTCCATGTACTTTAGTATGACGCTTATAGGGAAATGCCTGTAGTCCTCCAGGTCCGGGTATGCCTTTCCTAGGATTTCCATTCGTTTGCCCACTAGGGCGTCACATTGACACATTAAGTGTTTCATGGTCTCGTTAGACTCCTTGCATGTTCTGCACTCTGGGCTCTCAACAAGTCTCATTTTATATATCGAAAAATATCACAATAATACTAATATTTTTCGTTCATTAATATTTTCGTTAAAAAATATTTTTCGTTTTAGTTCGTTTAGTTTTTTTATTTCTTTTTTAATATTTATTTTAGTTTTGGATCAGGTTAGTCCAAATAACATTCATTTTGGTTATCTTATCTTAGAATGGGTCCAGTGCTGCAGCACCGGTGACACGTCGACCCTCATGGATCTTTTGTGTTCTCCCTAATCCTTTAGTCACTCTCCTCCGCCTGTCTGGAGACATGTTCCATGTACTTTAGTATGACGCTTATAGGGACCAGACCAGCTGCCACGGGCAGGCATAATGGCCCGTCAGTGCCCCAAGCATGAGACGCATACGTTTCATTTTGGTTACCGAGCTGCACAATTATTATGGAATTAATTATCCTCACATATTCGAGAAAGCTCATCCGTCTTTTCTTTTAAGAAGAAACTGTAACAGCGCTATTTGTCAAATTCTTTATAATACATGGTTCTCGTACATACAGTACATGTATTTGTTTGCATGTATTATGTATTTGTAATTATTTATTTTTATATAAGTAGGGTATATTTTTGACGTGACAACGTCTTATAATTCGATGGAGCCGGCTGCACGCACGAAAAAACATGACTCATGCGGCGTTACCTCGCTCTGAGGTATTCCATTTTTTTTTTTTTTTTTTTTTAATAATGCAAACATTCCATCGGTATTTTCTTATGACGTTGTCACGTTCAACTATCGTCAGTAAACCTAATTTACAGACAACCGATTATTTTATGCATTTGTATATTTACATCATTTACAGTGTATGATCTCTTACAAATAATTTTAATTTATTCAGGCACATCCTCTTCCTACAAAGTATCCCACTGCTAGTAGTTGGCTGGAAGAGATTTTTCTTTTAGAGAAAAGTTCGCCTTTGTGAACTACATTTCATCATCATCATCTCAGCCATTGAAAGTCCACTGCTGGACGTAGGCCTCCCCTCTAGATCTCCAATAACTACATTTAAACATATGTAACCTTTTAAATTGTTATGTGTAATAAGAATGTACTTACTATAAACTTTTGGGGTGTAAGAGATTCATCAACATCATTGAAACTAAGCCAACTTCACCTGCACGCGGTATACCCTGCTGACTGATCAACGAAGCTCTGGCGAAAAGAGAGGTAGGGAGCGTAATTGTAAGTTACTCGACTGGGGAATGTACCTCCACCTCACAGAATACCGCAGCCAAATAACAATTCCCTTGAGGGTTGTTGTGTTCCTGCGTGTGAGTGAGGTCACCAGAAAGGAAGGAGATGCTGCACTGGCAGCGGCGGTGGCGGCGCGCGAGCGATATTTTATGTTGCGAGCGTTAATATGGCTACGGTACCCGCTTCACATCAGGCGGGCCGTAAGCTTGTCTGCCACCCGACGTAGAATAAAAAAAAAAAATAACATACTCTAAGGGCTTATGCAGACAATATTGATACGTTTACTCACTCGATTTTTGAAGTAAAAACTTCTTTAGCGGCGTTGTGTACTTTTTGGGATGGGTAAAAAATGTTAAACTCGCGTAAAGACACGTGACCTGATCGAAAATTCGTAAGACGGAGGGAGAGTAGACCGCCGGCGCGGCGTATGAGAGGAAGGAATATTCGCCTCTCTTTCTACCGCGCGGCGAAAATGTATGCCTGCTCCTGTTGTTTATTTTGATATATAACTGAATATTTTATTTTATCATGTAAATGATAGTAGGTACTTTTATACTGATAAATAATGCAATTCGTGCGAAATTATTCCCCAACACCATTCCAAAATATTCAAAAATGCACAACGTTAATGTTCAAGTTTTCACTTCTGCCGGCACTCCCGGAATGAAAACAGTTTTTTTTTTTGACGACTAATCTTATAGAGCAGGGCTGTCCAAGGCACGGCCCGCGGGCCGCATGCGGCCCTCGGCTGATATTTGTGCGGCCCGTGAAGTGGTTTTTCGGTTTTTATACTGATTTTTACCACTATATGTTTTGTACAACGAATCTGACTGCAAATTATATAATTTTAGAAAAGTTAGGGCCTCTTTCGCCACTTGCTGATAAAGTCTCTGATAGCCTATCAGCAGGTTATCTGACAGATAGACTAAAGTTTTTTGTTTCACAAGTTGCTGATATCCCTATCTGTAAGATAAACCGTTTGATAAACTAATTGGAACTTCAAGTGGCTGTTATTTTTTTATCTGTTAGATAAGAATTTGGGGAATATTACATTTTTGTGTGAACTTTCTTCGGAATAGCAGTGTTTTCTATTGAAATGGATTTATTTGAGTTCTTATAATACGAATTCGATGATTTTATTGAACGTATATCGCATTTTTTTTTTATACTACTTCGGTTGGCGGACAAGCATACGGCCCGCCCGATGTGAAGCGGTTACCGTAGCCATATTAACGCTCGCAACATAATATCCCCTACTACCACCGCAGCATCTCCTTCCTTTCTGGTGACCTTACTCACTCGCAGGAACATAACAACCCTCAAGGGGAATGTTATTTGGCTGCGGTATTCTATGAGGTTGAGGTCCATTCCCCAGTCGGGTAGCTTACAATTACGCTCCCTACCTCTCTTTTCGCCAGAGCTTCGTTTGTCAGTCAGCAGGGTGCACGGGCACGAAAAAAAAAGATCTAAAAAAAAGACCAAAAAGACCAAAAGACCAAAAAAGACCAAAAGACCAAAAAAAGACCAAAAGACCAAAAGGACCAAAAAAGAAGACAAAAAACACTTTTTGAAAGAAAGAAAGAAATGTTTTTCTTTCTTACGCGATAAAAAAAATACACAGAAATTTACCTACAAATAAAAAAATATCCCCAAGATCGTTGCCTGTCGGCAGTGTCACCAGAAGACTGGCAGCATTACTTCGCTGGTTAGCTATACTAATTCTCTGAGCAAGGTAATGACCAGCCTTCTGGCGACAGGACGTGTCGACCAATTTTTGAGAAATGTCTCGAAATAATTTGTGGGCCCAAAGTCTTTATCCCAAACGGCTCAAACATGTAATTATTACTTAACTTACTATATTTGCGCCGTTTGAGGCATTCTGCAGAAGCCGCTGCGGCAGCGGCCCTAGACCCTGTAACCGTGAGGTGAGACGGGGCCAGGGTATCGACGCATGTAACGTCCATGGTTCAAGCTTAGTTATAACTAAGCTTAAACTTTAATAATATGTACATAGTAAAAATGACAAGTAGGTATTTGTTTCTGCGGCCCGCTAATCTGTTTACTAATTTGTAATGGCCCGGCATTGTATATGGTTTGGACAGCCCTGTTATAGAGCATGGATTTCCAAACTGTGTGGCATGCTTTCCTTGGGGAGCGTCGGCTCGGGTGTACGCGCGAGGCACCCGGTGGCGACGACTCTTTAGACAACTGCGTCCATTTCAACTTGTCCCGCGGGTTTAGATAACTTAATGCATTTTTGAATTGAGGTGGCGAGCAGCTCCAGATCGAAACCAATTACAACCAATGCCAAATTTCCCAAAAAGTGGGGGTTAATGTGGATCAAAAACGGATCGGCGACCCCTCGGTGTGGGTGATCTCCATGGGCGGTAGTGATTCCTTTCCATCAGGTGACACACATGTTCGTTTGACCCCCTCTCATATAATAATTATGCCGACAGAATTGAAAACTTGAACATTAACGTTGTGCATTTATGAATATTTTGGAATGGTTAGAGAATAATTTCGCACGAATGTCTTTATTTATCAGTATAAAAGTACTATCATGTATGTGGTAAAATACTATATTCATTTATTGCGCTATCGTACACAAACATGACAATTTATATTACATTAAAAATAAACAGCAGGAGCAGGCATAATTTTTCGCCGCGCGGTAGAAAGGGGGGAATATTACTTCCTCTACTCTCCCTCCATCTTATGAATTTTTGATCAGGTCACGTGTTCTGACGCGGGTTTAACATTTTTTACCTATCCTAAAAAGTGCACAACGCCGCTAAAGAAGTTTTCACTTCAAAAATTCGCCGAGACTAGTTGAGTCAATTTATTGGTGTTTTTCCGTCACCAGAGAGCAAATAACATAACCGACTGTACAAGATTGTTCATGAGAGACGTAACGGGTGGTCGGATATTGATAGAAAAGTTGACTTCTCTTGTGCACGGTCGTGTCTGTGTGTACAATAACATGGAATTAGTTACAAGTGTATGTATACATTTTTATTTTTTATATATCTTTACACAACTTATGTTAAATCGAATTCAGGTGTAATTGCTTAAAGTATTCTGACGGAATTAAATTTTAATGAGATCATTTATTTCTAAAGTTATCAGTGTAAGTCGCTAAATGAGAAAAAATATGATGTTATGAAAAGTGGAAAATTTCAATACGTGTCTAAGTGACCAGTAGGGCCCATTTGGATTTTTAACCCGATGCCTAGGAAGGTAGGTTTTTTTTGGAAGCATGGAAGGATTCCTTGGCACATTCTACAGAATAAACGGACGGACGGATTGACGGATTTCAATATAATGTCATAAGATTCGTCTCAGTTGTGACAGAGTCATAGGATTGTCCACACAAAAATAGACACTTCATTGTATATTATATAGGTACATATATATAATAAAGTCTTTATTTTTATATATTTGTTTATAGATAAAATATTATAATAGGTTTTTAGATTCGTTTAATTTAGTTTTCTAGATAGTTTAATTTTGTAATGTTGTATATACTTTACTAAATTATACATTAATTTCAGAAATTTATAATACAAATGTCCCTATACGTACGTAGTATATATATTTATACTTATATAATTATAATAATATATATATTTATACTACGTCTGATGGGCGAAAAGCAAATGGCCCGCCTTATAGGAAGCGGTTATCGCAGCCATATTGACGCTCGCAACCAAATCGGATGAATAATTTAGGCACCACGGAGCACTTGCACATGCGTAAATACAAACATACATACATAGACTGTTAAAATCATAACCCTTCCTTTTGTCTTCGCCGTAACTGGCTAAAAACAAGGATAGCTATATAAACTATACCCTGTAATATTGCGTGCAAATTTTGTAACTTATTCAGATCTCTTTGGTTTGGCCCACGTCTTCTAATAATGTTGCTAGGAGGAAAATCTTAAGACCAGTTTCTTTAATGATGCAAAATTCTATAAGGTAAACACCAGACCGAAACATATTATACATTTTAGGTTTCCTCTTAGCGACCTCCCCAGCTTCGCATGGTTACTAGTGTCTGTTGTCCGTTAAGTACTTGTGTACCACTATTTCGAAAATTAAGTTTGCTAACTGTCCTCTCAATGAACATTTTTGAGTGTTGCATTTTGTCAAGACTCAACCCGAGCTATTTATCAGTAAAGAAATGATTAAACGATTCAAACCAACCCGATCCTAGAAGGCTTTTACTACCCAAGATACATACTGATTATGTTGATAGAAATTGCTATTGCAATTGTATTAGAATTTACAATAAATTACCACAGAAAGTTATGGAACTACAATTAAAACCATTTAAAACAGTTTTGTTTGGTTGGCTAGTTGAAAATGTTTTTACTGCACTAAGGATTACTTAAATTGTAAAATGGACATAATATAAATTAATTACATCTTATAGAGTAATATTGTATATAAATCATCTAATATGTGATAATAATAAAATATGTAATAATAAATTCAGACATATTATAATTTAAACTGTATTGACATTATTAATTTTTCATTGCAAATGTCACCCAACCATAAAATTTCTTTGTTTGCATGGCTGGTTGTATAATGTTTTTACAAGGCTAAGACTACTAAAATTGTGTATTAATATTATATAATGACTATTAATATTATATAATGACATTCTATTTTAATTATTATGTGACATTGTATAATTTTGCACGATTATATAATTTTGATTGCCACCAGTTGGCTGAATGATACGGCTCACAGTGTAATACCATAGAGTAAAGGTAATAACTAACATCTATGTTACCTCATTCAATGCAAATAAACTCATTCATTCATTCGTAAAATCATATACTCCATACCTTTTTTATACTACGTCGGGTGACAGACAAGCATACGGCCCGCCTGATTCGAAGCGGTTACCGTAGCCATATTAACGCTCTCGACATGAAATATCGCTCGCGCGCTCCTTTTCTGGTGACCTCACTCACTCGCAGGAACACAACAACCCTCAAGGGAATTGTTATTTGGCTGCGGTATTCTGTGAGGTGGAGGTACTTCCCCAGTCGGCCAGGTTACAAATACGCTGTACTTTACCTCTTTCGCCAGAGCTTCTTTTTAAATCAACGCATTCGATGCTAATCGGCTTCGGCGGTAGGTCCCCTTGAGGCACTGGGTATACACATGTTTCGATGCCTAGTGCCTCCAGGAGAGGGGGCGGGTAGGTTAGGTTAGGTTAGGTTAGGTTAGTTAAATAAACGTAGTAACATAGTGCATAAGTTTCTCTATTTTTTACTAACACGATATGGATGATAAATCCGAAATAAAAAGCTTTTTTTTTTAATTATTTTTTTTAATAATTCCTCTGTATACATATACACAAAGCATAGTCTGTTAGGAACTGTGGTTTATGTAAATATACAATAAAGAATACTGTAAAAACATTATAATTATCTAGCCGTGAAATAATTGTTATTCAGTTTTCAGTGGCTGATTAGAGACGGTAGCAAGGTTGAAACAACTCGTTCATTACTGGCATGCAATTTAAAACTTTTTGCCTCTCTTCTGTACAGTCGCCTACATTTAATGAAAATTCCCCGTTTTGACAACAATTTTCATTGATACTCAGCTCGGGATAGGAGCGGAACATCAATGAAAATATTTGTCGCAGCGTGATGTTATTATATAGCCCAGCGGTTCTCAAAGTTTTTTAGTGACGGACCCTTTTGGAAAGCGAAATACTTGACGGAACTCTACAATGAAACGTTCGACTAACAGAGGTTTCGATTTTTTTTTCTAAATTCTTGCGGAACCCCGGTAGGGGTATCGCTGCACCATATGGTTCCGCGGAACACACTTAGAGAATGGCTGATATAGCCTATTTGCCAACCACCATATGCACAAATAAAAAACAGTTTATGTCCAATACTCAAAGGTTAGCCGTGTGGTTTCCGGCAGACTAGAATAGAGTCACTCCGTCTCTTCCCGTGGATGTCGTACAAGGCGACTAAGGGAAATACATTATCAAACATCGATCAGGCCTCCCCAACCAGTCTGGCCAGGGTGGGGAGTGTAGGCCAAATTCTCCTTCTGTCTGGGACGGACGAGAGAGGGTTGTGCTTCTGTAGTAGAGAGACTAAAATGGTCTGATGATGAAACAGTTTATATCCAATACTCAAAGCTTGGCTGGTAGAGATCTCTTAAAGAGATAAGCCCGCCTTTGTAGATATATATTTTAAGTGTTTTTGTGTATATGTATTTATGCTAATTATGTACAATAAAGATAATACAAACAAACACTATCCAACACTAAAATATTTTTTAAATTCTAACCAGTAGTTTCTGAGATTATTATTTATTTATTTATACTTTATTGACCACAAAATTACATAAGGGTACAAAAGGCGGACACCAGTCAACCTTCGGGAATAGCAAATATTCACGAATGCGGTTCTAAAGCAGATAAAAAAAAACAATAATATAACAGTGTCTAGAACATAGACATATGTAATGACTATTCAAGTAAGAGAAAGAAATAAAAAACGATATTCAAATAAAATAAACATACTTGAAAGAATATAACACTATTACAAACGTACATACATATACATAGATAAATAATATAGTATTACGTTCAACCAAACTCAGCATTGTAACATTACTTAGTATAAACTAAAAAAAAGAAAGAGGTAAAAAATTAAAAATCGTGCATAGTTACGAGTAGGTATGCTAAATTTCAGCTTAATTGGATATTGCAAAGTGGGATAAATTTGCAAGATTTGATCACTTATCCCGGGATAAGTGAAACTAAAATAATAGTAGTATATGAAACTGTTGCATAATAAGGGTTCTGAAAATACGAGTGTGAGTTTATCACATGAGGCGAAGGCGAATGTGATAATAGCATCACACAAGTATTTTAAGACCTAATTATGAGCAGTTTCATACACAACTTTATCTCATCTCATGAAATAGATGATAATAATATTTTTAATAAAACCATGAAGTTAATTTAACAGCGTTGAACATGCGTTGTGAGCATGCACGACGTGCCGCGCGGCGCCGCGTTCACAGATTATGTAAAATTTTTTTGCAACCTCTTTTATATAGCTGTATCGACTTGGAAAAAAGTAATTTTTCGATACAGTTGTAAAGAGCTGTATCGAAAAGTAACTTTTGGAATTTATTTTGATGGCTTGTGCGTAAAAGACTGACATTAAGATTCTGTGTTTAATTTTTTAATCTCTAAACTTCAGTAGTAGATAAAATCTTTTAAAATTAGGATCTGTCATACGTAAGACACAAATAGTAAGTAATACAATTATTATTTTAACTTATTGACCACAAAATAACAAAATAAACAACATGGCGGACGTAATGCTAAGAGCATTATCCACCAGTCAACTTTTAGGAAAATCAGATATACACGAATGCGGGTTACAAGACAATACAAAAATGCAATTATATACTTAGGTAAATAATATATATGAGGACCTCGATGGCGTCGTTACGCGTGTCACGTCTAATTGAACACGCAAGTTAAGCAACGTCGGCCGTAGCCTATCTATGGATGGGTTTATTTATCTCGAGCTCCTCCGTGCTTCGGAGGGCACGTTAAGCCGTCGGTCCCGGCTGTTGTCATTAGATGGCAGTCGTTAAGCCAAGTCAGTGACCTTTAGGCGGCTTAAAAATACTGGCCTCCGCCAACCCGCAGTTGAGCAGCGTGGTGGAGTATGCTCTAAACCCCTTCGATTGAGGAGAGACCCGTATCCCAACAGTGGGATGATTGTGGGTTGATGCCGATAATAATATACAGAAGGTAAAAAACTTTTTAACAAAAAAATTCAACCGCCGAAAAAAATTCAATAAACTTTGTTTTTTTTTGTGACCTTAATAACTAAGTTTTTAAACTAATTTAAGTACACATAAGTAATTTTGAGTCGGCTCACTAGACAGCACCCCCCCCCCCCCCACCACCACCTCCACGTTTGCACGTGTACACCACGTCACACTGTCTCTGATACTGGAGGTAGTAACGGTCATCTTATATCAAACCAACCTGTTGCTCACTGTCATAGACTGCGGTAAATGTTTCCATCTGGCAGGCCGTGTACTTATTCGCCACCTTAAAGGTAAAGAATAAAATATAAAAAACCTCCATCAACAGAACCACACGCGAACCCACGTAGATGCAGAAGACCAAAGCTCCAAGCCTCCACCGCAGCCCCCGCCAGAGAAAAATGGAGAACTCAAATTTGTACGTTGCCTGACAAAAGAACCCTACGATTTTGCAGCACATCGAAATGTATCAAAACCAACGAAGTGAGTACTTTATTTACCGCATCAACCCATCATCATCATCATCAGGTCATTTTAGTCTCCACTACAGGAGCACGACCCTCTCTCGTCCATCCCAGACAGAAGGAGGATTTGGCCTACACTCCCCACGCTGGCCAGACGGGTTGGGGAGGCATCGCATCAACCCATATTATAAATAAGCGCACAGCTTGTGTTATGGGTACAAGACAACTGATCATCATCATCATCATCATCAGGTCCATTTTAGTCTCCACTACAGGAGCACGACCCTCTCTCGTCCGTCCTAGACGGGAGGAGGATTTAGCATACATTCCCCACGCTGCCCAGACGGGTTGGGGAAGCCTGATCGATATTTGATAATGTATTTCCATTAGTCGCCTTGTACGACATCCACGGAAAGAAACGGAGTGATTCTAAAGACTAATAAAGATTCTATTTTAAAGACAACTGATAAATGTACTTAAATACATTTTTTTTTGTATACATACAATACATACATACTTATAATACATAGAAAACACCCAGACCAAGACAAACAGACATGTTCATGCACACAAACGTTTGTCTTGTGCGGGAATCTCACCCGCGACCTCGGGGTCAAAGTGGACATTGCTAACCATTCGACCACCGAGCTCGTCAAATTCAATATTTATCCCATAACTGGGATACGGCCCCCTTACCACCAACTCTTACCAATGCTTATTCATACCAAGGAATAAGCGACTCTATTAAATTTGTTATAGAGTCGCTTATTCATTGGTATGAATAAGCATTCTATTCAGTTATTGAATCGCAATAAGAGTTGGTGGTAAGGGGGCTGGTCTCCTTTTCATGCTGCTCAACTGCGGGTTGGCGGAGGCCAGTGTTTTCAAGCCGCCCAAATGCCACTGACATTTGACGAGCTCACTGGTCAAATGGTTAGCAATGGTCACTTTGACTCCAAGGTCGCAGGTTCGATCCCCGCACAAGACAAACATTTGTGAACATGAACATGTCTTTAGGTCTTGGGCTGCGTGTTTTCTATATATTATGTATTTACAAAAAAAATGTATTTAAGTACATGTATCAGTTGTACCCATATTACAAGCTATGCACTTAATTTGGGACTAGATGGCGCTGTGTAAATTATCCAGAATTATTTATTTATTTATCTTAACGACTATCATATAATGACAGACGGCTTAAAGTGCCCTCCAAAGCACGGAGAAGCTCGAGATTAACAAACCCGTCCGTAGACAAGCTACGACCGACGTTGCTTAACTTGCGTGTTCGATTAGCCTGACACGCTAAACGACGTCATCGAGCTCCTCCTATTTTATTTATTTACTAACTACCCCGGCAAAGGTTGAAACGTTGTTCTGTCATATAAATTATTAATATTTATTTTTTTTATACTACGTCGGGTGGCAGCCAAGCATACGGCCCGCCTGATGTGACGCGGTTACCGTAGCCATATTAACGCTCGCAACATAAAATATCCACCCCCGCTGCCAACGCAGCATCTCCTTCATTTCTGGTGTCCTCACTCACACGCAGGAACACAACAACCCTCAAAGGAATTGTTATTTGGATGCGGTATTCTGTGAGGTACATTCCCGAGTCGGGTAGCTTACAATTACGCCCCCTCTCTCTCTTTTCGTCAGAGCTTCGTTTGTCAGTCAGCAAGGTGCACCGCGTGTAGGTGAAGTTGGCTTTTGTTCAAAGATGTTGATGAACCGCTTACACCCCGATTATATTTTATTGGTATGGTATACCTTAGGACCTATTCTCATACCTACCAACTATACATAAAAAAACAACCGGACCTGCGCGTGGTGCATCCTACTGACTGACACGGACTACTGCTTACAGTTGATATGCTCCCGTGTCTTTGCCTTTAGGTCATATCCTACAATTGCGAGTCTCGGCCCAGCAAATCAACAAGGCAAGATGACCCTCCCGTTATCGCGGCTACCCACATGGGTAGGTGCGATAACGAAGAGGGCCTTCTCCTCTTTATATCCCGTATCCCTATATAACCCCGTATCCCCTTTCGCCTGCAAGCAGACTACTTAGTCTGTTTGCAGGCGAAAGGGGATTAAGACCTGCTGTCAAACTGTTTGAATGCCTGTTTGATTTACTGCAGTAAATCAACCAGGTAAGTAATAAAGTATATATTATATATATAATGATGATGATGATAATGATTTAGAACCTAATGGTTTGGTTCGAGACGATGGCAAGAGACCTGATGGAATGACTCTGTTGCCCTGGAGGCTGGGACGCGCCTTGGTTTGGGACGTTACATGCGTCGATACCCTAGCCCCGTCTCACCTCTCGGCAACAAGGTCTAAGGCCGGTGCCGCAGCGGCTTCTGCAGAATGCCTCAAACGCCGCAAATATAGTAATTTAAGCAACAGTTACATATTTGAGCCGTTTGGGGTAGAGACCTTGGGGCCGTGGGGCCCGTCAGCCCACAAATTATTTAGAGACATTTCTCAAAAATTGGTCGACACGTCTTATAACCAGAAGGCTGGCCATTACCTTGCTCAGAGAATAAGTATAGCTATCCAGCGAGGTAATGCTGCTAGTATTCTGGGGACACTACCGAAAGACAACGATCTTGGGGATATTTTTTATTTGTAAGTAAATTTGTATTTTTTTTTTTTTTTTATCCCATAACTTTTTCTTTGTTTTATAGATTAATTAGATAGGCTTTTAGATTAGTTTTAGTTTAATATTTTGTAATTTATAATTAAAGTAAAGATAATTATAGCAAATATTATAATTGTCAACTTAATTATATTATGATGATGATGAAACATGATAATATTAAATATTCCTGGACAAATTACACACGGCCATCTAGTCCCAAACTAAGCAAAGCTTGTACGATGGATACTAGATAACTGATATAATACTTAAATACATTTTTTTTTGTAAATAAATGAAATACACCAGACTAAGACATACAGATATGTTCAGACACACAAATATTTGTCTTGTGCGGGTATCGAACCCGCAACCTCAGAGTCGAAGTGGGTATTGCTAACCATTCGACCACCGAGCTTGTCGATGATAAACAACATATATAACGTCATTAAGAGGTATATCGTTATTTTTTACGTTTGTATATTAATTTAACATTAATAAATTGGACTTGCAATTAGAAAGAATAGTATTAACAACGGAGTAGGTAGTGATTGGTCAGCTGTGGCGCAGCCACGCACCTCCTCACGTCACAGAATAAAATAATAATAATATTAGACCTACGTCACACCCTGGCCGATTCAAAACTTCAAACATACTGTTTTTTTTTTTACGTTATACGAGAGGGCGCAAATGAAATGCCAAGTTTGGCTTAGTAGACAAAAATCTCAATAATAATTATGTAGTTAATCTATTAATTTCAGTTCATTAGAGTCGACAGGACATCTCATCAAAGGATGCCTCGGAGGTGGGATCCTGGGCATCCACGAGGCTTTCATGAAAAATGGATTGTGGACTTCTCTTGTGCTAACAATTGTTTTCGGTTTTTATATCACGTATTGTGTACATGTAAGTTTTCATTATGCTTGTTATTTTTTTTTTTTGTATATGAGAGGTAGGCAAGCAATCATGTGGGTCACCTGATACAAAGCAATCACCACCGCCCATGGAGATCAGCAACACCAACGGGTCGCTGATTCGTTGCCAGCCTCCTTCCTTTTTTTCTTTCTGGTGACTTCACTCACTCGTAGGAACACAACAACCCTCAACGAAATTGTTATTTGACTGCGGTAACTTAAAAAATACGCTATGCTCTACTTCTCTTTTCGCCAGAGCCTCGTCAGTCAGCAGGGTGTACCACGTGCAGGTGAAGTTGACTGTTGTACATTTATTTTAGTATGGCTCGCGCGTCGATACCCCCGCTGTGTCCGCTGCCTTCGTAACACTGATTTCGTTTGGGAACTTCATCCTGAGATATTGGAGCCAAGATGGTCATGCACTGTGCGATTTTCGAGAGGTTTTCTACCGCAGATTCTCAAGTTATGGAATGAAATATTTGGCTTTTCTAAGAGCCTAGGAAAACCTCAAACCAGGAAACTCGGTGTGCTCAACAGAGCAAAGCAGTACTTTAGTTCCTCTCAAAGACTTCTATTGTACAAGTCTCAAGTTAGACCTCATATGAAGCGCTGTTCTCACCTATGGGCCGGGGCATCGGGATACCAAATTGGGCCTTTGATTCGATTCGGAGACGAGCCATGAGAATCGTCGAAGACCCTAGAGCTTACACATGGTATTTTATATGCATACCCTTAAGTTTAAGAAGAGACTTTGCCTCCCTTTGTGTGTTCTACCGATTATACAATGGCCTTGTTCTACAGTCGCACCGCTCGCCATCGGCAGGAAATTCATCCTCACATATTGGAGCCAAAATGCTCAAGAACTGTGCAATTCCAGAGAGGTTTTTTTCCACGGACTGTCAGGTTATGGAATGAATTACCTGCCGAGGTTTTCCCAACAGACTACAATACGGGCTTCTTGAACAAACATTTGAAGAGGTGTTACAGGATCGGCAACGCGTGAGTTGGTGCCTTTGGTGTAGCTAACGTCCATAGACTGCTTACCATCAGGCGGGTCGTATGCTTCTTTGGCATCTTAGTTGTAGGTATAAAAGAAAACCTCTGCTGGGGATAGATTTTTCAATAAAGGCGTGAGGGGATGTTCAGGGTCGGTAATGCGCGAGTGAAACCTCTGGTGTTGTGAGCGTCCATAGTCCATGACTCCTTATTTGCTCCTTATTATCAGGCTGTCTTTGCGCCGTTCAGTTTGAATTTGTCTTTAAATGACCACGGATTCCGCAATACCTGTTATTGCTATTGCATGTTCTATTGTTTATGGTATTTTTCTTTTTTATACTACGACGGGTGGCAGACAAGCATACGGCCCGCTTGATGTGAAGCGGTTACCGTAGCCATATTAACGCTCGTAACATAAAATATCACCCCCGCGGCCAAAGCAGCATCTCCTTCCTTTCTCACTCACTCGCAGGAACACAACAACCCTCAAGGGAATTGTTATTTGGCTGCAGTATCCGGGAGGTGTATATTCCCCAGATCGGGTAGCTTACAATTGCGCTCCCTACCTCTCTTTTCGTCAGAGCTTCGTTTGTCAGTCAGCAGGGTGCACCGCGTGCAGGTGAGAGCAGGCTTTCAAAGATGTTGATGAACCACTTACACTCTAAATCTGGTCATCAGTAATGGATATGACTTATTATTGTGGAATTTGGTTCAATTTATAAAACATGTTATATTGTAACATTTTCAGATTCTAATCAAATCAGCACAAGTTCTATACCAAAGGCTACATATATCACAGATGTCATACCCTGATGTAGCTGAAGCCTCCTTACAAATCGGTCCTTTCCCTAAATTACGGAAATATGGAAAGTGGTTCAGGTATGTACTTCATTTATTTATTTTGTAGATAATGATAACAAAAAATACTAAGCTTATCTTTTAGTTTCTTTCAACAAACATAGAGATATTTTAATGAGCAATCCTTACTTCCTTACTAATATCCTTACTAATATTATAAATGCGAAAGTAACTCTGTCTGTCTGTCTGTCTGTCTGTCTGTCTGTCCTGCTTTCACGGCAAAACTACTGAACCGATTTAAATGAAATTTGGTACACAGATAGTTTAGAGCCTGAGGAAGGACATAGGCTACTTTTTAATGCAAAAAAAGGGTTGTAAAAGGTTAAAAGGGGGGGTGAAAGGTTGTATGGAAGTATCGTTATTTTTAGAGCTAGAAGCTTGAAACTTATTTTTTAGGCTGTTGATTCGATATAAATAAATATGACATTCAAAGTTTGTAAAAGTTTTACCCACACGGGGGTAAAATAACAATAGGGAATAGGGGATGAAAGTTTGTATGGAAATATGTAAGGTATAAGTGAATGTTTTATAAGTTTGCGACAAGAGACAAAATATTAGTGCTATCCTGATGTAGATAACATTTACGCAGTCATTACAAAATGAGAAACTGAAATTAACGCGAGTAAAAAAATTGCCAAGCATCGCGCCGTACTAGAGATGGGCAAAATGCCGGGCATTTACAATAAATGTCCAAAAAATAGTTATAAATTCCATATTTATGCCCAAAACTAGGCATTTATTGGGCATTTACAGGTACTTACTGGGCACTTATTGTAAATGCCAGGCATTTTGCCTATCTCAACGCCGTACACCACCCGTACACATTGAAAGCTGCCGCGCGGGGGTCAGGGAGCGGGCCGGGGGTCGTTACGCGGCGTGGTACCACATGAGTAAAAAACGGTGGTACGGCACAGAAAAAATATGCCCAAGTGGGCTTGCCCAAACATGCAGACACGTGACAATTATTATTTTTTCCGATACAAATGCATTATTATTCACTGCACATTGTTTACAATTCGATTTGCTTACTTTAGTAGATAAGTTATTAAATATTTTTTTTTTTAGTCGGGTCATTGTTTTATTTATTTCATTCGTTAAAAGTAGATTACTTTCGAGTTTAATTAGATGTTATTACGTCATTTTTTTTTGTTGCACATTTGTATGCTAGGCAGGTACCTAAGAACGGTAAGTTAATTGCCCTCACCAAATAAACAGTACTTTTTTGAGCATTGTACAAACAAAGCATTTGACCATCTGTGAATGTAAACAAAAGATAAGAAAGCTTAATAGTTTTATGAATGAGTCTTTTTTATGCCTTTGCATGCTGACTCAGTCAGAAGTCGCAATATCCGAAAGGGATTTCTAGGAATCGGTTACAAATGGTTCATAAAAACAAGTTCTTAAGTACAAGTGTAAAAAGTTATACTTAGTATAGAGATTTTGTTTATTTGGGTCAATAAAATTAGTTAAATTTAATTCATTTGGGTTTATAATATTTTTTTAAATAGGTTTTTATACAATTAAATAAAATACTTAAATAAGTTATTTTCATAATAAGAAGTTTTGTTTTCTGTGTTTACGGTTAAAAGCAAAATAAAGTGTAAATAGTTATAGGGGTATAGCGCACTCGGTTCTAAAACTACCATTGAACTTAGCTGATGAGGACATGCCGGTATGTAACATTAGCAAAAGCAGTGAGCGCGGAAGAAAGTTGCAGCAGTGTAAGCTGTTGGTTGGGATGAATGTACAATGTTCCACAAAAGAGCTATATAAGCACTAGATGGCACACTGCAACTCATATAAGTATTAATACGTATGTGTCTTATTTGTAAAATAATTAGCCGAAATATTAAAAAATGCTGCCCAAAGACACTATTCCACGCGGACGAAGTCGCGGGCACAGCTAGTCATAGATATATTTCATTTAGCATGGAGACACAGTGAGAGATAAAAGAATAAATATCCTGACAAGTATTCAACTCATCTCCAAGAGATATTTTAAATTTTAAAGACGAGCGCGGTGGTGGCTTGGTTAGTAATGGTTACTATAACTCCGAGGTCGCGGGTTCGATCCCCGCAGAAGATAAACATTTGTGTGATGATGTCTGTTGAGTGTTTAATATGCATTATAAGTATATATTTACATTAAAAAAAAATTTAGTACATTATCAGTGACTTAGTACCCATAGTACAAGCTTTGTGCTTAATTTGGGACTAGATAGCGCTGTGTAAATTGTCCAGAAATATTTGTTTATTTAAAAAAAAGTCATTAGCCGGGCCATTTAAGAATAAAAATTCACAATTTATCTGAGGTGGTTCGCAATCTGTCTTGTTGCATACCAGACAACAAGAAAAAACACTATCCGACTTCTAAAATAAATGTATCATTTAATGATACTGTTTTTTATTATACTACCTCAGGGCCAGAAAGCCCGCCTGATCTGAAGCGATTACCGTAGCCATATTAACGTTCGTAACATGAAATAATCCTCGCGCGCCGCCACCCCTGCTGGCAACACTGTAACTCCTTCCTTTCTGTTGACCTCACTCACTTCAAGGAATACAACAACCCTCAAGGGAATTGTTATTTGGCTGCGGTATTGTATGAAGTGAAGGTACTTCCCCAGTCGGGCAGCTTACAAATACGCTGTACCCTAGCTTTCTTTTGCCAGAGCACATTTCCCAGAACAGCAGCTGCGAGCGATATGTCGCTCGCCGTTATATAGCACTATACTTTTTTTTTTATATTTACCAGTAAAGTGGCAAACAAGCATACGGCCCGCCTGATGGAAATCAGTTACCGTAGCCTATGAACGCCTGTAACACCAGGGGCCACACACGAGCGTTGCCGACCCTTTATAAACCTCTTCACGCCCTTTTTGAAGAACCCCAGGCTGTAGTCTCCTGAGAAAACCTCGACAGGCAGTTCATTCCACAGCTTGATCGTACGCGGGAGCATACCTCTCTGGAACCGCACGATACGCGACCACTTAGATACGTGCATACGTGCGTAATTTTTATGTACGTAGTACGTGCGTAGCACTATACGTGCGTAAGGCATGGGGCCTCAACTATGCTGAATTGGAACCATTTTGGTGTTACACGAACATCTTCAAATTCATCGAATGTTTTCATAAGTATGGGATGTGAAATAAAATTTATTTCCTTCATCTTCCTAATTTCAGATATGCAGTAGACCTAATGATCTGCATTGATCTATTTGGTGCCTGCTGCGTATACCAGATCATCATAGCCAAGACGATAATGCAGCTGATAGAAGAAGCATATGGAATGAACACCAATGACATGAACCAGTTGAGGCTGTACATTTTGGCGCTGTTGGTACCCATACTGCTTCTATGTATGATAACAACTTTGAAATATTTAGCACCATTTACGCTGGTAGCTGATGTGTTTATTGGTAAGTTTTTGACGTGATGACGTCTTATAAATCGATGAACGCCGACTGCACGCACGATAAAGCATGACTCATTGCCACGTTCCGCCTGAGCCGAGCGTGCAAGCGAGAGCACGGAACAAGCGATAGAGTCGCAATCGGCCTATGTTTCTTATTTTTTTTATACCACTAAATGTCATACGGCCCGCCTGATGGACAGCAGTTGCCGTAGCCTATGAACGCCTGTAACACCAGGGTTATCACACGCGCGTTACCGACCCTGTAAAAACCTCTTCACGCCCTGTTTGAAGAACCCCATTTTTTTATTATTATTTTTTATACTACGTCGGGTGGCAGACAAGCATACGGCCCGCCTGATGTGAAGCGGTTACCGTAGCCATATTAACGCTCGCAACATAAAATATCGCTCGCGCGCCGCCAGCCCCGCTGCCATCGCAGCATCTCCTTCCTTTCAGGTGACCTCACTCACTGGCAGGAACACAACAGCCCTCAAGGGAACCGTTATTTGGCTGCGGTATTCTGTGAGGTGGAGGTACATTCCCCAGTCGGGTAGCTTACAATTACGCTCCCTACCTCTCTTTATAATTGTTCTTCTTTTGTTATATGAGAACGCGCGTGAGCCGATGTGGATTTTAAAGTAAACCTTATGCCAATGATACAAAAGTCTATTTTAAACGCATTCAAAATCTGCTCTCCTCTCCGAGCCGGTTTGTTTGAACGGACCCAACGTCTTCTAAATCGATGAATGCCGGCTGCACGCACGTTATAGCACGTTCCGCCTGAGCCGAGCGTGCAAGAGAGAGCACGGAACAAGCGATAGACAGTCACAATCGGCCTATGTTTCTTATTTTTCTTGTATACCACTAAAGTGACAAACAAGCATACGTCCCGCCTGATGGAATGCAGTTGCCGTAGCCTATGAACGCCTATAACACCAGGGGTATCACACGCGCTTTACCGACCCTGTAAAAACCTCTTCACGCCCTTATTGAGGAACCCCATGCTGGAGTCTCCTGAGAAAACCTCGACAGGCAGTTCATTCCACAGCTTGACAGTACGCGGGAGAAAACTTCTCTGGAACCGCACAGTACGCGACCACTTAGGCTCCAATGTGTGAGGATGAATTCCCTGTCGATAGCGAGCGGTGCGACTGTAGAAGGAGGCCGTGGGCATAATGGCAAACAACTCCTCTGAACACACCCCATTGTACAAATGGCAGAACACACAAAGTGACGCAAAATCTCTTTTCAGACTTAAAGGTTCTAAAACCGTCTGTCTGTCAGTTTGGGATCATCAACAATCCTCACAGCTCGCCTTTGAATCGAGCCACAAGGTGCAAGTTAGTATCTAGGCGCTCTGGCAGCACCCGAAAAATAATTAATCAACTTCTCTCAGCGGTATTTCCGAACAACTACGACATGGGTGCCTTCAAGAACAGAGTTTTCATTTTCCTTAAAAGGCTGGCAACGGATCGGCGACCCCTTGGTGTCGCTGGTCTCCATGGGCGGTGGTGATTGCTTTCCACCAAGTGACCTACATGCTCGTTTGCCCCCCTCTCACATAATAAAAAAAAAATATCATCAGATGATTTGGTTATTTTTTTTTCTTCGTAAAGGGTTTAATAAATTTTTCATTTACACTTGTTTCGTTTTTAGTGGTATGCGTAGTTGCAACTGTTGTGTACGGTATGCGCAAAGCTCCGCCAATCTCCGAAGTACCTGCCTGGAAGGATGCATTGGGTTTCTTCGAATTCTGCGGCATTGCCATTTTTAGTATGGAAGGCATCGGGGTATCTCTGCCCATCGAGAATAACATGAAAGAGCCGAAGAAATTTCCGTTAATATTAAGTACTGGTAAGTTGAAATGCGGTTAAAAATTAAAGGCTTTTTCCCGCTATTTCTACCATGAGTTTCTACCAGTTAAAAAATACATTTTTATTGCTATTAGAAATAATGAAAAACATCGGACGCGCAGCATGCGCCACCATAGCGAAATTTATTTATTTATTTATTTTGGCCACTTTCCCGAATTAATATCGGAAAACCAAGGTCACTTTACATCACTACTTTTTGATGCTCTACACGAATCCGAAGTCAGAATTTCGAAATTTTGAGTTTCATGGCAACGGACGGACAGACAGAATCTTTATTTTGGCCACTTTCCCGAATTGATGTCGGAAAACCAAGGTCACTTTACATTACTACTTTTTGATGCTCTACATCTACACGAATCCGAAGTCAGAATTTCGATATTTTGAGTTTCATGGCAACGGACGGACAAACAGAACGACCGGACAATTTTATAAGCTCAATAAAATTCGCTGAAAATTCAACACATTTCTAATGTGTTGAATTTTTTTTATTGTTTCTAATGTGTTGAATTTTTTTTATTATTTCTAATAGCAATAAAAATGTAATTTTTTTGGCAATTATATACAGAATATTATTACATATATTATATTTCATATTAGGAGCAATAATATGGTGACATTTAGGCAGCTTGAAAACACTGCCCTCCGCCAACACGCATTTAAGCAGAGTGGTGGTATATGCTCTAAATATTTCCCCTTCGTTTGAGGGGAGACCCGTATCACAACAGTGGGATGATTATGGGATGATGCCGAACCGCTTCATATCTGGCGGGTCGTATGCTTGTCTATCACCCGACGTAATATAAAAAAAAACACACTTAAAGTATGTTATAGCAGTATAGTATGACAACTTATAGAACGTAATATCTAATACTATAGAAATCTGCGTATTAATAAAAGAAAAAGTATAAATTTCATAAATCCCTTTTTTAAATTAGAAAATGCTGGGTAGAAAATTCTGGAAATATTGGAAAGAAAGCTCTACTACGACTATAGAATGAATGAATCGACTGAGGTTTAAATGTAGCGTTAAATGAGGCCCTTCGAACTCTTGTCTCCCATGACGACGGCCCCCTTCGGGGAGACATCAGCCCCCTTACCACCATCTCTTATTGCGACTCAATAACTGAATAGATTGCTTATTCATAGCAATGAATAAGCGGCTCTATTTCAAATGGAATAGAGTCGCTTATTCATTGCTATGAATAAGCAATCTATTCAATTATTGAGTCGCAATAAGAGATGGTGGTAAGGGGGCTGGACTTCTACAGTAGGTACTGGCACAGTATTACTATTTTTCATACAGTAGGGAATCGCCTTTGATGTGGCACGATGCCGCCGCCCGCGTAGGTATCCACGCGGTCGTTCGCCGATATGCAAGGGTTGTCACAAAATTCGAAATCTTTAATATTTTTATAATCATTTATCAACAAGAATATAATATAATATACATATTTACAAATGTTGCACTGCTAAATATTTACGTGAAGGTTTATTTTTAGATTTCAATTTTCTGTCATTAAATTTAACAATATAATGAATTCGCATTCGGATAAACAATTTGATCATGAAAATACGGGGGAAACATAAGCATGGCTTGTGATATAAACTGTACTTGTTTTAATAATACATACCTATAATTTATCTAAAAATATTGTTTCCTATAGCACCTGGTTGGTGTTGGTATGTTAACTTATTACGTCTGCGGCGAATACAAAAAGTTCCTATGTTCATTCGTAACTAATAAACGGCTGAACCAATTTTGATTAGTTGTAAAATTCGTCTTTATTGCGCCAGTATCACGGAGTATATCAAAATTTAAAAAAAAATTGCTGATTTCTGGTGCCAGCCAAGTTGATGTAGGTACCAAACAATTAACGATTTAAATTTGATTACGACTTTACTCTTAGTTAATGAAGTGAAACTAGGAATATCAATACCCAAAATGCAATGACTGGCTAACTAAATTTACTGCAAATAATAATAACCAAAATGCAATGACTGGCTAACTAAATTTACTGCAAATAATAATAACCAAAATGTGAAAAATAAAAAAGTAAATAAAAATCATCAAAAAACGTGATTGCTTAAAAAAATTTTAAAAAAGAAACTAGCCCAGAAACAAAGATCTTAACTACTAGGTATGGATAGGCCATTCTAAGGAGATAATTTGTCACGAACCGATGAGTCATTTGGCTTTTCGACAGCGAAAATAATAAATATGAGAGTGTAAGTTCAAATTGGTGTCCCATTTTTTTACGTGACATAAACATACACATAGGTTCGTCCCACATACAACACGTGCATATAGTCGCAGAGACAAATTTTATGTTAGAAATGGCACAGCCATACGTAGTAATTAATATCTTTGCTCATAAATCTTGAATATAGGTGAATATAGAACCTTGTCTTTTTCTGTCGGTTTAAATAAAATCATAACAGTTGGATATTAGACAAATACCTACTCCTTCTGTATCCGACATACCAACTATTAAGAAGTTGTAAACATAATAATTACACTTTGGGCAAGAGCATGCGCCGTAAAGAATACATATACCTACATATTTACACTTGAAATCTCCACTAGGTTGGAGTTCGAGTTACGAAGTACTTAACTATTTAGTCATCTGTCGTTGGAGCACAAGAATTCGGTTATTTGTTGTATACTTATAGTTGGAGTACCTTGCACTTCACCAACAATATAGCTACATACATTTCAACAAAGACAAAGTAGGTAGGTTTTTACGAAATTATAGAAAAAACTTACCTTGCGTCACGGGGAAATCTATGAAATTTTAAATTATTGACGTGTTTCGACATCGAGTTACAACCGTATACAGAACAATTTGTATGCACCATTATATTAAATAGGAATCACTGAACGTAAATTTAAAAAAACGTTTAAAACACTCAGTACGCGCACGTGACTGCCTTTCACGGTGGCTCCCACAAACTACGCTTGTTTGTGGGACGCTGACCGCACCGCCCGCTTCTCCGCGGGTTCCCCTCCCTTGCTCTGCGCAAGTACCTTCGTTGCCCAACTGTATGCTTTTAAAACTGTGGTACTGGCGTCTCCCCAATGCTGGAAACTCATCCGAACTTCATATAATTTTAAAAGTAAGATCGGGTGTCTCTCCGGCTTTGTACTTGTCCATGAAATCTCTCCCCGAGGGGGGCCATCAGGGGAAACAGGAGTCCGAAGGGAAATGAGGTAACAAATAACTTTTATTAGGACCAATAGAATACAAATCATGAAGAAGAGCTCAATAAAGAATTTCTTACTTTTGCTTTCAGGTATGTTCATCGTAGTGTTATTTTTATTACTTGTCGGATTTTTCGGCTACTGGGGTTTCGGAGAAAATTCTCAAGCACCGGTAACATTGAATTTCCCACCAGAAATGTAAGTTGATTTGTTCAAAAACTGCCATTATTCGATGGAGTCATAAAATGCTTTTGAGACATTTCTACCTGATATTACTAATTTCATAATGGTTGTTGAATTCGTTAATCATTAACTTAATTAATATTCATTAACATTTCTTTTCTTAAAATACGTTTCTTTTATCCGGGAGTCGAACCCGTAACCCTTTGTGTTAAAGTTGCCGTTGCTAACCACCCGACCACCGCGCATCCAGCTGATCGTAGTATAATATCTTAGACATAATGCATTGTAAGTTAGTTGCAAATAAAATCCATTCAAAGCAGACATTCTTTCCGTACTAGTAGCCCACCGTAGTTTAGTAGAACCTTAACACCTTGCACATAATGGTCACAATCGAGCCGCACCGAGCCACAACGTGTTGAACAATAGATCGCCCGGCGCCGCATTCCAGAGATAAGAACCGGTCAAGTGAATAACATATTGCAAAAATAATATTTTTCTGTGAATAATTACGTGAAATTGAGTTGTAAACAAACATTTTATTTACTTTGAACGTGAAAGTTAATAAGTGCATAGACTAAACATGACTTCCGTGAGTTCGACAGCCGACCCAGTGATTCGTATATTAGAAGATACTGCCGAATTATTAAAGAAAACACTAATAAATTTAAAGAAATGCCCTAAACAACGCTTAACAAAAGGTTACATACAATCAAGAATACAGTGTATAGAGGAATATTGGAAAAGGTTTACTGATGCCGATCAAGAATTAGGAAAAATAATACCTCGAGAACAACGAAAGTCAATATCGTATTATTCAAATGAAGAATTTTACACCTCAGAAGATTTATATTTGTGTTTAATAGGTGAATTACGTGATATGTTAGACACAAAACCACAACCAGCAATAACAACCGCCTGTAATTCAGGAAGAGAAGATACACAACCTCACGTACACCTTCCAAAAATTAGTTTGCCTACATTTTTCGGGGTTTATGAAGAGTTCCCGGCGTTCAAAGACTTATATACTTCATTAATTCATGAAAATAAATCACTGAGCAACGTGGAGAAATTGCATTATTTGAAGACTAGTCTCGGCGGGGAAGCGGCAGCGTTATTAAAAAATATACAAGTAACTGATACTAATTATCTGCAAGCATGGGAAACATTGAAGAATCGCTATGGTAACTTACGTCTTATCGTTAATTCATTGTTGAAAAGATTATTTACACAAAGAAAGTCTAATATTCAATCCGCTAATCAACTTAAGTCTCTTTTGGATACAACCAACGAGGTTTTAAATAGCCTTCAAAATTTAAAAATTAGTACAAGCTCTTGGGATCCAGTAATCATATTTCTGGTAGTACAGAAGTTGGACCCAGAGTCACACAAGGAGTGGGAGGAATATGCCTACAAGGGAAATTCAGAAGAATTACCTACGTGGGAAGATTTCAAGACATTTTTAGAAAGTAAGTTCCGTACTTTGGAACTAGTTACACCTTTTTCAACAACAAATACACGAGATAAGACCATAAAAGAGCGTGTACTTCATGCTTCAGTTCCAGAGAAGATTTGTTCAATATGTAAGGACAACCACACCCTATGTCACTGCAAGGTCTTCGCGAAAATGCAGCCTGCTGAACGGAATGAACATGTAAAGAAACTCAAACTCTGCTTCAATTGCCTAGCATCGGGACATTCGGTATTTAAGTGTAGGGTTCCAATGTCCTGCCGCTTATGCAACCGACGTCATCATACTCTAATACATCAAACTAAGAAAACAGATGCCCTGGTATCTTCGGCTACTATACAACCGGCGGCATCAAATCAAGCAGATGTACTAGACAACGTTCAAGTCAATACAATGATTGCGTCGTACTACAATGCTCGGCAAGAGGTGGGTCTTTTAGCAACCGCAATGGTGACACTAAGGAACAAGCAGGGACACGCCATTGTGCTTAAGGCGCTGATAGATCCAGGATCACAAGCATGCTTTATAAGTGAGAAGGCAACTCAATTTCTACGACTCAAAAGACAGTCAACTAACAGAATTGTTACCGGGATGGAGTCCATGAAGGTTGTTGTCAAGCAAGAAGTACAGGTAGAAATTTTATCACAGTGGGAGCCTAATTTCAGTCTGCCTATACACGACTACGTGATGAAAAAACACTTGACAATTCAAATACCTTCAGGTTCAGCTACGAATGACAGCTGGCCTCACTTGACTGATCTCAATCTCGCAGATCCAAAATACTATGCATCAGGAACCATAGATCTGCTACTAGATGTTAAGGGATATGCACAGATCCTACAGCAAGGTCTAGTCAAGGGTCCACCAGGCACACCGATTGCACAAAGAACCAACCTTGGCTGGATCGTATTTGGAGAAATGAATGTCAAGTCACAGAATACAAAGGAAAAATGTTTCATCGAAATGAATCAAGATGTCGATTTCAGAGAGATATTAAGAACAATGTGGGAGGTAGACACAGAAACTAAGAAAAGGTACAGCAAGGAAGAAAGGCTTTGTGAAGACTTTTTTACAAACACATTCACTAGAAATAACGACGGACGATACATAGTTAAATTACCTTTCAATACAAGCAAACCGCAATCACCAAAGGGACACACACGAGAAATTGCTTTAACTAGATTCACACAATTAGAAAAAAGGTTTAACAAACAGCCAGAGCTGAAAGCAGAGTATACAAGAGTTATCGAAGAATATAAGAGTTTGAAACATGCAGAAGAAATTACAGAAAATGAAAAGTATAAAGAAGAAACAGTCTACCTACCACATCATCCAGTCATTAATAATGAGAAGGAAACCACGCAAACACGTGTTGTTTTTAACGCGTCAAGCAAGGGCTCAAATGGAGTTTCCCTTAATGATGAATTGTTATCAGGCCCAGTACTACAAGATGATTTACGGAGTTTGATTATGAGATGGCGAATGCATGAAGTGTGTTTCGTCTCTGATATTGAGAAAATGTATAGAATGATATTGGTAGCTAAAGAAGACACGGATTACCAAAGAATTCTATGGAGAAGAAATTCATCTGATCCAATTCAAGATTTAAGACTTCTGACGGTAACGTTTGGTACTGCTTCTGCGCCGTATTTAGCTGTCAGAACCCTAATGCAACTCGCGATCGACGAAGGTAAGGAATATCCTGAAGCGGCGAGAGTATTACGTGAAGATCTGTACATTGATGACGTTATGTCTGGCGGTGACAGTTTAAAAGAGGCTATAAAAATCAGCAAAGATTTAAGACATATTTTACATCGAGGTGGCTTCAACCTAAAGAAATGGTCTTCAAACAATGTAGATTTTTTAAAGTCTATAGATCCAAGCGAAAGATCAGCCAAGGCACACTTAGATATGAATATCGATGGCACTATAAAAGCTCTAGGTGTACAATGGAATTTAGGAAAAGACCAATTCGAATATAGTTTAAATCTACCTCCTCTGTCTGAGAGTGTAACAAAAAGAAGTATATTGTCCGACTTACAAAAGTTATTCGATCCTCTTGGTTGGATTTCACCATCTATGGTAATGGCAAAAATTCTGATTCAGAAGCTATGGCAAGCAAAGGTTGATTGGGATGATGAACTTGACTTAGCTCTTAGAGAAGAATGGAGGACGATGCGTGAAGATCTCAGCAGTGTCAATGAAATACACATCAGCCGATGGTTGGGCACGCACCGCTCAAGACGTGGTAGCATTGAAATTCATGGCTTTAGTGACGCCAGTATGAAGGCATATGCTGCTGTGGTATACTGCCGTGTGCAATCAAATGAAGGTTCAATACAAACCTCAATCATTGCTGCAAGAACACGTGTTGCTCCATTAAAAACAGTCTCTTTGCCAAGACTTGAATTGTGTGGCGCGCTTCTATTGTCCAAATTATTGAAGCAAGTCTCGACTGCTATGAGAATACCATTGTCTCAGGTTTTCGCTTGGACCGATTCATCAATTGTTCTGGCTTGGATTCAGGGGGAACCCGCTAGATGGAAAACTTTCGTAGCTAACAGAACAGTTGAAATAATGGAGAATGTCCCCAGAGAACAATGGTATCACGTCCTATCCCATGAAAATCCAGCTGATATTGGATCAAGAGGAGTGCTCGTGTCGGAATTAAAAACCTGTAAATTATGGTGGAAAGGGCCAGAATGGTTGACTGGTCAGAAACGTATATATGAGAAACCCAGCATTGTACCTACAGACTTAGAGGAGAAGACAGCTATTCAAGCTATGACAATCAAGGAGGTTGAATTAGATAAAAGTTTGTCCGAACAATTTAAAATGTTCGATTCCTTAACTGAGCTGGTAAGAAGCGTAACACACTGCCGGCGATTTTTAAAGCAAAAAACACTGAAGGAAGATATCAACTCATCATTAACTACAGAAGAATTAGAAGAGTCGCTTAACATATGCATACGACAAGTACAAGGTGAAGAATATCAGGAAGAGATAGATGCGATAAGAAATAATAAACCGGTTAAAAGAACAAGCATGCTGAAGACACTAGATCCCTACTTAGATGAGAAACAGATACTTAAGGTGGGCGGACGCCTTAGACATTCAGATTTGCCAGATCAGGGTAAACATCCGATTATTTTGGGTGCTAAAAACAGTCTTACACCTTTGATAGTCGCTGACGTTCACTTGAAGACTCTCCATGGCGGTATGCAGTTGATGTTGTGCTACCTCAGAAGCAAGTATTGGATCCAAAGAGTGAAGAGTCAAGTAAAGCAATATGTTCATAGATGTCTGACATGCGCTAGACAAAATGCTACTACCCGAAGTCAAGTCATGGGAGATCTGCCGAGAGCTCGCGTCACCCCCGCTCGCCCCTTCTTGAATTCGGGAGTTGACTTTGCAGGCCCCTATCAAGTTCTAACGAATAAGGGCCGAGGAGGCAAGACATATAAAGCGTACATCTCCATTTTTATATGTATGGCTACAAAAGCCATCCATTTGGAATTGGTCGGAGACTTGACAGCCGAAGCTTTTATTGGAGCATTCAAAAGATTTTGTGCCCGAAGAGGAAAATGTGCTCATCTGTGGAGCGATCAAGGGAGGAATTTTGTAGGTGCAAACAAGGAACTTGTGGCGCTCTGGAAGGAAGCATGTCTCGAATTCTCCGGAGGAATCGCAGACTCTTTAGCATCTGACGGTACGCAATGGCACTTCATTCCTGCCTATAGCCCGAACTTCGGCGGATTATGGGAGGCTGGAGTCAAATCCATTAAATATCATTTGAAAAGAATACTCACTACAAATTTGACATTTGAGGAAATGACAACACTCCTTTGTGAGATTGAGGCCTGCCTAAATTCGAGACCGCTGTGCCCGCGTGAAGACCTGGACAATGAAACCGTCGAGCCATTGACTCCGGGGCATTTTTTGATTGGTGAAGCGCCCCTCGCCATACCCAGTCCAACCTTTCAAAATGTTAAAATTCACCATTTGTCGCGGTGGCAGTATATCCAAAAATTGCTCAATGATTTTGGTGCAGATGGCAGAATGAATATTTGTGTAGATTGCAACAACGTCCTAAGTGGCTTAAAAGACAGAAAGAGTTTGAGATTGGTAATATTGTCCTAATCAAGCAAGAGAACCTCCCCCCTGGAAAATGGTTACTAGGGAGAATAGTAGACAAACACCCTGGACCCGACGGATGCACCAGGGTATATAGTGTAAAAAGTGGAGATAATGTAGTTAAAAGATCTGTTACAAAATTATGTTCATTACCAATTGAAGATAAGTCTGAATAATGTTATACGGAGTTGAATAATGATTGTTCTATTGCTTGTTATGATTGTAAGGCTATGTAATTTGAAAGGACGCGATGGTCCTTTGGTGGGCGGCATGTTGAATTCGTTAATCATTAACTTAATTAATATTCATTAACATTTCTTTTCTTAAAATACGTTTCTTTTATCCGGGAGTCGAACCCGTAACCCTTTGTGTTAAAGTTGCCGTTGCTAACCACCCGACCACCGCGCATCCAGCTGATCGTAGTATAATATCTTAGACATAATGCATTGTAAGTTAGTTGCAAATAAAATCCATTCAAAGCAGACATTCTTTCCGTACTAGTAGCCCACCGTAGTTTAGTAGAACCTTAACACCTTGCACAATGGTTAAAATAAGAAACCACATGTCTACCAGAAGAAGAGACCTTTTCATTTCAACAGTATACAAAGTTGGTGAAAGAAAACACCCACATCCAGTTGACCCTCATTCTCGTTTGCCCCCTCTTATATAAAAAAACGGGTTGCACTCCGGGAGTGCCGGCAGAAGTGAAAAAAAATCTGATGGGAATGGACTTCAGCTTAGGTGGTAAGACCCCTGCTCCAAGGAAGGTGTGCCCGAACAATATATGATACGCTGAACGACACGGATTTGTCTTTCGCCCAGGACAACGTACCCTATACCTAACAGCTAGTGCGCACAGTGTGCCAACCTTCCGGTTATCACGCGGAAGCGAGTCTCTCGTCCAGTAAACCAACCAGACGAGAGGACCTTTACCTGCTCCGCCTTTGCGCTCGGTAAACCAACCGAGCACGCAAGCGGAACAGTAGCAGGTTACCTACTCCGCTTTCACCTGCATGCAGGCTATTTGCGTACTCTTAAGTCGAGTAGCTCGTGGCGAACCGACGCTCGGCGAACCAAGCATCGGGGCCCTACTACCACTCCCCAATCTCCATGATGGGTACTGGAGCTGTATGGCTCGCTCACTTCCCGGCGCACAAGTACAAGTACAAGCGCGCCTAGTGTTTCTGCACCCACACTGGGGCGCCAACTGACGCCCCAGTTTCTGTTTCTCAGTTTCGCCCAGGACAATAGCGTGCTCCCAAGCCCGCTACCTCCACTGCGAAAGCTCACCGTTTGGCAATTTAATGTTCTCAGCCCTAACATGGACAACGACCCAACCCAATCGCGAAATCCTCCAAATCTAACGAGTACTTACATCAATGTATTTACAGACAATTTGATCTACACTACTTTGCGTGCTTCCGCCACCAATTAGCATGAAGCAAATTACTGCCAGCCAATCTGTAGATCTGTAGATGTTGATGGTTAGAACAACAACCTACGAATTGTTGTTCTAACCATCAACATCTAGGTACATATCGCCTGAGGATGCCTCGCATAGAGACGAAATACGTGTCGCAGAGACGACCATGGCAGTCGGGGCGGCAGCAGTCGCATGTTTCTTTTGTTTCAGATGTTGGAGATTCGCCGAGATGACCGCAGCAGCTGGAGCAGAGACGACCAAAGCACACGCATGCATCTACTAACGGTAGCAGCTGGGTCCCGGCCGACAGTAGTTTGTATGAACTAGTTGGTGGCGGAAGCACGCAAAGTAGTGTAGATCAAATTGCCTGTAAATTTGACTTCTGCAAAATAACACCTGAATCAATTATCAATGTATTTATTCTTTTCAGATTTCCAACAGTCTTGAAATGCCTGATGGCTATAATGATCTTCGTGACATTTGCTTTAAATTTCTGGGCTCCCTTCAATTTGGTCTGGCATTATGTTGCCAAGAAACACAACCAGGAGAGGTACTGGGTTTGGGAGAGGGTCTACAGAGCCACCTTCATCATCATCATCACTTCCATAGCTATCGCCTTTCCTAATATTGGGAATTTGATGGGACTGGTAAGTTATTATTATTATTATTTTTTATACTACCTCGGGTGGCAGACAAGCATACGGCCCGCCTGATGTGAAGCAGTTACCGTAACCGTATTAACGCTCGCAATATAATATGTCACTTGCGCGCCGCCACCCCCTCTGCCAACGCAGCATCTCCTTCTTTTCTGGTGAACACAACAGTTCCTGCGAGTGAGTGAGGTCCCTCAAGGGAATTGTAATTTGGCTGCGGTATTCTGTGAGGTGGAGGTACATTCCCCAGTCGGGTAGCTTATAATTACGCTCCCTACCTCTCTCTTCGCCAGAGCTTCGTTTGTCAGTCAGCAGGGTGCACCACGAGCAGGTGAAGTTGGCTTTGGTTCAAAGATGTTGATAAACCACTTACACCCCAGACAGACAGTTACTTTATTTTCTAAGTTAATCTATAAACCACTAACTATTTAATAAACTCGGTTCCACCACTCAAATAGTCGGACTCGTTATGTAAAACTCTCCTGGAATGGAGACCATGCCAATAGAAAAGGCCTGTCGGGAGGCCACAGATGCGATGGAAAGACAACTTCGTAATGTGTCGGTGGGCATCAACTGGTTTAAAGTGGCCCAAAACAGAAAAAGATGGAGAAGGTTGAAGGTCGCCTATACCACCTATACCAATATGGTAGAGAGTATGCGAAGATGATGAGATGATGATGATTCGATTCCTAATAACGGCGTAAAAAAATACCAGCTTTAGTTCCGTTCCAAAAAATACTAATTCCATACATTGCAAATGCAACGTGACATCAAAAAGAGCTTGGTAATACAAAATTGTTTTTTCTGCTGCGCCATGATCACAGTATACTTAATTAGTAGTTTTTGGAAGACAAATAAAGTTGGTCAAATTTACCGTTTCTATTTTGAACAGCCTCCTTACCACCATCTCTTATTGCGATTCAATAACTGAATAGAATGCTTATTAATATAAATAATAAGCATTCTATTCAGAGATGGTGGTAAGGGGGCTGGGGAAGTACTTAAGTAAGTAAATAAACTCCGTCAACCCGCAGTTGAGCAGCGTATCCCAGTCCCAGCAGTGGGATGAATAAGGGTTGTTGACGATGACAGATGTTTCGTGTTTCGATTTTACGATATCGAACTTTGCTCAGCGCGATGTTTTTGAAGGAAACAAATTTTCTCATAAATGGACCACACTAGATTTTTGTGAATTATTTATGTAAATACGTATAACGTCGAAATCATTAGAGCTTGCGAAATTATTGTGGTATAACTATAACATATGTACATAAGTTGCTCCTTTATTAGATATAGATAAAGAATTTCGTGTTTTACTGTTTAATCTGGGGTCAATTAGATGTAGTGAGAAGAAATACGTACGTCGTCAAGGGAGGGGAAGGCATTGCCTGCAGCACAGCGCTAGTCGTAGTGATAGTGATGGATGTCCCTACATTTGGTCTTCACTTGCGCTTTCCATATAATTTTTAGACATCAGGAACTTGTCAGTCGTCGAGCTGTCAAAACCTATTATTACTAAAATGGATAAGGTATAATAACCTATCCTATATACCCTAACTAGCTTTCGCCCGCGGCTTCGCTCGCGTGAAATTCGATCATTTTATTATTCAAGCCAAGTCTAACACGCAGCGCAACCACCTTGATGTAGCACCTTTAATTGTACTATGTATACAATTATGCAGTTTAGATTTTTTCATACAACATTTTTTTCCCGCTAACTGTCGTTCCCATGGGAATTTTTCAAAATACAGCCATAACTAAAATTTATATTTACTAAGGTATGCATGCATGCTAGATTGAAAACATCTATCTTACGTGATTTAGATTTTTACATACAAAAGTTTTTTCCCGCTAACTCCCGTTCCCGTGGGAATTTTGCAATATCCTGTTGCAACTAAGCTTTAAGTTTACTAAGGTACCTGCATGCCAAATTTCAAGCGTCTAACTTAAGCGGTTTAGATTTTTCATACAAAAGGATTTTCCCGCTAATTCCCGTTCCCGTGGGAATTTCGGGAATTCCTTTCTTAGTGCACCTCTACGGTACCTAAGCTACGTCCCTTCCAAATTTCAAGTGCCTACGTTTAGCCGTTTAGGCTGTGCGTTGATATGTCAGTCAGTCAGTTTCTCCTTTTATATATTTAGATTGTAGTAAAATCTGTTAGTTTAATTTTATTTTTCTTTTTTGTTACAGTTGGGCTCCTTTTGCCTATCCAACATTGGTTTTATATTCCCAGCAATCATAGACCTGCTCGTCGTTTGGGAAGATCCAGGTCTCGGCCGCTTTAAATGGCGTTTATGGAAAAACGTTATAGTTTTAATTATAGGAGTATTATTTTTCTTTGCGGGTACTTTTGCTAATGTTAAAGGATTAGTGGTTAGCTTATCGAGTTGATGATGTATTGTGAAAATTAAACTATAGTTAAGTCACGGTCATTTGAGAGTTATTAGGCCCGTCGCTCACAGGAAGGCGGGGCGTTGAGGCGTGGGTGCTGAAGTGGCCTGCCACATGTAAACTTTCATAATAAACTAGCTGAACCGTCAGACGTAGTCTTGTGTTCATACCAATGAATATTGAATTCGAATTAATTTCGCGCAATTTGTCAAATGACTGACAGTACTGTCAAACGTCATACAAAAAAGAATTAGCGAAATCGGTCCAACTGTTCACGCGTGACGCTGTGACAAAGGAATTAATATATATATATATATATATATTTGTATGACGTTTGACAGAACTGTCAAATATAGATGTATGCCTAACCTAACAAGGTCGCGCTCGCGAGACGATCTCGGCGAGATCGAAGCGGTGGTGATACGACGCCAGCCCCCTTACCACCATCTCTTATTGCGATTCAATAACTGAATAGAATGCTTATTCATACCAATGAATAAGCGACTCTATTTCAAATGGAATAGAGTCGCTTATTTATTAATTAATAAGCAATCTATTCAATTATTGAATCGCAATAAGAGATGGTGGTAAGGGGGCTGTTCTCCACCTCTATTATGTCGCTATAAAGCCTCCATATTCACAGTACATAGGTAAGTTTAGACATAATATTTCATAATAAGAGACGAATTTAAAACCAACGTGAAATTATATAATTAATAAATCTATCTAACTAAACTCGACCGCACCGCGACTGTGCCTCCTTGACTTACCAGCGAGCAACACGCCTTACGACGTACTAACAATTAACCTTTCGGTTCATATAGCCTTAATGGGAAATAAACAGCTTTAAATGGAGATACTGCCACAGTATATGTTACGGCTAAAGATTGGTGTGAACATAAAGCTAAGTTTATCTGACTAAACTTATGTTTTTTCTTCGAGCAGAGGCTAATGTTAGTTAAAATCACAGTATAAGTAATAGTACTACGTACAGTATGGCCACTTTTGCCGCTCTCTTGTGTCGAACTCACCTCCCCTCTGAGACAAATCTGGAATCATTCGTATGGGGCCGCACGCACATACGCTCATTCACGTTCTGTACAGACATCATTGTTTATATAGTAGCAACGACTATATTAATCCATTCTCTTTGGTAGTAGATATTATTCTGTAGTAAACAACACGATATTTGTATTGAATGGCCAGGGTGTGATAAAATGTTAATATGAGTCGACGACAACCTAAACTCGACCGCACCGCAACTGTGCCACGATGCCGCCGGCCGCCTCGACATACCAGCGAGCGACGCAACTGTGCCACGACGCCGCCGGCCGCCTCGACATACCAGCGAGCGACGCAACTGTGCCACGACGCCGCCGGCCGCCTCGACATACCAGCGAGCGACGCGCCTTACGAGTTAATATGAGTCTTCCCAAATCATCTATAATCTGCTAATATGCACATTAGCCGAAACGCAACTGCTAAAATAATTTAATTTATAATATATAATAATTGAAACACATAATGCACGTAATCACAAGCATAAACTAATCCAACTATGTCGACAACCCACCGTACCCGATGGCCGTACCTCTGGTGATACGGCGGGTCTTTTAATATTTAACCACACCACTGAATAAAATGACCGTTGACGATTTAACGACGAGTTTAACATTTTTTACCCGTCCTAAAATAAGCACAACGCCGCTAAACAAGTTTTCACTTCAAAAAAACAAGTCGAGTTTGGTGAAAAAAAAAAGAATAATCTAACCTAACCCAACTATCAACTATGTTGATACACCGTCCATTACATATTTCAATTTTTACATATTACAATATTTATTTATTTATTTATTTTCTAAAAAGCTTGATGCTTTAAATATTACGATCTAGCTTACGGGCTAATAAGTAATTTAACTTTAACATAAACTTCTAAATATTATAGTCTAAGAATAATGTCCATTGACTTTTCTTAGTGTCTGTTAAGGTGAAACACTTTCTTGTTGTGTCATATTTAATGCACTATCACTAATATTGTCTCACTTATTACTAAACTAACTCAAAAGGTTTTGTTCTTTTGAGTCTTCTCACTAGGTCTGTGTTATCGACAAGTTTGACTACTGCTGGATTCACATGGTGATGAAGTCTAAGTTCATGAGCTTCTGCATATTTTTGTATCACTTTGTCCACAAACTCCACTTTAAGGTCCCGATGGAGATAGTCATTTTTGAAGTACCACGGTGCATTTACAATGCCCCTGAGTACTTTATTCTGGAAGCGCTGAATAATTTGTTTGTTACTCTTTTTCGTACAGCCCCATAACTGTACTCCATAAGTCCAAACTGGCATAAGGACTTGCTTATATATTAATAATTTATTGTGAATCGACAGGCTAGAGTTTCTCCCAAGCAGCCAATACATGTTTTTGTATCGTATCTCTAACTCCTCTCGTTTCTTCTTGACGTGAGGTTTCCAATGTAATTTCGCATCTAGGGTCATACCTAGATATTTGGCTGTATTAGCATACGGGATCTGTTGATTATTTAAAAACACTGGATGGTAGTGCATATTACAAATAAAACTATTGTATGTAGTAGTTGCGTTTCAGCTAATGTGCACATTAGCAGACTATAGCAGGCCAGGTGTACCGTGGGTATGAAGGGTCGATAAACCGATCATTATTTGATTCTACATTTTAGCCAAAGGGCTGTGGTTACATTTAAGTTTAGAAACTAACATTGGCTTCTCCTCGAAAATAAACACATCTTTAGCCGGTTAAACATGTGTAAAATCTACCTTATGTATAATGGCATATTGCTCATCTTTCAAGGAGGAGTTGTAAGTTCGTAATAAATATGTAAATAATCATAATGAAGTAGTAACTATTATGTAGTTAATTGTATTTGCCATAGAACGTATTATTTGTATCTACTGTCTCATTTAATTCATGCTAGATAGACCCTTATGTCTTTCCAGCATGAATTAAAGAGACATCCTTTAGTTTCCAAGACTATGTCACAAATCTTATTGTGTAAATCCGTCTTTTTTCGTTCAAAATACGTCAGTCTGATGAGATAAGCAACTTCAAACCAAATGACCACACTTGACGTTAAAGAATGTATACCTTCCCCCTTACCACCATCACTTATTGCGATTCAATAACTGAATAGAATGCTTATTCATACCAATGAATAAGCGACTCTATTTCAAATGCAATAGAGTTTCTTATTCATTGGTATGAATAAGCAATCTATTCAATTATTGAATCGCAATAAGAGATGGTGGTAAGGGGGCTGGTCTCTTTGTGCCATGATTGTGACCACCGTATTATATTATTAGCGTTTAAAAATAAAAACATGGTGGATTATTTCATTGGAATAATCCCTTTCGGACTCCTGTCTCCCGTGACGGCCCCATCAGAGAGACATCAGGACTTCTACAGTACTGGCGTCTCCACAAGGCTTGTTTCCCCGTGACACTATTGATGGTATTCCTTTCAAGGTATCATCGGGTATGGCCAAGAAACATACGATCCTTCGGCTGAAATCTTTTTTATCTATGGTGTATATTCCTTAAGGAAGAAGACCGCCTTCACATTCGAGGATTGAGCGATTGAGCCAATCCGCAAAGTTGATTTTAGTTAGTTCTTTTATGGTTAATAATTTCTAACTCGATCTTTCGACATTTTGTAAAGGAGGAATTCTAAGTGCTTGGTGCGAGTTTTTTTGGTCACATAAGCCGACCAAATTGAGAAAAAGTTTCATTTTGTGAATTTACCAGACGCTTGTTATATATTCATATTAGCCGGGTCGCTCACTTCAAACTGCCAGCAAGTAAACCACATAATTTTGATATGTAACACGCGTCTTATAAATTCGCAGCATGAGGGTTCTTCTCTATTCGGTCGGTTGTTTACGTTGACATGATCGACCGCGAACAAAAAACTCGCACTCGGCACTCTGACCGCAGAAAGTCGCGCTATACGTCACCATAATGCAGCAATACGTATGAGATTATTCGAAGTATTCATATGATAAAAATTTATACGTTATTTTATCTACTCGCAGACTGAAATTTACACGTTAAAAAACTAAACACAGTATCTTAATGACAGTCTTTACGCACAAGCTATCAAAATAAATTTAAAAAGTTATATAACTTTTTTTTTCTATTTCGATACTGCAGCCCTGGATACAGGTATTTTAAACAGGTTGCAATGCAAATACATTGCAACTTTGCAAAATTTTCGCGCGGCGCGTCGCGCATGCGCACACATAAAGCTGTTAAATTAACTTCATAGTTGTATTTAAAATATTATTATCATATATTTCATGAGATTGGATAAAGTAGTGTATAAAACTGCACATAATTAGGTCTTAAAATACTCGTGTGGTCTATTATAACATTCGCCTTCGGCTCATGTTATAAACTCACACTCTTATTTTAAGAACCCTTATTATGCAACAGTTTCATAAACTACTATTAGTTAATTGATTCAGTTGTTATAAATTTGCAGACAATTTGATCTACACTACTTTGTGTGCTTGTGTGTGTAGTGTAGATCAACTGACTTGTAGTATACATGTGTAAAATGAATCCATAATTATGTTGATTCATTTTTTATAATAATAATATACAATATAATGTGCCTGAAAAATAGTTTATTGTAAATCTGCAAATTATTTTTATATTTTTTTCTCAGTATATCAATCATCTAAAAGTAAGGTAATTTAATATTTATTATTATACATTTAATTGCGTAAGTTTACACAACGCATATCCACTTATTGGTTTTGCTGTGAACATTTGGTTATTATAGTAGAAATAAACGGATAAAAATTTACTCGGGAGTAACATACAGTTTTATTCAGACTATTTCTACTAGATACTATTAGGATTCAGAAAGTTAAAATTTTAAGAAATCTATTATTTCTACCAAATTAATATTGAATAAACTCGTACTAACTAATACGAGTTTATTTATTTAGTGTGTGTGTATATATATATATATATATATATATATATAAAATTGGAAGAAAATAATTTCAAAGTGTGAATATTGAAAAGGTTAAATCTTCTATCTTCTATCTTCTATCACAAGTAGTGCAAAAAGCAGTTCTGAATTTCCTAATGTCTTTAAAAATTGATAATGCTTTTAGAAAACTAATTATTTCTAAAAAAAAAAAAATGAATATTCCCCTTTTCATTATTTTCTTTTATTTCGCGTTGATATGGAAAATAAAATCAAATTCATCTTACAACGGTACACCATTGTCAGATGAATTATTTATAGTAGCATAGCATTGGTACGACTATTTAGCACAAATAATTGCCCACCTAGTTCCCTAGAACTAGAAACTAGACCATATGTAGAATTAACGTAGTTAGGGGCCATTCATTTATCACGTAAGACTATTTTCGCTAGTTTTTGACCCCCCCAATTAATAAGAAAAAATAAGAATAGGCCGACCCCTCCCCCTGTTAAATATTTATTACGTAAGAATCTAAAGGAAAAAAAAAACAATTTTTCTAAGAAACAATTTTTAGAAATGTTTATTTGTACTTACAAATTTTTGTGATCTTACGTAAGAACTATCAAGAGTCCCTCCCACCCCCTTGTAAGAAAAAATAAGACATGGCCGATCCCCCTCCCCCCCTAAATCGTCTTACGTAATAAATGAATTGCCCCTTATATAATACAGGGTGGCGGTGTTAACACGACATTAAAATTAACCGTGCTTAGTATTGGTATTAGTAAGTACCATGAAATAATCAAATTAACTATTAGACCGTAAATAAAAAAAATTTTTTTTCGAACAAATTAATTAGTACATTTATTGAGACAAAACTAAACATCCTTTATAATGTTTGGGCTGACCTGAGTTCGGAGCGTCAACAGCGCGGTCACATGAAAGGGTCGCGTGCGTAGGTACGGTGGTGGTGGCGGCCGGCGGCGGCGGCGGCGCCGAGTCAAAGCGCGCAGTCGCTGCCGCCGTCACAGACATAGGTAGCAATCTAGCAGGTACTTATCATGGTCACATCACATCACAATTCACATACCTAATCATCAATATTCTACCACGTTTTAAACATTTTAATCACTTCATTTTTTCACACTGTCATAATTTAAAAGTTAAAGTTTTCGCCGATAATCCGAATAATGCACAAATCACACCGGCCGTAGAAGATTGTTTCTTACCTTTCATAATAAATCACTGTGGGCGGCCAAGTTTTTATTTATTGAAAGCACTAGTTATTCGGAATCCTAATTCAAGTCCACGATATTGACATCTTTCACATAAACATCGTTTTTAATAAACACGCACAAGAAATAGTCCAAGGGTGTAAGATCAGGACTACGAGCCTACGAGGTGGCCAGTGGCCATCGAGTGGGCCCGAACAGGCCGATCCATTGTAGTGTCTTAGATTAACACCATGGCGGTGTATTCAGAAGCCGTATAATTATATCGTGGCATTATGAGACAAAAAAAAACTGTGTACACTAATTAATACTAAATGTTACGTGTCTTATCACATTCACAAAAAAAAAAACTAACTACCTAGTTAACTTTCTCAGCGCGTCATCGACACACTGATTCATGAGGATGACTGACCATGACCTAATTATGTTTTTGCAACCTGTCGCTTTGTCCTTGGGGCTTGCCGATTGAAATGAGACAGCAATAATCTGCTAACATATTACTTTTCTTTTTACGCATAGCTAATTTATTATAATTAGAGCGAGATGTAAAACAATTTGGAGTTACTTTTCGGAAGAATGCAAAGGTACTTACTTTAGATTCGAATTCGACTATAAACAATGAGTCGTAATGTGACTTGTGACACACGCATAAGATTCAATTTGCAATGTCATGTTTTAATGCGAAGATAGTTGAAGTGTCAATGTGTGTTAGTTTTTTAGTAATTTTGGTCGTTGACCTGTTAATCCTAAATTAGTCCAAATTTTAGTGCGGATACAGCATGTGGGAAATACAGGAAATAGAAAAAAAAATCCTGTAGCTAAACTACGAAAGATAGACGTTTAATTTTTGGTATATGGCTTAGGAATACTACAGGCTATATGCTGGTTCAATTAATGTCGTTACGTCGTCGCCACTCTGTATGTTATGTAACACGAAAATTAATAAAAGAGTATAATAGTATAATCAATAAAAGAGGAAATAAAACTAAATGTTCATACAACAACATTTATTAAAGTCTAAATTGTTCAAAAAAAAGTGAGTAAAAAATAATAACTTGGGTAACAAAAACCTAATTTGAAAGCATGTTAACCTCAACAGTATTATACATTTTCTATTACATTACTAGAAAATTATAAGAAATACAGTTTAACTGGTATAATAGTACTACGGCCGGTCGCATAATATGAAAGATTCTAAAAATTACCATTAAAAAATGTAAGGTATTCCACAAGGCACGTACTTGGCCCATTAATTATATTCTATATAGACCTCGACTGGAATCTTCGTTTACTTCTAATTAGTGCCAAACCTCGGGAGACATATTTCAGATATTACAATTTTATATGTAAATCTTACTGATAATTTTACTGTCAGGCTTAGAACAATTCTTTATTTGATATGTTGTAGTTATTATTTTTATTGTCATATATTTAAAAACACTACTGAACGTACAGTTTATATTGTAAAAAAATATACAAATTTAAAAACACAAATGCATTTTTTTTTTCGTTTGATTATAAATATACTTTTTTTTAAGGCTCATTATTGTGATTGTTGATTCTACATAAATCACAGTCAAGCAATGTCAAAGCACGTTAAAGTCTTTACTCCTTTTCCACTAAATCTCCTGTACTTCAATGTATAATATAAAAATGAATCGCTAATTGTGTTGCTAAGCGCAAATCTTGAGAACAACTGAACTGATTTCGCTAATTCTTTTTTTAGAATATTCCTTGAAGTACGAGGATAGTTCTTACGCAGAGAAAAGTTTAAAAATTGCATGAAAAAGTCTAAAAACAACACTTTTCTATACTCCCATACAAACGATTCGTAATAATACTTAAAGGTCAATTTGAACTTTAATACCATACCATAAAGTTCAAAACTGTTAGGCGGTACGATGTTCGCCGGGTCAGCTAGTATCCTTATAAAGCAAACTCTTTAAAATTACTTGAATAATTTCATAAACAATTGAACCATTTCTATACCATTGATAATGCTACCACAAATGAATATAAAAAACCCAATCCCGATAAAGATGATACCTCTCCATAACCTCCACTTATATCTGCCTAGGCCTGGTCTCTCCCAGATGACTAGCAAATTGATTATGTTAGGCCAGATGAACGCCATATTTGATAGACAGAAAGTCCCAATCTGGAAATAAAGAAAATGCGTAGAAAAAAAGAAGAAATTTTAATTAGAAAATCTACAAAATCTTTGTATAATAATGAAAATGACAGTAATTTTCATTTTAAAGAGAGCAAAACAGACAAACATTTGTATTATCTATTTCAAGTTTATTGGCAATAAGGTTAAGAAATATTTTTTTTTAATAGTACTTCTTTAAACTTTTTGCATTGTCAATAATTGTAATGATAATATAATTGTAATCATAGTAATGTAAGAAAGGGGCAGTTATGACGGCTGATAAGAATTAATGGAAGAAAAAGACAACTCAAATAACGGGAAAAGGACAAGCCAATGATAACGTAAATTGTATCATCTATTTCAAACAACAAACTCCACGTAAACCACGCATTAAAAGTAAGGAATCCATAAGTTCATGTCTAGTAATATATTTTAGAAACCAAATATGTAAATGTCCAAATATAAGAGAAAATATAAAGTAAGTACTTTAGTTATTTGTGAAACCTGGCCAAACTTTCAACTTGATATGAACTTGTTAGTCTGTGGGGGACTAAAGACTTATATTATTGTCTAGTCCATGGCGATGAAAATGGTTAAGAAAGTTAGTCTACTTCTACCTCGTATTTTGATAGCTGTGTCTCTTGTGTAATCACCTATAAGAATCTAGGCCAGAGATGGGTAAAATGCCGGGTATTTAAGATAAATACAAGTTTAAAAACATTTGCTAATTGGCGATCTACTACAGTATGTTTCCTAAGACATTTTATACCACGAACGGTGATACTGTGGAATCAACTTTCCTCAGCGGTATTTTCTCTTCCTTCAAGAACACCCTTTATTTCCCTTAAAAGGCTGTTTGGTGTTACTGATCTCCATGGGCGGTAATGATTGTTTTCCACCAGACGACCTACATACTAGTTTGCTCAAATAAAAAAATAACATTTAAATTTTCTATTTATTCCACAAAACTGTTTTACATAAACAGTTTTGTAAACTGGTTATAAACAGTTTTGTGGAATAAATAGAAAAAACGCCCGACATTTTGCCTACCTCTAGCCTAGAATACTCCATTAAACTGCACCGTATGCAGTACAAGTGTAACATTTTGTAATGAAATTTAGTATTCTCTAACGGCTTCGCATTTTGTTCCCTTGATTATTATTTGTAGTGCTACAAACGGTCCTAAGTCAGAATGTTTAATGTTTAAGGTTTAAGGGTATGAGTAAGCTCATCAATACCTTCAGATCCAAAGTGGATAACACCTAAACGTGGTGGACCTTGCTGATAAGCAAATCAAGCTCTGAGAGAGAGGACATACCGAGATCGTAGACCCTACTCTTTGGCACCCAGATAGAAAAATATATCCCTGCATCAAGGTTGATGGAGTATCTATTACATCCGTTCACAACTTCGAAGCAAAATTTATCTTAATTCATAGACTTGTCGACAAAAATATCCTACAGACGTTCAGATTTATCGAAAATAAAAATTTAAGAGCTAAAGATATGGAAAATGATTCATATAATATTAATATAACATTCAATTTATACTCATAAAGTTGTCATGATCTCTCCGTATCAGAATCAAATAAGCAAAATGACCATAATCCATTAACGTCACGAAAGTAAAACGACCTTCTGTATTTGGCCTGTGTTAAAAAACCGGCCAAGAGCGAGTCGGACTCGCGCACGAAGGGATCCGTATCATCTATAAAAACGGCAAAAAAGTCACGTTTGTCTTGGGTATGGGAACACCCCTATAATATTTGTTTTTATTAATTTAATTAATTTTTAATTTATTTTTGAAGTGAATATATAATTAAATATTTTGTGAATATTTCAAGCGTCTACCTTTTGCCGTTATCAATTTAAAGCAAAAACGAACAGCGGCAACAGAAATACATCATCTGTGAAAATTTAACTGTCGAACCATCATTGTTCATGAGATACAGCCTGGTATCGGACAGACAGACGGACGGACGGACAGCGGAGTCTCAGTAATAGGGTCCGTTTTACCCTTTGGGTATGGAACCATAAAAAGAACAATCACTACAAAAACGTCAAAAAATATTGTTAAAATACTTACAAATCCCATAACAGCATTGATATCTGGAAAGATTATGGCAACTACGCCAATCCCTAGTACAATCAACGCTCTGTAAATCAGCTCCCACTTAAACCGGTTCTCTGGTGCATGCCAGTTGCTCATGTAATACCAGCAGAGATTAAATGGAGGCCAGAAGTTGAGAGCGTGGGTGACAAGGATCATCAAAGCGATGCTGAGCTTCAATACTTTCGTAAATCTAGAAAACATACACAATTGTTGTAATTAGGCTGTGATGTCACGACACTATTAATTTAACGGAATCCGTTTCGTATATACTGCAACTAGTTGCATGAAATTACTGTCATCATGCATGTTACTAATTTCGTAATGTAAATTCAGCTAAAGGGTTGTTATCATTATTTACCGTATTAAACATATCAAGCAGAAGAAACCATCCAAAAGAAGGTTAAAAAAGAAAATTTAACCTTCTTTTTGATGTTGTTATGATGTGTTAAAATAACGATTGATAGCCCCCACAATAAAAAAGAAACAGAGAAGATGTACTCACGTGCCGATAGGAAAATTAGTAGTGATAGGTGAGTCGCTTTTGTCTAGGAAAGCCGCATAGCCGTGAAATGATATCAAAAATGTGCAAACCACTATCAGAAACATTCCTAAAAAATCATATAATGTTATAGAACAAACAGGCAGGCGGTAATACAAACAAATAAAAAATGATGAACAACATCTAGCAAAACAAAGTTTCCCTCCTGCATCATCCGACCCTGATGATCATTTATCTATAATTGGCCTAAACACAACACTTCTGCTGTAAATTGGTGAAGAGTTGGGTAATGCAGCAGTATAAAACCCGGGTTATCATGTTATTTTTCCAATCAGTCAGTCTGTGGAAGTGACCCCAATAAAAAATATATACAATGACGAACTTATTCCATCCAGCAGAGATCTCTTTTGGTCAAATATAGAAAGCTGGTATTGATGAGTCATGTGAAAGTGTGAATACTGAAACACAGAATGAAGTTTTTCGTATGCCTATTGTAAAATATAACAAAAAGGAATAATATGCCCGCGTGTTTCAACCAGTAAACGGATCAAAAATCAGTTTTAAAAAAATATTTTACCAACGGCCAGGCTTATAGCGAATTTAGTTGGGTCCTTCATGTTGTTCTCGATTGGTATAACAACACCAGCGCATGACATACTGAATACGCACATCCCGGTGAACTCGAAGAATTGGTATATTGTTGTTGCTCCCACCATTTTGTCAAAAGTTGTCGGGCTCTTGTCAAAGGCGAAGTATATTGCACAAACTATTGCCACCGCTAAAATAACAGAGTTATATAATATCAAAAGTGACAATATCCAAATAGTAAAATTCAAACCAAAAGGAAAATCTTTCGGTCATCTCTCACACCAAAATCAGAAAAATCATCGATCGCTCGCAGAAAAAGATGTTTCCTGAGATAAAAGGTATTATTTTATTATTTCTGCAACTGAACTAGGATGTATGCAAAAATTCATAGCAATCGATAATCGTTAGTAGAACAATCCGACTCATTTTCGCATTTAGATATAAAAGAAAACCGGCTGCTGGATCACCACCAAGCTCAAACCACTGGCTGGACAAATCGTGCTGAAATTTCTCTATTATAAGGTAGGCATTCACTGAGAAAGAAAAAAGCGAAAGCGAAAGGAAAAAGTGTGATCGATCGATGCAGTACAAATCAATCTGTCGAACGTCGATATTTTTCGTAAGAATATTTTATGACATGAAACTATTTTATTATAGTATAAGTAATAGTACTACGTGCAGTACGGCCACTCCCGGCCACTCTCTCATGTCGACCTCCTCTGAAACAAATCTGGAACAGATTCTATGGCGCCGCACGCACACTCGCTTATTCGCGCTCTGCGCAGCCGTCATTGTTTATGTAGTAGTAAACAACGCGACATTTGTATGGAATGACCAGGTGTGGTTTTATTATAAGTCCTTTTTAGGGTTCCGTACCCAAAGGGTAAAAAGGAACCCTATTACTAAGGCTCCGCTGACCGTCCGTCCGTCCGTCCGTCTGTCACCAGGCTGTATCTCATGAACCGTGATAGTTAGACAGTTGAAATTTTCACAGATGATGTATTTCCGTTGCCGCTATAACAACAAATACTAAAAAACAGAATAAAATAAATATTTAAGGGGGCTCCCATACAACAAACGTGATTTTTTTGCTCGTTTTTGCTCGCAATTTATAACGGCAATAGATAGATGCTTGAAATACCCACATTTTTTTTTATACAACTGAAGTGGAACACAAACATACGGCCCGCCTGATGGAAAGCAGTTACCGTAGCCTATGAACGCCTGTAACACCAGGGGCATCACACGCGCGTAGCCGACCCTGTAAAAACCTCTTCACGCCCTTTTTGAAGAACCCCATGCTGTAGTCTCCTGAGAAAACCTCGACAGGCAGTTCATTCCACAGTTTGACAGTACGCGGAAGAAAACTTCTCTGGAACCGCACAGTACGCGACCACTTAGGCTCCAATGTGTGAGGATGAATTCCCTGTCGATGGCGAGCGGTGCGACTGTAGAAAGAGGCCGTGGGCATCATGTCAAATAACTCCTCTGAACACACCCCATTATACAATCGGTAGAACACACAAAGAGACGCGAAATCTCGTCTCAAACTTAAAGGTTCTAAACCGTCTGTCAGTTTGGGATCATCAACAATCCTCACAGCACGCCTTTGAATCGAGTCACACGGTGCAAGCTGGTATCTAGGCGCTCCCGACCATAGATGGCAACAGTACTCCATATGCGGCCGTACTTGCGCTTTATAAAGCAGAAGTCGTTGCCGCGGGTCGAAGTACTGCTTCGCCCTGTTGAGCACACCTAGTTTCTTCGACGCCAGCTTGACCTTCTCCTCCAGGTGACATAATATTTAGTTTTATATTCACTTTAAAAATAAATAATTAAATAAAAATAAAACAAATATTTAAGGGGGCTCCCATACAACAAACGTGATTTTTTTTGCCGTTTTTATAGATAATGGTACGGAACCCTTCGTGCGCGAGTCCGACTCGCACTTGGCCGGTTTTTTGGTATTTAACTTACCAACCACAATATTCGCCGCAATAGAAAACGGAGCCAGCCATTTCAGATGTGTTATTAAACAGATGAGAACTACAGGTATTATCAGCATTGCCAAGTACGCTCTTAGACTCGGGTACCCTAAAAAATAAGAGGACATTTAAATCTAATTATGTCAAAAGCATCAAGTTTTAATGAAGTTCTCGACTGGTGGTGTTGGTGGGTGGGTTATCTAAAAGGCAGTTATCAATATTCAAATACTATCCCATAGTTTGCCTTTGCTAAATGAATTTCAGTAGGTACTATTTATCATGGATATCTCGATATTCATTATTTTGAAAGTTAAGACCCTTTTGCATAACTAGGTCTAAATTGGAAGTGTTTATGCAATAAGATTTCAAAGAAGTGAATTATTTATTATTAATAAATTTTTTTCATCGTTTAACATGCTATATTAGTAAAAAAAAACTAAATAAACTAAAATTACCTATAAATAACTTCAAATTAAATTAAAAATAAAATATATCGAAATTAAAAATACATATAAACAGAAAAAAAAATTGTCCCGAATCGGACATTGTCGCCGAAAGGCTGGCCGCATTTCCACGCTGTATAGCGATAGAAATATTTTGACTTAAATATTGGCCAACCCTTTGGTCACCCGAAGCCAAGACAAGCTTCTTGGTAACCTTGCTGTACAACTCTCATGCCGATGCTCCACACGGTCTCAACATTTCTACACCGAACGCCTTAAATATATATGTAGGAAGTACTCAGTTTTGACAGGGTTCTGAGTACTTCCCACACTTAAGGCGCTTAGCACCACATACAGCTGAAACAGCCTTAAAGCTGGTTCCTTGAAGATGGGAAGCCGCTAAAATATAGCAGTGAATTGATTCATTGTTGTTTGACTGCATCCTATCAAAATGAATACTTAAGTTATATATGTTTAAAATAAGACGCAGTGTTACTGTCTATTAACCCGTCGCGTGCCGTTAACAACTAAGCGCAGGTACTACTTACCACCAACTCTTATTGCGATTCAATAACTGAATAGAATCCTTATTCATACCAATGAATAAGCGACTCTATTCAACTTGAAAGAGAGTCGCTTATTCATTGGTATGAATAAGCATTCTATTAAGAGTTGGTGGTAAGGGTAGTAGTTACAAACCTTCTATAAGCGGTTCCAAGCTGCTTTTGTCTGAGCCTTCAATTAACTGTTTGAAAGACTTCGCTATAATTAACTGATAGCAAGCACAGGCTCCATACAAGTCAATACATATAAGCCAATCGATTGTATACCTACAATATAGATAGATAGAGAAATTATTTAAGTCAAATAATACAATGGACTACTTGTCAATTTTTTTTCGATATATTATGTAAGGACAGTACAATAATATATTTTTTTTTTACAACATCGGGTGGGAGACAAGCATACGGCCCGCCTGATGTGAAGCGTAGCCATATTATGGCTCGCAACATTAAAAATATCGCTCGCGCGCCGTCACCACCGCTGCCAACGCAGCATCTCCTTCCTTTCTGGTGACCTCACCTTTCTGGTGAACACAACAACCCTCAAGGGAATTGTTATTTGGCTGCGGCATTCTGTGAGGTGGAGGTTCATTCCCCAGTCGGGTAGCTTACAATTACGCTCCCTACCTCTCTTTTCGCCAGAGCTTCGTTTGTCAGTCAGCAGGGTGCACCGCGTGCAGGTGAAGTTGGCTTGGCTCAAAGATGTTGATGAACCACTTACACCCCAAAAGTAAAGGTTAAGGATTTATACGTACTTATATATTTCGATAGCATATAGAAATCGAACGCGGCTGTGTCAGTGGACATGGCGCCGTTGGTTAATGTGGAATGTCTATAACGGTGCCGAGGCCGTCCCAAAAATTACTATTCACATGCCAAAGCCGCCTAAGTTTTGCATTCAATGTCTAGGCTAAATTGTATGTACGTGATGGTAAAGTTTTCAATACGTAAGTAAGCCGGCACTCGAAAGGATGAAACTATCGTCTTCTTAATCCTTGCTCCATCGTACCACAGTATAAGTAATAGTACTACGTACGGAATGGGCCGCTCTCTCGTGTCGACCTCACCTCCCCTCTGAGACAAATCTGGAACTTTATTATGGCGCTGCACACACACGCTCATTCACGCTCTGCACAGATGCCATTGTTTATGTAGTAGTTAACGTCGCGACGTTTATATGGAGTGGTCGGGGTGTGATCCTATTTCAGGTGGGGTCGGCTCTTCTAATTTTGTGGTTTATTCTACTTTTGAAGGAGTTTGGTCATACAGGCCCACGACTTTAGCAAAAAGGTGGTCTTTGCCCTTTGTTCTCTGTATGCTTAAAACGCAATTGGTCTATGTCCGGAACAGTGTCTAATGCGTATAAACTCTAAATCGCATTCTGCCTAACTTTCAGAATGCCGGCGGCCGCGGCGGCGGCGCTATTCGACTAAAATGCATTAATACAAACAAATAATAAAATGAATTAGCCCTAACGCGTTTTACGTTAGGGCTAATTCGCATTAGGCCTAAAACGAGTATTGACTAATTTCTATAATATATTTATTCGTTTAATCGAGATAAAACTGCAAAGTGGTCCATCAGTGGATTTCTACAATGTATTTTAGTGGACCTAGTGTTAAAACCATAGTGGTGGGACCACGGGTTTGCATTAATTTCCTTATTGTGAAATTATGAAGTTTAGGCAAACCGCGACTTAGTCATAAGGCGAATTAGGTTCAATGCGAAATAGGCATATTGATAAAAAGTTCAATAGCGACATAGACAAGTAACTACTTAGTCCAAACACGACCAAAAAAAATTGTTAGGCAAAACGCTACATAGACCAATTGCGTTTTAAGCATACAGAGAACAAAGGGTCTTTGCCTCTTATAAGGGTGAAACTCTAAAGCTTATAAAAAATAAATAATTATAAAAAGAGGTACCTGAAACACTTCGCCCACTTCACAACTTTGGGATTTGGGAAACACATACACGCCGCTTCACCGACATCTGCATAAGACATGGTTGGTATACGGGTTCTTTTGTATAAAAGTTGCGCAGAATAAACGAGTAACTGCAATATAAAAGAAAAACAGCTTATTTTGTAATTATATTCGTGAACACAATAACCAAAACTCTAAGGGTTGCCACTAATTGACAGACAAAGGGATTCCTTCACGCAATAAGTCCGCCCTTGCAAATATTATTTTATGTATACAACTTACTTCCATTGTATCTTATTGGAATAAAGTTTTATTAAAGAAATAAACAAATAATTTGATCTACGTACTACCAGGAAGATCTTAGTATTCGGAAATATTTCAAATTGCCTGTAAATTTTATTTACGCAAGATAACACCTGGATCAATTAACTACCCAAGGTTAACTATACCAACCACGTTGAAATTGTAAGTAAACAAACAATTTAATCTACGTACTACCAGGAATATCTTAATATTCGGAAATATTTCAAATTGCCTGTAAATTTTATTTACGCAAGATAACACCTAGATCAATTAACTACCGAAGGTTGACTATTCCAACGACGTTGAAATTGTAAGTGACAAATTGTCTTTAGAAGCATCTGGCCGTGATGCTCAGCATCTGGCCGTGATGCTCTAAAAGTCAAAACTGGATTTCAAGCTACTTAGAGCTCGCAATATCGATGTGTTTACCGTTTCGGATACCTCGTGGTGTCTACCTCCATTTGTATTTCGATTTTTCGGTCTTGAAACCCTGAAGCTCTATTTTAGAAAAATGCTCTTTATATATATATTAAAAAAAAGCCGATAAATTGGTTCCTGATTTTAACCAGGATCACCGAATTCGGGCAGGGACCTGATTTTGATGAAACTCAAAAGTATTTGAATAACCTCCCGAACCGTGGTGCTATTATCATTTCTTGTATGTACGTAGATTTTCACTTCACAAGCCATCTCTTTAGACTATGCCTTATTTTTGTCACATTGCTGTCTCTCACATTGCAAGGGATCTTCCCTTTCTGGGTCACAGGACCAATTTCATCTGAATAATTTCTTTATCGAGATGCTAGGTAGCCATAGTTTTAACCCTGGTATTTCTTTTATTAAATAACTTAACAGTTACGTTAATTATCTTTATGGTGGTTCCCATTATAATTATTGGCTATACAAGAGACATCAGTAGAAATATGAGATGGGCCTGCCCTGCAAACCATGACTGTATCTACATTAATACTTACATAAAGACAGTATGCCATGTAGACGCCATATAAAATATTCATTGTTACAGCCACATATACGCCTGCTTTCATATAGGCTACATGCCCACCTAGTATACCACCTCCCAGTGCACCCTTCACTATATGGGCCACAGAGCCAATAACACTGAAAGAAAAAAAATATTGATGGAAAATTTCTAAGGGCTGATTTCGCATACGTGTTTTCATGATTGGCAGAGGTAATTATTACGTATAGCTCGAGCAACGACTGCTTTCCAAGCTCTCTGATGATGTGCCTTTTGTATGACACCAAGAAGAGTCTTCCCATTGTCCCCTGTAATAACCTAAACCTGGTTGACTCCCTCATGTGAATTCTAATAACCACGAAGGAGCATATTATCTGCCTATGGTGCTCATTGCCTATTAATATTAGTAGTTTTTACGCGAATAAGAGCTCCAGTAAGGCTCCAGTAAACCTTACCGTGATCTAAACTTGTACCATCCATACGATCGTCCATAAATTGTCTTCCTGTTGCCTTTCTAATGGCTTCTGCTGCATTTTCCTTCAACACAGCCAATGATGAGCGTTTACAAGCTGTCTCCGCGTTGTATCGAATGAGAGGTTGTGTACACACATCGGGATGAGGGCCACCATACATTCCCACGACTGTGTCTCCTGTGTAGCCTGGATTAACAGCGACGACCACCAAAAAAGGCAATGAACAATGAAGTCCATTGCAGTCCCGGGGGTAAGACTACGGCTGCCTTGGAACTCAATGAATTTAATCAGAAGAAATTAGTAGGAGTAAGAAGCTTTTGGAATTTGACTTCTTCTTTTAGCAATGTGAGAGACATCAATTATGGCGAATAAGGCATTAAAAGCCTAAACTGATGGCTAGTCAAGTAAAGCTCAACTGCCGTGCACCACGGATTTTAAATATCTAACACTATTGAGGTCCTAAAACATTGAGTTGTTACCTAACACATCGATTCCAATAATATGAATTGCAAAATCGTTTGAACGCTTGGTAATTCTCCCTTATTGCAACCAAATCAGATTAGTACTACCCCGGATGCCACGTGCAAAGAATTCAACATGTCGTCTCGCTTCCGTCACCTAAGATCACACTCCCAAAGAATATGGAATTGCTATTTGGCTGCGGTATTCTGTGAAGTCGAGGTACTTCCCCTGTTGGGCAGCTTACAAAATACGTTGTGCCCTACCTCTTTTTCACCAGAGACTCATTTGTCAGTCAGCAGGGTACACCACGTACAAGTGAGATTGACTTTGGTTCAAAGATGTTGATGAACCACTTACACCCAAAAAACTATCTTACCCCGACGGTTTAGGAACATTTCTAATTGCTTTGTAGTCAAATGCATCTTCTTCAGACTGACTTGCTGCGACAACCTTGAAGACGGTACCTCTCGGTGCCGCTCCAGCCTGAAATGATACATTACACGTCATCATCATCATCATTATCAGCCTGTATATATCCACTGCAGGACATAGGCCTTCTCTAATGTCTTCCACGACATGCGATCCTCGGCTTTCCTCATCTAAACGCTTCCGGCCGTTCACTTGAGGTCATCGGTCCATTTAGAGGCGGGGAGAGGGGGGGGGGGGCACCCTACACTTCATCGCCTTATGCATTACACGTATTTGTAGCCTATTGTATACTCCAATGTTTCGTATCCTGAAATAAAATGCTCCAAACAAGGTTTGAAGGAATTATCAATTTGTAGAGAATTTAAAGGTATGTTTAAACGCGTACCACGCAGCCCGCAAGCAACCCGGCATGCAGTTCGGCACGTAGCTTAGTACACGTCGGGGGATTACGCCAGCCAATCGATCGCACGGGAATCACGATCTCAGGCGTTGGCGAAAGCTACCTACATTTACATGCTTGTGCCTATTGTGCCCGTTGAATGTCGCGTTGAAAGCTAGCATGTAAACGCACCAGAAGAATTTCCTGCCAGTGCCGTTGTAGAATGAAGCCGTAGGCTGGCATCATATCAAACCACTCTTCTAAAAATAGTCTATTGTACAAACGGTAGAACACACAAAGGGAGGCAAAATCTCTCAATTTGGTTTCTATACTGTCTGTAAGCAGGGAGATCTGTCTCTGAACCAAGACACAATCTGCTAATTGGAAATATTCTCCAGGTATATTCTGCAATAAGGTGCCGTTAGTACTTCATTATTACGAAGTATTTCTTTGTCTTCTTAGCACTGCGCATAAACATTAACATTTTACAAGAATTCGCTCGTGTGTATAATACAAATGTTTCTGAAGACATTGTCTAAATAATATCGAAAACGTATCAAAATCCGTCGTATGTTGTAAGGAGTTAGCGGGTAAACAGACAGACAGAGCCGGAAAGCGACTTCGTTTTATACTATGTATGAACAAAAGAATTACTTACCATTTACCAAACAAGCAAACAAGTTATTATAAATAAATAATCATAAAAATTCCAATAATATTAACTGAAAAACTCTATCAAGAAAACATCAAAAAAAATTATATATTCTGTTTTCATACGTGTATGCCAAATTCAAAAGATTTTTTTTTTAATTAAGCAGAAATAATGTAGAATGTTTACGGTCAATCCGTAACCTTCTCAATGGAGTTTCTGAGAGTTGTCTTCTTCGAACCCTTACTCATCACACTGTTTGCATATGGTCTCTATCTACGGTACTAGGGTCTTCCCTCAACTGAAGGGGTTTAGAGCATACTCTAACATCCCGTTCAACTGCGGTTTGGCGGAGGCCAGTTTTTTCAAGCCGCCTAAAGGCCGCTGACTTTGCTTAACGACTGTCATATAATGGCAACAGCCGGGACCGACAGATGAACGTACCCTCTGAAGCACGGAGGAGCTCGACATAATATAAACTCGACCATGGACAGCCTACGGTCGACGTTGCTTAACTTGCGTGTTCGATTAGACTGACTCACGCAACGCTGCCACCGAGATCCTCTGTTTCTGAGAGTATTTGAAACATAAGATTTAATTCTTCCCCATAAGACTTTGATGCCCCTAGAGATTCTATCTACAAGTGACAAGCTTCATGAGCTCTAGACTTTACCTACAATTCATACTTTTCCATATCAACTTGCCCCCCCCCCCCCCCCCCGGGCCATCGGCTGGCGACGACCTTGCTTGGGACTGAGAAGTATTTCACTATTTCTTGCCCCTTTTGTGCTCGACGATGGTAATCCTGTTTTTGTTTTAAACTACGTGGAATGGCAGACAAGCATACGATTTCAAAGATTTTCGTACTTTTTCTATAGCTTGAAACGACAAGCACACGGCACAAACCTTCATCACCTAAGAGAAAGAACGGAATTCCTTCTCTTTTTCTTATCTGAAGCCAATGTTCAAGAAGCTATCGCTGTTCTCTGTATGTGAGTATTATCTGTATACCTCACAGACAGGGACAGAACAGAAATGTGGCCACCCAGTGGAGTGTAAAAAGCATGAAGAGCTTCGTTTTGAACCAAAGGCAATTGCCTGCACGTGGTGCATCACGCTGATTAACTTGACTAGAGTCTGGCAAAAAAACATAGAGCACAGCGTAATAATAAAATGCCCAACTTTGAAGTACTTTACAGAAGACCGCAGCCAAGTTACAATTCCTAGAGGCTTTAGAGGGTTGTTGTTTGTTGTAAAATCTTTATTGTACAAAAGAACAACAAACATACTATAAAGAATAGGAATTACATGTATAATGGCGGACTTATCCGACATGGGATTTCTTCCAGCCAACTATTTAAGGCTTGTTGTGTTATTGTGAGTGTGTGCGGTTAGAAAGGAGAAGTCGGTGCACCACGTGCAGGTAAAGAGAGGGCTTTGATTCTGTATTGTAAATTTAATCGAATAAGTTATAACCGTTTGCGAGATCAACGTTATATCATCATCATCACCAGCCTGTATGTACCTACCGCTGGATATAGGCCTTCCACAATGCTTTCCACCAAAAACGATCATCCGCCTTCCGCATTCAGACTCTATCAGCTACTTTCTTGAGGTCATCGGACCATTCAGAAGGCTTCAACGCTTCTTCGGCCAACTAGCGGCCTCCACTTCTATACCTACCATCCTCCTCATCCGCCATCACTAGCTCGGCAGATGTGGCCGGCCCATTGCCACTTCAGCTTGCCAACTCTGAAGGCTATGTCAACAACTTTGGTTCTCCGTCGAATTTCTTCGTTCCGGATTCGATCCCTCAGAGATCAGCTTGGAGTAGGCATGGCTCTTTCCATCGCTCGCTGCGCGACTGTCGAATGCCGATAGTCAATATCCAAGTCTCTACACCATAAGTCATTTGTTCAATGGTTGAAGACTAGTCTTCAAACATTGGGGTATCTGTGCGGTGACGATGTTTATTTTGTTTTTTTTTATTACGTCGGGTGGCAGACAAGCATACGGCCCGCCTGATGTGAAGCGGATACCGTGGCCGTATTAACGCTCGCAAGTCGCAACATAAAATATAGCTCCCACGCCACCACCCCCGCTGCCATCGTAGCATCTCCTTCCTTTCTGGTGAACTCACTCACTCGCAGGAACACAACAGCCCTCAAGGGAACCATTATTTGGGTGCGGTATTCTGTGAGGTGGAGGTACATTTCCCCAGTCGGGTAGCTTACAATTACGCTCCCTACCTCTCTTTTCGCCAGAGTTTCATTTGACAGTCAGCAAGGTGCACCGCGTGCAGGTGAAGTTGGCTTTGGTTCAAAGATGTTGATGAACCACTTACACCCCAAATGTGCCGAATCGTCGTTACATATAATTTGATATAATATGTATTTATTTACTTTTATATGTAAATGATTACCATAATTAACTTCCTAGCTACCTTCACCCTTCCAAATACATTAACACTAATACGTTCACAATCTATGATGACTTTTGCACTTCTAAGATAAGATCTAACTCTGAGATACATGGTCAATACCATGGTACAAAAAAACCGGGTACGTTCTGTACTAACAAAATGTGGTCACGTGAATTAACCTTGCGTACGTCATCTGCTGTATCTATATAAAAATAAATCCCTATTTCCCTTGACCACGGTATCACGCGTGAACAGCGGGATCGATTTCTTTATATGCCGTATTTGTTATTGTCAGGAGAAGGTTCTTAAGAAAGAAAAAAATAAGAAAGTTGCGCGGAAAATTAGAAAATTTAAGAAAACTGATCAACCCTATTAACTTTTCTAATGTAACTTTATGTCGTTTGACAGAACTGTCAGTCATTTGACAGATTGCGAGAAATCAATTTTAATACAGTATTCATTGTTAAGGAGACAGACAGACAATGTCTGTCGGGTCAGTTCGTTTTGTATAGAATTTGATAACTAAACTTGTGACGTATTCTTGGCTATCTGGAGGAAGAACATGCCTGCCATTTTTATCATGATCAATACAATACCTCTTCATTATCTCTTGTAAAACAATTGAAAATAGCGTGAAAATTAATCAGCAGTAAAATCCATAAGTGAAATGTGATTGCAAACGCATTAATGTGGTGTGACTACATACCGTGGGTACTTTACTAAATCGATTTCATGATAAAACAATCGAAACGGAGCCATTTTGATCTAGATTCTTTAGTAGTGACACCGCTGTCGTTGTAGTTGTACGAAAGTTCTGTACGTATTGGTAATGATACAATATTTTTAAAAATGAACAAATACGTTGTTTTTTCTCTATTGATGATTATGTTTGTCACTGCTGATGTAAGTTGCATTTTAATCCTTAACCAAATAAATTTAACTACTTAGTCCGGAGTTGAGTGGAGCTCGTAGATTCGCTGAGTTTTCCATTGATTTCAATGGAAAATGTATTTGATGATCATTCCTTATGGACATGATGGATGGAGGTTTGTGTAGAAAAAAAAAGATAGATCTATTTTTTTTTTTCTACACAAACCTCAAGCATGTCGAGGTCTTTAATTGTGATAAGTTTCATCAAAATCAGTTCAGTGGTTTTGGAGCCGGTTCATTTCCAAGAATGTTATTGTATTGTATTATGTATAATGATAATATTGTATTATATTGACAGAGTTTCTTTCGGCATTTCTTCTCGTCAATGGTCATTCCGAAATGCTGGTAGATAAAAAAACTATACCTAATTGTAAAAGACGTGTCTAAGTGCCCGCGAGGGCCCACAGAATAAAGAATTTTGACTTTGACTTTGACTTTGAATGACTTTTCGGTATAAATAATCGTTCCGTTCACTCCACTGCTGACTGCACTCAAAAATATTTATTGAAAACAAGTTTTTAGTATATTCGAAGGTTTTTTTGGACAGCTTACAAATACACTGTATCCTATTTCTCTTTTGACAGAGCATCTTTCGCTAGTCGGCAGTGTGTATCACGTGTAGGTGAGATTGGCTTTGGCTCTAAAGATCGTGGTGAGCTAGTTACACCCCAAATGGTGAAACTTAGAATAGGGTTTTACAGTTAGGTATATGCGTATACAATGTCTCATGTCTGTGCTGTTAAGCGATGCGGAGTTTCCTCGTTAGTAGGCAATCTTGAGTATAGCAACCATATAATAGCACAACTTAAAAACGATTGTCAAAATGTCTTCTCTTAAGTTGTATAGTTGCTAGAGATAATCCATAATTCAGGTCATGGTTACCATAAAAATGTATTGTCATCAGAATTGAACTAAAATGACAAAAATTAACTACCTAGAATATGTGGAAGTATTTCTAAAATGCCTAATCAGATCACAAATAAAAACATACAATGCAGATTAGATAAAATCTACTATAAAAAAAGGGTACAAATTGTGTGTATCCGCACAAAATACTGAGAGTAATCTCTGCATCATCGTAATCGGTAAAGGGTTAAATAGAGTTTGGTTTGATTTAGAGTTCCGTAACTGGGAAAAAAGGAACCCTTACAGGATCACTTCGTTATCCGTCAGTCAAGACCATTTTTCTCACGCACAGCATAGAGGTATTAAGTTAAAATTAATTGAACCTTTAGAGCTATAACGTGAGACAATATACGAGTATGTCAATATGCCGTATAGTTTGACTCTCTCTAGGGAATCAAAACCTATATAACTTTAAATGTCCATACGCCAAAGCCAAAGACCTAGTGTTTCATGCTGTCTGTAAGATGTTAGAGTTCAAGTAATACGGATAAGGTGTACATGTAAATGGAATCCTGGACAGCAACTAGTATAATATTAATCTAAATGGAAGTACTGAATATTTTTACTTACAGGATGTAGAAAAGGAAGAAGTAAGAAAACCTGAATACGACAGTGAAGAAGATGCAGTTACAGACAATAATTCGTACAAAATATCCGATGAGAATAATAAAAGCGAGTTTGGTCAAATTGAGAAAACACATAAAGAAAATGAAGAATCAGAGGATTTTAACGCCAGTGATATGAAAATATCATCTAGGTCATCCAAAGATGACGAATCTACTTTTACGGACAAGATAGATACTGAAAATAATAGACGAGACGATGATACTCAAGTGGAAGCAAATTTAAGTAAAAGTGGTCAAAAATCGGACGAAGTAACTAAAAATGAAAACAATACTAATAAAAACAGTGAAACTAAAGATATAAATCCTGATGACGTATTTAGAGATGATGATACGAACACAGAACAAGTAGAAAAACAAGCTGAAGATACTGAGTCTATAAATGGAGCCATTGACGAACCGAATAACGAAGATAGAAGTGCACCTAGTGATGAACCAGAAGAATTTGTAGAATTTGCTAAGTCTGATACTGATGGAGTTAGTGAAAATACAAGAAGAATGTTAAATCCTGTACAAGTGGTGCCTACATTGCAAAGTAACGAATTTTCAGGATCACAGACATTTAGAGGTACTGATGGTATGTACAACTTTAAACTTATTCTTGATGCGACTATAAATACTTGATATTTAACTGGACTTGAACTCTTGTTGTAATAAATATATTGAACCAAAGAGGGCTTTGTATTAAACATCTACGTCAGGACTTCCCAACCAAGGGGGCACGCCCCCCTTGGGGGGCGTAGAGAAATGTCAGGAGAGGCGTAATAAGTAGGTTTACAATTCCGAAAAAATTGCCATTCAATCGCTGCTAAACAAGTTTCGACATGTCACAACACCACGTGTGACGCGCATCCCGCCCCACCTTCCCGCTTGCATCCATCTATCACTATAAAAACTTTTAACGGGGGCATGAAAATATTATTTTTGGTTCGGGGAGACTCGAGACTATTTAAAGGTTGCGAATCCCTTCTCTACAAAATACATTAGTCATAAAGCTGTCAGAGTAAAATATTTTTACTGCCTCCTTTCCACCTTCTTCTTTATCACTTTCCCATCCTGCTGGCGAAATCCCGCTCTTCTTAAGAAATGATTTTGACGTATGAACTTCATTCTCGTCGTCCCGGAGGGTATTCTCGAAAAAATAGTACATAAAAATGTGTGCTTTTGAAAGGTTCATACGCCTTTAATATCATTGTGAATCTACTTTCCATCTCCTTCTTTCCTCTCTCTCTCTCTCTCCACTGCTTTCTCACCCTCCTAAAGAAAATATGTGCTTTTTACAATATTTAGTTTCACCGCGATGTCTGTAATCGAAACAAGTTAAAGTTGACTAGCTTTTCATTGTCCGATTGAGTTGAAATTTACACGCTAGGTTCTCGCCCCACTGCACGATTATCTAAATGCCGCCGTTTCTAATCTTATTCTAATATAGGGTTCCAAATAATTTATACATACAATATAAATGTTATGTTACAGTCACAACTCATAACCGGTCAAAACCACCGGAAAAAATCAGAAATAATTTTGACCCAGGGGGTCAAAAATAGTTTTGACGGATTTTTAAAGACAAAAGTGGTTTTGACGTAACATTTTTGTCAAAAATGTTTTTTGTCTGATTTAAATTTCAGATTATTTATATATTATAGTCAATACCCGAAATCTAGAGTCTCTTATGTTTGACTCCTCTCTCTCCAAAAGCAAATCGAGCCTCGCTAGCTTGGCATTTATTGATCACAAGCATAACCTTAATCTAACCAACCAACAACTTTTGACTGGTTATGACTTTTGATTGTAACATAAACATTTGCTTGGTAGCGAGAAAATTTAGATTACCATAAAAATCATTATTTTATGACGCCATTCCCATGACATGACGTGATCGTTGCTAGCGATATCTCAATCTCGTCTCAATCTCGTCTGGTTGATATAGGGTACACAACAATAATTATGTTCACGTGGAACAAGCGATGCAATTCGACTAGATAGTTATGCATCGCCGACATGGATCTAATTTGTGTGCTAAATAATTTAAATAGGTTCTGGATCCGCTTCACATCAGGCGTGCCGTACGCTTTCTTTCCAGTCAACGTAGTATAAAAAAATAGTAAAAAGGAAAGCCCTGTACTTCGTTAACCATAGCTTGCCTAGCTAAATTACACGAGTTGTCTAATTAAATCTACACTTCAATTTTCCCTATTATTCCTTTTTTTTTAATTGAACAAAAATTAGATTTTTTTGCAAATAATTTTATAACATTTTAAAATCCCCAAAAGATCAAGATCTCAACTTTCTAGAAATAGTTTCCAAGTGAGGGCATCAGAAATACGTCGTCATGGAGATTTTTTTTATATATCCTACGTCGGGTGACAGACAAGCATACGGCCCGCCTGATGTGTAGCGATTACCGTAGCCATATTAACGCTCGCAACATAAAATATCGCTCGCGCACCGCCACCCTCGCTGCCAACGCAGCATCTCCTTCCTTCTTTTCTTCATCAGAAACTGAAAATCGTCTTGCAAGTCAGAGAGAATTTTTGAAATTTTTGTTAAATACCCGTGCGAAGCCGGGGCGGGCCGCTAGTAGCTAATAAAGAGATTACTTCCAGCCAACCCTACTGTGCATAAAAAAAAAATACAAAGCTGGGAGTAAAGCAAGCTATGCATAAATATCTTTTTACAATAAAATACTAATTTAAACTTATCACTCGTCATGAACGAAGAAAATATCCGGAACGAAGAAATTCGACGGAGAACCAAAGTTGTCGACATAGCCTTCAGAGTTTGCAAGCTGAAGTGGCAATGGGCCGGTCACATCTCCCGAGTAAGTGATGGCAGATGGGGGAGAGTGGAGGCCGCGCGTAGGACGACGTAGTGTTGGGCGTCCTCCTTCTAGATGGTCCGATGACCTTAAGAATGCGGCTGGGAGCAGCTGGATGCGGAAGACGGAGGATCGTATCTGGTGGAAGGCATTGGGGAAGGCTTATATCCAGCAGTGGGTAGATGCAGGCTGATGATGATGATGATGACTCGACATGAGTAAGATAGTGCTCCTTTAGCTTCTTTTTAAAAGCAGCGACAGTACAGCTATTTCTATAAGCCCATGTAGTAGCCGTAGCATGTTATTATTGTTATTTGAATTGTGATTTAATAGAATATATTATGAAAAAAATTGTACATAGTAGGAAAGCGAGGATCAACATACAATCATTTTAAAAACATGAAGGAAAAAGTGGGAGGCATGTCGTACCGCGAGCTGAAAAGACTCGTAGAGAATAGTGTGTAATGGCAGAAGCGCTACCGAAAAAGGCGCAGATCTTAAGCGTTTCTGATAATGAAAAAAAATGTAATTAATAACAAGACATTCTTCTTTTTTGTTTCAGATAGCTATGGCAACTACGTTGCAGAGTCACCCCCTAGATTGCAACCAATAATAACAACAGCAGATAATTTTTACAACAGTCCAGTATACTCGAAACTGTTAGCTAAAACTCCTCTCGTCAATACAATGCCAAATCAGGATCCTAATAACATTTATAACAGCTATATTCCAAGTATATTGAATAAAAATAACATCATAGCACCAACTTTACTAACTAAAAGCCGAGAATACAATTCATTTGAAGACAGGACAGATAGGTCCATCGAACATAATCAAAATATGTATCCATATAGTCCATACGTACCGACTACTGCATATCCTGACGTAATTAAGAATTATATGCTTGGAAGAGCTGCAGGTGTATCCCAGAATAACTATCAACCTATTCCATACTACACTCAGTTGTTCAAACCATTTAATCAAAGGTATGGGAATCTAGGTTATGGACAATACACAGTGACGAGATATCGACGTGATGTTAGTCATATAAGTAGGAAATAATTATTGTATGACGTATTTTGTGTTTCTTTTATAATTCCTGATTCAAACAGAGTAATGTCACACCCTAACCACTCCATACAAAGAAGGACAAAAATAAACACACCGCGTCTGTATACGTGCAAATGTGTGTGTCAATATTCACCTGATTCAACTACCAAAAACGGCGCACTGTCTAATCAACGATTTCGACGATACGTTATGTAAAATTCATTGTTCAAACTGGAAAAAATAATTAATTTTGTAATGAAAAAACATATAGTTTAATGGTAATGATTAAACAATCAGAAATAAGTCATTGTACCATTTAAAATTTTAATTGAGAATAGATTATATACTACGAACGAACTTTCGTAATCCGCGGCGCCGCGTGGCAGCCCTTGCGATTGGTTCCACATGCGACACAGAGGGGGGGTGATGTCGCTTTGTGAGGGCAGCAGGGAGTGGCCGCGCGGTGGTTTAAGATCGCTCGGCAAAAGTAGAAGGCGCATGCGCAATGGCAGTGTTCAGTTCCTAGGTCCATTTAGCGGGGCAGAGGAGTGAGGAAGGCGGGGCGGGTACACGCAGGCGCGACAATACCGACGTGTAATTGGTTGATCAGTCGCACTTTACCTCCCACCCTGCGTCCGCGCGTCTCGTCACAGAATAATATACTCTAAGTCTCGTGTGTGTGTGTCTCTTGGGTACTGTTGCGTACAAATTGTTTTTCGTATTTAGTACATCGTAGTGAAAAAAATGCCTAAAAATAAAGTTTTAACACGGCAAGCCAGGAAAATCGTTTACGACGTGAATAGGCTTGTATCCCATTTTTTTTCGATTTGTTATTTAAAGACGTCACAATAATATAAATATAGGTGAAATAATTACTTCGATAGCATAAAAACTTCTCGAGATAAGATAACTTGAAGATCACAATTTTGGACTATCCCGAAAACGCTCCATACAAAAGGCCACCACGGTATGACGTCACACCGTGCTATTTTATATGCACTAAATCAGAAATTTGTACGACAGCTACCTATGTTAAATATTGCGTTTATGTAGCCAGTGCCGTAACAAAAGTTATAGTACTTTTTATTGTTTCTACAATGATAATATTTATTTTTTATAATTTCATACCTTTAAAATGGACTTTCCCACCAAACTTTGACCGAACATAAATCAAGTCGGACATAAGTTATTAAAATTTTAAGATCGCAGATAGTTCTAGTTTTATGTATTTTACGTTGCTCATAGAGAGTTTTTATAATTTTGTAACATGGGCAACAAGCCTATTGTTATATTAGAAAGGAAACGAAAACATGCCTTCAGATCTGTGGTCCTCCTGTTTAAAAAAATGGTTCGATCACATGAAAAAATGTTTAAAATGTAGAGTATTTTGAAAAGCAATAAACATAATATTTTGGTTTTAGCATGCTGTTTTTTTAAGTTACGCAAAACTTTTAGTGTGACCTACGTATAATATTAACTAAAACTTACTTTTGTTTTTATTTTTCCTAATATACTGGCAATAAATCACAAGCAAAAACTAGTGTTATTATAATTATGTTAAGTTACTAAGGATCAAAAAAAGAAAATAAGAAAAAAAAAAACATTTTTTCTTAGTAATTTTGTGCACAATTGTACACATGCGCCAATTGCCCCCACTAGTTTTACCGAGCGATCTTAAACCACTGCGCGACCTGTACCATTACTTATACTGTGGTGATGTGGTCCAATTTCCGTAAATGTTTAATCGTCTCGATATCGCAGCGACCATGGCAAAAAATACCGCCGAAGCAGAAACCGATTACGATCGGATTTTTTGATTGCGAATTACCAGATAAGCTGAAGATCATCGTTAACCCTTATTCATTCCACTGCTGGGATATGGGTCACCCGTCAATTGAAGGGGCTTAGAGCATACTCCACCGCGTTGCTCAACTGCGGGTGGGGAGACCAGTGTTTTCAAGCCGCCTAAAGTATACGCGGCTTGAAAACACTGGCCTTTAGTCATCAAGTCAGTTGAACTTGGCTTGGCTTTTGGCGACTGTCACCTACAATGAAGACGTTTATTATATCTACCAGTTTACATATAAGGTCGATTTTCGCAATCAAAAAACCCGATGCGAATCGGCTTCAGATTAGGCGGTAGGCATATTCTTTACAGAAAATAGTGGTCACGTAGTTTAAACTTGCCTACTTCATCAGCTGTAGTTTGTATGGAATTTGTAGTTTGTATGGAATTTGTAGTCTTGATAATAGCTAAAGGTTTTCACGTGATACGTTGGTACCTACTTAACACGGGTAAACCTTTAGCTACGTTCACAGGACAATCAATAGATTCGAATTTTTCATATGTAATAGGTAGGGGAAAAAGTCTTTTCGCATTATAGTATGTATGTATGAACTTGTAATAAAATCTCTTTGGTTGTACCATTTGTATCTAGCAGGTTTTGATATCTATAAAAAGTTTAAATTTTAAAAAAGATAATTCCAAATTCAAATTAGGTAAATGTGTGATTTTCATTTGTTTTTTTTACTGTCAAGATGAGTGAATCTAATGAAGAAATTCGATACCTACATTTTAAAATTTTACTACAAAAAAGGTAAAAATTCAACGCAAGCTGCGAAAAAAATTTGTGATTATTATGGACCTAGTGCAGTGTCTGTGAGAGTAGCACAAATTTGGTTTAAGCGTTTTCAATCCGGAAATTTTGATGTCAAAGATGCACGTCGCTCTGGTCGCCCTGTTACGGATAAAATGGATGCCATTTCTGAAAAAGTGGAGCAAGATCGACATATCAGTAGTTACGACGTAGCTGAAGAACTAGGAATTGACCACATAACAGTTTTGGCGCATAAAAAGGTCGTGGTCAAAGACCGGCCAGGCTTCAGAGACTCTGGCGAAACCCGGGTTAACCCGCAACAAGGTGATGCTGTGTGTATGGTGGGATTGGAAGGGAAGATATTCATTATGAGCTGTTACCGCCAGGCAGGACTATCGATTCTGAACTCTACTGTGAACAATTGATGAGATTAAAGCAAAAAGTTGAGAGAAAGCGGCCGGAATTAATTAATAGAAGGGGTGTGATTTTTCATCATGATAACGCTAAACCTCACACATCTTTAGCCACTCAGCAAAAATTAAGAGAGTTTGACTGGGAGGTGTTAATGCATCCGCCGTATAGTCCTGACCTTGCACCTTCTGATTTCCACCTGTTTCGGTCTCTTAAGAATTCTTTAGGCAATGTCAGGTTAACATCACGAGAAGACTGCCAAAACCACTTGTCGCGGTTTTTTGAACAGAAGTCCCAAAATTTCTATAGTAATGGGATCATGTCTCTACCTACAAGATGACAAAAAGTTATCGAACATAATGGCACCTACATACTTTAGTTAAATGTAAATAAACTTTATTAAAAAATGTTTTGAATTTTCATATAAAATACGAAAAGACTTTTTCCCCAACCTAATATACTATTTTCCCTTAAACTCGACGTTCATTCACACGAGGGCTCTTCCATTCAATTGTAACGTAGGTTTACGTGTAAGGAATGGCTCTCTATCTCGAGAGAATGAGAATCGCGAAAATAGTTTACGTAAAAAATCCTTTCTGGTGACCTCACTCACTCGCAAGGACACAACTACTCTGAAGAAAATTGTTATTTGGCCACAGCATTCTGGGGAGGTATAATCGGGCAGCTTACTAAAATGCCGTGCCCTACCTCTCCACCGTATCAGAGCTTCTTTCGCTAATCGACAGGGTGAAGAATGTGCAGGTAAGGTTGACTTTGGCTCTAAAAATCGTGATGAGCCACTTACACCGGAAATGTCGACGCTTGCGACACCAGATATATCAATCACGCGTTGCCAATACTGAAACAAGTTATAAGTTAATTAAAAAAATTAAAAACCCGACTGCACCTACAATAGATTTATTAACACGCCTAACAATAATATAATTCCATACAAGCAAAGCCGCAGGCATAAACTAATATATCAAATATATATTTGAAATCAGGTCATCGAGACCTTTATTTTGATACCCATAACGATATATTTATTAGAAGAAAAAAAAATTACTGCAACGACAATTTTGCGGCTCACAGCCATATTGTTTTTTTTTTATATTTGATGTAGCATAGGTCACACTCACAGCAAATACGAATCTAGCGACACCTCTCAAGCTAAAATCCATCCAGCCGTTTAGGCTGCAGAGCGTGCCAAACAATTAAACATACATACATACTCTCGAAAACCCTCCTGTCGCAGTCGGGTAAAAACGTCTTTAAGCCTTTATTGAGCCCATAATGTAGACTCCTGGGAAAACCTTGGTATTCCACAACATGACAGCTTAGTTCTAGTCCCTGATAATACCTAACCTAGGAAATGATACGAACGTTCGGGCGGGCTCTAATTAACTCGTTTTCTAGCCTGCAAAACTATTAAAAAAAACTGTAGCAATATCTGAAAGTGACATTGACAATTGGCTGTGAGATATTTGTTAAATTCAGTGTTACTGTTTTTAATAGTTTTACTACCGTTTCAGTAATTTTTTAGATATTTTCATATATTATAATAATTATATTATATTTAATATTATATAATAAAATTAAAATTATAATATACGTCATTCACTCAACCCACCCAACCGACCAACACCCAACACCTTTAGACAGGAGCGGAAGAATCGATATAGGTATCGATTCTTCCGCTCCTGTCTAGAGGTGTTGGAGCACTTCAGCGCCTTAATAAACACCTCCGTCAATATAGCCTTCTAAGCCAGTACCTAGGTATCTATCTGGTTTTCATGTATGTCACGGTATAGTGTCAGGTTTTGTCAACCGAATTACGAGATCTAGAACATATATGAGAAACGTCTCACGCTTCTTGTCTTACTTTTCTAATGCCTTTATCATGGTTGAATAAGAAATTCTACTTGCCGTGATCGGTCGCTTGAAATTATCATCTCATCTTTCCTGGTTTCAGTCTGCCACTACGACTGCTTTCAGTTAGTAAGGGTGGACGACTGTAGGTCCGAGTGGTGCAAGCTTGTTGTTATTTTGTTGAGCTGGTTGTTATTTGGTTGCAATATTCTTTGAGGTGGAGGTATACGTACTTCCCCAATCAGGCAACTTTTAAATACGCTGAACCACCCTAAGTACCTACCTATCATTCGCCTATCAGGCAGAGGCATCGTTTGTCAGTCAGCAGGGTGCACCACGTCCGCCACGTGGTGAGCCATATCACACCCCACCCCAAACAACCTCACTGATTCGGCAATATTTGTGTGTTTCCACTGAAACGTCCGCGGGAACCACCGCTTACCCACTGAGAAAGTGGCGCGAAACGTCCTGGAACGTCTGGGACCCAGCGCCGCGCGGCGTAGGAAGCCCGGCTTTAAAAATTCGGCTCATTATCCACTGGCAGTACAAAATTTTTCTAAAATCAAAAGTTTTGTTTATTATTGTCAAGTTTTTATCGGTTGGCGGTCGGCTCGGGTATTTTAATTATTTATTGTGATTAAAGTGTTTATTTCTACGGTTATTATATATCAAAAGAATCGTTGTGATGTGTACTTCGTGTGTGTGTTTAGTTAAATGAGTTTCGAAACACTCATGTTTATTTATGAACACGAAAAGTGGGCGCGCGCGGAAAAAGGAACAATGGCGCTGTTGTGTTTGTTTGTTTACAATAATTAATATGCTATTTTAGTGTTTTAAAAGCAAGATAAGTGAATAATAGTGTATTGTAAACATATAAAAAATAGTTTTTAACAGAAATATAGTGGGATGTGTAAATAATGACATTTTATGTCAGCGCGCCCGCCCGGGTTTCGTCGTGATTTTTGTATGGAGATGAATCCGTGACTGGTGAGTAGTACTGATACTATTTATTTTATTTCTCCACGCTGTGTAAACCTACGAAAGATATTAATATGTCATTTTAAAGCTGAAATAGTGTAGTTTATTTCAATATAAGTCTGATTGCTTCGAAATGAAAAGTTTATTGATAAAAACTTGTTCGAAAAAAAAAATGTAGCAAAATATTGATACACTTTGACTTTCACATTTTTTTTTTGCACTTTAGCTTCAATTCTAGCAATTTGTGACAATGTAGTCTAATTCTGCATATTATAGCCTATCCATAGGTATTTTTTATTTCAACATAGCTGTAGTATTACGCCAGCTATGACGATTTTTGTTACAACGTAGGGGCCGCTCGTAGGTACTTATGGTTAGTAAGAGATACGTGGACGCATGAGACGGCATCGGCGGGGGGGGGGGGGGGGGGGGGGCGGACGGTTGAGTGGATCCATAAATTACGTCACACGTTAGGGGGGTGGGAGGGGGTCGTCGTAGTGTGATATTGTGTGACAAGGGTATTTTTTATTTCAACATAGCTGTAGTATTACGCCAGCTATGACGATTTTTGTTACAACGTAGGGGCCGCTCGTAGGTACTTATGGTTAGTAAGAGATACGTGGACGCATGAGACGGCATCGGCGGGGGGGGGGGGGGGCGGACGGTTGAGTGGATCCATAAATTACGTCACACGTTAGGGGGGTGGGAGGGGGTCGTCGTAGTGTGATATTGTGTGACAAGGGGATAAGAAGGGTCCTAAATTTCGTGACGTGACATTTCAAAATCTATTATAGTCTATGTGTTTGAACACGAACTTTGAACTATTAACGAAAAACTCAAAAACATTTGCAACTCTACATGTATATTTGCAAAATATGTGACGTCACCAGGGGCGCCGCCGGCTTTTAAAAACCCTCATGGTGCTCATACGCATTTGATAACTCGAAAATAATAAATTGAGACAACATCACATACATTGTCCTGGACCCAAACTAAGGTTGTCCTATGGAAACCAGTAACAACGAAGATACCACAAACACCCAGACCCAACACAAATATCTGTTTCATCAACAAACATTTGCGTTGGTGCGGGAATCTAACTCAAGACCACTGTGTCTCATCAAACCATTGCGCCTCGGTCAAACGGTCGTCGGGTAATGATAAAACGTCCATCCCAAAAAGGCGATTACTGATCAGTTTCTTGATGTCTATTCTCGGGGGTGCTCGGCACCCACTGTTTATTTCTCATGGGTGCTCGAGCCCCCGAGCACCCACGGAGTCGGCGCGCCTGGACGTCACATTAAGGAGGAGGGATTCTCACAAATGTAACCAGCTGTGACAAGGACGAGGGAGGGGTCAAAAAAACATGAAATTCGTGTGACGTAATTTATCGATTTAGGGATGTGCTTTTCCTAACTGGTAGATTATGGTATTCTCAGAATAATTTTAGTAGGTTAGGTTACTGGCTGGAATTGAGATTGGTAACACTAGTTCAACTAGTTGACAATTTTGTTTTGTTCCCTGAGGGCCTGAGAATGGAAAAAAAAGCAAGAAAATAAATTGTGTGATTTTTAAATTTATATTTAATTTTCTTGTTACAATAAAACACAGCCATGGGGAAAAGATATCACTGTAGTTATTGTGATAAAACTATGGTCGCTACACCATCATTAATAAAAACGCACAATAAAGGCGTAGGACATCAAAAGTTAGTACAGGAACATTATCAACAGTTCAAAGGTAAATAAAACCATTGTTTGTATTCATTTTAAGTCATCTAGATGGCAAATTTAATTTTGTTTTTTGAATATTAACTTTTCTACTGTAACTGTAACTCTATGACGTTTGTGTGTGCGCGAAACCAATTCCAATTCAATATTCATAGTTAAGTAGACAGGACAATGTCTGTCGGGTCAGCTACTACATACATATATTATTATTAGGATATTGGTATATTTTTTCTTTTTAGGGTTCCGAACCTCAAAAGGAAAAACGGAACCCTTATAAGATCACTTTGTTGTCCGTCTGTCTGTCTGTCTGTCTGTCTGTCTCTGTCTGTCTGTCTGTCTGTCTGTCTGTCTGTCTGTCTGTCAAGAATTTCTATATCGAGAATGCGTGGAGGTATCAAGCTGAAATTTGAACTGTATACTCAGGTCTACGGTCCCATGAAGTTAAAAAAAAAACAAACTGCTAAGTTTACCTAGAAAAAAGTTACGGCCGTTTATTCAGCAAAAAACGCATATTTCGACACACTCAAGGGAATCAAAACCTATAGGGTACTTCCCGTTGACCTAGAACTATGAAATTTGGCATGTAACATCGTTATAGACTACAAGTACAGGAATAAATCTCAAAACTATACATTTGTAAATAGATGTTAAAAAATAGGGGGTCTATATTTTTTATAGGGTGTCGAAATTTCAAATTGAAGCTACTAGTTCAAATGGGGTATCATATGAAAGGGCTTGATGTACACATTGCCAAATACATTTTATTTAATTTTTTCGACGCATTATTTCTTATTTATAATGAAAAATATCAAATTTAATAATGATACTACGTACGGAACCCTCGGTGGGCGAGTCCGACTCGCACTTGTCCGGTTTTTTTTCATTACAATATCAATTTATTATTTTCAGTTTTAACATGAATTTTACATATTGCATCGTCGAAATTGTTCATTTGACAGTTAGACGTTTATGGAATTTTTGGAAGTTGAATATGTGGTTGAATATTTGCCGTATATATTGGTATATTAAATTTGTGTCCATCTCCATTTACAGATCCTGAAACCATATTGGCTGAAGAGAGTAATAAAAAACCATGTCTACGATTTATGAGAGGAGATTGCCAGTTCGGAGGTATATGTCGCTACAGCCACTACACTAAAGAGCAGCTCGATTCATTTAGAGAATATGGTACAGTATCAATTATTAACTTTTTAACAATTTTAAGAGTGGTAGGGCAAGCTGCCCGACTGAAGAAGTACCTCCAACTCACGACTTTCTGGGAGTGAGTGCAGTCCCTGGGAAGGAAAGAGTTGATATGATGGCAGCGGCGGCGGTGGCGGCACTCAAGTGATATTTCATGTTGCGAGCGTTAATATGGATATGGTAACCGCTTCACATCAGGCCATATCCTTGTCTGCCACCCAGTGTTGTTTAAAAAAACCGGCCAAGTGCGAGTCGGACTCGCGCACGACGGGTTCATACAATTATCTCGCAAAAAACGGCAAAAATTTGTTGTATTTGCCCCCCACGTTGGTTTGCCCCCCTTAAATATTTGTTTTATTATAATTTAATTATTTATTTTTAAGGTGAATATATAAATATTCTATGAATATTTCAAGCTTCTACCTGTTGCATTCTCAATATCGAGCAAATACGAGCAAAGAAATCACGTTTGTTGTATGGGAGCCCCCTTAAATATTTATTTTATTCTGTTTTTTAGTATTTGTTGTTATAGCGGCAACAGAAATACATCATCTGTGAAAATTTCAACTGTCTAACTATCGCGGTTCACAACATACAGCCTGGTGACAGATGGACGGACGGACAGCAAAGCCTTAGTAATAGGGTCCGTCTTACCCTTTGGGTACGGAACCCTAAAAATCGACTATTTTTCTCCACAACAATTAAATGCAGTAATTATAAGAAAACAATAGTTACTCTGTTATTATATTTTTGATGTACATACAATAAAGTTTATTAAACTTATAACAAACAAACATTTTACAATTTGAGCTATGAGTGAGTATGTCTTACCTTTATTGTTATTATTTACAGTTGCTGTAAAAAATAGGAACAAAACAGATGTGCCTCAACTATCATTTCAAGATCTATATGACAAATTGCAAGATGAGAAATCCTCTAAAACAACAAATGATGGCAACACCGTCATTTATGATGCCAATGGACTAACTCACGTACTGCCGTGGACTTATAATGATGTGTTAGATAGCTACGGGGATAATTTGCCGCCAAGTATTAAAAGAATGAAGACAGAAGACTTTGCCAAAGCAAATATAACTGAGTGGGGTTAAATGAAACTTTTTATAGGTTAGTATTGTCTATTATCGACGAGCCCGGTGATCGAATGGCTGGCATGTTTACTTTGACGTGGTCACAGGTTCGATCCTCGCATAGGACAATTATTTGTGTGCATGAACATGTCTATTTGTCTTGGTCTGGGTGTTTTCTATGTATTATATGTGTGCATTTACAAAAAAAATGTTTTTAAGCATAATATATATCAGTGGTCTAGTACCTATAGTACAAGCTTTGTTTAGTTTGGGAATAGATGGCAGTGTGTCCAGGAATATTTATTTATTACTAGTTGTTACCCGCGGCTTCGCCCGCGTAGTTCAGGGGTGCAGGATTATCCGCTGGGTCAATCTAAAGATTGTCTGAAAATTTCGTTGAAATCGGTCCAGCCGTTTCGGAGTCTATATGGAACATACATACATCTCTTTTATAGGTATAAAAAATAGAAGATAGATAGATTACAAGTGTTTATTTAACTACATTTTGTCTGGTGTAAAACAATCATACCAGCCAGATAAAACATAACTCGTGTGTTGCAAACCCCGCTGCCAGTGCAGCAACTCTGTCACTCCGTCTCTTCCCGTGGATGTCGTACGAGGCGACTAATGGAAATATGTACATTATAACACATCGATCAGGCCTCCCCCAACCCGTTTGGCCAGCGTGGGGAGTTGGCCTACACTCCTTCCTCCTCCTTCTGTCTGGGATGGACGAGAGAGGGTCATGCTCCTGTTGTGGAGACTAAAATGACCTGATGATGATGACGATGATGATGATTTCTATGATTAGATTGTTTTAAATTTTGCGTGGAATGATTATCTATGTATATATTAATACGTGATGCAAAAACTTTTTACTCCTTTGTACGAAAATTGCGCAGACGGAGGAGTATGAAATTTCACACACTTTATATAAAGAAGGAGTACAGAATGCTATTTTTTTTTAATTATGCATAAAAAATACATTAAATCAATATAAAAAAACCTTACACATACTACCATATTTTTTTATATTTTTTTTTATACTACGTCGGGTGGCAGACAAGCATACGGCCCGCCTGATGTGAAGCGGTTACCATAGCCATATTAACGCTTGCAACATAAAATATTGCTCGCGCGCCGCCACCCCCGCTGCCAACGCAGCATCTCTTTCCTTTCTTTCTGGTGAACTCACTCACTCGCAGGAACACAACAATCCTCAAGGGAATTGTTATTTGGCTGCGGTATTCTGTAAGGTGGAGGTACATTCCCCAGTCGGGTAGCTTACAATTACGCTCCCTACTTCTCTTTTCGCCAGAGCTTCGTTTGTCACTCAGCAGGGTGCACCACGTGCAGGTGAAGTTGGCTTTGATTCAAAGATGTTGATGAACCACTTACACCCCAAAACCATACCATGTATTTGACACACACACACACGCATATATACTCTTTTGTTTATTGTTAAAGTCATAATTAAAAATAACTATGGTCGAATTTCGACCACTGAGCGATAACTAGTTTGAATAGATCTGTTTATACATTTTGATGTTCATAGTTTAATCCTCCATTTCTTGGTTCTCTTCTGTTTAGTTCTTAATAAAGGTCTTGGACGGTTAAATACCAATGGTGGGTAGTTTATAAACCTGAATTCAGGAGCCACCTCGAATTTTGAAGGTTCTGCCTGAAAACAATTTTTGATTCTTTAAATGCTTGTATACATCACACCAGCGCCATTGAAAGAATGAATTAATCTTGTGAATAGAGTTAAAAAAGTAATTTATGCTCTGTATTCGCCCCTCAAAGAGTTTGTATTCACCCCTCAAAAAGTCTGTATTCGCCCCTCAGAGTCTGTATTCGCCCCTCAAAGAGACTAAAGGAGTTTTGAATACAAAACCTAGACGCTTTTGTTGTGGTTGAAAATGGATTTAATGGATTAAAAATGTCTCTTTTTAGTCATATTATTGCAAATATGTAACTACAAAGTTTTTTTTTACGGAACGGGGGCCCACCACGCTTTCCCACCACCTGTGTCTTCTGTGTAGCCAGGATTAACAGCGGCTACCGCCAAAAAAAGGCGATAGACATTGAAGTCCATGGCAGTCCCGGGGGTAAAACTACGACTGCCTCGGAACTCACAACGAATTTAATCTGAAGAAATTAGTAGCAGTAAGAAGCTTTTGGAATTTGACGTCCCTTCTTAGCAATGTGAGAGACAGCAATATGGCAAATAAAGCATTAAAAGCCTAAAGATATATTACATAGTCAATAGATAAAACTAGAAAGTTTTTACTATTGACTATGTAATCTAAAAATACCTCCATGTCATCTTAAGAGTGGAAAAAAGCTATATTTTTTTTATACTACGTTGGATGGCAGACAAGCATACAGCCCACCTGATGTGAAGCCGTTACCGTAGCCATATTAACGCTCGCAACTTGAAATATCGCTCACGCACCGCCACCCCCGCTACCATCGCAGCAGCTCCTTCCTTTCTTTCTGGTGACCTCACTCACTCGCAGGAACACAACAACCCTCAAGGGAATTGTTATTTCGTTACGGTATTCTGTGAGGTGGAGGTACTTCCCCAGTCGGGCAACTTAAAAAAATACGCAATACCTCTTTTCGCCCGAGCCTCGTTTGTCAGTCAGTAGGGTGCACCACGTGCAGGTGAGGTTGACTATGGTCAATGATATTGATGAACCTCTTACACCCCAAAATTTATATGTAAAATAATTTTTATTATTTGTGAAAATAAAAACCAAATTGATTCTTTTTCGATAGAGGATTATAAGAAAATATTTTTTCATCGTCATCATAATCAACCAGTATCTACCCACTGCTGGATTATCCAGACCTATCCAGATCCTAGCCTAAAGATTAACTTTAATTAACTAATAAGTATGCTTTAAGGTAACATAAAGTGATAGGTCACTGGTACCGACTCTCGATATGTCAAAATAAGTGTATGAAATAAGTTTGGGGTGTAAGTGGTTCATCAACATCTTTGAACCAAAGCCAACTTCACCTGCACGCGATGCACTGCTGGATAAGGTTGATAATGATGATAATGAAAAAATATTTTCTTATAATCCTCTATCGAAAAAGAATCAATTTGGTTTTTATTTTCACAAATAATAAAATTTATTTTACATATAAATTTTGGGGTGTAAGGGGTTCATCAATATCTCCCCGTCCAGCCATCCTTTCCGCATCCAGCCGCTTTATTAAGTATTGTTTATTCTAATTAAATTTAATTTAATCAAATTACTGTTACATACTACAATACGTTTCCTAAGACATTTTGTACCACGAACAGTGGAATTGTGGAATCAACTTCCCTCAGCGGTATTTCCGAACAATTACGACATGGGAGCCTCCAAGAACAGAGTCTTTATTTCCCTTGAAAGGCTGGCAAGGGATCGGCGACCCCTTGGTGTTGCTGATCTCTATGGGCGGTGATTGTTTTCCATCAGGTGACCCACATCCTCGTTTGCCCCCCTCACATATAAAAAAAAACATTACCTGAAGTAGTGCATTTGTTATTATTAACAATATTAATATTATTAACATTGTTGCAAATATTTCATTTTCTATTCAGTATGTAATTTCTTTCTACCATATAAAACCGTAACATATTCAGCGTGAAAAATATATTTATTTTTCATTATTGAAAAATAATAAAATATATTTTTATGATCCAATATAAATTGCTATGGTTTGAATTGTTTTTTTTTTATATATTAGCTATGTGTTATTTTCCATCCTAATATGATTTTATATTGGAGTATTGTGCGTACATTTTTTTATTAATAATTAATTTAACGTCATTAAGAACCAAAACTCAAAAGTGAGATGCGACTCGATACAAAACGATAGCGATTTTTATATAATTAATTTGACGGGCTTATTTAGCTTTATTGACGAGCTCGGTGGCGTAGCGGTCAATGACGCGGCTTCGACACTAACGCTCGTGGGTTCGATTCCCACACAGGACAAACATTTGTGTGCATGAACATGTCTGTTTGTCTGGGTCTGGGTGTTTTCTATGTATCATAGGTATGTATTTACAAAAAAAAATGTATTTACGTATGTTTATCAGTTGTGTAGGCCCATAACACAAGCTACGCTTACTTTGGGGCTAGATGGCGCTGTGTAATTTGTCTGACAATATTTATTATTTATTTATGCTTTAGTTTTCATCCAGTCACTTAATTGAAATAGTTTAATCTGGGGTTCTAAATCTCCACGATATTTCGCCGATAGGGATAAAATTGTGCCAGTTTTTTTTTGCCAGAGATAATTGCTGTCTCTCATATTGCTAAGAGAGAAGTCAAATTCCGAAAGCTTCTTACTCCTACTAATTTCTTGTGATTAAATTCATTGTGAGTTCCAAGGCAGCCGTAGTTTTATATCCGGGACTGCAATTGGACTTCACTGTTCACTGCCTTTTTTGGCGGTCGCCGCTGTTAATCCTGGCTACACAGGAGACACAGTGGTGGGAATGTGTGGTGGGCCTCGGTCCCGTTAAAAAAATCCTAAGTATAATTTCCACTGCTTATAGGTATTACACTTTTACCGACGGTGTGCCTTATTTCGGCACTGCCCAGGTCTCAGATCTTTATTTTAACTAGACAAAAAATTAGTCGTTAATTTGTCGAAATTTGTCGCCCAAAGCAAAAAATTTGTCGGTCTCCTGTTAAAGAGTTATAAGGGTTTTTTTTGTGGCAGTGCCGAAATAAGCTTATTTCGGCACTGCCCACTCGGGATCTATTGAACTACAAAACATAGCGAAGATATGATTTTCCCCAGAATTAGTCGTCAATTTGTCGAATTCAAACACCAAGTATCAGAATTAGTCGACCTCCCGTTAAAAAGTTATAAGTATTTTTTTGTGGCAGTGCCGAAATAAGCCTTATTTCGGCACTGCCCAAAAAAAACTACACCACCTAGCGAAAATCTGATTTCACCCAGATGTTGCCTTGAATTTGTCGAAATTTGTCGGATATAAAACACAACTGGTCGATGCGTAATTAAAAAGTTACACGCATTTTAATAATTCTCATAATAAGTATAGTCCGAGATCTTGCATCAAAATTATATCATGCACAAAATGCAACAGTAAACGTTTTATTTCCTTCCTTTTTCAGAGTCTGGCAAAGTTTGTCAATGCATGCAACTGTTTTCTGATCTACGAATGCTTTAGGTGTTCTTTAGCACTACATTAGTTGCTTTTTACGATAGCCATATGTGAATGGGGTGGTGTTATTCTACTCTGCCTACGTTAGGCTCTCTGACTACAACGTGAATTATTAAAATGCGTGTAACTTTTTAATTACGCATCGACCAGTTGTGTTTTATTTCCGACAAATTTCGACAAATTCAAGGCAACATCTGGGTGAAATCAGATTTTCGCTAGGTGGTGTAGTTTTTTTGGGCAGTGCCGAAATAAGGTTTATTTCGGCACTGCCACAAATAAATACTTATAACTATTTAACGGGAGGTCAACTAATTCTGATACTTGGTGTATGAATTCGACAAATTGACGACTAATTCTGGGGAAAATCATATCTTCGCTATGTTTTGTAGTTCAATAGATCCCGAGTGGGCAGTGCCGAAATAAGCTTATTTCGGCACTGCCACGAAAAAACCCTTATAACTCTTTAACGGGAGACCGACAAATTTTTTGCTTTGGGCGACAAATTTCGACAAATTAACGACAATTTTTTTGTCTAGTTAAAATAAAGATCTGAGACCTGGGCAGTGCCGAAATAAGGCACACTTACCGACGCTACAGAACCTTTACAAAGCCACAACCACTAATAAGAGTAATATATTTCCAATTTACAGATAGTTACTATATTTCCACATGTACTTGGGGGATACATTGGGAGATCGATAGAAGAATCACAAGAATGGGTTAAGAACCCAAGTAATACAGATTACAAAAACATTTTGAGAACTATTAGTAATATTAATCTGGAAGATGATGTTACACAAGAAATAGTTTCGAATCAAAATGATGATGCAATTAATTTTAATGGAAATAAGTTGTTCATTTTATCGACCAAAGAATTAGATAATGGAGATAAAAATGTACTGCTAAATTTGTATAAGAAAGAAGATCCTAATATAAATAAAGATATCCGTAGATTTGATGACGGGGAGCCAAAATTTGAACCAGAAACTGATAGACATCGAAGTACAAGTGACGAAGTAACCTATGAAGAAGATGGTTTATCTGAAGATGATATTAATGATACAAATGAAAATGACCATAAAAAAAATCTAAATTATCATGACGTAGATCTGACTAGAGGTGAAAAAAATATGGATTCGGAAAAGGCGATATTAAGAGCTAGTTCTGGTAAAAACAGAACTCGAGTAAAGTTAACAAAGGGAATGAAACAACACAGGAAAAGAGCAGTTGTGTTATATAATTTCATGTTAACACATGCTGATAGCACGAGGTACTTTTACGAAGAAATGCATAGGATACTTCAACAGAGAGCTGTTAAAGATGACTTACGAATAATGATCACGTATTTGGAGAAGCCAGAAAATGTGGCTATAAAGAATAAAGTGATACAGTGTTATATTAAGGCGAGACGAGAAAAGCCAAGACATGGAGACCCTTATGCGTTACCTACTAATAATCTTGTTATACATTATGTGAGAGACCCGGAAAATGATAATGTTCCTTGAATAAATTGATTTAATATGATTATGTGCCTTTTTTCACTAGACACTACTGTGTGGCACTACCAGTAGTGTCATGGGAGTTTTTCTTTCCCGAAACTCTACTATTCTCATTGGCTCATCCATACATAAAAAATTGGAACATACATAAATTTACAGTAAATATTTTACCAAAACATTCATGTACATAATACAGTTGTAGTAACTATTAAATTAATAAAACATTCATTCTACTTATACAGAACAATACACATATTTAAAAAAAGACGTGTGGCACTCGGGGACTGCCGCGGTAAAGCTATTGCATAGCATTTTGTATCAACTTATGCAATTATAATTTTATTTATTTATTTTATTCATGCAGTATTGCTTTTTCTTTGATATTAATTCAAGTTACACTTTTTGAGCGTGGTGACCGATAAGAAAACAAATTTTTCTATTATTAAATAAATAAAACGAGTTTCGTAGAGTCGTACAATACGTCTAATCATGTGTCATGTTCGGGGTACTGCTATAATGCCATATGACGCGGTACGATATGTCATGCCATATGGCAGTACGTTTCAAAGCACTGTTTTGCGCATGTCTAGTCGAAGACTGCCGAACTGAAACGACGTTAGACGATGCACGGCCTTCAAGCCACACCTCCTTGCCCGTCGGAGTGGGGAGCGTGAGGTTTTTTCGTTACGGAATTTCTGGATTCGGTCCCCGCGCTCAAGGCCCGCGATAGAAGCTATGCAATAGCTTAAAAATTGTGAAATCGTATCTGCGATAGAACTATACACGGTGAAATTTACGTGGTTGTTTTCCCGGATAAGGATGATTTGCCTTTAGCAGTACTATCAATTCATAGAGTTAAATTTGAAAAATACAAATGTTTCTTTATTTTCAAATAAATAAAAAAATATTCCGAACTCGAAAGCGTGAGAAACAATAGTACGAGCCGTCGCGGCGCGATGCCGAAAGGTCTCCGTCTGCCTGCGCGCGCATCTTTTGTAATGCGCGCGCCGCCTGCTTTGTATACGCCGCCGCGCCCGGCGGGATCGTGCCGAGCGTCGCAGTCGCAGTCGCACCGGCGAAGCGGAAGCGTCTGTTAGTCGACCCGCCGGTTCCGTGCGAGTTACACGCGAGACACGCGTCGCGCGCGTCAACCCCATTACGCCCCAGAGCTCGACGAGGACATCACAGAGTATTTCTAACGGGACCCTCGTCGAAGTACGCGCATGGCTGCGACGACCTTTGGCGTAAGCCAATATTACGTGTGGAAACTTCTACATAGTGAAAAAGTGCATCCATACCACTTTCGTAAAGTTCATACCCTCCACGAAAATAAGTGACGCAACGGCCAGAATTGCTTTTTGTGAGTGGCTAATTCAAAATGATAATGCCACTATTTTGATACCATTAGACGTGATAGTGACACCTTATTAAAACTAAAAGACAATCAAATAAAACGTGCACGACTGTGTATTGAACGCAATGGTTTACACTTTGAACAATTACTTCGATACCGCGAAGTATACATGCGTATTTATGTTCTGTGAATGCGTACGAATCCTGCCGTTTATCAGTAGAGCAGGTAAGTTGACTAAAATCATTGTAAGTAAATAATTTGATTCCAATTTTTTAAATACGGCCTAATTACTCTTACCTCAGTCAGAGTGTTGAGAGAAAAGAACGAAATATTTTTTTTTGTCTATGGTGATGGCATTTCGATGCTACACAGATATTTTTCTTTCTAAAGTTGGTTTTAAGTTTTATGTTTAAAGTAAATAACATAATACGGTTAATAAAGGAGGTAAAGTATTTATGACGGTCCTAAGCCCGTAAAGTATGAAGGAAAAATTGGATTATTTTAGTATTTTGTACTTCATAGCATTTTATAACTAAGTAGGCAAACATTCAATCAGCTGGGTGCGAGAGGTTAATGAACGCGCACGGTGGCGCGCCAGCCGTTGCCCCCGCGCTCGCGTGTCTGTGTCAGGTGCGAGCGGTCCTACTATTGTTTCGCGCTTACTTTCGAGTTCCGTTTTTCACAATTGTTAATCTGTTTCTATTTGTTTAAAATAAAAAAAAATATTACGTATGTATAGTACTACTAAAGGCAAATCATTCTGCCGCGGGAAAACAACCACGTTAATTTCACCGTGTATATCATGAGAATGCTCTAACCCCCTCTATTGATGAAAGATCAGCCCCCTTACCACCATCTCTTATTGCGATTCAATAACTGGATAGAATGCTTATTCATACCGATGAATAAGCGACTCTATTCCATTTGAAATAGAGTCGCTTATTCATTGGTATGAATAAGCAATCTATTCAATTATTAAATCGCAATAAGAGATGGTGGTAAGGGGGCAGTATACTAGCATTAGGATGAATAAGGGTTATCGACGACGTCGACAATGTAAAACAAGTGACGTGTATCAAAATATTTATTCTCTTTTTTCATTAATTACATATAGAAGTCTTGGAGATATTTTTTTAAGGGCTGCCACCAACTGATATAACTTAGTGCCAGGCATAAACCTAGTCTTCACTGATTCCTAAAAGGAAAATAATAATTGAGTTAAATCATAACAAATAAGTAACTAATTTCACCATGATATGTCTTATTCAGAATTCATCAAGAATCAGAATTTCCGTTATTTTGTTAATTTAAATGTTGCTAATGATTTGCTGTGATATTATAACATTATTTTGTTATATTCATTCGTCTTTTTTAATGATTTTTCAAAGTACCATAACCAATATTTTTTTTAAATAAAAGAAAATTGTAAATATCTCCGAAATGGTTTACTTTTGCATTACACATATTATTATTTATGGTGAAACAGGTTGAAAATGACCTAACACACAATACCTTGAATTTCAGGCTACCTTGTGTAATACGCATTTCAGAATGTATTAACTACTCTTCCCTAAGGTTGACGGGTAGAGAATGCCCTTAGTTTTAAGTCGCCTTAATTTTGTACCCTGCATTTTCAATAAAGTGTAAAATCATAACTGATATGATCTACAAACTTAAAACGTTTAGTGCTTACCAATTTTGGTTGTGAATATTGTTCAACGGAATTCTGCAAAATAAATAGTAAATTTAACGAGGGCACTCTGAGAAAAACTGACCATATCTTTATAATCAAAAATAAAAAAAATCTTCATTCATGAAAAAAAAAATAGAGAACATAATATTTTTATTATTTTTTCTTATCGATAATTTTTTATCTATTTTCACCTCCTTTCAGGGTAGCACTTTATCCCGGGACACACTCCTATTTAGCCTAAACATTGATGTTTGAAAACCTAAACGCCGCCGCCGGCGTCCAGCCCCCTTACCACCGTCTCTTATTGCGATTCAATAATTGAATAGATTGCTTATTCATACCAATACCAATAAAGTGTGTGTATTTCATGAAATAGAGTCGCTTATTCATTGGTATGAATAAGCAATCTATTCAATTATTGAATCGCAATAAGAGATGGTGGTAAGGGGGCTGTGCCGTGGGTAAAATGGCTTCAGACGGTTCGCCCGTCTGGAGCCATTTTACCCACGGCACTGAACATGCGCGCGGCGCGTACTGGATACGAAGCACACCCGCAATTTCCCGATAAAACCTGCTAAGTATATATGTTGCTATAAAACTGGAAATAACTAATTATGTGAGCGCTGGAGATACAAATAAATGTTTCATTAATTCATCTCAATGACTCACCAGAGGCTTATGTTTTTTGTATGTTCGCAACGTCTTGGGATCAATATCTTCTTTCCACACGGCATTCCAATAATCCTGTAAATTAATATACATTATTATATTAATATTTGTGTTCATGGGCATGTCTGTTTGTCTCTGTCTAGGTGTTTTCTATGTATTGTATGTAAATGAAATGAAATGAAATGAAATTCTTTATTTGCTCATTTACAGTCGTTATTGTAGATATTAGGCCAATGTCACATAGTTAGGCAACTGTAAATTGCCTTTAGAATGTAGGCATGCAAAATAATGGAATAAACTACATTGCAAAGCCTATCCGGCTTTGCAGTGCAGTTCAGAATCGATATAATAGGTACATGTTTATATGAAGTCACAAAAATATCTCCCAGAACGCAAATACTACTGTACTTCTCTAGGCCAACACAATTACGTTAGAAGCCAGTATTTCATTGCATTCTAAAATGTACTTCTCGACAATATTAATCACTCCAATAATTACTGACAATATCAAATACTCTAATAAAAAAGAAAAGAAAATAAAACAATAATGTCAGTCATAATCAAGTATGTCAAAAAATTATGTCAAATAAATATATCAAATAATTCATATTTTAAATGTCAAATTAATTATCATTAGTAGTCAAATTCCATGAAGATCAAATGTCAGAATAATTTAAAATTTATAATTCAAATAATCATTAACAGTATAAAAAGAATTATGGAGAAGCCACTGGGTGAGCTGTTTTTTAAATTTATTCTCCGGCAACTCGACAAATGTTGATGGCAACTTGTTAAATAATTTTGGTGCCATGTAAGCGACATTTTTTTGGAAGAGTCGGAGATTACTCTTTGGCATAACAAGTTTATTTTTTCTGCTACTTCGTACATGTTCCTTGACCTGCGCACAGGAAATGTATAGTTCTGGGTGTTGTTTAACAAACATGCAAGCCTCCAGAATATATAAGCACGGCAAGGGTAGGATTCCAAGTTTTTTGAAAAGAGGCTTACATGACTGTCTACACCCAACGTTACATAAGGCTCGTATACATTTTTTTTGAGCCTTAAAAACTCTTTCGATTTCGCATGAGTTGCCCCAAATTATCAAGCCATAACGCAGCACAGAGGAAACAAAGCCATAATAGGCGTTCAACGCTGTTTGAAGCGATGCAACTTGACGAAGTCTATACAGTGCAAAAACAAATCTATTAATTTTCTTACTTATATTATCGATATGCTTTTTCCAATTCAAGTTCTCGTCAATTGTGATGCCTAGGAACTTTGTCGAATTAGTTATTTCAATTTTTTGGCCGCTACTGTTTATATTTAGACTAAGTCTAGGGCTTGAATAAGTCTTGAATTGAACCACCTTTGTCTTTGCGAGATTTACTTGCAAATTATTCATATGAAGCCACTGCAAAACACGTTTTAGTGCACAATTGACTTCATTTTCAAACGTATTTCGGTCGTTGCATTTGATCAAAAGTGTACAATCGTCGGCAAATAGTATGCATTTCTGGTCGACGTAGTTAGCTAAATCATTTATATACAATAGAAACAACTGCGGACCCAAGATACTACCTTGCGGCACTCCACATCTGCTTACTTTTAGCTGAGAACGAACAGATATTTTCTCATTTTCTACAATTCTACAAAGTTCCGTACATTGCTTTCTTTCATCCAAGTAACTATTGAACCAATTAAGTGCCATTCCCCGAATTCCATAGTTTTCTAGTTTTGTAAGTAATAATTTATGATGGACTAAATCGAAAGCCTTGGACATGTCTAAAAAGAGAGCAATGGTAGGAGTATTAGCATTAAGACTTTCAGTTACACTTTTGATGAATGAATAACAGGCTAGGGTTGTCGATTTACCTTTTTGAAAACCGTATTGTTCGGTATTAATTATGTCATATTTTCCAATAAATGCATTTAATTTCCCAGCCATGATTTTTTCAAATATTTTAGCAATAACTGGTATTAATGTGATAGGTCGGTAATTATCTGCCGTGTCTCCTTTTTTGTATAGAGGCTTTACTATTGATATTTTCAACCTGCTAGGACAAATACCCTTTTCCATTGATATATTTATTAAGTAGCACAAAGGTATTGCTAACTTGCGAGCACAGAGCTTAAGTACTTTGGTGTTTATATCAAATGTAGGTATGTATCTATGTATAATTTATATGTATATAAATTAATCTCAGAAATGTATACAATGTACGCGCTTAACTTTCCGACGGTTGCATGAAATTGGATAATTCTTTTTTTGTTATGTTCCTTATCAACTTCCTTAAGGTTTGTATAGGAAATCCACTGAAATGAGATGGGAATGGGAAGAACCACGGCGAATCGTGGGCGGGTCGTTAGTTTACAATTAAATCCATTATCAGTTATCTAGTATCCACAGTACAAGCTTTGTTTAGTTTGGAACTAAAATGGTACTTAGTGTATAATATATCCAGGAATATTTATCATTAATTATAGCACCTAAATACATACTCCAGTCCTCAATATTTCCTTTTTGATTATATCATCTGTAGGATTTATAGGTTTTGATGCTTCAAGTATCGCAGACTCCTTCGCCACAGTTAACACCATTTCTGGGGATGCCTGTTTACCATACGAAACGTAATTAAAATTAGAGCCGATAAGAAGCTTTAAAAGAAAAGAAGACTGTGAAATAGACCGTTTTATTATAGATTTGTAAATGCAATTAATGAATAATGAAATTTCTTTGGCCTTTTTAAAAAAAATGCTTTAAAATAAATCCTCGTCGACAACCCTTATTCATCCCACTGCTGGGATCCGGGTTTCCTTTTAATTGAAAGGGTATAGAGCATATTTCACCACGCTGCTCAACTGCAGGATTCTGTGAGGTGGAGGTGCTTCCCCAATCGGGCAGCTTCCAAAATAAGAAATGCCTTACATCATCATTAGGTCATTTTTAGTCTCCACTACAGGAGCACGACCCTCTCTCGTCCGTCACAGACAGGAGGATTTGGCTTACACTCCCCACGCTGGCCAGACGGGTTGGGGAAGCCTGCCCCCTTACCACCATCTCTTATTGCGATTCAATAAATGGATAGATTGCTTATTCATACCAATGAATAAGCGACTCTATTTCAAATGCAATAGAGTCGTTTATTCATTGGTATGAATTATTCATTATAGATTGCTTATTCATACCAATGAATAAGCGACTCTATTTCAAATGCAATAGAGTCGTTTATTCATTGGTATGAATAAGCAATCTATTCATTTATTGAATCGCAATAAGAGATGGTGGTAAGGGGGCTGATCGTTGTTTTATAATGTATTTCCCTTAGTCGCCTTGTACGACATCCACGGAAAGAGATGGAGTGATTCTATTCTAGTCTGCCGGAAACCACACGACCAATGCCTTACTTCTATGAGGTATGTAGGTAAGGCATTGGTCGTGTGGTTTCCGGCAGACTAGAATAGAATTAATTTAATTTATTTAATAAAAAGTTGGTACGAAATGTGTTTACCTTTTCTGGAACGAGTTCATTGTTCATCCCAAATCTCAGGATATTGTTATTCTACAACAAAATAATTTGATTTATTGAAAGCACGCCGTTTCTAAATAAATAATATATAATAAATATTTCTGGGCAATTTACACAGCGCCATCTAGTCCCAAATTAAGCGCAAAGCTTGTGTTATAGGCACTAGACAACTGATAAACATACGTAAATATATTTTTTTTTTGTTAAATACATACTTATGATACATAGAAAACACCCAGACCAAGACAAACAGACATGTTCATGTACACAAATGTTTGTCCTATGTGGGAATCGAACCCACAAGCGTTGGTGTCGAAGCCACGTCATTGACCGCTACGCCACCGAGCTCATCAAAGTAACAAAAACGTTTTAAAGTAACAAAATGTCTGTTGGATCTATCCTGCATAACGGGGTCCGTTTATGAAGATGATGATGATAATCAACCATGTATTCGTATTGACCATTCATACATTTAGACCATTTTTTAGGGTTCCGTACCTCAAAAGGAAAAACGGAACCCTTTTAAGATTACTTTGTTGTCCGTCTGTCTGTCTGTCTGTCATCTGTCTGTCTGTCTGTCTATCTGTCTGTCTGTCAAGAATTTCTATGTCGAGAATGCGTGGAGGTATCAAGCTGAAATTTGAACTGTATACTCAGGTCTACGGTCCCATGAAGATGTAAAAAAAATCGGCCGTTTATTCAGCAAAAAACGCATATTTCGACACTCTTAAGGGAATCAAAACCTATAAGTAGGTGATTATTGGGAATTATAAAACATATATATCTATAATGTTTGTAAAATATACAGACTAGTATTTTCATTTTTCATGCAACCAAAAATACTAACACTCTGATCTCGCTGTCGCTCGATCATTGTCGTGTTAGTATTTTTGGTTGCATGAAAAATGAAAATACTAGTCTGTATATTTTACAAATATTATAGATATATATGCTTTAGAATTCCCAAAAATCACCTACCATAAAATAAATGGAGACATCTTCAAATAAATCTTACCGCTCGCTCAGCTCACACGTTTCCACTGATCGCATGCGATTAACAGTGTACAGTGCAATACACCGTACAGTTGTTGTTTTGAAACTGTTACGTTAAACATCGCATGTTTGTATATAAATGTGGATATCATAAATATGTGTCATTCTGTCAAAGGCAGTTTATACGATTACAGCTTGTACGATGAAATTTATTGAGCAACGTCAGAGATTAATTCTGCCAAAAATTTGTTCTGACGCGGAAACGGTTGTTCACAGACATGGGACTCTCTTACCTAATACAATTCGATGTATAATTTGTGGCCCGTCAAATTGTGGGAAAACAAATGTTGTTATAGGTCTTCTGTTGCATGAAAATGGTTTAAGATTCAAAAACGTTTACCTTTATTCTAAAACACTATACCAACCTAAATATAAATATCTAGAAAATGTTTTCAATTTAGTACCCGACATAACCTTTGCGAAATATCAAGACAATGAACTCATACTGAGCCCTCATGATGCAAAACCAAATTCGGTAATAATATTCGATGATGTTGCCTGCGAGAACCAATCAAACATTCGGGATTATTTTGCTATGGGTAGACATAAATCTATAGATTGTTTTTATTTGAATCAAACTTACAGCAAAATTCCTAAACAGCTAATTAGAGATAATACAAACCTGTTAGTTCTATTCAAACAGGATGACATTAATTTACGTCATGTTTATGATGAACATGTTAACACAGACATGACCTGGTCCGAGTTTCGAGAAATGAGTTCAAAAATATGGTCGACACCTTACAATTATGTAGTAATCAATAAAGACTGTAATAAAAACAATGGTTGTTACAGGATGAATTTCGATACTTTTGTAACCTTCGATACCAATTAAATGATTTGATATAAATAGGTTTTCATTAACAGATATATTCACTTGACCTGCGATTGCGTCAGCAATACATTGTAAACGAATATTATTTAATTCATTATGGAAAAAGAATTAAAAACACAGATCGTGCAAGTAGCTGATGCTGTTAAAAGAAAGATAAAGGATATGCGTTCCACCGATTCTCATAATGAAAAATTATTAGAAACTGTCTTTAAGCCCATTACCAACCCATTACATGAGATAATTAATGGAAAGAACCGCAATGTATCTTTGGACGATACACCAACACAGAGTTATGAAAAAGATCAAAATTCTTCAGTGGATTCACATTTCAATAAAACACTTAAAATTCGTAAATCAGATAACGATTACCGGCAAGATATTTCTGACGAAGAAGTCGATATTGATGATATTGAAAATGGTAATAAAATTAACACCAGCAATCTGTCATTTAGGACAATTGAATCAGTGCCTAGCCCAACAAAAAATACTTCTTCGTGGTCGCTTTCTTCAGACATATATGAGGATGTTCCGTTCGGAATCAGAATAGATCGTGGCAAACTAATGATGGGCACATCTCGTGTTATCATAAACAATGATGATGATACAATATTAGTAGGAGGACTTAAATACAACAAAACGCCTGGTCTTAGCGAAATATTATTCAAAAAAGTACCCCAACTGGAATTGGTAACAGATGAAGATCGTCAAGCATACAAAGCTCTGCTTTTAGAAACAAATGCTCATAGAAGAGATTTTGATCCTAGAAAACCAATAAAGACAAATAAAGGTCGAACCTATTTACAGATTATAAAACCGCTATTTAAGTTACGTAAGCCTTCCTCGTCTTCTATATCTTCGACTGCTAGTGTTGTAGGCAACGTTAGTGAAGGTGAAGGATTGATTTTAAAAAAGAGAATGAAAAAAAATACAGATTATGTTTATTGGGATGATCCTAATGAACTAGTTGAAAGATTGCAGTTGTTGATTGCATCCAAAGATGCTGGCAACACTGGTCTAGATAATGAAATCATATCAATTCTCGAAGAATTACGAGAAAGTGGTATTATAAATTAAAAGTAGTTAGTTATTTATTTTATATTATTTTCGGCAATTGTACACGACAGACGTGTGTTTAATATGAACATAGATAAATTCGGTCACCATGTTCATAAAAGATTACGTGTATCGGAGATATTAAATAATTCAGAAAACTATTTAACTAAGACTTCCACAGGCGAATTTAATGCACAATCATCAAGATTAACTGGAGTTAAAGAACCTGTAGTTCCTGATGATGCAACCAATAAAGAATATGTGGATAGAAAGACTGCAAATTATATCACAAAAGGAGAATTTAAAGCTTTGTTAGATGCTTATAAATCTGATTTAGAAGGCGTAAAATTAGATATTAGGCAAAACATAAACCGAATTGAACAAACATTTTGTACTATAGACTACATCAATAGATTGACTATTTATAACAAATTGAAAATTAGGCCGTAAGATGTCAAAGCAAAAGGTGGTTGATGAGATTCATAAACCAGCTCGTCGAAATTTTGTTCGACGTTCTGTTGTTTTAAAAGGTATAGATGACCTATGGCAAGCCGACCTAATCGATCTGAAGGCGTTTAAAAAGTACAATAATGGATTTACGTTTATTTTAGTGGTTATCGATTGCTTTGCTAAATATGCTTGGGCGATACCACTAAAAACTAAAACAAAGAAAGAAGTTGTTGAAGCGTTTACTGAAATTCTAAAATCAAGTGGGCATAGTCCTAACAACTTACAAACTGACATGGGAACTGAATTTTATAATGATGAATTTCAAAAACTTATGAACTCACTTAATATAAACCATTACTCATCGTACTCAACTAAAAAAGCTTCAATTGTAGAAAGGTTTATAAGAACATTAAAGAATAAACTACATCAATGTTTCAATTACAACGGTAATTATAAATGGAAAGGAAAAACTTTGGAGGGCGCCTTAAAATCATACAATAATACTCTGCACAGTGTTACCAAATTTAGACCAGTAGATGTTAATAAGAAAAATGAGAACCTAGTTAAAAATAATATTAGGATTTTTTATAAAAGACCATTAAAGAAACGCAAAAATAAATTTAAAGTAGGTGATTATGTAAGAATAAGTAAATATAAGAGCTGTTTTGAAAAAGGTTATACACCTAACTGGTCAACTGAAATTTTTAAAATTAAAAATGTAAATAGAACCAACCCGGTAACATATAATATAGAAGATCAAGAAAAGCATAATATATTGGGTTCATTTTACCAAGAAGAGTTGCAAAAAACGAAATACCCGAATGTATATTTAATCGAAAAAGTTATAAGAAAAAAAGGAAATAAACTATTTGTAAAATGGTTAGGTCTTAGTGATAACAAAAACAGTTGGGTGAATAAAAAATCTATTGTTGAGTAATATAAGGTCTTTTAATTTAGTTACCTTGTCATTATATTTCTAGATATGCAAGGAGGAGGACTCGTAAATAGTTTAATAAATAATTTGCCGTTTGAGCTTCATTTACCAGGCTACAATTATTGCGGTCCGGGCACGAAATTGAAGCAGAGGTTATTAAGAGGTGACAGTGGGGTTAATCCATTGGACGAAGCTTGTAAATATCACGACATCGCATACACAAAGTATAATAATATTTCCGATCGTCATAAGGCAGATTTACAATTGATGAATATGGCCAAGAAGCGGTTACATTCTAAAGATGCTGGTAAAGGAGAAAAATTAGCTTCTTGGTTGGTTAGTAAAGTTATGAAAGCTAAACTGAAGACCGGTTCGGGAATTAAGAAATTTAAAAGAGTTATTTCAAAAATCAAGTCACAGATCGCAAAACTGAAGTCTAAAGATAACACATCGGCTATTAAACACGCTTACAAGATTGCGAAAAAATTGATTCCCAAAAAATGTCACGTTCGTTTGCCCAGAATTATTCCGATTCCAAAAACAGGGGGAATTTTACCTTTAATACCAATTTTTGCCGGTCTATCTGCACTTGGAGCCTTGGCAGGAGGTGCAGCTGGTGTAGCCAAAACAATAAATGAATATAAAGCAGCACAAAAAAATCTAGAAGAGTCTGTACGTCATAATAGAACCATGGAAGCTATTGCCATAGGAAAAGGTCTTTACGTCAAGCCCTATAAAAAAGGCAATGGATTATTTATAAAGTCTCAAAAAAACTAAATAATAGGCTACCTCGGCGTGCTCTTACTAATATTGACATTATAAAACATACTAAAAACCTACCATACTTTCGAGGAGTTTATATGAGAGATACATTGCCTCGTAAACCAAGATCGTTAGAGTGTGGTATAGTAAACTTGGATAGTCACAAGAATAATGGAACTCACTGGGTAGCCTATGCAAAAATAAATGACTACTGCGAATATTTTGATAGTTTCGGGGACTTGAAACCTCCTGTGGAATTGACTAATTATTTAAGAGGATGCAGTGACGTATATTATAATTATTCCAGATTTCAAAAATTCAATAGTGTAAATTGTGGTCATTTATGTATAAAGTTTCTGTTCACCTTTTGGAATAAATACACTATATAAAGATATTATTTATTACATGTTTTCATTTCTATCATGTCTTTCACGCTGTCTATAACTGGTAACAACTCAGTATTATCAACAAGCTACTCTCCTACGCTAGAACTTAACGGTGAATACGAATGCGCTTTGTTACATTTTTCTACGTTTAATTCCATACCTAACATCACGAATAAAAATAATAAATTCTATTATGGAACCAACGAAGTTATTGAAATTCCTGAAGGGACGTATGAACTTCAAGATATATGCGATTATTTACAATCTCGCATAAAAGAGTGTGTTTTTAAATTATACTGTAACAATAACACACTTAAGACGACAATATACTGCACTAAAGATATTCATTTTGAAAAACATGATTCTATAGGAGATTTATTAGGTTACGGCAAAGGTATTTTAAAACAAAATATATTGCACGAGTCGCTGCTTCCAGTGAACATTCTATCGACAACCGTAGTAAGGGTAGAATGTAACATTGCAAGCGGTTCCTACATAAACGGAAAATCAAGTCATATAATTCATGAATTCGCACCCAACGTACCTCCTGGTTATAGAATAATAGAAATACCAAAAAATATCATCTATTTTCCAGTGAACAGAAACACAATCAATTCCATTAGCATAAGGATAGTGGATATACATGGTAATTTAATTAATTTCCGTGGTGAAGAAATAAATTTATACTTACATTTACGAAAAAATGATAGACTATAATAAAAACGAAGCTCCACGTAACCAGAAACTTAGTCGTAATCGTGCTATTCAGAAGGCAGCACATACGCACTGTATTAAAAAAAAACTAACCGCAGCTAACCAAAAATTTCTTAAATCAATTGGACTTCTAAAATGAATATTTTAAATATTGCTACATCACCTTTTTGTGACAATACCATTGAAGGTATTGAAACTCATTCATATAAACCGTATATTACAAGTTTCAATAGAAATGATGAAATCCGAATACCTATAAATCAACAAGACTTATATCTACTACCTAGCGCCAGTTATTTATATATTGATGCTCATTTTAAAGTGACAAAAAACGATGACAGTAAGGAAAGACAACCGGTTATCAATTTAACAAATAATCCGTTATTATTCCTTTTCCAAGATATACGATATGAGCTAAATGGTATTGAGATTGATAAAGTTAAAAATGTAGGTATAACAAGCACCATGAAAGCATTTGTATCGATGAATGAAGCTGAAGCGAAAATGTCTAAAACATGGGGGTGGGATATACATGGACACAAGAATAATCATGGCGGATTCATCAATGCCTCTATTCCACTTAGCAGCATTTTAGGATTTGCAGAAGACTACAGAAAAGTCATTGTTAACTGCAAACATGAACTCGTTTTATTGAGAAGCAATACAGATCTTAATTCAGTGCTACTTAATAATGGTGAGATAGTATCAATTGATGTACGTAAAATTTGTTGGCGCATGCCTCATATCAAGGTATCGGACAAAGAAAAAATTAATTTACTTAGACTTCTTGAAAAAGACAGACCTATTCAATTGGCGTTTAGAAATTGGGATCTTTATGAGTACCCTATGTTACCAAAGACCACCAAACACACTTGGTCGATAAAAACTTCGTCGCATATTGAAAAACCTAGATATATTATATTAGGTTTACAAACCAATAGAAAAAATAATGCTTTTAAAGACATGACCAAATTCGATCACTGTAGTTTACGAGATGTTAAAGTTTATTTAAACTCTACATATTATCCATATGAAAATTACAATACTAATTTTACAAACCATAACTTTGCTTTAATATACGAACAATACATAAACTTTCAACAGTCTTATTATGGACGTAGAGGGTGCTTGTTGACTGCTACAGAGTTCAAAGAAATAGCACCACTTTTTGTAATAGATTGTTCAAGACAAAACGATACTATAAAATCTGGACCAGTAATAAATATTCGGCTGGAAATAGAGAGTGATCAAGAAATACCTGATCAGACTTCTGCATATTGTCTCATTTTGAATGATTGTTTAATTGAATATAAACCTCTTAGTAATATCGTACGGAAGTTATCATGAGTTCAATAATTTTTGTAGATATTCAGGGGTTTAAAGATCGTTATAACCAATTTATAATAAAGGAATTAGCATTGTGTACCGAGGACTTTGCTCAGGTTTTTCTAATAAAACCACCATATCCTTTTACGAAACTAACTGTTGAAGAAAAAAAGAAAGTGAGGTGGATAGAACGTCATAAAGGTATTACCTGGAGTCAGGGAAATTTTGATTACCGTCAGTTTCATACTCTAATCGCGCCAATTTTGCAAAATAAAACAATTATAATGAAGGGTCTTGAAAAACAGAAATGGTTACGAGAATTATGTGATAACTGTATTTTAATAGATATTGAAAGTAAAGGATGCCCTAACTTTGCAACATTGTATTGTAACTATCGAAGTAATTTTAATTGTTTATTTCATAAAAAATATTGTGCACTCAAAAATGTTACATGTATAAAAAAATGGTACTTGGAAAACTGTCCTCAATCCATAAATGAATAAAGTTATATTTCTATTTAACTTAGCTCATGTACTAGTTTGTATTTTTTAATAATTAGTGTTTATTAAGTTATAAGCAGTATTGTTGAATAAATAATAACATCAATGTAATGAAAAGTCTTTTATTTTAACTTATTTTCTAGTACTCTAAGCATTGCATGCTTTTTACATTAGTTCGATATTTAGACACTTAAGACATAATTCTATTTATTTACACTATGATTGTAGTATCTCTATCATGTTAAAAAAAAATATTGTTACATTATTTAATTACATAACCTAATAATTATTATTATTTATTTTAAAAATATCGATGACACCTTATCTTATATACATAATATTTTATTTACAAAATTTAAATATAATTATTTAGATATAAATTTAAGTACCTAAAGAAAAAACATTTAAATGATTTATTTTATTAACTTAAAAATTATCACCACACAGTTGTTTGGAAATTTTTCGAACAAGATTTTCTGTGAGATCCATTATTTCATCTACACAGTCTTTAACAATATATTGAGCACTTAGTATCACATTATCGCTTTCACTACACGATATTTCTGACGTATTTCCACAATCTTTTGCCAAGTCAATAACTTCTAATCTTATTAATTTGGTGCCACGTTGCTTTTGTTTGTTAATTACATAGGATGTTAATGACATCGTACTTTTTTTTCTTTTTTGTTTTTTCTTTTCTGCAGCAATTTCTTTCCTGTTATGGGTAATCAAATCTTGTATAGGCGTATACAGATCCAAATCCAAACCTTCATTAGGATCTTGACCGCACTGAGAGAATATTAAGGTTTCTTGTGAATCCACCATGATCTGTAAAAATTAGAAATATATTAGTCAACACAACAACAAGATCATAACACTAAGTTGACAATGAAATAATAAATAATTATTATATAAACTTTATAAACTAGATACACTTACAAATTACGTGAAAATTGAACTGTCTTGTCCAAATGTCTCGATGAAAATGATTGTTGTTTAATAAAAGAGCAGCAAGAAATTTACCTAAATGAACCGGTACGGACGTGTTTGCATAATCACAAAGCGATGTATTTGAGAATGTGGTGTCATCCACCGTGTCACCTGATAGTATGGTGTCATATACCTACCAATAACGATAATTGTGCAACACAAAATTAGCAATTTATTTAAACAGGTACAAACATGTTTTCACGTGGACGACGGGTCGCATGAATACCTATATAATTTTAAGCAAATCAGCAGTATCGAATATCCAGAATGTATTCATGATTTTACATCGATCGCAAGACGACCTTTGTGGCGTAGTGTTGAGAGAACTAGGCTACTGCTCGCAAGGTCCTGGGTTCGATTCCTGGCTAGATCAATTGCTAATTTTATGAATTGATTTAGGATCTGGATGATGACTAGAGAATTTATACATCACCCGTCTATCATCACAAGTAATACTACATTTTCTATGATATATTCAATTTCATTTGTACTTACATAAAATTATTTTTAGTAAGAGTATTTATTTAATATACTCGTACTAAAAAATAATTTTATGTGATTTAGATATTTAATAATTACTGATATAGGTACTTTTATATAATGAATACCACTTTTGAATTACTAATGAGTGGGTAATATATGAAATAAAAAAGACTGTTTAAATATTGATATATTTATTATCTGTAACTTGTACCACAAATTTAATTCTTGAAATAATTAGCCAAAAACATAAAATATAGCCCAATAATAATAATAAAGTGAAAATATTTATTATATAATTATGTTATTATGCAATAATAACGAAACTATACATTTTTTAATTCTTATATAATTAAGTATTTATATACATATCTATTTTATTTAATATAGGCTTAATTTACATGCTTAAAAATTACACAATACATGATATCAAGTATGTTAGCAATCGCGGACTACAACAGGCTGATACTCTTATCTCTCACGGATCTACAGTAATGTTCCAAAACATTTTATTAATATGCGTTTTACTTATAATTAAAAATTTATGAAAGTTCTCCATGTAAGTATGTATCTATAACAATAATGATACCATAATATTTATAAGTTCTTATCTGTTATTAATGTAATCATTTATTACATTATCGCTTACAGATAAAATAACTGGCGCAGTAATTTATTTATTTTCTTTAACCAGTCTAATTTTAAATTTTACTAAACAGTTTAAAAAAAGCTAGAGGAATGCCCCCAAGCTAAAGTGGATATTTTATCTTTCAGTATAATGCGTTTATCATCGTTTGAAGATAAAGCTACTTTATCAACTGCTTGAGTAAAAATTTCGTGTTTTAAAGACTTAAATACTACTTGTTTTTTTCTAAGCAGCTTATTGCACATTAATACTGTATTATAATCTTCAAAATTAATCTTATTTACCACACATTTCTTAATTCCTTTAGCCTTTTTTAATTCCATGTCTTCAGTTTTCACACAATATAACTTTGATCTCAATCCTACGAATTCAACTATAAGTTTTCCTTCCATTTCATCTTTGAATAAACCAGGGATCTTTTTATTTTGAGGAACTATATTAAACCGGTTATTTTCCTTGTAATTACTCGTGTCAAGATATGACTGAAAATTAAACTTCATATCACTATATACGTCCATTGTTTCTATTGAATACAAAAAACTGTCAGTGTCAGTATAACATAGTTTTAATCTGGTACCATAGAATGGTTTCATAATAGAATAATGAAAATCATACATATGATTTTTAGATATTTCTAGAACAGTAAATCCTATATAAATAGGTTTATCTAAAATAACTACTTCCGGTTTCATTTGTATAGCTACGAAATTTTCTGTAAAAATTGTAGCATTTTGAAAATTTGGTCTTGCCACTAACTGTTCAGCTGTGTAATATTTTTTCGTTTTATTTCTATTATCATCCCATCGATTAATCAAATGCACATTTATTCTTTTTTCTGTGTCTTCTAACGTTTTTCCGAAAATACTATTGTTTAATAATTTAAAGAAATCTTGTTCAAATTTAAATTTAGACTTTTGACGCAATTCTGTATTTAAATCTATGTACTGTTTCAAAAACTGACCTTGTTTAAATTTTATTACCCGATGAATTTTTTTTAAGATCATTCCATGTCGTATGCAAGTTTTTAAGTGTATATAATGGATGACATAATTAAACTTGTCATATAAATTAGGAATTAATTTAGGGCATTTAGAACCAGGTGGCGTGAATTTCTGAGGACAAAATGGTAAGTCATTATGCAGTTCGTGTAGATGCTCTGGATATTCTAAATCGACTTCCAAAATGTAGCCGTAAGCAGAGTCATCAGGTACTGTGAAAATATTAAGTTTATCTATTTCTACCTGATTAATTAATTCGAAATTTGAATATGGCAAATAAGAACACATTGCATATCCATATAAATTGTTACAGTCAATATACAATAAATAGTTGTCAGGTTCGGATGACTTATAATCTGATAAATACTTGTTATTTGCCTTAGAATATCTAGTGGAGCATAAACATACCCCTCCGCGGATTCCTTGTAGAATCATGCGTATTATTTCGAGATTATCTATTAGTTGTAATTTTACTTTTGTCAATAGTAGCATTGCATCAAAGCTTAAACTGGGAGCTGTCATATAAAATGCTGGATCTAGTCTGTAATTATTTTTGCAAGTTCGACGAAAATTTTCAAAAACATCTGCCAGTAACAACACGTCGGTTTTGAGATATAAGTCGGTATATTCACCCAAATTTTTCAACTCAAATGTTTTCCACACTAATTGAGCGTGTCTAAAATCACACTCGGAAATAATGTCATCACTTAATGTACTGTAAAAACAATCTCGTGGCGGTAGTTTTTTCTCATTATAACATTCCCAGTTGGTCATATACTCGTAAGGATATAAACCTTTGCGTGTTAAAAGATTGAATTGACATTTTTTGGAAAAATGATGAGATAAGTGTACAAAATCGTTTTTATTTAATGTTTGAATAAGTTTTTCTAAGCTGGTACCTAAAAATTTAAAAGAATCTACAAATCTGATAGGCATATATTCCTGATTTCCTATTTTTAAAAACTTCGTGAAAGAAATATAATTTTCTTTATTTTTTGCTATTACTTTTATTTTGCCAGGTGTTTCTCCTAACTGTCGAATGAATAAATGACTATCATATCCGGCTAAGTTGTGAAAAAATACTGGAACAAATTTTGGTAATCTAAATTTGAGGTTACAATATGTGTGACTTATACCGCGTATTTTGCCGGTTAAGTGGTTGTGTTCCATTACTCTGTCATCAAGCAGCAATTGATTACATAGGAAGCAATAAGATGACTTCTCAAAATATTTCTTTTCCTCTTCTGTCAATGGTATCATTGGAACAGGTTGATTTAAAATAGTGTTTATTTTAGTTACGTCTATAGCAAGATTTTGAAGGAATTTTTCGACACAATCGCGGCCGCGATACGATACGTATTTATTAAGAGAGCTATCGTACGAACAGACAATATAATAAGCGAAAGCGGCTGGTAAATGTTTTTGTAAGACAGTTGTTCTGTGCGAATCGAGTTCATCGGCAGTGGATTTGGGTTCTAGCAAAGATTCAAAATCTGCATAGATAACGAAAGGCATATCTTGCAACCGTTCGTAATGTTTGAATTGGATAACAGTGCCTGAATCAGGAAGCATTGTCCGAACACCACCACAAATATGAGAATTGAATTTAATTTCCTTATCAAAAAATATCATGCAATCGTCACAAAAGTAAATTTTACCATGGTGTTTAGTAAGTTGCGATCTAAGTAAGATACTTAATTTTTTTATTAAACAATAGTGCTTAAATTGACCTTTTTCTAACAGTAATAAATTAATATGATGTCTTTTTTTATGTTGCGTCCTATAAAGAGGTCCAACAATATCAGATTTATTTCCAAGACCATAAACATTAACGCTAATATGATGGTTATTTTTTTCGAAGGTCTTAATATCTGAAATCCCTACTGGGAACGTCATATTTTGAGTGTTGAGAATGTTATCATATCGCGGATAGGAAGATGTTCGTTGGGGGTTTATTTTAGCGGGAAATAACGCTGCTATTATACACCATAAGAAGCAATACGCATCATCATTTTCTATATTTACGCAAGCGTGCTTAGATTTTAAACGTTTCGGTAACTCAATAAACCGGGCAGCTCTCAGAGGGTTGTATTTGTTAATATTGACTTCTAAGTACAGATTACGTATCAGAGTCCAGCCGCTATCTCTTTCCTGAAAATCATCAATTTTTGTTACAATTGTATCAACGATTTTTGAGAACATATCACTAAAATCATAATTGTTATAGATTACTAAGTTTTCAGTAGCAAATGATTTTACTTCGGTAGTATTGTTATTTGGTAAATTAAATTCGGCAAACAGCTCAAAGTTGACTTTAATAGATTGATAAGTATCTTGTCTAGCAGATATTAATTGCTGCACGCGAGAACGCAACCTTCGTAAGAACTGCACCGGTGGACATGCACCACCTTCATTACCTTTCGGTCGCACTCTATAGGATGCTATCCGATTACGGAATGCGCTACTTATTTTTTCAATTCCGTCACTTAATTCGATAGCGCTATTGTTTTTATGAATGTTACTTCGTAAATGTGCTGAAAATGCACTACTTTTAATAGATATGTCACAAACTGTGCAATATATTGTACGTTTTACCATTTTTTATATTTAATTGGTATAGTATAAGTAAAGCATACAAAAGTCAAAATGTTAACTTTAATGTGCTCTTGACAGCACCAATTTGTTTAAATGGATTCGTGTGGTATGTAAGAAAAACTAAGTAGAAACGTGGAAATAAAATTAGGAAATAATAATCATAATAACTATATTTAGGTTTATCAATTATATCTATTTCTTAAAAGTAAAAAAAGTACCCTCAGCGGTAAACTTCTTTTTACAACGTTTGATGGACTCCTTTAAAGGAACCAATTCTGGTGATTCTGACTTTCCCTGATATTTTAAATTAAGAACCGCATGTTTCCATCGATCCTTGGGATCAACCGTTTTAATATCGCTTATATTATATATTTTGAGCTCTACGAAAACACCCCCTTCTAAATTTGCCGTGCGTCGAAACACACCGTCAGCGACACGGCGCGTCAGCACTGACTGCAGAGGGGGCGGTGATGCGCAACGATGGGCTTCGACGGATTCGATGTCACTGTCGAAGTTCAACTGCTACCCGGATGCCTTCTACGCAGTTTTGTTATTTTTTTTTCGATGAAGCTTTTGTTGCACCCGGGGACTTAAATTTTGAGCTCTATGAAAACATCCCCTTATAAATATACCGTGCATCGGAACACATCGTCAGCGACACGGTGGGTCAGCACTAACTGCACAGATTGTGGTGATGTTTGACTCCTAGTAGTAGTCTTTGACTCGTAGTATAGTATAAGTAAAGAATACAAAAGTCAAAGTGTCAACATTAATGTACTCTTAACAGCACCAATTTATGTAAATGGATTCGTATGGTATTTAAGAACAACGAAGTAAAAATGCGGTAATAAAAATTAGTAAATAATGATGATAATAACTATCTAAGGTATTATTATCAACTATTTCTTAAAAGAAAAAAATCTACCCTCCGTTGTAAACTTCTTTTTACAACGTTTGATTACCTCCTTTAAAGGAGCCAATTCGGGTGATTCCGACTCCCCCTGATATTTTAAATTCAGGACCGCATGTTCCCATCGATCCTTGGGATCAACCGTTTTAATATCTCTTATGTTATATATTTTGAGCTCTACGAAAACATCCCCTTCTAAATTTGCCGTGCGTCGAAACACACCGTCAGCGACACGGCGCGTCAGCACTGACTGCAGAGATGGCGGCGACGCGCAACGATGGGCTTCGACGGATTCGTTGTCACTGTCGAAGTCCAGCTGCCACCCGGATGCCTTCTTCGCAGTTTTGTTTTTTTTCGATGAAGCTTTTGTTGCACCCTGGGACTTCTTCTTCTCCTTTTTACCACTGTAAAAGAAACAGGTAATATGAGAATATATTTTCTACTAAAGCTATTTCCTTCTAAATACAATCAGGTCTATTCTAACTGCTTTACTAATATGGTCCACTAGATGGACCAACAGTCTGGCAAAAGACAGGAGGTGTCGATGAAAGCAAATAGCACAACGGGTCATTGTAGAAGTTTAAGGGTCTATGTTCAGCAGTGGACATCCTACGGATGAAATGATAGTGATGAAATTGTTCTATTCAATTAATTAATAAATGATAGACGTAAATATATTAACATACGTTGCTGTGCTGGCAGCTGTCTCCTCGTCAGATGAAAACACGTCCGCCAAACGTTTTCTGGAGCTACGCTGCTGCTGACTGTACTCGTATTCAGACCTGTAAGAGAAACATAATGAATACCAAGCATAAAAAGAAAAAACCTGCCGATGTGCAGCAGTGAACGGCTGAAATGTTGATACCATCTTTATACTTGTCGAACTGAAGTCAAGCAACGTCAACTACTACATGGCTTTAGAAGGTTATATGTCATTCAATCTCCTCCATGTTTTGGAGCGTATGTTGAGTTGAGCTCAACAGAATGGGTATAGGTAGATGTAATGTTGATGATGATGATGATGATGATAGGCGACAAACTTACGAACATGATTTCAGTGCAGTTGATCTTCGTTTCTAGTAACGGCTGGACAAAGGATGGCGAGCAGAGCGCTGACGGAACGGCTGCCAGAGCAGTTGACGGAGCAGCTGACGGAGCGGCGGAATATCCTCCATGCTTTGGAGCGTATGTTGAGTTGAGCTCAACAGAATGGGTATAGGTAGATGTAATGTTGATGATGATGATGATGATGATGATAGGCGACAAACTTACGAACATGATTTCAGTGCAGTTGATCTTCGTTTCTAGTAACGGCTGGGCAAAGGGTGGCGAGCAGAGCGCTGACGGAACGGCTGACGGAGCGGTTGACGGGGCGGCTGACGGAGCGGCGGTCGAAGTGAAGTGGTCGAAGATGAGCGCCTACTTGAGCTGTCGGTTGATTAGCGGATCTTCTTCTGGCAGAACGCAGTTGGCAGAGCGGCTGGAGATTAGCACCTGGTGCGGTACTCTAGCGAGGTGTAGGGTCTCTTGACTCAAGACTTGTGTGAAGTGAATTGTTCTGCAATGGCGTCCGCTTAAATATGCGATTATTAACGATTTCCAGGTATTGTCAACATTTAAACGAAGAAAAATCGCACTACAAAATTCTAACATATTTTTATATTATGTTTTATTTTTTGCAGACGCATTATTGAAATATATCACTTCCACATCCTAAAAGATTCTAATTACACCTCATAATTATGCTGAAATCCGTCAATTGGCTTAAGCTGTAGAGCGTGCCAAAGAATTACATACATACATGCATACTTACAGACATACATACATGCATACTTACAGACATACATACATGCATACTTACAGACATACATACTTTCACAGTTACATCCACACGCTCAAAAAATATTAACCTCCCTCTTCAACAATCGGGTAAAAGTATTATTTATATATACCTTTATATATAAACAATATTTATACCTTTTTATATTATTTATACATTTTATTACTAACGTGATATTTTTGTCATTAATCATAATATTTTATAATTTATCAATTGTTTATAACCTCTGGTTTTATTGATATGTCGGCAAATTTACGCGGAGTCGAAAACAAAAGTTTCGTATTCGGAGCGGTACTTTGAGTTAATTCAAAGTGGAAAAACAAAAGTTTCAAATTCATCGCAATCTTTTGATTACTTGATAGTCAAAGAAGGCCGACTTTGTAACCTAAGGCTGATTTCATATTGTGAATATCATTCTTAAGATTCTCTTTTTTTTATACTACGTTGGGTGGCAGACAAGCATACGGCCCGCCTGATGTGAAGCGGTTACCGTAGCCATATTAACGCTCACAACATAAAATATTGCTGCCAACGCAGCATCTCCTACCTTTCTGGTGATCTCACTCGCAGAAACACAACAACCCTCAAGGGAATTGTTATTTGGCTGCGGTATTCTGTGAGGTGGAGGTACATTCCCCAGTCGGGTAGCTTACAATTATGCTCCCTACCTCTCTTTTCGCCAGAGCTTCGTTTGTCAGTAAGCAGGGTGCACCGCGTGCAGGCGAAGTGGGCTGCGATATTCTGTGAGGTGGAGGTACATTCCCCAGTCGGGTAGCTTACAATTATGCTCCCTACCTGTCTTTTCGCCAGAGCTTCGTTTGTCAGTCAGCAGGGTGCACCGCGTGCAGGCAAAGTTGGTTGCGGTATTCTGTGAGGTGGAGGTACATTCCCTAGTCGGGTAGCTTACAATTATGCTCCCTACCTGTCTTTTCGCCAGAGCTTCGTTTGTCAGTCAGCAGGGTGCACCGTGTGCAGGCGAAGTTGGCTGCGGTATTCTGTGAGGTGGAGGTACATTCCCCAGTCGGGTAGCTTACAATTATGCTCCCTACCTGTATTTCCGCCAGAGCTTCATTTGTCAGTCAGCAGGGTGCACCGCGTGCAGGTGAAGTTGGCTTTGGTTCAAAGATGTTGATGAACTCCTTACACCCAAAATTTTTTTCTATATAATTTGTGGAAATATTTTTAAAAAATTAACTGAAGTACAATTTATAAAAATAAAATATTATAAAATGTACTACAGTTAATGTATACACACCTTTATAGTTGAGTACGTAATTGATATGAGTGCAAATTGCTGATCGACGTTTTGCGTCTGTGTGCATTAATGCAAATAGTTGATTATGTTGTTTTCGTAGAAGTAAAATTGCTGATCAACGTTTTGCGTATGTGTGCATTGTAACAATGGATAATGAAATCATTGCTTATTTGACAAAAATGTAGCAATGAACTATATCAAATGCGAATTTAGTCTTTATGTCATAAGCATTTAACTTACTTTTTGAATAACTTATTTTCCTAAGCACTACGTGTTCCCACGTTCGCTGCCATTATCAAGTTATTAGTCGTGGTGTGAACATCTCGTAATAGTGTCGTGGGTGATAGATAATGTCTATTGAAAATTGTGAGTAAAGTGAAATGGACAACATAACCCTGACGAATCGTGTCGATCTGTGCTATCTCAAACCAGCTACATGTGAGGTAAGTGGGCACGTGTGAGCTGAGCGAGCGGAAGTTGAAGTTGTCTCCATTTATTTCATGGTAGATAATTTTTGGGAAATCCTAAAAGATATATATCTTATTTTATGGTAGGTGATTATTGGGAATTCTAAAGCATATATATCTATAATATTTGTAAAAGATACAGACTAGTATTTTCATTTTTCATGCAACCAAAAATACTAACACGACAATGATCGAGCGACAGCGAGATCAGAGTGTTAGTATTTTTGGTTGCATGAAAAATGAAAATACTAGTCTGTATATTTTACAAACATTATAGATATATATGTTTTATAATTCCCAATAATCACCTACTCCTATAGGGTACTTCCCGTTGACCTAGAACTATGAAATTTGGCAAGTAACATCGTTATAGACTACAAGTACAGGAATAAATCTCAAAACTATACATTTGTAAATAGATCTTAAAAAATAGGGGTCTATATTTTTTATAGGGTGTCGAAATTTCAAATTGAAACTACTAGTTCAAATGGGGTATCATATGAAAGGGCTTGATGTACACATTGCAAAATATATTCTATTTATTTTTTTCGACGCATTATTTCTTATTTATAATGAAAAATATCAAATTTAATAATGATACTACGTACCTACGGAACCCTCGGTGGGCGAGTCCGACTCGCACTTGTCCGGTTTTTTTTTTAATACTACGTCGGGTGAAGCCGTTACCGTAGCCATATTAACGCTCGCAACATGAAATATCTCTCGCACGCCGCCCCACCTCCGCTGCCAACGCAGCAACTCCTTGCTTCTGGTGACCTAACTCACTCGCTGGAATATAACAACCCTTAAGGCAATTGTTATTTGACTGCGATACTCTGTGAGGTGGTGTACTTGCCCAGTCGGGCGCTTACAAAATAAGCGTACCCTACCTCTCTTTCGCCAGAGCCTATTTCGCTAGTCGGCAGGATGTACCACGTGCAGGTGACCTTTGGCTCTAACGATCGTGGTGAGCTACTGACACCCCTATTTGCATTTTAATAATTATGCTAATACTAGCGTTCGCCCGCATGATTGTCGGTTATCATGCAAACTTTATTGTATACCTAGATATTATGTATTATTTTATAATATTGATAATATTATCACACCCCGGTCACTCCATACAAACGTCACGTTGTAAATTACTTCATAAACAATGACGTCTGTGCAGAGCGTGAATGAGCGTGTGTTGTCTCAGATGGGAGGCAAGGTTGACACGAGGCAGCGGCAGGGAGTGGCCATATTGTACTTAGTACTATTACTTATACTGTGGTAATATGCTGCAAGATATCATTAAAGTGCATACAATTCGTGGTAAAAGCGTATATCGCTATTAAAGAGTTATTCCAAGAAGTCGTGCTAAAAAGCAGTAAACTGGCACTAGATCACGTTACCGGTTTTGTTGCTGAATCATTAGAAGCAATTAATCCAGTTACTTACAGGTATAGGATTTTAAGCAATGTGGGATGGCAGACATACTTTTTCCGTTGTTGAATTGAAACTGCTAGCTATCAGATAAATAAACTAAATGTCGCATCATGAGGTGTAAACTCACGTTTGCTAAATTTGATTATAGGCTCACTCGACGGATTTCCGCCAAAAAGTCTTCAAGCAAGACCAATTTTGTATTCTGGCTTTTTGTCGGTTGTGAACTAAACAAACTTTTCTAATTTAATGTATAATGATATTGATTCGAAATAATTTGATTAAAAGAAATAGTAGGTATATTATATTATGGTATGTTATATTATGGTGCTGCATGCAAGTGATCATTTGAGTGATTTAGCTAGTTTATAATAGAATCTTTCGGGGCTGTCAAATCATGCAAATAATGTCAAATCGTGCAAAATAGCAAAAAAAAAAAACTTAATAATGGAAGAACAGAAAGATTCCTTCCTGACGTTATTTCTCGGCATGTGTCCCTCCGAGAAAGAGAGAAATATTACAAAGAATATTGATTCCAGTGCCGTAAAGCTATTTGTTAAATTGACATTTTTCTGTGTTGCCATTAATTGATATCTTCCATCCTACTAATTTAATAAATTTTGCTAATTACGTGAAAGCACAGTATAAGTAATAGTACTACGTACAGTATGGCAACTCTCTGCCGCTCTCACTAGTCGACCTCACCTCCCCTCTGAGACAAATGTGGAACAGTTCACTAGGGATACCACAACGTACGAATTGACGTCGCTCGTATTTTATTCTCCATTCAGTTTAAAATAAAACATCAACAGTCACAGGGAGTCACAACAGTGGACGGATGTCTCAACACATAGGAAGTCAAAAAGAAAATTTTATTCGTTCCTTTTGGATGAAATAAGGTACAGATATTTTTTACATTTTATAAATTACCTAAAAGCATGTGGCAGCCATAGTTTCATCATAACTAATTCATGTCTGCCAGAGTAGGATACAAAATACAATTAATACGAGATGTGAACAGGATAGCAAAATTATATGTGTCAAAGAGCGCGTGAGCACGCAAGCGGTAATGCGACAGTGCTGCTCGAGTTATGTTTTTTTACAATAAAATTGTTTGTTCACATGTCATTGTTTTTGTGTGTGATTGTTGTAAATCACGTTTATTCTATGTGAATATAAATTACATAATGCATGCAGTTATATGAATAGTAAAAAGCTACAATTATTGAACATGAAATGTTTTACCATTTACAAGGAACCGGTGTTCGGAAGGCGGACATTGTATTTAGTGATGATTACAAAATATAAAATTTTGGGGAAGTTAGCAATGACAATTAAACAAGGCGTTTTGTGAATATTGAATGGAGTCAGTGTAGTGTATTTACTATGTCTGACAAAGAATTAAATAATGTCAGCCCTAGAGAACATCACGCAAACATAGGCACGTATACAGACGTCATTTGGTTTGTAATGAAAGGTGGTGAGCGGGAGATGATGCAAACGTCTGATTAGGTTTACATTTGGTTTATTAATCGTTCAGGTTACAATGACGATCTTATATATACTCTTAAATGCTATACCTATAAATACATATCTATTAGACATACACTACACGCCCACCGGGCAAAATAAAAAAAAAATATTTTCAGACAAATATTTTTTTTTGTATACAAAATTATGATTAATAATTAATTACCGTTACATAGAAAAATAAAATCACGAAAAAAAAATCTATGCAGGTTGAGTACAAATTAATACAATAAAAATATTATTTTAATCAAAATACTTCTATTCTCATGTTCAAGCATTGCAATACCTCTACACTCTATTTTTAGATCTGATTGACAAACTTCAATAACTCTACAATATACCATTCATAGCTATCATTCTCAGAAGTCATACTCTTACGTATTTCTCATCGTCAACACTAAATTGTCTTAACTTAAATTCTCTTACCATCATTTAAAATAATTGAGCATGTTTTTTTTTTTTAGCTCCGTGTATACATTTTATTATTTCATACAGTTAACTCTTTTATTATTATTATTTCTTCATTATTTTTATTCTTTTATTAAACACACTTTAATATCATTACAAAAGTAATCCAACATCCTCACGAAGGCATCTCGTGCGCGTCATGATCGGAAAGAAGGTTACGTAATTAATGATTTAAGAGAATTAATTTATGTATTCTTAACATATCTGTCACCTTTTATTCTATACAAGTCATTGTCATTCATAATACACTAATTCAATCCAAACCTTGGATTTTTATAGGATCCTACAACTCTTGGGTGATCAGTCCAATTGTTTATAGCAACCATAACAATCTCAGGTTATCACTAATATCTTATACAATCCTTTTATTCATCTTTTATCCATTCGTTTTCATTGTACACAAATTAATACAGACAATCATTTCGTTCATGACTTTCACATCTACATAGTTTTCAATTTTCAAATATTTCCAACTTCTTCTTCTTCGCATCTTTCGAAAAAATCACGCATACTATAAAATACTATAAGTATATTAAGAAATTGCATCTCGGTGGAATGCTTAAAACTGTCATTATATGTGTAAGTACAAGCATTGAACATAAATATGGTTGTTTGTATTATATAACTCGAAGTTTTTTAAAGCGTCTATACTTTTTGAAACTAATGCTAGCAAAAGGGAAAAAATCATTAGCGCATAATTCATAATGCAAGAATTTTATAATATAGGTATAATCAAGGTTATCAAATTCATATTCATTTGTTTACTTTGTACTTTGTTCCCAGTTCCTTTTATAGCGATGCATTCCGCACGTAATGCACTCGCACTGGAACGTTCCACTGTATCAGCATTTCTTATTTGATGCTCCGCAATCTATAACAACACTATATTTGGCAACTTGTACATTCCACTGACCTCTCATACACACAAGTTAATATAATAATAATATCTGGCAAATAAAATGTGATTATGATTAAGATTATAAAAATATTATTGAAAAAATAAATTAAACTAAAATAATTAATTATTAATTGTTACATACTCGTATTAGTAATATTGTTATACATATGTTCGATTTTTTTTTGAGTTCACACGTCTCTAATCTGAGTTTCAGAATTATTATAAACATAACTCATGATCGAAATATTGAAATTCTAAATTTATCTTTCCCATAAAAATATTAACATTATTAAACTACATTTTTTGTTATATGTAGCATAATTATATAAATATTCTATTATAATAATGAGGCATATTGTCGTTTCTATCACAATTTACCGGTAGCAACAAGACTATGGTTCTAAAATTGAAAGTGGGCATATTGAAGGTTTCATATTATAATACCTGCCACAGAGACTAAGTGTGATCTTAGTATAATCTAATGAACTACTGTTAATCCATTTTTTTTTTACCTTCTTAATCAAATGCATTCGCCATTTATTTATTTTTTGTACTAATTTACATTGGCATTTTTCCAATTGCATATAATTTTTAATACTATATTATTTTGCCTGTTATTTGTTATAATTTGCTTATAATTTATTTACAAGAATTTCATTTAAATGTAAATAAAAATATTTCTTAATTTTCCAATCATAGGTAATTATTAAGTTATTTATGGCTGTCATATTATGTAATTTTTCAGTTTACATGTAATTACAATATAGAAAATTACATTATTAATTTATTACTTATTCATTATATTATTTTTTTGTATCGAAAATTGCATGAACATAGAGATAAAATTAAATATACCTACATGATAACGACATACAATCAAGACAAAAATATATCTTTAAAAAAATATTAACACTAGAAAATGCATACTTTTAATTTATTAGTTTTTCAGTTCTCACCACACATTGTTTACATTTCACTCGAACGAATGCACTTAATTAATACTAGCACTGATTTAGCACTGGTTTTTTTTTACACTTTTTGCACTAAATTATTTGTTAGATTTCTCCAAAACCATTTCTCGCTTGGCTCGTGGCGGTGAGGCTCCTCGTGATGACACTCAAATACGAGCCTCTGGATTCGGTAGCCCGAGTAGTCAGATTACATTTTGGTACAAGACTGCATAATTTTCTTTATACTCGAAGACATCTATTGCAATATGAAGACCTCGGCGTTTTTGAACTTTACTTTTTTTTTTTATAAATCATTTTTGACTCAGTCCGATTATTAAAATGCACAAGAAACACGGGCGTCACTCCACCGAACACCGTCAGACCGCCTAAGTGGCAAGGGTCGCCATGTAATGAAAGGTGGTGAGCGGGAGATGATGCAAACGTCTGATTAGGTTTACATTTGGTTTATTAATCGTTCAGGTTACAATGACGATCTTATATATACTCTTAAATGCTATACCTATAAATACATATCTATTAGACATACACTACAGGTTTACTACATGCAAACGCGGCATTTTTGTATGGAGTGCCGGGGTTTGGTGAAAGTGTGAAAATGGTAGGATGCATAGATGTTTGTTAAAGATTTGAATATTTGGTATACATAATATATATGATCTCAATTGACATTTATGTTACTTTTTAACTAGGTACTCTGACCTTACGGAGCAAATGCTCAGGCAGAAGCTAGTACAATATACAGCTAATAATAAATTACTCACCATTTTATTTTAGAGCAAAGCCAACTTCGCCTACACGTGTGCACTCATAGATTTTGAACTAAAGATAGGTACTCACTTTACTGTTTGAATACTGTTTTCCAAATCTTCGTCCAAAATCTGTGTATTCCGATGGATAACTGTAGTGTTGATTCGCTCCAAACAAGTCTGCCATACTGCCCGCGGCTTTCTCAGCTTCATACCGAGGTTTCCGTGCAGAATGTAAAAACTGAGGCTCTTTTTCATTTTTATTCTAAAATAAATTATGATTATCATCTCGTACCACGAAATAGCCCAATTAAGTGTATTGATGAATATACAATCAAAACTGTATTATGACGAAGGTAAGTGCGCATTAAACATCACTTGCCTAAAAAATAGAACAACGATATGTTCGGGCGCTCCCAAACAAGTTGATCCGGTGCCTGTCAAAGTAATCAGAAAGTGATGGTGTTTAATTTGTTTCACTAATCTTTCATATTCCCTTTAATGTCGCTTTTACTAACATTGGTTCTTAAAAACTTGTGCCACATATTACCAGTGCTCTTTTGTTTACTTATCGATTTTTTTACTCTTTAATTTATCCACCATTTAATTGGTTGTATTTTTGGTCACAAATTTGCTTGTATTTTTCCTATCAGTATATCTGAACTCATAACTGTTATTACTGCAGGAGAAAAACTAAATTGCGATGCTAAGATATTTTTTAAACCACTGAAGTGGGAAAGAAGCATACTCTTGGCATAATCATTTCCTAACTTTGGCAAGCAGTTACTGTAGCTTATTGGAGAGAGGTAGGGAGGTAAGGAGGGATTAAAGAGAGGTAGGGAGCGTAATTGTAAGCTACCCGACTGGGGAATCTACCTCCACCTCACAGAATACCGCAGCCAAATAACAATTCCCTCGAGGATTGTTGTGTTCATGTGAGTGAGTGAGGTCACCAGAAAGGAAGAAGATGCTGCGTTTGTAGAGGGGGTGGCGGCGCGCGAGCGATATTTTACGTTGCAAGCGTTAATATGGCTACCGTAACCGCTTCAAATCAGGCGGACCGTATCCTTGTCTGCCACCCGAAGAAGTATAAATAAAAAATAATAATTTATATCCCGGTAGAGAGGTAAATGATATAGATTGGCGATCGCCAATTACCTTTTTCATGAAATTTATATAGCTCTCAAACACGGGCTGAACGGATTCATACTCAAAGCTTCCCTCCTCGCTTGATGCTGTGCCGCATTGCTGAAACCAGAAATTGTTAATGACTACAGTTTCACTGTCGCTGTGATAGTAGCAGTTAGCATTGCATATATAGCCTAATAGGTATCTGTATTGCAGTGTTTATTATTTACAATTATGTAATGTCTATCCACGTATGTTGACTGCTTTATTTCATATATACAGACAAAGGCGGATCCACTGTTGTGCACATGGTGGGCATGCTCACAACTCTAATTTACTTGTAACATCACACTTTTACGGTCTATTGAGATCATGCCTATGCTTTGATTCCCGTAAATTTTATCGCAATAACTCAATCGCTGAAGCTGTTTGGATACGTTCACACGACGACAATTCTATTGGATTTCTTCACGTTTACCATTTCTATTAAATTCAATTGCAATGCTTAATTCCACCTGCTCTGCCTCAATATCACTAACACATCTTTGCAGTACCCAACAGGGTCCATATGTACTCGTATGTGATAATCTGTATAGGTACTGTAGGAAACATATATGGGTGATTCCACAAAAGTTGGGTAAAATTCGTCCAAATTTTGCCATACGTGTTTTTAGATACTAAATCAAAAACTTTTTAGTAAATACAGTGCATATAATAATATACTTTTAGTATCTAAAGGGGCCAGTCACTTTACTAGGTATTTAAAGAGAAATTTGTGTTTTTCTGAAATGTCTGTTCTAGGGACTGACCGGTTGTGCTAGGGACTGATGCCATACATTTATTATACAATAAAACCATATGTTTGTCTTATATAATTAGTATTTATTTGGTAAATCTCACTCTTATCTTATTCATACACATATTTATTCCAAAATGCAATCAAATTAGAGACAAATCAGTCTTTATGTAAATTATCTTAGATAATCTCTCTTACCAACAATAATAACAGTACCATTACTTAAAAATCACTTGAGATCACGTTACTAAACATACCTTGTGGTATGATATCTTAAATACATAACACTATTATAACAAGGAACAAAAATATTTTCGTCTTCTAAATAATTGTACTTTAAAAACACAAAATTGCAGTCTTCTTTTTCCTATAGTTAAATAGAACAATAATCAAAATCTAGAACACGTAGTTACTTGTCTTACTTTTCATACACATTGACTGGCTTGTTAAATTTATAAAATTTTATTTTTTTCTTAATTACTAATTTAGGAACTGGCAGTTTCCCGATCACATCTCCGTAAGGCACGTCAGCGACGTCATTGTTATTGAGCTTGAACTCTTTCCCATCTTCGTTACAAACTTGGAGAAATGCAACTGTCAGCTCTCCATCGTCATCGTCATAATTAGTGCAAATCGCAGCGTACCGGTATTCTTTTTTACTTACAATAAACTTGACTAAAACATAATCTCCTCTGACATAGTTTGTTTTAGTTATTTCTTGCCAGTCTCGACTTGTGCTTGCTAGTGATATATCATCTTCGGAATCTGAGAATACCGCAGATCGAAGTCGATTTGCATTGGTCTGGTATTGTAAAATCCCTAATTTTAATTGGTTACAGGCGTCATCACAGAAACAACTCAGTGAATTCATTTGAAGTTTATTCGGGATGAAAACATTACCCCTCACTTGGTGTACCAAGAGCGTACCTTTAAAAGCATTCTGCTTATCCTCATTCTTCTTGATCATTTTAGTTACTCTCTCAATATCGGCATCTTCAATAATAGAATCTTTATACCTGGACATTTTTCACGGAGTACACTTTATACATTTTCTCTTCCTTTTTTCTGAGGTATTTTTTAATCTTTCTTTCTCCTTGTACTCTGCTAGCAAAAGTGGACCATTTTTTTATTTTTTCTAAACGTTTTTTTACCTGTTCTGACTTTTTTTTGCTTTTTCTTTTTTAGACAACGGTACTTTTCTTCGCGGCGGCATATTCTACAACAAAAAAAGTTTCTGAATGACGAATATATGTGAAAGAGTAGGTATGACTGTCAGTCCCTAGCTTTTGAATCAGTCCCTAGTCACATTAACAGCCAGGGCCTGATGGTCTAGGGACTGATGAATCAGAACAAAATCACTCGTAATTTACTTTTAAAAAGAAATACCGAGACTTGTAGATAACAACAACATCAGAACAAACAAATCACATGTACACACAAACAAGAAAGAATAATAACTAATTAACTTTACATAAAATAACTCACCTAGGGCCTGAGAGATTGACTGGCACAACGCGTGTTTCCTCAGCATCGACGCCGATTGCACTAATGTCAAGATGGCCGACGCGAAACGGCCCCCGCTTATGGCTAACTTCACGTTGTCACTTTTGAACGCGTTCATTTTAAAATGGCCGCTTATTTCGATTGCCACGTATTTTTAAATTTACTGAGTGGCTAGGGCCTGACTATAATTATCGATGACGCTACTTTTCTTACAAAATATATATGAAAAATATTTAATTTTGTTTACTTAATAGATTCAATGAACAAGGTAATGTAATTTTAAGTGTAATTAAGTTAAATAAAGTTCAAATATCATCAAGGCTTACTAAAATCAGTCGAACGAAAACATTATTTTGGAAATGTGTCATGGCCAGGGACTGATATTGAGGATAGAAAAGGACATTTTTTTTATAAAAAGAAATAAATGATTGTAGCAAAAGTGAGTGACATAGTAAAAAAATGATTATTTCATATGGCAGACATTTTTATTACTGGTTATTTAATAAAAAATGTATAAATTAACACTGGAACACAAAGTTACCCAACTTTTATGGAACTACCCATATAGAACTATGTACTACTACTTATATGGAATACAATAAAGATATTGAGTATTGAGTATCCTACATTTCTTGACTTCCTTTTATTATTTTTTTCACTTCGATTTTTTTTATTTTAGTAACTTAATGGCCAATTACTTATATATAAATAAATTTTGTCAAGTCAAAAATTCGTTGAAATGGGAAATGTCTTACCGTTATTTTAAATTGATGCAAAGAGCAAATCAATACCAGAATAACACACTTCATATTAATACTGAGCTCCGTCATTAAAATGTGATTTTAATTTTTATAGCTTTCGATCAAAGTTTAATTGCAATTAAAATTTATGATAACGATAAGGGATTTACATAAATGTATTCAACAGAACGAAACAAAATTTAACTAGAATGCAAATTGTTTTATCTTGGTTTTATTTTTACTTGAGTATAATTATGTTTAAAGTAATTGATAACAACAACATTTATAAACAGCATAATAAGTTGATATTTTTTCATTTAAATAACTTATTACAATTAAAATGTAATCAGCAGTGAACTCTATATTAAACCGCAGAATATACATGTCTATATTCTAATGGTGTATCTGGTGTATCTATAACTGCCTTGGCGATGGCTTACCGCGCGTGCCGCAGCTAAAGCAGCGCGTGCCGCCGGGTATTTGTGGATACACCATATGTCTTTACTTATCTCTATCCTACACTTATAATAAAATCATAAACGAGTCTTTATAGACTACTAGCTGCCCGCCCCGGCTTCGCACGGGTAGAAAGTGTTGTTTTCTTTTCCTCGCAATTTTTATGTACATAAGAACCTTCCTTATACTTTAACGAAAATAAAATAAAAATTAGCAGAGTTGGTCGAGCCGTTCTCGAGTTTTGCGCTTAGCAACATTCATTTTAATATGCGACCACCTGGAGAGTGTACCCTCTCAAACGAATAAGAATTATTAAAATTGCTGTACAATTGACGGAGAAATCATTGAATTTAAAAAAATACATACAGTCGAACATAGAACCGCCCTACAGGTACAATAAACAACAATAATAGGTAATTTCTGGGACAAAATCTATTGCCATAGTCGCCTTGTACGACATCCACGGGAAGAGACGGAGTGATTCTATTCTAGTCTGCCGGAAAACACACGGCCGTAAGAAGGAAGAGTGGTATACGCGGAATAAATACGGTTTCATCGGCACCACTCCCAGTGAGAATCTCAGCTTCAATTATACATATTTCACTGCTAAACATTGACTTTACTTTGGGAAGGAGATCTTCTCCAAATTTTAATAATATTTTTAAAACTCTTGGGCACGTAAAGTTCTATCTACAGCTTCTACTGCCTTATTGTTTTTTTTTTCGCATTCATCTGAAACGATTAGACAGCAATCCTGAAACATTTTCGCTTTGTCACAGTTTCGTGTCACAAAGCATGTCGGTGTTTCCGTTCTGTATAAATCGAGTATAATATTGAACATTGTATTTGCGTCATTCCGCCTAGAAGTATATGGCTGCAATACCTGGCGATGCTGCTGTGAGATATTATTTTGGCGCCTGATTTCAGCGATGATTGCTCTCGTCAGGTATGTTTTTCCAGTCCCACCTGAAGCATCTAAGAAAAACAGTTTCCCCTCGTTGTTTAAAAGACTTTGCATCACAAAATCTTGCTACATAGCGTCCCACAAATGCACGCATTCTTCTGGTTTGTGCGAATATATCCACTACGCTACGTGTACGCTAAAATTGAAATGGAACCAATCGTTCCATTTCAATTTTCGCGTACACGTCTATGATAAACTGACCAAATAGACCACGTTACCTTTGTAAATAAATAAAACGATTGCATATAACTTGTAGCAGGTAAGCATAAAAGTAGCACTGCGCGGTTATTTTTTTACAATACAATCAATATTTTGATAAACTATTTATTGTTTTTTTAAGTAGCTTTTTTAGTTCTATTTGCTATTATAGCGTGTTTTTTAGTATTTTTTTAAAACTATAATTTATTGTATACACCATGTTGTTTATGCAAATAAATTTAGCTTTGTTCTGCATCAGGTGTTCCAAATATTGGATTTTTGTACCTCAATAAAAAATACTCATCAGGCTGAACAACTTTTGCTAAGGCGTCATTTTTATATTTCTTATAGTTTAGCTGAACCATTATGGTTCTGCATCAGGTGTTCCAAATCTAGGATTTTTATACCTCAACAAAAAATACTCATCAAGTTAAACAACTTTTGCAAAGGCGCCAATTTTATATTTCTTATAGTTTAGCTGAACCATTATGATTCTGCATCACGTGTTCCAAATCTTGGATTTTTATACCTCAACAAAAAATACTCATCAGTCTGAACAACTTTTGCTAAGGCGTCATTTTTATATTTCTTACAGTTTAGCTGAACCATTATGATTCTGCATCACGTGTTCCAAATCTTGGATTTTTATACCTCAACAAAAGTTGCTGATCAAGTTGAACAACATTTGCTAAGGTGTCAATTTTATATTTCTTATAGTTTAGCTGAACCATTGTGGATCTGCATCAGGTATTCCAAATACTGGATTTTTATACCTCAATAAAAAATACTCATCAGGCTGAACAACTTTTGCTAAGGCATCATTTTTATATTTCTTATAGTTTAGCTGAACCTTTATGGTTCTGCATCAGGGTGTTCCAAATCTTGGATTTTTATACCGAGATGGAAATTTCGTGTCAACGTTTTCAAATCGATGCCATTTTCGTAATTGACGTCTCAGAAAACCATAGAATCAACACCCATATTGATATTATGACATCTCAACCCCATCGCACCCCCACAGGAGTGCTCTTTTGTCACGTCGGTTATGTTAGATTATAAAATAGCTGTTGTTTTCGGAATCAGCGACCCGTTAAACCATAAAAACAATACCCATAACGATTTTCAGACGTTTGCACCTCATTTCACCCCTTTAGGGGTTGAATTTTGAAAAATCCTGAAACACGTGTTTACTCATTTATCTACAGAAGTGCTCATGTAAAGTTTCGTATAAAATAGTCCAACTAATCTTGGTTCCCCATACAAACTTTGGACCGCCGTTTCACCCCCTTAGGGGTTGAATTTTCCAAATTCCCGTCTTAGTGAGCACCTACGTCCTAAAAGGAACCCCCTTGAAAAAATTGACACTCCTAGCACTTGTAGTTTCTGAGATTTCGTGATGAGTGAGTGATTTACTCTTTTATATATATAGATAAAGGATGGCTCATACCACGCCGAGCCGGGCACGAGCCGAGCGCACGCGTGCAATGAAAAATAAACCTTATTACCAGGGTTATATACAATAATTATCTCGGTCGTGACACGGACAAGACGAGTCTTGACCATCCGGGCGGAACTGCCAGCATTGCAATTCATTGTTTACATGTTTGTAATAAGATACATTTTTCATTGCATGCGTGCGCTCAGCTCGTGCCCGGCTCGGCGTAGTGTAAGCCATCCTGTGCTGGATCTCCTGCACGTTTTTTTTCGAAACATTCGCGTTATATTTAATTTAAAAAAAAAACAATTGCAAGGGACTGAGCTTTATCTAGACAGATAAATAAAATTTCAATGTCTATTTGTAATATTAGAATAACCGCTATTTACTAAATGCTTGGATGTATACACGATACATATCCCAAATTAACATTTTTTTACAATTTTTGTTTGTCTGTCTGTTTGTTTCGGATAATCTCTGAAACGGCTGGACGGATTTTGACAGGACCTTCACTAGCAGATAGCTGATTTTTTTTATACTACATCGGGTGTTAGATAAGCATACGGCCCGCCTGATGTAAAGTGGATACCATTGTTATTTGGCTGCGGTATTCTGTGAGGTGAAGGTACATTCCCCAGTCGGGTAGCTTACAATTACGCTCCCTACCTCTCTTTTCGCCAAAGCTTCGTTTATCAGTCAGCAGGGTGCACCGCGTGCAGGTGAAGTTGGCTTTGGTTCAAAGATGTTGAAAGACCTCTTACACCCCAAATGATGTAATAAGGAGTAACTTAGGTTATTTATTTTAGAAATTTTATGTATTTTTATCGACAAAATAAATAATTAAAATAATTTTTTTCATTATTTTTATTTACGCGGACGAAGTCGCGAGCACAGCTAGTATTAATAAAAATACTAAATAATAATCTATTTTTTAATAAAACATTAAATGTTTTAAAAAATAGATTCACACACAACCTCACAACCAAAAACTAATTTTTGGATTTTGTTTGTCAGTTAAGCCCGTTTATATGTGCATTTGTACACGCTAATCTCAGAAATAGCTTAATCGATTTAGATGCGGTTTTCACTGATATGTTATGGCGAGCTTCCTGTATTATAGCGTCAGTCCGATCAATTCAGAAGTTAACTTTAATGATTACACCCTTATAAAATTATGCGGACCACAGAGATATCAAATCAATAAAACTGAAAACGATATAAAAATAACAACAACAGAAGTAAGAATACGAGTTCGTGCTTGTGTTGAGAATTGCCGCAATTCTCACGAATCACGGTCACGAGTAATAAATTATTTCCTAATTTTGTTTTATTTTAGACCCACACTTTTATTTTACAATGTGGGATCCTTCAAGCGAAGCATGAAGAAGCATCTTGTAGGCCAGCATGGCAGCGTCAACTGACAAGACATCAAGGTCTCTTATCCGTTGCCGATACGATTTGGGCTCCTCTTTTCGCTTATCATCAAGCGAAGCGGAGCCAATATGCTGAGTTAGTTTTCAGTACCAGTACCAGATTTCAGTTTGCAGCGAGAGAGACTAGCAGTATGATAAGATAAAGATCGGTCGAAGTAAACCGATGCCCAAAATTATCCTGCAGTACTCGTTTGCTACGGCAGTATGTAGTTATTCATAGCAAAAAGACAGTTAGTATGGACACACTACATAAAGCATCTCCATCGTCGTCGTTAACCCCTATTCCCCCACTGCTGGGATACGGGCCTCCCCTCAATTGGAGGGGTTTAGTGCATACTTCACCAAGCTGCTCAACTGTGGGTTGGCGAAGGCCAATGTTTTCAAGCCGCTTATAGGACACTGTCTTGGCTTAACGGCTGTCATCTCATGACAACTGCCGAGACTAACGGCTTAAGATGCCCTTCGAACCACGGAGGAATTCGAGATAAATAAACCCATCTATAGACAGTCTAAGGTCGACGTTTCTTGACTTGCATGTCCGATTGGACTGACACATGCAACGAGGCCGTCGAGCTCCTCTCTGCGTATGGACGTGAAGTAACACATAAGGCGCTCAAGGCTTTCTACACAAATTATGTAAAAATACAGCGACTTTCTTTACAAAAATCGTTTTCACAACATAGTTGCCCTTAAAAACTTTTGTGTGGCAAACGACAGCGTTTGTAGTAGTTATTACGAATAAATGTAGATAGTGTATTTAGTGACTATTATTTTTATCGTTTTGTAGAAGTAGTAGTGACAGTGAGTATATAAGTACTTAGTAAAACGTTTAACACGTTGACAGTCAACCAACCAGTGCAAAATCAGGATCTCATTGCTAACTACGAGTATTCTCGTAATTAATTGTATGCTATTTGTAATAGACTCTAAAAGAGCGTAACCCCACCCAGCAGGTAAATTCTTAAATTCAACAAAACATTTCAAGCCAAATCGCTTGAAATGTTGTCTCAGTAAAGCCTGTATGTATACAAACACACATTCGTTTTTGTTGCAGTCAAAAATACCTAGTAGTTTTGCTTATAAATGCATTCAAAGTTTCGAAAAATATCGAGTCCCGCTAACAGTCACGTGACGTCATTTAACAACGCGTCGCGCGGGCCGTGGCCTCGGCTCGCTTAGTAATAAGGATGTGACAAAATAAAATTTAATTAATTATTATTATTATAGTATTTAATTAATTATCTAATTGTAATTATAGTATTTAGGTATAATTTCAATGGCACGGGCTCGCGACCACGAGCGGACTGAGTGAGCCAGACTGAGCGTGTTGTACGATGACGTCACGCCGCCGCCCGCGTCGTAAGGTTACAACTTGTTTTACTTTTTTTTTTTTTTTTTCATTTATTGTAACAAAGTTTTATCACATTGTCTTAATTAAAAAATGCATCTTAAAAACCAATATTTCGGTTTGTGTTGATACATGAGTATCGCTTGTACAAGTTATTTAATACCTCACTTAATACATAAACTAAATCTACCCACCACCTACCGACTTGATATATAAGTTAACAATATTTTGCTACATATCTACCGCACAGCAACTGATCTAACTAACCACCGCACGATACCCTGATAATAATATTTCTATTCCGTACACAGCTAGGCTCGAATAAAACCTGTTTGCCCAGAATTGCTTTATGCAAAACGGAGACAGTAAAATAAAACTAATGCGTGAATATTTAATTTAAAGCTAATTTAGGTTTTGTAACAAATCATAATAGTATTTTTTAAAAGTATATAAATAGTTTTTATCATTAATTTGTGATAATATTTTAGTTGGCTGTTCATTCAAGAGTATAGGTATTCTATATCGGTTTGCTCGTTGCCCGAAATAATTGTTGACTCTAGGCACAACAAGGTTTCCCTTAGTAATTTTTCTTGTAATAATGCTGTGATTGTGTTATAATTGCAATTCCAATATGAAGCTCGGTAATTATTATCATTTTGAATTTAATGTGAACTGGCAGTATTTTACAATATTTAAATATACCTATCATGTTTTCATCTTTATATACTTCAAATTTTATTTTTTTAGGTATTATTATTTTTAGGATTCTCATTTGTAGATTGTAAATTCTTTCTAAATTATGTTTTGAAAGTTCTTCCATAGCTGGAAATACTTCTAAATCGGAAATTAATTTACATATCGAAATAATTCTTTCACTAGTATTTTTTATTTTTGACCGAGAATATGGAGTGCTTATAATCAAAATTAGTTAACATTCTTCATTGTTAAATTAGCAAATTTCAGAAATTATGTACAAAACTAGTCATCCAGGGTCGTAGAACCATTAAAAATATAGAAGAATTAGAAGATTTTAGAACTGGCAACTGGAATTTAAATTTGATTTGATTGATTTGACATTTCTTTTGACTTTTAACTTTTAGGTTTTCTTTCGAGTCAGCTGCAAAAAATGCTGCATTTGTAATTTGTATTTATTTTTAAATAATTATCATATTGCAATTTCAACTCGATTGATTATTTATCGTCATTTTTTGTGCAAAATATAAACGGACAGTGAAAGTTTTGTTTGTTTCGATGTTATAGTATTCCATTGTTTGGTATTTTACTTCGTCTGCTTTTGTTGGTGATAATTGAGAGATAATGTTTGGGAGGCCCCGTTGCAGAGAGTGGACGCCGTTGGCGACTCAACAGCTTCGTCTAAGAAGTTTAATTCAGGTAATTTATAGAGATAAACAGTTGTACAACCTTTAAGTTGACTCACGCATGAAGGTTTACTAACATACACCTACGCGTCGGAAGTTCTAGCAAGTACTTTATTAAATCATTCTTGTTATTGGATGTCCTCGTATGATTTTTGTTCCTTTTCATTTTTACTAGATCTCTTGATTAAAATAGTTTTGCAAATGATTAGAACATTATAATCATAACAAAACTACTGTGGACTGTATCATAAATAATTAATAATATAAACGTTTTATTATTAAAAATATCATAAAACATCTTTGAAACTGTAACTCCACTAGATTGTTATACTTTTTGCAAATTAAAAATAAATGAAACGGAAATAAAATATTTTGCTTGAGTGGATTAAATGCTTAAGCAGTGATGTTGCAGTTCTCTGTTTAGTTTTTTCATACATAAGTTTGACAGCTGATTAAAAGTGACTAATTGGACTGCGGTATCTATCATTTATAGTAATCCCTGCTGTTTCTTACCTACTTTACTAGACAATAGACTCGCAATCCTGTGATGTAATGGGAAAGTTGGTGCACAGGGGTGCATTAGCTGTAGGTATAAGGTATGTTGTTTCTTACCTACTGAATACATAGATGTTTCTTACCAACACCTGCTACCAATACGCTAGAGTGCTTGGTTGGTTTACTGGACACAATTGCCTGATTGGTCTACTTGGAGAGATTGCCTGATTAATTTACTGTGCGAGAGACTCACAAGACTGTGATATACAGATAACAGTAAGTTTGGCGCACAGGGGAGCATTAGTAACTACAACTAACAACTGTTGTAGGCATAGGGTTGTTGTTACTTACCAATAAGCTTTTGGTTTACGAAACTTTTATAAAGCCTATTTGGGCTTTCGGAATAGAACTTTTTCTCTTGCTTGGTTCTGCTAGTAATGCCGATATAGAGATTCTGCAGAGATGTCACAATATTTCTTTAAGAATGATCTTAAGTGCACACTGGTTTGTGAAAAATACAGAGATACTCTAGAATAGCTGGAGATGAACACTGTTAACACATTCAGTGCCACTAACCCCACTGCGTTTTTGGTGTGCTTACTGTGTGCCACTGACATTATGGCGTGCTTGATACAATTTTGTGTTTGTTTTCAAGCAGTGCTGCTAAACACGTATTTGCGTTCATTGTTTATAGATAAGAACGAAGCCTACGTGATAATCCCATTATGACATGTCCGGTCTTAAAATTACTACCCCCTGCTCCATGCTGCGAATATCTTTACTGACTTGTCACAGAAAAAAAAATAGTAAAAAACACTGATGTACCTATCTCATACATAATCATAGAACATGGAGGCTTCTTTTTATTATGTTAAATTATAATAAATAATATAAATTATAATATAAAATACAAATATAACAAGATTGTTAATTTAACTATCTATTAAACAAAATATGTCATCGGTATGTAGCCCAATATGGCACCACCATGGTTGACTCACTAGGCTCAATTTATTTATGTTACTATAATGCCAACTGAAGCACATTATTTATCTCTTCTTAGTAAAAAGCTACAAACAAACATACTAAACATTGGATACTCCAAATACAATAGCTATTTTTCAATCTCAGTATGTTTAAAAAAAGTTAGTTGCCTGTAAAGTCGGTTTACGGACGATAATTTTATGTGATAACGTCATAAGAAAACATCGGCCGATGTGTGGAATGTGAATGAAAGAGAGATAGATGCGTCACAAGCCGAACGTTTAGGCCCATTGTGCCTCTCTATCGCTTATTCCGCACTCTCTCTTGCACGCTCGGCTCCGGCGGAACGTGACAATGAGTCATGCTTCTTCGTGCGTGCAGCCAGCGTTAATCGATTTATAAGACGTTATCAGGTCAACTTATGCAATATAGTTTATAAAGTTGATGGTCAACCTGTTGTGCTGTTATATCAGTTATCGGAGTTAAAAGGTTAAAAATTATGTCATGTAGTTAATGACTAAAAAAACAGTCATTCATTCATTATTATCACACTTATCACTATCACTATACATCTATATATATAAAAATCAATGCCACTTTTCGTTGTAATTTTATAACTTAAGAACGCGCTCACCTATCCAAACCAAATGTTTATGCTTGGTTCGGACTATTTAGTAGATGGTTTATGTGAAGTTTGCACAAAATCGGTAGAGCGGTTTTACATTTATCACATTTTTTGTAACAAATTAATTCAATACATGGCGGATCATTTTGTTAATGGGGATTTTCCTGTCAAATTTAAACTTTTTCAGATGGGGATTGTGCTGTCAAATTGAAACTTTTTTCAGTGTTGACAGTACGAATTATTTCACTTTATACGTAGCGAAGCACGTACCGGGCCGCTAGTAGATTATAAAAAGTCCCTGACACCACAGTATAAGTAGGTACTATGCACGTATGGCCACTCCCTGTTGCTCTCTCATAGCAAACTCACCTCCTCTCTGAAATTCTGAAACAGTTCATATGGCGCCGCACTATACACGTTCATTTAAGGTACAATAGGCTATTTGATAATGTCAAAAAATTGCATAAATTATTTAACAATATCGTAAAATACACAAAACTATAAACATCTGCAAACTTTCATTCTAATATCTTCCGTCCGACTTGTTTTAGGATCGATCAAAGTATGGCGGGAAAGTCCATTTTAAATATATGAAATTATTAAAAATGTATATTTCCATTGAAGAAGCAATAAAAAGTACTATAACTTTTATTATGATACTAATTACATAAACGTAATATTTAACATAGCTGTCCTATTAATTTCTGATTTAATCCATGGATAGATAATACAAACCTGTGATGTCATAATTCAGTAACCAACAGGTATTGAGTGTTTTCGGGAAAGTCCAAAGTTGTAATTTTCAAATGAGATTTTTGTGCTATCAAAGTAATTCTTTCACGTGTGGTTTTATTATTGTGACGTAAATATAAAACCAACAAAAACATTGGTCAAATTGCCTATTCCGACAAGGGCGACAATCGCAGACCGCAGCTATAGGTCGCAAGCGACGTGTATTGTCAACGACACCACTGTGGTCGTTTACAATTTTTTTTAGGTAACCACACCACTGCCGACTAGTGATGTGTAATGTGTGCTGCTCGACTAAATCACAGACTAAATGGCGCAAGCAGTTGTGTGGGTAAAAACAATTCGTTACGTTTTAATTTTTAATGAAATAAGTATTAGTTGCTGAAAATAGGCGATGTCTCAAGGAATTCGTAAAACATAATAATTGTATTCTTTACAAATAAACAAAATTAATCATAACAAAACTAAGTAAAAAAAATCTATACCTGTCGCGGTTCTGTCGCGAATCATCTAGAATGAAACCTTCTAGAATAGTCGCCGCATACTTCGCTGCAAGCAATAATGACCCGTATGTCATAAGGTTCATAACACTATGACATGAATTTGACCTGCGATTTGGAATCTTCGTGTTGACTTCGTGTTGTGAAGACATGCAGACCAGACCAGATCCTGCGTGAATAAATCCTTGGAAGTTGTCTTTGGCGTTTTACATCCAAATCTAGAACCCTAGCTTGTAACATTACGAATGGTAAATAATTATTATCCATACATATGTTTTGTACATTACGGTGGTGTGGTTACCTAAAAAAAAATGTATACAACACCACAGTGGTGTGGTTCAGCGGTGTCGTTGACAATACATGGCAAGCGACACTACTACATGTAAATTAATTTCAAGATTCATAAAGCTCGGTGTTACTAAATGAAAGCTTGTAAAAACTGCTGCCTGAGTAAAGTCTGGGCATGTCACTAGTGACAATAAAATATCAATTGTTATCTCTTATCAATATTATTTCATGTGGTATTTTATCTGTCATTTAGATGCCCTTGATATTGAGTGGACATCAAACGGAAACATCTGGAATTTTAAATGTTCCTTCTTACAATTTACACTGCCGCGGAATGGAATGGAAGAGACTTACAACGAAATTGTTCATAGCATTTTTTTTTCTACCACTAAGCTGACAAACAAGCATACGGTCCGCCTGATGGAAAGCAGTTACCGTAGCCTATGGACGCCTGTAACACCAGAGGCATCACATGCGCACTGCCGACCCTGTAAAAACCTCTTTACGAATGCCGTAATTCCATAATGAACTTTCTGTCAATTGTATAACATATAAACTTAAATATGAGGCAAAAAAGGTCCCGCGTCTTCCGCGGAATCCTCGCGTATTCTCGAGAATTCCCCTAGCTACGGATCGTATTTAAGTTTATATGTTATACAATTGATATAAAGTTCATTATGCTGCGTACAATTTAGTTGCAATAATTTTGTACAAAAAAAAACCGACTCCAAACATTACTCTACATATGTAGATACAGGCCGATGATGATGAAAAATAAAAATAAAAAAAGTCGCTTCCGACCCGTGGTTACACTGATTTGTTACACCGGTGTAACCACTGAGCACACTTATGACCGATAGTTACACTAATGTAACTATCGAGCATATCTATTACCGGTGGTTACACTCAAAGTAAGTTTCGATGATAATAGGTGTCCACTCACGCACATGTTACAAAAAGGATAAAGTTTTATTTGTCACCCAAAATATGTAGAATAGCGTAGAATAAAAAATCAAACCGAAATGACAGATAAAAATGTCTTGTTGAAATTCACCCAAATTTAAATCCCTTCTTCCACTTAGGTAACTAAACTTTCGTAACCAGTTACAAGAGAAGAATTTTTTTACGCTGTTTGGTAACTAGTTGTGAGAGAACTATTATTTTTTCCTCTTTTGTAACTTTTGATAGTTACGAACGTAAACTAAAAAAAAAGTCGCATTTCGTGAATCAGTCACATTTTTTTTATTCCACGTCGGGTGGGAAACAAGCATACAGTCTACTTGATGTGTGTATAAACGCGCGCAACAAATGTTACTTGTGTGTTACCACCCCGGTTGCTGGCGCTCCTCAGGAGCATCAGAAAACTACCATTCTACAGGGATTTGTTATTTGGCTGCTGTAGAGGTACTTTTCCAGACGGGCTATCGTCATGGCCTAATTCTCACTAACCTTGCCTCCTTGTTTTTAGTAGGGAGTACCACGTATTTTTATATCACTAAGGTGACAAACAAGCATACGTTCCGCCTATCCGATAATGGAAAGCAGTTACCGTAGCCTATGGACGCCTGTAACACCAGAGGCATAACATGCGCGTTGCTGACCCTGTAAAAACCTCTTTACGCCCTTTTTGAAGAACCCCATGCTGTAGTCTCCTACCTCCTCCTAATAGATATTGAGCCCCCTACACCACAAAATAAAAATACCACAGTATAACTAATAGTACTTACATACGAAATTGACACTCTCCGCAACTGAAAGGAGTTTCCTCTCCCGCTCCCCCATTTAAATCCGCGGGCGCAAAATAGTTTCAACTCGCTTAACGCTATAGAACGCATCGGATCGCTATTCATTTGTTTTCTCACCTCCAGCATAAGTGGCCAGGTTGTGATAGTGATATACATTATAATCACATAGGGTCTCTATGTGTCCCTATGATAGGGACTTAAAGCCTTTTTGTTTGTAAAGTGTTAGTACAGTACGTTCTTCATCTACGTTTGAAGATACATAACGCATCTTTTTGAAACACGCGAGTGACTTAATCTATTGGGTACCTAAAGGTATTAATGAATGTTCATGTTTTGTTTGTTAATAAATTTTATCATATAAGTGTTTTTAATTGTATACACAGCCATTTTAACACATCCCAAAACCATCCTTAACACATCACAAACCCATCCTTAATACATCCCAAAACAATACTTAACACATCCCAAAACAATCCTTAACACATCCCAAACCCATCCTTAATACATCCCAAAACAATCCTTAACACATCCCAAACCCATCCTTAATACATCCCAAAACAATACTTAACACATCCCAAAACAATCCTTAACACATCCCAAACCCATCCTTAATACATCCCAAAACAATCCTTAACACATCCCAAACCCATCCTTAATACATCCCAAAACAATACTTAACACATCCCAAAACAATACTTAACACATTCCAAAACAATACTTAACACATCCCAAAACAATCCTTAACACATCCCAAACTATCCGGCTCGAAGGACCACAATGTAAGGGACCTTGATGGGGACCTTTACATAGAGCAATGCTTATGTTAAGAGCTGATGCTGCTGAGCTGAGCTGAGGGTTGGGTGACTTCGAAGAGAGCTAAAATGACCAAACCCGTCGAGTGTTAAACGTACACTAATTTAATAATTTAATTGTTTTCACCGCTTAATTGCAACATAGCCACATACGGCGCATATTGCAAGCTATGCTAAATTTATCTTGAAGTAATTGTTATATCTATGTAGGCATGGATATTACGTATGTGTACGGTAAACCGTACACCCATCCTTAATACATCCCAAAACAATACTTAACACATCCCAAAACAATCCTTAACACATCCCAAAACAATCCTTAACACATCCCAAAACCATCCTTAACACATCCCAAAACCATCCTTAACACATCCCAAAACAATCCTTAACACATCCCAAAACAATCCTTAACACATCCCAAAACCATCCTTAACACATCCCAAAACCATCCTTAACACATCCCAAAACAATCCTTAACACATCCCAAAACCATCCTTAACACATCCCAAAACCATCCTTAACACATCCCAAAACAATCCTTAACACATCCCAAAACCATCCTTAACACATCCCAAAACAATCCTTAACACATCCCAAAACAATCATTAACACATCCCAAAACAATCCTTAACACATCCCAAAACCATCCTTAACACATCCCAAAACAATCCTTAACACATCCCAAAACCATCCTTAACACATCCCAAAACCATCCTTAACACATCCCAAAACAATCCTTAACACATCCCAAAACCATCCTTAACACATCCCAAAACAATCCTTAACACATCCCAAAACCATCCTTAACACATCCCAAAACCATCCTTAGGATCTTTTTAACTATAAACTATTTCTATTTTAAATGTGACCACTGGTAATAAGTGTGCTCAGTGGTTACACCAGTGTAACAAATCAGTGTAACCACGGGTCAGAAGCGAAAAAAGTTGTTTTCAAACCGGTTTATAAATGACGGAGTAATGTAATAACAAACCTAACAGTGGGTAGATACAGGCTGATGATGATGATGAAAAAAATATGGGACCAATCTGGAAGTATACTCTTTCAAATAAAACAAGTTTTTTTCAAATCGGGTATCACGGAGTAATTAAGTTACAAACATATTTTTTTTTTATGTTTGTAACTTAATTACTCCGTGATACAGCCGGATTGAGAACCTCCTTTTTTGGAGTGGGTTAAAAGGTCGCTTCCATTCCATCCCGCGGCGGTATAAATTGAGCCTTAGTTCATTAACGGGCTTGTGGCGGCTGTAACATGAGCACCGGATGATTTAATATTTTTTTTTAATACTAGTGGCCCACCCACACTTTACTGTGGCTCGATCTTCCCGCCCCCAGTTTCATTCCTCGTGGGTTTCCCATACAAACGTTGTCCAGACAAATTGAAACACAAAAAAAATTGGTTGTCTGTTAAGTCGGTTTACGGACGATAATTTTATCTACATGGTAACGTCATGGCCGATCGTGCTTCTCTATCGCTTGTTCCGCGCTCTCATTTGCATGCTCGGCTCAGGCGGAACGTGATAATGAGTCAAGTTTTTTCGGACGTGGCATTTTAGTCTCCACTACAGGAGCACGACCTCTCGTCCGTCCTAGACGCAATGAGGATTTGGCCTACACTCCCCACGCTGGCCAAACGGGTTGGGGAGGCCTGATCGATATTTGATAATGTATTTCCCTTAGTCGCCTTGTACGATATCCACGGGAGGAAACGGAGTGATTATATTCTAATCTGCCGGAAACCACATGGCCAATTATACGTTATCACGTCTAAAACATATTAATTTCTATTTTTCAGATTGTTGGGTACAATATCAGACCTCCCGAGTATTCTTCGAGTCAGTGTAGTTTCTACATAACTCTTCACCACACTACAATGTCAGCACCTTTCTATACCAGCGAGAGGATTTCGTCTCCACATCCTAAGTGGAAAGAAATTGATTCAGGTTTGTTATATCACAGTAATTTTTTTTGGGGCAAACAATGAATGTGGCATACCACATGCCACATGAATTGTTTGCCCACCTGATGGAAAGCTATCACCAACGCCCATAGATATCACAGCAACACCAAGGGGTCGCCGATCCGTTGCCAGCCTATACTCCTTCCTTTCTTTCTTTCAGGTGATCTCACTAACTCGCAGGAACACAACAACCCTCTTGTTATTTGGCTACGGTATTCTGTGAGGTGGACGTACTTCCCCAGTCGGGCAGCTTAAAAAATCGCTATGCCCTACCGTTCTTTTCGCCAGAGCATCTTTTGTCAGTCAGCATGTTTAGGTGAGGTTGGCTTTGGTTCAAAGATGTTGATGAACCACTTTCAATAGAAGTAGCTGTCAAATAATCTCCTCATACCATCCGCCCCTCCTTGGTGACGCCCATAGAACTCGTATGCGTATACTAACGGTAGTGGTTAAGTGCATACCGGTGCAGGCCGGCAAGGTCAACACTCAACATGCAGAAATGAATTGCAATAAGCACGCAAAGTAGTGTAGATGAAGTTGTCACCATATCTCATACAAGCAGTTAATGTTAATTGTGAAACTAATTGCATAAACATTAATTGTTATTTTGATTATGAGCGACCCACATTCTATCAGACATAACCTGAATATAGACACTGACTCATTGTGACGTAATATCTCGTTCAATGATAATATCGTAAATTGCGCATTTGGAAATCTCCCTAAAAGTGTTTACGCAGATTTACTGACACTACTCATTTTGTAATCAATGTTAAAGCTAAACGCACATTCGAGCCGAACGTATAATGAATTAATTTTAGAATTCTTTACATGAAATCTTTTGACACCTGTCCTTATACTTTATCTCAATCTTCGTCTATAGATACTAATGATGAGTCATAATATTACTATACTTCTAGTTTTTATTAATTTCTTTTGATTTGCGAATCCTGCCCACTCCATGCACATATTCGTTACTCTAAGGTTGCCTTGAAAAGATTGTTCTCAGCAATAATGCCGCCTTGTTGCATATATACAAGTCTGTAATAATTTATTGATTCACTGTAGTTTTAATTTGCATTATGCAAACAAAGCATATTCTATCTATCTCAATCAAAGGTTAATTTCTAACATAGGGTGAAATGCAATTATGCACTGTTCAATTCAACAGAATTATTCGGTAATTAAGTATTCATATTACGTTACATTCGTTTGTTTCATGATAAAATTAAAAGTAAAAACTAGATTATACAAAATGAAAAAGAAAATGTTGGTTTGTCTCATTTTTTTTTAACTTTTCTTTAAAATTGTAAAGAAAACTTAACCCTGTGTAAATGACGCGGAAAAGTTACAAGGACAATGACGTCGGCTCATTTTGACCCTTGTCAAACTTTGGAGCACCTAGATTAGGCACGGGATATATAATACAATTCACTAATAAGGAGTGTATCAAATAAATTGAGATATAATTCCACACAATGAATCACTAAATTACCATCATTCATATGTCATATCATGATAACTTTATCGTTCACAGAAATTACGCATCGTATGTCGTCAACTAACGTCGTCATACGAATATGGTGCCACATGTCACAACCATTAAGAGATGACGATTGTATACCCCAGGATGTGGTCATCCAAACTTGGGGGGTGTACTTCAGCGGGTTGAGATACATTGGGGCCAATTTAGCTTTAAACTTCACCTCAGATTGCTTCAAAAGTAACTCATTAGTATTCCAAATGACCGGTGGCTACTTCTGTTCATATAAAAGTCTCAAATTAGACGTTATTCCGCCTGAAAACGAGATGGAGCACGGATCTCTATCCTCAGATTCGTCAGGAAAAACAAATTTGTCAAAAATCACACTAGAACCGAAATTTATACAGAACCATAAAAACAAAGAGGGACGGTCGATATCTCCAAGCAAATTCATTAAAAAAGCAGATAAAGAATATTCTAAAAGCCATAGTCCAGTCGAAAGAGGTTTTAAACAGAATTATTCCACATTTAAATCTTCTGCCAGTTTAAATATAGCACATAGTGAATATAGAAGAGATGCTAATGATGAAAGGAGAAAAGCTGATCCAAATTATATATACGAACATTCTCCGGATTCTTTGGAGGTTAGAGAATTTTCAACAAGTTCACTAAACTGCTTTGGTTTATCCAAAACTTCTTCGCAAGAAGAATTGTCTGGTAGCAAAGTAGACTTGAGTGAAACCGCTGAGAATTACGATCTAAGAAATGATTCTGATGTAGCTAAGTATAGATATTTAGCATTAAATTTTCTGAAGTCAGAAATTAGGCCGAGCTACAATGCGAGTAAGTTGCAGAAGCTGCATTTACTCCAATATTCAATAAAGAAAAAACAAGAAGCCGTTCAGGAGATTAAAGAGAGGATATACACGAAATCAGCTTTAACTAATGACACGTGGCCGCAGCCTGATGAATTTGAAAATAGACTGAAGTTTAAAAGTAAATCGCAGAAGAATTTGTTTTCTCCTGATGAAGCGGAAGGATTAGAGAAGGAGAAGTCAGCATCACAATGTGATTTGAGCGTTAAAAACGGTAGAATAAAGGAAGGCAGGTCCATTGTGTCAAATGGACCACGGCTTACTTTGAAGTTAAATGATCTCTTGTCTTTTAAGGTTAGTATAATTTATTACAATCCTTTATTTAGTTTCGCCGCGGTGTCAGGTATCAGTAAAGTCTTGTAATTTTTTTGCAAGAATTGACTGACACGCGCATCGATACCATTCAGCTCATCAGATGTTATGATGAATTTATTAATGCATATTTTGCACCAGGGGTAAATTTTATGTACTTGGGTTCTGTACGGAGGCACAGTATTAAGTAATAGTTTATTTAATAACATACAGTTTGGCCATTCCCTACCGCGCGCCTACGTGCACACACGCTCATTCACTCTCTGCGCCATTGTTTATGTAGTAGTTAAAGGCGCGACATTTGTATGGAGTGGTCGGGGTGTGACGAAGGTTGCATAATTACTACTGTTATATTTAATGCTTACAGCTAATATATAATACTAAGCTTCAAATAGATTTTAAAGTAAAAACATCTTTAGGTGCGATATGCACAGATTTTGGGATTAGTGAATGTGATTCACTCGAAACGCTCGGCTCCGTATCGGGAGGGAACGAGACGGAGCGACAGACGAAGTTTTCACTTCTGTCATTTGATTAAGCACACACCGTTTTTTTACGAGGACGAGCTCGATAGTCGAAAGCCTAGCAATGTCCACTTTCACACCGAGGTCGCGGGATCGATCTCCGCACAAGACAAACTAGCACCCATAGTACAAGCTTCTCATAGTTTGGGACTAGACGGCAATGTATAATTGTCCAGAAATATTTATCATTTATTAATATTTTAGGCAAAACCCTCTCCCTTCCAAAGGGCAGAACACGTAAGACTCACAAAACAAATAGAAATATTAAGGTTTAAGCGTATCATACTGTCGGACGAAAGAGACAGCAAGCTCGCAAATATAAGAAGACTGAAAGAGAGGCACGCTAAATTGTTGGAAGAAAATCAAGACGTTGGTGAGTTTCTTTTAATATCCTAAAGTTCATAACGTACTAGCTGTTACTCTCAGCTTCGCCCGCGTTCTTTTTTAGGGGGCAAACGAGCATGTGGGTCATCTGATGGAATACAATCACCACCGCCCATGGAGATCAGCAACACCAAGGGGTAGCCGATCTTTCTTTGAAAGAAATAAATATACTTTTGATTGAAATAAACGCATTCCAACCGTCTTCGGCCGTATATCTCGTCGTGGTGATGACTCCATGGAGCGTCTCGTAGTCCAGGGCAAAGTTGGAAGGCACCAGACCGTGTGGTAGGTCACCCATGAGATGAACGGACCAGATCAAGACCGCAACTAAGTGCTCGGTTTGCGAGTGCACCCGACAAGCTGCAGTCCGCGATGAATGACTCTGTATTACCAAACTGATCACTCATCGGGATTCACAATGATGACCACGACCACTCGGGCAAGAGTGTACCGACTAGGAAGAAGAAAAAGAAGTAAAAATGCCGTCTTCTGTGTTATAAAAATGCGCAATTTATGTCGATAATGGAAATAATGGCCGTGTGTTTTCTGGCAGACTAGAATAGAATCACTCCGTCTCTTCCCATGGATGTCGTACAAGGCAACTAAGGGAAATACATTATAAAACATCGATCAGGCCTCCTCAACCCGTCTGGCCAGCGTGGGGAGTGTAGGCCAAATCCTCCTTCTGTCTGGGACGGACGAGAGAGGGTCGTACTCCTGTACTAGACTAAAATGACCTGATGATGATGATGAATGTAAATAAAACTCAAGGGATCATATAGCACGCGAAAGTACACAATAATATTTGATGTTAACGCGTATTTACCTTAATTACATATTTGTAATTAACCTTAATTACATATTTTTGCAAGGAAAAACGTAGCGAGGGAAAGAGATAGCGCCGATATGATAAGAATAGCGAAATTCTCTCTCGCAGGCGACAGGATCCGTTTTCTGACGCAATTTTGTATGTATGTAGATCAATACTATTTATAAAGCGACAACTCAAAAAAGTAATGGTGTATCCACATGCCGCCGCTTGCAGACAGCCTTGGCGCTGGCTTGACGCAGCATGTGTGGATACACCAAAGCTTTGGTCTCTTGATAGCGGCGCACAACGCTGCGGTATGCGGCTCAAACGTAGTGTCACGACGCAGCGTTTACCGTCTCTGCGGAGAACTGAAGAGGCACCTCTGGTCAGTTGATTTTGCCGCAGCTACCAAAGTAGACGTGTCAACATTAATAATATATTTTTTTATTTGTGTTTTCTTTGACTGTTAAATTTTTATGTTTTTTGTCTTTATTATTATATAAAGAAGGAAAATTGCGGATTAATTCTATTAAATTATCTTCAAACAAATCCATTGTCAACCCGTGACGCACACCACAGCGAATGAACGAGAACGACGCCTCGCAGTGCGGAGTAACCGCTCATTCCGCACTGCGAGGCGTCGTTCTCGTTCATTCGCTGTGGTGTGACCCACTTGACCGCGCTTACCCTTCGCCTGACGCATAGTGCGACGGAACAAAATACCATTCTAGACGTTTTTCATACGATTATGTGTCCGGCACCACAACTTGCATACCGCAGCGTTATGCGTTACGATCAAGAGACCTAATCTTTAGACAGGGAATTTCAATACCTACTTTATATTATTTCCAGGTCTAGAGCTAATGCAGAACTACCACACCCTTTCCCGACGCAACGACTCTATAAAAGAGACGCGGCAGTCTATGGCCGCTATGCGCGACCTAGCCGCACGATCGCACGCCGCTCTACTAAGCCATAGACACGAACATTTGATGCAGCTTCATCAGATATTTTATATTGAACATGTAAGTTTCATCTTTTTTGCAGGGTGCACCCCGTGCAAGTGAAGTTGGCTTTGGTTCAAAGATGTTGATGAACCACTTACACCAAAACCAATGACATCAATCCGTAATCACCCCACTGTTGAGATACACTCAATCGAAGAGATTTAAAGCGTACTCCACCACGATGCTCAACTGCGTAATGACAACAGCCGGGCCCGACAGCGTCAGGTTCGGTAGGTAGGTAAGCAACGTTGACCGTAACCTGTCCCTGGATGGGTTTATATTATCTCGAGCTTTTCCGTGGAGGTGGTCGTCGTCGGTTTCGTGGCTGTAGGTCCCAGCTGTTGTCATTAGATGGCAGTCGTTAAGCTAAGTCAGCGGCCTGTAGGCCAGAAAACACTGGTCACCGCCAACCCGCAATTGAGCAGCGTTGTGGAGTATGCTTTAAATCCTTCAGTTGAGGGGAGGCCCGTATCCCAGCAGTGGGATAAGTAAGGGTTGACGACGATTATAGTAAAGTGCTAGACGTGTCTAAGTGCCCATAAAGGACCAATGGCAGAGTAAATAATTAAGTGGAGCAAGCGAAACGCTTCCCTCCGAATCAGAAGGTCTACCTAGATTATATAAGCCGAAAAGTCTTTCTTGGAAATTAATAGGCTCCAAAACCATTGAACCGATTTTGATGAAATTTGTCACAATTAAAGACCTCTACATGCGTGAGGTTTGTGTCGAAAAAAAAAATGGGATCGATCATGTCCTTGAGGAATGATCATTAAATACATTTTCCATTGAAATCAATGGTAAAGATACACTCAGCGAATCTACTCGCTTCAATACAACTTCGATTTCGGCCCCGTGGGCTAGAATCCGACCTAGTTTTATTGGATTGTTCCTTTTGAACCATATTTTTTTATAATCATACAACGTGTAACTTCAAGTACGCAAAACCTAAAAATAGTTTGTTCAGAATCATGAGTAGAATCAATTCCATAATTTTCATCCATTTTTAAAGTTACTGGTTTTGAAAAATTTTTTTTTTTTTTTAATTGCCGTGTCTTTTATTAAGTTGCGCTCGACAATCAAGCGAGAAAATGTGAAGTAGGTAAACAAACGTAATATCGCCGCGTCCAAAAAGTCTTAAGCGCCGTGCAGAGAGCGGCTCTTACGCGTCATTGACGCGATGCTCGCTCTTTAATATTAATATTTGCCTATCGTAGCCATTGGCGCGTATTTCTGATAAGAAAGCGCCACAGAGCTCAGAAACTATTAGAATTATTAGGAAAACAAAAAAGTGTACATATCTCCGAGAATTTTTTTTTCGAAATTATTATTTAGGTATCAATTTATAAAACTCAGTTGGGGTGTTTGAGGTTTTGCGTACTTGGAGTTACACGTTGTATAAGGTTTACACTGTCTACTCCGCAGAAGGATGCATCAGTATGGACGATATGCGGCGTACCTCTCCCAATATGTGGCGACGAAAATCCCCGAGCTTTGAACCCCGTCAGCGATGCAGTCGCTGCAGGATTCGTCGCCCAAGCGACGTGTCTGGCCGCTGCATTACTCAACCAGCCGCTGAGATACAAGATCACGCTGCTTGGGTCAGCTAGCAAGATATTGGATATTACGCCTGATTTGCCGGATCCAAAGTTAGTACTCACAAGTCATTTCAGAGGTCGCCGCTTTGTGGTTCTTTTGTTGACATGGTTTTTTTTAATTGTTAGCTTTACGGCTCTGGATACTAGTCTTATTATGGCCCTATTTATTCCAATAAATAACTTATTTCAATAAATTTCATTTTTTTTTATTACGTTGGGTAGCGATAGTGAACAAGCATACAGCCCTGAAGTAAAGCAGTTATCTTAGTCACCATATATCCGCTTGCAATATGAAATATCGTGCTGTGTTAACGCAGCAATTACTTCCTTCCTGGTGACTGCATTCACTTGCAGGAATACAACCTTCAAGAGAATTGTTATTTGGCTATGGTGTTGGAGGGACTTCCCTAGTCGGGCAGCTTACGCTGTATCCTTTTCCTCAGGTGAGGTTGGCTTTGGCTATAAAGATCGTGACGAGCCACTTACACCTCACATGTTTTTTGTTTCTATGAAATTCCTTATAAAGTCGTGAATTTTTTTTTTGTTTATGGGAGGGGGGCATACGAGCATGTGGGTCACCTGATGGAATGTAATCACCACCGCTCATGGAGATCAGCAACACCCAAGGGTTCACCGATCCGTTGAAAGCGATTCCTCAAAATCATTTTGCCCTAAACTCGAAAGTTCTAAAGTCAGTAATAAAGTTTATTTTGCTTTATAGTATTTCACTAGAAAATTGCAATATTTTCAGCATCCCCCTGTTCGCTCGTGGTGGAGACACGACACTGTTCCGCTACGCGATGTTCCTACTAAACAAATGTATCGCGCAGCTGCTTTGGGGCCGAGGGGTGCCAATAACCGACATGAGGCCGACATTGGCCAATCTACAACGATTGCTGACCGCCCCTAGTAACTTGTAAGTATAGTTTTTAAATAAGAAATGTAAAGATACATTGGTTGGTTGGTATTTAAAATAGGTGCGTTTTCATTTCCGAAAAAAAAAAACAATTTTAACGAGCAGGTAAATTAACTGTCCAGAATTGCCATTCAAACGGTGCTATACATGTTTCAACGATTCACAACACGACTTGCGACGCCCCACCTTCTCGCTTGCATCTATCTATCTTTATTTTTTGTTAAAACTTATTGCTTTCCATCAGGTGACCCACGTGCTCGTTTGCCTCCCTCTCTCATATATAAAAAGGCCCTCCCCTTTTGGCGCATGAAAATATTATTTTTATTTCGGCGAAATAAAAGCTGGGAAAACCCTGATTTTAAATAAATATCACGATAGCGCTTGCAAATTCGTCTTATGTTAGTTACTTCCTATGCTTCGGCCGCACTCATCGCGATAACATTCGGACGATAAACTTCGTCTTCGGTCTACGGCGAATCTTCGCTGCTACATCATGCGCGTTGTAAAGTTCATCGCGATGTACGAACGCAAAAAAAACAACATGGACGCCGCGGTTACTCTGCACCTATTTTATGGCAGCAAATAATTATTTTTACATTTATGTCATCTAAATAACAAATTAAAAGCAAGAAAAAGGAGAACAAAGTAATCGTTACTCCAATCCATGTTACACTTCAGCTATATTACACTGTAATTACATTTAACACGTACGCTATGAACGATGTGTGCGGGTCGACTGAAATGTGACGGCGCAAGCGAAGTTCATCGCGACAAAACCCTTTGATGTGCGAGAGTTTACCGACAGTGGAGCGATGTGCTCGAAGCTTCGCCCGAAATGTCGAAGTATTCGCGAATATTTGGTTACATACATCGCGATAACCCGAATATTCGCGTTATCGCGATGAGTGCGGCCTAGGCTTTATTGATGCTGCTATATCTTTCATTTGTTTTTGACGTGCATATAACGTACTAGCGACCCGCCCCGGCTTCGCACGGGTGCAATGCTGATACTAAATATCCTACAGAAGGTCTTTGCGCATTGTCCTATACAGAGCTTCCACAGTTATAGGCACGCGCCGCCCCGTCCAATACCGCCTCACCGTTATGTCCCTGCATTTTGAATCTGTAATATCTTCGAAAATATTCGTTCAAATTACATGCTGTAAAGGGCCATTGATCTATATTAAATGAACAATGTTTTTAGAGAACTTAATTAGATGAGGATTAATGCTGTATTGCTTAAAATCGCTTCGTAAATAAGCCATTATTTCTCGTAAAAAATAGAGTATAATAAACGGTTACTGTGGGTTATCCCTAAGAGATAGACATATACCGTCGCGGACTTTTTTGTAGACCATTTTAAGGTGAATAATATTGTACTACATTATTTTATGTATGTAAGCGCAAAAAAATATGTTTATTTACGACATCACATTGGAAACCTCTAAAATTATCAGTGTTTCTCTACTAAATTATGTATGTTTTATAAATATAAACCTTCCATAATAAACTCTCTATCTATTAAAGAAAACTGCATCAAAATCCGTTTCGTAGTTTTAAAGAACTAAGCATACAAAGGGACATAGGGACAGAGAAAGCGACTTTGTTTTATACTATGTAGTGATTCACGTACAACACACGCATTGTCCATGACACAGCCACTACCCATTTTTTCTTTCTGAACGTTTCTCATTGCCGGTGACAATACAGGACGCCTTAGAAAGCTGTGTATCTTGGATTTCTTTATAAATATTATGGTGATCTGGTCTGGTTGTATGTTTGCTCGCTTTTTGTCAATGTCACATTTTATTGCTACAGATGGAACGGATTTTGATATGATAACGTCTTATAAGTCGATGAACGTCAGCTGCACGCACGCAAAAGCATGACTCATTGTCACGTTCCGCCTGAGCCGAGCGTGCAAGCGAGAGCGCGGATCAAGTCATAGAGAGACACAATCGGCCTATGTTATCACGTAAAATTATCGTCCTTATACCGACTTTACAGACCAATTTTTTTTTAGCTTAAATATAGAAAATTGGTTTTTGTTTTGTACAAGTTCGAGCGGCAGGGGAGTATACGTCCTGATTTTTAGCGGTTACCGTGGTCATATTAACGCTCACAATATGAAATATCGCTCGGGCGCCACTACCCCCAACTCCTTCCTTGTTTTTTATACCTAAAAAGATTTTATTCCGATTTAAGAAAAACCATTAGGACTCTACCTGATGCGTTTGTTTTTTTTTTACCAGAAAGAAATTTTATACACATTCGTTCTCTCTGTATGCAATATTTCACGAAAATCTTTTTTTTTTTTTGTATAAATATGTATTATAATCACACCAACAATTGAGTAGTTATTAAAACTCACGTGAGACATTATACTAAATTAATTAGATAAATTAAACGGGTCACTCACGTCTTTTTGTCGGGAAAGCCGACTAGTTTCGATCTCAAAAGGAGACCTTCTTCAGGGCGAATGTCCAGACACGTCCGCCCTTTGTCTCTCGCGCCGGACACTGCGCGCCAATGCGCGCGCCGCACGACTGGAAAGGGTGGTGGGGGGTTGGTGCGTTGATTGGTGGAGCGCTGCCTTCGACGATGACGTAGTGGCAGCCGGTGGATCCAATTCTTCCATCTCTCCGGGCGCGTGGTCATCTAGTGCGCTTACCATGTGGTGGTAAAAACTGACAGTATCAGCATTGGCGACTGTATCGTGATTCTCTTTAGACTTAAACTGGAGCACTGGTTTCCAGGCCGTTGGCAATACCCATCCGGTATCACGGTTGAAATTCGGACGTTCGCCCTGAAGAAGGTCTCCTTTTGAGATCGAAACTAGTCGGCTTTCCCGACAAAAAGACGTGAGTGACCCGTTTAATTTATCTAATTAATTTAATTGAGTAGTTATTTTTTTCGCTAAGTAAACTATCGCATTCGTTATTGATATTTACATACATTACGAGCATAGACATACGAGGAACTTGATGGTGTCGTTGCGCGTGTCAGTTTAAACGAACATGCAAGTTAAACAACGTCGACCGCAGCCTGTCTATGGATGGGGTATTTATCTCGAGCTCCTCCGTGCTTCGGAGGAACATTTGAGAAACAGAGAGGGACATGGTTTTACATAGGGCATAGGACACCGCGTGAAGAGGTCCCACGTTTTCATAGGCTACAGTTACTGCATTCCATCAGGCAGGTGGTTCCAACATGTATACACATGTTTGCCATTGTGGGGTATAATAAAATTTATAAATTATTTTATATTGAAACTAGTCACAAGAATAGGTTCTATTGTAGTCTATGGGTACTCATAATACAGAGTGGTATTGTTTCAAATTCAAAGATTATTTAACTGAACGAAACGATGCCCCGCGAGATCAGAAAGAGCCCTAATTACCTGTATATCTATTAATTCTCTTCTATCGTATCTCCTTTCTTCTTTCTCAGCCTGTTGTTATTCATTGTTGGGTATAGGCCTCTTCATGGGCTTTCCAATCCGGCCTTACTTTGGCTACTCGCATTCACGCATTTCACGCTTTCCCCGCCACTTTGACGATGTCGCCACTTCATCAGTCTAGCGCGTGTAGTAGGACTAAGAAGCTTTTCGAATTTGACTTCACCCTCTTTTCAATTTTAGATATATCGAAAATCATTCTTAAAACAATCGCGAGGTCCCAGTTCGCGACGAACAATTAGTTTCTTCAAAATATGCTGTACACGCTTGTCACTTACTATAATCGAGACACAAATGGAATTGTTCACTTTTGTATAATCACATCCCTTCACTTACTAAACATACTAAAAAAAATGTATACTTAATACTTTTTAGAGATGGGCGATCGTTCTAAATTATTTGAATAATTAGCTATTGAATTATTCGATTCAACTGAGTTCGTTATTCAAAATTTATGAATAAACATATTATCAATATGTTATCTGATGAAATAAACAGGTTGACTAACTTCACATGTAGGTATACTAAAAAAATATGTGTAGTGTTTACTCTACTAATTATATGTAATATATAGATATAATAGATACCATTATATGAATTAGATACTGTTTTGTGAAACGGGGCATGTTTTATTTTTCCAAATTCAATTTTTTTTTTTTGCAAGTATGCATTTTTGATATGGTTCTTATATACACGGTGAAATTAACGTGGTTGTTTTCCCGCGGCAGAATTATTTGCCTTTAGTAGTACTATACATACGTAATAATTTTTTTTATTCCAAACAAAAACTAACAAATTAACAAATGTGAAAAACGGAACTCGAAAATAAGCGCGAAACAATAGTAGGACCGCTCGCACAGACACAGACACGCGAGCGCGGGGGCAACGGCTGGCGCGCCACCGAGCGCGTTCATTAACCTCTCGCACCCAGCTGATTGAATGTTTGCCTACTTAGTTATAAAATGCTATGAAGTACAAAATACTAAAATAATCCAATTTTTCCTTTATACTTTACGGGTTTAGGACCGTCATAAATACTTTTACCTCCTTTATTAACCGTATTATGTTATTTACTATAAACATAAAACTTAAAACCAGCTTTAGAAAAAAAAAAATATCTGTGTTGAAGCATCGAATGCCATCATCATAGACGAGTAATTAGGGCCGTATTTAAAAAATTGGAATCAAATTATTTACAATGATTTTAGTCAACTTACCTGCTCTACTGATAAACGGCAGGATTCGTACGCATTTATACTTCGCAGTATCGAAGTAATTGTTCAAAGTGTAAACCACTGCGTTCAATACACAGTCGTGCACGTTTTATTTGATTGTCTTTTATTTTTAATAAGGTGTCTCTATCACGTCTAATGGTATCAAAATAGTGGCATTATCATTTTGAATTAGCCACTCACAAAAAGCAATTCTGGCCGTTGCGTCATTTTCGTGGAGGGTATGAACTGGTATGGATGCAAATTTTCACTATGTAGAAGTTTCCACACGTAATATTGGCTTACGCCAAAGGTCGTCGCAGCCATGCGCGTACTTCGACGAGGGTCCCGTTCGAAATACTCGATGATATCCTCTTCGATCTCTGGGGCGTAATGGGGTTGACCTCTACCCTGTGCATGCGCCGGCGGTCGAAACTGCCCGTGATCGAGGAGGCGCTGCGTCGCCGCTACGATCGTCCGAGCCTGTGGTACTTGGGGGTCCAAAATTCCACGAAGACGGAGCGACTCTAAATGTCGCGGATCAGCATAAAGTCGTACGGCGGTATGACAGTCATAATTAGCCCTAGCGTATAATTGCACCATAGAAAGGTATTCCAAATTGGAATAAACGTAGTGGCGGTCCATCGACGCGCCCGCGCGCGACGCGTGTTTCGCGTGTAACTCGCACGGAACCGGCGGGTCGACTAACAGACGCTTCCGCTTCGCCGCCGCGCCGGTGCGACTGCGACGCTCGGCACGATCCGGCCGCCGGCGTATACAAAGCAGGCGGCGCGCGCATTACAAAAGATGCGCGCGCAGGCAGACGGAGACCTTTCGGCATCGCGCTGCGACGGCTCGTACTATTGTTTCTCACGCTTTCGAGTTCGGAATATTTTTTTATTTATTTGAAAATAAAGAAACATTTGTATTTTTCAAATTTAACTCTATGAATTGATAGTACTGCTGAAGGCAAATCATCCTTATCCGGGAAAACAACCACGTAAATTTCACCGTGTATACCTACCCTAAGGTCGGTAAATAATTGTTCTACTTCATAGTCATTAAAACAAACAATCGATTTTTAATTCAGTCGATTATTATTTTGAACGATTATTATCGTTATATAATATTTCGTATGCGAACGAAATATTCCAATAATTATATTTATAATCTCAATCTAATAGTCCAATAATTTATACATTCGAATAATTGAAATAGCGAACTATTCGAATTAATTATTCACATTCGTCCATCTCTATATGACTTGCAATGTATAATACACGTTTCTTGTCCCTGCAATGGTAAGGTAAAAAGTACCATATTTCATAGGTCGGACACTTCAAAGTTGTTCGGCACATACAAATGGCTGGCGGACAACGAATGTCCAAGAACGCAGTCCTTACGAAGCCTCGTCGCTTCAGAGCGGGGGAAGTATAGGCCGTTCAACAGATTCAAGGTAAGGCGTATTAAAAAATAAGTTCTATTTGCATGTGCAAAGAATGTATTTTTCATTACCGCATGTTACTAACTTATTGACTAATACCTTTGTTCATTGTCTAACTGTTGATATATTAAAAATCACAACTTGAATCTGCGCCGACCGCAATAAATACATAGGTAGATAGATAGACAATGCTTTATTTGCATAATACAAGTTAAAAGTACAGTGAATCAATAAATTATTACAGACTTGTATACATGCAATAAGGCGGCCCTATTACTGAGAGCAAACTTTTCAAGGTGAATTAACGAATTTGTGCATGGAGGGTGCAGGATTCGCAAATCAAAAGAATGAAAACTAGAAGTAAAGAAATATTTTGAGAATCATTATTATGTATATACATTTCATTTAAAGAGTTTTATAGATGAATTAGAGCTTGATTCCTTTCTACCATGCAGAGCCAAATATGTTTGATGTAAAGCAGTTCTCGTACCTTACATACACCTGGAATACAAGTAGCATCGCTCGCGCAATCGCACCCCCGCGTCAAACGCAGTATCTTACGTTTCGTGGCTTCACTCAAAGAGACAATCATCGAGTGTATTGTTATTTTCTTGCGGTGTTCTGTAAAGTGGGCGTACTTCTCCAGTCGACATGCCCTGCCTCTTTCGTTTAAACCTCGTTTACGTCTCGTTTAAGTCGGCAGGGCGCACCACGTGCGGGTGAGGCTTTGAAGGTGGTGATAAAACACACTATAGAAACTTGATGTGATTTTGTCCTCAAAAGTGCAGTCTGTGCTATTTCGAAATAATAAAAAATATTCCAAGTGATACCTTTGTCAGTATATAAAAGGGCAAATAGTTGGTGCGCAAAAAAAAAAAATACTAGATAAAATGTTGTTGTAATTACTATCACTAATATTGTTTTCAATTATCATTACATTAACCCTTTAGGTTTAGTTCTGAGTCTTCACTAAATCTATGAAATATAATCTTAAGTTCATGAGCTTTATATCATGGGTCATATATGGTATCATAACTAGTGCCATATATGGTACTTAAACGCACTGTGCACCTGTACCGCTTGAATGTTTCGGAATGTTGTGTATTATCTCTGTTATTTATTTTCATGTGTACTTTTTGATGTCACTGCTATTTTAATTGCTTTAACTTTTGCACATTTTTTTCAAAACTATGGTTTTGTGTTTGTCTTGTGTATTGTAGTTGATTATTGAGGAAAATTTGCTATATTTTAATTTATTTTAAAGTTCGATATTCTGTTACCAGATATCGCATGTAAAATAACGCCAGATTTTTTATGGGCACGGTTCTTGGAACACTTTATTGTCTTTGGATTGGAACTATGATGACATATGCTGTACATATTTCACCTATATGAAATGAACTTTGACCTACTGTAAATAGAAAATAAAATTGCTTGTCATGCGAATGTATCGACGCGTTCAGTTATAATACTAATAATCGCTTATGTCAGACAATTGCAGTGTAAGCATATAATAAATTACCTTAAACTAAAATATAATGTCTTTGGTCTTGTGCTAAGGTCTTCCGGTCGCTTAATTGTCAAGTTCAACCCTAGTTCTCCTTAATTCCAATGTATGAATATCCATTGTTTATAAGGACATTGTATTTAACACACGCATGCTATTATATTGGTATATGGGTGAAAGGAATTAAACCTTGAGCTACTAAAATTACTTTTTATAATAAATTGGAAATATAATTTAAAAATAGACACTGTGTAAACCAATCAGGAATCATCTTGTACTGGTTGTTTTATGCCTAAATGTAATCTACCCGTGCTGTTCTTAAAACTATCCAATACTGCTAAAGACGCGTGGATTGTTAGTGTAAATTAATTCTACCTCCCAGATAAAGAGCCGCGATACCATTGCTCATTTAGAATGCTTACACATATGGACGCTGTTATGCAGAATAGATCCAACAGACAAACTATGCTAAATTTAGAGATATACATAGCGAGAAACTGCAAATCGAGTTTTATATATTCGCAACAGATTCTTTTCTGAGAGAGTTTGATGACATATTATGCTTCACAAAAATTATAGGTACTGCGTGATTTTTTTATTCCTATTAAACTATAAGTTTTGACGAGCTCGGTGGTCGAATGGTTAGCAATGTCCACTTTGACTCCCAGGTCGCGGGTTCGATTCCCGCACAAGACAAACATTTGTGTGCATGAACAAGTCTGTTTGTCTTGGTCTGGGTGTTTTCTATGTATTATATGTATTTACAAAAAACAAATATTTAAGTACATTTATTAGTTGTCTAGTACCCATAACACAAGCTTTGTGTTTAATTTGGGACTAGATGGCGCTGTGTAAATTGTCCAGAAATATTAATTAATTAATATCATCTTGATAATTTCGAGATATACCACAGTACGTTTTTTTAAATAGCTTTGACATAAAAGTAACAAAATGTCGGTTGGATCTATTCTGCATTACATTGTCCATATAGTAGGCGTGTTAGCCGTGCGGCTGCAGAGCTGTACAGCGTATCCTTTCATATTACAGCAGCTGTAGAGTTTGTATATGGACCCTGCATAACAAAACGCAAGTGCAAAACTAGTTAAAGTTTAATAGGAATAAAAATATAACGCAGTATATATATGTGTGTATATATATATAAATATATTTTTTTTTTTTTTTTTTTTTTTTTTTTTATACTACGTCAGGTGGCAAACAAGCATACGGCCCGCCTGATGTAAAGCGGTTACCGTAGCCATATTAACGCTTGTAACATAAAATATTGCTCGCGCGCCGCCACCCCCGCTGCCAACGCAGCATCTCCTTCCTTTCTTTCTGGTGACCTCACTCACTCGCAGGAACACAACAACCCTCAAGGGAATTGTTATTTGGCTGCGGTATTCTGTGAGGTGGAGGTACATTCCCCAGTCGGGTAGCTTACAATTACGCTCCCTACCTCTCTTTTCGCCAGAGCTTCGTTTGTCAGTCAGCAGGGTGCACCACGTGCAGGTGAAGTTGGCTTTGGTTCAAAGATCTTGATGAACCACTTACACCCCTATATATAATGTAATATACCTACTAACATGTAGTTTATAAGTATCCTTTATATACTAACAAAATGTGAGTCTTATTTACTCGAATAATATACACATATACATACTATATACACATATATGTATACACATATATATAATATATATATATATATATATTATATATATAATGTAATATACCTACTAACATGTAGTTTATAAGTATCCTTTATATACTAACAAAATGTGAGTCTTATTTACTCGAATAAAGAAATTTTATTATGTATCTCTTTTTAATCACGGGTCAAGCCCGGTCATTTGATAGGCGTGCATGGGGATATAGATCCAACGCGTAGAGGCCTCTTTGAGAAGTTTAATGTAATGTTGTTTTAATTTTATTATTATTATTATAAGTTTTGGAAAGCGTCATCAAACTGTTAGAATCTGTTGCGAATATATAAAACTAGATATGAAGTTTCTATGTATATCTCTTAATTTGGCATAGCTTGTCGGTTGGATGTATTGTCGTGCAAAAAAGGGTCCATATGTAGTGATTATGTCGCGACGACGGCGTTAGTGACAGTCGCTCTTCACATTTAAGATTCTTGACTCTGATTTGGTAGGGATTTTTATAACAATTTATATCATTTGTAGAGCTGAGTAGTTGCGTTCCCATGTTGCCTCGATGAAATATGAACCTTACGTTTGAATTTCAAACAGGATGCAGTGGATGGGCACTCACCACATTCTGCTATGAACCTGAAGAGGCATCGGCATTCACGAAGCGTGGGCAGTTACAACGATGATCAGGTAACCTATTTCTAACATATACTAGGCCGGTAATAAAAAAAATGTATCCTGTGTTCTTCTTTTTTTGTTCGGGTTGCAGACAAGCATACGGCCCGCCTGATGTGAAGCGGTTACCGTAGCCATATTAACGTTGCAACATAAAATATCGCTCGCGTGCCGTCCGTCAGCAGGGTGCACCGCGCGCAGGTGAAGTTGGCTTTGGTTCAAAGATGTTGTTGAACCACTTACACCCCAAACCTTCCTAATACCTTTGAGAATATGTGTACAAGGTGTCATGATGATCGGTTGAGTAGTTTCGACGTGGAAGCGTAAGAAACAAGCATTCCCATTTATAAATGTGAATGTTTGTTTCTTACGCTTCCACGTCGAAACTACTAGTAGTATTATGGTACTAGGCCGGATTGTAGCCAGTGTTGCCAACTTCTAGAAGTTCGAGTCCCTAAACTCAAAATCAAAAGTCGCTAGAAAGTCGCTAAAACTGTCTGGGAGAAGTTCAGCGGTCACTGGCGCTTTGAAACATTAGGATAGGTGAAAAAAAAATTCGTCACTTCTAGCGACAAAGTCGCTAAATTGGCAACACTGATTGTAGCCCACGGGGCCGAAATCGAGGTTGAGTGGAGCGAGTAGATTCGCTGAGTGTATGTTTGTTTTCCATTGACTTCAATTGAAAATGTATTTGATGATCATTCCTCAAGGACATGATCGATCTCAATTTTTTTTCAACACAAACCTCATGCACGTCGAGGTCTTTAAATGTGTCAAGTTTCATCAAAATCGGTTTAATGACCTAGACTCCGTTGGGCGTTTTCGGCATGTGATTAATGATTATTGGGACGCCAATGGGTAACTGTATATATAATATTAACAAAAATCTGTAACTATAAATTCTCTCTATATTTGGCCGTGTGGTTTCCGGCAGACTAGAATAGAATCACTCCGTTTCTTCCCGTGGAGGTCGTACAAGGCGACTAAGGGAAATACATTATCAAATATCGATCAGGCCTCCTCAACCCGTTTGGCCAGCGTGGGAAGTGTAGGCCAAATCCTCCTTCCGTCTAGGACGGACGAGAGAGGATCGTGCTGTAGTGGAGACTAAAATGGACCTGATGATGATGATGAAGATATTTTGCTGGGGTTGAAGAAAGACACAATCGCAACTTTAAGATATAACAAAAGAAACCATAACAAATACCTTAGTAAATTATAAAATAATCGTCAAGTATTAAAATTTCATTGTCCTAGTAATCGACCTGCTAGCGTTCCGCTTGCGTGCTCGGTTGGTTTACCGACCGCAAGAGCGGTGCGGGTAAAGGTCCTCTCGTCTGGTTGGTTTAGTGGACGAGAGACTCGCAATCCTCTGATATAACCGGAATGTTGACACACAGGGGCAGTTAGGTATAGGGTACTATTCCTAGTAATCGATGTTGTCCGGTAAACGATAGTGGTGCCCTCATTTCCCCTTTGGATCAGTAGTGCCATTGACTAGTAGTCAGACGAGCTCGGTGGTCGAATGGTTAGCAATGGCCACTTTGACTCCGAGGTCGCGGGTTCGATTTCCGCACAAGACAAACATTTGTGTGCAGTTTGTCTTGGTTTGGGTGTTTTCTATGTATTCTACGTATGTATTTAAAAAAAAATGTATTTAAGTACATATATCAGCTGTCTAGTACCCATAACAATTGCGCTTAATTTGGGACTAGATGGCGCTGTGTAAATTGTCTAGAAATATTTATTTATTATTATTATTATTTAACTTCTACTCTTTTCGGTCGCACTATACTAAGAGTCGGTACCGGTAAACCATAGCTTTATGTAAACACCCTTAGATATTTGGGAGATAAAGAAATGTTTAAGTTAAAGTGTAAAGCAGCCTGACCTGGGGGGCTAGCCAAATGGCAGTTTGCGAAGTAGAAAAGCGTAGCGATCGCTAATTTGAACTGTGGAGCTCATACTAAAATGTTCGAATTGACCAATGTCACGTGATCTATCTAACGTTCGTTACGCTACGAATTACACTTGGCTTGGGGGGCTGGAAATTGCAAAAGATCGCGCTTAAGTTCCCTCGAGAATGTTTGCGAAAATTTAGGGCTACCAACGCGCACCACCTCTTGTGTTGAAATTTCTTGAGGTAACTCTAACTGCTACACATGAGTGAATCCGTACGCTTGTTTACAACCCAACGAATTAAAAAATCAAATGTATCATTATTTGACGAGCTCGGTGGTCTAATGGTTAGCAATGACCACTTTGTCTTCGTGGTCGCGGGTTTGATGCCCGCACAAGATATATATATTTGTGTGCATGAACATGTCTGTTTGTCTTGGTTTATGTGTTTTCTACGTATTATATACATTTTTTTTAATACATACGAATGTATTTAAAAAAATGTATTTAAGTATTATATCAGTTATCTTGTACCAATAGTACAACCTTTGCTTAGTTTCGAGCTAGATGGCCGTGTGTAATTTATCCACAAATATTTATTTATAATTTATTTGTTCCAGCTGCCAGCTCTAAACACATCCACGACGTCAATAATGGGAAGTGAATCTAACATCTACAATATGAAACTAACAGAAGCAAACAATGTAGAGGCTCCATCTGGTCTAAAAACACACAATTCAGATTCAGAAATCCAAAGACTACTTACAGACGAAAGAAATAGTGAAAACGACGAAAAAGTTGTTTTTACTCTCGGAGATGATACCACACTAATGAATTTAAGTCAGAGACTAGTTAAATTATCAAGTAATAACGAAGACGTGTCTATAGGTATAGATGAAAATGTCAAAAGAATTTGTTCAGAAATTGAAACGTTCTGTTCTAATTCGGATACAGTCAAAGAAATACATGAAGGTTTTGATGTCGCTAAACATATGGAAGCTATGAATGAAGCCAAATGTGCAGAAAACAGTGATATAGAGTTGGATGTTACATGTGAAGCTTGCCCTGATAGGGATGTGTGTGATATTGCTTGTGCCAAAATAGTGACAGAAGTTATTGTTATACCTAGTGCTGAAGCTATAATTGATACAGGGCAAGTGAATGTTGAAATTGGTGAGGCTTCCGGTGTAAGCAGAGAAATCGGTGAAGCTTGTGGTTTAAGTGTAGAACTCGGTGAAGTTTGCGGTGTAAGTAGAGAAACCGGTGAAGATTCCGATGTAAATGGAGAAGTTGGTGAAGTTTATACTGGGGATGTAAATCAATAATAATAAATTGATAGTCGTTTATCAAAATCAAGATTATGAATGAGTCAAATATGATTTGGCTATATACTTTAGTAAAACCTGCCGCACTTTCACATAGGATAGATTGCTTTTAAAACGTTTTCCTTTGGACTATTTGCCTAATTCGCAGTATAATGAAGCAATTTCGCGTTTAAGTGAGAGGGCGCTGGATTTTTGGTGCTAACTAGATCTATGTTTAGTATTTTTATAAGAAATTTCGTTTAAATATTTTAGAAAACGCCGTCGATGAGTCGAAAGCTGTTATTGCATAGATAAAAAAATAACACACTATGACTTTTGTATTATATTACGAAAAAAAAGTTATTATTTTATTTATTTGCTGTCGCGTTCGGTTGGTGTAACTAAAGAGTAGGTATTTCTTGATTTTCATAAACGACTATAATATAAAATTAAACCTATTTCGATTGCAAGTAATTTAAATTAAATCAATCATGTATAAATTAATACCTTTACTACAAAGCCCGAACTCCACCAAATCGGAGAGTCTTTTATACATTTCTCACCGCAAACGGAGTATAGCGAATCTATATCTCTTCTCACATCTCTTCTCCACTTAAATTTAGTCCAGTCCGGCCCTTATGCTGGTTTCAATACAATTAGCATCCTTCAGTAATATTATTAAGGTTACTTGACGCATAGAAAAGTCGCTGAGTCTACGCAAGATTTGCTATCGTTTTTCCACTACAAAAATGTTGTCTGCGCTAGGCGTCGACACACCCTTTAGGGCGCGTTCCCGCTTTGTCCTGACTACAAATAATCGTGTAGTTTTAAGTGTCGTGGCTTATATATTTATATGGACGTGTTCACATATAGAACGACACGATTTACTGTCGTCTACGCGCCTTCCAGACTCACGCCAAGAACCCCCGTGAACACGATCACGAGAGTGATCGCTTTCTCGCCGTCTCGTTCTCGTGCTCGCCTGTTCTCCGAACGTTGTCGGTATTTTTGCCCGCTTCAAAGGGTTTCTCGGGTGAGAAAAGAGAACGGAGTCATATTCTTGTTCGGTTCGGGCTCGACCGTTGCATTGATTGTTGAACCTTTTAGGTGATTTTTGAACTGCATTGGTTACTATTTGGTTACACTAATGAAAAGGTTACTTTTGGGTGATTTTTCGGAATTTGTAGAATTAACTTTTAATTTTTAATCCGGAATGGACGACACGTCCATTGCGGATAACGATCGAGAATGTCGCCTGAGTGTAGTGTCTTCTCGGTTCTCGCGCAATTTGTCGACAAGACTTCTCGCGTGAGTCTGTAGCGGGTGACGACAGATTGTCATGACAGTGGGAACGGCTAGCACGACAGTCCTAAATCGATATTTAGTCGTAACGATATAATTTTTTCCTCGCTATATACGAATGTATATTGAATGAGTGAATGAATTGTTTATTACATCAAACACAGAGACACTTACAAAAGTATACAACACAATGAATCATTGTATGTAGTATTATAGAAACACGTTTATCTAAAACTATCAACATTGTCAGGTGTGTCCACATGCCTGATTTAAAAGGATTTCACTCACTATAAACCACGGCGTGAGCCAGGCACTGATTTTCAGTGAAACCCATGAGTGATATTGCATAGTATGATTATTTTATATTAACACTAGCGGCCCGACCACGCTTCGCTGTGGCTCAATCTTTTCGTTTCCATCCATTTCCTTAGAGATGGCGCTGTATGTGAAAAAAGATTTTCCCGCTTTTCTTTTCAAATTTTTCCAGAATTTTCTTTGCTATAAACCTCACGGAGCCCGAGACCTTTCCAACGAATGCAAAACCGTGGAAATCGGTTCGTGCGTTCTGGAGTTATAGCGTCAGGAAGGAAAACCCGACTTATTTTTATATAGTAGATATTTACTGAAATTGGTATCGATTTTTGCAATATCAGTTCTAGATGCAGTTGTCCTTAAAAATTTACGTGATAATAGGTGAAGGTAAGATAGCAATATACCTACGTGCATAGAACTTTTTCAATATAAATATTCTGGAACATATACGAGTCACTATATGGTTTCGAAACTAGTTTAGAATTAATTATTTATCCGATGTCAGATTGGCCAAAAAATAAAAATTAGCCTGGGGGTCTACTCCTAAATGAAAGCGATAAATTTCGGTCAACAATTCTTTTTTAGAACCGATATTTTCTTCATTTGGACCAATCGATGTGAACTTTTCATCCAGGCCCAAATTTTTTTAAATAATACAATAAATACAAAACATTGACATTTGTATTTCTCGAAGATATTTTTTTATATACAGTGTATAAAAAACATAGTGTCGGGTGGCAGACAAGCATACGGCCCGCCTGATGTGGAGCGGTTACCGTAGCCATATTAACGCTAGCAACATAAAAATATCGCTCGCGCGCCGTCACCCCCACTGCCAACGCAGCATCTCCTTCTTTTCTGGTGACCTCACTCACTCGCAGGAACACAACCCTCAAGGGAATTGTTATTTGGCTGCAGTATTCTGTGAGGTGGAGGTACATTCCCCAGTCGGGTAGCTTATAATTACGCTCCCTACCTCTCTTGAAATTGAAATGTATCTAGAAAAATATGTTTCATTTTGGAGTAGGCCCACTGTTTTCCAAACTGGTTTCGAGACTTTGGTTCCGAAAGTGGCCTAAGGTCTTCGGTCAAGTTATAGGTTCATGCGAGTGAACCCGCGGACATAGCTACTTTCATAAATGTTAAATAGTATCACTAAATAGTTTCAGCTAGTAAGTGTTAAATTAATTGCAATTGAATGCTGTACATAATATTTATAAATTAGATATAATGCAACATATTTTATTTGTTTCACACTAATCGTACCGTTTATTATATGACTCGACGCATCTATAATTATGTCGCGTACAAAGATCAGAAAATTTACTTCGAATATAGTATTCTGCTATGTAATATAGTATATATGACAGATGAGGGAGGAAAGTCCATGAGTGGAAACCTCGTATAGGACGACGAAGCGTCAGGCGCCGTGTAAGTGGTTCATCAACATCTTTGAACTAAAGCCAACTTCACCTGCACGCGGTGCACCCTGCTGACTGACAAACGAAGCTCTGGCGAAAAGAGAGGTAGGGAGCGTAATTGTAAGCTACCCGACTGGGGAATGTACCTCCACCTCACATAATACTGCAGCCAAATAACAATTCCCTTGAGGGTTGTTGTGTTCCTGCGAGTGAGTGAGGTCACCAGAAAGGAAGTAAATGCTGCGTTGGCAGCGGGGGTGGCGGCGCGCGGGCGATATTTTATGTCGCGAGCGTTAATATGGCTACGGTATCCGCTTCTCACCACGCGGGTCGTATGCTTGTCTGCCACCCGTCGTAGTATAAAAAAAAAAAGGAGCCCTCTCTCTAGATCAGAGTTTTTCAAAGTGTGGATCGCGATCTTATCGCGGGTCTCTAAGCCTCTATAAGGGGGTCGAGGAGGTCGCGAAGTTGTAAAAAAAAACAACGTTCCTATAATAAAATAAATATAATGAGGTATCAAAAAATATCTATAGGAACGTTGTTTTTTTTACAACTTCGCGACCTTCCTCGACCCCCAGGTGACATGTGATATTTGCGTCTATAATAGTGAACGGTATGTTTTTAATGAAGTTGTCAACTGTGATCACAAATAGTGGCCTTTTGAAGATCTAGTTTGATTTTGTGTTATTTTATGGATTTTTGTAATAATACGAAAATTATTATGATAATAAATATCAAGATATAGTATCACAATACCAGTTTCAATATCTATAATAATGACGTACTCATGCTTAAAGGTGATTTTTGTTAGCCTAGACAAATGCGTTTAGATGGTGGAGTTATTGAACTGCTCAACGTCGACGTACGAATTCGAGATCTATGGTTTGAAAAACATTCCATACTGAATATTTGTATTGTCACTTTAATTGTACGAACTTGGGTAGTTTTTAATTTGTGCCTTTTTGATGTGATAACGTCATATAAATCGATGAACTCCGGCTGCACGCATGAAAAAGCATGACTCATTATCACGTTCCGCCTGAGCCGAGCGTGTAAGCGAGAGCGCAGAACTAGCGATAGAGAGACACGATCGGCCTATGTTTCTTATATTATCATGTAAAATTATCGTCCGTAAACCGACTTTACCGATCTTTTTTTTTTATGATTTAAATCCCCTTCCGACCCGTGGTTACACTGATTTGTTACACCGACGACAGAAATTAGATTGATTGGTCACTCAACGGTAATGTACTCAAGTTTGTGAATGTGCCAAAACTACCGTCGCCAATGACATAATTCGATGTCAATGCATCATTCAAATGTTAATCGTTAAGGGCGTTCATGCATCGGATAATAAGCTGTCGTTGATCAAATCGTTATTGAAACAGTCAATCAAATCATCTGAGGCACTTGTCTCAATGCCAGTGATAAAAGAAAAACGACTGGACCATATAAAAGTATGTAAAAGTGTCGTCGATAATATGAACAGATGGCGCTGTATTCATATGGGGGCGTCCATTAATTACGTGATGCATTTTTGACCCCTCTTCTCTCCTTAGATCCCCAGAAAATTTTACATGATGATGAAGTTTTTGTTACTTATGTTTTTTCAATAAAAGATTTATTTATTTATGTTGTAAGATTTTCCTCGACCCCTTCGGCTCTACCTCCAAACTCACGTGAGATTTAAAAAAAGCGTTGATTTATTTAAAATAAAAAAATGCTCAATTCTTTTTATTTACGACTAGCAAAGGCTAGTACTACTTACTAGTATATCTTGCTGTAATTTTAAATCTCAGTGATAATGTTAGATAATAAATACTTAAACGAAAATTAATATATTAATAAATATTTATTCTAATTCAGTCCATGGTGACTCTTGTTCGAGAGGCGTGCGGTCTCAAGAGTGACTATTGGAATCAACATATCCAAAAAAATTACGTCACATTTGCCAAGACCCCCCTCCGCCAATTGAGATATAGTAATAATTCGGCTCGATCGAAGCAAGGGACTGTAATTTCAGAGTCGAGCGCACGTAGACGAATAAAAACTGTACATTCACCCATATCTGATTTGTAATACTTATCGATTTAAAACTTTGCCAACTTCTGTGTTCTAGCTCTGCCTTGCCAAGGTGTTCTAGCTAACAGTAAGTCCATTAAATTTGGGTTCGACTAATTCTTCTAAGTGATTTTTAACGGGATGGGGAGCCACCACATAATCCCACCACTGTCTCCTGTGTAGCCAGGATTAACAGCGGCGACCATCTAAAAAGGCAATGCGCAGTGAAGTTCATTGCAGAACCCGGGGTCGAACTACGGCTGCCTTAGAACTCACAACGAATTTAATCAGAAAAAAATTGTAGAAGTAAAAAACTTTTAGAATTTGTCTTCTCCTCTTAGCAATGTGAGAGACAGCAATATGGTAAATAAGGCATTAAAAGCCTAAAGAGATGGCTAATCAAGTAATGCTCAACTGCCGTGCACCACGAATTTTAAATATCTAACATTATTGGGGTTCTAAAACATTGAGTTGTTACCTAACACATCGATTCCAATAATATGAATTGCATAATCGTCTGAACGGTAATTCTCCCTTGTTGCTATCAAACCAGAATAGTATACTATTTATTTCTTTGCCGTCAATTATGTTATGAGTACTTTTGCTAAAGGATAAGTAATAGTACCATAGAATCCACCAACTTTTTCTATCTCCATGTACAGTTACTACTGTAGCAAGCTTACTGGTATTGTTGATCCAATGTCATGATATTTACACATGTTGAAGGGAGCCCCACTGTAAACTATTTTTGTTCTATTGTTTTCTTTAACGTAGTTATTACCTGTATATTATTTTGTGTTATCTGTGATTTGACTTAGATTTTATAATGCAGTAGATTTTTGATAAATTGATCACTTGGTAGTAACTCAGCATTCTGTCAATAATCATCTTGTCATCATGTACCTACATATATTAATGATTCCATACAGGTTCATGAAATGGGAATACTTTGTGTTAAATAATAGTACTGAATGTTAACATTCACTTTTGTAAGACCATTTAGATCAATGTTCAAAAATAATTTTACTATATTAGCTTAAAGCGTCCCCCAGGGGACTATCCTAAGACCACTTTTATAAATTGTAGTATATATAATTAATCGAAACAATAAAATCTGAGCAATCTGAAATACATGCATGTATTTAATGTAAATTGTAATGTACAGTGCGTGTGTACACCTGTATTTATAATAGTAATCAAACGTTGTTGAATACAATAAATATTTATTGAAAAACTTCCAAAATGGTGTTGATATTCTACTCTGAAATGGAGAAAGTTATAAAATTGTACTGGATTTTATGCATATTATATGTATACTTGGCAGTATATGCGTAAAGCATATTATATGTATATGCCACTGTATACCGACAAATCACTATACATGACGAAATTTAAGGTTAATATAAAACACTTCGAACTGAACTTGCAAAAGAAACTCATTGACCGAGACTTGAAAAACAAACCCAGAATTTATGTATTGGATGGTATTGGTAAGTTTTTTCAGCATTGGTTCTTCGCCGGTATTGGTAAGTTTTTTCAGCAAAGGTCACTTCTGAAATGCTAATGCGTTATGCAAATAAAAAAGACAATAAGATATTATAATTATTGTGGGGGTTAACAACATGTTTGAATCAAAGTCAACCTCACCTGCACGTGGTGCACCCTGCTGACTGACAAACAAGGCTCTGGCGAAGAGATGTAGGGCATAGCGTGTTTTTTAAGCTGCCCGACTGGGTAAGTACCTCCACCTCATAGAATTCCTCAGCTAAATAACAATCCCTTTGAGGGTTGTTGTGTTCCTGCGAGTGAGTGAGGTCACCAGTAAGAAAGGGAGTATAGGCTAGCAACGCATCGGCGACCCCTTGGTGTTGTTGATTTTCATGGGTGGTGGTGATTGCCTCCCATCAGGTGACCGACATGCTATGTAGTTTTCGCCCCTCATATAAAAATAAAGAATCATCATCATCAGCCTGTATCTATCCACTTCTGGACTTGCGCTGGACGGATATGTGCTTGAAAATAAGAATATGATTTATAAAAAGAAGTGAAAGTCGTGTCCTAAGCGTGGTTAATTTTCATCTCTACTGAATGACAGGTTTTTTGTAAAAAGAAAATAACATTGTTTTACAAAATTTCTTTCTTTGACCTTAGATAAATTTTTGGCAACAAATTTTCTATTTCGTAAGATATTTTGCGTGCTTTATTTCGGCACTGCCCACGTCTCAGATCTTGATTTTAACTAGACAAAAAATTTGTCGTTAATTTGTCGCCGAAAGAAAAAAAAATGTCGCTCTCCCGTTAAAGAGCTATAAGGTTTTTTTTTTTGTGGCAGTGCCGAAATAAGCTTATTTCGGCATTTGCCCAATAAAAGTACACCACCTAGCGAAAATCTGATTTCTTTTGAAAGATATTTGAGATATTTTTTGAAAATTCCATTGGCAATTTTTCGAATCATGTATCCGCCAACCCACAGTTGAGCACTGTGCGTGGTGCACCGTGGCACAAGGCTTGACGAGAAGAAGAATGCATTGAACTCGAGTCCCTTAGTTACAATATCAAATACATCACTTACATTTTCATGAAATAACTTTCAAGGCATGCCAAGTCAGACATTAAAAAATAATTAAGAAAATTGCCTACCAACTACTTATAAAATTGGCAACAAACAGACAATCGGCATTGTATGCCAATCGACGGTGTTATTTTTAACTTCAACTATTCTTCCCAAATTATAATCACACATGGTAAGATATGACACATGCTAAACATAATAAAAATAATAAACCACGTGTAGTAATAAATAATCTGATGAACTTATGTTTGCATTAATAATATTTACATCTATATTACAATAAAAAAATTATAGGGCGATGACTCGTTCAAGGAAGTAACTGAGATCAAGCGACTCGCCCGGGTTCGCGTATTTATTTCTCAGTCAAAATAAAACCACCGGCCAATTCATTCTGAGCTCTAACTAGGTTGAAATCCAACGTGTTTTAGTCAATCAATTAAGACCGCAAGAGGTCAAAATGTATCGGCCGGTTTGCTCTCGCCCAGCGAAAGTATAAATAGAAAAAGGCCGGTACGCATGCGCGGTCGATCCCGATTCTAAATCCCAGTCCGGCGCCCGAGCAACCCGGACCGATTTGAAAATCTCGGATTTTTAGATTTCGAACCCTCCGATTCCGACTGGAAAGGCCATCGATAAATTAAAAAAAATAAAAATAAATAACGTGTTTCGCTCGTTCGGAATCTGGACTTAAAATTCCGGAGTGGTCAGTGAAAATGTGTGAACAGTGCGTACAACGTTAAAAGGGATTTTCGATGCGTTCCTAGACGCATGTGGTGAGTATTTATTAATATTATTTTTCATTTTAATTAAAGCTTTATTTCCGTTACTTAAATTTCAAATCGGTCTACTTCGTCAATTTTGTTCGCATATCCGATTTCTGAATTTAAATGTAAGTATATATTATAATTGTTACATAACGAACATCCAATTCTGTTCTTCTTCTTCTGTCGCCAAGGTAATTAGCTTTATTTGCAATTGGCTAAATGCCGGTTTTTACTCATTTGAAAACGATTTATAGCTAGTGGATAGCATTGTGATCTTTATTTACTTAGTGCCCGGTAGAAGGTTTAAAAATATCTAATTGATATGCACATGGCACAGATTCTCTTTTTATATCATATTTCACAAATATATATTATATTAATATATAAAATGTATGTGATTTATGACATGTAAAAATTTTGATATATATAAGAATTTAACTTGTTGACTCTGAGATAAATAATATAATACACGAATGCCTCGAATATGTAATTTATAGCATATACTTGACCATCTATTTTACCACTTTTGTGAATGTACTAAATGTTATAAATGATAATGTGAATAAAAGAATTATGAATTATTATGGCAGGTGCAACGACCTGCTTGATGGTGAGCAAACGCTGGCGGTATTACAGAATTATACCTACCTATACCTAATCCCCTAAACGCTTTGATGAATCACATTTTGTAATCTCTTGAGCTAACCTCGACAGTGAACTCATGTACCCTGAAAAAAAAAACCAAAGAGTTAGGTATACTTACGTATACTTTTTTTTTAATAAAAAGTAACCTTCGTCATTCCCAATAGCTTTGAGAATACGTGTACAAAGTTTCATAATGATCGGTTGAGTAGTTTCGGTGTGAAAGCGTAACAAACAAACTTACATTCACATTTATAACATATGTGAGAATGAATTCCTAGCGGACGGCGAGCGATGGATCTATAGAAGGAGGCCGTGAGAATCATATCCTTTACTAAGTATACTATATCCATTATAATATTATAAATGCGAAAGTGTGTTTGTCTATCTGTTTGTTACCTTATTACGACTAAACGGCTAAACCGTTTTTATTGAAATTTTGTATAAATTGTTTAAAACTACTTTTTAGCACGATGTAACATGACTATGACTATATAAATACAACAATTCTCAACGGAATCATTCATCATCATCACGGAATTGGCTGCGGTATTCTGTGAGGTACTTCTCCAGTCGAGCAGTTTACAAATACGCTATACTCTACCTTTTTTACCAGAGCCTCTATCGCAAGTTAGCAGGGTTCACCACGTGTAGATTAGCTTGGCTTTGGCCCTAAGTCTCAATTCAGGGAAAAATTCTCCTGAAAATCTCGAAGCAAAGCTCTATCACCAAGATACGTAAATACTTTTATTTATTATCCAACTCATTTCATTACCTACTTCACATTTTTTTTTATATACTACGTCGGGTGACAGACAAGCATACGTCCCGCCTGATGTGAAGCGGTTACCGTAGCCATATTAACGCTCGCAACATAAAATATCGCTCGCGCGCCGCCACCCCCGCTGCCATCGCAGTATCTCCTTCCTTTCTGGTGACCTCACTCACTCGCAGGAACACAACAGCCCTCAAGGGTACCGTTATTTAGCTGCGGTATTCTGTGACGTGGAGGTACATTCCCCAGTCGGGTAGCTTACAATTACGCCCCCTACCTCTCTTTTCGCCAGAGCTTCGTTTGTCAGTCAGCAGGGTGCACCGCGTGCAGGTGAAGTTGGCTTTGGTTCAAAGATGTTGATGAACCACTTACACCTAAAACTCGAAAACAGTTAACAATAATAGCATAGTTCTTCGGGACATATGTTGTATACAGTGAGGATAATCTGTAATTTCGCTGCGTCGCACGTACCTTTCCTCCCGTTATATACGAGACAAATAAGTTTCCAACCTCTTGATTCCAAGAACCATCTTTCAGCCATAATCAGATCAAACCACTTACAATCAGACCATATTTTTATTATACCAGTAGGTAAACAAACGTACGACCCGCGTAATAGTATACAACACCGATTATAGGTATACAACATCCATACTCACCTTTTAGATGGTCTAATAAAGTACAGAAGGCCATTTCTCGTAAATTTTTCTACGATCGCAGATTTAAAATTGACCGAATCGAGATTGAATTGCGAATTGACTAAAACTATATACCTACTTGATTTCATTAATGAATAATTATCAATTTTTCATTAATGAAGTTTTTGACAAAGTAACATTCTTACTTTATTCAATTTGCGGTCATATTTCGATAATCCCACTTTAATTAAACTTTGAAATTACATAATGTGATACGAGAATACCAAATTCGACATTTGTGAGATCGAGACTGGATCGGAACTGAATTTTGACTACATTTTAATTAGGTACGAGAATTGCCCCTCTGATCATCATCTTCCTATGTCTATGTATGTTTATTATTTTGTTATAATACAATAACATATCTTTAATAACTTGTGACTTGCAATAAAAATCTGAAATCTGAATATGTATGTATGTTTTTTTTTTGTATAGAATATAATATTCTTTTACTTGATTAGTTATCATCTCTATTTTCGAGATCTTATTTTCTTTAGAACCGCATTTATGAATTTCTGCTATTCCCGAAGGTTGACTGGTAGAGAATGCTTTTAGCGTTAAGTCCGCCTTTTACCCTTGTGTAATTTTGTGGTCAACAAAGTTTTAAATAAATAAAATAAATAAATAAACAGGCAGGCAGCCTATGAAGGAATGGTATATACTTAGTAGTCGCATTATTATTATACCACCCTGCCTATATTTTTCATAGTTCGATTGAGCAAATGTGAAAAACATCAATGTTTTCCTTCTATTTGGAGCTGATTACCTCGGGGAAATAGCTTAGTAACCTAAGATGTTTTTATCTATTGCTTTATGCGTCCTACATGCTTCCATTGTGACAAGAAGAAAACAAGGTTATTCAAAACAACCCTCAAGGGAATTGTTTTTTGGCTGGCGTATTCTGAGCAGTGGAATTACTTACCTGAGGGGCAATTCTCGTAATTAAAATGTAGTCAAAATTCAGTTTCGACCCTCAATAGAGTCTCAATCTCACAAAATTTGACATTAATGTCAAATTTTGTATTCTCGTATCACATTATCTAACTTCAAAGTTTGATTTAAGTGGGATTATATCGAAATATGACCGAAAATTAAGCAAATTAAGAATGGTACTTTGTCAACAATAAGAATAGCTTATAATGAATTAATTAAATCAAGTGTATAATTTTAGTCAATTCACAATTCAATCTCGAGTCGGTCAACTTTCTATCTTCGATCGTAGAAAAATTAGGAGAATTGACCTTTAGTCGGGCAGCTTACAAATACGCTGTATATCGAACCTTTCTTTTACCAGACGCTGTATCGCTAGTCGACATGGTACGCGACATGCAGGAGAAGTTGTCTTTACCCGGCTGGTATAAAAATAGAGTACGACAATCGACTGTTGAACAGTAAATTCACTACCTTATGCAATATTTTGCAATATGCACTTGACCTGCAGAATCTTAACTGCACAACGTCACGCGGCTTCGTGCCAAATGTTGTTTCCAAATTACTAGGGCGAGTCGTACAAAAAAAAACAAAAATCAACACTTTTACATATAACTTCCTGAGCAAGGAGAATATTCTCGTGAATTTGAGTATAGATGCTATTTGACAATGTTCAAAAATTGTATAATTATTTAACAAGATCGTAAAATACACAAAACTATAAAGATCTGTACACTTTCATTCTAATATCTTCCGTCCGACTTATTTTAGGGTCGATCAAAGTTAAAGGGAAAGTCCATTTTAAAAGCATGGAATTATTAAAAAATAATATTTCCATTGGAGAAGCAATAAAAAATACTATAACTTTTATTGTGATACTAATTACATAAGCGTAATATTTAACATAGCTGTCGTACAAAATTCTGATTTGATGCATACAAAATACAAACCTGTGACGTCATAACTCAGTAGCCTTTTGTATGGAGCTTTTTCGGGGTAGTCCAAATTTGTCGTGCAATCGAAGTAATTCTTTCACGTTATATTATTGAGACGTCCCTACATATCAAACCGTAAAAAATGTTGGTCAGATAGCCTATTGTCGTTTAGCAAACGAGGTGGAGAGCTCGACGGCATCGTTGCGCGTGTCGGTCTAATCGAACACGCAAGTTAAGCAACGTTGACCATAACCTGTCCATGGATGAGTTCGGAGGGCACGTTAACCGGTCCCGGTTGTTGTCATTAGATGACAGTCGTTAAGCTAAGTCAGTGGCCTTTGGGTGGCTTGAAAACACTGACTTCCAACCCGCAGTTGAGCAGCGTGGTAGAGTATGCTCTAAATCCCTTCGATTGAGGGGAGACCCGTATCCCAGCAATGGGATGAATAAAGGTTGATGACGACGACGAAACGAGGTTTGAGGAGAAAGAAGGTAGGTAACCGGCGAAGCAATAAATCCGGAGCACATGCACGATCTTTATATCATGTGGTATACCCACAGGGCCACAGGGTATACCCGACTGCCGACTAGCGAAAGAGAGGTAGGGTACAGCGTATTTGTAAGCTACCGGATTGGGGAAGTACCTCCACCTCACAGAATACCGCAGCCAAATAACAATTCCCATGAGGGTTGTTGTTTCCTTGTGAGTGAGGTAACCGGAAATGAACAAGTAGCTGTGTTGGCAGCGGGGGTGGGCGCGCGAGCGATATTTCATGTTACGAACGTTAATATGGATGACGAGGTCAAGGGTCGAATTCCTAGTAACGGGCACTTTGACGCCGAGGTCACAGGTTCGATTCCCGCACAAGATTATTTGTGTGCATGAACATGTCTGTTTATCTTTGTCTTGGACTGGTTTTGTCTCAGTTTTCTATGTATTATATGTATTTAAAAAAATAAATTTAAATATAATATCAGTTATCTAGTATCCATAGTACAAGCTTTGCTTAGTTTGGGACTAGATAGATAGCCGTGTGTAATTTTTTTATTTTTTTTTTATTTCAAATAATTTGTTTTTTACTTAACATATGGTCAGGGTTTCCTTTTAAGTAAACAATATACTTGTGGTAGAAAACCCTGCTCTTCCTTATTTGTAGTATCTAAAATATTTGCAATTTTTATTATAAAAAAGAAAAAAAATATTAAAAACAATAATGATATAAACAAAGCAACAACATGAATGTAATACTAATGACAAAATTAAGCTTTTACAAATTTAGTATATACATTAAATATATAACTATAGTTTGCCAAAATCAATGTGTGTATGCGTGTGTAGATAGTGGACAGAAATGTGGGTTAAAGTACATGCTAACTTTTGTGTATAATAATTATAATATTTGTCCTGGAATAGTTATTTATTCTTTACCTTTCTTAATATATGGAGAGCTTACAGTATTCACACTAAAGGTTCAATGTATAAATACAGCAATGCAAATGATCGAGTCACATTTAATAAATTGAAATTTGTTTTCGTTCTTCATAGTAAGTAAGCAAAAAAATTATGGTAGAGTCACTTACCCTTTACAGGGTGGCAAACAAGTAAAAGTAAGCAAAAAGTGCAATATTTCTACGTTGCGCCGCTTTGCTGCTTTGAGTGAGCGGATTACAGCGAGCTTTCGGTGTTCAACAGTTTCAGCACTTTCATTCATTCGGTCAGTCAGTTGTCTGCGGCAAAATGCCGCATTAAGTCGTGTTTCGTGAAATTCTGTGTCGTGAAACTGAAATTTCCTGAAAACGTATCGTAATTTTTATTTATGTGATAGTGTTGTGTTGGTTGTGATTGATGTGTGTTTATGAGTGTGTTTTTAAGCATTATAAAGGATTAAATAAGGTTTGTTATAGTTATTTTTACTTTTAGTATCTTTGTCTTTGTTTCGATGTTTCATAGCAAGTAATAAATAACATAGTATATTGTCATATTATCTGCTATTGGGATTAATGAATATTTTTTTATCGATATATTAATACGTGAAGCTAATACTTTGTACTCGTGCCTACTCCTTTTTTACGAAAATTGCGCGGACGGAAGAGTATGAAATTTCGCACACATAAAGTTTATATAGAGAAGGAGTGCAGAATGCTAATATTTTTTTGATGATGAATAAAAAATAAATAAATAAATATTCTTGGACAAATTACACACGGCCATCTAGTTCCAAACTAAGCAAAGCTTGTACTATGGCTACTAGATAACTGATATAATACTTAAATACATTTTTTTGTAAATACATATATATATAATACATAGAAAATACCCAGACCATTACAAACAGACATGTTCATGCACACAAATATTTATCTTGTGCGGGGATCGAACCCGCGACCTCGGAGTCAAAATGGCCATTGCTAACCATTCGACCACCGGGCACGTCAAAAAATAAAAAAAACATTACACACACTTCCATATATTTTACGCATAAGTATATATACTCTTTTGTTTATTGCTAAAGTCATAATTTAAATTAATTATGGTCAAATTTCGACCACTGGGCGACCATTAGTTTAAAATAATAAGTTAATAGCAAATTTTAATTTAGACTTTATCATAGGAAAACGATTATAGATTTTTATCTATACTTCAATATTTTTATTGAAGTCGTTATTAATGTCGTAGATGAGATTACAGGTAGGTCACCTATAAAGTAATTAAAGGATTTTGGGATTCGGTATCAACCCATATTCATCCCATTGTTGTGATACGAGTCTCCCCTCAATCGAAGGGGTTTAGAGCATACTCCACTACGCTGCTCAACTGCGGGTTGGCAGAGGCCAGTGTTTTCAAGCCTCCAAGCCGCCCAAATGCTTTGGCTAAGTGACAACAGCCAGGGAACTTCACGACTAATGTCTAAAGACAACAACCGGGACCGACAGCTTAACGTGCCCTCCGAAGCACGGAGGAGCTCGAGATAGATAAACCCATCCATAGACAGGCTACAGTCGACGTTGCTTAATTTGCGTGATGGATTAGACTGATACCTACGCGTAACGACGCCATCGAGCTCCTCAAGGTAGGTCACCTATAAAGTAATTAATGGTTTTTAGGGTTCCGTAGCGGAATATGCAAAAAAGAAATTAACCATATCGATATTATGTTTGTCTGTTTACGATCCTTTAGAATCAAAATGAAATAATACAATATTACAGCAGACCGGACCATGAGTGTAAATAAATTGCCTAAATTACTTTTTTTTTTTTTACTACGTCGGGTGGAAGACAAGGATACGGCCCGTCTGATGTGAAACAGACCTCTCTTTTCGCCAGAGCTTCGTTTGTCAGTCAGTTGTACCGCACAGGTGAAGTTGGCTTTGGTTCAAAGATGTTGATGAAACATTATGAGGTGTAAGTACACCTCATAATGAAAATTCATCCACTGAAGTTAAAATTATGGTTGAAAGTGTATAAAACTTGGTTAGCTTACAATTACGCTCCCTACCTCTCTTTTCGCCAGAGCTTCGTTTGTCAGTCAGCAGGGTGTACCGCGCGATTGAAGTTGGCTTTGGTTCAAGGATGTTGATGAACCACTTACACCCCAAATTTTGTTTATATAGGTACAGGCTTTCTCTTATGTAGCAAAATAGTAGTCCTGCCAAGACGACCCAAAAAGGTAGAGCACTACCTACTGCGACCCTGTGCCTGTCATGGTACCTTTTCGTTTATCTGAACTGGTAGAAACCCTAGAGCTCTACTAACTAAGCTGAAGATATTTATCAATAACTTAAACTTAAGTCCTATTATTTGAATCAAAATATTTGGTGGTAATCAACTTAAGCTTTGGCGGCAGGGCGTAGAGATGGGCAAAATGCTGGGCATTTACGATAAATGCCCAAAAAGTACTTATAAATTCCCAATTTTGTCAATAACTTTAACATAAGACCAATATTTGGAATTAAAAAAATCCGATGGTAATTGGCTTCAGCATCGGCGGTAGGGCCCCTGCCCCCCTAGCCAAGTGTAATTCGTAACGTAACGAACGTTCGATATATCACGTGACATTTGTCAAAATCGAACAATTTTGGTATGAGAATTGACAAATGTCACGTGATTACCGTTCGTTACGCTACGAATTACACTTGGCTAGGGGGGCAGATTAGTCAGTTGGTAATTTATATTTAGCTCAGCTCGTAGAAATCTTAGAGCTCTACCAACTAAGCTGAAGATATTTATCAATAACATAAACTTAAGTCCTATTATTTGAATCAAAATATTTGGTGGTAATCAGCTTAAGCTTTGGCGGCAGGGCCTAGAGATGGGCAAAATGCTGGGCATTTACGATAAATGCCCAAAAAGTACTTATAAATTCCCTATTTAGGCCCATAACTAGGCATTTATTGGGCATTTACAGGGACTTACTTTGACGAGCTCGTTGGTCCAATGGCAATGGCCACTTTGACTCCGTGGTCGCGGGTTGGATTTCCGCACAAGACAAACATTTATGTGCATGAACATGTATGTTTGTCTTGGTCTGAGTGTTTTCTATGTATTATATGTAGTATTTACGAAAAAAAAAATGTATTTAAGTACATTTATCAGTTGTCTAGTACAAATAAATATTGTCGAGTAAAAAGTCAATCTGTTTATTTAAAACATAAAAGATTTTTAATATTGATATGGTCAGTATAAGATGTTGTTTGGTTAGTTAATTACGTCATAAGTTAAGAGGGAAGGTTCCTTAAGTAGGGACTGAATGAATTAACCGACTTGGTATTACATGGATCTCACAACTTTTTACGGTAGAAGAACTGAGTTGCGAGACTTGGTTTTTTTACAAGTTATGTTTTTGATTGCATTTATTACTTACTGGGCACTTATTGTAAATGCCTGACATTTTGTCCATCTCTAGTAGGACCCCTGCCCCCTTACCACCATCTCTTATTGCGATTGATGCGAGATGGTGGTAAGGGGGCTGATCTACGCACGGCCTTATCGCGTGTGTACGTGCCCTTAACGAGCCATTTCCGTGCACGTTATACGGGCCCGTGTAAACAATAGTGATAATTAATTTTGAAGACATACTTTTAACCTTAATTATTAAATGTATAGGTGTGCTTTAGAAACGAGTGGAAAACAACCAGGCGGTGAAATTGTACATACTTTCATAATCTCTAATTGACGAGCTCGGTGGCGTAGCGGTCAATGACGCGGCTTCGACACCAACGCTCGTGGGTTCGATTCCCACACAAGACAAACATTTGTGTGCATGAACATGTCTGTTTGTCTTGGTCTGGGTGTTTTCTATGTATCATAAGTAGGTATGTATTTACAAAAAAAAATGTTTAGTTTATCAGTTAGTCTAGTACCCATAACACGAGCTTCGCTTACTTTGGGGCTAGATGGCGCTGTGTAATTTGTATGACAATATTTATTATTTATTTATTTATATCTTTTAAAGTTACACAAACGCTGAGGAGGTAGGTACTACATAACTGTAATACATAAGTCACATCTTAACATCTAGGTAAAACATCCAGGTTTTAGATATTAAGATGAAACATGTTTTAAAGGCTGTGTAATTGAAAGAAGTTAACATATAATTATTGACAGTTAAAGGAAATCCGGGTGTAAGGGAACTACAAACCTTTTATATCATATATTTTAGCATTTCTTTTATAAACCTGGCAGGGTAAATCCTGGCAGGGTCGCCATGTAATAACGTGATGATAGGGTTGGTAGTGGAGCGTGCTCTGAGGAGCACCAGTGATGTACACACTTATTGTTGAATAAGAATAGAGCCTTTATTATAATGCCATAATGCTATTTATACTACTGGGTTGCCGCCGACCAAGCAATATGCGTCTATGTCGCAGTAAACTATTAAGTTACGGTAAAACATACAAATTTGCCATTGTGCTATACATACTACAATTGAATTGAAGACATAATAAGAAAAAACTAACAAAACAGAAGAAAAACCATTGGTTTTATGGGTTGGTTAGTTGTATTGGTTAGTATTGGCTGATGATGATGATAATGATGATAAAAAAATATGGGACCAATCTGGAAGTATACTCTTACAAATTTTTCAAATCGGTTTATAAATGACGGAGTAATTAAGTAATAAACATAAAAAAAAAATACAGCCGAATTGAGAACCTCCTCCTTTTTTGGAGTCAGTTAAAAATTATCTCCTCTGAACCTCTTTGGTACTTGTAGGTACTTCTACACCTAAAATATCTTCACTTTGCTTTCGAAATTGATCCGAATAATATATATCGTCTCTTTCATCGTCGTGACATAAACTGCTGAGGCTATAAACTCCGCCGCGCGAGTCGCCCCTTCGACCTAATTCCACAGTTCGTTATAAATAACCGCCTATCTTTGGCAAGTCTCCTTTTAGTACTGTCTTAAACTTTTGTTTGTCTCAAGTTAGTGTTACCATTTTTAAATATTGAAAAATTCGACGCCATAAAACCTGTCTATGGTTGTCACTTTTTAGTACTGTCTTAAACTTTTGTTTGTCTCAAGTTAGTGTTACCATTTTTAAATATTTCAAAATTCGACTCCATAGACAAATTTACCACTATCTTATAATAATATTAACAAAAAAAAACCGACTTCAAAAATTACTTGGTTGGACGCCCTCCTTCTAGATGGTCCGATGACCTTAAGAAAGCGGCTGGATGCTGGAGGATCGTATCTGGTGGAAGGCATTGGGGAAGGCTTATATCTAACAATGAGTAGATACAGGCTGATGATGATGATGAATGAAATATGGGAACAATCTGGAAGTATACTCTTTCAAATAAAAATCGGTTTATAAATGACGGAGTAATGAAGAAACAAACATTAAAAAAAAATGAAACCGATTTGAGAACCTCCTCCTTTTTCGGTTAAAAACCTATTTGACGTGAATATTAAAAAAAAACGAATGATAACAAAATCGGGGGATACAGTTTGGTGTTGCAGATACATATCTATCATCTCCTTCCAAAATTTGTTATATATATTAATAGGATACTTTTTATCCTGAAAAATGAGCTGTCCTCGAAGGATGATGAAAAGTTTAGCGCCTGAATTGACTTCCTATGGAAGCAATAATAATATAAATAAGTCCGCAGGGCAGCTTGTGTGGCGAGCTGTTGTGTGAGTAGCGACACCACGGACCCGAGTCTCCAGAGAGTCGGTCAGGGCCTTCGTATCCGACGTGTCTTCATCGGTCGGAGTGTATACACACTAGAAGGCCCTCAGGACTCTCTGCACTGGCTTGCCTACATTGGCCGTCCAGAGAGGAGCCGCTAGAGCTATATGCTCCAGGGGTGGAAGTGTTAAAGGGCATCACGCCGCGAGTAACTTCAGAGAAAGCGCAGCACACCTCTCGACATCCCTGAGTCACTCACATGGGTGTTGGCCCCGGCCGTTTTCCTGGCATTTCGGGGGCCCATCTAGTGAGTGGCAAGCCACCGCCTGCCGCAAATAACTAGCAATAAAAGCAGTTATGGCAGGCGTCCGTCCCTCTTCTATAATAGCCCGGTATTAAGTTCACCCAGATCTCCATGGCCTATTTATTTTCCATCACACTTCGCAATAGTCTCAACGCCTGCCGAGACCTGCTCATGGGTATGTCGTTCCATTGATATACCCTGGAGCGGGTCACGGCGGGCGTACAACATTACATTAAACTTCTCAAAGGACTTCCAAAAGGAGGTTGGATCCATATCCCCGCGCACGCCTATCAAATGACCGGGCTTGACCCGAGATTAAAAAAGAAATATAAATAATATAATATATACAAAAATAGGAACCTGCGGGCGGGAGTTAATATATGTATGTGGAAGAATTACTCGTTTAATGGTAGGGTTTATCTTGTTCAACGGTTAATATACCTGAGCCTGAGCATCAGGCCAATAAACTTAGATGGCTGTCATAAAATGTGATTACTAACGTTAAATTGTGTTGAGGCAAAATTGCGCTATTTCCCCTTATCGGAGTAAACAAAAGTCGTCAACCCTTGTACATCCCACTGCTGGGATACGGGCCTCCCCTGAATCGAAGGGGTTTAGAGCTTACTCCATCACGCTGCTCAAATGCGGGTTGGCGGAGGAAAGTGTTTTCAAGCCGCCTAAAGGCTTATCGACTGACATTCGTCTAATGACAACAGCCAGGACCAATGTATTAACGTGCCCTCCGAAGCACGGAGGAGCTCGAGATAAATAAATTTGACGTTGCTTAACTTGCGTGTTCGATTAGAATAACACGTGTTACGACGCCATCGACTGAACGAACCGACTCATAAGAACATACAGCCCCCTAACCACCATCTCTTATTGCGATTCAATAATTGAATAGATTGCTTATTCATACCAATGAATAAGCATTCTATTCAGTTATTGAATTGCAGTAAGAGATGGTGGTAAGGGGGCAGAGAAAGACACTACTAGAACGCAAAATAAAGTTCGATCTATATTGTTGGTAGTGCGTTTTTATAGAGAGCTAATGTAAGATTGAACGTTATTTGATTTAAATATCAGAAGAAAATTAGGTAAGAAAATTATAAAAACATAAACGTATATAATAAAAAAAAAATTAATAAATTACACAGCGCCCTCTAGTCCCAAACTTTTTTTTTTTTTATGTGAAAGGGGGGCAAACGAGCATGTGGGTTACCTGGTGGAAAGCAATCACCACCGCCCATGGAGACCAGCGACACCAAGGGGTTGCCGATCCGTTGCCAGCCTTTTAAGGAAAATGAAAACTCTGTTCTTGAATACCGCTGAGGGAAGTTGATTCCACAGTTTCACTGTTCGTGGTATGAAATGTCTTAGGAAACGTACTGTAGTAGATCGCCAATTATCAAGATGATATGGATGGAATTTTAATTTATGGCGAGTTGTACGATAGTGGAATTCAGCGGCAGGTATCAAATCAAACAGCTCATCGGAGCACTCCCCGTGATATAATTTGTATAGAACACAAAGAGACGCTACATCTCTGCGTGTAAAGAGAGAGTCCAATCGATCAGAGATCATTGGGTCACCGACGATTCGAGCTGCTCTTCGTTGTATTACATGCGGTCAAATGGAGCAAGCAAGTACTGGGGCGCACCGGCCCAGAGATGCGAACAGTACTCCATGTGAGGTCGAACCTGGGCTTTGTATAGTTGAAGGCGGTGTCGGGGTGTAAAATACCGCCTGGCTTTACTAATCACACCAATCTTCCTGGAAGCCAGTTTGGCCTTGCATTCCAAGTGACCGCGAAACTGAACATCACTCGATATGTCGACACCCAAGATGGTAATGCTAGTTCTTACACTTCCAAACTAGGAGCTACGACGAATGGGTAAACTAAGTAAAGCTTGTACTATCGGTACTAGATAACTGATATATGTACATAAATACATTCTTTTTTTGTAAGTAAATACATATAATACATAGAAAACAGCCAGACCAAGACAAACAGACATGTTCATGCACACAGATGTTTGTCTTGTTCGGGAATCGAACTCTCGACCTCGGAGTCAAAGTGGCTATTGCTAGCCTTTCGACCACCGAGCTCGTCAATGTATATGTTCAATGACAATAATTCGAAGAATTCGTATTCCTTATCTATTTTTATATAACTAAGGTGGAAAACAAGCATATGACCCGCCTGATGGTAAGCAGTCAACGCACCCTATAGATGCTCGCAACACCAGAGTTATCACTTACTCGTTGCCGGCCCTGTAAAAACTTCTTTAAAAACGTATGTCCGAAGAATTCGTAATCCTTATCTATTTTATATATCTAAGGCCACAAACAAACATACAAACGGCTTGATGGTAAGTAGTGATCGCAACCTATGGACGCTCGCAACACCAGAGGTATCACTCACGCGTTGCCTGACCGCGCGTTGACCCTGGAAAAACTTCTTCACGCCTTAATTTAATTATGCAGTCAAATTTATGCAAATGCCTCGCCCTTCACACCCATAAGCACGAGGTTCGCTTTTCACCTCACAGAACTCTCACAGACTTTTGAGATGTAAGTGGCTCACCACGATCATTAGAGTCAAAGCCAACGTCACGTGCACGTGCACCCTGCTGACAAACTGCCCTGACAAACGAGGCTCTGGCGAAAAGAGAGGTAGTGCATAGCGTATTTTTTAAGCTGCCCGACTGGGGAAGTACCTCCACCTCACAGAATACCGCAACCACCACCACAAACCAAATTCGCTTGAGGGTTGTTGTATTCCTACGAGTGTCTGAGGTCACCAGAAAGAAAAAAAAAGGAAGGAATATAGGATAAAATATATAAACTAGGTATATAAAGGATAGGCTGGCAACGTATCGGCGACCCAGCGGCAGTTACATATCAAATAAGTACTAATAATAAATAAGTTACAATTTTTCCAAATGCAACCAATAAAAATATAGCTAAAGAAAATGTTTGTACATTATTGAATTGTTTTAATAACAATCAAACACTTTACGTCGGGTTTCAGACAAGCATACGGCCCGCCTGCTGTGAAGCGGTTACCGTAGCCATATTAACGCTCCCAACATAAAATATCGCTCGCGCGCCGCCACCCCCGCCGCCAGCATCTCCTTCTCTTCTGGTAACCTCACTCACTCGCAGGAACACAACAACTCTCAAGGGGATTGTTATTTGGCTGCGGTATTCTTTGAGGTGGAGGTACTTCCCCAGAAGCAGCTTAAAAAATATGCCCTAACTCTCTTTTCGCCAGAGCCTCGTTTGTCAGTCAGCAGGGTTCACCACGTGCAGGTGAAGTTGGCTTAGGTTCAAACATGTTGATGAACCACTTGTACCAAAAAAAAATATGTTTGTATTAACCTTTCGCATGCCGGGAATTTTAGCGATGCACCAAGCGCCGTACCAACGCTTTTCCCACCGTGGGACCGTGGCACACGAGAGGTTATTGAATTGTTTTGATAACAATCACGAACACATCAAGTGTTACATTTCCGAAACGCAAATGGGCAATCACGTTGAATTAACAGTTCTGTAATTTGGTTTTGTGTCTGAAATAACAGATTCTAGCCATGAATTACGTGTTACGAGCGTAGTGTTGTGGTAGTGCAATTAAATTAGGGTCAATCTACATTGTCGCCGCACGCATGACGCACATAATGTAAAGAAATAATGATAACAAAAAATAAAACCGACTCCAAACATTACTCTACGTTTATGTATGTAGATTCAGGCTGATGATGATGATGATGATGAAAAAAATATGGGACCAATCTGGAAGTATACTCTTTCAAATAAAAAAAGTTTTTTTTCAAATCGGTTTATAAACCACGGAGGAATTAAGTAACGAACATAAAAAAAAAATACAGCCGATTTGAGAACCTCCTAAAAAATGAGATGTGGCTGTGTCATGGACATGGCTTTGGGGTGTAAGTGTTCATCAACATCTTTGAACCAAAGCCAACTTCACCTGCACGCGGTGCACCCTGCTGACTGACAAACGAAGCTCTGGCGAAAAGAGAGGTAGGGAGCGTAATTGTAAGCTACCCGACTGGGGAATATACCTCCACCTCACAGAATACCGCAGCCAAATAACAATTCCTTTGAGGGTTGTTGTGTTCCTACGAGTGAGTGAGGTCACCAGAAAGCAAGGAGATGTTGCGTCGGCAGCGGGGGTGGCGGCGCGCTAGCAATATTTTTTGTTGCGAGCGTAATATGGCTACGGTAACCGCTTCATATCAGGCGGGCCGTATGCTTGTCTGCCACCCGAAGAAGTAGTATCAAAAAAAAAAATGGCCGAGTCTTGTACGTGAATACGTTATATGCACTAAAATTATCGCCAAATTGCAGAGCTTTCCCTCCCCCGCAAGCGATGTTCCATAGTCAAACGAGCATGTCGGTGACCTATGGAGATCAGCAACACCAAGGGGTCACCGATCCGTTGCCAGCCTATACTCCTTCCTTTTCCAACACAACAACCCTCAAGGGAATAGTTATTTGGCTGCGGTATCGTCAGCTTCGTCGTCTACGTCGTAGTCGTGCCATCTAGTCACAAAATAAGCTTTGCTTAGTTTGGGACTAGATGGCAGTGTGTAATTTGTCTAAAAATATTTTATTTAATGCATTCCACCAAATGCGATCTTCCAGCTTCGTTATACAGCAATTTCCCACCTCTTTTTTGAGGTCATGAGTCATTCTTTTGACAAATAAGCCATTTAATGCGTTTGTTTCCAACGAGTCACACCCGCAACTGTAACACTGTGACTCGTTGGGAAAAAAAATCCCAACCAGTCACACTGTTACTCGATGGGAATAAAATATTCCCAACCAGTTACACTGTTACAAGTCGGCACTATTTTCTTCCTATCCAGTACCACTGTTAATTAGGATTTATATGTAATTTTATATAGAAAAGATTATTTAATTTTGTGAAATTACTCGATTGCGAATATTTTATTCCCATCGAATAACAGTGTGACTCGTTGGGAAATTTTTTCCCAACGAGTCACACTGTTACAGTTGAGGGTGTGACTCGTTGAGGACAAACGATTTAATGTGTGTTGAGTGGAGCAAGCAGAGCGAGCGAAACGCTTATATACGCCGAAAAGTCACTCTGGGAAAACCACTAAACCGATTTTGATGAAACTTATCACAATTAAAGAACTCGACAGGCTTGAGGTTTGTGTCGCAAAATAATTGAGATCGAATAATTTAATTTAAAAACAATAGTTTTCAGCGAATCTACTCGCTCCATTAAACCTCGATTCCGGCCCCGTCGGCTAGAATCCGGGCTAGTAGCTTTTGCTTACCCTAACACTCACGTTATAAGGGAGGGCCAACCATAAATTACATCTTACGCTATGGATAGGGCGGGGGCCGATGAAGTGTGATATTGTGTGACAAGGGGGTGGGAGGGGTCCTAAATTTCGTGATGTGACATTTCAAAATCTATTATAATATAAGTGTTAAAACACGAACTTTGAACTATTTTGACGAGCTCGGTGGCATAGCGGTCAATGACGCGGCTTCGACATCAACGCTCGTGGGTTCGATTCCCACACAGGACAAACATTTGTGTGCATGAACATGTCTGTTTGTCTTCGTCTGGGTGTTTTCTATGTATCATAAGTACGAGTATGTATGTCAAAAGTATGTATTAACGAAAAACTCGAAAACATTTGCAACTCTAGATGTAAATTTGCAAAATATGCGACGTCACACTAGCAGGTCGGAAGTCTCACAAATGTGACCGGGTGTGACAAGGACGGGGGGAGGGGTCAAAAAATCATGAAACACGACGTAATTTATGGATGCCCCGTAAGACGTATCTATGAACATACATTTTATCCACTGTTGTTGAACTCTAAAATATTCAGCCAACTGCGACGTTGCAGCGGCGTTGGTTTGCATACAAATTTGCCTGTTCACGGGGCGGTACTTCTAAACGCCCCATTGTATGTTTGTGTGTAGCTATTTGCATTTTGCATATTAAATGTAATGCTACATATGCATGCAGGTTAATCGATCACGTAAGTTAAGCCAGTTAAGTATAATACTTCTACTAAATAGGTTTATAATATTGTTGATGCTGTTGATCAAAATGTTTTGTAGTAACGCAAACACCATATGTTTACCTTGATAATGTCTTAAGGCGAAACCGGTCGGTAAAAATAAATTTAATTTGTTATAAATATATATTTTTACTAGCGGCCCGCCCCGGCTTCGCACGGGTGGATTCTAGCTGATGCCCGCGTCTTCGTTCGCGTGGACTTTATGATTCCGGCGTATTAATACAAATACGAACTAATGTAGATACATAAGAAAATATTTGTGGCATTATTATACGTTAAAAGTCAATAAATTTTTATTTTTATTTAAGATAGTAACCATAGTGTAAATAAAGAAATAGTTAAAAAAGAAAATATAAAATAAATGAAGGGAGGCTTTCCTTCGGGAGCTAATATGAAAAGACCTGAAGCGTTACTAACCCTCGATAAAGCCACGTAAAGTTAGCCATGCGAAAACCACCTCATATTTTAATTTATTGTCATAGCAAAGTAAGTGGTCACAGAGAACTGTGTACGTTTAAAATTAAAATGAAAAATTGTTGGAGAAGAGTGGTATCATAATCATCAGGTCATTTTAGTCTCCACTACAGGAGCATGACCCTCTCTCGTCCGTCTCAGACAGGAGGATTTGGCCTACACTCCCCACGCTGGCCAGACGGGTTGGGGAGGCCTGATCGATGTTTTATAATATATTTCCCGTAGTCACCTAGTACGACATCCACGGGAAGAGACGGAGTGATTCTATTCTAGTCTGCCGGAAACCACACGGCCATAAGAAGGAAGAGTGGTATACGCGGAATAAATACAGTTTCATCGGCACCACTCCCAGTGAGAATCTCAGCTTCAATTATACATATTTCGCTGCTAAACATTGACTTTACTTCAGGAAGGAGATCTTCCCCAAATTTTAATAATATTTTTGAAAACTCTTGGGCACATAAAGTTCTATCTACAGCTTCTACTGCCTTATTGTTGGTTATTTCGCATTCATCTGAAACGATTAGACAGCAATCCTGAAACATCTTCGCTTTGTCACAGTTTCGTGTCACAAAGTTATATTCTACTCAATTTATACAGAATGGAAACACCGGCATGTGGTGTTTCCGTTCTGTATAAATTCCGCCTTCCGCCTAGAAGTAATATGGCTGCAATACCTCTCGATGCTACTGTGAGATATTATTTTGGCGCCTGATTTCAGCGAGGATTGCTCTCGTCAGGTATGTTTTTCCAGTCCCTCCTGAAGCATCTAAGAAAAACAGCTTCCCCTCGTTGTTTAAAAGACTTTACATCACAAAATCTTGCTACATAGCGTCCCGCAAATGCACGCATTCTGCTGGTTTGTGCGAATATATACCAATCGTTCCATTTCAATTTTAGCGTACACGTCTATAATAAACTGATTATATAGACCACGTTACCTTTGTAAATAAATAAAACGATTGCGTAAGCTTGTAGAAGATAAGAATAAAAGTAGCACTGCGCGGTTATTTTTTACAATACAATCAATATTTTGTTAAACTATTTATTGTTATTTTAAGTAGCTTTTTTAGTTCTATTTGCTATTATAGCGTGTTTTTTAGTTATATTTTTAAACTATAATTTATTGTAAACACCATGTTGTTTATGCCAACTTTTGCTAAGGCGTCATTTTTATATTTCTTATAGTTTAGCTGAACCATTATGGTTCTGCATCAGGTGTTCGAAATCTTGGATTTTTATATCTCAACAAAAAATGCTCATCAGGTTGAACAGCTTTTGCTGAGGCGGTATTTTTATATTTCCTATAGTTTAACGGAACCATTATGATTCCGCATCAGGTGTTCCAAATCTTGGATTTTTATACCGAGATAGAAATTTCGTGTCCACTTTCATACACAACACAACTTTCATACAAACTTCCAACCCTCGTTTTAACCCCAAAAAGGTGTTGATTTCTAAAGATACATTATTAGTACACCTCCACACCATCTATAGAGCATACATTTTAAATTTCAAGTTTCTTACTTTAAAAACATAGAACTTTCATACAAACTTCCAACCCCCATTTTAACCCCAAAAAGGGGTTGATATCTAAAGATACATTATTAGTACACCTCCACACCATCTATAGAGCATACATTTTAAAATTCAACTCTTTACTTCAAAAACATAGAACTTTGATTCAAATTTCCAACCCCCGTTTTAACCCCAAAAAGGCGTTGATTTCTAAAGACAAATTATTAGTACACCTCCACACCATCTATAGAGCATACATTTTAAATTTCAAGTTTCTTACTTTAAAAACATAGAACTTTCATACAAACTTCCAACCATCGTTTTAACCCCAAAAAGGGGTTTATTTCCATAGATACATAATTAGTACACCTCCACACCATCTATAGAGCATACATTTTAAATTTCAAGTCTCTTGCTTCAAAAACATAGGACTTTCATACAAACTTCCAACCCCCATTCTACCCCCTTAGGGGTGGAGTATCGTAAAATCCGTTCTTAGCGGATGTCTACACCCTTTAAGGAGCCTTCCTGCCAAATTTCAAGTTTGTAGGTGTTATAGTTTCTGAGATTTCGTGATGAGTGAGTGAGTGATTTACTCTTTTATATATTAGGTTGGGGAAAAAGTCTTTTCGTATTTTATATGAAAATTCAAAACATTTTTTAATAAAGTTTATTTACATTTAACTAAAGTATGTAGGTGCCATTATGTTCGATAACTTTTTGTCCTCTTGTAGGTAGAGACATGATCCCATTACTATAGAAATTTTGGGACTTCTGTTCAAAAAACCGCGACAAGTGGTTTTGGCAGTCTTCTCATGATGTTAACCTGACATTGCCTAAAGAATTCTTAAGAGACCGAAACAGGTGGAAATCAGAAGGTGCAAGGTCAGGACTATACGGCGGATGCATTAACACCTCCCAGTCAAACTCTCTTAATTTTTGCTGAGTGGCTAAAGATGTGTGAGGTTTAGCGTTATCATGATGAAAAATCACACCCCTTCTATTAATTAATTCCGGCCGCTTTCTCTCAACTTTTTGCTTTAATCTCATCAGTTGTTCACAGTAGAGTTCAGAATCGAGAGTCCTGCCTGGCGGTAACAGCTCTTAATGAATATCTTCCCTTCCAATCCCACCATACACACAGCATCACCTTGTTGCGGGTTAACCCGGGTTACGCCAGAGTCTCTGAAGCCTGGCCGGTCTTTGACTACGACCTTTTTATGCGCCAAAACTGTTATGAGGTCAATTCCTAGTTCTTCAGCTACGTCGTAACTACTGATATGCCGATCTTGCTCCACTTTTTCAGAAATGGCATCCATTTTATCCGTAACAGGGCGACCAGAGCGACGTGCATCTTTGACATCAAAATTTCCGGATTGAAAACGCTTAAACCAAATTTGTGCTACTCTCACAGACCCTGCATTAGGTCCATAATAATCACAAATTTTTTTCGCAGCTTGCGTTGAATTTTTACCTTTTTTGTAGTAAAATTTTAAAATGTATCGAATTTCTTCATTAGATTCACTCATCTTGACAGTAAAAAAAACAAATGAAAATCACACATTTACCTAATTTGAATTTGGAATTATCTTTTTTTAAATTTAAACTTTTTAAAGATATCAAAACCTGCTAGATACAAATGGTATAACAAAAGAGATTTTATTACAAGTTCATACATACATCATTCAAGCTGCACCTGAGGAAGCATTTGGGTGGTGCTACAAATGTCCTTAGACTTAATTAGAACTGCAGCTAAAGTGTATAACATATGTATTACAGCTATAACGGTATATATATATTTAGTGTTAGTGTAATATGTCCAAACTTTACTTTCACTGTTTCACTGTCATAATTTCTGTTATTATATAATTATTTTTATTTTGTTACCAAGTATTTAGATAATCAGATTGTACCTTAGTTCTCGCCAAAATGTTATTTTTTTAACTATTCATTGAATGGTTGACTGGAAGAGATCCCTTATGGGATAAGTCCGCCATTGTACGTGTATCTCTTTTATCATCATGTTTATGTAATTTCTATTGTACAATAAAGACTTTACAACAACAACAACAACATACTATAATGCGAAAAGACTTTTTCCCCTACCTATTATATAGATATCAGAGAGGGGCAAACGAGCATGTGGGTCAACTGATAGAATGCAATCACCACCACCCATGGAGATCAGCAACACCAAGGGGTCGCCGATCCGTTGCCAGCCTATAGGTACTCCTTCGTTTCTTTCTTTCTGGTGACCTCACTCACTCGCAGGAAAACAACAACCCTCAAGAGAATTGTTATTTGGCTGCGGCAGGATGCACCGCGTGCAGGTGAAGTTGGCTTTGGTTCAAAGATGTTGATGAACTACTTACACACCTACCTACCTATACTGGGATAAGGGCGTACGAAGACGTGGGCGTAACCTGGTATCAATATATTAGTTAGGACAGGGGTCGAATAAAATCAGAAAAAATGTAAGCAACTATGAGAAATAAAAGTTTGGGTTCTCTCTTAAAAACACAAAGGAGCATGCAATAAACCGCCTAGCCACAACATAGTAATACAACCAGTACTTTAACTTCATACTAGCGCCCAAATCGAACGACCGCTCAGGAAGTTTTGGTGCGCCGCGCACCAAAACTTACTGCCCCCTTACCACCATCTCTTATTGCTATTCAATAATTGAATAGATTGCATTTTCATACCAATGAATAAGCGACTCTATTTCATTTGAAATGGTTGTAAGGGGGCTGAAGTCGTGTAAATGACTTAGCTGTGTGCGTGCGCCGATTTGGGCGCTATTATGAAGTTAAAGTACTGGTATTACTATGCTGTGGCCTAGCTCTTTCATGTTTATGGACAATTTTCATTAAAGCTTCGAGATAAGTGGTTGTGTTTTACTATCACCCTGAACGTTGTGAATGCACGCTTTCTTTGTACAAGTAACATTGTTTAAGTTTAGTGAGTATATAATCTACTACTACTAGACTCGAATATACACGCACAACGCTGCTCAACTGCGGGTTACGCAGTTGAGCAGCGTTGTAAATGAAGTACACTCTGAACCCCTTCAATTGAGGAGAGGCCCATATCCCAGCAGTGGGATGAATTAGGGTTGACGATGAGTATATACTTGAGCAATTGCTTGTAAAACTGCCTTTTCATTGAGGTCCGAATGAGCAAGATTTTTCGCTCAGAGCATTTGCTCTGAGCTCTGAATAAATAAGTACTTTGTTTTCTTTGTGACCGTGGACTTCGTAGAGACCTAAACTGGCGCGGCGTTTGGAATGCTCAGAGGGAGGCGTTATTCGATATCCGTGTCGTAGACAACGACGCTCCCTCTTACATTTCACCCCCTGTACTATCAGTCCTGAAATTTGGCGAAGATTTTTTAATACCGCAGCCAAATAACAATTCCCTTGAGGGTTGTTGTGTTCCTTCGAGTGAGTGAGGTCACCAGAAGGAAGGAGATACAATGTTCACCCCCCTTGTTACATTTATTGACGGAGAGAAAAAAGATTCATTACAGGCAAATGTACAGTGGCCGTGTTGTTTCCGGCAGACTAGACTAGAATCACTCCGTTTCTTCCCGTGGATGTCGTACAAGGCGACTAAGGGAAATACATTATCAAATATCGACCAGGCCTCCCCAACCCGTTTGGCCAGCGTGGGGAGTGTAGGCCAAATTCTCCTTCCGTCTAGGACGGCCGCGAGAGGATCGTGCTCCTGTAGTGAAGACTAAAATGGACCTGATGATGATGATGAAATGTACAGTCATCATGAACATTACGTCGAACACACCGTCGAGCATTCACAGGAATATTTCATACGTATGCTCGCCTTCTGTGCTTCGGAGGGCACGTTAAGCGGTCCCGGCTGTTGTCGTTAGATGACAGTCGTTAAGCCAAGACAGTGGCCTTATGACGGTTTACAGACTGTTTACAGACGGTTGACAGACGGAAAACACCCAGACTAAGACAAACAAACATGTTCATGCACACAAATGTTTGTCCTATGTGGGAATCGAACCCACGAGCGTTGGTGTCGAAGTCGCGTCATTGACCGCTACGCCACCGAGCTCGTCAATAATTAATAATTAACAACGAACATTTGTATGGCCGGGGTTCACCCCTGCCCTGTAAGCTGAAAGACCTTGGCAAAGGTTTCTCTTTAGGTGATATCTCTGGCGTGATGCCAGTTTTTTTTTGCGAGGCCTGCTAACTGCACAACTGCCGGGGCACAGACCGGGGGAAGAATAACTACATAAAACATTCTAGTATAACGAATGCAAATTTATGCCATAAGCTGTCGCGTGACAAAGTTTCAAGATTGTATCAAAAGTTTTAAGCAATTAGCTGGCTGCTCTAGATTCGTTTCAGTTTATTTTCTAACGCGTTTAGGCGTTGAAAAATAAACAAAAACGAAGCTACATCGGACAAAACTAATGGCAGAACCAAACATACATACGACAAGCCCGCTGGTCCAATGGTTAGCAATGGCCACTTTGACTCCAAGGTCACGGGTTCGATCCTCGAACATGACAAATATTTTTTGCATGAACATATCTGCTTGTCTTGGTCTGGGTGTTTTCTACGTATTACATGTATTAATTTATAAAAAAAAAATGACGTACATTTATCAGTTGTCTAGTACCTATAGTAGGTACAATACAATTACCTATAGTAAGTACTATACAATCTTTGTGCTAAATTTGGGACTAGATGGCGCTGTGTAAATTGTCCAGAAATAATTATTTTTAGTACATACACAAGCATACAGGGGCGCCGGCTTTTAGAAAATCTCATGGGTGCTCTTGCTCATTTGAAAAATGGCGAAGTGTGAAACCCACAAACACCCAGATCTAACACTAAATATGTGTTTCATCAACAAACATTTGTGTTGGTGTGGTAATCGAACCCGCGACCCTTCTCTCTACTCTCTCAATCGGCGTTATAAACCACTGCGCTAAACGGGTTGTCGGGTAATGAAAAACGCCCATCCCTAAGAGGCGAATACTGATCTGTTTCTTGACGTCTATTCTCAGGGGTGCTCGGCACCCACTGTTTATTTCTCATGGGTGCTCGAGCCCCCGAGCACCCACGGAGTCGGCGCCCCTGCAAACATACCTGACTCTGCATACAACTTATAATTTCGTCAGTATGGAGGTCGTCGGATAACGGGAGAAGTTCTACTTAATCTTCCTCGTAAGGCTCTGGTTAAATTAACGAACCTCATTAATGCTGCGTTCAGGTTAAAATTAGTTCCGGATATCTGGAAAGTAGCTGAAGTAATTATGATAGCCAAACCGGGTAAACCGCCTCATGAAACGACATCATACAGGCCGATTTCATTATTGCCAGTTATGTCTAAATTATTTGAAAAGCTTTTGCTCAAACGACTAAAACTCATACTAGATGAAAAAGGTTTGATACCGCAACATCAGTTTGGATTTAGAGAGAAACACTCTACCATAGACCAAGTGCATAGAATCACAAATATTATAGAAAAAGCATTGGAAGAAAAGAAAGTGTGCTCCACAGTATTTCTGGACGTTGCACAAGCTTTTGATAAAGTTTGGCATAAAGGTTTAATGTATAAGATCAACAAAATGTTGCCAAAGCAGTATGCTGCAATACTAGAGTCATATATCTCTCACCGTATGTTTAGAATCAGACAAGAAGCTGCATACTCTGATCTAAAGGAAATTAAAGCTGGGGTACCTCAAGGAAGTGTCTTAGGTCCGGTCCTGTATCTATTATACACTTGTGATATTCCCAAATTAGAAAATAATACAATTGCGACTTTTGCCGACGACACTGCCATAATGTCTGTTGGGAACACACACAAAGAAGCAGTTGAGAAAACCCAAATTGCCATCACAAAAGTTCACAACTGGACACAAAAATGGCGAATTAAACTAAATGAGTCAAAATCGGTTCATATTGACTTCACAAACAAAAATCCGCACTACCATCCAGTGTTTTTAAATAATCAGCAGATCCCGTATGTCAATACGGCCAAATATCTAGGTATGACCCTAGACGTGAAATTACATTGGAAAGCTCACGTCAAGAAGAAACGAGAGGAGTTAGAGATACGATACAAAAACATGTATTGACTGCTCGGGAGGAACTCTAGCTTGTCGATTCATAATAAATTACTGATATATAAGCAAGTCCTTATGCCAGTTTGGACTTATGGAGTACAGTTATGGGGCTGTACGAAACAGAGTAACAAACAAGTTATTCAGCGCTTTCAAAATAAAGTACTCAGGGGCATTGTAAATGCACCGTGGTATTTCAAAAATGACTATCTCCATCGGGACCTTAAAGTGGAGTTTGTGGACAAAGTGATACAAAAATATGCAGAAGCTCATGAACTTAGACTTCATCAACATGTGAATCCAGAGGTAGTCAAACTTCTCGATAACACAGACCTAGTGAGAAGACTCAAAAGAACAAAACCCTTTGAGTTAGTGTAGTAATAAGTGAGACAATATTAGTGATAGTGCATTAAATATAACACAATAAGAAAGTGTTTCACCTTAATAGACACTAAGAAAAGTCAATGGACATTATTCTTAGACTATAATATTTAGAAGTTTATGTTAAAGTTAAATTACTTATTAGCCCATAAGCTAGATCGTAATATTTTAAAGTTATAATACTTTATAAAAATAAAAAATAAAAAAAAAGTATGGAGGTCGAAAAAAAAAACTATAACTATTTATAAGAACTTTAATTGTTACAGAATCTTACAATAAAAGGCTGTTGTCACTAGATGACAGTTGTTGGCTTTTAGGCGGGTTGAAAACACTAGCCTCCGCCAACACGTAGTTGGGCAGCGTGGTGGAGTATGCTCTAAACCCCTACAATTGAGTGGAGACTCATAACCCAGCAGTGGGACGAATAAGGCTTGATGACGACATAGAATGCTAAATAAATAAATAATAAATATTTTTGAACAATATACACAGCGCCATCTAGTCCCAAATTAAGCTCAAATTATGTTATGGGTACTAGACAACTGATAAATGTACCTACTTAAATATATATTTTTTTTGTAAATACATCGTTACACAAATGTTTGTCCTATGTGGGAATCGAACCCATGAGCGTTGGTGTCGAAGCCGCGTCATTGACCGCTATGCCACCGAGCTCGTCTCGTTATAATACATACGTCTCGTTATAATACATAGAAATCACCCAGACCAAGACAAACAGACATGTTCATGCACACAAATGTTTGTCTTGTGTGGTATTCGAACCTGCGACCTCGGAGTCAAAGTGGCCATTGTTAACCATCCGACCACCGAGCTCGTCATCATCATAGCCCTTCCTTTTGGCTTCGCCGTAGTCCGGTAAAAAAAGGATAATTACCGTGTAGTCCCCGTTCACGACCCATTAATTTCATGGCCGACCTTTGTAGAGAGCATAGTCCCTTTGAGAAAGTCTTCCTAATGACAAATTCGGTATTTGGCCTACTTAACCTTTGGAATAACAAACATGTTATTCCAAATGATTCGTTGAATGAATGAATGAATGAATGAGTTTATTTGCATTGAATGAGGTAACATAGATGTTAGTATTACACTGTGAGCCATATCATTCAGCCAACTGGTGGCAAGCAAAATTATACAATAGTAAAATATGTCACATAATAATTAAAAATAGAATGTCATTATATAATATTAATAGTCAATTACACAATTTTAGTAGTTTTAGTCTTTTAAAAACATTATACAACCAGCCATGCAAAGAAATTTTATGGTTGGGTGGCATTTGCAATGAAAACGTTGCTACCTTCATCAAATTTTTAATTATACTTGTACTTAGATGCACCACTCATATGATGGTAATACATTATATATATGTAGTAGATATATAATGTTGGCCGTGTGGGTTCCAGCAGACCAGAATAGAATCACTCCGTTTCTTGCCGTGGATGTCGTACAAGGCGACTAAGGGAAATACATTATCAAATATCGATCAGGCCTCCCCAACCCGTCTGGCCAGCGTGGGGAGTGTAGGCCAAATCCTCCTTCCGTCTAGGACGGACGAGAGAGGGTCGTGCTCCTTTAGTGGAGACTAATATGGACCTGTTGATGATGATATAATGTAGAATACAGTAACCATTATTGTAAATACATAATAGCCAAATTGCGAATGTGCAACGCCTAGACAAACTTTTTTAAAAACGGTTTTTAGGAGTCAAAAAATAATTGTAATATTAATTTTTATGTTTAATAAATAAATAATAAAATAAAATAAATAATAATAAACAAGTCTTCTTCAGATTTAACGAAAATACCTTGTTTAGTGAAACTTGTTTGTATTACCAGGTTAGCCCGCTGAAATTATGAAAACGTCAGAATTTTAATTCTACCAGGCTTATACTTACACATATTGTTTTTTTAATAACATTAAGGGGATAACCAAACATTTATTTCATTTTACTTAAAAACTTTATTGATCACAAGTTATATAAGGCCACAAAAGGTGGACTTAACGCTAAAAGCATTCTCTACCAGTCAATTTTATACTCATGACATGATAGCCGGGTCATTAGGTAAAAAAAATTGCTTGTCTGTAAAGTCGGTTTACGGACGATAATTTTACGTGATAACGTCATAAGAAAACATCGGCCGATGGAGTGGAAGAGAGATAGATGCGTCACAAGCAGAACGCTTAGGCCGATCGTGCCTCTGTCGTTTTTTCCGCGCTCCCGCTTGCACGCCCGGTTCAGGGACCCTACCGCCGAAGCTGTAGCGGATTACCATCGGATATTTTGATTGCAAATATCAAACTTCAGCTTAGATCTGTGGTACCTGTGTTTAGCTTAACTGGTAAGTAACTGGTAGACCCTGGGGCTCTACCAACTAAGCTGAAGATATTTTTCAATAACTAAAACATACGACCTATTTAGCGAATCAAAATATTCGATGGTAAAATAACACTAAACACTAAACGCATGTCACTGGCAACCCTAAGAAGAAAAAAAAAATAATGTATTTCTGTTTAATTTATTAAGAGCAATTTAAAAAAAAAAAAAAAACAAATAGTATTATATACAAAGTTTAATAGATAAATTGTTCTACTAAGGAAGAGCGGGGTCTTCTAACACAGGTATTATATACTTAAAAGGAGACCCCGGCCACGATATAATGTAAATATCTTTTAATTTACTGAATAAAGCATTTGTATTTGTATTTGTATTTGATGGTAATCGGCTTCAGCTTCGGCGGTAAGGCCCCAGGCGGAATGTGACAATGAGTCATGCTTTTTCGTGCGTGCAGTCGGCATTCATCGTTTTATCAGACGCTATCACGTCAAAATAAAACACATAGGTACATATACATATAGGCTGCTCCCATACAACCAAATCCGGTCGTGGTGACTAAAATTTCGGTAACAAAATAATCGACTGGTTGCAATGTCGTAATTGTTACTACGCTTTGTGCCTGCGTGAGGTTTAGCCTCAAAATATTGTAACAGAGTATACACTTCGCGACTTAAATGTGTCAGCCTAACTTTTGATAACAATGTTTCGTAAATATATCCACACTGTTACTACGTTATGATATCAAGAACAAAACTACCCAAAAGTGTTTATATTGTGACTACATTTTTGTTCCTAGAATGTTACTAAACTTTGTGTATAAAGAGATACAAGTAAATGTGCACATTAATTAACTTAGTTTTGTAACATAGTCGAAACTAGTACACAGTTCTAGAATATTCGATACCTATTAAAAAAAGTTCAGTATGTTCTCAAACATTTTATCTGATAATTGAGTGCTAGTACGTATTAACAATTAACAGTATGAGTAAACCTTTTAAACATACAACTACTTATTACCGACGACTCCACGCAGTTAAGGAAAAGGAGCTTTATTCAGCTCAAAGGAGGAAAGAGAATCATGGAACTCCGACATCTTCACTTTACATCTACACTTCGTACTATCTTTCGTCTTTGCACACCTTTAATGTAATAATAATCTAATGTGGGGATATTTCACACAGGGCCATCTGATCCCAAATTAAGCTTGTAGTAAACTTGTGCTATGGGTAACAGCCAGCTGATATATTTACAAATATAAATACATACCGTAATAGATAATTTACATCCAGACACAAGGCAAATACAAATGCTCACCACGTAAATGTTTGCCTTGGGTGGGAACCGAACCCACAACCGCGAGCTTCGCAGGCAGGTGCACTACCTACTAGGCTACGGAGCCGACAAAATGTTTTTGTTTTATATGAGAGCGGGGCAAGCATATTAATGCATAAGCATGCAAGCAGAGCATGTGGGTCACCTGATGGAAAGCAATCACCACCGCCCATAGAAATCAGCCCATGTTGTATTTATTTGGGAATACCGCTGGAGGAAGTTGATTCTTCAACTTGACAGTTCGTAGTAGAAAATGTCTTAAAAAGCGTACTGTAGTCGATCGCCAAATATCGAGATGATGAGGATGGAATTTTAATTTATGGCGAGTTGTACGATAGTGGAACTCAGCGGCAGGTATCAATTCAAATAGCTTATCCGAGCACTCCCCGTTGTATAATTTATATAGAACGCAAAGAGATGCAACATCTCTGCGTGTAGAGAGAGACTCCAGCCGATCAGAAATCATTGGGTCACCGACGATTCGAACAGCTCTTCGTTGTATGCGGTCAAAAGGAGCAAAGTGGGGCGCACCAGCCCAGAGATGTGAACAGTATTCCATATGAACTAACTTGGACTTTACACAGTTGAAGGCGATGTTGTGGTGTAAAATACCGCCTGGCTTTACAGATGATGCTAATTTTCCTAGAGGCCAATTTGGCTTTGCACTCCAAGTGACCACGGAACTGAACATCACTCGATATGTCAACACCCAAGATACCAATTCTGGAGCTAATAGTAAGGGGAGTACCTTCCAATCTGGGAGATACGTCAAATGGGAACATTTTTGAGGTAAACGCACAAACTTGTGTCTTTGAGGGATTCAGCTGGACTAAGTTCAGTCTACACCAGTCAGAGACGTGTCCAAGAGACGTCTCAATCTCAGACACAAGTTTTGGTCGGTACTCATCGACGCAATCCCGAGAAACATTGCATAGACTCTATTTTGCGTCCAAGGTACTGTCATCTGCATAGCAATGGATGCTGCATACATGCAGCAAGTCATTGATATGCAGAAGAAACAATGTGGGGGACAATACGCAGCCTTGTGGCACACCAGCGTTCAGGGGTAATGGATCCGAACGTGCATCGTCAATCACAACTTTAATGATCCACCCAGTGAGAAAGCTGGCAATCCATGTGCAGTCTCTCGGGAAACCCGAAAGAAGGAAGCTTGGATAGTAGTGCCTTATGCCACACCCGATCAAAGGCTTTTGCTATGTCTAGGCTAGCAGCCAAAGCCTCGCCCTTGCTTTCTACTGTCTTCGGCCAACGGTGAGTCAAAAATACCAGAAAATCAGCAGCCGAAACCTTGGCGAAAGCCATATTGGCGATCATTAATCTGAATTATTGTGATTATTAATGTGAACTAATACTGTTCTGTTTAACTTATTTTCTAATATCACAATATTAGAAAATAAGTTACAGGTCCAGTACAGAATTTATCAATCTATCTACGCTCATGGTCAGTCACTTGCCGAATCTGCATGACGACAGCATATAGATAGGTACTTGGATACATGTTGGGAACCACTGACATGGGATTATTCCGTCGGCCATAATAGATTTTGTTACTGAATTGAGCAATAAGTACACTTTGTGTCGACTTAGTAACTGAACATTGTGATAGCCTTACGAAATCAATTAAATTGAAATCAAAACAAAATAAATGCATGTTTTTGCAAAAATTATTGTATCCTAAAATAAATATTAGATCTAAATAATTTAATCTCTCTAATTAGCAATAATAACACCTTTGGAATATTAATTTTTATTATCACAAAATTAACAAAAAAGTAAATGTTTTTTCTTAAGTCTTTATAAATCGCCGGCGCCTTTATTATTTGGAATTATATTCCAAATTCCCTCGACAAACGAACTTGCGCATTTTGTAATTAACTATAATGAATTTAAAATTTACCGTAACAAACAATGAATAATTATACTAACTTGTAATGGCCGATGACTTTGACATAAAAGTAAAATGATGAAAGAAGATTTGAGTTGCATTAAACGTTCAATCATTCAATTATCGTTCATTCAAAACTGTAACAATCTGTTAACAATGTTACTATAATTTTACGAAACATCTTTTCTAAAATGTAACCACTTTTATGTTTCTTAAATTCCCCACTTTTTGTCGAGGTGTCAAAACAAGGTAGACACAGCTACTATTTTTGTTACCTGTGTAGTAACATCAAAAAGTAACAGTTTCTACACTACAACTGAAATGGTTGTATGGGCTGTGTATAAAATCTATAAATAAATGACCCCTAGATGATAAAAATCAAATATAATGACCTACCTACTCATCCCTACACATTATCGTCAGTACATCTCGGATAAAAAGACCGACAAAAACCGTAAATCGAAAGTCATTTTGGCTAAATGATAAAAAATGTAGCGCAAAAAATGGTGGGATTTCACCCGCGCCGCGATAGCGAGACGCCGTGGAAATTGGAATCTCTATGAAGATAGCAAATATAATCAAAGCAGTATCTCAAGTACATAAAGATGTAGACCAGTGGTTCGCAAGTTTTTTTTTTGTTCGCGGACCACTACGGGGTTTTTTTTTGCGTGTTCGGTCATATACTCGTAAATCCATTATTCTATAACTAGAGATTTGCGTAATTTGTTTAATAGTGCTCAATCTCTTACCTCTCACGGACTACCGGTTGGGAACCTCTGATGTAGACGAATGGTAAGTAACTATACAGCAATGTATATCACTCGTATAACATAACATTTACAGCACTGTAATTATTAAAATATATTTTTTTCCAGCAGGCTTTTATTTGTTCATTGACAACTTCATCCCACTGCTGGGTTACGGGTCTCTCAATCGAAGGGGTTTAGAGCATACTCCACGCTGCTCAACTGCGGGTTGGCAGGGGCCAGTGTTTTTAATCCGCCTAAAGGCCGCCTTGGTGGAACGACAATCATCTAATAAATTAGACTACCACCACACCCCGGCCACTCCGTACAAATGTCGCGTCGTTTACTACTACATAAACAATGACGTCTGTGCAGAGCGTGAATGAGCATGTGTGCGTGCGGCGCCATACAAACTGTTCCAAATTTGTCTCAGAGGGGAGGTGAGGTCGACACGAGAGAGCGGCAGGGAGTGGTCATACTGTACGTAGTACTATTACTTATACTATGCTACTACGCACAACGACGCCATCGAGCTCCTCTTATTTCGTTTCATTTCGTTGACAGTTGACGTATCCCGACAGTGGGATCAATAAAAGTTGATGACGACGAAGAGGGCAATGTGACATCAGCCCCCTTACCACCATCTCTTATTGCGATTCAATAACTGAATAGATTGCTATAACCGATACCGATGAATAAGCGACTCAATTTCAAATGGAACAGAGTCGCTTATTCATTGGTATGAATAAGCAATCTATTCAGTTATTGAATCGCAATAAGAGATGGTGGTAAGGGGTCAGATTACGAATAGCGCCTTCCATAGCGTATTCTAAGCAGATAACGTTTTTCCACTATTAATTTTTATACTTATGTATTTGGTGTAAGTGGTTCATCAACATTTTTGAACCAAAGTCAACCTCACCTGCACCTTAGGTGCACCCTGCTGACTGACAAACGAAACTCTGACGAAAGGAGAGGTAGGGAGCGTAATTGTAAGCTTCCCGACTGGGGTATGTACCTCCACCTCACAGAATACCGCAGCCAAATGCTTGTCTGCCACCCGACGTAGTATAAAAAATAATAATTAGGCATATATAAGCATGGGAGTCTTTCTATCTAGGGAGGCTTAATCTATTTAAACCAATATTCGTCAATAAATTGAGTAATGTTTAGTTACTAGTTCATATATTGTGACGATAGTGAGACGATCTGAAAATTGGAGAGTGTACGACCTATAGCATGCCAGCTATGAGAAATTGACTTGTAACTAACTTATCAGTCAATCAAATTGTTGAGAAGCGAAGATGAAAACTCCATAGATACAGAGTAAGCTAGATATCGCAAACAAAAGTTTGCGATATCAACAGACTAACAATTTTCACTGAAACAGACTAAAAAGTCTGTTTCAGTGAAAATTGTGCAACGAACAGATGAGAATACCTTTGAAGTGAAAATTGTGGAACGAACTAAGGTTATATCTTAAGGAGTCTTTTGTCTATTTTTTTTTTATACTACGTCGGGTGGCAGACAAGCATACGGCCAGCCTGATGTGAAGCGGTTGCCGTAGCCATATTAACGCTCGCAACATAAAATATCGGTCGCGCGCCGCCACCCTTGCTGCCAACGCAGCATCTCCTTTCATTCTGGTGACCTCACTCACTCGCAGGAACACAACAACTCTCAAGGGAATTGTTATTTGGCTGCGGTATCCTGTGAGGTGGAGATACATTCCCCAGTCGGGTAGCTTACAATTACGCTCCCTACCTCTCTTTTAGCCAGAGCTTAGTTACTCAGCCAGCAGGGTGCACCGCGTGCAGGTGAAGTTGGCTTTGGTTCAAAGATGTTGATGAATTACTTACACCCCTAAACTAAAACTAAAAGTCTAGTAAACCAACCAGACAAGAATACCTTTGAAGTGAAAATTTTAAGTGATAATTGTGCAACGAACGAATCTTATGCCTACCCAATCTACTTATGACTCACACTTAATCCACATACACTGTGCACACAAACAAAACACATAAACATGTTTCTCTATTCTTATTAGACCAGTGTTTCTTAACCTGTGGTCCGCGGACCCCTGGGGGTCCGCGAGTATATATATGGGGGTCTGCCAGCATATCTACATTTGAATTAATAAATAATTCCAGCAAGACTTGCAAAAAAACAGCACCAACCTTCACATTAATGCAGTATTTTAAATTTTTATATTTTTTTTCAGTACTAAAAAAATGTCTTTAATCTATTCCTGCGTTTTTTATTCAGGGGGTCCTTCAAATTGTGCTTGATTTTCTAGGTGTCCGTGGACCGAAAAAGATTAAGAAACGCGGTATTAGTCGCTTCAGGCGACAGCTGAAAATCAATGTTTTTTTTACACAATGTGCAAAAAGTCTCATTGAGCTGTGGCCATTTGCTTGCTGCAGCACACACACACACATCTTTTATTCTGTGTTCTGCTATATAATTTAATTTTTGTATGTGTGTGACTGTAGTTTGTAATAAAAGTCTATCTATCTATCTGTCTATCTTATGCTGCAATCCTGTGATATAACCAGGATATATTACAGGATTGCGAGTCTCTTGTCTAGTAAACCGACCAGACGACAATACTTTTACCCGCATCACCATCGCGCGCAGAAAGGAAGAAGTTGCTGCGTTGGCAGCGGGGGTAGCGGCACGCAAGCGATATATCATGTCGCGAGCATTATTGGCTACGGTAACCGCTTTACATCAGGCGGGCCGTATGCTTGTCTGCCACCCGACGTAGTATAAAAAAAGCCTGACCATGGATGGGTTTATTTATCTATCGTAGTATAAAAAAAATATCTGAGGTCTACTCTAATATTTAAATATACCTCCATATGTATTTATAGGTTGTGTCGAAGCTGTCTATCGCTGATTTAGACTTGTGTGTTCAGTCCATTAGCGTCACGACAGAAGGACACACTATGTATTACCATAAGTTAGCCTCCATATTTAGACAGTAAACACACTCACTAAGTAAGCACTCACACTCTCAAAGTGCTTATTTATGTTCGCTGTGAGAGGTTAAATTAATCACAATATTAGTTAGCTGGACATCCTGCTCTATGTTAGGTGGAAATCGTACCTACGTAAGCGAAATCTGTCCATAGACACGACGTACGAGAATATTCAAATATTTGAAGCTATAAATATATATTAGGTTGGGGAAAAAGTCTTTTCGTATTTTATATGAAAATTCAAAACATTTTTTAATAAAGTTTATTTACATTTAACTAAAATATGTAGGTGCCATTTTGTTCGATAACTTTTTGCCATCTTGTAGGTAGAGACATTATCCCATTACTATAGAAATTTTGGGACTTCTGTTCAAAAAACCGCGACAAGTGGTTTTGGCAGTCTACTCGTGATGTTAACCTGACATTGCCTAAAGAATTCTTAAGAGACTGAAACAGGTGGAAATCAGAAGGTGCAAGGTCAGGACTATACGGCGGATGCATTAACACCTCCCAATCAAACTCTTTTAATTTTTGCTGAGTGGCTAAAGATGTGTGAGGTCTAGCGTTATCATGATGAAAAATCACACCCCTTCTATTAATTAATTCCGGCCGCTTTCTCTCAACTTTTTGCTTTAATCTCATCAGTTGTTCACAGTAGAGTTCAGAATCGATAGTCCTGCCTGGCGGTAACAGCTCATAATGAATATCTTCCCTTCCAATCCCACCATACACACAGCATCACCTCGTTGCGGGTTAACCCGGGTTTCGCCAGAGTCTGTGAAGCCTGGCCGGCCTTTGACCACGACCTTTTTATGCGCCAAAACTGTTTTGTAGTCAATTCCTAGTTCTTCAGCTACGTCGTAACTACTGATATGCCGATCTTGCTCCACTTTTTCAGAAATGGCATCCATTTTATCCCTAACAGGGCGACCAGAGCGACGTGCATCTTTGACATCAAAATTTCCGGATTGAAAACGCTTAAACCAAATTTGTGCTACTCTCACAGACACTGCACTAGGTCCATAAACGTCACAATTTTTTTTTTTCGCAGCTTGCGTTGAATTTTTACTTTTTTTGTAGTAAAATTTTAAAATGTATCGAATTTCTTCATTAGATTCACTCATCTTGACAGTAAAAAAAACAAATGAAAATCACACATTTACCTAATTTGAATTTGGAATTATCTTTTTTAAAATTTAAACTTTTTAAAGATATCAAAACCTGCCAGATACAAATGGTATAACCAGAGAGATTTTATTACAAGTTCATACATACTATAATGCGAAAAGACTTTTTCCCCTACCTATTATATATAATATTTATATATATAATATATATAAAGGACGCAGCGCGGCAGCAGCAATACCCACGGACAGTTCCAACAGGATGATGATAATCAGGCAGCCAGCAAACTGTCAAAAAATAAGCAATACTCAAAATCGTTGAACTCATTTTCATTTTCGTGGCGGACAAGTGAAAGCCCGCCTCATGTGAAGCGGGTACCGTAACCAAACAAACGCTCGCAACATGAAATATATAATATATAAATATATATATATATATATATACATTCGATCTCCACACAAATATATATATATATATATACAAATGATTGTTTTGTGTGGAGATCGAACCCGTGACTTCGGAGTCAAAGTAGCTATTCGACCACCGGGCCCGTCACGATGAATGTATTCTGAGATAGAACCCACATAAAAACTGTCGAATAGCCAAAAACCGAATATCGTTTTTGTGTGTAAACATAGACCTCGTTGGCTTTTGGCTATTCTGCTCAAAAAAGCCGGCTATAAACTTTGCCTGTATAAATGTTTTATCGCCGAGGAAAAACGTTAGGCAACTTTTTACGATCAATCGATAGCGCGATTTATGGCGTCCCTAACTAGGTAATTATAAAGTTTTCATCGGGTGACAAACAAGCAGACATAAGCGGATGATCATTATCATCATCATCAGCCTGTATCTACCCACAGCCTTCCCCAATGCTTTCCACCAAATACGATCCTCCGCCTTCCGTATTCAGCCGCCTCCAACCGCTATCAATCATCAAGTCATCTGACCATCTAGGAGTAGGAGGAGGGCATCCAAAGCTTCATCGTCTACGCACTGCTTCCACTCTAATACCTTCCTCCCCCATCTGCCAACACTTACTCGGCAGATGTGACCGGCCCATTGCCACTTCAGCTTGCAAACTCTGAAGGCTATGTCGACAACTTTGGTTCTCAGGCGAATTTCTTCGTTCCGCATTAGATCCCTCAGATAAATCCCAGAAGATCCTATCCTATAAATTTTACTACACAAGCAAGTTTGTGTACACGGTGTGCTGCACGGAGTGTGAATGATAATTCCCTTGAGGGTTGTTGTGTTCCTGCGAGTGAGTGAGGTCACTAGAAAGAAAGGTGTTGCTTTTCTTTTTTTTTATACTATTTCGGGTGACAGACAAACATACGGTCCGCCTGATGTGAAGCGGGCTGCCAATGCAGCATCTCCTTCCTTTCTGGTGACCTCACTCACTCGCAGGAACACAACAACAACAACCCTCAAGGGAATTGTTATTTGGCCGCGGTATTTTGTGAGGTGGAGGTACATTCGCCAGTCGGGTAGCTTACAATTACGCTGTCTACCTCTCTTTTCGCCAGAGCTTCGTTTGTCAGTCAGCAGGGTGAACCGCGTGCAGGTGAAGTTGACTTTGGTTCAAAGGTGTTGATGAACCACTTACACCCCAAAACACCCACTGCTGCGCTGGCAGCGGGATTGACGGCGTGCGAGAGATATTTAATGCTGCAAGCGTTAATATGGCTACGGTAACCGCTTGTTTGTTTGTCACCTTAGAGGAAAAAAATATATATTTCTTGAGCACGCTCTGTAGACTAAACCGCTTAACGGATTTCGCATGCTTTTATAAATTTGAGTATGCTCTAAACCCCATCGATTGAGGGGAGACCTGTACCCCAGCAGTGAAATGGATAAGGGTTGTCGACGAAACGAAACGATATATTAAGTTGAATGTCTGGCAGTCACGGGCCTTCATGCTATATTGTTGTAGCTTCAAACCAACTGCGAAATGTGTAACAAAATCTCGATTTTACGATACTACCAGTACATCTCCCTTTTTATAATGCCTACAGCCACGTTCAGACTAAACGGATTCAGCACTGACGTGCTCTGATTTGTTGATGAGCCGAAAGCGGAGTTTTATTAAAAATGTATGAAGCTGTGGCGTTCATGTTGTGACCTTCTTCTTAGGATTGGGCGAATTTCACGAACTCTGTAATGTTAAATACGTACAGTCACGTGAAAAAAAATCAAATAAGTATTTGCGTAAGAATAATAATAAATAATAAATAAATATTGTCAGACAAATTACACAGCGCCATCTAGCCCCAAAGTAAGCGAAGCTTGTGTTATGGGTACTAGACAACTGATAAACATACGTAAATACATTTTTGTAAATACATACTTATTATACATAGAAAATACCCAGACCAAGACAAACAGACATGTTCATGCACACAAATGTTTGTCCTGTGTGGGAATCGAACCCACGAGCGTTGGTGTCGAAGCCGCGTCATTGACCGCTACGCCACCGAGCTCGTCAATGAATGACATACATTTTTCTTGCGTATCGTAATACTAATGACATTGATGTAAAACGCCCTATGAGGACAACATTCTAAAGGCGAAAGGACCTATATGTAATATATTAGCAATATGACCTAATAGCAAATAGTCCTAATGACTAAATGACATGTTTTCAAAGCGTTTTATTTAATTTTTTCGGTACAGTTACTCGAAAAACGATTAATATTAATAATTTTACTATTATAATTATTAATTTAACTGATCGAAGTTTCTGAAGCAGTGAACATGGTTCGAAAATCGAACATTGCGCACTGTAAAAAATACAAGTGTTGCACTCCGGGAGTGCCGGCAGAAGTGAAAACTTGAATATTAACGTTGTGCATTTTTGGATAATATATAATTATCTTAATGTTTTGGAATGGTTAGGAAATAATTTCGCATGAATTGCCTTTTTCATTAATAGATGCACTTTGTTCAATTTTCATATTTTAAACACTTTATATAAGTTGAATTTTGTAGTCTCGTAGCTCTATCTTATATTTTAATGTCAAAACTATTTCGATTCAAACCAATCTCAATCATTCTTTGCTGAAAGTTGATTTTTGTAGTTTCTCAGCTTTATCTTACGATCAGGACACGTGATCCTGACGCGAGTTTAACATTTTTTACCCATCCCAAAAAAGTGCACAGCGTCGCTAAATAAATTTTCACTTCAAAAAACTAAATCAATGCGTGCGCAAAAGAAACGTGAGTGTCGAGTCTTACGAAGGAGGAAAGAAAGATGTATGTTGTTTATATTGATAAGAAGCAATGAGAGTGGGGCAAATGAGCATGTGGGTCACTCGATGGAAAGTGATCGCCAGCGCCTATGGAGATCAGCCCCCTTACCACCATCTCTTATTGCGATTCCATAACTGAATAGAGGTTCGACCTCATTAAGACCGTAGGATCGCGCTGGATGCAAGCCGCTTCCAACCGGTCTTATTGGAGATCTAGGGGGGAGGCCTATGTCCAGCAGTGGACTTTCAATGGCTGAGATGATGATGATGATGATGAACTGAATAGAATGCTTATTCATACCAATGAATAAGCGACTTTATTCCATTTGAAATAGAGTCGCTTATTCATTGGTATGAATAAGCATTCTATCGAGTTATTGTATCGCAATAAGAGATGGTGGTAAGGGGGCAGCAACACCAAGGGGGCGCCGATCCGTTGCCAGCCTATCCTTCCTTTCTTTATTTCCTAGGTTTCTTAGATTGGACCAAGCTTCTATCTAGGTATAAGCATAGCTGGGCACCGTTAATCAAAAAGTTAACTTCGTTAATCGCTAATCCGTTACTGAAAAAGTTAACTTCGTTAAAAGTTAAAGCGTTACATTTCAGAACATTTAACGGAAGTTAACGTTAATCGTTAATCCGTTAACACGTGATAAAAATTGCATATTATAAAAACTGTTGGTTCTGGAAGTTAACAGGTTAGAAACAAAAAAGACGGGTATAATTATTAGAGTGTGGATGAGTGGAGTGACGCGCAAAGACCACGTCAGGAACTCGCGCATTCGCAGCAGCCTTCATGTCCGTGACATTGCAGACAAACTGCAAGAAAGTCGCCTACGTTGGTATGGCCACATTTTACGAAAACCGACAGGCTATGTGGGTAACAAATGTCTAGCTATGCCGCCCCCGCCGGGACCCGGTAGAAGGGGAAGGCCAAAGAAATGCTGGCTTGATGTCGTATTGGATGACATGCGGGCCAATGGTCTCAAACAAAAGGATGCCGAAGGCCGGGCGAAGTGGAGGAGAAAAAGTAAGAAAGCAGACCCTGTGCTCCGAAGCGCAAGCTTAGGATGCAACCGGGACTTAATGCTTAGATGATGATGATGATGTGTATATAGGCTGGTTGACAAACTATGGTTTTTTATTAATTAGGATTAAGATTCATCTGTTGTATGTGAAGAACGTTTCGGCTGTAGTATATCCTTGCCCGTGGAGAAAAGACGTTCAACTGCAGCGTTTGAGGATATAGCAGTATTATATTTAATAAATAGATTTGCTAATATCCGTTCCCCGAGGAATGCCGCATCATTTAACGAGTCTTTCGACTTCATGTCTAGCCACATATTGACGAGACTTTGATTTGTGGCTCTTAGGTTTTTCTTTAGACTGAAGACAGAATTACTCACGTTGCTGCCTCCGCCACTTAAACTATCTCCGTCCTTCGAACTTTCGACAGCAAAATAGTGTCATTTCACTCGCTGCATGCGCCGCGCCGCTCTAATCAATCGGGTCGAGCATAGTAGGTACATGTCAGAGCGGTGTGCTGGATTAACGATTAACGGACTTTGTGAAATTTAACGGAAGTTAACGAGTCCGTTAACATATTTTTAAGTTAACTTAAAAGTTAATCCGTTACTCGAAATGTTAACTTCGTTAATTAACGATTAACGGATTAACGAGTTAATGCCCACCTATGGGTATAAGTAACACAAGCACAGAAACCTCAAAAATCTTTAAGAAAATAAAATTAATGACTACCTAAAAGATTGATAAATATCATTTCTTCTCAATTTGCGCCTTAACCGTCCCTTTGTTCTGCTCCTGATAAATGGATTCCATTTACTTACATTCATTTATCTTCACATGAATGAAACTGTGTTTCATCTCCCGTCAGTCTCTTAAATATGTATCATTACTTTTGGATCATTGATCTTTATTATTTTAAGATTCACTTTGTTTTTGCAAGCGAGTATACTTGTTTTTTTTTTAATATTACGTCGGGTAAAGCGGTTACTGTAGCCATATTACGCTAGTAACATGAAAAATCGCTCGCGCACCGCCACCGCCATTGCCTACGCAGCAACTACTTCCTTTCTAGTGACCTCACTCACTCTCAGGAACGCGACAATCCTCAGGGTACAATGCACAAATAACAATTTATTTGGCTGCGGTATTCTGTGAGATGGAGGCACTTTCCCTGTCGTACAGCTAACAAAATACGCTATGCGCCACCTCTCTTTTCGCCAGAGCCTCGTTTGTCAGTCAGCACGGTGCACCACGTGTAGGTGACGTTGGCTTTGGGCAGCCACTTACATTCAAAAGTAAATAGAAATAGAAATATATTTATTTCAACATCACATAACAAAGCAAAGGTACACAAATACAACACTACACATAATAGAAGATGTGATGTGGAAATTTTGGCCCACCCTCAGCTCTGTTCTTCAGTGCAAGCCATTACATATAATAGAAGTACGAAGGAGTACGGGAAATATAGGAGTATGCTTGTCTGCGACCCAGCGTAGTATAAAAAAACGTATAACTACCACGACCCGAATCACTTAGTGACCTACAAAAGATATCGCATGTCGCTGTGGTGCGACTTCCGGATCGACATAAATGGCTGAAGTTCGGAGCTTTTATGATTACTTGATAGTGAAAAGAGGGTTCTTGCCATTTGATATTGGAATATTGATTGTTTGTCACTAGCAGTCCCATGCGACTTCGTGTGCGTGGATTTCAAAAAATAAACAATTATTGTTAATGATACGTCTTTTATTCTGCGTATCATGATAAAGAGGTAGAAAAAGGGAAGAACAGAAATAAAACAAAAAATATAAGTAAAAAATTTCTCCCAAATCGTTGCCCTTCGGTAGCGTACCAAGAATGCTGGGAGCATTACCTCGCTGAATAGCAATGGTAATCCTCTGAGCAAGGTAATGGCCAGCCCTCTGGTCACATGAAGCCTCGACCAACCTAGCAGAAACAACAACCTCAAGCAATGAAAAAAATATTTTGCTGCGGTCTTCTGTGAGGTGGAGTTACTTCCCTAGTCAAACATAACAAACAAAAGTAGGGCTACTTCTCTTATGTATAATATATAAAAAAATAAGTCTGGCTGTGTAATGCGTCCGTGTGTTGTACGTGTATACGTCGTATGCACTAAAATTATCTCAAAATGGCATCGCTTCACATCGCGTGCCCCCGCACGCGATGTTCAATAGTCCTTAATTAGCGTAATAAATTCTTTGATTCTTCATCTATCCGGTGGTGTGATTGAATTTTAGATGGAAAAGATAGATATGTAGCTGCAACACCAAATAGTATACCCAGATTTTGTTATCATTCGTTTTTAGGGTTCCGTACCCAAAGGGTAAACAGGAACCCTATTACTAAGGCTCCACTGTCCGTCCGTCCGTCCGTCCGTCCGTCCGTCCGTCCGTCTGTCACCAGGCTGTATCTCATGAACCGTGATAGTTAGACAGTTGAAATTTTCACAGATGATGTATTTCTGTTGCCGCAATAACAACAAATACTAAAAAATAGAATAAATTACATATTTAAGGGGGCTCCCATACAACAAAAGTGATTTTTTTGCTCGTTTTTGCTTGCAATTGATAACAGCGGTAGGCGTTTGAAATACTCACATAATATTTAGTTATGTATTCACTTTAAAAATAAATAATTAAATAAAAAGAAAACAAATATTTAAGGGGTGCTCCCATACAACAAACGTGATTTTTTTGCCGTTTTTATTGACAATGGTACGGAACCCTTCGTGCGCGAGTCCGACTCGCACTTGGCTGGTTTTTTTAAATTACTTCCCTGTGAAAGCAATTTTAAAGACGTATTACGTCAAAATAAACAAACAAGGTATCATAAGCCTCGAGGCATACCTACATACATAGAATAGGTGCTTTATAAGGGTCTCGAAATTGACGTGTTGGGGGAAATTGGATAGCAGACCCACGAGGCCGTGCAACACGTTGTGAAATGTTGGTCCCTTTGGGAGATAGCTTGAAGATATATGGATAGGGGTGTTTGAAACTGGATATACCTAATTGTATACTAGTACTACGTAAGTACTATTACCATATTACTTATACTTTTGGGGTGTAAGTTGTTCATCAACACCTTTAACCAAAACCAACTTCACCTGCACGCGGTGCACCCTGCTGACTGACAAACGAAGCTCTGGCGAAAAGAGAGGTAGGAGCGTAATTGTAAGCTACCCGACTGGGGAATGTACCTCCACCTTACAGAATACCGCAGCCAAATAACAATTCCCTTGAGGGTTGTTGTGTTCATGCGAGTGAGTGAGGTCACCAGAAAGGAAGGAGATGCTGCGTTGGCAGCGGGGGTGGCGGCGCGCGAGCGATACTTTATATTGCGAGCGTTAATATGGCTACGGCAACCACTTCACATCAGGCGGGCCGTATGCTTGTCTGCCACCCGAAGTAGTATAAAAAAAAAAAAAAAAAAAAAAACAGTGCTATTACTTTCTTATTATATAGGGTGTGAGTGATAACTGATATTATACTTAAATATTTTAAGTATATTTATTGCTTATCTAATACAAAACAGGTTTAATGCATACCAAAAAGATTCAACCTTTTTAGGGTTCCGAACCTCAAAAGGGAAAACGGAACCCTTATAAGATCACTTTGTTGTCCGTCTGTCTGTCTGTCTGTCTGTCTGTCTGTCTGTCTGTCTGTCTGTCTGTCAAGAATTTCTATGTCGAGAATGCGTGGAGGTATCAAGCTGAAATTTGAACTGTATACTCAGGTCTACGGTCCCACATAGTAAAAAAAAAATCAAACTGCTAAGTTTACGTAGAAAAAAGTTACGGCCGTTTATTCAGCAAAAAACGCATATTTCGACACACTCAAGGGAATCAAAACCTATAGGGTACTTCCCGTTGACCTAGAACTATGAAATTTGGCAAGTATCATCGTTATAGACTACAAGTACAGGAATAAATCTCAAAACTATACATTTGTAAATAGATCTTAAAAAATAGGGGGTCTATATTTTTTATAGGGTGTCGAAATTTCAAATTGAAACTACTAGTTCAAATGGGGTATCATATGAAAGGGCTTGATGTACACATTGCAAAATATATTTTATTTATTTTTTTCGACGCGTTATTTCTTATTTATAATGAAAAATATCAAATTTAATAATGATACTACGTACCTACGGAACCCTCGGTGGGCGAGTACGACTCGCACTTGTCCGGTTTTATTTTTTATAAAACTAACTGGCCTCAACAAAATTGAAACTACTTACAAATAAAATACCTTAAAATTTAATTTAAAATAAAATTAATATAAATACACATATCATCATCATCAGGTTCATTTTAGTCTCCACTACAGGAGCACGACCCTCTCTCGTCCGTCCAAGACGGAAGGAGGATTTGGCCTACACTCCCCACGCTCGCCAAACGGGTTGGGAGGCCCGATCGATATTTGATAATGTATTTCCCTTAGTCGCCTTGTACGACATCCATTGGAAGAAACGGAGTGATTCTGTTCTAGTCTGTCGGAAACCGCACGGCCATTTTTTATTAAAATATTTTTTTTATATTATTCTTAAATGTAACTGTTGTTTTTGACTGCAGATAAAAATACCTAATTTAACTAAGGCGTCCCACTACCCTATTTAAAGTTAACTAAAACAAACTTCCAACAATAAATTCCAGTTGACGGTAAAGAGAAATGCGCCGCAATTTATATCACTAGAAAACAGAAGGCAAGTAACATTGCCATGTCAATTTGCAAGATTTACGAGGATTCACGTGCAATATTCATTACAAACAGCAGTAGGAGGGGTAGAGTGAGAGATTTATGATACAAATTGCGTTAATTGCGTTAAACAAACTCCGAGTTTCAAATATCCAGTTTCAAACACCCCTATCCATATTATACTCGTATATCTTCAAACTATCTCCCAAAGGGACCAACATTTCACAACGTGTTGCACGGCCTCGTGGGTCTGCTATCCAATTTCCCCCAACACGTCAATATCGAGACCCTTATAAAGCACCTATTCTATGTATGTAGGTATGCTTCGAGGCTCATGATACCTCGCAATTTGATCCGAGTTCTTGAAAAGTAAGTTTTTAAAGGGAGCGATACGCAAGTTCAAGATTTGGGGTGTAAGTGGTTCATCAACCAAAGCCAACCTCACTGACACAAACCATCTCTGACTGACAAGGCTCTGGCGAAAAGAGAGGTAGGGTAGGGTATAGGGTATTTTTTTTAGCTGCTCGACTGGGGAAGTATCTCCGTCTCAAAGATTACCGCAGGCAAATAACAATTCCCTTGAGGGTTGTTGTGTTCTTGCGAATGAGTGAGGTCACCAGAAATAAGGGAAGGAGTATAAGGAGTATAAGGCTGACAGATCGGCGACCCGCTACTGGTAATTGTACTGCTGATCTCCATATAAATATTCCTGTACAGATTACATACGGCCATCTAGTCCTAAACTAAGCAAAGCTTGTAACTATGGTGACGAGCTCGATGGTCGGATGGTTAGCAATGGCCAGTTTGACTCCGAGGTCGTGGGTTCGATTCCCGCACCAGACAAACATTTGTGTGCATGAACATGTCTGTTTGTTTTGGTCTGAGTATTATCTATGTATTATAAGTATGCATTTACAAAAAAGAAAATGTATTTAAGTACATTTATCAGTTGTCTAGTACCCATAACACAAGCTTTGCGCTTAATTTGGGACTAGATGGCGCTGTGTAAATTGTCAAGAAATATTTATTTATTATTATTTATCTCTCTTAATTCACGGGTCAAGGCCGGGATATAGATCCAACACGTAGAGGCCCCTTTGAGAAGTTTGATGTAAATTTGTATTATTTATTATTATTATACGCATTCCACTTCTCAAACGGAAAATTTTTTCGGCAAACTTTAAAGGCACGATACGAAAGTTCTAGATTTGGGGTGTAAAGTGGTTTACCTTTGAACCAAAGCCAACCTCACCTGCATTGGTGCACCCTGACTGAATAAAGTGGCCATTGCTAACCATTTTACCACCAAGCGCGTCAAAATATTATACGTCACGAGTTCATGCAAAATAAGAAGTTTCTAAACCTACCCTGTAAAAACTCATTTACGTTTCCTTTTAAAACCATATACTGTAGTTTCCATACAATACAATACAATACTTTTGATTGCACCAAAATTACAGTAAAGTTTTAACAATAAACACTTCAAAAAAAATTAAGTACAAAAGGCGGCCTTATCGCTTAGCGATCTCTTCCAGGCAACCTTTGGGTAGAGGAGACCTGAAATATAGGTAAATGGCGCAACATATACTATATACCTATACAATTATACAATACAAACATAGATAAACATATACACACATAATTATACATACATAAATTACATAAACATGTATGAAAAAGCAGTCAGTGACAGACAAAGCAACATAAATAAAGAAGTTAGATAGAGATAAGTGACATAGGTAGATATTTTTACGAGATTTTTAAAAGTGAAAATAGTTTGCGCGTTACGGATAGTTAACGGCAGAGCATTTCAAAGTCTTATAGAATACCATACCTAATTACTTCTCAAGATTAGAACAATAAAGACAACACTTGAACACCGACGCAGTGGAATCCACACAATCGATCGTCGCGTAGCCTTGCATGCTCTGACCTGTAAATTTCAGGCAGCGACAAGGACTTTACGCCGCAGTATCAAAAACGACCTGCAACACCATTGACTACATAATTTTCATAGATTGTACATTCCTAATCTGGTTACAGAAGACAAATAATAGATGGCGCTGTGTAAATCCCTGGACAAATTACACTTTAAGAAAGAAAGTAAGGAGTATAGGCTGACAACTTATCGGCGACCCCTTGACGTTGCTGATCTCCTTAGGCGGTGGTGATTGCTTTCTATCAGGTGACCTACATGCTCGTTTACTCCCCTCTCATATAAAAAAAAATCTAGTACGAAACTAAGCAAAGTTTGTACTATGGGTATACATATAACTGATGTATGTACTTAAATACATTTTTTTTGTAAATACATACATATAATACATAAAAAACACCCAGACCAATTAAACATGTTCATGCACACAAATGTTTGTAATGTTCGGGAATCGAACCCGCGGCCTCGTAGTCAAAGTGGCATTGCTAGCCATTCGGCCAGCGGATTTTCTGCTTACTATACTCATAATTTACAATATTGACATATTGTACTTATGGGTATGCTTATGGGTAAGCGGAGAAACGCGAAGCACGGAGCAGTGTGAGAATCGCTGCAATCTCGATTAAACCATTAGTACTATTGATGAAAACATAATACTTAAATTTCATTGCTGCCTAATTTTAATAGCAATACATAAAATTTACAATATTAGGTAATACTGTTAACTGAATTATACTTAAGTGTCAACATATTAAGAATTATAATCTAGACCAAAACTGTATATGTTTAGAAATAATGTGTTAAATAATGATTGTAATTCTCTATCTATTTACTCTTATATACCTGGCTGTATAGCCGGTAGAAAAAAAAACTTAATACTCAAATCACTTCGATGGATAATTATTAGAAAATACAATCAAATTTAATGAGCTGTCTAAATATTCGAAATCAATGTTACGTTAACACTTCATAATTAAGTAGAAGGTAACCAAGGGTCAACGTAAACGTTATACTGGTCGTACTGTCGTATTTGTTGAAACACTTTTATACAAATACATTCGTATGCTTCCAACCTCACCTGCACTTGGTACATCCTGTTAAATGACTGACGAGCTTCTAGCGAATGCGGTAGGGCATAGTGTATAACCTGCCCGACTGGGAAACCTTTATATCAGATACCTCAGCCGAATAACAATTCCTTTGAGGGTTGTTGTGTTTCTGCGAGTGAGTGAGATCACCAGGAAGGATAGTAGGTAGCTGTACTAGCAGTGGAGGTAACAGCGTGTCGTATACTTGTTTTCCACCTGACCTATATAGTCATATACTACGTCGGGTGGCAGACAAGCATAAGCATACCCGCCTGATGTGAAGCGGTTACTGTAGCCATATTAACGCTTGCAACATAAAATATTGCTCGCGCGCCGCCACCCCCTCTGCCATCGCAGCATCTCCTTCCTTTCTTTCTGGTGACCTCACTCACTCGCAGGAACGCAACAACCCTTCAAGGGAATTGTTATTTGGCTGCGGTATTCTGTGAGGTGGAGGTACATTCCCCAGTCGGATAGCTTACAATTACGCTCCCTACCTCTCTTTTCGCCAGAGCTTCGTTTGTCAGTCAGCAGGGTGCACCACGTGCAGGTGAAGTTGGCTTTGGTTCAAAGATCTTGATGAACTACTTACACCCCGTAACGTATAAATAAATATTTCTGGACAATTTACACAGCGTCATCTGGTCCCAAATTAAGCGCAAAGCTTGTGTTATGGGTACTAGACAACTGATAAATGTACTTAAATACATTTATTTTTGTAAATACATACTTAAAATACATAGAAAACACCCAGGCCAAGACAAACAGACATATTCATGCACACAAATGTTTGTCTTGTGCGGGGATCGAACTCACGACCTCGGAGTTAAAGCAGCCGTTGCTAGCCATTCGACCACCGGGTTCGTCAACTTCAAAAAAAAATTAAAACCTAGATATCACGCTAGCTGGAGTTCCACTCTGTTGGGTCGCCAACTTCAAGTATCTGGGCCACTGGTTCTCTGAGGACCTTAGTGACAACTTAGATATAAAGAGAGAACTAAGTATGCAAATAAATTGATTGATTGATTGATTGAACACAGGGCGTTGTCTGTTCGGTGCAACATGTTGGCCCGCAGATTTGCACGTTGTACGAGGGAAGTGAAGATCACGTTATTTAAGGCCTATTGTCAATCCTTCTACACGTGTAGTCTGTGGGTGGACTTTACGCGTCGGGCATACAATGCCCTGAGAGTTCATTATAATAATGCCTTCAGGGTGCTCTTGGGTTTGTCACGGCGTTGCAGTGCTTCTGACATGTTCGTGGAGGCACGAAAACGTGGTTTCCACGCAATTATTCGAAAGAGATGTGCCTCCATGCTCACTCGCCTACGTGCCAGCCCCAACAGCATCCTGAAAAAGATCTCGGAGAGCTGGGACAGTCCGCTGCTGGTGCATTGGAACAATTTACATTATTATAGCGGTTACAGTGCGCATGCTGATGGTTTTCCCGGATACCATAATAATATCACCATTTGTTTTTATTATAACTAACATAGTTTTTAAGAAATATTGTTACTAACATCATGGACTACGGTCTGAAATAAACAAATATTATTATTATTGTAAATTTTTTTTTTTACTCAAATGATGGCGAACACTTTCCTACATCTTAGGTTACCATATATCTAGATTATTATATTTTTATGACAAAGATGTGATATTCTTACAAAACAAGTTTAGTTGGCTTTTGACCAAGTAAGTCTAGACAGCGAAGTAATCTCAGAGCGCAGGTCAGCGTTCTCTAACAGTGAAAATCGAAAGAAGGAAATGTGAAAATTATACCGTGTTTGTGGACGGCATTCGTCCCATACGAATGTTTGATGAATAACTCGAATAACTCTGATATTTATTATGCTATGTACGATGAAGGGGGAATGATGTCATTGTTCAAACATGATCCACTTATACCCCAAATATATGTATATTTGGGGTATAAGTGGATCATCTTTGAACCAAAGCCAACATCATCTGTACGTGGTGCACCCTATTGACTGATAATCTAGGCTCTGGCAAAAGAGAGGTAGGGAGCGTAATTGCAAGCTACCCGACCGGGGAATGTAAATGCACCTCACAGAATACCGCAGTCAAATAACAATTCCTTTGAGGGTTGTTGTGTTCTTGCGAGTGAGTGAGGTCACCAGAAAGGAAGGAGATGCTGCGTTGGCAGCGGGGTTGGCGGCGTGCGAGCGATATTTTATGTTGCGAGCGTTAATATAAATCAAATCAAATCAAATCAAAATATCTTTATACCTTGGGCTTTATAAAGCACTTAGAAACGTCATACAAATTAAATATAAGAACATGTATCTAAATCATTACTACTCTAAATCCGCAGAGCTTAGATTCACTTTCATCACACTATCTTGAATGTGAAAGTGAATTTAAGTGCCAGTTCTTGAGAATATAGCTACGTTAACCGCTTCACATCAAGCGGGCCGTATGCTTGTCTGCCACCCAACGTAGTATAAAAAAAAAACACTTTCAATTTGCTGACTGATTAACGTGGCTTGGGCGAATGAGAGGTAGGGCTATCGTAACTGTATGCTGTTGGACCGGGGAAGTACCTCCACCTCACAGAATACCGCAGCCAAATAGCAATTCTCTTGAGGGTTGTTGTGTTCCTGTGAGTGCGTGAGGTCAACGGGAAGAAGAGAGTTGCTTCGTTGCCAGCGGGGGCGGCGGCCTGCGAGCGATGTTTGCAATATTTCATGTTACGATTTACGATCGTTAATATGGATACGGTAACTGGTTCCCATCAGACGGGCCGTATGGTTTTTATGGATCCAGTAACTGCCCCCTTACCACCAACTCTTATTACGATTCAATAACTGAATAGAATGCTTATTCATACCAAAGAATTAGCGACTCTATTCTGAATAGATAGAGGGGGCTGGTTCCCATCAGACGGGCGTCAGAGGTGAATAGCACTTGAATACTATATGACATACTTTCAAAAACAAAATGTAGTTTGAGTATTTCAATGACGTCACAGTATAAGTAATAGTGGCGTGTAGTAGCCACACATATAATTAATTCCACATTAAGGCTGTCCTCACTGCGACACTAGCGCCACTGGGTTTTCGCAACACATTAATTATTCGTAGAAAACGAATCAAAAAATGGGGTCATGGACACGGCCGTGTGTGTACGTGAATACGTTAAATGCACTAAAATTATCTCATAAAGGCAGCGCTTCCCCCTCCCCCGCACGCGATGTTCTATGGAACATAGATTTCATTACTAGGACTATGTCCTTACTTATAATAATAATAAATAATAAATATTTCTGGACAATTTACACAGCGTCATCTAGTCCAAATTAAGCGCAAAGCTTATGTTATGGGTACTAGACAACTGATAAAGGTACTTAAATACTTTTTTTTTGTAAATACATACTTTTAATACATAGAAAACACCCAGACCAAGACAAACAGACATGTTCATGCACACAAATGTTTGTCTTGTGCGGGAATCGAACCCGCGACCTCGGAGTCAAAGTGACCATTGCTAACCATTCGACCACCGAGCTCGTCTAAAAGCGTACTTGTGGTACTACTTAGCGTAATGAAATCTTTGATCCCTCATCTATCCAGTGGTGTGATTGAATTTTGGATGTAGAGCATAGATACGAAACCATAAACGATTGTACTCGTATATGAAGCCTTATAGTTATTATATCTTAGAAAATCTATATCTATAAATATTAAGTAAGTTTTCCTGAACTAAATTACACAGTGCCAAACTAAGCAAAGCTTATACTACGGATACTAGATAACTGATATGGTATATACTTAAATATTTTTTTGTAAAACACACACATAAAATATACATAGAAAACACCTAGACAAACAGACATGTTCATGCACATTTGTCTTGTGCGGGGATCGAACCTGGGTCCTCGGAATCAAAGTGGCCATTGCAAGCCATTCGACCACCGGGCTCGCTTCCCTTCCATGTATACAATGCATAATTTATTTTATTTTATTTTTTTCCAATTTTTGCTGCTAATGGTTTATATGTGTACAAATGTGTATGTATGTGTGTTTTTCGTTTTTCATTTTGTCTTCACTTTACTGCGTCACCTACCTTCTTATATATATGTAATTTTTTTTGGGTATACCCAAAGGTTGCGTGGAAGAGATTGCATATAGCGATAATTATGGCCGCCTGTTGTACATTATAATCATTGTTAGTACATTGTTATCCTATATTTTGGGCAATAAAGATTAATGTATTGTATTGTATTGTATTATATTGTAGGTACTTTATTCATCACTTATAGTAGGTACCGCCTTAACATAATACTACCAGACGCAAAATTTATTTAATGTATAAAACTAAAACTCCTTAAACAGTGAATTTGCGTGAAAAATAATTTTATCTTGGCCTAGTTACCCAGGCACTGTTATAAATCATCCCCTAACAGTTGTAACCCCTACGTGTTCAGAAGTTCGCTCAATTTACAAACCTACTAACAATATATTGCACTGTATATTTAACTAACTTCTTAACTTGTTAGGTAGAATAACAACTTACGTATTTGAAACAAGTCTTTATTTAACGAACTTCCAAACTTGTTAGATGGGTTCGATCCCCGCACAAGTCAAATATTTGTGTGCATGAATGTCTCTTTGTCTTGGTCTGGGTGTTTCTATATACTATAAGTATGTATTTACAAAAACTATGTTACACTACACTGTTACTGTACATGTTAGGAGCTCGTTGGCGTCGTTGCGCGTGTCAGTCTAATCTAACACGCAAGTTAAGCAACGTCAACCGCAGCCTGTCTATGGATGGGTTTATTCATCTCGAGCTCCTCCGTGCTTCGGAGGGCACGTTAAGCCGTCGGTCCCGGCTGTTGTCATTAGATGACAGTCGTTAAGCCAAGTCAGTGGCCTTTGAGCGGCTTGAAAACACTGGCCTCCGCCAACCCGCAGTTGAGCAGCGTGGTGGAGTGTGCTCTAAACCCCTTCGATTGAGGGGAGACACATATCCCAACAGTGGGATGATTATGGGTAGATGCCGATTTACAAAAACAAATGTATTTAAGTATTATATCATTTGTCTAGTACTCTTAGTACAAGCTTTGCTTATTTTGGGACTAGATGGCAGTATGTAATTTGTCTAGGAATATTTATATACATTTATAGATATACTAGCTTCCATCCGCGGCTTCGCCCGCGTTTACTTTTTTTTTAACCTTTGAGAATATGTGTACAAAGTTTCATGATGATCGGTTGAGTAGTTTTGACGTGGAAACGTAACAAACAAACTCACTATCACTTTTATAATATTAGTAAGCAATAATTATATTATAGTAGGGAAATAGAGATATATAATTTTGTACAACAAACTTCCTAGCTTAATTAATTAAAAATGTTTCAAAACAATCGTTTTAAGAAAAATTTGACAAAATAGTTTCTAGCACATTGCTTCTATCTTGTGAAAGAATATTATGAACCATAAATATATTGTGACACTGTATTTATGATTTACTAGCTAACACCCGCGGCTTCGTCTGTGTACTTTTTTATTTTAATAAAAAATATCCTATGTCGTTCCTTTGAGAATATGTGTACAAAGTTTCATGATTATTGGTTGAGTAGTTTCGACGTGAAAGCGTAACAATCAAACTTACATTGACATATATAATGTTAAGTAGGGATTATTATTCTTGGCATATTGCAATTAGTATTTTATAATGACATAACCAATGGAATAAATATGTGTAAGAATAATTTACCAATGGGACATAAAGTAAAATTTGTCGAGGTTTTCTCAGGAGACGAGTTTTCAAGAGGTTTTTACAGGGTCGGCAACGCACGTGTGATACCCCTGGTGTTACAGGCGTTCATAGGCGTAACTGCTTTCCATCAAGCGGGCCGTATGCTTGTTTGTTTGTGCTTTTAATTAACACACTTATGTTTTTGTTTCAGTTATGCATTTCAAGAGGATTAGTTATGAAGTGATAGATAAACTAAACAGTAGAACGAGATAGAAGGACGACAAGATGGCGGAAGCGGAGGGAGGAGCGAGCGAGCAAGATGATGTTTCATTCTTGCGTACGGTAAGTCACACATCACAGAAAAAAATATAAAACTCCCAGGAGGTTTGAGATCCCAGGTTTTCCCAGGAGACTACAGCATGGGGTTCTTAAAAAAGGGCGTAAAGAAGTTTTTACAGGGTCGGCAACGCGCACGTGATGCCTCTGGAGTTACAGGCGTCCATAGGCTACGGTAACTGCTTTTCATCAGGCGGACCGTATGCTTGTTTGTCACCTAAGTGGTATAAAAAAAGAGTATGCTTTAGACCACACGACTGAAGTAAAACTTCTTCTTTCTTATATCTCTCTCTCAATTTCCGTTCGCCGTTTCCGTAACGCTCTTGTCACGCATTCGCCAGCTTACTCCCCAAGTCAAGAGAGCGTAAACAAGTTTTACTTCAAAAATGAAATAAGCTCAAAAGCCACTGTAATATTTAGGATCCACTGTAACTTTTTTTCTGGCACCTATCAAGGAGATTGGGGAGTGGGATAGAGTCCCGATGCTTGGGAAACCGAGCGTCGGTCGCCACGAGTGCCTAAGTAAGGCTACTTGCTCGCGGGTGAAAGGGAAGTAAGTCCTGAAGGCCAATTCTCGTAATTTTTCTGCGAACGCAGATTGAAAGTTAACCGAATCGAGATTGAATTGTGAATTGACTAAAATTATATACTTGATTTCATTAATTAATTATTATCAATTCTTGTTGTTGGCAAAGTAACATTCTTAGTTTGTTTAATTTTCACTCACATTTCGATATAATCCCGCTTAATTTTAATTTTAAAGTTACATATTGTGTTACGAGAGTAGCAAATGTGACATTTGTGAGATCGAGACTGGATCGAAACTGAATTTTGACCATATTTTAATTACGAGAATTGCCCCTCTGCTACCAATCCAATTGAGTGCTTGTTTGATTTACCGAGCGCGATGGCGGTGCGGGTAAAGGTCCTCTCGTCTGGTTGATTTACGGGGCGAAAGACGCACAATCCTGTGATATAACCGAAAGGTTGGTGCACAGGGGCGCATTAGCTGTAGGAATAGGGTCCATTGTAACTTTTACAATATTTGTTGTTGTTGTAAAGAATTTATTATATATATATATATATATATATATATATATATATATATATATATATATATATATATATATATATATATATATATATATATATATATAGATAATAACAAAATATGTAAGTCCTTGCCGAAGGACCCAAAAAAAAACAAAATGATTTTTACAAACTACTTTAATTTTAAAAAAATCGGTTGTCTGTAAAGTCGGTTTACTGACGATAATTGAACGTGACAACGCCCTAAGAAAATACTGATGGAATGTTTGCATTTTTCAAAAGAAAATTTTAATGGAACGCCTCAGAGCGAGGTAACGCCGCATACGTCATGTTTTTTCGTGCTTGCAGCCGGCTCCATCGAATTATAAGACGTTGTCATGTCAAAAATTACAAAGTAAATATGTTAATACTAGATCGTTATTAGATCGAGAATGTTCACAATTACCGGATTATATATAACATTGAAAAAGATTGGCTTGCAAAACGGTGCGCGGCCGGCGAAGTGGCGTGATGCGTTGTCAGCACACGAGGCGGGCGCGTTTCGCTGGAAATGGTGACGCGGTGATGTCGCAATGTTTTTACTATGCAGCGAGGGTTGGCGCTTGCTTGCAATTATCATAGTGTAACTATTATGTATTCTGTGTCTATAGTGTACTATAACAAACACAGAAATAAAAAAGGACTAGAAATAACAAGTGGGCGTTACCCGCGTAGGTCAATATACTCCAATTTGGCATATCTCGATCGTCGCATATCTCAGTCGTCATTTGTCACAGCCGCGGAAACAATCATAGAAAAAAAATATAAAAATGCCTTCTTGTGCCATATTATCGTGTAAGAATAATAGTAGCAAAAATAATGTGTCTAATGGTGGCATTTCATACCATCGGTAAGTAATATTTCTCATTATTTTCATTATTTAATAGAATTTAAGCATATTCAATAAAATGCACAAACGCGAACAAACTAAAGTAACCTTTATGCGTTTAATTTTAAGGTCAAATTTCTAACGCACTCCACGTCTCTTGTTTAGAACATTCTAGCGTTAATCGATTAGTGATGTGACTCATGTATCGTCAGTATTTATTTACTTGATTATTTACTCCCATCACGATATTGAGACAGTATAATTTTTGAATTATGAAAAAATATTATATCATAATTATGAACATAATATAATAAATTGTAAGAAATGTTATAAATTATAAATAAATATAGGCAGGCATAAGAAACCAGCTGTAGCGCGAGGCTTCGCTCGCGTAGCACTTCGTTGTCACATATAAAGTATCCTATATATTAATCCAGACTATCTATATTTGTGCAAAATTTCATCTAGTCTGATCGAGTCACAAAGTTCTAAACATCCTCACAAACTGTCGCATTTATAATTATTAGTGTGAAGTATGATTTCACCTATCATCATCATATATCATCATAATTAATAAGTTTTTTCAAAAAAATATTTTTTGGGACAAGCTTCTACGGCAGCTTTTACGTTTATCATGCATTGTCATCCAAACAAACATGTACTACAAAATTTCAGCTCAATCGGTTGAAAATCTGTCTCAAAATTAAGTTGCACCACCCGAATGCATTCCACCCGAACAAACATTGTTACATACTGACATACATACATTGTAAGTTGAAGAAAAGATTGTAAAAATATTCAATTTTATGGTACCAAAAATTATAATAGGTAGATATTCATTAATCCGGTAGCAGTACTCGGTGATACTTGGTGTTCCTCATAACTACATCACTTCGAAAAGTAGTGATATCGACATTCGTGCAGTACGGTCATTCAAATATCAGCCTTTAGTCAAGGACAGAAGTCATAATATTAAAATCAATATTAGTAGCGCCACCTTGCGTCGATTAGCTATACTGTTTAGAATCTGACAGAATAAGAAGTACAGCTATTGCTCACTAGATGCTTATTCGGGATTTAATTGTTTATGAACCGTGTCATAACTGCATAAGGTTGAATTTAAACTAACATATTTTTGTATATATGTCATTTTTTACAGTATTTTTAGACCAATCATAGCACAAGCATGCATGTAGTAACACGTTAACATTTTGCTTTACATGTGTGAGTTTGGCGACAAAGGTTTTCTTACTAATAGGTCGTCATACGATTTCTACGTGTTTTTTTATTATAACAAACATAACATAATATGACAATAAAATAGTTATGTACAATGGCGGGCATATCCCAAATGGGATCTCTTTCAGTCAACCATTCCAGAATTGAAGGTAAAAATATTTTGGCAGAAACATAGGTACAATATTAATACTTACTGAATACATGGTGATAAAATAATGATTAAATGTAAGAAGAGTAAATTGAACCAAAAGTAAAAGTAACGTTTAGACATAAGTTTAGACAGATTGTATAACATATACAACGTGCAACTCCAAGTACGCAAAACCTCAAACACCCCAACTGAGTTTTATTATTATAAATTGATATATCTAAGTAATAATTTCGAAAAAAAAAATTCTCGGAGATATGAACACTTTTTTGTTTTCCTAATAATTCTAATAGTTTCTGAGCTCTGTGGCGCTTGCTTATCAAAAAGACGCGCCAATGGCTAATGATGGCTAATGAATGGCTATGATAGGCAAATATTAATATTAAAGAGCGCGCATCACGTCAATGACGCGTAAGCGCCGCTTTTTGGACGCGGCGCTATTACGTATGTTTACCTACTTCACATTTCCTCGCTTGATTGTCGAGTGCAATTTAATAATAGACACGACAATTAAAAATAATAATTATTATTTTTCAAAACCAGTTACTTTAAAAATGGATGAAAATTATGGAATTGATTCTACTCATGATTCTGAACAAACTATTTTTAGGTTTTGCGTACTTGAAGTTACACGTTGTATATCAGAATAAACAATTGAGTTAAAGTTAATAGGACTAATTAAGTCTAAGGCCACTGTCAGTTACACCGCCCAAATGCCTCCTCAGGTGCAGCTTGCAATGCAAAGCAATATTTATTTTATGACGGCTATAGGCTATGATAGAAGCTCGATGGCATCGTTGCGTGTGTCAGGCTAATCGAATCCGCAAGTCAAGCAACGTTGACCGTAGTATAGCCATAGTTGGGTTTATCTATCTCCTGCTCCTCCGCGCTTCGGAGGGCACGTTAAGCCGTCAGCTCTAGCTGTTGTTATTAGATGACAGACGTTTAATGACTGCTTACTATCACGCAGGTCGAATGCTTGTTTTCCGTCTCAGTTATGTAAAAAAATTCAAATTTATCCTGGAGCATTTCGAATCCCGGAAATAATTACTGTCAGTCGGATCTCAACAGAACCGAGGACTCGCCGTTAAATTAAATTTCAAATGAGCAAAACTGTCGGTTACTTTCCAGTTATATCGCTGGTTTAGAATTTTAACTAAAATGGTGGCGACGTCGCCATCCCTTTCAAATATTAAGTTATGCTGCCTATAATTATTTAGGTATATTTAGGTAACGGATATGTGTATGAACATTCATACCGTTACCTTTTTTTTATACTACGCCTGATGGCAGACAAGCATACGGCCCGCCTGATGTGAAGCGGTTACCGTAACTGTATTAAAGCTCGCAACATAATATATCACTTGCGCGCCGCCACCCCCGCTGCCAACGCAGCATCTCCTTCTTTTCTGGTGACCTCACTCACTCGCAGGAACACAACAACCCTCAAGGGAATTGTAATTTGGCTGCGGTATTCTGTGAGGTGGAGGTACATTCCCCAGTCGGGTAGTTTACAATTACGCTCCCTACCTCTCTTTTCGCTAGATCTTCGTTTGTCAGTCCGCAGGGTGCACCATGTGCAGGTGAAGTTGGCTTTGGTTCAAAGATGTTGATAAAACACTTACACGCCCAAAGCCTACCTAAAGGTTGTCTTGAAAAGATTGCTCTTAGCAATAAGGCCGCCTTGTTGCATTTACATGTTTGTAACAAATTAATAATTTTATTTGTTTTCTTTGAGATGTAAACTGCAATTAAAACATATTCTATCTATCTATTTATGTACAAGCTTGCGGTTTTTTAAAATTGCCACGATATAATCGTGACTTAATTATGTTAGGCTTCAATTTAATTTATGATTTATTTAAAATTGACATTATGCATTTACAACACAATACTGTATTGTTACGAAATAAATAAATATGAATATATGAACTTAAAGATCCACTCTTAACACATCATCATCATCAGCCTGTATCTACCCACTGCAGGATATAACTAATAACCCAATGTTTTACACCAATTACGATCTTCCGCCTTCCGCAACCAGCCGCTTCCAGCCGCTGTCTTAAGGTCATCGGACCATCTAGAAGGAGTACGAACAACGTTACGTCGCCCTACGCGTGACCTCCACTCTAGTACCTTCCTCCCCATCTGCCATCGCCCATCAGTTACTCGGCAGATGTCACCGGCCCATTGCCACTTCAGCTTAGCACATGCCTGCGTCATCATAGCTACCTGTATGCTACATATTATCCCGATCCATCAAACCGCCCTGTGACCACAGCTAGTGCTCCCCTCCAAACCAACCTTTCGGTTATGTTACAGGATTGCGAGTCCCTCGCCCAGTAAACCAACCGGGCAAGAGGACCTTTACCCGCCCAACTATTACCCATAGCGCAGTAAACCAACCAGGCTCTCAAGCGGATTGGTAGCAGGTCTTCCCTTTTCGCCTGCAAGCAGACTACTTAGGCACTGTTAAGTCCTCGTGGCTACTGACGCTCGCTTTTGAAAGCATCGGGGCCCCATCATCACTCCCCAATCTCCATTGTTCTCCATGATGTGTACCGGAACTTTAAAACGCGCTCCCTTATAGAGGGTTGCTCGCTCACTTCCTGACACACTCTGTACGCCTAGTGTAATTGTACCCACTCTTGAGCGCCAGATAGCTGGCTATCTGATCTCCATGACAGGTACCTGAGCTGTAATACACGTTCATTTCCCGACGCTCTGAGAACGTCTACCTCTGGCCTACGGTACGGTGACCAGGCCGAACGATGTGAACAGAGATGTGAATAGTATTCCATATGAGGTCTAACCGGAGTTTTATATAGTTAAAGGTGGCTTCGGGGCCCTTCCACCATAACCCAATCTCCATAATGGGTACTCCGGAGCTGTAGGCGAATTCCCCAAAAGAGGTTCCGGATTCATCCAGTGTAGTTTGAGCTGTGCGTTATTAGATCAGTCAGTAACGGTTATAGATACAGATAAGTTTCTTCCTATTTAGTCAATTTTTACCGCCTTTTCACGGTGTATCAACCAGTATTTTTTTGTTTTGCCATCGTCTCAACAAATTAATTTGTTGTCTGCGTCGATAAGTAATGAGACGATTCCGTAAGCAAGCTCAAATACCTTTAGACTTGTAATTTTCAAACTTATGCAAGTAGTAAGAAATTATAATAAGCTACTTACAAAGAGACTTTACATTTGCAAATTTATTCTAAGTTATACACACACACCCCGGCCACTCCATACAAATGTCGCTAAGTTTACGACTACATAAACAATGATATCTGTGCAGAGCGTGAATGAGGGAGTGTGCGTGTGGAGCCATACAAACTGTTCCAGATTTGTCTCAGGGGGAGGTGAGGTCGACACGAGAGAGCAGCAGGGAGTGACCATACTGTATTTAGTAATATTACTTATAATGTGGTTATACTCACGTAAGTTAGTTACTACACGAGTATAACTTACTAGCTTTCGCCCGCGGCTTCGCTCGCGTGAAATTCGGGGCAAATAGGGGCCTTTAGGGGTTGAATATTGAAAAATCCTGAAACACGTGTTTACTCATTTATCTATAGAAGTACTCGTGTAAAGTTTCGGATAAAATAGTCCAACTAATCTCGTTTCCCCATACAAACTTTGGACCCCCGTTTCACCCCCTTAGGGGATGAATTTTGAAAAATCCTTTCTTAGTGTACCCCTAGATGTCATAAGGAACCTACTTGCCAAATTTGGAACCTCTAGACCCAGCGGTTTGGGATGTGCGTTGATATATCAGTCAGTCAGTCAGGACTTTGAATTTTATATATATAGATAACAAGTGTAAAGAAAGGGTTAAGCCGTTGCGTCAGTCCTGGCTGTTGTCATTAGATGACAGTCGTTAAGCCAAGCCTTTGCCAAAGGCTTGGCTTTGGCCCAAAGGCCCTTTGGGCAGCTTGAAAGCACTAGTCTCCGCTAACCCGTAGTTGTGCAGCGTGGTGGATTACCCTCTAAACCCCTTCGATTGAGACATGTATCTCATCAAAGTAATGATAATAGGTTGATGTACATTTATGCCTAGCATATTTTTTTATTAATAAGAAAGAGCTCTCACGGCGTAGCTCACATGGCGTACCCCACACTTGTTCTGATCAACCCTGCTACAGCCTCGTAGCGAGCGTAGCTACCGTAGCCATAACGTCAGCTACAACGTATAGAGCGCTCTTATTCCTAATTCTACATATTTTACTTTTATAAATAGCAGTTTGTATTATTAATGAATAGGAATGGGCACACTGCCATTTTGGATAGACTTCCTAAAATGCTCGGTATCCATATCTAATAATGGGATATCATAACAACCGCCCGACCGTCTTTGCAATCGGGTTTCGCAGCTAGTTTTATACTTTTTTTTTATACTACGTCGAATGGCAGACAAGCATTAGGCCGGTGTTATGTGAAACGGTTACCGTAGCCATATTAACGCTCGCAACATAAAATTTCGCTCGCGCGCCGCCACCCCCGCTGCCCACGCAGCATCTCCTTCCTTTCTGGTGACCTCACTCATTCGCAGGAACACAACAACACTCAAGGAAATTGTTATTTGGCTGCGGTATTGTGGCTGTGAGGATGAGATACATTCCCCAGTTGGGTAGCGTACAATTACGCTCCCTACCTCTCTATTGACCAGAGCTTCGTTTGTCAGCCAGCAGGGTGCACCGCGTACAGGTGAAGTTGGCTTTGGTTCAAACATGCTGATGAATAGCCAAGACACATTGCACGCGTTGTGCAATGTGTCTCTTGTAATCTCAAGTAGACTAATCCGTGAAAGATATTTTAAATCCGTGGTTCACGGTAATTAAGCTTCACTTGACTAGCCATCTCTTTAGGCTTTTAATGCCTTATTTGCCATATTGCTGTGTCTCACATTGCTAAGAGGGGAAGTCAAATTCCAAAAGCTTCCTACTCCTACTAATTTCTTTTGATTAAATTCGTTGTGAGCTCCAAGGTTTAGTTTTACCCCCGAGACTGCAGTGGACTTCACTGTTCATTGCCTTTTTTGGTGGTCGGCGCTGTTAATTCTGGCTACACAGGAGACACAGTGGTGGGAATGTGTGGTGGACCCACGTCCCCTTTGGCGGACAGACAAACTTGATCTTCATGAGTCATGAGACGGTCTAATTTTGGTCGTATTACTGGCTGTTTTCGTGATCCATTAACGAAGCTGTGACTAATGACTTGTACATATGATTAAACACGAAGTTTTGGCAAGGTTCACACACATACTTATGTTTAGGTAGGGTGTAAGTAGCTCACCACCACCTGTGTGCCAAAGCCAACCTCACTTGTACGAACCCTGCTGAGTGACAAACTCAGCAGGGTTCGTACAAGATTGAATGGGTAAGCACCTCAACCTTATAGAATACCCCAGCCAAATGACAATTTCCTTGAGGATTGTTGTGTTCCTGCGAGTGAATGAGGTCACAAAGAAGGAAGGAATTACTGCGGTGGTTTTACATATAACATAGTTTTGTATGTTTGTGTTTATCGATAGGTACTTCATTATCGAATATTACTCTATTCCAACACACACGCTGATAGGACCTCATAAATATTTTATTCCAATATAAAGTTTTCATGCAAAGTGGGTTGGGGTGTAAGTGGTTCATCAACATCTTTGAACCAAAGCCAACTTCACCTGCACGTGGTGCACCCTGCTGGCTGACAAACGAAGCTCTGACGAAAAGAGAGGTAGGGAGCGTAATTGTAAGCTATCCGACTGGAGAATGCACCTCCACCACAAACAATACCGCAGCCAAATAGCAATTCTCTTAAGGATTGTTGTGTTCCTGCGAGTGAGTGAGGTCACCAGAAAGGAGGGAGATGTTGCGTTGGCAGCGGAGGTGGCGGCACGCGAGCGATATTTTATGTTGCGAGCGTTATATGGCTACGGTAACTGCTTCACATCAGGCGGGCCGTATGCTTGTCTGACACCCGACGTAGTATAAAAAAAAAGTGGATATAATGAATAGAAATAGCCGCCGAGCGAATGGCGGCGGTAATTGGTGACGGGCAGACCCCACTGCCGCTCGTCTTGTTATGTAGGGTTGGCGATGCATAACATTTTCGTCCAAGTTGCAAAATTACATATAGTTACTAACTGACCCGGCAAACGTTGTATTGCCATATAGGTACATTATTGCTAGGATTAATTTAGTAGAAAATAATTTTAACAAAAAAAAACCGACTCCAAACTTTACTCTATATTTATGTATGTTTTTTTTTTTTTTTTATACTACGTCGGTTGGCAGACAAGCACACGGCCCGCCTGATGTGGAGCGGTTACCGTAGCCATATAACGCTCGCAACATAAAATATCGCTCACGTGCCGCCACCCCCGCTGCCAACGCAACATCTTCCTCCTTTCTGGTGACCTCACTCACTCGCAGGAACACAACAATCCTTAAGAGAATTGTTATTTGGCTGCGGTATTGTTTGTGGTGGAGGTACATTCTCCAGTCGGATAGATTACAATTACGCTCCCTGCCTCTCTTTTCGCCAGAGCTTCGTTTGTAGATTGGTATGTAGATTGGCCGTGGTATTTGGCCGTGTGTTTTCCAGCAGACTAGAATAGAATCACTCTGTTTCTTCCCATGGATGTCGTACAAGGCGACTAAGGGAAATACATTATCAAATATCGATCAGACCTCCCCAACCCGTCTGGCCAGCGTGGGGAGTGTATGCCAAATCCTCCTTCCGTCTAAGACGGACGAGAGAGGGTCGTGCTCCTGTAGTGGAGACTAAAATGGACCTGATGATGATGTATGTAGATACAGGCTGATGATGATGATAATGATAAAAAAAAATTTGGGACCAATCTGGACGTGTACTCTATCAAATAAAAAAAAGTTTCAAATGAGTTTATAAATCACGGAGTAATTAAGTAACAAACAAAATATACAGCCGAATTGAGAACCTCCTCCTTTTTTGGAGTCGGCTAAAAATAGATAACAACACTTTCTCAGAACTACTGAATATGTATATAAAATTTCATCAAAATTGGTCAAACCGTTTCGGAGGAGTATGGTAACTAAAACTTTGACACGAAAATTTTATATATGGTTACAAAACGTTCTTATCTCACAGGATGGAAGTCTCGAAAAAAGTTGCAAAATACCTACATCTCAAAACGTTCAAATTGCAGAATATTCAAATCTCGAAACATCCATGGCTCACAATATTCATTTCTCATATTATACTCACACATCCACTGACACAAACGCACATATGACACACATATGAGCCATGCTCGTTACGCTCGATCGGCTTTTGCTGGCCACAAGACTAATGACAACATAACAAATAAAATTTTATGACGTGTAGTCATTACACATCCTTTTACACAAAAAAAATAATACCAACCAAGTTTTTAAAAGAACTAGAACTTATTTTAATGTATATTAAAATTACAAGAGACGTGTCCACATATTTAGATGATCTTCACGAATGTAATGCTTAGTTTAAAGTGCATACAAATTGATGTCACCTTAAGTGCTGAGTTTGCACTATTCACTCGCACTGTAGATGATTGAGGATAAATAACAACCTTGAGTTTTTGTACGAGATGCAACAGAATGTATAAGAACGTCATTAATCAACAACAAAACACACAAACATCCCGGTGGGAAATTTTATTTCGTGCAATGGTTCGCCTGCTGAAAAAATTGGCAAGTTGCCACGTATAGCAACGTGTATGTGTGGTTACTGGAACATTCGCTGGATATAGACTTAAATGAATTTATTATGAATATAATAATTTCGACACTAGACCACACATTCCCACCACTGTGTCACAGCATAGTAATACAACCAGTACTTAAACTTCATACTAGCGCCCAAATCGGCGCACGCACACAGCCAAGCGTCATTTACACGACCGCTCAGGAAGTTTTGGTGCGCCGCGCACCAAATCGGTTTGGGCGCTAGTATGAAGTTAAAGTACTGTTTGTACTTATACTGTGACTGTGTCTCCTGTGTAGCCAGGAGTAACAGCGGCGACCGCCAAAAAAGGCAATGAACAATGAAGTCCATTGCAGTCCCTGGGGCTAGAGCAAGACTTGCCTTAGAACTCACAACGAATTTGATCAGAATAAATTAGTAGGAGTAAGAATCTTTTGGAATTTGACTTCCCCTCTTAGCAATATGAGAGACAGCAATATGGCAAAGAAGGCAGTAAACACTGAGGTAATATTACTAATTACCTCAGTGGCAGTAAAAACCTAAAGTGATGGCTAGTCGAGTGAAACTCAACCGCCGTGCACCACGGATTTTATCTAACACTATTGGGGACCTAAAACATTGAGCTGTTACGTAACACATACTGTGCTAACACGTTAAACGATTGGTAATTTCGATACTCAACAATCAAAGCATATTTCTTTTAATTATTCCATTAGGAATAATTAAAAGAAATATGTCGTTTAAGATAAGTAAGTAATTAACATTAATATGTTAATTACTTACTTATCTTAAACGACCTCATCAACATCAGCCTGCCTCTATCTACTGATGAACATAGTCCTTTCCTAATGTCTCCCCATACACATACTTTCCGCATTCGGCCATTTCCGGCCGTTTCCTTAGAGGAGATCGGCCCATCTAGAGGTGAGTGGGGAGGTCCAACATGAGCTCTCTACTCTAGCAATTTTCTCCATCATCTGCCAATACTGAACCGGATATGTGGCTGAACCACTGCCACTTCAGTTTGATGGTTCAGTCTGGGTAACCGCTTCACATCAGACGGGTCGTATGCCTGTTTGACTCCCAAAGTAGTTTTAATAACGATTTTTGAGAAAAAATAAAAACCGACTTCAGCTGGCAAGCGCAGCTTATTGGTGGAATACCCCGGGAGACGCTGCTGCCCGTCTTCCGGGAGAAAAGTTATTGCATCACACAAGATTCCTTTGTACGACATCCAGCGCAGAGCAATAGAGTGGCGCAATTCTATTCTGCCGGCAACCACAGGGCAAATTTAAGGGTTTCCTTCGATTTTCTGGGATCCCCACACCAGACACTGACTTGGTGAATATGGGACCACCTCGCAATAATACCCTTTCAAATAAAATAAAAAAAATTGACTATACGTGCTTATAAAATTTAAGAGTTTCCCTTGATTTCCATGGGATCCCATCATCACATCCTGACTTGGTGAATATGGTACCACCTTGCAATCATACCCTTTCAAATAAAAAAGAATTTTGAAAATCGGTTCACAATTCGCGAAGATATCACATACATACAAAAAAAAAATTCAGTCGAATTGAGAACCTCCTCCTTTTTTGAAGTCGGTTAAAAAATAAGCACTACATTTAACTGCTATTGACAACCCTAATGACATAAAAGAATCACGGCTTGAATCGGATTCGAGAGGCGCGCGCCCATTACCTGCCTACTCTAGTAAGTGTAGTGGCTATACCATTAACCGCCTCGCCTAAATTGAAAGAAAAACGATTAATTTCAGACACAATGTTTGCTACATTCTTTATAAGAGAATTATTTTTACAGATATAGGCATTTTTTTTTTTTATATACTACGTCGGGTGACAGATAAGCAAGCCTGATGTGAAGCGGTTACCGTAGCCATATTAACGCTCGCAATATAAAATATCGCTCGCGCGCCACCACCCCGACTGCCATCGCAGCATCTCCTTCATTTCAATTCTGGTGACCTCAATCACACGCAAGAACACAACAACCCTCAAGGGAATTGTTATTTGGCTGCGGTATTCTGTGAGGTGGAGGTACATTTCCCAGTCGGGTAGCTTACAATTACGCTCCCTACCTCTCTTTTCGCCAGAGCTTCGTTTGTCAGTCAGCAGGGTGCACCGCGAGCAGATGAAGTTGGCTTTGGTTCAAAGATGTTGATGAACCACTTACACCCCATTAAATATAGAACAACTAAATGCAAATAGGAAGAATGATGAGGTCCATGGCGTTATGGCGCATGTCAGTCAATCAATACCGAAATGGGCTATCGAGATGAGATCTAAATAATAAATAAATATTTCTGGACAATTTACGCAGCGCCATCTAGTCCCAAGTTAAGCGCAACGCTTGTGTTATGGGTACTAGACAACTGATAAATGTACTTAAATACATTTTTTTGTACATACATACTTTTAATACGTGGAAAACACACAGACCAAGACAAACAGACATGTTCATGCACACAAATGTTTGTCTTGTGCGGGAATCGAACCCGCGACCTCGGAGTCAAAGTGGCCTTTGCTAACCATTCAACCACCGAGCTCGTCGAAATGCTATTAGATAAGACGTGTCTAAGTCCACAAGGGCTCAATGACAGAATAAATACTTTCATTTCCGACGGCTTAACGTGCCCTTCGAAGCACGGAGAAGTTCGAGATAAATAAACCCATCCATGGTCAGGCATTTCTTTTTATACTACTTCGGGTGGCAGACAAGCATACGACCCGCCTGATGTGAAGCGGTGATCGTAGCCATATTAACGCTCGCAACATAAAATTATCGCTCGTTCTCCGCCACCCCCCTCTACTAACGCAGTATCTCCTTTCTTTTTGGTGACCTCACTCACTCGCAGGAACACAATAACCCCGAAGAGAATTGCTATTTGGCTGCGGTATTCTGTGAGGTGGAGGTACAAACCCCAGTCGGGTAGCTTACAATTACGCTCCCTACTTCTCTTTTCACCAGAGCTTCGTTTGTCAGTCAGCAGGGTGTACCGCGTGCAGGTGAAGTTGGCTTTGGTTCAAAGATGTTGATGAACTACTTACACCCCAGATAGAGAGAGCTACAATCGACATTGCTTGAGCTCGACATTACAAGCGCTTTATTAATAATATTTTTTTAAAATTCTTGTTTAAGATGCAATATGAGCCTAACTTTTGGGAGCGATTTCACAGAACAAGGTCGCATATTAAATGTCTCTGATGTAAAGTAGCGTCATTATTCTTTAGTAAAGCCGATTTTGTATCGAGTTGATGCCTAAATTGAAAGGAAAACGATACTTTCTACCCTTGAGAGGTACTCGTGTTCCCTAATCGGTTGTTTGACTGTGGATGGCCTTTAGTGTAAGGTTCTATTTCACACTTTGGTAAAAACTTTCGTTGAGATTGAATAAGGTAGTAGTATTGTTTGGGGTGTAAGTGGCTCACCACGATCTTTAAAGCCAAAGCCAGCCATACCTACACTTGTTACACCCAGAAGACTAGCGAAAAAGGCTAAAGAGACAAAAAGAGAGGTAGGGTGCGTATTTGTCATATGTGTGCCGCAGTAACACAAAATATTCCTATTCCTGGACAAATTACACACGCCATCTAGTCCCAAACTAAACAAAGCTTGTTGCTATGGGTACTAAGTAACTGATATTATACTTAAATATGTATTTTTTTGCAAATACATACATATTAGGTTGGGGAAAAAGTCTTTTCGTATTTTATATGAAAATTCAAAACATTTTTTAATAAAGTTTATTTACATTTAACTAAAGTATGTAGGTGCCATTATGTTCGATAACTTGTTGCCATCTTGTAGGTAGAGACATGATCCCATTACTATAGAAATTTTGGGACTTCTGTTCAAAAAACCGCGACAAGTGGTTTTGGCAGTCTTCTCGTGATGTTAACCTGACATTGCCTAAAGAATTCTTAAGAGACCGAAACAGGTGGAAATCAGAAGGTGCAAGGTCAGGACTATACGGCGGATGCATTAACACCTCCCAGTCAAACTCTCTTAATTTTTGCTGAGTGGCTAAAGATGTGTGAGGTCTAGCGTTATCATGATGAAAAATCACACCCCTTCTATTAATTTATTCCGGCCGCTTTCTCTCAACTTTTTGCTTTAATCTCATCAGTTGTTCACAGTAGAGTTCAGAATCGATAGTCCTGCCTGGCGGTAACAGCTCATAATGAATATCTTCCCTTCCAATCCCACCATACACACAGCATCACCTTGTTGCGGGTTAACCCGGGTTTCGCCAGAGTCTGTGAAGCCTGGCCGGCCTTTGACCACGACCTTTTTATGCGCCAAAACTGTTATGTGGTCAATTCCTAGTTCTTCAGCTACGTCGTAACTACTGATATGCCGATCTTGCTCCACTTTTTCAGAAATGGCATCCATTTTATCCGTAACAGGGCGACCAGAGCGACGTGCATCTTTGACATCTAAATTTCCGGATTGAAAACGCTTAAACCAAATTTGTGCTACTCTCACAGACACTGCACTAGGTCCATAAACGTCACAAATTTTTTTCGCAGCTTGCGTTGAATTTTTACCTTTTTTGTAGTAAAATTTTAAAATGTATCGAATTTCTTCAATAGATTCACTCATCTTGACAGTAAAAAAAACAAATGAAAATCACACATTTACCTAATTTGAATTTGGAATTATCTTTTTTAAAATTTAAACTTTTTAAAGATATCAAAACCTGCTAGATACAAATGGTATAACCAAAGAGATTTTATTACAAGTTCATACATACTATAATGCGAAAAGACTTTTTCCCCTACCTATTATAATACATAGAAAACACCCAGACGAAGACTAACAGACATGTTCATGCACGCAAATATTTGTCTTATGCGGGAATCGAACCCGCGACCTCGGAGTCAAAGTAGTAGCCATTGCTAACTATTCGACCACCTAGCTCAAATAAAATTAGGTAACTTAACATGTTTTGTTCTAACGAATAAAACGCTGATAATATATCTGCTGATCGTACATACCATTTTAGTGGTAGTTGTTAAGTAGTGTAATTCTTAATAGGTAGATGGCGCCACACTGCGACTTGACAGCAGTAAAATATAAAATGCAAAAATTCGTCACCTTCCTGGTAGCTTAGTTGATAGACCACTCGACCGTCGAGATCGTGGGTTTAAATCCCACCTATGCGGGAAGGTGAATTTTCCATTTTTAAAATATTTATTAAATCATTTTTACTAGAAAACGTAATAACATAAATTCGTTACACAGGGAAGCGGTCGTTAAAATGTTCATATCACAAAAGATCCGGCAGTATAACTACCTACTCGTAAAGCTGCAAGTAAAATTAAAATTGGCCCCGATGAAGGCCAACTCGCGTCCGTTCTCACACAGCAAGTCCCTGTACTACAATTTAATTTATAATTAACTTGGATGATGTAACCCTGACCTAGAGCAATATTCTTTCAGTGTTTTTATGTTCTAGTTCCTTACCTTAAAGTTGCCGGGAAGACATCACTTGGCGATAAGACCACCTTTATAACAAGCAATTGTATGTTATTTTTATGTAAAATTATTTCCTTTGGTATAATAAACAATATTTTATTTTAAGTCTTTATCAAACAGAACAGTTTTACTCGTAGCCGGCGTAAAAATCTATCGCCAACACCTCTAAATTCAAATTCCAAAATCTTCTTACTTCTACTAATTTCTTCAGATTAAATTCGTTGTGAGTTCTAAGGCAGCCGTAGTTTTACCCCCGGGACCGCAATGGACTTCACTTGCCTTTTTTGGTGGTCGCCACTGTTAACCCTGGCTACACAGGAGACACTGTGGTGGGAATGAGTGCTGCGACCCCCGTGAAAAGGGCGTGGAGAAGTTTTTACAAGGTCGGCAGCGTTATCTATGGTATTACAGGCTTACGTAACTGCTTTTCTTCAAGCATAGTATAGTATACAAAAGATAAGATGAAGGCCACACTGAAGCCAAAATAAAATGCAAATAATTAGTAATAATACTCTACACTATTACTATTCTACATTAGCAATGTATTTCAGGAAGACATGGTGTGCCTGTCGTGCACAGCCACAGGCGAGCGTGTCTGCCTGGCCGCCGAGGGCTTCGGCAACCGGCACTGCTTCCTCGAGAACATCGCCGATAAGAACATTCCCCCGGATCTGTCGCAGTGCGTGTTTGTCATTGAACAGGTATGTACTGTTATAAATATTTTTTAAATGAAAAAATTCACCTTCTCCGCCTAGATGAGATTTGAAGCCACGACCTCTCGATGACCGGTCGAGTGTTATTCCAACTGATACTTCATCAGAAACCTTCCTGGTAGCTCAGGTGGAAGAGTGGGACTTGAACCCACGACCTCTCGATGACCGGTCGAGTGCTCTTCCAACTGACACTTCATCAGAAACCTTCCTGGTAGCTCAGTTGGAAGAGCACTCGACCGGTCATCGAGAGGTCGTGGGTTCAAGTCCCAGCTGGACGGGGGAGGTGAATGTTTCCATTTTAAAAATATTTATAATATTCTGGTAAGTTATCCTAAATCAACTATAATAATGAAATAATAATTAGGTATGATTAAAGAGCCTAAGCCTAGGCCGTGTGGTTTTCGGCAGACTAGAATAGAATCACTCCGACTCTTCCCGTGGATGTCGTACAAGGCGACTACGGGAAATACAGTATAAAACATCGATCAGGCCTCCCCAACCCGTCTGGCCAGCGTGGGGAGTGTAGGCCAAATCCTCCTTCTGTCTAGGACGGACGAGAGAGGGTCGTGCTCCTGTAGTGGAGACTAAAATGGCCTGATGATGATGATGATTATTAAAGAGCCTGAGGGTGAGTTTCCACTAATGCGGAACTGGGGCCCTACCGCGGAAGCACTTCAAGCTAAGACCAATTTTTGGGATCAAAAAATCCGTAGGTTTCAACGGATTTTTTGATCCCAAAAATTGGTCTTAGCTTCAAGTTATTGACAAACATCTTCAGCTTAGTCGGTACTGCTTTAGGGTTTCTACCAGCTGAGCTAAACATAATTAGCAACAATCTAAGCAGTACCCAGTTACATTTTCGCATTTAAAACTTTCGATGGTAATCGGCTTGTACTTCAGCGGTGTGGCCCCTTGTCGGAGCTGTGTTTCCATACATTTCACGTCGTACGCGGAGTATTGAAGAGCTCGCTGGCGTCGTTGCGAGTGTCAGTCTAATCGAACACGCAAGTTAAGCAACGTCGACCGTAGCCTGTCCATGGATGGCTTTATTTATCTCGAGCTCCATTATCCGGAGGGCACGATAAGCCATCGATCCCACCATTAGGTAACAGTCGTTAAGCCAAGCCATTAACCTTTATGGGGCTTGAAAACACTGGCCTCCGCCAACCCGCAGCCTGGAGGAGGATGCTTTAAACCCTTTCGAATGAGAGGAGAGCCATATCCCAACAGTGGGATGAATATGAGTTGACAACGACGAAGCGGAGTATAGCGAGTTGTGAAATGTATAAAGACAAAGTTCATCTCCGCTCACCTGCAGTGGAAACGCATCCTTAGGCGTCGTCCTGACCCCACAGAATCAGTAATCTCACAGAATACCGCAGCCAAATAACAATTCCCTTCGGGTTGTTGTGTTCCTGAGAGTGAGTGAAGTCACCAGAACGATAGAGGTGGTGCTTTGGCAGCGACGGTCGCGATGCGCGAGCGTAATTTCATGTTGCGAGCATTAATATGGCTTCACAACAGGCGGGCCATTATTAAGGCGGTACTACCGCCCAACGTAGTATATAAAAAACCCGATGTAGCATAAAAATAAGACGACGTAGCATATAAAAAACCCGACGTAGTATATAAAAAAATCTACAGATGAGGTTGACGTTAGCTGTAGGTATATTGATAATGGTGTGCGACTTACACTCCAAATAGACTCTTATGTACAAGAAATCTCTAAATACGACTTGAAATTACAGGCGCTGTCAGTAAGAGCTCTTCAAGAATTAGTTACAGCAGCTGGCTCTGAAACTGTAAGTATTATTCTCAAACTTCTACTGTACATTAAATTAAATGTTCTCTGTTACATTAACAGTAAAACCTATCCTTGAATACCAACAGCGTCGTTGGAAACCACAACAGTTGTAGTACAAGTTACAAATAAAAATATTAAGGAAAAGAGAAGCAATTTTGAATCACTTTATAATTTTGTTTTTAATTAATTTAATAAAAAGTTTCCAGCGACGGCTGATATATCTTATTCACCTATAATATTTTCAAATATAACTACAATATAAATACTGGCAGAAGGGGAATTCATAAGTAAGCACAATAATGCTTCTAAAGCACGGTTTATACTATAGTCACGTTTGGCCCGGATTGTAGATACATCATGACGTGTCAGCGACACGTAATTATTTTTTTTTTTATAAACAATTTACACATCTTCATCTAGTCCCAATTTAAGCGCAAAGCTTGTGTTATGGGTACTAGACAACTGATAAATGTACTTAAATACATTTTTTTTTTGTAAATACATACTTATAATACATAGAAAACGCCCAGACCAAGACAAACAGACATGTTCATGCACACAAATGTTTGTCTTGTGCGGAAATCGAACCCGCGATCTCGGAGTCCAAAGTGGCCATTGCTAACCATTCGACCACCGAGCTTGTCCTTTTGACCTTCGTCATACGTGTAAAGCTTTGGTACCTTGATCGTGCCACACAACGCTGCGGTATGCGGCTCAACGCAGCGTCACGACGCAGCGTTCACCGTCTCTGCGGAGAAGTGGTCTGATTTTGCCGCAGCTACCAAAGTAGACGTGACAACATGAATAATTTAAAGCAATTTTCTTTGACTATTAAACTTTTATGTTTTTTGTCTTTATCTTCCGAAATTATCCTTCTGTCTTACAGAAGGATAATTATCCTTCTGTAAGACAGTTCTTAAGTAATTCTATTAAATTATCTTCAAAAAAAGCCATTGTGTTGACAATGCGGTGTGCGTCATGAGTTGCCGTAACGCACATCGCAGTGATGAACGAGAACGATGCCGCGCAGTGCGGTGTACCCGCTCCCCACTTCACCGCGCTTACCCTTCGACGCTGACGCAGACAGATATTTATTTTTATATAGGCAATATCAATAGGATCCCAATAACATAGGATCAATAAGACGGGGCGGGCAGCTAGTCTATATATTTATTATATATATAAATAAAAATGAATGTTGCTAAGCGCAAATCTCGGTAACAGCTCAACTAATTCGGCATATTTTTTTTCGTATTATCCTTAGGTCACACTGAAAGTTATTTGGAGTATATATTTTTTTTCTTTTCATTTTAAAATTGTGGAGCCGGCGAACAAAACTTGTCCTATTTAAAAAGGCAAAAAGAAACTGATGGAGACCATGCAAGTTGGTTTCTGCTTGAAAATGTACTTTTTTATATAAATTTCTAGGTTTATTAATTTTTAGGTTTAGTTTAGGATAGAATTTGAGGCCTCAAAAAGTAACAACATAATATTTTATAGCGTAGACTAGTCTGCTTTTGTTCGCCAGCTCCTCAATTAGTTGTCAAACAGTTGACGTTAATTTGTCAGCGTCAATCTAAACAAAACTTTTAACAGAACAAAGTAGGTATGTCCCGGGCAGCTAATATTTAATAAAAATTGTACACGTGGTTGAATTTCAAATGACTAGCCTCATCTCTAGGCTTATTTTTCAAATTACTATCTCTCAACTTTCTAAGAAAAATCGAATTACAAAGCTTCTTACTAATACATGTATTTTTTTATAAGTGGCCGTGTGGTTTCCGGCAGACTAGAATAGAATCACTCCGTCTCTTCCCGTGGATGTCGTCTAAGGGAAATACATTATAAAACATCGATCAGGCCTCCCCAACCCGTCTGACCAACGTGGGGAGTGTAGGCCAAATCCTCCTGTCTATGACGGACGAGAGGGTCGTGTCGTGCTCCTGTAGTGGTGATGCTCCTGATGATGATGATGATATACTAATGCTAATTTTTTATTATTATTATATTATAGAAATGGCTACTTTGACTCCGAGGTAGCGGGTTCGATCCCCGTACCTGATAAGTGTTTGCGTACATGAATATGTCTATTTATTGATTTAAACTTTATTAACCATGGAATATTATATTTGTCCTGGTCTGAGTCTTTTCTCTGTATTATATGTATGTAGGTATTTACAAAAAAAAAAACAAGTATAATAACAGTTATCTAGTATCGATAGTACAAGCTTAGACTAGATGGCGCAGTGTAAATTGTCCAGAAATATTTATTTATTATTATTATTTATTTCCATTTACGTACATAGTTGCTGCTATTAATGCTTCGCAGGAGACGTAGCTATAAGAATTTGTGGTGACCCTATCTGTTAGATAGGGCCAATAAATAATAATACTTTTGTAACTAACTTTTCCACAACATGGCTGATCTTTTCAACCTTATAATTTTATGGAAGAAGCATATTTAAGTCACAGTATAACTAATAGTACAAAGTATAGTATGGCCGCTCCCTGCCGCTCTCCCAAGGCGACTTCACCTCCCCTCTGAGTCGGATGTGGAACCGATCGTAAGGGCTGCCACGCGTAATGCGGCAACTTTCGTAATGCGGCACGAAAGTTCATTCGTAGTATATATACTACGCGCCGCGTGGCAGCCCTGTGATGGTGGGTGGTGTAAATGACAATCTATTCTCAAATGAACGTCTTACGTCACAGCGCAAGATACCTACTTCGTTTTGCACCTATACAGACGCGGTAGCTCGATGGCGTCATATCGATAACGCAAGTTAAGCAACGTCGACCGTAGCCTGTCTGTGGATGGGTTCGTGCTTCGGAGGGCACGATAAGCCGTCGGTCAAGGTTGTTGTCTATAGACAACAGTCGTTAAGCCCAGTCAATGGCCTTTAGGCGGCTTCAAAACACTGGCTGGAAAACATTTGAGCAGCGAAGTGGAGTACGCTCTAAACCCCTTCGATTGAGGGGAGACCCGTATCCCAACAGTGGGATGATTATGATCTGATGCAGTGTAAACCGTGTTAAAGATATAATCCTACAAATACCACCTTCTGTCAGTATCTATTTTGTTAAATAACTAAACAAAGTAAAATTATATCTTATCTTAAAAGATTTTAAAGATCAAATCTTGAATGTTACATATTATTGTGTTTAACATTTTCTCCTATTGTGAATAATAATTACCCATATAAGTATATATTGCTGTGGTGTTTAAATTTTTACAGGGCAAAGAAAATTTAGTGAGTATACAAGGTTGTCTGGTAATTGCATGTGGGTCCTTGAAATATTGGTTGTCTTGGATTTCTTTATTCGAAATATTTCAGAATTTATGTGTCTGGTTCAACTTAAGTGGATAAAAATCCATTAGAAAGTGTTTAAAATATTAAGATACACTAAAATTGGATACTATTTAACATCAAGTAAATGCATTGCAAACCTAACCTAACCTATTTTGTATACCAAAAAATACTTATTGCCAGGATTTGATATGCTATCAGATTAATTTGATGTACAAATGACGTTATTTTAGTAGATAAATTTAATATTTTCCTTAAAAATTGTATTGTGCTGTTGTGTCATTTAAAAATGATTTTTAATCATCGTTTTCCGTGGCTAGTTTAAAATAGTTGCAAATATATTCGGTAATTTTGTATGCATTTCGAAATTAATTTAGGCATTGAAGTAAGAAAATAAACTTCAAATTCAAATTTCTTTCAAATTCTTCAAAACAACAAACACGTGATTGATTCTACTATATGTTATTATGTAGTAGTATCAATCACGTGTTTGTTTGTCTGTAAAGGAAAATTATCCCACAACATATTTACTAAAGATATATATATATATATATATATATATATATATATATATATATATATATATATATATATATATATATATATATATATATATATATATATATATATATATATATATATATATATTTATTTATTTATTTATATATATATATATATATATAAATAGAATAATATTTGTTTATAATATATTAAAATATCGCATACATATTTTTGTTTACCGATTTTGAAATTTTTCATAATGAATATCATCATTCATTAATAATAATTAATACTTTAATGACTTCTTTATTTATACATTTTACAATCAAATGCTTAAAGCAAGGAAGCGTGGAAATCTTGAAGTAGGTTACAATTAGGTAGGTTATTATCCTGTTATATTTGATACCAATTACCATTTATAATATAATACGTCCTATAAATAGATTACAGATTAATTACGACATCACGTCGAAAAACATTTTTCTTCTATAAAGACGTATAGAATCTTTTGTATGGATTTTTATCAACAAGTCGGTCAGCTTTTATAACCTTAAATAAATATATTTAAAATTATCATTGTTTCTACAATCACTTTCTACTAACTAACTATGTTACGTGAATAACTGCTATGTATTTTTAAAATATAATTGCGTATGCTTGTCCATTTCGTATTTTTATAAAACTAACATCTAAATCAGTAGTTTCATGCTGTAAAAGATTTGAAGTTTCTGAAAAAATAAGGCATATAGTTACATTTTCGACTCGTTTGGTTATTGCTAAATCATACCAATTTGTTTTTGCTTTGCTGGGTCGAATGTATTTTCAAATTTGTATTTTATTTCTCAAATTTTTAATTATCACGCAATCCAATATTAGTCTTATATTTTTTTCAATTTTGTAAATCAATACAGTTCTATCAATCAATCATAGAGGGAATTATAATAATTGTCATTATTTTATAACAAAATGTATTTCTTAATCTTTATAGAGAAACATTTTGAAATACATACATCTTTTTTTCTTAAAAATTAAAAAGAAAAATATAAATAATGCACGCTTTTATTTTCCCTACCTTCCTACATATAGTAAAATGTGATGAAATGTCTGTTGCACCCTAATTTAGGAATGTTATTTTGAATCTCTATTATTATTTTATAAAATAAAGGCAATGATTTTATTTTTCCCTGGTGTTTAATTATATTTTAAACTATTATATATACAATGTCCATAACTCTGTTATATCATAAAACCACATACACGCTCGCATGTTCCAAAACTTTTAGACGTGCTATAATTTGAAAAGATGCAGAATTCCCAATACTACACTACTTACTGCCAGAATCGAATAAATTGATCCGTAATTTTTGTATACACTTTTTACAAATTAGTTAAACTATTACAATGACCGCTTTTCCTCTTTATATGAATATGAATTCTTAACTAATTGATTCCCAATTATTATCTGTTGCAGGGTAAAGGAACGGGTTCCGGACATAGGACGTTGCTGTACGGCAATGCCATATTATTGCGACATCTTAACAGCGACATGGTAAGTTTTTGACATTTTCTCGTAGTAGTGGAGGATAAAGGTCATCTTGCCTGGTTGGTTTACTGGGTGAGAGATTCGCAATCCAGCCCCCTTACCACCAACTCTTATTGCGATTCAATAACTGAATAGAATGCTTATTCATTGGTATGAATAAGCAATCTATTCAATTATTGAACCTTACGGTTATATAACTGCCCCCTTACTTACTTACTTACGTGCACCGACCTTACGGTTATATAACTGCCCCCTTACCACCAACTCTTATTGCGATTCAATAATTGAATAGATTGCTTATTCATACCAATGAATAAGCATTCTATTCAGTTATTGAATCGCAATAAGAGTTGGTGGTAGCCTCCCCAACCCGTTTGGCCAGCGTGGGGAGTGTAAGCCAAATCCTCCTTCTGTCTGGGACCGACGAGAGAGGGTCGTGCTTCTGTAGTGGAGACTAAAATGACCTGATTATGATCAACAAGAGTTGGTGGTAAGGGGGCAGTTATATAACCGTAAGGTCGGTGCACGTGAGCACATTAGATGTAGACATAGAGTCGTTATTCAGAAAGACACTTGATTTTGCGTAGAAAATAAGCACGGTCCATTATAAGCAGTTGAAGACGTAACACAAGGTACCTACTAATTACGCGTTAATTCATAAAACTTATTGACGTGCCGCTGACGCAAAATCATTGATTTGTATATTAATAACTTCACTAAATAATTTACGAGACGTCACAGTTGGAGACATTCCATCGTGGGTGGGTTGAATTTATTTAAAATTTATTTGAAGAATCCAAACTGACGGACGGTTTAAAACCTTTAAGTCTAAAAAGAGATTTGCGTCCCTTTGTGTGTTCTACTTATTGTACAATGGGGTGCGTTCAGAGGAGTTATTTGACATGATGCCCAGTGCCTCCTTCTTTAGTCGCACCGCTCACCATCGACAGGGAATTCAACCTCACACATTAGACCTGAAGTGGTCAAGTACTGTGTAGTTCCAGAGAAGTTTTCTTCCACGTACTATCGAGCTGTGGAATGAACTGCCTGTTCAGGTTTTCCCAGAAGACTATATACTGTAGTATCCTCTTTTTAGCGGCTTCTTCTTTGTAGTGGGTTCTTCAAAAAGGGCGTATAGAGGTTTTTACAGGGTAGGTAGGCAACGCGCATGTAATGCCTCTGGTGTTACAGGCGTCCCTAAGCTACGGTAACTGCTTGTTTTTCACCTTAGTGGTATAAAAAAATTTTGGTAAATGGATACACCTTCTTTCAATACCATGTACGAACATTAGAATTTTGGGGTGTAGAGGTTCATCAACATTTTGAACCAAAGTCAACCTCACCTGCACGTGGTGCACCCTGCTGACTGACAGACGAGGCTCTGGCAAAAAGAGGGGTAGGGCATAGCGTATTTTTTAAGCTGCCCGACTGGGGAAGTACCTCCACCTCACAGAATACCGCAGCCAAATAACAATTCCCTTGAGGGTTGTTGTGTTCCTGCGAGTGAGTGAGGTCACCTGAAAGGAAGGAGTTGCTGCGTTGGCAGTGGGGGTGGCAGCGCGCGAGCGATATTCCAAGTTGCGAGCGATAATATGGCTACGGTAACCGCTTCACATCAGGTCGGCCGTATGCTTGTCTACCACCAGTCGTAGTATAAAAAAAAAAAAAGAAAAAAAAAGAATACGTTAACCACTTTACATTAAGCGGGCCATATGCCTGTCTGGCATCTGGTGTGGTTTAAAAAAAAACAGTGGCAGTGGTGGGAGTGCCGATAGAAGTGAAAACTTGAACAATTACGTGTGTATTTTTTGAATCATCAGGAAATATTTTGCAGTACTGAAAGTATTTCCTTTTTCTAACTCTCGTACGTATATTTCGGTAGCGTGGACCCAACGCGGAGAACAAAGGTCCTCTGGTGCTTCTGATGGTACGGTGGATCTTTTAAAGTTAAACCATAACACTAGCTAATAGTGTTGGAAGCATCACAAATTTAAGCCATATGAACCAAGCATGCGGTGCGCGCGTACGCCCGCACCGCCCTACCTCATACCGCACCAAATAGACCGGTGTCGGTTACTGTAACAGTGCCGCGAGTTCAATGGTTTTTCCCATCTCAAAAAATGCCCAAGGCGCCGAAAGAAGTTTCGTATAAATTTTATTAATTTAATTTGTATAATTAGTCAGGTACACGTACGATTTAATTACATGACGGATGTCACAGAGTCATCTTCAAATTCCAGTATTTGGCATGCCTATCGACATCATCATCTCAAGACAAGTTGGCGTTCGACGTGGGCCTGCAGGAGCATTCACAAGGAGAGGCCTGTTGGTGGACCTTGCATCCTGCAAGTAAACAGAGGTATACTCTTTTTTCATTTATTTGTTTTTTTGTGAGAAAAAAAAGAAAAAAAGCATGTCGGACACCTGCTCAAAAAAAGATTTTGAAAGAAGCTTGCAATAGTTGATAATAAACGTTAAAGTTATAAAAAGTTTGCTTACTGTGTTTCTTTCAACATACCCTTTCATTTGATACGCATATCACTGAGAGTTAATGTGGAAATTATGAATCGTCAATTTGTGGCGGCTGCCGTATTGGATGAAAAATGGCGGCATTTAGGAAATTATGCATTGTCACACGAACCTAATGGAGTATGTCAAACATCAGCTCAATCAGACAATAGGAAGTGGTTTTTTTTTATTTTTATTTATGAGAGAGGGGCAAACGAGTATGTGGGTCTGATAGAAAGCAATCACCACCGCCAATGGAGATCAGCAACACCAAGGGGTCGACAAATGTTAAATTGTTAAATTTATTTCACATGATAATTATTGAATTTTAATACAATTTTGATAATAATTTTGACATGTTAAATAGTTAATTGTATACATGTACTAATGATAATATTTTATATGGATACTGAAATCTGAAATAAATGAATATTTCATTCAATTCAATTCAATTCCATTCAATTAAGTTCAGTTCAATTCAATTTAGTTTAATTTAAATGGTTAAATTTTACTGACAAGATTTGATTACATACTCCTCTGTGAAACCAAATAGGTAGAAGCTTCTAATAACAACCACTGGTTCCTAAACATTATTTAGGCAGAAAAGTGGCAAGAGTGCCTTGAAATTTCCATTTATCTACGAATATATACGCTGACCTCATTCCTTCAGCAGTACAATAGACTCAGACAACAACGAAAGTCGTCTCGTCGATAAATAATCAAACTTTGGAATAACAACGTCGAGACAAGTCATTGTTTCATTTGACATTTGTTCTGAAAACATGTACCGAATAGTAGTACCACAGTATAAGTAATAGTACTACGATACTGTATAAGATGAATTGTAACTCTATGAGAGCTGAATTTTTGATTCTTAGAAATCCAGAAATTTCTGGATCTTAGAAATCCAGAAATTTCTGGTTTTAAGACATTTTCGCAGTTATTCCAAGTACTATATCTACTTCTTTTGATCTTGTTCTGAAAGGTGATAACTAACTACATGTTTCTTCCATAGATCCGAGGGTGAGAAGGTGCGAGTTGGTGACGACTTAATTCTTGTATCAGTCGCTACTGAGAGATATTTGGTAAGTGCTCTTTTGCTACAAATATAAAACATACTTTATTATATATTTTATAATATATAATAAAGTGTAGTGTATGTATTTTTATTTATTAATAAATTATTTATCAGTATTAGGTTACGTATAGTATTAGGTTATGTATAGACGATGATATCGTCTATACACAATAATTTATTTATTTTTATTTATTTATTTCATTAATTTCTTTTGATTCGCGAATTCTGCGCACTCCATGCACAAATAAATATACCCTAAGGTTGCATTAAAAGATTGCTCTCAGAAATAAGAACGCCTTGTTGCATATATGCAAGTCTGTGAAAAAATATTGATTCACTGTTCTTTAAACTTGTATTTAAAGTTTAATTTAAATATTTTTTAAATTTTATGAAATATAATAACGGGAATTAACGCGATCATGCATAAGGGTATTTACATTCCTTTATTTTTTTTTAATTTAATAATAATAATCCTGGACAAATTACACACGGCCATCTAGTCCTAAACTAAACGAAGCTTACTATGCGTACTAGATAACTGATATAATACTTTTTATACATACATTTTTTGTATAATACATACATATAATACATAGAAAACATCCATACCAAGTACATTCATGCACACAAATATTTGTCTTGTGCGGGGAGCGAACCGACAACCTCGGAGTCAAAGTGGCCATTGCTAACCATCCGACCACCGAGCTCGTCAATAATTATAATTATACCTATGAAATATAAGAACGGGAATTAACGCGATCATGCATAAGGGTATTTACATACCTTTATCTATCAGTCAGCCTGTAACCTGGTCCGGTGCATCCTGGTCGAAACGTCAGGCAATAATAAAGGTATGTAAATGCCCTTGTGCATGATCGCGTTAATTCCCGTTCTTATATTTCATAAATCATGCAACGCGAAAGTTTAAAAGTTATTATAATTATACCTATTTAATTTTTTTTTACAAATTCCAGCACACCACAAAAGAAAACGAAGTATCGATAGTCAACGCATCGTTCCACGTAACTCATTGGTCGGTACAACCCTACGGTACTGGTATATCGAGGATGAAGTACGTGGGATACGTGTTTGGAGGAGATGTGCTGAGGTTCTTCCACGGAGGCGACGAGTGTCTCACTATACCGAGTACTTGGACTAAGGAAGGGGGACTAAAGTGAGTTATTGTACATATGCATCTTTAAACAACCCTGTGGTTTTCGGCAGACTAGAATAGAATGACTCCGTTTCTTCCCGTGGATGTTGTAGAAGGCGACTAAGGGAAATACATTATCAAATATCGATCAGGCCTCATCAATCCGTCTGGCCAGCGTGGGGAGTGTAGGCGAAAACCTCCTTCCGTCTAGGACGGACGAGAGAGTGTCGTGCTCCTGTAGTGAGACTAAAATGGACCTGATGATGATGATCTTTAAACAAAACTTCAGTAAAACCACAGAATAAGTAATAGTACTACCTACAGTATGGCCATTCCCTGCCGCTCTATCGTATTGACTTCACCTCCCCTATGAGCCAAATCTGGAACAGTTTGTATGGCGTCGCACGTACATACGCTCATTCGCGCTCTGCACAGACGTCATTGTTTATGTAGTAGTAAACGGCACGACATTTGTATGGAGTAGCTAGAGTGTGGTAGTACTGAATCAAGTCGCGTTTTAATAATTTTTTACCTTCTTTCCACAGTATCGTGGTCTACGAAGGTGGTTCAGTGATGTCCCAAGCCCGATCGCTTTGGCGCTTAGAACTGGCTCGTACCAAGTGGGCAGGAGGCTTCATCAACTGGTACCATCCAATGAGGATCAGGCACATCACCACCGGCCGATACTTGGGCGTCAACGACCAGAACGAATTGTATTTAGTTAGTAGGTAAGTAAATTGGCTATTTCAGAGAGTTTCTTCTGCTTTTGTTCAGCACAGTGGCTCCGCTTCGCCTAATGGTAAGCGAAAAAAGGAGCCCAAATTGTAGCAGTATTAATTTTGGGGTGTAAGTGGTTCATCAACATCTTTGAACCAAAGCTAACTTCACCTGCACGCGGTGTAGGTACCCTGCTGACTGACAAACGAAGCTCTGGCGAAAACAGAGGTAGGGAGCGTAATTGTAAGCTACCCGACTGGGGAATGCAGGTACCTCCACCTCACCGAATACCGCAGCCAAATAACAAGTCTCTTGAAGGTTGTTGTGTTCCTGCGAGTAAGTGAGGTCACCAGAAAGGAAGGAGAGCAGCTTTTTATACTACGTCGAGTGTCAGAGAAGCATACGGCCCGCCTGATATGATGCAGTTACCGTAGCCATATTAACACTCGCAACATACAATATCGATCGCTCGCCGCCAACCCCGCTGCCAACACAGCATCTCCTTCCTTTCTTTTCCAGTTTCATTTCATTAGACATTGTTCTTCTTTGCCTAAACAGAGAAGAAGCCACAACAGCCTCCTGCGCCTTTTGTCTTCGCCAAGAGAAGGATGACCAGAAGGTCGTGCTTGAAGATAAGGATCTCGAGGTCATCGGCGCTCCCATCATCAAATATGGTGATTCCACAGTCATTGTTCAACACTCTGAGACTGGACTGTGGCTTTCTTATAAGGTAAATTAGATTTCATGTTTTTATTATGTTTGATTTTTGACGGGACAACGTCTTATAAATCGATAAACGCCGGCTGCACGCACGAAAAAGCATGACTCATTGTCACGTTCAGTCTGAGCCGAGCGTGCAAGCGAGAGTCGCTTGTTCCGCAAGCGATAGAGAGGGCTTCGGCTTGTGATGCCTCTATCTCTCTTCCACTCCATCGGCCGATGTTTTCTTATAACGTTATCACGTAACATTATCATCCGTAAACTGACTTTACAGACAACTAATTCTTTTATACAACGTTGAATGCCAAAGAAGCATACGGCCCGTCTGATATAAAGCGGGTAGTGTAGCCATATAGACGCCTGCAATACAAGGGCTATTTCTCGCTGGTATCCGCTGCTAACGCACATCTAGTACTTACCTCACTCACTCGCAGTAATACGATAAATTTGAAGGTTATTGTTATTTGGTTGCGGTTTTCAGTAAAGTGGAGGTACTTCTCCAGGTAGGCATCATGCCCTAACTTCCTGTTGCTACAACATCTTAAGATGGCAGGGTGTTCCACGTGCAAGTTAGGTTGGCTTTTGTTCTAAAGATGGTGGTTACTTACACCACAAAAATGTTACACTATGATAAATAAGCAGCCAAGTTCCGTGCTTTGGAGGGCACTTCAAGCCGTTGGTCCCAGCTGTTGTCATTAGATGACAGTCGTTAAGCCAAGTCAGGGCTTTAGGCGGCTTGAAAACACTGGCCACCGCCAACTCGCAGTTGAGCAGCGTGGTGGAGTATGTTCTCAACCCCTTCGATTGAGGGAAGACCCGTATCCCAGCAGTGGGATGAATAAGGGTTATAAACGACGAAGCAGCCAAGGTTTTTCACTGAAAGATTATGAAGTCTAGTAGCCATATAATGATCTCAATTATTCAAAAACTCAACAAAGTGTATTGTGATTACCTACTTTTAAATTTCTTTTTTAGTCCTATGAGACCAAAAAGAAAGGCGTGGGGAAGGTAGAAGAAAAGCAGGCCATATTACACGAGGAAGGCAAGATGGACGACGGCTTAGACTTCTCAAGGTCGCAGGAGGAAGAATCCAGAACTGCTAGGGTTATCAGGAAGTGTTCGTCGCTCTTCACCAAATTTATCAAGTAGGTTCTACATTTTGATATATTTTGTATGTTTAATTAAAAAGTTTGAATAAGAAAACCTTCTTAGTTCCTTCTTGGATAGCTCAGAGTACGAATTGCGGGGTGATGAGAAAATGCAAAAAGCCTTCATCTCCATCTATCTATTTTACCGGCAACTTCTCTTTATAAAGAGTTACTATCCTTTACAACAGCACTTTTAAACTTAAACAGAACTGGCATTGCGATTTTTGGCGTGACTACGTCTTTAAAATTGCTTCCATAGGGAGGCAATTAAAAAAAACGAATGATAACAACATCGGGGGATAGAGTTTGGTGTTGCAGCTACATATATATCATCTTCATCCAAAATTCAATCACACTACTGGATAGATGAAGGAACAAATAATTTATTACGCTAAGCAAGGACTATGGAACATCGCGTGCGGGGGAGGGAGAAGCGCTGCAATTATGAGAAAATTTTTGTGACACAGGCACACCCTCGTTTTTATAGCCATTCTGAAATGAAGCGACGCCAAATTCTTAATTAACATCGATTTAAAATTCTATCACATTCTCATAAAAGTACAAAATTGATGAAGAACTGGTAACATAATGCCAGTTAGGGATACTTGTTCTACAGTTTTGCTTCTGGGTCGGGGCATACTCGGAGAACTATATATACGAGTTTAAATGCATGCCGTTTGGTCTTAGTAACGCACCCGCTACTTTACAATAACTGTTAACCTCTTATTCTCCCAGTATTGAACAGATGGTTTTTTTCTTCGTAATAACGATCTCATTTTTGTTCATAAATGACATTCGATATACCAAGTCAATGACATGAAAATTTTTGGCACCAGTAATTCATAAAGGAACTGGGGCCCCACCGCCGAAGCCGATTACGATCGAATATTTTAATTCCAAAAATAAGTATTAGATAAAGGTTAAGTAAATGACAAACTTCTTTACCTTAGTCAGTAGAATTCTAGGGTCTGTACCATCTAAGCTTAACACAATTACCACTAATCTAAGCTGAGGTTTTATATTCGCAATCAAAAAATCCGATGGGAATCGGCTTCAGCTTAGCCCGTAGAGCCCCAGTATCCTAGCAGTGGAATGAACATTGCAATGTTATTAACGGGTTTTTTAATGGTGACATGTTTAAATTTGTCTACAGTGGTCTCGAAACTCTTCAAGAGAACCGCCGCCACTCTATGTTCTTCGCGTCAGTCAATCTCGGCGAAATGGTGATGTGCCTTGAGGATCTAATCAACTACTTCGCACAGCCTGACGAAGATATGGGTAAAAATGTTTTACTCCCGATTTTTACTTTAGAAGGGATATACTATAACAGTGTGTCCCGGAATAAAGTGTAACTGGGGAAGGGGGTGAAAATTGGTAAGCGTGAGAACCCATGGACCAAGTGCAATATTTTATGTTTGGAGACTATCAAGATCCAATACCTTTTTGATACTATTTGTTACCTAAATTAAATTATTTAGTACCTCCGCGAGCAGTGAAAAAACATGAAAAGAAAGTGGCCAGACATTCTGACGTCTGGTTGTCTGGACCACATTTTTTTCACATAGTTAGAGACAATATTATCCTAATTATTTATATGTGTAAATATTCAATACCATTTTAATACCTCAACATATATTTATTTTCAAATTTTATGGGGGCTCGCTATTTGGTATCATATTCTCATTGTTTACTAACTGGCACGATTATTTTTTTTATTTCAACGAAATCGACTGATTACTTTGAAATAAATCGATATTTCACATAGAGTCCTTAGTGAAAAATAAAAGTATCAATTCATGAAAAAAAAAATAGAAACCATATATTTTTATTTCTTTAAATATTTTTGTCGATATTTTTTGATTTATTTTCACCCCCTTTTATATACTACGTCGGGTGACAGACAAGCATACTGCTCGCCTGATGTGAAGCGGTTATATAGCCATATTAACGCTCGCAACATAAATATCGCTTGCGCGCCGTTACCACCACTGCCAACGCAGCATCTCCTTCCTTTATGGTGACCTCACTCACTGGGAGGAACACAACGGTACATTCCCCAGTCGGGTAGCTTACAATTACGCTCCCTACCTCTCTTTTTGCCAGAGCATCGTATCGTGTAGGTGAAGTTGGTTTTGACTGCAACATGTTGATGAATCACTTACACCCCCTTTTCAGGGTTACACTTCATTCCGGGACACACTCTATATATTAAAGACTCTTCTAGTCAGTTTAAAACAGTGTAGTTACAAAAAAGGTTTCTTTTTAATTTTTATTTATTTTTTTATAAATATTTATTAATTACAGAGCATGAAGAAAAACAAAACAGACTCCGTGCTCTCCGCAACCGACAAGACTTGTTCCAGGAAGAAGGCATACTGAATCTAATTCTCGAAGCGATTGACAAAATTAATGTGATCACGTCGCAAGGGTTCTTAGCTGGATTCCTAGCTGGCGACGAGTCTGGACAGAGCTGGGAAATGATATCCGGGTACCTATATCAACTATTGGGTAAGTATGAAATTTAGATATTGAATTATTTTTTTGAAGTGAAAACTTCTTTAACGGCGTTGTGCACTTTTTGGGTTGGGTATAAAATGTTAAACTCGCGTCAGGATCACGTGTCCTGATCGAAAATTAGTAAGACAACTGCGAGGTTACAAAATCCAACTTTAAGCAAAGACGATACGATTGAGATTGCTTTGGATAGTTTGTATTTGTGTACGTACAATAAATGAATATTGTATTTTACCACATAATCGATAGTACTGCTATACTGATAAATAAAGCAATTCGTGCGAAATTATTTCCTAACCATTCCAAAATATTCAAAAATGCACAACGTTAATGTTCAAGTTTTCACTTCTACCGGTACTCCCGGAGTGCAACCCGTTGTTTTTTACCCGACTGCGACAGAAGGAGGGTTATGTTTTTCGACAGTATGTATGTATGTATGTATAATTGTTTGGCACGCTCTGCAGCCTGAACGGCTGGATGGATTTTAGCTTGAGAGGTGTCGTTAGATTCGTATTTACTGTGAGAGTGACATAGGCAACATCAAATATAAAAAAAAATCGTCGTTGCAGTATTTTTTTTTCTTCTTAATATATCGATATGGGTATCAAAATAAAGGCCTCGATGACCTGATTTCAAATATATATTTGATATATTAGTTTTTGCCTGCGGCTTTGCTTGTATGGAATTATATTATTGTTACGCGTGATTAATAAAGGAACAATATTTTCTGTCACCTAATTTTAGATGTGTCACTAATCTGCAGTACCTAATAATAATATCTATCCCCAAGAAATATATTAGTCATCATTTTAATCAAAACTGTCTCTAAATATAAATCATCACCTTAACAAATTACTATTATCATTTAATTCGTTTGATCATCAAAATAATAGATCTGTCACCAAATAAATAGATCAGCTCCTTAATTTACGCTCATTTAAAAAATGGCTAATAGGGGCGAAGTCAAATTGGCGTCATATTCACTGACGAGTCTTACCAATACTTGGGCAATGTAATAAATCATGTTTTGGTTAGATTTGAGTTGATTTTTGGTTAGGTTAGGGTTTTCTTGTGTCCTGTCATCGGAAATAGGAGCTCCGCTGAAGCGGAGCTCCGTCAACCTAGATAATGAATTATGTGGTGCCAAGTAAGCTTAATTATGAATAATTGACAATATAATACATACAAAATCGATTTTATATTGTTTGGTGACAACATTTTGGTGACAAATCTATTATTTTGCGGGCAAACCCTATTATTTAAGAAACACAAAACTAATTAAATTGGTGATAGCTTAACTATGTTATGCAGAATGGTCAATCCAACCGACATTTTGTTACTTTTAAGTTAAAGCTGTTTAAAGTTTAATAGGAATAAACATGTAACGCAGTAAAAGTTTTGGCAAGCAAATGTCATCAAACGAATATATATGTCGTGGTCCGATCGTTTAATTGGGCCGATCGCGATAAGCCTGGCCAGATCGACATGTGCCGCCATATTCTGATTTGACCAATTATTTCATGATGTACCCAATGTAAAGTTGGGCAGATCGACGAGAGCAGACTATTTGTCGATTTTCCCATTCAGTTACTTGGCCGCATCGAGATAAGGCTGGGCATATCGGGATATGCCTGGGCGCATCGTGATGTAGTTCCACTTTCTGACGCTTTGGCGCTGTTGCGCTCCTTCGTTCATGTGACTGTGTCAGCTGTGTGTTTGTTTACGTCTAGAAAAAATGGCGGCGTTACAAGAAACTGAAAATATTGCCAATACACTGAAAATATTGCATATATATAGGGTGATAATAGTGAGTTGGTGGACGATATGGATAAATAAATAAATGAAATAATTTAGGCTAGATTAGAACTGCAAGAAAAGTGGGTTAGGTTAGGTTAGAACTGTGACCCCAACAGAGCGCGAGCCGAGCGAGCGCAGCGAGCGTGCCGCGGCAGCGGCCGGCGAAGCGCCGGAATTGATTTTATTTACTTTTTAAACGTCTTTTTATCGAGTGAAATACTTAAACTTGATTTTATTTGCTTGTAAGTATGATGGACACCCTACAAACTCGATTTGGCCAAGTATGGACGGCCAAATCGTCAAACGTTATGCTTTGAACGATATGGCGGTGATTAGGCAGCCAAATCAAAATATGGCGGCACATGTCGATCTGCCCAGGCTTATCGCGATCGGCCCACTTAAACGATCAGCCCACGACATATATAACGAATACGCTAGAATCTGTTCGAATATATAAAACTCGATATGAAGTTTCTTGCTATGTATATCTCTCAATTTGGCATAGTTTCTCGGCTGGATCTATTCTGCATCATCATCAGCCTGTATCTACCCACTGCTGGAGCCTTCCCCAACGCTTTCCACCAAATACGATCTTCGGCCTTCCGCATCCAGCCGCTTTCTTATAGGTTACTATCCTGCATAACAGGGTCCATTATTATATTTATTTTTCTTTACTAATGTGTACTTTATATTTCAGCTGCAATCATAAAGGGTAACCATACAAACTGCGCCCAGTTCGCGAACTCCAACCGTCTGAACTGGTTGTTCTCCCGACTTGGCTCGCAGGCGTCTGGCGAGGGTACAGGAATGCTGGATGTCTTGCATTGCGTGCTCATCGACTCGCCAGAAGCTTTGAACATGATGAGAGTGAGTATCTAGTCTTTAAGTATCCCTTATTACACAAGAAAGGAAGGAGTTGCAGAGTTGGCAGCAGGGGTGGTAGCGCATGAGCGATATTTCACGTTGCGAACGTTAACATGACTACGGTAAACGCTTCACATCAGGCGGGCCGTATGCTTACATGCCACCCGACCTTCGATCACTAATATAGTAATTATGATCGAAGCCGACGCGACGTAGTATAAAAGAAATGTAACAACAAAAAGTATTAGAACTTTGCAGTCGGGTTGCAGGCGAATTTCAATTAATAATTTTCTATGTTATATTCCTTTTGAAAAGCACTTGTTAATTATAATATTATTTTATTTACAGGACGAACACATAAAGGTCATTATATCTCTACTAGAGAAACACGGTCGTGATCCTAAAGTCCTGGACGTACTGTGTTCTCTGTGCGTGGGTAACGGGGTCGCTGTGAGATCTTCACAAAACAACATTTGCGACTATCTCCTACCGGGGAAGAACCTGTTACTGCAGACACAACTCGTCGATCATGTGTCTAGGTGAGTTGCAACTTTATTTTCATGCGCGTAAGGTTAAAAATACAGTTACAAAAGGTATGGATAAATGAAAGTATCTTTCTTCAATATCATAGACGTAAGACTACATTTTATAGACGAGACGGACGGTCTCATGTGTAGCCAGGATTAACAGCGGCGACCGCCAAAACAGGCAATAAACAATGAAGTCCACTGCCGTACCAGGGGTAAAACTGCGACTGCCTTGGATGGAACTCACAACGAATTTAATCAGAAAAAAATTGTAGGAATTAGGGAGCTTTTGGAATTTGACTTCCAAACATGAAGATTAGGCAAACTTGAGATAGAGATGTCAGATTTTATATAGCGCTGTTATAAAACTGTTTAGCTATTTATTTAGCTTTCTATAGTAACACTTGACGAGCTCGGTGGTCGAATGGTTAACAATGGCCACTTTGACTCCGAGGTCGCGGGTTCGATCCCCGCACAAGACAAACATTTGTGTGCATGAATATGTCTGTTTGTCTTGGTCTGGGTGTGTTCTATGTATTATATGTATCATCATCATCATCATCATCTCAGCCATTGAAAGTCTACTGCTGGACATAGGCCTCCCCTCTAGATCTCCAATAAGACCGGTTGCAAGCGGCTTACATCTTATTATATTATAATTATATGTATGTATTTACGAAAAATATGTATTTAAATATATTGCAACAAGCTTTGCTTAGTTTAGGACTAGATGGCAGTGTGTAATTTCTGTTTGTGTTGAATATTTATTAATTATTTAACAACCTGTACGTTACGCAAAACAAAAAATCGTATTAATCTGTCTCGTTTCCTTACATGACGGCATATGTTGCTATTTTTTTTAAATACGTCGGGTGGCAGACAAGCATACGGTCCACCTGATGTGAAGCAGTTAACGTAGCCATATTAACGCTCGCAACATAAAATATCGCTCGCGCGCCGCCACCCCCGCTGCCAATGCAGCATCTTCTTCCTTTCTGGTGACCTCATTCACTCGCAGAAACACAACAAACCTCAAGGGAATTGTTATTTGGCTGCGGTATTCTGTGAGGTGGAGGTACATTCCCCAGTCGGGTAGCTTACAATTACGCTCCCTACCTCTCTTTTCGCCCGAGCTTCGTTTGTCAGTCAGCAAGGTGCACCGCGTGCAGGTGAAGTTGGCTTTGGTTCAAAGATGTTGATGAACCACTTACACCCCAAAAGCAATGGAAACTATCAATGTCTATAAATTTCTCTGTCTACGTTCTTCATAGAAATTGATACGGTATCAACCCATAATCATCCCACTGCTGGGATACGGGTCTGCCCTCAATCGAAGGGCTTTTTATAGCATACTCCACCACGCAGCTCGACTGCAGGCTGATGAAGGCCAGTGTTTTCAAAGCCGTCCAAAGGCGACTGAGTTGGCTTAACCACTGTCCTCTAAAGATAACAACCGGGACCGACGGCTTAACGTGCCCTCCGAAGCACGATATTGATACAAGATATTTTATTCTTTGTACATTTATTAATAAGCTAGCTGCCCGCCCGGCTTCGCACGGGTAAAAGTGGTGTTTTATTTTCATCTCAATTTTTTAAATTTTTCTCTGCGTAAGAACTATCCTTGTACTTCAAAGAATATTCTAAAAAAAGTATTAGCGAAATCAATTCAGCTGTTCTTGAGATTTGCGCTTAGCAACACATTCAACGATTCATTTTTATATTATAGATTATATTATAGATTAGATTGTATATGTACTTTATAGAAAAATAAAGAATTTATTATTTATTATTAAAGAATTTATTATTAGATTAAAATCATTCATTCGAATATTTTTGCCCAGAAATCCAAATTCTTTCGATCTTTAATTTAATAATGAAGGTCGTAGAAGCCATTTTAGCGGAAACGAGCTTAGAATGCTGTGGAATGAACTTAAGGGTGTAAGTGGTTCATTAACATCTTTGAACCAATGCCAACTTCACCTGCACGCCGTGCACCCTGCTAACTGACAAACGAAGATCTGGCGAAAAGAGCGGTAGGGAGCGTAATTGTACGCTACCAGACTGAGGAATATACCTCCACCTCACAGAATACCGCAGCCAAATAACAATTCTCTTGAGGGTTCTTGTATTCCTGCGCGTGAGTGAGGTCACCAGAAAGGAAGGAGATGCTGCGTTGGCAGCGAGGGTGGCGGCGCGTGAGCGATATTTTATGTTGCGAACTTAGATATGGCTACAGTAACCGCTTCACATCAGGCGGGCCGTATGCTTGTCTGTCACCCGACGTAATATAAAAAAAATGCCTGTCGAGGGTTTTCCGACTATAAGAGGTCATAGGGCTCTTCAAAAAGGCCGTGAAGAGTATGTCTGTTTAAATCCGTTATGTTTTGTTCCAGTGTCCGTCCAAATATCTTCGTGGGTCGCGTTGAAGGCTCAGCAGTATACCAAAAGTGGTACTTCGAGGTGACCATGGATCATATTGAGAAGACCACGCATATGATGCCCCATTTGCGAATTGGTTGGGCTAACACTTCTGGGTTAGTATACTTTACTTAAATTTTAATTCATCATCATCATCAGGTCATTTTAGTCTCCACTACAGGAGCACGACCCTCTCTCGTCCGTCACAGACAGGAGGATTTGGCCTACACTCCCCACGCTGGCCAGACGGGTTGGGGAGGAATTTTTATTTAGTGTCTGTTAAGGCACGTTTCCATTATGCAAGTAGCCTGCATGCAAGGTGCAAGTTGCATACAACTTGACTAATGGAAACGTAAACATGCATGCAAGACGCGAGTTGCATGCGGGTAGTTTCGAACTTATAACAAAACGTGCAACTGACGACGCGTTTATACAAGTGTTATGCTACCTTGCATACGAGGTATAAGCACACCCGGACACTCCATACAAATGTCCAGTCGTTTATTACTACATAAATAATGACGTCTGTGCAGAGAGCAAATGAGTGTGTGTGCGTGCGGCGCTATACAATTTGTTCCTGATATGTCTCAGAGGGGAGGTGAGGTCGACAGACTGAAAGCGGCAGGGAGTGGCCATACTGTACGTAGTACTATTACTTATACTGTGGTATAAGGTAGCATAACACTTGCAAGTATCTTACTTGCAAGTGTGACGTCATACCTGCATGCAAGTACTTGCATAATGGAAACGCGCCTTTATCAAATCTTGCAAGTTAAAAACACACTTCACAGTGTACGATTGAGCTAAAATCGGGCAGACTCGTTTGGTTCTAGTGACAATGAACGATTACTTAATTATTGTTAAAGTCATAATTTTTATTAATTATGGTCGAATTTCTGAGGGACTGAATGGGCGTTTGAATTATTGTATATTACTTTTTTTGATTGTCCACTTTGACTCCAGGTTTGCGGGTTCGCTGGCACAAGACAAATATTTGTGTGCATGAACATGTCTGTTTGTCTTGCTCTGAGTGTTTTCTATGTGTTATATATGTATTTCCAAAAAAAAATGTCTTTAAGTATAATATCTGTTATCTAGTACCCATAGTTCAATTTGCTTAGTTTGGGATTAGATGGTTTAATTAATTTATTTATTTAATTTCAGCTACGTGCCATACCCTGGTGGGGGTGAGAAATGGGGTGGTAATGGCGTCGGGGATGACTTGTACTCATTTGGTTTTGATGGAGCGTACTTATGGGCCGGGGGAAGGAAAACTGCCGTCCACGCAGCTGGCGCTCTTCATACAGAGGAACCTTTTATTAGGAAAAGTAAGTCTACGGAATGAGGGCTACAGCTTTTGTGCTCACCAGTTGGCGTCACTGTCGAGTGAGGTTAATAAAGCACAGCCGGAAAATATGGGAATGAAAAAGTATACGTTCAGAACATATCTATATACATGTACATTAACAACCGTACCTACCACAAAAATATCGAGCATGTCGTTGTGTGGAAATACACATTTTTTTTAAAACGACGTCGGGTGGTAGAAAATCATACAGCCCACCTGATGTGAAGCGGTTAACGTAGCCGTAGCGTAGTGTATTGACGCTCACAATATACAATATCGCTCGCGCGCTGCCATCCCCGCTGCCAATACAGCAACTTCTTCCTTCCTGGTGACCTCACTCACTCGCAGGAACACCACCACCCTGTATTCTGTGAGTTTCCCAGTATAGTACCTATTACAAAACAATAGTATTAAGAATTTTTAATTTTGTTTATACGAGCACTTGAGTCTCGTTTAATTAATAGATACCTGCCCGATCATAAACTACTTACCTAAATCATAATAAATAGTAGTGTATAATTGGGGCATCTATAACACTACTCTACAAAATCTACAGTTTATTGGGCTTAGTTAACATTTGTTAACGAAGCCCAAAAAACTGTAGATTTTCGATGTAGTCAAGAGGTCCTTATAGGACTATAAGGACCTCTTGTACGTGATTCCAACATACGAGAAACTCGTAAAAATCATATATTTTTATATGATGTTATAATGATATTAGTAAGCAAGATGTCTATGGGGCAAAAATATTTGTTACACACTGGGCCAACTAAACGGGCAAATGTTCTCATAACATTCTAATGTAATAATCTATCTCTTGTAGGTGACGTCATCGGCTGCGCTCTAGATTTAACTGTGCCAATAATCAACTTTATGTTCAATGGCGTAAGAGTCGACGGTTCCTTCACTAACTTCAACTTGGAGGGCATGTTTTTCCCCGTCATCAGTTGTTCTAGCAAATTAAGGTATGTAAAGCAATGAAACAAGAATTATCGTAAGCTCGGCCTAGTTAAAAAAAAAATCATCAAAGCTAGATGAAAATAGGCGGAACATTATCGCTGCCAATTAATTAATAACATTAAATGGGTCACTCGCATATTTTTGTCGGGACAAATAACTAGTTTCGATTTCAATCGTCATCAGATAGACAGAAGAAGTGCGCGTCTTGATAGTTGATGATGAATGAAGATCTACGTTTGAAATCGAAAATTCAGTCCGCATTCCCAACCTCACTCATTCGCAGGAACACAACAGCCGTATAGGGAATTGTTATTTGGCTGCTCACAGAATACTGTGAGATGGAGGTACTTCCCCAGTCAGGCAGCTTACAAGTACGCTAATAATAATTATATAATTTTACTTTACCACTTGGCCGTGTGGTTTCCGGCAGACTAGAATTGAATCACTCCGTCTCTTCCCATGGATGTCGTACAAGGCGACTAAGGGAAATACATTACCAAACATCGATCAGGCCTTCCAACCCATCTGGGCAGCGTGGGAAGTGTGGGCCAAATCCTCCTTCTGTCTGGGACGGAAGAGAGAGGGTCGTGCTCCTGTAGTGGAGACTAAAATGACCTGATACTACTTTACCCACTAAAGCTTTCTAAATATCTCTTCTTGTAGTTGTCGTTTCCTACTTGGTGGTGAACACGGACGTCTTCGCTATGCAGCACCTGAAGGTTATTCACCACTAGTGGAGTCCTTGCTCCCGCAGCAAATCCTAAATCTGGAGCCTTGTTTCTACTTCGGAAACTTATCAAAACGCGCCTTAGCGGGTCCGCCTTTAGTACAAGATGATACGGCGTTTGTGCCTACACCTGTTGATACTGTTGCGGTAAGATCCTATTAAAAAATTATATAAGAAAATAAATATTGTCTTATTAGAACTTAACAATCAATAATTGATTTATCCTTGTTGTTTTTAGATCACATTGCCATCGTATGTTGAACAAATCAGAGATAAACTAGCTGAAAACATCCACGAAATGTGGGCTATGAATAAGGTAAAGTACACAATATGAAAGCTTTTGATTAAAACATTAATATTAAATTAAGGAATTCTTGCCTTGACTAAATAACTAAATTTAGTTTGCGCATGCCTGCTAGCTACCAGCTATATATTATTATTGTAACATATTATTTATTTAGATGAGAATAAAAAAGTATATACATACTACAATGAGGTTAAAACAAAATAAACATAATCCATAGATCGAAGCAGGCTGGATGTATGGTGATCAACGTGAAGATTTACATAAAATTCATCCGTGCCTGGTACCATTTGAACGCTTGCCGCCCGCTGAGAAGAGATACGACATACAACTTGCAGTGCAAACCCTCAAGTAAGCTCGTTTTTGTTTGTTTGTTTGTTAATTAAGATAAACCACCTAAATATATATGACACACCATAACTTCAAAACTTATGTAACTAAACTGTGTAGTTACTAGTTTGTGTTTTGAATAACTAATGAACACAGCAGCATTTTAAAACATACTTCAATCGCTGCTATATTACGAGTATGCATTATTGAACATTTTCTATGTTTAGCATTAAAACGTAATAAAAACAATCCTTATTACCTACTTAGATTTAAATCTCAAAGTAATGTTGATTTTGTTTGTGTTAACTTTTTCATTTTAGGTTAATGTTTCATATAATACATAAATAATAATATCGTCGTAAATAACTACGATTGTTTGAAATTATTTTTTCTTTTATATTAAATCTGTATAATTATTATTTTGGAATGGCACAACATTTTATTCTAATACTAGCTGTTACCCGCGGCTTCGCCCGCGTGGTCCAGGGAAGCCTGCTGCCATTGATTTGTGTATATTTTTCTTTTGTTGTATTTTTTTTTACTTCGTGGGATAAAAAGTATTACCAGTATGTACAAATTTTAATGATGAGTGGCTGCATAGTTAAGGCATGAAGAAATAACTAACAAACGAATTTACTTTAACACTTATAATATTTGTATGGATGGAACGCCCACACTCAAGAGAAAATAATTGTTCACCACATAAATGTTTTCACACTCTTTATTTTTCCTCCGAATAAAATATTTTTCCTGGATACTAATAGATATTACTATTTATATAATATTGATAATACTATTTAAGGAACGTTTGTTATTACTATTTATATCTCACGAAGTAAAAAAATACAACAAAAGAAGAAGAAGAGTAGAGATTGAAGTTGCTGAACCTAGAAATCCCAAGGTTTACTTTCGTGATGTAGATCCATGTCATGACTATTCGGAAGATTGTTTTAAAAAGAGACTATTTAAGGAACGTTTGTTATTACTATTTATATCTCACGAAGTAAAAAAATACAACAAAAGAAAAATAGGTACAAAGTTTAATGATGATCGGCTAAATAGAGCGTTAAGAAATAACAAACAAACGAATACTTACTTTAACACTTACAGTATTAGTATGGATCAAGACAAAAAAATTGTTCACCACGTAGATTGCCCTCAGCGGGGATCGAATTATTTTTTCCGTGGGAATAAAATATTTTTTCCTGGATAAAAAGTAGCCTATGTTACTATCCAGACCGGAAACTATCCCCTGTAAAAAAAAAATTATGTCAGTACTTACGTTCCTTTCGACATGATAGAATGCCAAATGATTACTAAGTTTATTTTTTCCCATGGGATTAAGATGTTTTTGCGGGATAAAAGGTAGCCTATGTCACTTTCCAAAGAGTAAATTATCCCCATTTTAAAAAGTCATGTCCGTACTCTACTACGTAACTATCCCGTTAAAAAAAAATCATGTCGGTACTTAGGTTACTTTCGACTTAAAAGAAGGGGAAATGATTACAAAGTATGTATTTTCCCGTAGAAATAAGATATTTTTCCTGGATAAAAAGTAGCCAATGCCACTCTCCATACCGTAAACGTACGTTATTAAAAAATAAAGTTCATTGTTGTCCTTCTTTCACGTCAAAAGAAACCTAAGTACAGACATGAATTTTTAATAGGGTAATCTAGAGAGTGACCGAAGCTACTTTTTATCCCGGAAAAACAATTTAATCCCATGGGAAAAAATAAACTTTGTAATCATTTGTCCTCCTATCACGTCGAAAGGAACGTAAGTACTGACGTGATGTTTTAACAGGGGATAGGTTCCGGTCTGGAGAGTGACATAGGTTACTTTGTATCCAGGAAAAATATTTTATTCGAAGGAAAAATAAAGAGGGCAAACATTTATGTAGTGAACAATTATTTTCTCTTGAGTGTGGGCGTTCTATCCATACAAATATTATAAGTGTTAAAGTAAATTCGTTTGTTAGTTATTTCTTCATGCCTTAACTATGCAGCCACTCATCATTAAAATTTGTACATACTGGTAATACTTTTTATCCCACGAAGTAAAAAAAAATACAACAAAAGAAAAATATACACAAATCAGTGGCAGCAGGCTTCCCTGGACCACGCGGGCGAAGCCGCGGGTAACAGCTAGTTTTATATATAAAATTAATCTATACTATCTAATTCTATACGAATATTATAAAGCTGAAGAGTGTGTTTGGTTGAACGCGCTAATCTCAGGAACTACTCTTGAAAAAATATTTTAGTGTTAGATACTTAGCCTATATTTCAAGGAAGGCTATAGGCTATATAACATCACGCTACGACCAATAGGAGCGGAGCACCGGTGAAAAATAGGAAAAAAATATTCCTTCTGAGGGCTTATGGCGCGTGCGCTGCGTAAACGGTTGAAGTTACGCATAAATCATGTATGACGGAATTGTTCCTCTTTAAAAGTTGTAAAAAAAAGTCCGCGACAGTATATGTCTATCTTTTAAGATTGACACACTATAACGTTTTTTCATGGTAATCAATAGGAGAAAGTAGGTAAAAAAAGGATATAGTGAGTTAATCTTAAAAGATAGACATATGCTGTCGCGGACTTTTTTTTAGAACTTTTAATGAGGAATAATTCCGTCATACATGATTTTTGCGTAACTTCAACCGTTTACGCAGCGCACGCGACGTAAGCCCTCAAAAGGAATATTTTTTTCCTATTTTTCACTGGTGCTCCGCTCCTATGAGTCGTAGCGTAATGCTATATAGCCTATAGCCTTCCTTGAAATATAGGCTACCTAACACAAAAAGAATTTTTCAATTCGAACCAGTAGTTCCTGAGATTAGCGCGTTCAAACAAACAAACAAACAAACAAACAAACAAACTCTTCAGCTTTATAATATTAGTATAGATGTTTTCTTTCCTTAATTCGCACACGGTATGTACTGTATCTTAAAACAAAAATAATTAAATCAAACATGATTAATAATTCTTATTATTATTTATCCATCATGGGTAATTAACTCGATTTCGAGATTTTCGAAATGCTAATAATTTAGAAAATGAAAAGAATGAACTAGGTTCGAATTCTATCATGCTTACACTTTATATTTAAGAACTGTTGTCACACAAACACAATTAAACTTTTTTATTGCAGAACAATCCTTGCTTTGGGATATTATATAAGTTTGGACAAACCGCCAGCACGCATTCGTAACGTCCGCCTTCCCAATGAACCTTTCATGCAAGTAAGTAATACCTTCAGATTAAGGAATAGGTGAAGTCTGTGGTAATTCCAATAACTAGGGATTAGATAACTTTTAACAAACTACAAGAATAAAAATGAAAAAATACAAATATAATTATCATTTGTATAAAAATACTAAATGTAAGAATGAACACTGATCCAATATTAATTAGTAAGTTTTTTTCTTATTTATTATATACTTATTTAGTATAGGCAGACATTATATTAATTAATATAATGTCTGCCTATACTAAATAAGTATAGGCAGACAGCTTATTAATTAATATTGGATCAGTGTTAATTCTTACCTTGTATGTAGAACAAGGTTTAGATATGAAAATAATTGTATATACTCGTAAGTACGAACAGGCCCACCACACATTCCCACCACTGTGTCTCCTGTGTAGCCAGGATTAACAGCGGCAACCGCCAAAAAAGGCAATGAACAGTGAAGTCCATTGCAGTCCCGGGGGTACAACTACGGCTGCCTTGGAACTCACAACGAATTTAATCAGAAGAAATTAGTAGGAGTAGGAAGCTTTTGGAATTTGACTTCCCCTCTTAGCAATGTGAGAGACAGCAATATGGCAAATAAGGCATTAAAAGCCTAAAGAGATGGCTAGGCAAGTGAAGCTCAACTGCCGTGCACCACGGATTTTAAGTATCTACCTAACACTATTGGGGACCTAAAACATTGAGTTGTTACCTAACACATCGATTCCAATAATAAGAATTGCAAAATCGTCTGAACGCTTGGTAATTCTCCCTTGTTGCTACCAAATCAGAATAGTATACTACCCCGGATGCGACCTGTAATGAATTCAACATGTCATTCCGCTCCCGCCGCCAAAGATCACACTCCCAGAGAACATGATGTGCTGTTTGATCGTATTCATAATTTGCAGTAGAACATTCACATAAGGGCGACGGCACTAATTTAAACGAAAAGAGTTTAGCCTTGAAATTGCCATGCCCAGTCAAAAATTGCGCAACGGGGTGATCCACTTCTAACCACTTTTTCTTTAGTCTATCTCTTACCGATTGAAAAAACAGATACAAGTGGCGTCCTTTGGTAGAAGTATCCCACCTTTCTTGCCATTCAGACATCAATGTTTCAAGTACCTCATTAATAGGTTTGAACAGTCTAAGTATTTTCTCACGATCACGCATTTTCAGAAAATCAGGGACCATATTTTTAGATGTATAGTACATTGAAGCGCGGCGTTGTACTTCTAAGTAAAGACGAACAGTATACGACAAAATTAGCATAGCGTCGTTGTCAAACCAAAATATGCTATGTGCATTTTTTATAATTTTAACATTTTGACAATTGCGACTGGTAAATGAACCAAACTATGGTATGAAAAAACTGGGGGCTGACTTTTGAATTTGATTTGATTCTGATTTCGATTTTGATATGAGTTCGATCTGCTATGTGCTTATAAGTACTTATTATACGACGCACTATGACAACTATTATGCACATAGCAGTTTTTTCATGCAATAGTTTGGTTCATTTACCAGTCGCAATTGTTAAAATGTGAAAATTGTAAAAAATGCACATACACAGACGATAAACTGTAATCTTTCATATAAAGTATTTTCTTGTATAATATTATATAACTTGGGATAACTTAAATGTATAATTTCTCCTCAGTCTAACGGCTACAAGCCAGCACCGCTAGATCTGAGTGCTGTCACCCTAACACCCAAGATGGATGAGCTTGTCGATCAACTCGCCGAGAACACACACAACTTGTGGGCTAGGGAGCGAATCCAGCAAGGATGGACTTATGGTCTCAATGAGGTAAATCCTATGATATATTAAACTAGAAACATTTGCACAAAATTATGTAAATAAATATCATGGCATGATGTTCTCGCGAATAAGTAACTATTTCGATATTATTTGCAAATATGGTACGAAAAATAGACCTAAAAGTCACAATTTGATTTTTTTATTTGATATTCAATAAAACTCAATTAAAATTGTAGTACATAATTTACATACTTACATAACGTACATATATGTTTGAAATCCTTATCAATTTATTCAATTTAATTAGATTTTAAACAAGTCACCTCACTATGAAGCTAATGTCAAATGTGGCTTATTAAATTGGCCATACTTTAGTTTGTTATGTCACAATTCTGGAAAACTTTTTTTCTAGGAAATCTAATTTAATTAATAATGCCGTGTTACGCCATGTGTCAACAAATAGCTATGTTAGCCACTCGAGGCACTACAAATCACTAGACATTCTGATACAAGACATCTCAATAGATACTATTGGCTCTATTGGGCCTGAATTGCTTTGTTCTTAATAACTTAGTGGATTGAAGTAAAAATTATATGATGTTATAGCCTGGCGTACACAGGTAGAGGAAAATTGGATGAGTAGATGTACATTGCGGATTTACCAGCATGCTAACAGTAGTAGCAACAATGAAAGCAGTAGTCAATGTAACGCTACTCTACGAAATTTATTATACCCGTGTCCAACAGGCTTAATGTCCAATATGTGCTTTTTACTTATTTGTTGTTTAAATATTTATGCTTATTGTTTGTGTATTTATGTATTATATGTGTACGTTTTTGTTTATCATGTAGATGCTGTATGTATATTATCAAGGCCTATCTCAGTCCCGTCTGCTGTGACTCTCACATTTAGTATTGCGTATTTATTAGGTGTGAGGGTCACAGCAAGTCGAGTCTGGTATTACTACACGAGAAAGAAGAATGTCATCATTATTTTATTATAATATATGTTGTTTATTTGCTCACCAATTGCTTCATGTCAGTATACACCGATAAATATTTATTTATATAAATTTTGTCAATATCTATATATATAAAAGAAAGTCGTGTTTGTTACAACACTTATAACTCGAGAACGGCTGGACCGATTGCCATGGTTTTTGATTTGTTGGATTTGTTTCCGTCCCGAATAGCACAATAACTCTTAAAAACATTGGAAAATTCTCGAAAAAATAAAATAAAAGAAAAAACATTTTCCCATACAAATGAAAGTGTCAGTTGAAAAAGGGATTACGATATTTATTGGTTGTCAAATATCAAAACGTCAAATCGATTGGTGTCACTTTTATGTCGCGAAAGTTGTCTGTGATTTGTTATGAAAATTTAAAAATGTCAAATCGATAGGGGTGAAAACGCTTTTCCCATGGGGTTCGAGCGCAAGAATCAAATCAGAGTAAACATCAAAAGAAATGACAATTACAAAGCACCAAAATGATAAAACCTATTTCAAAACTAAAAAAATAAAACAAAACGTTTTTTTTTTAAAAATTTACAATACGGAAATCTTTATTTTTATGAAATCTTCAGTTTTTATGGATACGTGTCTTCCCTCAACCGAAGGGGTTTAGAGCGTACTCCAACACGCTGCTCAACTGCGGGTTGGCGGAGGCCAGTGTTTTCGAACCGCCTAAAGGCCACTGACTTCACTTAACGACTGTCATTAAATGATAACAACCGGGACCGACAGCTTAACGTGCCTTCCGAAGCACGGAGGAGCTCAAGATGAGCTAATGATAACAACCGGGACCGACGGCTTAACGTGCCTTCCGAAGCACGGAGGAGCTCAAGATGAGCTAATGATAACAACCGGGACCGACGGCTTAACGTGCCTTCCGAAGCACGGAGGAGCTCAAGATGAGCTAATGATAACAACCGGGACCGATGGCTTAACGTGCCTTCCGAAGCACGGAGGAGCTCAAGATGAGCTAATGATAGCAACCGGGACCGACAGCTTAACGTGCCTTCCGAAGCACGGAGGAGCTCAAGATGAGCTAATGATAACAACCGGGACCGACGGCTTAACGTGCCTTCCGAAGCACGGAGGAGCTCAAGATGAGCTAATGATAACAACCGGGACCGACGGCTTAACGTGCCTTCCGAAGCACGGAGGAGCTCAAGATGAGCTAATGATAACAACCGGGACCGATGGCTTAACGTGCCTTCCGAAGCACGGAGGAGCTCAAGATGAGCTAATGATAACAACCGGGACCGACGGCTTAACGTGCCTTCCGAAGCACGGAGGAGCTCAAGATGAGCTAATGATAACAACCGGGACCGACGGCTTAACGTGCCTTCCGAAGCACGGAGGAGCTCAAGTTGAGCTAATGATAACAACCGGGACCGACGGCTTAACGTGCCTTCCGAAGCACGGAGGAGCTCAAGATGAGCTAATGATAACAACCGGGACCGACGGCTTAACGTGTCTTTCGAATCACGGAGGAGCGCGAGGTAATATAAACCCATCCGTGTACAGGCTACGGTCGACGTTGCTTAACTTGCGTGTTCAATTAGACTGACACGCGCAATGACGCCATCGAGCTTCTCTATTATTTTCTACTATTCATTGTTTTAATTCCATAAAATCATAAATTTAGTTCAGCTAATATGTACCACGACATTCATTGATTGTTAGGCGGTACGAAGTTCGCCGGGACAGCTAGTATATATATATATGTTTTGTGTAATTTTTCGATCCTTCAGCGTCTGAGATTCGCGGGTTCGATCCCCGCACAGGGCAAACATTTATGTGGTGCTAATATTATAAGTGTTACAGTAAATAAATTCATCCGCAGACGATGATGATAAAAAATTGTACATATTGGTACTACGTTTTATCCCATGAAGTAAAAAAATTGCAACAAGAAAAAAATATACACAAATGAATGGCAGCGCCCCTGGACCACGCGGGCGAAGCCGCGGGTAACAGCTAGTATACTTAAATATTGTAAGTCCGTGTATAGTCCATAAATACAGCCATCAGCTCAGTATGTGTCAGCTTCATTTTTTTGCTGTAAGGATCAAAAAATAAATAAATAATTTAAAGCATTGCAATGCCCAATTATTTCTTCTTTTTTTTTTCAAAATAAAATGTTGTTTCCTGTGGTATGTACGGGTTTTACCCCGATCAATTTTAACGTTTTCGCAATATTTCGGCGATAGATCTCTTAATATCGGCGATAGGTCTGTTAAGGGCAAACATATCTGTCTACCCTCATTCTTTTTTGTTTATTGTGAGGCACTTACGGTTTTATTTGTTATGTTGTTGTTTGTTTATATCATATTTGTCTTTTTTTTTCTACATAAATACATTTTAATTTTTATGTAAAATAATTTAGTTATGTTTTAATGTTCAAAAGTGTACAAATAACTCAAAACAATTAGAATGTACAATCACCTGTCTATGAGAGTCCATTAGAATAAGAATAAGAAATGGCTTGTGCAGATGAAGTACTGATAGGAATATTTTAAACCATTAAATGTTACGGTATATTTTATTGTAAATTATAAATGCTCATAATTGGGTAACTGTACGATGTTAACGCTAACGATGGGTTCGATTCTGGCATAAGACAAATATTTGTGTGCATGAACATGTTTGTTTGTCTTCGTCTGGGTGGTTTCTATGTATTATATGTATGTGTTTACAAAAAAAAGCATTTTATCGCTAACTCCGGCGTGACCTCAGTATGGGAGCCTTTTTAAAAACGTTTTCACGTTAAAATATTTAAGTTTAATACCAGTTACTTAGTGCCCATAGTACAAGCTTTGCTTAGTTTGGACCTAGATGGCCGTGTGTAATTTGTCCAGGAATATTTATTTATTTATATATAAGTACTTTCAAAAGTGATTATACTTTGCCGTGATTTTTTTTGTGCTTTATTTATAATATAGTTAATTTTTAGGACCCTGATATGCACCGTTCACCTCACTTGGTGCCGTATCCCAAAGTGGATGAGGCAATAAAGAAAGCTAACAGAGATACAGCGTCGGAAACTGTAAGAACTCTTCTTGTTTATGGATACAATTTGGATCCCCCGACTGGCGAACAGCATGAAGGTATCATAATTTTTTTAATAATATTTTCTGAGATAATAAATATTCTATAAATTATGTTAATGCAAAAATATTTTCTGTCTGTGAGCCAAATGTCATTCAAATCCGTTTAGCCGTTTAATCATTAATGCGTTAATACAGGATTGCTACTGGTTTTGAAAGCGTCCATAGGCACTAATGACTGCTTATTATCAAATAGGTAGTATGCGTATATGCGTACCTTTGATGTTTAAAAATTAAACATTCATACGTATTCACAAACTTTCCCCATTATAATATTTGTGAAATTTATAAGCAAGCAAAATAAAGATCTAAATAGTTTTATCTTATTTTTAATTAAAATATATTCTAGTTTGAAACTTGCTTGTACATATTCGTTACTATATTTTATTATAGCTTTACTGGCAGAAGCTTCAAAACAGAAACAAGCCGACTTCAGAACATATCGAGCTGAAAAGAACTACGCAGTTAGTTCAGGGAAATGGTATTTTGAGTTCGAAATCCTAACCGCAGGTCCCATGAGAGTAAGTATATACTATAACTTTATGACAGCTTAAAATAAAAATATTCTTGTGTGTTGCCCTGGTGTTCTACAGAACATATTCAAAAAAATATGTGTTACTACACATGTTTTTTTTTTCCAAAACCTACTTCAGGCACCAGCGTCTCACTTAAAATGGCTTAGCGTTAGAGTAAGCGAAGTGTTTAGAAAGTTAAGTTTAGTTTAGTTACTTTTATTTCTGAGAAGAAATAAAGATTTATTATTATTATATTATTATAATGTATAAAAAGTAAGTTATCGCTATAAGTAAAAATGTTACGTGTTTGATTTTTAATAGGTAGGCTGGGCACACGCTGATATGGCGCCTGGTATGATGCTTGGTCAAGATGAAAACTCTTGGGCATTTGACGGTTACAATGTAAGTACTTCAAAAACAACTCAGTCTATTAAAATGTAATTATAAGTTTGTCTTTAAAGAACGGAATCAGTGTTGTAAAAAGTTTCAAATCACGAAAATTTATATTGTCGTTTGATTTAGAAAAAAAAATTGAGTAAATTAATTTTTTTTTAAATCTTTTTTTATATAGGGGCTTAGATCTGTTCCAGATATGCCAGCCCCATCGTACCCTAATCCAAGAGACTCAGTGATGAGATGAGGTAATTTAGTAAAAAACATTCCTGCCCGCACTGATGTAGGATTATCAATATACATTGAGCTAAACCTACATCGTTGATGTTCAATTTTAATTTTCTCATCAGTGAGTCTCTGTTTTGGAGTAAAATTTTCATCGACGAAGAAATGCTACAAAAAATGCAACTTTAATCTCACTTTATAATTTTCTATATTTAAATTCACATTTGTTTGTAGTTACGTAGCTTTTATAACAGAATAAAGATGATTTATAACGTATGCAGTGTCTAAAAGTACATGGCGGTGCAAACGACATGTTCGGCCAGCAGTTCAAAATTGGCGACATTGTGGGCTGTTTCCTAGATGTATGCGACATGACCATTAGTGAGTTGCCACACATAGGGCCCATCGGAGTGCTGTTCTGATGTACTACGTTGATATTTTCGGTCACTGATTATTGCATCACCTGTCACATGAGTGAAAAAGCCAAAGCTTGCCTAACTCCCTGTCTGTCTGTTTGTAAAACTTTATTGCACATAATAGCACAATACAAAGCAAAGGAACAAATTTGCACAATGGCAGACTCCATGAAGAGTCTTTGTCAGTTTAAGTGTACTTAGTATATGTTTTAAAGATCACTAATTTATTATCACTACCAGTGCGTGTCAATATGTGACATGTAAAGCATAAAAAATATATAATTAATTATTAGTGTCTTTAAAATTTCAAATAAATAAATATTGTCATAAATAAAATAAATATTTACCTACATAAAGGAGAGAGAGAAAAAAATATGTTATAACTTGACCACTATACCTAGTGTTTTCCATCCTCTATTTCGTTACGGTGAAATAAGTATCAGTTTACTTAATTTATAGTATCTTCTTGTCTCTTTTATAGATATTCACAGTAAATAGGAATGGTATGTACGTAAATAACTCCTGGATATAAATGCGGGGCGTACAAACCAATAATAAAAAGAATTAACAGATGCATCCGAACAGTATTCCGATGAATTAAATGTATTTGTGGTTAATTCGTGGTAACAAACTAGAATTTTATGTCTCCTATCCTACTGTAACTACTCCCAAATCATGTGTTTGACAAACATTTTAATATATTTATAATCTGTTTAGAAACCAGTTAGGGGTAAAATATTTTTGAAGTATTAAATTGAAAAAAATTACAATTAGAATTTTCTTGGATTTTCAAGGAGGAAAAAGTATACAGCGGTAGCACAGAATCGTTCGGCAAGCAATGGGCTATTGGTGACGTAGTTGGAGTGTTCCTAGATCTCATTGATAAAACGATAAGTAAATATCGTACAAAATGATTTGGATTTACAAAGCTTGTGCGTAGTATTCATGTGGCATAAACATTTTTATGATTTTTTTTTCTTACGCTTACTCTTAATTAAATTTTTCATTTTGCAGTTACTTCATTTATCAAAGATTTGCACTGACTTGCTTGCTACATGGCCGGAACATTAACCGGTTATTCAGAGCCTAAAAGTATACAAATTCAGAGTACAAATTTCCAAAAAAAAACACTGCATGCGTGTGAAGAACAGTTAATAATCTATGCAATTCATATTGAAAATTTTAGATTCTATAGGACGGATTCCGGTTGTTTGAGGCCAGCCTTCTTTTGCATGAAAACAAAACAGTACTATACGCGTGAGCTGTTTAAAATATAAATATAACGCATTTCTTTTTGTTATATGTGACTCACGACTCAAATAAGAATACCTACAAAAGATATTAACTATATTAAATGGTTAAGAATGTTTCTGCCACTAAAATAAGCTTTCAAATGCCCAAAATTTTGAACCATATATAACGAACATTCGCTTAAAATCTAATATAGCCACCGCATTGCTTCGCTTGGTACGCACCAACTTCAAAAAGTATTTCCACGACAAATGCATTCCATTTCACGGAATGATTAAATTCCTTTTCATTTGTTAATACAAATCATTTTTCCTATATCATGAATTATTGCATACACCTTATGATATATGATGACTTTAGAGTTTTAAAATTTAACTGCATATCTAAATATATTTTTGTAAGCGTTTACGACAAAGTCATTAATAAACTACAACGAAACTTTTGTTGCATTTAAAATAGTAAAGTCAATGTAGTATTGTTTAGTTGGTGCAATAGGCAACGCATTTGATAGATTTTCTATTATTTGTTTTTAAATGCTTTAATTTAAATTCAACCAAAAATGGTTCTTATAGGCTAGTCTTGATTAGTACTTGTATTTATTATAATATAGATTACTTTTATTTCTTGATTGAAAACTATTAGATATCACAGTAGTAAAATTTATTGCAATTTATTGGCCTAATAGAATTATGGCCGAATATACTTCTAATTGGCATTTTTCCTTAGGATAGCTTAGACATAAATAAATAGTTATAGTTAACTGAATTTATTTGTATACTAATATAATGTAGTTGTGCCTACACATATAAAAAAATTAACAGAGTTTTCATATACATAGCTATTAACTCATCGCTACCCGCTTTATCCGAATTGTATCTGTTATTAACATACTAAAAACTAACATGGACACTTTTATATATATATTTTAGTAGAATTTAGTTTAGTGTTAGTCATAAAACGTCTTTCGACACGTGAATCACGCATACAGATGATATCTGACAGTAAACATATTTTCAAAAGATTTCACGCTTAATTTACAAGATAAAAAATAAGTCAGTTTATCAGACTCATTCCGCCCGCCTGATGTGAAGCGGTTACCGCAGCCGTATTAACGCTCGCAACATAAAATATCGCACGCCCGCACCCCAGCATTCCCAGAATGGAAGGAGATGCCCGCTGCCAGCGCTGCATCTCCTTCCATTCTGGGATTCCAACCCTTATGGGAGTTGTTATTTGGCTGCGGTATTCAGTGAGTACGGTATTCTCTCTTTTCGCCAGAACTTTGTTTGTCAGTCAGCAGGGTGCACCGCGTGCAGGTGAAGTTGGCTTTGGTTCAAAGATGTTGATGAACCACTTACACCCCCAAATCCCTGTAGATTTTGTGTGTAAAAAAATTCACTAGAGGGCATACTCTAGTGAATTTTTTTCTAGAAGGACTTCTATTAAAATCGGAATAACCAGAACCACATATTACATCTTACATGTGGTCATCAGATAAAACTTATATTATCTTGTTGAACACTAAACAATTGAATATCCATATTAATATACTACTCGGAAATATACAATAAATTTATATTCACCTATGTCTCCAATATTATAAAGATATATTTTGGTTTTATTATTTATGTTAAATATAAAAATTCCGACATCTGCTTTAAAATCAATTAATTAAATAATCTCCACTGCACAGTAGAGCTACACGAATTATGTTAGATACATATTTACTTACCATCTTCCTTTACTTTTACTTAAAATTACTTAAAATCTGTTCAGGTTTTTCACTAAACGGTGAGTTGCTGATGGATGCTTTGGGCGGAGAAACTACATTTGCTGATGTGCAAGGAGATAATTTTGTACCGGCATGCACTCTAGGTGTTGGACAGAAAGCTAGGTAAATACGAAAATTATACCCTAAACTTGTAACACACTTTAACTATTAAAACTTATTGTATAGTTTACTCATAATGTGGAGTAGGTACTATCAGACCCAAAAGAAAATGTCGGTCACTCTGTTTCATCCTATTTTTTTTATATGAGAGGGAGCAAGCGAGCATGTGGGTCACCTGATGGAAAGCGATCCCCATTCCACATTTATAGTTAATTAATCATTTTATAGTTACTTAATAATTACCGCCTATCCGATTTGGTGGATGGGATAGCTTGAAATGAAATTAAAGTTTGTCTATGTTTAATCTCACATCAAATAAAATAAAATTAATTAATTAATAAAATGAAATTGACGCTCTGAATTTTAAATCTTTCAATTATTTTGAAATTATTCCTCTGTGGCTAATACCTACAAAATGGAAAGAACTATTTTAACTCATTTCTTTTTTATTTGACGTTTGATTTAATCAGACTCATTTTCTATGTTTTTTGAAACTCGGTCCTGTGATTATTTATGTCATTCGCTCGGATTACGGGTAGAAAAAATAACTAAACGTTCACAAGCGATGACAAAATGACAAGCATCGATTCTACAAAGAATAAAGAACATAACATATTCTTATTTTTATTCGTTATAATTATGCAAATGCTAACACATCCTGGGAATGAGAAAGACCCTATTCCGATTCGGCCATTCTAGTGATTGTAATGAAGTGTAATAATTCAATGTAATGACATAAAATTCTAACTGACCTATGTCTCTCATAGGAGATAATTAAGAAAAATAATATGATGGGTATTTACAGCAGCAACAGACAAACAAAAAAATATAAAATAATAATTATTTTGCTTCTACTGCTATTGTAAATATCTCGTCCTGGTAATAAACTCAGTCCGGTGATTATGGTGGTAATTGACCTATCATAGCGGAGCTATTTTTTATTTTATTTTTATTTACCATTAATTCTATTTCAGGCTTACTTATGGCCAAGATGTTAATACTCTGAAATACTTTACAACATGTGGTCTCCAAGAAGGATATGAACCGTTCTGCGTGTAAGTACATCTAATGCAATTATGTTAGTTAAATTGAACTACAGAGTCAATTGCAGAGAAAATTTGTTGTATTATAGTCCTTACCATTAGTAGTTATATTTCATGTACTCATATTATATTCCCTGTTATATGAAAGGACTATACGAGCAGAGTACTTCAAGACGAACCCGGTGATCGTATAGATAGCAATGACTTTGCGGATTCGATCCCCGCACAAGACAAACATTTGTGTGCATGAACATGTCTGTTTTTTTGTTCTGGGTGTTTTCTATTTATCATGTGTATATATTATATTAACAAGAAAAATGTATTTAAGTACATTTATCAGTTATCTAATATCAATCGTACAAACGTTCCTTAGTATGGGACTAGATGACGCTGAGTAAGTTGCCCAGAAATATTCATTTGTCTATTTACTTTAAAGTAATCTATTTTCTCTTAATATTTTAGGAACATGAAACGTGATGTCACTCACTGGTACACTAAAGATCAACCTATATTCGAAAATACTGATGAAATGGCTGACACAAGAATTGATGTTACTAGGATACCAGCTGGTTCAGGTATTTATTTATTTAAACTTTATTAACCACAAAATTACATAAGGCGGATTTAACGCTAAAAGCATTCTCTACATGTCAAAAGTAATTTATTGTATTGCATACTGGATTTTTACTATACTAAGTCCTATATACGTATTCGACATGCTGACGTGTTTTGGGAAACAAATCGTGCAAGTCCATTTACTTGTTCAGTTGATGACAGCTGGAACATAAAGTGGCAAATGACAGTCACTAATAATGCAATATTCCCTCTGATTTTTTTTTTTATATGAGAGGGGGGAAAACGAGCATGTGGGTCACCTGATGGAAATCAATCACCACCGCCTCTATTTGTACTATGCCACCGCCCATGGAGATCAGCAACACCAAAAGATCGCCGATCCGTTGCCAGCCTTTTAAGGGAATTAAATACTCTATTCTTGAAGGCTACTATGTCGTAATTGTTCGGAAATACCGCTGAGGGAAGTTGATTCCACAATTTCACCGTTCGTGGTATAAAATGACTTAGGAAACGTACTGCAGTTGATCGCCAATTATTAAGATGATATGGATGGAATTTTAATTTATGGCGAGTTTTACGATAGTGGAATTCATATCATTATTAGAGTTTTCCTCTTTACTATATCTCCTACAATGTGTGCATGTTTCTAAAAATGATTTTTAATTGAGTTTGTTTCTAACACAGATACACCTCCATGTCTAAAGATCTCCCACAATACGTTTGAAACTATGGAGAAAGCTAATTGGGAGTTCCTGAGGTTATCTCTTCCAGTTATATGCTATGCTGAGTTCATAGAGTAAGTATTGTTATGTTTTCTATCGACAAAGTGCCTAAATACCTTTCAACTTTTAAATAAGATCCGCAATCGATAAATTCATTTTAAATCTGTATTATAGTAACTCATAGCACTTCTTTTTCCGCTTGAGAGGCAAACGAACCAGCGTGTTGTTACTGGCAGATGATTTCTTTTTGTAAGACAAGTGTACTACAAATTGAATTTTATATAAAAACTTACTAGCTGGCCCGGCGAACTTCGTATCGCGTTTAAATATTTTTACGTTAATTTTTCCGAATTTTTAATAGTTATACGATAATAGTTATACGGGGCGGAAACAAATCGAACAAATCAAAGATCAACTATTATCAAATCTGTATGATTACACCAGTATAGGCTCGACATGTCCTATTTCTCTCCCACAAAAGCCCCTTTTGCTAGCCGGTGGGATGCACCATGTGCAAGTGAGGTTAGTTTTGGCTATAAAGATACCACTATTAACCAGACTAAGCCACACTCAATCCAAAATAACTTTATGTGGAACAGAATTATAAGTGCTTCTGTTTTGTAATTGAGTTAAAATCTATCCCATATCTCAAGTTGGATCAAACTGTATACGTGTGCAAAATTTGATTTAAATCGATTCAGTAGTTTCGGATTCCATCGTGGACAGACAACGTGACACGAAATTTTTATATATTAGCATTCTTATTTAGCATTTCTTAGCTATATGTATAATACATATAGCAAATATAGAAATAATTAATAATATAATATATGCAAGAATAATATAGAATTAATATTTTAACCCTTTTCCGGGCATCTACGCCAAACTTAGGCAAAATGAGCATTAAAAGTGAATAATAATAGGCTGACTAGATTATTTATAAGAAAAAAAAAAACTTGGTAATAAGTTTATCACACGTGACTAAGTATTTGCCTATATCCTGCCTTGACGAAGTATTTGCCTTATTTGTGGATATTATGGATGAATATAGAAATAATATGTGAAAACTTCGGCTTAGAAATTAATAATGTTTGGAAACAAATGAAAATTATTTTGCTTATGCCAATGAAAGGGTTATACGCCTAGTGGAATCATAATTTTCCCCATTTATGCATATTATGGCTGTGTGGTTTCCGGCAGCTAGAATAGAATCACTCCGTCTCTTCCCGTGGATGTCGTTCAAGGCGACTAAGTGAAATACATTACCAAACATCGATCAGGCCTCCCCAACCCGTCTGGCCAGCGTGGGGAGTGTAGGCCAAATCCTCGTTCTGTCCGGGACGGACGAGAGAGGGTCGTGCTCCTGTAGTGGAGATTAAAATAACCTGATGATGATGATGATGATGATGCATATTATGTTAAATTTGTAACAGTGAAGCAGAAAAAGCTCGTCGATGGATAGAAATTAAGGATCGACAGCAGATCCTCATGAAAGAAGCCACGGAATCGCAAATGCCTGCCCACATCGATCAGATCATGAGAAGTGGTTTTACTATGAATGACATTAAAGGTAATTAACAGATAAATGTGTTCTTATACAAAATGCATATAGCGCCATCTAGTCCTAATGTAACAAATCTTGTATTATGTGTATTAAATAAAAAGAATTGGTATATTTCTCATGTTCTATGTTAAATGTGAAGACATAAAATCGTATTTCCTAAGTATTCACATTCACATGCGGCCATCATTTATCCGAAGAAAAGAGTTTAGTTAGTAAGTAGTGCTGAAAAAAGGTTTTCATCTGAGACTTCCAGATCTGATTTTATGTCGTTTGCATTCATCCATTGACAGATCCAAATAGATCAAATTTATCAGTTTATCTAGGAGACACCTTATCATTTTCACATATATTGCAAACAAATTCAAAATTTTGCATGCATCCCATATATAAGGTGTCTGGGAGTTTCTTGGGGAACTTTTTGACTTCCTATCTAGACCATGAAATAATAACTTTTTTGTTGATCTGTGTGGGTATTATATGAATAAATTAATATGTATCTTAATAAGATTTTTTTTTATATAATTTGTTGTAAATACTTATTGTAAGCTACGTTTTTTTTTTAAATTCCTCTAGTGGGCAGCATCTTTTATAGATCATTTTTTTTAATATTCGGTAATATCAGCACTAGATGCGCTGTATTTAAATATTTACTATCATTGTTCTAAATTACCTATGTAAATATTAACTGTAATTAACATTAATTTCTTTAGTCAGTTATACTTAGTTACTTTTTCTAAGTTATTATTTTGTCTTAATCTAACAATTTAATCTTTAAAATGAAGAATGTCCAGTCTTATTATTTATTACTTTGCTCTTTTCTAACGTATGCACGACCCCAAGCTTATTTTCTTTTTTTATTCCCTGGTAAATCAAAGGTCTTCACTATGATGAGAACCAAGAAGAAGTTCCTACTTCGAAGATGAAACGGCAACCCTCTCGACCTCCACGGAAAGGATCCATTACTAGAGGCGTCACTATACAGAATTATAATTTACAACCAGGTTTCAACATAAAGTTTGGATTTTACAACGCTCTTCATATTTTCTTGGTGTCATTTGATGCATGATCTAATTCGATAATTCAAATTTAGATCTGTCATTTCTAATAGACAATAACATACAAAAAAAACTTTATTTTCATGCTCTGATAATTCTTTCATGATCAATAATATCTATATATTTTAGAGGCCTATATCTAACTAATAAACATTTACATATATTTTCCATTTTTATCTACTTTAGCAGTATTATTCTATTTATTTATCTTTACTTACAACTATCATTACAGGTTAGACCTAATGCGATAGTGCAGCACAATTTCCATTACGAAATGACAATAAAGTTATGCCCTATAAGAGATCACACATGTTGCTACCTTTGTGAATTCACTCAGAGCACGTGAGAAAAGATCTAGTTCTGTACTTATTAGTTTAAGAGTGCGGAGAGCGCTTGATACCGGTGCTTCCTTCATCAGACTCGTTCTGCCGCGCGGCACCGCGAACAGCGGGGGTCTCTATTAAAACAGATATAATTCACTGCTTTCTACTCATTTGTTATATGTTTACGACAAAATATATATAACGTAATAAAAATATTGATAACATAGACGAATACATCAAAACCTTCATAATGTAAACATGACAAAAATACATATACCTATTTACTTCAAGAGCGGTGCATAGTAGTATATTGAAAATAATATTTCAGCTTCATATCATTTCAATATTCTCAGAACTTTTATAGTATACCTACCTATTTATGTATAAAAACTGTCGTCACTGTCGACGTATAATTTTCAAGCTTTAAAGTGTTTCTAATTCATCTCTCAAGCTATGTTAAAATTTACTTTCATGTATGTGTTTTAGTGGCTACTGGCAACTTAGAACGTGCTTGTATTAATGATATTGTAATCACAATACTTTGCAATAATATTTTGGTTATATATTATATTCATAAGTACATATTCTAGTGGAATTGTCACTGACAATTAACTCATATTCATTATTCCAAATTCTTCTTTCGATACAATAAATACTTAAAAAAGATAAAATTAAATAAATACGTTTAAATTAAAAGATAATTATTATGTTGTAGAATATTGTCTTTAGCTTTTATATTGACTGGTTGTCATGATCATTAGCATGATTTTGCCGCCCGCAGCCTATCGTGACGCCATACGGAGATGTTATATTTAATGTTTACTGTATACATTTTTATTATAAACTTTATTTTCATATACAGGGCAGGTAAACGGAATGCATCGTTCGACAAGTGAAGCTGAAATGGCGAAATATGAACTAGGAGCTCAGACATTGAGTCCTGATGATAAGAAAGATAAAAGAGGTCGATCGCCTTTCAAGTAAGTAATATAATCTTTTATTTTGCTTTGCAAGGACTATTTTATTAAAGAGATATTAAATTATTAGACATATCTCGAGCGAGATATGATGAGCTCGGTGGCGTAGAGGTCAATGACGCGGCTCCCACACCAACGCTCGTGGGTTCGATTCCCACATAGGATAAACATTTGTGTGCATGAACATGTCTGTTTGTCTTAGTCTGGGTGTTTTCTATGTATCATAAGTATGTATTTACAAAAAAAAAATGTATTTACGTATGTTTATCAGTTGTCTAGTACTCATAACACAAGCTTCGCTTACTTTGGGGCTAGATGGCGCTGTGTAATTTGTCTGACAATATTTATTTATTATTTATTTATTTATCTATTGAGACAATGGTTTACCCTCACTATGACTTCACTAGATTTACTGACCCAGGATCCCCATTTTGACACTACTTTAAAATTTCACCATCATTTTGCGAAATTCTCGATAATATAGTTGAGACTTTCATATAACTCTGGAAACTAGAAAAATATTAATAAAACATATCTTTCGAGTTTCTTTATAACCAAAGATTTAAAAAAATTTGAATACATGCATATAAAAAAAACATTGTCTTGTACCGAGCCAGTGATCTCACCATACGCGGATAAACCATTTCTGGTTTTTGCGAATGGTCGAAGTCTTTTTAATGATTATTATTAATATTTTGGATAAATAAATAAAAAAAAAACACAAACGTAATAGGTAACAAAAGTCAATTATTTGGTGCGTTCACTAATTCATTTAATTCTGCAGATTCTTCAAAAGCAAACGCGGTGAGAGCGGCGAACGCGGCAAGTCTCGTAAATCGAAAACTCCTGATCCATTCAGCGATACAGAAGTATCTCCTGAACGATCAAACATGAGGAGGCCTAACCCACAAATTAGGGTTTCCCAGGTAGGTTTCCCAATAGTCACCTACTATGAACTGAATGTGGTTTTGGTCGTGTTATACCCAAATAAAAGTTTTTGTAACGTATTTTGAAAATCCACCAATACAACTGCATTAAAACAATGTACATATTTGGCTATCAAAATTTATTGAGAATTAAAATTGAGAATTTTTGTTTGAAATTTATTGTAAAAAAAAATGGTTGGTTTCTTTTTATAATTTTGTGTTTGTGATATATATTTTTAATCTCCCTGAATATGCGTGTATTATTTACTTGAACCTTAATTTTATTATTTCATTAAAAAAGATTACGGGACTTTCCCCTCCATCCCTCCTTTTTTTGTTTTTTTTTTGTTTTTGTGTGAATCCGAGTTTTGTTTGTTTTTTTTTCCAAAGGCGAATCAAAGGTATCACGACATGCTACCCAGAACTAGCAAGGCCAATTTGTATGGGAGTCAAGGCGGCCTTAATGTAAGTTTAATTACGTTATGTTAATTTTCTGCATATATTACTTTTCTATTTGACGAGTTCGGTGGTCAAATATGATACTTCGAATGGTACAATTGCTACTTGTCGTGGGTTCGATCCACGCAACAGATAAATATTTTTTGTGCATGGTATTCATGCATCTGTATGTATTAATTTGGGTGTTTTCTTTGTATTTCCAAAAAAAAAAACAAGTCGGCATAAACCCATAATCATCCTACTTGATATTGGGAATACTCCCATTGGGATACGAGTCTCTCCTCAATCGAAGGGGTTTAGAGCATACACCACCACGCTGCCCAACTATGGGTTAGCGGAGGCCAGTGTTTTCAAGCCGCCCAAGGCCACTGACTTCTAGTGACAACAGCCGGGACTGGCCGCTTAACGTGCCATCCGAATAACGGAGGAGGAGGAGCTTGACATAAACAAACCCATCCATAGACATGATGATGATGATGACGTCATCATGATGATGACCACAGTCTGTCTATAGACCCTTAATATTTATTATAGTCATACTTCGGTCTTTGGCTTTAGACATTTGAGTCATACGCACTACGCGCATGTGGCTTTGACTATGACGATAGTGATTAACTGGCTTTACAAATGTCTCTTTATGCGTAGTTATGGTATTAAATAATCAATAAAAAACATTGTTCCTTACAGACGAACTTAACAATGGCAACACCGACCCAAGATCGTAAGCAGATGACTACAAGCGTATTGTCTGCAGCCACGACAGAAACTGTTGGCAACGAGATCTTTGATGCTGAGTGCCTGAAACTTATCAACGAATATTTCTATGGTGTGAGGTCAGTCACTGATGAGATTAGAGAGAAAACATAACAGAGATTTTTTGATTGGTCTATCTAGCGATCTTTTTTCCTTATACTACGTCGGGTGGCAGACTAGCATACGGCCCGCCTGATCTGAAGCGTTTACCGTAGCCATATTAACGGTCGCAACATAAAATATCGCTGGCGCACCGCCACCCCCGTTGCCATCGCAGCATCTCGTTCCCTTCTGGTGACATCACTCACTCGCATGAACACAACAATCCTCATTTACATCTGGGGTGTAAGTGGTTTATTAACATCTTTGAACCAGCCAACTTCACCTGCAAGTGGTGCCCGCTGCTGACTAACAAACGGAGCTCTGGCGAAAAGAGAGGTAAAGAGCGTAATTGTAAGTTTTAACTGGAATTTGCTTAAAGCCCTTGTAACCGTGAAAGTTTTACACATACACCTTTTAAAGCAGCAAAAAACTTTCAGGAGTTTTTAATAATGTGGTGTACTTGCTTAAATAATATTAGATCACATTTTTCAAAGCTTCCATTTATCAGATTTGGTATGGTCAATCTATTAGTTTGCAGTTTTTTTTAATAGTCGATTCCATTGTCATAATGCGACGAGCCCGGTGGTCGAATGGCTAGCTATGGCCACTTTGACTCCGAGGTCGCGGGTTCGATCCCCGCACATGACAAACATTTGTGTGCATGAACATATCTGTTTGTCTTGGGCTGGGTATATTCTATGTATTAAAAGTATGTATTTACAAAAAAGAAATGTATTTAAGTACATATACCAGTTATTTACCCATAGTACAAGCATTGCTTAGTTTGGGACTAGATGGCGGTGTGTAATTTGTCCAGGAATATTTATTTATATAATATAAAAGCCTTAAAGTTTACTTTTAATAATGATATGTTCCAGAATATTCCCCGGTCAAGACCCCACCCACGTTTACATCGGCTGGGTGACGACGCAGTACCATCTCCACTCGAAAGACTTCAACCAGGGGAAAGTCATGAAGTCATCAGTCATCATTACCGATGATTACGACAGAGTTATTGAGAGGTCAGTCCTTCAGTTACGAATATTGGTAGTGCAATGGAATCTTATCGGATTCAGCCAAATGGCAAACAAGCCTAATGGTGAAAGTAGCTTGTATAATCATCCCACTGTGATATGGGATACGGGTCCATCCTCAATCGAAGAGGTTTAGAGCGTACTCCACCACGCTGCTCAACTACGAGTATCGGAGGCCAGTATTTTCAAGCCGCCCAAAGAATTATAGCGACAACATCCGGGACTGGTGGCCAAAACTTTGGATTTAAAAAATCAAAATTTTTCATTTTCAATCAGGTGTCAAATAATTAATAAAAATTATTGAATATTGCATATCCATTCCAATCCCTATCCCTACTTAATATTATAAATGTGAATGTGAGATTGTTTGTTACGCTTTCACGCCAACACTACTCAACCTATCATCATGAAATTTTGTATACATTTTTTCAAAAGTATTAGGAAGGATTTAAGATACATTTTATTTAAAAAAAATAAACGCGAACGAAGCCGCGCGTGGAAGCTAGTATACCATAAAAGCTAGAAAATAGTACACATGTCTCACTTTATTGTGGTGTTAGAAAGAAAGAAAGAAAACACATTTATCTTCACGTTACACAGCAACAAACAAGTTAAACAGACACAATTAATACATAAGATTCAAAGCACTGTGCAATGTCTCAAAAATGGTCCCAACACAGTATAAAAACCGAAATCTGTAGCAGACTCGGCACTGATTTTCAGTTAGGACAAAAGGTTAGTGACGGAGTATTGCACTCCAAGATTTAATTTTATGATATAAGAATAAAATAATAAACATAAACAATGTTATAGTTTGCCTTGTCTTTTCTTATTTTAGTGTCAATCGCCAGTCGTGCTACGTGGTACGAGCTGATGAGCTGTACAATGAAGTGATGGCTGAAGCAACCGGCAAAGGTGCATCGCAGGGCATGTTCATTGGTTGCTCGGTTGACACATCCACTGGCACCGTCTCCTTCACCTGCGAGGGAAAAGATACAAGCTTCAGATTTAAGGTTACTATCAGTGACATAGCTTATCTAGAACAGACATTCCCAACCGGTGGTTCGCGGACCATCAGCGGTCCATGAGAGGTAAATTTTGGTCCGTGATACAAACTTATAATGAAATTAAGCACTATTATACGAAACACTCAAATCTCGAGTTATAGAATAATGGGTTCATATGATAGCAAAAACCTCGTAGTCGTCCGCGAACACAAAAAGGTTGGGAACCACTGCGCTAGATGGTCCCTGTGCCAAAATTTGGTGGAGGTGGAGGGCCCTTCTAACTGTGTATACGTTTTCCGAGTTTCGGCATCAATTTCCTAACTTACAGCAGAAGAATGAATTATCATACTAAGTAATTCCAATTATTAGAAGAGCATTTTAGTGTTGTATTACCAGCAACAAACGGTGTTTCCAGCTGTATTGTAACATGAAATCGAATTCTACTATCATCTATATATCATGGATGCATAACTCAAGATTTCTCGAAAGGTGCGGAACCCTGGGGTTCCGTAGAAGGGCTACAAGGGTTCCGTGATCGTCCAAAAAATAACAAAACATTAGTCGAAAAAAAAATACTTTAAGTTAGGCCCTATATAATAATTATGCTGTTAGGGTTCTGCTAGGAAAAGTATAATCAATTAGGGTTCCGTGTCAACAAAAAATTGGGAACCTCTGATCTAACTTAAATTTAAACGCATATATATATATTTATTATTTATATATGTATATTTATTATTTTTATAAAGGTAAAAATAAATATTATTTCTTCACTACAGATGGAGCCAGAATCCAAACTCTTCCCAGCAATATTTGTAGAAGCAACTTCCAAGGAAATCCTTCAGATTGAATTGGGAAGATCAGCCACAAGTCTTCCGCTCAGTGCTGCAGTACTACCTACCAGTGATAAACACGTCATTCCACAGTTCCCGCCAAGATTAAAAGTGCAATGTCTCAAACCCCACCAATGGGCTAGGGTAAGTAGCGCATTATCATCCCATACACACCCCACTTCTTGGCCTCCATCAATTAAATGGATTTGGTGTGTACCACGCTGTTCAATTGTGTGTTATAGCAAGCTAGTTTTTTTTACACAACCTTGGAATCATTTTAGTGTTGCTATTAAATAATGTTTTGCAGATTTTCCGTGTAGAGCTCGGCGGAATCGTGTTAATCTATTCGAAAACGTAAATCAGGCAACGTCGATCGTAGCCTATCTGTGAACGCGCAAGTAATACTCTATATACAAAACAAAAAGGTTAACCAATCTTTTTTGTTACAAATCACGAATGATTTGTAACAAAAGTGGTGGAGTATACTCAAAACCCCTTCGATTGAGGGGGGCCTCCCAGGAATGTTCCCAATAATTTTCAATGGCTTTTGTCTAACAGTGAGATGATCATCATCTGTGAAATGGAAGTACTTGCCAGTTGGGCTCGTCATACCACTGTGCTCTTCTATGATGAATACGTATATTTGGGGTGTAAGTGGTTCATCAAGATCTTTGAACCAAAGCCAACTTCACCTGCACGTAGTGCACCCTGCTGACTGACAAACGAAGCTCTGGCGAAAAGAGAGGTAGGGAGCGTAATTGTAAGCTACCCGACTGGGGAATGTACCTCCACCTCACAGAATACCGCAGCCAAATAACAATTCCCTTGAGGGTTGTTGTGTTCCTGCGAGTGAGTGAGGTCACCAGAAAGAAAGGAAGGAGATGCTCTGGTGGCAGCGGGGGTGGCGGCGCGCGAGCAATATTTTATGTTGCAAGCGTTAATATGGCTGCGGTAACCGCTTCACATCAGGCGGGCCGTATGCTTGTCTGCCACCCGACGTAGTATAAAAAAAAAATAAAAAAAATACGTGTATTCTTGACATAAAATTTAAGATTACAATATATTACTTTGTAGGTACCAAATCAATCTTTACAAGTACACGCACTCAAATTGTCTGACATCCGTGGTTGGTCTATGTTGTGTGAAGATGCTGTATCTATGTTGGCTCTTCATATACCTGGTGAGTTAAAATATGTATACTTGTTTGTAATATTGTATTACAGATGCTTGTACATGTTCTATATGTCTATATAATAACATCTATGTCATGTCATGTATGCCATATTAATTGTAAAAAGAAAGAACAGTTAATAAATTGACAATCATTGTAATGGTCGTAGTAAATACACTAAGAACTATAAATGCACTTGAGAAGCTGGCCTTATTTAACTAATTTTCAAAATTTGAAGAACCATGGCCTTTAATTTGTATTAGCAGTAAGGGCCAAAGGCTATAGTCTTTATCCGCGTGATTAGTTTATGTAAACGATGTATATTTTACTATAATATTTATTCTCTCTATCTAATATTTATTTGCCTTTTGTGGTATATAAAATGCAAATAAATTTTCTTTCATTTCAGAGGAAGACCGTTGTATAGATATTCTGGAGTTGATCGAGATGGATAAACTTCTGAGTTTCCATTCGCACACACTGACTCTTTATGCGGCATTGTGTTATCAAAGTAATTACCGGTAAGTTTTTCATTCCCGAAAAACATAATATTGTGCTTCTTTTAAAAACTTATTGTAAATTATTTTGATGAAATTAATAACATATTATAAATTTGACTGACGAGCTCGGTGGCGTAGCGGTCAATGACGCGGCTTCGACACCAACGCTCGTGGGTTCGATTCCCACACAGGACAAACATTTGTGTGCATGAACATGTCTGTTTGTCTTGGTCTGGGTGTGTTTTATATGTATCATAAGTATGTATTTACAAAAAAAAATGTATTTACGTATGTTTATCAGTTGTCTAGTACCCATAACACAAGCTTCGCTTACTTTGGGGCTAGATGGCGCTGTGTAATTTGTCAAAAAAAAAAACAACTTAATTTGTTTGATGTCAAACTATTCGCATTCACAAGATACAGGTGTTGTAGCATGCCCAATAACTCACTACTTACTGAATTTCGCATTGGAAGTGATGAATTCACTTCTAATTTCAATAAAATCTTTTTATGATAAATCATAAATTATCTTGCTACATATGAAAATATTTTTCAATTCAATTCATTTATTATAATTACAATACATTATTGTGTGGGAAAACATTCGGCAAATTGTCATAATTAAGATTCAATTAAAATAATACTTAATATGTAAGGTGTTGCAAGCATCCACAGGCTGACTTGACCAATTACAATAAGTAAATCGCATGCTTATTTATCACCTTAGAAGAAAAAAAAAAATTGAGGAGGTGCGCCACCAATATTTTAGAGCCAAATCTAGCTTCCACTTGCACGTGGTGCACGTAGCAAACGTAGCTCTGACAAATGACATGTTATCTTACATAAAATCACAGTCAAACCCCTGAACCCTCGAGGGTTGTTATGTTACTGTGAGTGAATAATATTAGTCATAGAAAGTGACAACACACGAAGTATACTCTTTGTACTGCAAGCGTCCATGGTATGATAACAAAAAAAAATGTTACTTAATTCTTGATTCCTCTAAATTTTCACTCAGAACGAAAAAAACCTATGCCACTGGGTTCCGTGTTAAAATTAATTAAAGTTGATTAAAACATTTTAATAAAATAAGATATTTAAATAAACCATAACATTCATTAAAATAAGACGGTTGAATTAACGCAATCATGCATAAGGGCATTTTCATACCGCATATTAAAGGTATTTACATACAGTCAGCCTTAGCCGGTGCAACCTGGTCCAAACGTCAGGCAAAAATTAAGGTATGTAAATACCCTTATGCGTGATCGCGTTAATTCCCGTCGTTATTTTTCATAATTCATGCTATGCGAAAGTTATTATAACCATAACATTCATTTCAGGGCTGCTCACGCACTATGCCAACATGTGGATCAAAAACAATTGCTGTACGCAATCCAATCTCAGTACATGTCGGGGCCGCTACGACAAGGATTCTACGATTTACTTATAGCTTTGCACCTGGAATCACACGCTACCACTATGTAAGTATGTTGTGATCTTGACCATGACACATCCCAACAACTCCATTAAAATGTAGCGGCGTGAATTACTACATAAACAAAGAGGTCTGTGCAGAGCATGAATGAAAGTGTGTGCTTTGGGCGCCATACAAACTGTTCCAGATTCGTCGAGAGATGACGTGAGGTCTATATGAGAGAGCGGTAGGTAATAACGGGACGGGGGCCCACCACACATTCCCACTACTGTGTCTTCTGTGTAGTCAGTATTAACAGCGGCGACCGCCAAAAAAGGCAATGAACAATGAAGTCCATTGCAGTCCAGGGGGTAAAACTACGGGGGATAACTACTAACTTTATATTACTAACTGACCCGGCAAACGTTGTTTTGCCATATAAGTTTAAGGGTAGATGGTAGAAGGGTGAAAAATTAAAGTTGTATTTATTTTTCAATGCTAGATCATAATAAAATAAAATAAAAATTAAGGGTGGGTATCATTCAGGGGTATGAAAAATAGTTATATATATATGTTGGCCGATTCTGTTTCTAATTCTCCTCCGAAATGGCTCGACCGGTTTTCGTTAAATTTTGTGTGCATATCGGGTAGGTCTTACTACCCGATATGCACACAAAATTTCACGAAAATCGGTCGAGCTATTTCGGACGAGTTTAATTACAAACTCCGTCACACGAGAATTTAATATATTAGAAGATTTATTTAATTCGTTTTCTTTTCTGTACAGGGAAACGTGTAAGAATGAATTCGTTATTCCTCTCGGCCCTGAACTAAAGATGTTATATGAAGAGCCTGTCATGGGGCATAGTCTACGGTCGTTGCAAACTGAGAGCGTGCGTCCACAGATGAAAATGACTGACATTGCGTAAGTAGTTTCTATACCATTTTGATAGCAAACACAGAATTTACTTATTTACTAATACTTGTTTAGTGGTGTAATACTTAATAGTTAGATGGCGCCACACCGCGACTACACAGCAGAAAATATAAAATGTATAAATTCGTCCCCATCACAAACCTTCCTGGTAGCTGAGTTGGAAGAGAACTCGGCCGGTTATTACTAGTTAACCGGGTGCACAAAATTATACATTTTTTTTATACTACATTGGGTGGCACACAGGCACACAGAAACCATCGCAACACGAAATATCATTGAGTTTACCAGGAAGAAAGTTGCAAAAATGTATAATTTTCTTCCTGGTAAACTCAATCACTTGTAGGAACACAACAAATATCAAGGGAATTGTTATTTGGCTGCGGTATTCTGTGCGGTGGAGGTAATTCCGCAATCGGGCAGCTTACAAATACGCTGTAACCTCTCTTTAACCAGAGCTTCATTCCCTAGTCGGTAGGGCGCACCACGATCAGGTGAAGTTGGCTTTTGATTTTTTTTCATACTACTAAAGTGGCAAACATGTAAAGCAGTTACTGAAGCCTATGAACTTATTTGGCTGCAGTATTCTGTAAGGTGGAGGTACTTCCCCAGTCGGACAGCTTAAAAACCTCTCTTTTCGCCATAGCCTCGTTTGTCTGTCAGCAGGGTGCACCACGTGCAGATGAGGTTGGTGGCTTGGCTTTGATTCAAAGATGTTGATGAACCACTTACACCCCCCATAAACCCCATGGTCCAGTCAATCAGGGGCACAAATTTACAGAACATCATGTTTTCTTTTTACCTATTTTCAGTGAGAGTATAACAGACATCAGCAACCTCTACTCGCCATATTTCCCGCTGGAGGTGGTTCGAGAGTTCGTGATGCAAGCTTTGGCTGAAGCCGTTGAGACGAATCAGGTTCACAATCGGGACCCGGTTGGTGGCAGCAATGAGAATCTATTCCTGTTAGTACCACTTGTGTTTAAATCTATGAGATATGAAGTTGACGAACTCGGTGGTCAAATGGTTAACAATCACAAGACAAACATTTGTGTGCATGAACATGTCTTTTTGTCTTGGTCTGGGTGTTTTCTAAGTAATCTACGTACGAATGTATTAAAAAAAATGAATTTAAGTACATTTACGAGTTTTCTAGTACCTATAGCACAAGCTTTGCTTAATTTGGGACTAGACGGCTCTGTGTAAATTATCCAGAAATATTTATTTATTTAAATATTTAAAATCTACAAACGAAGTGCAAGATTACACAACGTGTTTGAAAAACTCGAAGTTACTGAAAAAGTTGATACTGTTGATTGTTGGCACCCGGTGGAACATTATTATATAAAACACTTGTACTGCTCCATGTAATTATATTCAATTTTACCGACCGGTTTCGCCGCTAAGGTATTATCAACGTTAACAGATGGTAATTGTTTTTCGAAGTTACTTATTGTATGCTTATATGCATTGTTTTCAGGCCACTCATAAAGCTGGTGGACCGTCTATTACTAGTGGGTATGATGAGAGATGAGGATGTTGAAAAGCTGCTAATCATGACCAACCCTGAGACTTGGGATCCTACTTTTGACAAAGGTAAAAATTTTCTTCTTCTTTGTCGCTTCACTCTTGCCAGAGTGGTCTTGGTTATCATGATGAGGCAGCAGACAGGACTCGCCTCACGAGTATCGCATAGTACCTGCTGGTCGTCAATCGGGTGCATTCGTGTACCGGGGTTAACGTTGACCATAACCAGTCCATAGATGGGTTTACTTATCTCGACCTCTTCCGTGCTTCGTGCTTAACAGTCGTTAAGTCAAGTCAGTGGCCTTTAGGCGGCTTGAAAACACTGGACTCCGCCAACTCGCAGTTGAGCAACGTGGTGGAGTATGCTCTAAACCCCTTCAATTGAGGGAAGATCCATATCCCAGCAGTGGGATGAATAGGATGAATGTATAGGGTTGACGACGACGAAAAATGATACCCGTTCTTTTTTCAGAGGGCAAAGATGAACACAGAAAAGGTCTTCTACACATGAAAATGGCGGAGGGTGCCAAACTCCAAATGTGTTACTTACTTCAGCACTTGAATGACATACAGCTCAGGCACAGAGTGGAAGCTATCATCGCTTTTGCACATGATTTCGTTGGTGACCTACAGACTGATCAACTAAGGTATTTATCTTTAAAAGGTTATTCGTGACAGTACGGGCCATGGCCCGTCCATCTTGCTAGTGTCAGACCAAATGCGATCTTTCGCCTTCCACATCCAGCCGCTTCCAGTTTCTTGACGTCATTAAACAATGTAGACTGAGGGCGTTTAACGCGCGGTCTCCACTCTAAGGCTTGGCGCAAATGGGCCACCAACCACAGCCACCGGTGGCTGTCGCGCGCTACCGCCACTTTTGTAACAGTGGCTGAAGCGCGCGACAGCCACCGGTGTTCGGAAGTCACCACATTTTATAACCCTCTCGCAGCTCTTGTCTTACGACGGATTCCGACACGGAAAATTTGCTCGGGCTATTATTAATACGCAGACGACGTAGACGACGCCGTCGCCACCTATATTTTTTTTTTTTTTTTTTTTTTTATTTTATTTTATGAGGAAGACCAACAGCTTTAAAATATATATAAGTATTTAACATTATAGTTTACAACGGAGCCAATTACAGGTCCTCACAATTAGAATTGACATAAGGTATATTAAAGTTGAACACTAATAACACGCCAGAGTTACAAAAAAAAATCATCTCTCAGATTAAACATTAAGTTGTAAGTAATAAAAAATAAATATATATGATAGTACAGTATGCACTCAGAGTAAATTAATACTTATTTAGACTATCAATCATACATTACGATGTACACGACTATGACACGAGTTACTATTTAAGTTACTGGAGCAAGTGAGCATAAAGCAATCGCTTTGCTTTTGTTATGCTTGTAGTGAACAAATCTATGTCGACAGTTTTTGAAACTTTATTAAACCTATTGCATGCACGCAAAATAAATGCATTTTGCCGATAATTAGTTGACACAACCGGAATGTGGAGAAGGGGATTGAACCTAAGTATTCTAGAGGGAGTGTTTAACTTGAGTTTGGCGAGGAGTTCGGGGGAGTCGACTACACCAGACGCTATCTTTAACAGATAAGCTAGATCAGCAACATCCCGACGTATATTCAAGGGTACCAGGTGATGCACTTTACACATATCCAGGTAGTTTTGAGAGCTGTAATTCAATTTTAGGCGGTAACATAAGAATTTAATAAATTTTCTTTGAATTTTTTCAATACGCTCAATATATATATTATACATGGGGTTCCAAACCTGCGAGCAATATTCGAGATGTGTACGTACGTAAGTACAGAATAAAATTTTTAAGGTTTTAATATTCTTAAAAGATGATGAGCATCTTAATACAAATCCAAGTGCCTTAAGTGCCTTCGACACTATTTTGTCAACGTGATTATCAAATATTAATTTAGTATCGTGATATATTCCCAAATCCCGAACAGATGTGGAGCGCTGTAGATATTGTTGTTTAAGCGTGTATGTCGTCGGAATTATGTTTTGTTTCCTCGCGTATGTAACTACACAGCACTTCGATGGGTTGAGGTCAAGACTATTGCGAGCATATAGTTCAAGACGTGAAATATCAGCTTGAAGAGCGGATGCATCGGATTGAGATGATATTGTAGAGAATATCTTCATATCATCCGCAAAACAGAGAAGATGAGATGATAGAAGGCAGTTATGTATATCATTAATCATAATATTGAAAAGAAGAGGCCCGAGCAGTGAACCTTGAGGAACTCCACTAGGTATGAATACCCAGCTGGAAATATAGTTTTTCACAACGACTGCTTGTGACCTATGGTCTATATATGATGAAAACCATCTCAACAGATCACCGCTGATTCCTATGGCTTCTAGCTTATGTCTAAGTATAGTGTGATCTATCCGATCGAAACATTTAGAATAATCGGTATATATAACGTCCACTTGCCCACCAGCGTCCATTGCCCCTGTCAGATGGTCATTGAGGAGCACAAGGTTTGAAACGGTTGACCTACCGCTGAGGAAACCATGTTGAAAGGGACTAAAAGAATTTTTCAACGCCGGATATAACTGATTATATATTATACGCTCAAATACTTTAGCTAATAAACACAGTTTAGAAATTGGTCTGTAATTAGTGACGTCAGTTTTAGGCCCTTTTTTATGGACAGGAGTAATGAACGCAGACTTCCATATCTCCGGAACAATGCCCTCACTTAAAGACTTTTTAAATAGCAAAGTAACAGGGATTGATATGGCATCAGCGGTAGCTATGAGAAACGAGGCTGGCAAGTTATCAGGTCCGGCCGATTTTGATGTGTCAAGCGACGATAAATATTTCCTCACTTCGTCTAGGTTGATTTTAATATCGGAAATGTATGAAGCCGGGGTGGCTATAGGTATATTAGAATGTGAGGATGTAGTGGGTTGCGAAAAATTCGAAAAAAAATAAGATGAAAATGCATCGCAAAACCCACTGCCTGTATTGGCTTGTACATTGTTGTATTTGAGGCTACTTGGAATAGCGCTCGACTTATTATTATTTTTTGACTTTAAATACGTCCAAAAGTACTTCGGGTTCTTAGCAATAGATTTTTCAACTTCATTCAAATAAGCTTGATGACACGTTTTTTCAAGATGTTTTACCCTATCACGCAGTAATTTAAATGTCTCCAAATCCGCGCGGTTCCCGTAGGTATTATATTTTCTAAAATATTTATTTTTCTCTTTAATCACTTTAATCAAAGCTCTAGAGTACCACACAGGGAACTTTTTACTTGTGGTTTGTACAGTGGGAATATGTTTTTCAATGAGTGAATTGATAAAGTTATAAAAATACGCGACAGCGTCTTCGACGGATTTGTTAGAAAATTCATAATCCCAGTCAACTTTCAAAATTTCAGAGTTGATTTTATTGTAATCGCCTTTATAAAAAAGGCGTTTTATAAATGGCGCCGGCCGTAGGTAGTCAACGGTAATAAAATCAACGTTAATTAATAGTGCATTGTGTAGGGGATCGATTGGTACTAGTGGGTCAAGACTCTCTGTTACTTTAACGGTGTCATTAGAAAGCACTAAATCCAAAATTCTGCCTTGATTGTTTAATACGCCATTATATTGGGCGTCAGTAAGTAAGTATTCGTCAATTCAATATTCGGTACATCTAACTTTAACTGGGCCTACAATATAACATAACTTGCATTTCGATAATCTACAGACATCTAGTAAAGTGTTTTAGACGTAGGACGTCTAACGGTTAACTGCGCGGAGGGTGAAGCAGCGCGACAGTGGCGGGTGGCTTGTGAGGCCTGCAGCGACCACAGACCACAAGTGGCGAGTCGCGGACACTGCTGTAGTGAGTGGGCGCCACCGGCCACACGTGTGCGGCGAGTTTCAACAAAATGTATGAAAAAGCGCGTTAACTGCTAGTCGCTGGCCACCGGTGGCTGTGGTCGGTGGCCTGTTTGCGCCAAGCCTAAGACCTTCCTTTCCATCTGCCATAGGCAGAATTGGCCCGAAAAGTGTCTGTTTCGGTTAATAAATCTAATTACAATAATATTATTAAAACTCGCGTGAGAAATCACAGTAAAGTAATTTAATAAATTAAACGGGTTTTTTCGTAGAAGCCGAGTACTTTTGATTTCAAACGGAGATCTTCATCAAGGCGAATATCCTGACGCGCACTCGCTTTCTCTACCACGGCTATGAGAGGATAAGAGTCTTCTACTTTATCTTTCCCTTCTTCGCGATAGACGGAGTGCGCGTTCTGATACGAAGAAGTTAGAGTCTTCGAAGGACTTCGAAGACTTCACCCCCCCCCCCCCCCCCTTCGTCGCGATAGAGGGAGTGAGTTCGCGTATGGTCATTTGCCCTGACAACGATCCCGACAATTTTCGGCGATTGTGGAACAAAAGGCTGGCCGCATTAACACGCTGTATGGCGAAGGAAATATTTTGCCCTAGATATTGGCCAGCCAGCATAAATGTAATGAATTTGAAACTGAAACTTTTAGGTGTAACATAGTGTTCACATTTACAGACGTTATACGGAAATCAAGCAGTCAGATTTACCTAGTGCTGTTGCCGCCAAGAAGACCAGGGAGTTCCGTTGTCCACCCCGAGAACAGATGAACGCTATATTAAGTAAGATATCGTTTTATTACCCTATTGCATAAAAATTAACGATATATTAAGTAATACCTATATAGTTTTGTTATACTATTTTTGATATGAGAGGGGGGGGGGGGGGGGGCAAACGAGCGTGTGGGTCACCTGATGGAAAATGGAAAGAAATCAATCACCACCGCCCATCGAGATCAGCAACGCCAAGGGGTCGCCGATCCGTTGCCAGCCTATACTACTTCCTTTCTTTCTAGTTATCTCACTCACTCGCGAGAACACAACAACCCTCAAGGGAATTGTTATTTGGCTGCGGTATTCTGTGAGGTGGAGGTACTTCCCCAGTCGGGCAGACTAAAAATACGCTGTGCCCTAGACCAGAGCATCGTTTGTCAGTCAGCAGGGTGCATCTAAAGAAATAAAAAAAATTATAACATTTGCGTAGATAAAAAGTTTCCATAATAAGTGGGTTTATTAGAGAATTTTTGTGTTTTATTATTTCTAATTATTCCCTAATATTAAGTTTTAGTCCTTTGTCTGTCGTGTGTAGTATTTTGAACATCAGCTTATAGAAACAACCGTCCAGAAAAGTCGCTGAACATCTTATAAACGAAGGACAAAATTTATTCCGCAATAATTCATAACAAAATACTGCGCGTGCCGGCCGGCAGTAGTTTGCATTGTGTAGATCAAATTGCCTGCAATATTTTTTTACCTAGTTTGTTCACCAATGTTGTCATATTTTAATTATTCGCCCCTATTTATAGGTTTCAAACATATGGAAGAGGAAGACAAAGAGAACTGCCCGTGTGGCGAAGACCTTATAGCAAGAATGAACGAGTTCCATGAAAGTTTGATGGCGCACGTGTCACTCAATGCTTTGCAAGAACCAGACCCTCAGGTAATATCGTAGACAGAAAAAGCTATAGGTAAATTGATTCAAAGTTAATCCCATTAGGAAAAAAACATATTTAAGACTAGAATCGACCTCTTTACGTTTGATACATCTTTTCTGATACAAGCAAGATCTAAAAGGAAAGTAAGCTTAAATTCAACAGCGATTATACTGATGTATTCAAATCCAAAAACTGATGCCGTTGATCAGCTATCAAATGATAAACATACGGAAAGAACATAACTATGCATAGTAGATAAACATTGACGAGCTCGGTGGCGTAGCGGTCAATGACGCGACTTCGACACCAACGCTCGTGGGTTCGATTCCCACATAGGACAAACATTTGTGTGCATGAACATGTCTGTTTGTCTTAGTCTGGGTGTTTTCTATGTATCATAAGTATGTATTTACAAAAAAAAATGTATTTACGTATGTTCAGTTGTCTAGTACACATGACACAAACTTCGCTTACTTTGGGGCTAGATGGCGCTGTGTAATTTGTCTGACAATATTTATTTATTTTATTTATTATTGAGTGTTCCGAGCCCGGTGGTCGAATGGCTAACTATGGCTACTTTGATTCCGAGGTCGCTGGTTCGATCCCCGCACAAAACAAACATTTGTGTGCATGAACATGTCTGTTTGTGTTGGTCTGGGTGTTTTCTATATATTATATGTATGTATAAAAATATATATAAGGTCATATATCATTATCTAGTTCCAATAGTACAAGCAGCTTTGCTTAGTTTGCGACTAGATGGCGCTGTGTAATTTGTCCAGGGATATTTATTGTTATTATTATTATGTATCTCCATTTTATCATGGGTCAAACCCGGTCATTTGATAGGCGTGGTCGAGGATATAGATCCAACGCGTGGAGGCCCCTTTGAGAAGTTTGATGTAATGTTATACGCCCGCCGTGACCCGCTCCAGGATATATCATTGGAACGATATACCTACCCATGAGCAGGCGTTGAGATTATTACAAAATAAAAATAGTATATTAGACGTGCAATAATTTTTAATATTCCGATGAAATGAAATACATGCTGCAGTGTTTTAGTGCGCCCAATTATATACTACTTTCTAAGAAGACTTTACAAAAATCATAATAGCCTTAAATCTAATCCAATCCAAAATTAAACATCGGCGCAGCATGCGCCACCATTGCGATTTTTTTTTTTCCAATCCCGAATTAATATCGGAAAACCAAGGTCACTTTACATTACTACTTTTTGATGCTCTACACGAATCCGAAGCACAGAAAAATATGTCCGAAGTCAGAATTTCGAAATTTTGAGTTTCATGGCAACGGACGGACAGACAGAACGACTTTTTGTCGGAAAACCAAGGTCACTTTACATTACTACTTTTTGATGCTCTACAGTTCTACACGAATCCGAAGTCAGAATTTCTAAATTTTGAGTTTCATGGCAACGGACCGCCAGAATGACCGGACGATTTCATAAGCTCAATGAATTTGGCTGAAAATTATATACTACTTCTTAAAAAGACGTCAGATAAATTATAATAGCCTAATCCAATCCGATTTTATACCAAATGTTTGAGTTTTATGACCACAGTCAAATAGACTTTATTCAAGTAACATAGCGTTGATTTCACTTCCAGGAATCAGCTGAACCAGAAGTAAAACCGGGCGCAATTGGCAAACTATACACCATCATCAATACCGTGAAAGAATTGGAAGATGAACAGAAGGTAAGACTCGACCCGTCAGCATTTGTCACTTTTTTACATATTTTTTTCAATGACAATAATTACATTGCCTAAATTTAAATGACTAATCCATAATAATATGGTTATTATAAATATAAATAAATTAAAATCAACTATTTTTTAACGAATTAATACAAACACTAAACATGTGTCTAGTAGTAATAGTAGTAGAACTTATCTCGTAAAAAATTGAGATTCATACAAAAACTTACATACATTCAAAAAAATTCAGTTTTTGTTTTATAGGAAACTTCCATATTTTAGTTTTTATTTTCACTATGAATGAAAGTATGTATATTTATTCATGGTTCATGTTGTAGCTTTCACTATAAATGAATGTACTTTCATTTATAGTGAAAATTAAGGCAAAAATGGAATGTTTCCTTTAAAATAAAAACTGAAAATAAGTTTGCGTCACTCAAATTTGTAATTTTTTGATAGTGTGTATGTTTTCAGTTTTTTTAACTTTACCCATTATTTAATTTTTGTAACAATTATGCCAATAAACCACGAAACGTGAGTATTTTGATTGATTAATTTATTTAGGCAACTTGTTTTAACAGGCGATAGAAGAACCGCCAAAGAAAACTCCGGAGGAAAAATTCCGCAAGGTTTTAATTCAAACTATCGTCAACTGGGCGGAAGAGTCGCAGATTGAAACGCCTAAACTAGTGCGAGAGATGTTCAGGTAATTATTATTTTATGATGGCCAGTAGGATGTCATATCCGTGTCAGCGATGGCAGATGGCGGAAGAAAGTCCTAGAGTGGAGGCCACGTATGGAGCGACGAAGCGTAGGGCGCCCCCTCTCTAGATGGATCGACAACCTCAAAAAAGTTGCTGGTAGTGGTTGGATGCGGAAAGCGGAGGATCGCATATGATGGAAAGCATTGGGAAAGGCCTATATCCACCAGTGGGTAGATACAGGCTGATAATGAGTAGGATTTAGAGCGTACTCCACCATGCTTTTCAACTGCGACTAGTGTTTTCAAACCGTCTTATTGCATTCTGCGCCATTTACTTTTTAAATTATTAAAAAAAAAATATTATGAATAATTAATGACTACAGGTAGGATTGGCGTCCATCTTGGCGTCTTTGCGCGTGTCAGTTTAATCAAACACGCAAGTTAAGCAACGTCGACCGTAGCCTGTACATGGCCATCCGTGATGCGAAGCACGGAGGAGCTCGAGATAATATAAACCCATGTTTATATTATCTCGAGCTCCTCCGTGCTTCGGAGGACATGTTAAGCCGTCGGTGCCGGCTGTTGTCATTACATGGCAGTCGTTAAGCTAAGTTAGTGGCCTGTAGGCAGCTTGAAAACAGTGGCCTCCGCCAACCCGCAGTTGAGCAGTGTGGTAGAGTACGCTCTAAACCCTTTCAATTGAGGGGAGACCCGTATCCCAGCAGTGGGATTAGTAAGGGTTGCCGACGACAGGTAGGATTGATGGTTTAACACACAGTTGTCGAATAAGTTTTCTTTTTGTCTTGAAGCTATTACTGTTGTCGATGAAAGCTCGACCACCACTCTCACTAGTCGACCGGTATTCGTGAGGTCGTAGGTTCGAATCCCACCCCTAGGTGGGATTCGAACCACCCCAAAAACGAAACACCGCTAGGTGGGATTTGGGAACCTACGACCTCTCGATTACCGGATCGATTACTGGAGAGGTGAATATTTCCATTTTAAAAAATATTCATAATAAACATATTTAACCGAACATGGACATTTAACTTGATGAGGCAAGTTGATGAGATAAGTGTCATCTTCACATATCCCTGCATAGTGATTATCTTCTTCACTCATAGGATCACAGCACTTCAAGACTTATGGTTTTTTATTTGTCTGCAATTTTCAGTTTGCCTGCTTATCAAATATTATATATTACCTTTCTGTCAGATACCTTTTTGGGGTGTAAGTAGTTCATCAACATCTTTGAACCAAAGTCAACTTCACCTGCACGCGGAGCACCTTGCTGACTGACAAACGAAGCTCTGGCGAAAAGAGTGGTAGGGAGCGTAATGTAAGCTACCCGACTGGGGAATGTACCTGCACCTCACAGAATACTACAGCCAAATAACAGTTCCCTTGAGGGTTGTTGTGTTCCTGCGAGTGAGTGAGGTCACCAGAAAGGAAGGAGATGCTGCGTTGGCATGGTTGGGGTGGCGGCGCGCGAGCGAGATCCATTTGTAACCATATTTAAGCAAAGAAATATTTTTTTAAATCTTCCTTTTTAATTCCAGCTTACTCGTCCGCCAATACGACGCAGTAGGCGAACTGATCCGAGCTCTGGAGAAGACGTACGTCATCAACGCTAAGACCAAGCTGGACGTAGCCGAGATGTGGGTCGGGCTCAGTCAGATCAGAGCACTGCTGCCGGTCCAGATGAGTCAGGAGGAAGAGGAGTTGATGAGAAAGAGATTGTGGTAAGAAAGATATTATTTCCCTCAAATAATATTCCGAAAGCTTCTTTTTCGAAGCTTTTTTGTTGTCGGGACGAGGGCCCACCACATATTCCCACCACAGTAGTGGGAATGAGTGGTCTCCTGTGTAGCCAGGATTAATAGCGGCGAACACCAACAAAGGCAATGAATAGTGAAGTCCTTTGCAGTCTACTACGGCTGCCTTGGAACTCACAACGAGTTTAATCAGAAGAAATTAGTAGGAGTAAGAAGCTTTTGGAAATTGACTTCCCCTCTTAGCAATGTGAGTGAAAGCAATATTACAAATAAGGCATTAAAAGGTCTAAAAATAACTAGGGAACTTCTCTTGATTTTTGTAGTTGTTTCTAACTCTGTACCGCCGTGCCTAACTATAAGACTCTACACATTTTCCATTTCCACATTAGCTGTAGGTATCTAAAAGTATGTAGATGGTCCGATGACCTAAAGAGAGCGGCTGGATGCGGAAGGCGGAGGATCGTATCAGGTGGATAGCATTGGGGAAGGCAAAATTGGGGAATCCAGCAGTGGGTAGATACAGGCTGATGATGAATGATGATGAATCTAAAGTATTATTATTTTTTCAGGAAACTTGTCAACAATCACACATTCTTCCAGCACCCAGACTTGATAAGGTAAGAAGTAAGATATTACTAAGAGCTGTCTTGTCTGCACATTTTTATACGAGTGGGGGGGGGGGGGAGAGTATATGGGTCACCAGATGTAAGGCAATCACCACCGCCCATGGAGATCAGCAACATCAAGGATCGCCAATCTGGGTACCGCCGAAGCTGAAGCCGGTTACCATTGGATTTTTTGAATGCGAAAATGACAATACTGCTTAGATTTTTGGTGATTATGTTCAGCTTAGCTGGAAGAAACCCTAGAGCCCGAACGACTAAGCTGAAGATGTTTGTTGATAACTTTAATCTAAGACTAATTTTTGGAATCAAAAAACAACTGGTAAGTTCGACTTCAGCTTCGGCGGTAGGGCCCCCGTTGCCGGCCTTTTAATGGAAATGAAGACCTGCCCCCTTACTACCAACTCTTATTGCGATTCAATAACTGAATAGAACGCTTAATCATACCAATGAATAAGCGACTCTATATCAATTTGGATAGTCACTTATTCATTGGTATGAATAAGCATTCTATTCAGTTATTGAATCGCAATAAGAGTTGGTGGTAAGGGGGCTGTTCCTGAACTGACTCTTCTCCCAAATAGTAATTGTTCGGAAATACCGCTGAGGTTGTTTGCCGTCTTAGTTGTATAAAAAAAGCAACTTCACATTAATTATGCAATAGTTATGGTATCCATTCCATCTTAATAATTGGCGATCTAGTACGTACGTTTCCTAAGACATTTTATACCATGAACGGTGAAACTGTGGAATCAACGTCCCTCGGCGCTATTTCCGAACAATTACGACATGGGAGCCTTCAAGAACAGAGTATTTAATTCCCTTAAAAGGCTGGCAACGGATCGGCGACCCCTTGGTGTAGCTGATCTCCATGGGAGGTGATGAGATGATTGCTTTCCACCAGGTGACCCAAATGCTCGTTTGCCCCCCTCTTAAATAAAAATAGAGCAAAAATATTAATTAAACAATTTGTCATTTTGAATATTATTCTTTAATGTAAAGTAATGTCAATATCTACTCGTATATAAACTAGGCCGCAATGAAAGCGGGTCGGTAACAAAAACATCAATAACTTCCAAAATATTTTAGCTAGCTTTATGAAATAAATACTGAATTAAAGTTTATTTCCCTACAAATATAGGCAGGAGTAAAATCTTTTTATTTCTTTTTGGTGATTGTATAAAACCATAAATAAAAAATAAAGACGATTTCAAAAATTGATGTTTTTGTTACCGACCCGCTTTCATTGCGGCCCAGTGTATATATAAATGCGTATGTTTTTCGTTTTTCATTGTCTTTACTTTGTTTACTGCGCCACCTACCTTCTTATATGTATTTTTTTCCTATACTTGGGTATAGATTGCCTGGAAGAGATTGCTTATAGCGATAAGGCCGCCTTTTTATCGTGTATTTGGTGCAATGAAGAGTAATATATTATATTGTATTTGTTCAGGGTGCTTCGCGTCCACGAGAATGTTATGGCGGTGATGATGAACACTCTAGGCAGACGAGCGCAAGCCCAATCTGATGCTACTCCGACCAGTCCACCTACCCCTGAGGATAAGGAGAAGGTAACACTACAGGATAGACCAATCCAACATGTCAAGCATCGTAGTACCATACCGTGCTTTTTAAAAGGTTTTATTTTCTATACTAGACGAGCGCGGTGGGCCAATGGCTAGCAATGGTTAATTTGACTCCGAGGTCCGGGTTCGATCCCCGCGCAAGACAAAAATTGTGTGCATGAACATGTCTGTTTGGCTTGATCTGGGTGTTCTAAATTAAACGCTTCTAAAAAATTTTTTTTTTTGTAAATACATACTTTTTTTAGAAGCGTTTAATTTAGAACACCCAGATCAAGCCAAACAGAAGCTGCTCGATAGAAGAAGTACATCCACCTCACAGAATACCGCAGCGAAATAAAATAACAATTCCCTTGGGGGTTATTGTATGTTATTTCATGTTACGAATATATATTTCAATCGTAACCACTTCACTTCAGCGGTTTGGATGCTTGTTCTCCAATCGAAAGAGTATCACTCACTCATTTGTTATCAGCAGGGTGCGCTACGCGCATGTGGTTTCACTTTGGCTCACGTCAAAAAATATATATGATTTTTCCAATTTCTTTTCAGGATACCTCTCACGAGATGGTGGTGGCATGCTGTCGTTTCCTCTGCTACTTCTGTCGAACTGGCCGTCAAAACCAGAAGGCTATGTTTGATCACTTCGACTTCTTGTTGGAGAACTCCAATATTCTGCTGTCCAGACCCTCACTACGAGGATCAACGCCTCTCGACGTGGCATACTCCAGTCTGATGGAAAATACTGAACTGGCTTTGGCTTTGAGGTAAGCCAAGTTTTATTAATGGTCAGTTAGTAGTTAGGGTATCTAGATTCTATACTCAGCAAACATATCCTAAAATGCTCAAAGAACAAAGCTTTTGGGCATCTTTCCTTTATGTCCTACGATAAAGATACGAAAAGAAGCGGAGACTAAAATGACCTGATGATGATGATGTACACACAATATTACGCATCCTACACAATAATACACATTATGTGTGTATTATATAATGTTCTTGTAAACACAAATCGACGCACATTAAGCAATACGTCTAGATTTGGTTGTCAATACTCTGCACTTCACATCCTGAAATTAAGTTTTGCCCAACATTTTCGACGAGCTCAGTGGTCGAATGGTTAGCAATAGCCACTTTGACTCCGACGTTGCGGGTTCGATCTCCGCACAACAAGACAAATATTTGTGTGCATGAACATGTCTGTTTCTCTTAGTCTCGGTGTTTTCTATGTATTATATGTATGTATTTACAAAAAAATGTATTTATGTACAATATCAGTTACCTAGTACCCATAGTACAAGCTTTGCTTAGTTTGGGACTAGATGGCGCTGTGTAATTTGTTCAGGAATGTGTATTTATTATTCATTTTTGTCATTCGTAGCAGGCTGAAAGCATAAACATTCATCCTTTTTTTTTCAGAGAGCATTATTTAGAGAAAATAGCTGTGTACCTCTCTCGATGTGGTCTACAAAGTAACTCGGAGCTCGTAGAGAAAGGTTACCCAGATCTCGGTTGGGACCCGGTCGAAGGTGAACGCTACTTGGACTTCCTGCGGTTCTGCGTTTGGGTATATAACATTTACTTTTATTATTTGCATAATAATATATATTCAGACGAGCAATGGCCACTTTGACTCCGAGGTCGCGGGTTCCATCCCCGCACAAGACAAATATTTGTGTGCATGAACATGTCTGTTTGTCTTGGTCTGGGTATTTTATATGTTTTATATGTATGTATTTACAAAAAAAATGTATTCAAGTATTATATCAGTTATCCAGTACCCACAGTACAAGCTTTGCTTAGTTTGGGACTAGATGGCCGTGTGTAATTTGTCCAGGAATATTTATAATAATTTATATTTATTTATTTATTCATTCGTTCATTCCAAATACAGGTGAATGGTGAAAGTGTTGAAGAAAACGCTAACTTAGTGATCCGTCTTCTGATCCGGCGACCAGAATGCCTTGGGCCAGCTCTCAGAGGAGAAGGCGAAGGTCTGTTGAAGGCCATTGTCGATGCCAACAAGATGAGCGAGAGAATCGCTGACAGGAGGAAACTTAGGGAGATGGAACAGGAAGGAGATGTCAGTGTAAGTTCTTTCACTCTAAAGGGTCCATCCGTAAATTACGTCACACGTTAAAGGGGAGGGAGAGGACTGATGAAGTGTGATATTGTGTGACAAGAGGGTGGGAGGGGTCCTAAATTTCGTGACGTGACATTTCAAAATCTATTATAATCTAAGTGTTAAAACACGAACTTTGAACTATTAACGAAAAACTCAAACACATTTGCAACTCTAGATGTAAATTTGCAAGTATGTGACGTCACACTAGACCCCCCCCCCCCCTACTCCCCAGTCCCACAAATGTGACCAGCTGTGACAAGGACGGGGGAGGGGGCAAAATGTCATCAAATTCGTGTGACGTAATTTATAGACGAGGTGGCATTTGCCAGCCGGGCCCCAGCCTGCGGGAGGAAGCTAGTTATTATATAGTATTGCTTAGTTATTATATGTAAATTTCACAGTTCAGCCACCCATTACCTGAGTCTGATGAAGATGAAGACTACATTGATACTGGAGCGGCGATACTTAACTTTTACTGTACTCTCGTTGACTTGCTGGGACGGTGTGCCCCTGACGCTTCAGTCATCGCTTTGGTAAGCAAATATTTACAAACATTTATTCTAATTTTTCGTATCACCAAAGTCGGGTAAGATCAAAGAAGAAAAGTCAAATAAGAGGTTAAAGCTCCTACTAATTTCTTCTGATTAAATTCGTTCCAAGGCAGCCGTAATTTTACCCCCGGGACTGCAATGGACTTCACTGTTCATTGCCTTTTTTGACGGTCGCCGCTGTTAATCCTGGCTACACAGGAGACACAGCGGTGAGAATGCGTGGTGGGATACCATCCCGTTATAAAAAAAAGTCGGGTAAGATTATTCAATCATATTACAAATTGTGATGCCCGTGAAAGGACTGACGTGCTCCTTACTCCTTAGAATTCAATGAAATTTAGACATAAGTTGTCGTGGTCGTCAACCCTTATTCATCCCACTGCTGGGATATCCTGGGAGGTGTCTCCCCTCAGTTGAATACTCCACCACGCTGCTCAAATGCGGGTTGGCGGAGGTCAGTGTTTTCCAGCCACCTAAAGGTCACTGACTCGGCTTAACGACTGTCATCTATAATGACAACAGCCAAGATCGACGGCCTAACGTGCCCTACCAAGCACAGAGAAGCCCGAGATAAATAAAACCCATCCATGGACAGGCTACATCCGATGATGAAGGTATCGAGCCCGTGTCTTAATCTGCCTGAAATTTCGACGAAATTTCATACAAATTTTCAATTTCTGTTTTAACATATGACGTTTTATATATACCTAATAGACACGCGGAAGCGCGTCAAGCTAAGTTCAAGCTAACAGAACTGGCGAGCAGCACCGTGTGTAATATTACATGTACCATTTGGAGCCACTTTTAGCCCCCTAAAAACTCAAAAACTATTTCAAATAAACATGTCAAATTTGGCTCACATATTGAACACACGCAACGACGCCACAGAGCTTCCGAAATTAATTAGACATAAGTATGTATGTCTAATTTATTAACTTTTCGCTTGCCGCGGTCCCACGCTGTATAGCATTGGTGCAGAATTGTCAGGTCGCGGCACGTGAGGGGTTAATGAGACGTCCCTACATATCAATGTAGGGACGTCTCATTAACCGAATAAAATGTTGGTCAAATAGCCTAATTAGTGACGGTAGCATTCGCGTATCATCTCCGTATCATCAACAAGTATCAATTAACGAAAAGGGTTATTTTTTCAGGGCAAGAATGAATCGTTGAGAGCTCGTGCTATCCTGCGGTCTCTAGTGCCGCTAGAGGACCTGCAGGGAGTACTCAGTCTCAGGTTTACTCTTAACAATCCGGCGGCAGGCGAGGAGAGACCTAAATCTGGTTAGTTATGATCTTTGCCGAGATCTTTGATCTTTGACGAGCTCGGCGGCGTAGCGGTCAATGACGCGGCTTCGACACCAACGCTCGTGGGTTCGATTCCCACACAGGACAAACATTTGTGTGCATGAACATGTCTGTTTGTCTTGGTCTGGGTGTTTTCTATGTATCATAAGTATGTATTTACAAAAAAAAAAAAAGTATTTACGTATGTTTATCAGTTGTCTAGTACCCATAACACAAGCTTCGCTTACTTTGGGGCTAGATGGCGCTGTGTAATTTGTCTGACAATATTTATTTATTTATTATTATTTGCCAACCATAAAACAAAAAACACACAAAAACTTTAAATTTACCTTCAATAATACTTTAAGTTTTGGGGTGTAAATGCTGGTGGCTTCAGTTCAAAGATGTTGATGAACCTCTTACACCCCAGTTAACATGCCCGGTGGTCAAATGACTAGCAAATCGAAAAAAGAGGTCGTGGGTTCGATTCCCGGACATGACCCATATTTGTGTGCATGAACATGTCTGTTTGTCTTGGTCTGGGTGTTTTCTATGTATTATAATATGTATTTATTTACAAAAAAAAAATGTATTTATGTACATATATCATACTGACATATGTACATAAATAAACTGATATTATCAGTTATCTAGTACCCATAATACAAGCTTTGCTTAGTTTGGGACTAGATGGCGCTGTGTAATATGTCAAAGAATATTTATTTATAATGCTAGTATACATATAAAGACAAAAGACCAAAATTATGTTGTGACTATAAAAAAACTTAAAAGGTGCAACACGTAGTGCTTCTTGGCAAAAAACGAGTTGCACTCCGGGAGTGCCGGCAGAAGTGAAAACTTGAACATTAACGTTGTGCATTTTTGAATATTTTCGAATGGTTAGGGAATAATTTCGGACGAATTGCTTTATTTATCAGTATAAAAGTACTATCATTTATGTGGTAAAATACAATATTCATTTATCGTACGCAAAGATGACAATTTATATTACATTAAAAATAAACAGCAGGAGCAGGCATACATTTTCGCCGTGCGGTAGAAAGAGAGCGGGATATTACTTCCTCTTACGAATTTTCGATCAGGCCACGTGTCCTGATGTGAGTTTAACATTTTTTACCCATCCCAAAAGATGTACAACGCCGCTAAAGAAGTTTTCATTTCAAAAAATTTAAAGTTATCAAAATTCTTTCAGACATGCCTTCAGGCCTAATCCCCGGTCACAAGCAAAGCGTTGGATTGTTCTTGGAGCGAGTTTACGGTATTGAAACCCAGGAACTGTTCTACAGACTGCTAGAAGAGGCTTTCCTGCCTGATTTGAGAGCAGCCACCATGTTAGACAGGGTAAATAAAAATATCTTTTTTTCTTACAAAATAAACTTCTTTTTTTAATTTTGTATTTATAAGTGTATCCCTTAAATGGGCTTTCTAGATTTTGTGAATCTGAGCTGATATTCAATTGTAACAGTTGTTGGTGTTCCCAATACAATAAAACAAAATTAAATGAAATGAGACGAGGTGAGATGAGATGAGATGGGATGGGATGGGGTGAGATGAGATGAGAAGCGACGAGAAGATATGAGATGTAATGAGAAAAGATGTGATGAGTTGAGATGAAATGAAATGAAATGAATTTTGGCATTCTTTTTTGGTTCCCGTGACAATGCACGACTACCTAAATACCTGCCATTCTTAATCAAATATGGGGACAGCCACAAAATGGCAATTATATTTATTTATATATGGATGGGATGGGGTGGGATGGTATGAAATGAATTGAAATTTGGCACACTCATTTTTTTCCCGTGACAATGCACGATTACCTAAATACGGGGGCTGCCATAAATATTATTTATAATTTACACCTTAACCCTTATGATATGTATATCAAATGAAAGGGCTTGATGAGAGAAACTCAAAAAGTAAACTTTTTAGTTACGTCGTTTTATATTTAATATCAATAAAAACTTGCTACAAAACGTGATAAGAAACATAGGCCGATAGTGCCTCTCTATCGCTTGTTCAGGCTCATGCGAAACGTGACAATGAGTTTTGCTTTTTCATGCAGCCGGCGTTCTTCGATTTATAAGACGTTAACACATCGAAGAAATGTTAATTATTCTTGTTTATTTGCCCAACAGAATGACGGGTGCGAGTCCGACATGGCCCTTTCCATGAACCGATACATCGGCAACTCGATTCTCCCGCTGCTCATCAAGCACGCAAACTTTTACAACGAGGCTGAGAATTACGCCAGTTTGTTGGATGCAACACTACACACTGTTTATAGGTAATGCAATTCAATAGAGATGTGCCAATATGTCTTTGGCCCACTAGCCGATTAGACGGTTTTAAGCATCTTCAAATAATTCCCAGACATATCGTTTTACTACTTGTTTCGCCTATTCAAATAAAGGGTGTAATTTTAAAGACTGGTCAAATTTATAGAGGCGATTGTGTAGCTTATACTGATCACGAAACTATTAAAAATAATATACCTTAAAAAAACATCAAAATCAGTTTAGTTTTTGTAGTATCTGTCTCCTACCTACATAGTAAACATGAATCTCGGAGATAATTAAGAAATCTTTCGATAGCCATACCGCGTTTATGGTTGATTAATTTTTAGGTTATTTATTGATTCGCGATAAATAGGTACTAACAACATAATCGTCTCCTTGAATTTGACCACCCTAAAAATACAGCCTGTATGTCTGGTATTGTTCTACAACATATAATTTATACGCTCTCTTAGTAACTATGCCTACCTAAACTACCCTACAACTCTAGAAATAATTTCAGGTTGTCAAAGAACCGTATGCTAACAAAGGGCCAGCGTGAAGCAGTCTCAGACTTCTTGGTAGCACTGACATCAGCGATGCAGCCTTCAATGTTGTTGAAACTGCTGAGAAAACTCACTGTTGATGTATCAAGACTGTCTGAATATACCACTGTCGCTTTGCGGGTAAGACTTCTTTTTTTATGTGAAAGGGGGAAATACGAGCATGTAGATCACGTGATGGAAAGCAATCACCACCGCCAATGGAGATCTACAACACCAAGAGGTCGCCGATCCTTTGCCGGCCTTTTAAGGGAAATAAAGCCTCTGTTCTTGAAGGGTCCTATGTCGTAACTGTTAGGAAATACCGCCGAGGGAAGTTGATTCCACAGTTTCCAAGACACCAAGAGGTCGCCGATCCGTTGCCAGCCTATACTCCTTCCTTTCTTTGTGGTGACCTGACTCACTCGCAGGAACACAACAACCCTCAAGGGAATTGTTATTTAGCTTCGGTATTCTATGAGGTGGAGGTACTTTCCTATTCAGGAAGCTTAAAAAATACGCTGTGCCCAACCTCTCTTTTCGCCAGAGCCTCGTTTATCAGTCAGCAAGGTGCATCCACGTGCAGGTGAGGTTGCTTTTGGTTCAAAGATGTTGATAAACGACTTACACCACAATCTGACTGCTGAAAACTTTACTGTTTGTGGCTTTTTGGTGAACTCCGCTGTTTATCGTGGCTACATAACAATCAACATCTAGAGTGTAAGTTTTTGAAGAAAATTGTCAACATTTTTGAACCAAAGCCCACGTCATCTGTGCGTGGTGCACCCTGTTAACTGATAAACGAGGCTCTGGCGAAAAGAGAGGTAGGGCGTATTTTGTAGGCTACTCATATGGGAAAGTACCTCCACGTCACAAAATACCGCAGCCAAATAAGAATTTCCTTGAGGGTTGCTGTGTTCCTGCGAGTGCGTGAGGTCACCACGAAGGGAGGACGTGCTGCATTGGTAGCAGGGGTTGCGGCACGCGATCGATTTTTTACGTAACGGGCGTTTACATATACGGTAACTGCTTCACATCGCGGACCGTGTGTTGTGTATAAGAAAATAAAATACACAGGAGTTCCAGCGGTGGGAATATGTCCGTGGTAGATCTGCTTCCTGAAGAAAACAATGTATATTACTCTAATTATTCCAGCTCCTTACACTGCACTACGAGCGCTGTGCCAAATATTACGGCAGCACCGGCGGACAAGGAGTATACGGAGCCTCGTCTGATGAAGAGAAGCGTTTGACCATGATGCTGTTCTCAAATATTTTCGACTCTCTCAGCAAAATGGACTACGAGCCAGAACTGTTTGGGAAGGCGTTACCTTGTCTCATTGCTATTGGTGCGTTTGAATTTATAAACTGGGTAACTTCTTACGAACATCAAATCGGCAATGATTACACACTACTACACCGTACATTCACATTCACACCGTGTACAACTGGTTTTGTGTAGGTATGTAAAGACGTGGGGTGGAGCAACGAATATTTAGTCAAAAATAATTTGTTTCAAAGGGAGACGACTGGTCGAAGCAGGGGGAAGTTCTAAGGGGTACTTTTTTATTGTTTTATATAATAAGAGGGGGACAAGCGCGCACCTGGTGGAAAGTAATCACCACCGCCCATAGAAATCAGCAACACCATGGTGTCGCCGAACCGTTGCCAGCCTTTTATGGGAAAAATTACTATTACCCATATTTAGCCTCTTTGCTGGAATAAATACCTTATTGAAACTTGAAATATTAACAAAAAAAAAAACTTAAATAATAACATCCATACCACAGACTGATACACGTGTTACACAAATAGAGCCCTCTATTAGCGTCGGAGATAAAAAATAATTTCTGCTTACTATATTTTTTTTTATAGGTTGTGCATTGCCACCTGACTATTCTTTATCAAAGAACTACGACGATGAGTTCTATGGAAAAGAAACTCACTCCTCGGGTAAGTGTTAATACAATGTTACCTTAATATTAAGAATTCAGTAAAATGATACTTTGCTAAGGAGCTCAAACTATTTTTAACGTGATAACATCTTATAAATCGATGAACGCCGGCTGAGAGCATAACTCATTGTCACGTTCCGCCTGAGCCGAGCGTGCAAGCGAGAGCTCGGAACAAGCGATAAAGAGGCACGATCGGCCTAAGCGTTCGGGTTGTGACGCATCTGTCTCTCTTCCACTCCATCGGGCGATGTTTTCTTATGACGTTATCACGTAAAATCATCGTCCGTAAACCGACTTTACAGACAACCATTTTTTTTATCGTTAATACTCAGCAGCCGTTTTTGTATTAAAAAATATTCTGTGTACACACTCAATATTTTTTTTTTTTTTTTTCATTTATTTCACCACAATGAGTTACATTTTTCTTATTACTATTTTTCGCCAAACTGCTAAACAGTTTATCGGCGAACTTTGACGCTCTATTTTACAATACTAGGTACATACAGTATGCTAACTACTTAACCGTTTATCATGAATCATGATACATACTTTTGATATTAGTTATTTAACACAAAAAAAAAATCTAATTAATATTCATACTATTCCATTTTGTTACAATTTATTTATAAAGTATTCTCTTAACTTTGTAACTGTTGTGTTGCATTTGTACATTATTTTATTTATTTGGAATTAGCAAAGAAACATGAAGGGTTGATAAATGATCTAGATTCCCCAATATTACACTACTTATATTTTATTTTTGTTCTTAACATAATTTTGTATTTGGCTCTAATTAAATAAAACCATCGTTGAATGAAAATTCTATTAATTTGTCTAAATTATATAATAATCAAACTTTTTTTAAAATTATAATAATAGTAATCTATTTATTTATTACATTAATTGCAGTAATTAAAATTACAAATATTTTTTATGGCCCTTTACGTTCATCTAATTAAACCCACTAATGATAAACCAATTTCTCCCCATTCGAAAAACTCACCCTGTATTGTTATTTTTGTATTCGTTGTATTGTGTACTTATTATAAATTTGGTGTCATTTGAGAATATAATTATTGCGTCTTTAGCATTCGCTGTATCTGCTGAAAACTACACGACTTTGTTTATATGCCAAACCAGTATAAAATATAAATAATATTTAAAAACAAAACTAAGTTTTGGAAATTTTTAGCTGCCTTCAATTAGAATTAGTTCCGTAAATTATTTTTTCTTATTCAGGTGGTCCAGACAATCCACAGTACGACCCGCAGCCAATCAACACGTCCGCAGTAGCTCTTAACAATGATCTCAATACCATAGTCCAGAAGTTCTCTGAACACTATCACGATGCTTGGGCGTCCAGGTATGACACGCTAAATACATTAAACGTTAATACATAAATAATAAGTTGCATTTCTGTGCGATTCGCAGCGCATTCTTCTAATAGTTCAAAATCAAAGCTATTTGTATCGATGAGCTTCGGGGCGGGGGCCCACCACACATTCCCACCACTGTGTCTCCTGTGTAGCCAGGATTAACAGCGGCGACCGCCAAAAAAGGCGATAAACAGTGAAGTCCATTAAAAGTAAAACTACGGCTGCCTTGGAACTCACAACTAGTTTTGGGGTGTAAGAGGTTCATCAACATATTCGTACCAAAGCCAACTTCACCTGCACGCGGTGCACCCTGCTGACTGACAAACGAAGCTCTGACGAAAAGAGAGGTAGGGAGCGTAATTGTAAGCTACCCGACTGGGGAATGTACCTCCACCTCACAACGAGCGTACATTACACGAGGCTCTCTCTGAGCTTCAGAGCTCGCATTTTACCGCACCTTGAAGTCAAAGTACTATATAGCTGCTTTACTGAAGTACAGGGGCCTTACCACAAGCTCTAAACGCAGGAATGGAACCATCATGGTTGCGAATTTATGAATGAAATTCATTGATAAATACGCAACCATCATAGTTCTATTCCTGCGTTTAGAGCTTGTGGTAAGGCCCCAGTATGGTAATAGAGCTGCAATGGAATACCGCAGCCAAATAACAATTCCGTTGGTTGTTGGTTGGCAACAAACGAGTGTTGTTGTGTTCCTGCTAGTGAGTGAGGTTACCAGAAAGGAAGGAGATGCTGCGTCGGCAGCGGGGGTGGTGGCGCGCGAGCGATATTTTATGTTGCAAACATTAATATGGCTACGGTAACCGCGTCACATCAGGCGGGCCGTATGCTTGTCTGCCACCCGACGTAGTATAATAAAAAACTAATTTAATCAGAAGAAATTAGTAGGAGTAAGAAGCTTTTGGAATTTGACTTCCCCTCTTAGCAATGTGTATTCCCCTCTTAGCTTAGCTCTGTATCGATGGGCTGTTGTGTGTATGTCCACATGTCTTCATAAAGCTGTGCAATTGATGTTACTACAACTTTCTTCTTAATTTTGCAGAAAAATCGAGAACGGTTGGGTATATGGCGAGAATTGGTCGGATAGTCAAAAGTCTCACTCGAGACTAAAACCTTATAACATGCTCAATGACTACGTAAGTTTTTTTTATCAATATTATAATATATTAATAGCCTTAAACCCAGTTTCAAATAACGTATTTCACGTCATTGGTAAAATTCAAGTTTGCACAGGTATTGAGATTTTTTTAAGTACGACATGGTATTTCTAATGTTATCAGCTCATGAACTGTTAGAGAAACTTCGTATTTTGATGTACTGTATGTATTAAAATACTTTATGGATGAAAAGAAACTGTAAAATTTTTACTTAATTCAAATTCGTTCAAATATATCTTTAGTTTCGTCTTGAATATTCTAGCTAATTAGGCAAGAAGTGATTTGTTTCTTGTATCTTTAAATCCCTTAGTACTCTAGCGATTCGAAGCTCAATCAGATATTGGTTTTCTAGGAAAAGGAACGATACAAGGAACCTGTGAGGGAGTCGCTCAAGGCACTGCTAGCTATCGGTTGGTCAGTTGAACATTCCGAAGTAGACATCCCTAGCACGAACCGCAGCTCTATGAGAAGGCAGTCCAAGTCTGGAGGCGTGAGTAGTATTAGGATATCATACAAACATGCTATTAATTTAGAATATCAATGACAACACAAAGTTAACACGAAGTAACGCCATTATATCACGGTGGTATTAAATAATTTCTCATACTACCGCCAGGTGTAACCGACATAATAAAATAGTGTCAACATCTTTTTTTTCCAAATGGCGTTTATTTAGTTACCTGTGAGTTGCCAGTCTCATTTACTGTCTACCTATTTCAAGTGCAAATATTTGCTATTAATGTTAAATATTACATTGATTTTAAATATAAACGTCGCGTCTAGTCGCGCACCTAGTCTTATTACTCTATGAAGACTTTCACTTGGAGTAGGTACATCACTAAACTGAACTACAGCTAATTAATTTACCTAAGAATATCCCAACATTCCTATGTATATCCCAATAATATGTCATTAACTTATTATTATAAAATCACCAGTGTTTCTCAAAATCGGTCAATATACATATATATGTATATTGACCGAGTTTGTCAATATTGACACGCTAGTATTTGCAACTTAAAATTATTGTAAAATTTACATGCAATCAGGACGATGAAGCCGAGAAGAAAACGGTACAGCTACATCATTGTAATGTCGTAACTTAACAGCATTGAATGTTCTAGCATGCACCCAATTGTCACCTACTATATGTATTATGCACAATAGTACCTGACTGTCAGAGATATAAGTTACATTCTTCGTTACCTTGCACAGAAATAATCCACAAAGTTACGACCGCGACTCCAGCCTTTCTTTTTAACCGACGAAAAAACGGAGGAGGTTCTCAAGTCGACGCGTATATTGTTTTTTATATACGAGTATATGACCACGCACAACTTTTTATAGAGTAGTCCGATTTTTTTATTGGAATGGGTATTATAGAATAGTCCAATTTTAAAAACTCTATTTTTATTGGAAAGGGTTGTCCCCGAAGTTGGTCCCATATAAATATGGAAAAAAAAATCAACCCTAAGGGTAGGAAAACAAAGGATGATTGATTGTTCACTCACTGATTGTAATGTATGTCGCTAATTAGTACATTATAGCCACAAAACATTATAAAATAATAAGTTTTTATTCATCAACCGAAAACCATACCCACAATCACAATGGAATTTGTCACAATTCGGTAACAAATTTGAAAATGTTAGGAACCGTTAGTCTAATAAAAAATTATTGGAAATCAAATTAACAGAAAACTAAATGCTATTGGAATCCATTACGGATTTGTAAATACCATTCAATAAATTTATCAAAATATTTATTCTGGTTTTTATGGATATTGTTGCCTGTACTTAAATAGTACTAGGCTTGATCTGAGGCATCTTACATCGATCAGCATTCAGAGAACGCGTTTGGACATACTCGATAAGCATCATTGTTAGTATGTACATGGTACATAACAAAATATGCAAGTGCACGCGTAGCCTTCTATATAGTAAATGTAACTTATAATCTTGATAGTAGGTACTATCGATGTCTTATAACTGTAGTAACTGTATTGAATTTGTATATAATAAGACAGAAGAATACTTTGCAAATGCAGAATAAATGATACTCTCCTTGCGCGCTGATCTCTAATATTTAAACGTCTATAACAGACTGTGAAATAGACAACTGAGTAAAAAAACCTTTAACATTATATTTTTTTGTGGTAAATATTAGTACAGTTATAATACATCTGTGTACAGCCGAGAGCACGTCAATTTGCCATTAGCAGTCTAATTTTAATAGTATTGTGGAGCGGGAGCGACAGACGAATACAAACGGACAATCACACTGACGGAGACGACGAAACTATAACGTATTATTTATCTAATATATAAAATTCTCGTGTCACAGTTTTCGTTGCCATACTCCTCCGAAACGGCTTGACCGATTTTGATGAATTTTTTTGTGCTTATCCGGTATCTATGAGAATCGGCCAACATCTATTTTTCATCCCCCTAAATGTTAGGGGTAGGCCACCCCTAATTTTTTTTTTATTATTATTTATATGGCAAAACAACGTTTGCCGGGTCAGCTAGTTGACTATAAAACCCTAAGAAGTGTAACAATATCAATATATGACCCAGATACTTTTTAGTAAACGTTGTTTAACTATATTCTAAATAATAAATACGATTAGAAAATTCCCGTATCTATACATAAAAATGATATAAATATCAAAGTGTAAAACAGGTACTTGGCGTGCTCTCAATAATACAAATGTGTTGTCTTGTCGATAATTGTACGTTGTTTTCATATCCCCCTGCACCCTGCACCCGTTTCCGATACAGCGTGCCCCTGATATAGTGGTAAGTCAATAATACCTACAATATTTGAATTGGGGTGTAAGTGGTTCATCAACATCTTTGAACCAAAGTCAACCTCACCTGCACGTGGTTCACCCTGCTGACTGACAGAAGAGGCTCTGGCAAAAAGAGAGGTAGGGTCTAGCGTATTTCTTAAGCTGCCTGACTTGTACCTCCACCTCACAGAATACCGCAGCCAAATAACAATTCCCTTGAGGGTTGTTGTGTTCCGTGATTGAAGTCAAAAGAAAGGAAGGAGTTGCTGGTTGGCAGCGGGGGTGGCAGCGCGCGAGCGACATTTTATGTTGCGAGCGTTAATATGGCTACGGTAACCGCTTCACATCTGGTGGGCAGTATGCTTGTCTGCCATCCGACGTAGTATAAAAAAAAAATATAGGTATAGCATGCTTTCTATTCTACGAATAACTATTAAGAAGAAACGTAACAGCATCTGAAAAAATGTACACTCAAAAGTTTTAATCCACATTATTTCATATGGAATGAAAACTTTCAGCAGACAATCGATATGCGTTTCATTAAGTCACTTTTGCACAAATATGCGTTAAAAGTATACTTCTAAAATAGGTATTAAATGTTACGCTTTTCCACAATTATTATTCGTAGTCTACAATATACTACACACATGTGAAGCATGTAGTTCATTCAAACAAACAGCACATTTCTTTATTGTATATATATGTATTATAAACTTTCCCCCTAATTCGACAATGCGTATTTCGAACATAAGTAATTGAAATCAACAGAAAGGAAGAGGTATAATATGCTATCCCTGTTTACTTGCTCACAATTTGGTCATTCAATATTAACATAAATTAACAATTGGTTGCCGCTCCGCTTCGACTAGATGCCGCGGCGCACTTGTAAAATGCGGCAAAATTGATAATCTAAGAATATTAACTATAACAGTAAATGTGAAGTATCGTCATACATTAGGCTCTATGAATGTTTGGACGTACATAAATAAAGGACAGCTCTACTTGACTATACATAGAAAATGTTAAAACTACAGCATTAGTATTGGCGTTCGCACTTTCATAATTAGGGAGTTTTTCTAGTGAAGGAAGCTAACCAGCTGATCAGCTACCACAGACATCTTTTCAGCTATGTTTGCTATGACATTCCACAGACTTTTGATTAAGGATAAGTTTTTTATTTAAAATTTATGCACTACATAAATGTACATAGATGATTAAAATAAATGCTGTGCACTATTTAGTACTTAGTTTGTTATATATTAATAATTATTTATATATGATTAATGCTATACACTCTAATTAAAGCTATGTTTTTTATGGTGAGCAATGAATTTTCTATGCTAAGAAATAAGGTTTCTCATATAAGGTCATATAAGGAGTTTTCTAGAACTGACATGGTTCACTCTACCTATTAACTAATAAAGTCTTATTTTGGAAACAGTGCGATTATGCCAGTGTTTACTAAGTATTGTTATCAAACTTTCGCATCTACAGACGGATTCAGCAACGCCTTTCAACTACAATCCTCATCCAGTAGACATGACCAACCTCACTCTGTCGAGAGAGATGCAAAACATGGCAGAAAGACTTGCTGAAAATGCACACGATATCTGGGCAAAGAAGAAGAAGGAAGAGCTGACAATTAACGGAGGTCAGTGTTATTCTTAACCTAGGTTTGTACTGCTGCAGCTCCATTATTGCGCCTTAATAATCTTAGAATCTAGTTTCTACGTAAGTCAGACATACACATGATTAGGCAGGTGAACAAAAGTGTTAAAAACTCTACTAAGCCGGATTCTAGCCCATGGGGCCGAAATCGAGGTTGAGTGGAGCGAGTAGATTCGCTGAGTGTATACTTTCCATTGATTTCAATGGAAAATGTATTTGATGGTCCTTCCTCAAGGACATGATCGATCTCAATTTTTTTTCGACATATACCTGATTTTCGTCAAAATCGGTTCAGTGGTTTTGGAGTCTAGTCATTTCCAAGAGTGACTTTTTGGCGTATATAAGAGGTCCGCCCGCTCCACTCAACAATTCTATTCTTTCCAGGTGGTATCCATCCACAACTAGTTCCGTATGATCTTCTTACGGATAAAGAGAAGAAGAAAGACCGCGAGCGCTCTCAAGAGTTCCTCAAATATCTACAATATCAAGGGTATAAACTACATAGACCCAGCAAAGCATCCCAAAGTGATACGGAACAGACCACTGCTGGTGTAGCAATTGAACTTAGATTCGCTTACTCACTACTTGAGAAACTGATCCAATACATTGATAGAGCTACGATCAATATGAAGCTACTGAAGCCATCGACTACATTCAGTCGTAGAAGCAGTTTCAAGACTAGCACAAGAGATATTAAATTCTTCTCTAAGGTAAGTTCTCGTCTCGCTTATTACTTACTTTAGGTAGATATAGTACTTCTAAAAAAATCCAATCATAATTCTAAAATATTTTTATAGATGCACACAAACTGAATGAGTTTTTTGGAATTATCTAGTTTAATTATCTGTCTAACATATATTTTTCCGAGCTTTTCCAACTGTTATTATTCATTATAATGTTTAGAAATATCTTTGAAGTCCTAACCTATTCTATCATATTACTATTGCTATCACTATTAATATAGTTTCAATCTTCATAAACTTTTTAGTGTAAGGTATACTTCACCCTCTTTTAATCAATATGGTAAATAGTGCTTTGATTATAGTGATATTACTTTCAACGTTTTCAATGACATTGAAAACCTCTAATCAAATTCATAAGATTGCAGTTTTGATGACAAAACTGATGAATTTTTAGTATCGCGTTCGTCTGAAAATGAAACTGAACCAATGGTCTCTGAACTCAGTAAATAAATGCTGATTACTCTACTTTACTTGTGTTACAGCAATTAGGCTTATTACAAAAAAAAAACTAGAGATGATAAATATTATATTATTATGTGTGTTATATTATTGCGTTTCCTAATTTCAAGCAAAGCAAGTCGGAAGTAAAATATTTCAAGAAGGTACAAATTATTAGTGCCACTCTGCTGTTGTTAATGCACGATAATTATTAAATTTGCTCTTGCCATCTAGCCAAAGGGATGACAATGAATACAATATTCAGCAGTTTATCCGCTATCTAGGGGTCGTAGAAAATAGATGTCATTGTAATTAGGTGTATCATCATTGTTATTTATTGCTTTCTTGGGGTAGTATGCCACTCATGCAATTTCTTTGACAAATGGTCATGCTGATTTAGCATTAGTATTTATCCAGATTTCTTTTAATTAAGTAGATTATCAATCAATCAATTTATTTGCAAAAACAATAGATGTAAGAAACACAATAGATTAGATAGAGAGGAAATGTCCTACGTAATACATTTGATAGTCATCCTATTTTTTTCATCAAATGTATATTAGAAAAAGATATTGGATGAGTAGCATACCGCCGGTGCTTAAAACTGTAAAACAAACCTGACAGAAGACAGAATTTGATTGCTCCTATCATTTATATATTCAGAATTCAAAAAAGAGATGTATAGAAGAGGCAATGTTTACTTTTGATTTAAATTAATTATTGGCAGTTCGGGTTGCGGACAACCATCGTTGAAGCAAATAATCGGAGAGAACCAATACAAACTCCAGTCTGAAATGATACTTTAACAAAATTTACTATTACTGATATATTTATGTGATTGATGTAAGACTAAAATAATGACTTAATTCCCCTATATTTACAGCTCATTTACGTCCTGTATTTTGTCGATCTTTGGGTGATCTTTTGATAAAAATACTTTCCTTCTCACATGGGAGACAACTTATCTAAGCTCAAATTTTATGCAATAGATAGATAAAAAATTTAAAAACAGGTTTGATCCCCTGATCTGCTAATGAACTGAAAAATCACACACTAAAAATATTTTAAATAATTCGCCAAAATGGATTCGAGCCATATCTCTGAAATAGCCTGTATTCAGCGACGCGTCTTGCTAACTCAAAGTGCAATGTTTATATTGGGGTGCTAACTTCACAGCTACAAAGTTGTAGGTCATGTTACCGAGCTTAGAACCTAGTAAAGTGGTAATTTAATTTGTTTGATTTTCTCAGAATTATACTTTGACTACTATGTTCCAAAAACATTTAAACCACTACACTCTAATTGGCTGAAACGTACAGATTCAGCACAAGGGCGGATCCAGCTACGGCGCCGGGGGGGGGGGGGGGGGGTCACGTAGTTGTGGTCAAGTCACTTCAAGTTATAATTTAATTTCGATAATAACAGATACAGGTAAAAAGTAGCTATTTTATTAATGTATGTAAGTCCTGGTCTTAATCTATATTGAGACAAAAAAATATATAAAAACATTAAGTTTAACAATTTTTATTAGTGGTTTTTTTAGTGGTGGTGGGGGGGGGGGGGGGGGTCATGACCCCCTTGACCCTCCCCCTGGATCCGCCCTTGATTCAGCATTTGTTCTCCAACGATTTGGGAATAAATTTATAAATGATTTATTGCTTGTATTTAGTGACATAGCTATTAAATTTTACCTTACGATACCACTTTAGTAGGTTTGTTCATGATAGGTCACATATTATTCACTATACATTGCGAATGGCTTGCACGCGGTTTTTGAGTGTTTATTTCGATGTTATTTAAAATATATTCCGAATCTGCAATATTGAAGTCTTATTTTCCTATGTTCAGGTGGTTTTACCTCTTATGGAGAAGTACTTCTCCACACATCGCAACTACTTCATAGCAGTAGCAACAGCAACTAATAATGTTGGAGCCGCGAGTTTGAAAGAGAAAGAAATGGTCGCAGCTCTATTCTGCAAGTTAGCGAGTTTGTTGAGGTCACGGTAAGTAACTTTTTGAAAACAATAAACTGTATGACTATAATCCCTACTTTAATCGATAATGACAATAAAATACTAAATACACCTCATGCGTTATGAGGTGTATTTAGTAAATTACTAACCTATTGCTTTCGTAGCACTGCTCCTGACAGACAATCTTACTAGCAGGAATTAACACATACTGGGAATAGGTTATTTGACAATGTTCGAACATTGTATAAATCATTTAATGATATCGTAAAATATACAAAACTATAAAGATCTGCAAACTTTCATTCTAATATCTTCTGGCCAACTTATTTTAGGGTCGATCAAAGTTTGGCGGGAAAGTCCATTTTAAAAGTATGAATTTATAAAATATATATCTTTCCACTGGAGAAGCAATAAAAAATACTAAAACTTTTATTGTGATACTAATTACATAAACATAATATTCAACATAGCTGTCGTATAAGTTTTTGATTTGATGCATACAAAATACAAACCTGTGACGTCATAACGCATGTGTATATTATTTGTGTATTTAAGTCTATGAATTTTTATATATATGTGCATATTTATTTATATAATTTAGCATGTATGTAAGTATTTGTAACATATTAGTTAATATTAATAATATCTGCGCGGCACCACCTACCTTAATTTCATATTATTTGTCCTCTACCCTAAGGTTGTCTGGAAGAGATCGCTCGACGATGAGACCGCCTTTGTACGAGTACTTAATGTTTTTCATTGTATATTTTTCTTTTCTTTTGGTGCAATAAAGTATATTGTATTGGTAGCCAGACTGCCTATAGCGCGGTGGCTCTAAGAAAGGTACCAAAAGATGTATTTCCTTAAAAACAATAACAGTTTTTTCTGTTTATATGCATATTTGTAGTATATTATTATTATGCAAATCTCTTATGTGCATGCGATTCGATTCTAGTTGCCCAAAATCAAGTACAAAGTGCATTAATTTCGCTTCAGACCCACCGTACCCCTGGCCGTACCTCTGGTGGTACGGTGGGTCATTAAATATTAATAATTTGGTTAGTTTTGATACTAGACGAAGCTATATAATATTGAGTAACATTCATTTATTTTTAGGTTGGCGGCGTTTGGTCCAGATGTCCGTATAACTGTCAGATGTCTGCAAGTCCTGGTGAAGGGCATTGACGCCAAATCCTTGGTAAAGAACTGTCCTGAGTTCATCAGAACATCAATGCTGACTTTCTTCAACAATGTGGCGGATGATCTGGGACACACAATACTTAACTTACAAGAGGTATGTTTGTAGAGTTCTTACATTCTGCTGATATGAGTCTGGATATGAGTCTCCCCTCAATCGAAGGGGCTCCCCAATTACTCCACCACGCTGCTCAACTGCTGATTGGCGGAGACCACTGTTTTCAAACCGGCGAAATGCCACTGCCTTGGCTTAACGACTGTCATCTAATGACAACAACCGAGATCGATGGGTTAACATACCCTTCGAAGCACGGAGGAGCTCGAGATAAATAAAGTCATGTATAGACAATCTACTTATAATAACTTAAATATATGTATACTATAAATTAAAATTAAATATATAAAATACTTTAAAGTACTAACATTATCAAATTAAAATTGATGTGGTGAGTTTGTAACTAGATTGGCTATTTTATTTTAAGTAAAATATGTTTGGTGGTGATCAGATATTCTCGGTCACAGTTTTATAGCAGCCAATTGATATCAAAACATTTTTATGTCAACTCAGTTTGTTTGTTAGTACCTTGCTACTTAACAAAATTTAACTTCACGATTTAACTAAAACAGTAGTCCTAGCAACTTCTAGATATGTCTTTTTTGCGTTACATATGTTTTTGCATTACACGATTCATATGTGCAGGGAATTCGTCAAATTATCTTTTATGCAATTCAAATAATATTGTTATTTTTTTGTACATGTATCCAATTATATCGTTTGTTATTTTGATTTGAATATTTTGTTATTATTATGATTTATGACATTATTAAGCTAGTTGAGAAACTGTAATGCTAATAATTGTATGAAATAAATAAATAAATAAGTGTTGTTTATCTGACATCAGACTAATCATGGTTTGCCATTTATTTTTCTATAGGGTAAATATTCGCACCTTCGTGGCACACATCTGAAGACATCAACATCACTCGCTTACATCAATGGAGTATTGTTACCAATACTAACTGCCAAGTTCGATCATCTGGCTAACTGCGAGTACGGAGCTGATTTATTGTGTAAGTCTTCATTGTTTATTATTATCTTAGTACTGACTAGCTGACTCACACTTTTGGGGTGTAAATGGTTCATCAAGATCTTTGAACCAAAGCCAACTTCACCTGCACGTGGTGCACCCTGCCGACTGACAAACGAAGCTCTGGCGAAAAGAGAGGTAGGGAGCGTACATTGCGTACCTCCACCTCACAGAATACCGCAGCCAAATAACAATTCCCTTGAGGGTTGTTGTGTTCCTGCGAGTGAGTGAGGTCACCAGAAAGAAAGGAAGGAGATGCTGCGTTGGCAGCGGGGGTGGCGGCGCGCGAGCAATATTTTATGTTGCAAGCCTTAATATGGCTACGGTAACCGCATCACATCAGGCGGGCCGTATGCTTGTCTGCCACCCTACGTAGTATATAAAAAAAAAACACGACTTCATCTGTATGTGACAGAGCGTTGAGCTATCACGGACACATGCTATCACGGACTTTTTATAGAACTTTTTAAGATGAATAATTCCGTCGAATATAATTGTACGCAGCGCACACACTCAAAAGGATTAGGGATTTTTTTTCCCGTTTTTGCAACGTTTTTCATTGGTGCTCCGCTCTTATTGGTGGTAGCGTGATGTTATATCTAACACTAAAATATTTTTTTCAATTCGAATGAGTAGTTCCTGAGATTGGCGCCTTCAACCAAACAAACAAACAAAGGTTTATAATATTAGTATAGATTCGTTGCATGTCGCATCCGGGGTAGTATACTATTCTAATTTGGCAACAAGTGACAATTACCAAGAGTTCAGACGATTTTGCAATTCATATTATTTGAATCGATGTGTTCGGTAACAAAGGTTTTAGGTCCCCAATAGTGTTAGAAATATAAAATCCGTGGTACACGGCATTTGTGCTTCACTTGACTAGCCATCTCTTAGGCTTTTAATGCCTTATTTGCCATGCTGTCGATCACATTGCTAAGAGGGGAAGTCAAATTCCAAAAAAATACTGCTACTAATTTCTTCTGATTAAATTCGTTGTGAGTTCCAAAGCAGCCGTAGACTTACCCCCGGGACAGAGCACTACCTAGGAACTGTTATCTACTCGTGTCTATTAACCGTCCAACTTGCGCGGTCATGATACTACAGTAGATACATGGTCGATAGTAATCCAGATGGATTACTATCCATTGCGCAAAAATGATACGCTGTATGAAGATATACATTGTATCATACAGCGTATCATTTTTGCACGCACACAACCGTGTGTTATCTGTACGTAGACACTACATAGATTCTCCTCTCGTTATTAGAACAGTATCACCGACGGTAAGTAGTGATTGGGTACGTATAACGAAAATGGTGCGCTTTAGGAAATTGATTATTATTCTGTTTTTTAAAGGAGAAATAAGATTTTACTTAATTATTGCAATTTTCTAAGAATTATGAAGAAACGTTTGCAAAGAAATAACGCGTAGATTCAATAGCATTAGACTTTCAATAGTATTATTTAATTCCCTGCAATAGTGTCTGCCGGAAAAAGCCTTTATTTTTATTATAGACAATTGATCTAGAATACCCAATTATATAGTACTATAATAGTACTATATAATTGGGTATTCTAGATCAATTACATCTAGAATACCCAATTATATAGTACTATAATAGTACTATATAATTGGGCATTCTAGATCAATTGTCAAAATTTTATACTACTTAATTTATAATAATTATAAAATTTTGACATAATAAAAATTAATTAAATAAGGACTTTTAAAATAACTGTTTTGTTTTTTGCGAATGTTACGCTATAGTGCCAGTATTATGAATAGAATTTTAAAATTTCGCATGAAAGTTTCGCAAGTTGGAGATTGTTATTGCTGTAGTCGAATGTCATTATAATCTGAAGATATTTGTTCGCATACATACCATGTCTACTATATACTATACCACAATATATATAATAGTACTAGGTCGACACAAGAAGCGGCAGGGAGTGGCCATAGTGTACAACTATGGCCACTCCCTGCCGCTTCTTGTGTCGACCACACCTCCACTCTGAGACGAATCTTGAACAGTTATATGGCGCCGTACGCGCACACGCTCATTCACACTCTGCCCAGACGCCATTGTTTATGTAGTAGTAAACGTTGCGACATTTGTATGAAGTGGCCGGGGTGTGGCTATACCTAACCCAGTAATAAACAAACTCACTTTAAACTAAAACTCTATTCCAACAGATTCTTCATATACAGTAATTTATTTAACTCGAAGACATTGAAGAATCACTATCGCTGTCGCTTGAACTACCACTCGAGTCACTAGAGCTTTTCTTCTTCTTCTTCTTCGCCGACCGATATGAGATCTTACATTGTCTACGACAAGCCTTGTCTAACGACTTCTTTCTGTTCTTAGGGCATTCATACACTGCACAAGTTTCCTTCGTTGCATACATGCAAGCCGAGTAGCATTTTTCGGTCGATGCCTTTTGGCAAGCCTTCTCATAACGATCTCTTAGTATGTTTAGGTTTTTTCCGTCGGTGTCGATAGTAGGGCCTGAGATTAAAGACGTTTCATTTTCACGTAGACTTGTCTGAAACAATATTTCTTATTTAAACATTTATCCAGCCTTTTTGTACATATTCCTACTCGAGTACAACTTCAAACAGTCAAGGACCTTGAGTTGACATTTCTTTTTTTTTATACTACGTCGGGTGGCAAACAAGCATACTGACCGCGTGATGTAAAGCGGTTACGGTAGCCATATTAACGCTCGCAGCATCTCCTTCCTTTCTGACCTCGCTCACTCGCAGGAACACAACAACCCTCAAGGGAATTGTTATTTGGCTGCGGTATTCTGTGAGGTGGAGGTTGGTTTGTCAGTCACCAGGGTGCACCACGCGTACGTGAAGTTGGCTTTGGTTCAAAGATGTTGATTAACCACTTACTAGATGGTGCTGTGGAATATGTCAAGGAATATTAATATTTATAATTTATGATTAGTTTTCATAACTCTACATGCAAAAGTCAGAAAATTTCATTCCATAGTGAATGAATATTCGAATGAATCTAACGCTTCTGTAAAAGGATTACTAGACTTGCCTATAAATATATAAATAAATATTTCTGAACAATTTACACAGCGCCATCTAGTCCCAAATTAAGCTCAAAGCTTGTGTTATGGGTACTAGACAACTGATAAATGCACTTAAATACCTTTTTTTTTTTTTTGTAAATACATACTTATACTACATAGAAAACACCCAGACCAAGACAAACAGACATGTTCATGCACACAAATGTTTGTCTTGTGCGGGAATCGAACCCGCGACCTCGGAGTCAAAGTGGCTATTGCTAACTATTCGACCACCGAGCTCGTCTATGGTGTAAATTAGTGTAAGAACGATATAGAGATTTATTTTTACTTACTTCAGTATTTGAATGTACCTTAATCATTGGTAGGCAAGAAGCCATATACCCTTGTCTGGTAATATCGGAGAAATTCTCTTCTGTAAAAAGAGTGTTGATTATGACATTGTACATACATATTTTGCGGTGTAAGTGATTTATCAAGATCTTTGAACCAAGGCCAACTTCGCCTGCACGCGGTGCTCTGTGACTGACAGACGAAGCTTTGGCGAAAAGAGAGTTAGGGAGCGTAATTGTAAGCTACCCGACTGGGGAATGTGCCTCTACCTCACAGAACTCCACAGCCAAATAACAATTCCCTTGAGGGTTGTTGTCACGTGAGTGAGGTCACCAGAAAGGAAGGAGTTACTGCGTTGGCAGTGGGCGTGGCAGCGCGCAAACGATATTCATGTTGCGAGCGTTAATATGGCTACGGTAACCGCTTCACATCAGGATATATATATATATATATATATATATATATATATATATATGCTGATATATATGCTTGTCAGCCACCCGACGTAGCATAAAAAAAATGAGTGATGTATTCAATACTGTGACGGAAATGATGAGAGGAAATCCCCTTTCGTATTATAAGTATATAATGCAGAGGTATGAAAGACTTGTGACAAAGAGAATGACGAATTTGAATGGGAATGGATATAATGATAGTGGCAATCCAAAAAAGTGATGGTTGTATTGTGTGAGAGGGGTAACTGTAGATATGACGGCGGATAAGGATGAATGGAAAAAAAATATATTCTACTCCGACCCCAAATAATGGGAAAATGTCAAGCCAATGATGATGGTGTATTCAAAACTAATTAGGAACTACTGCTCCATCGGTTAAGTTGAAGATCTTTCTCTTTTGACTTCGAAATCAGTGCCCCTGGAATCGTACCAGATTTTAATCGATTTATGGGATCTCTCTTGTTTAAAAATGTCGATAAGTGTTTCTAATTATTTTTTCCCATACTCTACTTTATTGTCGGGCTACCAGGAACCTTGATTAATAAATGTCGCATCCAAAGTAAAACTTCTTTGTGCAAGTAAATGTTTATCGAAGTGATCTATATATTGGTTGGGGAAAAAGTCTTTTCGTATTTTATATGAAAATTCAAAACATTTTTTACTAAAGTTTATTTACATTTAACTAAAGTATGTAGGTGCCATTTTGTTCGATAACTTTTTGCCATCTTGTAGGTAGAGACATGATCCCATTACTATAGAAATTTTGGGACTTCTGTTCAAAAAACCACGACAAGTGGTTTTGGCAGTCTTCTCGTGATGTTAACCTGACATTGCCTAAAGAATTCTGAAGAGACCGAAACAGGTGGAAATCAGAAGGTGCAAGGTCAGAACTATACGGCGGATGCATTAACACCTTCCAGTCAAACTCTCTTAATTTTTGCTGAATGGCTAAAAATGTGTGAGGTCTAGCGTTATCATGATGAAAAATCACACCTCTTCTGTTAATTAATTCCGGCCGCTTTCTCTCAAATTTTTGCTTTAATCTCATCAGTTGTTCACAGTAGAGTTCAGAATCGATAGTCCTGCCTGGCGGTAACAGCTCATAATGAATAATGCCCTTCCAATCCCACCATACACACAGCATCACCTTATTGCGGGTTAACCCGGGTTTTGCCAGAGTCTGTGAAGCCTGACCGGCCTTTGACCACGACCTTTTTCGCACGTTCTTGTCGTACGTGATCCACTTTTCATCACCAGTTATAAGCTTCTTCAAAAACGGTTCGCTTTCATTACGTCGTAGTAAAGAATCGCAAATGAGTACACGGTTCATTAAGTTTCTTTCAGTGAGATCGTGAGGCACCCAAATATCGAGCTTTTTAGTGTACCCAGCTTTTTTCAAATGCGCCAAAACTGTTTTGTGGTCAATTCCTAATTCTTCAGCTACGTCGTAACTACTGATATGCTGATCTTGCTCCACTTTTTCAAAAATGGCATCCATTTTATCAGTAACAGGGCGACCAGAGCGACGTGCATCTTTCACATCAAAATTTCCTGATTGAAAACGCTTAAACCAAATTTGAGCTACTCTCACAGACACTGCACTAGGTCCATAAACGTCACAAATTTTTTTCGCAGCTTGCGTTGCATTTTTACTTTTTTTGTAGTAAAATTTTAAAATGAATCGAATTTCTTCATTACTCGTAGATTCTTTTTTTTTTTTTTTTTTTTTTTTTTTTTTTTTTTTTTTTTTTTTGGCTTTTGCTACGACGCATTTAGCCACAGACGATTATAAGGTAGGGAAACAGAGGCGCGTGAAATTTACGGAACAGAAAAGTTGGGAATGCAGGATCGGTGGAGTATTATAAATATGGGTATCTAACTAAATATATATAATAGTCTAAATGTATATGTACAAGGATTATTTACATAATATGTAATTATTATAAATATAAACAAAATTGTTTAAATTTTTATTTTGTTAAATTCAATAAATTTACACAATAATTTGTACACATTGAAGTCATTACAGGTAAGTAAGCAGGATACGGATGTTGGAAAAGGGATGGAAAGCAGGATAAGATCATTTACAAAAGAAGAATTATTATACAGCGGACAAACAAAGAAAATGTGATTTAGGTCCCCCACGTCAATTCCACAAGAGCAAATGTCACTGTCGATTATTTTAATCTTAGCCAAATGAGACGGCGCACAGTGATGTCCGAGTCTCATTCTAGTTAAGATAGTAGTAGCAGTTTTATCAAATTTGAACCTATAGAACCAAGGTTTCAATGGAATAGTTGATTGTATATTAGAATAATATTTCCCTTTTGTCTCGCGACTTTTAATCCAAAGTTTATTCCACGCCTCACGGAGATAAGTCTTGGGTAAAGTGGCAAGATCATTGGAGAAAATTTTATAAGGGTACATGTCGCCGCATTCGACAGCCTCTTTAGCAATTCGGTCAGCCTTTTCATTCCCATTAATTCCACAGTGGCTGGGAATCCACGATAAGACTAAGGAGATCCCTAGCGTCTTGCATTTGAAAATAAGATTTCTTATCTGAATTACAACCGGGAGAATGCCTCTTGAATTAAAGAGAAATTTTTCTGTAGCTTGCAATACACTTAAAGAGTCGCAAAAAATGACACATTTATTTAATTTCATTATTAAAACATATTCCAAAGCTTTTAGAATTCCGAAACATTCTCCTGTAAATACCGATGATTCTGGGGGTAGTTTAACTTTTTGTACTATATTGTACTGCTGATGATACACACCTATCCCCACACATCCCTGTGGACAGAGTTTGGACGCGTCTGTGTAGATGTAATGCCAGTTTTGCCAGTTAGACTCTCTCTCGTATTTAAAGTTAGCGTTGGGGTCCGAATCATTACTGCAAAAGCCTAGGTGTTTCCTAACAGAAGGAGGTTCTATTAATGCTTTGTAATTCCCTTCAAATATAGGAAAAATAGGTGATGTATGGATAGGAGCTTCAATGGACAGGTACTTTTGGTAGCTATGGATTAAACATGGAGGTGATTTTTTGGCCCAATATTTAGATGAAGTAATTGCACTTGTTAATTTTTGTAACAGGATAATTAGAGGATGATCTTTAAAGAGCAAAATTCTAAACAGATATTTATCCGATAAATATTGTCTACGCAACTGCAAAGGTGGGTCCACGCACTCCACCTGCAAGGCATTTATCGCGCTAGATTTCATTGCTCCTGTGATGATTCTAAGTGACTTAGATTGGATGCCATCCATTTTTTTCAAACCCGCAGCATTTCCGGGCTCCAATAAGAACGTGCCGTAATCAAGAAGACTTCTAATTAATGCATTATACATCAATTTTAATGAAAAGGGATGGGCGCCCCACCAGACACCAGTGATACACCTAAGCAAATTAAGGCGTTTTTCGCATTTTCCTACAACGTAATTACAATGCGATAAGCCTGTAAGCTTTGAATCCAATATGACTCCAAGAAATTTTACTTCCTTTTTCACAGGAATAGCTACGTTATCAATTGTAACTTGTACTGCGGGCAAGGTACGTGAGCGTGAGAAGAAAACAATTGTGCTTTTCGATAAAGATACTTCTAATCCATTTGAATTTAACCATGTGTTAAGTGCTCCTAAAGAACTAGATAATGTGGAACATGCTTTAACAATAGAGGGATTTGAATGATAAATGACTATGTCATCTGCGTACTGGAGTATTTTAATTTCACTGCCAATTGCAGAATCTATATCTGATGTATACACATTATACAATAATGGGCTGAGAACAGACCCCTGTGGAAGCCCCCTCCATGCAGTTCGAGACAATTTAGTGTTTTCATTTACTTCTAGATGTATTATCCTTTCTGAAAGTAAATTTATAATAAAGGTCGATAAAAGTTTTGGGACTTTTAAGAGATCTAGTTTTTCACTAAGAATCGGTATTTGGACTTTATCGTATGCTGAAGATATGTCCAGGAAAGCAGCTATAACATTTTGATTGTCTGAGAAAGATAGACGGATATCTGACGTAAGTACGCTTAGGTTATCAAGAGTACTCTTTCCTTTTCTAAATCCCGATTGGGTCGATGACAATAGCTTATTACTTTCTAGATACCATTCTAATCTAATCTTCACTAAACGCTCAGCTATTTTCCCTAAAACTGAGGATAGAACAATAGGACGATATGATGAAACTTCTGTGGGTGGTTTTGATGGTTTTAGAATTGGTATAACTATATGTGTTCTCCATTCAAGGGGAACATCACCTGTGATTAATACAGAATTAATCAAATCTAAATAAAAATGTAGTGAGGTGTCAGATAAATGCGTGATGAATGAATATAAAATGTTATCTTCACCAGGGCTGGTATCTTTTAAATTTGACAGGACACCTTTTAATTCTGCAAGTGTAAAAGGGGCATCTAGCTCGGAGTACTGAGGATATGTAGCATTGTTGGAATAAGGTAGAGTGCTCCTAGATCGTAATTCTGGTGCGTAAGGAGGAGCTAAGGTATCTAGAAATTTTTCCGCTAAGTTTATGTCTAAAGTTGTTTTATTATTACACTCAGTAACTGCTGACCTAAACCTCCGAATATTCCGCCAAACTACGGATGGATGGATGTCGGGGGATATGGATGCACAAAAGTTTTTCCAGCCATCGGATTTCTTCTTTTTAAAGAGTTGTTTAGTTTCTTTACAAATTTGTACAAGATTAGAGTAATTTTCAACTGTCATAGAACTACTATATTTCTTTTCCGCTTCTTTTCGTTTCTTAGCTGCTTTTGTGCATTCATTATCCCACCAAGGGGGGGAAGGTATACGCTCGGAATTATTTTCTACTGGGAACACTGTATTTGCAACGTTAATCAAAATAGACGTCAACTTGTGAGATCTGTCAGAAATGTCAGAGTATGTGCAATTTTCATTGTTGTGCTCAATTTGAGAATTTTGGAATGCTATAACTTTGTTTTCCACGAGATTTTTGAATAGATCCCAATCGCCATTAGATGTTCTAAACTTTACTCTTATTTTTCTTTTAGGCTGCTTAGCGCAATTATCTAAGAGGGTTATTACTATGGGGAAGTGATCACTACCATATGTGAACGGTAAAGTACTCCATGTTGTTGCAGAAGCCATGTCCGGAGTACAGATGGACATGTCGACAACACTGCTGTTGACCTGGCCATCCGGTCCCGGTTCCGATCGTCTGGTGGGAGAACCTGTGTTTAGTATGCAAAGATTGTTCGAATCAATTAAATCCAGCAAGTTCTCTCCATAACTAGTATTAGCCGAGCTTCCCCAACATTGATGTTGTGAGTTCAAGTCCCCTAAAATAAAAAATGGCCTTGGTAGATAAGAGATAATAGAATTAAGTTCATTATATACAGTATTAGATGGATGAGGAATATAGACAGAAAGAAAACATATATTATTTACAATAGTAGCAACAACTGATAAGTCATTGCTGTGGGAAGGAAGAGTAAAGGGAGAGTAAGGAATAGAGTTATGGATGAGAATGGCGACACCGCCATACCCATCGGGTCTGTCTTCTCTGAGACATGAGTAGCCAGACACTTTAAAAGTATAGTCTGACTTCAGCCATGTCTCAGAAAGAGTGACAATAGATGGTTTATATTTATTTAATAAATAGATTAAATCACTTTTCTTACTTATAAGACTTCGACAGTTCCATTGGAGAATTTTGGAGCTGTCCATTGTTATTTTTAACTAAATTTAAAATGTTGAAAAGAGAGGCAACGTTGTCCGGTGATAATGAATTATTTTCTGATAAATAGTGTATTAGAGCAATTATCATTTCGGTTATGCTTTGGGGTTTCTCATTTGAAGAGAGTGCACATCCATTATTTAGTTGTGAGCTGGGCTCACTGATAATGTCTTCGTGTGCTGACTTATCATACCCAATATTATTATTCTTTTTTGTGACAGTGTGTGTGTGGGGTTTATTATAGAATGTTTTTTTGTATGATTTATTTGTGGATGAGTGAGATGAGAGATGAGAGAGAGAATTAACAGGAGTTCGGTTGGAAGTATAAGAGTGTGCGGGAGCTGAACTTAAAACATCTGCATATGATTTGGAAGAAGGAGGGTGTAGCTTAGATGCCTCTGCATATGATACACAGCTCTGTGCCATAGTTAATTTAATTTGCTTTTGCCTGTGATATTCTGGGCATGATTGACTGGTAGCTAGATGGTTGCCACCACATAAACAACAGGAATAGTTATCATTTTCAATATTGCAAACATCAGCAGTATGTGGTTGTCCACATTTAGAACATCGTGGCTTTGCTCTACATTGCACCTTAGTATGTCCGAAACGGCAACAAGTAAAACACTGAATGGTGGGATAGGTGTATAACTCAACAGGCAGTGAATTGTAGCACATAAAAATTCGCTTTGGAAGCACTTGTCCATCAAAAGTCAGCACTACTGTTTGCGATGGCTTCCAGACGGGATTACCATCGCTGATTGTCTTGTAGTTTAATCTTCTTATTTTAATAATTTCACCACAGCCAATAGGTACACTTATTGCATTTTTTATTTCCTCTGGAGTCCAATCGTTGGGTACTCCACGAACTAAGCCCATGCGCGTGACATTGAATGTTGGGATGAAAGCTTTGTAATTATTACTTTCTAAAATTTTGTTAGTAACAAAAGAATTAGCATCTAAGTAATTTGAAAATGCAAGAGAAATCCGATTCCTACCTATTTTTTTGACACTACCGTTAACAATGTTGTAAAATTTATTCTTTTTCAAAAAATTACCAAATGCAACTGGGTGAAGTATGGTTCCATCATTCAAAGACGTTTGCTCTCGCTGTACATGAACTGTAAAAGGTGAAATATCAGTACATTCATACAATTTTCTCCCTATTGGTGGTGGACGAGGGGGAGCCAAATCGGCACTGACCTTATGGCCATTATCATTTTCTGTAATTTTGCTAACAATTTTATCAATTTTTGTTGAAGACGTTGGATTTTCACAATGACAGTCAGAGTCTCTGTGAATATCTGATTCTACATTATTATCATGTTTTTTCCTTCTTTTTTTATTACAATTTTTACACATTTTCGTTTGTCTTATAACGCGGCGTTTGCGATTTTGTTTCTGAGAGCTATCCGTATCCATACTAGACTCATTTTCGCAGCTTATGGTTACATTGCAAGCGATATCCTGGAGGCTGGAGCCCCCGGGGTCCGGGGGCTCATTCATGTTAAAAAGCTCAGCAAAAACTTACCAAAATGTCTCCAATCTATATAAATATAACTATTTTACAATTAATTTACAACTAAATATACAATACACTACTCCACTGATCGAATTTCAACAATAAAAACAATAAATTATAAAAAGACACTCCCGCGTATTTCGAGGTTTCCCGCCCTTTTTTCACTCGTAGATTCACTCATCTTGACAGTAAAAAAAAACAAATGAAAATCACACATTTACCTAATTTGAATTTGGAATTATCTTTTTTAAAATTTAAACTTTTTAAAGATATCAAAACCTGCCAGATACAAATGGTATAACCAAAGAGATTTTATTACAAGTTCATACATACTATAATGCGAAAAGACTTTTTCCCCTACCTATTATATCTTCTAGTTAGCCCGGCGAACGTCGTATCGCCTTTAAAAATTTTATGTTAATTTTTCCCATATTTTAACCGCTGAATTGCCCCTGTCGACCTACGGTCGACAGTGACGTCACGACCTTGAAACGCTTGAATTGCCCGTGTCGACCTACGGTCGACAAATGCAGTTTGGCGTTCAGTTTTGGGCACATTGAACAATACTCATCTGTCATACATTCAGGCCCATTTGTTTATGTTTTTTTCGTTTCTCCGCCATATTAGCTATCGGATTAAGGCCAAAGAATCATAAACTCAATGGAAAAAAAAATAAAAAAAGGGGTTTAAGAGACTCGCCTTAACGGCGCCAGATGTTCGGGCCGGTGTCAAGTGCTATAAAAACTTATTTTGTTTAGGTAAGTGTAGGTTTTTGTTTATTAACATCGGGTTTTATCTCCCTAGCGTATTTGTAAATAAAAAACTATACGTTATCGCCTTAGTTCATAAGGTATTTTTTTGAATACATGTAGGGCTATGAAACACCACTTGAGAATGTTTAGACCATCGTAATTCTACACTATAGTCGAGTGTTGAACAACAAAAGACGGCATTGTATAGTGCTGTTCTTAGTAAACGTAAAAAACACCACTTGTAGGCACTCAATAACAAAGTTGCGTCTCAATGACCGTTTTTATGGGGCCCCGACCACCCGCGGCGCCGGGCAGGTAGAAACAAAAAACAAATGGGCATTGTTCCGCCGCGTTTTTGCGCGGGGGGGGCGCGGGGGGCTCAACGTGGGGGGCATAAGAGCGGCTAATAGCTATTCTGCTGGGGCGGAAACAAATCCAACAAATCAAATTACCTTAAACCGCCATCTGTTAGAATCGTATGGAACTCACACGTAATTATAACTCTTTAAACAAATAATTTGCAATAAAAAAATAATGCGATTGTAAATCGAATATCCTGTCTCTTAAATTGGATCAAACGGTACACACTGTGCATAATTTTATTAAAATCGGTTCAGTGGTTAGGGATTCCATCGCGGACAAACAACGTGACACGAAATTTTTATATATTAAGATAAGATATATATATCTCTCGCAATATTACTGTTAATGGCTTCTTCGTTGAATGTTGTATTATGGCAACGTAAAGATATATCTCTTACCTGAAGATTTAGTTTTGCTCTTGTTGGTATTTCGAAATTCTTTTATGCACCCCTTTTTAGCATTTTCCTTGAATTTGTCTTTGAAGCTACTCTTGCAATTTTTCCCATGACACACTTGCTTGCTTGCTGACAGGCACGCCTTGAAAGGCCGTAAGATTAAAAAAGTAAAACATTAAATGAAAACTAAAAAACAGATTTAGTAGAAAATACTCTGGTAAGAGGTAAAGCGTGACGAAAATCAATTAGGAATGATATTTGGCTGCGGTCTTCTGTGAGATGAAGACACTTCGCCCGCCTAGCGAGATGCCTCCACCTTAAAGAAGTCTGCAGCTAAATAAGAAGCCCTTGGTTCTTGTGTTGCATTTCGAGAAAGATCATCTTGTAGCGTGTGACACATTGCGTTTCAGCGAACTTGCTATACACAAGCTGTACCTTTGGTTTGTATACAGTATTTTATATATCATATTTACGGTTGTGGAAACCAAATATCTGAATAACATAGACATATAACAAAGACTACCTTATAACACTTCCTCAAGACCACTTTCAAACAAGCGTCTCCATATGCCTGCCGCAGGATTTTGCTTTTAAATATTTCTTTGTCAATAGCTTTATTTTCTTCCTCTGTTTCCAAAACACTATCCTGTTCTGATTTGTGCTGAAAAAAAATCGTTTATTTTGAACGTTTACTTTCTCTTATAGGAGAAAGATACATTCACTTTTTAAAATTAATTTGAATTAAAAATATGCGTGTCTAAATTTAAGGTTTTTACCTTATTAATCTGACTGTTTGAGCCAGTGATAATGACCAATGCTGTTTTTGGTTTAGACCTAAAATTTGCTTTGTCCGTCTGTTCTTTCAAATTAATCGGCTTGTTATTTGTAATGTCATCCCATATCTTTCCTTGAGAGAATGTTTCTGTGCGTATCACCTTTTTAATATTTGCATTAAGATACCTTGGTTGAATACTAGCTTTCATTATAGATTGAGATTTAATCGAAGGGGCGATATTGCTATAACTTTCGCTATCACTTTCTTCACTTCGGTGGTCAATCAATTTATACCTCGTCTTTAAGCCTATTGTTTTTTTTACTTTTCCTTCAATATGTTTAGTTGTCGGAGAACTTGCAATGACTTTGTGTGATTTATCAAATACAATTTCCTTGGGTTTGACAACTTTCGAATTATCTTTTGTTTCTCTTTCAACTGAGAAACTTTCTTCAGACGATGAACTAAGAGTTGTTGGTTTTTCATTTCTATGTTTATTTGGAACATTTTTGTCAGTCTTCTCCATTTTTGGTGTAGTTTTTTCAAACGATGCTATTTCATTAATATTGCTTTCAGAGTCGCTTGAGGGTTCATTTTCCTCAGATGACATTAATATTCGTGTTACATGAAAATTTTGTTTCGCTGAAACATGTTTTTTCTCTTTCGCCTTTTTATTAATTATGCTAGAAATAAGTTCAGGCTGTTCTTCGTCTTCTGTATCAGTTGTGGCTTCTGAATCGTCGTCGTCAAAACCTTGATATTTATTTATTTCTCCAAACTGTTCCTGATTTTTCATTATGTCTTGTAGTGCATTAGTAAGTCTTGATATATTCTTAGCTTTTGATATATTCTTAATAACTTTAGTTTTCGCTTGTTCGTCAAAACTTACATCCTCATTGCTTGTCTGAAAAAAGTTCATATTTTTATCTATCAAGTATATTTATATTTTATATGAATTTATAATTAGACGAAACACAATATATATTTACAAATTATAGTGTTTCGTTTTATTTATTTTTTATATCACTAAGGTGACAATCATACAATCCAGCTGATGGAAAGTAGTACCTACAGCAGCTTGTGATGGATATTTTTGGTAACGTGATCAGGATTATGGTGAGGTGTTAAATTTTGCCTCATGCCAATTAATGTATAGTCAACCCTAATTCATCTTACTGCTGGAAGACTGGTATACCCTTCATCGAAGGTGTTTAGAGCGACTCCACCACGCTCAACTAGGGGTTAGCAGTGGCCAGTGTTTTTAAGCCGCCTAAAGATCACTGACTTGGCTTAATGACAGTCATGACATGACAACTGCGGGGACCGACGGTTTAACATGGCCTTTGAATTACGGATGCATTTAATAATTAAATAATTATAAAAAAATCTAGTTACATTTAATTTATTCATATTTAATTGTTATATTTAATTTATTGTGACTATTTAATTATTTGAATTTTTAATGGATTAGCAAAAGTTTGTCTTATAATATCGTATTGGTGTATACTGTAATTAATGATGTTATAAATGTGTTGAAAATAAATAAATAATAAGTAATTACCATAGATATAACATTAGTAACAAGTATAAGTACTTGACCAAACCAAATATAAAACCACATTTAATATAATTTCAAATGCCTAGATTTACTATGTGATAATAAAAACCAAATCTATTTGCTGTTTTATGGATTTTCATTTTAACTTTATAAGCAGTGAATAATGTTTTATAGGTATAAATATTTATTGATGTTGTATAATAATATGTAAGAGACTATTTCAGCTTTCTTAAAATAAATATCAGGTTTTCGTTTGTTTGCCCACTTGACTAATATTAAAAACCGTATAAAATCTTTCAAGATCAATCTTGCGTCTATCTGTCTGTCTGTCAAAGTCAATTTTCTCCGAAATGACTGAGCCAATTAATCAAAAACAGCTTTCAGTCTACTTTTAATGATAAAAATTAATAATATATAAATATTCCTGGACAAATTACACACTGCCATCTAGTCCCAAACTAAGCAAAGCTTGTACTATGTGTACTAGATAACAGACATTATACCTAAATACATTTTTTTGTAAATGCATACATATAATATATAGAAAACACCCAAACAAGACATTCAAGTATCGAACCCGCGACCCTGGAGTCAAAGTAGACGTTGTTGAATTATAAATTTAATCTTTCACAGTTAGTTACCGTTGTTGTGTTGTGTCAGAATTACTTTTGCTTAAATTATCCTGATTTATGAGAAATATACAGTTTGCAATAAGTTTTTTTTTTGTTCCAGTGGACGAGATCCAGGTGGCGTCCTATAAGATGCTGGGGTCGTTATACACTCTCGGAACAGATGCCACTCTTACGCACGACAGGAAGTACTTGAAAACAGAAATAGAAAGAAATAAACCTGCTTTGGTACGTACATATTTCGGCTTCAATCCTGTTCTGTTCATCTCACTGTTGGGATACGCGTCTCCCCTCGATCGATGGGGTTTAGAACCAAGGGCGAATTCAGCTTTGGTGGCGCAGGGGGAGGTCACATAGTTGTGGTCAAGTCACACTCAAGTTATAATAAAATTTTGATAATAATAGATACAGGTAAAAAGTAGGTATTTTATTAATGTATGTAAGTACTGTACTTAATCTATATTGTGACAAAAATATATATAAAAGTTAGACAATTTTAATTAGTGGTCCATCTAGGTCCTGGACCCAGCCGAGGGTGGTCATGACCCCCATGACCCTCCCCCTGGATCCGCCCTTGTTTAGAACATACTCCGTCATGCAGCTCAATGGCGGGTTGGCGGATGCCAGTGTTTTCTAGCCGCTCGAAGGCCACTGACTTGAATTAACGACTGTCATCTAATGACAATAGCCGGGACTTAATGTGCCCTCAGAAGCACTTATACATACTAGTACACATACTTAACTGTTTAACAATACTTACAAAATTAACTAAATTATATAGTTCTTTTTTTATACTACGTCGGGTGGCAGACAAGCATACGGCTTGCCTGATGTGAAGCAGTTACCGTAGCCATATTACCGCTCGCAACATAACATATTGCTCGCGCGCCGCCACCCCCGCTGCCACCGCAGCAACTCCTTCCTTTCTGGTGACTTCACTCACTGGCAGGAACACAACAACCCTGAAGGGAATTGTTATTTGGCTGCGGTATTCTGTGAGGTAGAGGTACATATCCCAGTCGGGTAGCTTACAATTACGCTCCCTCCATCTCTTTTCGCCAGAGCTTCATTTATCACTCAGCAGGGTGCACCACGTGCAGGTGAAGTTGGCTTTGGTTCAAAGATGTTGATGAACCACTTGCACTCCAATTAAAATACTTACGACGACCTCGGTGCTCGAATGGCAATTTGTTGAAACAAATTAATGGCAATAGTGTCAAATTTCATGTAATTACCTGATCACTCACAGAATTTCGTTTAGAAAATAGTTTAAACTTTACACGACGGGACGAGAGATTTTACGCATTTAACATTGTACGCGTGACCATGTCTGTTTGGTCTGTGGTTTTCTTTGAATTATAAGTATGTATTTACAGCGTCGGACGGCCATATAGTCGGGGTGACATTTGCCAGCCGGGCCCCAGCCTGCGCGGGCCCCCCACGGGCCTGGCTTGCGGGGCTTGCGGCAACCGTGAAATAATATACCATCTATCATCATCTAGTCTCGGGCCCCGGGCTTGTCAGCCACCCGGGCCCTTCCGGCACAGTCCGACCCTGCGTATTTACAAAACACCCACAAGGTGGACAGACGACCTCATTAAGACCGTAGGATCGCGCTGGATGCAAGCCGCTTCCAACCGGTCTTACTGGAGATCTAGAGGGGAGGCCTATGTCCAGCAGTGGACTTTCAATGGCTGAGATGATGATGATGATGATTTACAAAAAAAATGTATTTAAGTATATTTACCAGTTGTCTGGTACCCATAGCACTAGCTGTGCGCTTAATTTGGGACTAGATGGCGCTGTGTAAATTGGCTTGAAATATTTATTTATGTATTTATTGCAGGGTTCCTGCCTAGGCGCCTTCAGTTCAACATTCCCTGTTGCATTCTTAGAGCCTCATTTAAATAAACATAACCAATTCTCTCTGCTGAACAGAATAGCTGATCACTCATTGGAAGCTCAAGGTAAGAAGAGCATTTGACAGAACTTAATAAGAATTCCAGTTGCGGTTTAATTGTTTTCAGAATACAAAAGAAAGTACACTTTAAAGTCTTATTATAAGATTGCTTTTTGATATTTTTTCTAATGTTTTGATATGTCTTTCAATTTGCTACCATACGGGGGCAATCAGTGGCGGACTAATGCGGTAACCGCTTTAATCAGGCAGGCCGTATGCTTGTATGCTATCCAACGTTGTATAAAAAAGTAGGGTGTGGCTGTGTCACGGACACGGCCGTGTGTTGTACGTGAGTACGGTATATGCACTAAAATTATTTCAAAATGACAGCGCTTCCCCCTCGCGCGCGATATTCCATACTCCTTACCTAACGTAATAAATTCTTTGATCCTTCATCTATCCAGTGGTGTGATTGAATTTTGGATGGAGATGATAGATATGTAGCTGCAACACCAAACTGTATCCCCCGATTTTGTTATCATAAGTTTTTTTGAATTGCCTCCATATCGAAACAATTTTAAAGACAAAACCTTTTCTTTTCTGCTTAGACATCATGGCAAAAATGGAGCAGTCCATGCCAACTCTGGAGACGATCCTCAGCGAAGTAGACCAGTTCGTGGAGTCAGACAAGACGTACAACGAAGCACCCCACATTATCGACGTGGTGTTACCACTGCTGTGTTCATATCTACCGTTCTGGTGGGCGCAAGGTCCCGACAACGTTACTCCTACTGCCGGGTGAGTGGATTCTTTTACTATTTTAATATTTTTTTACATAAAAGAAGCGTCAAGCGAGCATTGAGTCACCTCATGGTAAGTAATCATCAAAGCACATCTTCTTATCATCAGACAGAACGAATGCTTATTTTCTACCTTCGCGTGCCATGGGTCCATGGTGGCACAGCGTTGGCACGGCAATTGGTACAGCGCTAAAATTTGCGGCATGCGCAAGGTTAATGGTATAAAATAACACCAAAAGGTCACTGAGCGATTGCCAGCCTTTTAGACAAATATAGGCCTTTTTCTTAAACTTGAGGGACATTGATTCCACACACACGCACATTAAAATTTTTGCCGAATATTACGACAGCAGAACTAGAAAGAGCTCTTTTGAACACTCGCCGTGGTTATAACTTGTACAGCGTCTTACCACCAACTCTTATTGCGATTCAATAACTGAATAGAATGCTTATTCATACCTATGAATAAGCGACTCTATGCAATTTGAAATAGAGTCGCTTATTCATTGGTATGAATAAGCATTCTATTCAGTTATTGAATCGCAATAAGAGTTGGTGGTAAGGGGGCAGTACACATACTGCGGCATTTTGTATTCTAACGGAAGTGACAGTATTCTAACGCGCCCAGTAGAACAACTATTTAGAATTTGTGCTGGTAGCCAATGGACAGCTGCAAAATTTTAACAAGAGCGTAGTTATGCACATTTATGTTACAAATCAAACAACTTTGGGTGTAAGTGGTTCATCAACATCTTTGAACCAAAGCCAACTTCGCCTGCACGCGGTGCACCCTGCTGATTGACAAACAAAGCTCTGGCGAAAAGAGAGGTAGGGAGCGTAATTGTAAGCTGCCCGACTGGGGAATGTACCTCCACCTCACAGAATACCGCAGCCAAATAACGGTTCTCTTGAGGGCTGTTGTGTTCCTGCGAGTGAGTGAGGTCACCAGAAAGGAAGATGATATGGCTACGGTAACCGCTTCACATCAGGCGGGCCGTGTGCTTGACTGCCACCCGACGTAGTATAAAAAAAATAATTCTTTAAACTAATTGTTTGACATCGAATATCAAAGTGTCATCGTCTTCATTATTAGCGTGTATTTATCCACTGCTAGATATAGACTTGCCTCCGTGCTTTCCACTAAATTCGGTCTTCCATATCCAGCCACTTCCAGCCGCTTTTTTGAAGCATTCGGACCACCTAGACAGGGGACGTCCAATGCTTCTTTGTCCATACCACGCGTGGCTTTCACTCTTATACCTGAGTCCGATGGAATATAAGTTTAATCTATTACAAATATTTCAGAAACCACGTAACAATGGTAACGGCTGAACACATGAACCAACTCCTCAAGAACGTCCTCAAACTCATCAAGAAGAATATAGGTAACGAGAGTGCGCCCTGGATGACGCGCATTGCGACTTACACGCAGCAGATCATCATTAACAGCTCGGAGGAACTCCTGAGGGACTCGTTCCTCCCGCTAGCAGAGAGGGTCAGGAAGAGGACGGACAATATGTTCCATAAGGAGGAGAGTTTGAGAGGTTTCATCAAGGTTGGTATATTTTGTATACAAGAATATATCGCGAGGCCGCGGTTTCGTTCTCCGCTCAAGACAAATTACATGAACATGCCTATATAACTTGGTCTGGGTGTTTTCTGTGATCTGTGTACCTAGGTATGTATTTACAAAAAAAAATGGTTGTCTGTAGAGTCGGTTTACGGACGATAATTTTGCGTGATAACGTCATAAGAAAACATCGGCTGATGGAGTGGAAGAGAGATAGATGCGTCACAAGTTAAACACTTAGGCCGATCGTGCCTCTCTATCGCTTGTTCCGCGCTATCGCTATCACGCTCGGTTCAGGCGGACACGGAGTCATGCTTTTTTCGAGCGTGCAGCCGGCGTTCATCCATTTATAAAACGTTATCATATCAAAAAATATCGCGAGGCCGCCGGTTCGATATCCGCTCAAGATAAATATTTGGATGTATGAACATATCTGTATTAGTCCGTGAGCCAGCAACAGGCTTTCCTGACCAATTTCCTCTCAAGCAATAACTCGTGAAATACTTCAGAGAGTTGTATTATGCAGCATGGTGAACGTCAGCTGCCGCCCCGTGGGTACCCGGTGCTGCGGCAGCCTCTTAATCACATAAAAAGTAATTGTTTTCATCATCAATCATTTCCTCCCGACTGAAAATTTGTTAAATGATAGTTAACGCAATTATTCGAAGATAAAAAAGTCAGCTGGCAATACCGTGGTGGATTATACGTCAGCTGGTTACACGAACACACAAAAAAAAAAATCTCTCAGTCATGTCCTCTCACTTGAAAATTTGTCAGATGATAGCTTACATGCAACTTTGAATAAATTAAAACGTCAGCTTCCTCTATGTTGGTGGAAAGGTCGTCGTCTAACCTTACTGTCTATTTACAGTCATCGACCGACGACACGTCCCAAGTGGAGTCCCAGATTCAAGAAGACTGGCAGCTGCTGGTCCGTGATATCTATTCGTTCTACCCACTGTTGATCAAATACGTGGACTTGCAGAGAAACCATTGGCTAAGGAACAATGTTCCAGGTTTGTTGCGATAGTTTTTTACATTCCTATAGATTAATTGTAGATTTCAAGATAGAGCTCAAAGGAACGGCCGGAAACGGCTGAATGCGGAAAGCACAGGATTACATATGGCGGAAGGGCTATATCCGGCAGTGGATAGATACAGGCTGATGATGATGAACTTCAAAACTTTTACTTTTAGATAGTTTTGCCTATAGATGCGTTCTACCTGCCTCCATTGTGGCAAAATGAAAGCATAGTTATTGGTAATTGTCCAGCATTCACTTAGTCCCGCGCCGCTTACTGTCGTAGCAAGACGTTCTTTTCATTCCTTTGCGTACTGCTTATATAGTACGCGTGGGTTTTGAGTAAGCGCTTTATAGTCAGTTTTTCTGCAATGATGGTCCCCTATGGCTCATGGCCCTGGCATGAAATGGCATAGCTTTTACTTGATGCATCGAGTGATTACTTAATTATGTTTTTTAGGGTTCCGTACCTCAAAAGGAAAAACGGAACCCTTATAAGATCACTTTGTTGTCCGTCTGTCTGTCTGTCTGTCTGTCTGTCTGTCTGTCAAGAATTTCTATGTCGAGAATGCGTGGAGGTATCAAGCTGAAATTCGAACTGTATACTCAGGTCTACGGTCCCATGAAGTTGTAAAAAAATCAAACTGCTAAGTTTACGTAGAAAAAAGTTACGGCCGTTTATTCAGCAAAAAACGCATATTTCGACACACTCAAGGGAATCAAAACCTATAGGGTATTTCCCGTTGACCTAGAACTATGAAATTTGGCAAGTAACATCGTTATAGACTACAAGTACAGGAATAAATCTCAAAACTATACATTTGTAAATAGATCTTAAAAAATAGGGGGTCTATATTTTTTATAGGGTGTCGAAATTTCAAATTGAAACTACTAGTTCAAATGGGGTATCATATGAAAGGGCTTGATGTACACATTGCAAAATATATTTTATTTATTTTTTTCAACGCATTATTTCTTATTTATAATGAAAAATATCAAATTTAATAATGATACTACGTACCTACGGAACCCTCGGTGGGCGAGTCCGACTCGCACTTGTCCGGTTTTTTTTTTGTATTTGATATTTAAAAGCTAGATTAATCAGTATCATTCAGCTATGTACAGTCAACCGCACTCAGAACGTTATACTTCCAGTCAAGACTGGAAGAACATTTTGCAGTAGGCAATGGTTGACTGGAAGAGATCCCTTAAAGGGATATGTGCGCTCTTGTATACATTGTCATTAGTGTTAAATTGTATCCAATCTTGTAATATACTGTATGCAATAAAGTTTAAAAAAAATAATTAAATCGATTCAGTCGATCATGTTATGATCACTTTAACAAGTTAACCTATTGGAGGACATGGGCACTGTTTTAGGATGGTCCAAGCGTTTATAAACTTTCAATTTTCAGAGGCCGAAGAGCTGTACAACCATGTAGCAGAAATATTCAACATCTGGTCGAAGAGTCAGTACTTCCTCAAAGAAGAGCAGAACTTCATATCGGCTAACGAAATCGACAACATGGTACAAAATTATATTTTATACGTTGAAATATAAATGGTAATATTTTTAGTGTGACAGCGCTATCTATAATTTTTAATATCAAAATGTATTTTAGTGTTGCTTAGTTACATTCATTGCTGTCTATTCATAAACATTTCACACATAAAAAGACTTTGAAATAAAGATAGATATGCTTAATATATTACAAAAAAAATATTGCCTATTTGAAATAAGAAAAAAACGCCGTAAACGAAATAATATTATTTGATATTCACTAACTTGGACTAAGTTTAGTGAATACCAAATGATGCTTTCTGTTTTAATCAGAGTGCTTCGAGAATAACATCAGTAGTGTATTTATTGTATGTATGGCATACTTTATTTATGGCACCCAGTCGAATAAGAGTTGCAAGCGTATATTTTTTTTTTATTGTTTTATAATTTAAGTCATTTCATATTATTTGTTTCATTCGTGTCATCATTCATGTTATCGTTGTATGTAGGTCCTGATAATGCCAACCGCTACAAGAAGAGTGACCACTGTCGTTGATGGAGCGCCTCAGGGCGGCGGAAAGGTAATTGCAGAATACAAAATGGTTATTTGCTTTTTTACTTTTTTATTAGTTTATGTTGCTGAATCCCAACCACTGCTATTTGTGAAGCGCATTATCTATGGTACATTTTGTATTAGATACTGGAATATCAACTTTGTCCGAGCTGTAAACTTTAAGAGCAAAGTTTTACTGGTAACTAAGAGTTTATGTAAAATAAATTTTGTTTGAAAAGTTTATTCTGAGTGTTTAATAAAATAAAGTAGAGATCAAAGTTTTGTTGTGAGATTGTGGTGGCCCCATTAATGGTTGATTTAAAAACAGAAAGAAAATAATCATATATCTTTATGACTGCTTCTATTTTTCATATCTAACATAGCGTTATTATATAATTAATTAAAAGCAATATTACTAATTTTAACTATTGACCCATGTCAATAAATTGAAAATCTAACTCATAAAAAATATATAAGCTTATATGGACTTACGAAAAGTATATTAATATTTAGAAAAAGAAAAAACATCGCGACAAGAAACGAGACAAAGACAAGGAGGTCCAAGCTTCACTCATGGTTGCTTGTCTGAAGAGGTTACTGCCTGTCGGCTTGAACCTCTTCGCAGGCAGAGAACAAGAGTTAGTGCAACACTGCAAGGATCGATTCCTGAAGGTAAGTAAATAGTTGTTGTCGTCTGTATATTTTTTTATCATATGTTTTCTTCTGCGAACTCTCAGATTGTGGTATAAATTACCTGCTGAGGTTTTCCCATGAAACAACAGCATTTGGTTCTTTTTGAAGGGGTTTCATGGTCTTATTACAGGGTCAGGTTTGACACTTCTGATGTGCTTACGATCGGATAGGTCGTATGCTTGTTGGACACCTTAGTTGCATAAAAAAAATGCAATAGTCCTTTTGTCCCGAACTGACCCTTTAGCAAACTTGCTCTCCAGTGGTAACTGCATATAAGTCATCGTATTACGAAGGTTATAAGGTGGTAGAAATCGGATTTGAGAAATCGAAAATTGTATTCAATTCAATGTCTTGAAGTGAAGCAATACGAAATTACAGTAATATTTATATAAAATCCTCGGGGAATAATAATAAATTCAGAGAGGGTTGTCAGTATTAACTGATCAAACAAACACAACAGAGAGAACAAAGTACTACACCAAAAAAGTCTCAATGTTTGGACTGATAGTCCCATTAAGTTTTATGCCCTATACAACTTTAATGTTTAACGCGTTTCACAGAAAATGTCCGAACAAGACGTTGCAGAGTTTGCGAAGACCCAGTTAACTCTCCCAGACAAAATCGACCCCGCAGATGAGATGTCCTGGCAACATTACTTATACAGCAAACTAGGTTCCAAGAGCAAGACGAATATCACTGTTGAGACTGCTGAAAACAAGGCAAAGATCATTGATGATACCGTGGAACGCATCGTTGCTATGAGCAAAGTACTTTTTGGACTGCATATGGTAAGTAATGATTTATCTCCCATCTATAACAATGTTTAATAGTATGTCCTTCACCGAGAGAAGAAAGAGTCGGATTACCAACGAGGGTGTAGGTTTAAATACAACCGAGTTGGACATTGCACTTTCTCCCGAGTAATAATAGTTAATAGTGCTCTATATTACACCTACGAGGAAAAATGTCAAAAACCTACATTGGGACATTTTTATTGAACTTTAATTGTAAAAAATGTTCTAATTTTTCGTATGTGATATTCAATGACTGCTTAGGCAGATTCTATAAATTCTGGCAATGTTATAAAGACTATAAGTGATCGTCAATAACTACATTAAACTTATAAATTGAAAATTTAAGTATCTTAAAATAAAACAAAAATTCGAATTGCGCACGCTGACATTTTTTCTTTATTAGCCAAGGTGTAAAACCATTATTAAAAGTCGTCCTGTCAAAAAAAATAAAAATAAAATAGTTTTGTTTTAACAATGAAAATTACCACACTTTGTCGTCCCGCATATTTGTTTTAGCAGTAAAGACGTACTTTCTTCTTCTTTTTCGACAGTAAGAAAGCACTTTCTGAGTAAGTGTAGTTTAAAAAAATATGTTAGTTCAGAGAGTTATATCCCCAGTTACCATGGGACTTTCATCGGCACCATGTGTGACAAAAGTCCTAAAATAAAATTAGAAAAATAAGATAAAACAAAGTTTTGAATTCCTATGTTATCTTTAACAACCAGAAATCTGTTATTTCTATTAGGTACAGTCCTTACATTTGGAAAATGAGTTTCAGAACACGTTTATTAATTTATACAATTCAACAATTCGTTAAATACAATGTATAGTGAAAAATAAATAAAAAGTATAGTATAGCAAGTATAATACCAAACGTTACTTTAAAAACGTTCGAATAACAAACGTTACTTTAAAAATTACTATTTGGTATTCACGAAGCTGTGTACATATACCTTTTAGGAAACAGTTTTTTTTATTAATTTATTATTAATAGGTTGTACTGGAACTTTAGTAGTGGAATTAATTTAAACTTTTTATTAATTGATTTCTTCTTAAATTCTTTTACATATAACGAGTAATTTATTATGTTATGAATTCCTAATTTCATATTTTTTTTATTGTTATTTTATTTATTATAGTCAGAAAATATCACAATTATTTTTATGATTATAATGAATTATTATTAACTATTTGTTTCAATATATATTATTTTTTATATACTTGTAGATTGACCATCCCCAACAAATGAGTAAGAATGTCTACCGTTCGGTGGTATCCATACAAAGAAAACGAGCAGTCATTGCTTGCTTCAGGCAGCTATCTCTCCATTCACTGACAAGGTTCAAATGACTTTGTGTCGTGTGCTTATTGATTTAAGAGTGATTGTCGTGTGACTATTAACAAATTTAGTCCGGTTATTTAACACATAGTCGAAAACTAATTCTAAATATGGAGTTAAAAATATAGGATGTAAAATAATTTACCGCACTTTGATTATTGGCATATTATTATAAATAATCAAAGTCACTGTATTCGCTTTTAGATGCAAATCGGTACAAAAAAAATGGGGTGCGTCTGTGTCATGGACACCACCGTATGTTGTACGCGAATACGTTAAATGCACTAAAATTATCTCAAAATGGCAGCGCTTCCCCTCCCTCGCACGTGTTGTTCCATAGTCCTTACTTAGAGTAATAAATTATTTGATCCTTCATCCATCCAGTGGTGTGATTGAATTTAGGATGGAGATATGCAGCTACAACACCAAACTGTGTCCCCCGATTTTGCAATTTTAAAGACCTATTCACGTAAAAACGAATTGCAATTGATTTACTACATATGAACTTGATTTTTACATGTGTGTATGTGTACTAAATATCAGGAATGAATTGTGCATGCCGCATTGGACTAACTATAGGCTACTAAGCCTCAACAACGCCCAAACAATTGGAAACGAGTGTTGTGTGCCGCGCGAAAGCGGGCAGCTGTCGCTTGCTTGAGGTCGATACATCTGTATAAGTTGAGCAGGTAATAAATTGGATAAATCATTATTTGACGTGATAATGTCTTATAGAACGATGAACGCCGGCTGGACGCACGAAAAAGCATGACTCATTGTCACGTTCCGCCAGAGCCGAGCGTGCAAGAGTGCGGAACAAGCGATAGAGAGGCACGATCGGCCTAAGCGTTCGGCTTGTGACGTATCTATCTCTTCCACTCCACCGGCCGATGTTTTTTATGACGTTATCACGTAAAATTATCGTCCATAAACCGACTTTCCAGACAACCATTTTTTTGTGTTCGTTATTGTCAACAATACAAGGTTTGCATAGTTTGCATAAGACATTTTTTTTTTCTTTTTTTTTATATCTCTTACGAAATGTGACTGATTGAATGAGATATAACTCTGTGAGAGACCTTCAATATTCGTAAAACAAGTCTTTCAGAAATCTTGAAAATATTCCCGAAATAAAAAATAGGGCCGTACGGTCGCTGGGCCAACTAGCAGGTAATTAATAAATAGAACATAATTTCAAACGAAAAATGCCTCAAAGAATTCGTCAGTTCATATTATAATTTTAAATTGCAGGCATCGCGCATGTAATATATTTGCACGCACGTACTACGAGCTGTGGTTGGAAGAGGAGAACATCGGACAAGAGGTCATGATCGAAGATCTCACAGTAAGTTACCAATAGAAGAGCATTATAGCACTCAGCCATCTTCACATGTATACGTGGTGATACGGACAAACGTTTAACACTTTACATGACAGTAACGGCGATACCAGTGCTCTGACAAAACCGGGAAAAAAGGTGCAATTCTCGTAATTAAAATGTAGGCAAAAGTCAGTTTCGATCCAGTCTCGATCTCACAAATGTCAAATTTGGTATTCTCGTATCACATTATATGACCGAAAATTAAGCAAATTAAAAATGTTACTTTGTCAACAGCTCATAATGAATGAATGGAATCAAGTGTATAATTTTAGTCAATTCACAATTCAATCTCGATTCGGTCAACTTTCAATCTGCGATCGTAGAAAAATTAGGAGAATTGGCCTTCAGGAGTTTAACATGTCATCGGACATCGCAGTAACTACAAAAAATGGTGTATAATGCACACCGGTGCTTACCGTGTTATGCTCGTATTATCATTGTAAAGAACAAGATTTACTGTCTACCTACCAGTTAATCAATTCTTTGTACTGTCAAATCTAAGATCTAAAATATATACATTTCTTGACTGCTTAACTTTGCTACTTATAATAACAGTGCCGTTGTATCGTATAGCGGTAATGCCCGTGGTTACTGACGTAGTTTGTTACGATACTATTTATTTTGATAAGTACGGCTAGAAATGTAGTGGTTTTTTGTATGGAAGCTCTGAAATTTGAATTCAGCCTTCTGTCCCGTAAAGTGTTAAGCTGCCCGACTGTTAAAGTACCTCCACCTTACAGAATAACTTGAAAATCATAATTTTGGATTTTCCCGAAAACGCTCCATACAAAAGGCTACTGAGTTTTGACCTAGGTATTTTGTATTCAATTAAAACAGAAATTTGTCAGAATTTTTGTACGACAACTATGATAAATACTGCGTTTATGTAGCTAGTGGCGTAACAAAAGTTATAGTATTTTTTATTGTTCTTGCAAAGTTAATATTTTTTTATTAATATATAAATATATATAATATATAAATATATATAAATATTTCATCCGTTTAAATTGCACATTCCCACCAAACTTTGATCGACCATAACACGAGTCGGACATAAGTTATGAAAATTTCAAGATCGCAGATTGTTTTAATATATACAATATTAAAACAATCTGCGATCTTGAAATTTTACGATATTGATAAATATTTTTTTATAATTTTAGATCATTGTCTTCTAGCCTATACCCGCTCCTAACGCAGTGTTTCTCGTCCACTTCATTTACTTACTCGCAGAAATATAATAATTCTCAACGGTAACTATTGTTATTTGACTACGGTATTTGTTAAACAGTAGGTCAACATGAGTAGGCAAAGTTGGCTTGAGCTCTAAGGATGATGGTGTTTCACTTGTACCCCATTACAGTACAATTCTACGACTATTATATGAGTTTATAATCATACTTTTTATTTCTAGCAATCGTTTGAAGATGCAGAGTTGAAGAAGAGTGACGTAGTGGAAGAAGAAGGCAAGCCAGATCCTCTAACGCAGCTGGTCACTACCTTCTGCAGAGGCGCCATGACTGAACGTTCCGGGGCATTGCAGGTGATGCCACGTTTATCTCACCGTTGGGATATGGGTCTCCCCTTATTCGAAGGGCTTTAGAGCATACTCCACATCCGGGCTCTACTGCGTGTTGGAGGAGACCAGTGTTTTCAAGCCATATAATGGCCACTGCCTTGGCTTAACGACTGTCATCTAATGCAGCGGGGACCGACGGCTTACCGTGCGTTCCGTAGCACGGAGGAGCTCGAGATAAATAAACCCATCCATGGACTGGATATGGCCGACGTTGCTTAACTAGAGTGTTCGATTAGATTGACACGACGCCAACGAGCTCCTCAATCCTCAAATCACTAGTCACTACTCCTAAAATAGGGAAAAAAATTCTTCTTTTTTCCCTATTTTATTTTGACAGGATACCTGTCAAAATTTCCGATGTGTAAATTTGACTAAAACCCTATTACTTAAATACTTATGCATGAAGACATAAACGTACGTGCATGAAAATTCGTACCGATCTAGTGTTTGAATTTTCTAAAAAATTAATGTATTTAAAAAATTACAGCGACATCTATCAACATAATAGGAAAACCTTGTTTATTTTCTGTTTGATAGATGGCGCTAGTTTCCAAGCATACTTAAAGTAAAATAGTCGTTCAAAAAGTTTACGATTTTAATTATTGTAACATAAATTATTTTGCTTATGTCTTATAGGATGTCGTAACGGGCGACATACTTAAAATAATTAATGTTTACACACAGAAAAAAAAACAGAAATTTTGAGATAAATTAAAATATATTTTTTATTTATTTATTTAATTAATTTTTTGAGATAAATTATAACATTCATTTATCTCAAAATTTCAGTTTTGTTTTATTATTATACTGTAGATCATATGATCTACAGTGCCAAGACTTCAGCAAAGATTTTTACTTTACAGGAGGATCCATTGTACATGTCATACGCCCATATTATTGCGAAGTCTTGTGGTGAAGAAGAAGAGGAGGGCGGTGGAGAAGAAGAAGAAGGCGGTGGGGAAGGTGGTGGTGAAGGGGAAGATGAAGGTGGCGCTAGTATACACGTGAGTCTTATGTTAAATCCTATACTGATATGACGATATCTATGTAATATATAAAATTCTCATGTATCGGTGTTTGTAATTAAACTCCTCCGAAACGGCTGGACCGATTTTTGTGAAAATTTGTGTGCATATCGGTTAGGTCTGCGAATCGAACAACATCTATTTTTCATCCCCCTAAATATTAAGGGTGGTCCAACCCTAAATTTTATTTTGTATTTTATAGACAAAATTTTTTGTTTTTATTTTTTTATGATACAGCATATAAAAATACATACAACCCCAAATTTTCACCCCTCTACGATCAACCCCTAAATTTATATAGCAAAACAACGTTTGCGGGGTCAGCTATCTGTATCGAGGATTTTATTATATTTATTCCACGTATTTAACGAGGATTTCATTGACGGTTTTAACTATGCCGAAAAAAACTTTGAGTTGGAGATAGTTTGCGTCTCGGAAGCGCTCTGTTAGTGTCTTTATCTTCTGAAAACTGCATTATGGATAGATGTTTTAAATATACTGAAGTGGCACCATCTTTTGCCGAATAAACGTACACTCCTGCCTACTACTTAATAACAGTACTTGATCATAGATGGCGAAAATCAGGTAACACAAGAACTGTTACAAGAATTACTCTTTTCTAAAGCAAACTTCGAACCTTCCAATAACTCGAGTAAAGCTCGGACTCTCAGGTACTAATGTTTAAATATGTTACATGCAGAAAACTATGGATACGTATATGGTATGTATAATCATTTCATAGGAGCAAATGGAGCAATATATAGGTATAATATTAGTTTAAAATAGATCTCTGTTTCAATTTAACTAGGGATCATTCTGTATATGTAGCTCATTGAGTGCCGTAAATGAAAATGTCAATAACTAAACTTTTACTCTATTAATGGTCACGCGGCATGGTAGAAGTAGAAGACTCGGGTATTCAAGCCGTCCAATGGCGGAGGCCAGTGTTTTGAAGCCACCCAAAGGCCACTGACTTGGCTTAATGACTGTCGTCTAATGACAATAACCGGGACCGACTGCTTAACGTACCCTCCGAAACACGGAGGAGCTAGAGATAAAATAAACCATCCATAGACAGGGTACGGTCGATAATGCTTAACTTGCGTGATCGATTAAACTGACACGCGCAACGACACCATCGAGCTCCTCTTTCTATACATATTACAATATTATATATGTCAAATATGTTATAGACGCTATACATTTAGGATTTTCACAGGAACAAGAAATGGAAAAACAGAAGCTTCTATTCCACCAAGCGCGACTCGCAGACCGCGGCGTGGCCGAGATGGTCCTGCTCCACATATCAGCCTCGAAGGGGCTGCCCAGCGACATGGTCATGAAGACCTTACAGCTGGGCATATCTATACTGAGGGGAGGCAATATTGATATACAAATGGTAAGTTACCGTTTTAGTACTGAAATAGGACACTAATAATCCATGTCTCACTAATATATATAATACAAGTTTACGGGACTTTGAAATTAAAATCTTGAGAAATATAAAAATAACCAGTATTTTTAAACTACGTCAGTTGGCAGACAAGCATACGATGCAAATCAGTGATGTCAAGCGGCTACCGTAGCCATATTAATGCTCGCAACATGAAACGCAGCAGCTCCTTCCTCTCTGGTAACCTCTCTCACTCCCAGAAACACAACGACCTTCAAGATAATTGTCGTTTGGATGCGATATTCTGTGAGATTGAGGTACTTCCCCAGTAGGGAAGCTTACAAAATATGAAATTTCCTACCTCGGCAAACCACCAGCTTTTTCTTCTTTTCTTTTTACCTCTTTTTTCTCCGTTTCTTTTTTTTTACTTTTACCACAAATATGAACTAATTAATCTCTTCTTTCCCAGGGTATGCTGAATCATTTGAAAGATAAGAAGGATGTCGGCTTCTTTACATCGATAGCTGGTCTCATGAACTCCTGCTCCGTGCTAGATCTTGATGCCTTCGAGAGAAACACTAAGGCTGAAGGTATTTGTCATTAATTACGTATTTTTATAGTAATTTATTATAACATTAACATAACATTTTGCAGTATATTTTTACTTCGTACGGGATAATCCTCTGTAACCGCAGAGTGCGGAACCATTTGGGTTCCAAAGTGTGAGGTTGAATTCCTTGCCGATAGTTAGCGACGCGATTGTAAAAGGAAACGCAACAACTGCTCTGAAGATAGCCTATTATTATAAGATTATTAGGACGCTCAAAAGGAAGCAAGTACTCTCCTGATACTTATAGACTTACTTCAATGACGTCTGTATGCTTGACATGTTCAATAATTTCTCAGTCTATAAATCGTCAATATTGCTACTCAGGAGACACAGTGTTAGGAATTTGTGGTGGGCCCCCGTCCCGTAATTGAACAATGTTTGCCGGGTCAGTTACTGTCGTCATAAAAGTTTCGATCTCAAACGGAGATCTTTATCAGTGCGAGTGTCTGTACATTGCTGCCATCATCTCGTTTCGCCGTTGATTTCATATACAATGTTGTCTCGTGAGTGTTTTTTAAAACTATCATTGCTTTATTGTGTTCTAGGTTTGGGTGTCGGTTTGGAAGGTGCTGCCGGTGAAAAGAACATGCATGATGCTGAATTCACGTGTGCACTGTTCAGATTCATACAACTCACTTGTGAAGGCCATAACTTAGGTAATATAACTGAAGAGTGCCATCTATCGAACAGAAAAGGAAACTTTCTTTCGGATTACGATAGATGGCGCTAGTATCCTTACATCTGTCTGCTAAATATGAAATGATGAGATAAAGTACTCGTACTTTATCTCATCATTTCATATTTAGCAATTGCATGCTTAAGCATGCAATTTTTAGTTCACAAAGCACGATATGCCCGTTAAAATTGTAGTTCTATTGTAAATGAGGCGTTGATCAGATAGTGAAAATATTTATTTTTTTATTTATTTTATACATACACAGAATCAAACATTACAGATTATTTAAATCCAATTCGCTCAATAGTGATCAAGAGTCGAGAAAAAAAATAACCAATGTACTATATCAAATTACTAATCATTGTAAGAGAGCTAATAATACCTTACTCACTTTTATGAATAAACTACTATTGTTTCTTATATCGTGTGGTGGTAAACAAGCACAAGTCCTTCCTGTTTGTGAAGCGGTTACCTATGAACGAATTCGATATTCTATATATTCGAAAAAAAGCGATATTCTATATATTACAAATATATAGAATATCGCTTGTTAAGGTAATAAATCCATAGAAAAAACCGGTGTCCTCACTCAGTTTCAGGAGCTCAACAGCTCTTTTCCTAGCCATTTATCTGTATGTTTTTTTTAATTCCAGAGTGGCAGAACTACCTCCGTACTCAGGCTGGTAACACCACTACGGTGAATGTGGTCATCTGTACTGTTGACTACTTGCTACGGCTACAGGAATCTATAATGGACTTCTACTGGCACTACTCTAGCAAGGTATGTGATTTTTTTCTTTTTTATACCAGGGTGGGCGATAAACACGCGAGTGCACGCTATTGCCATTACTACGTGATCGGCGTGACGAGGAGTCTTTAGCGGCGTGCAAGTACTTGCCCTTGTGAAGATCTCCGTTTAAAGTTTTAACTAGTCGGTAGCTGTTAAAACGTAAGCATCCGCTAAGGAAGGATTTTTGGAAATTCTTACGGGATACCGGGATATGCGCGCCCGCAAGCTGATAATTGTTATGTTCCTAGGAACTCATCGACCCGGCCGGTAAAGCGAATTTCTTCAAGGCCATCGGCGTAGCATCTCAAGTATTCAACACGCTCACTGAAGTCATCCAGGGTCCATGTACACAGAATCAGCAGGCTTTGGCACATTCCAGGTATATTCAACGAGTTATTTGAACTTAGCTCCATTAAGTGCAATTCTTTTCTTTGATATTTTTTGAAAACATAATAAAAAATATGAAAAAAAAAGAATTACACTTATATACTTTCGAACATAATAATTACCTACCTATATGTATTATGTTTCTGGACTTCACATGATTCACTATAATTTATCTAAAACTATTTCAATAAACCCTCACTTGTTGTTTTCAATAAAAATAATTACTATTTTAATGCTTTTAATAAGTGTTTTTTAATAAAATAACGCACTTACGCGTAATTTTGCGATATTTAATTTTATACCTACTAAGTACAAGCTTTGCTTAGTTTGGGACTAGATGGCCGTGTGTAATTTGTCCAGGAATATATATTTATTTATTTATCATCTTTCAGGTTGTGGGACGCAGTGGGAGGTTTCCTCTTCCTGTTCTCCCACATGCAAGACAAGCTCTCCAAGCACTCTTCACAAGTGGACCTCCTGAAGGAACTCCTCAATCTTCAGAAGGACATGATCACTATGATGTTGTCTATGCTTGAGGGAAACGTTGTCAATGGTATGTCATTATTTAAAACAATAAGTCCATCTCCTTCGTGCTTCGGCGGTTACGTCGGTCCCGTTTGTTGTCATTAGATCACAGTCGTTAAACCAAGTCTTTGGGCAGCTTGAATACAAACCAATCGGCAGTTGAACAGCATGGTGGATACCTCTAAATAGTTTAGATTTAGGGGAGACCCTTATCGTCGAGTGGTAGACAAGCATAAGGCCAGCCTAAAGCGAAGCGGTTACCACAGCCTATAGACTTGCAACATATAGTATCGCTCCCCCCCCCCCCCCCCCCCCCTCTAGGTGTCTAGGAATTGTGTTTGTAAGGTGGACTGTCCCAGTGCCTGACTGGGAAAGTCCACCTTATTACGTAGGACCAATCTTATTACATAGGCCCTACATTTCCTATGCCAGAGCCTCGTTAGTTAATCAGCAGGGTGCATCACGTGCAAGTGTTAAACAACAATGGACTACTTCCAGCTGAAACCATGAAATTGTATTTTTTTTCCGTAGGCACTATCGGAAAGCAGATGGTTGACACTCTAGTGGAATCCGCTTCCAACGTGGAATTGATTCTGAAATACTTCGACATGTTCCTGAAACTAAAAGACCTGACTTCAAGCGCGAGTTTCCAAGAAATCGACGCTAACAGTGACGGCTGGGTCTTGCCTAAAGACTTCAAAGAAAAGATGGAGCAGCAGAAAAGTTACACACCGTAAGTTAGCTTAATGTTAGTAGCAGTAAGTTTAAATTTGTTTGTTTATAACAGGGGACGGCAAACTGGTGCTTTCAAAAGATATATGGGATATATCTTCAAGGAGAGGGCTATGCTCGGGGTTTCTTTAAGTGATGGAATCCGGAACGAAGAAATACGACGGAGAACCAAAGTTGTCGACATAGCCTTCAGAGTTTGCAAGCTGAAGTGGCAATGGGCCGGTCACATCTGCCGAGTAAGTAACTGATGGCAGATGGCGGATTAAGGTATTAGAGTGAAAGCCGCGCGTAGGGTGTTGGACGCCCTCCTTCTAGATAGTCCGATGACCTTAAGCTGAATGCGGAAGGCGGAGGATCGTATCTGGTGGAAAGAATTGGGGAAGACTTATATCCGTAAGTTAAGCAGTGGGTAGATTCAGACAGATGATGATGATATACAAATATAAATTCATCATTTCAGAGAAGAAATAGAGTTCCTCCTAGCGTGCTGTGAGACCAACCACGACGGCAAGTTGGACTACATCGGCTTCTGCGACCGCTTCCACGAGCCGGCCAAGGAGATCGGGTTCAATCTCGCCGTGCTGCTCACCAACTTATCAGAGCATATGCCTAATGAGCCTAGGTAAGTCTTAACTTCAAACTAACTCACACCCTGGGCACTCCGTATAAATGACGCGTCATTGACTATTTCATTTTTTTTTTTTATACTACGTCGGGTGGCAGACAAGCATACGGCCCGCCTGATGTGAAGCGGTTACCGTAGCCATATTAACGCTTGCAACATAAAATATTGATCGCGCGCCGCCACCCCCGCTGCCAACGCAGAATCTCCTTCCTTTCTTTCTGGTGACCTCACTCACTCGCAGGAACACAACAACCCTCAAGGGAATTGTTATTAACATAAAATATTGATCGCGCGCCGCCACCCCCGCTGCCAACGCAGAATCTCCTTACTTTCTTTCTGGTGACCTCACTCACTCGCAGGAACACAACAACCCTCAAGGGAATTGTTATTTGGCTGCGGTATTATGTGAGGTGGAGGTACATTCCCCAGTCGGGTAGCTTACAATTAGGCTCCCTACCTCTCTTTTCGCCAGAGCTTCGTTTGTCTGTCAGCAGGGTGCACCACGTGCAGGTGAAGTTGGCTTTGGTTCAAAGATCTTGATGAATCACTTACACCCCAATTACATAAACAATTACGTCTGGGCAGAAAATAATTATTAGGCCTTCACCGCGACGTAGTTTTAATACCAACCGCCCAAGCAGAGTATAGCATATGGAGCGAGCTAACCTACAAATGCCTACGCTGAGCGAAGTGAAGAAACAATAGTGAAGAAATATTATTTGGCGAAATATGCAAACATGTATACAGACATGTTATGAATTTATACAATAATATATATTATTTAAAGGATTTCAATAATACGATAATACTTAACACATAGTTCAACAATACGAAACAAATACTTATAATTATTAATCAACTAATTTGAGTAAAGTAGTGTTCTATTAATTTCTTTTTGTAAGTCACAGTGATACTGTCTCGTATTTCCACTGGTAATTTATTCCAGAGCAGTGCTGCACGAACAGTAAATAAGTTAAAGAAAAAATGGGGTGTGCTGTGTCATGGACACGGCTTTGTGTCGTACGTATTCACGTACACGCCTAATTGTACACTAAAATTATCTGAAAATGGTAGCGTACGGGGGAGAGGGAATCCCCCGTACGCGATTTTCCATTGTCCTTACTTAGCAATACTCCCCACAGAGTACCCGACTTTGGGGAGTTTCGCAGGTGGAACTACGGGTGCGCCTGTTTGGAGCAGGGTACCTCGGGGACTGGCGGCAAGCCCATAATTTGCCAGTCATTGGTCCGGATTCGAGGTGGCTATATGTGCGTGTAATCACTCACGTGCATGTGGTGTAGCTACAGAGGTTGGGCACGTTCGTCTGCCTTGCCATATTTGTCGGCCGGGCGCTCAACCTCACGAGTAGCGAGTTGGTTACCACTGGCCTTGGGCGAAGGGCCGCCACAGTGGTTCTCAACGGGGCTTGGAGCGGCCCTTACAGCGGTGTCGGCTTCCCAAGCTGGCATCGCAGCTCGGGTACTTGCCTGCTGAGCAAGGAGGATGGCGGGCGATCGCTTCCGTCACCCCGGTCACCCTGGAGTAGGCGTACTTCTTCGTAGGATGTCGGGAAGTGAGCGTGCCTTATACAGCTCCGGTACTTGTCAAGGAAATCAGGAGCCAGCTAACTGGCGCCCCAGTGTGGGTGCAGAAACACTAGACGCGCTTGTACTTGTACTTGCGCGTCGGGAAGTGAGCGAGCCATACAGCTCCGGTACCCATCATGGAGATTGGGGAGTGGTGGTAGGGCCCCGATGCTTGGTTCGCCGAGCGTCGGTTCGCCACGAACTACTCGACTTAAGAGTACGCAAGTAACCTGCATGCAGGTGAAAGCGGAGTAAGACAGACCTGCTAATGTTCTGCTTGCGTGCTCGGTTGGTTTGCCGAGCGCAAGAGCGGAGCGGGTAAAGGTCGTCCAAGGAGGTCGTGTGGTTGGTTTACTGGACGGGAGACTCGCAATCCTGTGATATAACCGGAAGGTTGGCACACAGGGGCGCACTAGCAGGGTACGTGTCCTTACTTAGCGTAATAAAATCTTTGATCTTTCATCTATCCAGTGGATAGATGAAATAATATATTTATAGCTGCCTAATAGATTTGTAGCTGCAACACCAAACTGTATCCCCAGATTTTGTTATCATGCGTTTTTTGTTTCAATTGCTTCCTTATGGAAGCAATTTTAAAGATGTGGATGTGGGATAATTTAATATTTTTTCTTTGTTAACAAACTGCTCTATAATTCCCAGGTTGGCCCGTTTCCTCGAGACAGCCGGTTCAGTCCTGAACTACTTCGAGCCATTCCTTGGTCGTATCGAGATCATGGGCGGTTCCAAACGTATCGAGCGGGTCTACTTCGAAATCAAGGAGTCCAACATTGAGCAGTGGGAGAAACCGCAGATCAAGGTTCGTTGATTTATGGTCTATCATATTTGAAGGTGGATGGAGGGGCTAGAGGAAAAAAGGGTTAAGGGATCTTGATAAAAATTAAAGATGTAGGGAATATCGAACCAGGGTGTGGAAGTAATGGCGCCTCACAAAAGACGTATGAGTGACGTCATCAGACTTGGGATGATGCTGCAGATGGGGAGTCAGTGAGGGAGCAATTCTACTTGTAAAAATGTGTAGGCTACGACATCAACCCATTATCATCCCACTGTTGGAATACTGGTCTCCCCTCGATCGAAGGGATTTACAAGCATACTTCACCACGGTGCTCAACTGCGGGTTGGCGGAGGTCTGTGTTTTCAAGCCGCCTAAAGGCCACGAATGTCATTAATGACAATAGCCGGGACCGACGGCTTAACGTGGCATCTGAAGCACGGAGGAGCTCGAGATAAATAAACCTATCCATAGACAGGCTACGGCCGACGTTACTTAACTTGAGTAATCGATTAGACTGACACGGCAACGACGCCATCGAACTCCTACTGCGATGTGTAGGCTAGGATACACCGATACGAGTATTAGTGTTTTTTTTGTCAACGTAAATTCAGATGAATTCCTTGCCGTTCCTACAATGCTGAGGGGTGCGACTGTAGAAAAAGGCAGAAACACAAAATCTTTTTTGGCTGCAGTCTCCTGCAATGTGGAGGTGCTCCCCCAAATCTCGGGCAAGTTATAACTATCCTATGCCCGGCACCTCTCTTAGCCTGGTGGCCGGAATGCTTTTACCAGAGCCTGTGATGCTGACGAATAAATAAAATATAAAAACAAAATAACACTAAACTACTTATAGTAAATAAAAATAATCTAATCTTAAAACTACTTAAAAATAAAACTAATAAAGAGAAAAGCAAAAAACTAATCTATTCCTCGAAAATATCGATACCATGCGGCAGGGAGGCAAGAACACTGGCTGCGTTTCCTCGCTGAATTGCAATGCTCAATTTTTGAGCGAAGAAAGACCCAGCCCTCCTGTCTCCAGAGACGTCAACCAGTTTTGATGAAATTACTGAAAGAAAATTTTTCGCAGATGAGCAAACAAATAGCAGATAGTAAATAAATATTCCTGAACAAATTACATACGGCCATCTAGTCCCAAACTCAACAAAGTTTGTACCATGGGTACTAGATAACTGATTTAAATAAATAAATAATAAATAAATATTGTCATACAAATTACACAGCGCCATCTAGCCCCAAAGTAAGCGAAGCTTGTGTTATGGGTACTAGACAACTAATAAACATACGTAAATACATTTTTTTTTGTAAATACATACTTATGATACATAGAAAACAGCCAGACTAAGACAAACAGACATGTTCATGCACACAAATGTTTGTCCTATGTGGGAATCGAACCATCGAACCGAACCACGAGCGTTGGTGTCGAAGCCGCGTCATTGACCGCTACGCCACCGAGCTCGTCGGTTAACACTTAAATACATTTCTTTTATTTAACAAAAGAAATGTAATACATACATATAAATACATAGGAAACACCCAGACCAAGACAAACAGACAGAGTTCATACACACAAATATTTGTCTTGTGCGGGGATCGAACCCACGACCTAGCTATTGCCACCAATGAGCTCTTCTTAAAATTGATTTTCATTTCCAGGAATCGAAACGCGCATTCTTCTACAGCATTGTAACAGAAGGCGGTGATAAAGAAAAACTAGAGGCATTTGTGAACTTCTGTGAAGACGCCATCTTTGAAATGACCCACGCGTCCAGCCTCATGGCCGCTTCGGAAGACACCGGGGGTGGACAGAAGAATAGAGAAGCTCGGTACAACATGTATTTAGGAGATGATGATGATGAAAGGTAATTCAACTTGTTTTTGTATCCGTGTGCCGAATAAGTTTACGACCCGCCTGAATTTTTTAATACTACGTCGGATGGCTGATAAGCATACAGCCCGCCTGATGTGAAGCGGTTACTGTAGCCATATTAACGCTCGCAACATGAAAGCCCGCCTGATGTGAAGCGATTACTGTAGCCATATTAACGCTCGCAACATGAAACAAGCGACGACGCCACGCTCGTTACCAACGCAGAAACTCCTTCTTTCAGGTGACTTCACTCATTCGCTGGTACATTGTTATTTGGCAGCGGTATTCTGTGAGGTGGAGGTACTTCCCCAGTCGGGCAGCTTACAAATACACTGTATTGTACCTCTCTTTCGCCAAAGCCTCTTTCACTGGCCGGCAGGGTGGACCACGTGCAAGTGAGGTTGGCTTTGGCTCTAAAGATCATGGTGAGCCACTTACAGCCCCAAAATATGTTATGTAATGCAGTTACCGTAGCCTTAACACGCTTGCATTACAAGGAGAATGAGATGAATAAGGGTTAACGACAATCACTTAAGTATCATCATCATCATCATCATCTGGTCCATTTTAGTCTCCACTACAGGAGCACGACCCTCTCTCGTCCGTCCTAGACGAAAGGAGGATTTGGCCTACACTCCCCACGCTGGCCAAACGGGTTGGGGAGGCCTGATCGATATCTGATAATGTATTTGCCTTAATCGCCTTGTACGACATCCACGGGAAGAAACCGAGTGATTCTATTCTAGTCTGCCGGAAACCAAACGGCTTAAGTATAGCAACGATATATAACAATTTCTAACGTAATAACGTCTTATAAATAGATGAACACCGGCTGCACGCACGAAAAAGCATAACTCATTGTGACGTTCCGCCTAAGCCGAGCGTGCAAGCGCAAGCGCGGAACAAGCGATAGAGAGGCACAATGTTTTCTTATGACGTTTTCACGTAAAAGTATCGTCCGTTAACCCTTTACAGACAAGCATTTTTTTTTTATACTTCCAGAACTGACAAAAACCCATTCCGAAGAGGATACCTGGCTGTGAAAGAAGGAATCTCCACAGCATTCTCGTCGTTATCACCTTCAAACATAAAAGCTAAAATGGCGGATCTACAGCAGATGCCTCCAGCCGAACTGGCAGTGGGCTTCTTCAAGATGTTCTTCTATATGTTCTACTACTTGGGCTATGGCGTGGTGGTTGTTGTTAGGTGAGTAGCTTATTCTCTAAGTACCTAATTAAGAGTTTTATTTTCTATATAGAATATATTTCATTCCATCGCGTACTAAAAAGTTTGGCAACTCTTATATATGTCGCACCACTAAAAAGTGGAACCATTAAAAAGTTGCCGGCATATGTATTTCCTTATTCATACAATATGGAATCCTTCAAGCAAAGCTTGATGAAGCATCTTGTAGGCCAGCATGGCAGCGTCAACTGACAAGACATTAAGGCGATTGGGACTCCTCTTTTCGCTTACCATCAGGCGAGGCAAAACCAATATGCTGAGTTAATAAAAAAAAAATTTAAGGCTGGTCAAATTCAAGGACCTTTATGTTGTTAGTATTAATCGCGAATCAATAAACAAATCCGAAAATTTATATATAAACGCGGTATGACTATCGAAAGATTTCCTGTTTATCTCCAAGATTCAAGTTTACTATTTAGGTAGGAGAGCGCGCAGAGGACGCGCATGTCGCTAATGCGTCCTCTGAGCGCTCTCCGTTGTGACCTCTGTCAGCGGTTATCAACATTACAGTATACGTTAAAGTGACAGATACTACAAAAACGAAACTGATCTTATTTCTTTAAGGTATAGTTTTTTTTATTGTTTCGTGACCAGTAACAGCTACACAATCGCCTCTATCAATTTGACCATTCTTTAAAATTAAATCCTGTATAGCTAAAGGCGACTAATTTCGGACTCGGTTGGTAGCAAGCTGCACATAATAACTTAAATTATGTATGCAAACGTGCTACTTGAAGTTATTAACATATTACCTGTCCGTGCATTATGCATTTTCGACTCAGCCACGACTTTCGTGCAATACAAGTTATGCATTGGGTAATGACAACTCCATTGACTTTTGTGAATTCGACGTTTGAACTTGACTAAATAATTTCGTAGACGAAAAGATAGACTAAATAGGATACAAGAAAATCAAAACGAAAATGTTCCTCATTTGTTATTTTACCCTAAATCCAACCTAGATATATTGAATATGTAATGCATTGGCATTTGTACTTGCTTGAATGATTGAATTGAACATTACAATAATGTCTACTGCATCGACTTTGTGGATTATACGTTTGAACTAGACAAATAATGTACAAGAAAATTTATATGAAAATATTCCAATATTATTATTTTTATTGAAAACTGTATTCTACCAATATATTATCAAAAAATAAATTCCATAAATTTTGCTCATACAGACGATATGTTAATGTTTTTTTAATATAAATTAGATTATAACAGTTCACAACTCAATCAAGTCTTTAAGGTCCCTGGAGTCTCGATGCGTTATGCCAAAAGATGTTTTCATACACATCGCATGCGAAGTTAAAAGGTCGTTTAACAGAAACTGAACTGTTCGATTTCTCGAATGGTCGACTAAAATTATGACGCATCTGACTTGGTCGTAACCATCGACGAAAGAATCAACCAGTTGTTGTTTCGTAGATGGTCGTAACTCAGTCAATGTCCGCGCTGAAATGGTCAACTTTAAATTAACCAATAAAGGACAATAATTAGTAGTACCTATTGAAAGGAGTATGGGACTTAACTTAGGACATGCTTTTTAAGATTCGCCTATCCCCACATGTTTTTAACGACCAATCCAGATGCTTCATAATTTTTAAGCAATCTATTTACGACCATGTCATATGACGTTGCAAAATCAACTGTACAATAATTAGCAATAAGATCCATATTTCCATAATCATAACTATGTATTTATCTTATACTTTTTTTGTGAATTTCACGCGACATTTCAACGTCACATCGGTGCACAGTCATTGGTAATGACTCCACTTTAACTTCTTAGATATTACTTATGTGTTCGTCATTTTTTTTATACAAATCACTGTAGGTAAAATAAATAAGTATATTAACAGTAAGTAAATTTCAAAGGTAAAGTGGAAATCTACCTACGGGGATTTATTCTGGAAATGGAATTCAATATATCAGCTTTAAATTTAGAAGGTCTCACCGAAACTTAGTACGGGGAGATTACATATCGATTAGACTATTGCGATGTAGATCCTCCCTTATAGAATACTGTAGTAAATATTCGAAGAAAGTGAAGAACACGTAGCAACGCAAGACTAGGCAAAGACTAAGAAAAGTAAGACAAGGAAAGTAAACAAATTTATATCACGACAGACAGAAATAAGAATATAATTTTTAATTGCCATAAAAACCACTAGTTATTCGCGACTCCACGGAACAGTTATTAGTGGTAATAGAATACTTAATGAGAAGTCACTTCATGACTTGTCCACTAATAATTGGCAGAGCTTTCTCCCGCAAAAGCCATACACAACAATAAGAGTACCCATCCATCATTCCATCAAATAGTCTTAGTAATATTGTATCAGCTTTCGCATTTTCCGTTGATCCATTAAAGTCTAGAACACAATCATAGTAAACGCATCCTTACTTGCGGAGATTACTTCGGATTTATCCCGTGGTACGCCACGGTCATGCTGGAAGGGCCGTGTAACATTGGTTGGTTGGGGCCCTTGTTCACAAACACGTCAGTTTCGATGGGTTCTTCTATCTACTCGAACCGAACACTACAGAGCCTCTGTAGCAAGGGGGCCCGTATCATTGATAGGGCTGACGCTTCAGTAACTACGATCCAGCATTTATCTCTCTGCCATTTGAACCGGTGTGAGCTGACCCCTGTAACTGTCCCTAAGTGGGGGACTAATTTATTTGCTGATTAATTGTTAATCTGCTGATTATATAAATCTGCTGATTAATTAAGAGTAATCAGCAAATAAATTTAGACAGTAGGTATAAACTAATACGGTGTGGTATTAGTTTCTACTTAAATAAATAGCGTGGGTATTCAAAATTTACTTACTGTTTTATATATATTTATTGTGAATATTTGTACAATCAATAGAGTTTTAAGTTTAGAAGTCAATAAGTGTTGTTTTAGAATCAAGATTTTACTAGGACCTATGCATTTTTTAACCCGTTACTTAGTTATTATTTGTGTTTGATAAGTATGATAAATTCCCATGCGTAATAGTTTATAGAGTGTAATATACTAAAATATATTTTATTTTATTTTTTATTAGTCATGCATGAGCATAGACGACTTTGTAAAAAAAATATATTTCGAAGTGAAAATTCTGAAATAATTGACTGTCTCTTAAATCATTCTCTTAGTGTCCGTTCGCACAGACCTGCTCGGAGAGGCGATCAGATTTTGGTGGCGTTTAAAACAGAGTTTTAGGTCATTGGTATAAGGTTTATTTTTTAAATTCACTTCTTTTGTTATATGAGAATAGTCGAGAGCCGATGTGGATTTTTAAAGTAAACCTTATGTCAATGATATAAACCTCTATTTTAAACGCATTTCAAAACCTGCTCTCCTCTCCGCGCCGTTTTGTTTGAACGGACCCTTAATAGTCATGCAATAGTAACTAAAATGTTGTTGTATTTATAAATACCGACCACTAGGGTCGCCCAGTGGTCGAAATTCGACCATAATAAATTTAAATTATGACTTTAACAATAAACAAAAGAGTGTCTATGCGCATGTGAGTCAAATACATGTTAGGGTGTGTAATTTTTTTTTATTGATTTAATATATATGCATAAATTTTAAAAAATATTAGCATTCTGCTTTCCTTCTCTGTTTTAACTATAAGTGTGCGAAATTTCATACTCCACCGTCCGCGCAATTTTCGTAAAAATGGGTACAAAGTTTTTGCTTCACTTATTAATATTATAGATCATTTTCTAGACTTTTCTCGAAACTATACCTATGTATATTTTTAGTATACACCGGCTAGATGAAACTGTACCGGGTCTTAGTCTTTTCCCCACCAACACTTATACACTCTTAATAATCTAATCACAATAATGCACTATCCACCTTTTTTTTTTAATAATGACATCACTTAGGAAATAAATTGGCAATTTTTTACTTATTTCTCTGTCTTGATTAAATAATTGGTTATCAATTGTATGTTTTCATATACATTCAATTTTAAGTCCTACTTAATAATCTACTTTCACAGTAGCATATCTAATTATTTACCTACATTATTGTGTTTGAATGAATTTTTATTCTTCAATATCTTATGTAAATTGCAACTCAAGAAACTTATAAAGTTTCTGTTAAGTTATAGCTTGAACAATAATAAACTAAAAATTAAAAAAGCAATATTAATTTTAAGTAGATATGTATGGGTTGCCTGAGATAACTGACCACTCTGCCTTACATTTTAGTATGCCATACATTTTAGTATTTTAGTATATACATACATACATTTATTTGGTGGAAGCCATTTTTAGTCGCTATTGTACTTCCTTTTAGCGTAGAACCTTGATAATTCAAGTCAACAATAAGTGTTTTTTTTTTACGGGACCTGGGTCCACCACTCATGGGAATGAGTGGTGGACCTACGTCCCGTAAAAAACTGTGGCTCCTGTGGAGCCAGGATTAACAGCGGCGACCACCAAAAAAGGCAATGAACAATGAAGTCCATTGCAGTCCTGGAGGTAAAACTACGGCTGTCTTGGAACTCACAGCGAATTTAATCAGATGAAATTAATGAGGAAGAAGCTTTTGGAATTTGACTTCCCCTCTTAGCAATGTCAGAGACAGCAATATGGCAAATAAGGCATTAAAAGCGTAAAGAATTAAGTAGTATATTGAATCTATTATGCTAGGTAATTGTATTAAATAATTAAGTCTTTATTTATTTATTATTTAAAAAATTAAAGTAGACTTTTTTTAAAATTTCGTATTCATGTATAGGTAATGGTTAAAATAAGAACATTTGCACTTGTTCGGATTTAAATCGTATTCGGTTTAATAATGACGCATGTTTTACTGTGTACGCATTTAGGTTTTTTGGTCACATTCGAACTTCAAAACATTTACAAGCCGACCAAATTAAGAAAAAGTTTCATATTGTGAATTTACCAGACGCGTGTTACATATTCAAATTAGCCGGGTTGTGCCCTCCAAAATGCGAGCAAGTAAGGCACATAATTAAATTTAAAATTCACAACATGAGAGTTCTTCTCTATTTGGTCGTTGTGTTTACGTTGATATGATCGAACGCGAACAAAAAACTCACACTAAGCATAATGTAAAAAATACGACTTCAATACGAATAAGTTCATAGCTACCACAAAACAAACTAATGCAAAAGATTTAAAACAATATTTTAGCATTCCCAAGATTTCCACTAGTTTTATAACATTTATATGCAATTATACTAATATATTTTTTATTTTTAGGTACATATTCGGCGTCCTCCTTGGCTTAATGAGAGGTCCTCAAACGGAGGAGGTTCCTCCCGAACCTACTGAGGAGGAGAAAATCGGTCAGTTGAGGCACAGATTGCTCGCAAGTCAAAGTAAGGCAGACACACGAGGTATCGACGAGTGATGCTTCGCCTTAACGCGTCATGTCACTGGGCTTAATAATTATAAAATATATATATATATATACATTAGTACAAATAATACACAGTAAGTGTAAAATTACTGTGTTTCTATAGTAATCGCATAAGAAAAAAAAAGGGTTTGTAACAAAAAAACATTTTTTGTTACATAAAATTGGTGGTATGTAACAAAAAAAATTTTTGAAATTATACCTAAAATTATAAAGGTTAAAAAAAAAAATATAAGCTCAACAGGCCTAATTTGGAATTATAACTGAGACTTAAAAACCAGTCTTACATAAGTATTTAAAATATATGTCAATGATAATGTGTTCTTGAACAAAATAAATAAAAAAAAAACGCACTTTGAAAAATAACGCAATAAAATACACAGCAAGAGGTGACGTACTTTGTATTGATCACTTCACGACCGTTCAATATCGGCTGATACGTTCCTGTGCGTTAACCCTTACTCATAAAACGTATAACGTTCTAATTTTGAATTTATAACGCACGCGCATTCTAAACTAACGCAACAAAGCACACAGCAACGAGCGGCCGTATGTTTTATTGGTCGCCTTTTTTTATTTTAATTCAATTAATGCGTCAAATCAATGCATTTATTATCTCCTATTCATCGGGCGTATAAAACGCTCTAATTTAAATAAAAAAAAGCCCACAAAAGTGACAAAACGCAACACAATTACAATAAACACTAAACTGCCAAACGCAGGGTTAACAAAGTAATACTGAATCGATGTTTTTTTTCCAAATTATAACTTTAAAACATTTAATAATGAACTGTAACGTCTTATAAGGATATTCACATAAGTTAACATACCTTCTTCTAGGTATATTAACTCTATGGATCTCCATGACACTAACATAATACAGTAACAAGGTAATGAAATATTGTAACATAAATATGCTTTTAGATATTAATAACGCAGGTAACACTCAAGCTGAATACGCGTATTTGAATACATATGTGATTTTTAATGACATTAAGTACCTACTCTTGGCAGACAATGATTCCTGGGAATAATTATTCTTACTAATAATTCTTTGTTGATGACGTAACAATGGGTAACTTGACAATTCTTTTTTTAAAGTGAAAACTTCTTTAGGCGCCTTGGGCATTTGTTGAGATGAAAAAAAAAACCATTAATAAATAAAATAAAATAAATAACTATTTCTGGACAATTTACACAACGTCATCTAGTCCCAAATTAAGCGCAAAGCTTGTGTTATGGGTACTAGACAACTGATAAATGTACTTAAATACATTATTTTTTGTAAATACATACATATAATACATAGAAACCACCCAGACCAAAGACAAACAGACATGTTCATGCACACAAATGTTTGTCTTGTGCGGGAACCGAACCCGCGACCTCGGAGTCAAAGTGGCCATTGCTAATCATTCGACCATTGAACTCGCGACTCTGTTACCGTAACCGACACCGGTCTATTTGGTGCGGTATGTGGTGTCCACGCGCCGCATGCTGCTGATATTTTAGAACCGAAAAAATCTAGAAAGTTGGAATCTACAAATTTCAAAAAAATAATATCTGAGTTTGTAGCAGAAATAAAAAAAAAATAAGTATTCAAATAGTCGTATCAGCTTGATTAAACATGACACACACTAAAACATTTGTAATATGACCGTTCTACACAACGGATAACTTTAACCGTAACCAACTAAGTGATGTAAATATTATATATACTAGCACTAGCTGACCCGGCACACATTGTTTTACCATATATATATTAGATATATATTTTATCATTTTTAACAACATGACGGAATCAATAAAATTGTTCGATATGGCAATGTAGCACAAGGTATGTTCTTCTCGTATGTTGTCAAGACTACGTCACGAATTTGGTTGCCAAAGTCTGTAATTTTCCTTAAATAATACAGCTAATGACGTAGGCTGGTTGAACTGACGTGACCACATTTGTCACTAAAGAACATACCATATATCTTTGTACCATGTGCTTATAGTTCGACATGTTAAGCAGAATAATGTGCAACGTCAATTATGGGTTTTAAATTAAAAAGTCGACTTTCTTACAAACTGACCGACAAAACTAATTACATATTCGTAAGTACCTACAGTGCTTACAAACTTATCTGACCCGGTGGCCAAATTTAGAACTAAAGCCGCCATCTTGGAATGTAGTATTGCCAGGTACAATTAATTTACTTACCGCGTATGCACATTTCATTGAGGTGTATTTTTTTAAAAACATATTATCTTTTTCTACACATATTTCATTTCTTACATTAAAAATATCGTCAACGAGTTGTTTTTGTGCAATATTATGACTCTCTAATATTATATAATAGCTATGATCGCGACTTAACGTGGTCCATTTTTAAAACTAAACAACAAAAAATAGAAGGCAATTGATATTTAATTGAAACACCACACAACACAATTATATCAATGCTATTATTTTAGTGTATAAAAATCAAAGAAATATATTATATTTCTTTGATTTTTATGTTTCCTCTAAAACGGGCGGCATTTCGTTTAATAGCAACACTTAAGTCGATCGCACCGCCCCCGCCACCGGGCCAGATAAGTTTGTGGCACTATACGTCACCACTCCACTCTCCACGTCAACACTCCACCAACCCGCAGTTGCGCAGCGTGGTGGAGTATTCTGTAAACCCCTTCGATTGAGGGGAGACCCGTATCCCAACAGTAGGATGATTATGGATTGATGCCAAAAAAATGCATTGTATTGCCATATATTAGGTCTTTAGTTTCTTAGACCCGCGAGGTTTTAGAAAACATACACCTCAGTTTTTATTTGATTCGTACGTAGATTCGTACTTGGGTTTAATGGTATATTCCTACTTATATTGCAATCCATCATAGTAAGTCATCTCATATAGGGTTGCCAGAACGAAATATCTGGATTAATTTCATAATGTTGGGATTTTGGGGTTGTTATCTGGAGAAATTAATTTTACGGGCGCTAGGAGCCGCCCGAGGTCCGAGCACTGCATGTGCCATTTTCAAATTATTATTGTGGTAGAATATGATGATAAGATACGTGTATTTGTCGGAAGATTTTGTTATATGTCGGGAGTCTGAACATCACATGAAATGTCGGGAGAATCCAGACGATTCCCGACCATCTGGCAACCCTAATGTCATACAAAGAATCAATGCGTTTATTGATGAACTCCAAATTATAATTCCACAGGTCCATCAAGACATCTGCCAGCATTACCACCAGCTGATGATACGGGTCAACTGCAAGTACAAGCTTTCGGACTGGATATCACCAAAGAAGACAACGGGCAGTAAGTATTACCCGCAGAAAACTTAGGGATTGTTCCTAAAATATTCATTCATAAACATGAAGCGGTTACCGTAGCCATATTAACGCTCGCAACATAAAATATCGCTCGCGCGGCGCCACCCCTGCTGCCACCGCAGCATCTCCTTCCTTTCTGGTGACCTCACACACTCGCATAATACAACAACCCTTCGTTATTTGTCTGTGGTATTCTGTGAGGTGGAGCTACATTCCCCAGTTGGGTAGCTTACAATTACGCTCCCTACGCTCTTTTCGCCAGAGCTTCGTTAGTCAGTCGGCAGGGTGCACCGCGTGCAGGTAAAGTTGGCTTTGATTCAAAGATGTTGATGAACCACTTACACCCCAAAGTCTCCTGGGAAAACCTTAACAGGCAGTTCATTCCACAGAATATCTACTAAATAAAAATAAGTCGGGTTTTCCTTCCTGACGCTATAACTCCAGAACGCACGAACGGATTTCCACGGTTTTGCATTCGTTGGAAAGGTCTCGGGCTCCGTGAGGTTTATAGCAAAGAAAATTCTGGAAAAAATTGAAAAGAAAAGCGGGAAAATCTTTTTTTACATACAGCGCCATCTCTAAGGAAATGGATGGAAACGAAAAGATTGAGCCACAGCGAAGCGTGGTCGGGCCGCTAGTATGTTATAAATTAATTCCATTGCAATGTATCAGGATTCAGGTAAAGCCGCACGAGTCGCCGAGCACGTCGACACCGTCCTCAGGAGAAGAGGCGGACGCATCGCTGGATGAAGGCGCTGAACATTCAGAGGAACAACGACCGCCATCACTTATTGACTTACTTGGGTAAGACTTACACGTAGCAAAAAGAAAGCATAGACTATATAAAGTTTAGACACATACATTGACGAGCTCGGTGGTCGAATTGCTAACAATGGCCACTTGACTTGGGTTCGAGCCCCGCACAAGACAAATATTTGTGTGCCTGAACATGTCTGTTTGTCTTGACCTGGGTGGTTTCTATGTATTATATGTATGTATTTACAAAAAAAAGATGGATTTAAGTATAACATCAGTTATCTAGTACCTATAGTAGCTTTGCTTAGTTTGGGCCTAGATGGCGCTGTGTAATACGTCCAAGAAAAAATATATTTAATAATTGTGTTCCGACAGCGGTGAACAAGCCAAAAAGCAGGCTCAGGAGAGGATGGAGGCGCAAGCAGCACAGCAAGCCGCCATGTCAGCTATTGAAGCTGAAAGCAAAAAGGTAGCGGTACTTGTAATACATCATTACTCACGAAATAGATTGATATATTTATTTGTTTTTTCAGACACATACAAGAAAATGCTTAAAAAATGCTATATAGGTGAATTTGAAGAATTCAAATTTCAATATTTAGTCAAGTTGAGACAGTGCGTACTTGAGTAATATTGTACATCAAACTCAGATGTATATCAATCGTTAAATCATCAAATCGTTGAGTGTTCTAATGAAATTATTTATTTAATTTATTTCCGAAGCATACTATTTAGTAGTCGTAATGGTGGAGGTATGTTGCTCCAACATTTCGTGGCTTGATATCAGAAGTTGTCATTGAATGCTGTATTTAGTGATATCCTTTGTAAAATATCACCCCTATATATATATAGAATAAATAAATAAAAAAATACATGACGAATTGCGAAAATGGTTAAGCCATTAAGTGATTTTAGTATACCTAACGGAATCTTTTATTGACTAAAATACACATCTGTAGATTGTTTTCAGTTATAGAATTGATTGTTACTATGCCGTCTGAACCGAATTGAAGTGTCGTACTATAACAGATTTTTTTTTTTCACATTTTGTACTAACAACTTTATTGGTATAAATTAAAGTCGCCACGAAATATTGTCATTATTAATACTATTTAATACTTTCATTATAGTTTTTTGTTTTATTAATATTGGTGGTATATCGTAAGTGGAATATGAGAAATAGCTATAGTATTTCTCTTACTATATTTTCATAAATCTAATTGGTTGGTAACGCTAATCTCATTAGAATATTATACATTATAGTAGTTACTTTATACATAGTCATTATTTCATGCGCTCACACGCAGCTCGGACATATGCGACATAAAGTAAGTTTCATTCTTCATCGATTGCTTTATAGTAATTGTACATTTCATTATAAGTTACTTACATCATTTATCGTCATTACGTCATTTATAAATGATATTTACATTTATGTTATAATATATTTTATAATCTTACTACGTTTTGTCATTCATGATTAGGGTTGCTATCTCTAAACGCTAGCAACTCGCGTGAAAGCTCCGAATTTTCAATCTTAAAAACCCGGACATGTCATCAATGTTTTTTATTACTAGCACAGTATAAGTAATAGTGTACTAGTACCATTTTTTATTCTGTGAAAAGACGGTTATTCGCAACATGGGGCGGGCGGTAGTGATTTAAAACTTTTAAGCCTAGACTACAAATGATCCCCGCCCGGACGCCCTTCAAACTAGGACAAATCCGGGGAAACCTGGATGGCAACCCTATTCATGATAAATGTCTACGTCGAGTGGTAAATAAGCATACTCCACGTTTGATGTGTTTGCCTTACCAACAGTAACTCCTTCCTACGTGACCTCACTCACTCGCAGGAACACAACAACCCTGAAGGGAATTGTTAGTCTTCTTGAGATGGGTGTAACTTTCTCCCAGTAGCGAGTCTCGTTTGTATGTCAGCAAGGTGCACAACGTGCAGAGGTCGGCTTTGGTTTAAAGATGATGGTGACCCAATTGCACCCCAAAATACTATTGTTAAGAATGAAGTTATTTCACACCAATTACGAGCATTTGTAAGGGGGCGTCCATTAATTACATGAAGTGTTCAGGCCGAATCTTACTACCTCACTTGCGGGAGAGGGGGGCAAATATCACGTAATTTTTTGGATATGTTGGTCCCAATAGTCACTCTTGAGAGAGATGAGACCGTGCACGAGTCTCCATGGACGCAATTAGAATAAATATGTTATTAATATACCAAAATACAAGTTTTGATAATACGTGAGATAGGAGTAGAGGGCAGGGGGTCGAGGAAAATCATATTCATATTCATTCATATCTTATTAAATCTTACAACATCTCCCCAAGGGAGCAGGGGGGAGTTCAAAAATCTTCAAAAATGCCTCACGTAATTAATGGACGCCCCCTAAGCATACGATCTGTGGGATTATTTGCGAAAAGGGAACCGGCTGTGGAAGATGTTTGGATTATAACAGCAACCTGGCCCTGATGTGAAGCGGTTACCGTATACATACTTGAACACAATTAATATTCGTCACAAAATGCCGCCTTTTCTGCGAACCCAGCACTTTCTCGTAAGCATAATTAGAATGTATAATATTATCAACAGGCTGTCCAAGTCCCAGCTCCTTCAGCACTCTCGCAAGTGGACCTCTCACACTACACCAGCCGCGCCGTCTCGTTCCTCGCCCGTAACTTCTACAACCTGAAATATGTCGCCCTGGTACTCGCCTTCTGTATCAACTTCGTACTGCTCTTCTATAAGGTTGGTTAAATTACCCAATAACACTGAATAACAAGTAGCACTTAGTGGTCAACCCTTATTCATCCCATTGCTGGAATACGGGCCTTCTCAATCGCAGGGGTTTAGAGGATACTCCACCACCCTGCTCAACTGCGGGGTGGCGGAGGCCAGTGTTTTCAAGCCGCCTAAAGACCACTGACTTGACTTAATGACTGTCATCTAAATACAATAAGCACGGAGGAGTTCAAGTTGGATAAACCCATCCATGGACAAGCTACGGTCGACGTTGCTTGACCTGCGTGTTCGATTATACTGCCACGCGCAACGAAGCCATCGAGCTCCTCAGTTTCCTCAGTATTACAGTCAGCGTAACAAACTTAATAACAATTATCTATTCGATTTCTAGTACCTGAGAAATATACAAACTTACTATACATTTTAAAATAGCCGATCAATTTGCCCATAACAGTTAGATTTTGCTTAATTATTATATAATTTATTATTACAATTTTTATCATTGCGTACCCTATATTAAGTACCCATAAATTACAATTTGTTCTAATTATTAGCACTAAGTAATTTAGTATAAATCTATGCTTTGGCTGCGTTATAAAGTAAATGAAAAACATTTTATTCGTATAATCAACTACAAACTACTAAAATGTCTTCAGCGATCAACGATTATGTAAAACGCCATATATATTATATGTTTTGTTTATTAAAATTGTAAAATATAGTAGGCATGCTATAGTTGTAGCAAGCAACCGATTTTGGCACATTATGCTTAACCTTTCGACCGTCCCAGTCTGATTTATCCGACAAATATTTTCGGGTCCGAATCGCCTATGTCGTATTTATCCGACAGCGAACCTGTGTTCGTTTGTTTATGTTCTTTCGTTTATACAGCTGCCAACTACATTAAAACAGTAAATATAATAGAGACTGAACATACAACAAACGTTTGCAATATTTTAAAACGCCTTTATTACTATTTATTTGTTCATTTAATAAGCCGGGCGGTCAAAAGGTTAAACTATATACATCAATGCTAATCAGCACATTATGTGCAGGACCGGATTATCCATAGAGGTGGAGGTACTTTCCCAGTTGGGTAGCTTACAAATACGCTGTAGCCTACCTCTCTTGAATATCATTGACTAGAGGCCTGCCTTTTACTTAGTCCGGCCCTGATTATGTGGTGATTTCGAAGGAATAACATCAGAATTGAAACCGTGAACGTGTTCTTATAGGTTTCAACGTTGGACGGTGACAACGATGGTGAAGGATCAGGGCTGGGAGACATCATCGTTGGGTCAGGCTCCGGGGCTGGCTCTGGTAGTGGCGACGGTAAGTCTGTCACCAACTTCGATCAGATTGTTCTCACATACTAGACTGGAAATAAGTAGACTGGAAAGAACTAATCATGTGTGTGCTGGTGATACAAATAAATGTTTGATTCATCGACGAGCTCGGGGGTCGAATGGTTAGCAATGGCCACTTTGACTCCGAGGTCGCGGGTTCGATTCCCGCACAAGACAAACATTTGTGTGCATGAATATGTCTGTTTGTCTTGGTCTGGGTGTTTTCTATAGTATGTATTTACAAAAAAAAAATGTATTTAAATACATTTATCAGTCGTATAGTACCCATAACGCAAGCTTTGAGCTTATATTGGGACTAGATGGCGCTGTGTAATTTTTTCTGAAATATTTATTTATTCAAAGGAACATAGAAAACTTAAATCAAGTTCCATATGCTCCCATACCGCTCCCCACCGCTGTGATACCGGGTATCCCGTCAATAACAGAGGTCTAGAGCATACTGCATCACGCTGCTTAACTGCAGGTTGGCAGAGGCCAGTGTTTTCCAACCCGCCTGAAACTGGCTGGCTGGCTGACTGACTGGCTGGCTGACTGGCTGGCTGGCTGGCTGGACCGACGTGGTATAAAAAAGTAATCGATGGGATTTTTCCAGGCGGCAGTGGGGAATCAGGGGAAGATGAGGACCCCTTAGAAGTGGTTCATATTGACGAGGATTTCTTCTACATGGAGCACGTGATCAAGGTGGCCGCCGCGCTGCATTCCGTCGTGTCTTTGGCTATTCTCATTGGTTATTATCATCTTAAGGTACGTGGGAAATAAATAGAGGTTTAACTGTGCAGCCCTGACAGCCAGGTAGTCATGCTCACTAAAGTGTTCAAACTAATTAATGGTGGTGACATGTGACGGATTGCCGCATTCCTAATAATACGGTTGAATTGAGCGATCGCTGCCCCATGCATAAACTCGTGAACCGGTGCTGCCAAAGGGGATTGGTCTGCCGTGGTTTGTCATGGTTGCAAGGTAAACAATAGGAGGATTTAGATTAAATAGTTTTAGACAATTATTAGTATAATAGCGACGTGCAATTGATGATTGAAAATAGAAGATTGTTAACAAAAGGTAGGGCATTGCGGATTTTGTAAGCTACCCGACTGGGGAAGTACCTTCACCTCATAGAATACCGCAGCCAAACAACAATTTTCTTAAGGGTCTGTTGTGTTCCTGCGAGTGAGTGAGTTACCAGAAATGAAGAGTCACTTACACCACACCCCGGCCACTCTATACAAATGTCGCGTCGTTTACTACTACATAAACAATGACGTCTGTGCACAGCGTGAATGAGCGTGTGTGCGTGCGGCGCCATACAAACTGTTCCACATTTGTCTCAGAGGGGAGGTGAGGTCGACAGGAAAGAGCGGCAGGGAGTGGCCATACTGTACGTAGCACTATTACTTATACTGTGCTTACACTATAATGATATTCTTTTTCTTCTTATTCTTCGTCAATCCCTATTCATCCCACTGCTGGGATACGGGTCTCCCCTCAATCGAAGGGGTTTAGAGCATACTCCACATCGCTGCTCAACTGCGGGTTGGCGGAGATTGTTGACGGGTTTTTTATTATACCACTAAAATGACAAACAAGCATACGGCCCGCCTGATGGAAAGCAGCTACCGTAGCCTATGAACACCAGGGGCATAACACGCGCGTTGCCGACTCTGTAAAATCCCCTTCACGCACTTTTTGAAGAACCTCATGATATAGTCTCCTGAGATAACCTCGACAGGCAGTTCATTCCACAGCTTGACCGTACGCGAGGTAAAACTTCTCTGGAACCGCACAGTGCGCGACCACTTAGGCTCGAATGAATTCCCTATCGATGGCGAGCGATGGGACTGTAGGAGTCCGTGAGCATCATGTCAAACAACTCCTCGGAACACACCCCATTTGTACATTGTACAGGTTGACGGTAAAATGTTATTCACCAGGGGTATAATAAGTATGTTGGTTTCAGGTCCCGCTAGCAATCTTCAAACGTGAGAAAGAGATAGCCCGACGACTGGAATTCGACGGACTGTACATCGCTGAGCAGCCAGAGGACGACGACTTGAAGGGCCATTGGGATAAGCTTGTTATATCAGCCAAGTGAGTATCAAGGCGCACGGCAGTGTATCAAGCCAAGCACTTTTTTTTTATATATACTACGTCGGGTGGAAGACAAGCATACGGCCCGCCTGATGTGAAGCGGTTACCGTATGTATATTTTATGTTGTGAGCGTTAATATGGCTACATATTAACGCTCACAACATAAAATATTGCTCGCGCGCCCCCGCTGCCAACGCATGCTGCGTTGGCAGCGGTGGCGTCTCCTTCCTTTCTGGTGACCTCACTCACTCGCAGGAACACAACAACACCCAAGGGAATTGTTATTTGGCTGCGGTATTCTGTGAGGTGGAGGTACATCCCCCAGTCAGGTAGCTTACAATTACGCTCCCTACCTCTCTTTTCGCCAGAGCTTCGTTTGTCAGTCAGCGGCGCACCCTCCGCATGCAGGTGAAGTTGGCTCTGGTTTAAAGATGTTGATAAATCACTTACACCCCAAACGTTACCTTACACATAATCATTCTTTACTGATTCTTCATCATCCATCTGAGCATTCTTTACTGATGAGACTTGAAGTTACTTAATATTTTTATTGCCTATGTACTATATATATAGTTTTATAATTTAGTTATTTGTGTATTTTATTTATTTGTTTGAAAATTACCTTTTCTGATTTATTACTCAATGTTCTACTTGTCAATCGCTGTATCTACTCCACGCAGTTACTCAAAGGATTGACTGGAAGAGATCCCCATGTGGGATAAGTCCGCCTTTGTACCGCTTTATTTTACATGTACTTACTCATTCGTTGTAATTTGATCAATAAAGATAATACAAACAAACAAAATCATATTTACTTCTCACCACCTGTACTTACAACACTGTCAAGAAACTCATAGGAATTACTAAATCAATTACATGAAGATGTTTCCCAAATATTTTATGTAACAAATTATTTTAAGGTGTAACACTATTTGATATGGTGTCGCATGTCTCTTACAGCAGGGACTCAAAAACACCTTCATAAAGGATACACATTCATAACGGAAACATATTCAATCTGTTACAGAATTATTCCTGTAACACTTATTGGCGTGTTTTAAACCTGTTTCGCTAGTAACACTTATAAAGTGTAACAGATTTAACGTTTCTGTTACCAATCTCTAAAACTGTTTCTACATTTTTCTAGACGTGTGTACCTACGCACCATACTGGTACGCGCCGCGTGAGCTGTTGCAATCGGTATAGTTATGCCAATGTAAACCTTATTGGCTGTAACAGTTATTAACACTTATAAACCGGTATTTCGGAAAACAGATTCAAAGTGTAACACTCTCTTTCTGTTTCACTTTAAAAACAGAAATGAAAAACACTGTTCATAACACTCCATTCGGTTACCGTTAAAGTCCCTGTCTTACAGATCATTCCCTGTGAACTATTGGGATAAATTCGTGAAGAAGAAGGTCCGTGCGAAATTCTCCGAGACATACGACTTCGACAGTATATCCAACATGCTCGGCATGGAGAAGACGGCATTCTCCACTCAAGAGGAAGAAGGCAGCAAAGGGCTTTTCCATTAGTGAGTATATTTATTAATACTTTTGACGACCTCGATGATCGAATGGTTAACAATGGCCACTTTGACTCCGAGGTCGCGGGTTTGGTTCTAAAATATCAGCAGCATGCGGCGCGTGAACACCTCATACCGCACCAAATAGACCGGTGTCGGTTACGGTAACAGTGTCGCGAGTTCAATGGTCGAATGATTAGCAATGGCCACTTTGACTCCGAGGTCGCGGGTTCGATTCCCGCACAAGACAAATATTTGTGTGCATGAACATGTCTGGTTGTCTTAGTCTATGTGTTTTCTATGTATTATATGTATGCATTAAAGAAATGGGCTATGCTAGGGTTTTCTCCGAGGGATCGCGTCCGGAACGAAGAAATTCGACGGAGAATCCAATCAAATCAAATAAAAAAATATCTTTATTCCTTGAACTTTATAAAGCACTTAGAAACGTCATACAAATTAAATATAAGAACATGTATCTAAATCAATACTCTCGCCGAGAACCAAAATTGTCGACATAGCCTTCAGAGTTTGCAAGCTGAAGTGGCAATGGGCCGGTCACATGTGCCGAGTAAGTAATGGCAGATGGGGGAGAGTGGAGGCCGCGCGTAGGACGACCTTCTAGATAGTCCGATAACCTTAAGAAAGCGACTGGAAGTGGCTAGATGTAAAGTATTTAAGTATTACATCAGTTACATAGTACCTCGCGAAGCACGGAAATCGAGATAAAACCCATCCATGGACAGGCTACGGTAGACGTTGCTTACTCTCTAGATCTTGGTACATGTGTCCCTACAATCTCAATAACTCTCATAATATAATAATAAATACATCTCAATAACGAGCTCGGTGGTCGAATGGTTAGCTATGGCCACTTTGACTCCGAGGTCGCGGGTTCGATTCCCGCACATGACAAACATTTGTGTGCATAAACATGTCTGTTTGTCTCGGTCTGGGTGTTTTCTATGTATTATAAGTATGTATTTAGAAAAATAATGTATTTAAGTACATTTATCAGTTGTCTAGTACCCATAGTACAAGCTTTGCGCTTAATTTGGGACTAGATGGCGCTGTGTAAATTGTCTAGAAATATTTATTTATTATTTATTAATCTCTTCCTCCTCAGCATCATCAACATCGACTGGCGCTACCAGGTGTGGAAGGCTGGAGTCACCATCACTGACAACTCATTCCTATACTCGCTGTGGTACTTCTCCTTCTCGGTGATGGGTAACTTCAACAACTTCTTCTTCGCCGCTCATCTTCTTGACGTCGCTGTTGGTTTCAAGACCCTCAGGACTATTCTGCAGTCTGTCACGCATAACGGGAAACAGGTAATTTTTCATTTTTTGAATAAGTTTTGTCACAATTACATATATACGTCGGGTAACGAACAAGCATAGGGCTCGCCTGATCTGAAGCAACCATAGCTCGGCTTTTCGATATGCTAAGATATAATACCTCACTTTTGTCAGAGCCTGGGTTGTAAGTCAGTAGGATGCACCACATGTACAGAATGTTGGCTTTGGCTCAAAAATAGTGATGAGCCCTCACCACTAATTCAATAGGCTAATAGAAGACATTTTTTTCTTTTCGATTTGCTATGTAAGGACGTCATTATAATATAACTATAGGTGAAATAATTACTTCGATAGCATAAAAACTTCTCGAGATATGATAACTTGAAAATCACAATTTTGGACTTTCCCGAAAACACTCCATGCAAAAGGCTACTGAGTTATGACGTCACACCGTTTTTTGTATATATTAAAACAGAAATTTGCACGACGGCTATATTAAGAGCCATATTACATTTTGACAGTGATTTTTGCTTAAAATGGCCAATTTTGGCGTTCTTGATCTCGGAAACAAAAATACATTAACAATGTTGACTTATTGAATAGTATAGAATAGCTATTGGCATAGTACATAGCGGCCCCGCTTTTTGTAATTTTTCCTTAACTTTTTAAATAAACCCAAAATTGCAGAGAAAGATTTTCATAAAATGCGCGCATTCACTATTTTGAGCTCCTGGATTGTACTACTGTTCCAAACAAATGAAATAAAAAAAATAGAATGTTATTTGTTTGTTATATAGTCGTATAGTACATAGCGGCCTCGGAATTTTGAAATATCATTGATTTAATATAGAAAAAAAACATTCTTTTAACCAAAAAATCTTTATTAAAATCGCTTTAAGTAAACTGTTAATTTCTCGAATAAACGATAATATTATTGAGCAAAATTTATACGAGAATAATTGTTACTTCATGATAAATAAACTTTGTAGCATGAATTTATTATCTTATTTCAATAAAAACGATAAATCTATCTTCAAAATTACTACAAAAAACGATGCACCGGCGGCCTTCGCGGGTTTAGTACTGCGCGAGAGCTCGTCAGCGTGCAAATGTAATAGGGCTCTTAAATACTGCGTTTATGTAGCTAGTGCCGTACCAAAAGTTATAGTATTTTTATTGTTTTTCCAAAGTTAACATTGCTGATATAACCACTATTCAGACCCTTCCCCCTTCGCTCCAATGTCAACAGCAATAAGAACAAAGACATTATGAAACCTACCGTAAGTAGTAAAATGTAAATATCATTTGTTTCCAGCTCGTGTTAACGGTGATGTTGTTGACAATCATTGTGTACATATACACGGTGATAGCGTTCAACTTCTTCCGTAAGTTCTACGTGCAGGAGGAAGACGACGAGGTCAATAGGAACTGCCACGACATGCTTACGGTGAGATATATATACCTATAAAAGAGAAAGTATGTATGTATGTTCCGTATAGACTCCGAAACGTCTGGACCGATTTCAACGAAATTTTCAGACAATCTGTAGATTGATACAGCGGATAATCCTGGACTACGCGGGCGAAGCCGCGGGTAACAGCTAGTTTGACATATAGGACATTATAATCCACTTCTGATCTCGAACATAACTCTAATTTATTTTGACAAGCTTGGAGGTCGAGTGGATAGCATTTACAGATAGATAGATAGTTTTTTTATTATTATTACATTTAAAATTCGTAATTTATAATAAAATAAAGTTGCTTGGATCAGAGCTACATATTTGAGCCGTTTGGGGTAGAGACGCTAGGTCCGTGGGGACCATCAGCACATAAACTGTTTCAACAGTTATCAAAAAGATTGATCGAAGTATCACATGACCAAAGGGCTGGCCAATATCTCGGCCAGAGGATTAGCATTGCCATTCAACGTGGCAATGCTGCCAGCCTTTTGGGCACTTTTCAAGTGGGTAACGATTTGGCGGGGCTTCATTATTTATTTCTAAGTTATATTTAAGTAGGTATTTTATTTATAAGTTATTTGTATATTATTATAAATTATAAAATAAAAAAATTATTATTATTTACCCAAAAAAAAAAAAAAATAGAATAATACATACTATTGTTGAACAAATGCTACTGTTCTGTAAATTAATATTTGGATGACACTTTGGAATAGAATGACATTATAAATAATTGATAACGTAGAATATAACTTGACTTATTTTTTAATTTGACGTTGTTTATTTATTTATTTCCTTTTTATTTTATATTTGAGATTCATAATTATAAAAGACAAAAATATATTTGTATTAATTATTGTACGTCCAACCAAGGACAAGACATGGTTAGACTGATAAAGTGTAATACATATACCTATGTTCAACAATAAAGATATTTGTATTAGCAATGGCCACTTTGATTCCGAGATCGCGGGTTCGATCCCCGCACAAGACAAACATTTGTGTGCATGAACATGTCTGTTTGTCTTGGTCCGGTGTTTTCTATGTATTATAAGTACGAGAAAATGTATTTAAGTAAGTACATTTATCAGTAGTCTAGTACCCATAACACAAACTTTACGCTTAATTTGGGACTAGATGGCGCTGTGTAAATTGTCCAGAAATATTTATTAATTTATTTATTTATTGGCTTACGCTTAGCCATCGGTTGGTTCGTTGCAGATACAATTATTAGACAATAAGTACACATTGACACAGCAAAACAAACAAAGGTAGTTTACCTTTGGAGTTAAGGTAGTTTACCCTTGATATGATCAAATTCCAAAAGTTTCCTACTCCTAATAATTTCTTCTGATTAAATTCGTTGTGAGTTCCAAGACAGCCAAAGTGTTACCCCCGGGACTGAAATGGACTTGCATTGTTCATTGCCTTTTTTGGCGGTCGCCGCTGGCTACATAGGAGACACAGTGGTGGGAATGTGTGGTCGTCCCCCCCCCTCCCCCTTAATGGTTTTGGTCCACGGCTACGCATACGTCAAGATTTCTATATTTTAAGGGGGTTGGACGTCCCGAGATCCCCTTGATCTGTAGGGTATTGGGTTGTTTTACAACAAACGTTTCCCCACAGTGTTTCGTCTTCAACCTGTACAAAGGAGTGCGCGCTGGTGGCGGTATCGGTGACGAACTCGAACCGCCTGATGGAGATGACTCCGAGGTGTACCGGATCATCTTCGACATCACCTTCTTCTTCTTCATCATCGTTATCCTGCTCGCCATTCTGCAGGGTCAGTATATGTATATCTTTGACGAGCTCGGTGGTCGACTGGTCAACAATGGCTACTTTAATATTTTTAGAAAAATGGAAAAAATCATCTGCTGTATCTTATCTGACAAGTTGGCCAAGACAACTATTTAAATAATAATAATGGCCACTTTGACTCCGAGGTCGCGGGTTCGATCCCCGCACAAGACAAACATTTATGTGCATGAACATGTCTGTTTGTCTTGGTATGAGTGTTTTCTTAGTACATTAGTATGTATTTACAAAAAAACAAAAATTAGTACATTTATCAGTTGTCTTGTACCCATGGTACAAGCTTTGCCCTTAATTTGGAACTAGATGGCGCCGCCGTGTAGATTGTCCAAAAATATTTATTTATTTATTACGTACTAAACCCAACGAGGGATTTGGTACCTTCGGAAAGTAGTTTGATCGACGATTTGGTACTTCGAGCTCGGTGGTCGAATGGTTAGCAATGGCCACTTTGACTCCGAGGACGCGGGTTCGATTCCCGCACAAGACAAACATTTGTGTGCATGAACATGTCTGTTTGTTTTGGTCTGGGCGTTTTCTATGTATTATAAGTATGTATTTACAAAAAAAAATGTATTTAAGTATAATATCAGTAGTCTAGTACCCATAACACAAGCTTTGCGCTTAATTTGGGACTAGATGGCGATGTGTAAATTGTCCAGAAATATTTATTTATTTATATATGTAAGAACGAAGCTGAATCTGAGATAACGAATTTTACACTGTTGTTGTCATTGTCTGGAAGTACATAAATAGCCTGTACAAGCATACGGCCCGCCTGAAGTGAAGCGGTTACCATAGCCATATTAACGCTTGCAAGATGAAGTAACCTATCGGTTGCGCGCCGCCACCCCCGCTGGCAACGCAGCAACTCCAAAAACTCAAAAAGGAGAGGTACGGTACAACGTATTTGTAAGCTATCCAACTGGGGAAGTACCTCCACCGCACAGAATACCGCAGCCAAATAACAATTCCGTTGAGTGTTTTTGTGTTCCTGCGAGTGAGTGAGGTCGCCAGAAAGGAAGGAGTTGCTGCGTTACTATGGCTACAGTATAACCACTTTACATCAGGCGGGCCGTGTGTTGCCATCCGACGTGGTGTAAAAAAAGGTTATAAGTTATAAGATTCTGCTACTGATTTCATTGTATACCTTCAGGTTTGATCATCGACGCGTTCGGTGAGCTCCGTGACCAGCTGGAGTCTGTGAAGGAGGACATGGAGTCCAACTGCTTCATATGTGGCATCAATAAAGATTACTTTGATAAGGTATGGTACATGGATGACTAGCTTGATGGCGTCGTCGCCCATGGCAGACTAATCAATATACGCAAGTTAAGCAATGTCCACCGTAGCCTGTCCATTGATGGGTTTATGAGCTCCTCTGTGCTTCGTAGGCCCACGTTAAACCGTCAAAGCCTGATGCGATTACAATACATGCAATATAGCAGCAATTCTAGAGGAGCTACATCTAAAGCAACGTAGACTGCAGCCTGTCTATGGATGGGTTTATTTATCTCGAGCTCCTCCGTGCTTTGTAGGGCCACGTTAAACCGTCGGTCCCGGTTGTTGTCATTAGATGACAGTCGTTAAGCTAAGTCAGCGGCCTTTAGGCGGCTTGAAAACACTGGCCTCCGCCACCCTGCAGTCGAGCAGCGTGGTGGAGTATGCTCTAAACCTTTTCAATTGAGGAGAGACCCAAATCTCAGCAGTGTGATGAGTAAGGTTTGAAGACGATGGTACAATGGCTTTCTTCATCGACGATTGACGAGCTCGGTGGTCGAATAGCAATGGCCATTTTGACTCCGAGCTTGCGGGTTCGATCCCCGCACAAGGCAAACATTTGTGTGCATGAACATTACTGTGTGTCTTGGTCAGGTTGTTTACTTTGTATTATAAGTATTTATAAAAAAAAAATGTATTTAAATACATTTATCAGTTGTCTAGTACCCTAGTACAAGTTTGCGCTTAATTTGGGACTAGATGGCGCTGTGTAAATTGTCCAGAAATATTTATTTATTATTGTATCCTATTTTAAGCCCAATAGTTACTTAACTTGTTGAAATATATGTTTTCCGTTTACCATGTTGCAGGTTCCGCACGGGTTTGACACGCACGTGCAACGGGAGCATAACTTGGCGAACTACATGTTCTTCCTTATGCATCTCATCAATAAACCGGATACGGAGTATACAGGTGATTTTTTGTTATATACAACAAAAAAAACAAGCCTGATGCAATTACCGTAGCCCATGAACGCTTCCAATATAGCAGCCATTCCATAGGAGCAATGCTAGAGGAGCTATTGTCTATGGATTGGTTTATTTATCTGATGGAGTATGCTTCAAACCCCTTCGATTGAAAGGAGACCCGTATCCCATCAGTAGGATGATTATGAGTTGATGCCATAGGAGCTTATTAATAATTTCACTTTTACTCATTTGGGGTGTAAGTGGTTCATCACTATCTTTGAACCAAAGCTAACTTCACCTGCACGCGGTGCACCCTGCTAACTGTCAAACGAAGCTCTGGCGAAAAGAGAGGTAGGGAGCGTAATTGTAAGCTACCCGACTGGGGAATGTACCTCCACCTCACAGAATACCGTAGCCAAATAACAATTTCTGTGAGGGTTGTTGTGTTCCTGCGAGTGAGTGAGGTCACCAGAAAGATAGGAGATGCTGCTTTGGCAGCGGGGGTGGCGACGCGTGAGCGATATTTTATGTTCAAGCGTTAATATGGCTACGGAACCGCTTCACATCAAGCGGGCCGTATGCTTGTCTACCGTCCGACATAATATAATAAAAAAACACTAACAAACAGGATCCAGGAATTTATTAAAAAATATAATTTTCAGGTCAAGAAACCTTCGTGTGGAACATGTACACGCAGAGATGTTGGGACTTCTTCCCTGTGGGAGACTGCTTCAGGAAGCAATACGAAGACGTTATGGGAGAATAGAATTACTTATTATAACAGCATAGAAGGTACAGCAATTAAAAACTAGACTATCTACTATCTACAGGCTTATAGGGTAATATCTACAGCCCGTAGGCTATATATTTACAAGCCATAAGATAAGCTATATATCTACAAGCCATAGTCTAACTCCAGCTCATAAGCTATCTACATGCTATAAGCTACCAACAGGCCATAGACTATTTAGAGGCACATAGATAAACTACAAGCCATAAGCTAACTATATGCCATAGGTTAACTACATGCCATAAACAAACAACAGGTCATACTAGAAGCCCATTGACTAACTATATGCCATAAGTTAACTACATGCCCTAAGGTATCTACATGCCATAAGCTAACTACGGGCCATAGACTATCTAGAGGCCTATAGATTAACTACATGTCATAGGCTATCTCCGGCTATAGTCTAACTACATGCCATAAGTTAAATTAAAATATCATATATCAATAATAACACTGGGAATTAGAATTCTTCTGAAGAATATTAAACATTTTATTTTCTGGCTAGCTTTTAAAATAAATAAAAAATGGCTTCGAGCGGAAAGTTTAAAAAAAAATGAAAAATGCTGGATAAATAAAATATACTTTAAAAATTTACATTGGTAAAATACTTTTAGAATTATTTAAAGAAATAAATATAAAATAATATTTAAAACTATTCTCGTGCCAAATGCTTTAAAAATTGTAAAACGGGCTGGGATATTTTCTTTTTATATTAATAAACACACACCGCAAGTACTTACCATCAGGCAGGAAACTCTTCTATGCTGTTACAGTAATTGTTAAATGTATGAAAGTACAAAATGAATCAATTAACTAATGACAACACGGACAAAATCGGCTGACATTTTGGAAATTAGATATTGCTCAAAATTACGACACCAATTTTAAAAGCACTTGCGTGCAAAATCTGTATCTTAGATAATAATAAAAAGGTTGGTTGTCTGTTAGTCGGTTTACGGACGATAATTTTACGTGATAACGTCATAAGAAAACATCGGCCGATGGAGTGGAAGAGAGATAGATGCGTCACAAGCCGAACGCTTAGGCCGATCGTGCCTCTCTATCGCTTGTTCCGCGCTCTCGTTTGCACGCTCGGCTCGGATGGAACGTGACAGCGAGTCATGCTTTTTCGTGCGTGCCGCCGTTCTAGATTTATAAGACGTTATCACGTCAGTAAATGCAAATATATAAAAAATAGTACAATTTATTGCACGCAAGTGTACTCGACTATTGAAAGAAGTAGGGATCCATAATTCACTTTGTATACATTTAAATATCATTAAAAAAATATAAAAATTTTGCACCAAATTAGAAGAATATAATTCTCGATAAATTTAGAACACTTCTTTTGTAGTCGGGTAATAGATTTAGCTTCCGAAATTGTATTTACTGATGGCAAATGACTAAATATTTTTCTCTTCAACTTAATGTTAATAAATAATTAAGGTGGCCTTTCCAAGTAAACTTTTCTATTTAACTATTTCGATATAGTTTATGTAAGATATATAATGTTATTTAAATAAATTTATTTAATTTATATTGTATTTTATTTAACTTTAAGAAAACCCAAAGCAATTACGTAAAAACGTAGTATAAAAAAATATGAATAACATTGCATGCTCACGATTGTAAGTGTAAATATAAACCTTAATGCAACAAGGTAAGGTATCAATTTTCATTACTACTTGACAGATGCAAGAGTTCTTTCGCGAATTCTGATTCAGAGGAATAAGCAAGAATACTGCACACATAGGAACAATACAGAATCCTTATTGGTTGTTAGAGCATTGAGATATTGTTTGATTTTTTTTTTTATGTGAGAGGGGGGCAAACGAGCATGTGGGTCACCTGGTGGAAAGCAATCACCACCGCCCACGGAGACCAAGGGGTCGCCGATCCGTTGCCAGCCTTTAAAAATTTGATACATTAATTTGAAAAAATCCACCTCGATTTGACAACAGTTTACTCGAATTTTTGAGGTGTAAATGGTTCATAATCATCTTTGTGGCAAAGCCAACTTTACCTGAATCTGGTGTACCCTGCGGACTGACAATCGAAGCTCTGGCGAAAAGAAAGAAAGCTTGTTGGAAGCGTAATTGTAAGGTACCCGACTGGCGAATTACCTCCACCTCACTGAATACCGCAGCTAAATAACAATTTTCTTGAGCGTTGTGTTTCTGCGAGTGAGTGATGTCACCAGATAGGAAAGAGTATAGGCTGGCAACGGGTCGGCGTACCCTTGGTGTTGCAGATTGTGTCTTGTGTCTTGGTGTTGCTGACTTGATGTTGGTGATCCATGGACGGTGATGATTTTTTGAGTCGCTGCGAGGGTGGCGGCACGCGAGTGATATTTCATGTTACGATCGTCAATATGGCTACGGGGACCGCTTTACATCAGGCGACCTTTAAACCATACAAAACTAAAGCTATTTACATCAGGGGGTGCTCTGCCACCCGACGTAGTATAAGTAATAAAATAATCGATATTCAGATATAAAATAACGACACTTTACGTTGATGCTTTACGAATAGAAAACGGAGTAAGATAAGTAAAGTTTCAGCCGAAATTTTTTGAATTTCTTTTCCAAGTAGGCCACCTGGATCAGCTCAGATGGATTCAGGTAATTTACAAGTGAATTTTACACAGTTTAACTTTTAAAGAAATTTATTCAAGTAAATAGACAATAAAGAAATAAAATTAACAACGTTACAAAAATAAAAAGTTATATACAAAAAGGTATCCACAAATGGTAAACTGAAAGAGGGAGATTTTACTTATATAAAATACTAGCTGGCCCGGTGAACTTCGTACCGCCTAACAGTCAATGAATGTACATACATATTAGCTGAACTATATTTATGATTTTATGGAACTTATTATCCTATTCCCGACTAAGACAAATCCAAAAACACAAAAATCATATAAATTGGTCCAGCCGTTCTTGAGTTATAAATGGTGTAACTAACACGACTTTCTTTTATATCTATTATCTTATATCAGGGCTGTCCAAGGCCCGGCCCGCGGGCCGCATGCGGCCCTCGGCTTATATTTGTGCGGCCCGTGACGTGTTTTTCATTTACCGGTTTTATACAGTTTTTTACCGTTATAGCTCTTGTACAACAACTCTGAAAATTATATTTTTTTAGAAAAGTTAAAGTTTTATAACTAACTAGTCATAACTAAGCTTAAACTTTCAAAGTAGGTAGTAAAAATGTCAAGTAAGTAGGTATTTGCTTCTGCGGCCCGCTAATCTATTTAGTAATTTGTAATGGCCCGGTATTGTATACGGTTTGGACAGCCCTGATCTTATATCATATATATATATATTATTATATAGATGAACAACGTTTACAATACAAAAACCAAATACCAAATTGAAAAATAAAATAATGACTTACCAATGTATGGGAAAACATAAGAGTTTCTTTAATCTCCCACTTCCGTGTACCAACAATCAAGGCTCTTTGCGAACGAGTTACAATAAAGAATTGGTCATTTTAGTCTCTTTGAAATCAATTCCATGGATTCCTATTTTTTTTTCTATTACCTACTTCAATGACCGAGCAAAGGTTTTTTAAGAGAAACGAATTTTCCCAATATCGTATAATTAATGTGACGTAATGATAAGTGTATTGTCAATTATCTAATATATTTGCTAACAGATGGCGTTATATTGAATATCGGCCGAGCTCGACTCGGAATTTTTTAAGAGAAATTTTAAATTTCATCGAAATCTTTAGAGCTGTTTGGACCGCATTAGTCCATTACACATATTAACACAAATATTTATGAGCATGAACATATCTGTATGTCTTGGTCTGGTCTTAACTATGAATTATATGTATGCATTTTAAGTCTTCTTGATAACTGATACATTTCAAGTATAATATCAGTTATCTAGTATAATATCAATTATCTAGTACAATAATAGTACAAGCTTTGCTTAGTTTAGGATTAAATGGCAGTGTGTAATTTGTCCAGGAACATTTCTATTTTATTTATAACCATAACCATGTTGGTGCATGTGATCTTGGATCACAAAATACTGAAGGTACTATCTGTCTATCATTACTGTAGATATTACCTAATATTAATAAACGGGACATCACTAGAAGTATGCCGTGGGCAATAGCGATTGCCCACGGCAATGACACCCAGGTGGGGTCGTGGGCAATAGTGATTGCCCATGAAACCCAGGTGGTGTCATTTTTAAAGAGTGTCATGGACAATGAACTCATAAAAAGACGAACGAAACGTTTTCTAAATTATTATTGCCTAGCTGTGCTCGCAAATCCGTTCGCGGCGTGTAGAAAACATGTATATCATAAATATAAAAAAGTGGAAAAATTCACCTCCCCCCTAGGTGGGATTTGAACCTACGACCTTTCGATTACCGGTTAAGTGCTCTTCCAACTGAGCTACCATGAAGGTTTGTGATGGTGGTGAATTTTTGATTTTTTTACTGCCGTGAAGTCGCAGTGTGACGCCATCTACCTATTATCCGAGAGATCGTAATTTCAAATCTCACCTCACAGTCGAGCGAGGTAATTTTTTTTTCCATTTTTTTAATATTTATAATATTCTGGCTAGTTAATCGAAATCTTTGAATAATAAACATGGATATCGATCAAAAAAATATATGCAAATGGGATAAGTGATTTTGACTTGGAAATGACGTACGGACAGACAAACAGATATATTTGTACAGTTTATCCGTAAAATAATAAAGAAATATTCTCATGGAATGTAAACATTTTTTTTACTTTTGTCGTTGCAACGTACAAAGTAGATTTAATTTATTTTTCTCAAACTCTCAATCGAAACGACAGACAGGACAGATATAGTAGACATCACCCCACCAAAGGCCGGGGGGGGGGGGGGGGCTTCTAGATTCTATTTGTTAATAAGTTTTATTCATGCTTTTCTCATTCTCCATATCAACATACATATATTTAAATACGAAGTTGCATGAAATGAGCAAGCAATAGGTACATTAATTTACTTGTACTATTGAACACGATCTTTTTTGTATCGAAACTTTTTAAGAACAAAGCAACTCAACCAATAAAATAATATAAAATAAAAACTCACTTGTGAATAATAGCAATGAAAAGGTCACAGTTTGATTACAGGTGTCATTATGTGCCTAATTGCGGTGAAATTAGAGCCACTTTATGAGCAAGTGTGTTCAAAAATAAATTAGCGAGCCGAGATCAGTAACCAGACCTTTTATGCACCCATCCACTCACAACATTAAACAATACTTTAGGATAGCGTGCCAATCGCGGAGCATAAATGAGTCACTCTTTATTGTATATTACAACCTTATCTCTAATTTTTTACAATATTATATACAAAAAAAAACACATTTAAAGCTAAAAACAAAAAATAAAATGACTGTACATATCCGCGACTTCTTAACTCCTTTAGAGCACGCGTTTTGTATTATTTATTCGGGCATACCGAAAAGTATCATCAGTAATATATCTATAATATATCTCGCCATAAAGTAAGTGAAGGTTTAATTATGATCAGTATTGCCAGTTAATATGTGGGTTATTGCCCGTATTTTGGGTAATTAATTTGATATCAAATGCTGGGACATCGCCGCACTCTCACTCAGTCTCCTTATTACAAAATGATCTAGGGAAAAGACCGAACGAACTAAGGAGCGAGAAATCTGAGAATCAATTCCCTATAGTTCGATTGTTAAATTCACTCTTCAGAATTAGTTCGCGAACTACACAACACAAAAAAAAATGGTTGTTTGTAAAGTCGGTTTACAGACGATAATTTTACGTGATAACGTCTTATGAAAACATCGGCCGATGGAGTGGAAGAGAGAGAGGTGCGTCAACGCGCTCTCGCTTGCACGCTCGGCTCAGGCGGAATGTGACAATGAGTCAATCTTTTTCGTGCGTGCAGCCGGCGTTCATCGATTTATAAGACGTTATCTCGTCAATAAAATTCATTCGTTAACTGCCTGCCCACTGGTAAGTAATAAATCTACATCTGAGTATGCTCCGATAAGAGCATAAGTAAATACTAATAGAATCACAATATTAAGTTTTAACTTATAACAACAAATTTACATAACCTCAAAAGAAAACTTAGGTAAGTCCTAGCTAACTGAAGGCTGCTTATGGGCTAAATACAGAGTAAAAATACTAGTTAATGCACTGACTAGGAAAATTACATCAAACCATCTGTGGTAGAAGTTAAACTGCAAATCGCCGAGAACTTGAGTTATAATGATTCGGTATTCCGGAGGCATGTTCATACGCATTAGCAGGACGGACGAACAGAAGTACATACCCATTATTTGTGCTAGTATTAACACTACGATGTTTGATGATTTGGATGACGAAATTTTGTAGAAGAACTGTAAAGAAATTATTTTGATTAGGACGCGGTCTTTGCGAGGTATTTTCACACATAATTGGACCCTATTATCACAGTATAAGTAATAGTACTACGTACAGTATGGACACTCCCTGCCGCTCTCTCGTGTCGACCTCACCTCCCCTCTGAGACAAATAGGGAACTGTTTGTGTGGCGCCGCACTCACACACGGTCATTCGCGCTTTGCACAGACGTCATTGTTTATGTAGTAGTAAACAACGCGAAATTTGTATGGAGTGGCCGAGGTGTGCTATTATGCAGAATAGATCCAAGGATCCAACCGACAAACTATGATAAATTATATACATAGCGAGAAACTTCAAATCTAGTTTATATCGATGTCTCCAACAAACACTACGCCAACTAAAGTTTCGATCATTTTCTTTTTTATCTAAATCGATTCATTACGTCAGTAATTATAATGCTACCTGAATTTTATTCATAAAAAACGAAGACACAGCAAAGTCGACAAATACAAACCGCTAAGTAAATGTATAACTCATATTAGCGGTGTGATGTGGATGTGTTGGTTTTGAGTTCATTGGAAGCATCCGAAATATATTATATAGTAGCTGACCAGGCGAATTTCGTATCGCCCGTTGCATTTCGGGTTCTTCTGCCTAAATTTGTCCGCCGCCTTATAGGAGGCATGTCGATTATAAATGAGTCACACACACATAACATTTTTTTAATTTTATAGAAATTTGTGGCTTTTAGATTTAGTAATACGATAGATAGATGCACATCAAAGAGACGTTTACATTTCAAGTGACATTTTACCACAGACAATTTGTGTTTGACTAATGTTGCCATTGTATAAATATTGATATCAATGCAGGAACTTTCTTTTTATTCCCGATTCTTCCGAGGCTATCGGATGTCGCATTCCCGGTCCACAAGTATATAGTGGTGATCCGTGGTCCTACTAGTAGGTCCAATCGGTGGGACCACGATCCCAAAAGGAGAAATTACAATTTCTTACCTTAGTAAGTGTAAGCAGCAATCCTCTTATGTTGGTAAGAACGATGAATCCAACCAATATAAAGGAGACGTGTTGAGACCAAAAGGCCACGTCGATGTTCCACCCGAGCCAATGGACTACGATCTCTATGCCGCGGGTCACAGGGTCCTTTTTGCCAACTCGATCGAATACTATATTTATCGTGGACTGAAAAAAAAGAATTTGTTTTAAACAGGGATTTTTGTTATTAACCTTTATTCGTCCCGCTGCTGGGATACGAGTCTCCCCTCAATTGAAGGTATAAAGAGTATACTTCAGAGTATACTCTTCACCCCTTCAATTGAACTCGTAGGGGTGATACAGTATCACCCCTACGAGTGAGCCGGTTTATTTGAACGGACCCGGTTCGTTCAAATAAACCGGCTCGGAGACGAGAGCAGATTTTGGATGCGTTTAAAATAGAGTTTTGTATGATTGGCATAAGGTTTAATTTAAAAATCCTCATCGACTCTCGACCATTCTCATATAACAAACAAAAGAAGTGAATTTAAAAAATAAACCTTATACCAATGTTCTAAAACTCTGTTTTAAACGCCGCTAAAATCTACTCTCCTCACCGAGCCGATCTGTGAGAACGGACGCTTAATGATACTACATATAAGAGAACTCGTATGGGGCGAGGAAGCGTAGGGCGAACACTCGAGATGGACCGACGACCTCAAAAAGTGGCTGGTAGCGGTTAAATGGGAAAAGTGAAGGTTCGCATTATGGTGGAAAGCATTGGAAAAATCTATATCCAGCAGTGGGTAGATATAAGCGAATGGGGATGTTTGATATTTTTTCTGACATTAGATGTCGCTAGGTATGCGTCGGGTCCGGATTGTCAAAATGTACTGAATTTTATGACAGTGAAACTTTAAGACGACAAGACAACACAAGACGTTAACGAGACATTTGACAAGACGCTATTAATAGGCTTGTATCCCATTTTTTTTTTCGATTTGTTATTACTACACAATAATGTAAATATAGGTGAAATAATTACTTCGATAGCATAAAAACTTCTCGAGATATGATAACTTGAAGATCACAATTTTGGACTATCCCGAAAACGCTCCATACAAAAGGCCACCACGTTATGACGTCACACCGTGCTATTTTATATGCATTAAATCAAAAATTTGTACGACAGCTATGTTAAATATTGCGTTTATGTAGCCAGTGCCGTAACAAAAGTTATAGTATTTTTTTATTGTTTCTACAATGGTAATATTTATTTTTTATAATTTCGTACCTTTAAAATGGACTTTCCCACCAAACTTTGACCGAGTATAAATCACGTCGGACATAAGTTATTAAAATTTTAAGATCGCAGATCGTTCTAGTTTTATGTATTTTACGTCACTGATAGAGAGTTTTTATAATTTTGTAACATGGGCAACAAGCCTATTGACAAATGATTGGTCCCTACGATACAGTGCTGTCAAAATACACTCATTGACGATCTCGGTAGTCGAATGGCTAGCAGTGGTCACTTTGACTCCATGGTTCGATCCCCCAACAAGACAAACATTTGTGTACATGAACATGTCTGTTTATCTTGGTCTGGGTGTTTTCTATGTATTATATGTATGTACTAGCTGACTCGCGCATCTTCGTCTGCGTGTGACAGAGCTGCATTGAGTGTGAAGCGTAAGGTTACCATTTGAAAGGTTATAGTGAGCCAATCTTATAAGATAGACATAATATGCTATCACGGACTTTTTTTAAGAACTTTTTAAGATGAATAATTCCGTAGTATATAATTGTTGCATATCTTGAACCGTTTACGCAGCACACGCAACGGAAGCTCTGAAATGGAATATTTTTTCCCCATTTTTGCAAAAATGTTCAATGGTGCTCCGCTCCTATTGGTGGCCTTCCTCAAAAAATAGGTTATCGGTTGTTAAAATAAAATAATGTTTCAATTCGGATGAGTAGTTCCTGAGATTAGCGCGTCCAAGCAACCAAACAAACAAATTCTTCAGCTTAATAATATTAGTATAGATTTAAAAAAATAAAACATGTAGTTAAGTTTATTATTAGTTACCCAGTACCCACAGTACAAGCTTTACTTAATTTGGGACTAGATGGCAGTGTCTAATTTGTCCAGGAATATTTAATTATTATTTATTACAGGCTGATAATGATGAAACGAAAATTACAAAACATAATAAAACAAAGTACCTATAAAAGTTATACTCACAATAAATATCTTCCATATGCAGTACAAGGAGAAGAAGTACCCCAGGAAGTTGAAATACTTCCCCTGGAAGGTCCTGGACCATTCTATTTTCTCCCTCATGGTCCTTGCGTCGTACGCTTCTAGGAACAATTGTCTGCTCAGCTCTTCCAAACCTAGTATCTCCTGTCGAAGCTGGGATATATCTGCAATGGTATAAAAATTTGGTAGATAGATAGATAGATAATATTTTTATTAGTTTGCTGTTACACTTTTTACTTAAACTAAAGAAAATACACATAATTAAACAAATACAAACAAATATTGACAGATATGGAAAAGTCTAAAGATGCGCATGTGCACCAGCAACACCAAATGCTTGGCGGCTCAGTGGCAATTATTGCCCTTAGAGGCAAACCACTGCCTTCCAGCTTCCACCTTTAGGAAAATAACTGAATCGCCTTATACCTAATCGAATAGGTATAAGGGTCATCATATTTAGAGGCAGTTTCTCATCTGCACGTGGTGCACCGTGACGGTTAGTAGAGGCTCTGGCGATGGAGAAATCGCATATGAAGCTCGACTGCGAAAGCATAGTCGGTTCCCCATGATAAATGGTCACTTTGTCATACTAAATTACATAATCAGGTTTTTCTTATACTACGTCGAGGGCAAACAAGAATACGGCCCGCCTGATGTGAAGCTGTTATTAATGCTCGCACAATAAAATAGCGCTTGCAAGCTGCCACCCACGCTGTCAACGCAGCAACTCCGTCCTTTCTAGTGACTTCACTCACGTGTAGGAACACAACAACCCTCAAGGGAATTATTATTTGGCTGCGGTATTTTGTTATGTGGAGGAACTTCTCCAGTCGGGCAGCTTACAATTACGATGTACCTTACCTCATTTTCTTCTTTTTAGGGAACCGAATGTACCTACACCTCAATAACAATTCGCTTGAGAATTATTATGTTCCTGTGAGTGTTTAAGGTCATCAGGCGGAGCTTTCTACGTCAGCATGGTGTGCTATCATGCGAGTCATGCTGCTAATAGTGCAAGCGTATATGGACTACAGTAACCGCTATATCAGGTGGGTCGTATGCTTGTACGGCATTTGACGAGATATGAAAATAACAATAAAAAATATGGATATACAACCATAATTATATTAATAGTTTTGGGGTTCAATAACATCTTTGAATCAAAGCCAACTTCACCTGCACGTGGTGCACCCTGACAAACGAGGGTCTGGCGAAAAGAGAGGTAGGGCATAGTGTATTTTTTAAGCTATCCGACTGGGGATGTACCTCCACCTCACAGAATACCGCAGCCAAATAACAATTCCCTTGAGGGTTGTTGTGTTCCTGCGAGTGAGTGAGGTCTCCAGAAAGAAAAGAGTATAGGTTGGCAACGGATCGGCGATCCCTTGATGTTGCTCGTCCCCCCCCCCCTCATATAAAAAAACTTGAAAGATTTGATTACACAATAAAAGCTTGTACCTATACTGTCTCGCGTCATACGGGTCATACCCCGGCTACACCATACAAATGTCAGCGTCGTTTACTACTACATAAACAAAGCACAAACGTGCTAAGCGTGAGTGAGCGTGTGTGCGTGCGACGCCATACAAACTGTTCCTGATTTGTCTCAGAGGGGAGGTGAGGTCGACACGAGAGAGCGGCAGGGAGAGGCCATACTGTACGTAGTACTATTACTTATACTTGCGTACTCACTTTCGGTTCCCTGTGTTAACGTATTTCCAATATTGCCAACGCTGGTCAAAATATTGGTCCAAAATCCCCCTCTATTCTTAGCAGCGGACTGGTCCAACAAGTTATACTGCTGTCTCCCTCCCACACTGTTGGCCTCGGCTAACGCTATCCTTTTCTTTTTAACTAATATCATGTCCATAGTTTGTAGCAATTTCTTTTCTATTGATAGCACATCTGATTGAGTTGTTGGTCTGAAAACGAACATTACATCTTTCAGCTTATTGTAATTTACAGAGTGCCATTTAATACCAAATTAAGCTCAAAGTTTGTACTATAGGTACTAGACAACTAATAAATGCACATCATCATCATCATCATCATCATCAGCCTGTATCTACCCACTGCTGGATATAAGCCTTCCCCAAAGCTTTCCACCAGATACGATCCTCCGCCTTCCGCATCTAGCCGCTTCCAGCCGCTTTCTTAAGGTCATTGGACCATCTAGAAGGAGGGCGTCCAACGCTTCGTCGTTCTACGCGCGGCCTCCACTCTAATACCTTCCTCCCCCATCTGTCATCACTTAATGCACATACTTAAATACATTTTCTTTTTTGTAAATAATTAAATAATACATACATAGAAAACACCCAGACCAAAACAAACAGACATACACACAAATGTTTGTCTTCTACGGGGATCGAACCCGCGACCTCGGAGTCAAAGTAACATTGGCTAGCCATTCGACCACCGAGCTCGTCCAGTTAGGTAATGTCGACCGCAGCCTGTCTATGAATGGGTTTACTTCGACTTCCTCTGTGCTTCCGAGGGCACGCTAAGCCGTCGGTCGCGGCTGTAGTCGCTAAATGATAGTCGATAAGCCAAGTCAGCCATTGACGCGATTGAAAACACTGGCCTCCGCCAACCAGTAGTTAACTAGCGTGGTTGGAATATGTTCTAAACCCCTTCGATTGAGGGGAGACCCGTACTTCAACGTGGGATGAATAAATAAATTTAAAAATTGCATATGTTTTTTTTTTATTAGAAGTAGGTATAGTAATATAATAGGAATCATTATTATGTATAGACGAAGATGTGTAGCCTATTACAGACAAATAAATTGAATAATAAATAAAAATACATACCTACACTACATGTTATAATAGTAGTTTATGAAACTGTTGAATAATAAGGGTTCTTAAAATACGAGTTTATAACATGAGCCGAAGACGAATGTGATAATAGCATCACATGAGTATTTTTGTTAAAATACTCGTAGTGTATGAAACTGTACATAATTAGGTGTTCCTAACTTATGTGCAGTTTCATACACTACTTTATATAATCTCATGGAATAGATGATAATAATATTTTAAATAAAACCATGAAATTATTTTAACAGCTTTGTTTCTTACTTATAAATCCATTGGCAGATAGAGCATGCGTGGTGCGCATGCGCGACATGCCGCGTTCGATTATGTAGAATTTTTTTTGCAAAGTTGCAATGCATTTGCATTGCAACCTCCTTAATATAGCTGAACCCAGAGAAGCTGTATCGAAATGGAAAAAAGTTATTTTCTGATACAGTTGTCCATAAAGAGCTGTATCGAAAAGTAACTTTTTAAATTTATTGTGATGGCTTGTGCGTAAAAGACTGACATTATAATTCTGTTTTTAGTTTTTTAATCATAATAAAGAGTAGATTAAATATAATCATAAATAAATATTAATACTATAAAATGTATGACGTCGCTTAAGTTGCATGATCAAGTAGACTAATACACGCAACTATGCCATCGGGGTTCACTTGGATTTAACTATAATTAAATTAATAAATGAATATTCCTGCACAAAGTACGCAGGGCGATCTGGTCCCAAACTAAGCAAAGCTTATACTATGGGTATGTTTCTTTTTTGTAAATACATACATATAATACATAGAAAACGCCCAGACCCAGACAAACAGACATGTTCATGCATACAAATATGTGTCTTGTGCGGGGATCGAACCCATGATCTCGGAGTTAAAGTGGCTTTTGCTAGCTATTCTACCACCGAGCTCGTCATCAAAACCAGTACCTTATAAAGATAGCCATCGATGTGTAAGGGTAGTTAACGGCACCGAAACCCGAGAGCAGCGCCATCACTGTCACGCCGATGACGCCGATACGAGACACGCCCTGCTCTATTGACAATATACCCTGAAAAAACATTAACAATAAAAAAAACGGTTGCACTCCGGGAGTGCCGGCAGAAGTGAAAACTTGAACATTAACTTTGTGCATTTTTGAATATTTTGGAATGGTTAGGAAATATTTTCGCACAAATTGCTTTATTTATCAGTACCTATAATGATACTATCATTTAGGTGGTAAAATACAATATTCACTTATTGTGCACAAACATAAACTATTAAAAGCAATCTTAACCGTCTTTGCTTAAAGTTGGATTTTGTAGTCTCGCAGCTTTGTCTTACGGACTGTCATTTCGAATCATAAAAATATTCAAAGAATTGTCAATCGTATCGTCTTTGCTTATAGTTGAATTTTGTAGTTTCGCTTTGTCTTACTAATTTTCCATCAGGACACGTGATCCTGGCGCGAGTTTAACATTTTTTACCCATCCCAAAGAAAGCACAACGCCGCTAAAGAAGTTTTCAATTCAAAAATGGGGCATATGCCTAATGAGCCTAGGTAAGTCTTAACTTCTAAATAAGTCACGTTTTATTTCCCATAAGACGCTGGCAACGGATCGGCGGCCCCTTGGTGTTGCTGATCTCCATGGGCAGTGGTGATCGCTTTCCATCAGGCGACGCACATGCTCGTTTGCCTCCCTTTCATATAAAAAAAAGGGGTGTGGCTGTGTCATGACACGACCGTGTGTGTACGTGAAGACGTTATATGAACTAAAATTGTCTCAAAATGGCAGCGCTTCAACCTCCCCCGCACGCGATGTTCCATAGTCCTTACTTAGCGTAATAAATTCTTTTTTCCTTCATCTATCCAATGGTGTGATTGAAATTGAAAAAAACTTTTCATTCAGTTTAACCCTTTCATTAATATAGGAAAAATAGTTGCCAGTCGATTTTTTCAAATAATCCATGACAACTACAAATAGGGCGCAAATGGCCCAATATTTCGCCACGTCTGAAAAAAATATTGTCAGATTTTATGAAAAAAAAAATCTCAGATATTACAAAAAGTAAATATTTATTTTATATACCTGTTTTGGACTCAATATTGGAAACGGATCACCAATCTTCCAGAAGAAATATAAATAAATAAACCAAACAAAAATAGTTAGTGGTCTTATTACATTCTGTGACACTGAAACAGATAAAGAAACTATAATTAATCTATACATCTATACCAGGGGTTTCCAAACGGTGGTCCGCGGACCACCAGTGGTCCAATAGAGTTAAATCAAGTTCCGTGATAAAGAATTATAATGTAAGAGATTGAGTAATATAAACCAAATATTGTATTCTCGAGATACAGTGTAGTTGAATTGTAGGATAGTTGGGTCTCTACATTGAACAGGAACCTGGAAGTAGTCCGTGAACAAAAAAAGGTTGGGAACTACTGATCTATACAGATAAATAAAATTGGAGTGTATGCGTGTAATATTAAAATAACCGCTTTTTACCAAATGCATATGGATGTATACACGGTACATATACCATAATAACATTTTTTACAATTTTTATCTGTCTGTCCGTCTGTTTGTTTCTGCTAATCTCTGAAACGGCTTGACTTATTTTGACGGGACGGCGCTGCAACCTCGACCCCAACGCGATTCTGTAAGTGAACCCACTGTCATACATTTATTATAAAAATTTAGATAGAATAACAATTCCCTTGAGGTTTCTTGTGTTCATGCGAGTGAGTGAAGTCACCAGAAAGGAAGAAGTATAAGCTGGCAATGGATCGGCGACCCCTTGGTGTTGCTGATCTCCATGGGCGATGGTAATTGCTTTCCATCAGGTAACTCCCATGTTTGTCCCCCTTTCACATAAAAAAAATCTAGATGCTATGCGCCGCTTGAGCTTCCTCGTCTCAACGCCACCTTGGTGTGAGCGACGGGCCCATGATATACATGTTTTTTTCAGCTGGTTGCTTACTTACCAAATCGTATGTTACTGATGCAAAAGTACGCAATGTAGAATGGTATTAGCGCTATTACCATGAACAGCAAAGAATATAGTCCCAAATTCCAATGAAAATAACGGGAGCTAAAAATATACAAATAAGTGTAAATAGATTTACAATGGATTTAATAAAAATATTAATAAAAAAAAATACAACATTACATCAAACTTCTCAAAGGGGCCTCTACGCGTCGGATCCATATGCCCGCGCCGCGACATCGACCGGGCTTGACCCGTGATACGTAAGAGATACAAATAATAATAATCATAATGACGAGTCTAATCGATCACGCAAGTCTTAGCAACGTCGACAGTAGCCTGTCCATGGATGGGTTTACTTATCTCGAGCTCCTCCATGCTTCAGAGGGCTGCTAACGTTAGATGACAGTCGTTAAGCCAAATCAGTGGCCTTTAGACTCAGTTGAGCAGGGTGGTGGAGTATGCTCTAAACCCCTTTGATTGTGGGGAGGCCCGTATCCCAGCAGTGGGATGAATTAGCAAGGAAATGCAGAGTTAGCAGCAGGTACTCAAGAAATATTCCTACAATCTCAAGTGCATCCCTATAGACTAGAGGCAAATTGTCACTTTCACATCAGGTGGGCTATATACCTGTTTGGCACCTCACATAGTATATCTGATTGTCTCAGCCTGAGTGGAAAACTGAAAAAGGTCTAATATTTTTTTTTGTAATCATAATAAAAAGGCAATTGCGTTTTTTTTTTTTTGGCACACATGCGATCTAGTCATGAACTATAAGCAAATTTGTTTTTGCAATTTATCTCAAGACATTTGCTTAAATAAATATACATATTCCTGGACAAATTACACACTGCCATCTAGTCCTAAACTAAGTAAGGCTTGTACAAATTATATTCTATTATATACTAGCTAAACATCGATCAGGCCTCCCCAACCCGTCTGGCCAGCGTGGGGAGTGTAGGCCAAATCCTCCTGTCTATGACGGACGAGAGGGTCGTGCTCCTGTAGTGGAGACTTAAATAAATAAATAATAATAAATAAATATTATAAACGAAATTTTCGATGAGTTACTATATCTCAAGTTGGATCAAACTGCACACACTGTGCAAAATTTTATTAAAATCGGTTCAGTTCTATAGGATACCAACGGACAAACAACATGACACAAAATTTTTCTATAATAGGACAAAGACAATTATTTTGACGAACTTGGTGGTCGAATGGTTAGCTATGGCCACTTTGACTCCGCGGTCGTGGGTTCGATTCCCGCACAAGACAAACATTTGTGTGCATGGACATGTCTGTTTGTCTTGGTCTGGGTATTTTCTATGTATTATAAGTATGTATTTACAAAAAAAATGTATTTAAGTACATTTATCAGTTGTCTAGTGCCCATAACACAAGCTTTGCGCTTAACTTGGGACTAGATGGTGCTGTGTAAATTGTCCAGAAATATTTATTTATTTATATTTAAATTTATTTATTTTACCTGGAATCCAAATATCCAATAATTTCAAATATAATCAACTCAAACATAGTACAGCTTAGAGCGAATGTCACGGAAAAAATAAGTTGAACGAGGGTATGGTGCACTTCATAGTCACGAAATAGCTGCTTTACGAAGAATATCCAACCGCCGACAAAGAAAAATGTCTGAAAAAGAAACATGTACCATTCTTCTCATTGTTCTTGATTATTTTCCTTTTTATCAAATGGGGTGTGGCTGAGTTATGGACACGGCTGTTGCACATGAATATGTAATATGCATTAAAAATATCTCACAATGGCAGCGCTTCCCCCTCCCCCGCACACAAAGTTCAATAGTTCTTACTTAGCGTAATAAATTCATTGATCCTTCATCTATCCAGTGGTGTGATTGAATTTTGGATGTAGAGCATAGATTCGAAACTACAACGACATATATCCCCCATGTATCCCCCTATTTTGTAATCATTTGATTTTTTGGATTGCCCCAGTATGGTAGCAAATTTAAAGACGTCACGTCAAAAGTTAGGCAAAGGGTTAAAACGCATTTGGTGATCGTGATTGCAGCAACCAACCTATGACCAATGGTAGAGTCCACAGCTTAATGCGTTGAGCTCTAAGGATGGTTACAAACAGCAGAAGTTTGTCCTGGAACTCTTAATCTGAATCCCGAGTGAAACTCCAGCAGCATCCCGCAAGCTTAAAAGGCATGATTTTGAAAAATGTTGGTACTGTGATCTAAATCAGTGTAAGGGTGTTCCTCGGAAAAATAAGATTATCTCATAAAGCTAAACAGACGGACAGAAGAAAAATATTTAAAACTGATTTTTCATTTATGGTACGTCCAAAAATTTTCGTTTTCCTAGATGTGCCTTAAACACAAAAAGTTTGCGGAACACTGAATGTAACTATCGAGAATCACTACATAGTATAAAACAAAGTCGCTTTCTCTGTCCCTATGTCCCTTTGTAAGCTTAAATCTTTGAAACTACGCAACGGATTATGATGCGGTTTTTTTTAATAGATAGAGTGATTCAACTGGAAAGTTTATATGTATAATATATGCATAACATAGTAGAAAAACACTGATAATTTAGAGGTTTCTAATGTGATGTCGTAAATAAACACATTTTTTTGCTATTTCATTGCAAACGCTGGCTGAACCCAACGAGATAGATCAAAATAATGTAGTACAGTATTGTTCACCTTAAAATGGTCTACAAAAAAGTTCGCGATGGTATATGTCTATCTCTTAGTGGTAACACACAATAACCGTTATTTTATCCTTTGCTTTTTACAAGAAATAATGCCTTATTTACGAAGCGATTTTAAGCAATACAGAATTAATCCTTATCCAATTAAGTACCTTAAATACATTGCGCATTTAATATAGATCAATTTGGCCCTTCACAGCATGTAATTTAAATGAGTAGTTTAGAAGATATTACACATTTAAAATGCAGGGACATAACGGCTGTGGCGGTACCGGCCGCGGAGCCGGCGGCGTGTGCCTATAACTGGGGAAGGACTGGATAGGACAAAGCGCAAAGACCTTCTGTAGTACATTTAGTATCAGCATTGCACCCGTGCGAAGCCGGGGCGGGTCGCTAGTAAGTAATATATTATGCTTTATTTATGCTAGAGAATGCCAGTAAATTGTTATAATAATGGTATACTATGTTGATAGCAGTGCAATAATAAGCAATTGTGATTTACAGCATCTACCATGTACCATGTAGATAAACAAGTACCATAGTTTGAATGTAATTAATTTATTCTGTTTATTAACTATATATCTAATCTTGATATTACAATTTAAATTTATTTATTAAATTATGTCAAAATACTATAAGCTGACCTGTATTTTGACATTTTCTTATGAATTCATGACATTATTTTAATCTAATTCTCATTGTTTTGTGTTCGAATCCAATTTTGATATCCAAATGACACTCAGTACCTAATTAATAAGAAATCCTGAATGTTGATTAGATTCAAATGTTTATGTTCATATGCCAATAAGATTCATGGTTGTTCCTACTATTTTATTCATATTTAACACAAATGTATTTCTACCCATGTTTATGAACAAATAAATGAATTATGCATTAGTTTTGTAATCAGAATGGACAAGTCACTGAATTTGGACCACGAAGAAGTACTGCAAATAACACAACAACTGGAAATTAGACAAATATTTAAACCATTATAATCTGTACCTACAATATTATAAACATTTTTACTACAAGAGACATTTATAACCTAAAACGGAAATTCAAATCTTTACTATACTTACTTGAGAAATGAGTATAATCGCTGTGTCTTCGAGGAAAGTCATTTTACATGATACGATCAATTGTTTCTAGTTGGAAATAGTAAATTTATCACAAAAACAACTAGAAATATACCACTCAGTGAGTGACGACAAAACATTCAGTTGTCAACAAAAATAATGTCAAAATAAATAAAAATAATGATGGACTGGCGAGTTTTCAATTGACAGTTATCGATAATAATATGTATGGATTTCATTTAAAGATTATTATTACTTTACTTTTACGTATATTAGCAATTTTACTTAAAAGTTGTCTAGGTTTAGTTTTTTTATCTGCATACCTACTGTAAAAGTTGATCATACTAACAACAGAAAAATATCCAAGATCAAACCACAATTTGCACAATGGAACGTAAGTATATTTTATGTAAATAATAAGTATGTTTTGTGTCGTTTACTCATACATTATTCAAGATATGCCTAACTCTTTATTAAATGCACTTAAATAGAATAGTACTTTCCGTAAATAACAGGTAATGTCGGCCCGTCTTCCTTTGGTTGGTATCGGATCTAATCTATGCTCTGTATGATGGCCCGTTCGGTAGTTAAGTTAATGGTAACCTGGATTGACGATTAGATTAAATTAATTGATCGTTAGTCGAAAGTAACGAATGAACGTATTATTCATTACTTAAACGTTAATCGCAATTGACTTCTAACTTCATATTCAGTGGGTGTATGTACATTTTATGTATGTGTGCGTATAAATGTCTGCATGTGTTCATTGTTGAAATGTGTGCGTGAAGTGTCTTGTATATAAGGTGTATTAAAGTATATGAGCGTGTAGGACTAGCCTGGATGTTAAGTTTTTAAAATTTAAAGAAAGAAGAAAAGAAAAAAAGAAGAAAGAAAATAACAAGGCATTAATTTTAACAAATTTTCAGTAGCGTTATCATATATATATCGATCAAGGGTCTAATAATTTCACTACAGTGGTCTTGCAGAGTTTCTTAGTCAAGGGATATATAGTACATATATATAATTTGCCTTGTTATTTATATAACTTCCTAAGAAGCAATTAAATTTGTGCGAAAAGTTTGTCCTAAAGGCAACTACAGGACAGCCTTCCCTTTTTAAGCTTTTGATTGACAGTACTTGAATCGTAATTAAGTAATCTGCAAATGCATGTTCATTACCGTAGCCAGAATAGAAAAGGATAAAAATCTCTGTAAAATAATGAAAAAGACGTGTTCTATCTCATTCATTTTAAGTATAGTTTGGTACGCTCGCTCCACTTCTTAAAATGAGATTTATGTAGCAGATCCGTCCCAAGAGATGCAGTATAAAATATAGGACATAGAGCTAAATAAACGGTCTTAATAATATTAAATCAGCTACGTGTTTAATACTCTTAAAAATGTATATATGCTCGCAGCAGCCTTCCAACAAAATTTTGAAAGGGCCTTAAAGTTAAGAGTGTTGTCGATAATAATACTAAGATATTTAACAGTATAAAAGTGCTAGAGGGCAGAAAAATCACAATCATTTTATGTGAGTTGTGGAATGGAATCCTTTTTGAACCAACTGTATAGAACTCAGAAATAATTAATATAATATACTGATTACATTTTAGTGAACTCGATATATACGATTATCGAAACGGTACATTACTATAACACTGACAGTACATTGTACAGTGCTACAAGGATCTAAATGAACGTGGCAGAAAACGGAACTAAAGACGCCATCTTGTAAGACGTCACTTTTGACAGTTCTTCACAGTTGAATGTTGTGGTGCGATTTTAAAGTATATTTTGTTAATTTATTACGATTATCATGCCGAAAGTTTTATGAAGTGGTGTCAGGGAGGTTGTGTTTAAGGTGAAAGAGATTTTTGTAAAAGAAAAACAAAACAACGGCCCATTAATTCCTTTTGAAAAGGTTAACGAGCGAGTCGCTGCTGCTACAGGTAAATGTTGCCAGACATGTCTGTTTACCTTAAATTCCCACTTTGTTCCACAGTAAAAAGTTTTATTTGGTTTATTATGTAATATTTATGAATTTAAATTATTTTCAGGTGTTACTTTACACACTGTATGAAACATTGACAAAGAAGGCACATTGGCTAAGGCATCATGCAGTAAAATTGTTACACCTGGTAAGAACAGGAAAACAAGAAAAGATAAACTCATAATGGATGATTTTGATCTTGGAGTTTTATGAAGAAAGATTCACGAGTTTTATAAGACGTGTCTCTTCATAAATCCTTGTGGATTCTAATAAGTTCCATTCGTGCAAAATAATTGTTCATAATGAACAATAAATAGATAAATGATTGATGACCATATTTTAATAAATATGTATGTATCCTATGTAATATATAAATAAAAGCTAAATTGTACTATATGTTGTTTTTTTATTTCACATATTCCTCATTCCTTCATTTCACAGATCGTTGTTAGATTTTTTATTTTTTATTTGAGGAGGTACTTCCCGAGTCGGTCAGCTTAAAATATACGCTTTGCTCTACCTCTCTTTTCGCCAGAGCCTCGTCTGTCAGTCAGCAGGGTGCACCACGTACAGGTGAGATTTGCCTTGGTTCAAAGATGTTGATGAACCTCTTAAGATAGGTACGAAATGACTATAATCATTTTAATTAACTTTTTATCTAGGCCGTATCGTTATTTAATAAACTTAACTAAAATACTATAATATGGTGTTCATTACAGAATTAATTTAAAGTAATTAATTTCTGCCCAGCTAAGATTGAGCATTTTAAATGTCTTAATTAGGCTATGTAAAAATTGCCTTGAAGTAAGGAGATTTTCCCTAATTGGCAACCCGAAAGTCACAGTAACGCCCTCCTACAAATGTCACTCACGTTCATTTAGATCCTTGTAGCACTGTAACGAGAATGTAGTGAATCTCCAGATGTCACGTTGATAACTGTAGTTTTATTTTGTAATGTTGGCAACTACAGTATACCCAAGTGTGGCTCTCGCTCTCGCTCGATGCAGTATATACACACACATGATATGATTAAATAAATAAATAAATAACACACTCAGTTTCGAACTTTCAAGGGATAACTCGAGATAGGGACTTCGTTCTTACATATGTATTTTATTCTCTTTGGTGGGGTCGGAAGAAATTCTTCATACCGTGTTGAAGTATCACAAGCCTTTGATTTCGCATGTACCTAATACATAGACTCGAAAGTCTTTCACCTCTGGGACCAATTTAGAACTTGTTCAATGCCACACGCGCATTCACACTTTGCACCACACTATCGTTAGCGATATCGTATGTCAGCGCTTTCCACAGACAACACGTGGTATTTATATGGACTGCGGAGTGTCCAAGATGAGTGTCTATAAAATAAATATATCCTATATACTTATATCGAAATACTTATATCGGAGAAATGCTTATACAAAGAGTACAGAGCGACACAAGAGTAGAAATTAATTAAAATGGAACATTTTTCCGCGTGTGGCAACACTTAGAATACCGCCAAAATTTGTAAACGTGATTTGTGATTAGGTATATTTCTCTGTTTTTTTCTAGTATTTCTTGGATTGTGATATAATTCACAATCCAAGAAAAACTAGAAAAAAAACAGTAAAATTGTAAATTTGTAAAATACATACCTTGTTTACAATGACTAACATGATTTGTAGTGGTTCCAGTGGGAAGTTTGAAACGTTTGGTGGATTTTCATACTAGTAAAATTACGTCCAATTTAGGTTATAGTGTTATCATCGAAGAATCCTAAATTCTGTACAAAATAACAATTGATGCTTTGACTAGTATATTCACACGTGACGTTTAATTAACAAAATATTACAAATACAAATATATGCAAAAATAGTAATACTAACCATACTTTACACAATAATACTTTTAACAAGATTTCAGGGACATTTTTAAATGTAAGGTTACATTGTTCACGAAATAAAAGGGCATAATTTTTAATTTACATTGCTCACATTGATACATAGAGATTTCGTTTTAGATGAACCTGAAAAATTTTATGACGAACTGTAGAAGAATAAAATAAAAAGATGTTTAGCCTGATCAACAAAACAAGCCATTCCACTATTCCAGCCCCCCTAGCCAAGTGTAATTCGTAGCGTAACGAACGTAGATAGATCACGTGACATTTGTCAAAATCGAACATTTTATTGAGAATTGACAAATGTCACGTGATCTATCTAACGTTCGTTACGCTACGAATTACACTTGGCTAGGGGGTCAGGAATTTTTTGGGCGATTTTGAAATACCTACCTACCGTAAAAATAAATTAAATACTTTTTTATTTCCTTCATGGCGTTTTAATATACCTACCCCTCTTATTTGCTAATATAGGTATAGGTACCTACTTTATTTGTATGGATCAATAAACCCGTGGTTTGTTGAATAATCACTGTTCAATTGCTACAACAGTAACAAAACAATTCATATAAACTCTGTACTATGTAACTATAAATTCATTATATACTATGTATTATAAGAATGTATTTACAAAAAAAAAAAGTATTTAAGTACATTTATCAGTTGTCTAGTACCCATAACACAAGCATTGCGCTTAATTTGGGACTAGTTGGCGCTGTGTAAATTGTCCTGAAATATTTATATTTATTTATTCTCTAATCGGCTATGGTTAAAGAGAGAATTATGGTTCAATAGCGACTTTAAACTATACAAAAGAAATCAACAAATACTGAACTCTCAGTCAAGTTTCAAAACTTTGTTGTCCTAGGACCTAATCGATGTTGCCCGCTAAACGATAGTGACGTAACGCCCTCATTTAATTTCTACTCTTTTCGGTCACACAGTACTAGAGTATATTATTCTGTGACAGTACCACAGTTATCCAAGGTGGCGCAATCTTAGGCTCAATTCAATTTACACCGCCGCGGAATGGAATAGAATCACCGTCAATTTCGCCTCATGACGCGAGAATGCGCGCGAATTCGCTGGAATGCGACCGTATTCCATTGCTGTGACCAACCCGGCAGACTCCCCGTTCGCGCCACTTCCGCGGATTCCATAGGCAGCGCCGACAGGAGCTAGGGGAATTTTCGAGAATACTCTAAAATTCGCCGGAAGACGCGGAACCTTTTTTGGCTTGTATTTAAGTTTATATGTTATACAATTAACAAAGTTTTTTTTTAATATTGTCAGACAAATTACACAGCGCCATCTAGCCCCAAAGTAAGCGAAGCTTGTGTTATGGGTACTAGACAACTGATAAACATACGTAAATACATTTTTTTTTTTGTAAATACATACCTAAGATACATAGAAAACACCCAGACCAAGACAAACAGACATGTTCATGCACACAAATGTTTGTCCTGTGTGGCAATCGAACCCACGAGCGTTGGTGTCGAAGCCGCGTCATTGACCGCTCGTCAATATGTTATGTACAATTTCGTCGTAAAAAGTCGCTTCCATACCAATCTAGTATAAATAGAGCCTTATTGTAGGTACAGTATCTTACTTAGTGGCCGATGCTATCCTGGCGACCTACTTAGTTTCGATAATGACGTGAAATTAGGGGGTGTTAGTGGTTCATCTCGTCTTTGAGCCAAAACCTCACCTGCACGTGATGCACCCTACGAACTTTTAAACAAGTCTCTGGTAAAAGAGAGGTAGGGCGTCATTTCTAAATTGTCCGACTGGGGAAGTACCTTACAAAATACTACAGCTAAATAACAATTACCCTGAGTGTGAGTGAGATTAGCAGGTGAGGTAGACCGTTTTCAACATTTTCAACATTAATAAAACTATCGAGGTCGAATATCTGTACATAGAAAAAAAAATGATAAAAAAAAACCGAGCCAGGGGGATGTTAGAAGTGAAATAGAACACCTGATTTTCAGCGAAATTTATTGAGCTTATAAAATCGTCTGGTCGTTCTATCTGTCCATCCGTTGCCATGAAACTCAAAATTGCGATATTCTGACTTCGGATTCGTGTAGATGTAGAGCATCAAAAAGTAGTAATGTAAAGTGACCTTGGTTTTCCGATATCAATTCGGGAAAGTGGCCAAAATAAATAAATAAAATAGAATAGACTGTGCGAATGAGGCCTTATACATTATACTGTTTATTTACAATCATTTAGATATTTAAATTATGATACAACTGAATTAATTTTAAATTCATCATCATTTGATACTTCAAGGTAAATTTCATCGCCATAAACGGGCGTGAAATTCTGAATACTATAATTACGTATAAGCAACTCTTTACTACTGCAATTTATCAACTTTGGTTTTTCTTCCTCTTGAATTAATTCACTATTTTCCTTTTTCTCAGTCTTCAAATGAATTTGTCTATGTTTGTTTAAATAACTTTGTGTATTAAATTTACTATGACATATATCACATTGGAAAGTTGCACCTGTATGGTGCCTCTTCACATGCTCTGCTCTACGAGAAGCAGACAGGAACCTTGCATCACATTCCGGACACTCGTATGGCTTTTCTCCAGTGTGTATTCTTGTGTGGTACAGCAAAGACTCTTTGGTTACAAAGTTACTTTTACATATTGTGCAATGGAAGTTCTTTTCTTGAGTGTGTTTTACGATGTGAGCTTTCAATCTACTTTGACACCAGAATTTCTTTTTACACCATTCGCAGTCATGCGATTTGTAATTCCCATGATCATACTGTATATGAACTCGTAACGAAACCTTTTGTGTATACTTTTTATTGCAATAATCGCAAGTGAATTTCGCATCAGATGGACTTGCTCTAGTGTTTTTACCGCATACGTTAAATTCAATATGTTTTTTGAACGTGGAGCTGTTTTTATAAACTCTTCCGCAGGTTTGGCACACCAGTCTCAAATGGTGTCCGAGTTCATGCATTCGAAGTGTATGTTTGTTATGGAAAACCTTACCGCATTCACTACAGACCACTGTACAATGACTTTCATCTTTATGAGTTTCTAAAAATGTTAATGAACCATATTTCCTCGGACATTCTGAGCACTTGTAAATTTTAGGTGCATGCATTCTAATATAATGAGTTCTCAAATTCCAAATAGATGGATAAACTTTAAGGCATTCTTTGCATTTTATAGTTGTTCGGTCATTTTTATCGTACATCATATCTGTTGTTGATATATTTACCGCATGTGTAGGTCTCCGATTAGATTTTTCTTTATAAAGGTTGGATTTTACTTTTTTAGTGTATGGAAGGTTAGGAATATTTTCCAATTTCTTAATATTACTAGCATTTACAAGAGCTTTGAATCGTTTACAGGCAGCTGTAGCAGTATAGACCGGTCTTTTTGTGTCATAGTATTGGTTTATTGTGAAATTCTCCAAGTTCATAGATATATAAAGTGCTTTGCTGTCATATATTTCATCAGTTGTATTATCCATGTGATTTGAAAGTCCGTCTATGACTTTTGATAAGAGCTCCGAATTCTCTTTTGACTTTTTAATAAATGTATAACTGTTTATTGCTATTTGAGTGCATTGTGTGCACAAGGAATCAAATGTGGAAATGTATTCTACCATCTGAAAAAAATAAAATTACATTTATAATAAATTTATTTATACATCAATATATTCTGTTTTTTGTATACCTACCACTACCATTAAAAATTGCTTGACACAAAGTGTAAACAAACAAATTTGAGATTTGAGTTTGAAATTAAAACTCATCAAATTTTTCATCATAGAATGTTTCCGTTTCCAGTAGTGGTAGTTGAGAAGAAATGGATTTGGGTAACATATAATTGTTAATAACAATGAAAACCACTGTTTTCCAGTTTACATTTTGTTTCACACCATTTTAAATGACATCTGAGGGTTAGAAAACATACAAGGTACTGCATCGAAATCTGTGCTTAATTCACTCAGAAGTATTAAATCTCTCTATTTTTAACAGACTTCAAAAAAGGAGGTTCTCAATTTGGTAGTTTTTTTTTAATGTTTGTTACTTAATTACTCCGTGATTTATAAACCGATTTTTATTTGAAAGAGTTAGATTTATACTTCCAGGTTGGTCCCATATTTTTTTCATCATCATCATCAGCCTGTATCTACATGTACATTTACATACATAAATGTGTTTTTTTTATTTTTTGTTAAAATTATTATTAAACCTCTAAAAATAATAAAACTTGATATCACTTGTAACTCACTTACCTCCTGACCGAGTACTGTAGAGAATACATCAAACATTGATATATTGTTTTCTAAGTTATTGACATGAATAACAACTTCGTCCTCCAACGAAACATTCCTTGAATGCACCGTGTCGAAGCATAAACAACAAAAATCATTGCACTTTGATAGTATCTTACTTACTGCAGCGTTTAGCGACATAATTATTAATACTGTTGTTTTTGTGGGAACAGAACGAATGCAATACACGTAGATACAGACAACAAAATATTCAAGAAACTGTTTGGTTTGAGTGAATGAAATGATTAAAGTAGTTTTCAATTGTTAAAAATTGTAATTTATGAAAATTTATTATGTTTCAAAATTACTTTTCTTTCTTTGTCAAATTTTCTCACATCATTAATTAGGGATGGCCGGACTTAACCAATTTTAGATCTGTTCGAGGCAATACGATGTATCGATTTTTTGAATTCTTTCACAGGATGAGATCTTCGATAAGGAACGATCAAATTGTAAGTCTGGAAAATCATATGAAAAAAATGGTATCGTAATAAATACGATAATGATAACTAGCAATAAAAGCAGTTATGGCAGGTGTCCGTCCCTCTTCTGTAATAGCCCGGTATTAAGTTCACCCAGATCTCATCTCCATAGCCCATTTATTTTCCATCACACTTCGCAATAGTCTCAACGCCTGCCGAGACCTGCTCATGGGTATATCGTTCCATTGACATATCCTGGAGCGGGTCACGGCGGGCGTACAACATTACATCAAACTTCTCAAAGGGGCCTCTACGCGTTGGATCCATATCTCCGCGCATGCCTATCAAATGACCGGGCTTGACCCGTGATTTAAGAGAGATACGATAATAATAATTATTGAATTTTTGCGTTGCATGATTAAAATTAAAATAGCCACGGGAAATAATTAATTAAATTATATTTAAGGTATTTTTACATACCTATAGTATTGCTTGATATTTCGACAGGTTGTACTGGCCGTAGTCACAGGCTGGTAACCACGGCGTCACTCTGTTTCCGCTGGCGAGCTCGATGAAGATTCATCTACCTCCGTGTTGTTGAATATCCATGTACCGCAACATATAGAATATGAAATTATGTAGCATAAATAAATTGTAAAATTTTATTCAATAGTCCTGTAGATATACATGACACATAACAAGTAACGTAGCAACCAACGGACCATAGTCTACTACTCGAAACTCTTTACAACACTCCGCCTCACAAAGAAATCATTTAATGCGAAAATATCATTTTATATTAATATTCTTCTTAATTAATGATATCTTTGTGCCAGTTACCGGTTTCGTAAGAATATCGGCTATCATCTTTTCTGATGGCACATATTCTATGTCTATGTAACCTTTAGCAACAGCTTCTCTTATGAAGTGTAATTTAATGTCAATATGTTTGGACTTTGCATTGACTACTGGATTTTTCGCCAGTTTTAGCGCTGCTTGATTATCATTATATATAGTTACATAATCTTGCTGAGTCGATATTATCTTTAAATCCTTAATTAGATTTCTAAGATAAATTCCTTCTTTGCATGCTTCTGTCAAGGACATGTACTCCGCCTCTGCAGTTGAAAGTGCAATCGTCCTTTGTTTTCTAGATTCCCAGCTAATTGGAGTTCCGCCATAAGTAAATATATAACCAGTGTATGACCTTCTATCAATTTGGCATGATGCCCAATCAGCATCTGCTGCTCCTTCTAATTGCTTCTTGCTCTTTTCAAAAACAAGACCTTCGTCTTTGGTTCCTTTTAAATATTGCAAAACTCTCTTAGCAGCCTTAAAATGAGAATCATCGTAGCAACTGTTAAATTGACTTAGATAGCTAATTGCATACATTATCTCAGGTCTTGTTGCTACTGCAACATACATCAAAGAGCCAATTAGATTTTGATATGGCAATTCTTTGTCTTGGCAAAACTTCCCTTTTGATAATTTAATTCCAACCTCAATTGGAGTTTTTACAGGTTTGCTATCTGCCATTCTGTATTTTTCTAATAAATCATCGATATACTTTGTTTGACTCATTTTTATGAAATTCTTTCCTTTTTCAAATTGAATTCCTAGGCAATATTTTATGTCTCCTAATTCCCGAATTTCAAAAGACTTCTTTATCTTTTCCTTTATGTCTTTTATTAGACTTTTATCTCTTGAAGCTATTAAAATATCATCTACATATATGCTGAGAAAAACATCTGTATCCGTATTATCTCCGCCTTTCTTAGTATTTTTGTACATGCATGGGTCAGTACTAGATGGTACCATGCCAATATTTCTTAACATTGTATCCAATTTCAAGTACCACTGTCTTGACGACTTAAGTCCATAAACAGCCTTTTTCAGTTTACATACTGTTTGGAATCTGGTTTCTTTTAGATCTTCTAACATTTTTATAGCTTTTTCTTTTACTATTTTGTCAGTATTTACATTCTTAATTATTTTTTCTAAATATTTTTGCAAATTTTCTGGTTTTTTCATGTAAATATCCTCTTTTATATCTCCATTGAGAAATGCAGTACGTACATCTATATGTTCAACATTCATGTCATTATTTACAGCCAATGCCATTAATAATCGTATTGAACATTGTCTCGTGACGGGTGCAAAAACTTCTTGAAAATCTTGACCAGGTATTTGTGAAAAACCACGTGCTACTAATCTAGCCTTTTTTCTTTCCAAATTTCCGTCCGGACCATATTTTTTTGATAATATTAGTCGACTGTCTATTATATTTCTACCATTGGGTAATCTTACAATATCCCACGTATTATTTTTTAGATGTGCCGAAATTTCTTCTAAAATGGCTTCATCCCATTCATTATTAGTAGACAGGTATGACATGTCAAAATCTTGTGTCCAAACGGGTGGATTTATTACCCTTCTTGGTCTTTCATATTGAACATTATCATTTTCTTCACTATGGGTTTGTTCATCTCTGCCACTTTCTTCATTTGAATCAACCTCATAGTAAATATCATCATTATTATTTTCTTCATTATTTAGATCTTCTTCGTTATTTACATTTTCTACAATATTTTCATGTAGATTATGGTTATCGTCGCAAATTTCTACACTTTGTTTCTGTAGGTCTTCAATTTTATTTTGCTCAACGATCTCAATGTAGTTTTCCTTTTTAATTCCGTCCGTTTTATTTTCATAATACATTTTATTCATTACTCGGACGTCACGGCTTACACATAATTTATTTTTATCAGGTATCCATATTCGATATGCTTTACAAATCTCAGAATAACCAATGAATACTCCTTCTATAGTTTTGTCATCGAACTTTTTCTTCTGGCGTCTATGCTTGATGAGAACAAAAGCTTTGGCTCCAAATATTTGAAAATGGTTAACTGATGGTATTTTTCCAGTCCACATTTCATAAGCTGTTCTCATATTAATAACTCTACTTGGAGTTCTGTTTGCAATATAATTCGATGTAAAGATAGCTTCTGCCCAGTATATTTCTGGCATATTTGCATCTAACATCATACAACGTGCCTTTTCTAGAAGTGTTCTGTTTTTACGTTCTGCCATGCCATTTTGTTGTGGCGTATATGGACAACTTAATCTTCTTTGTATGCCATTATCTTTCAGAAATTTGTCGAAGGATTTATTACAATATTCGCCTTTGCCGTTATCACATTGGAAAAATTTTATTTTTCTTTCGGAATATCTTTCCATTTCATTCTTATATTCCTTGAATTTTTCTAGAACCAAATTTTTATTTGAAATTGTATACACTCTTGTGTACCTCGTATGTTCGTCAATAAATGTGACAAAATATTTCGATTTTGCAAATGATTCTATCATTGGTCCACAAACATCTGAATGTACAATCTCAAGTGGTGCTGATGTCCTTTTTTTATTTGAAGTTTTAAATGGTAGTTTGGACATTTTGCCTTTAATGCATATTTCGCATTCTGGAAGCTTATCGTTTTCATTAAAATTTAATCCTCGCATACTTCCTCTTTTTAAAGCTTCTTTCATGTCATTCTCATTTATGTGTGCCAATTTTCTATGAAACTCATTTATTTTGGTGTTTAGTGCAATTTCTTTGTCAATAAGTATGTTATTAGTGTTATTTGTATCAATGTAGTATAGTCCATGTAATTTCTTAGCAGTCAAAATCAATTCACCTGATTTAATTTCTTTAACTGTAGCTCTATTATCTTTAAATAATACTGTTTTATCATGTTCACAGAATTTTGCCACTGATAGAAGATTTGTTGAAAGGTTTGGTATATACAGTGTGTCATTTAGTCTAAACTTATTATTTTGACATTCAAATCGAACTGTTCCAATTCCCTCAATTTTGTCTACGTGACCATCTGAGGCGAGCTTCAATATACCATGGTTACTACTCTTATTCATATAAGTAAACATACTTGGGTCATTACACATGTGACTTGTAGCTCCACTATCTAAACACCATATAGATTTCAAAGAATTGATATTCTTGTTTGCATAACTTGTCTTTTCATATTTGTCATCATTTGTTTTTGTCTTTATGCCAACAGCTGTCAGTTTTGTGGCCAAATTTGTTACAGATTTGACATTTGACTTTATTCTTTTTAGGTTTTATGAATTTCTTCCCTTTTGAATATAATGCTTCATTTTCATCTGTATTGTTATTTTTCCTGGCCTCAAACTCTTCTAATATTTTTATCTTTAGCTCTTCTGGGGTAGGTAATTTATCACGGGACTCAATGGCAATTCTAAAATTTTCGAAATTTGCTGGTAGAGAGTACAACATAATGATACTTAAAAGGTCTCCATTAATTTGAACTTCCATATTATATAATTTCTCAATTATATCTTCAAATTTATCAAGATGATCTCTTATGTTATCTCCTTCAGCACATTTATTTAAAATAAGCTGTTTTAATAATAATGCCTTTCGGGCAGGTCCCTTACTTTCGTATAAATTCTTTAAAGTATCCCATATCGCTTTAGCTGACTGACATTTTCGGATAGATTTAATTTCATTTGGCGAAATTAATAAAATCAATTCAGATTTTGCCAATAATGAATTTTCATCATATTTTTCTTTTTCTGCAGGATTATCAGGAGGAATTTTTATTCCACTTACATAATTCCAGAGCTTTGCTTTTATTAGTACGGCTTCCGCTTGAATTTTCCACGTATCATAATTGTCCTTATTTAATGGTTCAATACGCGTGGTATTCGCAGACATTTTTCCGTATTTTAAAAATAAGCACTTTAAGTCTCATAATCTATAGAATATGAAATTATGTAGCATAAATAAATTGTAAAATTTTATTCAATAGTCCTGTAGATATACATGACACATAACAAGTAACGTAGCAACCAACGGACCATAGTCTACTACTCGAAACTCTTTACAACACAACACACTATACTGTCGACGTACATAATCTGCAAAATATTCGACGTGTCCTTATTCTTTGAATTACTTGACTGCAAATCAAACAAGGTTGAGTGATATTAAACACTAGATTCCATGCAGATGTCAATTTACAACCATCTTCTCGATTGAAATTAGTGTATTTCTTAAATTTCAACCGCTACACGCTCAACTCTTGAATAGAAATGACGATCCCTAAAAAAAACTTGCGTGCGATGGAATTCGAGCCAGTGATTAGTACCTTCTTCAAAAAAAATGCGTAGTGTCCTCTTCAAAAATAACTGATGAATTTACATAAAAATAAACAACTTTGCGTGAATCGATTTTTTTTCCGGCATCAAATGAGAACGAATTAGTACAATACGATATGGATCGTGGACCAATTCCCTCTGTTCCCACTTGTTTTCACGTGGTTACGATTCAAAAGATGGGGCATCCCTAGTGACACTTCTAATAACATAACAGACTTGACATTGACACGTTCCTGACAACTTCTTTTTTTATTTCTTTTGGTAACCACTTTTTAGTCAAATATTATTTTTGCCATTATCAAATTAATAATTTCATCGCCCCGGCTTCAGGAATATGCCAACATATCGTAACGATTTTTTTTCAATAATCAACCTTTATGTGACTGACTGACTGCTAACTGCAGGGGCGCCGACTCCGTGTGTGCTCGGGGGCTCGAGTACCCTTGAGAAATAAAGAGTGGGTGCCGAGCTCTCCTGAGAATAGACATCAAGAAACAGATCAGTAATCGCCTTTTATCGCCTTTAGATTATAATATTTCTTGATAATAAAAACTAGTTTCATTTTTTTATGTAGTGGTTTCATTTCATAATTTTATCAAACATAATTTATATTTGTTTTTTAAATTGCCAGACAAATTACACAGCGCCATCTAGCCCCAAAGTAAGCGAAGCTTGTGTTATGGGTACTAGACGACTGATAAACATACGTAAATACATTTTTTTTTGTAAATACATACTTATTAATATGATACATAGAAAACACCCAGACCAAGATAAACAGACATGTTCATGCACACAAAAGTTTGTCCTGTGTGGGAATCGAACCCACGAGCGTTGGTGTTGAAGCCGCGTCATTAACCGCTACGCCACCGAGGTCGTCAATTAGTAATTAAGTACGCAGTATGTAAGTAGGACATTTATTTATTTGTCGGTCGATCAGTGTGCATTTCTCTTCTCACAATTTGCCACTTTTTCGAGTCATCAAATGAGCATGAGCACCCATGAGGTTTTCTAAAGCCGGCGCTCCTGGCTAACTGGACTGCTTGCTTGACTGACAGTGACAGATAATTTCCTTATATTCTCCTCTGCTTTGATTGTTGGTATGTACGTACGAAATTATTAATGCCACCTAAATAAGAGAAAAAAAGTTACGGCAACCCTGGTCTGCAGAAGTCAGTCAGTCAATTAGGTCGATTATTGAATAACTCTTGTTTAGCGCGAATTAAAATCGAAAATAATTAAAAAAAATCGTGAAATAACACAAAACGAATACTAAATTCACTGTATTATATTACGTTTGAGTGATAGTTGTTCCTACTGCGAAGAAAAAAGCGTAACGTAAGTCAATATTTTCAAATTATCCAAGGCTGTTTTACCTACTTGTAAATTTTTGACCTATTGTAGTCACTCTTGTGTTTCTTTATGTAATTTGTTGATAAGAGTCTGATTTAGTTTTATGTGCAGTATTTAACGACATAAGATTGAATTGTAATACTACAAAATTTATATATTTTTTTTCATATGCATCGCATTGCATTTTTTTTTCAAAGGTTCGGCGATGTGCCACTTAACCGAAGGTTAACTTCCCTTTTTTTGATAGTTATGTTGATACTGTATGTCAGCGATTCCTAAAGGGTAGGGTTCAATGGAAAAGTCGCAATGATAAGACAAGGTCAGGTTCTCTTTGTATTTCTAAGATTTTATTATTTATAGTAATTTTTGATGAGGGATTCCATAAAATAAAAGGGTTTTGGTTAGTGTCTGTTACTTAAAAAAAAAACGGGTTCCACTCCGGGGGTGCCGGCAGAAGTGAAAACTTGAACATTAACGTTGTGCATTTTGAAATGGTTAGGGAGTAATGTCGCACAAATTGCTTTATTTATCAGTATAAAAGTAATATCATTTATGTGGTAAAATACAATATTCATTTATTGCACTATCGTACACAAACATGACAATTAATATTACATTAAAAATAAACAGTAGGAGCAGACATACATTTTCGCCGCGCAGTAGAAAGAGAGGGGATATTACTTCCTCTCCTACGCCGTGCCGGTGGCCTACTCTCCCTCCGTCTACAGAATTTTCGACCAGGTCACGTGTCTTGATGCGAGTTTAACATTTTTTACCCATTCCAACGTCGCTAAAGAAGTTTTCACTTCAAAAGTGTCTATTGCCGTATATATCCCTGCTACTTAGTTGACAATCTGACTTTACTTTTATTAATTTGAGATATAACTTATATATAAAACTATAATAAATTAAAATTGTCAGTAGAATAGAAGTAGAAGACAGAGCATGAATATTGTAAAAAAGCCCACACCAACACCCTAGTGACACCTCTATGTGAGCTAATGAACTTTCAAAAGGCTCAGGAGACATGTATGTATATGGCATCTTCTTCACTAAGTTTCTGAAGTAATATGAGACAGTTTCCTCTCTGGAAGAACAGTTCTCTTCTGTCACCGAACCCCTAAAACAGATCTGCTAAGTGCTTGATAAGCCTTGTCAACAATAACCTGATAATTTTTTTTTATACTATGTTGGGTGGAAACAAGCATACGACCCGCCTGTTGTGAAGTGGTTTCTATAGCCATATTAACGGTCGCAACATAAAATATCGCTCTCGCGCCACCACCCCTGCTGCCAACGCAGCAAATCCTTCCTTTCTGGTGACCTCACTAACTCTTAAGGGAATTGTTAATTGGTTGGAATATGCTGTGGAGGTACTTCCCCAGTCGGGTTGCTTAGAAATAGAGCCTCTTCTGTGACATATTAACGTGAAAATGATTAATTATTAACTAGCTGTTACCTGCAGTTTCCCCCGCATGGTCATTATTTTAATAAAGCTGTTTTTCTGGAGAATAAGATGTTTTTCTGGAATAAAAGATAACCAATGTCACTCTCCAGACCTGAAACCTGAAACTACAAATCAAAATGTCTTTACTCCTTGGACTTTATAAAGCACTTAGAAACGTCATACAAATCAAATATAAGAACATGTATCTAAATCATTACTACTCTAAATCCGCAGAGCTTAGATTCACTTTCATCACACTATCTTGAATGTGAAAGTGATTTTAAGTGCCAGTTCCGGCGACGGGGCCTCTTGAGAAGAACTGGCAAGAAACTCATGTCAATCCATTCGTTCCGTTTGACTAGGGTTGCTATCTCTAAATGCTAGCAATGAAGACAAGATGTGTGAAAACTCCCTTGAGGGTTGTTGCGTTCCTGTGAGTGAGTGAGGTCACCAGAAAGGAAGGAGATGCTGCGTTGGCATGGGGGTGGTGGCGAGCTAGCGATATTTCATGTTGCGAGCGTTAATATGGCTACGGTTGCCGCTTCACATCAGGCGGGCCGTATGCTTGTCTGCCACCCGACGTAGTATAAAAAAAAAAACTGTGTTTTTTTTTAAATATAGACGATTAAAATTTACTGTTGTGATAAGTATCAAGAATGTTGATACTACTGTAATAATATTTTGGTAGTAAAATGTGATACAATAGGATTAATTGCGGGTAATTAATTATTATATCTATTCAAGATGATCAGAGATAAGAGATTTTCTCAATGAATTTTTATTTGTTTATTTTCATTTGAAAATTAATTATGGTTGATTCTTAACTAATCCGCGTCATGCGTTATTGATGGCATTAAGGTGGGTTTAGACTGGTAATATTTTGAATGAAGATCTAGGGGGAGGAGCGGTCATGACCGCGATCTGTGCTGTCCGTCCGTCCGTCCGTCCGTGCGTCCGTCCGTCCGTCCGTCCGTCCGTCCGTCCGTCCGTCCGTCCGTCCGTCCGTCCGTCCGTCCGACCGTCCGTCCGTCCGTCCGTCTGTTCGTCTGTCCGTCTGTCATCAGATTGTATCTCATGAAACGTGATAGTTAGACAGTTGAAATTTTCACAGATGATGTATTTCTGTTGCCGCTATAACAACAAATACTAAAAAACAAAATAAAATAAATATTTAAGGGGGCTTCCATACAACAAACGTGATTTTTTTGCTCGTTTTTGCTCGCAATTGATAACAGTAATAGGTAGACGCTTGAAATACTCACATAATATTTAGTTATATATTTACTTTAAAAATAAATAGTTAAATAAAAATAAAACAAATATTGAAGGAGGGCTCTCATACAACAAACGTGTTTTTTCCCGTTTTTATAGATAATGGTGGTAATCGGACTCGCGCACTAAGGAACCCTTAGTGCGCGAGTCCGATTACCACTATCATTTAGAGTCTAAGTCAATCTCACCTACACTTGGTGCATGGGCATGCCGAGTATGCCAGGTTTTTAGGGTTCCTTACACAAAGGGTAAAACGGACCCTATTACTGAGACTCCGCTGTCCGTCCATCCGTCTGTCACCAGGCTGTACCTCATGAACCGTGATAGTTAGACTGTTGAAATTTTCACAAACGATGTATTTCTGTTTCCGCTATAACAACAAATACTGAAAAAAACTTAATAAAATAAATATTTAAGGCGGCACCCATACAACAAACATGATTTTTTCTAGTTTTTGCTCAATATTGATAACGGCAACAATTATACGCTTGAAATATTCACAGAATATTGAGTTATATTATTTATTCACAGAATATTGAGTTATATATTTACTTTAAAAATAAATCTACTTGATTTTTTTTTGCCGTTTTTATAGATAATGGTACGGAACCCTTCGTGCGCTAGTCCGGCTCGCAATTGGCCGAACATCCTAATATAAAATATAAATGCCTACTTGTGTTAAATATCGTTCCTGTATACTTTGTATTAACTAGAATATTATGTTGGTATTCTAAAAATCATGTAAGTACTTTACAGAACACATTGATTAGTCATTACTTGTTCCATATCAGATTAAGTACAGTATAAATTGGTTAGCATGATTTCCGTGAAGTCATGCCCGCCATTACTATTTCCTTTCTCAAGTTACTTTACAGTATAAAAGTTGTTAGCATGATTTCCGTGAAGCCATGTCGCCATTACGATTTCCTTTCTCAAATTAGTTTACAGTATAAAAGTTGTTAGCATGACTTCCTTGAAGTCATGCTCACCATTGCGATTTCCTTTATCAAATTTACTTACAATATAAGAGTTGTTAGCATGACTTCGGAGAAGTGTAGTAGGGAGCGAGGCGATGTTAGACTTAAAGTAGCATTATGACATTATTCTTAGACAAGCAGCTGAAGTGGTAACACCAAATTGTCATCGTATTTGTTAGAATCTTATCGAAGCATTAAAACAGTGTAACGGACACCGGTTATTTTAACCAAGGCGACTAAGGGAAATACATTATAAAACATCGATCAGGCCTCCCCAACCCGTCTGACAAGCGTGGGGAGTGTAGGCCAAATCCTCCTGTCTGGGACGGACGAGAGAGGGTCGTGCTCCTGTAGTGGAGACTAAAATGACCTGATGATGATGAATCAAAAAGTCGAATAAATCAAAGAAAAGGAAATATATACAAAAAGTTTGCGCACAACCAGCCACCCAACCGTCGCCAACAATATCAATACTCGTTTATGCTACCTAGCCATCGAGCACATACCCCCGATGTACCTAGCGTAATATGTACACGCCCTAACATTCGCCGCGTATGCAGCGATAATCTTGAACAATTTGTTTGCGCACTAACCCAGCGTAATAAACCTCGTGACAAAAGAACGTAAACCACATGTACGCGTTTGCTTTGAGTACGTCAGAGTACTCTATAAATATAATTATAATTATGTGGGCGTGTATGGACGCCAGCCATCGGATTAGATCTACTTTACTTTGACATGACCTTTAATTTTGTGACTGGGATTTTTTTATTTGTTGACTGGGGTGTATAACAACCTGGGCCGGTGCACCCCATTACTTGCTTGCTCCATTTGACCGCATACAACGAAGAGCAGTTCGAATCGTCGGTGACCCAATGATCTCGGATCAATAGGACTCTCTCTCTACACGCAGAGATGTAGCGTCTCTATGCGTTCTATACACATTATATCACGGGGAGTGCTTGGATGAGCTGTTTGATTTTAAACTTGCCACTGAATTCCACTATCGTACAACTCGCCATAAATTAAAATTCATCATATCATCTTGATAATTGGTGATCTACTACAGTACGTTTCCTAAGACATTTTGTACCACGAACGGTGAAAATGTGGAATCAACTTCCCTCAGCGGTATTTCCGAACAATTACGACCTGGGTGCCTTCAAGAACAGAGTCGTTATTTCCCTTAAAAGGCTGGCAACGGATGGGCGACTCCCTGGTGTTGCTGATCTCCATTGGCGGTGGTGATTACTTTCCACCAGGTGACCTCGTTTGAATATTTATAATAAAAAAAAAAAAATCCGGCTTAGTGGAACCTGGAAGACACCCGTCTTCCAGGTTCCAGCTGAGCTAAACATAATTATCAACAATCTAAGCAGTAGGTCTTATGTTTTAAGTTATTGCTTCAGTTTAGTCGGTAGAGTTCCATCGTTTCTACCAGCTAAGCTATATACATCATCATCATCATCAAGTCATTTTAGTCTCCACTACAGGAGCACGACCCTCTCTCGTCCGTCCCAGACAGAAGGAGGATTTGGCCTACACTCCCCACGCTGGCCAGACGGGTTGGGAGGCCTGATCGATGTTTGATAATGTATTTCTCTTTGTCGCCTTGTACGACATCCACGGGAAGAGACGGAGTGATTCTATTCTAATCGGCCGGAAACCACACAACCAAGTTAAACACAAGTAGAATAAATCTAAGTTAAAGCACACCCCGGCCACTCCATACAAATGTCTCGTCGGTTACTACTACACAAACAATGACGTCTGTACAGAGCGTGAATAAGCGTGTGTACGGCGCCATACAAACTGTTCCAGATTTGACTCAGAGGGGAGGTGAGGTCGACTCGAGAGAGCGGCAGGGAGAGGCCATACTGTACGTAGTACTATTACTTATACTGTGGTTAAAGTTTGATTTTCGCATTTAAAAAAATTTGATGGTAATCGGCTTCAGCTTCGTCGGTCGGGCGCCTGAAGCCCATACAAAATGTTAAATGCACATATCTATTGGGGATTATCTGTGTTCGGAACGCATAAGCCTTAGATAATAGTGTTCTAGATCCGGTTAGGAGATAATATCGATAAATCGCAGACTTTGTTTACAATAATCGAAAATATGTCAATCGGCTTGTGGTAGCACGTTTGTGTGGTTAACGAATTGTGTTGGACTGGACAGTGTGTTATATTATTTTTGTGTTTGACCAGTAGAAGAGATATTATTTTTGTGTTTGACCAATAGAAGAGAGTATTGATTTTGTGAGTTTGTATAAATCTATATTAATATTATAAATCTGTAGAGTTTATTTATTCGGTTGAACGCGCTAATCTCAGGAACTATTCATTCGAATTGAAAAAAATCTTTTAGGCTATCTAACAGCCTATTTTTCCAGGAAGGCTATATAACATCAAGCTACCACCTACAGTAGCGGAGCACCAATGAAAAATGTTGCAAAAATGGTGGAAAAAATATTCCTTTTGAGAGCTTCCGTTGCGTGCGCTGCGTAAACGGTTCAAGTTACGCAACAATTATATACGATGGAATTATTCATTTTGAAAAGTTCTAAAACAAAATCCGTGATAGCATCTATCTTTCTTTTAAGATTGGCTCACTATAACCATTCTAATGGTAATACTATGTAATCTAATGGTAATACTCTGTAATGTGTGTAATACTAGGTAATGGTACGCTTCACTCTCAACGCTCTGTCACACGCAGACGTAGTTGCGCGAGTCAGCTGTCAGCTATGTTATATTTCTATAGACAATGACATACCCATAGTAAATTGCGTCAAAAACGGGCATCGCTGTTGCATGGATACCAGAGACCAACCCCCTTATCACCATCTCTTATTGCGATTCAATAATTGAATAGATTGCTTATTCATACCAATGAATAAGCGACTCTATTGTATTTGAAATAGAGTGTGTTTTTCAAAGGGTGAGTCGCAACCTAATGGGGGGTCTCCAAGCCTCTATAAGGGGGTCGCGGAAGGTCCTGAAGTTGTAAAAATACAACGTTCTAAAAGATATTTTTAGATACTTCATTATATTTAATTTATTTATTGTATTTAATCAACGTTTCTTAATTATAATAAAAAGTACGGATTTGGATTTGATTTGTATACATATACAGGTTAGGAATTTTGGAGGGTAGGGGGTCGCAAAATATTTTTACATACCAAGGGGGTCGCGCCATGAAAAGATTTGAAAAACACTGACATAGACTGTCGCCATCCTTATTATATCAACTTTATCTCTTTTCCTCATCAAGCGCAAAATGGCGCCAATTATTCTTGTAAAAATATGAAACTAAATAACATACGTGTTAAAATCAATTATTATTGTGTGCTTTCGTGTGATATGTGATCTCTTGGGGGTAAAGTAATTAATTTTATCAACATAAATTATCCGTGCCGTTTATTGCCGAATTAAGTTCTCTAATGCAGGGCTGTCCAAGGCACGGCCCGCATGCGGCGGCCCTCTGCTTATATTTGTGCGGTCCGTGACGTGTTTTTCAACGGGTTTTGTGAAACGAATCGGACTGAAAATTATATATTTTTAGACAAGTTTTATAACTAACTAGTTATAACTAAGCTTAAACTTTCAAAGGAGGTAGTAAAAATTGTCAGGTAGGTATTTGTTTCTGCGGCCCGCTAATCTGTTTAGTATTTTTTTATGGCCCGGTATTGTATATGGTTTGGACTGCTCTGCTCTAATGCAATGAAAACTCTAATGGAATTGTTAATTGCCGGCGGCAATCTGTGAGGTGCAGGTACTTCCCCAGTCGGGCAGCTTACAAATAGGCTGTACCCTACTCTCTTCCGCTGGAACCTCTTTCGCTTTTAAAAACCGTGGTAAAAAACCGTGTGAAAGTGTGTTTGTTTGTTTGTCCTTCTTTCACGTCGAAAGTAATAAACGGATTGACATGATTTTTTTTTTAGATAGTTTAAGGCCTGGAAGGTGAACATAGGCTTATCTTTATCCGGGAAAAACATCTTATTCCCATGGGAAAAAATAAACTTTGTAATCATTTGTCCTTCTATCACGCCGAAAGGAACCTACGACATGATTTTTTAACAGGGGATAGTTTCCGGTCTGAAGAGTACATAGGCTACTTTTTATCCAGGAAAAACATTTTATTCCCACGGGAAAAAATAAAGTTTATAATCATTTGTCCTTCTGGAATCTAATTAGTAATTGGTAATAATTGCTAATTAGGTTCCATTAATTAATAATTAGCAATTAGGTTCCATTCGACGTGAAAGAAGGACAAATGATTAATTAATGATTATAAATTTTATTTTTTCCCGTACAAATGATTATAATATCAACACCAAGTACATATATTTGAACCGGATCCAAGTATTACGTGAAACAGTAGTGAAGATAATTTGACGTCGGTCGTATGATAATGGGGCATGAATTGATAATTTGAACTGATAATGAGGCACGTAGCTGACGGTCGTGGGTGTGGTATTAATAGGCTTGTTGTCCATGTCACAAAATTTTAAAAAACTCTCTATCAGTAACGTAAAATACATAAAACTAGAACGATCTGCGATCTTAAAATTTTAATAACTTATGTACGACGTGTTTTATGTTCGGTCAAAGTTTGGTGGGAAAGTCCATTTTAAAGGTATGAAATTATAAAAAATAAATATTACCATTGTAGAAACAATAAAAAATACTATAACTTTTGTTACGGCACTGGCTACATAAACGCAATATTTAACATAGCTGTCGTACAAATTTCTGATTTAATGCATATAAAATAGTACGGTGTGACGTCATAACGTGGTGGCCTTTTGTATGGAGCGTTTTCGGGATAGTCCAAAATTGTGATCTTCAAGTTATCATATCTCGAGAAGTTTTTATGCAATCGAAGTAATTATTTCACCTATATTTATATTATTGTGACGTCTTTAAATAACAAATCGAAAAAAAAATGGGATACAAGCCTATTGGTAACTTTTGCTCGCGACTTCTCTTGCTTAATTGCTAAGAGGGGAAGTCAAATTCCAAAAGCTTCCTACTCCCTGATCTTCTGATTAAATTCGTTGTGGGTTCCAAGGCAGCCATAGTTTTACCCCCGGGACTGCAATAGACTTCACTGTTCATTGCCTTTTTTGGCGGTCGCCGCTGTACAGGAGACACAGTGGTGGGAATGTGTGGTGGACATAAGAATATATATATATTTATATATATAAATATACATATATAATATCATCATCATCATCATCAGGTCCATTTTAGTCTCCACTACAGGAGCACGACCCTCTCTCGTCCGTCCTAGACGGAAGGAGGATTTGGCCTACACTCCCCACGCTGGCCAAACGGGTTGGGGAGGCTTCATCGATGTTTGATAATGCGTATTTCCCTTAGTCGCTTTGTACGACATCCACGGGAAGAAACGGAGTGGTTCTATTCTAGTCTGCCGGAAACCACACGGCAACAATATATAATATAAAAAATAAATATTCCTGGACATATTTACACAGCGCCATCTAGTCCCAAACTAAGCAAAGCCTGTACTATGGGTACTGGATACCAGACGTAAACAAACAGACATGTTCATACACACAAATATTTTGTCTTATGCGGGAATGCGGGAAAGAAAGGAAGGAGATGCTGCGATGGCAGCGGGGGGTGGCGGCGCGCGAGCGATATTTTATGTTGCGAGCGTTAATATGGTTACGGTAACCGCTTCACATCAGGCGGGCCGTATGCTTGTCTGCCATCCGACGTAGCATAAAAAAAAAAAAAAAAAAAAAAAAAGAATTGAATCCGCGGCCTCGGAGTCAAAGTGGCCATTGGCTAACCATTCGACCACCGAGCTCGTCCGATAATAAAGCGATAGGAGATCTTTTGGCAGTAAATCCAGTCTAGATGGGCAATCAGTAAAATGATTCACTCGTGCTCATTGCTAAAACTCTCACTCAGATAAAACCTTCCTTGCAAACTTTCACCGGTATTGTATCGATTTAAACAACTACGTGATTGTACATCAGCACACCTTTGATAAAGTGCTTGATGGTAGATCCACTTTTTTTTTATACTACGTGCTTCGGAGGGCACGTTAAGCCGTCGGTCCCGGCTGTCGTCATTAGATCACAGTCGTTAAGCCAAGTCAGTGGCCTTAAGGCGGCTTGAAAACACTGGCCTCCGCCAACCCGCAGTTGAGTAGCGTGGTGGAGTATGCTCTAAAACCCCCTCGATTGAGGGGAGACCCATATCCCAACAATGGGATGATTATAGGTTGATGCCGATATAATCTATTATTTATATCACAGTATACGTACTACGTACACTATGGACACTCCCTTCCGCCCTCACAAGGCGACGTCACCTCCCCTCCAAGTAAATGTAGAACTGATCGTAAGGTAAGGGCTGCCACGCGGTGCCGCGTATAACGAAAGTTCGTAGTATATCTTAGTATGTAATCTATTCTGAACTGAAGTTTTAAATGGTATTTCTTATTATTTAATCATCACCATTAACCTATTTGTTTTTTCATTACAAAATGAATTTATTTTTCCCCTACTATTAGTATACCTACATACATACCAGTCAAACGGGTAACCTCCTTTTTGAAAGTGATTAAAAAAACAATATATTGGTAATTACTGCAACAAGTAGGCGTGTCTCACTATCACTCAAAATTTGTTTTGACGAATTCCAAGTTACTGATTGTACTTACTTTCATATAATCCTCATAATACAAAGTTGTAAATATTTCGGGGAGTGTCAAATTGATAATAATTTAATAAGTGATACTTGGAATTGTCCTATGTTACGATAAGAACTTAAATTAAAAGTTAATGAATACATTGAAATGTACCTACGTCACAATAAGAGGTGTGATTTTAAATATATTTTTTTTTATACTACTTCGGGTGGCAGACAAGCATACGGCCCGCCTAATGTGAAGCGGTTACCATAGCCATATTAACGCTCGCAACATAAAATATCGCTCGCGCGCCGCCACCCCCGCTGCCATCGCAGCATCTCCTTCCTTTCTGGTAACCTCACACACTCGCAGGAACACAACAGCCCTCAAGGGAACCGTTATTTGGCTGCGGTATTCTGTGAGGTGGAGGTATGTACAGTACACATTCCCAGTCGGGTGGCTAGCTTACAATTACGCTCTCTACCTCTCTTTTCGCCAGAGCTTCGTTTGTCAGTCAGCAGGATGCACCGCGTGCAGGTGAAGTTGGCTTTGGTTCAAAGATGTTGATGAACCCCAAATTATGATAAAATTTTGATACTGAAATTGCAATTTTTTCCCAACCAAAAAGATGTTAGAAGTTTAACATCTATATCGGTTAATCTTTGTATTTATGTAATTGTAATAAATTGGTCATTATTTATAATGGCTGGCCAATGTATGAGTTCCTGTTTCCGATGACAGGACACAAGAAAACCCTAACCAAACCAAAAATCAACTCAAATCTAACCAAAACGTGATTTATCATGTTGACCAAGTATTAGTCATTGCGAATAATAACTAATTGACCATACATTTATATGTCTGTCTATAACAACGTAGCTGCCAAGCAACCAATTTGCATCTAGTTTTTTATTTATTTGAAAGGCGACTTGATCAAGAGTGTTATTAGCTATTGTCGCGGTCCTGTCGCGAATCATCTAGAATGGTCGCCGCATACTTCGCTGCAAGCAATAATGACCCGTATGTCTACTGTCATAAGGTTCATAACACGATGAGATGAAAATGTTCGAGACACTACGATGTCTTACCGAAGGGAAGTACATACATGTATATACGAGAACATTCGGGAACCCTTGCCGGCGGATATAAATAGCGACCGCCGCGGCGCAAGGTGGAGTTCAGTTTGGACTTCGGAAGAGTAAACTTCGAGTGAATCTACCTGCGAGACAAGTGATAACCTACGTCCTCAGCGATACTATTGGACTTCGATTTGACCTGCGATTTGGTATCTTCGTGTGGACTTCGTGTTGTGAAGACCTGCAAACCAGACTCTGCGTGAATAAATCCTTGGAAGTAGTCATTGGCGTTTTACATCCAAATCTAGAACCCTAGCTCGTAACACTATGATTGAAGGTTTGTCCAGTCGTATGAAGCTTATCAGGCTTATTTTTATATTTTATAAAGAGATGTGAGCAAATTCACTCTTGTCTTATTGATCACTTAGTTTTTTTTAATGTTGTTGTGTTGATAAAACTATTATTAGATAATCCATCCATACAGATAAAGTACATACATTTTAACATACCCATAATAAATTACTAAATATATTATGGGTCTGTTAAAATGTCATAAAAGAAATTTAAGAAAAAATAAACTTTATTCAGACATTAAAACAAAAAATAAATTCTTTTTTGCGGTAGGTGTTTCAAAATCGTTTAAAATTTCCTAGAAAGAATTATTTATTATTGATCAGGCCAAACATCTTTTTTTTTATTATATTCTTCTTCTAATTCGTTAACAAAATTTCCAGGTTCACCTAAAACGTAAACAAAATATCCATGTGTATAGATTGAACAAGTCGCGCTATCATCATCGATCGTCATTTTATTACGAAAAAAATTTTACTTCAAATATTTTAAAGTATCTATCAAATCTTCGTATTATCAAACCCCGGCCACTCCATACAAAAATGGCGCTTTTGCATGTAGTAACCAAATGACGTCTGTACACGTGCCTATGTTTGAGTGACGTTCTCTAGGGCTGACATTATTCAATTATTAGTCGAACATTTACATGTTGGGGGTGTAAGTGGTTCATCAACATCTTTGAACCAAAGTCAATCTTACCTGCACGGGGTACACCCTGCTGACTGACAGACAAGGCTCTGACGAAAAGAGAGGTAGGACATAGCGTATATTTTAAGCAGCCCGACTGACGAAGTACCACCACCTCACAGAATACAGCAGTCAAATAACAATTTTCTTGAGGGTTGTTGTGTTCCTGCGAGTGAGTGAGGTCACCAGAGAGGATGGAGTTGCTGCGTTGGCAGCGAGGATGGCAGCGCGCGAGCGATATTTAATGTTGCGAGCGTTAATATGGTTACGGTAACCGCTTCACATTAGGTGGGCGTAGTGAAGAAAAAAAAAACGTGTGACACTCGGGGACTGCCGCGGTAAAGCTATTGCATAGCATTTTTTATCAACTAATGCTCGTTTGCTCGTTCATCCATCCATCCATCCATATCCATTCATCTATCCATCCATCCATCCATCCATGGATCCATCCATTCATCCACCCATCCACCCACCCATCCACCCATCCACCCATCCACCCATCCACCCATCCATCCATCCATCCATTCATCCACCCATCCACCCATCCATCCATCCATCCACCCACCCATCCACCCATCCATCCATCCATCCATCAATCCATCCATCCATTCATCCACCCATCCACCCATCCATCCATCCATCCGCCCACCCAACCATCCATCCATCCACCCACCCATCCATCCATCCATCCATCCATCCATCCATTCATCAATCCATCCAACCATCCATCCATCAATCCGTCCGTCCGTCCGTCCGTCCGTCCATCCATCCATCCAAATTGTTTTTTTTACTTTCTATGTGTTGAGACATCCATCCACTGCACAAATAACTCTCATCTTTTACATACTCGCATATTATTTTAAACTGAATGGAGAATAAAATACAAGCGACGTCAATTCGTACGTTGTGGCATTCCTTGCGAACGGTTCCAAATCGGTTCCATAGGGGAGGTGAGGTCGACTAGTGAGAGCGGCAGAGAGTGTCCATACTGTACGTTAGTACTATTACTTATACTGTGGTATTATCAAACCCCGGCCACTCCATACAAAAATGGCGCTTTTGCATGTAGTAACCAAATGACGTCTGTACACGTGTCTATGTTTGAGTGACGTTCTCTAGGGCTGACATTATTCAATTATTAGTCGGACATGTAAGGGGGTGTAAGTGGTTCATCAACATCTTTGAACCAAAGTCAATCTTACCTGCACGGGGTACACCCTGCTGACTGACAGACGAGGCTCTGACGAAAAGAGAGGTAGGACATAGCGTATTTTTTAAGCAGCCCGACTGACGAAGTACCACCACCTCACAGAATACCGCAGTCAAATAACAATTTCCTTGAGGATTGTTGTGTTCCTGCGAGTGAGTGAGGTCACCAGAGAGGATGGAGTTACTGCGTTGGCAGCGGGGATGGCAGCGCGCGAGCGATATTTAATGTTGCGAGCGTTAAATATGTTTACGGTAACCGCTTCACATCAGGTGGGCGTAGTGAAGAAAAAAAAACATAGTTAATACACTACTCTGACTTCAGCCAATATTTACAAAACGCCTTGTTTAATTGCCATTGCTACCTTACCCAAAATTTTATATTTTCTAATCACCACTAAATCGATTGTTCGCCTTCCGAACACCGGTTCATTGTAATGTTCAAACCATTTCATTCTCACTAATTGTAGCTTTTTACTATTAATATATATGCGTAATGATTTGATTCATTTTCATATTCGCATGGAACAAACGTAATTTAAAACTAATACCACACATGACATCACGCGCAATAAACATTGAAATGTAAATTAGAAAATTGTAAATATTAACAATAAACCACCATAACTCAAGTGACAGCAATGTCATATCCGCGTCTGCGCACTCACTTGCTCTTTGAGACATAAAGCTGCTATAACGCTATCCTTTTCTCATCTCGTATTAATTGTATCTTGTATCCTACTTTGACAGACATGAATTAGTTATGATGAAACTATGGCTACCGCATGCTTTTTAGGTAATTTATAAAAAAATCAGTACTTTATTTCCAAAAGGGATCGAATTGATTTATTTTTTTGATTTCCATGTGTTGAAACATCCGTCCACTGCACAAGTCACTCCCATCTTTATTTTGCTGAATGAAAAATAAAACACGAGCGACGTGAATTCGCACGTTGTGGCATTCCTTGCGAACGGTTCCAAATCGGTTCCATAGGGGAGGTGAGGTCGACTAGTGAGAGCGGCAGAGAGTGTCCATACTGTACGTTAGTACTATTACTTATACTGTGGTATTATAAAGGTTACTCGTATTATTTTTTGCATATAAGTATTTATGTTTTGCAATGAACCCATTATTGCAGTCATTAATTTTTAATAAGTCATTAAAAATAAAGAGTGAATGCCGCTGTTCTTCTGTAAATGTCAATTTTGCAATGAACCCATTATTGCAGTCATTAATTTTTAATAAGTCATTAAAAATAAAGAGTGAATGCCGCTGTTCTTCTGTAAATGTTCTTCTCTAAATCGCACGCGCAACGAGCCATCGAGCTATTCATCATCCACAAAGCAATTTTGGTAGCGTTTAAAATAGAATATAGGATCATTGGCATAATAAGGTTTATTTTTAAAAGTCATGTTTTTTGTTATTTAAGAATGCTCAAAAACCGACGCGAATTTTAAAATAATTCTTATGCTAATGATCCAAAACTTGATTATAAACGCAACCAAAATTTGATCTCCGTTCAGAGTCAGTCTGTGTGAACGGACCCTTATCCTGCACGACATTCTCCTCTATGTAGGGTTGCCAGGCGTCCGGATAAAGCTAGAGCTAGCTAGCTAAAGTCCGGACATAGTTAGGCTTTTTGATTTTGTGTCCGGCCAAAATGAACGGTGTCCGGCTTGTCCGGCTTTTGTTAGGCTTTTTACATTACGCAAACGAGCTAGAGCGCCGAGCGAAGAGCGAGTCGAGCGTTGATTTTAAATACAATATACATGCTCCTATTAATACTAAGACACAAAATCCTCAATAATATAGGGTCTCCGGCTCCGGCAGTATATTCTTTATTGCACATAAATTATTATAACATTGTTAGGTACACTAAAAAGTGTACAAAGGTGAGCTTATCTCTACAAGAGATCTCTTCCAGCCGACCCTATAGGCAATATGAGCAATGGTTTTTTACCCAAATGTCCGGCCAAACTTGCTGGCCTGTCCGGCTTTTAGGTTTGGCGACCTGGCAACCCTACCTCCAGGTGACTTTCGAAGTGGAGATCGACGACAGATAATAAAAAATAACTACCTAATCGACTCCCCTTTATCATTTCATTTCATCGTATATATAAATGAGTCATAATATACACACTGGCAACTATCAGCCGCATCGCAGGTGATACGAATACGATACGTGCCCAGCGTGCATTCATTCATGTTCTAAATCTAGATGTTGTTTGTGCCATTTGATAAATACGTTTAATTTCGCATTATGCCAACAGATGATAGATAGCCATTGTTTTTGTGTAGGGACTTTTCACACAGGATGACGTCTCATTATACATTTTATAGCCCATTTTTTATTATCTGATAATCTATATCTATTATATCTTAAAACCGTACTTGCTGCAAAATTGCCGCCAGTCTAGTGGAAAAATAATTATTCGCTAAATACACAACGAAGTAGAAAACGAAGTAGACGGACAGACAGACGGACATGACTAATCCATAAGGGTTCCGTTTTTTGCCATTTGGCTACGGAACCCTAAAAACTATGGGACCTAATACACAATCGTGAAATACAGTCAACGATGTTATAAATACTATAGATATGTTACTAAGCCGACTTTGATCGATGTTTTGATTTGTTTGAGTTGATTGAATGAAAGGTAAATTGCGGTTTACGATTTATGACGTATTAAAAAAGAAACTACTTACTAGATCTCGTTCAAACCAATTTTCGGTGGAAGTTTGCATGGTAATGTACATCATATATTTTTTTTAGTTTTATCATTCTCTTATTTTAGAAGTTACAGGGGGGGGGGGGGGGGGGATATACTGCAAAGGTATGGGTTTGATTAAAAAAAAAATTGTGTTTCAGTTCTATCTAAGTATGGGGAATCCCCAAAATTTATTGTTTTTGTTTTCTATTTTTGTGTGAAAATCTTAATGCGGTTCACAGAAAATACATCTACTTACCAAGTTTCAACAGTATAGCCATATATTAATGGAGATATTAATTATTATATCAATACGTTAAGCAAAAACTTTCCACCCCTTTTTACGAAAATTGCGCGGACGGAGGAGTAAGAAATTTCGCACAATTACAGTTTACTAGCTGACCCGGTAAACGTTGTTTTGCCATAAAAAAATAGATAACAGCCTATTCTCAGACCTACTGAATATACATTTAAAATTTCATCAAAATCGGTCAAGCCGTTTCGGAGGAGTATGGTAACTAACACTGTGACATGAGAATTTTATATTATAGAAATATATATTTTAGAAGATATAGAGAAAAAGTGCAGAATATAATATATTTTTTTTAAATACGCAAAAAAAATACATTAAATCAATAAAAAAAAACATTACACACAGTCATAGTACAAATAGAGAAGTAGGAGAACTCAAGCCCCGAGCGGGAGATAATAGCCTAAACACGTAGGGCTGTCGCTTAATAGTTTATTCAACCGTCAAAAATACTTAGTCAATCTCTATTATACAAAATTAAGTAAGGTACAAAATACAAAATTAAGTAGGGTAAGTGTTAGGGATCTGTAACAAAAAGCCGGCCAAGTGCGAGTCGGACTCGGTCACGAAGGGTTCCGTACCAAAAACGACACACAATCACGTTTGTTGTATGGGAGCCCCCCTTAAATATTTATTTTATTCTGTTTTTATTATTTGTTGTTATAGCGCTAACAGAAATACATCATTTGTGAAAATTTTAACTGTCTAGCTACCACGGTTCATGAGATACCTACAGCCCTTGGTGACAGACGGACCGGAGTCTTAGTAATAGGGTCCCGTTTTTACCCTTTGGGTGTGGAAATCTAAAAAGAATAAAAATAATTATTTTTGTACATACACCAGGAGTGACTGCAATTTTTTCATTACCTACATTTTAATGCATGCTTACTCAGTGACAAACGAGCAGACAGCCCACCTGATGGTGAGCGGTAACTGTCGCCCATAACATCCACGATTCACGCATTCAAGCTGTTGGCAACAAAAATGCAGAATCGCAGGTGCGTTGTCCTTCAAACCGGAACACAAAACACAACAATGCAAGCATTGTTGCTTGGCGGCAGAAATAGATAAGGCAGTGGTCCTCACCCAGGCGGACTCCTACCATTTGATAAAACCTACTTCATGTTCTGTTTAGTGATTTGAAAAATTACGGCTAAATAGGAATAGGATTAATTAAAACGTAGCTTTACTGAATCATAATATTTATTCAAATAATCTAAATTGTTATGAAAATATATTTTTATTAAGTACCTATTATATATTATTTTTTACACTAAACTATTTTTAATACTTTTTAATTTACACACTTATCATGTGATTATTAGGAGTGTCGGTGGCCGAATGGTTAGGGTATCCGACAAATTGTTATTGAGACATCCATGAACACTGCAATGTTTTTATGGCTAGTCGACTTTGTAGCCATCTTTAACGAATTTGTAGTTATATACGACGTAGGTAGGTACCTAAATGTTCAAATTATTAACGAACGTCAGCGCAGGCGCGAATCTTGCGCGGTTTTGCGTACAGTCGGGGTCGGTCCGCCTCCTATGGAGCGCCAGTAGGAGGTTAAACCTCCTATAAATGTTGTCAGTGTGTGCGTGCGACGGCCATACGTACGGGCGCGCTCACATACAAACCGCGCTCGGTGCGTTTGTATGAAGTTACCTTACTTCTCTATTTATACTATGACACAGTACCATGCATTGACACACCCACACACACACGCATATATATGCGAATCTACAAGCATGGAAAGTTTTGGCTGTTAAAAGGAACGTAGAAACGAATTTGAAAGGAAAATAATTAATACTAGTGGTCGCCCACTGGTCGAACATAAAATAAACATAAGACTAATCCTTTCTACATTCCTTTTAACAGCCAAACTTTCCATGCTTGTTGATAAGATTGACGACTTTGTTAATTTATAGATTCATAGAAAGTTATATAATTAATACACGTTATCGCATTAAAATATTTGCTTTCATTTGTACATTGTTTTCCTTAAAGTGTTTCGATCATAATTTAAACGGTTATTCACATGATGACCGCTAGAACATACGACAAACAAAGTCTAATATAATTTAATGCCAAAAGACTGGTTACGTTTTCATGTCTATGTACTGGTGAACAGGTTGTAATACCCGACTGATGATGCAGGAAGGGTCATGTTTTTCCAGTGTATGTGTATGTATGTAGAGTTCTTTAGCATGCTAACCAGCTCAAATCGCTTAACAGATTTCAACATAATATGTGATTGGTCTTAGCTGTGAGAGTGACACAGATTATTCCAATATCACGTCCGCGAATAAACAAAACGGCGAAAGTAAAAAAAATATTTGTTTAGAATAAACAATACAAAATGTACTAATTGAAAAATCCGAATGTTCCGCTTAACAGCGCAGAAGCTTCTGATTTCATATCAGGGTTTGAGACCAGACCAGCCCCTCTATTTCAAAGCGACTCTATTTCAAATTGAATAGAGTCGCTTAATCATTGGTATGAATAAGCATTCTATTCAGTTATTGAATCGCAATAAGAGTTGGTGGTAAGGGGCTGGTATTTTTGCTGAAAGTTCTTTATACAAACGCTTTTTATACTGAACATAACAGAATTTATAATTAGAGTGATATATTTTTTTTACGTCACGTGTTGTTTTTACTCCGTAATTATTCAAACTCTACTACGTAATTGTAATCTCCTACGTCAATACGTCTCCTATGACCATCTCTATTAAAAATACTATAAATAGGTATGCAATACACTAAATTTGTTTGCACAAAAAATTGGCAACCGGTCTAAAAGTCGATAAATTATGCAAATATGCGGTACTATCGTGCATGGCGTGACGTAGAAAATTTATTATCAAGTTCGGATTTCCAACTGTTGTTTTAGCTGATAGTGTCAGTGGGTGTGAATCGACCTCCGAGCCGCGCCTCCGTCGAGAATCAGTTCAGTGCCAGTTTGTTTGCGCGGGAAAACGCGTGTCGCGCATTGTTCTTAATTTAAATTAAAACTTTTTTATTTTATTAAAAGTGGCCAGTGTGCGATATATTGGATAAATATTTCAATTGCATTTCAAAATGGATGATGGTATGTACATACATATGTTTTGTAAAAAAATGTTTACTGTGTAAATACTGTGTTTGTATGGAACTTTTTTTTATAATTAACAAAACTTCTTATCGACTTATCGCTCTGAAGTTCATGGTCAAAGGCAACCTTTTGACCATTGATCATTTATAATTTTTTTCACCGAACGATTCGTTTGTACATCATTATTTTTTTATCTATATTTCCATCATTCTTCCTCGGAATCATATGCTAGTATAGCAGGGTGGCTATTACCATAAATTCTGTATATTTTGTGAATTTTACTGTATACAATACTTTTACTTCTTCATGTGTACAAAGTCCCGAAAGACAGAAAAATAATTTGCATATTTTGTGACGTGAATACGTCTAGAATTGCTTCCATCGGGGATCCATCTAGGGTTGCCAACTTTTTTTACAAGAAAAACAGTATATTAAAAGCTGCGTGGTAAAACAAACAGTATACTAAGGCCCAGTGCATGCCGAGCGGTACAATAAACAGTGCTATGGTCAAATTAAGTTTTTTTCAACAGTATTAAAGCATAGAAAACAGTATAATACTGTTTTTAACAGTATGGTTGGCAACCCTATATCCATCCAACAAAATCGGGGATATAGTTTGGTGTTGCAGCTAAGTACATATCTATCATCTTCATCCAAAATTTAATCACACTACTGTATAGATGAAGGATCAAATAATTTATTACGCTAAGTAAGGACTATGGAACATTGCGTGCGGGGGAGGGGGAAGCACTGCCATTTTGAGATAATATTAGTGTATGCACTAAAATTATATGTAACGTATTCACGTAGGACACACGGCCGCCACATCCCATTTTTTTGTCTATGATAAATTTATTGAACTTAAGTTCACACTCTACTATAATGTAGTTGTTGTAATATACTTATTTATTTATTAAATAATAAATAAATAATAAATATTTCTGGACAATTTACACAGCGCCATCTAGTCCCAAATTAAGCGTAAAGCTTGTGTTATGGGTACTAGACAACTGATAAATGTACTTAAATACATTTTTTTTGTAAATATATACTTATAATACATAGAAAACACTCAGACCAAGACAAACAAACATGTTCATGCACACAAATGTTTGACTTGTGCGGGAATCGAACCCACGACCTCGGAGTTAAAGTGGCCATTGCTAACCATTCGACCACCGAGTTCGTCAATTTTTTAAATTAAAATAACAATCTCATCATCATCATCATCAGCCTGTGTCTACTCACTGCTGAATATAGGCCTTCCTTCCCTAATGGTTTCAACCAAATAGGTAGGTACAATCAATCGATTTCCGCATCCAGCCACTTCCCGCCAATGTTTTGAGGTTTAAGTATGGTCCATCTTAAAAATGTTCTTACATATACGTACCTACTCAATTGCATTATATATTTATACTTTTTATTTGCACGAGTATGTTACTCGTGCAAATACAAAGTATAAATAAGTAGTTTAAGAATACTATGTTCTAGTTATCTGTGACATTGCTGCCTTTGAAGGACCCACCTGAAATACAGCGTTGCATTCTCAACTGCAACATGCTTAATGAGGGTCTTTTGGCAGCACTGTAGCGTAGGGTCCAATCATCTGTCAATTCATAGCATCTTGTCAAATGTCTTGTTGACGTCTTGTTGTTGTCTTGTCGTCTTGAAGTTTCACTGTCAAAAAAACACTTTGACAATCTGGACCCGACGCCTACCTAGCGACATCTGGTGTCAGAAAAAATATCAAACATCCCCATTGCAACATGCTTTTTTGTTTTTAGGGTTCCGAACCTCAAAAGGAAAAACGGAACCCTTATAAGATCACTTTGTTGTCCGTCTGTCTGTCTGTCTGTCTGTCTGTCTGTCTGTCTGTCTGTCTGTCTGTCTGTCTGTCAAGAATTTCTATGTCGAGAATGCGTGGAGGTATCAAGCTGAAATTTGAACTGTATACTCAGGTCTACGGTCCCATGAAGTTAAAAAAAAATCAAACTGCTAAGTTTACGTAGAAAAAAGTTATGGCCGTTTATTCAGCAAAAAACGCATATTTCGACACATTCTCAAGGGAATCAAAACCTATAGGGTACTTCCCGTTGACCTAGAACTATGACATTTGGCAAGTAATATCGTTATAGACTACAAGTACAGGAATAAATCTCAAAACTATACATTTGTAAATAGATCTTAAAAAATAGGGGGTCTATATTTTTTATAGGGTGTCGAAATTTCAAATTGAAACTACTAGTTCAAATGGGGTATCATATGAAAGGGCTTCATGTACACATTGCAAAATATATTTTGTTTATTTTTTTCGACGCATTATTTCTTATTTATAATGAAAAATATCAAATTTAATAATGATACTACGTACGGAACCCTCGGTGGGCGAGTCCGACTCGCACTTGTCCGGTTTTTTTAATGACGTATATATGTCTTTAAATTTGCTACCATACGGAGGTAATCCAAAGATCTAATGATAATAAAATCGGAGGATACAGTTTGGCGTTGTAGTTTCGAATCTATGCTCTACATCCAAAATTCAATCACACCACTGGATAGATGAAGGTTCAAAGAATTTATTACGCTAATTAATGACTATGGAACCTCGCTTGCAGGAGAGGGGGAAGCGCTGCCATTTTGAGATAATTTTAGTGTATAAATAAATAATAAATAAATATTGTCAGACAAATTACACAGCGCAACCTAGCCCCAAAGTAAGCGAAGCTTGTGTTATGGGTACTAGACAACTGATAAACATATACTTATGATACATAGAAAACACCCAGACTAAGACAAACAGATATGTTCATGCACACAAATGTTTGTCCTGTGTGGGAATCGAACCCACGACCGCTACGCCACCGAGCTCGTCAATAACGTATTCACGTAGAACCCACAGCCGTACCCCATTTTTTACACTACATCGGGTGGTAAACAATGCCAACACAGGAACTCTTTCCACCCTGGCGACCTCACTCACTCTCAGGTACACAACAACCCTCAAGGACTGCCTTGTTGCCTAGGCTTTAGCGATCCTTCCTTGTTCGTAAGAACCCTCTGTTCAATAGGCTAGTAGACAATGTTGCAAAATTATAAATAAAACTATCAGTAAAATAGGTATATAAAACTAGAACGATCTGCGATCTTAAAATTTTAATAACTTATGTCCGACGTGTTTTATGGTCGATCACAGTTTGGGAAAGTCCATTTTAAAAGTACGAAATAAAAAAATAATAGTACCTATTACCATCGTAGAAACATATTTAACATAATAACAATAATATTTAACATAGCTGTCGTACAAATTTCTGATTTAATGCATATAAAATAGCGAGGTGTGACGTCATAAAATGGTGGCCTTTTGTATGGAGCGTTTTCGGAATAGTCCAAAATTGTGATCTTCAAGTTATCATATCTCAAGAAGTTTTTATGGTATCGAAGTAATTCTTTCGCCTATAATTATATTATTGTGACGTCTTTATAAAACAAATTGAAAAAAAAATGGCACACAAGCCTATTGAAACTTGTCATTACTTGTCCGTTGTTTTCTATTGAATAAGTTGAATATATATTATGTAGGTATATTACATGTCAAAGTCAAAGTCAAAGTCAAAGTCAAAATTCTTTATTCTGTGGGCCCTCGCGGGCACTTAGACACGTCTTTTACAATTAGGTATTTTTTTTATCTACCAGCATTTCGGAATGACCATTGACGAGAAGAAATGCCGAAAGAAACTCTGTCAATATAGGTCTTTTTTTTTAAATAGCCATACAATATTATCATAATACAATAAAAAGAATGTCAATGTACAATAAAAAAAATGGTATGTCAACCAAAATAAGAGAGAAAATAAAAAAAAAAAAATAAGTAAAATAAAATAGTAAAAAAAATAAAAATATAAAAAATCATAGTATAGAGTGTATATACATATTGTATAAAGTCTAAATATGTATATCCACAATACTACTTGTAAAGATAAGACGCCTGTGCTTGTCATAAAGAGATAATTTAAAACAATGACTTTATTGTTAGCGCAGACTGTGAAGATTAAGTTTCATAAAACTTATCTTTACAAGTTACATACATAATGTGGCATTGTAAAGTAATTAGTTTTTAGTGCAACCTGTGTAACTTTATACAAATTGTAAGTAATAATATTTAATGACTAGTATTATGCACAGTATTACTATTACTTATACTGTGGTATTACGAAGATAATCTCGCAAACTATGGCATGATTATATATAAGACATAAATGTTTAGTTGGCTTTGTAATGTAAAGTTGTAACTAGTTTTTGACCGCGACTCCGAACGCGACATTTTCTCGGGTTAAAAGGAGTCGAGAATATTAAAAATAACAATGTATATGACATTGTTATTTTTAATAATTTATTCTAATATCTTTCGAATTTATCCTTTTTTTTTTATTATTTTTAAGAGGTTGCAGGGTGCTGCAAAATGTCCCGCTAATTAAGGTCTTCTTTGTATCAATAATGAATAAAGTATCCAAAGTGCCGCTGCTAAGTCATACCGTACGTCACTGCCACTTTAGCCATAACACACAACACGCCCAAATATTTCAACTGTCAGCGAAGTGATTTGCATAAATATATTACAATGCAAAAGTAAATATATTATTTATTTGAAAATTTCTCAAAGTGAGTCCTTGAATGGGCATTCAATAAACTGCGCGAGTAGCTCTATTCTGTGAAACGATAATTGTTCCGAAATTTCTGCCGAAATTGCGTATTAATTTCGGAGTATCGATCCCTTCGATTGTTAATACGATCGCTCCCAATATAACTGCAATGGGATAATAAATATAGACATATACAGTGCGACACAAAACAGTAGACAAAAATAGGGGCGCCACTTTCTTCGTAAGAACAGTTCTCACATGGCAACCTTTGAGCACTTTTATATAAAAAACCGGACAAGTGCGAGTCGGACTCGCCCACTGAGGGTTCCGTAGGTACGTATAGTATCGTTATTAAATTTGATATTTTTCATTATAAATAAGAAATAATGCGTCGAAAAAAATAAATAAAATATATTTTGCAATGTGTACATCAAAACCTTTCATATGATACCCAATTTGAACTAGTAGTTTCAATTTCAAATTTTGACACCCTATAAAAAATATAGACCCCCTATTTTTTAAGATCTATTTACAAATGTATAGTTTTGAGATTTATTCCTGTACTTGTAGTCTATAACGATGTTACTTGCCAAATTTCATAGTTCTAGGTCAACGGGAAGTACCCTATAGGTTTTGATTCCCTTGAGTGTGTCGAAATATGCGTTTTTTGCTCAATAAACGCCCGTAACTTTTTTCTACGTAAACTTAGCAGTTTGATTTTTTTTTAACTTCATGGGACCGTAGACCTGAGTATACAGTTCAAATTTCAGCTTGATACCTCCACGCATTCTCGACATAGAAATTCTTGACAGACAGACAGACAGACAGACAGACAGACAGACAGACAGACAGACAGACGGACAACAAAGTGATCTTATAAGGGTTCCGTTTTTCCTTTTGAGGTTCGGAACCCTAAAAAAGACAATGTTGCTATTATTCATAAATTTATTTCCTTTTCTACTCTTTTGTGTTCCTCTGTAGTTTGTGAATTGGGCAATAAACATTATAAGGCAGTAAACATACCTACTTATAAATAAATCTAGGTAATCAACACTAATCTATCGTACTTTTAAGATAGCATACGTGCCGATAGAGTTAAATACAATGTCCTAAGACGTACTTCCCCTTTTATGAGGTTATGAGGCGAATGTAGTAATTACTTGCTTTGCAGTTTATTGTACGATTTTCCTTATATGAAAATACTGTGATGAAGTGAAGGAAATCACATGACTTTAAGGAAATTTTGTTTAAAAACTAGTTATCTGCATCGGTTTTGCACGTCTAGCACTGATTGTTCTATAGCCGGATGATTTCCGATTTTTTACGGTTAAGTAAAACCGATAAAAATCGGAAATCATTCGGCTTAGCTTAGGAGGACCTTGATGGCGTCGTTGCGCGTGTCAGTCGTACATGCACGTTAAGCAACATCAACCATGGCCTGTCCATGGATGGGTTTATTTTTCTCGAGTTCCTCTCCGTGTTTAGGAGGCCACTTTAAGCCGTCGATCCCGTCTGTTGTCATTAGATGACAGTCGTTAAGCCAAGTCAGTGGCCTTTGGGCGGCTTGAAAACACTGGCCTTCGCCAACCCGCTGTTGAGCAGCGGGTGGAGTGTACTCTATACCTCTTCGATTTAGGGAAGGCCCGTATCCCAGAAGTGGGATGAATAAGGGTTGACGACATTTATTTATTTATCAACACACAGCAGGGGCCATCCATAAATTACGTCACACGTTAAGGGGGAGGGAGGGGGTCGATGAAGTGTGACATTGTGTGACAAGGGGGTGGGAGGGGTCCTAAATTTCGTGACGTGACATTTCAAAATCTATTATAATCTAAGTGTTAAAACACGAACTTTGAACTATTAACGAAAAACTCTAAAATGTTTGCAACTATGTAGCTGTAAATTTGCAAAGTATGTGACGTCACACAAGGAGGGGGGAGTCTCACAGATGACAGCTGTGACAAGGACGGGGGGAGGGGTAAAAAAATCATGAAATTCGTGTGACGTAATTTATGGATGGCCCCTTACAGCTTTTTCAAGTATTGTATGTGACATTTAGCTTAGACCCACCCCCTTACCACCATCTCTTATTGCGATGCAATAACTGAATAGAATGCTTATTCATACCAATGAATAAGCGACTCTATTTCAAATGTAATAGAGTCGCTTATTCATTGGTATGAATAAGCAATCTATTCAATTATTGAATCGCAATAACAGATGGTGGTAAGGGGGCCGTATGTGCGTTTGTTTAGTTTCACCGCAATGTCGCGGTATTAATTTTGACTAAAAATGACATGTAGCTGTGTTTTTGGTTATTTTTCAAAAAGGCTGTTTTTTTTTTCAAATCGATTAGAATGTACAGTCGCTAAAATTAGCACAAAATATACACGTTACATAAATAGACTTCCTTGAAAAACATGTTCTGAATGTCACAGGCAGTTTAAAGAGAATGTCTGTCTGTATGTAGGCCGCTCCTTCTAAACTAGTTTAGATTTAGGCTTGTATTTCGTATATATTTGATATTGATATTGTTGAATTTAGTAACTATTTTGAAATCAGTTTTAGTTAATGATTTATATAACCTAGAATATTTATTTATTTGAATAAATTAAAATTGCACTAGATAATAAAATAAATAAATATGTATTTACGCGATTGCCTAATTGGTATATTTACTTAATTTGTATATATTCTTATTAATAAAACAATTATGCTGTTCCACTGAATTAAACTTATTTTTATCGACCGGTTTCGCCTTTTTTATACCACGACGGGTGGAAGGCAAGCATACGGCTCGCCTGATGTGAAGCGGTCACTGTAGCCATATTAACGTTCGCGACATGAAACATTGCTCACGCGTTGCTACACCAAAAAATTGCCCTTTACGCAAATTAGTACACCTAGAGTGCTCGGTATAGGTCCAAGTTGGTAATACTTGAAAAATACTTCCTTACGGTTGTTTTTCCAAAAAACGGAACAAAAATGCATTTAAGTTATCCCAAATTTGATCGAATATCGAAAAATAAATGTGGCTTTGTAATAATTATAACTACTGTTTTTGGTAGGCACGTCACGTGTAATAAACTCGACAACAGCAATACAGGTCATAGTACAGAGATCAGCGATAGCGTGACAAAACATGACCCGGTCAGTGTTGGTATAGCTATACCAGTCGTTCCCAACCTTTTTTTGTTTAGGGTCCACTTCTAGGTCCCTTTTCAATATAGTGACCCAACTGTCCTATAAATCAACTACACTTAATTAGCCAAAATCCAGCTGGATTTTGGCTGGATCAGAGCAAAGTCATTTGTGCAGGAAAAAATATTTATTTAATTTATTTATCATTTACTGTATAACGTAGCAGAGATAGAGTTAAGTGTTATTTATTTTTAATGAGTTAAAAGTTAATGTTAAAAAAAATAACATGTTAACTAAATTGTTACTTAACATGACATTGATATGGTAATTCAATGAAAATTAAACTTTTGAAATGTAATTTAAAAAGAAATATAATGTATAATATAAATTTGCATGAAGATTGTAGGCGCAACACGCTTGCACAATATAATTTATAAACTATCTGTTTATTACCGTGTTTGCCGCAAATAAATAATTTTAATTTCATTTCATGTTATTTATTCAGATAGGTACGTTCAAATTCAATGAGATCGAAGCTTTTCGGCTTTCCCGACTACTATATACTTGAATGACCCGTTTAATATATTTTATTTATTTATTATTTTTACATCATATATCTACTATTCTAATGTAATACACAGAAAACTGTGTGTATAATTGCTATGAACGCCTTTTTTGGCCTTAGAAATAAACTGTAGCAATCTAATCACAACCTAACTACGGCTTCATTCAAATAGCATTGGGCTTTATCTAAATCAATGGTTCCCAACCTTTTTTTATTTAGGACCACTACGAGGATTTTGTTGGGTGTAGGGTACCCGAGTGGCACATAAATCCATTATTCTATAACTCAAGATTTTAGTATTTTGTACACTAGTGTTTAATCTCTTTTATCACTTCTGTTGCGCATCCCGAGACGCACACGTTTTTTTTCTTTATCTCAACTGTTTTTACAATTAATGAAAAATTCCATGAGATCAAAGTCGCGGTTATCTTATTATTAATTTATAAAATATGATTTATCTAATTGAAAGCAGACTGAAGCGGATATGTGTCTGTGTGTCATCTTATCGAGAGTTGCTAGGTCATTATTTTTTTTATACTACGTCGGGTGGCAGACAAGCATACGGCCTGCAACATAAAATATCGCCCTCGCGTCCCTATGCCAACGCAGCATCTCCTTCCTTTCTGGTGACCTCACTCACTCGCAGGAACACAACAACCCTCGAGGGAATTGTTATTTGGCTGCGGTATTCTGTGAGGCGGATTCCCCAGTTGGGCAGCTTACATTTACGCTCCCTACCTCTCTTTTAACTAACAAACAAATTCACTTTCGCATTTATTATATAAGAAGGATAAGAGACTCGCCCCGGATTCGCCCGGGTACAATATTATTCATTCGCCTGTGTATAGAACTGTACTGTACGTGCCTTTTAACATGTCATTTAGCCATTAGGACTATTTGTTATTAGGTCATATTGCTGATAAGACGAGTTGCTTATCGGTCCTTTTGCTTTTATAATGTTCTACTCATAGGGCGTTTTTCTAAAGCAGGCTTTACATCTGTGCAGTGAAGCTCCGCGAACAGGCGTGAACGTAAGTGTGGATGGTATCTCTAGGTTCACGGGCGTTCACGCCTGCCCCCTTACCACCATCTCTTATTGCGACTCAATAACTGAATAGATTGCTTATTCATACCAATGAATAAGCGACTCTATTTCAAATGGAATAGAGTCGCTTATTCATTGGTATGAATAAGCAATCTACTCAATTATTGAATCGCAATAAGAGATGGTGGTAAGGGGGCTGTTCCCCGATCGGACTCGGTATTTTGTCCCGCGACAAAGGCGACGCGAACGTTCACGCGGTGTTCGCGCGTACACATCCACATTCACGGCGCGGGTGCCAGTTTACTTACTCCTGACTACCGATGCGTACAAGTCATTACAATTTCAGTCATCCACCATCTTCTTCTTCTCCAACGATTTCTAATTATTTTCTTATTTTTTATGGACAAATAATTATATATTGCTACTGCAAACAAACGTCCATTTCGCGGCAGGTTTCACTCACGAATGTGTGACCCGTGAATGTAGAGGGGCACAAGTTCTGCCGTGACATCACGGCGCGAATTCATGGCACAGATGTAGAGCCCCCATTATATGTCCTTACGATACGAAAGGGTTGTTGCTATGGTAATAGTGCTGTGTGCAGTGTCATGCTACGTCGGCGATATGTATAGGGGATGGTCGCGTAACTTGCGAGCGATATTTCATGTTGCGAGTTTATTTGTTGTCGAGAGATTATATGTTTGAATCCTCCTCCAGGAGTCGTCCTCCTCATTGATGAGAGTCGTGACTAGGGTTGCTAACCGTCCCGCTATACGCGGGACGTCCCGTTTCTGAGACACTTAACAAGACGTCCCGCTTATCGTGTGAGCGGGACGCTAAATATCCCACTTTTCGGAATTAGCTACGCACGCACATACATCAAATGCGCAATCTGAAGACAAATACTAGTTTAAAAAGTAACTTATAGTTTTCACGATAAAGTGTAAATTGTTAGTTAACAAGGTGTCTTTTTTTACTTTTCATCCTGATTTGCAAAAAAAAGTACTCGTTTTTTGTATTCTAAACAAAAATCATTAGATCCCGCTGCTTAAATCCTTGTCCCGCATTTGAAACCAACATTTCCCGCAAATTCGTATTTTGAAGTTGGCAAGCCTAGTCGTGACCTCTCATGTTTCTCGTACGGACAATATCACGCCATTTGTGTCTGTCTGTTGCGGTATTGAAGGCCTCAGATAGTGGTGTCGAGTGTAGATCGAACTTGATCGGACCCATCTGATCGGACACAACGGACTCCGCCTCCTCGGTCATTTTCCCTCAACCTTGGGTTATTAATAGTTTCTTCTTGTCTCCGCTTTTCCGAGCAAAGTTTTCGAAAACTCTGCGAAGATTGATGCATTGGTTCTGTGAACTGTCCAAGGTATATGAAGCATTTCTCCACCACCAACCAACCAACGGTCGGCTTTCTTAACGTCCACATATTTGAATAGGCGGGCCGTATTTTGGTTTACCGCCTGACGTAGTATAGAAAAAACCGGTCAAGTGCGAGTCGGACTCGCGAAGGGTTCCGTATCATTATCTATAAAAACGGAAAAAATCATGTCTGTTGTATGGGAGCCCCCCTTAAATATTTGTTTTATTTCAATTTATTAATTTATTTTTAAAGTAAATAAATAACTAAATATTCTGTGAATATTTCAAGCGTCTACCTGTTGCCGTTATCAATATCGAGCCAAACGGCAACAGAAATACATCATCTGTGAAAATTTCAACTGTCTTAACTATCACGGTTCATGAGATACAGCCTGGTGACAGACGGACGGACGGACGGGCAGTGGAGTCTCAGTAATAGGGTCCGTTTTACCCTCTGCGCACGGAACCCTAAAAATCAATACTGCAAAGCCATAGTAGATATAGAAGTTAGAACAGTAGTTCAAATCGGACGTCCGAAAATCAACACGCTCGTGTCATTTAAAACTTGAATTTTTAATTATTTCTTCATTTTTTTCCCGGTTTTAAGGGAATTCCAAAATATATCGCCAGGAATTCCTTATTGGCGTGTACGCCTAATAGTAAACTGATAGCGCAATGTTACTGCTGTTTTGCACGACTTCTTGGAATAGCTCAATAGCGGCGATAAGGTTCCACAAATTGCACTAATATGATGCAGCATAATACTCTACCAGTATTGAAGCGATATTAACAAACCTTGAATTATTATCAAAATTGTTTAGAAACACAACCTTGTTCAACGAGTTTCCGTTAAAAAGTCCTCCACGGGTCATAGGCCCAGACTTCATCAAAGCGGAGTGTGCGGAGAGAAGATGTGTTTTCATATTACTAGCTGTACTCCGCTTGACGCCGCATGCGGTGTCAAATGTATGAAAAACCCATCTCCTCTCCGCTCGTCTCAGTTTTGGTGAAGCCCGGGCCATACAACAGTTGTTGCCATTAGCGAAATCCCCAACGTTGCCGTTCGAATTGAACTAACGGTTGAATTTGAAAAAAATAATTTTCGAACAAAATAGAACGACCCCTAGATAGTTTAGTCTGAACATCGTCTAGCGACAACCCACTTTTACTTTATATTCTACTGTTTTATATATTTACTGTGTATTAAGTTTAATAATAATATTGCATGAATTTCTATTTTGTATGTATTTAAATATATATTTATTGTTTTTATACATGCATCCTAAGGATTCAAGATTTGATGGGAGGTTGGTATAGGTTACCTAGGAATAGTTAATTCCAAGCTAGTTACCACTAATTATGATTTTATTGATGAACTAGCTGTTAAGGGGCTTCTATTAATTACGCGAAGCATTCAAATACGACTTTTTTCGCCTCTTAGGGTCCGTGGTGTTAAGGTTCTGATTGAATATCAGTGTTGCTAGTCTGACAGCGACTTCTACTGAATCAGAATCCATTTTCACTTCCACAGCATTAAGGTGCATTGATTTGATTATAGGTATTGTCATAATTAAAATCTATGACATATGTGTGTGTAACACCATTTTTACCATCTGTTGCTATTATATTAGGTTGGGGAAAAAGTCTTTTCGTATTTTATATGAAAATTCAAAACATTTTTTAATAAAGTTTATTTACATTTAACTAAAGTATGTAGGTGCCATTATGTTCGATAACTTTTTGTCATCTTGTAGGTAGAGACATGATCCCATTACTATAGAAATTTTGGGACTTCTGTTCAAAAAACCGCGACAAGTGGTTTTGGCAGTCTTCTCGTGATGTTAACCTGACATTGCCTAAAGAATTCTTAAGAGACCGAAACAGGTGGAAATCAGAAGGTGCAAGGTCAGGACTATACGGCGGATGCATTAACACCTCCCAGTCAAACTCTCTTAATTTTTGCTGAGTGGCTAAAGATGTGTGAGGTTTAGCGTTATCATGATGAAAAATCACACCCCTTCTATTAATTAATTCCGGCCGCTTTCTCTCAACTTTTTGCTTTAATCTCATCAGTTGTTCACAGTAGAGTTCAGAATCGATAGTCCTGCCTGGCGGTAACAGCTCATAATGAATATCTTCCCTTCCAATCCCATCATACACACAGCATCACCCTGTTGCGGGTTAACCCGGGTTTCGCCAGAGTCTCTGAAGCCTGGCCGGTCTTTGACCACGACCTTTTTATGCGCCAAAACTGTTATGTGGTCAATTCCTAGTTCTTCAGCTACGTCGTAACTACTGATATGCCGATCTTGCTCCACTTTTTCAGAAATGGCATCCATTTTATCCGTAACAGGGCGACCAGAGCGACGTGCATCTTTGACATCAAAATTTCCGGATTGAAAACGCTTAAACCAAATTTGTGCTACTCTCACAGACACTGCACTAGGTCATACTAGGTCCATAATAATCACAATTTTTTTTCGCAGCTTGCGTTGAATTTTTACCTTTTTTGTAGTAAAATTTTAAAATGTATCGAATTTCTTCATTAGATTCACTCATTTTGACAGTAAAAAAAACAAATGAAAATCACACATTTACCTAATTTGAATTCGGAATTATCTTTTTTAAAATTTAAACTTTTTATAGATATCAAAACCTGCTAGATACAAATGGTATAACCAAAGAGATTTTATTACAAGTTCATACATACTATAATGCGAAAAGACTTTTTCCCCTACCTATTATATTGAAATGTTTTTTTTTATACCACTAAAGTGTTTGTTTGTACAAGCATACGGCCCGCCTGATGGAAAGCAGTTACCGTAGCATATGAACGCCTGTAACACCAGGGGCATCACACGTGCGTTGTGTTGTGTTGTGGATCATTGAAGTGAATATTTTTTCTTTTCTCTTTTTCTAAGATTTTAGAAAATTTGCTTGCTTCACCCGTGATCTCTGTATATGTTTCATCTATCTATCTAATATTTTTTTTCTTTATTTTCAGACAGCGACATGCCTGTAAAGGACGGGAAGAAGAGGCCCTTAATAGGAGTCATAGACGATGGGACCAAGACTGTTAGATTTGTGGTAAGTGTGAGAAGCTCGATGGCATCGTTGCTCGTGTCAGTCTAATCGAACGCGCAAGTTAAGCAACGTCGACCGTAGTCTGTCCATGGATGGGTTTATTTATCTCGAGCTCGTGCTTCGGAAGGCACGTAAAGCCGTCGGTCCCGGCTGTTGTCATTAGATGACAGTCGTTAAGTCTTGTCAGTGGCCTTAGGCGGCCTGAAAACACTGGCCTCCGCCGACCCGCAGTTGAGCAGCGTGGTGGAGTATGCTCTAATCCCCTTCGATTGAGAGGAGACCCGTATCCCAGCAGTGGGATGAATAAGGGTTGACGACGATGATGTGCATTACGTCACATCCTCATGTCGCATCCGGGGTAGTTTACTATTATGATTTGGTAGCAACAAGGGAGAATTATGTTCAAATGATAAGCGTTTAGACGATTTGCAATTCATATTATTGGATTCGATGTGTTAGGTAACAACTCAATGTACGAGCTCGGTCGAATGGTTAGCAATGGCCACTTTGACTCCGAGATCGCGGGTTCGATTCCCGCACAAGACAAACATTTGTGTGCATGAATATGTCTGTTTGTCTTGGTCTGGGTGATTTCTATGAATTATAAGTATGCATTTACAAAAAAAAAAAAAAATTAAGTACATTTATCAGTTGTCTAGTACCCATAACACAAGCTTTGTTTAATTTGGGACTAGATGTTCTGTGTAAAATTGTCAAGAAATATTTATTTATTATTATTTATTTAATGTTTTAGGTTCTTGGGTGAGCTTCAATTGACTAGCCATCTCTTTAGGCTTTTATTGTCTTATTTTCCATATTGCTGTCCTCATATTGCTAAGAGGGGAAGTCGAATTCCAAAAGCTCTTACTAATTTCTACTGATATACGAGTATGTACTTCACTGTTCATTGCCTTTTTTGGTGGTCGCCGCTGTTAATCCTCTCTACTTAGGGGCACAGTGGAGGGAATGTGTGGTGGGGGCCCCGTCCCGTTAAAAAAAAAAACCAGCCAAGTGCGAATCGGCTCGCACACTAAGGGTTCCCGGGTAAGGGGAAAAAATCAAATTTGTTGTATGGGAGCCCCTTAAATATTTATTTTATTCTGTTTTTTAGTATTTGTTGTTATAGCGGCAACAGAAATACATCATCTGTAAAAATTTCAACTGTCGTAACTGTTCATGAGTTTGGGTCTTTTTAAAGCGTTTTTCGCCCCGCAAGCGGGATCTGCCATAGTAAATTATCCGCATGCGTGTTTTTTACTATGATCAATCTGCACACGTGACGATAAACGCACGAGTCTAAAAAGATCCTTACAGCCTGGCGAAGTGGTGACAGACGGACAACGAAGTCCCAGTAATAGGGTCCGTTTTACCCTTTGGGTACGGAACCCTAAAAACATATTAGGTGTATAAAATCGAAAGCTATATGACGAGCTCGGTGGTCGAATGGTTAACAATGGCCACTTTGACTCCGAGGTCGCGGGTTCGATTCCCGCACAAGACAAACATTTGTGTGCATGAACATGTTTATTTGTCTTGGTCTGGGTGTTTTCTATGTATTATAAGTATGTATTTACAAAAAAAAAGTATTTAGTACATTTATCAGTTGTCTAGTACCCATAACACAAGCTTTGCGCTTAATTTGGACTAGATGGCGCTGTGTAAATTGTCCAGAAATATTAATAAATATTTATATTTTATATCAATGGTCTTGTGCGGTATACCGTCGAATTAGGTGCCAATATACCGTCGGATATGAACTGCAACGCCTGTATTCAACTCCCATGCCTACACACATGTCTCGTGCATTGTATAATTAGCCGCTATGCGGGTCATTAATCTAGTCATCGCTATGTAATGTCTATAATTTATCACTCGTTGGCCTACTACCAAATATGTACAGTTGGCATGGCATTCTTCGTCACCTGATGCGAGCCCTTCGTCACAACTTGTTAAGGTCGGAATCTCCGGTATAGGCGCGGACGTGTTGAGGACATGTAATGGGGTGTAATTGTCATTAATTTTCGTTCGCGTTAATATTCTGAGATGACTGCTTATTGTCAGTCAGGTCGTATGCTTGTTTGTCATCATCATCATCATCAGGTCATTTAAGTCTCCACTACAGGAGCACGACCCTCTCTCGTCCGTCCCAGACAGAAGGAGGATTTGGCCTACACTTCCCACGCTGGCCAGACGGGTTGGGGAGGCCTGATCGATATTTGATAATTTATTACCCTTAATCGCCTTGTACGACATCCACGGGAAGAGACGGAGTGATTCTATTCTAGTCTGCCGGAAACCACACGGCCAATTGTCATTAATTTTCGTTCGCGTTAATATTCTGAGATGACTGCTTATTGTCAGGCAGGTCGTATGCTTGTTTGTCACCTAAGTCGCATAAAAGAAAATCAGCCTAAAAAAGTTCAGTCAAAGACAAATGTTGTCCTAGAGATGCAGAGAGGTCGCGTCTTGCACCATAAGGCGTTAAGGCGTATTGTTCGTATACATTTTATAGTGTCCCGGGTATGATCTTTTGGTTTACCCCACTTTGAAATACTCTTGTCTTCATCATCATCATCAGCCTGTATTTACGAACATCTGTTAATAAGTTTTCCCCAATGCTTTCCACCAAATATGATCCTCCGCGTTCCGTATCCAGCCGCTTCCAGCTGCTTTCTTGGTGTCATCGGAGCATCTAGAAGGAGAGCGTCCAACGTTTCGGCGTACTATACGCGGCTTCTACTCTAATACCTTCCTCTCCCATCTGCCATCACTGACTCGGCAGATGTGACCGGCCCATTGCCATTTCAGCTTGCAAACTCTGAAGACTATGTCGACAACTTCGGTTCTCCGGCGAATTTCTTCGTTCCGGATTCGATCCCTCAGAGAAACCCCGAGCATAACCCTCTCTATAGCTCGCTGCGCAACCTTTAGCTTGTGTACCAGCCTGATGGTCAGTGTCGAAGTCTCTGCACCATAGGTCATTGCAGAGAAGACTCACTGGTTGAAGACTAGTCTTCTAGTATTGGGGTATCTGTGAGACTATGATTAATAAATAAATAATAAATAAATATTCCTGGACAAATGACACACTGCCATCTAGTCCCAAACTAAGCAAAGCTTGTACTACGGATACTATAACTGGTATTATACTTAAATACATTTATTTTTGTAAATACATACATACATCATCAGGTCATTTTAGGCTCCACTACAGGAGCATGACCCTCTCTCGTCCGTCCCAGACAGAAGGAGGATTTAGCCTACACTCCCCACGCTGTCTAGAGGGGTTGGATGGACGTTGGGGAGGCCTGATAGATGTTTTATAATGTACTAGCTGGCCCGGCGAACTTCGTACCGCCTAATTGTCAATGAATGTCGTGGTATACATATTAGTTGAACAAAATTTATGATGTCTTGAAATTAATATAATGAATAATAGAAAATAATAGCGAAGCACGATGGCGTCATTGCGCGTGTCAGTCTAATTGTACACGCAAGTTAAGCAACGTCAACCGTAGCCTGTCCATGGATGAGTTTATATTATCTCGAGCTCCTCCGTGCTTCGGAAGGTACGTTAATCCGTCGGTCCCGGTTGTAATCATTAGATTAACTCGAGGTCCTCCGTGCTTCGGAGGGCACGTTAATCCGTCGGTCCCGGTTGTTATCATTAGATTATCTCGAGCTCCTCCGTGCTTCGGAAGGCACGTAAGATGTCGGTCCCGGTTGTTATCATTAGATTATCTCGAGCTCCTCTGTGCTTCGGAAGGCACGTAAGCCGTCGGTCCCGGTTGTTATCATTAGATTATCTCGAGCTCCTCCGTGCTTCGGAAGGCACGTTAAGCCGTCGGTCCTGGTTGTTATCATTAGATGGCAGTCGTTAAGCCAAGTGGCCTTTAGGCGGCTTGAAATTACTGGCGTCCGCCAACTCGCAGTTGAGCAGCGTGGTGGAGTATGCTCGAAACATATTCAGTTGAAGGAAGACCCGTATTTAATATTACCCAGCAGTGGGTAAATATTACCCAGCAGTGGGTAAATATTAAGTTCAGTATTTTACTATGTCACAAAATAAAGTACCATGACACTTGACAACCAATTAATATTCATTTTCAAGCATTCATTCATAAACAATTTTCAAAACAACAACGGACAACTTTCGCGACGTAAAAGTTAGACCAATCGATTTGACATTTAATTGAAAATCAATAAATATCCGAATCCGTTTTCAAATTTAATTTTTCGACAATTTTGTCAATGTTTTAATACTTATTATCCTATACCCACATTTCTGAACGCACGCATACATTTGACGTACGCACGTTAACGTCACGTTTGACAGGTCCGACATCCACGAACATTTTGTATGGAAAAATGATTTTTCTTTGATTTTATTTTTTTCGTAAATTTTCCAATGTTTTTAATAGTTATTCTGCTATTCTGGACGGAGACAAATCCAACAAATCAAAAACCATGGCAATCGGTCCAGCCGTTCTCGAGTTATAAGTGTTGTAACAAACACGACTTTCTTTTATATATATAGATTACCCTTAGTCGCCTTGTACGACATCCACGGGAAGAGACGGAGCGATTCTATTCTAGTCTGCCGGAAGCCACACGGCCAAACATACCTACATACAATATATAGTAAACACCCAGACCAAGACATGTTCATACACACAAATATTTATCTTGCGCCCCCGCACAAGAAAAATATTTGTGCAAATGGCACTTTGAACCCGCGACCTCGGATTCAAAGTGCCATTGCTAGCCATTCGACCGCCGAGCTAGTCAGATGTGCCAAAACTTTCCAAAAGTTTGACTCTGTCTTAATATACCTTTAATATTTTGCAGATATACGAAGCAGAACGCTCAGCAGAGTTGGCATCACACAATTTGGATAAATCAGAAGTGCAGCCGAAGGAGGGGTGGTGTGAACAGGACCCGCTACAGATTATACACAACATTAGACTATGTGCAGATGCTGCTATTGCCAAGTTAGCAGAGTTAGGTCAGTTGATTTTTCATACTCCTTATTTATTGGAATATATATTTTTTTAAACTACGTCGGGTGGCAGACAAGCATACGGACCGCCTGATGTGAAGCGGTTACCGTAGCCATATTAACTCTCGCAACATAAAATATCGCTCGCGCGCCGCCACCCCCGCTGCCAATGCAGCATCTCCTTCCTTTCTGGTGACCTCACTCACCCGCAGGAACACAACAATCCTCAAGGGAATTGTTATTTGGCTGCGGTATTCTGTGAGGTGAAGGTACATTTTTCAGTCGGTTTTAATTTTTTTTTTATACTACGACGGGTGGCAGACAAGCATACGGCCCGCCTGATGTGAAGCGGTTCTCGTAGCCATATTAACGCACGCAACATAAAATATCACTTGCGCGCCGCCACTCCCGCTGCCAAGGCAGCATCTCCTTCCTTTCTGGTGACCTCACTCACTCGCAGGAACACAATAATCCTCAAGGGAATTGTTATTTGGCTACGGTATTCTGTGAGGTGGAGGTACATTCTCCAGTCGGGTAGCTTATAATTACGCTCCCTACCTCTCTTTTCGCCAGGGCTTCGTTTGTCAGTCAGCAGGGTGCACTGCGTGCAGGCGAAGTTGGCTTTGGTTCCCTTGAGGGTTGTTGTGTTACTGCGGGTGAGTGAGGTAACCAGAAAGGAAGGAGTTGCTGCGTTGGTAGCTGGGGTGGCGGCACGCGAGCGATATTTTCAGCAACATCGAGGGACCGCCGATCCGTTGCCAGCCTTTTAAGGGAAATATAGACTCTGTTCTTAAAGGCTTCCATGTCGTATTGTTCGGAAATACCATAATATTAAGTTGATTTTAATGGCTTCTTAGAAACCATTTAAGTAATGTAATTAATTTGTTATTATAAAAATGTTTGTGGGGTTGTCTAGTTTTTTTCCATAGTTCTTTATGGATCTTCACGTCTGAGCTCGATGGCGTCATTGCGCGTGTCATAATCAAACTCGCAAGTTAAGCACTGTCGACCGTAGCCTGTCCATGGATGGGTTTATTTATCTCGAGCTCGTGCTTCGGAGGGCACGTAAAGCCGTCGGTCCCGGCTGTTGTCATTAGATGACAGTCGTTAAGTCAAGTCGGCTTGAAAACACTGGCCCCCGCCAACCAAGTTGAGCAGCGTGGTGGAGTATGCTCTAAACCCTTTCGATTGATGGGAGGCCCGTATCCCAGCAGTTGGATGAATTAGGGTTACCGACTAGGTATTTTCATCTTACCGTCGTCTTGCGAACCTTAGCTACTTGAAACTACCAACTTTTTTCTAATGTTATAATATAGCACTTGTGCTGTTCCACGTCTTCATCATCATCATCTCAGCCATTGCAAGTCCACTGCTGGACGTAGGCCTCCCCTCTAGAGCTCCTTTCGAGAACCTTTCGACCCCATCGGTCATCCGTCCTCCGTGCTATGTGCCCTGCCCACTGCCACTTCGACTTGCTAATCCGCTGGGCTATGTCGGTAACCTTGGTTCCTTCTACGGATCTCCTCAAATTCTGATTCGATCTCGCAGAGTGACTCCGAGCATAGCCCTCTCCATAGCTCGTTGGGCTACTTTGAACTTGTTCATAAGGCCCATAGTGAGGGACCACGTTTCAGTGCCGTAAGTCATCATCAGTTCTGTTCCACGTAAATACATTTATTTTTACCGACCGGTTTCGCCGCTAAGGCATTATCAAGGTAAACAGATGGTGTTTGTGTTTTTTTACAAGTGCTTTATTATAACATTATGATGATAATGTTCCACCAAGTGCCAACAATCAACAGTATCAACTTTTCTCTATTTCAGGATATTCTAAAGAAGACATAGTGACATTGGGCATCACCAACCAGAGGGAGACGACGATAGCATGGGACAGAGTCACAGGCGAGCCATTACATCCTGCTATAGGTAAGAAATTAATAGTAGTGCGCTGGGGACAGACGAGATAACCCTAGTGCAACTATGATTATTAAAAAAACGGGATAAGTGCGAGTCGGACTCGCCCATGGAGGGTTCCGTACGTAGAATCGCGCAGTTTTTTCAGAGAAGAGGGGAACGGTATTTATAATATTTTTCATTATAAATAAGAAATAATGCGTCGAAAAAAAAAATATATATTTTGCAATGTGCACATCAAGTCCTATATGATATCCCATTTGAACTAGTAGCTTCAATTTGAAATTTCGACCCCCTATAAAAAAATATAGACCCCTATTTTTTAAGATTTAATTACAAATGTATAGTTTTGAGATTTATTCTTGTACCTGTAGTCTATAACGATGTTACTTTCCAAATTTTATAGTTCTAGGTCAATGGGAAGTACCCTATGAGTTTTGATTCCCTTGAGAATGTGTCGAAATATGCGTTTTTCGCTGAATAAACGGCCGTATCTTTTTTTTACGTAAACTTAGCAATTTTATTTTTTTACAACTTCATGGGACCGCAGACCTGAGTATACAGTTCAAATTTCAGCTTGATACCTCCACGCATTCTCGACATAGAGTGTCTTGACAGACGGACAACAAAGTGATCTTATAAGGGTTCCGTTTTTCCTTTGGAGGTACAGAACCCTAAAAAAGACCCATGTATGCAAGTTTCTTTCAAGCATTTCTTCTTCGCCAATGAGCAATACCAAATCAATATATCTTTAAATTAATTAAACGGGTCACGTCTTTTTTTCGGGAAAGCCGACTAGTTTCGATCTCAAAAGGAGACCTTCATCAGGGCGAATGTCCAGACACGTCTTCCCTTTGTCTCTCGCGCCGGACACTGCGCGCCAATGCGCGCGCCGCCCGACTGGAAAGGGTGGTGGGGGGTTGGTGCGTTGATTGGTGGAGCGCTGCCCTCGACGATAATATATCTTTATTTCTTGGGCTTTATAAAGCACTTAGAAACGTCATACAAATTAATACCGAAATGTAAATTACACCAGTTATCTAATACCCATAGTGTACTATGTAGCTTTGCTTAGTTTGGTATTAGATGGTAGTGTGGAATTTGTCATCAAATTGAATCATGATCCATTTTGGGTGATCTCTCTCACTCGCTGGAACACAACAGCCCTCAAGGGAATTGTTATTTGGCTGCGGTATTTGGCTGTGAGATGGAGGTACATTCCCCAGTCAGTTTTGTAAATACATACTTATAATATACTAGCTGCCCGCCCCGGCTTCGCACGGGTAGAAAGTGTTGTTTTCTTTTCCTCGCAATTTTTATGTACATAAGAACCTTCCTTATACCTTAACGAAAATATTAAAATAAAAATTAGCAGAGTTGGTTGAGCCGTTCTCGAGTTTTGCGCTTAGCAACATTCATTTTAATATGGGACCACCTGGAGAGTGTACCCTCTCAAACGAATAAGAATTATTAAAATTGCTGTACAATTGACGGAGAAATCATTGAATTTAAAAAAATACATACAGTCGAAAATAGAACCGCCCTACAGGTACAATAAACAACAATAATAGGTAATTTCTGGGACAAAAACTATTGCCATAGTCGCCTTGTACGACATCCACGGGAAGAGACGGAGTGATTCTATTCTAGTCTGCCGGAAACCACACGGCCGTAAGAAGGAAGAGTGGTATACGCGGAATAAATACAGTTTCATCGGCACCACTCCCAGTGAGAATCTCAGCTTCAATTATACATATTTCACTGCTAAACATTGACTTTACTTCAGGAAGGAGATCTTCCCCAAATTTTAATAATATTTTTGAAAACTCTTGGGCACGTAAAGTTCTATCTACTGCTTCTACTGCCTTATTGTTTTTTTTTCGCATTCATCTGAAACGATTAGACAGCAATCCTGAAACATTTTCGCTTTGTCACAGTTTCGTGTCACAAAGCATGTCGGTGTTTCCGTTCTGTATAAATCGAGTATAATATTGAACATTGTATTTGCGTCATTCCGCCTAGAAGTAATATATGGCTGCAATACCTGGCGATGCTGCTGTGAGATATTATTTTAGCGCCTGATTTCAGCGATGATTGCTCTCATCAGGTATGTTTTTCCAGTCCCTCCTGAAGAATCTAAGAAAAACAGTTTCCCCTCGTTGTTTAAAAGACTTTGCATCACAAAATCTTGCTACATAGCGTCCCACAAATGCACGCATTCTTCTGGTTTGTGTGAATATATCCATTACGCTACGTGTACGCTAAAATTGAAATGGAACCAATCGTTCCATTTCAATTTTAGCGTACACGTCTATCATAAACTGAATAAATAGACCACGTTACCTTTGTAAATAAATAAAACGATTGCATATAACTTGTAGCAGGTAAGCATAAGTAGCACTGCGCGGTTAATTTTTTACAATACAATCAATATTTTGTTAAACTATTTATTGTTTCTTTAAGTAGCTTTTTTAGTTCTATTTGCTATTATAGCGTGTTTTTTAGTTATTTTTTTAAACTATAATTTATTGTATACACCATGTTGTTTATGCAAATAAATTTAGCTTTGTTCTGCATCAGGTGTTCCAAATATTGGATTTTTGTATCTCAATAAAAAATACTCATCAGGCTGAACAACTTTTGCTAAGGCGTCATTTTTATATTTCTTATAGTTTAGCTGAACCATTATGGATCTGCATCAGGTGTTCCAAATCTAGGATTTTTATACCTCAACAAAAAATACTCATCAAGTTGAACAACTTTTGCAAAGGCGTCAATTTTATATTTCTTATAGTTTAGCTGAACCATTATGATTCTGCATCACGTGTTCCAAATCTTGGATTTTTATACCTCAACAAAAAATACTCATCAGGCTGAACAAATTTTGCTAAGGCGTCATTTTTATATTTCTTATAGTTTAGCTGAACCATTATGATTCTGCATCACGTGTTCCAAATCTTAGATTTTTATACCTCAACAAAAATTGCTGATCAAGTTGAACAACATTTGCTAAGGTGTCAATTTTATATTTCTTATAGTTTAGCTGAACCATTATGGATCTGCATCAGGTGTTCCAAATATTGGATTTTTATACCTCAATAAAAAATACTCATCAGGCTGAACAACTTTTGCTAAGGCATCATTTTTATATTTCTTATAGTTTAGCTGAACCTTTATGGTTCTGCATCAGGGTGTTCCAAATCTTGGATTTTTATACGGAGATGGAAATTTCGTGTCAACGTTTTCAAATCGATGCCATTTTCGTAATTGACGTCTCTGAAAACCATAGAATCAACACCCATATTTATATTATGACATTTCAACCCCATCGCACCCCCACAGGAGTGCTCTTTTGTCACGTCGGTTATGTTAGATTATAAAATAGCTGTTGTTTTCGGAATCAGCGACCCGTTAAACCATAAAAACAATACCCATAACGATTTTCAGACGTTTGCACCTCATTTCACCCCTTTAAGGGTTGAATTTTGAAAAATCCTGAAACACGTGTTTACTCATTTATCTACTGAAGTGCTCATGTAAAGTTTCGTATAAAGTAGTCCAACTAATCTTGGTTCCCCATACAAACTTTGGACCCCCGTTTCACCCCCTTAGGGGTTGAATTTTCCAAATTCCCGTCTTAGTGAGCACCTACTTCCTAAAAGGAACCCCCTTGAAAAATTTGACACTCCTAGCACTTGTAGTTTCTGAGATTTCGTGATGAGTGAGTGATTTACTCTTTTATATATATAGATAGAAAACACTCAGACCAAGACAAACAGACGTGTTCATGCACACAAATGTTTGTCTTGTGCGGGAATCGAACCCGCGACCTCGGAGTCAAAGTGGCTATTGCTAACCATTCGACCACCGAGCTCGTCAACTCATTGTAAACATCTTTGCAGGGTGGAACGATATAAGGACGGACAGTACAGTGGACGCGATATTAGCGAAAGTCCCTGACCGGAACAAGAACTATTTGAAGAACGTCTGTGGACTCCCAATTAGCCCTTACTTCAGTGCCCTGAAAATGAGGTGGATGAAAGACAACGTGAAGGCTGTGAGGAAGGCTCACAGGGAGAAGAGGCTTCTGTTTGGAACTGTGGACACGTGGATTATATGGGTATGTAAATACTATTCTTTGTCCAATGGCCACTTTGACTCCGAGGTCGCGGGTTCGATATAGATCCAACGGGTAGAGGCCCCTTTGAGAAGTTATATGTAATGTTGTACGCCCGCCGTGACCCGCTCCAGGATATATCAATGGAACGATATATCCATTAGCAGGTCTCGGTGGGCGTTAAGACTATTGCGAATTGTGATGGAAAATAAATGGACTATGGATATGAGATCTGGGTGAACTAAATACCGGGCTATTACTGAAGAGGGACGGACGCCTGCCATAACTGCTTTTATTAGTAGTTATTTGTGACAGGCGGTGGCTTGCCACTCACTAGATGGGCCCCCGAAACCATTCTTATTATTATTATTATCATCAGAAACTTATTCCATCATTTCAGACTTTGACCGGTGGTCCTCAAGGAGGTCTTCATATAACCGACGTGACAAACGCCTCCAGAACACTCCTCATGAACTTAGAGACGTTGAATTGGGACCCAATGTTGTTGAGGTGAGTTGATAAATTAAACATACAATTTATATTATTAGAATCGATGCGTTAGGTAACAACTCAATGTTTTAGGTCCCCAATAGTGTTAGAAATTTTAAATCAGTGGTGCATTTGAGCTTCACTTGACTAGGCTTCTCTTTAGGCTGTTAATGCCTTATTTGTCATATTGCTAAGAGGGGAAGTCAAATTCCAAAAGCTTCTTACATAAATTCAGAGTCTTACCCCCGGGACTTCAATGGTCTTCATTGTTTGTTGCCTTTTTAGGAGGTTGCCATATTCTGTCGCGTTATTTTCACGAGCTCGGTGGTCGAATGGTTAGCAATGGCCACTTTGACTCCGAGGTCACGGGTTCGATTCCCGCACAAGACAAGTATTTGTGTGCATGAACATGTCTGTTTGTCTTGGTCTGGGTGTTTTTTATGTATTATATGTATGTATTTACAAAAGAAATGTATTTAAGTATAATATCAGTTATCTAGTACCCATAGTGCAAGCTTTGCGCTTAATTTGGGACTAAATGGCGCTGTGTAAATTGTCCAGAAAAAAAAAATTTAATCGAGGCGTTAGGTAGGTAACAGCTCAGTGTTAAGTCTCTAATAGTGTTAGATATTTAAAATCCGTGGTGCACGCAGTTGAGCTTCACTTGACTAGCCATCTCTTTAGGCTTTTAATGCCTTATTTGGGATATTGCTGTCTCTCACATAGCTAAGAGCGGAAGTCAAATTCGAACAGCTTCTTACTTCTACTAATTTCTTCTGATTAAATTCGTTGTGAGTTCCAAGGCAGCTGTAGTCTTACCCCCGGGACTGCAATGGACTTCATTGTTCGTTGCCATATTCTGTCGCGTTATTCCTGAACTACTTGCATAAAAGTAAGATACCCCAACTCGGTATTTATTTCATAAAATCCTTACAGACTGTAGATCTGCTCAAATCAAATCAAAATATCTTTGTTCCTTGGACTTTATAAAGCACTTATAAACATACAAATTAAATATAAGAACATGTATCTAAATCATTACTACTCTAAATCCGCAGAGCTTAGATTCACTTTTACCGCACTATCTTGAATGTGAAAGTGAATTTAAGTGCCTCATGCTCATACTCTAAAAAACTTTGCAAACCAAACTGCGAATTTTTTTAATATCTGTTTCAGGTTATTCGGTATTCATCGAGACAGTTTGCCCAGCATCAAAAGTAGTTCCGAAGTATACGGTGCAGTTAAGGATGGATCAATTTTGGATGGGATCAGTATATCTGGTGTAAGTATCCTCCCGGTGCAAAATGTATATTTCGCAAAATGTCCCCTGGTAACAAGACATCCTATTCTCGGAATGGGGCATTCTGAGAAAGGGATGTATTGATAGTAGTAGTTTCGTAGAATGTATGTTTCTCTTAATGTCACATTCGTATAATGTTCGTTGCTCAAAATGACCTTTACGGAAAATGATCACATGTAATGAGATAATAATAATAATAAGCAGTTATGGCAGGCGTCCGTCCCTCTTCTGTAATAGCCCGGTATTAAGTTCACCCAGATCTCATCTCCATAGCTCATTTATTTTCCATCACACTTCGCAATAGTCTCAACGCCTGCCGAGACCTGCTCATGGATATGTCGTTCCATTGACATATCCTGGACACGCCCGCCGTGACCCGCACGGCGGGCGTACAACATTACATCAAACTTCTCAAAGGGGCCTCTACGCATTGGATCCATATCCCCGCGCACGCCTATCAAATGACCGGGCTTGACCCGTGATTAAAAAGGAATTGATAATAATATTGTGAGCACTTAGACCGTCTTACACTTATTTTTATAAATCATATTCTTATTCATCTTTTTTAAACATACAGCCATTGCTACCCATTTGGGCTCCTAGAACGGCGCCTTTCTGAGAATATGTCTTTCCCTTAATCGAATAATATTATTTTCATCTTTTTTATACAAACAGCCATTGCTAGCCATTCGACCACCGGGCTTGTAGGACGTCCCCTTTTCGGAGAATATATCTTTCCCTTAATTGCGTAATATCATTTTCTCAAAATGTCCCTTTTGCAAAATGTTCCACCATGTAAGACTGATAGGCAGTGAACGATATTTAATCCTATGATTACACTTATTAATGTAAATAATGTCTAATACATCGAGGTGACATCGAGATAGCGAACTAAATCGCGAACGCGAGTTATCGCAGATAGGCATCTTCAGTATGTACAGTTACGTGCATAAATGCATATGGAATTTGTAATAGAAATAGATGGCGCCTGTCAAGTAATAGTGAAAATTATTTTAAACCTTACGGCTATGCATTTAAGGTTTATATTAATATTGATAGCTTACAATTGCGAGCTCGCGGTCTTTATGGTGATTGATCTTAGCAGCTTGCTCATACATATTGTGTATGGAAGGATCTGTCATAAAAAAAAAACATTTTTAGCTTCAAATGATCTTGTTTTTACGTAGATGAATTTTTGTTTCAAATTTAGTTCTTTTTTTTTATTTAATAATATGCTTCACAAAACTTTTACTGCGTGATAGTTTTATCAAACTTCAAATAGGTTTAACTTATAAGTAACAAAATGATGGTTGACTATTTTGCATAACATGGTCCAATTAAAAAGAAGTTAATTTTGTTATTTTGCGACTACAATTGAAGGGTACGGACAGGCACATAACAGGGAATGTCAATTTTTTTTATTTTTTCTATTTTCTATTGAAATTAAATCTTTATCTATGCGAATTTAATTTTCAATCACTAACTTTTTTTAAAAGTAAACAGATGGCGCCGAAAAGGCAAAGTAAAAGTTACTACATACGCTGATCTCAATGTAAATGGTAATACTTCTGAACTTTTAACTGTGTTTTTCTCAAAATCTATTCATTTGACAGTCTGTGATCTTTCCCTTCAATTGATCAATCTCCTTAAACTATATAATAGGCTATTTGACAATTTTCAAAAATTGTATAAATTATTTAACAATATTGTAAAATACACAAAACTGTAAAGATCTGCATACTATCATTCTAATATCTTCCGTCAGACTTATTTTAGGGTCGATCAAAGTTTGGCGGGAAAGTCCATTTTAAAAGTATGAAATTATTAAAAAAGAATATTTCCATTGGAGAAGCAATCAAAAATACTATAACTTTTATTATAATACTAATTAAATAATCGTAATACATAGCTGTCGTACAAATTTTTGATTTAATCCATACATAATACAAACCTGTGACGTCATAATCTAGTAGCCTGTTGTATGGAGCGTTGTTGAGTAAGTCCAAAATTGTGATTTTCAAATTAACATATCTCGTGAGATTTTTGTGCTATCAAAGTAATTGTTTCACGTGTGGTTTTATTATTGTGACGGCCTTACATATAAAATCTAAAAAAAAAATCGTTGGTCAAATATATGTTTGTAATAAAGTTATGGAGTTTTGCACGTGGCTGTACTTACCGTATAGGTTATCACTTGTACCTAATTCCGTCTACGGAACTAGGTGCGTATATTCCAACGTGCATTTTACGTGTTTTTTTTTTTATATCGATATGTTCTTTATCGTTTAATCCGTCTAGACGATTTATGATATGATAATGCATTGTTGATTATGAATGATAATGTTTATGTATTCTTTAGATATGTATCTTCGACATTCTATGTTTTAGCAACAAGGGAGAATTACCAAGCGTTCAGACGATTTTGCAATTCATATTATTGGAATCGATGTGTTAGGTAACAACTCAATGTTTTAGGTCCCCAATAGGGTTAGATACTCTAATTCCGTGGTGCACGGCAGTTAAGCTTCACTTGACTAGCCATCTCTTTAGGGTTTTAATGCCTTTTTAGCCACATTGCTAAGAGGGGTAGTCGAATTCCAAAAGCTTCCTACTCCTACTAGTTTCTTCTGATTAAATTCGTTGTGAGTTCCAAGGCAGCCGTAGTTGTACCCCCGGGACTGCAATGGACTTCACTGTTCATTGCCTTTTTTGGCGGTCGCCGCTGTTAATCCTGGCTACACAGGAGACACAGTGGTGGGAATGTGTGGTGGGCCCCCGTCCCGTTTGAGATCCTATGTCGGAAGCCAAGAGGGGGATTTTTATACTATGTCGGGTGGCAAGCAAGCATGCGGCCCGCCTGATGTGAAGCGGTTACCGTAGCCTTGTAAACGCTCGCAACATGAAATATAGCAGACGTGCTTCCAGTCTGCTAACGCAGCAACGCCTTCCTGGTGACCTCACTCACTCGCAGCAACACAACAATCATTTTCAGTATAGTACTGTGATATTTTGTCCAGTAGTAACTATTGCGCGAAATTGGTTGCAGTTCACATCAGGCGGGTCATATGCTTGTCTTCCACCCGATGTAGTATAAAACAATAACGTTTCTACAGTTTACTAATTGCCAATGTTATTAAATTAAAAAATAAAAAATTATCAGTATCGTAAAATACACAAAAGTAGAACGATCTGCGATCTTAAAGTTTTATTCACTTATGTCCGAAGTGTTTTATGGTCGATCAGTTTGGGTGGGAAAGTCCATTTTAAAAAGATGAAATTATTACCGTTCGAAAAACAATAAAATATATATAAACGCAATATTTAACATAGCTGTCGTACATATTTCTGCATACAAAATCTTTAATGCATACAAAACAGGACGGTATTACGTCATAACGTCTTTTATAAGAGTCATTTTGGAATAGTCAAAAATTGTGATTACCAAAGTAATCATATCTCGAGAAGTTTTTATGCTATCGAAGTAATTCTTTCACCTATAGTTATATTAAGGCGGAACCACATTTTTGTGGTGTGGTGTGTTGCAGAGCCTTGTATTGTGACGCTATGTGATCACATTTGTGTGGTGTGTTGTGGTCTGATCTGTCGCGATATTCATTCAGTTGGTATTTGAGCTTCCTAGTCTTCACGTTGGAAATATGTTTAGTTCTTCTGATTCTGATAGCGACATAGAACATGATACACATTTTTTATTGCTATGTGAATTGCTTAAACAGAAAAAAAAGCGACGTTATTGGGTTCACCCTATTAATAAAATTAGAGAAAGTAAAGGGGAATACCACAGTCTAGTAACTAAAGAATTAGCCGAAGATGAAGAAAGATTCCAGACATATTTTAAATTAAATAAAAGCCAGTTTGAGGAAATGCATCGCAATCACGCTCGTAAATGCTAGATTCATACTTTTGTGGTGTGTTGTGTCGCGTATTACCCCCACCTACGTATCTGGCGCAGACTGGGATCGACAGATCGAGAACACGCCACAAAGCGTCAGGACACAACACACGAGAAAAATGTGGATCTAGCCATAGAGAATGCATAGTTTGGATACGCATCAGATGACGTCATAACGCGTCACGACACACCACACCACAAAAATGTGGATCCGCCTTTATTGTGACATCCTTACATAAAAAAAATGGTTGTCTGGAAAGACGGTTTACGGACGATAATTTTACGTGATAACGTCATAAGAAAACATCGGCCGATGGAGTGGAAGAGAGATTGATGCGTCACAAGCCGATCGTGTTTCTCTATCGCTTGTTCCGCGTTCTCGCTTGCACGCTCGGCTCAGGCGTAACGTGACAATGAGTCATGCTTTTTCGTGCGTGCAGCTGGCGTTCATCGATTTATAAGACGTTATGACGTCAAAAACAATGTTCACGAGCCTGTTGTAATACTAGTGGAGAAAATAATTCAGTCAATCAGTGCTAATGCGATCGCGGGCGGCGCGGCGGGAGCGGGACGGGTGTAGTAGTTATCGGGAAAGTTCTTACATCCTTAGTACAATTAAAGGTGCTACATGAAGGTCGCGTTGCGTGTTAGACTAGGCCTGGATAATTAAGTTTAAGTTTGAGAAGAGATTTTGCGTCCCTTTGTGTGTTCTACCGATTGTACCATAGGGTGTGTTCAGAGGAGTTATTTGACATGATGCCTACGGCTTTCTACAGTTGCACCGCTCGCCATCGACAGGGAATTCATCCTGACACATTAGAGCCTAAGTGGTCGCGTACTGTGCGGTTCCAAAGAAGTTTTCTCCCGCGTACTGTAAAGCTGTGGAATGAACTGCCTGTCGATTTTTCTCAGGAGACTACAGCATGGGGTACTTCAAGAAGGGTGTGAAAAGGTTTTTACAGTGTCGGAAACGCGCAGGTGACGCCCTTGGTGTTACAGGCGTTCATAGGCTACGGTAACTGCTTTCCATCAGGCGGGCCGTATGCTTGTTTTCCACTTTAGTGGTATAAAAAAAAATTAGAATGCGCGAATTTCACGCGAGCAAAGCCGCGGGCAAAAGCTACTAAATGAATATATCCTCTTTAACAGATACTAGGCAACCAGCAAGCAGCGCTAGTGGGCCAGAACTGTTTGCAAGCCGGCCAAGCTAAGAACACATACAGAAGCGGCTGTTTCCTACTGTATAACACCGGGACGAGGAGAGTACAGTCTACCCATGGTCTACTTACAACGGTCGCTTACAAGCTCGGTCCTGATGCACCGCCTGTATACGCTTTGGAAGGTAATTACCTTGGTTTGATTCGTGGATTTGGGGGAGTATAGCCAGTATCTTTAGAGCCAAAGGCTACGGCACCTGCATGGGGTGCACCCTGAGCTATAAACTTGGTCTTGATGCACCGCCTGTATACGCTTTAGAAGGTAATTACTTTGGTTTGATTCGTGGATTTGGGGGTGTATGGCCACTGTTTTTAGAACCAAAGGCTACGGTACCTGTATGGGGTGCACCCTGAGCTTATAAACTTGGTCTTGATGCACCGCCTGTATACGCTCTGAAGGTATTTACCTTGGTTTTTATTTGTTTTAGTCTGATTTGGGGGTGTATGGCCACTGTGTTTAGAGGCTACGGCATCTGCATGTGGTGCACCCTGCTGATTTATTAGCAAACGAGGGGAGGTAAATAAATAAATATTTCTGGACAATTTACACAGCGCCATCTAGTCCCAAATTAAGCGCAAAGCTTGTACTATGGGTACTAGACAATTGATAAATGTACCTCAATGCATTTTTTTTTGTAAATACATATAAAACAACCAGACCAAGCCAAACAGACATGTTCATGCACACAAATGTTTGTCTTGTGCGGGGATCGAACCTGCGACCTCGGAGTCAAAGTAACCATTGCTAACCATTCAACCACCAGGCTCGTTAAATTTGAGGGTAAATGACCTTTGTCTTTAGAGCCAAAGGCTGTGGCACCACCGTGTGGTGGATCCTGCCGATTGGAAAGGGAGATGGGGCATAAGGAGCTGGTATCGAGGGTCGATATGCGTTTGAATACTGGTCATTACTTTAGACATTATTGTAGAGATTATAATAACCGCGGGAATTAAGAGCCAAATTACATTTTGACTGTGATTTTTGCGTAAAATGGCCAATTTTAGCGTTCTTGATCTCGGAAACAAAAATACATTAACAATGTTGATTTATTGAATAGTACAGAATAGCTATTGGCATAGTACGTAGCGACCTCGCTTTTTGTAAATTTTGCTTAACTTTTTAAACAAACCCAAAATTGCAGAGAAAGATTTTCATAAATTAATGTGTGCATTCACTATTTTGAGCTCCTGGATTGTACTACTGTTCCAAACAAATGAAATAAAAAAAATATAATGTTATTTGTTATATAGTCGTATAGTACATAGCGGCCTCGGAATTTTGAAATATCATTGATTTAATATAGAGAAAATCATTCTTTTAACCAAAAAAACTTCGAAAATCGCTTTAAGTAAACTGTTAATTTCTCGAATAAACGATAAAATTATGTAGCAAAATTTATACGAGAATAATTGTTACTTCATGATGAATAAACTTTGTAGCATGAATTTATTATCTTATTTCAATAAAAACGATAAATATAACTTCAAAATTTACGCGCGAGAGCTCGTCAGCGTGCAAATGTAATAGGGCTCTTAACGCGAATCCATCATGCGGATTCGACGCTGGTTGTCACGAACGCATTTCGTCATTAACGCAGTTTGTCATCGCCGATCTTATTTACGTAATGGGTGACTTTCGCGATTCGTCTGACAAGCAGTTTGTCACATATGCGATTGGTCATATACGCTATTCGTCACAGACGCGGTTCGTCGTAACTTTACCTATAAAGACGATTGTCAGATTACGAAAAAATACTGTTGTTGTAGAAAAAGTTGTTTCTTTAGTGTACCAAACTCGCCCCCAAGAGGGAATGTGTCAATTATGTAACATGTACAAATAGGATCGAAATTGGGTATGTGACAAATTGCGAGTGTGACGAGCGCAGTTGCGTATGTGACGACTTGCGTCTGTGGTGAACTGCGTAGGTGGCAAACAATAGCGTTTAAGACGAATCCCGATCTTTAATTATTATTATTTTTATATTACGTCGGGTGGCAGACAAGCAACGTACCGCCATCTCCGCTTCCAACAACCACCCTCAAGGGAATTGTTATTTGGCTGCGGTATTCTGTGACGTGGAGGTACATTCCCCAGTCGGGTAGGTTACAATTACGCTCCCTACCTCTCTTTTCGCCAGAGCTTCGTTTGTCAGCAGCAGTTTGTCCGCGTGCAGGTGAAGTTGGCTGTGGTTCAAATATTTTGATGAACCACTACACCCCAAACCTTATACCCGTTTTTGGCGAACGGCGTAATGTGACATAATGCGTAAGTGGCGAGATGAGTTTGTGACAACAAGCGACCAATCCGATCATGCATGTAAGGTATTTTTACATACCTTCATTAATGCCTGATGTTTCGACCAGGTTGCACCAGCCGTGTTCCCAGGCACAATAATAAAGGTATGTAAAAATACCTTACATGCATGATCGCGTTAATTCCAGTGGTTATTATAATTTTAATCATGTAACGCGAAAGTTAAAACATTATTTTAGTTAAGTATCTCTCTTAATTCACGGGTCAAGCCCGGTCATTTGATAGGCGTGCACGGCGCACGCCTATCAAATGACCGGGCTTGATATGGGTCCAACGCGCAGAGGCCCCTTTGAGAAATTTGATGTAATGTTGTACGCCAGTCGTGAACCGCTCCAGGAACGACATACCCATGAGCAGGTCTCGACTGGCGTTGAGACTATTGCGAAGTGTGATGGAAAATAAATGGGCTATGGAGATGAGATCTGGGTGAACTTAATACCGGGCTATTACAGAAGAGGGACGGACAAGTATTATATATTAGTTAAGTTATTATTATAAATTTAGTCTAACATAGGTTTAAGATATTACTAAATACGATGGATCTAATGTGTGTACAAATAAATGATTATTATTTAATGGATGGTATAATGTATTCTCCTCCGCCAACCCGTAGTTGAGCTGCGTGGTGGAGTATGCTTTAGATCCCTCCTATTGAGGGGAGGTCCGTACCCCAGCAGTGAGATGAATAAAGGCTGACGACTTTTTGTGCTGTTGTATAGCAGTGTGTATATATACAGGGAGCTTTCGAGTTATCTGATATTCATATGCCGATTTTAATGGTAAATGAAATTTGTGCCCCAAGTGTTATTTTTTTTCTCTTAGGAAATAAAATCGCATCATGAAAAGATTAGTTTACTTTGTATGAACCATCCCTGTGATAATAACACTGCGTCGCAGTCTAGACATTTTAAAGAAAATATGCAATTGGGACGACGCTACCTACGTACAGCTGTTATAGTTATTATCGACATCATCTGATAGCGCGGAATGTGTTATGCTCTATGAAACCAGTTCATTGACTTCGTTATTTATGTTTTCAAACTTTATTAATGATATTGGGACACCATATTTCTTCACTAACGTAACAAGTAGGCTTATACTATCTCCCATTTAAATCCTGGCTAATACGAAAAAAGCACAAGAGGCACACAAGCGTATTGTGTGCCTCTTTTACAACACTTAAAATCGGTTCATTTTTTTTTATTTAATCCCAGGTTCCATAGCAGTGGCGGGAGGTGCCATGAAGTTCCTCAGGGACAACTTGAAGTTGATAAAGGACGTCGCAGTGGACACGGAGCAGTTAGGAGGGCAGGTGTTCTCAACCGGAGACGTTTATTTTGTACCGGCCTTTAGTGGACTGTATGCGCCGTATTGGAGGAAGGATGCTAGAGGGTACGTGTGTTTTACTATGGTGCAATTTGAGCATTCAGCGCATTTTTGAAGTTAGTAGTGAATAGTTGGGGGACAGGTGTTTTCAACTGGGGACGTGTATTTTGTACCGGCCTTTAATGAACTGTATACATATACTGAAAATCAGTGTTTTGCTCTCTGAGCAAGTCCAACACTGAGTTGTTGCCCGTTTGTATCACTGCAACACACGCTGAACAACGGAGCGGGGGATGGGGCTTCGGTTAATTTGTGAGCTCTAATATATATAAGTTCTGTTTTATTATTAGAAGTATTTTAAGTTTCTGTATTTTGTGTGTTTCAGTGTGCAAATAAAAATGTTATCTATCTATCTATCTATCTATACTGGCGGCCGCCCGCGACTTAGTACGCGTGGAGTTAGTTATTTACACATAATTTTTAATTATATTCGAAAAAACTAAATACCTAATGAAAGGAAAAATAAAAGAAAAAAAACAATCAATATCTAGACGAATTTTTAGAATCAATGAAGTCGATGGATATTATTTTTTCAAAACCTCTGTAAAACCTAAAATACTTTTTGTTGTTATAATAAAACATCCCTCCTTATAATAGTAAGTATGTAGTTGTTTTCAATTATTCTTATACTTAAATACCATTTAAAATCCTTCTGCCATAATTACTTTAACTTAAATAACATTGGACTTTCATAAGAAATTCCAACCCCCGTTTTAACCCCAAAAAGGAGTTGATTTCTAAAGATACATTATTAATACACCTCCACACTATTTATAGAGCATACATTTTAAATTTCAAGTCTCTTGCTTCAAAAACATAGGACTTTCATACAAACTTCCAACTCCCGTTTTACCCCTTAGAGGTGGAGTTTCGTAAAATGAGTTCTTAGCGGATGTCTACACCCTATAAGGAACGTACCTGCCAAATTTCAAGTTTGTAGGTGTTACAGTTTCTGATATTTCGTGATTAATCAGCGAGTGGTATTTCGCTTTTATATATATAGATTTTATGTTTACACGTATGTAAATTTCAATTTATATATGTATGTATGTTTTTATATATGTTTTATGTAGCTATATGTCTATCTATAGTTAAGGGTCAGGTGCTCTTAACTGGGGACGTGTATTTTGTACCGGCCTTTTGAGGACTGTATGCGCTGTATTATGTACAAAATTCTATAATAGAAACACATATTAAAATCTTAATGTCGATATGAATACTTGACAATTTTTAACGTGATAACGTCTTATCAATGAACGCCAGCTGCATGCACGAAAAAGCAGGACTCATTGTCACGTTCCGCATGAGCCGAGCGTGCAAGCGAGAGCGCAGCACAAACGATAGATCGGCCTAAGCGTTCGGCTTGTGACCAAGCTATCCCTCTTCCACTCCATCGGCCGATGTTTTCTTATGACGTTATCACGTAAAATTATCGTCCGTAAACCGACTTTACAGACAACCATTTTTTTTTATTTTGTTCCAGTATTATCTGCGGGTTGACAGCGTTCACCACGAAGAATCACATTATCCGCGCTGGTTTAGAGGCGGTGTGTTTCCAAACAAGGTAAAATTATTTTACCTTACAATTTCGGATCCTTCAAGCGAAGCGTGTAAAAGTATTTTTAAACTTTATTGACTACAAATTATATACTAGGCCGGATTCTAGCCCACGGGGCCGAAATCGAGGTTCAGTGGAGCGAGTACATTCGCTAATTGTATGTTTTCCGTTGATTTCAATGGAAAATGTATTTGATGATTATTCCTCAAGGAAATTATAGATTTCAATTTTTGACGTGACAACGTCTTATAAATTGGTTAGCCGGGTGACACTTCAAGAAACTGGCTCACGTTATGCGCTTACAATGAGAGCGAGTGAAAGGCACGCGTCCCTTCTAAGAGCGAGAGAGACAGACATAAAAAGTGAAAGGCATGCGTCCCTTCCACTCGAAAACATTTTACCACTCAAAGTCGTTGTCACGTAAAACTTTCGCCCGTATACCGACTTTACAGGCAACCAATTTTTTTTGACATAAACCTCAAGCATGTGGAGGTCTTTAATCGTGATTTGTTTCATGAAAATCGGTTCAGTGGTTTTGGAGTCTATTCGTTTCCAAGAATGAATATTCGGCGTATATATACCGTTTTTTTTTTTTTTTTTTTTAATAAAGCCAATCGCAATATGCGCACGCTCAACGGTGTAAGATGCCGCTGAGCATGCGCAGATCGGCTTACTTTGTAAATAGCGCACACCCCTGTCGTGGACAAGGCACTTATATATCTATTATTAATAATGATTTATCTATTTTACAATTTTAACTACCTTATAACCTATATACATATTAAGCTATATTAAAGTATCATGATGCAATAGCATAAAATTAATCAAGGCATACAGTAACTTATAAAATATAAATGGTGCAATAGCAATATTAAATAAAATTGTCAATAAAACATATCACAAATTTTTTATTAAAACTTTAAAATTAAATGTCCACGTTTTGGACGCCGACGAGTTTGAGGCGATGGCTTGGTCAATTTTACATCTAGTTAGTGTCAATCCATCCACAGCTGTCCTCGGCAGACACTTAACTCAATGACCCCACCTAGCCACCGCGATCGAGGCGCCTACCGGAAAATATAGGCGCCCAAGTCAACATTGGTCCTAGGTGGGGCCATTTTGCTTGTTCCGCCTGATGACAGCCGAGGCTAGATTGACACAGTAGTCAATATACTTAAATCTACTTTTTCCAGCCATCACCTCGGACACGTTCGCTTCAGTGACCCGCATTCCCAAACGCTGCTCCAATTCCCATCTTTGTTTGGAGAATGCGGGACATTGAAACAAAATGTGCTGCACTGTCTGACCCTCGCCAGCTTCACAGAAACACGATGGATCGTCCGCGCACTTGAACCTGTACAAGTACGCGGCAAACCCACCGTGTCCCGATAAGACTTGCGTGGTGATGCCAGACGGAGCCATTTTGCCCACGATACTGTACGCGGCAGACGCACTCGGGAAAAACAGCTTCGTCGTTGAAGCTGTAGTTCCCGAGCGGTATCTCCTATCCCATTCGTCAATGGTCGCCTTACGGATCATACCCTTGACGAATGAGACAGGGCAGCGGTCGTAGTCGGGCTTCTTCTTCAACCTCAAGGCCGCACTCTTGGCGAGTTCATCGGCTCGTTCATTCCCCTCAAGACCCACATGCGCCTTAATCCAGAACATCGAGACGCTCTTACCCTGCGCTTTGCACAGTTTAAGAGCGTCCCGCGTCTGTACCGCAAGTATATATACCGTTCGCTGAGCGCGCTTCACTCAATATGGGTGCAAAAGTCGGACTTAACGCTAAAAGCAACGAAGATGACAAACAAGCATACGGCCCGCCTGATGGAAAGCAGTTACCGTAGCCTATGGACGCCTGTAACACCAGAAGCATCACATGCGCGTTGCCGACCCTGTAAAAACCTCTTTACGCCCTTTTTGAATAACCCCATGCTGTAGTCTCCTGGGAAAACCTCAACAGGCAGTTCATTCCACAGCTTGATAGTACGTGGAAGAAAATTTCTCTGGAACCGCACAGTACGTGTCCACTTCGGTTCTAATTTTTTCTTTGAACAAGCACAAAAGCAGTTTTAAGTAATCCCTATTATAATCCTAGCAATATTATAAATGAGTTGGTTTGTTACGCTTTCACTCCGAAACTACTCAACCGATCATCATGAAACTTTGTACACGTATTCTCAAAGGTATTAAGATGTACATAGGATACTTTTTATAAAAAAAAAGTTAACATAGGCGAAGCCGCTGGTGGCAGGTAGTAAAATATAATACTACGACTGTTGAAATTGTATTTATAATTACTGCACGAAATAAAATAAACTAGACAACTGATAATCATTTTTGGGGTGTAAGTGGTTCATCTTTGAACCAAAGCCAACTTCACCTGCACGCGGTGCACCCTGCTGACTGACAAATGAAGCTCAGGCGAAAAGAGAGGTAGGGAGCGTAATTGTAAGCTACCCGACTAGGGAATATATCTCCACATCGCAGAATACCGCAGCCAAATAACAATTCCCTTGAGGGTTGTTGTGTTCCTGCGAGTGGGTGAGGTCACCGAAAGGAAGGAGATGCTGCGTTGGCAGCGGGGGTGCGGTGCGCGAGCGATATTTAATGTTGCGAGCGTTAATATGGCTACGGTAGCCGCTTCACATCAGGCGGGCCGTATGCTTGTCTTCCACCCAACGTAGTATAAAAAAAAACATACTTAAATACATTTTTTTTTTTGTAAATACATACTTATGATACATAGAAAACACCCAGACGAAGACAAACAGACATGTTCATGCACACAAATGTTTGTCCTGTGTGGTAATCGAACCCACGAGCGTTGGTGTCGAAGCCGCTTCATTGACCGCTACGCCACCGAGCTCGTCATATAATAAAAATACCTCAATAATGTCGACAACGACATGTTACCACGTTTGGTACAAATGTTATTTTCAGAGACATATTAGAAGCAATGCACAAAGACTGCGGCATGCCGCTGCAGAAACTACACGTGGACGGCCTGATGACCGCAAACAACTTGCTGATGCAGCTACAGGCTGATTTGATCGGGCTGCCAGTCTGTAAGTACATACATCTATCTATATAATATATAAATATAAAATCCTCGTGTCACGGTGTTTGCAATTAAACTCCTCCGAAATGTCTCGACCGATTTTCGTGAAATTTTGTGTGCATATCCGTTAGGTCTGCGAATCGGACATCTATTTTTCATCCCCCTGAATGTTAAGGGTGGTCCACCTCAAAATTTTTATTTTTATTTTTTAAACAAAATTTTTTGTTTTTATTTTTATACTAGCGGCCCGCCCACGCTTCGCTGTGTTTCAATCTTCCCGTTCCCATCCCATTCCTGTGGATTTTCCATACATCCTGATATATGAATAGCTATTAAGCTGTTGGGGGTGACGACAAATCCAACAATTCAAAGATCATAAAAATCAGTTCAGATGTTTTTGAGTTATGTATACCTTTATTTTATATACATATAGATTTGGCACACATTTAGAACATGATATGACATATGAAATACTTTTTTCCTGGTAATGTGTAGTACGCGGAGCGAAGTCGCAGCCAGAAGCTAATCCTGTATTTTATCTACAAAGGTAGAAACAGAATAAGTTGGAAAATAACACTTATTTTGTTATTCAAAATCACTGTTATTTTAACACTAATACGAAATAATAATGAAAATTATTTTGTAATAAATTTTGCAATCAGAATTCTGTTTTACGCAAATATGCGACCGCCCTAAGTACCGTACTTAGCGGCAAAGGTAATTTTATTTAAGTGATTGTTATTAGACTCTCATTGTAGCCAATTTATGCCATGATAGCTGGGTGTCAATGTACCCAGGTGCTAAATACCTCCACGCTTCGAGTTTTTATACTCCATTTATAATATCAGTTTGATCGGTTATCATAATACCTGCCTATTTATGTAAATAGGAATAATAACGTAACAGAAAAATAACGTAATACATGTGTATTACGTTATTTTTCTGTACCGTGAGTTTGATATTTTGATACAACATCGAGTTTATGATACCTCGTACTTCTTCGATGGTTTATTACCTCGAAGGGTCAATCTTCGAGTTTTATAACCTCGATGGGAATTTTTGATCGATACATTGCTGCCTTCTGAGTGTTTAGTGCGGGTTTTTTAGCCACATTCGAACATGTTGTGTTAATGTTTGCAAGCCGACCAAATTGAGGAAAAGTTTCATATTATGAATTTACCAGACGCTTGTTACATATCCAAATTAGCCGGGTTGCTCACTTCAAAATGTAAACCACCTAAATTTGATATGAAACACGCGTCTTATAAATTCACAATATGAGAGTTCTTATTTATTTGTTCGGTTTGTTTACGTTGACATAATTGAACGCTAACAAAAAACTTGTAGTAAGCAGCTCTGAGTTTTAATATCAAAATGAGGTGGCGTGTGACAAGTGTGATTTTATTTATCTTTGACTAGATGACCCGGTGAACTTTGTTTCACCTACATCTATCTACTTAATAAATATATACGATCTAAGATCTGTGTCTCTTTAAGAAGATCCTACCCTGTGTGCCCGAACCTGGAGGATGTGCCATTGCAATACATACATTAACCTAACTTGCCGCTTTCCATAAAATTTTACAAAACCAGCTTAAAGTTTGGCAGCAGTTTGCTGGCCATGTCCGAGAATTCCTGACGCGGTCCTTCTACGAAACCTCGCGTATACTGTGCAGCATATTCAACTCCATGAAAGACAACACCTGTACGTGTCGCTCAAGTATCGGCGATCCTTTACTAACTTATTAAATGGTCTAATCTTGGATTTATAGATTTGTCCTTTCAACTCGGCGGAATTTTGGAGTCACAGATGACACACCAATATCATCCTATTGTCGTGTTAGTTTAAACTAAGTGGCTTGAAGTAACCATACTTCAAGCCATTTAGTCCAAGCTACTGAAATCTCGCACATAGCACGGAGGACGGATGACCGATGGGGTCGAAAAGTTCTCGAGTGGACACCACGTACCGGCAAGCGCAGCGTAGGACGTCCACCCACAAGGTGGACAGACGACCTCATTAAGACTGTGGGATCGCGCTGGATGCAAGCCGCTTCCAACCGGTCTTATTGGAGATCTAGAGGGGAGGCCTATGTCCAGCAGTGGACTTTCAATGGCTGAGATGATGATGATGATGATGACTGAAATCTCGCAGTCGATGCTATCCGATGATCGAAGAACAGGGGCCCTACCGCCGAAGCTGAAGCCGATTACCATCGGTTTTTTGATTCCAAAAACTCGCCTTAGGTTAAAGTTATTGACAAACATCTTCAGCTTAGTCTGTAGAGCTCTAGGGTTTCTATCAGCTGAGCTAAACATAATTAGCAACAATCTAAGCAGTAGTTTCATTTTCTCATCCAAAAATTCATCAAGAAAACATCAAGAAATTTAACATTTTGTTTAAAATTTCGTTCAGGAAAATTACCTCCGACTTTGCCGTGCTTCCAACAACTAACATTATCATTTCAAATCATTTAAAATAATTAATTGATAATGTTAGTTGTTTCCAACAACTGCACGGCAAAGTTAGAGAAAATTTTCCTGAACTAAATTTTAAAGAAATGGTAAATTTCACAAGTGTGTTTTTTTTTTCACATTTCACGAGTTCGATTCCCGGTTGAGGCAGGCGATTTTAAAAAAATCTATGAATGCAGTTCTACTTATTATTAAAAATAAAATGATGTCTTCTTTCAGTAAAATATTCTATCTTCAGCATTTCATATACTTTCCCTCCATGTGGCTTGGCCGTGGGACGCCCTGTATATATAAATGAATCCCCTGTATATATAAATAAATCACGCGTAAACGGCTAGACCGATTTCGCTATTTTTTTTTGTGTTGTATTTGTTATAAGTAAGAGGGGGGGGGGGGGGATCAGGCGGATGCTTATGCGTATCGACACATACGATGCACCACCCTGATGTGATACATACGCATACGATGCATCACATCACGCTCGTATGCTTGTTTGCCACCTGATCTATTATTACAAAAAAAGGTGAAAAATTCCAATGTGATTTTGAAATGTTCAAAGTGATACTTCGAAAATATTTCGAAATGATCACGAAATGGTAGAAAAAAAAGTTTTTTTTGAAGTGTAATGTCTTATAAATTGATGTTTGTCACGTTCCGCCTGAACCGAGCATGCAAGCGAGAACGTTCGGCTTAAGACGCATCTATCTCTCTTCCACTCCATCGGCCGATGTTTTCTTATGACGTTATCACGTAAAATTATCGTCCGTAAACCGACTTTCCAGACGACATTTTTTTTGATTGCAGTGCGAGCACAAAACACGTGGGACATGTCCGCGCTGGGCGTGGCCGTGGTGGCGGGCATGTCCGTGGGCGCGTGGAGCTGCGAGCGGTGGAGGGCGCAGCCCACGCCCACTGACACCTTCCTGCCCACCACCACCGACGATGGTAATTAACATTTTTACATATCTATATTATAAGTATTTTTAAAAATGGAAAAAATATTATTATATTAATGGTTTATTTATGTCGAGCTCCTCCGTGCTTCGAAGGGCACGTTAAGCAGTCGATCCCGGCTGTTGTCATTAGATGACAGTCATTAAGTCAGTGGTCTTGAAACCATTGGTCTACACAAACCCGCAGTGGAGCAGTGTGGTGGAGTATGCTCTAAACACCTTCGATAGAGGGGAGACCCGTATCCCAGCAGTGGGATGATTATGGGTTTATATTGACCGACTCACACTTGGCCGGTTTTTTTCCGCATAAGTTCTTTAATATTTATTTTTATTTATTTTATTCACAGAACAATATTACAATTACTATTGTATTATAACAATTATTGTATTCGAATTTTAATTTATAATTTAAATTTTCAATATTGGGACGGGGGCGCACCACACATTCCCACCACTGTGTCTTCTGTGTAGCCAGGATTAACAGATGCGACCGCCAAAAAAGACAATGAACAATGAAGTCCATTGCAGTCCCGGGGGTACAACTACGGCTGCCTTGGAACTTGGAATCTTGCAACCTTGGAACTCACAACGAATTTAATCAGAAGAAATTAGTAGGAGTAAGAAGCTTTTGGAATTTGACTTCCCCTCTTAGCAATGTGAGAGACAGCAATATGGCAAATAAGGCATTAAAAAACTTTCAATAATTAAATATGTCACAAATTACAAAATAAGTCACCATAGCTACTATTTGCAATACTCTGCATTGCCCAGACTATTCCTCAGACAGAACTGCACATTTTCAGGATATCGACGAGCTCGGTGGTCGAATGGTTAGCAATGGCCACTTTGACTCTGAGGTCGCGGGTTCGATTCCCGCACAAGACAAACATTTGTGTGCATGAACATGTCTGTTTGTCTTGGTCTGGGTGTTTTCTATGTATTATAAGTATGTATTACACAAAAAAAATGAATTTAAGTACATTTATCAGTTGTCTAGTACCCATAACATAAGATTTGCGCTTAATTTGGGACTAGATGGCGCTGTGTAAATTGTCCAGAAATATATTTTTTATTTTTTATTATTATTATATAAGTATATCTAATTGTTTCAGATCGCGACGCGAGATACACAAAATGGAAAATGGCTGTGCAACGCTCCCTCGGCTGGGCGGCAACTAAAAAATCAATCACAATGACAGGTCAGGCAAAACGAACTAGCATGGTATCGCTTACCACCCAAAACAATGATGGCTCTCCCTCTCCAGTGTACGAACAGCCTAATTTCGCTCTCGATGAACGTAGGCGGAACTCTATACTAGAGGCCCTAGACTTCGTAGAATATAGACGGCATTCAATCATAGACAACATGGACAATCACGACGAACACAATGCGTACGACGATTTATTAAAATACGCGGGTAGAAAATTCTCTATCATCACACCATTCAAATTAAGAACTCCCGAACGCACCATACTCGACGACGCAGAGTATTTTATGAATAAAAAAGAATGTGACTATGATATGTGCCAGTGTTGCCCTGCAGAAATAAAGGTTCATACTAATTGGGAGTGCATAGAGCAAATCATAGAGCACGACCCAGAGATAATATTTGATAGCGATAATAATGCTATAGTCGTTGAACCTATAAGTGAATCGAATAGTTTTGAATACGTAGGAAACGGTGATATAATAAAAGAAAGTATAAATTTGGATAAAATTACATTTTCCAAAAAAATATCTGAGCAACTATTGACTCCGTAAAATATTACAAGTTGTATTTAAATGTTATTATTTATAGGTGTTAAAAATCCCCTAGGTTGCTGTTGCAAACAATTTTCGTAAGCAGTTACGATGGAGGACTTTTTCTTCTTTCGAAACCGGTCGAGAACTTTTTGTCTTTAAATATATAAAACGACAGCAAAATTTAAATTTGACGGAAAAAGAAAACCATCATTTACAGATGCCACTTAATGTATAAATACTATCTTCACTCAGTCCGTCTAATCATTTTATTTTTCATAAATTTCTTTAAATGCTCTGACAACGAAAGTGTAGGATTTGTTTCTAATGTACGCATGTACAAAGAGAATGGTGATCTCTTTCTTTTGTAAAAATAAACAATATTTAGATGAGTAACAAACTAAGTTACACAGAGATTTTTATGTTTTTACAATCTTATTACAATCGTCCTGACAGAAAACACGCAGGTTGCATCTGTAAATCATTTTACAAATGTAGCAAAATGTTCTCCATTTCAACTGGTTACGAATCGCGGTTGCGATGGCGGACAAAGAGGATTAAACTATATTCCGCTCGACTATAAAAGGCATTAGGTTTAATTATTGAATTATGAATTAATTATGAGTACTTAGGAGTTCTACTTATTGAGACTTTTGATAAACACGGTATGTGATGAGTGTTTAAAGAATGAAAGTAGATTATTTCTGGGAAATTAACCTTTTCGATGCTACGTCAAATAAAAACCACGCCGGGGTAGATGAACCTTCATCTGTGCCAGCCACCCTGTTAAACGACGAGGTCGGCACTACCGGGGTCGATGAAACAATTTTTCCCAACCGTGTTGTGACGACCTGGGTGGATGGTAGCGACCCTGTAAAAATGGCGTTGGCAAGAGAATTAAGTAAAGTATATTGATAGTCGAAATTATGGTGTGGATTCATTTACAAAAGTCCATAGGTATATAGCAAGAAAAGTAATTCGTTCACATAAAACATAACACATTATATAAAATAACTATTAAATTGTGTTGGTAACCGATAAACGAGTGATAATTTGGGAACAGCTGGACTGGATAGTTACTCAAAATTAGAAAGAAAAAAATGTGATGTTTTTCTACGATTCTTAAGTTTAAGGGGCAAGCAGTATGTTCTACTTACGTTACGGCCGAAGCTATTCAAGCCATTTGTCCTTTCAATGGACTTTTCTAAAAGACGGAATAAATCGTGGGCTTGATGTAGAAGAAATTTATTAAATTCAAACCAAATTATTCAATACATACCGTGTCTATTAATATGACCTCTATTCTCAAAAGTGGCGTGGGCTTATTTTTTAGAAGACTGCATAGCTTTGTTACTTATAAAATATCTTGGCTCAATTTTTTTAGGTATAAAATGGTAGTTTTGGTAGAAAATCACGGTAGTTACCAATCGAATTATTTATATCGAATTATGTGATTTTTATTGTTTCCCGGAAACTGAAAGGAAGGGAATAACTTTTTTTTTATTATTAGTTATAATCTCGTTTATATATTTTAAGTCTTATTCAATACATTTTTTAATATATACTTAATATAAAAAAATACATTAAAAATATATAAAACAGAATCCCCCCGATAGCGAGAATAAAATCCAAACTTGTGGTGGTTAAGGTCACAAAGACAGAAAACTCCTCACAATACGTGCAAAGGAGGACATCTTTCTGTATCTGGCCCCTGATCCAGCTCCCCAACGCGAGCTTCTTTAGATATTGGTCGAAGCTCTTGGCGATTAAGCCATTGACCGTCACAACTATCGGAACAATCACTGTTGAATCGACGTTATATTAGTTATAATATTATTATGTTTGTTGTATTTCGTTTCATTACTAACATTATTATTAAGACATTTATTAACAGGTCTGCAATAAAAGTATTATGTTTTTATTGGGTCTTATTTTCTCCTTACCTAGCATGTTATTATTTGCTATCATTCGAATGGGTTATAATTTCTGGCCCGGCTGGTTTTCATATTATACATTTATTTGTATTTTTTAAATGGTAACATTATTATTTAAAATTTTATAACTTCCGAGTTGCATGTTGGAGTATACCAATCGAAGCTGTTTATATAACTAGTTATGTCCGCGACTTCGCTCACAGAGGTGTTCCTATAACCTGGGGGTAGACTTGTTTAAATATTGATAGCAATAGTTAGGCAGTATACCACCTAAAGATAATACCTTTCGATTCAATAAGCTCGTTATTTTATTTGCTGCTAATACATATATAAAAATAATTATACAGTTATCAATGTCTCAAATAGGCTTACTTTACAATGTTCTAAAATCTTAAATAATGTTTATCAGTATCATAAAATACACAAAACAAGACCAAACCTCAGGCTTGTTTTTATGGTCGATCAAACATTGGCGGGAAAGTCCATTTCAAAAGGATTAAATTATAAAATAAAAATTAGCATTGGAAAAGCAATAAAAATCCTATAAATTTTGTTAAGGCACTAGCCACACAAACGCAATATTTAACATAGTTGTCGTACAAATTTCTGATTTAATACATACAAAATAGGACGGTTTGACGTCATAACGTATGCCGCCTGTTGTATGGAGCCTTTTCGGGGAAGTTCAAAATTGTGATTTACATGTTATCATATCTCGAGAAGTTTTATGCTATCCAAGTATTTCTTTCACCTATTATGAGTTATTATGATGTCCTTACATAACAAATCGAAAAAAAAATGTCAAGTAGCTTTTTCTTATAGGTTTCAGCGTCTTAAATCACGTTTGAGTCTGTAAAAGCCTGTCAAATAAAGCTATTAATAAAATGACGAGCATCTAAAATCGAATGTATAGTCCAAGCAATAAGGGTGGTGCTGGAGGATTTACCTATTAATAAAACACTACCTATGAATAACGCGAATCGGATAACTGCTTCGTGAAAAGGACATGAACTGACAGACAAACGAAGAGTTTTAAATTTTATAATATTATATTATTGGGACACTTCACATACGAGTGAAAAAGTATGTATAGTGAAAAAGTAGAATATTCTATTCTACTATAGTATATTCTACTATAGTAGAATAGAATATTCTACTATTATCTAATCTATTATCTAATATCGCTGATGCCCGAAATTAAGTTTTTGGAAAATGTGGGATCAAGGCCTACCTAGGCGGTGGAGATATATATATTTTAAGGTTTAGTATTATACTGTTTAGCTCCGCTCTGAGGTATTTTTTGCAACAATCGAGTATTGTAATTAAGAGCACTATCTGTTCTGGTTCTTTCTACAAAGAGTTAACCATAAACATGAGTATGCGCATGCATGGGTTTCGCTGACTTGTGGATAAAGATTTGGCGCAGATGGCTACATTTTTGCAATTGGTATTGCTAGTGTCTTACTGTGGTATTGCGTGACGAAGGCACAACGGCACAAAAAAGGTACTAACACATTCGTACACTGTATTTTGAAACCAGACAAATCTGGTATCAAAAAACGGCACTCATGTTTTAATACCATCTTTTATGTCATTTTAACTATTTGGTTAATGAATGTTTTGTCACCGTTATCCTTCATGCTTGAGAAGTATTATTTGAAGTGAGAACGTGAAAAAACATTGTTAATCTAAAAACTGGTTTAAATAAGATGTTGAACAGTAGCTTAACCATTGTGATCTTACTATAAAAAGTAAAACCACAATGGTTCATGGTTCATCCGTTTATTTTGGTTAACTTGTTTAAAACCATTTTGATGTTGCGAAATGTGTTTAGATAAGTTGAAAGTATGAATGAATCAACGGCTGAATAAATAATTGTTGTGAAATGGACCGCAACCCATAGCGCAAATAGTATTTTTTAAGTAGCCTGTTTAGACTTGTCATTAAATTAAAATGTTTAAAATAATAAAAATTACAATATCTTGGCTAAGAGTTTCTTATTTTTCTAATATAAATAAACGAAAATAAGTATTACGTTTTTTTCTTCTTATTTTGATGTATTTTAATTAGAATTATTATTTTTAATTGCCGGTACATCTTTTCATTCACCATCATTCTTTCTTTTTCATTCGTTCATAACGGGATTTGATTATATGTTTTATTTTTTATATTTTGTTATGAAGTGCTCCTATTTTGAACTACAATGATGCTAAAAGCTAAAGATAAGTCTTATTTTATTCAGTTGTTTTAGTATACGTACGCACTTTTGGCCAGAAAAATGAGAAACCGTTTTTATGGCAACATTGTAGATTTCATTATTTCTGGCTATTAGATGAATTTTCAAAAGTTTTCATGTTTTTTTAATTTTTTTTTTGTTTCATTCTTTACAGACGAAAGGTTCAGGCTCCTTGCATCACTACCAGCAACATTATACATTATTGGTAGCTTTACTATGCTAGTCGTGTCAAATATACTTAAAGATAGTTGATAAGGGAGTTGTTATTGTATTTTGTAGTAAATATGTTATATTTTCAATCAAAGAAAAAATATTTTTAATAGATAACTCAATTGGATTAACATTAAAAGAATTTAAAACTTATTGTCATATGTATAGAATCGTAATTCCATTCCACGTTCCACTATAGTACTCCTTTGCGCAATATACGTCCTGGTGCATTCTGACTGTATCACCCAAACCAGATGTCACGAGAAGCTTAGGTCCGTCGCTCACATGAGCAAGAGTCGAGGTAGCGTAGAGGCGCAGCGCGGACGCGGTAGCAGCGCACCGCATGTATATTTTCATTATAAATGTATGGCACTGCACTCATCTAATAATGTCGCGGCACGGGCTCTGCGGGGTCGAGGTGGGTACGAGGCATAGGCCGCCCCCGCCTATGCTACCTCGACTTACTGGTGAATGAAGCGCCTTAAAAACGTTAAAGATGAACCACCACAGAAAACTAAAAATGTAGTAGCAGTTTTTCCTTTTTACGATAATCGCCCTTTTAGATTAGACGTTTGTAGCTCATACAATAAAAAAACTTAATATGTCGAAAACACTGTCTGTGACACTTAAGCATTTTTTTTTGCCTGGTGGGTGCGCCGGCCCTTAATTTACTTAATATATTACTCTTTAAGTTTGTCTTGCTATATAAATAGAAAAGTTTGTTTAATAATACGAATAATTTATTTAATGTAAATTATGTCGATTGATTATTCAATATATTAGTTTCTGTGACTCAACAAGGCTAGAAGCCCTTATTTCTGAATTTTTGGTTCATTTTCTTCGTAGATTTCATTTTGTGGTGCAACAAAACGAAATTTTCAATATTTACGTCTTAATATACCTACTGGAACTTAACGTCTGATACTCCTGTTAGGGCATTTAATATATGGCTTTTATTATAAGGACCTTTGTGAAATCACTGTAAATCAAACGAATAATGAAACCTTGTACAATTTATCACATTACTATAAAAATTGATAAAATCATATTAATGTATTTATATTGAAACTAACATTTAATTAATAGAAATAATTCCCTATTTGCCAAATAATAGTAGCATAAGACATTGTCCCAGGTGGCCGTCTGACACAATAGCGTGATGCAATGCGATATATGCGACACGAAGCTAGTACTACGGTAACAAATAAGAAATTAATGCTATTATACAAATCGGGCACTAGCCAAGCGCGTAAATGTAATTAAAAATAAGCTTGTTAACAAACATCAAGAGTTCGAATATCATAAGCAAATAGTTTGCGGTTAACAGCTGTTTAGCATTCGTATTGTATGAATGCTCTATATAAAATATATTACTGTTTGCCTAACAAGTCAGAAATATGAAACAATATAATATTCTGATCTATAGCGACTCGTCTTTGGCACATACTGGAAGTCCAGACTGGAACTGGGCAAACATTGTCAATTTCACGAGCGACTGCATTGCCACGATTCAATATAAAATCGTCACGATAATATCGCTTGAAACACACATGTTCGTTCAAAGAATTGCTATAAAATTAAGTAGCACGTGATAAACTCGCCATTTTCACGAGCGCATTTGTTGATAAGGTTTTATTTCAATTGTATTTCATCTTAGCTCGTGACGACAGGATCCTGTTTGGTCCATATTTATGCTTGACCTACGTTCGTTATCGCGTCAAATCAGTTCGCCGTGAGACACAAAACGTCGCGTATTATCGCATAGTGTTGCGTCATATCGCTTTTACGCTCACCTAAGACAACAAAATGACATCAGATTGTATTTTCACATCGATCAATTTTTATTATGAATCATTTTTATTTTTTATTTTTTATTATGAACATTAAAATCAAATACGTATATGAATATCATTGATTGGGCGTAATGCTTTTTTCTATGTTAAATAATAACGAAATCAGGAACTATTTTATTAAATTATCTACTACAGCGTTTCTTAACCTTTTCCGATCCGCGGAGCCCTAGAAAATCAAGCACAATATCAAGGACCCCATTAATAAAAAATACAGGAATAAATTTAGGACAATTTATTATAGTACTAAAAAAGAAATAATTATTTTAAAAATTAAAATTACTGTATTAATGTGAAGGTTGGTGCTACTGCTTTGCAAGTATTGCTGGCATTATTTATTAATTTAAATGTTCATAGATAATATTACACGACGGACCTCCTTACACATTCTCCTAGACCCCCAGGGGACCGCGGATCACATGTTATGAAACACTGATCTATTACAATTTTTGTCAATGATTGGGATTTTTGTACATCAATGATGATTAGATATTACAATGTTTTAGCACATTGTTGCATAGAGATTAATATTAAAAGATGAAGTATGACGATTTCATTGTTAGTTGACATTTAAAAAAGTTATTTATTGAATAAGGCGCATTTCGACGGTCTCTACGTAAAACATCGAAACTCATTTTCAGTTACTTTACAGCATAGCGTTTCGAAGATCGATTATGACATTATTACTTAAATACGTTAGGTACATTAACCCTGTTAAATATTTCTGGAAAATTTACACACCGCCATCTAGTCCCAAATTAAACGCAAAGCTTGTATGGGTAATGTATTCTATGGGTAATAGACAACTGATAAATGTACTCAAACACATTTTTTTTTCTAAATACATACTTATAATACATAGAAAACACCCAGACTAAAACTAACAAACTAATGCACACAAATGTTTGTCTTGTGCGGGGATTGAACCCGCGACCTCGGAGTCAAAGTAGCCATTGCTAGCCTTTCGGTCATCGGGCTCTCACTTTGATTACGTTATTCTTATGGAAGTTTCTTGGAATTTAGAGTTTGTGTTTCGATGATTTACATGGGGACCGTCGATTTTTTAGACTTATGTCCATAATTGGACCATGTTATGCAGAATGGATCCAACCAACCAACAAACTATGTCAAATTGAGAGATACATAGTGAGAAAGTTCAAATCGAGTTTTATGTATTTGCAACAGATTCTAGCAGTTTGACCACATATGCTTCCCAAAATTTATACTGCGTGATATTTTTATTCCTATTAAACTATATAGGTTGAGTCTGTTCTGCATAACAGGGTCCAATTATGATTATAGGTACTTACTTTTGTTTATATTCCTATACAGATTTTCATAATTTGTTACTTAATGTTGAATTAAATCCGAATTGTGTGTGATGAAAAATGCTAATTTATTAAAGTAGTTTTAGTCATAATGGGGTTAGAACAAATACGTAAATTAAGTACACAAACTTGTTTTGTTAAAAAAGTTTTTCATTTCATTCATTGTTAAGTTTTTAATTGTATTTTTAGTGAATTCGTTCCTGCTTTGAATTTTGTGTTGAATTGTATTTAAGTGTGGGTGTATTTAATATGGTGCATTTAATATTCTTTTTTTTTTTATTAAATATAAGCGTACAGTTATTGCCAAAAGTGCATATAGTATTTGCGAAAGAAATCGCTTGCAACTCTCAAGTAGTAATGAAATATATTTTAAACTTTACGACGTTGGATTAAGGTTTATATTACAATTGCAACCACGCGATTTTAGTTTTTAAACTATATATGAACTTTTGCAAATAACTACATTAAGAGTTAAACAGAGAAGAGAATTTTCTGATGAGACTATAAACTTTATTAGTATTTGCTTATAGTGTAAAAATGTTTGCACATTGTGGATCCTCGACTATGCGCAGATAATTTTTAATAGAAAACTTTTTTGTAGTAATTTACTAACAAAAAAATAATCCTTTCTTTTGGCTTCCTCTTGCTCTACACCGACCAAAAAGAATAAAAAAAATATTGAATTATTTGCACACTCCTTCAATTTAGCATTAAAATATTCACACTACCAACGATAGGCATCCTATACCCGTAATAAATATTGTAATTTTATCGTATAAACTTAAAATGCAATAAATTTGAAGTACATACCTATTTTTGATAAAAAAAATTAGGGCTGTAGCTGTTGCCAGGCGATGTCTTTGGGCGAGGCCGCGTATCTGCGTTGCGACGTCGCGAGGCAATAATTGCATACTACATCTGTACTACAGCCCGTGATCAATAGAAACTGAACTTATGATTAGTGTCATGTCATACGAAGACGTATGCGTCGTAACGCATCAATGTGGCCTAGCCCTTCGTCGACTTCGCACGTATAAAAATTGACATTTTTGAAACAGCGCCTGTAATATATATATATATATAATAGGTCGGGGAAAAAGTCTTTTCGCATTATAGTATGTATGAACTTGTAATAAAATCTCTTTGGTTATACCATTTGTATCTAGCAGGTTTTGATATCTTTAAAAAGTTTAAATTTTAATAAAGATAATTCCAAATTCAAATTAGGTAAATGTGTGTTTTTCATTTGTTTTTTTTACTGTCAAGATGAGTGAATCTAATGAAGAAATTCGATACTTTTTAAAATTTTACTACAAAAAAGGTAAAAATTCAACGCAAGCTGCGAAAAAAATTTGTGACGTTTATGGACCTAGTGCAGTGTCTGTGAGAGTAGCACAAATTTGGTTTAAGCGTTTTCAATCAGGAAATTTTGATGTGAAAGATGCACGTCGCTCTGGTCGCCCTGTTACGGATAAAATTGATGCCATTTTTGAAAAAATGGAGCAAGATCGGCATATCAGTAGTTATGACGTAGCTGAAGAATTAGGAATTGACCACAAAACAGTTTTGGCGCATTTGAAAAAAGCTGGGTACACTAAAAAGCTCGATATTTGGGTGCGTCACGATCTCACTGAAAGAAACCTAATGAACCGTGTACTCATTTGCGATTCTTTACTAAGACGTAATGAAAGCGAACCGTTTTTGAAGAAGCTTATAACTGGTGATGAAAAGTGGATCACGTACGACAAGAACGTGCGAAAAAGGTCGTGGTCAAAGGCCGGTCAGGCTTCACAGATTCTGGCAAAACCCGGGTTAACCCGCAACAAGGTGATGCTGTGTGTATGGTGGGATTGGAAGGGCATTATTCATTATGAGCTGTTACCGCCAGGCAGGACTATCGATTCTGAACTCTACTGTGAACAACTGATGAGATTAAAGCAAAAAGTTGAGAGAAAGCGGCCGGAATTAATTAACAGAAGGGGTGTGATTTTTCATCATGATAACGCTAGACCTCACACATCTTTAGCCACTCAGCAAAAATTAAGAGAGTTTGACTGGGAGGTGTTAATGCATCCGCCGTATAGTCCTGACCTTGCACCTTCTGATTTCCACCTGTTTTGGTCTCTTCAGAATTCTTTAGGCAATGTCAGGTTAACATCACGAGAAGACTGCCAAAACCACTTGTCGTGGTTTTTTAAACAGAAGTCCCAAAATTTCTATAGTAATGGGATCATGTCTGTACCTACAAGATGGCAAAAAGTTATCGAACAAAATGGCACCTACATACTTTAGTTAAATGTAAATAAACTTTATTAAAAAATGTTTTGAATTTTCATATAAAATACGAAAAGACTTTTCCCCAACCTAATATATATATATTAGGTTGGGGAAAAAGTCTTTTCGTATTTTATAATGATATAATAAATAATGACTTTTTCCCCAACCTAATATATATATATTAGGTTGGGGAAAAGTCTTTTCGTATTTTATATGAAAATTCAAAACATTTTTTAATAAAGTTTATTTACATTTAACTAAAGTATGTAGGTGCCATTTTGTTCGATAACTTTTGGCCATCTTGTAGGTAGAGACATGATCCCATTACTATAGAAATTTTGGGACTTCTGTTCAAAAAACCACGACAAGTGGTTTTGGCAGTCTTCTCGTGATGGTAACCTGACATTGCCTAAAGAATTCTGAAGAGACCGAAACAGGTGGAAATCAGAAGGTGCAAGGTCAGGACTATACGGCGGATGCATTAACACCTCCCAGTCAAACTCTCTTAATTTTTGCTGAGTGGCTAAAGATGTGTGAGGTCTAGCGTTATCATGATGAAAAATCACACCCCTTCTGTTAATTAATTCCGGCCACTTTCTCTCAACTTTTTGCTTTAATCTCATCAGTTGTTCACAGTAGAGTTCAGAATCGATAGTCCTGCCTGGCGGTAACAGCTCATAATGAATAATACCCTTCCAATCCCACTATACACACAGCATCACCTTGTTGCGGGTTAACCCGGGTTTTGCCAGAGTCTGTGAAGCCTGACCGGCCTTTGACCACGACCTTTTTCGCACGTTCTTGTCGTACGTGATCCACTTTTCATCACCAGTTATAAGCTTCTTCAAAAACTGTTCGCTTTCATTACGTCGTAGTAAAGAATCGCAAATGAGTACACGGTTCATTAGGTTTCTTTCAGTGAGATCGTGAGGCACCCAAATATCGAGCTTTTTAGTGTACCCAGCTTTTTTCAATTGCGCCAAAACTGTTTTGTGGTCAATTCCTAATTCTTCAGCTACGTCGTAACTACTGATATGCCGCTCTTGCTCCACTTTTTCAAAAATGGCATCCATTTTATCCGTAACAGGGCGACCAGAGCGACGTGCATCTTTCACATCAAAATTTCCTGATTGAAAACGGTTAAACCAAATTTGTGCCACTCTCACAGACAATGCACTAGGTCCATAAACGTCACAAATTTTATTCGCAGCTTGCGCTGCATTTTTACCTTTTTTGTAGTAAAATTTTAAAATGAATCGAATTTCTTCATTAGATTCACTCATCTTGACAGTAAAAAAAACAAATGAAAATCACACATTTACCTAATTTGAATTTGGAATTATCTTTTTTAAAATATAAACTTTTTAAAGATATCAAAACCTGCCAGACACAAATGGTATAACCAAAGAGATTTTATTACAAGTTCATACATACTATAATGCGAAAAGACTTTTTCCCCTACCTATTATATATATAATAAATAATAATTAATAAATATTTCAGGACAATTTACACAGCGCCATCTAATCCCAAATTAAGCGCAAAGCTTGTGTTATGGGTACTAGACAACTGATAAATGTACTTAAATACATTTTTTTTTGTAAATACATACTTATAATACATAGAAAATACCCAGACCAACACAAACAGACATGTTCATGCACACAAATGTTTGTCTTGTGCGGGAATCGAACCCACGACCTCGGAGTCAAAGTGGCCATTGCTAACCATTCGACCACCGAGCTCGTCTCGTCGAAATGAATCCTTATTTCCACAGCATCACGGGTGGCTGGACTGATGTCGCTAAATCTTTTTTATATTGTATTTGTTATTGTCAGGAGAAGGTTCTCATGAAAGATGAAAATAAGAAAGTTGCGCGCAAAATTAGAAAATTTAATTAACTTTTCTAATGTAACTTTATGTCGTTTGACAGAACTGTCAGTCATTTGACAGATTGCGATAAACCAATTCGAATTCAATATTCATTGTTAAGAAGACAGGACAACGTGTGTCGGGTCAGCTAGTATTAAATGCAATGGAGGCGTGTGCAAAGAAATATATCACGAAAAGACAAGTTTAATTAAAGACTAGTTTTAAGTTTTTAATAAATCGACGGTCCCTACGTATAAAGCGACATGTCATTTCAGACATGTCTGCCTAAACTACAATATAGTAATTAAAGAATATTATTATTGGACAAATGAGTTAATTTATTACTTTTTGAAATTATATACAATCAATAAAAAAAAAGAAAATGTTTTTTTACGGACAATCTATAGCAATAAAAAAAAAAAAAATGACATGTCGCTTTATACGTAGGGACCGTCGAAATATTTAACAGTGCAATTTAAAACAATGTCTCGAATTTCCATCTCAGCCATAATACCTAGATCTTGGATGCATTTAAATATAAATGTTGTAGCCAATACAGAGAATAATATGTAGAAGTTCGTTTGGTTTTTTTATATGAGATGAGTGGGTCACCTGATGGAAAGGAATCACCACCACCCATGGTGATCAGCGACACCAAGCCGGTCCGTCGCCAGCCTATCTGTCGCCATTCCTTCCTTCCTTTCTTTCTGGTGACCTCACTCACTAGCAGGAACACAACGACAGCCTACAAAAAAAATCTTATACATCTTTATACTAGATTGAATGCAATTGAAAATGCATTAATTATTTAATAACTTTTATAGTTAATGGCTGAATGTTCCCATGTTTCTTATTCATTGACATCCAACATCGAGTGATTTGTACATTTTTGATTAGTTTTGCCCATTGTTCCTATTTTTTATTATGTGCAATTTTTATGTAGATATGTTTTTTGTAAGTAGGTATTTTTGGAAAAATGTTTTTTTTTATTACTATTTAATTTTAATTAATATTGCTCAGTAATTGTAAAATAAAAATATACGCTACAAATCGCCAATCGCCGGTTCCAATTTATTACATTGACTGTAACCTATATTTATCCTCGATGATTCACTTTAACATTCAAGATAGTGTGATGAAAGTGAATCTAAGCTCTGCGGATTTAGAGTAGTAATGATATAGATACATGTTCTTATATTTAATTTGTATGAAGTTTCTAAGTGCTATATAAAATCCAAGGAATAAAGATATTTTAATTTTGATTATATCAATAAAACTAGTCAAAATAAAAGCACATTTTAAATCATTTGTTGTTCTACATATTCATAGGACTTAGGAGCATTAAAAGGTTGATGTATAAATAAATTGTTAATAGTGTTATTTGTTGAGTTTTTGTTTTATTTTTAACCCTTTACCAGTCCTGACGAGCTCGCTGGTTCGAACCCCGCACAAGACAAATATTTGTGTGCATGAACATGCCTGTTGTTCTTGATCTGGATGTTTTCTATGTATTATTTATTTATTTATTTCATACAATTATTAGCATTACAGTTTCCCAATTCGCTTAATAATGTCATAAATCATAATAATAACAAAAATTCAAATCAAAATAACAAACAAAATAATTAGATACACATACAAAAAAATAATAATAATATTATTAGAATTACATTAAAAAATATAAAAGAGAATTTCACGAACTCAGTGCTCGAATGGCCCACAACGGCCACCCTAACCCCAAGGTCGCGGGTTTGATCCCTGCACGATACTAACTATATGCTTAATTAGAATTAAAAAACAATTAAAACAAAAAAAGAAATACATAATCCACAAACAATTGAAATCAAAATTGTAATCAAAAATTCAAATTTAAATAAAAAAATTAAAGTCAAAAATCAAATCATAATTAAAAATAATATAAGAATAATAATAATTACATTACTTATTACTAATAATAATTAATTATATAAGATGTTCGGCATAATCTATTGCTGCTTTGTGAAACTGCTCCTTAGAGCAGTTAAACAGGTCTAGCGTCGGGTTCGTTGCAATCACAGAAATAAAAAAACAGGTAGAAATCGTATGACGACCTATTAGTAAGAAAACCTTTGTCGCCAAACTCACACATGTAAAGCAAAATGTTAACGTGTTACTACATGCATGTTTGTGCTATGATTGGTCTAAAAATACTGTAAAATATGACATATATACAAAAATATGTTAGTTTAAATTCAACCTTATGCAGTTATGACACGGTTCATAAACAATTAAATCCCGAATAAGCATCTAGTGAGCAATAGCAGTACTTCTTATTCTGTCAGATTCTAAACAGTATAGCTAATCGACGCAAGGTGGCGCTACTAATATTGATTTTAATATTATGACTTCTGTCCTTGACTAAAGGCTGATATTTGAATGACCGTACTGCACGAATGTCGATATCACTACTTTTCGAAGTGATGTAGTAATGAGGAACACCAAGTATCACCGAGTACTGCTACCGGATTAATGAATATCTACCTATTATAATTTTTGGTACCATAAAATTGAATATTTTTACAATCTTTTCTTCAACATACATACATTGTAAATGTATGTCAGTATGTAACAATGTTTGTTCGGGTGGAATGCATTCGGGTGGTGCAACTTAATTTTGAGACAGATTTTCAACCGATTGAGCTGAAAGGAGACGGATACGATTTCATACAATTCTGGGCCTGAGTGTAATAAGATGAAAGTGGTGTCATTTAATAGCCTTAATATTATCACAACCTTAGTAAAAATTCTGCCAATTTTGGCAATCAGGGAGCAGAGTTATTAGAGATTTAGTAAAAGTGAGGTTATGTGTCAACCTGTATGTACAAACAGCTTTTTGAGGAAATAATATTTCTTTTTTTCAACAGAACGTTATATTTTTAAGTTGGGGTGTAAGTAGTTCATCAAGATCTTTGAACCAAAGCCAACTTCACCTGCACGCGGTGCACCCTGCTGACTGACAAACGAAGCTCTGGCGAAAATGTAAAAAGCGGGAATGTGTACCTCCACCTCACAGAATACCGCAGCCAAATAACAATTCCTTGAGGGTTGTTGTGTTCTTGCGAGTGAGTGAGCTCACTAGAAAGAGAGATGCTGCGTTGGTAGCGTGGGTGGTGGCGCACGAGCGATATTTTATGTTGCGAGCGTTAATATGGCTACAGTAACCGCTTCACATCAGGCGGGCTGTATGCTTGTCTGCCCGACGTGGTATAAAAATATATATATACATATATTTGTAGCTATCATTTGTAGAACAAAAGAATATTAGGCATAGGTACACAATTCATAGATAAGGTCATGGGGTGAGGTATCAAAAAATAAAATCACTTCTTTTAAAACAATGTTTTATTCATCTTCAATTATGATTAAAGTATCGTCTAAGAACTGTGCAGGGGGTACTATATTATCTTGGTACATAGCCCAACTAAGGTACCATATTATAGACATGACATGGGAGCAGTAGTCTACTGTCTGTTTGCCAACAAAGCAGGTGCAATAATATTTAAGGATAGCTTCCCTACTTCTGTGTGAACTGTTGATTGAAGTATAAATAAAATAAGTTTTGCAATTTATATCTCGACTGTATTTACCCTCTAAGTAATGAGGTATTTGAATCTCACAGTTCACGAAGTAGGCTGCCTCTGACTTCACTGCACACTTCCATCATTTCCTCTTACATGTTCAACATTAGAAACTCTCAGTTCATGAGGCGACCCATTGTGAAAAAGATAACTGACTCGTGATACAAGAGAAAGGCCACAGCGGAGACAAACACTATGGTGGCCAAATTGTCTTTGTTCATTAATTAGCGGTCTTTGAGCCAAGTCCCAGTAAGCTTGTCAAATGGAGTCACGGCTGTTTATCTGAAAGACGGGAAAAATGTTAAATGTCATTAAATCATGATTTACTAGTATTGCATAGTATATATATATATAGCATAATATTGCATCAAACTCTTAAAGTCTAGGGATGCCTGTGTTCAACGGTGGACATCCAAATGATAATAAAATAGCAACTGTGTTGTAGTTATGGTTAGTTTATGTATTAAGTTAAACTCTAATTTTTGTGTACAAACAGACAGGTTATATGGTTCAGTTGTACCGATGTTCAACAATGGCTTGTTAAGTACAGAGAGTCAAACATTAGATCTCTGCAACATTTGTATGCATAAACATGTTCCTCTTGGACAGGGTGGTTTTATGTATTATAATTTTTGTAAATACAAAACAAGTTTTTAAGTATGTTTCTCAGCTATTCGGTACCCATAGCTTTCCTTAGGTATGGGCTACATGGCAATGTGTAATTAGTTCCATGATATTTATATTTATTATGGTAGTCAGAGAGTCCTTAAAAATGTAAACAATATAAGTATTCCATGAACTTATTATTTTATTAGTATTATGGTGAAGAAAAACAGAGTAGCGCTTATCCCTGTAAATATATAGCTGATAAGATTGTATTAATTAACAAACAGGAGGTGAATACTTACAGGCCGTGGTGTACGCCATTGACGAATGACGGAAAATGTCCTTTCATCGTCTAAGGTTTCGTAGGCGTAATGTATTACAGCGACTTGTCGTTATTCCACAATTTACACAGCGATCCATATTGAATTGTTCCAATAAGCCAGTAGTAAAATCCAAACTGTATGTGCGTACGTGCCGAAATTCGCCGTATTCAGTTGTCCTTGTCTATCCAAGTTGGTACAGCTATGTCCGTAATGAAAGCAGTGGTCGCCGAGTGCAGACGATATTCTTCATGTCCAGTCCAGTCCAGGTTAACCAGGGTCGTATAAGATCAATAAGATATAGATGTCGGGAATGAAAGCCGTGGTCGTCCAAGAAATTGGATGGAACACTCAAAACGCACGAGTAGATTGATTTGAATAATTTGAAATTGAAACTTCATCTGACATTGGGATCTCTCTGTCAAAGTGTCAGTCAGCCCACAGACTAAAACTAAAGTACTTTTAAAGGTATTAATCGATTAACAAACGAAAATCGGATCGAATCGAAGATTTATCTTTGATGTTTATATGTCTTATTTAGAAATTGATAGATCAGTTTTATTGGTATTAATTAGCTTCACTCTGTTTATGATTTGGTAATAGATATTTATGCATTTTTCTATTATTATTTTTTTACTTCATTCGCATTGATCGATTATAATTAAATCGATTTTCATCGTTACAAAAACTTGTTTTTAAGATTTCTCAAATTCCTGATTGTCAATCAGGCTGATATTTTACAGTTTGAAATAAAAAAATATATTCTAATTTTTAGGCTATATCGCATTCTTTTACAACCAGGCCCAAAAATCCCCGTCTCCTTTGTAGTACACGTTTGTTTGGATGACAATGCATGATAAACGTAAAAGCTGCCGTAGAAGCTTGTCCCAAAAAATATTTTTTTGAAAAACTTATTAATTATTATTATATGTATTGATGATGATATATGATGATGATAGGTGAAATCATACTTCACACTAATAATTATAAATGCGACAGTTTGTGAGGATGTTTAGAACTTTGTGACTCGATCAGACTAGATGAAATTTTGCACAAATATAGATAGTCTGGATTAATATATAGGATACTTTATATGTGACAACGAAGTGCTACGCGAGCGAAGCCTCGCGCTACAGCTGGTTTCTTATGCCTGCCTATATTTATTTATAATTTATAACATTTCTTACAATTTATTATATTATGTTCATAATTATGATATAATATTTTTTCATAATTCAAAAATTATACTGTTTCAATATCGTGATGGGAGTAAATAATCAAGTAAATAAATACTGACGATACATGAGTCACATCACTAATCGATTAACGCTAGAATGTTCTAAACAAGAGACGTGGAGTGCGTTAGAAATTTGACCTTAAAATTAAACGCATAAAGGTTACTTTAGTTTGTTCGCGTTTGTGCATTTTATTGAATATGCTTAAATTCTATTAAATAATGAAAATAATGAGAAATATTACTTACCGATGGTATGAAATGCCACCATTAGACACATTATTTTTGCTACTATTATTCTTACACGATAATATGGCACAAGAAGGCATTTTTATATTTTTTTTCTATGATTGTTTCCGCGGCTGTGACAAATGACGACTGAGATATGCGACGATCGAGATATGCCAAATTGGAGTATATTGACCTACGCGGGTAACGCCCACTTGTTATTTCTAGTCCTTTTTTATTTCTGTGGTTGCAATCATGACATTGATAACTCGCACCGCTCGAGTAAGTGGAGTATTATACGCTGCAGTCGTTCTACTGCTAGGCGGCATAAACAAGTTACGTGCACGGGCACGAATATAATTGTCAGGCACATGAAACCCAATCAATTTCAATACCGCCTGATCGCTCGTAAAACCCCTGAGAAGTCTGAATACAAACCCCATCAGCGAGACAGTGCGCCTCACTTCCAGAGTGTTATACCCAGTCATTCCCAACAAAAAATCACTAGGGTATATAGTTGGGAACCCGACATGATACCCATACTGCTTATGGAATAACCACCTAATAAACTTTTTCTGCAGTTTTTCAATCATAGAAATATACTTGACCTCGTACGGATTCCAGATAATTGCATTACTCTCAAGTTTACTTCTAACATATGAATTATATAAGATTTTTACACATGAAATGCAATCTAGGTGACGTGCCTGCCGCAATACAAATCCTAATGCCCTGTATGCACCCTTACAGATCTTATCAATGTGTTCTCGAAATGTCAAATCGCTACTCATCAATACGCCTAGGTCAATTATAGACGACACCCGAGGCGTACAGTCATTTCCCACTCGATAACTGGCCAGATATGGATTTTGCGATCTAGTATACGACATAACAAAGCACTTGTCGGTATTAAACTTCAGTTTATTACGATTACTCCATGCGACAACATTGTCGATATCTCGCTGTAGGCGCACGCTATCTATCTCACTATCGATCTTAAGGAATAATTTCAAATCATCCGCAAATAACAGACACTGTGCTGCACCAACTACCTCCGGCAGGTCATTAATAAGGATAAGAAATTCTAAAGGACCTAAGTTGGAACCTTGACTTACACCGGAGTAGGTACAGTATAAGTCAGACTTGCAGCCCCAATGTTGTACATACTGCATTCGATTACCTAAATACGATGAAAAAAATTTAAGCAATGCAGAAGTAAACCCAAATGCCGCAAACTTTCTTAAAAGCACATCATTATCGACCAAGTCGAAGGCTTTCCGTACATCCAAATAGACTGTATCAACCTGCGACCCCGCATCGACGTTATTGTTTACATACGTCATACATCTTTATATGCATGTATAATGTATATGTATACAAAAAAGTATTATATCAGTTATTTAGTATCCATAATACAAGCTTTGCTTAGTTTGGGACTAGATGGCAGTGTGTAATTTGTCCAGGACCTAGTTATTTATTATTTTTTCTTCACGTACTACCAAGCTGTGGAATGAACTGCCTGTTGAGGTTTTCCCAGGTGACTACAGTATGGGGTTCTTCAAAAAGGGCGTAAAGAGGTTTTTACAGGGTCGGCAACGCGCATGTGATGCCTCTGGTGTTACAGGCGTCCATAGACTGAGGTAACTGCTTTTTGTCAGGCGGACCGTATTTTTGTTTGTGTGTAACAAGTGTGTGTGTGTTAGTGGTATAAAAAAAGAATTATCCGAAAGCAGAGTATATCTGTGCTCGTAAATTAAAATAATAAATAGATGATCTCTCAAGAGAGATAAGCTCGTCTTTGCAAAACTACAAACCGTCGCATTTTGTATTCGACCGACATCATCGAGTACACAAACAACGAATTTACACACCACACACACAACTTTTGTTTGCTCATCTATACCGAACTTGCCAGATAGCGTATTGGCAGACCAAATTTTTGTGGGCCTCGTCTTCGTCGTTCTTTTATTGGAGTGCCGAAATAAGCTTATTGACGAGCTCGGTGGCGTAGCGGTCAATGACGCGGCTTCGACACCAACGCTCGAGGGTTCAATTCCCACACAGGACAAACATTTGTGTGCATGAACATGTCTGTTTGTCTTGGTCTGGGTATTTTTTATGTATTTACAAAAAAAAAATGTATTTACGTATGTTTATCAGTTGTCTAGTACCCATAATACAAGCTTATTTTGGGGCTAGATGGCGCTGTGTAATTTGTCTGACAATATTTATTATTTATTATATTTTATTTATCAGAGTACTTAGTGCAAGTTTGAAGAACGACGCCTTCGAGATCCTCTCACACGTGTGCCAATGCATAAATATTGCAAGCAAACGTCTGTAAAAAGAAAAAAAGATTAAGTATGGCTTGAGTCTTTACTCAAGTCACTCAAGCCATACTTAATTTTTGTGTTAATTGAAAGTACCTACTTACAATAAACATTAAAATTTGTGCAGTGATTTCAATTTCAGTAGTTCGGTCATATCCGTCTAAAATCTTACCTAAATACTTTGTTGCAATAAAGTCACTACATACATAACCATTACTTATACTGTGCTAGAACACGAAATTTGACTTTCTCTTTCGAAAAAACAAAGGTTGCTGCGCACACAGCGAGGTTGGTAGCGCGGATGCGATATATCCTGTTGTAACGTTTGTTTTCCACCCGACGTAGTATAAAAAAATGTACATAATATAATCATTACTTAACCACTGGGACGTCTCCCCCCCGAAAAAAAAATCGCTTAGACGTCCACAGGATAAATTTGTGCCCAAAATACGGACAAGGGGCCGCGGACGCAAACGAAATACGTTATAACTGGCGTAATACTACAGCTATATTGAAATAAAAAATACCTATGGATAGCTTATAATATACAGAATGAGACTACATTGTCACAAATTGCTATAATTGAAGCTAAAGTAAAAAATAAACAAAGTAAAAGTCAAGTATATCAACATTTTGCTCGAAAATTTTTTTTCGAACAAGTTTTTATCAATATACTTTTCATTTCGAAGCAATCAGACTTATATTGAAATAAACTACACTATTTCAGCTTTAAAATTACATATTAATATCTTTCGTAAGTTTACACAGCGTGGAGAAATAAAATAAATAGTATCAGTACTACTCACCAGTCACGGATTCGTCTCCATACAAAAATCACGACGAAACCCGGCGGCCGCGCTGACATAAAATTTCATTATTTACACATCCCACTATATTTCTGTTAAAAACTATTTGTTATATGTTCACAAGACACTATTACACCTATTTCTTGCTTTTAAATCACTAAAATAGCATATTAATTAATGTAAACAAACAAACACAACGCCGCCATTGCAATGCGCAGTACGGCGGCCACTTTTCGTGTTCATAGTTAAACATGAGTGTTTCGAAACTCATTTATCTAAACACACACACGAAGTACACATCACAACGATTCTTCACTACATAGTATAAAACAAAGTCGCTTTCTCTGTCCCTATGTCCCTTTGTATGCTTAAATATTTGAAACTACGCAACGGATTATGATGCGGTTTTTTTTAATAGATAGAGTGATTCAACTGGAATGTTTATATGTATAATATATGCATAACATAGTAGAAAAACACTGATAATTTAGAGGTTTCTAATGTGATGTCGTAAATAAACACATTTTTTTGCTCTTTCATTGCAAACGCTGGTTGAACCCAACGAGATAGATCAAAATAATGTAGTACAGTATTGTTCACCTTAAAATGGTCTAGAAAAAAGTTCGCGATGGTATATGTCTATCTCTTAGTGGTAACACACAATAACCGTTATTTGAAACTACGCAACGGATTATGATGCGGTTTTTTTTAATAGATAGAGTGATTCAACTGGAATGTTTATATGTATAATATATGCATAACATAGTAGAAAAACACTGATAATTTAGAGGTTTCTAATGTGATGTCGTAAATAAACACATTTTTTTGCTCTTTCATTGCAAACGCTGGTTGAACCCAACGAGATAGATCAAAATAATGTAGTACAGTATTGTTCACCTTAAAATGGTCTAGAAAAAAGTTCGCGATGGTATATGTCTATCTCTTAGTGGTAACACACAATAACCGTTATTTTATCCTTTGCTTTTTACAAGAAATAATGCCTTATTTACGAAGCGATTTTAAGCAATACAGAATTAATCCTTATCCATTTAAGTACCTTAAATACATTGCGCATTTAATATAGATCAATATGGCCCTTCACAGCATGTAATTTAAATGAATAGTTTAGAAGATATTACACATTTAAAATGCAGGGACATAACGGCTGTGGCGGTACCGGCCGCGGAGCCGGCGGCGTGTGCCTATAACTGGGGGAAGGACTGGATAGGACAAAGCGCAAAGACCTTCTGTAGTACATTTAGTATCAGCATTGCACCCGTGCGAAGCCGGGGCGGGTCGCTAGTTTGATATATAATAACCGTAGAAAGAAACACTTTAATCACAATAATTATCTAAAATACCCGAGCCGACCGCCAACATTAATGGCGGCGCGCAGAAAACTTGACAATAATAAACAAAACTCTTGTTTATTTAGAAATTTTGTATTGCCAGTATCTGTTTTTAAATTTCTACCACGTAGCCGACTATATTCATCTTATTTTTAGTAGAATTTTCAGGGCTTTGGACAAAGCGAAGTGGGAACAAAAAATTTTTGAAAAATTGGTTTATTTTTTTAAATTTCTCTGGGACGCGCGTACTTCGGACGCGCGAAGCTTTTTTGTTTGGGGAACCCGCGTCCTGAGGACGTTTGAGTGGTCTACAAAAATATTTAACAGTAAAAATTAGTTGCCAACAATAAAAAGTTTACGTCAAACAAAATGTGACGTAAGGCTATAGTAGCCAACATACAAACAAAATTAAAATGTCAAAATCACGAGTTATCGTCAACTGACTGATAAAAGATAAAATTGTAAATAAATAAGAAAAATTGTAATTTATGAGCTTGTGTCAGTGAATTTAGAATTATTTTAAATACATCTAGCACAAATTATGTTCCGTATCTACATAGGGTAAGAATTTGATACCATCTTACAGATATTATTGTGTGAAATACTTTGTTGGCACTTAACAAGGCGTTAAAAGCAATTTCATTAATATGACCGATATAAATAGCTTGCCCTTAGAAACATTTATTGAAATACTCGTCCATACAGACGGTATAACGCTGGGGACATGTCGAAGAGTTTGCAAACAGTGGAAGAATGTAATTGACTGCACCGAACTATTATGGCATGAAATTTGCCGAAAAGAGTATAAATACTCATCTCAAATTGCCAAAAAGAAGTCAGGGAACGAGTGTACGTGGTACCATATTTATAAGAATCTGAAAATGTGGTCACAAGTCACATCTTTCGAGAGAAATGTTCGTGAATTCTACAAATTTTCTTTGCATGATAAAAACCACGCTCTCCCTATAGACTATAATGTTTTACCGCTTAAAGACACTAGAGGAATCGTACTGTATGATATGAATACTCTAAAGTACATACCAGTATCAGTTCCGGATAAGAACTGCATAAAAGTTGCGAATAATGATCACGTTAGTGTTGTATTATTAAAATCAGGTTTGTTCGTTCAAAGAACCATCGAAAACTCTTCATATATGTCAGAAGCGTTCTTCAAAGCTGACAATTTTGTTTTATGCGGAGATATACTTTATTTCTTTAATAATAGAGACGTGTACCGAAGTGATTTGACTTTAGAAAATCTATGTTCACAGTTACTGTTACACTGTGACTATGACATCAAAGAAATTCAGTATGACAATTGTATTTTATACATATTCACTGACTGCGGACGTATTGTCAGTATACGGAGAGATAAATCCGTTGCTGTGAACCCCATAAACTGCCCTCCACAATGGGTGAAGCAAATAAAGCACATAAGTGCGATTAATGATAAAAACTTTGTTTGTTATTCACGAAACTTATTTAAAATAGAAACTGATAAGTACCAACATTTATACTTAGAGTTTCCACCGATTACTGCATTGTTTTTCTATGCGGATATAATCTTAATCGGTACGAAGGCTGGAGAGATTTTGTTATACCGTTTGTCTAGTCAGAAAAGAGGTATTAAGCCTATTTTTGAAGAGTTGGCAATACTGCCCGATGGGAAATTTGCTGTGCAGTTGGACGTTTGTGAGAGGAAAACTGGACCAGTAATTATAGCATCAACATTTTTTGAAATAATGCTCTTGGAGTTAAACTTTTTTCCACATGTAAGTTAATTATTTTTAAACACACACTTTTATGCCTATTTTTTTTTATTGATAATAATTACAATATATAGGCCAGGGGATCACTACCTTTTGTTAATAATCTTTTATTTTTATGTTACAATTTTCTATCAATTCATTAATTGCACATCACTAATATGCTAATAAAATGGTACTATTGTCTAATACTCCTTAATCTAAATTCTCCTATTGTTTACCTTGCAACCATGACAGCCACGGCAGACCAGTCCCCACTGGCATCACCCGTTCATGAGTTGATGCATGGGGTAGCCATCACCGCACTCAACCATTTTATTGGGAATGTGGCGACCCGCCACACAACACCACCACCAGTTTGAACACTTTAGTGAGCATGACTACCTAGATGTGTCAGGGCTGCACAGTAAAACTTATGCTTATACATTGCCAATGGATTCCTGATTAACAGCTTCCACACATATACATTTTTGATATAAGTAGATACCAAAGGACAGAAATTTAATTCCGTTGAATATACCAAAGAATAGGCATAATTTTTTGGTGGTAATATTGATACCTCTAGCACCTTAGGTTAGGGTGTAAGTGGCTCAATGTAATCTTTTGCCAAACCTACTACACATGGAGCACCCTATCAATTAGCAAATGAGGCTCTGGTGAAAGGAATAGGATTGAACCACTTCTGTCAGAATGGAATCACATGTTTTGGTGCACTACCTATCCTTTTCTGCCATGTACAAACATTATTCGCTGAGCCCACTGGTCGAATGGTTAGCAATGGCTACTTTGACTTCGAGGTTGCGGGTACGGTTCCCGCACAAGACATGTGCATGAACATGTCTGTTTTGGGTGGTTTCTATGTATTATAATAAGTATGTATTTACAAAAAAAAAAAGTTTGTCTAGTACCCATAGTACAAGCTTCGTATTTACTTTGGGACTAGATGGCGCTGTTTAAATTGTCCATTTATTTATTGACAAGAGTGAGTCCGCCCTTGACTATAAGTTATTATAACTATTTTACATAAGCGGGTCGCATCCTTGTTTAGCACCGTCTGTATACCTTTGAACTGAAGATATTACAAGAAAAATTGGTTGTCTGTAAAGTCTGTTTACGGACGATAATTTTGCGTGATAACGTCATAAGAAAACATCGGCCGATGGAGTGGAAGAGAGATAGATGCGTCACAAGCCGAACGCTTAGGCCAATCGTGCCTCTCTATCGCTTGTTCCGCGCTCTCGCTTGCACGCTCTGCTCAGGCGGAACGTGGCAAATCTTATTCGTGCGTGTAGCCCGCGTTCATAGATTTATAAGACGTTGGCCAAATCCTCCTTCCGTCTAGGACGGACGAGAGAGGGTCGTGCTCCTGTAGTGGATACTAAAATGTACCTGATGATGATGATTACGTCAAAAGCTGTTGATTTTTCACTCGAATAAGTTATATTTTGGTGCCTTGGGTGAGACTGGAGCCATTGAACTAGGCAGAGAGCTGCCTAGTTCAATGGCTCCAGTCTCACCCAATTTTACGCCCTACCATGTTACTTAACCATTAGTTTATAAGGCATCAGTGTAAAAGTGGTTTGAGAAAATAAATTATTTTATTATTTTCTTTTATGTTGCAGGAAAAAGAAGCCAAAGCACCATTGACTACGAACAAACTGTTTATGTACAAAAGGTTGCTAAGACTTCGTGACAGACTGCTGCTTAATTAATATTGTGTTAAACATTATGTTAAAAAAATGTTATGGTTATGTGAAAAAAAAATTGAGATCTCGCAGATGTGAAATAACGCAACTATGTTAATACCCACGGCGGTAGGGTTGTCAACCATACTGTTTTAAACTGTCGCTGACCCGGGGTAGGCCGTGTGGTTTCCGGCAGACTAGAATAGAATCCCTCCGTCTCTTCCCGTGGATGTCGTATAAGGCGACTAAGGGAAATACATTATCAAACATCGATCAGGCCTCCCCAACCCGTCTGGCCAGCGTGGGGAGTGTAGGTCAAATCCTCCTTCTGTCTAAGACGGACGAGAGAGGGTCGTGCTCCTGTAGTGGAGACTAAAATGACCTGATGATGATGATGACCCGATGTAGGGAATTTAACCGAACGTTGGCACCCGTTGAGAGTAGCTCGTTGACGCGTGTCAGTCTAACCAAATACGCAAGTTAAGCAACGTCAACCGTAGCCTGCCTTTGGATGGGTTTATATATCTCGAGCTCCTATAGAGTCGCTTATTCATTGGTATGAATAAGCATTCTATTCAGTTATTGAATCGCAATAAGAGATGGTTGTAAGGGGGCTGTTCACAAGTCGTTGAATGGTCAGTAAGAGATAAATAAAAAGTGGTTAGATGTCGACCATCCCTTTGCGCAATTTTTTACTTTTGGGGTCTAAATGGTTCATCAACATCTTTGAACCAAAGTCAACCTCAACTGCACGTGGTGCACCCTGCTGACTGACAGAAAAGGCTCTGGCGAAAAGAGAGGTAGGGCCTAGCGTATTTCTTAAGCTGCCCGACTGGGGAAGTACCTCCACCTCACAGAATACCGCAGCCAAATAACAATTCCCTTGAGGGTTGTTGTGTTCCTGCGAGTGAGTGAGGTCACCAGAACGGAAGGAGTTGCTGGTTGGCAGCGGAGGTAGCAGCGCGCGAGCGATATTTTATGTTGCGAGCGTTAAAATGGCTACGGTAATCGCTTCACATCAGGTGGGCCGTATGCTTGTCTGCATTCCGACGTAGTATAAAAAAAAAATTGGGCATGGCAATTTTAAGGCCTCTTTAACCTCTTTTCGTTTAAATCAATGCCGTCGTCCTTATGCGAATGTTCTACTGCAAATCATGAATTCGATCAAATAGTCACTATGTTTTCTGGAAGTGCGATCTTTAGCAGCGGGAGCGGGACTAAAATCAAAATCAAGGAATCGCACTATGGTTCGTGTGGAACAAGTTAGCTGGACAATATTATTTGATTTGATTTTTATGTCTAAATGAGGTTATAAAGCATAGATGTAAAGTCCTCTGTACTTCTTCGAGGGTAATTTTTTATTTGAGTGAAAAAAGAACAAAGTTCAAGAATATGTACAGAATATCTATATTTTTATCAAGATTTTTAAAAAATAATTTATCTCTAAATCTAACTTAATAACTAATAACAGTTACATAAAACACTCAGCAACAAAATCTATCTCTCATCATCATCACTATCCTCAGATGAATCATTCAATGAATTGTAATGATGATGATGATGAGTGGCAGAACTATGAAAACTATGAAAAACATTATCTTCCTTACAGCAAGTTTGAACTATGAAATCTAAGACTTCACATTCACTTCACATGGTCAGATATCAATAACACATTAAGTAAATCTCTATTCGTAGATTGTTTTTTTTTTTTTGTTGTATTCACGAATTCTTCTGCAGTCCTTAGTCCGGCTCTGATGCTCCACTCCTGGACTGTAAGAAGTTTAGTTACCTAAGTGGAAGACGGGAAGAAGAGGTCATCTACGCGACGTCTTTTTGTTTTGAGACTGGAATCTTCTGGTTGGGTTTGTATCGATGTCCTTGGCATGGATAAATAAAAGGACACGGCGAAACATATGTCAACACCCTTTAGGTACGTCGAAGTCGTCTCTAGGAAGCGCTGTCGGCTTCTTCCGCAGCAGCTCCATTTTTCAGCCATTTTGATGAATATTTGGAGATGATAACCTTGATGTCCCTCACAGATTACTCCGTAACACCATCAAAATCATGTCTCAAAGATACAAACCGATAAAGCTCCTCATTCCGCATTTCTTTCGGATGTTTCAGCCATTCTTCGAAAAAATCTATATGAAAACTGTTAAAAGAAAAAAATTAAAAAAAAATAGTTGTGCAAATAATTCGCAATATTTTTTTTTACCAATATGTACATAGATACTTAGAGAATCATAGATGATAGATTTTACGGAGTGGACATGAGTGGACATGTCATTATTTGTCCATTGAACTAAAAAAGACGGTTAAAAAACATCACTTTTATCTAAACATTTAATTTTATAAAATTATCGAATGAAGTTCCTGTGATAAAAACTAACTTGAATAAAACTACATACCTTTATGTACACAATCCATCATAAAAACACTATCACTGTCTTCTTTTAGTAACGTAAATAATGCTTTCAATTATGGCGTAAAATTGCAAATGAATGCACATTGAATTATCAACATTTTGTATACTTACCTCAATGACGCTCCTATTGACGAAAGTAACGAAAATTCATAGGTGTATTCCTTAATGTATATATCTAATGAGTTCATCTTAATAAGTAATTACTAGAAATTTAAGGGTCGTTTTTGTCTAGCTAGCTTGTTCTATTCGAACCATAGTGAATCGATGTATTATGTTATGTAATAAACACACTGTTTTAGGTCTACTTAAATATTTGAAATCCGCACCACGGATTTCAACTTTTACACACGACTAGCCATCTCTTTAAGCTTTTAATGCCTTATTTGCCATATTGCTGTCTCTCACATTGCTAAGAGGGCAAGTCAAAGTCCAAAAATTTCCTATGTCCTATTCCTAATAATTTCTTCTGATTAAATTCGTTGTGAGTTTCAAGGCAGCCGTAGTCTTACCCCGGGACAAGCAAATACAATGGACTTCATTGTTCATTGCCTTGGTTGGTGGTCGCCGCTGTTAATTCTTGCTACGCAGGAGACACAGTAGTGAGAATGTGTGGTGGGTCCCCTATCTGTTAAAAAAAGCGGTTGACTGTACCTACAGAAATATATCGTGAGAAAATATTTTAGGTTGCAAGTTATCTCAAAAAGTATTAAACATTTTAGAATATGTTGTGTCAGAAAAAATACTGCAATATTATTTATTGAATCGAGCAAGTTAAATGTTATTAAATTATTTGTTGTTAATAAAATTGTAAAATAATTTCTGTTTTATTTTATAATAGTGATAAATAAATAATAATCTATATATTTGAAAATGATTCCCCCATTTTCCTTGTTCACGTCAACACGCGTGAACGGCTGAACCGATTTCGCTATTTCTTTTAATATTATATTTGTTACTGTCAGAAGGTTATCGGTACCATGTATAGTGGTTACCAACATGTGGCATGTGGACTCTTCTGATAGTCGTGTCAGTAAACGGACTTATAGCTAAGAGCCTCGACCATCACCTCGAGAGGCTCTCGCTAGGCAGTTTAGTCAAGAACCAGATACAGAAGGCGGTTCTCCTGGACACGGCCCGCATTGTGAGAAGATTCCTCACTCTGGAACCCTGACCACCGGTAGTTTGGGTCTTCGCTCCACTACCGGCGGGTGCCCCTGTTTTTTTATATTTTTAAATGTATTTTATTTCTTATATGTATATTTAAAAATGTAAAAAAAAGAAAAATATTAAATAAATGGAATAATAATAATTACATTAATTAATACAACATTACATTAAACTTCTCAAATGGGTCTCTACGCGTTGGATCTATATCCCCGCGCACGCCTATCAAATGACCGGGCTTGACCCGTGATTAAAAAGAGATACATAATAATAATAAATCTTTATTTCCTCCCACAAAATAAAATATAAAATTTCAAGGATTTACGAAAATTCGTCACTGAGATAACGCGGAGATAAATTGAACACCGGCTCACTCTTAATCCGTTTATTTCTATAGTCTGTAATCAATCACTCACTATGTAACGTTGTAGATGTACCTAATTAATATATTTGAGACTTATCCAGGCTTATATATTAAGGTGGATCGTTCTTATTAAAAAAAAAATATATATTTAATCGTAAGGGCCTCCTTACGATTGAATAAGTTCATTAATTAAGAGAGGATTTTTGACGTCACTTTGGTGAAATGTTGTAAGATTTTCCTCGACGCCCTACCTCAACCCCAATCTCACATGAGATTTTTCAAAATTTGTATTTTGGGTGTAAAAGCGTTGGATTTATTAAAAAATAAACACAATTTGCTCAATTATTCTTAATTTAATACTAGTAGTATTTGCGTATATTGCCGTAATCTTGAATCACAGTGATAAAATTAGGTAATAAATACTTAAACGAAAATTCATAAAATGTTTATTCCACGTTAGATTAATTTAATTTAATTTTCACGCAGTCTTCCCCCAAGTGAGATTTAGGAAGATTCAGCTTTGAACACCTCACTTAATTAATGGATGCCCCCTAATAGAACTATTACCGAAAATTGTTCCTATAAATAAGTGTATCAAAAGCAAAATATGTTTCAATTGCACTATTAGAAATACACAGCCCCATGCCAATAGAAGTTTGGGAAAAAAAATCCAATATTTGAGTTATGTTTTTGGGGTGTAAGTGGTTCATCACCTTTGAACCAAAGCCAACTTCACCTGCATGCGGTGCACCCTGCTGACTGACAAACGAAGCTCTGGCGAAAAGAGAGGTAGGGAGCGTAATTGTAAGCTACCCGACTGGGGAATGTACCTCCAGCTCACAGAATACCGCAGCCAAATAACAATTCCCTTGAGGGTTGTTGTGTTCCTGCGAGTGAGTGAGGTTACCAGAAAGGATCCTTCCTTTCTGGTAATGGTTGATGCTGCGTTGGCAGCGGGGGTGGCGGCGCGCGATCGATATTGTATGTTGCGAGCGTTAATATGGCTACGGCAACCGCTTCACATCAGGCGGGCCGTATGCTTGTCTGCCAACCGACGTAGTATAAAAAAAAATATGTCTATCCTGGTTATTGTATACCTACAAATATTCTCTTTCGTACTTACTGTATGTATGTTTATAATTTATCTAATGGTTTTTGCATTCGTACATCATGTACCCCAGCTATCACACCATCAACCCCGATTGATATAACATTTTTTTGAAGTGAAAACTTCTTTAACGGCGTTGTGCACTTTTTGGGATGGGTAAAAAATGTTAAACTCGCGTCAGTACACTTGATCACTGAGCCTGATCGACTAAATTTGTAAGACGGAGCGTCGCGGACCGGCGCCGGCGCGGCGTAGAAGAGGAAGTAATTTCCCCCTCTCTTTCTACCGCGCGGCGCAAATGTATGCCTGCTTCTACTTTTAATGGAATGTAAATTGTCATGTTTGCGTACGACAGCACAATAATTGAATATTGTATTTTACCACATAAATGATAGTACTCTTATACTGATAAATAAAGCAATACGTGCGAAATTATTCCCTAACCATTCCAAAATATTCAAAAATGCACAACGTTAATGTTCAAGTTTTCACTTCTGCCGGCACTCCCGGAGTGCAACCCGATTTTTTTGCCAAATCTGAAATCGCCTAAGCTGAAACCGATTACGATCGGACTTTTCGTGCAAAAATCTAACTTAACCTAAATTTGTTTGCTAATAGTAATAAACTTATCTGGTAGGGATGGAGGAGTCCTACCGATTTAACTGAAGATGTTTCTTACAAAATACAGAAGCCCGATTTTCGCAATCAACAAAACGCGATGGGAAGCCGATTACCATCTGGATTTTTGAATGTGAAAATGAAACTACTGCTTAGATTGTTGCCCATGTCACAAAATTATAAAAACTCTCTATCAGTAACAAAAAGCTAAAATACATAAAACTAGAACGATCTGCGATCTTAAAATTTTAATAACTTATGTCCGACGTGTTTTATGTTCGGTCAAAGTTTGGTGGGAAAGTCCATTTTAAAGGTATGAAATTATAAAAAATAAATATTACCATTGTAGAAGCAATAAAAAATACTATAACTTTTGTTACGGCACTGGCTACATAAACGCAATATTTAACATAGCTGTCGTACAAATTTCTGACTTAATGCATTTATAATAGCACTGTGTGACGTCATAACGTGGTGGCCTTTTGTATGGAGCGTTTTCGGGATAGTCCAAAATTGTGATCTTCAAGTTATCATATCTCGAGAAGTTTTTATGCAATCGAAGTAATTATTTCACATATATTAATATTATTGTGACGTCTTTAAATAACAAATCGAAAACAAAAATGGGATACAGCTGGTAGAAACTCTATAGCTCTACCGACTAGCTGAAAATGTTTGTCAATACCTTTAACCTAAGACTAATTTCTGGAATCAAAAATTCCGATAGTAGGTAATCGGCTCCAGCTTCGGTAGTAGCCCCCCTGATTGCGGTTTTGTTTTGAGGTAATTACATAAGAATATCATCACCTATTTATAGTACCCATTGAGTTACAATGTCTTTTGCTATGCCATGAAATAGATTTGAAACTCATTATTTTACCATTTACGAAAATATTATTATTAGCAACCTGGGGCCCTACCGCCAAAGCTGAAGCCGTTTCCCATAGAATAATTTGAGTCCTCATAATTTTAACAAACAAAAAACCGACTGCAAACATTACTCTACATTTATGTATGTAGATACAGGCTGATGAGGATGATGATGATGAAAAAAATATGGGACCAATCTGGAAGTATACTCTTTCTAATAAAAATAGTTTTTTTCATATCGGTTTATAAATCACGGAGTTATTAAGTAACAAACATTTAAAAAAAAGTACAGCCGAATTGAGAACCTCCTCCTTTTTTGGAGTCGGTTAAAAATAGGTCTTAGTTTTTAATTATTGACAAATATTTTTAACTTTGTCGGTACTTCAGTAACTTACGGTAACTTCAGGGTTTCTACCAGCTAAGTTAAACCGCAATAGGCTATTTCACCAACATTTTTTTCGGTTTGATAGGTAGGGACGCCTCAATAATATAACCATAGGTGAAGGAATAATTCTATCTATATTAATTTTGTTTGTTTGTTTGTTTGTATTATCTTTATTGTTCAGATTACAACAAATGAGTACATGTAAAATAAAGTGATACAAAGTCGGAAAGTCTTATCCCACACGGGGATCTCTTCCAGTCAACCTTAGTCAACCTGATATATTAATTTGAAAATCTCAATTTTGGATTTTCCCGAAAACGCTCCATACAAAAGGCTACTGAGTTATGACGTCACAGGTTTGTATTTTGTATGCACCAAATCAGAAATTTGTACGACAGCTATGTTAAATATTACGTTTATGTAATTAGTATCATAATAAAAGTATAGTATTTATATTGCTTCTCCAATGGTTTTTTTTTTTTTTATAATTTCATACTCTTAAAATGGACTTCCCGGCCAAACTTTGATCGACCCTAAAATAAGTCGGACGGAAGATATTAGAATGAAAGTTTGGAGATCTTTATAGATTTGTGTATTTTAGGATATTGTTAAATAATTTATACAATTTTTAAACATTTTCAAATAGCCTATTGTCACTAATTTAAACGGGAGTTTGATGTTTGCATTTAAAAAATCGCCGTGTGATTTCCGGCAGACTAGAATAGAATCACTCCGTCTCTTCCCATGGATGTCGTACAAGGCGACTAAGACACATCGATCAGCCCCCCTAGGCATGTGTAATTCGTCGCGTAACGAACTTAGATATATAATAACGTAATCAACGTGACATTTGTCAATTCGAACATTTTAGTATGAGCTCCACAGTTCAAATTAGCGATCGTTACGCTTTTCTACGCATCAGGCAGAAGACCGCAGTAACTGGAGGAAATTGCTGCAACGCTTTCGTCGTGGTCACGATCCTCATCAGTGAGGGATCGACTTAAGGAGGAGGAGGACGCTTTTCTACTTCGCAAACTGCCATTTGGCTAGCCCCCCAGGCGTCCCCAACCCGTCTGGCCAGCGTGGGGAGTGTAGGCCAAATCCTCCTTCTGTCTGGGACAGACGAGAGAGGGTCGTGCTCATGTAGTGGAGACTAAAGTGACCTGATGATGATGATGATTTAAAAAATCCGATGGGAATCGGCTTCAGCTTAGGCGGCCACCTGGTCGAAACGTCAGACAATAATAAAGGTAATGTAAATGCATACTCTTCTCATGCATGATCGCGTTAATTCCTGACATTATTTCATAAATCATCCAATACGAAAGTTTAAAAGTTATTATCATCTTTACGACAGGCTATGGTCAACGTTGCTTCACTTGAGCGTTCTCTAATTCCTTTATCTAGTGAAAGATATTGTGTCCTTGCTTCTAAAATACACACCATTTCTAAAGTACTATAAAATGTAACAAATTGTGATACTGTGGTGTTAAGTTACCTCGTCGTACTATAAACAGTCTAGTCCAGCAGTTCTCAAACTGCACGAGACAGTACGCAATAAACTGCAGCCCAGCCCCCTTACCACCAACTCTTATTGCGATTCAATAACTGAATAGACTGCTTATTCATACCAATGAATAGGCGACTCTATCATATATGAAATAGAGTCGTTTATTCATTGGCATGAAAAAGCATTCTATTCAGTTATTGAATCGCAATAAGAGTTGGTGGTAAGGGGGCTGATTAGAAAAAATATAGCCAGAAAAATCAAGCTCATCGTTCTGAACAATTGTAGCACAGGAGGAAGGTAATAGTGGAAGCCACGTGTACGAAGACGGTACGATTCGTTGGACGCCCTCCTTCTAGGTGATACGCAGACATACGAAAGAGAATCGTATTTGGTGGAAAGCATTGGGCATAATAATATATCCTGTATCCAGCAGTGGGTAGATACAGGTTGATGATGTTTGCTAGTGCTACACACGATTTTTATTTCAAAATAAAAATTATACCTGCGTTGGTAGTATACAAAAGTTTGGGAAACCTTTGTCTAGACTCTAAAGTCTTAGACTGAAACTCGTGAACCGCAACGTCTACACTGCAAACTGCTGGCGCTCACTCGTTACTAACAACCTCTTCATAAATTGGCTGAGTAGCAACATGCAGCTTCTGCAATATAACGTTGCACTAAGTTATTGTAGAGTGCGTCAGAATGGCCGGTCACTAAACGTGTATATCATTGAACGTATGCCTAAACATTGCTGCCTTATTGTTTCTCTTTGCTTCGCCCATCGGTCTGTCAAGACCGTCCATCTCGGCAATACGTGAAGGTATCGAATTTTGTACCTGTATGAAACAAAAATTAAGGCTACATTAAAAAAAAACAGCAATGTTTAAATAAAGCGTTATTGCTCTTGAAATTTTGTCAGGAACTTGAGGCGTAATATTTTTTTTTCGGTTTATGGCGATAACTTCAAACTGTGGTACATTACGTGTGACGGAAACAAACGGGCAGCAATGATTAGTCTACGAAGATTTTCTTAATTCCACGTAACAAAGAAACTACGGCTAGGTGACCGGCCATTCTGACGTCAGAACCGCCGGTCACCCAAAAATATTTTATTTCTTCGAATTTACGATGGAAGCAATTCTTTCTTAATGGGAAGCAAAGAGAAACAATAAGGCACCAATGTTTAGGCATACGTTCAATGATATACACGTTTAGTGACCGGCCATTCTGACGCACTCGTTATTGTAAACACCCGAGAGACTGAGTTTTGCTCGAGTCATTTGAAGGTTCAAAGTTTGTGTAAGTAAAGAACACTTTTGTATCTGTTTGTTTTATCTTTATTAAGTACTAGCGGCCCGTCCCGGCTTCGCACGGGTGGATATAAGATTTTTTTTAATATCTTTTACCTTTTATTTAGCAATAAATATAGCCTATGTCACTCGGGGTGAATGTAGCTTTCCAATGGTCAAAAAATTTTTGAAAATGGCACAGTAGTTTTTGAGTTAATTTATTACAAACATACACACACACAAAAATACAAATCTTTCCTCTTTATAATAGTAGTGTAGATAAGATTTGAAGACGTCACTCGCAATTAAATTAATTAAATTCACGGCTTAATAGTATGGAATATATATATTTGTCATCAATAAGTTCGTTGCCATAATCCAGCCCCGTCGTCGATTGTCCATTGTCGTTCTATTTTCTTCTCAGTCTTGTCTGTCCTGCTTTGTTCTTTGTCGGTGGCCAGTTGCGAGGCTGCCGACTAAAGAGCGGCGGCTCAAGTTTAGGCGTTTTCGAGAAATATTGCTGTCATTAATTTTCTCTAAAAAAAATCTTTAAAAAAAAACACCAAAGCCAACATTTAATTACCATCGGAATTATAAATGAATAATAATAAATAAATATTTCTGGACAATTTACACAGCGCCATCTAGTCCCAAATTAAGCGCAAAGCTGGTGTTATGGCTGGTTAAAATGTACTTAAATACATTTTTTTTTTGTAAATACATACTTATAATACATAGAAAACACCCAGACCAAGACAAACAGATATGTTCATGCACACAAATGTTTGTCTTGTGCGGGAATCGAACCCGCGACCTCGGAGTCAAAGTGGCCATTGCTAACCATTCGACCACCGAGCTCGTCAATTAATAAATAAGTATATCTTCTAGGGAGACAGACATCTTTGTACTACAACAAGTAAAACAGTAAGCATGAGGCTCTATAACGTCTCGCCTGCTGGTTGATTACTCGCGGCGAAAATGTAACTAAGTACTGTTTTAAAGATTGTTGCTAATCTAATAATAATATCTCGGCCAGAGGATTAGCATTGCCATTCAACGTGGCAATGCTGCCAGCCTTTTGGGCACTTTTCAAGTGGGTAACGATTTGGCGGGGCTTCATTATTTATAGTTATTTATTTCTAAGTTATATTTAAGTAGGCATTTTATTTATAAGTTATTTATGTTAAAGATATTAAAATAAAGTTGTTGCTAATTATGTTTAACTCAGCTGGTGGAAACCCTGAAGCTGTACCGACTAAGCTGAAGATGTTTGTCAATATCTTTAATCTGAGATCAATTTTTGGAATAAAAAAAACCGATAAATAAAACATTTTTATTAAGTACATATTCACAATTAATAAAGCTTGCTTTAATTTTTTTTGTTTATACTTCTTTCTTCTTTTCAGCATATACGCGTCCACTGCTGAACGTATGCCTCTTGCATGGATTTCCAGGTTTCTCTGTCTGCGGCGTATCTCGTCCAGGTCGGCCCTGCCGTCTTCTTAATGTCGTCCGACCATCGCATCGGGCCGCTGGTCTGCCTACGTTTCGGCTTCCCGATCGGGGTATCCAGTGAAATACTCTCTGGCTCCATCTGTCATCACCGAAGCGACAGACATGTCCGGCCCACTGCCACTTTAATTTATACTTGTTTAGCCTAAAATACAATGTCCCGTGCGGGATAATATAGGTACCTATGTCCCGATTTCGGCGGCGGACGAGCTAACGTCCTAAAATTTTGACTTCGTCGACTGCACCGCTGCAAGAAAAAAAAAATAATAATTTTGAATTATGCGATTATTAATGACGACAACTCTGAATATTCAATCAAAGCAAATACATTAATATTTCAGGCTCTGAAATTAACACTTTGAACTTGCCTGAAACTAACACAGGAAGGATTAGTGAATACCGCGCAGGTGAATTATTAAGCAAACAGCGTTGCCCGTGGCTCTGTTCGTTAGAATTGTTTGATCGGAGGAAGGTGGCGACATCTATTTGACCAGAAGTAGGGGACGGAATATTCCATAATATTCCTGGACAAATTATACACGGACATCTAGTCCCAAACTAAGCAAAGCTTGTCCTGGCTACTAGATAACTGATACTATACTTAAATACATTTTTTTTGTAAATACATACATTATAATACATAGTAAACACCCAGACCAAGACAAACAGACATATTCATGCACACATATTTCAAGATTTCTATGGTATATTCCACAAATGACTGAGCAATTCCTATATTGTCTAACAAAAAGAGAGAGGGAATCAAAAGAGCACGAGGTGGAAAATCTTTGCACTCGAGTGCAACACGTAACTTTTCATCCCACCTCAGCGAGGAAATGACTAAAGCGAATTAAAAAAAAGTACACCAAGGAAGTTCCGAGTCTGAGTTTTTAACAAATTAAAAAAGTTGTATGATAAATTCGGCACCATGGAGGTAGAAGTAACTAGGTTTAATGATGTTTTGAATTCACAAACGTAGTGCACATGATGTTCTAAGTTCAAATTTACTTTATCCTCTAGCTGATAAAAACGACTTTTGCACTCAGATATCGAAGAGCAAAAATACTCTTTCCGAGATGAAAAATAAATTTTATTATTTGTACAGACTAAAGGTAAAAAATGGGGTGTGGCTGTCCGCGTATTGTACGTGAATACGTTAGATGCATTAATTTCTTTTCAAAATGGCAGCGCTTACCCCTCCCCCGCACGCGATGTTCAATAGTCCTTACTTAGCGTAATAAATTCTTTGATTCTTCATCTATCCAGTGGTGTGATTGTAATTTGGATGGAGATGATAGATTTGTAGCTGCAACACCAAACTGTATCCCCCGATTTTGTTATCATTAGCTTTCTTGAATTGCCTCCCTATGGAATCAATTTTAAAGACTATACACGACAAAAACAACAGCGAATGCGAACAAATTGGCAGAAAATGTGCCTCTTAAAATACTACAAAGTTTCGAATTGAAAATCTCGTCCAAATTGATTTAAGAAAATATTCCCGACATGTAATTTCGCGCTTTAAAATGCTGAAATCACTTTCTATTCAGCGGCGCGGCGTGTAATATCGCGGAGAATACACACGAGTTGAACGCGTTGATGTATGGGGCTTCCACTCGAAAGATCGAAAGATCGAGCAAATGCACCGTTTTTCAATTTACACTTTGTATGTGTGAAAAAATGTATACAAATAATATCCCATTATTCTATTATTTTAGGGTGTAAATGGTTAAACAACAAACTAGGCTCTGGCGAAAAGAGAGGTAGGGCATAGCGTATTTTTAAGCTGAACTGGGGAAGTACCTCACAGAATACCGCAGCCAAATAACAATTGCAGGCAATTTGATCTACACTACTTTGCGTGCTTTCGCCACCAATTAGTTCATGCAAACTACTGCCGGCCGGCACCCACCCATTACCGTTAATAGTTGCATGCGACTGCCGTGGCTGCTTTGGTCGTCTCTGCTCCAGCTGCTGTGGTCGTCTCGGCGAATCTCTTATCTTCTGTTTCAGATGTTGGAGATTCGCCGAAACGTTGTTGGAGATTCGCTGTGGTCGTCTCGGCGAATCTCTTATCTACTGTTTCAGATGTTGGAGATTCGCCGAGACGACCACAGCAGCTGGAGCAGAGACGACCAAAGCAGCCACGGCAGTCGCATGCAACTACTAACGGTAGTGGGTGGGTGCCGGCCGGCAGTAGTTTGCATGAACTAATTGGTGGCGGAAGCACGCAAAATAGTGTAGATCAAATTGCCTGTAAATTTGACTTCCGCAAAATAACACCTGAATCAATTAACTACCAAATAACAATTCCCTTGAGAGTTGTTGTGTTCCTGGGAGGGAGTGAGGTCACCAGAAAGGATGGAAGGAGTATATATAGGCTGGCAACGGATCGGCGATCGCTTGGTGTTGCTGATCTCTATGGGTGGTGATTGCTTTCCATTAGATGAGCCACATGCTCGTTTAGCCCCCCCCCCCCCCCCCCCAATCTCTCATATAAAAAAATACTATTAAACAAGCTATTCTTGCATGCTAGTAAATATATAAGCCAAGATAATTTTGCATGCGGCGCTAACGATTTTAAAAGATTGATGAAATTTGCATCCCCGTAAATACGGGGATGAAAAGGGTATTCAAGTAGGTACTCTACACTTTTCATCCCCGTATTTGAACCTACTTGCCAAATTTCAGCTATATAGGTTTTTTATATTAGGTTGGGGAAAAAGTCTTTTCGTATTTTATATGAAAATTCAAAACATTTTTTAATAAAGTTTATTTACATTTAACTAAAGTATGTAGGTGTCATTTTGTTCGATAACTTTTTGCCATCTTGTAGGTATAGACATGATCCCATTACTATATAAATTTTGGGACTTCTGTTCAAAAAACCGCGACAAGAGGTTTTGGCAGTCTTCTCGTGATGTTAACCTGACATTGCCTAAAGAATGCTGAAGAGACGGAAACAGGTGGAAATCAGAAGGTGCAAGGTCAGGACTATACGGCGGATGCATTAACACCTCCCAGTCAAACTCTCTTAATTTTTGCTGAGTGGCTAAAGATGTGTGAGGTCTAGCGTTATCATGATGAAAAATCACACCCCTTCTGTTAATTAATTCCGGCCGCTTTCTCTCAAGTTTTTGCTTTAATCTCATCAGTTGTTCACAGTAGAGTTCAGAATCGATAGTCCTGCCTGGCGGTAACAGCTCATAATGAATAATGTCCTTCCAATCCCACCATACACACAGCATCACCTTGTTGCGGGTTAACCCGGTTTTCGCCAGAGTCTGTGAAGCCTGACCGGCCTTTGACCACGACCTTTTTATGCGCCAAAACTCTTTTGTGGTCAATTCCTAGTTCTTCAGCTACGTCGTTACTACTGATATGCCGATCTTGCTCCACTTTATCAAAAATGGCATCCATTTTATCCGTAACAGGGCGACCAGAGCCACGTGCATCTTTGACATCAAAATTTCCGGATTGAAAACGCCTAAACCAAATTTGTGCCACTCTCACAGACACTGCACTAGGTCCATAAACGTCACAAATTTTTTCGCAGCTTGCGTTGCATTTTTACCTTTTTTGTTGTAAAATTTTAAAATGTATCGAATTTCTTCATTAGATTCACTCATCTTGACAGTAAAAAAAAACAAATGAAAATCACACATTTACCTAATTTGAATTTGGAATTATCTTTTTTAAAATTTAAACTTTATAAAGATATCAAAACCTTTCAGATACAAATGGTATAACCAAAGAGATTTTATTACAAGTTCATACATACTATAATGCGAAAAGACTTTTTCCCCTACCTATTAGTATGCCGGGTGGTAGACAAGCTTACGGCCTGCCTGACGTATGCGGTTACCGGTACCCATACATGAAATATCGCTTGCGCGACGCCACCCCTTGCAGCGTCTGCTTCCTTCCTAATGACCTCACTCACTCGCAGGAACACAACAATGCTCAAGAGAATTGTTATTTAGCTGCGGTGTTCTTTGAGGTGAAGGTACTTCTCCAGTCGGGCAACTTACAAAATACGCAATGCTTTACCTCTCTTTTCGCCAGAGCCTCGTTTGTCAGTCAACAGGATGCACCACGTGCAGGTAGGCTTTGGTTCAAAGATGTTGATGAACCACTTACACCCTAGGTACTGTCTTCAATCGATATTTTGTGTTAAATCAGTGACTGAGTGAGTGACCCTTCATCAGCATTAGCATAAACCCATAATCAACCCACTGTTGGGATACGGGTCTCCACTCAATAGAAGGGGTTTAGAGCATACTACATACATACAACATACCACCACGCTGCTCTACTGCGGGTTCGTGTGGATCAGTGATTTCAAACCGCCCAAAGGCCACTGACTTAGCTTAACGACTGTCATCTATTGACAACAGCCGGGACCGACGGCTTCTCGTGCTCTCCGAAGCACGGAGGTGCTCGAGATAAATAAACCCATTCATAGATAGGCTACACTCGATGTTGCTTAACTCACGTGATGCTATCGAGCTCCTCAAGGGACCTTTATAAAATTTAAAAGATTATAAAGAGCGAAGATTTGTTTTTGTTCTTAATGGAAGAAACCGGGGCGAGTTGCTAGTAGTATCATTATAATACTAGTTATTATACACAGCTAATTTTTTTATATGATAATGGGGCAAACGAACATGTGGGTCACCTGATGGAATGCAATCACCACCGTCCATGGAAATCAGCAACACTAAGGCATAGTACAAGGGGTCGCCGATCTGTTGCCAGCTTGTATCCCTTCCTTTCTTTCATTCTTTGTTCACTTCAGATTTTTAGTTGAAATGTTTTTTGCTTCAAATTTTCACAGACATCCTTCGACGGGAAATAAAAAGTTACTTACTGAAAAAACAGCGCTGACAGTCTGAATTGACAAAGGTTCACTGTACAATAGTGCAAACTAAAAGGTTTTTGCTTGTACACAAAGTTTACGTGCAGCTACATAGTGAAGTTACAATCTAGAAGTGTCTTCTAGATTATATTAATTACTAGCTGCACGCCCCGGCTTATAATAATAATAAATATTTAATAAATATTTACGGATATAGTAATAATAAATATATAATAAATATTTCTGGACAATTTACACAGCGCCATCTAGTCCCTAATTAAGCGCAAAGCTTGTGTTATGGGTACTAGACAACTGATAAATGTACTTAATTTCATTTCTTTTTTGTATATACATAGTTATAATACATTGAAAACACCCAGACCAAGACATACAGGCATGTTCATGCACACAAATGTTTGTCTTGTGCGGGAATCGAACCCGAGAACTCGGAGTCAAAGTGGCCATTGCTAACCATTCGACCACCGAGCTCGTCATAAAGTGGTGTTTTATTTTCCTCGAATTTTTACGTCTTTTCTCTCCATAAGAACCTTCCTTTTAACAAAAAATAAAAAATAGCAGAATTGGTCGAGTCATTCTTGGGTTTTGTGCTTAGCAACATTCATTTTTATTAAAATGAATGTTCTTTACAATTTCATAAATACAATTATTTCTAAGAAACTAAATTAAAAAAAAAAACTACATATTATCTAAAAAAGGCCCCCGTGGCATTGTACCGAAGATGCTGGCAGCGTTTCCTCGTTGTATGGCAATACTAATGCGTTGTGCGAGAAAGCCGCCAGCTCTTCGGTCACCAGTAGTCTGGGCCAGGCGCTTGGAGAGCTCATTCATTAATTTAAGCGCATTAGGACCCCACGAACCCAGGGTCTCGACTCCGAAAGGCACAAAAGTGTATTCCGAACCGAGACCGCGATATTTCGAAATTTTTCTTTTCTCGGCCGCCTCCGCCGATAAGTAAGTGTGTGTGAAAGCACTAAAGGGGGTGACAAATCATCCTTAGGGCCGTTTTAAAAAGAGAGGTAGAGCAGGGTAATATAAAGCTGCCCGGCTGGAGAAGTACTTCCACCTCACAAAAGACCGCAGCCAAATAATAATTCCTAAAAGTCTAGAGAATTGTTCTGTTCCAGCGAGTGAGTGAGGTTACGAGGAAGTAGTTGCTGTTATGGCTGTAGGGCTGGCGACGCGCGAGCTATACTGATAGGTCGCATGCATCTCTACGGTAACTACTTGACATCAGGCGGGCCGTATGCCTGTTTTCTGCATGACGTAGTATATATTTGTTTTTATATTCGATAGGGAATTTAAATCTATATCCATTGATCTAGAAGAAATTTGGCAAGAAACAATTTAAGGTATTATAGCATAAGTAACGGATAAAATCAGAAAGTTCATAATTTCAAATATCAAGGTTGACAAGGTTCTTAATAATGAAATACATGTAAATTAAAACTAAAAAAAAAAAAACTAAAATAATTAAAGTAAAAGCAAAACTAATCTAATAAACCGCTGCCCGTAGGCAAAGTTCCCAATATGCTGGCCCCGTTGCCTCGTTGGATGGCAACACTAATTCTTTTGGCAACGTAGAGGCCAGCATTTTGCTCACGAGATATTTCGACGAGAAAGTTCTTTTAAATTTGAGTAATAATTATTTACCTCGCCAAGGATGGGACATAGATTGTTGCATCTAACAGAAACTAATTAATTATTGCACCAAGTTGTGATTAATTCACTGCCGCCGGCACAAATAACTGGAGTGCAGTAATAAATCACTTTGTGCGAAGTTAATGTTTATTTTTCTTTCAGCTGCTTATGAATACGAGTCAAATAAACTATGAAAAAATGGGGTGCGACCGTGCCAAGAGCACGGACGTCTATTGTATGAAAATACATTATATATATATAAATAGCTCGGTGGCGTAGCGGTCAATAACGCGGCTTCGACACCAACGCTCGTGGGTTCGATTCCCACATAGAACAAACGTTTGTATGCATAAACATGTCTGTTTGTCTTGGTCTGGGTGTTTTCAATGTATCATAAGTATGTAGGTATTTACAAAAAAAAATGTATTTACGTATGTTTATCAGTTGTCTAGTACCACGCTAGTACCCATAACACAAGCTTCGCCTACTTTGGGGCTAGATGGCGCTGTGTAATTTGTCTGACAATATTTATTTATATTACAGTGGAGCGTCGATTATCCGAACGTCGCTTCGAACGACCGCTTATCCGAACTACTAGCCCCTCTTCAACTACAAGTTCAAATAATGAAGACGAAATGATAATTGGTGCTTCTGAAGCGTTTACTTGCTTAAATATTGCCTTGCTAAGGTTTGAATGAAACACAGGCTGAAAGCGACCAGTATTAAATATTTATCCTAAAAAAATACGTGACCTAAGACCTAAGCCACCCCTAAGCGGGTAGGCTTGCTTCGGCAAATGAAGATCTTTGTAAGCGTTGTACCATAGTAAAAATATAGTATATTTGTATTATGGTTGTACCTAGTACATACATGTGTTGCTAAAAGATTGTCTGCACGTTTTTTTAAGGTTCCGTACCTAAAGGGTAAAACGAACCCTATAGACTCTGCTGTCCGTCCATCCGTCCGTCCGTCTGTCACCAGGCTGTATCTCATGAACCATGTTAGTTAGACAGTTGAAATTTTCACAGATGATGTATTTCTGTTGCCGCTATAACAACAAATACTAAAAAACAGAATAAAATAAATATTTAAAGGGGCTCCCATACAAAAAAAGTGATATTTTTGCTCGATATTAATAACGGCAACAGGTAGACGCTTGAAATATTCTCAGAATATTTAGTTACATATTATTATTTGCTTTCAAAATAAATAATTAAAACAAATGTTTAAGGGGGCACCGATAAAACAAACGTTATAGATAATGGTAACCCTTAGTGCGTGAGTCCGACTCGCATTTTTTATACATATAGGTAGTTCGATTAACCGAAAATACCGGTTATCCGAACACCCATGTCCCCCAATTAGTTCGGATAATCGACGCTCTACTGTATTTACAATATTATCACAAATTGGCATCGCTTTCCCCCCTTCCCGCACGTGATGTTCCATAGTCCTTATTTAGCGTAATAAATTATTTGATCCTTCGTCTATCCAGTGGTGTGATTGAATTTTGGATGGAGATGATAGATTTGTAACTGCAACTCCAAACTGTATCCCCCGATTTTTTTATCATTTGTTTGTTTTTTGAATAGCCTCCCTGTGGAAGCAATTTTAAAGACTTATTCACGCCAAAAAATCAAGACTAATAAATTAACTAAATAAATATTTCTGGACAATTTACACATCGCTATCTAGTCCCAAATTAAGCGCAAAGCTTGTGTTATGGGTAGTAGACAACTGATAAATGTACTTAAATACATTTTTTTTTGTAAATACATACTTACTTTTTGTAAATAATACATAGAAAACACCCAGACCAAGACAAACAGATATGTTTATGCACACAAATGTTTGTCTTGTGCGGGAATCGAACCCGCGACCTCGGAGTCAAAGTGGCCATTGCTAACCATTCGACCACCGAGCTCGTCAATTAATAAATAAGTATATCTTCTAGGGAGACAGACATCTTTGAACTACAACAAGTAAAACAGTAAGCATGAGGCTCTATAACGTCTCGCCTGCTGGTTGATTACTCGCGGCGCTCGCCTTACAATGGCTTTGTTGCATTTTTCCACTCTCGAATGTGACGAGACGCGTAATACTCGGCTAATAAAAGGTATATTTACACCTATGATGAGAGTAACTACTATTATTTATTCTCTGCCTATGATAGTACATACACCAGCTCATGAATTCGATCAAACAACACACCATGGTTCTCTGGGAGTGTGAACTTTGGCTGTGGGAGCGGAGTGACACGTTGAATTCAATGCATGTCGCATCTGGAGTAGTATACTATTCTGATTTGGTAGCAACAAGGGAGAATTACCAAGCGTTCAGACGATTTTGCAATTCATATTATTGGAATCGATGTGTTAGATAACAACTCAATGTTTTAGACCCCCAATGGCTTCACTTGACTAGCCATCTCTTTAGGCTTTTAATGCCTTTGCCATATTACTGTCTCTCACATTGCTAAGACGGGAAGTCAAAGTTCAAAAGCTTCTTACTCCTACTAATTTCTTCTGATTAAATTCGTTGTGTTTTCCAAGGTAACCCCTGGGATTCTCGGCAATGGGCTTCACTGTTCATTGCCATTTTTGACTGTCGCAGGAGACGCAGTGGTGGGAATGTCTGGTAAGCCTCCATCCCGTAAACACTAGCTAAGTATGATTCGAATTCGAACACAAAGTTTCGTAATTCGTACCATAATTAAAATTATTTAACACTGTATTGAGCAAAAGAAAACTCCGAAATAAGACGTTTTTATGTCTATCTCTTGTTTTCCACGCCTGACAGGCGTCTATAAATCCTTGTGCATTAAATATTTATAAGTATTTTGGGGTGTAATTGACTCACCACGATCAAAGCCAAGCTCACCTGCACGTGGTGCACCTTGCAAACTAGCGAAAAACTGACGGAAGAGAGGTAGAGTACAGCGTATTTGGAAGCTGCCCGACTGAAGAAGTACCTCCATCTCACAGAATACCGCAGTCAAATAAAATTTCCCTACAGGGTTGATGTTATCCTGTGAGTGAGTGAGGTCACAGAAAGGAATAAGTTGCTTAGTTGGCAGCGGGGATGGCAGCGCACGAGCGATATTTCATGTTGCGAGCGTTAATATGCCTACGGTAATCGCTTCACGTCAGACGGGTCGTATGCTTGTCTGCTACCCGAGGTGGTATAAAAAATACATACACGCATACGCTCGCCATTCTTTATTATTTTATCCAACACTTTTATATGAAAGTGGGCTTGTAGAGATCTCTTATAGAAAATTAATTAAATAAATTAAACGGGTCACTCACGTCTTTTTGTCGGGAAAGCCGACTAGTTTCGATCTCAAAAGTTTAATAATATTATCTCTTATAGAGCCTTATTATTATCTCTTATAAGTCCGCCTTTGTACATGAAATTCTGCTAGTTATATTGTGTATGAATATATATATATATATGTTTTTTATGTACAATAAAGCTGGCAGCCACCTCGGACAAATAATTAGTCTAGCTATTCAAAGGGGGAACGCTGCCAGTATCTTCGGAACCTTGCCTAAAGGGACTCCTTTTAATTATATATTTTAGTTATTATATTATATTTTTTAAGGTTTTTAGTTTTAGTTTCAATGATCTAGTATATTTATTTTTTTTAGTTTTATTTAACTTTTAATCTAGTGTTATTTAGTTCTAGGTAATTTAGTTTTATTTGTATTTTATGTATTGTTATAGAATTTATTTTATATATTTAAGGTTTAATTTAAGTTTATTTTACTTATAATTTGGTTATTATAAAGATACTACAAACAAACAAACGCTCGAAAACATTACTCTCTCTTCTTGATTGGGAAAAATGGTTAAGCCGTTTTGTACACGAAGATACATACGGATCGGATGTACATACATATTAATACATATTTGAGTCAAACATAGGCCGGTGGTCGAATGGCTAGAAAAGGCTACTTTGACTCCGAGGTCGCGGGTTCTATCCCCGCCCAAGACAAACATTTGTGTGAATGAACATGTCTGTTTGTCTTGCTCTGGGTGTTTTCAATGTATAAGCATGTATTTACAAAAAAAAATGTATTTATGTACATTTATGCGTTGTCTAGTACTTACCCATAACACAAGCTTTGCGCTTAATTTGGGACTAGGTGGCGCTGTGTAAATTGTCCAGAAATAGTTATTTATTTAAACACAAAACTCTCCTTTTGGGCTCCGATGCAGTCGGGTAAAACTCTGCTTTTACGACATGTTTTCCGTTAAAGCCCTTTACAATATACGGAGCTTTTAAGGCTTTACGCTGGTTTAGCGCGAGTAGAGCGACAGTATATTCAAAATAATTAATAACCCTTTTATCCGCAGAGTAAATTTGCTATAAAATAGTGGATTATTGCTCTTTCATTAAGGGATTTATCATTTAATTGGCGTATAATAAACATAAAGGCGGATAAAGCTGAAAGCTTATTTATTTAAACTTCATTACACGCAATTCAATCTAATGTGAACGTACACAAAAGTCGAAATTAATGCAAGTGCATTAATAGTATTTGGATACCGATCGTCGCGTCAATTACTGCGCCGTTCCACAGGGTCGCGTAGTAATTATTATGTAATCTGTGGTCGCTTTGGACTGTACTGCCCTCTTACCACCAACTCTTAGTGCGCTTCAATAACTGAATAGAATGCTTATTCATACCAATGAATAAGCGACTAAATTGAATAGAGTTGAAGCACAATAAGAGATGGTGGTAAGGGGGCTGGACTTCATTTTGCATTGCCTTTTTTGGTAGTTGCCACTGTTATTCCTGGCTCCATAGGAGACCAGCGGTGGGAATGTGTGGTGGGACTGGTGGGCCACCGTCCCGAACATCGTTATCACATAGGTATTCGTCAATTCAATAGCACTAAGGCACTTTTGATAAGAATCGAATGTATATGTTACAGTCATTGTAGTAAATTGGTCATTATAATGGCCGGCCAATTTAATAAATTGTCAAATTATTAATAATTAAGCTTACTTGGCACCACATCATTCATCATCTAGGTTGACTATTTCCGATGACATTACACAAGAAAACCCTAATCTAACCAAAAATCAACTCAAATCTAAACAAAGCATGTTGTATTACATTGACCAAGTATCGGTCAGTATGAATCATAACTTAACTTATTACATTTACCATAACATATACATATTCTAAGCATACTATATTGACGAGCTCGGTGGAGTAGCAGTCAATGACGCGGCTTCGACACCAACGCTCGTGGGTTCGATTCCCACACAGGACAAACATTTGTGTGCATGAACATGTCTGTTTGTCTTGGTCTGGGTGTTTTCTATGTATCATAAGTATGTATTTACAAAAAAAAAATGTATTTACGTATGTTTATCAGTTGTCTATAGTAGCCATAACACAAGCTTCGCTTACTTTGGGGCTAGATCGTATATATAATGAAACTAACATGGAAAATAACATGGAACATGTCTTAAGAAAGTCAGGGGAGAGTTACTAAAGAATAGGGAGTGCACAAAAGATCCAAGAGAGTCGACGTGCCGCCGGTGCTGCGGCGCTGGACCCATTTCAAGATAAGATATATGCTAACACACAGTACTATGTATGTGTTGAATATATAGCCTTTCTAAGTGTTCATCTTTGAATTGGTAACTAAGTCGCTGCCTATGTTAGCGGTCATATATCATGTTTTAGTTCGCTAGATCACCGCTGTAGGGCGCGCAATTTAGTCGTTGGCCACCTTTTGTCCATGCAACATTATGTGCGTGCAATAAACCGCGGGTGTACCGCGTGCAGGTGAAGTTGGGTTAGTTTCAAAGATATTGATGAACCGCTTACACCCCACGTGCGGGTTTCTGCACTAAATAGGGTAAATCATTTATGTGTGTAAAGAACAAAAACGGACCCAAAATCGATCCCTGAGGCACACCCATTTTTACATCAGAGCCATTTGATTTCGCATTATTTACGTTAACTATCTGCGTGAGTTCTATACAATTTGTCAAACCGGCACCGATAAGCTCCGAACGTCACCGGCGAGTTCCACAAGCAATCAGAAGGCCAAATCGAAGGAAAAAAATAGTAATTATTTTACAATCGCAGAATGAAAGTTGATCGAGATTGAATTGTGAATTAACTAAAAGATATTCTTTTGTATTCTCGTATAATAATTTTCATATCACACTATGATATTGTAGTATCATATTGTGATAAGAGAATACCAAATTTGACATATTGAGATCGAGACTGGATCGGAACTGAATTTTGACTATATTATAATTACGAGAATTGCCTCTCTACTTTCTTCAGGAAGCGGCCTTACGTTCCAATATAGATAAATAAAAAATAATTATTCCAGGACAAATTACGTAAATATGTATATATAATACATAGAAAACGCCCAGCCCAAGACAAATATACATGTTATGAGCACAAAATGTTTGCATGTGCGGGGATCGAACCCGCGACCTCGGAGTCCAAAGTGGCCGTTGCTAGCCATTCAACCACCGTGTTCGACCAGCTAAGGCTATCGAAAGAAAGCTCAGAGTAGCGCTATCAGTTTCATAACTACGCGAGGTTATCATATACTGGATATTCACCGTTCTTACGTGAAATCGACCTTCCAGTTTACAGCAGAATCGTGAAGCCTACTTACAAGTAGCAAAGTTTGTTCAACTGAATGTAATACTAACAAGGCTCTCCAATCAAGCTGTCTACACGTTAGCCCGAGAAAAGTATACACGCGAGTATGTTTGAACTACAATAGTGTCTGGTACACTTGCGGCCCGTAACGACGCCATGAAGAGCAACGAAGGCGCGGGCCCCTAATTGCAGACGGGGACTTTTCCAATGCACACCACACTGAGAGCCTGCGAGGAAAACGGGTATAATTGACTGAGCAGGATTTTCCTTAAAGGACTGTAGAGGTCAATGTCGAAGTGAAGGGTATTATTGTTTTAAATTCGGGTCCTCTCTTCTTTGTGATGCATCAACCTTTTTTGTGATTCATCAACGTCTTTGAACCAAAGCCAACGTCACCTACACGTGGTGCACCCTGCTGACTGACAAACTGAGGCTCTGACGAAAAGAGTGGTTTTTAACGTAGTAATGTTAATTATTTCATTTATATTTCTTTCACGTGAATACGTCTTTAAAAATGCTTCCATAGGAAGGCAAGATTTCTTATTAACCTCGCCTGCCACGGTCCCTTGGTGGGTACATTGATGGTAAGGCGCTTGGTACAGCGCTAAAATTCACGGCATGCGAAAGGTTAAGCCTTCATTGAAGTTAAGATAACGGGGCGGGGGCCCACCACACATTCCCTCCACCTAACTTCGGGACCTAAAACATTGAGTTATTACCTAACCCATCATTTCCAATAATATGAATTGCAAAATCGTCTGTCCGCTTGATAATTCTCCCTTGTTGCTGCAAATCAGAATAATATACTATACTAGCCCGAATGCGAAATGCAAGGTGTCGTCCCGCTCCCGCCGCTAAAGATTACACTCCCAGAGAACATGGAGTGCTAAATATGTGGCGGTAGTTCTTTTTTACTTTTTCACATATTTGCTTCATGTGCCCGATATAATTAAAATTGATGAAGTTAAGACAGTAGATTTGAATTTTATAATACTTATTTACGTATATGTTAAATAAGGAATTGAAGAAATTAATTATAAAAAGGGGACGCCATTAATCCTAACCGAAGAATTCGATGTGATTGATATGAATGTTGCTAGATAAGTACATAATTATTAAAAATGCAATTATATTTATGTTTGACTGGGCATTGTAAATAGTTCAGTGAGTCGTTTCTGAAATATTAGGACAAATGCAGAGAGTTGTCAAATCTCATCTTCAGGTTGATTAACTAATAAATTTTTAGTTCACTGATGAACAATTCGCAAGTTATCAGACACATAATACTGTGGTAAAAAAAGGTAATAATAGAACTAACGTAGCCAATGGAAAACGCAAAAAACGAGTGAAAAACACTCAAAACGCGTCGGAGTGTTTGAGCCAGCCAGGTTGTAAACACACGCTTGGAGGACAAGAGTCTACGCTTCGTGTCGTTACATAGTGTTGCGTCAGTGTGGTGTAAGGAAAAAGCGACAGAACAGTTTCTGAATACTCATAGTAGTTCTACAAAGTTAGCAAGACAACCCGTGAAGAAGACTGATACATTCGAACACGAAGTATCTGTTGCTATAACAAAGTCTGTGAGGTTTTAGTGTTACTAAGAAATACCTTTTTAAAAAGTAGGTGGGTCATTATACGAAGTACAAGAAAAACTGTTCTTGTGTCATATTTAATTAATTATAAGTTTTGTCAACAGTGTAATTAATCTATTTAGTTTGTATCTGTGCCTATTTATCGAAAACATAACAAATTCAACCACATCTTATTTATAAACTCGTAAAAAAATGAAAAATAGAGGCTCTTGTCATACTCCGTGAACTGTTCGGAAGACATGTTTCGTCAAAAAAACTAACAAAAAAAAATAACGTAATACACTTTATTAAAATTAAATTATAGTATCTGTTTCTAGACATACCAATGAATATCAAAACACATCGATATATTTTTTCCTTTTAATAAATTCATATTTGTAGCTGTTATACGGGTGTTATCAAAATTAACATCAATTCTGTGAACCGCTATTTTCACCCAAAAAAAAATTTTATCTACTAAATCATTACTCTAATTTCCTGGCGACACTACTCTTTACTGTTAGTTCAGTTATGTGTGTCCACAAACGAGAAGGATAATTTCTGTGAAGTTTTATTTAAATAATATAAGCAATATACGGTTTTTGTCAAGTTTGTTCCATCAATTCGGTTTGCCACCATAGCTCATAATTATTGCTATGAGGACTAATACTGGTTGAGGTTATAAATAGCTAGGCAACTTCTAAAACCAGGATGTGGCTTGATTTTAAAAACGATTCGTCAATCCCGTGATCATCACTTCCGTGAACTCGTTGTTCACAGAAATGACAGGTTTCACGGAAATGATAGCACTTTTAAAATAAATAGTATTAGGACTTAAAAACGCTCGTGTACCGACTACTTCCAGTTAAATTAATTGTTGGCCTTTATAATCTATACTTATAATTTAATATTTTCTAAAAAACCATTCATGTTCACGGAATTGATGGGTTTCACAGAAATGACGTTTTGTTTGTTTATTTGTGTCTGATAGCAAAATGAAACTAACTGGTTGTATAGTTTTGCTGTGGTTATGGGCAAGTTATTTTTTCGTATTAGGTACAGACAAAAATGGCAAAAACAAGAAAGAAGATGTCAGATGAAGAAAGAAAGGCTAGGAGAAGAGAGCAAATAAAGCTTAGTGTGCGTCGACAAAAACACAAACAAGATTTTACAGCTCAGGAAGAAGTGAAAAGGAAAGACGGAGAGAGATATCACAAGAAAAAAGAAAAGGGATTACTTAAAACTATAAAAGATTATATACACCTCGGCAACAAATAAAAATACTAAAATACTGTTTAGTTTATATGATATCAAATTATATGGGTAAAAGAACACCAGAATGTTCTCAAGCCAGGCGGCTTAGTTGCTTGGAATGTCCTTTAAACATCACCTGTCTTCATTTTGGACTAAGGAAAATAGCTATCTAATGAAAATGCTCATCTGATCATAACTCCAGTGATTCAGACAATATATTTGTTTAATATCACAGAAATGACGTACCTGTTCAATGTCATTTCCGTGAACAAGAATGTTTGATTTTTTTATTTCTGTTTCCAAATAATATTTTTTGTTTTATTTTGTCTTGGTATAATTATTACTGATAAAACTTTTAAGTTACATATGTTAAACTCATGTCTTTATATTAATTATTAATTAATGATCAGTTCCATCATTTCAGTGAACACATGCGCCACTTCTGTGAGCTCCAAAAAATGTTTTTTCTGAGATTTATGTATTAAACGCAATTAAAATTTTGTTTTCTGCAGTGATTATAATATTGGTTTATATTTTGCAAGACATGAATCTTTAAAACCTATAAAATCCTGATTTTTATTTTTGTAATTTAAAAAATGTTGTTCTGTATAATGACCCAGGTACAGTGTACATTCAATACAGGTCCATTTAAATAGCGACCGTAAGCGGAAACGTGGACACATTTGCTTAAATAATATATGAACTTGTTGCTATCCTGCAAAAGATGTTGTTATTTAAATGTATTGAAATGGGAGAAAGGATGCCACCCTGTGACATACCTTAAAATAATTTAGATTCAATAACTGTTTTGTGCAAAGCTTTTAACACAGTTGATCCGGTCCCATCTCATCCCATCCCATCATGTCACAATACTCACAATACCTCCTTCAGATACGACGAGTGATTGTTTCCAGCGTATCTTCATAGTTGCTTTCTGCGTAATCCAGCTCATAGTAGCGCAACTATGACCTGGATTACGACATTGGACATGATGGGATGGGATGGGACCGGATCAACTGTGTTGAAAGCTTTGCACAAAACAGTTATTGAATCTGAATTGAGATAATTCTTGCAAAAATGCAGAATAACTATATCAGTATATTTTAATCTATAATAGATAATATAATAGTTTTGGGGTGTAAGTGGTTCATCAACATCTTTGAATCAAAGCCAACTTCACCTGCACGCGGTGCACCCTGCTGACTGACAAACGAAGCTCTGGCGAAAAGAGAGGTAGGGAGCGTATTGTAAGCTACCCGATTGGGGAATGTACCTCCACCTCACATAATACCGCAGCCAAATAACAATTCCCTTGAGGGTTGTTGTGTTCCTGCGAGTGAGTGGGGTCACCAGATAGGAAGGAGATGCTGCGTTGGCAGCGGGGGTGGCGGCGCGCAAGCGATACTTTATGTTGCGAGCGTTAATACGGCTACGGTAACCGCTTCACATCAGGCGGACCGTATGCTTGTCTGCCACCCGTCGTAGTATAAAAAAAAAAAAAAAAAAAAAGATAGCGTTAATATTTGGTATTATCGCTATCTCTTATAAATTATACTACACCTCGAAACCCGACCAGACTATGGGAGTGGTGTGCATGAACTATTCAGGACTCTTGTCATGTAGCTAATGAATTTCTATATGCACTTATGTTTGCATTCATATCTCTCGAGTTTCTCCTCATCCCGCCATTTATGTGGTCGCTTGCAATTTCTTTTACATTTTTCGGTTGCTCAGTTATGTTACAAATGTGGACGGTGGAAATAGCTGAACTAATTCATGACATTTGGGGTGTAAGTGGTTCATCAACATCTTTAAACCAAAGCCAACTTCACCTGCACGCGGTGCACCTTGCTGACTGACAAACGAAGCTCTGGCGAAAAGAGAGGTAGGTAGCGTAATTGTAAGCTACCCGACTGGGGAATGTACCTCCACCTCACAGAATACCGCAGCCAAATAACGGTTCCCTTGTGATCCTGCGAGTGAGTGAGGTCATTAGAAAGGAAGGAGATGCTGCGATGGCAGCTGGGGTGGCGGCGCGCGAGTGATATTTTATGTTGCGAGCGTTAATATGGCTACGGTTACCGCTTAACATCAGGCGGGCCGTATGCTTGTCTGCCACTCGACGTAGTATAGAAAAAAAAATGACAAGGCTTCACTGGACTAGTAATCTTTTTAAGCTTTAAATGCCTTATTTGCCCTACTCTCTCTGTTCAGCTGTCACTCACATTGCCAAGAGGGGAAGTCAAAAGCTTCCTACTCCTACAAATTACTTCTGATTAAATTCGTTGTGAGTTCCAAGGCAGCCGTAGTTTTACCCCCGGGACTGCAGTGGACTTCATTGTTCATTGCTTTTTTTTGGTGGTAGCTGTTAATCCTGGCTACACAGGAGACACAGTGGTGGGAAAGTTTGGTGGGCCGCCGTCCCGTTAAAAAAGGCTTCAGCGCCACGTGCAGGTGAAGTTGCGTTTGGTTCAAAGATGTTGATGAACCATTTATAGCCCAAAATAAAAATAGTTTCTTTACTTATTTTATACCTGAAATGGATAGATCTGTAATGTTTATATGTGTGGTATGTTACGCCGTGTTCGATGTGAACTATGTTATATGTATGTTGGTTATATGTATATATACTCGTATGTATGTTGGTTGGAAAAAGTCTATGTGGATATAAATCACGAGATATGAGTAGAAGTTTAATTTGCACTTAAATTGGTCGTTCACATACGTACACTAATATTAGCTTAAGACTACGTCGGTCTAGTTGCGGTACGACAGAGAGACTGGTATTATTCCATTCGCCCTTTGTGCAACGAAAAACTGCTGACGCTACAATTTAGTAGATTAGTAGCCGAGGGCTGTAAGGCATCAATTGCAGCCCGAGATATTTAGGCGCACGAGCGCAGCGAGGGCGCCTATAGTTCGAGGGTGCAATTGATGCTTACACCCGAGCTAACTACTCTGCTTTACATCTCGATTATGAGTTAAGTAGAAAAAAACCGGGATTACAAGAATAAAAGACTTTACTTGTTTTTCTTTTCGCCACTTCATGAACTCGTCGTAAGTTTTCAAATATCTCTCTTTAGAACTTTCAGGCAAAATATTGTTAATTGCTGCTTCAGCTTCCATTTTCATTGAATCGGGAGTGCAGCTTATATCTTCATCACTTGCACAACTCATGTTTTTTTCCTAATTAGCACGTAATTATAAAAAAATCCCGAAAACAAACAATATTAAAAGTAAAAGTTTCTATTCCCGCCTTTTTTCATCTCTTTTTCTTTATTATTTTTTTTTTCTAGAAGGAAATTGAGCTTCGCCGTTCGATATTTAAATTGATGACTATTATACTCATACGAAGACAAGGCTGAATAGCGAAGCGACCTCTTTTGTCATTGGGCTGAATGCATGATGTCTATTGCCAGTATGATGGTTAGATGTACGCGAACTTTTTGAAAGAGTGAAGTGTTTTTTTTTTAATTACTTACCGCCCTAGAGCCTTTTATAGCTACATTATTACCCTAGAGCGCTAATTGGTCACCTACAAGCCCCATTTGGGGGTAATAAGGACCTACTTACCGAATATGAGAGATGTAAAATATATTTATTTATTTATTATTTAGAAGACTAACAGCTTTTAATTCATATTACATTAAAAAGTTTAAACAATTGGAAGCCAATAACAAGTCTTCACGTTTACGAGTTAGATTAGAGACACATAACACGAACAAAAATAAGAACATGATAACATTGTTCTATCAACCGTTTCTCCATATAGCGATTATATATAAAAGATTTACATTATGTTGAAGCCTAAAGATTAGATACATATTATAGTTTGTCACTGGCTATATAATATTATTTACGTATATTTTTTGAAAAATTCGCTACTTAGCAGCCTTCTCACCGCCGGTATACTTGTATTGAATAGATTTAGTTTACGGTTTAGTTTATTGAATTTGCTAGTTGCTCGCAGCAAAAATGAATTTACTCGATAATTATTTTGGACTAATGGTACGTACGCGTGTACTGTGTCGCCACATATCTCTGAAGCTGCATTATAATCCGTTTAGTTGTCAGTTGACAATCCTGTTCTTTGACACAAAGCAATCTGGCAAAAAGGTACTCTGCGACTTCATATCACATCTCGGCCACTCCATACAAATGCAGCGTCTTTACTACTACATAAACAATGATGTCTGTGCAGAGCGTAAATGAGCGCGTGTGCGTGCGGCGCCATACAAACTGTTCCAGATTTGTCTCAGAAAGAAGGTAAGGTCGACACGAGAGAACGGCAGGGAATGGCCATACTGTATGTAGTACTATTACTTAGACTGTAATCATATATATATTTATAAATACATATAGCTCCTTTACCCTCTTTTCTTTGTCTATAAAATCGCGAATGATATTGATTCACATAATTTAATTTATAAATCTCAGCGTTATCCGCGCCTGTCTCAAATATTCGCCTTCACGATTCGTTAACATTATTCGTGTGATGAATTTATTGTGTTAATTTTAATGAAATTCGTCGTAGATGCATTCTGATACTGTTAAGTACTGTGTGTCTGTATGTACAGACACTTGATAAAAGCAACCGTAACAGAAATTTTAATACATCAATATAACAATATTTGATATCATAATAAGAAAAAAAAAACAAAGTTTGTTTGTTACATAAAATATTTTTTTTTTATACTACTTCGGGCGGTAGACAAGCATACGGCCCGCTTGATGTGAAGCGTAACCGCTTATATGACCGTTAATATGGCTACTAACCAGTGGCCATATTAACGGTCACAACATAAAATATCGCTCACGCGCCGCCACCCCCGCTGCCAACGCAGCATCCTATCTTTCTGGTGACCTCACTCACTCGCAGGGACACAACAACCCTCAAGGGAATTTTTATTTGGCTGCGGTATTCTGGTAGGTACATTCCCCAGTCGGGTAGCTAACAATTACGCTCCCTACCTTTCTTTTCGCCAGAGCTTCGTTTGTCAGTTAGCAGGGTACACCGCGTGCAGGTGAAGTTGGCTTTTGTTCAAAGATAGTGATGAACCACTTACACCCCAAACATAGCAAGTTAAAGGAAAAGTACAAAGGCGGACTTATCCCTTACAGGGATCTCTTCCAGCTAACCTTAGAGTATCTGAGAGGATTTCATGAGTAGGCAAGTGAAGTATCGAACATTTGTGGAATATAACTAATATGTTAATTAAAAATACGTACGTACAAACATATAATCAATAATACAATATTATAGAATAAGAATACAATAAAATTATATCGTCGGGTTAAATCAGGATTCAGCAAAGAACCTTCTCAACTCTGATTCAAAACAATTTATAGCTATTGGAGATGTTCAGACTAGTAAGCGTCTAGTCGGTTTTACCGACTTTCGTAGTCGGCGATTATTCGGCAAAGGGCGCCAATTATCCGGCTTCTTACTTTATATGCATTTCTTAAAAAAAAATGCATTTAAATCTTTAAAAAAATGCAGGAATCTCTTCCAGCTAACCTTAGAGACCCTACTAGAAGAACCTACTAGAATTTTTAATAATTCAATTTTAATTGAGCTAATTTAACTTATGAAAACAACAACAGTAGTCTTTATTTTTTAAAATAAAATCTTCACCCATACCCATAGCCATAGTGCATCAAGATATTGTGCGGAACCGTCCCAGACATTTTTTTTATACTACGTCGGGTGACATGCATACGGCCCGCCTGATGTGATGCGGTTACCGTAATAGTATTAACGCTCGCAACATAATATGTCACTTGCGCGCCGCCACCCCCGCTGCCAACGCAGCATCTCCTTCTTTTCTGGTGAACTCACTCACTCGCAGGAACACAACAACCCTCAAGGGAATTGTTATTTGGCTGCGGTATTCTGTGAGGTGGAGGTACATTCCCCAGTCGGGTAGCTTACAATTACGCTCCAACTAAGCTAAGCCAACTTCACCTGCACGCGGTGCACCCTGCTGACTGACAAATGAAGCTCTGGCGAAAAGAGAGGTAGGGAGCGTAATTGAAAGCTACCCGACTGGGGAATGTACCTCCACCTCACAGAATACCGCAGCCAAATAACAATTCCCTTGAGCGTATTTGTTTATTTATTTATTACACTAAGTAAGGACTATGCACCATCGCATGCGGGCAGGAGGAAGCGCTGCCATTTTGAGATAATTTTATTGCATATAACGTATTGACGTACAACACACGGCCGTGTCCATTATATAGCCACACCCCACTTTTTAAAACTTTTTTTTTGTTAGAAAAATACTTTTGACATATATTTTCCAAATGCAATATATATTTTCGCAGTAACATTTTACAGTCAACTGAAAATTGGCTCTCGTACATTCATCAACATAAACCCGATACGATCCAAACTCAATACAATATTGAATTTCCAAATCGAAAGTCACCAAGATTGACTACAGTCATTTTTCAAGTCTGTATATTTTAACTTGAAAAATTGAAACTGAAATTTTGGAATAAGTATTGTGTCAAGATATAAAAGTAATTGCAATATTTCTAGAGGAGTCGTTCGCCGCCAACTGAGACTAACTAAGTAAGTAATTCCTTATTGACGTGAATACAGTGGGGTGTAAGTGGTTTATCGACATCTTTGAACCAACGCCAACTTCACCTGCACGCGGTGCACCCTGCTGACCGACAAACGAAGCCCTGGCGAAAAGAGAGGTAGGGAGCATAATTGTAAGCTACCCGACTGGGGAATGTACCACCTCACAGAATACCGCAGCCAAATAACAATTCCCTTGAGGGTTGTTGTGTTCCTGCGCTTGATTGAGGTCGGCAGCGGGAGTGGCGGCGCGCGAGCAATATTTTATGTTGCGAGCGTTAATATGGCTACGTTAATCGCTTCACATCAGGCGGGCCGTATGCTTGTCCGCCACCCGACGTAGTATAAAAAAAAGAAACCGTCTTTAAAATTGCTTACATAGAGAGGCAATTCAAAAAAACGAATGATAACAAAATCGGGGGATACAGTTTGGTGTTGCAGCTACAAATCTATCATCTCCATCCAAAATTCAATCACACCACTGCATAGACGAAGGGTCAAAGAATTTATTACGCTAAGTAAGGACTATGGAACATCGCGTGCGGGGTAGGTGGAAGCGCTGCCATTTTGAGATAATTTTAGTGCATATAACCTATTCATGTACAACACACCGCCGTTGGGCACGGCCACGCCCCATTTGGGTAGATACATTACATGTCGATGTTTGTCATGTTATAATGTGGCTTAACCATAATATTTGCATGCCATTGAAGATATTAAAGATACATACAGTTTCTATATTAAAATTAAAATACAGTAATTAAAATACAATTAAAATATAAATAGCACAAACCTTGCATTGATGACATAACTATTAATTAAATTATAATTAATTACTGTAACCGTACGAGTATATATGGAAATGTCACAATTGTAATTTTATTAATAATAAATTGATCATTAATATATAATTACTCGTGCAATAATAATAATGAATTGAATGTCAATCCATTATATCAATATTCATATTTAAAATAGTCACATATGGAATAAAATAGTCTGTCATGACGCCATCTAATCTAATATGTATTTTGTATTTTCTATGTATCATAAGTATGTATTTACAAAAAAAATGTATGTATTTACGTATGTTTATCAGTTATCCATAGTACCCATAACACAAGCTTCGCTTACTTTGGGGCTAGATGGCGCTGTGTAATTTGTCTGACAATATTTATTTATTTATCTATGAAGTGAACTTTGCATTTTGCTGTAGGTACTTGACTTTGGTACCGCTTTATTTAAATCAATTGTTTACCATCCCAGCGGTATAAAACATTTTCAAGTAGTCTAGCTTATATCAGACTGAACATTTTAAAATTAAAATTAATTAAATATTTGTGAACAATTTACACAGTGCCATCTAGTCCCTATTAAGCGCAAAGCTTTACTATGGGTACTAGACAACTGATAAATGTACTTAAATACATTTTTTGTAAATTCATACTTATAAGACATAGAAAACACACTGACCAAGATAAACAGACATGTTCAAGCACACAAATGTTTGTCTTGTGCGGGGATCGAACCCGCGACCTCGGAGTCAAAGTAGCCATCGCTAGCCATTCGACCACCGGGCTCGTCATTCTAACAGTCTATTCTAAATCATTCATCATCATCATTTCAGTCTGTACCCTCTCCTGGATCATAGGCCTTCTCCAAAGCTTTGCTCCACGTGCGATGTGATCCTTTTGATTCCCGCATACAGCCGCATCCAGCCGCATTTAGCCGCTTTCACCCGCTTTTTGAGACACGGCAGATGTGTCGGGCCCACTGCCTCTTCAGCTTGATGGCTCTGAGAGCAAGGGTGTTGACAGCAACCTTGGTTCTGGTTTTAGAGAAGTTTCTCTAAAACTTGGAGTTCCAAGGATAGGTCTCTCCATCGCTCGCTGTGCGATTTTTTGTCTGTGAACCAGCCCGACGGTAAGCATCCAAATCTCTGCACCTAAGGGCATAGCGGGGAGAACGTACTGATTGATTATTATTATTCTAAACTATTGATGTAAAATTAAATACTGATTGAAGTCTATATTAAATAACATCGCAAAAACAGACAGCCATTTCTTTGGCGTATTAAAATCCAGAAGCCTTTATCTTTAAAAAATATCGAACTTCCTCTCACTTCAATCCATAAGTTTGAGTCTTAAAATAGTCTAAGTTCGCCAAAGGAGGATTTCTCCAATAGTCTTTAAGACTATCATTTCTGTAGGATGCTCTCGGGATTATAGCCTGAGGGTTTACTGCAAATTTACTAACTTAAAATTACTTGTTTCGAAGTAAATCATAGTTGTCTTTATTAGCTGAGCAGAGTCCATGTCTTTGTCTCCTTGACTCTCTGTCTATAACTTTGGGTTTATAGCCAAAGAGACTGCTGTAAATTTACTGTTTTAAAGTTTGTTTCGAAGAAAATCATAGTAGTATACACAGATGTATATTTTATTACCCTAAAGATTAATGATTTTCTTGAAGAACCCCGAAATGTGAAATATCCTGTCCAAACTTAGAGTTTGTTGTAAAACCTCTCATGAACCGTACAGTACTTAATTATAAATTAATTTCAATGTGTGAGCATTAAATCTTCGCCGATGGGGGTCTGTGCGACTATATATAGACGCTCAATAAATAACATTTAAAATGATCCTAGTTTTTCCTGGTGGACGAAGAACAATACAGGGCAGCCAACATCTTTGCCCTGCGAATGTTCACGGACGGCAGTAAGATTGAGGGTCGGGTAGGTGCCGCTGTTTCAATTTGGAACAGCGATGCCGAAACCAAGGCCGTCAAGCTTACTTTGTCGTCCTACTGCACCGTCTACCAGGCCGAACTCCTCGCTCTCTGCACTGCGGCAAAATACGCTTTGAGCTGTAATGGATCCAGCGTGGGCATCTTCAGCGACTCCATGGCGGCGCTCCAGGCGATGGGTAACGTTGATTCTCCTCACCCCCTTGCGGTACAGACGCGGGACGCTCTTAAACTGTGCAAAGCGCAGGGTAAGAGCGTCTCGATGTTCTGGATCAAGGCGCATGTGGGTCTTGAGGGGAATGAACGAGCCGATGAACTCGCATAGAGTGCGGCCCTGAAGTCGAAGAAGAGGCCCGACTACGACCGCTGCCCTGTCTCATTCGTCAAGGGTATGATCCGTAAGGCGACCATTGACGAATGGGACAGGAGATATCGCTGGGGACTACGGCTTCAACAACGAAGCTGTTCTTCCCGAGTGCGACCGCGGCGTACAGCATCGTGGGCAAAATGACTCCGTCGGGCATCACCACGCAAGTCTTATCGGGACATGGTGGGTTTGCTGCGTACTTGTACAGGTTCAAGTGCGCGGATGATCCATCGTGTTTCTATAATATTATGACAATGTATTATGCTATTGCTTCATTTAGTATTGTAATTTTAGACTAAAAATGTATGTAAGTGTAGAATAAATAAATCCTAAAATGTATAAAATCCTTGTCCACGACAGGGGTGTGCGCTATGTACGAAGTAAGCCGATCTGCGGACATTTAGCGGCACTTTACACCGCTGAGTGTGAGCATATTGCGATTGGCTTCGTAAAAATTAAAAAAAAAAACATTTTTTGAAAAATGGAAAAATTCACCTGCCCCCCCTAGGTGGGATTTGAACCCACGACCTCTCGATGACCGGTCGAGTGCTCTTCCAACTGAGCTACCAGGAAGGTTTGTGTTGCTGACGAATTTTTGCATCTTATATTTCTATACTGTGTGAGTCACAGTGTGACGTCATCAACCTATTAAGTAATTACACTACTAAACTAGGGGGGGGGGGGGGGGGGCAGGTGAATTTTTCCATTTTTCAAAAAATATTTATCTGGCAAGTTGGCCAAGACAACTATTTAAATAATAATAATTTAATTAGTTTGGCGTTATAAAAAAATAGCTGAATTTCATCTGCAACGATGGACTGCTATGCCTACTTTAGTAGTGTAATTACTTAATAGGTTGATGACGTCACACTGTGACTCACACAGTATAGAAATATAAGATGCAAAAATTCGTCAGCAACACAAACCTTCCTGGTAGCTCAGTTGGAAGAGCACTCGGCCGGTCATCGAGAGGTCGTGGGTTCAAATCCCACCTAGGGGGGGCAGGTGAATTTTTCCATTTTTCAAAAAATATTTATCTGGCAAGTTGGCCAAGACAACTATTTAAATAATAATAAAAAAAACATTGCTATTCAGTCACCCTTGTGACATGAACCTACTTTTCGGTTTAATTTCTACTTTGCTTCTGATAAACTGTTTTCGTAATTACCATATATTGGTTATAACGTCAATAAATATCTTAGTTCTTTAAGTTTCTGCAGTTTTAAATCCAGTTTAAATCAGTGCTGGAACCACTCTGGACCCAGCAGAATTTGCTCTGATCCAGCAAAAATCCAGCTGGATTGAAAATGCTGCTGGATTGCAATCTCTATATCCGATACATATTTCATGCCGGTATACCGATACCGGAGGCAATTTCTTATTCTGTGCCGGATTTTAATTTTGCGATAGGATCTCATACTATAAAAGATATAAGTTATCAAGTTCTCGAATTAAACATTTCCCGGAAAGCTCGGAATGCTAACAATTCTACCATTCTCAATTCTCGCTTCCAGGTTAGATAGCGAAGTTGGCATTCCAGTTTCGTTTTATACTTATCATTAAAGAGATATAGCATCTCTTGTACGTACTTTGTTTATGAAGATTTCTGCGTATCTCAATATGATTTTTTATTGATATTAAAATTACAATTATTTAAGACAAAATTATCGGCATTGCTTAGGGGCCATCCATAAATAACGTCACACGAATTTCATAATTTTTTGACCCCTCCCCTCGTCCTTGTCACAGCTGGTCACATTTGTGAGACTCCCCTCCTCCCTAGTGTGACGTCACATATTTTACAATTTTACATCTAGAGTTGCAAATGTTTTTGAGTTTTTCGTTAATAGTTCAAAGTTCGTGTTTTAACACTTAGATTATAATAGATTTTGAAATGTCACGTCACGAAATTTAGGACCCCTTTGTCACACAATATCACACTTCGTCGACCCCCTCCCGCCCCCTAACGTGTGACCAGTGTGACGTAATTTATGGATCTGTGCTGTGCTGTTGCTGAGCTGTGTCCCAGGATCATAAATTTGAAGAAGAAATGTGCGGTTACTATTGTTAACTATTTACACTGAAAGAGACATTGTGCGTATATTAAGGAAATATATTAATAAATATATATAATAAATAGCTATCTTACTTTGTAATACGAAGACTGTGCGAGACGAGAATAAATAAATTCATTATATTATTATTATATATATTATATATTTATTTCAGTTGTTTACAGTACAAAATTCTATCACAAAGCGTCATGTATAGTAACAAGAACTTAGAAAAACCTTGTTTTACCACAGTATAAGTAATAGTACTAACGTACAGTATGGACACTCTCTGCCGCTCTCACTAGTCGACCTCACCTCCCCTATGAGACCGATTTGGAACCGTTCGCAATGGATGCAACGTCCTACAAATTGACGTCGCTCGTATTTTATTCTCCATTCAGTTTAAAAGATGGGAGTTACTTGTGCAGTGGATGGATGTCTCAACACATGGAAAGTCAAAAAAATAAATTTATTCGATCCCTTTGGATGAAATAAAGTACAGTTTTTTATGAATTACAATTTTCTTATTTACATTTCAATGTTTATTGTGCGTGATGTCATGTGTGGTATTAGTTTTAAATTACGTTTGTTCCATGTGAATATGCAAATGAATGCAATGATTTAAATTGCACATGCATTTATATGAATAGTAAAAAGCTACAATTAGTGAGAATGAAATGGTTTGACCATTACAATGAACCGGTGTTCGGAAGGCGAACGTTTGATTTAGTGGTAATTAGAAAATATAAAATTTTGGGTAAGTTAGCAATTGCAATTATACAAGGCGTTTTGTAAATATTGGCTGAAGTCAGTGTAGTGTATTTACTATGTTTTTTTTTTCTTCACTACGCCCACCTGATGTGAAGCGGTTACCGTAACCATATTAACGGTCGCAACATTAAATATCGCTCGCGCGCTGCCATCCTCGCTGCCAAAGCAGCAACTCCATCCTCTCTGGTGACCTCACTCACTCGCAGGAACACAACAACCCTCAAGGAAATTGTTATTTGACTGCGGAATTCTGTGAGGTGGTGGTACTTCGTCAGTCGTGCTGCTTAAAAAATACGCTATGTCCTACCTCTCTTTTCGTCAGAGCCTCGTCTGTCAGTCAGCAGGGTGTACCCCGTTCAGGTAAGATTGATTGGTTCAAAGATGTTGATGAACCACTTACACCCCTTACATGTCCGACTAATAATTGAATAATGTCAGCCCTAGAGAACGTCACTCAAACATAGGCACGTGTACAGACATCATTTGGTTACTACATGCAAAAGTGCCATTTTTGTATGGAGTGGCCGGGGTTTGGTTTTACTAAGGTTTTTCTAAGAGTGTGAAATCAACGTCGGCTTCTGTGACCACATTGTAATACTACAAAGATGCCTACAGATAATGTTGCCCTGTAATGTTCCTCACAAGTGTACAGACACTAACCTTATGGGGTACATGCCTCATAAGGTTAGTGAGTGTACCCCATCGCAATCCTGTCGTATGTAGGTTTACATAAACCTACATACGACAGGATTGCGAGTCTCTCGCCCGATAAACCAACCAGGCACTCACTAAGCGAATTGGTAGCAGGTCTTACTCCCCTTTCGCCTGCAAGTTGACTAATTGGGCACAGGCGGGCAGTATATTTGGCTACTGATGTGGTATAAAAAATTATCATGTATTTAAATTTTTGAGACTCGCCGACATCATTACAGTCTAACACGGGCGCTATTAGCTAACAAGGTTGTGGCGCAAGAAACAGGGCATGTCGAGTTCGACTGACAAAGCATTGCCTTAAAGGTTGTTGTGTTCCTGCAGGGGAGGGGGGTCACAGACGTACGAAGATGCGGCGCTGGCGGCGAGTTAAACCTAACGTTTCTCAGGAGAATACAGCATGGGGTTCTTCAAAAAGGGCGTGAAGAGGTTTTTACAGGGTCGGCAACGCGCTTGTGATGCCCCTGGTGTTACAGCTGTTCATAGGCTACGGTAACTGCTTTCCATCAGGCGGGCGTATGCTTGTTTACCAATCTAGTGGTATAACGTACCTCACCTCCCTCTCGAAAAGCAAGTCGATTCAGTAGAGTTTAGTCGATCACAAGCTTAACTTAACTTAGGTTAAGAATATTTATATAAATTTTTGACTGAAGTTTTTGGAGCAAATATTTTTTTCTCTTAGCCATTCTTACTGGGACACTAGGGTTACAGCGATGTCCAACCCATTCCACAGTTAAGGGATCATCAGTGTCATTGACAACTGTGTGTAATAATCTCAACTTGCTTTTGGAGAGGGAGGCGAAGTATTTTAAGGTTTAGGGCGAGGTGAGCCAGCGCTAGAAACAATATTTATGATCTTTTTTTAGTACATGACTTATAATGTCAAATTACTTATTTTAAGAATAAAACCGAAAATAGAAGATAAAATGACACGAAAAAAGAGGTAACTTTGTGAATTTATTTTATCGAGTCAACTTCATCAAATCATGTTTCCATCGGATATATTTCCTAGTATATATCCTCAACAATATCAATATAATTTTCCTAGATTTTAATTCTCTGTTTATTACTTCAAAGATGAATTCTAAATTGTGGATTTTGCAGTACCACTGGTACCACCCCGCCTTAACTAGCAACACCTATGAGCGCTTAGATTTCGGATATTGACTATAACATAGATATTGTTTAAATGTTGATAGTGTAGTATATTTGGATGTTGTTGTCCACTTTTATAAATATGTTTCTGCAAAAGATATGTATACTTATAATTGATGTGTTCTAATTATCAGAGTAATACAAACTACTCATTACGTTTATTATCCCACCTACACAATGCGTTAGCAGATTGTCTACCTGTTCATTATACTAGCAGTGCTCCACAGTTATATTAATCACGCAAATAGAGCTGTGGTTTTGTGAGTGCTCGCCAATGTTGAAGGAAATCTGTCATTTGATTGGTACGGTTTCATTAGTAGAAAGAAAAAAAGGTATAACAAGAGTAATAAAAAAAGTTGATTGTCTTTAAAGGCGGTTTACGGACGATAATTGTACATGATAACGTCATAAGAAAACATCGGTCGATGGAGTGGAAGAGAGATAGATGCGCACGAGCCGAAAGTTTAGCTCGATCGTGCCTTTCTATCGCTTGTTCCGCACTCTCGCTTACACGCTTTGCTCAGGCGGAACGTGACAATGAATCATGCTTTTTCGTGCGTGCAGCCAGCGTTCATTGATTTATGTGTGTGTGGCCGTGTGGCTTCCGGTAGACTAGAATGCCATCAAAAACATAACTTGTAAAAAAACCAAGTCTCGCAACTCAGTTCTTCTACCGTAAAAAGTTGTGAGATCCATGTAATACCAAGTCGGTTAATTCATTCAGTCCCTACTTAAGGGGCCTTCCCTCTTAACTTATTACTTAATTAACTAACCAAACAACATCTTATACTGACCATATCAATATTAAAAATCTTTTATGTTTTAAATAAACAGATTGACTAGGCCATCGCACTAAACAATCTAATTTAATATAATATGTATCACTTGTGAGATACATTGTGTTTTCATGCGATGGCCAAGTCGATCTGTTTATTTAAAACATAAAAGATTTTTAACATTGATATGATATAATTCCATTATATTATACATAATAAATAAATAAATAAATATTGTCAGACAGATTACACAGCGCCATCTAGTCCCAAAGTAAGCGAAGCTTGTGTTATGGTTACTAGACAACTGATAAACATATTTTTTTTTGTAAATACATACTTATGATACATAGAAAACAGATTCATTTACCTACTTTATTTACAGGTATACTGATTCATTTACCGCAAATGTAACTTTGTAATCCCATATATTTGTATGGGATTACAAAGTTATTTATGCAGTTAGTGTATCTAGGAAACTGGACGGAAATTGCAAAATATTTTAATTTTTCCTTGATTTATACAGTAAACACGAGTTGTATTCTAAATTTGAAGCTTCTATGTCTGCTAGAAGTGCCTTAGAATTTTGATGATCGGTGAGTCAGTGAGTGAGTGACAAAATTAAGGAACTTTGACTAGTTATAATTCTAAAACTACTGGTTCAAATTGAATGAAATTTTAAATATACCGTGTTTATACAATACCTGCTTGGTTACTAAAAAATCAGGCTCCTAGTTTTATCCACAACAAAGTTATAGGGGGTTGAAAAAGGCCTGAAGTGCTTCGAGAAAAGGATGGTACGGCCGTGCCGCTTTTTGCTCGACTTGGTGGGGGCACTGCCGTGCCCCAGAACGGCCGTGCCGCTTTTTGCTCGACTTGGTGGGGGCACTGCCGTGCCCCCAGATAGAATCACTCCGTCTCTTCCCGTGGATGTCGTACAAGGCGACTAAGGGAAATACATTACCAAACATCGATCAAGCTTCCCCAACCCGTCTGGCCAGCGTGGGGAGTGTAGGCCAAATTCTCCTTCTGTCTGGGACGGACGAGAGAGGGTCGTGCTCCTGTAGTGGAGACTAAAATGACCTGATGATGAATATTAGCTGTTAATAAAGAATTAAAAAGTTTACTTTTTTAAACTACGTTAGTAGTAGCACAGTATAAGTAATGTAGTAGGAAGTGGCTACAGTAGTAGCTAGTCGGACAGCTTACAAAATACACTATACCTCACTTTTCGTCAAAGTCTTGTTTGTCAGTCAGCAGGGTGCTCTACATGCAGGTGAGGTTGGCTTTGGTGCAAAGATGTTGATGAAGACGGAGAGACGTAACTCAGTTATGACACACCCTGGCCACTCCACAGAAAAAACGGCAACACAAATGTGTGTAGTATACCTTAGGGTTGACTGCACAACGAAATAGGTACCTTGCGCTATGGCGTAAGACGTTATACTTTGTGTAATATTGTAATAATAAATATCTTTAAACAATTTTGGGGTGTAAGTGGTTCATCAACATCTTTGAACCTAAGCCAACTTCACCTGCACGTGGTGCACCCTGCTGACTGACAAACGAAGCTCTGGCGAAAAGAGAGGTAGGGAGCGTAATTGTAAGATACCCAACTGGGGAATGTACCTCCACCTCGCAGAATACCGCAGCCAAATAACAATTCCCTTGAGGGTTGTTGTGTTCCTGCGAGTGAGTGTGGTCACCAGAAACGAAGGAGATGCTGCGTTGGCAGCGGGGGTGGTGGCGCGTGAGCGATATTTTATGTTGCGAGCGTTAATATGGCTACGGTAACCGCTTCACATCAGGCGGCCCGTATGCTTGTCTGCCACCCGACGTGGTATATAAAAAAAATATTTTGAATGATTGTGATTATGAGACTGCATCAAATCCAGTTACGTTATACCGCCCTAAACTAAATGTTTAATATTTTTAATGGTGGCTACGGAGAGACGTAACGCAGCTATGATGCGAAGTAGATGTAATAGCGGCTACGAGAGACGTACCTCAGCTACGATAAGACGTAACAGCGGTTACGGAGAAACGTGACGATAAAGGCGTAGCAGCTACGGTGAAACGCAACTATAATGTGTAGAGGTAGACGTAACAGATATGGAGAAATGTAACTCAATTATTATAAGATGTAGACGTCACAGCGGCTACGAGAGACGTTACTTATCTACGATAAGACGTAGACGTAACAGCGGCTATGGAGTAACGTGACGATAATATGTAGGTGTAGCAGCTACGGAGAAACGTAACTCAGTTACTATAAGATGAAGAATTGTAGACGTAATAGCGGCTACGAGAGACGTTACTCAGGTACGATAACACGTAGACATAACATCGGCTACGGAGGGACGTAACGATAATATGTAGACGTAAAAGCGGCTATGGAGAAATGTATCTCAGCTACAATAAGATGTAACAGCGGCTACGGAGAAACGTAACGATAATATGTAGACGTAACAGCTATAGAGAAATGTAATTTATATAAGACATACAATGTAATAGCAGCTATGAAGAAAAGTAACTCAGTTATTATAAGATGTTTAATTGTAGACGTAACAGCGGCTACGAGAGACGTTACTCAGCTACGATAACACGTAGACATAACAGCGGCTACGGAGTGACGTAACGATAATGTGTAGACGTAACAGCTCAGCTACGATAAGACATAGACGTAACGGCAGCTACGGAGAAAAGTAACTCAACTACGATAAAATGTAAACGTAATAACGGCTATGGAAAGAGTCACTTATTTACGATGAAATTTAGACATAAAGCGTTTTGCAAGTGTCTATAGGCTACTTAACTGTTTTACATCAAGCTGGTTGTGTGCTTATTTGATATTTTAATTTACGGCTTTGCTTAGCAATTTGTTTTATGAATCATTCTTCCTGTTATTTGAGCACATTTTAATGCTGTAATAACTCCAGACGTTCCTCTAGCATAGTTAGGGTTCAGTAGGCAAACGGTAATACTAACGAAAATAAGAAAGATTTTTTTTTAACCACTAAAGTGGTAAACAAGCATGCGGTCCACCTGATTGAAAGTTTTACCGTAGCCTATGAACACCAGGGGGCATTGCACGCACGATGCCGACCCTGTAAAAACCTCTTTACTCCTATTTTGAAGAACCCCATGTTGTAGTTTCTTGTATCCATTCATATATTTTTCACTTGTCACAGGATAAAATAATCCGATTACGAATTCCATCCGGTTCACGGGATAAGTCCGCCCTTGCAAATATTATTTTATGTATACGGCGTACCCCCGTTGTATCTTACTGCAATAAAGTTTTATAAACAAACAAACAAAAATATTATTTCTCTCACAACCATATAAAGGGTAGCAGACTAAAGATTACATATTTAAAACGTGAAAGCAATTTTTAATTGATGTTGAAATAGTACATTATGGTACAAGTGTGTAATGTTGGTGATTACCGCTGAGGCGCTATTGAGACCTGAGCCTTTTAAGCGAGGGTCTTATGAGAGCCGAGGGCGGTAATCATCAATACACATGTGTATCATACGACGTTTTTCAACACACTTGCGAATAAAATAATGATAAAATATCTGATACTACCTCGAAAGAGCGCACAGAGTAGACGTGTTGTCAATATTTTCTAAAAAAATATAAAGTGCAGTCATTCTATATAATCTCTAAATTATAAAGTGATTAGTTTTGCTAATAGCTTGTGTGAGCTTAGTGATATAAGACACTATACTTCTGAACAAACAAACAGCGGCGCCCCACTCTGGTAATAAAGAAAAGAGACGTACTCATTTCTGCATTTGCTGTCCCGTTTACACTCGATGCGTGCGCGCATGCTGTGATCAAAACCAGTTCCAAGCAAGTGAGTAAACCACAGATCAATATGAGTGTACAACGATCTCCCACTGGAAGTGGCACAAAAGCTGAGCGTAGTTCTTCATACCCTGAATTAGCAAAGAAGAATCTATCTACAGATGCCGATGCATCTGATACAACATCAGTAAACTTTCGAAACCCTAAAAGAAGACTAGCAACAGAAATTGAAGAAATTCAGGCAGATTTGACAGAAGTAAAGGATGGATTTGTGGAAATGAAAAATCAAGTGATGATATTACAGAATCAAATAAGTGAAATGATGACATGGCTGACTTCCAATAATAATACACAAACCCAAAATTTTAATAAGCTCTGTGAAGATGTTACAATTATCAAAGATCAAGTTAAAAACATACACTTAACTACTGAGCACATAACTGAAGAACAGAAGATTCTAAAATCGGATATAGCGAGCATAAAGAATTTTAATAAACGAACAGAAGAACAAATCAAGTCATTGGAATTGAACATCAATCAGGTGAAACTGTCTTCCTCAATCTCGCCTTCATCAACATTACGTATACAAGAAGAAATGGTAGCAGAACTTAATGAGCGTAGCCATAGATGCAAGAACTTAATACTGCATGGAATAGCTGAATCCGACTCAAAAGATAGTGATGAACGAAAAGCACACGATAAAACTGCAGTTGTCGATATAATAAAAACAATACTAGACGACTGCGTTATACCGGACAAAATGTTTCGCCTAGGAAAGCATGATTCGAATAAAAATCGGCCTCTTAAGGTGTGCTTTGCAACAGAGGATACAGCGAAAAATATTCTTCGAAACAAACACAAATATCAGATGGACAACGTTAAAATTTTCTCCGATCAAACAGTACAGCAGCAAGCGTATCGAAAAGTGCTCAAGGATGAACTTGAACGACGCACTGAAGGAGGAGAAGTAAACCTTGCAATAAAATACGTAAAAGGTATTCCTAAAATAGTCAAGACAACCCCAAAAAACTCCCTACAATAGATACTTCAAGCAATATAACTGTTGAGAAGAAAACAGGGAATACAATTTCGTATGAAGTTACTCAAAGGTAACAAAAAGCAAAAAATCCCTGAAGTGTCTATATGCCAATGCTCGAAGTATCGTCAAACCAGGAAAATTTGATGAACTGGCCTGTATTGTTCAGTCCTTTCAGTATACAATTCATATTATTGTTCTATGTGAAACATGGATAAGCTCCGATGATGAAGCCCAGAAACTTGAGTTGCCAGGATATACTCATTACTTTAATTATAGACAAAAGACAAAAGGTGGTGGTGTGTCAATATATGCTCACGACAGCATAAAACATAACTTAATCGAAGAACATACACTTAACGATAACCATTACCTTTGGATTCATATTAAAAAGTTCTCCTTGGATATAGGTGCGATATATAAACCTGGTCGTACTAGCAATGGGGAGTTTCTCGAATTTTACTCGACGCAACTCGAAAAAAGGAAAAGGGCTTTGGTTTTTGGTGATTTTAACTATGACCTTCTGAGTTCAGACACAGCTGTAACAAACTACAAAAACACGGTTAAGGATTGTGGATATTGTATTATAAATAAGGAAGATGCAAAGTACTGCACTCGTGAAACGAGCACTACATGTACAATACTAGACCACGTGAGCTCAAATATAAGTCAAAATTTATTTCATTTGGCCATTGTAGAGTCAAACATGTCGGATCACAAGCACATGTATTTTGAAATTAAATATTATGAACCAGAACCTATAAAAGCTGTTAAATATGAGGCTATAAACTATGAAAAGCTATATAAGACAGTCGAAGAAACATACCTAATTAAAGAAGAAAGCAATAGTTACGAGGAATTCGAAAACAAAATACAATCTTCTATAAAGAAAAGCAGAACAGTAAAAACAAAGAGAGCTTATCCACCGAAGCAAGATTGGATAAGAAAAGATATCATAGATGCAATAAATAAAAGAAATACATTATGGCTTGAACACAAAAGAAAACCAGAAGATAAAAAGATACACGAAGATTATTTGAGAGAAAAGAAAAGTGTAGCACAAACTATTCAGAGGACAAAGTCACAATACTACTATAAAGCTTTTAAAGACTGTGATAATAAACCGAAGAAACTTTGGTCTCTAATCAATAATCTCTGTCATAATAAAAAAGCAAAATCCCACTCAGTCGCTGAAATTCGGACAGGCGTGGATATAATCACAGACGAACAAGAAATATGTGAACACTTCAACAATTTCTTTTCAACCATCGGTGAAACATTGGCGAACGAGATACCTGATAGATTTCACAAAAGTAATATATTTACTGATATTAAGCAAGTCTCCACAACAGACGTACTAAAATTAACAGAACTACCACGAGCGACGGTCAGTGAGATTTGCAAAATCATTGATAATTTAAAATGCAATACGGCCACAGGCGTAGATGGTATAAGTACTAGGGCTGTGAAATGTATCAAGCATTTAATTGTTAACGACCTAACGCAATGCATAAATAAATGCTTGGAGTTGGGTTTCTTCCCTCAAAGCCTAAAATTGGCAAAAGTTGTTCCCATTCATAAATCAGGTAGTAAATCTAGCTCCGGTAATTATCGACCCATATCAGTTCTACCAATCATATCAAAAATTTTCGAAAAAGTTTTGTTTAATCGACTTGAAAATTTTCTAAATTTAAAAGGCTTTCTTTCTGACAAACAATATGGTTTCAGACCTAAATCTAACACATTGTCGGCAACAATAGATCTTATTACAAAAATAAAATTAAACATTGATCAAAAACAGATAGCTTTAGGAGTATTTGTTGATTTAAAGAAAGCTTTTGATACCGTTAGTCACAAAATACTTCTACGTAAATTACAAAGCATTGGTGTCACTGGCATTGCTCTCCGTATGTTTGAATCCTATCTCTCACAGCGCAAACAATTAGTGAATATTGGAAATTGTAAAAGTGAACCTAAAATAGTTACTTACGGAGTGCCTCAGGGGTCCATATTAGGGCCCCTGTTATTCTTAATTTACATAAATAACATACATGACATTAACTTAAAAGGAGACATCACGCTATATGCCGACGACACTTGTTTATTCTATTTCGGTCACTCAATTAAAACAATTATTTCTGATGCCCAAAATGATCTGGATTTATTAAACAAATGGTTTCAATATAATTTATTAACTATTAATATTTCAAAAACGCATTACGTAATTTTTAAAGCAAAAAATAAAAAGATCTCAGAATACCCAGCGTTAAAAATAAACAACCAAATAATCAATAAAGTGAATACTGAAAAATATCTTGGACTTACACTTGACAGCCATCTTACATGGAAATTACACATCGACAAAATCAAATCTAAACTATCTTCGCTCACGGGTGCTTTAAGGGGTATCGGTCGATGTCTCCCGCAAAATATTCGCTATCAGGTGTATAATTCACTTGTGAAGCCTCACATTGATTATCTGATTGAAGTGTGGGGTTCAGCTGTTAAGACAAATTTAAACATACTGCAGATAGCTCAAAACAAACTTATCAAGGTTCTTTTTCGCTATAATTATTTTACACCCACAGAGACGGTTTACAAAGAGACGGGATTATTGAATATATCTAAAACGTATGTGTACTGTACATGTGTATTAGTTCGAAAGATTTTATCTAAGAACATACATACCCAAATAAGTTTCACCAAAAAGAAAATTGTGCACAAAATGCAGCTAAGAAGCGCTAACAATCTAGTCTTAAGGGCACCAAGAACGAATTTCGGTAAAAAGAACATCTTATACGAAGGGGCACAAATGTACAACCGACTCCCCAGAGACATTAAAGAGGCACAATCAATAACTACATTCAAAAAGCTGTGTAAAAACTATATAATCAGAAATATTAATATATAAAATGTTAGAATTTATTCATAAGTAAAATTATTCATCAAATTGATACAATAAATAAATCACTATATATTTCGGTAACCAAAATAAAATTAGAAAATCAAAATATACAGACACAAAATTATTATTTGTATGTATATGGATATGTATACATATAAACGAAATATTATCAAATTATTATTACAGCGTCGGTACAAATCTACTTTGTCTATATATAGGACTCACGTGATTATAATCACTATAGTCAAAATAATAATGAACATGAAATTCTTTGCATGCTTCTGCATGTTAAATTCATAAACACGTAGACGGTACTAACCTACATTGTTCTAAGTGGATGGGTGTGTATGTATGTGTATGTGCATGTATGTATGTAATTGTGTGTACACACATGTGTATGTGTATATGTGTATGCATATTTGTGGATGTGTGTATATGTATGTATGTGTATGTATGTATGTAAGTGAATGTGTGTGATTTGCTGCTGAAATATATGTATAGAATTAATAATAAAATAATATCATTACATCACATATGTTAAAATTAAATAATACTAAATATATGTATGTTATTCTTACTGGACAGTAAGAAAACAAACTAATATAAAAATATAATTAATTAATTAACTTTTAAATTATTATAATAATTTGCAATATTGATCGATTATAAATTCAAAGTAGTAAAAATTATACATACAGATTTTGTGATAAAATATACTTGTGATACATCTTGCACATCTAGTGAAGTTACTTTATATCTTTGTTTCTGGTCACTGCCGATCTACGCCTGCGCCCGTGCATTATGTAAACAAACTTTTTATTTACCTACCGCGATTATTGTATACGTCCTTAGTGCGCTCTTTAAACGAGTTTATTGTAAAATGGTGTTATGTTCTCATAGTAAGTGAATTTGTAAATTCTTCCTTGAGAATAAATAAATAAATAAATAAATAAAAAAAAAAAAAAAAAAAAAAAAAAACTATAAAACGAGTAGTGAAAAGTTTTTCGCAATGGCGGGAAAAAATAATCAGTTTTCCTATGCGCGCGCATCTACAATTGCGGTCGACCATAGACTAAAAGAATGAGGTTTTTTTTTTGATTTTCACGGACAACGTTTTAGCCATATACAAAATGGGAAATGTTAAGTTTTCTTTATTACAGAGAAAACAAAAGTTATATAATTATATTAGTTATATAATATATAATTATTTAAGTGAAAATTTTATTTATTAAACACATACAAGTTGAAATTTTCATGCAACATGCATGAAATGAGCAAGCAATAAGTACATTATTTATTTGTATTATTGAACACGATCTTTTTGGAACGAAACTTTTTTAAGAACAAAGCAACTCAACCAATTAAAAAACTCATAATTTTATAGTGAATAATGGTAATGAAAAAGTCACAGTTTCATTATAGGTGTCATTATGTGCCTAATTGCGGTGAAATAAGAGCCACTTTATGAGCAAGTGTGTTGAAAATGTACTTATTAACAGTTATTACTAGATATTCAAATACAAATACTTTATTCACAGTAGGCTAAGCCTGTCCTCTGGCTATTAGACTAAATTACATTTGCTATAACGAATACTTGCAAGCAGTACTTGCGGGTCTATTCAAATCAAATCAAATCAAAATATCTTTATTCCTTGGACTTTATAAAGCACTTAGAAACGTCATACAAATTAAATATAAGAACATGTATCTAAATCATTACTACTCTAAATCCGCAGAGCTTAGATTCACTTTCATCACACTATCTTGAATGTGAAAGTGAATTTAAGTGTCCATAGTACAAGGATTGCGCATAATTTGGAACTAGATGGCGCTGTGTTAATTGTCCACATTTTTTTATCGTTATTTGGCTTTGACATATATGGAACCCTTTCATAAAGTAAGTCCAACTAACTTGTCTCTTTTTTTCCAAATAAATGAGCGAGTTGCATGATTCGGATCGTTAAGTGAAAAGCTCTCTTTCAGGACCGAATAAGCAACGTAAATAATTACCGGAAACAACGAATTGATATGTTTTTTATGGTAATCAGTTGTTTTGTTTGCTTAATAATTGGAAATATGAGTTAATTGTATGGTTAACATGACTGGCCTACACCAAACCGCAGTTGAGCAGCGTAAGCGTTTTTGGGGTGTAAGTTCGTCAACATCTTTGAACCAAAGCCAACTTCACCTGCACGTGGTGCACCCTGCTGACTGACAAACGAAGCTCTGGCGAAAGGAGAGGTAGGGAGCGTAATTGTAAGCTACCCGACTGGGAAATGTACCTCCACCTCACAGAATACCGCAGCCAAATAACAATTCCCTTGAGGGTTGTTGTGTTCCTGTGAGTGAGTGAGGTCACCAGAAAAGAAGATGCTGCGTTGGCAGCGGGGGTGGCGGCGCGCAAGTGATATATTATGTTGCGAGCGTTAATACGGTTACGGTAACCGCTTCACATCAGGCGGGTCGTATGGTTGTCTGCCACCCGACGTAGTATGAAAACAAAAAAAAAGTAATGGACTATGCTCTAAAGCCCTTCGATTGAGGGGATGCCCGTTTTCTAGCTGTGGCATAATAAATAAACATTCCTTGACGAATTAGACAGCGCCCTAACTAGTCCCACCCAAACTAAGCAAAGCTTGTTAAAAAAGTATCCATAGATACTAGAGAACCGAGGGGCAATTCTCGTAATTAAAATGTAGTTAAAATTCAGTTCCGATCCAGTCAAATTTGGTATTCTCGTATCACAATATGTAACTTCAAAGTTTAATTTAAGTGGGATTATATCGAAATATAACCGAAAATTAAATAAACTAAGAATGTTACTTTGCTTACAATAAGAATTGATAATAATTAATTAATGAATTACAATAAGAATTGATAATAATTAAAAATGAAATCAAGTATATCATTTTTTGTCAATTCACAATTCAGTCTCGATTCGGTCAACTTTCAATCCGCGATCGTAGAAAAATTACGAGAATTGGCCTTCCGATATATCGCTCATTTGCTGCAATATGGTCACAGCGTACATTTATGTAGTTGTTGTATCGTAGATCACTTTTATGATTATCCAACCAAATAGGACTTATTAATTGCAATAATAATAAGATAAGAAAATAATTAGGCACTTCTAAAAGTTTATAAACCTATTAAGAAGAATCTGAAAGTAGAAACAGTATATCAAAATAAATACCAAAATAACGTTCGGAAAATGCATGTTGACTTTAATTATAACGTTGTTGCAGCTAATGAGCGATATGTAATTAATTTTTTTTTTTTTTGTAAATTAATACATAGAAAACTACTAGACCCTGACAAACAGACACGTTCATGCACACAAATGTTAATCATGTGTGGGGATCGAACACGCGACCACGCGACCTCGGAGTCAAAGTGGCCTTCACTAATTAACTACCGGGCTCGTCGAGAAAATTTATTAAATTTACATGAATTTTGATTATAAAATCGCAAATTAATTTAACATATCAGTGTTGTATTTTTGTTTAAAATTCTATTCATAAATGATAGACCAGTGGTTCCCAAAGTATGCGCTCAGGCGAGGCGCCCTGGGGGGCTAGCCAAATGGCAGTTTGCGAAGTAGAAAAGTGTAGCGATCGCTAATTTGAACTGTGGAGCTCATACTAAAATGTTCGATTTGACAAATGTCACATGATCTGTCTAACGTTCGTTACGCTACGAATTACACTTTGCTAGGGGGGGGGGGGGGGGGGGGGGGCGGGGGGGGGGGGGGGGGGGCTGGTGTCCCGTAGAAAGTAAAATGGGGCGCCGTGAGTCGATCCTCTATCATTATTGTTTGGGGTGTAAGTTGTTCATCAATATCTTTGAACCAAAGCCAACTTCACCTCACGCGGTGCACCCTGCTGACTGACAAACGAAACTCTGGCGAAAAGAGAGGCAGGGAGCATAATTGTAACCTACCCGACTGGGGAATGTACCTCCACCTCACAGAATACCGCAGCCAAATAACAATTCCCTTGAGGTTTGTTGTGTTCCTGCGAGTGAGTGAGGTCACCAGAAAGGAAAGAGATGCTGCATTGGCAGCGGGGGTGGCGGCGCACGAGCGATATTTTTAATATTGCGAGCGTTAATATGGCTACGGTAACCGCTTCACATCAGGCGGTCCGTATGCTTGTCTGCCACCCGACGTAGTATAAAAAAAAAAACATTGATTTGACTGAGTAACTATCGTATTTTATGTCTTTCTTGTAGTAGTCTGCTTCAATTCTTTTATAATAAAAAAAAACAACAAAAATAAATAATCTGTATCATCCCGGTCACCCTTCCGTAGTTCTAGGGTCCATTGTCGGGTCAGATAGTATAGATAGTTAATTACATGTTTTAAATAAATAATAAAGCCAACATAAAGCTAAGTAATGCCAGTGAAAAATAATTGTATTATAATCGGATTATATCAAATTATAGTCCTTCAAAAAATATGTTGATTATTTTTACAAAGGCTACTTAGTAAGTTCTTGTAGTTATTAATTCATTTTAGCTAACAGCGGTTACAGAGGGCACCCGTAATGGATTTAGTAACACTAAGCCTAATGAACTCTGAAAAAATAAATATTACATGTTTTTCGTGGAAACCACATTGAGTGCTTTTAATTCGTAGCTAAAAAGCGAACGAAACTCCAAGGAGCTTTTTTATTTCATTGCAAAAGTAGTGTCTCTTTGGGAAAAATATCATATATATATTCTTTTCTTCCAACTATGCTTTAATTTCATCACAATCACACTAAAAACTCAGTACAAAACGAGTCTTTAATGCTCTAGAGCAGGGTTTCCCAACCAGGGGGGCGCGCCCCCCTAGTGGGGCGTAGAGGGATGTCAAGGGGGGCTTGAGACGTTTGTGTTTTCAGTAGAAAAATTATTTCAATGCGTTAATGAAGTAAACACGGTAGGTAGAATATAACATTAATTCATTCAGTTGATTACAAGTCAAAGTTCATTTTGTGATACTTTTTGTACAAATTACATAAAAATAAATATTGTTAAACTAATGCGATTTTTATTGTAGGTACTTACTTACTGAAAACATTATTGGGGGGGGGGGGGGGGGGGGATGAAAATATTATTTGTGGTCCGGGGAGCCTTGATGTAAAAAAGGTTGGGAAACCCTACTCTAGAGCAATAAAAATGTATGAAATTTCATTATTGCACAGTTTTTTTTAATCGCACCAAAAGGTGTATTCAGCCAGCCGATATCAATACTTTCTTTTTCGTACGTATTATTCGTTTCTATCCTACTTGTTCCAAATTTAAAAAATGATTGCTGCTAACTCTGAGTTAAAAATGAAAGAAATTTAAAAAAGTGATTTGGCGGGAACTTTGTTAATTTTGCTTGACAATATTTTTGGAAACGATAAAAGTGTGATACTATCTGATTTTGAGTGAGGCTTCGAATTAAAATGGAATCATCTAGCGACACATTACCTCCGGAAAACATTCTAAATGAAGCCGACAGTGTTATAGAAACTTCTATTTTAACTGTTTGATATGAGTTTCTTTTATCGTGTGCCTTATTTCGGCACTGCCCAGGTCTCAGATCTTGATTGTAACTAGACAAAAAATTAGTCGTTAATTTGTCGAAATTTGTCGCCCAAAGCAAAAAATTTGTCGGGGTCCCGTTAAAGAGTTATAAGGTTTTTTTTTGTGGCAGTGCCGAAATAAGCTTATTTCGGCACTGCCCACTCGGGATCTATTAAACTACAAAACATAGCGAACATATGATTTTCCCCAGAATTAGTCGTCAATTTGTCGAATTCAGACACCAAGTATCAGAATTAGTCGACCTCCCATTAAAAAGTTATAAGTATTTCTTTGTGGCAGTGCCGAAATAAGCCTTATTTCGGCACTGCCCAAAAAAACTACACCACCTAGCGAAAATCTGATTTCACCCAGATGTTGCCTTGAATTTGTCGAAATTTGTCGGATATAAAACACAACTGGTCGATGCGTAATTAAAAAGTTACACGCATTTTAATAATTCTCATAGTAAATATAGTCCGAGATCTTGCATCAAAATTATATCATGCACAAAATGCAACAGTAAACGTTTCATTTCCTTCCTTTTTCAGAATCTGGCAAAGTTTGTCAATGCATGCAACTGTTTTCTGATCTACGAATGCTTTAGGTGTTCTTTAGCACTACATTAGTTGCTTTTTACGATAGCCATATGTGAATGGGGTGGTGTTATTCTACTCTGCCTACGTTAGGCTCTCTGACTACAACGCGAATTATTAAAATGCGTGTAACTTTTTAAATACGCGTCGACCAGTTGTGTTTTATATCCGACAAATTTCGACAAATTCAAGGCAACATCTGGGTGAAATCAGATTTTCGCTAGGTGGTGTAGTTTTTTTGGGCAGTGCCGAAATAAGGCTTATTTCGGCACTGCCACAAAGAAATACTTATAACTTTTTAACGGGAGGTCGACTAATTCTGATACTTGGTGTCTGAATTCGACAAATTGACGACTAATTCTGGGGAAAATCATATGTTCGCTATGTTTTGTAGTTTAATAGATCCCGAGTGGGCAGTGCCGAAATAAGCTTATTTCGGCACTGCCACAAAAAAAACCTTATAACTCTTGAACGGGAGACCGACAAATTTTTTGCTTTGGGCGACAAATTTCGACAAATTAACGACTAATTTTTTGTCTAGTTAAAATCAGAATCTGAGACCTGGGCAGTGCCGAAATAAGGCACACTCTTTTATCTACTATTCCTATAGGTATTAGTTGAAAGAAAAGCAGATTATGCACCTAGCCTTAAGTAATTTATTATTGCACCGAGTGCCTGATTTAACTATTTCATGTTATACAGGTAAATACAAAGGTGAGCTTATCTCTATGTAGTATAGAAGGGCAAATACTATTCCTATAGGTATTAGTATAGAAATTAGTATAGAAGGGCAAACATTTGGCCGCGCACGCGCTGCACTGTCAACATAGCATAACATTAGCTCCTATTTTCAATAATACTAGTAGACAAAAACTTTGTTGAATTAAGTGTATTTTGTGTGGACTTGGATAGTAACAACCGTGGTTAATTGTCCAATGACTGTTGTGAGTTCTGTGTTCGTATTATACGTGAATTACTGTGTTTTAAGAACTTGTTAAAACGTGGTTATCGGGAGACTTACACGTCGTGCATACTGTGCATAGCTTCTCGCTCTTAACAATTAGTGCCCTATCTGTGCATCCCGTTCTGTCAACTGACTGCCGCCGCCGCGCTGTCTGTGTCATCAAATCTACAACTATTTGAATTGATATATTTTATCTACCATCGCCACATATATTAAAAAATGGCACCTACTGAGTTAACCTGCGCTAAGTGCCAAAAAGTAATTGCTTCAAATAAAGAATATCTGCGTTGTGATCTGTGCCATGATACTTATGATCGCAAGTGCACTTCGATATCTGAGAGCAAATTTAATACTATGGCTAAGGATAAGATCTACTGGAAGTGTGATTTTTGTAGAACCAAGCAGTCGAAAGTGGAAAACATTAGTGGCGATGAAAATGTATCGAAGCGTCGTGCTGCATCTAGGTTAGACCCACCGACCAGAGAGGATGGCATCGACTCCCCCTTGGTTTTGGAAATACGTGCATTTTCGGAGCAAATCATAGCGTTACGCAAGCAGATGGAGGAGCTCACTTCGACTGTTTCAGCGGCTATTGCAAGGATTGAGACATGCGATAAACGGATTGACGATCTTGATATTCGTATTGAGGTCCTCGAAAAGCGGATGGATGAGAGATTGGAGGATCAGACTTCCCATACACCATTCATCGAAACAATAGCCCAACTCAAAAATGAGCTTAATGAGCGCGATCAAGATCTCCTAATGAATGACCTTGAGATATCCTGTGTACCTGAGGAGAAAGGTGAAGTAGTGCCTCACGTAGTGATGACACTCGCCAGTAAGCTTGGTGTTGTACTGGCCGACCAGGACATTGTTAGTGCTACTCGCATTGGAAGGTATCAGGAACGCGAAGAGAGCGGGGCCGTCCCTCGTCCTCGTCTTATAGCTGTGCGGTTAGCGCGGCGTACGCTGCGCGATGAGATGCTGCAGGCGGCGAGAGTTCGTCGTGGAGCTACCACTGAGGGTACTGGTCTACCGGGTGCACCGTGCCGATTCTATGTCAATGAAAGATTAACTCGAGTCAACCGTCAGCTATTTAAGAGGGCCCGCGAAGCTGCAAATATTCACAATTGGCGTTATTGTTGGACCAAAAATGGAAGGATATATGTACGCAAGCATCCGGGAAGTGATTCTCCCAGGCACCGAGTTTTCTCAGAAAAGAACTTTGATAGTGTTTTTGGATCGGTTTCGGTTTGTTCTTCCAATTGAATACTTTTTCATATATTATTTTTTCGTAATCACTTTCATTGGTAATCCTTTAATTCGTAAGTATAAACGATATACTGTTATAGTTGTAGGTTATCGAGTAGAACATGCTGTATTTAGATGCCTATTTAAGCTCATATCATACGAATATATAGCAAAGTGTATCTATAGATATGATTTTTTTACAAAGATCTGTAATATTGTATTCTGTGTGTTTGTTTTAGCTGTTATATCTGCCGCAGTAACACTTTTTGACAATTCCAACTCCAGTCAATTATATAACAAAATAATAACGTATTTATTTCATAACTACAGAGTCACACTTTCCATAATATTTATTTACATTATAATTATAATTAGGATATTTCATTGGAATGTACTGTATATTATTATTATAATATACTGTTACTCATATTACATGATTATACATAAACCTACAGTATTATTACTAATTATTTTATCGTATATTGATGGATTCTGACAAACATCTACTGAAGTTAGCTCTTTATAATGCAGGCTCGTTATGTAGTGGACACGACGATTTCATATTAGCTATGAACCGGTTTGATGCGGACATCGTAGCAATCAATGAGACGTGGTTGCGGGAGGGCCGCGAGGAGCTCGCGCCGTCCGTAGCCGGCTATAGACTGCGCTCGGCGCCGCGGCCGCAGCATATGCGCGGTGGGCGGGGTGGAGGTGTAGCATTTTATATCAAACATCGATGTGTGCGCGCTCGAGTTGTAAGGCATCCTAATGTAAATATCGAACAGCTGTGGCTCTCGATCGCTGTTAATGGTATGCGTGTAATAGTTGGAACAGCCTACCGACCGGAATGGGTGAATATTGATGTTTTCCTTGATGCACTTACTGAATCGGTTGTCTATTTTTCTAAATACGATCACATTGTTCTCTTAGGCGATTTCAATATTAATTTGCTAGACGAAAATAATTTAAGAAGTAAAAAATTGCAGCAATTCTTTCACTGCCATGGGCTTAATCAAGTTGTAACTGAACCGACACATTTTTCTGTAAATTCTGAAACTCTTTTAGATGTCGTGTGCACCACAGCACGGGTACGTAGTGTTATAGTGTCGAATATTACAGGTTCCCTTGGACATGCTATGGTAATCACTACTCTGTTTATTAAAAAAAGCAAACCTGTTTCCAGGTGGATTACCTTTCGGCCCATAAAAAGCATCAATCTTACGCTATTTAATAATGATCTAAACGCCGTGAATTGGGAGACTGTGTTGGCATGTTCGTCGGTCGACAGCATGGTAGCTATGTTCAATTCTTTAATATTGTCTTTATTTGACAAATATGCACCTATTAAAAAAATTAAAGTTAGAAATGGCTATTCGGAGCCGTGGATTACTGATAATATTAAATTTATGATAGATCTGCGTAATAAGGCATTTAAAAGATATCGTAAAACTAAATTAGATAGTCATAAAGAGTATTATATACAATTAAAAAAATTGGTAAAAACTGGTATATACAATGAAAAACGGGCTTTTTTTAATCAGTACATCAATGATACACGCGATGACCCAAAGTTATTTTGGAAACACCTAAAAGAAAAAATTTGCACACATTCAAAAAAAGAACATTTCTTGCCAGAAAAATTCGGCGATCCCGATGTAGTTAATGCTTTCTTTTTAGATGTTCCTGGCTCTTCCTCAGTGCCAATTTCTGAACTTACTTTTTTTCAATACCATAGATTTAATAATTGTAGTTTGGAATTTAAAACAGTTAGTGAAGACGAGATAGCCAAGCTTCTGCTTTCTATTAAGTCTAACGCTTGTGGGGTTGATGGCATCGGGAGAGACATGATCCTGTTCACATTACCGCGCACATTGCCCATTATAACAGCTATCATTAACAAATCAATTATCACTGGGCATGTGCCAGAATTGTGGCAGTCTGCTGTAGTCACCCCTATACCCAAAGTTGATAACCCTACAGAGCTCAAACACTTACGTCCTATAAGTATCCTTCCGTATTTGTCTAAAATTTTAGAAAAAGTCGTATATTCTCAATTGTCTAAGTATGCAGAAGACAACGGTATTTTACCATTAAACCAATCAGGTTTTCGCAAAGGTAGGGGCACAGTTTCCGCGATGTTAGATGTTGTGGACAATATTCTCACAGCTCAAGATGCCGGAGCGGGTACGATTCTGTCCTTATTGGACTTTTCTCGCGCTTTCGACAGTATTAGTATTCCACTGCTTCTGGCAAAGCTAGTATATTACGGTTTGGATGACAAAGCCGTCGCTTGGTTTGGCAGTTATCTGGGAAAACGGAGACAGGCTGTCAAACTTGTTAAAGAAGACGGGTCTTCTTTGTTGTCTGGCCTTTCAAATATTAGCCGTGGGGTGCCTCAAGGCACGATACTAGGTCCCTTACTCTTTATTATATATGCCGCTGACCTTAGTAAACAGATTCAATATTGTAATTATCACCTATACGCTGATGATGCTCAAATTTATGCATCAGTTCCACGTCAGGGTACGCTGGAGGTGTTGTCGCAAATCAATGAAGATTTAGATCGAATTGCTTCGTGGTCCGCTAGAAATGCATTGGTTCTTAATCCTGATAAATCAAAATTTATCATATTGGGTTCGAAGAATCAAATTTCATTTATCTTGCGACAAAACCCTAAAATTGCCATCGCTGGACAATTGATCAGACGAGTTGATGAGACTTGTGATCTCGGCATAATAATTGATAGTGAATTACGTTTCGAGACCCATGTTGCTAATTTGGTACGGAGTTGCTTTTTTCGTCTCAAAGTTTTTTACAAAATCAGACATTTTCTAAAAGAGGATGTTCGCATAATATTCTGTGAATCATTGGTTTTGTCAAAATTCAATTATGGAGATTTAGTTTATGGTTCTCGACTGTATTCTAGAACTAAGCGCTTAATCCAGAGAGTGCAAAATGCTTGTTTTAGATTTTGTTATAAGATTCCTCCCCGCGGTCATATTACACCATATCTTAATAACACATTTACGCTTAATATGGCATCCAGGAGAAATTTGCATCTTGCTTGTCTATTATTCGATGTTTTGAAATATCACAAGCCGGAATATCTATACTCTAAGCTTCGTTTCAGTCCATTTCATGACAAATATTGCACGAGACCGACGCGTTTTTTACTGGCGAACTATTCTCATAAAACGATGGCATTCGAGGGTAGTTTTCGTTATCAAGCCACTAAGTGTTGGAACAACATTCCGCCACCTCTGCGAATGCTGAACAGTAAATTTACTTTCAAAAAAGAATATAGAAAATTTTTATTGAGTAAACAGAATTTAGGTATACCCGATATTTATAGGCATGATCTATTTATTTCATAACTTTTTATTTTTTATCTTTAAAAAAATTTAAATATTTATTAAAAAATAAATATTTATTAAAAAAAAATTAAGTAGTTATTAAAAAAAAATAAATATTTATTATATTATAGGTACCCATTTGTTTCATATGTTTTTGTTATGTGCACACGCAAACACACTTTGCAACTTATTCACCTACATAATTCATATTCACCAATTTTACTCGCTCATATTTAATAGTGTTGCGGCTAATCACTGGCTGTAGCAGAATTATCAGCGTTTTGTTCATTTTTGAACAAAACATGTAGCTGAGCTATGGCCTTTTTGTGTTACTGCGGCACACATATGATTCTTTTTGTCACTATATTGCACTTAAGTTTATATGTAATTATTATAAAACTGGAAAGAACTTATTATGTGTGTGCTGGAGATACAAATAAATGTTTCATTCATTCATTCATTCATTCATTCATTCAAATATATAAAAAATCCAAGCTCTTTGTTACGAAGACAATAAACTATTTTTACGTTATCATCCTGACGGGCTCGGTGGCGTAGCGGTCAATGACGCGGCTTCGACACGCTCGTGGGTTCGATTCCCAACAACAAACATTTGTGTGCACGAACATGTCTGTTTGTCTTAGTCTGGATGTTTTCTATATATCATAAGTATGCATTTACAAAAAAAGGAATGAAATTTACGTATGTTTATCAGTTGTCTAGTATCCATAACACAAGCTTCGCTTACTTTGGGGTTAGATGGAGCTGTGTAATTTGTCTGACAATATTTATTATTTATATATATATATATATATATCAGGAATCTCCGTTACCCCGCAGTTGAGCAGAGTGGTGGGGTGTGCTCTATACCCCATTTCCCCTCCTGTATTGAGGGGACACACTTTCTCTCTCTCTCTCTCTCTCACACACACACAGTGAGAGAGATTGAGAGTGAGACAGACAGACTTTCGATAACCTACTCGACGGGTTCCTTTTTGGCACCAAAACCGACATTTCTATTTTTTATAATTTTAACATAACCAGTGACACCTCTGTAAATAGATAAAGATATGTCGTTTGCCACATACGATTCAGACGTTTAGCAGATACGCGGAAACATAGGGACAGACATACATACACATAACACACACAGGTCAAACAGATTTTCGGCTTCATCGCAATGGGGTAAATAAGCATCAATCCATAATCATCCCACTGTTAAGATACGGGTCCTTCAATCCCTCAATCGAAGGGGTTTAGAGCGTACTCCACCACGCTGCTCAATTGCGGATTTTTTTTTTATACTACGCCGGGTGTCAGACAAGCATACGGCCCGCCTGATGTGAAGCGGTTACTGTAACCGTATTAACGCTCGCAACATAATATATCACTTGCGCCCCGCCACCCCCGCTGCCAACGCAGCATCTCCTTCTTTTCTGGTGACCTCACTCACTCGCAGGAACACAACAACCCTCAAGGGAATTGTTATTGGTGTTATAAATATGGCTGCGGTATTCTGTGACGTGGAGGTACATTCCCCAGTCGGGTAGCTTACAATTACACTCCCTACCTCTCTTTTCGCCAGAGCTTCGTTTGACAGTCAGCAGGATGCATCGCGTGCAGGTGAATTTGGCTTTGGTTCAAAAATGTTTATAAACCACTTACACCCCACTCAATTGCGGATTGGCGGGGGCCAGTGTTGTCAAGCCACCCAAAGGACACTGATTTAGCTTAAGCTACTGTCTAGCGACTAACGACTGTAGTCTATAGTCAACAACCGGGACCGACGGATTAACATGCCGTCCGAAGCATGGAGGAGCTTGAAATAAATAAACCCATATAGACAGGCTAGGATCGACGTTACTGTTGTTGCTGCAACGCTGTTGCGGTGATCGATTAGACTGACACACGCAACGTCGCCATCGAGCTCTTCCAATAAAGATAGGAATACTACCGATATAAAATGAATCATGGTATTACCCTGCAAGTCGTTAGTTTGCACTATTTCCACACAAAGGCCAGTTGCCCATCGATCATAGAGTAGGAAATAGAAGATTTTCTCATACAATAAAGCTGAATGGGTCTATATACTGCCACACCGTGTGCACAAACTGCGGCGTGCAGCGTGAAAATGCATTGGAAAGTTGGGACACACGAGCGTTTGGGATCGCAAGTGGATTTCGATAAAAGTACAATAATATATTGTGGACCCAGGTGGTCGAATAGCTAACCATGTCCACTTTGACTCCCAGGTCGTGGGTACGATCCCTGCACAAGACAAATGTTTGCATGTCTGTTTGTTTTGTTGAACGTGTTTTCTACTGCTATTTTACTGTCTCTTACCTTGCTAAGAGGTAAATAAAATTAACTTTTTAATTTCGAATAATTTCGTGTGATTATTCGTAAAACCCTTTTGAGTTATAAGTTAGTTTTACCATCGGGATTACAATAAACTTCACTGTATAAGCAAAATAGAATGAGTTACAAATGTCAGCGACGATTGAAATTTAAAATTAAGACGAGGCATTGGAAAATTCGAAGGCAGGAATCTGGAGTATTCTCAGCAATTACAAAACATACGTATGAAATTTACCTACTGTACTTGTAAATTTACATAGTGTACTTGATACCTCATTTGACAGTTGTCGTTACACGAACTTTTATACCAGAACAAAAAAAGAACAGTGGCACTCTGGGAGTGTCGACAGAAGTGAAAACTTGAACAATTACGTGTGTATTTTCTAATCATCAGGAAATATTTTGCAGTACTGAAAGCATTCCCTTTTTCTAACTCGCGTACGTATATTTCGGGAACGAGTGTAGCGTGGACCTAACGCGGAGAGCAAAGGTCGACTGACGAACGAACCAATAGCGCACAGGCACGGGCAAGTCCTACCTCATACCGCACCAAATAGACCGGTGTCGGTTACGGTAACAGTGCCGTGAGTTCAATGGTTTTTTCCCATCTCAAAAAATACCCAACGCGTCTAAAGAAGTTTTCACTTCAATAGATATTTTCCATTCTTGGCAGCTGTGTGTATGCATATAATATTTTGTTATCATACTCAGTTCAGAGGCTGCTAGAAATTATCACGGCAACCGCAAAATGTTGCCAGGATTTTGATAGTTAAATTTTATTAACAAAAGATTCTTTGTTACTGCTGATTAACCAAAGGCTTTATGCGATTTAATACGGTTCAAAGCAATCAATTAATTTATTTGAAATGAAATTTAACAGAGTCTTCCAAAAAAGAAAATTCATTTCACTTTTGCACGTACGTGGAATTCAGATAGTCACTTCGAAGGCATACAATGTGATTTGTTTGAATAATAGATTAAACTTTTAATCAAAGGGTGGGTTATAATTGGATATTTCAAATCAAAGGGTCGCGAGATCGATCTCTACAAAAGGAATATATTGAAATTACATACATTTAATTTTATTTCTACAGATTTTTTTTATGTGGGGGGGGGGGGGGGAAACGAGTATGTGGGTCACCTGATAGAAAGCAATCATCACCGCCCAGCAACACTAAGGGGTAGCTGATCCATGCCCACGAAATCAGCAACACTAAGGGGTAGCTGATCCATTGCCAGCCTCTATATTTTCGCTTAGATACTCCTTTCTTTCTTTCTGGTGACCTCGCTCACTCGTAGGAATACCACAACCCTCAAGGGAATATGCCCTACCAATTTTTGTCGTTAGTTAGTGAGCAGTGTGTTCGACGTGCAGGTAAGGTTGGCTTTCGTTCAAAGATGTTGATGAACTACTTACACCCCAAAAAGATCAGTTATTTTTCTCCTTCTTGACGAGACTTGACGAGCTCGGTGGTCGAATGGTTAGCAATGGCCACTTTGACTCCGAGGTCGCGGGTTCGATTCCCGCACAAGGCAAATATTTGTGTGCATGAACATGTCTGTTTGTCTTGGTCTGGGTGTTTTCTATGTAATATATATATATATAATATAAATAAATACATATATATATATATATATATATATATATATATATATATATATATATATATATATATATATATATGTATTTACAAAAAAAAAATGTATTTAAGTATAATATCAGGGGCCTTACCACAAGCTCTAAACGCAGGAATGGAACTATGATAGTTGCGTATTTATCAATGAATTTCATTCATAAATTCGCAACCATGGTGTTTCCATTTCTGCGTTTAGAGCTTGTGGTAAGGTCCCAGTTATCTAGTCCCCATAGTACAAGCATTGCGCTTAATTTGGCACTAGATGGCGCTGTGTAAATTGTCCAGAAATATTCAAATTCTTCGGTGAGCACGTTAAGCCGCCGCGCCGGTCCCGGCTGTTGTCCATTAGATCAGTGTTCCGCAAATTTTCTGTGCCTAAGGTACATCTAGGGAAACGAAAATTTCTGGAGGTACACCATAAATGAAAAATCAGTTTTATATGCGTTAGTATTTTTCTTTTTTCCGTCTATTTAGATAACCTTATTTTTTCCGAGGCACACCAACTAATGACCACGGTACACCAGTGTGCCGCGGCATACACTTTGGGGAACACTGCATTAGGTCACAGTTGAGCAGCGTGGTGGAGTAAGCTCTAAACTGGATTGCTATGCTATGCTGACGACAGCACTGTGGACGCTTATTACACGGGCCGCGCTATATACCCCGTTCTCTGGTGGAGGAGAGCCGCGAACAACTTGTGTTAGAGATCGAGAGCACATTGAACAGTGTCTCCGATTGGTGGCGAAAGAACCTAGTTCATTTCAATCCCACTAAGATACAAGTTTGCGCGTTCACCGCTAAGAAAACCCCTTTTGCTGTGGCTCACCATCGCAAAAAATATTGGGATTCTCGGAATTGAAATCTCCAGCGACGTCCAGTTTCGATGTCACCTGGAGGCGAAGGTCAAGCTGGCGTCGAAGAAACTAGGTGTGAAAGACTTGAGCTTTACCAAGCGCAAGTACGGTCGCATATGGAGTACTGTTGTAAAAAATTGAAAGGAGACGCGTATCCCAGATGTGGGATGAATATGGGTTTGTGCAAGTATATGTGTACTTGTTGGTCGGCAAATGTAGCGCCGATACGCTAAGATTTATGTATGAGACTGTCCGCAAACCACGGAAATGAAATCAAAATATACTTGGTTTGCGCCGCAAACTGCATACGCGTTATATACTTTATAGGAGGCAAACAGCGGACACAAAATAAATAAATAAAATATTCCTGAACAAATCACACACGATCATCTAGTCCCAAACTCAAAAGCAAAGCTTGTACTATTGCTATGGGTACTAGATAACTGATGTTATACTTAAATACATTTTTTTTGTAAATACATAGAAAACACCCAAACCTAGACAAACATACATGTTCATGCACACAAATATTTGTCTTGTGCAGTGTAATGTAAGAATAAATGTCAAAACAAACCCGCGGTATTTCCGTAGTTAATAATTAACGCACGGCGCCTTGCGGCGAATTCAAAGGAACCGGCATTCGAGGCCGATTAGAAGAAGTCGTTCCGGGAACAAGCGACGAATTCTGAGAAAAGGAAAAACGTTGAAAGTCCGTTGAAATGGAAGCTACAAATGCAAGCCAATGGCGAAAGTGACGCTGAGTGACCGTGCGATGAAAACTACCAATACAAATAATGTCCACGTGGACTGATTGTCAGTCAGACGAATGACAACTCAGCTCCTAGCTAATTGTTACCGTCGAAATGTTATGACCGCACAACGAACGGACCAATAGAAATTGGGCAAAAAGGGGCGTGTCATGACGCCACGCGGAACAAGGAAGGGAGCGCGAGCGCGCTCGGAGAGACAGTCCCGGGGTAGCTCTAAGGACGAACGGACGCAACCAGAAGTTGGCCGGTCGAGCCGCCATTATATCCGCGAGTGAAGTTCATCCCGGGCGGCGAGGGAGTTAGCAGAAAGGTCTGTAGCGGACTGCGTGTGCGTAAACGCGCGGGAAGTCTGCGGCGGGCGGCTACCACGAGCATCCCCCGGTCAGCAGGCAGGGTCTGCGGCTCGCGACCAGCACGACACCGGCGACTCCGGTGTCAGGCGGCGTGTCTCGAGGACTCGAGTTCTGCACGTCATTGGCAGTCAGTGAACTGCGGTCCCAACGCGGATGAGAACGGTATGTTCGGTAAAGACTATTAAGTGCGCGTATGGTTCCCGGAATCCCCAACCCGAGTGTTGATATCATGTCGGGATATTATTGTATACTTCAATAGATTATACCTACTTCGATTTATATCTGACTTTCCGTTGTATTCCATAAATGAACCCACCCCTGGAGATAAGGTTTAGTACAGAGGTAACCGCTGCTCCCAGCAGCGAGGATTCATACTGGCATGAGTAAGTAACCAGGAGCGGTTACCCGGCTGCGAGTGAGTCGGTTTCCCAAGGTAATACTATTACTTATACCCGGTACTAAGTGGTGATAGTGGTAACACATACATATCATTACATTGGCGTCCAACGGCTATTTATGTTCAATATACAACGTTAAGTTTAGTATAAATCGCGAACTACGTAATAGGTACATATAGTTCTTATAAAAAATAAAAGTTGGGTAACGGGTTCGCCAGTAAACGCGAAGGTTACGCAATACTACTGTATGTTTGTTGGCATACGCAGAGCGTATGTACTTGCAGCGCATATTGCACATAGTCCAGGAGCCTGCAGTTTAATTATTTTTTAGATTTAAGTTTTTTTATTTTGTTTTTCGCTGTGTTTTGATAATTTAGCTTAGTATTGTCATGGAAAATTCGTGGCGACACTCAACGGCGATGGCAGGGCAAGAGTTATCACGTACGGAAGAACTAATTACGTGGGACGAGGTATCGACATCGTCATCACAGGTGAGTCACACTCACTCTCACAATTACACTGGGTTAAAACATGGTTTGGAAAATTGGAACGTAAAGTTCAACGGATCAACGGATGTAAGGGAATTCATCAGTAGGGTGGAAGAATTACAGGTGGCCCGGGGTTTATCAGAGCAGTCAATGTTAGTGAATTTCCATGATCTTCTATCAGAACCCGCACTTACTTGGTACAGAGTAAACAAGCATAAATGCATATCATGGTACCAGCTTAAGGAACTATTAAAGGAATACTACGAGCCCTTAGACTATTGTTATCAGATAATGACACAAATCCGAGATTATAAACAATCACCACAACAAACATTACTGGAATTCGTAACTTACGTACAGTTCCTGGCAAATAAAATAGCACACCGTATTTCCGAAAGTGAACTGTTGGAAATAATTAAGCACAACATGAATATACGTTATCAGCCAGCATTCATTTATGGTGGGGTGTACTCAATTAACGATTTACTCCGTGTAGGAAAGATGATTGACAGCTTTAACAGGGGCTCAAACCCAATTGTAAATAGCCGCTCCACAATATATAGCAATACTCCCGCTGCTCAACAACTTTCACCACCACTTAGGCCAAGTATATCGGTTAAGCCTCCCCCGAAACAAACGAACCCGAGCACGTGTTTTAAATGCCACCAGCAGGGTCATTGGAAAAAACAATGTCCTATGTTAAGTAAACCCCTCTACAAAACTGTTTCAGCGAACCCCGCAAAGAAAGCCGGTCAGGATGCTGCACAGCGGTATCACGAAAGGAACCCGGCCGCACCAAAGGCATTGCAGTGGACGCAGCCAGCTGCACCAGCTCAAGGCAGTGGCAGCGCACTGGCACTGAGCAGCGACGGAGCACCTCAGCGAAGCACGCTTTCAGCCGCTGAGCACCAGACCAACACCGGGCATCAGTCAAAAAACTAGCTTCGGCACCGGCCACCCGAGACTCCACCGATTGGAAAAATTGGTTGGTATTTGTAAATAAATTCTTTTCTAACAATAAGGTGTCACCGGTGCATATACCCACAGTAGGAAATAAAAGGCCACTGATTAACTTCATAATAGATAATAAACAGTATACAGCTCTATTAGACAGCGGTGCTGATATTAATATAATAGGCAATAACAAACATTTAGAATTTGTAAAGCAAGGCTATAAAATTATTTCCTCCCCCATTAAACAGGCAATGTCGGCAAACGGTTCTCCAAGTACAGTAATCGGTCGATTACAGTTGAAAATTAGGGTTGACAATAATAATTTCGAGTTAAATTTCGAAATTGTCCCTGACTTAACAAACAGTTTCATTTTAGGTATAGACTTTTGGGAACAAGCAGGGTTATTGGATAAAATCCAAGGTGTATGGTTACAACCGGTAACCAAGGGAAACCCAATAGGTACAATTGGTATAATAGAAGGCTCTGTCAAAGATGTAAATACAAATGTAAATAATAGCTTTAAGTCTGTAAATAATGTAAATATCACAGAAAGCAAAACTGTAAATAAAATAGGAGAGAACCCTTCTAATAGGCGGAATAGTCCGCAGGTTGCTAATAAATTAGCAGGTGAGCAAGGTAGCTCAGTTAAAGTTTCAATTGCAACTAATAGGCGGAATAGTCCGCAGGTCGCTATTAATTTAGCAAGTGAGCAAGGTAGCTCGGATAAAGTATTACTGCCCAACAACACAAATGAGTTAGAAAGTCAACCTAATTCGTATAACATGACTTCTACGGATAGGGTCCCGTTGACCCCAAGGCAACAAAGACAGTTAAATAATGTAATAGAGAAATTTACCAACATTTCATTTGAAAAGTGTGGTTTGGGAAGAACAAATATGGTTAATTATAAAATTGAAACCACAGGTGAACCAATAAAACAGCGATTTTACAGAGTTAGCCCAGCAAAACAGGCTCTTATCAACGAGGAGCTTGACAAGATGATAGCCATGGGAGTGCTGGAGGAATCCATCAGCCCATGGGCATCACCAGTAGTTTTGGTCCCTAAACCAAACGGTAAGTACAGATTGTGTATGGACAGCAGGAAGCTCAACGCAGTCACAAAGAAAAATAGCTATCCATTGCCTAGGATAGACGACATCTTGGACGGCCTCAAGGAAGCAAAGTATATATCATCGATAGACCTTAGTCAAGCTTTTCTACAACTACCCTTAACGGAGGACTCCAAGGAGAAAACAGCAATTATCACACAAGGCAGAGGCTTGCTTCAGTTCAAAACTATTCCGTTCGGATTAACAAACGCTCCACAACAACTGCAAAGGCTAGTAGATACGTTATTTGGTCCAGAGTTCGGTGGCAAGGTATTTGCATATTTGGATGACTTAGTTATTATAGGAAAAACTTTTGAGGAACATTTGACTTTACTTAATAAAGTAATGCATAAGTTAAAGAAAGCAAATCTAACTGTAAATTTAAAAAAATGCGTATTTTGCAAAAAAGAACTACGGTACCTCGGCTATGTTGTAAATGAACATGGGCTATCTACAGACCCATCTAAAATAGAATCCATTCAGAACTTTCCTTCCCCAAAGAACGTAAAAGAAGTTAGGAGTTTCTTAGGTTTAGCCTCGTATTACAGACGTTTTATTAAAAACTTTTCAGGAATGGCAAGACCACTGTCACAGTTGACAAGTACCAAGGTGAAGTTCTCCTGGTCGGCACCGGCAGAGGAGGCCTTCAACCAGCTGAAAGAGGCGTTGACGACAGCACCGGTACTGCACGTGCCAGACTACAACAAGATCTTCTACCTGCACTGCGACGCGAGCTCTTACGGAATCGGTTGCGCGTTAGTGCAGAAAGACGAAAATGGGTGTGATCATCCAGTAGCCTATTTCTCTCGTACACTTTCAAAATCCGAAATTGCCTATAGTACTACTGAAAGGGAACTATTATGCGTAATCGAGTCAGTAAAACACTTCAGACATTATATAGAGGGTACTCACTTTGTTATAGTAACAGACCATGAAAGCTTAAAATGGTTGTATAAATTAGAAAACCCATCAGGAAGGTTGGCACGTTGGTCAACAAGGCTCTCACAATTTGATTTCGAAATTGTACACAAGAAAGGGAAACTTCATGTTGTGCCTGACGCACTGTCACGTGTCAAAATTGAAATTGTAAATATTAGTAATAATAATGTACATAGTAGCCTAAGTAGTCAAAGTCAGGACACGTGGTACAACAAAATTATAGAAGGCATTCACAGAACACCAGAAAAGTTTCCAAATTACAGGTTAAAAGACAACATTTTGTATAGATATTGTAAGATCAAGTTTAATTTAGATAAACCATTGCAGTGGAAACAGGTTATACCTGCAGAAGATAGGTTAAAGCTCATTAAAGTTACTCATGAGGATCCTAAATCCGCACACTTAGGGTCATACAAAATGTATAAACGGTTACAATTATTTTACTATTGGCCAGAAATGTTGAAAGATATTAAAGAAGTAATTAGTAAATGCGACGTTTGTAAAGCTCATAAAGTAAATAATTCTCCACCGGCAGGGAAAATGACACACCAGAAAAAGGTGAATGCTCCCATGCAAGTTATTTCAGTGGACATTGTAGGACCACTCCCTAAGAGTTACTCTGGTCATACTTACTTAGTAACAGCAGTGGATATTTTCTCAAAATTTGTATGGTTTCACCCACTTAAGCAGGCTACTTCAGCCACAGTTATTAAATTCCTAGAGGAAACAATATTCCTACGTTATGGAGTGCCAAATTGTATAATTACTGATAACGGTTCACAGTTTGTATCAAGAGAATTCAACGCACTCATTGAAAAATATAATATTCCTAAAGTATTCCGTAACTGTGTTTATTTTCCACAGAACAACACTGTCGAAAGATACAATAGAACAATAGAAACTGCAATAGCATCATATTGTGGTGAAAACCACAGGAATTGGACTAAAAATTTGATAAAAATACAATGTGCTTTGAATTCTCATGTCAGTGCAGCCCATGGGTTATCACCATATTTCGTTATGCATGGTAGGGAATTGTTATTAGATGGTAGATTGCATAACTTACAGAATCATAACTCAGTCAACGACATAGAAGTGGAAAATGTCAGCGAATATAGTACAAACTTAAAAGAATTAGAGTTAGTATTTAATAGTGTACAAAAGCATTTGCTCGCAGCATACCAGCAAAATGCTACAAGGTATAACCTAAGGAGACATACGGTTCACTATAATGTTGGTGATATTGTATGGCGTAGAGCTCACTACCAGTCAAAGGCGGCAGAATTTTTTAGTAATAAATTGGCTCCTCGTTTCATCAAATCGATAGTACTAGAGGTTAAGTCGAAAAATTCCTATGTGTTAGGGAATTTAGATAAAACACCAGTAGGATTGTATCATGTAAATGATATTTTTAAAAATTAACTATGTATAACTTTTAAAAGGATGGTTTTGCATGTTTGGGTAACATAAAAGGCTATACTCGGATTAAGTTAAGCCTATCGCACAATAAAGCCTATCCATCAAACGTTATACATATGTACACTTGACAGGTTTCACGAGTTGTTTCTCCAAAAAGTCTGGTACCAGCAAAATTTTTTTCTCTCGCTTGAATGTTTGAATGTATGTTGTATGAGATAAGGCCACAAAAGATTGATGAATGAATGGTTAAACTTTGACTAATAGCTTCAATCGACTCGGTGGGGAAAGAACACGTTAAACATGCAAGTTAACAATGTTAAATTGTTACCTCTTAACAACCAACAAGCATTGGAGCTAAGTACAAAGTAAATAGAAAACTGCGTACGCACATGGGTCCACATGTAGTTTATGTTAAAGAGAGTATTTCACATATCAAAACGAACAATTGCACTCGTCCGTTTTGCAGTAAACTTTAAGTAAAGTAAACTAAATATATTAAGGTTGTACATATAAGCAACAGTTAGAGTCATAAGGAAATTCAGTTAGTCTGAGTAATCTTTTGAGTAATAATGACGAAACACTATACTGGTGTCTCAGTGTAAATATTAGAAGTATAAGTATAAGTATATGTTTCAAGTAAATAGTATTAAAGAATAACACAGTCTGTAGTAAAGAAACGACCTCAGACTAGGTGAATTAGAGCGTGTGCAAGAGATGCACCCGTGAGTATATCCTGGTATATAGGGATAAGTGATAACAAATGTTAGGTTTAAGTTATTAGTTTCGAGCAGTCGAAGCAGGAAGGGCAAGCTTTTAAAGAAAGCCCGGAAACGTAAAGTTATACCGAACTTTTGTCTTAGTAAAGTGTTCGGGATTGCTTAATTAAAAAAAAAAGCAGACTACTGTTAAGGTAGAGGGTACGGGGGAGCAAAATGGGTTGCTAATATTGTTTTTTGTTCCAGTTAATTCGGAAGGTCGGTTATCATTGAAAATTAACGAGTAATGCTGTTCTGTGACATACGTCACAGAAGGGCATCACTATTTCCTAGACCTTGGGTTAGGGTCGCCCCTATCCGTTAAAAGATAGTGGCCACCCGACACCATAAAGATAACAGAGCTTACATTGTAAATATGTTTGGTTAACAGCTTAAAGTCGGGCCACGAAACATTGGACTCCGCATCTTCAATTCCACCAACCTTTCTTCTTAAACTTTTAAATACTTGTCACTTCTTTCTTTCCACAAGTGTGTAAATAACAGTTAAACACTATCTTTGTATATTTGTAAATATGTAATAATAAAAAGAAGTAAACAAGTATGTTGAGACACATACAGTATTGTCATCAGACTAACATTTGTAAGCTTATAGGTCTAAGCCTGGTTTTGTAGGCAGATAGGGTAACATTTGGTGTTTTTTCCGGAGAATAGGAGAATGGTGACACTGCTGTAAGATTAGTAATTAACTAATAAATAAAGTAATAAGGAACAGTCTTCCTTGTAAGGATTGTGCTGAGGTTATAATTTCATTTTATCTCTCAAGGGCGCAAGTTGTAATGGTAAACTTAGGTTAAGGTTACTGTATTTTTTTTTCTCTTGAATTAAGGATTATGCGCCTGGTGGTATCACATCACCGAGTTGTTATGGTTGATTGCCATTTGTAATTTGTTTTGTTTTGTCTATTCTGTAATACTTGGGCATTTCGCATAAAAAAAAAAGAAAACAGCGTAGAATGTACCTTTTGTTTTGGTTTTTATGTTAAACTTAGTTCATATGGTAGGGTACATTCCCTTGTAGTAAAGCCAAGTTACTAGATTATATTATAATGCTTAAGATAATATTAAGCGACATATATAATGCTATGACATATGGAAGTTGTAATAGTATATGCCATGGTTAACAAGTAACGTTGTAATGGAAACAGAGTGATCTATTTTGTAATGTATAGCCACGTCTGGACACATAAAATTAAGGCTCCTCAAGCCATTGAGAGGCATTGTAACACTTGTAAAGTTTAATTTAATTTTCTTTTCGTTGACTCTTAGAGTCACGGCCCACATAGGGGCAGCCTGAGATTGTCAGATGGACCTTCAGTCTTTTTTTTTCTTTTTCTTTTTTCTTTTTTTGTTTTTAACAAAGGAGATAATGTAATGTAAGAATAAATGTCAAAACAAACCCGCGGTATTTCCGTAGTTAATAATTAACGCACGGCGCCTTGCGGCGAATTCAAAGGAACCGGCATTCGAGGCCGATTAGAAGAAGTCGTTCCGGGAACAAGCGACGAATTCTGAGAAAAGGAAAAACGTTGAAAGTCCGTTGAAATGGAAGCTACAAATGCAAGCCAATGGCGAAAGTGACGCTGAGTGACCGTGCGATGAAAACTACCAATACAAATAATGTCCACGTGGACTGATTGTCAGTCAGACGAATGACAACTCAGCTCCTAGCTAATTGTTACCGTCGAAATGTTATGACCGCACAACGAACGGACCAATAGAAATTGGGCAAAAAGGGGCGTGTCATGACGCCACGCGGAACAAGGAAGGGAGCGCGAGCGCGCTCGGAGAGACAGTCCCGGGGTAGCTCTAAGGACGAACGGACGCAACCAGAAGTTGGCCGGTCGAGCCGCCATTATATCCGCGAGTGAAGTTCATCCCGGGCGGCGAGGGAGTTAGCAGAAAGGTCTGTAGCGGACTGCGTGTGCGTAAACGCGCGGGAAGTCTGCGGCGGGCGGCTACCACGAGCATCCCCCGGTCAGCAGGCAGGGTCTGCGGCTCGCGACCAGCACGACACCGGCGACTCCGGTGTCAGGCGGCGTGTCGCGAGGACTCGAGTTCTGCACGTCATTGGCAGTCAGTGAACTGCGGTCCCAACGCGGATGAGAACGGTATGTTCGGTAAAGACTATTAAGTGCGCGTATGGTTCCCGGAATCCCCAACCCGAGTGTTGATATCATGTCGGGATATTATTGTATACTTCAATAGATTATACCTACTTCGATTTATATCTGACTTTCCGTTGTATTCCATAAATGAACCCACCCCTGGAGATAAGGTTTAGTACAGAGGTAACCGCTGCTCCCAGCAGCGAGGATTCATACTGGCATGAGTAAGTAACCAGGAGCGGTTACCCGGCTGCGAGTGAGTCGGTTTCCCAAGGTAATACTATTACTTATACCCTGTACTAAGTGGTGATAGTGGTAACACATACATATCATTACAGCAGGGACTGATACGGATAGATGAAGGATCAAATAATTTATTATGCCAAGTAAGGACTTTTGTACATCGCGTGCGGGGGAGGGCGAAGCGCTGCCATTTTCATCACCCTATTGATTTTTCTTTGCAACTTAGTATAAAAAGACATATAATATTCTAACTATATATTATTACCATAATTATGGGTTAAACTTAACAAGATAACAACATACTAATTCTCTCTTTTGTTCTTATCTCTGTTGTTCATTACGACACAACTCTACAGTGTCTTAACAACGCCGCTTGAATGCATTTGCTAAACAAAACCTTACATTACAAGTACAATTGCATAATTCAACTGCATTTCTCGTTGTTACTGCATATTCAAAAAAGGTAAAGAAGACCAGAAAATGTTAGATAATGTGAGGAGTAAGTGCCAAAGTTTACCTCACCTGACGAGGTGCACCCTGCTAATCAACAATAGAAGCTCAAAGGGGCAATCCTCGTAATTAAAATGAAGGGTACAGGCAAATAATAGGAAATGTCATTTTTTCTATTTTCTATTGGAATTAAATGTTTATCGATGCTAGTTTAATTTCCAATCGCTAATTTTCTAAGAACAAATCAAACCAAATCAAATCAAAATATCTTTTACCTTGAACTGTATAAAGCACTTAGAAACGTCATACAAATTAAATATAAGAACATGTATAAATCATTACTACTCTAAATCCGCAGAGCTTAGATTCACTTTCAACACACTATCTTGAATGTGAAAGTGAATTTAAGTGCCAGTTCCGGCGACGGGGCTTCTTGAGAAGAACTGGCAAGAAACTCAAGGCCGACTCTTTTAATTGCCAATATCGTTACATTAAATACAAATAAAATCATTAACGTAACATAACAAGAGCAATTCATTTCCAAATACTTTTATCATTTATGTAATCTGAGAGAACATAAACGATATGGCGATAAAAGCAGGCGATCAGCTAACCTCGGCTGACGTGGCACCCTGCTAATCAACAATAGAAGCTCTGGTAGAAAAGAAGTAGAACACGATGCGACCGATTGAGGAAGTACCTCTACCTCACAGTAGATTGCAGCCAAATATAAACCTTTCGAAATTGTTGCGTTACAGCAAGTGAATGTCATCAGACGTGAGAGAGTGCCAGCAAGCGAGTAATACTCGATTATTGCAACCGATATATAGGCTATGGTAACTGATTCCCATAAGGCTGCCTGTATGATTGTTTGGCACCAGACGTAATATAAAAAAAAGATAACTTTGAAGAACTTTTTAAGTAAGTACTTTCATGAAAATTTCACAAAATTCCTTTTTTTATAATCTTCTAAAAAATAGCAATTTTGTGAAATTTTCATGTAAATGAGGGCAAGAAAAGCAGGTGATCAAACCGAGAACACTGTTTTTTTGAAGTCGGTTAATAATATGTAAACGAACATCCTTTATAAAAAATAATTTCAAATTTAAACATTTAAATTACATTAACGATTTTTTAATTTGTTTGGAATTACTGCGGGTGGGTGGCTTTCATCTTAGAAGGAAATTACCTCCGTAATTAGAAGGAATTTATATTCTCATGTTTTTTGAGGACAGTTTATAAATAAGAAGTAAATGGTTTTTTTTTATTTTTAGACTATGGTCCATATATATGACGGATATATATATATCATCATCATCAGGTCATTTTAGTCTCCACTACAGGAGCACGACCCTCTCTCGTCTGTCCCAGACAGAAGGAGGATTTGGCCTACACTCCCCACGCTGGCCAAACGGTTGGGGAGGCCTGATCGGTGTTTGATAATGTATTTCCCTTAGTCGCCTTGTACGACATCCACGGGAAGAGACGGAGTGATTCTATTCTAGTCTGCAGGAAACCACACGGCCGTATATATATTTTGCTTATTCTACCCGCTGTACAACGGGTTGTGGTCAGAGGAGTTGTTTTATATGATGATGATGATGATGTTTGATATATGCCCACGGCCTCTTTCTATAGTTGCACCGCTCAACATAGGCGATAGGTTAATTCTCACATATTGGAACTAAATTGGGCGCATACTGTGCGGTTCCAGAGGAGTTTTCTATCTTGAATATATCATTTTAATATACTGATTTTTAGAGTTCCGTACCCAAAGGGTAAAAAGGAACCCTATTACTAAGGCTCTGCTGTCCGTCCGTCCGTCCGTCCGTCTGTCACGAAGCTGTATCTCATGAACCGTGATAGTTAGACAGTTGAAATTTACACAGATGATGTATTTCCGCTATAACAACAAATACTAAAAAACAGAATAAAGTAAATATTTAAGGGGGCTCCCATACAACAAACGTGATTTTTTTTGCTCGTTTTTGCTCGCAATTGATAACGGTAATAGATAGACGCTTGAAATACTGACATAATATTTAGTTATATATTCACTTTAAAAATAAATAATTAAATAAAAATAAAAGAAATATTTAAGGGGAGCTCCCATACAACAAACGTGATTTTTTTGTCGTTTTTATAGACGGAACCCTTCGTGCGCGAGTCCGACTCGCAATTGGCCGGTTTTATTCTTTTTATGGTATACCTTCATCGTTTTCCTAGATGTTCCCTAAACACAAAAAGTTTGCGAAGCACTGAATTAGAGAATGTATTCCAGAAGATTTTCTACTACTTATTAAATACATTTATTTGTCCCAGACGGTCGAAGCCGGGGCAGGTCGATAGTTGTATATAAAAGTCGTTTTCTAAAATGCCTATTAAAATTTCTAATTTACAGATTACGGAGACGAAAAGTCGATTTAGATACCTACGTCTCGATTTTGGGAAAAATCTCCTAAACGATTCGAGCGAAACTCATTCGCCCAGTTTCTGACACCTAATACCTTTATTTATTTTAGCCATTTCTGTGAATTTCTATTAATTTGCCTGTAACCCTCAGTTGAAATTTAATTTTCTTCCATTAAACTTGAAATCAAGTAAGTTATCTGATTGGGATTGATTTTCACAGCGTTGATTGAGTATCGCCAACTAATTGTTTCTGCTTACGAACAATTTCCAACTTTTTAAGTTCGAAGTGTGAGTTCAAAAGTAATAAATTGTTTTCTATTATGAGGAGCTCGATGGCGGCGTTGCCTGTCAGTATACTCCAGCCCCTCCATACAAATGTCGCGTCGCTTACTACTACATAAACAATGACGTCTGTACATAGCGTGAATGAGCGTGTGTACGCGCGGCGGCATACAAACTGTTCCAGATTTGTCTCAGAGGGGAGGTGAGGTCGACACGAGAGAGCGGCAGGGAGCGGCCATATTGTACGTAGTACTAATACTTATACTGTGATGTCAGTCTAATCGATCACGCAAGTTAAGTAACGTCGACCGCAGCCTGTCTATGGATGTCTTTATTAAAGTGAAAACTTCTTTAGCGGCGTTGTGAACTTTTTGGGACGGGAAAAAAATGTTAAACTCGCGTCAGGACACGTGACCTGATTGAAAATTCGTAAGATGGAGAGAGAGTAGACCGGTGAGGCGTAGGAGAGGAAGTAATATCCCCCTCTCTTTCTACCTCGTAGCGAAAATGTATGGCTGCTCCTGCTTTTGTAGTCATTCGATGACAGTCGTTAAGCTAAGTCAGTGGCTTTAGGGCGGCTTGAGAACAATGGCCGCCGCCAACCCGCAGTCGAGCAGCGTGGTGGATGCTTTAAACCCTTTTAATTGAGGGAAGATCCGTATACCATTTTTTTTTATACTACGTTGGGTGGCAGACAAGCATACGGCCCGCCTGATGTGAAGCGGTTACCGCAGCCATATTAACTCTCGCAACATTTAAAATATCGCTCGCGCGCCGCCACCCCCACTGCCAATGCAGCATCTCCTTCCTTTCTGGTGACCTCACTCACTCGCAGGAACACAACAATGCTCAAGGGAATTGTTATTTGGCTGCGGTTTTCTGTGAGGTGGAGGTACATTCCCTAGTCGGGTAGCTTACAATTACGATTCCTACCTCTCTTTTCGCCAGAGCTTCGTTTGTCAGTCAGCAGGGTGCACCGCGTGCAGGTGAAGTTGGCTTTGGTTCACAGATGTTGATGAACCACTTACACCCTAAGATCCAAATGGTGGGTAAGATCCATTATCCCAATGGTGAGATGATTATGGTTAATGCCGATAAATTGTATTTAAAGGTAATAATAAATTGTTTATAAATCTATATAGTCATAGTACTTATCAGAGGTGCAGTGACAGTTTGTAAAGAGAGCACAGCCAGGTATGCAGCATTCACCATTCCCACCCTTAAAAATCCACTTCCCAAAGGACGCTTGACTATGACTCGGCGCGGGACCACGGCAGGCGCCGCGGAAACATCTGTACCTAGGATTTTAATCTGTAAGTTACTTTATATTAAAAAAAAATACGTAGAGATATCTCCAAACTTTTGGTCGACTCTTTCCGTGACCAGAGGGCTGGCCAATTTTTTTTTTTTTTTTTTATACTAAGTCGGGTGGCAGACAAGCATACGGCTCGCCTGTTGTGAAGCGGTTACCGCAGCCATATTAACGCTTGCAACATAAAATATTGCTCGCGCGCCGCCACCCCCGCTGCCAACGCAGCATCTCCTTCTTTTCTTTCTATTTCTCGCTCAGCAAATAATCATTGCCATCCAGAGTGGCAGTGCTGCTAGCCTTCTGGGCACTTTATCCTTTGACGGCGATGCCGAAGAATTTTTAGACGCCATTTAGATCATTTATTAATTTTAATTAGTTTTTGTTATTTCCGTTTTGTTTGTATATATAGTTAGCCATATTTAGTTTTATTTTAATTGTATATTTTTAATTATTAGTAAGTAGTTTATATAGAATATTATGTAAAAATATATACAATAAAATGTTTGATCACTTTATATATAATTTTGTGTTAAAATATAATTTAGTTTCAGGATGAAATTCATGGTCGCAGAACGCACTTGACACATTGGGTGTATAAATATACCCAACAACTACAACAACAAGTTATAATCAAATAAAATTGTAAATGGAAGGTTAACCCCGCTATAAATTAACTAAAATAACATCCGAAACGTTACAATCGCGATGCGGTGAGGACCGCAGTAGAATTACCAACTAAATATTTGTTCAGCAAAACCAAACGTTGACACCAACAATATAGTTTTGTAGATGGCGCCACTAACTTCTCGTAAGTTTGTTCTTGTTACAGTTGTTTAAATTAATTAATTTCGGTCTAAATCAGACAGTTCCTTATAGAGTCTGTACACTACGACTTCTGCCCTTTGTCGTATATAAATTTACAGATAGGAGGTTTGCCCAGGCCGACCCTGCGGGATCAGATGATAGTCCCGACCTGGTCACAAAGTGGAAATTTTATATACAAGATATTTAGAAATAAAGAAAGAATGCTTACGGATAGGCTCTCGTAGAAGACATTAGACCTTTAGTTCAAGGACCATGCCATGTATATAGCCTAAGGTTGCTAGGGTCGCTTTAGGGTTTTGAAATGAGTACAATTTTTACAAGCAAATTAAAAATCACAAGTTTATTAACACGAATACATAGGTACACGCACAATCCACTACTCCAACGTAGGATGGCACAGGTACGTCGTAGTCCTCAACAAGATTGTTCATGGTCACTGAACGCGCGCACTGAAGTTACACGTTTGGCCAACAAAAATACGCAGTGATAACTTACGTAAGTATGAAGAACGCATCTACGATACCGCTCCAGCGACGCCGAAACACACCGTCTTGTTGAAGTCACCATCTGGCAACCTCCCGAGATTGGCGCGAGGATGGACAGGGCGAATGAAACCCCCTTGGCGTCGCCGCATGCCAGGGCAGCATGCGACACAACAGGTCCCCTGCACCTGCAGTGTTACGGGGAAACGCCGAGGTACCAACGCGAGCGCGCCGGCCGACATCGACGCGGAAATATTTCCACAATCGAATCATAGGTCCCAATTACATCTCCATAAGTCCAGTAAAACAAACTCATACCTACTAAGCACTTAGTTTCGATCCAGTCTCGATCTCATAAGTATTACATTTGGTACTCTCGTAACGCAATACTAAACTTCAAAGTTTAATAGTGTGATAAATAACGAAATATGACCGAAAATTAAACAAACTATGAATAGTAATCAGTGGGACTACCGCCGGAGCTGAAGCTGATTATGATTGGATTTTTTGACTGTGAAAATTTAATTGCTCTTCCGTGCTTCGGAAGGCACGTTAAGCCGTAGGTCCCAGCTGTTGACAGATGAACATCGTTAAACCAAGTCAATGGCCTTTAGGCAGCTTGAAAACATTGGCCTCCGCCAACTCGTATTTAAGAAGCTTGGTGGAGTATGCTCTAAACCCTTGCGATTGAGGGAAAGCCGTGGCATGAATAAGGGGTTATAACGAGGTAATAGACTGATAACACTGTGCTGCTCCGTGCAATTGCACTAACTCAGTTCACTGCGCAGTTGTGTTAACTCACTTTTTCAAAATATATTGGCGCACTGACAGTACAATTGTCCACTAATAAAAATATTAATGTGGAGATTTGCCAAACCTTTATTATTTTTGCAAGCGAAAAAAGACTTTATTAATTTGAAAAGTACAAGCTAATATCAATTTAAATGACCGAAAATTAATACTTATTTAGCCCACTCTACAGAGACACGTCCTCTATACAAATGTCACGTCGTTAATTAATATATTAACAATGCGTACGTGCACAGCGTGAATGTCAGTGTGTGTGTGTGCGGCCTCGAATAAACTGTTGCAGATTCGATTCAGAGTCTAAGAGGAGGAGGTGGGGTCGGTCGAGGCATGGTCCGTACGCAAGTACTGAGTATTACTAAGCACAAGAGCGGTGCGGGTAAAGGTCCTCTCGTCTGGTTGGTTTACTAGACGAGAGTTGGCACACAGGGGCGCATTAGCGGTTAGCTACAGGGTACGTGTACGTAAGTACATATTACGTATACTGTGACAGAAACTTGAACACTTTTTGCTATAAGGCTACCCGGAACATTGTTTAGGCTAAGTGCCTATTCGTCTCTTTTAATATGCTCACAATAAAAGTCTTAGCTTTAAGGGCGAATAAAACAGAGGGCTGGCTATATATTGCCGGGAATAGATTCTAGTCCTAATCAGACTGTCGACGCTTGTACCCTTTTCAACCTACACACTACTCGTATTTCTTATCTTATGCTATGGAGACGTTAATGATGAAAATATAAACATGGATGTGGCATTGTCCAGGACATGATATGAGTCTTTCTACTGAAGTAGTCACGTGATTAAACTTGCCTATGTCATCAGCTGTGTTTTGTATGGAGTATGATAACTAAATTTATGACGTAGTCATGACAATATTGCCAATGTCTTGACGTGAATATAGTCACGGAAAGAATACACCTGGGGCCCTACCGCGGAAGTTGAAGCCAATTACCATTGGTTTTTTTTTATGCGAAATTGAACCTACTGCTTAGATTATTGATAATTATGTTTAGCTCAGCTGTTAGAAACCCTCTACCGAGTAAGCTGAAGATGTTTGTCGATAACTTTAACCTAAGACCGTTAGGTTGGGGTGTAAGAGGTTCATCAACATATTTGAACCAAAGCCAACTTCACCTGCACGCGGTGCACAATGCTGACTGACAAACGAAGCTCTGGCGAAAAGAGAGGTAGGGAGCGTAATTATAAGCTGCCCGACTGGGGAATGTACCTCCACCTCACAGAATACCGCAGCCAAATAACAATTCCCTTGAGGGTTGTTGTGTTCCTGCGAGTGAGTGAGGTCACCAGACAGGAAGATGATGCTGCGTTGGCAGGGGGGGGGGGGGGGGCGCGAGCAATATTTTATGTTGCGAGCGTTAATATGTTTACAGTAACCGCTTTACATCAGGCGGGCCGTATGCTTGTCTGGCACCCGACGTAGTATAAAAAAAAGTTTTTGGAATCAAAAAATCCGATGGTAATCGGCTTTAGCTTCGGTGGTCCCTTCTTCCACTTAAATAACTAAACTTTCATAACCAGTTACAAGAGAAGAATTTTTTTCGTAGACCCGTCTGTCCCCTGATCTTTTTTTTACCCTATGGTACTGGACCATTCCAGCAGACACTGTATCTGCAGTTCTTGAAAGAAATTTAAATGAAAGTCCAATACGAGACTTGTTGTAGTTTCATCTTCAAAATCAAATCGTCGTAGTTTAATAATAATTATAGCATTTAAGCCAGTGAGTTCACTGCCTTTATTTTGCTATTGGGCCCTTGTGAGCACTTAGACAAGTCTTACACATTTAATAAATCTCTGTTAATACCTTACCACTTATCATTTGGAACTGTTGATCATGTCATAATTCTGCAGAAATGGCTGGTAAACGCATTATATGGGAATCTTTTTAGTGGTTTAGATTCTAGTTTTACATCACTTTTTTATTTGTATTGTGTTCTGTACTTTTGTACAATAACATAACACTTACAACACTAACAACAACACTTTTCCGTTAATAAAAATTTTATACAGGAAACTTCTACGTATTGTCTTAATCGCCTTAATTTTCTGTTATATTTTATTTAATCTACTAGAGTTGAATGCAAATGTGCGTCATTAATTTTATATACACATAACATGCATATATTTTTATACTCGGGTGACAGCCAAGACAGCCAAATATACGGCTCATCTGATGTGAAGCAGTTACCGTAGCCATGTGCTCGCAATATGAAATATCGCTTTCGCGCTGCCAACAACTCCTTCCTTTCTGATGACCTCACTCACTCGTTGGATATGAGTTTCTTTTATCTACTATTCCTATAGGTATTAGTTGAAAGAAAGGCAGATTATGCACCTCGCCTTAAGTAATTTATGTTGCCCTCGTGGCTGTTAGATTAGAGCCCTCGCTAACGCTCGGGCTCTAAATCAGGCACTCGGTGCAATAATAAATTACTTTGTGCTCGATGCATTAATCTACTATTGTATTGTCTGGGCTCGGCACCGACTTCAAATTGATCAGTTAATAGTAGTAGTTAAAATAAAATTGTAAATAGATAAATAGGCTTAGCTAGGTTTTAAGGTAAATTGTGGGTATATAGTAGAATATAAAATACGTGTAGGAGATAGGATAAGTAAGGTATTTGTTTATTTTTATTTAATTATTACAACGATTTTTATGTAAATATTTTATTTAACATTTTTTGTGTTAAAAATCTAAGTTTGATTATTTTTTACTTTTTGAAGTCGGTTCAATTTTTTTTCGAAAAATATTTTATATTTAAGTTAATTAATATTTAAGTTATAAGTTAAGTTAATTAATAAATAAGTTAGTGTATGTAGTTTTTTACAGATATTAATAATAATATGTACCATTTAATAAAAAAAAACATGTTACTGTATGTATTTAGACTAAACTAGATGGCGCTGTACGTATTTTACATCGCGCTATGGTTTTATCTTTAGTCTTACTAGTGAATGAGGAATATTAATTGTAAAATTTAGAACCTCTTTCGCTAATCGGCATTTTTGGAGTGATCGAGTTGAGTGGAGTTAATTACTCAATGTCCTCTATCTCGTCACATCACTAGTTACGGATTACGGATCTTTCATCTTTGTCTATTTGAGAAACGTAAGGTAACTAGCTAGTTACATCTAGGACGTAAGCAGTTTCAAAATAGGTTATTTTTCTTAAGTCGTCTTTTTTTGTACGTCATTATTATACATCTAGCTCCAATAATCGAAGTATTTATTTTTTCAGTTATGATTAGAATTCAGTTATGGATTACGTTGTTACGCTGTATGCACGTACGTTATTTAAAATAGTAAGTAGTTATAGAGGTGGGCTTTGAATGAACGAACCGTTTTGTTAAACTGTTTTTTATGCGTGAACGATTATACTAGTTTACAGTTCAGTTTATTCGTCGACTGGTTGATGAGTTCGTTGCGTCGCGTCGCGATCGTCTCGTCTCGTCTAGAACGATGATGTACCCACATAGTCATTTAGTAAACGAGATTTTCGTTCGTTTACGTTTACCAATCGGTTATGTGAAGAAATAGTTTTTTCGACGACGACGTAAACTAGTCGAAAATTAGACTGTTTTTTAAACTAGTTCATCGTCGACGGTAATCGGTCTCGTTGCGTTGACTGTAAACGACCCACCACTAGTAGGTAGTTATCACTTTCAATCGAACACATAAATTAAAAAAACGAGCGTGCTTTAGACCAGTGTTCCGCAAAGTGTGTGCCACGGCACACTGGTGTACCCTGGCCATTAGTTTGTGTGCCACAGAAAAATAAGGTTATCTCATAAAGTTAAATAGACAGATGAAAGAAAAATAAAAACTTACAATAATAAAAACAGATTTTTCATTTATGTGGTACCAAAAAATTTCATTTACCTAGATATACCTTAAACACAAAAAGTTTGCGGAACAAAAACAAATACAAAGATATTTGTTTTTGTGTTCAAACTTTACAGGCAAAGTCAGTTCGTAATATTACACTGTTACAGATGTTCTATTTCACGAAGAAGATTTGCTCTTGGTTGTTGTTAGTCATGCACATGCACATTGAGGTAGTGTGCGTAAACTCGGGAGCTCTTAGTCACGAATGTCACGATCGCGACGCGGTCAGAGTCACTAGTGTTTTTGGGCCCACGCAAGATGTCCGTACAAAAATAATTTTCCCCTCCCTATAAGAATAACTGCTCCATCATTAAATTTGTTAAAAAGTATATACATAACCCATTATTATAAAAAAAACTTAAACATTTCTTACTTTTAGACTGGGGATTTGGTTGAATTAGTTGAAAGTCATTAATTCCCATTGGTTTTATCTTAAATTAGAATTGTACGACATCATAAAAAGACACAAATATCAACACTTAAAATATAAAATAGATGACATAATAAAGAATAAAAAGAAAATTATGTTTCTGAAAGTGATTAAAAATATTCAATATTTTAATTACATTAAAAAATATATATATAATTAGAAGTCCAAGGACTAAATATTAATTGTTTATTAAATAGCATTAAAAAAAATAAAGACTCAGTTTAAAAATGTTTACAGATTTCTTTGCTAACGCTCCTTCAGTTTACGCACACAAACGCGCCTGTCTGTACATGCCACTACTACAACTAAAGACAAACTCTCTTCGTGAGATAGAATATCTGTACTCAAAACACTTTTACTTCTTACGAAAAATCACCTGTTTATCGTTCCACCAATACAGTTACAAGTATCATTTCGTCGTAACTTGTAACACGTTGATCATTGTTGTTGTTGTTGTTCGTATACACTGTCACACGTCACACGTTGATACGTTTTGTTTTAACGAAATCCCTTACGAAAAATTACACTTTTCTCGTACAAGCGTAACAAGCGACACGGAAACAAATCTCGTTTCGTAATGACAACATCCGGGAAAGAGCGCAGGCAAATAACAAACTGTAGAAGCCTAGAGGGTGTGTTCCTGCGAGTGAGTTGCCAGGATGGAAAGAAATGCTTCGGTGGCAGCTGTGGTTGCGGAACGTTGCAAGCGTGTATAGTCTACGGTAACCGCTTCATATCAGGCGGGCTGTATGCTTGTCAGTTACCCGATGTAGCATATACACCATTGCATTTGTTTGTTTTTGTAGCTCCAAGCTCCATTTAAGGAGTATTTTATTTGACACGTTTCTTGGCGAAAAATTATAGGTCTATTAGCTTTCACCCGCGGTTTTTTCCTCGTTTACTCTTTTTTTTAATAAAAAAGTATCCTATGTATGTATAAAAGTATCCTAATAATTTTGATAATATGTGTACAAAGTGTCATTACGATTGAGTAGTTTCGGCGTGAAAGCGTAACAAACAAACTCACTTTTACATTTTATAGGTAATATTAGTAGGGAACGGACCAACTCTTGTTACGTACAATTGCGAGCATACGATTTTAGTCTTAAAGGTGTATTTAGACTTTTGCATGTGACAAAACAGAAGCCAAATAACAATTCCTAGAAGCCTAATGTGTGTTGCAAACGCCTGTAGGTAACCGCTTCATATAAGGCGGGCTGTATGGTTATATGGTTGCAAAAAATCCACAGACCCTGCAGTTCCCGCAATCTTCGGAGGCATTGAATTTAATTTTTTTCCCGATTTTTTTACAATTATCAAAATTTCTCAAAAACTATCCAGCCAATTTTCAAAATTCCTTCACTATCGGATCCACAATTAAATTCTGAACCTGGGGATACTTGTTACATGGCGAAGTCTCAATTATCCTCGGAGATATAGCGAAAATAGCTACTAAGCTATTTTCGCTACTAAGCTATTTTCGAAAATTTATTATTAGCGAAAATAGCTACTAAGCTATTTTCGCTATATCTTCGGCCACTAGGCCACTAGGCCGAAAAGGATTTGATAGACATTTTCAATGTCAAAATACGCCATCGCATTTGTTTATTTTCGTAGCTCCACGCTCCGTGTAAGGAGTGTTTTATTTGACACGTTTGTTGGGGAAAAATCGGGCTGTTGCGGACCAGCGCGCCTTGTTACGGACGAGAAGGGTTTGCGTCCGCCTTAATGAATTAATGTCCACGGGAAGACGCACGATACAATAAGTAATGCGATTAGCATTTCCTAATACATCTGCATTTCTCGAGCTCGGTGGTCGAATGGTTAGCAATGGCCACTTTGACTTCGAGATTGCGGGGTCGATCCCCGCACAGGACAAATAGTTGTGTTAATACAATATGGGATCCTTGAAGCGAAGCGTGAAGAAGCATCTTGTAGGCCAGCATGTCAACTGGCAAGACATCAAGGTCGCTTGTCCGTTGCCGATGCGATTGAGGCTCCTTTGCTTACGATCTGGCGAAGTGGAGCCAATATGCTGAGCTAATATAAAAAAAATATAGCCACATTGACTCCGAGATCGCGGGGTCGATCCCCGCACAAGACAAATATTTGCGTGCATGAACATGTCTGTTTGTCTTGGTCTGGGTGTTTTCTATGTAATATATGTATGTATTTACAAAAAGAGATCGAAAGAGGTTAGAGCATACTCCAACACGCTGCTCAACTGCAGGTTGGCGGAGGCCAGTGTTTTAAAGTCCTCTGACTTGCCTTAATGACTGTCATCAATGACAACAGCCGGGACCGACGGCTTAACGTGCCCTCCGAAGCATGGAGGAGCTCGAGATAAATAAACCCATCCATGGACAGGATACGGGCGACGTTGCTTAACTTGCGTGTTCGATTAGACAGACACGCGCAACGACGCCGTCGAGCTCCTCTTTTTACTAAGTAATAGCACAGTGTAAGTAATAGCACAGTATAAGTAATAGTACTAACGTAGTAATAGTACTAACGTTGTTGTTGATGAACCACTTACACCCCCGTACATGTCCGACTAATAATTGAATAATGTCAGCTCTAGAGAACGTCACTCATACATAGGCACGTGTACAGACGTCATTTGGTTACTACATGCAAAAGCGCCATTTTTGTATGGAGTGGCCGGGGTTTGGTAATAGTTAACAATCCTTTTAATCACTTGACATAAACTTAAGTGAAAGTGAAACTTGTAGTTACATTGCACGTACGAACTTTGAGCTTCCAATTCCGTGAAAACCATTATGCCTACTTTATGCTCGTTGATTTTTTCGTTTCTCCCGATAGGTGGAATGATAAGAAAACATTTCCCTGTCGTGTACATTGTACTACCCTCGGTATCGCTTAAAAAGTGTTGTTGTGAAAATGGAGTTAGAAAAAATTCTGATATATTTTTCTATATATATAACATTTTTTGCTAGTTGTACTTATCGCCTACGTCAGTATTTTCTAATTTATTGTTACAAATGATATAATAATATTGCATATTTGTATTATGATCATAATTCTGTTATCCAACAATATTTGACATCATCATCATCATCAGGTCATTTTAGTCTCCACTACAGACCCTCTCTCGACCGTCCCTGACAGAAGGAGGATTTGGCCTACCTACACTCCCCACGCTGGCCAAACGGGCTGCGGAGGCCTGATCGATGTTTGATAATGTATTTCCCTTAGTCGCCTTGTACGACATCCACGGGAAGAGACGGAGTGATTCTATTTTAGTCTGCCGGAAACCACACGGCTTTGACATATTAATGCCTTATTTGCCATATTGCTGTCTCTCACATTGCTAAGAGGGGAACACAAATTCCAAAAGCTTCTTACTCCTAATAATTTCTTATGATTAAATTCGTTGTGAGTTCCAAGGCAGCCGTAGTATTACCCCCGGGAGTGCAATGGACTTCACTATTCGTTGGCTTTTTTGGTGGTCGCTGTTAATCCTAGCTACACAGGAGACACAGTGGTGGGAATGTCTGGTGGGCTCCGGACATTGTATTTTAATAATCTAATTAAAAATTTCGGACATACGTTTTTAGAATTTTTACTTATCTCATTTATCTACCAAATCAAATAACGTTCAAGTTGGAAGACCTCTCGACTGGTAATCGAGACGTCGTGAGTTCAAATCCCACCACCTAGGCGTGGGAGGTGATATTTTCCATTTTTTAAAATATTATATTCTGGCAAGTCGGCCGTAATCAATTATTTAAATAATAATAATTATTTAATAAGTTTGGTGTTATGAAAAATTAGTCGAATTTCATCTGCAAGGATAGACTGCTATGCCTTGTTTACTCTTAGTAGTGCAATGCTTAATAGGTAGATGGCGCCACACTGCGCCTTCACAGAAATAAAATATGAAATGCACAAATTCGCCACCATCCCAAACCTTCCTGGTAGCTCAGTTGGAAGTACACTCGACTGGTAATCGAGAGGTCGTCGGTTTCAAATCCCAATCCTAGGCGTGGAGGTGAATTTTTCCATTTTTTTTTTTAATATTTATAACGTTCATTCTGACATTAGCTCTCCAAGTTTGTTGTGAGTTCCATGGCAGCCGTAGTTGGTGCGTTTTTACGCTAAAACATGAACTACCAGCAATACAGATCGAACTTTATTCTACGGAAGAGTCGCTATATTTTTTTTTCTTTTCTCCTTTTCTCTCACTATGCACAAAAAAAAAATGGGATGTATCTGTCTCCTGGACACCACCGTGTGTTGTACGTGAATACGTTATATGCACTAAAATTATATCAATTTTGAGAGCCGAGAGAGAGAGAGAGAGCACCTCCCGCACGCTATGTTCCGTAGTCCTTACTTAGCGTACCTAATAAATTATTTGAACCTTCGTCTATCCAGTGGTGTGATTTGGGTGGAGATGATAGATTTGTAGATGCAACACCAAACTGTATTCCCCGATTTTGTATTCATTCGTTGTTTTAAATTGCCGTATCGACCTCATCTCCCTCTAAGACAAATCTCGAACAGTTTGTATGGCGGCGCACGCACACACGTTCATTTTCGCTCTGTACAGACGTCATTGTTTATGTAATAGTGAATGACCCGACATTTGTATGGAGTAGCCGGGGTATAAAAAAACCACACTTATGCTTATGTAAGGCAGTGGAGACGAACAATTATGGTCGAATGGCTACAAATGGCTACTTTGACTCCGATGTCGCGGGTTCGATCCCCGCACAAGACAAACATTTGTGTTCACGAACATGTCTGTTTTTCTTGATCTGGATGTTTTCTATGTATTATAAATTTATAAATATGTATTTACAAAAAAAATGTACCTATATAAGTATCATTTTATCAGTTCTCTACTAGCCAAATAGTTCAAATTTATTGCGTTTAATTTGGGACTAGATGGCGCTGTGTAAATTGTCCAGAAATTGCTTCAATTTCTGGCAATTTTAATGACATATTAACGTCAAAAAAAATTTTTTACAGCTATATTTCTCAATTGGATCTTCTCGCGCGAATTTAATAAGAAAATAATAAGAACCCATCCAATCGATTATGATTAACATAATCAGGCCATCCGACCTGTTTGTATTACTACGACTAATATAATAATATATTCCCAGAAAGGAATAGTCATATGTATGAACGAAATACATTAACATGGATACAAGGATGAAAGTCATGCGACATAGAAGATGGGGTGTAAGTGGTTCATCAACATCTTTGAACCAAAGCCAACTTCACCTGCACGCGGTGCACCCTGTTGACTGACAAACGAAGCTCTGGCGAAAAGAGAGGTAGGGAGCGTAATTGTAAGCTACCCGACTGGGGAGGTACATACCTCCACCTCACAGAATACCCCAGTCAATAACAATTCCTTTGAGGGTTGTTGTCCTTTCTGGTGACCTAACCACCAGAAAGGAAGGAGATGCTGCGTTGACAGCGGGGGTGGCGGCGTGCGAGCGTTAATATGGCTACGGTAGCCGCTTCACATCAGGCGGGCCGTATGCTTGTCTGCCAACCAAAGTAGTATAAAAAAATATAGAAGACGATGAATAAATAATTAATATAATGTAAATAAATAATTAATATTTCTAGACAATTTACACAGCGCCATCTAGTCCCAAATAAACGCAATAAATTTGAACTATTAGTATAGTATAGTAGAGAACTGATAAAATGATACTTATATAGGTACATTTTTTTGTACTACTTATAAATTTATAATACATACTTATAAATTTATAATACATAGAAAACATCCAGATCAAGAAAAACAGACATGTTCGTAAACACAAATATTTGTCTTGTGCGGGGATCGAACCCGCGACATCGGAGTCAGTAGCCATTGGTAGCCATTCGACCATAATTGTTCGTCTCCACTGCCTTACATAAGCATAAGTGTGTTTTTTTTACACCCCGGCTACTTCATACAAATGTCGCGTCGTTCACTATTACATAAACAATGACGTCTGTACAGAGCGAAAATGAACGTGTGTGCGTGCGCCGCCACACAAACAGTTCCCTATTTGTCTCAGAGGGGAGGTGAGGTCGATACGAGAGAGCGGCAGCGAGTGGCCATACTGTACGTAGTACTATTACTTATACTGTGGTTTTATTTTTACTAAGAATCTGGCGTTTATTTAAAATGTATTTACTCTGTACTATGTTTATTATATCACTTTATTTAAAATCGCTTTACCGTGAGATATAATTGATTTTGCAATTTGCTTATCACTCCACTCACTTAGCGAGGCGCCTTAATAAGTACACTCGAAAGCAACGGTGCTATAGCTGAAATGTTAATAAAATATTTACTTATTTGTTTTTTATTATTGGTATATTTTTTTTTTATTAAAATACTATTCATTATTTGTTAAATATTTTTTTATTAATAATAATTCACTAATCTATTAATTATCTACATCAAGTAGCTTAAATATATTATGCATAATATTACATATATAATACATAATATTTTGAGTTTTGGTAATCGGTACTTATACGAACGGCAGATGCCAGTATCGATTTAAAACATTAAGTAGTAACGTAAGGGGTGTAAGGGGGTCACATCGATTTTAGAGCCGAAGTTACTCTCACCTGCGCGTCATTCACCCCGCCGATTAGCGAAAGATGCTTTGGCAAAAGATAGGTAGGTACTGGGGAAGTACCTCCACCTCAGAGAATACCGCAGGCAAATAACAATTCCCTTGATAGTTGTTGTGGTCCTGCGAGTGAGTGAGGTCACCAGGAAGGAAGCAGATGCTGCGTCGGCAGCGGGGGTGGCGGCGCGCGAGCGATATTTTATGTTGCGAGCGTTTATACGGCTACGGTAACCGCTTCACATCAGGCGGGCTGTATGCCTGTTTCCCACCCGACATAGTATTAAAAAAACACTGATGGATTCTTTTGAATTTTTTTTACAGAGATAAGTAAGATCTGGAGAGTGGCATAGACATTGCTGTCTCTCACATTGCCAAGAGGGGAAGTCAAATTTCAAAAGCTTCTTACTCATACTAATCTCTTCTGATTAAGTTCCAAGGCAGCCGTAGTCTTACCCCAGGGACTGCAATGGACTTCATTGTTCATTGCCATTTTTGGCGGTCGCCGCTGTTAATACTGGTTACACAGGAGACACAGTGGTGGGTATGTATGGTAGGAACCCGTCTCTTTATATCTGTGGCGGATTAAGGCTTAACGGCGGGCCCTAGGCAACGTTGTATTTCCGAAAATATTAAAGAAATTTTCACTTCCAAAATAAACATTTTCTAAAAAAAACCTAACTTTCGGGCCCCAAACATTACGGGCCCCAGGCACGTGCCTAGGTTGCCTTCGACTTGGTCCGCCCCTGCCTTATATAGGAAAAACATGTTTTTGCCTTAGGAGAAATAATGACCAGGCGGACGAAACCGCGGGTAACAGCAAGTATGTAAATATTTTCTTTTGAATGCTAGAATGACATTTCTTTGTGACATTACAGGTCTTAAATTTTAATTCAAGTATTTAAGTACGTACTTTGACATTATAAATCAAATTAAAACGTTTCCAGTGTCTCATTAGGATGATTTAGAGTTAAATAAATAACTAGTTACTGCTTTAGTTATGTTCAGTTTTAGCACAGTTTTAGTTAAAGTTGGTAGTGAAGGTTATCTCAAATGTGTTTGGTTGTTTTGGGGTTCAATAAAAGAGAAAGGGGTTGGAAGAATGCTGATGTAGAGGAAAAAAATTTATTGCCATTTTTAAGCTATTGCATAGCTTCTATCGCGGGCCTTGAGCGCGGGGACCGAATCCAGAAATTCCGTAACGAAAAACCTCACGCTCCCCACTCCGAGGTGTGGCTTGAAGGCCGTGCATCGTCTAACGTCGTTTCAGTTCGGCAGTCTTCGACACGGCGTTGTGTGCGTGCGATTAGACGTATTGTACGACTCTACGAAACTCGTTTTATTTATTGAATAATAGAAAAATTTGTTTTCTTATCGGTCACCACGCTCAAAAAGTGTAACTTGAATTAATATCAAAGAAAAAGCAATACTGCATGAATAAAATAAATAAATAAAATTATAATTGCATAAGTTGATACAAAATGCTATGCAATAGCTTTACCGCGGCAGTCCCCGAGTGCCACACGTCTTTTTTTATTCCGTCTGTCGTGGCTAAAAAATATATTGCCCGCCTGATGTGAAACGGTTACCGAGGCCATATAAACCCTCGCAACATGAAATATCGCTCGAACTCTGCCACCCTGCCAGCTCAACTCCTTCCTTCCTGGTGAAGTGAATGAGGTCACTCGCAAAAACACAACAACCCTCAAGGGGATTATTATTTGGCTGCATTTAGCTGTGTACTTGAGTGTGGCTGTATCGAGGATACGGCCTTGTGGTTTACCTGATTGCTGAAGAAGGCAGGGTAATGGTTTTGGTAAAACGTAAACGTGTTAGTTATTCTCTCCTTCAATAAATAGATATATGTGGCTGTGAGTGAATAGAAATCACCGGGATATATAAGGAGTTTTAGTCGTAATCGCACGCAAGTACCTTTTACTACTTTATTTTTCATTGATTTTACTAAAGGTGGAAGCTGAAAAGCAGTGATTTGCCTCTAGGGCCAATAATTTTCACTGAGCTTCCAACCAATTGGTGTAGCTGGAGCACATGCGCATCTTTAAACATGTTCCATATCTGTCAATCTTTGTTTCATCATCATCATCATCATCATCAGGTCATTTCAGTCTCCACTACAGAGCACGACCCGCTCTCGTCCGTCCCAGAAAGAAGGTTGATTTGGCCTACACTCCCCACGCTGGCCAGACGGGTTGGGGAGGCCTGATCGATGTTTTATAATGTATTTCCCTTAGTGGCCTTGTACGACATCCACGGGAAGAGACGGAGTGATTTTATTCTAGTCTGCCGGAAACCACACGGCCAAAATCTTTGTTTGTATTTGTTAAATTATGTGTTTAGTTTAAGTAAAATGTGTAACAGCAAACCAATAAAAATATTATCTATCTACCTACTACATACTCGTATAACAATGATAGACCCCATAAGTAATTTCTAATATAGTCGGCGATTTGTTTAATTTAATAATATCACTGTATGAATAAATAAACAAATAATTTCTTGTTACGTGACGTGAATACGTACGGGTTAAGTAACGCAGCGGAATAATCTCAAAATGGCGGCTCTTTGGCCCTCCGTGTGCAATGCGTCACGTCACGATCCTTACTCAACGTAACGATTTCTTTGATCCTTTATCAAGTGATGTACATAATTATGTTTTGGATGTGGACGATAGATGCAAACTGCTGGCACGTAAGAGGCAGCTGTACTACCAAAACCTTTAAGATGTGGATGAAAGGGAACTATTTGACTCACGTAGGTGTTAATGTAGGTTCATAGGTCATGTTCATGCGTTTTTAGGGAACAATGTTTTCTTCACTTATAAACTGTATTGAATTATCTACAATTGAGCTTAATTGCAGCTCTATTGACCCCATAGAAGCTAAGTTATGATACTTCGAAAATGACCAATTTTTATCGAAAATTTAAATTTTCAAGTTTAGCTCACTTATTTCGCGAAATATTGGCGAAAAAAAAATTCTGAATATATTTTATTGTACATTTATTTAGCTTTTATTAGAGCCCAAAACGAAGTCTGTGAGACTAACTGTTCACTCACAATTAAAAAAAAAAAAAGGTAAAATGGGTTTATATAGGCAAAATATTCAATGTATTCAGGGTTATTGGAAATTAGACTGTAATCTTATAAAGGGCGATGGGGAGGTCATTTGCAACAAAATATTGTTGCAAATGGGGTCAATTGGGGTCAATAGACCCCAAAAATAATATAACCTCTCCATTCATAGCAAAAAGACTTGTAGATCGTAGTTTTTTCTTTTGTCTTTGTTGTGTGTGGACATGGGTTAATGGCATTAAGTTCACCAATACCTAATAAGTACCATTGAAGTTAACTGGTTAACATTTTTTAATTTTAAGTGGTTATTGCAGGCAAACGATCCATTTGTCTCGAATATTATTATGAATATTTGTCTGAATATTGGGGTGTAAGTAGCTCATCAACATCTTCTCTAACCTCACCTGCACGTGGTGCACCCTGCCGACCAGCTAACGAGGCTATGGCGTAAGAGGTAGGACGCAGCGAAACATCATTCTGTGCTCCCCTTTCACTGGTCAAATTGGGAGGGGGGGCACAGTGCGGTCGTTCGCTCCAGGCTTGGCCAGCATCCGACTGGGGAAGTGCCTCCACCTGGCAAAAAACCGCAGCCATAATGGCTATGCTGTGTTCCTGCGAGTGAGCTAGGTCACCAGGGCTTTTTTACAGAGGAGTTGTTATGCTGACGGCAGTGAGACCAGCGGCTGTCTGTGTAGGCGCGGTGTGTTGGCGCGGCGGTCAGGGAGACCCGGTGAAACGGCTGTCCGCTGGCCGCCCGCAGGTCAGTAGGGTTCCCGAACCCGGGGATCACTTAATCTCCGCCCCGGGAGGCTGAACCGCCAGCCTGTGTAAAGTCCCTGTTGTAGTAGTCGTGCCGGAGGAGGAGACCGGAGTGGACCCGGCTGCTGCAGCAGGGGGGGACCGGGGGCCCTTCCGCCCGCCGCGCTAGCAAACCGCACAACCTACACTGTACTGCGGGGGTAGACACCGCGCTTTTTTGTCCCTCGCGTCGTCAGTGAAACAGCTTCTCATAATCCTCTGACACCTTTTTTATGGCCATGAAGAAAAAAAGAAAGAAGTTTTCTCCAGCGGCATCCCCTTCCACACTTAACGTGGATTTCGGTAATATTAGGGGACTTCACTCAAATATAAACGCAGTTCACCACCATCTTGAAACTGCAAAGCCGACCCTACTTTTTTTAACGGAGACGCAGATATCTTGCCCGGCCGATACTTCTTACTTATTATATCCCGGGTACAAACTTGAACATTCTTTTGTACGTACCGGGGTATGTATGTTCGTCCGGGATGATATTTGCTGTCGACGTCTTCACGGCCTTGAAGACCGGGACCTGTCAGTAATGTGGGTACGCGTGGATCAGGGCGGCCGCACCCGTATCTACGCGTGCCTTTACAGGTCTCATAGCGGTGATGCAGACACAACTCGACTGATCGAGCACCTGCAAATGACGTCTGACAAAGTCATTGAAAAGTACCCCTCCGCGGAGTTAGTGATTTTGGGAGACTTTAATGCCCACCATGCCGAGTGGCTCAGCTCTCGGTCTACTGACTTCGCGGGGAGGTCTGTTCATGATTTTGCTCTGGCCTATGGTTTCTCACAGCTGGTTCATTCTCCAACGAGAATACCAGATATAGAGGACCATACCAGCTCTCTACTGGACCTTCTGCTGACCACACACCCGGATGGGTATACAGTCTCGGTGGATGCGCCACTTGGCTCATCGGATCACTGTCTCATCCGGACACAAGTGCCATGCGCTAGCCCTGTCACACCCCGGTCTACCGGTTGGCGTCGCATGTGGCACTATAAGTCAGCAGACTGGGATGGATTCCGTGAATTTTACGCATCGTACACGTGGAGGCAGCTCTGTTTCGAGTCGGAACATATAGACATCTGTGCATCTGCTGTAGCTGAAGCCATTTTAGCTGGAATGGAATTATTTATTCCAAACCGGCGGGTAGCTACTTCAGGTGCTAAGAAGCGACCGTGGTTTAATCGGTCTTGTAGGGAAGCTAAACTCCGCAAGCAAGCTGCTTACGAGGCTTGGACCACGGCACGTCTTAACGGAGCTCATAATGTTTCTGACTTGAAACGCGAGTTTAATGCTGCCTCGAGATTCTGTAAGAGAGTAATTGCCAGGGCAAAATTCGAGTTCATCGGCAGGATTGGTGAGCGCCTAGCTAAGCACCCATCTGGGAGCCGTGCTTTTTGGTCGCTTGCTAAGGCTGCCGAGGGAAATTTTTGTCAGTCGTCCTTTCCACCACTTCGAAAACCGGATGGTAGTCTGACCCACAGTGCTAAAGAGAAAGCCGATCTGTTGGGGAATCTCTTTGCCTCAAACTCGACTTTTAACGACGGGGGTGCCGCACCGCCCTCCATCCCGCGGTGTGGTGATTTCATGCCGGAAATCTCATTTTCTCAACGAGATGTTCGGCGGGCATTATTATCCCTCGACGTTCATAAGTCGAGTGGGCCAGATGGCATTCCGGCAGTGGTGCTAAAGCTGTGTGCTCCTGAGTTGTGTCCTGTACTTACGCGCCTTTTCGCGCTCTCTTATTCCACCAGGCAAGTTCCATCATCGTGGAAGACTGCGAACGTGCACCCTGTGCCCAAAAAGGGTGACAGATCAGACCCATCGAATTACAGGCCTATCGCTGTTACCTCCCTTCTCTCCAAGGTAATGGAGTGCGTTATTAACATCCGGCTCCTGAAATACCTAGAAGAGCACGATTTAATCAGCGACCATCAATACGGCTTCCGTCATGGTCGCTCGACTGGTGATCTTCTAGTGTATCTTACACATCGCTGGGCTTCAGCCGTGGAGAGTCAAGGTGAGGCATTGGCTGTCAGTCTGGATATGGCGAAGGCGTACGATCGGGTCTGGCACCGTAGTCTTCTTTCGAAGTTGCCTGCATACGGTCTACCAGAGGGTTTATGCGAATGGTTCGCTAGCTTCTTGTCCAGCAGAAGCATTAGAGCCGTTGTTGATGGCAGTTGCTCCGATAGCATGGACATTAATGCTGGCGTCCCGCAAGGCTCTGTATTGTCCCCGACGCTGTTTTTGCTGCATATCAATGATATGTTATCTATTGACAGCATTCATTGCTATGCGGATGACAACACCGGGGACACATTTTATACGGGCCGCGCTAATATTCTCCGCTCTCTGGTGGAGGAGAGCCGCGAACGACTTGTGTCGGAAATCGAGAGCACACTAAGTAAAGTGTCCGATTGGGGGCAACAGAACTTAGTGCGATTCAACCCCTCTAAGACACAAGTCTGCGCGTTCACCGCTAAGAAAACCCCTTTTGCTGTGGCTCCTCACTTCCAGAATACACCCCTTACTGTCGCCAAAAGTATTGGGATTCTAGGAGTTGAAATCTCCAGCGACGTCCAGTTTCGTTGTCACCTGGAGGGGAAGGTCAAGCTGGCGTCGAAGAAACTAGGTGTGCTCAACAGGGCCAAGCAGTACTTCAATCCGCGGCAAAGGCTTCTGCTTTATAAAGCTCAAGTACGGCCGCATATGGAGTACTGTTGCCATCTGTGGGCGGGAGCGCCTAGATACCAGCTTGCACCTTGTGACTCGATTCAGAGGCGTGCTGTGAGGATTGTTGACGATCCCAAACTGACAGACGGTTTAGAACCTTTAAGTCTGAGGAGGGATTTTGCGTCCCTTTGTGTGTTCTACCGTTTGTACAATGGGGTGTGTTCAGAGGAGTTGTTTGACATGATGCCCACGGCCTCCTTTTACAGTCGCACCGCTCGCCATCGACAGGGAATTCATCCTCACACATTGGAGCCTAAGTGGTCGCGTACCGTGCGGTTCCAGAGAAGTTTTCTCCCGCGTACGGTTAAGCTGTGGAATGAACTGTCTGTCGAGGTTTTCTCAGGAGACTACAGCATGGGGTTCTTCAAAAAGGGCGTGAAGAGGTTTTTACAGGGTCGGCAACGCGCGTGTGATGCCCCTGGTGTTACAGGCGTTCATAGGCTACGGTAGCTGCTTTCCATCAGGCGGGCCGTATGCTTGTTTGTTACTTTAGTGGTATAAAAGAAAAAAAAATATTCCATTCCGAATATCAATAACATAAGCTGGGAGTACCACCACGGAAGATACAGACCACGATATCAATTTAATGGCGTTAGAGAAAACCATAAGCTACGCCCAGGTCATCGTGGTGGGAGAGGACGTAGACCTGCTTGTTCTCCTCTGTAGATTGGGTTTTAACATCCAGAACTTGCGCTTTCAGAAACGTGGACGTAACAGAAACGAAGCCGGGTGCATTCAGTATAACACTAGAGCGTTCAACTGAGGGGAAGTTGAAATGCCCAATGGATTTAAACTGCTTATACACGCGTTTACTAGGTGTGATACTACGTCCGCCCTTTTCTGGCAAAGAAAATAGAAATTGTGGGGTCTTTTTCAAAAGAGGCAAGACCTAATAGACCTGGCTACTATCTTCCTCCAAACAGATGCAATGCATGCGAATATTGCGGAAGCTGGCGAAAGTGTCTGGTTGCTCTTTACGGAGGCGTTGCAGGGACTCAGACGCTGTACGATCTGACTGGAATACAGCCGCAATAACACGTGTAAAAGTACAAGTGCAAAAGTGAATCGAGCACGTTTGCCCCTTACTAAGAGGAGCTTCCTCTTTAAAAGAGTATTTATACAAGTGCAAACATGGCTCGGAAGAGAAATATCACCAGAAGAATGGGGTTGGAAAGATGAATGCGGAATATTGATACCGCAAACAATGACGCAGCAACCGGCTCCAGAATCTTTGCTCAAAATTATTTTTTGCGCATGCAAAACAGGATGTGGAGCATCTTGTGGGTGCATTAAACTGCACTGCAGCTTGCTTAGAATGCAACGGTGACTGCTGTACTAATCCTTCACCTACAATCGACATCAACGAGATCGACGACGATGACAATAATGAACTATAATGTATATAGGTAATGATTATTTTTTGTAAATTATTATTATTTGCGAAAAACGAATAAATTAACATTGAAGTTACTCTGCAAAAATAATTTATTACATATAAAATAAGAAACTTTACTGTAAATATATTTTCCCCCTTCCGCCTCTCATTTTTCAGTAAGTAAAAAAAAAAATGTTGTAATCGAGTTCGGTATTTTTTTTTATTTAACTTTTTTATTTGAGGTTTTAATAATGTAGTGCTATACAGATTCATTGACAGGCCCTGGGTTCCGAGATTTTACCATTTTTATGTCTTACGGCGCTCCACTAAAGCCCTTTGATTTGATACCCATATTGAAGGGGGTGTGAAAAAATATGTAATCCGTCATTTTGTGGCGGCGGCCATCTTGGACCGATTTTCATCAAACATAGCTAAGAACACTCAAGACTAATTCACCTTTTAAACAAAAAAAAAACTAAATCGGTTCATCCGTTCGAGAGCTACGATGCCACAGACACACACTCCACACACACACGCATATACGCAAAACTTAATAAAAACACGTCAAACTTAACGGGGTTTAAAAATGCCTACACAGGAAGACATGATCTTTTCCATTCTTTGCGTACTGCATGTAAACATAGGTATTGAGTAAGCGCTTTGTAGCTAATTTGTAGCACGAGGGTGTGATATAGTATAAAAAATATAATACGTAAGTAACCAATTTACTCCACGACTGTACCCGTCTAAGTGCATTAAACACCACTTTAAGTCTATGCATCGGTTTTATAGCACAAGCAGGTAGCGATGATTATTAATAATTCAAAATTAATTATAGTAAAGGCGAGAAAATTTGCCTTTTTACCACCGACCCCCTCTTGAGACCAACTGGGATAACGTACCCTATACCTAACGGCTAATGCGCCCCGTGTGCTAACCTTCCGGTTATATCACGGGTTGCGAGTCTCTCGTCCACTAAATCAACCAGACGAGAGGACCTTTACCTGCACCGCTTTTGCGCTCAGTAAACCAACCGAGCACGCAAGCATAGCAGTAGCAGGTCTTGTATAATCGTAGCACCGTATAAATAATAGTAGTTTATGAAACTGTTGCATAATAAAGGTTCTTAAAATACGAGTGTGAGTTTATAACATGAGCCGAAGGCGAATGTGATAATAGACCACACGAGTATTTTAAGACCTAATTATGTTCAGTTTCATACACTACTTTATCTAATCTCATAAAATAGATGACAATAATATTTTAAATAAAACCATGAAGTTAACATAACAGCTTCATTTCTTACTTGTAAATCCATTTGCAGATGGAGCATGCGTGGTGCGTATGCGCAACGCGCTGCGCGGCGCCGCGTTCACAGATTAGGTAGAAAAATTTTGCAACGTTGCAATGGATTTGCATTGCAACCTGTTTAAAATACCTGTATCCAGAGCTGAAGCTGTATCGTAATGGAGAAAAAGTTATTTTTCGATACAGTTGTCCATAGAAGAGCTGTATTGAAAAGTAAATATTTAAATTTATTTTGATGTATTGTGCGTAAAAGACTGACATTAAGATTCTGTGTTTAGTTTTTTAATCTCTAAATTTCAGTATGAGATTAGATAAATAAATATAAATAATCCTGGACAAATTACACACGGCCATCTAGTCCCAAACTAAGCAAAGCTTGTACTATGGGCACTGGTTTAAATAATAGTACTTTTTTAAGCGGACGGGGGTCCTCCGCTTATGTACTTACCACTGTGTCTCCTGTGTAGCCAGGATTAACAGCGGCGACCGCCAAAAAAGGCAATGAACAGTGAAGTCCATTGCACTCCCGGGGGTAAACTACGGCGGCTTTGGAACTCACAACGAATTTAATCAAAATGAAATTAGTAGGAGTAAGAAGCTTTTGGAATTTGACTTCCCCTGTTAGCAATGTGAGAGACAGCAATATAGCAAATAAGGCACTAAGAGCTTATAGGGATAAAATGACAGTACTACGTACAGTATGGCCGCTCCCTGCCGCTCTCTCATAACGACCTCACCTCCCCTCTAAGACAAATCTGGATCTGTCATTATATATATATATATATATATATATAAAATGACACTATTACTATGTACTATATATTAGGTTGGGGAAAAAGTCTTTTCGTATTTTATATGAAAATTCAAAACATTTTTTAATAAAGTTTATTTACATTTAACTAAAGTATGTAGGTGCCATTTTGTTCGATAACTTTTTGCCATCTTGTAGGTAGAGACATGATCCCATTACTATAGAAATTTTGGGACTTCTGTTCAAAAAACCACGACAAGTGGTTTTGGCAGTCTTCTCGTGATATTAACCTGACATTGCCTAATGAATTCTGAAGAGACCGAAACAGGTGGAAATCAGAAGGTGCAAGGTCAGGACTATACGGCGGACGCATTAACACCTCCCAGTCAAACTCTCTTAATTTTTCCTGAGTGGCTAAAGATGTGTGAGGTCTAGCGTTATCATGATGAAAAATCACACCCCTTCTGTTAATTAATTCCGGCCGCTTTCTCTCAACTTTTTGCTTTAATCTCATCAGTTGTTCACAGTAGAGTTCAGAATCGATAGTCCTGCCTGGCGGTAACAGCTCATAATGGATAATGCCCTTCCAATCCCACCATACACACAGCATTACCTTGTTGCGGGTTAACCCGGGTTTTGCCAGAGTTTGTGAAGCCTGACCGGCCTTTGACCACGACCTTTTTCGCACGTTCTTGTCGTACGTGATTCACTTTTAATCACCAGTTATAAGCTTCTTCAAAAACGGTTCGCTTTCATTACGTCGTAGTAAAGAATCGCAAATGAATACACGGTTCATTAGGTTTCTTTCAGTGAGATCGTGAGGTACCCAAATATCGAGCTTTTTAGTGTACCCAGCTTTTTTCAAATGCGGCAAAACTGTTTTGTGGTCAATTCCTAATTCTTCAGCTACGTCGTAACTACTGATATGCCGATCTTGCTCTACTTTTTCAAAAATGGCATCCATTTTATCCGTAACAGGGCGACCAGAGCGACGTGCATCTTTCACATCAAAATTTCCTGATTGAAAACGCTTAAACCAAATTTGTGCTACTCTCACAGACACTGCACTAGGTCCATAAACGTCACAAATTTTTTTCGCAACTTGCGTTGCATTTTTACATTTTTTGTAGTAAAATTTTAAAATGAATCGAATTTCTTCATTAGATTCACTCATCTTGACAGTAAAAAAAACAAATGAAAATCACACATTTACCTAATTTGAATTTGGAATTATCTTTTTTAAAATTTAAACTTTTTAAAGATATCAAAACCTGCCAGATACAAATTGTATAACCAAATTGATTTTATTACAAGTTCATACATACTATAATGCGAAAAGACTTTTTCCCCTACCTATTATATATGTAATAAGTAAATAATGTCAGACAAATTACACAGCGCTATCTAGCCCCAAAGTAAGCTAAGCTTGTGTTATGGGTACTAGACAACTGATAAACATACGTAAATACATTTTTTTTTGTAAATGCATACTTATGATACACAGATAACACCCAAAACAAGACAAAGAGACATGTTCATGCACACAAATGTTTGTCCTGTGTGGGAATCGAACCCACGAGGGTTGGTGTCGAAGCCGCGTCATTGACCGTTACGCTATATTAATATATGTATATTATATTAGTCAAAGTGGACATTGCTAACCATTCGACCACCAGACTCGTTGATAAAATTTTGGGGTGTAAATGGTTTATCAACATCTGTGAACCAAAGCCAACTTCACCTGCTCGTGGTGCACCCTGCTGACTGACAAACGAAGCTCTGGCGAAAAGAGAGGTAGGGAGCGTAATTGTAAGCTACCCGACTGGGGAATGTACCTCCACCTCACAGAATACCGCAGCCAAATAACAGATCCCTTGAGGGTTGTTGTGTTCCTGCGAGTGAGTGAGGTCACCAGAAAAGAAAGAAAAGAAGGAGATGCTGCGTTGGCAGCGAGGGTGGCGGCGCGCAAGTGATATATAATGTTGCGAGCGTTAATACGGTTACGGTAACCGCTTCACATCAGGCGGACCGTATGCTTGTCTGCCACCCGACGTAGTATAAAAAAAAAATCGTTTAGCACAGTTTTTTGATTCGTTGTGAAATTACGGAATAATCAACTTTTCACTTGAGTGGCGTTACTTTTGCAGCTGGTACGGCCTTAACGCACTGAGTTCAAACAACAACTAGACAATAATTAAAAATGGTTATCAACTATCGCTTTAAATTTATAACTTGCACTGCAGAATGCCAATTAAAACGCCTTCCTTCATATTGAAATAGGAGAGCGTATCTATCTGTCCATCTCGATGATACTTTGTGATGAATACTAGTTTTGCTCCAAAGAGTTGAGGCTGTGCGATTGTTTGCATTATAACTAGCTTTGCCCGCGACTTCGCCCTCTTGAATGTCGGTATTTTGACCCGAATACGTCTTTAAAATTGTTTCCATAGGGAGGCAATTCAAAAACGGTAACAAAATCTGGGGATAGAGTTTGGTGTTGCAGCTACAAATCTATCATCTCCATCCAAAATTCAATCACACCACTGGATAGATGAAGGATCAAAGAATTTATTACGCTAAGTAAGGACTATGGAACATTGCGTGCCGGGGAGGGGGAAGCGCTGCCATTTTGAGATAATTTTAGTGCATATTTTATAATGTGTTCACGTACAACACACGACCGTGTCCATTAATGTAAGTGGTTCATCAACATCTTTGAACCAAAACCAACCTCAACTGCATGTGGTGCACCCTGTTGATTTACAAACGTGGCTCTAGCGAGTAGCATAGCGAATTCTTTAAGCTGCCCAACGGGGGAAGTTCCTCCACCTCAAAGAATACCGCAGCCAAGTAACAATTCCCTCGAGGATCTCTATGGGCGGTGGTAATTGTTTTCCATCAGGTGATCTACATGCTCGTTTGCCCTTCTCTCATATATATAAAAAATCGGTTCACCCTTGTTTCATATAACAACTTTTGATATAATGTTACTAATTTGAACAACGTTTAAGAAAATAATCACTGTATAATATCCATTAAAATAATTTTCAATCAATCGAATCATTAAGAAAAATAGTGCCAACCCCGACTTCACGTAGACTTGTCGGATCGATACTAGAATGTTTTTTGTAAGCCCAGAGGCGCTGAGGGAGTGCAGCCCCCGCCTGCCGTAACGAAGGGCAGGCACCATGCGAGCCATAGCCGCGGCGAAAATCAAACTTTAGCTTAAATTGGAGGTAATTGTGTTTAACTTTACCATTAATTCATATAATTGTGTCAGCTGAGGTTACATTAGTTGGATATTTTTTAGATAGATAACACACTAGATCCCCACGATACAGGCCTAGCCTAGTGTGGGGGTCGTCGGATAATTCTCTTTAAAAAAAAAAAAAAGAAAATTATAATAATAATAATGAAACTTTTGTTAGATAGATAGTATAGTTGTTGTCAGTAAAATTATAAACAACTGCGCAACAGCGGCCCGGTACGTGCTTCGCTACGTATAAAGTGAAATAATTTGCACTGTCAACACTGAAAAAAGTTTCAATTTGACAGCAAAATCCCCATTAACAAAATGATCCGCCATTTATGGAATTCATTTGTTACAAAAAATGTGATAAATGAAGAACCGCTCTACCGATTTTGTGCAAACTTCACATAAACCATCTACTAAATAGTTCGGACTATTTAGTAGATGGTTTATAAAATTTACAAAGCCTAAACATTTGGTTTGGATAGGTGAGCCCGTTCTTGAGTTATAAAATTACAACGAAAAGTGGCATTGATTTTTATATATATAGATAAACGTGTGTAAATAACAGTAACTGAACTTTACCGAAAACGCTCCATTCAGGAGGCCACCACTTTGTTACGTTGTGACGTAACAAAGTGGTGTGCCTTTTATTCTGCATGCATACGACTGCTATGTATAATATTGTGGCGGGTGCTGTTAGAAACGTTAGAGCATTTTTTGTTTCTAGTGGTAATAAATTTTATTTTATTTTTATTATTTTATAACTTAGCTAGAAGAAACCATGAAGCTCTACCAACTAAACTGACTATGTTTATTATTAACTTAAACCTAAAATCAATTTTCGCGATCAACCAATCCAATGGTTTCAGCTTCGGCGGTAAAGCCCATGTATAAAAAATTTTAGTATTGGACATATCATTTACATAAAAAAAACCATCACAGCCTCAATAAAAAACAGGCTTCAAGCGTAGGTGACCTAATCATATGTAATCCCTTCTTATATAATATATGTAAGCTATTTCGGACTGCTGAAATCATTCCTTATGCCATCAGTTATGATAAAAATACGCCTCGAAACCTTTCTCGAGGTTGTCATCCTATTTCATGTCCGACCGCTCGTACACCACTAGGCAGGTACAGTCTGCCGCGTACGGAAACTAACAAGATTTCTTTTAGTTTTTACTCGACTGCCGAAGATGGGAGCGTAATGTTTTTCGAGCGCATGTAAGTGTAAGTGGTTTATCAATAACTTTGAACCAAAGCCAACTTCACCTGCACGCGGTGCACCCTGCTGACTGACAAACGAAGCTATGGTGAAAAGAGAGGTAGGGAGCCTAATTGTAAGCTACCCGACTCGGGAATGTATACTCCACCTCACAGAATACCGCAGCCAAATAACAGTTCCCTTGACGGTTGTTGTGTTCCTGCGGGTGAGTGAGGTCACCAGAAAGGAAGGAGATGCTGCGATGGTAGCGGCGTTGGCGGCGCGCGAGCGATATTTTATGCATGCGATCGCACGCGCGCCGCCATCCCCGCTGTTAACTCAGCAACTTCTTCCTTTCTGGTGACCTCACTCACTCGCTGGAACACAACAACCCTCAAGGGAATTGTTATTTGGGTGCGGTATTCTGTAAGATGGAGCTAGGTCAAGTTCCCCAGTCGGGCAGCTTAAAAATACTCTATGCACTACCTCTCTTTTCGCCAGAGCCTCGTCTGTCAGTCAGCAGGGTAAACCACGTGCAGAAGAGGAGCCACTTACACCCCAAAAACTGCAAAAATTGGTCAAAATAGTTTTTACTAAGGACGTTTCTTAAATAGCCGTGTGGTTTCCAGCAGACTAGAATAGAATCACTCCGTCTCTTCCCGTGGATGTCGTACAAGGCGACTAAAGGAAATACATTTTAAAACATCGATCAGGCCTCCCCAACCCGTTTGGCCAGCGTTGGGAGTGTAGGCCGAATCCTCCTTCTGTCTGGGACGGACGAGAGAGGGTCGTGCTCCTGTAGTGGAGACTAAAAATGACCTGATGATGATGACGTTTGTTAAATTCTCTTTTAACTGACCTATGCAGTCAAAAGTAGTTTTCACCAAGGAAGTTGGTTAGGTTAGGTTAAGTTTGTGACCAACGAAAGCCGAGCGAGATATGTGAGTAAGGCTCGACTTGTCTGTGGAGAGGGAGGTGAGATACTGAAGCAGTCAGAGGTCAGGTCAGAATTATGTAGACCGGGTCACCCGCGCATTATTTTTGATACACATTACATGAAGACACGAAATATAGGGTATAAGTAGGGCGTAGGGGAAACACTCACAAGAGATGTCGGTTTTTTTTCAAAAGTTAACGCAATGTAAATCATACAATTTCCATGGAGGCTGCCCTTCTCTGCCCCTCCCCTCTGGGTACGCTCATGTACTCGGGGTAGGCTATTTGATCAACATTTTTTTCGTTTGATATGTAGGGACGTCTTAATAACATAACCATAAGTGAAAGCACAAAAATCTCTCGAGATATAATAATTTCTAGTTTTATCCACAACGAAGTTATAGGGGGTCGGAAATGGCGTGAATTGCTTCGAGAAAAGGATGGTACGGCCGCGCCGCTTTTTGCTCGACGTGGCGGTGTAGTCAAACTATTTTGTCCAACTGGTTTGACTACGAGGAATTATGCTTCCTCGTGGTCCAACTAATCGAACTTGCCTGCCCCAATGATATTAAATTCGAGAGTAGTTATTATTATGTAATAGACACATACATTAACATTTCTATCAATAACGTTTCTATCAAAATGTTTTGCTACAAATTATCGCAAATTCGTAATGGAATTGATTCAACTGTTAAATTCATTAACTCCTTAATATGAAAGCTTTCTGTAAATTATGAAATGCTGCTGCCCTGCCGAAATAACGGAATTTCCATTCAGAGTTTCTATTTAATACATTTTAATTCAGTTACCATTATTTGCTTCTGTGAGCATATAAGGTTTGCGACCATATAGGTATTTATTTTAAAAATGGAAAAAAATCACCTCCCGCGCCTAGGTAGGATTTTACCTTAATAAGTATAGTAACACCTTAATAAGTTTGCAACTGCAACGTCATCTGCAACGTTTTATCTGCAACGATGGACTGCTGTGCCTTGTTTATTAGTGTAATACTTTACAGGTAGATGGCGCTACACTGCGACTTCACAGCAGTAAAATATAAAAAGTAAAAATTCGCCACCATCACAAATCTTCCTGGTAGCTCAGTTGGAAGAGCACTCGACCGGTAATCGAGATGTCGTGGGTTCATATCCCACCTAAGCGAGGAAGGTGACTTTTTCCATTTTTAAAATATTTATAATATTCTAGCAAGTTGACCTTAATCAACTATTTAAACTAATAAATATTTATACCTATGTAATATTTTTTCACATCCTTTGGCGATTCCTCAGCATAACCAGTACCCCGAATACTAACGCACTCCCGCGCAGACGTCGCAGTCCCCAATTGTGTTTCCCAATCAAAAAAAAAAAAAATCAAGAGCAAGATGGAAACAGAGCTGTTGGACTATGTTCAGCACTCGCTTTACTTCCCGATGACAGAATTGCGGAAGGGTGGTGTTACATTAAATCGGATACACCTAACACTGAAAAAATTCAAAAATTATAAATATTTAGAGAATACGTGGCTAAAAAATGAATTGTTCATAAAGCAATGGTGTGTATACGGACAAAGACATCGCACAAATATTGTTGTAGAGAATGCCCAACTAAATAAAACAATGAAAAGGCATTATCCAATAACAGTTGAACGCTTGCTTAAAACATTGTTAGAAAAAGAAACAAATTTCTGTGTAGAGCCATCTCCTCGTCGGAGTGAACATATATATAGAGATAATTTCATAACAAAATGTCAAATGGAGTTGATACATAATGAAATAGATGTTGGTTATTTTTTGAATAAAATGCGATAGGGATTATGTTTATTTATTTTAATTAAGGTTGACTGTACACATTTTCAATGAAACATTAATACAGGGTGAATGATTCGATTAGTTGGAACACGAGGAAGCATAATTCCTCGTAGTCAAACCAGTTGGACAAAATAGTTTGACTAAGTGGATGGACCCGGCGGGGGCACTGCCGTGCCCCTAGATTTGAAAATCACAATGGACTTTCTCGCCAAACATCGACCTTAAAATAAGTCGGACGGAAGATATTAGAATGAAAGTTTGTAAATCTATATAGTTCTGTGTATTTTACGATATCGTTAAAAAAATTATACAATTTTTGAACATTGTCAAATATTAGTCAAACCTAGGAGCACTAAGATTTCGAGTACTGATGCAATCACGACTATTAATCACAGACATTCATAATTGAATGTCTGGGCTATTAATAGCAATCAAATAACCGTTAACAACGTTATTTACTATATGCAATTATATTCATATTCATAATATAAATTTGAAATTAGATACTTGTCTATCTACTGTCAAGTGTTGGTATTATGCCGCTGAAATCTGACATTCTGATTTAGACGAAAATATTTATTAGAGGTAGCTTGGAGGTCGAGAAATCAATAGGTATATTCATATTTTATGCGAATGAATATCGGGTATTATTTTATACCATGACGTGTGCCAAACAATTATACGGTCCGACTGATGAAAAGTAGTTATCATAACCAATTAACGTTAAGGTACACACACATTATGTCGGGCCGCAGCGGGGCGGACCGGGGCGGAGCGGGCCGCAGCGCAAAGCAAAATACTCACCTATATTAGTGACGAGCCGGTCGCAGCGCATTGACGGATTTTGAATACAATGTACCTTCAGAAATTGCATGCAACTGTACGTTATGGATAGCTCTGACGAAGAACTTTCTTTTCTTTTTCATGTTGTTAAAGGAAGAAGTTAATGACCACATAGACAAGAATACGAAGATTTTTGCGCTCCGTTCCGACACGCTGCGTCCCGACACAATGTGCGCGTACCTTTAAACGCCAAAGCGAAATGAAACAAAACAAACATGATTCTACATTGCCTTTTTGATGGTCGTCGCTGTTAATCCTGACTACATAGGAGACACAGTGGTAGGAATGTGTAGTGAGCTCCTGTCCCATTGAAAAAAAAACAAACGTCATTTTTTTTATTAAGTATGGTATTAAAGTAAGACTATTATTAAAGTAAAGAAATAGTGATTAAAGCTAAAATATATGAAAAATTTCAGGGCTTACTCGTTTGAGTGCAACGGCCTCTTACATATGCATTTTTCAGAACACCGCTTTGCTATGCAAAGGTTTTTACAACACTTTTTTCATTATCCGCGGACTTAATAAATAATAAATATTTCTGGACAATTTACATAGCGTCATCTAGTCCCAAATTAAGCGGAAAACTTGTGTTATCTAGACAACTGATAAATGTACCTAAATACATTATTTTTTGTAAATACATACTTGTAATACATAGAAAACACCCAGACCAAGACAAACAGATGTCTGTTTGTCTTGGTCTGGGTGTTTTCTATGTATTATAAGTTTGTATGTTCATGCACACAAATGTTTGTCTTGTGTGGGAATCGAACCCGCGACCTCGGAGTCAAAGTGGCCATTGCTAACCATTCGACCACCAAGCTCGTCAACTTGTGTAAGGGATTTGTGTCAGTAATAATATTATAACTTATAAGTTAAAATGTTTAGGTAAATATGACACCGAGTGTACAGTGGGCGCGTTGCCAAAGATCTGTGGGCAATATCAGAAGTGACATCAACTGATATAGGTATTATCGATATCAGCGGTTACGAGTAGAGGGCTGCGGGCGTATTCGTATGTGAGAATTAATAAATAGAGGGCCAGTCGAGACGGGGAGGGCAAATATGGAGTTATAGTTGTGGCTTATACGCCCTTCTTAATAAGAGTATGCAAGATGGTTGTACCAATTCGTTGGTAGGTATTTGTAAAAAGATTTTTCTTTTTTTTTATACTACCATAGAGTAAATAAATTAGGTAGGTACCGAAGCATTTAGCGTTATAGTAGTTTGCGCGCCATCTAGCCATTTTTGATTAAAACAGAAAAGCATAATTAAACAAATTGAACCTTCGTGTACTGATTTTGTTACTAATCAAATTACCAATAACTAATTTGAGACTCTTAGCGACCTCTGTTGCTCTTTAGAGCAACTAAATTCCGGTGTACGCAATTTTATATGAACATTGGTGGTCCTTTATTTCTCTAGTTCTTGATACTACTAAGGAAACGAGGATACGGCCCGCCGGTATAAGTAAATATACTTAAATATTTCTGGACAATTTACACAGCGTCATCAATTCCCAAATTAAGCGCAAAGCTTGTACTATGAGTACTAGACAACTAATAAATGTACTTAAATACATTTTCTTTTGTAAATACATACTTATAATACAAAGAAAACTACCCAGACCAAGACAAACAGATATGCGCCGATTACATACTCGCGAGGTAAAGAGGTAGGAAATTTTAATAGACTTGCTATCTCTCTTTCTCGCTGAGTATGTTACTATAAATAAATGAATATTCCTGGACAAATTACACACTGTCATCTAGTCCCAAACTAAGCAAAGCTTGGAATATGGAGACTAGGTAACTGATATTATACCTATATATTTTTTTGTAAATACATACTTATAATACATAGAAAACACCCAGACCAAGCCAAACAGACAAGTTTATGCACATAAATGTTTGTCTTGTGCGGAAATCGAACCCACGGCCTCGGAGAGTAGTCATTGCTAGGCATTCGGCCACCAGGCTCGTCATTAAGTTAGTACGGTATTACCTAATAAATTATCAGGGTGCCGGTAATTTAATTTCCTATGATCGGAGTAATGCGGTACTGAATGCAGAAATAAAATTGAAGCAAGGCAGGATTTGCGTAACTTTTAACGTTCAGCGGTATCCTTCTCATTGTGGGTTTGCTTGCCAAGACTGATAGAGCCTTTGTTTTGTTGAAACATAAGTACATATAAATAGTATGAACGAAATATTACGTTGAGTTATGTAGGCAGTAAGAATGAAATATTACGTTGCAATATATACTGTTCTTTTTATACGTATTTAAAAAGTAGGCCTAACAAAAAATAAGTACATATATACTAGTAGTAGTAAGTATATATAATGGAAAAAATGCCTTAGCGAGGAACCTATACATTTTATTTCTATGGATATGCACCTGACTGGACTATTTTAATGGACACGTATGAAAAGCACTATAAATCCCAGAAGATGTGTGTGTTTCGACATCCAGACCGGACATTTTCCTTTTCTCCAGAGCTACAAAACGTATAGTACTTGTAGAGCTTACCGTACCGTGGGAAACTAACATACCCAAAGACCACGCGATAAAACAAAACAAATATTATGACCTCCTAAACGAATTAACAAAAAGCGGCTATGTAGTTAATCTATACGCTGTAGAAGTAGGAGCGAGAGGTATACCAGCAAAATCTCTCTATAACCTGCTGAAAGACCTTGGCTTGTCCAGAAGTGCAGTAAGTTATATACTAGAACGAGTATCTAAAGCTGCATTAGCAGGTTCATACCAGATTTGGCAGGGCAGGGAGAGAAACACAAGTAGTGAAGGTGAGTGTTGATGTACGTCGGAAAGGGGCCCCTTAAACCTACACCCGTGTCACAAGTCTCGGGATCTGCTTGGGTTTCTCTCTCTGCCACACGATGGACCCGGCACCCGCACGGTGAATCCATGGAAGCTAAGAAGTTCGTCTCTTAAGCGTCAAAAACGAACACCGGAAGGAAGTTCTCACATGTAAGCCGGCCAATCTTGAAATAGATAAAAAAGCAGTCATCTGTATTTCAAAAATGCACGATTTATAACAGTAAAAGTTCAAACGAAAATTGGCGCCATTTTGCGGTCGGAGAGCAAAAGATATAGCAAGTATTTAGAGATAGGAAAGTACCTACACCTCACAGAATACCGCAGCTAAATAACAATTTATTGTGTTGCTGCGAGTGAGTGAGGTCACCAGAGAGAAAGATAGGCTGGCAATGGATCGGGGACCTCTTGGTGTTGCTGATCTCCATGGGCGGTGGTGATTGCTTTCCATCAGCAGACCCACATGACACAAGACAAACATTTGAGGGCATGAACATGTCCGTTTGTCTTGGTCTGGGTGTTCTATATGTTTTACATTTTTCTATGTCGTATATGTATGTATTTACAAAAATATATGTTATTAAAACTCACGTGAGACATTATACTAAATTAATTAGGTAAATTAAACGGGTTACTTACGTCTTTTTGTCGGGAAAGCAGACTAGTTTCGATCTCAAAAGGAGACCTTCTTCAGGGCGAATGTCCAGACACGTCCACCACATGGTAAGCGCACTAGATAGGGTGGACGTGTATGGACATTCGCCCTGAAGTAGGTCTCCTTTTGAGATCGAAACTAGTCGGCTGTCCCGACAAAAAGACGTGAGTGACCCGTTTAATTTCTTCTTTGTCGCTTCACTCTTGCCAGAGTGGTCGTGGTTATCATGATGAGGCAGCAGCTCGCCTCACGACGTCTCGCCACCTCTGCCTGCTGGTCGTCATTCGGGCACATTCGTGTACTGGGGCGCCCACCGCCGCCTTCACCTGGTCGGTCCAACGCATGGGGGATCTGCCCCGTGGTCTTGTGCCTTCAACCTTCCCCTGCACAACAAGTCTCTCTATGGAGTCGTTTCCGCGGCGATTAACATGTCCAAAGAACCGCAAAATACGACTCTGCACCAAGGTGGATAGACGTTCTTTTGTTTGTTTGTATTATCTTTATTGTACATAACGAATATAACATGTACTAAAACACTTAAAAATAGAGATGTACAAAGGCGGGCTTATCTCTATAAGAGATCTCTACCAGCCAACCTTTGAGTGTTGGATATAACTGTGAGTGGCGAGGGCCTCAAATATAAAGTGTAACACAAGAAATGATAAGGGAAGAAGTAGCAATAAATACAGCAATTAAATACACATGAATAACATAACAATTATAAATAAGTACTGTATCTACAAATACCTTTAAATATACCTAGTTATATTTAAATTTATATAAGCAAAGATAAGGAAAAAAAAAAAAAAAGAAAAACAATAACAGACACTTATCAATATATACATAATATATTATATATACATGTAAAATACGGACATAAATACATTATACATAAACAAATATATATATATACTCGCACTATAAGCTCAACGTCACACGTTCAAGAACTTGTCAATACGGTCTTTAAAGGAGTCCACAGAGGTTGCCATTCTCACATGGGTGGGAAGTGAGTTCCAGAGCATTGCCGCCCTAACCGTGAAAGAGTTAGTATAAGTGTTAGAGTTATGCATCGGTATGTCGAGTCGCAGATTACCACAAGACCGAAGTCGTTCATCAACTACCCGAAGTTGAAGCCTCTCGTGTAAGTATGAAGGAGCGCCTGTATAAAACAAGATTTTATAAAGAAATGCCAGCATATGAACATTCCTGCGGATTCTGATAGGGTGCCATCCAAGTTGTTGACGAAATTCTGAAATGTGATCAAATTTGCGAAGGCCAAAAATAAAGCGGATGCACATATTTTGGAGGCGCTCCAACTTGTCGAGTAATTCTTCCGAAAGGTCCAGCCATGCTACATCGCCATAATCCATAATAGGAAGAAGGAGAGATTGGGCCAATGTTATCTTTGTGGCCATTGGGAGAAAATTTTGGAGCCGTTTAAGTGAATGAAGAGACCCAAAAATCTTTCTGCTAACCTCATTAACCTGTGGAGCCCAGGAAAGTGTTTCGTCGATGGTAACACCCAAATTGGTAACAGTAGAAGTGAAAGGAATAATGTTACCATCATAAACAATGTTGGGGTGGTTGATAGCCTGAAGTTTTGAGATAAAATGTGGACTACCCACAATGATAGCTTGAGACTTAGCGGCATTAATTGAAAGTCCAAAGTTGCGAGACCACTTAGCAATAGTGGCAAGATCATTATTGATGCCGCTTACTGCGTTAGAAAAGTTTTCTAGAGAAGCCGCTGTGTATATTTGTAAGTCATCGGCGTAAAGATGATAGGAAGAGGTTATTGAAGAGACTATGTTATTGATGAATGCAGAAAACAGGATAGGGGATAAAATTCCTCCTTGAGGGACTCCAGTCAATGTCTCACACCAATTCGAACGCATATCATCCACCCGCACCAATTGGCGCCTACCAACCAAATACGAACGGAACCAAGTCAATGCTGGCGACGAAAAGTTAAGTGATTGTAAAATACCAAGTAAAATATCAAAGTCCACTGAATTGAAGGCACTGGTGAAATCAAGTAAAACTAAAATTGAAAGTTGTTTGTTATCAATATTGTGCCTGATGTCATCGGTAACCTTAACCAAAGCTGAGACAGTGCCATGACCGCTACGAAATCCGGATTGGTACGGAGATAAAAGATCAAATTCCCTTAGGTAACCCGCGACACGCCGATGGACATAATGCTCTAAGACCTTTGAAAGGACAGGAAGAATAGATATTGGACGATAGTTGGAGAAGGAGGTAGGATTGGGATTCTTGGGGAAAGGGATAACGTGAGCCAGTTTCCACAGGAACGGGAAGACACCTGTAGCAAGAGAACAGTTCAGGATATTACATATTATAGGCGCCAATATCTTTATAACCGGGGTAATCATACTGAGGCAAATTCCATCTTCTCCCACAGCTCTAGATTTAAGTGTACCAATAATTTTAATCACATCTGCCTCCGATATCACTCCTAGATCGAGTTCAGCATGATTTGAAGAGGGCAGATTAGCCAAATGAGATAATGTAGCCTGTTTGATTAGCGGGTTCATACTATCTGGAGGTTTGCAGAAATGCTTGTTCATCTCGTCCAAGTCCAAGTTACCGCCAGCACTAGGTCGATCCCTCCCTACACCTATACTCCGAAGAAATTTCCACATTTTTTGCGGCGGACAATTCTCCAACGATGAATGAATGTGCCGTCTCCTCGCATCTCTCACAGCCCTATTGCATCGATTGCGCAATGCAATATAGGCGGCCCGATTATCATCGGATGGATCACGTCTCAACTTGAGTTTCGCCCTATCTCTTTTAGACATGAGGTTTTTGATGTCGGGTGATAACCAAGGTGCAGGATAATGTTTGACGCGAACTGGCTTAAGTGGAGCATGAGTCTCATATATAGTGTGAACGATGGAATTGAAGGCAGCCAGCTTGGAGTCGACATCATTTGCAGAAAGAACCGGCCCCCAGTCAGTACCGGAGAAGTCCCTCTCAAGTGAATTAAGGTCCATTTTATCAAATTGACGCACCATGATAATTTTGTGCTTGCGTTTTGGAGGTCGCAGCTTAAAAGATGCATATACGAGGTCATGGGCTGAGAAAGCTGAGGCATTAAATTGGCCGTGAGTGGATACTAGTTCCGGCGATGAAGTAATAACGAGATCCAACAGTGAAGGGGGGCCGTTATGTGGAAAATGAGTAGCGTCAAGAGGGAGACATTGAAGATTTACAGATTGAAGTACGGCTAACAATTTTTTGGCACGATGATCGTTCTTTAAAATGCATGTATTAAAGTCCCCCATAAGTATTACATGATCGAATTGTGGACATAGGTTGGATAATACAGTTTCAAAAGAGTTAAAGTAGTCAATATGCAAAGATGGACTATAATAAACCCCAAGTAGTACCTTGGTGTGAAAAAGATTGAGCTGCAAAAAGAGATGTTCAGGTGTCTGGTATTCAGGAGTGGAAAGGGAAACTATCTCGCAAGGTATGTCGCTACGCACGTAAATGGCTACTCCACCATAACCGACCATTCTATTTGAACCGCCCGGTCCTGTGCATGTGCGATCATTACGAATTAACCTAAATCCTGGGAGAGGATATAAAGTTGAAGGGAGGCTAGGTTTTAGAAAGGTTTCCGATATTAGGACGGCATGAATATTAATGTCGGAAAAGGTTGCAAGGAGATCGGCAAAATGTGCAGGGACACTCTGAGCATTGATGTGAACAATGTTAATATTTTTGACATAAGGCGAGAAAGTACCACTGAGCTTGGTTCTCAAAGAAGAATCGCACTCGGAGGTATCGAGACTATGAACACTGTCAGATGATGACGTTAAGGAAAAATATTCATTATCTGACTGTTCCTCCACCAGATGCAACATTGAACCAGACTAAGAACAAATATATATAAATCTAATATATAATATATATTATAAAAAAAAAATATAAGACAAATATAAAATATATATAAAATTCTATGCACTAAAATGAATTAAACACCGACCAATATCCAACACTCACCAGCTGATGCTGAGCAAATACACACAATGTAATAAATAGTTCATGTAAGACAATATACACACCCTTTAAAAGAGACAGCAGAAAATGTATACATAACCACATGATTATAACAACCGCAAAAATATAAACTTACATGGTAAGAAAAAAAAAATATATATGTATAAATTACCTAGTATCCAGGGCCATCAAACGTCACGAAAAAAATATGCAATGAAAGACACATAATAAGACAAGCTGTCACTCTCTGACAACAGTGTCAACATCAATAACAAGAAGCAAGAACTGTCAAGCAAAACATCAACACACTTTTATCACTGTAAAGATTGAATATAAAAATTACATATTAAATGTGAGGTACTTACTCATTTGAAATATTACAAGTGCAAGGTAATATATTTAAGTAACAACAGCATAATAGTGTACAGTCTTACTAGTACCTACCCTACAATAAACACTAGCAAATTTGCTTGAATGAAACAAGAGGCTCCAGGATACTAGCTAGTTGCATCGCAAAAGAAAGCTACTTCAAGATTTTTGCGGTTTTCCGTGCAGCCTACAGCTACGACCTGACTTATTAGTTGGCTTCGTCGATGGCCCCACTGCACCCGGGGACACAGGATTCCCCGCATCCGAATTATTGGAGCTAGACACCGACACAGTGGGGTTGTCCTTTGCCCGCGCATGTTCATCAAGGGCCTTTTGTAATTCCGATCTTGAAATGATTTTCCGACGATCACCATTAGGGCAAATGACCACTATTTTGCCATCGCCGTTTGTCCAACATCCACCAACTCCAAGCACCTTTCGAGCCTCGGTAAACATAGCATGGCGGCTGCTTGTTAAAAATTCAGAAATAGTATATCCTGTGGCCTTCAGACGTCTTTTAGAGGCCCACACTTGGTTGCGCAGTAGAATATCCCGGAATCGTATCAGAATTGGCCGCGGCTTATCAGCAGAAATGTTTTTACCCAGACGTATGCCGCTGTATACTGAATCAGTTGTCACTGCGGGTAGCAGCAATGATTCATGACATAAGCCTATGAATTTCTCCACAATATTTTCTTCAGCCGTCTCAGGCATCCCATGAAGTAACAGAGTATCCGAGCGTGACTTTATCTCAAGGCAATCAAGAGCAACAAGAACCAACTCCATTTGAGCTTTCAGCCCTGAGACAGCCTTCCATATGAATAATTTAAAAGATTGGAACTCACTGGGCAAAGAAGCGTTGTCCTGCGGCTTGCTGCGGTTAAGATTCTCTTCAAAAGTGGCCATCTTGTCTGCGAACATCTCTGTCATCTCGGCAACTTTATTGTGCAGAAGTGCTAGACTATCCATAGTGGTGTGTAAATAGGTGTATTGCAAAAATAATCAAAAGTGATGTGATAGGAGTGAGGCAATTAGCCGGTGGCGAAGGTTAATGGATCATTAACTGCAAAAACTCACACTTGAGGTAATTAATAATGATTATATATTATTAATAAATAAAATACTTTGAGCTTAGTAATTTGCGTGTTACTTCTTTCAGGCCTACCCGCCAAAAAAAAAAAAAAAAAAAAAAAAATTCTTTAATGTCTAGTTCAGCAAGGATGGAGGAATTTGTGCTGTCTCCGTCCGCCGTATAGTCCATGTTTCTGCGGCATATAAGAATATAGGAAACACCAACGATTTGACGAGCCGAATCTTTGTGGCTTTTGTGATGTTTCTATTGGCCCATATTTTCCTGAGCTTTTCCATCGCACTCCTAGCAATAGCCATACGTCGCTTAACTTCATCTATGCAGCCCCCTTGATTTGAGATAAGAGCCCCAAGATATATGTAGGATTGTACGACATCGCAGTTCGCGATTTGGTTTATGTTCTGCAAGTTGTTTTGGGCTCTGTCTACAATCATTATCTTAGTTTTGCTGCGGTTTATCTTCAAACCAAAGTCTAGGCTTACACTTTCCATTTTTAGGAGGAGTTCTTCCATGCGACTACTACTATTGGCAAAAAGGGTGGTATCGTCGGCATATCATTATAGTAAAATATCAAAATTCAAAAATGTTTTGAAGGATAAGTTGCCACTAATAGTATACACGGAAAATGATCCTAACAAACTATATGGTGATCTTTTTAATGTAATGTCTGAAGAATTTAATAACATATTTGAACAAAAAGTGGTTAAAGTCAGAAACAATATTAAATTTTGTGAATGGGCTACCAAAGGTATTTATAAAAGTCGAAATGCACTATATGATTTGTATGCTCAAAAATCGTATAGACGGGATGGCAATTTTACAGAACACGTTAGACAGTATTCCAAAATCTTTAAGAAAGTCTGTAAGGTAGCCAAGTCTAACTACATAAATAATAAAATTAAAAATTCTACCAACAAGTGTAAAACTGCTTGGAACATTGTCAACAAAGAGACTGGCAAAATAAAAGTTAAAGAAAACGACTACTCTTTGAAATGTAATAATAATATATTAACTTCAAATCAAGATGTTGCTAATGCATTTGGAAACTTTTTTACCAATGTTCCCATTGATACGACTGCCTCTCTCAATTCATCAGCCTCAGAATCCATAAGATTACTTGAGGATAATGTACAGCCCTGTGAGCATGCATTTAAATTTTGTCACATTACCCCAGATGACATTATTCGAACATTCAAACGTTTAAATATTAAGAAATCTGAGGATCTCTGGGGAATGTCCACTCAAATTGTTCTTCCTATTTTGGATACTGTTGCTGCTCACCTGGCTATAGTTTTTAATGAAAGTATAGAGAGTGGTGTTTTCCCAGACTTAATGAAACTTGGCAAACTTATACCTTTATTTAAATCAGGAGATAATCGTGAGCCTGGGAATTACAGACCAATCTCTATTCTGCCAGTATTGAGTAAAGTGTTTGAAAAGATCATGTCAAATCAGCTGCTCGCACATCTTAATAAGTTCCACATTCTACATAAGAAGCAATACGGGTTCACCGCCGGAATGTCCACTACAGACGCAGGAATCGCGCTCGTGAAATACATATTTGAGGCTTGGGAGACGTCTCAGGACGCTATCGGTGTGTTTTGCGACCTCTCCAAAGCATTTGATTGTGTTGATCATCAGACACTGCTGCTCAAATTAAATCATTATGGTATTAAAGAGAAGGCTCTGCAAATGGTAGAATCATACCTTAGTAATAGAACTCAAACGGTGGATGTAAATGGCACAAAATCAAATGCATTTGATGTAAAAATGGGCGTGCCCCAGGGTTCAATTTTGGGTCCTCTCTTATTCTTGGTATACATCAATGATTTGCCTGATTTGGTAGAAAAATTTGCCAACGTAGTACTGTTTGCCGACGATACCTCACTTATTTTTAAAGTTGCTAGGTATAAAGACAAAATTGATGATGTTAATAATGCTCTCTCTGCAATTTTGAACTGGTTTACTACAAATAATCTCCTTCTTAACTCACACAAAACTAAATGTATTAAATTCACGTTACCCAATGTCAGGCAAGTCCATGCTGATGTACTCATAAAGGATAACACCCTAGTTTATGACAATAATACTGTTTTTCTTGGTATTACCATTGATTCAAAGTTGCAATGGGGCCCTCATATAACTAAACTAGCTCGCAGACTCAGTTCCGCAGCTTATGCGGTTAGGAGAATAAGACAGATAGCGGACGAGACAACTGCTAGGCTCGTTTATTTTAGTTATTTCCATAGCATTATGTCATATGGCATATTGCTTTGGGGTAAAGCAGCTGACATTGATAAAATTTTTGTATTACAAAAGAGAGCCATTAGATCAATTTACAATTTGGGTTCTAGGGATTCACTCCGTGAGTTATTTAAGGAGATAAACATCCTCACTGTCGCTTCTCAATATATTTATGTAAATATTATGTACGTCCGTAAAAATATTTCGAATTTTACAAAAGTATGTGATATAACTAATGTCAACTTGCGGAACAAAAACAAATTGGTTATTCCAAAACATAGACTGGGGAAGGTCAATAATTCGTTTGTCGTAAATTGCATCCGCTACTACAATAAGTTGCCGGAGTCGATCCTGATTTTACCCGACACTAAATTCAAACAGCTTATTAAGACCACCTTATGTAAAAAGGCTTACTACAGGACCGACGATTACCTTAATGATAAAAATGTATGGCAAATTCTCGGCACAGGATGTGAAGCACAGGCGTCTTATCTTTACAAGTAGTATTGTGGATATACATATTTAGACTTTATACAATATGTATATACACTCTATACTATGATTTTTTATATTTTTATATTTTTTTACTATTTTATTTTACTTGTTTTTTTATTATCTCTCTTATTTTGGTTGACATACCATTTTTTTTATTGTACATTGACATTATTTTTATTGTATTATGATAATATTGTATGGCTATTTAAAAAAAAAAGACCTATATTGACAGAGTTTCTTTCGGCATTTCTTCTCGTCAATGGTCATTCCGAAATGCTGGTAGATAAAAAATATACCTAATTGTAAAAGACGTGTCTAAGTGCCCGCGAGGGCCCACAGAATAAAGAATTTTGACTTTGACTTTGACTTTGACTATCTAAGATTAGCTATCTTATATCCACCTATGGTTACGCCATCCGTCCAGTCTTCTAGGGTTATACGCATAATCAGTTCTGTGTATGTATTGAACAAAAGTGGAGATATTATGCACCCTTGTCTGACTCCAGCACTTGGATGAAAGCTATCTGAGAAGATCTGGTCTGTTTTAACTGATGCGGTTCCATCTACATAGAGGCGTCTCAGTAAGTGCACTAGGTGTTTCGGAGTACCCATTTGCAGTAATGTGTCCCATAATTTTGGCCATTTCACCGAATCGAATGCTTTCGAAAAGTCAACAAAGCAGATGAATATTGGCTTGTTGAACTCACGAGACTTCTCGATGATTTGTCGGACAATAAATATTTGCTCACGGGTCCCTTTACCCTTGACAAATCCTGCCTGCTCTGGTGCTACTTCCTTGGTTAGGAAGTTTTTGAGCCGTTCATTAAGGATGTGTAACATGATCTTACTAGCGTGGGATATTAGCGCAATAAGACGGTAATTGGAGCATTTCTTTGTTGAACCCTTTTTGTGTAATGGGATGAATACCGTGTGAGTCCATTCTTTCGGCCAAATGCCTGTTCGCCATATGATGTTACAGAGTCTGTGAAATATGGTCACACCAATCTCCCCCAAGGCTCTTATGGTTTCAATAGGAATCTCATCTTTTCCGGTGGCTTTTCCATTCTTGAGATGGTTGATGGCTGTTCTGACTTCTGATATGAGAATGTCTGGCTCTTGCTCGGTTTCATCATTGGGTTCCGTTCTAGCATACTCGTCTGACTTTTTGTCTAAGAACAAAGACTGACAGTAATCCTTCCAAACAGTTGATATGCTCTCCAACTCACACTGTACTCTGCCCTCACTATCCTCAATGGCCCAGGAATTTGAAGTCAGTGTTTTGGTTAAAGAGCGAACTTTCTTGTATAGATCTCTAGACTCGTTTCTGTATGAAAGAAGATCAATCTCCTCACATACCTTCCTGAGGTAGGTATTATGGTCTCTCCTACAACCTGCTTGGATTTGAGCTGACAACCTGTTCAAGTCTTGGACTTTTGCTCCAGATGCTTTTAAGTTCCTCCTCTCTTCGATTAGCTTAAGAGTGTCTTCCCTCATCCAGAATTGGCGTGCGCGTGTAACCATTGGCGGAGCAGACGTCCTGGCGGAGTTTACGATCAGGTTCTTAGTTTGACTCCAAAGACTATCTGAGGTTTCCGTTGCACCATCCGCTTTTGTGGTCCATGATCGCCAATTTTGCTTTGCAACGGCGTAAAACTGAGCGCTGTCTTTTACTTCGATCCTCTTTTGTTTCTTAGGATGTCTGGCACGATTCAGTTTCAGCTTCATCTTGGCAATCAGGAGCTGATGGTCTGATCCACAGTCTGCTCCAGGAAGAGTATGCGCATTTTGGATGGTAGTCTTCCATCGTGATTTTATTAATATATAGTCAATCTGATTTCGATGCCGACCATCAGGAGTCATCCAGGTCCATAGTCTCCGGGGATGATGTTGGAATTGACTATTCGCAATTACAAAGTCATTGTCTGTCGCAAACTGGATCAATCTTTCTCCTCTTTCGTTTCTCTGACCTAGGCCAAACCTCCCCGCAACACCACTAAGTTGGTTTGCATCTTTCCCAATCTTTGCGTTGAAATCACCCAGTATGAGCAACATTTCTCTATTAGGGATTTTAGCTATAGTAGCTTCCAGGATGTTGTAGAAATCTTCTATAACCTCATCACTTGCTGCACTTGTAGGAGCGTATACCTGTATTATGTTCAGGTTAATGGGTGATGCCTTCAGTCTGATAGTCAAGATCCTGTCATTAACCGGTTCGTAACCCATAACGTAGTTCTTGTGACTGAGAGGTAGCGCTAAGGCCACTCCATTTCTGCTGCTATCTGGGTTTCCCGATTTGAATATGATGTGAGCTTTGGTATCGAAATGTCCACTATTTTTCCAATGAGTTTCACAAAGCCCACATATGTCTAAACCACATCTGGCTAGCTCTGCTTCTACAATTTCGAGCTTACCAGGCATAAGAAGCCCACGTACATTCCAAGTACCAATCTTCTGGATTTGACGCAGCTTCAGTGACATTCCAGTAGCAGAGTATCCATGGGAGGCCTGGTTTCCTGCCAACCCATGGCCGGTAGCCAATTTCACACCGCCTACCCCGGACGCAGGTCGGCGCCGGTTGCTAGTCGGCTCGCATGGCGAACGTACTCTATGTGCTCGTCTGACCATGATAACTTTCTTGAGAACATAGACGCAGTAGTTTCCCCTTGCTTTCTGCGCCAGTCTTTTAAGGAGGGACTAGTCTCCAAGGTCGCTGAAACCTCTTCCACCAGAATCCGGAGGCCCTGGTGGGGTAATGGATATCCCGCCATTTGCTCGGTCGTCAGAGCCCCGTCCGTTATCTAGCAGGGAGCACCACGGACCCAAGAGTTGGACCCGTCGCCTAGGTGTCACCAAGGCGCGTGCAGGTGGGGTTGGCATTTGGGGCAGGCTAGATGTTGTTCGCCATTCTCCCCCTTACTCCCGTTTAATTTATCTAATTAATTTAAAAATATATGTATTTAAGTACATTTATCACTTGTCTAGTACCCATAGTACAAGGTTTGCTCTTAGTTTAAGACTAGATGGTTCTGTGTAAATTGTCCGGAAATATTTATTTATTATTATTTATTTATTTCAATGTCTCTGCTGATAGTACATACTAAGTATTTTCAACAGGTTACTGCATAGCACAAAACGGGACGTTTATAATTACGTGCACTTATCGGAAATTAGAATGATGATGCTATCATTCTATTACAGGTTGCAGACGAACCATTAATACACTGTTAGTTATGGATTTGAAATTGTGTACACTGTGGTATGTAGCCTGATCATCTAGTTTATGGTCATTGTATATAAAATTGGAATAATAACTAATAAAAGCTTGTTTAATCTATATATATAAAAGAAAGTCGTGTTTGTTACAACACTTATAACTCGAGAACGGCTGGACCGATTGCCATGGTTTTTGATTTGTTGGATTTGTCTCCGACCAGAATAGCAGAATAACTATTAAAAACATTGGAAAATTTACGAAAAAAATAAAATAAAAGAAAAATCATTTTTCCATACAAAATGTTCGTGGATGTCGGACCTGTCAAACGTGACGTTAACGTGCGTACGTCAAATGTATGCGTGCGTTCAGAAATGTGGGTATATGATAATAAGTATTAAAACATTGACAAAATTGTCGAAAAATTAAATTTGAAAACGGATTGGGATATTTATTGGTTTTCAATTAAATGTCAAATCGATTGGTCTAACTTTTACGTCGCGAAAGTTGTCCGGTGTTGTTTTGAAAATTGTTTATGAATGAATGCTTGAAAATGAATATTAATTGGTTGTCAAGTGTCATGGTACTTTATTTTGTGACATAGTAAAATACTGAACTTAATATTTACCCACTGCTGGGTAATATTTACCCACTGCTGGGTAATATTAAATACGGGTCTTCCTTCAACTGAATATGTTTCGAGCATACTCCACCACGCTGCTCAACTGCGAGTTGGCGGACGCCAGTAATTTCAAGCCGCCTAAAGGCCACTTGGCTTAACGACTGCCATCTAATGATAACAACCAGGACCGACGGCTTAACGTGCCTTCCGAAGCACGGAGGAGCTCGAGATAATCTAATGATAACAACCGGGACCGACGGCTTACGTGCCTTCCGAAGCACAGAGGAGCTCGAGATAATCTAATGATAACAACCGGGACCGACGGCTTACGTGCCTTCCGAAGCACAGAGGAGCTCGAGATAATCTAATGATAACAACCGGGACCGACGCCTTACGTGCCTTCCGAAGCACGGAGGAGCTCGAGATAATCTAATGATAACAACCGGGACCGACGGATTAAAGTGTCCTCCGAAGCACGGAGGACCTCGAGTTAATCTAATGATTACAACCGGGACCGACGGATTAACGTACCTTCCGAAGCACGGAGGAGCTCGAGATAATATAAACTCATCCATGGACAGGCTACGGTTGACGTTGCTTAACTTGCGTGTACAATTAGACTGACACGCGCAATGACGCCATCGTGCTTCTCTATTATTTTCTATTATTCATTATATTAATTTCAAGACATCATAAATTTTGTTCAACTAATATGTATACCACGACATTCATTGACAATTAGGCGGTACGAAGTTCGCCGGGCCAGCTAGTAAAATATATAAAGAAAAGAAAATATATATGTTATGGTCAATGTGATAAAACATGTTTTGATTAGATTTGAGTTGATTTTTGGTTAGGTTAGGGTTTTCTTGTGCTTCTATTTCCGATGACAGGTCATCGGAAATAACCAAGATGATGAATTAAGCTTACTTGGTACCACACCAAGTATGCTTAATTATTAATAAATAATTGACAATTTATCACATTGGCCGGCCATTACAAATAATGACCAATTTAATATATTAACTGCAACATATATAATTAACATCATAATATGAGGAAACAATACAGAATGACATATAACATTTTAAATATAAACTTACATACATAACTCATTCATGACGCTAAATTGGCCATCGCTCGGCATTAATGCATTAAAACCGCCGATATTCAGCGACAGCCAACAGGTGCCGACACGGACATCGTCGGACGAGGTGTGTAATATATTAATTTATCCGGGTTTTAAAGTCCCTGCATCCCTTGTTTGTTTTTTTTACGACGTCAGGTGGTAGACTACCATATACCCCCCTGATATGAAGCAGTTACCGTAGCCATAGTAACGCTAGTAACAAGAAATATCGCACGCCTGCTGCTACCCCCCTGCCAATGCAGCCACTGCTTCCCTTCTGGTAACCACACATGCAAGAACACAAGGGAATTGTTATTTGGCTGCGGTATTCTGTGACATGGAGGTACTTCCTGCCATTTGCGCCGCGACGCTGGGTGCGTCTTGATGTGTGGTACTTCGAAGAGGTCACGACCCTCAGCATTGAGGAAAATGATACATATTGTTCTTATATATATAAGATACATATTGTTCTTATATATATATTAAAATCTTGCTATCCGATGTCTTACAAAACGTCCCACAGCACAGGTTGGCTGGAAGAGATCTCTTAGAGAGATAAGCTCGCCTTTGCAAAACTACAAACTGTTGCAACTGTATTAGTTCTAAGAATTTTTATATTGTATTTGTTTGTGACAGTTACACTTGTGATGTATCTTATTTATGTGCAATAAAGTATATATATAAATGAAACAACGTGGATGAGGATATTGGGATACAATTTCCTAAACTTCGTACTACTAATTTCTTCTGATTAAATTCATTATGTTCCAAGGCAGTAGTAGTTTCACCTCTGAAATAGCAACGAATTTCACTCTTCATCGCCATTTTGGTGAATTTCGCTGTCATCCTTCAGGATGAGGATTCATCCTTGATACAAATGAGACACAGCTGTAGAGGTGGTATAACCTTGACGAGCTCGGTGGTTGAATGGTTAGCAATGGCCACTTTGACTCCGAGTTCGCGGTTTCGATTCCCGCACTAGACAAACATTTGTGTGCATGAACATTGTCTGTTTGTCTTGGTCTGGATGTTTTTTATGTATTATAAGTATGTAGTTACAAAAAAAAAAGTATTTAAGTACATTTATCAGTTGTCAAGTACCCATAACACAAGCTTTGCGCTTAATTTGGTCCAGAAATATTTATATAGTTATTTATAAAACTTTATTTTGCAATATAAATTTGTTTGTCCGTGTGTACACGGCTTTACATTATTCAAATTTTCATTGATAAGTACTTAAAGGAAAATTACAATTTCAAACTGAGTTAAAACATATTTAAAGTACTTTTATCGTTAAAACTAACTTAACTTAGTGGTAGAAATCGAATTGTCAGTGTTTTATTACTTCTTTGAGATATAATGCTGGCTCTTTCGTGGAAAAATAGTTCTAATATTGATATTGTTCGAGTCAATTTCAAACGTGAATACGGCTTTTTTTTTATATACTACGTCGGGTGGCAGACAAGCATACAGCCCGCCTGATGTGAAGCGGTTACCGTAGCCATATTAACCCTCCCAACACAAAATATCGCCTGCGCGCCGCCACCCCCGCTGCTAACGCAGCATCTCCTTCCTTTCTGGTGACCTCACTCACTCGCAGGAACACAACAACCCTCAAGGGAATTGTTATTTGGCTGCGGTATTCTGTGAGGTGGAGGTACATTCCCCAGTCGGGTAGCTTACAATTACGCTCCTTACCTCTCTTTTCGCCAGAGCTTCGTTTGTCAGTCAGCAAGTTGCACCGCGTGCAGGTGAAGTTGGCTTTGGTTCAAAGATGTTGATGAATCACTTACACGTCTTTAAAATTTGCTTCGATTAGGAATCAATATTATTTAATCGGCAGATGCTGTTGATGGGTTGATGCCCATAATCATCCCACTGTTGGGATATGGGTCTCCCCTCAATCGAAAGGGTTTAGAGCATACTTCACCACGCTGCTCAACGGCGGGTTGGCGGAGACAGCGGGTTGGCGGAATATTCTTTAATACTGAGGCTAATTCCAGTTACGTTACCGTACTACGCTAAATATTTCACGCGGGTTGTAATTGGTTATTATTATTATTTTTACTACGTCTGGTGGCAGACAAGCATACGACCCGCCTGATCTTCACATCAGTTACCGTAGCCATATTAACGCTCGCGACATAAAATATCGCTCGCGCTCCGCCACCCCCGCAGCCAACGCAGCATATTATGGTTATTATAGAATCTAATCTCGTGGTTGTCTATTGAAAATGTTAAATAATAATCGATATTTAACTCCCAAAAATTCCTAAAACGACGAACTGTCGAATTATCGATTTAAACGACGACGAAACAATATCCAAAGTTCATTATTAAAACTGGAAAAAAATATTTGATTTTGTAACGAAAAAAGAAATAATGGTAATGATTAAATAATAATCATTTTACCATTTAAAAGTTTAGTTTGAAATATATTATAAACTACGATTTAACTTAAAAAATAAAGCGGTGCCGCGTGGCAGCCTTTGCGATCGGTTCCACATTCGACTCAGAGGGGAGGTGAGGTCACCTTATGAGAGCGGCAGGGATTGCCCATAATATACGTAGTAGTACTACTTATTCGACGAGCCCGGTGGTCGAATGGTTAGCAATGGCCACTTTGACTCCGAGGTCGCGTGTTCGATCCCCGCACAAGACAAATATTTGTGTGCATGAACATGTCTGTTTGTCTTGGTCTGGATATTTTCTATGTATTATATGTATGTATTTACAAAAAAAATATGTATTTAAGTATTATATTAGTTATCTAGTACCCATAGTACAAGCTTTGGATATTTTGGGACTAGATGGCCTTGTGTAATTTGTCTAGGAATATTTATTATTTATTATACTGTGATATGTACGTCTATGTCAGTTAGTGGCGTTGTATGACGTTATTATAGTCTACGTAACGATAGGTCTGCTCATGACATGCTTCTTATAGAAGCCGCCAATAACTTCAGATAAATATAGAACTCATTAACAACAGGTATTCTTGAGAAAAAATAATTCTGAAAATGGAGTGCGGCCATGGACATATGGACACGGACGTGTGTTGTACGTGAATACGTTATAATATCATCATCATCAGGTCCATTTTAGTATCCACTACAAGAGCACGACCCTCTCTCAACCGTCCTAGACGGAAGGAGGATTTGGCCTACACTCCCCACGCTGGCTAAACGGGTTGGGGAGGCCTGATCGATATTTGATAATGTATTTCCCTTAGTCGCCTTGTACGACATCCATGGGAAGAAACGGAGTGATTCTATTCTAGTCTGCCGGAAACCACACGGCCATTAATCAGTTATAATATGCACTAAAATTATTTCAAAATGGCAGTGCTTCCCCATCCCCGCACGCGGTGTTCCCTATTCCTTCCTTATTGTAATAAATTATTTGATCCTTCATCTATCCAGTGGTGTGATTGAATTTTGGATGGAGATGATAGATATGTAGCTGCAACACCAAACTGTATCCTCCGATTTTGTTATCATTCGTTTTTTTTAATTGCCTCCCTATGGAAGCAATTTTAATATTCACGTCAATACGTATTGAGCATCATAATTATTTTGGCTTTTCGAGACAAAAAAAAATAAGTTAAATAGTATGTTATATTTTTTTCTGCTGCCTTTTTTTTATACTACGTCAGGGGGCAGACAAGCTTACGGCCCGCCTGATGTGAAGCGGTTAACGTTGTCATATTAACGCTCGCAACATAAAATATCGCTCGCGCGCCGCCACCCCCGATGCCAACGCAGCATCTCCTTCCTTTCTGGTGACCTCACTCACTCGCGGGAACACAACAACCCTCAAGGGAATTGTTATTTGGCTGCGGTATTCTGTGAGGTGGAGGTACATTCCCCAGTCGGGTAGCTTACAATTACGCTCCCTACCTCTCTTTTCGCCAGAGCTTCGTTTGTCAGTCAGCAGGGTGCACCGCGTGCAGGTGAAGTTGGCTTTGGTCCAAAGATGTTGATGAACCACTTACACCCCAAATACTGCCTACATCATTTTAAAATTTTTACAGTGTCCGTGGTAGCTATTCATAATGACCTCTTACGAAAGGTCAGATAGCGAACTCATTAAAAAAACATAACGACAGTTTTTGTTGTTGGATTTTTAATTAGCCTGAAACAGTACAGTCATAGCTGAAACGAAAATTCAGACAAATTTGAGGCTCGGAGTCCGAAAAAAGGACAATTGTTTTTCGCGTGGTCCAAGTTATTAACTTTTACGTGGTTTTGAATACTCAGTTATCATCAATATCTTTGAACCAAAGCCAACTTCACCTGCACGAAGTACACCCTGCTGACTGACAAACGAAGCTTTGGCGAAAAGAGAGGTAGAGAGCGTAATTGTAAGCTAGCCGACAGGGGAATGTACCTCCACCTCTCAGAATACCGCAGCCAAATAACAATTCCCTTGAGGGTTGTTGTGTTCCTGCGAGTGAGTAAGCTCACCAGAAGGGAAGGAGATGTTGCGTTGGCAGCGGGAGTGGGGGCGCGCGAGCGATATTTAATGTTGCGAGCGTTCATATGGCTACGGTTACCACTTCACATCAGGCGGGCCGTATGCTTGTCTGTCACCCGACGTAGTATAAAAAAAAAGATACATATTTAACATCTGCACTTTGTTTTCAAATTATAAAAGAAGTAGGGCGGCTCAGCGTATTTATAAGCTTCTCGTCTAGGGAAGTACCTTCGCCTCACAGAATACCGAAGCCGAATAACGATTCCCTTGAGGGTGTTTCGTTTCCTACTTACGCATTTCTGACTGGTATATTTCAAAATGTTTGATAACGCTAGTAATTTCACTGAAACATGTTGTAAATTTTATTTGCCATTACGAAATGAGAAATAAAAATGTACTGTAGATACTCCACAAAAACAATTATCCTTTTATAAAACCTAAACCTGAATGTCTTTGTCCAATAAATAGTCCCTTGATTTCAAGTTCGGATTATATAATTTTTTTATTATTTATCATATAATAAATTAAATGAAAAAAATAATAAAAAATATCTGTATATACACATCAACATCATCATCATCAAGTCATTATAGTCTCCACTACAGGAGCACGACCCTCTCATCCGTCGCAGACAGAAAAAGGATTTGGCCTACACTCCCCACGCAGGCCAGACGGGTTGGGGAGGGTATATATACACAAGTTTATACACAAACACACACACACACACACACACACATACACACACACCACAAACAAACATGCACTCGCACTCGCACGTCGCAGCAGTTAAGTCTTCAGCATATTTATCAGCTACTTGTAGCTGCTAAATATGCTGAAGACTTAACTGCTTCTACTTGTATTGTATATGTTGATTGTAGTATCAAATATAGCAACTTCTATTCTATTTTATTCTACATTCCAACAATGGGATATATGTGGCTTGATGAAAACGATACATTACTATTATACAGTCATTGACTCGTAGAACAAACATCGATATTCGATTACAAACGATCAAGAAATCGACACAAAATTCTCATTTCACTTCACACAAATTAATACAGTTTAGTTTATTTAGGCCTTAAATAAACTAGACATTTGTTATTTCTTAAAGCTCCAATGAATTTAGAAGAACTGAAGCTGACCTTTCATTCAGTCTTGAAAAGAAACTTTTCTTTATTTAAGTTACGGTTTTGATAAGTTCTTTAACCGATAACCGGTATAAGAACTGCCTATTCGAGAAGCCATATTTAAGATGAGTGTTTGGGGTGAATTAAAATATTTACACCGCCGCGGAATGGAATTGAAAGCTTTGGGGTCCCGGTTCCAAATGATACACGTTCTACCCCCGCACACACTTACACCCCCGCAGTGAATAGATACAGGCTGATGATGATGATGACGGAAGTAGCTACTGCATGCGACTGGTTGGTTTCACCGCGGTTCTGTAATCAAATGTTGCAAGTTAAATTTGTCGCCCTTGACATTGAGGTAGACATTGAGAGACTTGATGAGTGTATAATATAATAAGTAAACTATTTAGTTCATTTTTTCTTAACAACTCTCAATAAAATCTTGTTTATTTTTTTGTTTACCTACGTAACTTTATATTATACATCGTATCTGGTCTATTTTTTTTAAAAAAAAGACCGGCCAAGTGCTAGTCGGACTCGCGCACGAAGGGTTCAATACCATTATCAATAAAAACGGCAAAACCAAATCACGTTTGTTATATGGGAGCCCCTTTTAAATATTTGTTTTATTTTAATTTAGTTATTTATTTTTAAAGTGAATATATCGTGTAAGTTACACGATATACTTTCTCGTATATATGCACTTTTAATATACATTGTACTTTGAATATAAGGACGGCGCTCGGTCACGCCTAGTAGTCCAAACCGATTGTTATCTAATATAAAAAAAAGCAAAGTTAGGTGCATACCTACCTTACATATATATTTATTCATATACCGTACTTAAAATATAAAATAAAGGAGCTCGTCGCTAACGAAATTCTACATAGCATAATGAACTTTATGTCAATCGTATAACATATAAACTTAAATTTAAATTAAAACGAGCCAAAAAAGGTCAGCGCGTGTTCCGGGGAATCCTCGCGTATTATCGAGATCTACTGTCGATGCTACCTGTGGAATCCGCGGGAAGTGGCGCGAGCGGGGAGTCGGTCGGGTTGGTCACAGCAATGGAATACGCGAGAATACTCGAGCATTCCAACGAATTCGCGCAACTTCTCGCGTCATTCATGAGTCGGAATTGACGCTTCCATTCCATTCCGCGGCGGTATAAAGTGAATAGAGAAGTTCACCATCTTTCGGCACCACAGCCGTCATATCAACTGACAAGGTGATATTGAGTATGTCTGCTCTTCCCATCGACGAGAAAAGCACTCTTACCCACAGTTAACCCTTTGACGACCACGGGGACACATTTGTCCCAAGCCAAAAATATAAGATAACTGAATAACTAAGACACATACGGATGTTATGTTAGTTTAGATGTTATATTACTATAGTTAGGTCGTGAAAGGGTTAAGTGTAGAAAATCTTAGTTTCAAGTCCGTCTTTACTCTGACTCTTTCTCTGTTGAGGCTGTACTTCTTTGGAATTCCTTACCGCTCTGCATTCGGCAAGCTCAAACATTAACATGTCTTAAGAATAATGTGTTATTATTATGTATCTCTCTTGGACTCACGGGCTTAAATCCGGTCATTTGATAGGCGTGCGCGGGAATATGGATCCAACGCGTAGAGGCCTCTTTGGGAAGTTTGATGTAATGTTGTACGCCCGCCGCGGCCGTGACCCGCTCTAGGATATGTCAATATACCTATTTATTATTATGTATCTCTTTTTAATTATCGGGTCAAGCCCGGTCATTTGATAGACGTGCGCGGGAATATGGATCCAAGACGTAGAGGCCCCTTTGAGAAGTTTGATGTAATGTTGTACGCCCGCCGTGACCCGCTTCAGGATATGCCAATGGAACGACATACCCATGAGCAGGTCTCGGCAGGCGTTGAGACTATTGCAAAGTGTGATGGAAAATAAATGGGCTATGGAGATGAGATCTGGGTGAACTTATTACCGGGCTATTACAGAAGAGGGACGGACGCCTGCCATAACTGCTTTTATTGCTAGTTATTTGCGGCAGGCGGTGGCTTGCCACTCACTATATGGGCCCCCGAAATGCCAGGAAAACGGCCGGGGGCAACACCGGTGTGAGTGACTCAGGGATGTCGAGAGGTGTGCTGCGCTTTCTCCGAAGTTACTCGCGGCGTGATGCCCTTTAACACTTCCACCCCTGGAGCATATAGCTCTAGCGGCTCCTCTCTGGACGGCCAATGAAGGCAAGCCAGAGCTGAGAGTCCTGCGGGCCTTCTTGTGTTTACACTCCGACCGATGAAGACACGCCGGAGACGAAGGCCCTGACCGACTCTCTGAAGACTCGGGTCCGTGGTGTCGCTACTCACACAACAGCTCGCCACACAAGCTGCCCTGCAGACTTATTATTATTATGTATCTCTTTTTAATCACGGGTCAAGCCCGGTCATTTGATAGGCATGCGCGGGGATATGGATCCAACGCGTAGAGGCCCCTTTGAGAAGTTTGATGTAATGTTGTACGCCCGCCGTGACCCGCTCCAGGATATGTCAATGGAACGACATACCCATGAGCAGGTCTCGGCAGGCGTTGAGACTATTGCGAAGTGTGATGGAAAATAAATGGGCTATGGAGATAAGATCTGGATGAACTTATACCGGGCTATTACAGAAGAGGGACGGACGCCTGCCATAACTGCTTTTATTGCTAGTTATTTGGGGCAGGCGGTGGCTTGCCACTCACTAGATGGGCCCCCGAAATGCCAGGAAAACGGCCGGGGGCAACACCGGTGTGAGTGACTCAGGGATGTCGAGAGGTGTGCTGCGCTTTCTCCGAAGTTACTCGCGGCGTGATGCCTTTTAACACTTCCACCCCTGGAGCATATAGCTCTAGCGGCTCCTCTCTGGACGGCCAATGAAGGCAAGCCAGAGCTGAGAGTCCTGCGGGCCTTCTTGTGTTTACACTCCGACCGATGAAGACACGCCGGAGACGAAGGCCCTGACCGACTCTCTGAAGACTCGGGTCCGTGGTGTCGCTACTCACACAACAGCTCGCCACACAAGCTGCCCTGCAGACTTATTATTATTATGTATCTCTTTTTAATCACGGGTCAAGCCCGGTCATTTGATAGGCGTGCGCGGGGATATGGATCCAACGCGTAGAGGCCCCTTTGAGAAGTTTGATGTAATGTTGTACGCCCGCCGTGACCCGCTCCAGGATATGTCAATGGAACGACATACCCATGAGCAGGTCTCGGCAGGCGTTGAGACTATTGCGAAGTGTAATGGAAAATAAATGGGCTATGGAGATGAGATCTGGGTGAACTTAATACCGGGCTATTTATTACATTATTATTCCATTTATTTAATATTTATCTCTTTTTTTTACATTTTTAAATATAAATATAAAAAAAAATACATTTAAAAATATAAAAAAACAGGGGCACCCGCCGGTAGTGGAGCGAAGACTCAAACTACCGGTGGTCAGGGCTCCAGAGTGAGGAACCTTCTCACGATGCGGGCCGTGTCCAGGAGAACCGCCTTCTGTATCTGGTTCTTGACCCAACTGCCTAGCGAGAGCCTCTCGAGGTGATGGTCGAGGCTCTTAGCTATAAGTCCGTTTACTGATACGACTATATGAACAATAATCGTTGAGTCCACATGCCACATGTTGGTAACCTCGTGGGCCAAGTCCAAGTACTTAGAAAGTTTCTCTTTCTCGGCCTTAACGAGGTTCTCATCATGGGGAATGGTGACGTCAACGAGAATTGCACGGTTCGTCACTCGGTCTAATACCACGATATCAGGTCTATTTGCGAATTATTATTATTATTAATGTGAAATCTCATTTCTGTATTTCGTAAAACTGGTTTTATATACATATAATCGCAGCGGCGGGTAGAAGTCCTATACATATGTGGATAATAATTACTTTATTATCCAATCTAAAGTTAGAACAAACTTGTGTGAAACAATTTATAATTTCCCTACAAATTGTTTTGAAATGCGCTCCGAAGTCATTAGTTAAATTTGTATTTTTTTATACCACTAAAGTGAAAAACAAGCATACGGCTCGCCTGATGGAAAGCAGTTACGGTAGCCTATGAACGCCTGTAAGACCATGAGCATCACACGCGCGTTGCCGGCCCAGTAAAAACCTCTTCACGCCCTTTTTGAAGAACTCCATGCTGTAGTTGAGAAAACCTCGATACGCAGTTCATTCCACAGCTTGACAGTACGCGATATTGTATTTTAGAAAATTAATATTTGTACATCGAAAAGTAAATAACTTTTTAATGTTTTTCCTCGTTTTCAAATTATCACTGCTACTAAGGAATTTCCTATTTATCTGTTTTGACTTTGAAACTGCTCAAGCTTATATATCTATACAACGTAGAACAGTATTACTAAGACATCAATTGATGCTATAATAAAACAAGATTAAAATTAACTTTATTATAACAATTACAATAAATTACAAACTAAACTAACTAAAAATAAACTTAATTAAATTACAAAACTAAAATTATTTATAAATACCTTAAAATTAAATTTATAATAAAATTAATACATTACAAACTAACATTATAATAAAATACACAGGAAAAATAAAAAAAATATCATTACCATATTAATTGTCCCGACAATTTTCGGGGATTGTGGCCAAAAGGCTGGCCGCATTTCCAAGCTGTATAGCGATGGAAATATTTTGGCCTAGATATTGGCCAGCCCTTTGGTCACCCGAAGTCAAGACCAGCTTCTTGGCAACCTCCTTGAATAAATAGATTAAAACAAATTGTCCGATATAGTCCTTTCCTTATAAAAATATCGTCGTTATACTGGGAAAACCAACTAACTCGTATTTTTTACTAACATGACTAATCATTACAATACTATTATAAACCAGGTGGGCTATCGCCGAAGCTGAATACGATTACCGTCGGTTTTTTTTTGATTCCAAAAATTGGTCTTAGGTCAAAGTTATAGGCTAACATCTTCAGCTTAGTCTGTAGAGCTCTAGGGTTTCTACCAGCTGAGCTAAACATAATTAGCAACAATCTAAGCAGTAGTTTTATTTTCGCTATCAATAATTCCAATGGTAATCGGCTTCAGCTTCGGCGGTAGGGCCCCTGGACTGTAATTCCTTTAAAAAAAAGAACTGGATCTTCTATCCAAATAATAAAACCGTTATGATTAACAAAATGTAATTAATGTTTTAAATATTTAACTAAACAGGTACACTATGCTGAGAATAAGAATATTGCTAAGAGAAACGTCCACCACGCTCGAAGTGAAGAGAGAGACTCGGCCAGGGCCAGTTATGTTCGAAGAACGTCGATTTTATATAAAGCTGCGCTATCTATCAAACCGTATGGGTACTAATTCGACGGCCATCTTGCCCCTCTGACCTACCTAACCTCTTACTATGTCCCCGTCGTGGAGTTACATTTCCTTGCTGGATATCCGACTAGATAGAAGTACTTTGACAGAATTTTGATAATTTTCAACATAATAAATATCTAAATTCAATCCAAGTACTTCTATTATTCAACTGAAGTTATGATAGTGTAAATACAAGAGAATCTATCAAGTGAAGTATTGGTTAAAACTGATTTTGGAGTTTCGAGTCGGGCATGTCTAGTCTAGCTAGCGAATTTGTGATAGGTAGTTGACCTTACATCGTGCGTTCTTACCTATAACAAATTGGCAGGCGAGACTAAAGGCGCTCGATTCTAAAAACTCTAAAATCAGTTTTAACTGATACTTCACTTGATAGGTACCTATATATAAATACGACATGGTATTATACCTAGGTACGTATAGGTATAGCTTTAGTAACCAAATGTTTGCCTTGGAGCAGCACTTTCCATACATGCAAGAAATTTTCAGAGTTGCCACTCTTTTCCACTATACTTACTTTACTCTTTGGACTCGGCCCACCCCAGTGCCGGCTCGCCGGAAGTCACGTGACTCGCTGTAGTCGCGAAAACCCTCTAACGTTTAGTCAAGTAATAACAGATATAGACAACGAAAAAAGCAGCAAAATTTAAAAACACTAAAATAAAATAATATTACATGGAACTTTCAATTGCGTTTTTTGTAAACGTGTTGGGTGACTTAGCTGCTTTTGCCACTCTATCGGCGATAAGTTCAAGAAACATATTAAAAAGAATCTTAGGCATTGTCCTAATAGAACGCGAATGCGCGATTATCGCGCGACCATCGTGTGTTCGCGCGATGGTAAAAAATGCGTGTCCTAATAGAACGAATCATCATTGTGCACACTGACGGCGTAGGTAAGTGCCCCGCCGATGCAATTATCGCGCGAATTTCAATTAGGACACCTATTCGAATTCAATATGTTTGATCGCGCGTTCGTACGAACTAAGGTCGCGCGAATAGATTACAAACATTTGATCGCGCATTCGTACGAGTAAAATTCGCGCGAAGCTATGATGATCGCGCATTCGCGTTCTATTAGGACAATGCCTTCGTAATAGGGCTTACTATAGAATTGGTGAATAGGTAATGGTTCTCTGGTAAAGTTTCAAAAAGACAGGCACGCAAGTTCATTTTGAAAACAAGTTTACTGGGAGAATTTCTAATATGTTCAAGAATCAATTAATAAAACAGGAATATCAGTTTTGTTATCTGTAAAAGGACTATCGAAGAAATATTTTTGGAAAAATGGAAAAATTCACCTGCCTCCCGAGGTAGGATTTGAACCCACGACCTCGATGAGCGGTCGAGTGCTATTCCAACTGAGCTACCAGAAAGGTTTGTGTTGCTGATGAATTTTTGCATCTTATATTTATACTGTGTGAGTCACAGTGTGACGTCATCAACCTATTATACTATACAGTAGAAATATAAGATGCAAAAATTCGTCAGCAACACAAACCTTCCTGGTAGCTCAGTTGGAAGACCACTCGACCGGTCATCGAGAGGTCGTGGGTTCAAATCCCTACCTCGGAGGGCAGGTGAGTTTTTCCATTTTTCAAAAAAATATTTATCTGGCAAGTTGGGCAAGACAACTATTTAAATAATAATAATGACCATCGAAGAAGTTAGATCTACACAAATATTACGAAGATTTACGTTAACTCATAAATTATAAATGCTATAGTAATAAATCAGACAAATACTTGAGAAACTAAGAACTTTTGTACAAAAATGAAGCACCGCGATACGACTATGTAAGACCTGAATTTATCGGTGAAACTAAAATCTTAGTACGACGACGCGACGGCACGAAATATAAATCACGACTACTAGGATTTGAATTCAATTTATTCTTTCTATGTATGTGTTAAATAATAGTAGTTTATGAAACTGTTGCATAATAAGGGTTATTAAAATACGAGTGTGAGTTTATAACATGAGCCGAAGGCGAATGTTATAACAGACCACACGAGTATTTTAATACCTAATTATGTGCAGTTTCATACACTACTTTATCTAATCTCATGAAATATATGATAATAATATTTTAAATACAACCATGAAGTTAATTTAACAGCTATAATTCTTACTTATAAATCCATTTGCAGATAGAGCATGCATAGTGCGCATGCGCGACGCGCCTCGCGGCGCCGCGTTCACAGATTATGTAGAAAATTTTTGCATAGTTGCAATGTATTTGCATTGCAACCTGTTTAAAATACCTGTATCCAGGGCTGAAGTTGTATCGAAATGGTAAAAAAGTTATTTTACGATACAGTTGTCCCTAAAAGAGCTGTATCGAAAAATAACTTTTTAAATTTATTTTGATAGCTTGTGCGTAAAGACTGTCATTATGATACTGTGTTTAGTTTTTTAATGTGTAAATTTCAGTATGAGATTAGATAAATGGTATTAATAAACGGGCTTCTAAAACTGGGCGAATATTAACTAGGCGATTCATGTTTATGAAAAACTTTGACGTGTAAGTGTTCATCAACATAAAGATGTTCAAAGGAACCAAAGCCAACCTGCACGTGATGCACCTTGCTGACTGACAAACGAGGCTCTGGCGAAAAGAGAGGTAGGGCATAGCATGTTTTTTCAGCCAACCAACTGGGGAAGTACCTCCGCCTCACAGAATGCCGCAGCCAAATAACAATTCCCTTGAGGGTTGTTGTGTTCCTGCGAGTGAGTGAGGTCATCAGAAAGAAAGAAAGAAAGGAGTATAGGCAAGCACCGGATCGGTGACACCTTGGTGTCGCTGATCTCAATGGGCAGTGGTTATTGCTTTCCATCAGGTGCCCCACGTGCTCGTTTGCCTCACTCTCATATATATAAAAAAATAGAAATGAAATTATTCAGCTATTGGGCGCTTTTTTAACCGGGACGGAGGCCCACTACACATTCCCACCACAGTGTCTCCAGTGTAGCCAGGATTAACAGCGGCGACCACCAGAAAAGTACTTTAAAAAGTACTTTCATAACTAGCTGAATTGATGAAATTTGGAGAAGGAGGAGGATGAAGAGGAAGAAAGAGGAGGAGGTCGCCAGAAGTTTTTAACTTGTAAAGGATTCCCGTATTCATTATATTTTTTTTTATACTAAGTACGTCGGGTGGCAGACAAGCATACGGCCCGCCTGGTGTGAAACGGTTACCGTAGCCATCGCGCGCCGCCACCCCCGCTGCCATCGCAGCATCTCCTTCCTTTCTGGTGACCTCACTCATTCGCAGGAACACAACAGTCCTCAAGGGAACCGCTATTTGGCTGCGGTATTCTGTGAGGTGGAGGTACATTCCCCAGTCGGGTAGCTTACAATTACGCTCCCTACCTCTCTTTTCGCCGGAGCTTCGTTTGTCAGTCAGCAACCCTGCACCGCGTGCAGGTGAAGTTGGCTTTGGTTCAAAGATGTTGATGAACCACTTACACCCCAATATTTATAAAATTGAAAAACACTGATCTAGAGTTACTCGTAACAACAAATATAAAAAAAAAAAACAATAACTTATTCATCATCAGGTCATTTCAGTCTCCACTAGCACGACCCTCTCTCGTCCATCCCAAACAGAAGGAGGATTTGGCCTACACTCCCTAAGCTGGCCAGACGGATTGGGGAGGCCTGATCGATATTTTATAATGTCCCTTAGTCGCCTTGTACGGGAAGAGTATTCTACTCTGCCGGAAACAACACGGTCAATATAACTTATTACGAAAATTAAATTTGTGTCAGTCGTAAACTTAATATTCGTCAAGCAAACTTTATTATTTAATTGTATAAAAGACTTTCAGTTCCTAAAAGTTTTCTTCTGAATTTTCGGTATAGGTAACTCGCTGTAATTAGCTTACAGACACTTCGATGACACTTTTTCATAAGAACCTCTGAAGGGACCGAGTTGTTTTCGCTGAAGAGAAGTTAAGGTTCACTTTTATTTTGTTTATGCAAAGTATTTTTAAGAAGGTTGTGAACAAATTTCCTTATTCTTTATGAGTTTATTCTTATGGTATTATGATTCTGACACGCTGTAAATACGCCTAAAATATCTTCATGTTTTCATGTGTTTCACATATTTAACTGGACTTATTTACACTTGGCCGGTTTTGTTTTCATTGAGCCGTTGCATGAAAAAACTTTGCTTTGATCGGCATTTTTAAACACAAGACGAATTTTCACTGAGTGGAAACCGACCTAGTTCGATTTCTAGTCCCATTAAACTCCTATATTGTGAATTTCATTGTTGTGGCATAGATAGATGTATGTATATATACATTTCTCGTTTAATAGTAAACGTCATTATTTTGTTATACTAATTTGTTGTTATTCAAATTAGTACACAATACACCTGTTTTTTAACATCTGACACAAAAATGACGGGGTGTTATAAGTTTGACGTTCTCTCTCTCTCTCTTGTATGTGTGTGGTGTGTCTGAGTGTGTCTGTCTGTCTGTGGCACCGTAGCTCCCGAACGGATGCACTTTGATTTATATTATTTGAAAAGTGAAATTAGTTTTATTTTAATTGTTTATACTATACGTCGGGTGGGAGACAAGCATACGGCACGCTTAATGTGAAGCCGTTGCAGTAGCCATGTCAACTCATATCTTTCTGGTGACCTCACTTACTCGCAGGAACACAACAACCCTCAAAGGAATTGTTATTTAAAAATAATTATAAATGTACAATTTTATCCCGTTATCAAATATTTATCAGACTTAATTTTATCCATTATGTGGCGCTACACACATTGTACGTTTTGCTCGTGGTTGTAAACCGACGGGGAGTAATAGGATTGGGATAAAGACCTATTTTAAAAAAATTAAACTAGTTAAAATTAAGCCGAAATTATATTATTTCTTATAATACGTTATATTACGCACCGAATTAAATTAGACGTGTTATTACTATTTATTAACTTTCGCATGTTTTCAGTGTTATTTCAAAATTTATTTGTTTGGAAAACTTTATTGTAGAAATGATAAAAAACAAAATTAAAAATTTTGAAAAGACCCACGACAGTTAAAACGTAGTTGAAAAAGGATAAAACAATTTTGAAACCCCCGACTTAAAGAATTCATGCTATGAACTTAATAAAAAAAACCCATGAAAATCCGTTGGGGCTGCCATTAAATGAACTAGTTTGGCAGTTTTATAGTAACTTGTATACTTATTTATATTTATGTTGATAGCAGCCCCCGACGGATTTTCTTGGGCTTTTTTTTAAGTTCATAGCATAAAATCTTTAAGTCGGGGGTTTCAAAATTCTTTTATCCTTTTTCAACTACGTTTTAACCGTCGTGGGTCTTTTCAACATTTTTAATTTTGTTCTTATTTAAAACTTTTTAGAGAGCAAGCATAGGTATTACAATTGAAAACCGCATCAGGATCAGACTAGTAGTTTTGGTTTTGCACAAACAAATATTTACTGCAGCGCCCTCTGGTGAGATCTCACTGTAACACCTATCTAAGAACATGCTCCAATCAAACCTGAACCCATCACTGTAATCCGCATTAAAATCGGACTAGTAGTTTTGGAGATAAATGGCAACATTGGTTGCACAAACAAATGTTTACTGCAGCGCCCCCTGGTGAGTTGTCACCGTAACACCTATCTAAGAACATGCACCAATCAAATCCGAACCCATCACCGAAAACCGCATTTAAATCGGATTCGTACATTTGGAGATAAATGGCAACATTGATTTGCACAAACATCCTAGCACCCCAAACGCATATACCGTCTCCGTTCCGTCGCGGGTAAAAATATAGGACATGATATAAAAACATAGAAATGATATAAAAACACTAATTTTCGAATACGCCGGCGTGGCGGATTTATCTCTTTGGCAGACCACAGACGAGCTCGGTGGTCGAATGGTTAGCAATGGCCACTTTGACTCCGAGGTCGCGGGTTCGATTCCCGCACAAGACAAACATTTGTGTGCATGAACATATCTAGTTGGTTGTCTGTAAAATCGGTTTAAGGACGATAATATTACGCGATAACGTCAAAAGAAAACATCGGCCGCTGATAGATGCGTCACAAGCCGAACGCGTAGGCTGAACGTGCCTCTCTATCGCTTGTTCCGTGCATTCGCTTGCACTCTCGGCTCAAACGGAACGTGACAATGAGTCATGCTTTTTCGTCCGTGCAGCTAGCATTCATCGATTTATAAGACGATATCTCGTCAAAAGATTACAATCTACGAACAAATTCGCTAGCAAAATTTAGTTCTGTTTATTCTTTATTTCTGTTTACTATTTTTTTTAGCGTAACATTTTCTTTTCTTTATATATAAAATATATAGGTTTTTAGATTAGTTTTGGTTTAATTTAGTTATCTATGATTAGATTGTATTTTCTTCGTTAATAATTATTATGTACTTATATATAGGTAAACATAAAGTTAGTTTAAATTTAAAAATGTTCACGATTCCCGACATGGTGTAAAACGCTGTATCCTCCGACCCAATATACTTTAACGCTAATAGTCGTATAAGATTTTGTTAGAAGATAAGCCCGCGAATAGGACCCAGGGTTGTCAGATGGTCGGGAATCGTTTGGATTCTCCCGACATTTCATGAGATGTTCAGATTCCAAATAACAAAATCTCCCGACAAATAGACGTATCTTATCATCATATTCTACCGCAATAATAATTTGAAAATGGCACACGCAGTGCTAGGAACTCGGGCGGCTCGTAGCGGGCGTAAAGTTTAGACTCATAAATTTTTATTTTTCCAGACCAAAACCCCAAAATCCCGACATTTTGAAATGTTATTCCGATATTTAGATTTTTCGATCTGGCAACCCTAATAGGACCCCAGCGTCTGCGATAATGACAACAATACTTATTTATCGTGGAGTTAGGGAAATGGGATTAGACTTTGGATGTGTTGTGTTATCACGGATTATGGGACGTGTGATGAATATTGATAGGTAATTAAAGAACCGTGATATATGTAGCGAACGTGTACAGTAGGCCAACAAGACTCCATTCACACAGACCACATTCGAGAGGAGATCTGATTTTGTTCGCGAACTGTACGCGAAAAAATAAACATTAAGCCAATTATTTAAAATTATATTTTAATTGACGAGCCCGGTGGTAGAATGGCTAGAAATGTCCACTTTGACTCCGGGGTCGCGGGTTCGATCCCCGCACAAGGCAAATATTTGTGTGCATGAACATGTCTGTTTGTCTTGGTCTGGATGTTTTCTATCTATGTATTATATATATGTATGTATTTACAAAAAAAAAAATGTATTTAAGTATAATATCAGTTATCTAGTATTTGTACCCATAGCACAAGCTTAGCGCTTAATTTGGGACTAGATGGCGCTGTGTAAATTGTCATTGTCATGAAATATTTATTATTATTATCCAATTCAACGTTTGATGGGCGATATTAGAGGATAGAAGTGGATAAACAGTTCATCCAGTTCCTGCCCCATTTTCTACAATACTTCTAAGTAAATAAGTGGTTCATCAACATCTTTGAACCAAAGCCTGCCTTTTTACCTGCACGCGGTGCACCCTGCTGACTGACAAACGAAACTCTGGCGAAAAGAGAGAACCACCTCACAGAATACCGCAGCCAAATAACAATCCTCTTCAGGGTTGTTGTGTTCCTGCGAGTGAGTGAGGTCACCAGAAAGAAAGGAGATGCTGCAATGGCAGCGGGGCTGGCGGAACGCGAGCGATACTTTATGTTGCGAGCGTTAATATGGCAACGGTAACCGCTTCACATCAGGCGGGCTGCTTGTCTACTACCCGACGTAGTATAAAAAAAACTCCAATCATAAATACTGCCAGTCGAGGTTTTCTCAGGAGACAGACCATGGGGTTCTTCAAAAACGGCGTGAAGAGGTTTATACAGGGTCGGCAACGCGCGTGTGATGCCCCAGGTGTTACAGGCGTTCATAGGCTACGGGAACTGATTTCCGTCAGGCGGGCCGTATGCTTGTTTGCCACTTTCGTGGTATAAAAATAAAATATATATATCAAAAGTCAATCTCCTAGACGGCTAAGATTTTCGCTTAGAGGCGTAAACACAATAAGGCAAACATTACGGAAATTGAGCACGGAACTTTGAACCCGGGCGAGATTTGGAGAGCCTGGACAATTTCTGAATAAATCAGACCCCCAATAAGGAAATTACAAGTCAAGAACGGAAGGTCAGGTTCACAATTTGTTCAACAAAAAGATTTATAGCAATTGGGTAATTGTAGTCCTCTCACACTTGCCTAATGCGATTGGGTAAATAAATAAATATTCCTGAACAAATTACACACTGCCATCTAGTTTCAAACTAAGCAAAGCTTGTAATATGGGTACTAGATAACTGATATTATACTTAAATACATTTTTTTGTATATACATACATATAATACACCCAGACGAAGATAAACAGACATATTCATGTCTGCAAATATTTGTTAGGTGCGGGGATCGAACCCGCTACCTGGGAGTCAAAGTGGCCATTGCTAAACAATCGACCACCGAGCTCGTCAAATAAACCTAGAGGTTTTACTTCCGATGATGATGGATGATAACCTGTAGACAATTTATCATCCAATACTTTTTAGACAATTAAAAAAGGCACTGACTTTGTTTATTACCTACGTTGTGTGGAAAACAAATACACGGGCCACCTGATGTGAAAGAACGGTCGTTTTTAATGGCAGTTTCCTATATGTAGCCACCAAATGCTGGAACAACATACCTCCGCTATTGCGACTTTCGCCAATAATGTATACCTAGTTATATTTAAGTTAAATTAAGCATTCTCTTGTATAGCGAGTAAGGGATGGCAGATGGGGAGGATGATATTAGAGAGGAGGCCGCGCGTAGGATGACGGGCGTTGGATGACCTTAAGAAAGCGGCTGGATGCAGAAGTCGGGGGATCGTATTTGGTGGATGATGATACAGGTTGATGATGAGGATGATTCTCTTATATTTGTTTGAAGATACACATAAATGCAATTTACAATTTTTTCAGGGTGGGGGTCACCACACATTCCCACTGTCTTCTGTGTAGCCAGCATTAACAGTGGCAACCACCAAAAAAGCAATGAACAATGAGATCCACTGCAATCTTGGGGGTAAAAAAACGGCTGCCTGTAACTCACAACGAATTTAAACTGAATAATTAGTAGAAGTAGAAAGCTTTTGCACTCCATGCACAAATTCGTTGCCCTAAGGTTGCCTTGAAAAGATTGCTCTCAGCAATAAGGCCGCCTTGTTGCATATATACAAGTCAACTGTCTGTAATTATTTTGTTGCTTCACTGTACTTTCAATTTGTATTATGCAAATAAAGCATATTCTATCTATCTATCTTTTGGTATTTGACTTTCTTTCTTTGCAATGTGAAAGACAGCAATATGGCAAAAAATAGGAATCACATCCCATGTGTCATAGACACGGCTGTGTGTTGTACGTGAATACGTTATATGAAGTAAAATTATCTCAAAATGGCAGCGCTTGCCCCTTCCCCGCACGCGATTTTCCATAGTCCTTACTTAACGTAATAAATTATTTGTGATTGAATTTTGGATGGAGATGATAGATTTATATCTGGATCACCGTATCCCCGATTTTGTTATCATTCGTTTTTATTTTATTTTAAAGACGACGACAGACGAGCTCGGTGGTCGGTTAGCAATGGCCACTTTGACTCCGAGGTCGCGGGTTCGATCCCCGCACAAGGCAAACATTTGTGTGCATGAACATGTCTGTTTGTCTCGGTCTGGGCGTTTATATGTATTTTAAGTATGTATTTACAAAAAAAAAATGTATTTAAAGTACATTATCAGTTGTCTAGTACCCATAACACAAGCTTTGCGCTTAATTTGGGACTAGATGGCGCTGTGTAAATTGTCCAGAAAAAAAAGACGTATTAACGTCAATAAGAATTTAAAAGCCTAAAGAGACAATCAGGTGAAACTCAACTGCCATGAACCACAGATGTTAAATCTACCAAAACTACTTACTCTATAATATAATGACAAGCTCGGTGGCGTAGCGGTCAATGACGCGGCTTCGACACCAACGCTCGTGGGTTCGATTCCCACACAGGACAAACATTTGTGTGCATGAACATGTCTGTTTGTCTTGGTCTAGGTGTTTTCTATGTATCATAAGTATGTATTTACAAAAATAAATGTATGTTTATCATTTGTCTAGTTCCCATAACACAAGCTTCGCTTACTTTGGGGCTAGATGGCGCTGTGTAATTTGTCTGACAATATTTTTAAAAATAATGTCTATTATTCTTATACTAAGCTCACAGTTACCAAAATAAATTTCAGCAGGAATATCACCCCAAGGCAAAGGTTACTTTACATCGTTAACTTCTCCGGGTTATAATCTCACTCGCTTCGTTCCAGTTGTATAATATTTAAGTCATAGAACGGGCCAGTTCCTTTAGAAATTCCGACGGTGGGACTAAACGGAGCGAGACTGCACTTAATATTTTCAATTTAAATCCTTTTTTAACGAGAAAACTGTTTGCTAGTGGCTTCCATATTAAGGTCACATTAGAGTTAATGATAATGCTTTTGGTATTGATAAATCTATGGTCTAATCACAGTATAAGTAATAGTACTACCCTAGTCTAATCGAACACGCAAGTTAAGTAACATCGATCATAGCATGTCCATGGATGGGTTTATATTATCTCGAGCTCGTCCGTGCTTCGGAGGGCACGTTAAGCCGTCGGTCCCGGCTGTAGTCATTAGGTGACAGTTGTCAAGCCAAGTCAGCTGTTAAGTCAGCCCCGTCCCGGAGCCCGGTAGTCGAATGGCTAGGAATGGCTACTTCGAGTCCGAGGTCGCGGGTTCGATCCCCGCACAAGACAAATATTTGTGTGGGGAGACTCGTATCCCAGCAGTGGGATGAGTAAGGGTTAACGTCGAAATCTATAACTTAGAATATCTTTATTACGTAACGCAAATTTATAAACAAACATAATATGTACACTGGAGATAAGAGAAAAATACTCTTGGGGTAAGATAATTAAACCTATAGATGCGTTCTACCTGTCTCCATCGTGGCAAGAACTGAGGACTGGCTTCGGGTGCTGTGGCGAGTTTTATATATCGATGTTGCGGGCACACCCTGGACACTCCATACTAAAATCGTGCGTTTGCCTGTAATAAGTCGAATGACATCTCTACACGTGCCTATCTGTGCGTAATGAGCCCTAGGGCTAATCAAAAACAATTATTGAATAGTTGTAGATAAAACTATGATGGTTTTCACCATTCTTTGCGTACGGAATGTATACATGAGCAAGCGTTTTATAGCCACTTTTTACTGCCGTAATGTTCGTCTATGGTCGGTCTATATATAAAGTGTCATTGCACAAAACAGTTCAAATATTTATTCTTCTGTTTTATTTGTTTTTCTTAGAACATATTAAGCGATTTTTGTTAGCTAGCAACTCTGCCTCAAGCATATGTTTGTTTAAAGATCAAAGCCTCATTTATATGCAACATTTATTTTATTTAAATAACATTTCAGATGTCTGAAGACACGAATGACAAAGCTTGTTCAAATATTCTGTAAAGCCGAACAGAACTTGAACCGTCATGGAACTACACGTGTGGGCGTGGGATATTGTTCCACTGATGGGAACATTTCTTCGCGTACTAAAAAGTTCTGCAACTCCTACCTCTGTCGCGCCATTAAAATGTCTATGTATGTATATTATTTATGTATTTTTGTATATATTATTATATTTGTATAAGACGACCTCCTTCTATCTTCCATTTAACATAGTTACTATGCTTTAGAACAGTGTTTTTCAATCTTTTTTGATTTCGCCCTTTACAGGTTGAAAATTTCTGGCGACCCCCTTGTGCCATAGACAGACATTTTTTTTTTATAGATACTACGTCGGGTGGCAGACAAGCATACGGCCCACCTGATGTGAAGCAGTTACCGTAGCCATATTAACGCTCGCAATATGAAATATCCCTCGAGCACCGCCACGCCTGCTGCCCACGCACCAACTCCTTCCATTGTTCAACAAATAAAGAATGGGTAAGACTACGTAAATGATTTTTTTAATAAGCCACGAGAGCATAGATTAACAATTGGTCGCCGCTCCGCTTCGACTAGATGCCGCACTATCTAAAAACAACAGCTCCGTGAATGCGGCAACTTAATATTGTAGTGTGCGTAAAACGATGCCAGTGTGCGTGAAGAATTGTATTGAAACTGATGTGCAGAGATGCTAGTGTGCGTGAAGAATTGTATTGCAACAGGCTCAGGTACGCCGAGTTCGGCGTAGTATTTGTGGCCGCACAAGTGCGCCGCGGCATCTAGTCGAAGCGGAGCGGAGACCGATTGATAATCTAAGCAGGAGAGTTTGTTTGGAAAATAAGCACGATGTAAGTTGACAACGTTGCGGTGAGATCAAGCGGCCCGCGCCACCCGTTATGTTCTTTTGGCGAGTGGTCACCGATGTGTACGGACATGATTATTTTGTTTTTACCGCGCGTTTGCAAAATGAATAAGTTTCTCAGAAGATCAACACAGAAAAAATATAGACATTACGATGACAGTTACTTAAAATACGGGTTTACAGTCATAAATAATAAACCTCAATGTGTAAGTAATTTGTAGCGATGTTTTATCACGAGAGAATAAAAGCTTTTGCGGCATCTCACAACCAAGCATCAAAAAGAAGCTAACAAATTGTTGGATTTCTTTGAAAGAAAGTTGGAATCTCTTAGTCAGCAGCAAAATACTATGATTCAGGTGAAAAAGTATTGTCCTAGTGAGTTTGCGCTTAAGCGAACGAGCCCATCCCTCTTAATAAAATTGTGTTTTTATTGTTGTGTCTACACCTTGCCTTTTTCTTTTTTGCTGGCGACCCCCCGAGTCAGGCTTCGCGACCACCCTGGGGGTCGCGATCCACAGATTGAAAAATACTGCTTTAGAAAACTATTTCTAGCAGACCTTTTTGCACAGCTGCAGCATATACATGCATTTCCAAGGTTTGGATTTTTAATGTATCATCTAGGTAGGTATATTGTGTTAATGCAGGAGTCGAAGTGTACTTTACAGTTAATAGTATAAAAATCTATTAAAAATATTTTTTGTCAATGTGTAAATGTTGTTGTAAGCGAACTGTATGTTTTATTATTATTATTACTTGCCTAGTGATAATGTAACTGTATAAATTGAAATGTGTATGGTGTATTGTGTATTGTAGTGTGTAAATAAAATTATATCTATCTTTCTAGTATTAGTTGTAAAGAAAAGACTGATTAATAATGTATCACTTTTTTTTAACAACATTCATGTACAACAGTCAACAAAAGAATGTTCAAAAGACCGCTTTCGCTCCAAGTCTGTCTGAGTTACGCGGTAAAAATCAAGTATTATGATTGGTAGTTATTTACTAATCACAAATGACTGAATGCTAGCCTGCTATTGGTTAGCCAATCACAGACCAGTGCAGTCAATAGCTTAAAAAATTAGTTTCCAGTGCAAATAATTTAAATTAAACATTAGAAAATGATACCAAAACTAACAAACCCTAACAATCGATCATCCTGACATCGTGTGCGTCCCTGCACACGGTACCAGGTGGAATCCTGACATTTGTATTTAGTATATTGTATTTAGTATATTTGACGAGCTCGGTGGCGTAGCGGTCAATGATGCGGCTTCGACACCAACGCTCGTGGGTTCGATTGCCACATAGGACAAACATTTGTGTGCATGAACATGTCTGTTTGTCATAGTCTGGGTGTTTTCTATGTATCATAAGTATGTATTTACAAAAAAAAAATGTATTTACGTATGTTTATCAGTTGTCTAGTACCCATAACACAAGCTTTGCTTACTTTGGGGCTAGATGGCGCTGTGTAATTTGTCTGACAATATTTATTTATTTATTATTTATATAATAATTAGCGATGTAACGACTCGACTTTTTAAACCGATTCAAACCGATTTGAGCATAAACCGAGTTGCGTCGATTAGCGCGTCTACTAAACCGATTTGGCCGAGTCGAAAGCGATGTAACGACTCGACTTTTTAAACCGATTCAAACCGAGTTGCGTCGATTAGCGCGTCTACTAAACCGATTTGGCCGAGTCGAAAGCGATGTAACGACTCGACTTTTTAAACCGATTCAAACCGATTTGAGCATAAACCGAATTGCGTCGATTAGCGCGTCTACTAAACCGATTTGGCCGAGTTGAAAGCGATGTAACGACTCGACTTTTTAAACCGATTCAAACTGATTTGAGCATAAACCGAGTTGCGTCGATTAGCGCGTCTTGCGTCTACTAAACCGATTTGGCGCATGCGCGCGCCTGTCGGTACGAGTTTATACCGTCCCGCTAGCTGACCAATCAGAAAAGCCGGTGCCCGACTGGAGTAGCGGTTACGGTTATTTCGCGTCGTCACTCGTCCGTCCGTAAGTCCGACTGAATCGAAGTGAAGTAGCCGCTTCACATCAGCCGGGCCGTATAATTGTCTGCCATCAGACGTATTATAAAAAAAATATAAGACAAGCATGGTAATAAATAATTAATCTATATACGTAATTGTTTTTCTGGACCGCGTGTGTAGGTAGGTTAGGTAGGAGGTAGGTACGTAACTAAACTAAACTACCAATCATTGGTTCAATTCAACCCCATTTGGGGGTTAAAGTGGTTCATCAACATCTTTGAACCAAAGCCAACTTCACCTGCACGCGGTGCACCCTGCTGACTGACAAACGAAGCTCTGGCGAAAAGAGAGGTAGGGAGCGTAATTGTAAGCTGCCCGACTGGTGTATGTACCTCCACCTCACAGAATACCGCATCCAAATAACAATTCCCTTGAGGGTTGATGTGTTCCTGCGAGTGAGTGAGGTCACCAGAAAGGAAGGAGATGCTGCGTTGGCAGCGGCGGTGGCGGCGCTAAAATATGACTTTTTCAGAAGTGACCGCTTTGAATGAATGGATGGATGGACGGACGGACGGCAAACAAGCAAACGAGCAAACGGCCAAACGGTCAAACGGCCAAACGGGTAAACGGCCAAACAGGCAAACGGCCAACCGGCCAAACGGTCAAACGGCCAAACGGGCAAACGAGCAAACAGCCAAACGGCCAAACGGCCAAATGAGCAAACAGCCAAACGGGCAAACGACCAAACGGCTAACGAGCAAACGGCCAAACGGCCAAACGAGCAAACAGCCAAACGGGCAAACGGCCAAACGAGCAAACGGCCAAACGGGCAAACAGCCAAACGACCAAACGAGCAAACGGCCAAACAAGCAAATGGTCAAACGGCCAAACGAGCAAACGACCAAACGGGCAAACAGCCAAACGAGCAAACGGCCAAACGGGCAAACGGTCAAACGGTCAAACGGGCAAACGAGCATGAATGCGCGCAGAGCGACGCGAGCGAGATGCGTAAGTAAGTTCGACTCAGCCAAATCGGTTTAGTAGAGTAGACGCGCTGACGCGCTAATCGACGCAACTCGGTTTATGTTGAAATCGGTTTAAAAAGTCGAGTCGTTACATCGCTTTCGACTCGGCCAAATCAGTTTAGTAAAGGCGCTAATCGACGCAACTCGGTTTATGCTCAGAATCTAATAAAAAGGCGAGTAACGACTCGACTTTTTAATCGGTTTAAAAAGTCGAGTAACGACTCGACTTTTTAATCGGTTTAAAAAGTTGAGTAACGTCTCGACTTTTTAATCGGTTCAAAAAGTCGAGTATCGACTCGACTTTTTAAACCGATCATCGCTATCAAACCGATTCAAATCGCGATTTCGTCGATTCGGTTTGGAATCGACTTGCATGAATTGTCTAACCGATTCAAATCGGTTTGACAAAATTCCAGATCGTAACATCTCTAATAATAATACTATTTATTAATGATTAGATCTACAAAGCAAAATTGGTGAGAGATTAGTGCGTTTGCCCTCTGGGTCTCGTGCGTTCTGGTCGCTCGCTAATATTATATATATATAAGGGAAATAGGGATAAATTTTTATATATATAGATAAAACATAGTCGGGTGGTTCGAACTCTTATAACTCGAGAACGGCTGTACCGATTCAGCCATTGGGCAGCTGAATAAATATTTTCATTGAATTTCCATTCACATTCAGCCCCCTTACCACCATCTCTTATTGCGATTCAATAATTGAATAGATTGCTTATTCATACCAATGAATAAGCGACTCTATTCCATTTGAAATAGAGTAGCTTATTCATTGATATGAATAAGCATTCTATTCAGTTACTGAATCGCAATAGAGATGGTGGTAAGATGGCAGATTCGTCATTCTCTTTGTCATATGTCAAAAAAAAATGGACCCTATTATGCAGAAAAGTCCCAACCGACAAACTAAACCAAATTGAGAGATATACATAGCGGGAAACTTCGAATCGAGTTTTCAGATTCTAGTAGTTTGACGACATAATGTTTCCCAAAACTTACACTGCGTGATATTTTTATTCCTATTTTTTTTTTAATACTACGTCGGGTGGCAGACAAGCATATGGCCCGCCTGATGTGAAGCGGTTACCGTAGCTATATTAACGCTCGCAACATAAAATATCGCTCGCGCGCCGCCACCCCCGCTGCCATCGCAGCATCTCCTTTCTTTCTGGTGACCTCACTCACTCGCAGGAACACAACAAGCCCTCAAGGGAACCGTTATTAGGCTGCGGTATTCTGTGAGGTGGAGGTACATTCCCCAGTCGGATAGCTTACAATTACGCTCCCTACCTCTCTTTTCGCCAGAGCTTCGTTTGTCAGTCAGCAGGGTGCACCGCGTGCAGGTGAAGTTGGCTTTGGTTCAAAGATGTTGATGAACCACTTACACCCCAATTAAACAAAAAATTATTAAACTTTAAATAGCTTTCACTTAAAAGGAACAAAATGACGGTTGGATCTATTCTGCATAATAGGGTTCAAAGTATTAGTTATTCAGTTCAATACTTTTTTTACATGCGTGTTCTTGAATTTGACCTTGTGAATTCCACCGCGGGCGGTTCTTTGAATTGTAAATGCTCCCCTATCGTGGAATGTGATACTAAGACGAAGCCTACCCGCTCCCAAAGGTTCCATACATACCTTTACATCTAATACACTCCTTTGTAACGGAATCATACAGCGGCGATCATGGTATGTTACATAAATGGCTTAGTTTTCATTTGACGTGACAACGTCTTATAATTCGATGGAGCCGGCTGCACGCACGAAAAAACATGACGTATGCGGCGTTACCTCGCTCTGAGGCGTTCCATTAAAATTTTCTTTTGAAAAATGCAAACATTCCATCAGTTTTTTCTTATGACGTTGTCACGTTCAACTATCGTCAGTAAACCGACTTTACAGACAACCGATTTTTTTTTAAGCTATTGCATAGCTTCTATCGCGGGCCTTGAGCGCGGGGACCGAATCCAGAAATTCCGTAACGAAAAAACCTCACGCTCCCCACTCCGACGGGCAAGGAGGTGTGGCTTGAAGGTCGTGCATCGTCTAACGTCCTCCTACTCCTACACTAAATCCTTTACTGTGCAAGCAGCTCGTTTATGGAATTCGCTACCGCCTAACGTGATGATGTTGCAAAGTATCGCATCGTTCAAGCTGCACCTGAGGAAGCATTTGGGCGGTGCATGTGATTAGTGATGCTTCAGTATATACTTCATTATTATTACATTTTTCTTTTTTTTGTTATTATTGTTACCATGTGATTGTGTTGTACCTTAATTCGCCATGTTACATGTTTTTCCTTTGTATATTAAATGGTTGGCTGGAAGAAATCCCATGTGGGATAAGTCCGCCATTGTACATGTAGCTATCCTATTTTTCTAACATATTTGTAATCCTTGTGTACAATAAAGATTTTACAACAACAACAACGTCGTTTCAGTTCGGCAGTCTTCGACACGGCGTTGTGTGCGTGCGATTAGACGTATTGTACGACCACAGTATAAGTAATAGTACTAACGTACAGTATGGACACTCTCTGCCGCTCTCACTAGTCGACCTCACCTCCCCTATGGAACCGATTTGGAACCGTTCGTAAGGAATGCCACAACGTACGAATTGACGTCGCTTGTATTTTATTCTCCATTCAGTTTAAAATAATATGCGAGTATGTAAAAGATGAGAGTTATTTGTGCAGTGGATGGATGTCTCAACACATGGAAAGTAAAAAAAAACAATTTGGATGGATGGATGGATGGAGGGACGGACGGTGATGGATGGATGGTTGGATGGATTGATGGATGGATGGATGGATGGATGGGTGGATGGATGGGTGGATGGATGGGTGGATGGGTGGATGCATGGATGGGTGGATGGATGGATGGGTGGATGGATGGATGGAAGGGTGGATGGATGGATGGATGGATGGATGGATGGGTGGATGGATGAGTGGATGGGTGGATGGATGATTGGATTGATGGATGGGTGGGTGGATGGATGGATGGATGGATGGATGGATGGGTGGATGGATGGATGGATGGATGGATGGATGGATGAATGGATGGATGGATGGATGGATGATTGGATTGATGGATGGGTGGGTGGATGGATGGATGGATGGATGGATGGATGGGTGGATGGATGGATGGATGGATGGATGGATGGATGAATGGATGGATGGGTGGATGGATGGGTGGATGGGTGGATGAATGGATGGATGGGTGGATGGATGGATGGATGGATAGATGAATGGATATGGATGGATGGATGGATGAACGAGCAAACGAGCATTAGTTGATAAAAAATGCTATGCAATAGCTTTACCGCGGCAGTCCCCGAGTGTCACACGATTTTTTTCTTCACTATGCCCACCTGATGTGAAGCGGTTACCGTAACCATATTAACGCTCGCAACATTAAATATCGCTCGCGCGCTGCCATCCCCGCTGCCAACGCAGCAACTCCATCCTCTCTGGTGACCTCACTCACTCGCAGGAACACAACAACCCTCAAGGAAATTGTTATTTGACTGCGGTATTCTGTGAGGTGGTGGTACTTCGTCAGTCGGGCTGCTTAAAAAATACGCTATGTCCTACCTCTCTTTTCGTCAGAGCCTCGTCTGTCAGTCAGCAGGGTGTACCCCGTGCAGGTAAGATTGACTTTGGTTCAAAGATGTTGATGAACCACTTACACCCCCTTACATGTCCGACTAATAATTGAATAATGTCAGCCCTAGAGAACGTCACTCAAACATAGGCACGTGTACAGACGTCATTTGGTTACTACATGCAAAAGCGCCATTTTTGTATGGAGTGGCCGGGGTTTGGTACGACTCTACGAAACTCGTTTTATTTATTTAATAATAGAAAAATTTGTTTTCTTATCGGTCACCACGCTCAAAAAGTGTAACTTGAATTAATATCAAAGAAAAAGCAATACTGCATGAATAAAATAAATAAATAAAATTATAATTGCATAAGTTGATACAAAATGCTATGCAATAGCTTTACCGCGGCAGTCCCCGAGTGCCACACGTCTTTTTTTTTTTATTTGAGAGGGTCTCGAGCAAAGTAATCACCACCGCCCAGGGTGATCATCAATACCAAGGGGTCGCCGATTCGTTGGCAGCCTATACTCCTTGCTTTCTTTATTTCTAGTGACTTCTCTCACTCGCTGGAACACAACAACCCTCAAGGAAATTGTTATTTGGCTGCGGTATTCTGTGAGGTGGAGGTACTTTCCCAGTCGGGCAGCTTAAAAATACGCTATGCCCTACCTCTCTTTTCGCTAGAGCCTCGTTTGTCATTCAGCAGGATGCACCACGTGCAGGTGAGGTTGCCTTTGGTTCAAAGATGATGATGAACCACTTACATCCCAAATGTATGTAAAGTTACATATATGGTTTGATTTATATTTAATTATACAAGGTGAAGTGTGTCGGCGTCGTTGTGCGTGTCAGTCTAATCGATCATGCAGGTTAAGCACCGTCGACCGTAGCCTATCTACGGATGGGTCATTACAACATTAAAGTATGGTGAACGATCGCCATAGATAGTTAAAATTGTTAAAATTTTATCATTAATATCACAAAACCACACGAACGAAGCAGCAGACAATAACTAGTACGTTACGTAATATCAACGTACCCTGGGGTACCTGTCAAACCTCTAATAAGTTTTGATAGAAAAAACTTTTCTATCAATTTTGATGAACATGGTAAGTAAATATAGACTTTATTGTTGAGGTCATAGGGGCGACATATTTCTGGTGGTGTGTTTGTTCGTGACACACGGTTGTGAATATCGGAACACAGAGTGGTACGGCGGGTTATTATGGTACCTGAGGTTGAACGGTGGCGGTGGAATATTCATCCCGCTGCTGGCATTCGGGTCTGTCGGGAAGTGCGAATTGGAAGAGGTCAGGATTTTCAAGAAGGCCGTTCACTTGGCTTAACAACTGTCATATAATTATAGCAGCCGGAACCGACTCGCATGATCTGTATCCGTAACGTTTAAAGATACTACCGCAGCATATAAACTCTTGCTTCTCTTTAAAATCTCTTTTGTGTAACGTTTGTAAATCAGCAGGCTTTGCTTTCTTTGTGAAAACTGCGATTCAAATATAATGAAAATAAATGCGAATACATGATAAATGCGAATTTTTCCGGCCGCCGGTAAATGGAAAAAATATTAAAAGAGGCACTAAATTTAAACTAGGGCTCTTCCTTATTGACGACCTTAAAGTTAATGCAATTATCGATAGAGAGCGGAGGGCTCTCGCTATCAGAGGTAACATGCTTGCTCGGAGGTTTTCTCCGTGCACTGATCTCGTAAAGTCGTTTTAAAAGTGTATTGTCAGAGCTTTTACGCCAAGAGTTTGTGCATTGGCCATACCATTCATGTCCAATATAATAATATCAGAATGCTGTTGGGACTGTCTCGCTTCTGTAGTACGTCAGGAACATTTGCGTATTATCATATCACACTGATGGATTTCTTGCCATCATTCGGAATAAAACGACATGCCTGATAAATAGAACGCTTGACAGTCGCAACAGCAAACTCAGAATTATTGCTGATGAATGGATTTCTTCACTACTTGGAACTGACTTCTTGGAAATGTTTAGTGAGGAGAGTAATATAAAATATAATGCACTTGACAAAAAAATCAAATCAATCACCACATTGTATAGACAAATAAACCGAGCAACGTATATTTTTCTTCTGCTTGATAACGTTCGAAACCGTGTGTATCAGAAGTTCAGAACCCTCGCAGTTCCTTTGAAAGAAAAACCGATACGAGTTGTACAAAGTTCCTGCTCTGCCGTAATATTTTTTTTTTTTGCTGGCAACACCTTTTTGTTACGTCACACACGCTTCATCGGAGTGACGTCATTATCTGATCTCGTGTTTGATACGGATTGATTACTTTGGAAGAATTGATATGACGCCACCAACTTGGTACGTCAGTAAAAAGTCATTTTATCAATTCTATGTGGTATCAGACATAAAAGCTTCTGAACTAACGTCCTAAAAATATAAAATACAAAGTTAAATTTTTACTGTTCATTGAAAATACAAACTTACGGAGTTTATCGTGTCGTCCATTTCGTTTTGGCGGGAAGCCGACGCCGCCATTTTACTTTTTATTTTTAAAATCCCGGAGAGCGCGCCGTAATTGACAGAAGCGGCCGGGTTGAATCGCAACCAAACTTTTTTGCTCATATTTTGTGTAATTTAAGCGGGATTTAATTTAAAGTGGCAACCGGAAAGAGGTTTTATTTATAAGATTAAAAGATAGTGGCTTGTTAGTGGTTTTATCGTATGATTGACTGAGATTGTACTCGTATTTTTCATTACTTATTGTATTTGAGCTAATTGGACCTCCACGGATCGATGTGGAGGGTATTGGTACATCTTCAGAGCTTGGGGAAATTACCAGGGTTGCCAAGTCTTTTTTGAATAAATACCGAACAGAGCAAAAAAAAAAACAAGTTTTAATAATCACTACATAGTATAAAACAAAGTCGCTTTCTCTGTCCCTATGTCCCCATGTATGCTTAAATCTTTGAAACTACGCAACGGATTATGATGCGGTTTTTTTTAATAGATAGAGTGATTCAACTGGAAAGTTTATATGTATTGCTGGAAGTGACAGCAAGAAAAAGTATAAAAGTCGGCGCGAACACGTGTCGGTCTCATTCCGTTGCGAGTCGTCGAAGAGTCAACATCAGGGCATATTTTCATTTCGAGTACTTTTGTAGAAATTCTTGCCAATTGTTTAATTTTGTTGTAATTTGGATTAAATCAGTGGCTTGGAAGCTGCCGTTAATGTCATTTTTTTAATATTTTCATAACGAAATGCTAAAATCAGAAGTTGGATAGAATTCATCGCCATTTAACCGCCCTATTTTTGACAGCTACAGGTTTTTCATAGAAGTCGAACAGTAACCGATCTCGTCATGAGGACGAGGGTCGGCGTCGCGATTCCAGACGCCGGGATCGCATTCCAGACAACGAACTGCTGCAGGAGATGGCAGCAATGCGATCCCGACTGCGAGAGTTGAAAGTGCGTGCAGGGAGCCGGCCTAGGCGGTCGGTAGGCCGTCCGGCGTCCTCGCCGCGCACGCCACCAGCCCGGCGCTCGCTGAGCGTGTCGAACGCGCCACCGCCATCCCGGCGCGAGTTCAGCGCGCAGTTGTTGTCGCTGCCACCGCGTGCAGTGAGCACATGGCCGTGAGTTGTCGTGCCGGCCAGCGGTCAGCACGTCGCTGTAACCGCGTGCAATGAGCGCTGTAACCGCGTGCAATGAGCTCGCGGCGCGAGTGATCGTGCCTGCCAGCAGCCCTCACGGCGCTGCCACCGCGTGCAGCGAGCTCACGGCGCGAGTTGCCGTCTCACCGCGCATCTGGCACATGGCGCGAGTTATCGTGCCGGACAGCGGTCAGCACGTCGCTGCCACCGCGTGCAGCGAGCTCGCGGCGCGAGTCGCCTTCTCATGCTTGCATCTGGCACACGGCGTGGGTCATCGTGCCGGCCGGCTGTCCGTACACGATGCCGAGCGTCGTCCCCGTCGAGATGACGGACACGGTTGCGGCCCGCCACCGGGGTCCCTGGCGCCTGTGCCGCCGGGCGGGGCGCCCGCGGAGCCTACTCGTGCTGCGGTGTCCGTCTCCGAGCGGGCCGTCGGCGATGCGAGCGTGCCCCTTGGGGTCGCGAATCGACTTGTGAATGCTATTCGGTCCATTAACACCTCGGTGAGATCCAACCAATACTTTTAATTAATTCTCTAAACAACGGGTAAATTTTGAGTGGCTTTTACGGATAGGTAACTGCTTGAAGGGTCTATAAATGAGTGGGTGACTGGTGATCATACGTGGAGCAATTTTAAAAAAAGGAATTCAAACCTCTGTCCGAAAACACCCGATATCGCGAATATTTTATTCGAAGTGATTAGTATCAATTCGGATAGTTATCCCACATATGCTAATTACCCCCGTCGATCGTTACTTCTACTGCGTATAGTACAGGGGCTCAGTGACGAATTGATTGCCCAATAACTTGGTAGAATTTCTAACTACATATGTAAAACCTTCAACATGTATGTTGCTAAAAATAAGCATACGCCTAGTAATCCTATTCGTAAACATCGTTTAAATGACGTTAAATATTTTTTGCAATAAGAATCCTAAAATGAAGTCAGCCGAAAGTTCAAGTACTAGTGGTTTATCTAAAGCTATGTTTGTACCATCGAGTCACCATTCATACCCGAGTTGTGTTCATTTTGTAACAAGCATGGGCATAAGATCGAACATTGTTTTGCCAAACAAAAATCCGAGACGCGCAATAAAAATGAAGTTAATTTTAACTACCCACTTTGCTTTTTAAGAACTTGACTATTCAGTTTGACCATTGGAATATTTTTGTGATTTGTTATTTACGTTTGGTGATGTTTATGGAGACAGTTACCTACATGTCTGTAATTTTTGATGAGTACGTTCCGATTTATTTAACGAAATTAGAAAAGCAGCACATTCTCGTTGGTGAAAACGTTATTTTGTGGTTTCACCGTTTTATTTCAAATCTGATATAGTGTGTTGGCATATCAAAAATCAATAGCAATGCCTAATAAGTACTAGTAGCTAATCCGGAAGTAATCGTTCTAGGAGCCGTGATGCTCGTCCTAGACATCGTGATTCATGTTCTAAACGTCATGATATATGTTCTAGTCGTAAACGCAGACGACGTAGCTGTTCTAGCAATGTATTAACTCAAAAAATGCAACAAATTCTAGATCAATTGACACCACTGAGGACAGCGTCGGTCGTCTCGACCGTGGCTACGTGGGCCGAGGGGCCTTGCGTCTCTGGTGACGTCGCCGCTGCAGCCGCCGTTGGCAGAGGCTGTGCCGATGGTCTGGGTGCTGCGAGTGAGTGAGAGCTGGTGCTGCGAGTCGGCGCTCTGCAGCTCCGCTTTTGACGGGGTACTCCGTGAGTGCTACTACGGATCGAGACCCCAGCACGACTGATCGTACAATGGATGCTATACGATCCAATCAATACTATGGTGAGATCTAACCAAGCTATTTTTAAATCACTGGCGTCGCATTGGCTATTAAGAATTTAGAAGCTTCTGTGGGTTAAGAAGCCAGATATAGCAAACGTTTTATATGAGGTCATGAGTACTAGCTCGCCGATCTTTACTAAAGTTACTTATAGTCAAAAGGTTAAGTGACCAGCTAATTTCGGCAATGCAAAAAAGGAGTATTACGGATCCACAAAGCCGTGCCTCTGCCATGAATGCAAAACTAAAGCCACATGAATAAGTGGCATTCTTTTCTATTTACGTTAAATCAAATACATCCAATAAAAAGTTTAGTAATAGTTCGCATCCTATAATAGTTATGTCGAAAAGTCACAAGTAGATCATGATATCATTCTGAAGCGAAGATTTAACGATGGTAACTGTGCTAAGGGTCCTAAAACTGATTCGCAATGGTGGCGATAATGGTCAAAAGGGTTTTGTCCATAATTCTTCTAAAATTGAGCCATATGGTTTTTGTAGAAAACCTCGTCATAAGGTCGTGACTTGCTTTGCGATATGGTAGATGAGGGTATAACGACTCTACGTAATGCACTTCAAACGCTGATGGGATTGCCCATCAATCTGAGGAACTACTTGTTTTTGTCACCTAAGTTATAATACTTAGGTCGCGCTATAAGTCATAGTCAGGTACAGCCGAGCGATAGTAAAATCAAAGCATTGTCGATTCTGCTGAGCAAAAATTGTTACAAACTCATGAGGTTACTCGCAAGCGAGTGGTTGCCTATCACTACGGTAGTCACTGACTGCAATGCGTTGAAACTTATTCAACGCAAGAGAGACTTACTGCCAAGGGTAGCCCGTTGGTGGGCGTACCTTCAAGATTTTGATTTTGTTTTGATTGGACTATAAGGATGGGCATTTCTGTGACATCTGCTATCTGGGTCGAAGCCCTGCTAATGTATGCGCTGTCCGAACAGTATCAGAACCTTAAAATTTGTTAACGAATAAGCCTACAATAGTACAAATTCGATTGTTTTGTTTGAATTGATTGCAGGCTTGAGCTGAACGGTCTTTGTGACTCGTTGATATATGCAGCGTCTGCAGCTGATGCTGGGCGTGCTGCTGCACGCCTCTGTGGCGCGTTGTGACGAGCGCTCCAGCAGATGCTGGGTGCGCTTGTGACTAGTGCTCCGGCAAATGTTGAGCGCGCTGCGTCATGTGGCCGACGCACTCACTGTGTGCTGTTGTCGATGCTTCAGCTGATACTGGCAGCGTTGCCGGGAGGTTCAGCCGATGCTGGGATCGCTGCCGAGCACTACAGACAGTGCTGGGAGCGAGATGGATAAGCTTCACGCCGTGCGTCTGTCCTACCGTGGTTAAAACAGACCTCACATTCTGAGCAGACCTCACGTTATGGTAATTGTGAGAGCAGACCTCTCATGCTAATCATGTGAGCAGACCTTACATGCTAGTAGTGTGAGCAGACCTCACATAGTCTCTCTAGTGGGCAGACCCCATTGCACATGTTGTTAGTACCTTACATGCTTGTAGTGTGAGCAGACCTCACATAGTCACTCTAGTGGGCAGACCCCATTGTTTATGTCGTTTGCGAGCAGACCTCGCTTAGTTGCGATTGCGGTAACACATAATAAGATGAACATTTGTTCCACAGCTTATGATAATGTTCCTCCAGAGTCAGACGAGGTGGAAGTCGGCGAACTGAAGCTGAACCTTGAGCTGCAAGGTGTACCAGTTCCTCAAGATGAAGCAGTCCCTAGCACATCTCGAGACGGTGAAGAACCAGAACCTGAAAGACATGGGGAGATCGAGGACGCTCTCCTGTCAGGAAAGGCCGTGCTGGAAGTGACAGCAAGAAAAAGTATAAAAGTCGGCGCGAACACGTGTCGGTCTCATTCCGTTGCGAGTCGTCGAAGAGTCAACATCAGGGCATATTTTCATTTCGAGTACTTTTGTAGAAATTCTTGCCAATTGTTTAATTTTGTTGTAATTTGGATTAAATCAGTGGCTTGGAAGCTGCCGTTAATGTCATTTTTTTAATATTTTCATAACGAAATGCTAAAAGTATAATATATGCATAACATAGTAGAAAAACACTGATAATTTAGAGGTTTCTAATGTGATGTCGTAAATAAACACATTTTTTTGCTCTTTCATTGCAAACGCTGGCTGAACCCAACGAGATAGATCAAAATAATGTAGTACAGTATTGTTCACCTTAAAATGGTCTACAAAAAAGTTCGCGATGGTATATGTCTATCTCTTAGTGGTAACACACAATAACCGTTATTTTATCCTTTGCTTTTTACAAGAAATAATGCCTTATTTACGAAGCGATTTTAAGCAATACAGAATTAATCCTTATCCAATTAAGTACCTTAAATACATTGCGCATTTAATATAGATCAATATGGCCCTTCACAGCATGTAATTTAAATGAATAGTTTAGAAGATATTACACATTTAAAATGCAGGGACATAACGGCTGTGGCGGTACCGGCCGCGGAGCCGGCGGCGTGTGCCTATAACTGGGGAAGGACTGGATAGGACAAAGCGCAAAGACCTTCTGTAGTACATTTAGTATCAGCATTGCACCCGTGCGAAGCCGGGGCGGGTCGCTAGTTTATTTATAAAATACAAAGTACATTATACTAGCTAACCTCATCATCATCATCATCATCAGCCTGTATCTACCCACTGCTGGATATAAGCCTTCCCCAATGCTTTCCACCAGATACGATCCTGCGCCTTCCGCATCCAGCCGCTCCCGGCCGCTCTCTTTAGGTCATCGGACCATCTAGAGGGAGGGCGCCCAACACTTCGTCGTCCTACTCGCGGCCTCCACTCTAATACCTTCCTCCCCCATCTGCCATCACTTACTCGGCAGATGTGACCCGCCCATTGCCACTTCAGCTTGCAAACTCTTAAGGCTATGTCGACAACTTTAGTTCTCCGTCGAATTTCTTCGTTCCGGATACGATCCCGCAGAGAAACTTAGAGCATAGCCCTCTCCATCGCTCGCTGTTACCTTTAACTTGTGGACCAGTCCGATGGTCAGTGTCCAAGTCTCTGCACCATATGTCATTGCAGGGAGGACGCACTGGTTGAAGACTTTAGTCTTCAAGCATTGGGGTATCTGTTCGGCGAAGATGTACCGAAGCTTTCCAATAGCTGCCCAGCCCAGTCGAATACGTCTATCGATCTCTTTGTTGAAATTACCCCGGCCAAGCTGTATGGAATGTCCGAGGTAGACATAGTCATTAACCACTTCAATAGCGGCATTCTCTACTATAACCGGGCTAGGGATGACATAGTCGTTGTACATGACTTTCGTCTTGTCGAAATTCATCCCCAGCCCCACACGTCGAGAAGCAGCATTGAGATCGACCAACATACGACTGAGATCCTCCAGCGATTCAGCCATTATAACCACGTCGTTGGCAAACCGAAGGTGTGAGATGTACTCGCCATTCACATTGACGCCCCGTTTTTTCCAGTCCAGCGTCTTGAATACGTCTTCCAGAGCAGCGGTGAATAGTTTTGGGGAAATGACATCTCCTTGACGTACTCCCCGCTGCAGCTGGATAGGCTTAGACTGCGGGTCCTGGACGCGGACAGTCATTGTCGCAGCGCTATATAGCCATCTCAGCACCTCGATATAGCGGTGGTCGACTTAGCATCGCTGTAAGGATTCCAGAACAGACCAAGTTTCGATGGAGTCGAAGGCTTTCTCGTAGTCCACAAAAGCCACGCAGAACGGCAAATTGTACTCTGTAGTTTTCTGCACAATCTGCCGCAATGTATATATGTGGTCCACGGTGCTGTAGCCTTTACGAAACCCAGCCTGTTCCGGTGGCTGGTAGTCATCAAGCCTTCGAGCGAGACGATTCGTGATAACCCGTGAAAACAGCTTATACACGTGAGTCAGGAGCGAGATCGGTCTATAATTCTTCAATAGGGTTTTGTCACCTTTTTTGAAGAACAAGACAACCAAACTCCTGGTCCACGCGACTGGTGCGGTCCCATTGTGAATGACGAAATCAAACAGACGTTGTAGTTCCTTTAGAACCGGAGTTCCTCCAGCTTTCAACAGTTCTGTTGTAATTCCGTCCTCACCGGGAGCCTTACCATTTTTCAGCTGTTCAAGGGCTATCCTAATCTCACCCATGCTGATGTCTGGAATATCCTCGGTTTCGTGTCGGGTTAGTGGGGCTCGGCGATCACTTACACGAGCAGCTGATGTAGGGACAGGTGCATGTGCAGCATAGAGTTTACCATAAAATGTCTCCACCTCTGCGAAGATCTCTGGCTTAGAAGACACGATTCGACCATCTTCTAGCTTGAGCTTCGACAGATAAGCTCTTTCAGAAGGCCGAGTAAAGACTTTCAGGCCTTTGTTGCGAGCTATCACGTCTTCAACTCGTTTAGCATTGAAGACGCGATCGTTTAGCTAACCTAACTTATGAAAAATATATTTTTTCTCACTAATACACGCTTCCAGCAATGTTTGATTTGATTTAACTAGCCCATACATTCCGCGACATTTCAGACTGAAATTACATCGTTTACATAATTCAGCCTTCACTATGTACACACTTAATTTATTGTTGAATCGTTTCGACTCAAGGCAACTTGGGTTGAGCCGGATTATCAGACTTCGCAGATCCTTACGGGTCACGGCATGTTTGGCAAACGCCTCCGCGATCTGGGGCTATGTGAGGTGGGCGCGTGTTTGTGCGGAGAGGGAGATGACGACAGAGACCACATTTTGTGGTCCTGTAGTAGGTACCATGACGCTAGGCAAGAGTTGTCGGACAGGATCCAGCGCGATGAAGACCAACCGGGGCCGGTGTACTACACTGACCTTGTATCGTCGGCGGCGAACTTCGCTGCTTTGCGCAGGTTCGCCCACACATGGCACGCGCGCAGAAGCGCCGAAGAGAGGGAGATGAAGAAGAGACGATGGACATCATCGGACGGCAGTGAAGACGTTGATGTGAATGTGGCCGCCCCAGAAGGTGGAGAGTGCCAATTACGGCAAAGGACGTACAATAAATAATTTGTAGGGAGTCAAGAATTGCCCGCGGCACGAAAGAGCCTTAGAGCAAAGTGTCGTGCGCATCTCCCGCGATTCGGCTCATATGACCGCGAGGTCGGTGGAGCCATGGGAGGTGGAGGGTCTGCCCCGACTGCCGTGGTCGTCTCTGCGACACGTGTTTCGCCTCTACGCGAGGCATCCTCAGGCGATCTGTAGATGTTGACGGTTAGAACAACAACCTACAAATGACAAGTCCATCGCATTGCCGGCCTTTATATAGTGTTAGAAGTGGAGGGGGTAGTGGGGGTAATGGAAAATATATTAAGGATAGGAGAATTACAAACGTCAAGTTGTTTATTCATTAATGGAATTTTTGAATTTTTGTGTTTAATTATTTCTAATTGTTCCCTAATATTAAGTTTTAGTCCTTTGTCTGTCATGTGTAGTATTTTGTATGAATTATTGGGAGATAACTTGTGTTCATCTATAAGATGTTCCGTGAAGTGTGACTTTTCTGGACGGTTGTTTTTATAAGCTGATATATGTTCGTTAAATCTAGTTTGAAAATTACGCCCGGTTTGACCTATGTAAAAGTGTTGACAGTCATCACAGAACAACTTATAGAGTCCGGATTTTTTATTGGGAGGGATTTTATCTTTACTATTGCAAAGTGATTTGAGGGAATTATTTGTTTTGAGGGCAACCTGAATATTATTTTTCCTAAACATATTGGCTATTTTGTCGGTGATTTTTCCTAGGTATGACAAACTCGCGGTGTATTTATTGGTTGAGATATTGGGAACCGCGTATAGTAATTTGTTGATGTTATTATTGGTCTTTTTTCGTATCAGCTTGTCGATGGTATTTTTGGTGTAACCGTTTGATATCGCGATCTGATATATTATATTCAGCTCTTTATTAAAACTATCCCTACTTAGGGGTACGCTCATCAAACGGTGAACCATAGACTTGTACGCCGCGAGTTTGTGCTGTCAAGGATGACTGGAAGACGCAGGGATCGTTGTATCAGTATGTGTAGGTTTACGATATATAGAAAATTGATGATTGAATCTATTTTTGGTTATAGTAAGGTCTAAAAAGTTGAGGGAATTATTTTGTTCTATTTCTATTGTGAATTTAATTTTGAGGTGAATTTTGTTTAATTTTGAAACAAAGTGATCTAGTTGACGAATGGTACCTGTCCAACAAATGAGAATGTCATCGACGTATCTGTAATAATAAAATATATGTGGTTTACCGATAATATTTTCGCGTTCGTAGTTGTCCATGAATACGTCAGCCAACAATGGACTAAGAGGGGACCCCATAGCTTTCTGAATATATATATTCTTTTTGAATATAATAATTGTTATTAAACTGAAAATAATTTTGAGTCATACATAGTCTTGTCAGTCGTAGTATGTCATCTGAAATGAAAAAGGACCATCCCGGGGAATCAGATTATCAAAGTAGTGTAGATCAAATTGCCTGTAAATTTGACTTCCGCAAAATAACACCTGAATCAATTAACTATTCTTTTTTTTTTTTTACGGGGATAGCTTAAAGTCTGGAGTGTGATTTAGGCTATTTTATTCCGGAAAAAATCTTATTCTCACGCGAAAGAAAAGTGTTAATAATGATAACACGGGCGAATCCGCGGGTAACAGCTAGTACATATAATATGTAGAATAAAACACTCAGACCAAGACAAACAGACGTTTATGCACGCACCTCCGTTTTCCGCATCCAACCGCTGCCAGCTACTTTTTTGAGGTCGTCGGTCCATCTAGAGAGGGGATGCCCTACGCTTCATCGCCCCATACGTGGCCTCTACTCTAGGACTTTCCTCGAAGGGAATTTTGTGCGGGAATCGAAGCCGCGATCTCGGAGCAAAAGTAGCCATTGCTAGCCATTCTGGTCGAATGGCTAGTAATGGCTCGTTAATGTTTCGTTAAGATAAATAGAATATGCTTTATTTCCATAATACAAATTTGAAGTACAGTGATATATGCAACAAGGCGGCCTTATTGCTGAGAGCAATCTTTTCAAGGCGACTTTAAGGTAACGAATTTGTGCATGGAGTGGGTAGGATTCGCAAATCAATAGAAATTAATGAAAATTAGAAACGTAGTTAAATTATAAAAATAATTGTTATATACATAACTAACGACGACGATGTCTAACCTATTACTGTACCTAATAAGTGTAGTATAATTTTATAACAATTAGTGATGCGTCACCTACATAATTTTATCATTGTTTCTCTTCTAAAGGTTGTCTGGAAGAGATTGCTTTTAGCGGTAAGACCGCCTTATTATTATTTTTTTCATTTCTTTTGTACTATTCAATTTGCAAGTTTCTTGTCATAATGTCACCTTGTCATGTTGTATCTTTGTCATATTGGTGCAATATAGTGTATTCTAATCTATTCTACTGATAAATAATTGAATAATAAATAAAAATACATATGAACTACTACATATTAAGTTAAGGCTAAGGTTGGCAAAAGCGTCATCCACACTAGGGCACACAGCACTTGTGTCAGGCACGCGGCACTTGTGTCGGGCACATGTATCATAAGTTAACCTGGTGAAGGCACAAGTTGTGAAACTTGTTCCGAGTCTTGTTTCGCAACTTGTATTAAATTATCCTTTGTTGCACTGCATTGCCAGTCTCAAATAAGATGTCGGAATAGGTCCTCACTTGTGCAGTGTATATTACAATGAACACTCGAAATAAGTGGAAGTCGAAATGCAGGAAAGTTTGCCTATATAATTTTTAAAACTGTAATAATGTTTGACAACTGTTGTTTGAAAATTGTTAAAACCCTTGAGCCGATATTGCTAAAAATATTTCTAAAATATACCATAAATATTTAGACACTGAAGGTCGGCATTTGGATCATGTATCGCAGTGTCTTAGAAGACTCCTTAGAGGATAGGGTCTCGACTCGAGACCCTATAGGGATTCTTCTAGCCTCTACAAGGGCATCGTGGAAGATTGCGAAACTGTAACAAAGAGCGTTCTACAAATCATTTTTTCCGACGTTGTCTTCCGGATTCTAGCCATCCTAAGTCCCAAAAGGAGAGAGCATAGATTTCCATGCTATTCTGTGCACATTTTGAGACTTTGACACTAACCATTGGACTGGTCCACAGGCTAAAGGTGCAGTGAGCAATGGAGAGGGCTATGCTCGGAGTTTCTCTGAGGGATCAAATCCGGAACGGAGAAATTCGACGGAGAACCAAAGTTGTCGACATAGCTCTCACAGTCAGCGAGTTGAAGTAGCAGTAAGCTGACCACATCTGCCATCGAGGAAAGTCCTAGAGTGGAGGCCACGTATGGGGCGATGAAGCGTAGGGCATCCCCTCTCTAGATGGACCGACGACCTCAAAAAAGTAGCTGGCAGCGGTTGGATGCGGAAAACGGAGGATCGCCTATGGAAGAAAGCATTGGGAAAGGCGTATATCCAGCAGTGCGTAGATACAGGGTGATAATGATGAAGATTCTCATTAGAAAATTAGAAGATTTTCATTAGAGCCGAAGTGGTCACGTACTGTGCGGTTCCAGAGAAGTTTTCTTCCACGTACTATCAAGCTGTGGAATGAATTGCCAGTTGAGGTTTTCGCAGGAGACTATAGCATGGATTTTTTCAAAACGGGCGTTATGAGGTTTTTACAGGGTCGGCAACGCGCATGTGATGCCTCTGGTATTACAGGCTTCCATAGGCTGCGGTAACTGCTTTCCATCACGCGGACCGTATGTTTGTTTGTCACCTTAGTGGTATAAAATATGCGATTCTGTACATTTTTTGTATCGAAACGAGATTTGGGCATATCGGTGCACCGATACCGACTGGTGTCCCTAATGTCGACATATTATGTAGCAACATTCCCTTATGAGACATATATGGTCCAACCCTTATGGCTCTAAAGGTGATGATGAACCGCTTTCACCCAATACATAATGTCAAAATGCTAAAGCGTATTTGTATTCCTTACTTTCACGTCAATACGTGTATTTCAAAGGATTTCCAAGTAGGTCACTGCAAGCCTTAGAAGTACGTGCCAAGTGCCTTCCTATATATGACTACCGACAAGTACACATTTTACGTTGAACATAAGGACTTCAAGTGGAGCGTAAATAAAGCACGGTTATATACGTAAGTTAAGCCTTTTACTGAGAAGAGTTGAAAATGTCCTTGGAAGGATTATTGTAGGTATCGTTTTGTGATGAACAAATAAATGTAAATAAAATAAATGTTTCTGGACAATTTACACAGCGCCATCTAGTCCCAAATTAAGCGCAAAGCTTGTGTTATGGGTACTGGACAACTGATAAATGTACTTAAATATTTATTTTTTGTAAATATATACTTATAATACATAGAAAACACCCAGACCAAGATAAACAGACATGTTCATGCACACAAATGTTTGTCTTGTGCGGGAATCGAACCCGCGAACTCGGAGTCAAAGTGGCCATTGCTAACCATTCGACCACCGAGCTCGTCAATTGAAAAGGGGCCAAATAACCAATTTATGGGAAATTTGGTTATTTGGCCCCTTTTCCATATATCATCATCATCATCAGGTCCATTTTAGTCTCCACTACAGGAGCACGACCCTCTCTCGTCCGTCCTAGACGGAAGGAGAATTTGGACTACACTCCCCACGCTGGCCAGACGGGTTGGGGAGGCGTGATAATCAGCTCACTGTTTGGTCGGGTCTCCCTTCAATCGATGGGGTTTTAGAGCGTACTCCACCACGCTGCTCAACCACTGGCATCCAGTGTTTTCAAGCCGCGGAAAGGCACTTGGCTTAATGACTGTCATCTAAAGACAACAACCGGTTTGACATGCTCTCCGGAGCACAGAGGAGCTCGAAATAAATAAATCTATCCGTAGACAGGCTACGGTCGACGTTGCTTAACTATCGTGATCGATTAGACTGACACGCGCAACAACGCCATCGAGCTCCCCTTTATTTAAATCCATACTAATAATTTTCACGTTAAAACCGGTGAACCGATTTTGATGAAATTTGGTATGGAGATAGATTAAGACCCGAGGAAGGACATGGGATAGTTTTTATCCTGGAAATCCCCCCTAATGGGGGTAAAAAATATTTTTTCTACTATAGAGGGCGCTGTATGATGGACTATCGGCCAACAGATGGCGCCACAAGTCGTGCTATAGCAAGACTTGTGGCGCCATCTTTTGGCCGATTGTTTTGTTGTCAAAGGGCGCCCAACAGATTGCGCCACAAGGAAAAAAATATAAAATTTATAATGAGTTGTCCTTCTTTTACGTCGAAAGCAACCTACGTACGGACATGATTTTTTAAACGGGGATAATTTCGGTCTGGAGAGTGACATAGGCTACTTTTTATCCCGGTAAAACATCTTCTTCCTATCATCTCAGAACTATGGGAGTTGGCAAATCTCGCAATACTTGTACTTCTGATCTTGACTTAGACTCATTAAATAATCATTTCTCATCATGCTCTTTTCTTGACAAAAAAGTCAAAACTGATACATTACGTCAACTTTCTTCGATATCACCTCCCGACTACTCACCGTTTGCTTTCAAACCATTCACTGATTGTGATGTTAAGAGAAGTATACTGTCCATCACATCTAATGCTGTCGGGGGTGACTGCATTAGCCGTAATATGATAATTCCTATAATTGATGTCCTTGTCCCTGTCCTGACAAATATCTTTAATTTTTCGATCTTGACTGGTTCTTTTCCTGAGTGCTGGAAAGAAGCACACATCATTCCATTACCTAAAAAGATTCATCCTTCTGCCTTCAGTGACTATCGCCCTATCTCCATACTCCCTTTCCTCTCAAAAGTTCTAGAAAGGCTAGTCCATTGGCAGTTAAGTTCCTTCCTCACCTCCAACAACCTTCATAATCCCTTTCAATCCGGTTTCCGTCCCTGTCATAGTACGACTACTGCTTTGATCAAGATTACTGACGACATTAGATGTGGTATGGAGAATCATCAGCTCACAGTATTAACTTTGCTTGATTTTAGTAATGCTTTTAATGCCGTTGATTTTGACATTCTTTTAGGAGTTCTCTCTTCTCTTAACATATCTCCAGCAGTGTTTGATTGGTTTCATAATTACCTGTACGGGCGTCGGCAACGTGTCAAAATAGATAGCTCCAATTCCGCTTGGTGTGACACAACTGCTGGCGTGCCGCAGGGTGGTGTGCTGTCTCCTTTGTTTACAGACCAATAATGACCTAGAACTGATTTCATCATGGAGTAAACGATTTGGACTGAAAGTAAATCCAACAAAGTCGCATACTATTATTATAGGCAGCCCGACGTTTATTTCCAGGCTTGATGTTTCTCAAATTCCTTCGGTTGTGTTTGACGGTATCTGCATTCCTTTCACTACGTCAGTCAAAAACCTGGGAGTTATTTTTGACTCCACTATGTCCTGGAAGGCTCACGTGGCCGAGGTAAGCAGGCGAATGTTTGCGGCTTCGTCGTCTCTTCGTCGTCTCAGAAATTTTCTATCCACTGCCACTAAAGTTGCTCTTGCACAATACCTACTCCTACCTATCCTCGACTATGCTGATGTGTCTTATCCGGATCTAAACGCAGATTTAATGAACAAACTAGAACGTCTTCAAAATTTGTGCATCAGATTTATTTATGGCTTACGTAAGTATGACCACGTATCTCACTATAGGCAAAAACTTATATGGCTTTCTATACGCCAGCGTAGAAATATGCACATTCTATCCTTCTTATATACTATACTTTTCAATCCTAAAGCTCCTTCGTATCTTAAAGACTCCTTCGTTTTCTCCTCTTCATCACATGGTCTCTCTCTACGTTCCACTGAAAACCTTACTCTTTTGGTACCTCCTCATTCTTCCAAATTTTTCAATCAATCTTTTAATGTTCAGGCAATCAGACTTTGGAATACCTTACCTGTAGCTATCAGAACGGCAAAGTCTATTGATATTTTCAAAAAACAAGTTAAAACTCATTTCCTTGCTTTGTAATTCCATTCCAACTTTAGTAAACCGACATTTTTATATGTATTCATATTTATTTATTTAGTTATTTATTAATTATATATTTTATAATATATATTGTATGTATTTTTATTTATTATTCAATTATTTATCATGATATATCTTCATATATACATAATAATGATTCTCATAATATTACGATACTTCTAGTTTTCATTATTTTTATTTTTTTTGATTTGCGAATCCTGCCCACTCCCCTTAGGATCAGTAGTACCATTGACTAGTACCATTGATGGTACAAGTGACACAACCATGCACAAATTCGTTACCCTAAGGTTGCCTTGAAAAGATTGCTCTCAGCAATAAGGCCGCCTTGTTGCATATATACAACTCTGTAATAATTTATTGATTCACTGTCCTTCTAATTTGTATTATGCAAATAAAGCATATTCTATCTATCTATCTTAATCCCATGGAAAAAAATAAACTTTGTAATAATTTGTTCTTTTTTTTACTTCGAAAGAAACCTAAGTACCGACATGATTTTTTTAATGGGGCTAGTTTACGGTCTGGAGAGTGACATAGGCTACTTTTTACCACGGTAAAACATTTTAATCCCATGGAAAAAAATAAACTTTGTAATAATTTGTCCTTTTTTTTTACTTCGAAAGGAACCTAAGTACCGACATGATTTTTTCGATCGATCCTTCGGCGTCAGATGGCGCGTGTCCGCGTGTGTATGTGGTGAACATTTTTTTGTCTTGAGTGTGGGCGTTCCATCCATACTAATAATATTATAAGTGTTAAAGTAAGTAAATTCGTTTGTTTGTTATTTTTTCACGTCTTTGCTATGCAGCCGATCATCGTTAAAATTTGTACATATTGGTACTACTTTTTATCCCACGAAGTAAAAAAATAATACAAGAAAAAAATATACATAAATCAATAGCAGCTCCCCTGGACCACGCGGGCGAAGCCGCGGGTTACAGCTAGTATTTATATATATATAGATAGACTTTTATGTTTTTACCTAATAAGGATGGAAAGATGTAACCACCACCTTTCAAATCGGTTAAAAAGCAGACATACTATTTCCGCAAGCCTATCTAAACATGCCAGTGTTCATGTTTCACGTGAATTTGCAGAGAATTCAGCATAAAACGAGCTCGTATTTACTCTCAAGACCCCTACAAGCATACGACCTTTACCGGAGAAAACAAGTGTTCTTGAATAAGGGCTGTCGACATGTTTGGAACCTTCGGTATATTACAAGTACTTCTTATACTTTTTAAAGCGCCTATTACATCATCCAACTCAACCCCGACTCGACTTGACGACGAAAGAATAGCAAATGGTTATTTTGACGTTTAGTGTGCATGAAAATGTTTGTTTGTCTTGCTAATTTTTTTATACTACGTCGGGTGGCAGACAAGCATACGGCCCACCTGATGTGAACCGGTTACCGTAGCCATATTAACGCTCGCAACATAAAATATCGCAATGCAGCATCTCCTTTCTTTCTGAGACCTCACTCACTCGCAGGAACACAACAACCCTTAAGGGTATTGTTATTTGGCTGCGGTATTCTGTGAGGTGGAGGTACATTCCCCTGTCGGGTAGCTTACAATTACGCTCCATACCTCTCTTTTTGCCAGAGCTTCGTTTGTCAGTTAGCAGGGAGTACCGCGTGCAGGTGAAGTTGGCTTAGGTTCAAAGATGTTGATGAACCACTTACACCCCAAACGTCTGGGTGTTTTTGTATTATGTCAAAAAGAAAATCATAAAAATCGATCCAGCCGTTCTTGAGATATAAATGGTGTAATTAATACTTCCCGTTCACATTACTGCAGCGCCATCTGCCGGGCTGATTTGTACAACTAAACCATCCAGGGCGACACCCAAATTATACGCATACAAAAAAAAACATTCAAATCTGTCTAGCCGCTTACGAGGCATTCAGTGACATACACACGTACAGTAGAATTATATATATAAATGAAACAAACAACAACCAACAAGGCCGGTGTCCATATAGATTACCGAATCTATATCGACACCGGCCCATGGTAGGTGTTTGTTTTGCTTAGTTTGGGACTAGACGGCGCTGTATAATTTGTCCAGGAATATTAACTTGGAAATTGATTTCAAATTGAATCGTGTAATAGCGTGTGACACGCTATTTACAAGTTGTTGGGGAAGCGAAAAAACATAATCATTCTTACAACATATGTTTTTTTTTAATAGTATTTGCAAATATATAAAGCGTATACATCATACGGAGGTAAGCTCAAATTACATCACCCGTGGCCGTTTAGAAGTCTCGCCTGCGCCTCGACTTCCAAATGCTCACTCGTGATGTGATTTGTACCTTACGCCCCTTGGAGTGTGTCGACAACTGCTGCTGGAATACGGGTTTCCATTCAATCGATCAATTAATCAATCAAGGGGTTCAGAGCGTACTCCACCACGCTGCTCAACTGCGGGTTGGCGGAGGCCAGTGTTTTCAAGCCGCCTAAAGGCCACTGACTTAGCTTTACGACTGTCATCTAATAACAACAGCCGGGACCGACGACTTAAAGTGTCCAAAACACGGAGAAACTAGAGATAAATATACCCATCAATGGATCCATGGATGGCCGTGTGGTTTCCGGCAGACTAGAATAGAATCACTCCGTCTCTTCCCGTGGATGTCGTACAAGGCGACTAAGGGAAATATATTATAAAACATCGATCAGGCCTCCCCAACCCTGATCTGGCCAGCGTGGGGAGTGTAGGGCAAATCCTCCTTCTGTCTGGGACGGACGAGAGAGGGTCGTGCTCCTGTAGTGGAGACTAAAATGACCTGATGATGAATGATGATGGATAGGCTGCGTTGCTTAACTTGCGTGTTTGATTAGACTGCCACCCGCAACGATGCCATCAATAAACAAACATATTAATTATTTATGGGCAAAAGGCCAATCTCAGAATAACCGACTTTATTCTTGTTAAAATCAGATTAGGTGCGACACTGACAATTCTCAGTCTATTTTATGTAAATTCTAGAAACATTTTCAATTAAAATATTACACTTGACTACACTCTAAATTACTCTGTATATTGCCTAGCAATTAATTAAGTCGAAATTCGCCTAGAGCGAAGATTATAAAATTTATTAAACAGCGATTCCATCTTCAGGTTATAATTTTTGATTCGTGGCTCGCGTCTCTTTGAGCTATTTTTTAGGTTTCCGTACCCAAAGGGTAAAAAGGAACCATATTACTAAGGCTCCGCTGTCCGTCCGTCCGTCCGTCTGTCACCAGGCTGTATCTCATGAACCATGATAGTTTGACAGTTGAATGTATTTCTGTTGCCGCTATAACAACAAATACTAAAAAACAGAATAAAATAAATATTTAAGGGGGATCCCATACAACAAACGTGATTTTTTTTGCTCGTTTTTGCTCGCAATTGATAACGGAAATAGGTAGACTCTTGAAATACTCACATGATATTTAGTTATATATTTACTTTAAAATAATAATAATAATAATAATGAAACAATTATTTAAGGGGGTTTCCATATAAAAAATGTTTTTATAACATCGCCTCCCAACCAACAACCCTCGCAACATGAAATATCGCTTGGGCGTCGCCACCTCCGCTGCCACCGCAGCAACTCCTTTGATTCTGGTGACCTCACGCACTTGCAGGAACACAACAACCCTCAAAGGAATTGTTATTTGGCTGCGGTATTCTGTGAGGTGGAGGTACTTCCTAGTCGGGTAACTTACAATTACGCTCCCTACCTCTCTTTTCGCCAGAGCTTCGTTTGTCAATCAACAGGGTGCACGCGTGCAGGTGAAGTTGGCTTTGGTTCCAAAATTTTGGTGAAGCACTTACACCCCAAAAAGGTTCCAGTAAATATGGTTCGTTGAAAAATCGTTCCATATCATGATAAATTGTATAACATATATCCATAATCTAACATAGGCCTTGTAGAAGCACTCATTACTGCCTTTGCTCGAGGCGTAGTGTATGTAGCGTGTAAATTTATAAATACAGGCGTTTCGCAAACTGCCTAAATTGCTTTTATGGTCTTGATTTTTTTCTAGAAGGTACTTTAATATTACAATTGCGTGGGCTGAGCAGAGCAATGCTGTAAAAGAAAATTATGTTCTTACAAGTATATTGCATGCATAAACAGGCTCTGGTGAAGGGGAAGTAGAATACAGCTATATCTATGGGGTGTGTTCAGAGGAGATGTTTGACGTGATACCCACAGCCTCCTTCTACAGTCACACCGCTCACCATCTACAGGGAATTCAGTCTCACACATTGGAACCTAAATGGTCGCCGGCTATGCGTTTCTAGAGAAGTTTTCTTCTGCGTACTGTTAAGTTATGGAATGAACTGCCTGTGGAAGTTTTCTCATTATACTACAGAATGGGGTTCTTCAAAAAGGGCGTGAAGAGGTTTTTACAGAGTCGGCAACGCGCGTGTGATGCTCTGGTGTTACAGGCGTTCACAGGCTACGGTAACTGCTTTCCATCAGGCGGGCCGTATGCTTGGTTGTCACTTTAGTGGTATTAAAATAAAATCTTCACCTCACAGAATACTGCAGCCAAATAACAATTTCATTGAGAGTTGTTGAGTTCTTGCCACTGATTGAGGTTATTGAGGTTATCAGTATGGAAAGAGTTGCTGCATCGGTAGCGGGGGTTAGCAGTTCGCAAATATGTAATTTTGCGGCGTAGTTACTGTGGCACATTTGCTGTGGCACATTTACTGTGCCCAGCTAAAATAAAAAATAAACTAGCAAGAAATGCATAATTATCAATAATAAATATTTGTCATTGCTAAATTATGTTTTTTTTAAACTAAGTCGGTGGCAGACAACCATCACTCGCGCGCCGCCATCCCTACTGCTAACACAGCAAATCTTTCCTTTCTGCTAACCTCACTCACTCGAAGGAACATAACAACCCTCAAGGGAATTGTTACTTGGCTGAGGTGATCTGTGAGGTGGATGTACTTCCCCAAATACGCGGCATCGTACCTCTCTTATACTTCTTGTCCTGTGAGAATAAATTGAATTCTGGGCCACTACCCACGGCCTATTTCTACAAATGGCCGTCGATAGGAAATTTCATCCTTACATATTGGAGCCTAAGTAGTCGCGGACTGTGTCGATCGAGATAAGTTTTATTTCGCTTACTGTCAAGCTGTGGGCTTTTACAGTGTTTCAGAAAATAACGTAGTCACGGAAAGAACACAAGCTGATGTTTTTGAACTGTGTTAATACTTTTTTATTTCTAATTTGTTATGCAGCTGGGATGTCCATTTCGAACCCTAACTACACAAGGGCTAAATTAACTGGGGTGAGGAAGTTATCCAATTGTAAACTTCATCGGGAGGTTGCCAAATTAAGGCAACTGAACTAACTCGGACTGAGTTGGTTTAAAATAGACATTTTGACACTTTAAATACATTTGAAGGCGTTATATAATTTGTAACTTAATTACTATTGAAAATTTAATACTATTAAAACAATAAATTGGGAATTATACATATAGGCAGGATTTTGGTTTTTACAACATACAAATCATAATGTTATTGAATGTAATTTTTGACTAACTACCTATCTACTATATCTCGCGATCTGTCAAACTGTGGAATGAACTGCCTCTCGAGGTTTTCTCAGGAGACTACAGCATGGGGTTCTTCAAATAAGGCGTGAAGAGGTTTTTACAGGCTCGGCAACGCGCATGTGATGCCTCTGGCATATGCTTATTTGTCACCTTAGTGTTATAAAAAAACCCGTTCCTTCATTTAAGTAATTAAGGTAATTACTTAAATGAAGGTATATCGTAGGAGAGCGTCTTAACAGCTTGAGTAAACGCTGGATCGGGGAAGCTGGTGCTACCAGCTTGCATGTATGTCATGCATGATCAGATGATTCAGCATGATTTAATTCGCTTAAGCTATTAAGCGAATTAAATCAGAAAAAATCAGTAGGGGAAGGAAAATTGGAATTTTACTTCCCAAACAGCATGTGCCAAAGGCTCTCTTCTCTTGGCGTATAATATCACGTTCGCAAAATGTCATCATGTCGGAAAATGTATTTTTCGCAAGTTGTCACTATAGCTAGAGATAATTTTCCCAAATGTCCAAAAAAAAGTATTTAAATATAATATATCAGTTATCTAGTACCTAGGAAGGAAGGAATAAAGAATTTTTGATTTGATTTGATTTGATTTGGTTAGTTTGGGATTAGATGGCCGTGTGTATATTTATTTAATAATAAAATATAGTATAGGTAATTTTAAAACGGACCATTTTTTTACTTTCCCAGCGACACTATCAGCCCATCAAAGATAATAAGGCGATGTTCGTATCTCTAGATTCGATCTTAATATTAAAATTGCTGGATGTTCCGCGAATACAAAGTAGGTTTGTCTTTACAGGTTTTATTTGATGTTACATACTCTGCTTTCTGTCTTCGGCGAGTATATCTCACTAAGCGACATCACTGGTAAACACAAGCTGTTTTAAGACATTCGTTAAAAGACGAGCTCAGTGATCGAATGGTTAGCAACGGCCACTTGGACTCCGAGATCGCGGGGTCGATTCCTGCACAAGACAAACATTTGTGTGCATGAACATGTCTGTTTATCTTGGTCTGGGTGTTTTCTATGTATTATGTATTTACAAAAAAAATTGTACATTTATCAGTTGTCTAGTACCCATAACACAAGCTTAGCACAACCCAAATTAAGCGCGAAGCTTGTGTTATGGAAAATTTACACAACGCCATCTAGATCTGAAATATTTCTTTTTTGTTCTTCAATTTTTGATCAATATAAGTCCTATTATACAGTGTGTCCCTTGTAGGGGATGAAAAGAGAAATACAAGACAAGAAAAAATACTAAAAAAATTAAAATATGTTTTCTATTTTTTTTTCATGAATTAACATTTTTATTTTTCACTAAGGACTATGTATATTGAAAAATTCAGTGTTATGAAAAATATTTTTATGACTAAAAGCAGTTTAGGTCGTGACAGTCACTTTATCGCTAGCTATTTGGTATCGTATTCTCATTGCTTACTAACTGACACGTTTACTAATTTACTTTGAAAGAAATCGATATTTCACATCATAAAAAAAAAATCATGAAAAAAATAGAAAACATTTTTATATATTTTGTCGATAATTTATGATGTATTTTCACCCCCTTTTAACAGGGTTACAATTTATTCCGGGACACACTGTATATTTTTCCTGTAAACTGGACTCGGTTTTATATTTATACTAGCTTAGCCGGCAAACGTTGTTTTGTCATAAAAAATAGATAACAACCTATTCTCAGACCTACTCGATATGCACACAGAATTTCATAAAAATCGGTCAAGCCGTTTCGGAGGAGTATGGTAACTAACATTATGACACGAGAATTTTATAATATAACAACCTGTATACGAGAACAATAAAAACTTTTTATCACAGCGATTAAAAATAAAAAGAGGCAGGAAACAAAAGCATGCATTAGAAAACCAAGGAGCCTTATCGCTAATGCATTTTTTCCAGGCAATGTTTTATTTAGTGCAAAGTCGAGACGATTACGATAGCCCTGGTCTAGTTTCTTAAGTTAGATTTATAAGGTTTGGGGTGTAATTGGCTCTCCACGATCTTTAGAGCCAAAGTCAACTTCACCTGCACGTGGCAACTTCAACTAGGGTGTAGTTGACCGACTAGCGAAAGAGGCTCCGTCAAAAGAGAGGTAGGGCAGCGTTATTACAAGCTGCCGGACTGGGGAAGTACCTCTACCTCACAGAATGCCGCAACCAAATAACATTTCCTTGAGGGTTTCGCAGGAACACTGCGAGTGAGTGAGGTCATTAGAAAGAAGGTGCTGCATTGTCATCGGGGGTGGCAGCACGCAAGCGATGTTTCATGTTGCGTGCGTTTATATAGCTACGGTAACCGTTTTAGATCAGGCGGATCGTATGCTTGTTTGCCACCCGAAGATGTATAAAAAAAAAAATAAGAGACTATCGCCAGCGTAGCTAGTTAACGAGGACAGGGTAAAGGAAGATTTAAAAAATCATCATCATCAGCCTGTATCTATCCACTGTCAATTTATGCCTTCCCCAATGCTTTCCACCAAATACGATCCTCCGCCTTAAAAAATCAACCAAATCGATATTCTTGAAGTACGACCCCAAGTCTGAACACTGGGGTCAGCCCTGCCCCCTTACCACCTATTGCGATTTATTAACTATTCTATTTGGAATAGAGTCGCTTATTCATTGGTATGAAATTGCATTATATTCAGTTAATGAATCGCAATAAGAGTTAGTGGTAAGGGGGCTGTGTCGAAAAAAAATCGAATGGAGACTCTTTGAAGCAAGATATTGGCCAAATTTTAATGTATTAATATCATTTAAAAACTACTTACAATCGAATAAGTACGTAGACATTGCTAGAGCAACATGGACAGGACATACACTATGATAATTGATTATGTAGTTGAATTAAAAATTAATGATTATTGTGCTAATATACTCATGAACAAATCGTACATGAGTATATAGTAGCATGTCATGTAAAATTTCGATAGTTTTCTTTTTTTATCTAAATCAGGTAGCATAATGTTACTTCAGTAACAATATGCTACCTGAATTTTATTTATAAAAGACACACAGACACAACAAAATCGACAAATACAAACCGCTAAGTAAATGTATAACTCATATTAGCGGTGTGTATCTGGATGTGTATGTTTTGAGTTGGCATAGTGTTCATTGGAGGTATCGAAATATGTAATTGTAATTTGAATTTTTGCACGTCTGCATGCAGACTGAGAACTGTAAATTTGATGATCAATTTGTAAAAACTGATGTATTCTTGTAAGTAAACATTTTGTCTTTGACACCCGAGATGTCTATAAAAATTGCGACAACTGCTCCGAGATCCTACTTGCTCTACGAGAGTTAAAAGTTCTCCCAAACAGAGAAGTTTATAAAATACACGACAAAAACGTTTACCTCCCACTTTATAAACAAGTCCTTTTGAATAAAACACATGTGGAGCTTCTGTGTTAATTTCGCTGTACTCGCAATTTAGAATGCAAATACTTGAATCAGTGGTACACTGGTGAACAAAAAAAGAAGTATGAAATGGAGGCGTATTTATGCAAAGCATCGGCCCTCCGGTGTATACTTTTCTTGCCTCGTACAACGCAATAAAGTTAATTCGGCAACCGATCATTTTCGTAGTGGCGAGAAAAAGATGGCTTTATGCAACATGAGCAATCATTATTGTTGGCGATCTACAGCGCATACACCCTTTTTGGCGAATATATACAAATTATCAGTTTATTCTACTTTTTTATATTCGAAAGTTTCGAAACAATTGTCTTTTTGAAGTGAAAACTTCTTTAGCGCTGTTGGGCACTTTTTGGGTATTATAATATTGGGTATATTGTAAAAAACGTAAAACTCGCGTCAGGACACGTGACCTGATAGAAAATTCGTAAGACAGAGGGAGAGTAGACCGCTGGTGCGACGTAGGAGAGGAAGTAATATCCCCGTCTCTTTCTACTGCGCGGTGAAAATGTATGGCTGCTCCTGCTGTTTATTTTTAATCTATATATATAAAAGAAAGTCGTGTTTGTTACAACACTTATAACTCGAGAACGGCTGGACCGATTGCCATGGTTTTTGATTTGTTGGATTTGTCTCCGTCCAGAATAGCAGAATAACTATTAAAAACATTGGAAAATTTAGGAAAAAAATAAAATAAAAGAAAAATAATTTTTCCATACAAAATGTTCGTGGATGTCGGACCTGTCAAACGTGACGTTAACGTGCGTACGTCAAATGTATGCGTGCGTTCAGAAATGTGGGTATAGGATAATAAGTATTAAAACATTGACAAAATTGTCGAAAAATTAAATTTGAAAACGGATTGGGATATTTATTGATTTTCAATTAAATGTCAAATCGATTGGTCTAACTTTTACGTCGCGAAAGTTGTCCGTTGTTGTTTTGAAAATTGTTTATGAATGAATGCTTGAAAATGAATATTAATTGGTTGTCAAGTGTCATGGTACTTTATTTAGTGACATAGTAAAATACTGAACTTAATATTTACCCACTGCTGGGTAATATTTACCCACTGCTGGGTAATATTAAATACGGGTCTTCCTTCAACTGAATATGTTTCGAGCATACTCCACCACGCTGCTCAACTGCGAGTTGGCGGACGCCAGTAATTTCAAGCCGCCTAAAGGCCACTTGGCTTAACGACTGCCATCTAATGATAACAACCAGGACCGACGGCTTAACGTGCCTTCCGAAGCACGGAGGAGCTCGAGATAATCTAATGATAACAACCGGGACCGACGGCTTACGTGCCTTCCGAAGCACAGAGGAGCTCGAGATAATCTAATGATAACAACCGGGACCGACGTCTTACGTGCCTTCCGAAGCACGGAGGAGCTCGAGATAATCTAATGATAACAACCGGGACCGACGGATTAACGTACCTTCCGAAGCACGGAGGAGCTCGAGATAATATAAACTCATCCATGGACAGGCTACGGTTGACGTTGCTAAACTTGCGTGTACAATTAGACTGACACGCGCAATGACGCCATCGTGCTTCTCTATTATTTTCTATTATTCATTATATTAATTTCAAGACACCATAAATTTTGTTCAACTAATATGTATACCACGACATTCATTGACAATTAGGCGGTACGAAGTTCGCCGGGCCAGCTAGTGTAATATAAATAGTCATGTTTGTGTACGATAGCGCAATAAATGAATATTATACATCATCAGGTCATTTTAGTCTTCACTACAGGAGCACGACCCTCTCTCGTCCGTCCTAGACGGAAGGAGGATTTGGCCTACACTCCCCACGCTGGCCAAACGGGTTGGGGAGGCCTAATCGATCAGATCGTTTCCTGCAGACTAGAATAGAATCACTCCATCTCTTCCCGTGGATGTCGTACAAGGCGACTAAGGGATATACATTAGCAAACATCGATCAGGCCTCTCCAACCCGTCTGGCCAGCGCAGCAGCGTGGGCAGAGTAGTCCAAATCCTCCTTCCGTCTAGGACGGACCAGAGAGGATCGTGCTCCTGTAGTAGAGACTAAAATGACCTGATGATGATGATGTCTCCTTTCCTTATCTTGCGAAACCTGCCTATGTTCATACACATATCCGTTACCTAAAGGTTGTCTTGAAAAGGTTGCTCTTAGCAATAAGGCCGCCTTGTTTCATTTACATGTTTGTAACAAATTAATAATTTTATTTGTTTTCTTGGAGATGTAAACTGCAAATAAAACATATTCTATCTATCTATCTATCTATCATTATTATTCAGACGAGCTCGGTGGCGTAGCGGTCAATGACGCGGCTTCTACACCAACGCTCATTCGAGTTCGATTCCCACATAGGACAACATTTGTGTGCATGAACATGTCTGTTTGTCTTAGTCTGGGTGTTGTTAGTCTATGTATCATAAGTATGTATTTACGTATGTTTATCAGTTGTCTAGTACCCATATCACAAGCTTCGCTTACTTTGGGGCTAGATGGCGCTGTGTAATTTGTCTGACAATATTTATTATTAACTTGCTTTTGTTAACCTGTAACTTTTTACATCAACAGAACCTGATAATATAATTAGGAGGTAATATAATTAAGGTCAGCGCGATAATTTGCACTCTGATCTTAATTACATTATTTCCTAATTATATTAAAATGTAATTAAGTTTGACAATAATTTCACCTCAATAGTCAAGTAATATCGTCTTTGGGATGTAATACCTCAGCGCCTTCTATAGGGCTAAAACCATCCACGCCTGTACATGGTGCACCTTAACGACTAGCGACAGAAATATAGGGCATAACGAGCCCGACTGCGGAATTACCGCCATCTTACATACGACCGTAGTCAGCAGAATAATAACACAATAGGCTAGACGACAATTTTTTCTTTCGGTTTGCTAAGTAAGGACGTCACAATAATATAACTATAGGTGAAAGAATTACTTCGATAGCATATAAACTTCTCGAGATATGATAACTTGAAAATCACAATTTTGGACTTTCCCGAAAACGCTCCATACAAAAGGCTACATAATTATGACGTCACACTTATGTATTTTGTATACGTTAAAACAAAAAATTGTACGACAGCTATGTGAAATACTGCGTTTATGTAGCTAGTGCCATAATAAAAGTTATAGTATTTTTGATTGTTTTTCCAAAATTAATTTTTTTTTTTTATAATTTCATTCTTTTAAATTGGACTTTCCTACTACACTTTGATCGATCATAGAACAAGTCGGACATAAGTTATCAAAATTTCAAGATCACAGATCGTTCCAGTTTTATATATTTTATGACACTGATAAGTACTTTTTATAATTTTTTATCATTGTCGTCTAGCCTATTGAAAATTGTTGTGTGCTTGTGAGTGAGTGAGATCAGGGTACCGCCGAACCTGAAGACGTTTACCATCGGGTTTTTCATTGCGAAAATCAAACTTTAAGTTAGATTGGCGGTAATTGTGTTTAGCTTAAGTGGTAGATAACAAAGAGTTATACCGACTAAGCAGAAGATGTTTGTCATATAGCTTATATAGGTCGCGCAGTGGTTTAAGATCGCTCGGTAAAAATAGTGGGGGCAATTGGCGCATGTATACAATCGCACACAAATTTACTAATAGAAAATGTTTTTTTTTTTCTTATTTTCTTTTTCTGATCCTTAGTAACTTAAAATAATTATAATAACACTAGTTTTTGCTTTCGATTTATTGCTAGTATATTAAGAAAAATAAAAACAAAAGTAAGTTTTAGTTAATAATATACGTAGGTCACACTAAAAGTTTTGCGTAACTTAAAAAAACAACATGTTATACCAAAATATTATGTTTCTTGCTTTTCAAAATACTCTCCTTTACGTTTTAAACATTTTTTCATGCGATCGAACCATTTTTTAAAACAGGAGGACCATAGATCTGAAGGCATGTTTAACAATTCACGTCGTAAACCATTTTCCTGGCTTGCCGTGTTAAAACTTTATTTTTAGGCATTTTTTTCACTACGATGTACTAAATACGAAAAACAATTTGTACGCACCAGTACCCAAGAGACACGAGACGCGCGGACGCAGGGGGGGGGGGGGGGGGGGGGGGGAGGTAAAGTGCGACCAATTACGCGTCGGTATTGTCGCGCCGGCCCCCCTCACTCCTCCGCCCCGCCAAATAGACCTAGGAACTGAACACTGCGCATACCCCTTCTACTTTTGCCGAGCGATCTTAAACCACCGCGAGACCTGTACCTAAGATCTATTTTCGCGATCGAAAAATCTGATGGTAATCGGCTTGAGCTTCGGCGGTAACCTGATGTGAGAGGAGATGCAGATGTGCCGCTAATAAGCTTTTTTTTTTATACTACGTCGGGTGGCAGACAAGAATACGGCCCGCTTGATGTGAAGCGGTTACCGTAGCCATATTAACGCTCGCAACATAAAATATCGCTCGCGCGCCGCCACCTCCGCTGCCATCGCAGCATCTCCTTCCTTTCTGGTGACCTCACTCACTCGCAGGAACACAACAGCCCTCAAGGGAACCGTTACTTGGCTGCGGTATTCTGTGAGGTGGAGGTATATTCCCCAGTCGGGTAGCTTACAATTACGCTCCCAACGTTAAAGTTCTTTTACCTCTCCTAAACCTTTTCTCTTAACTTTCTCTTAACCTTTACCTCTCTTAAAGTTAAAGCTTTTATAAGTATTATATGGACTACGATGAAAATATATAAGTACTATATATTTTCATCTTGTTTCGTGTTTTGTACACATTTAGGTACATTTATTAAACGATTGTAAGTCACATGTAATATTCACAGTTAAAGGAAAAATAAAGTGAAAATATTGCATAAAGCCATCCAGTGGCCAAAAGAGCATAACACAAATTGCGTATAATAAATCCAGGCTTATTACCAAAACGCGTGTAATTTTATTTATATCCATATTTATAGGACAATCTGTCTTCCATTTATATTATTTTTGGGGTTCCGTGCGTAAATAGAAAAGAATATGATTTGCAAAAGAGCCCGAGAGACAACTGTAGATAGGTTCGCCTACATCAACACCCACACAAATCATATGCCATTTATTATAAAACTAGCTGTTGTCCGCAACTTTGCCCGCGCGGTCAATATTTTAATAAAACTTTTTTCCTATGGGATTAGTTGATTTTCCGGAATAAAATTTTTGCACCATTAAAAAGTGGAACACCTTGCCGGCATATGTATTTCCTCATTCATACAATATGGGACCCTTCAAGCGAAGCATGAAGAAGCATCTTATAGACCAGCATGGCAGCGACAACTGGCAAGACAATAAGGTCTCTTGTCCGTTGCCGACCTTGACCTTGTCATTGGTTAATGACCTCAATTAAAAATAGTTTTGACAAATTTGACGCCCGTATTAAGCATATTTTCATAGAATTAAGGAAGTGATTTACTTATTAGGTGACAGATCTATCATTTATCGAAATTATTTTTGATTAGTGACTAATCTAAACTTTTATTCAAATAAACTTAGGCTATAAACAATCCAAACTTAGGTCACGTAGAATATTGTTCCCAAAAATATACGGAACTTACTGAATAAATAATAAGGTATGTCATTTTCTTTACATCTCAATTTTTTATTTGCATAGCAACGTTAAAAAATTGCGTTTTATGCAGTTATTTATTAGTGTGGTAAAATTAAACGGTGTTTGCAACTTTATTCAGATGTTAACATCATTTTTTGTCGACGTTAAACCATATATGGGTTTATTAAGTCCGTAAATTTTAATTACCTTTGTGGATTTTAAATTTGCGGTTTTAAATATACTCGTAGCTCCGCGTTTTCCGATAAATGCGTTAACACATTTTTTTTTCAATTTGGTTTTTTGTAATATGACCTTTATTTTATTTTTGACGTGAATATGTATTTAAATTTGCTACCGGGGCAATAAATAAATAAAAAAAATACTTACTTTACGGGGCAATGAAAAAAAAATGTAATGATCGAATTCAAGCAGGAATATATTTATTATTTTATACTTTATTTGCTTCTTTACCTTTATTAATGGGAATTTTATATACTTTTAATGAAATAAATAATATTAATATTTATATATTAAAATTTATAAATTTAGATTTATATTTATTATATTTTTCTATGATTATGGCTTTTTTAAGCTATTGCATAGCTTCTATCGCGGGCCTTGAGCGCGGGGACCGAATCCAGAAATTCCGTAACGAAAAAACCTCACGCTCCCCACTCCGACGGGCAAGGAGGTGTGGCTTGAAGGCCGTGCATCGTCTAAAGTCGTTTCAGTTCGGCAGTCTTCGACACGGCGTTGTGTGCGTGCGATTAGACGTATTGTACGACTCTACGAAACTCGTTTTATTTAGTTAATAATAGAAAAAATTGTTTTCTTATCGGTCACCACGCTCAAAAAGTGTAACTTGAATTAATATCAAAGAAAAAGCAATACTGCATGAATAAAATAAATAAAATTATAATTGCATAAGTTGATACAAAATGCTATGCAATAGCTTTACCGCGGCAGTCCCCGAGAGCCACACGTCTTTTTTTTAGTAAAGATACCAATATATTTTGTTCATTTTACAAAATCTGGGGATAAAGTTTGGCGTTGTAGTTTCGAATCTACGCTCTACATCGAAAATTTAATCGCACCACTGGATAGATGAAGGATCGAAGAATTTATTGAAATTTATCATAGTATTCAAATAGTCAAGCCCTTTCATTTGAAACCCATATTAAAGGGGTTGTGAAGAAATATGTAATCCGTCATTTTGTTGCGGCGGCCATCTTGGCCGATTTTCATCAAACATAGCTAAGATTAAATTATATATATAAAGATAAAAAAAATATAGTATATATATAAAGGTATGTAAGATATATATTTTTAGCTTTATTATTGCCTGACGTTTCGACCACGTTGCACCGGCCGTGGTCGCAGGCTGACTGTGTCAGCGATTTTCTATTTTTGACCAGAGTGGTGATCGAATGGCAATAGCTACTTTGACTCGAAGGTCGCGAGTTCGATCTCCGCACAAGACAAACATTTATGTACATGAACATGCCTCTTTGTGTTAGTCTGGATGTTTTCTACGTATTGTACGTATCTATTTACAAAAAAAATGTGTTTAAGTATATTTTGTCGTCAACCCTTATTCATGCCGCTGCTGGGATAAGGATCTCCCCTCAAACGACGAGGTTTAGAGCATACTCCACGCTCTCAACTACGGGTTGGCGGAGATTCAAGTATATACATATCAGTTATCTAGTAGCCGTAGTACAAGCTTTGCTTAGTTTGGTACTAGATAGCCTTGTGTAATTTGTCCAGGAATATTAGGAGCGGCCCTTACATGTCGGCTTCCTAAGCTGGCATCGCAACTCGGGTACTTGTCTGCTGAGCAAGGAGGATGGCGGGCGATCGCTTCCGTCACCCTGGTCACCCTACCGTAGGACTGGGGTAGGCATTTCTTCTTTGAAGGATGCCGGGAAGTGAGCGTGCCTTATACAGCTCCGGTACCTGTCAAGGAAGTTAGGGAGCCAGCTAACTGGCGCCCCAGTGTGGGTGCAGAAACACTAGGCGTGCTTGTACTTGTACTTGCGCGCCGGGAAGTGAGCGAGCCATACAGCTCCGATACCCATCATGGAGATTGGGGAGTGGTAGTAGGGCCCCGATGCTTGGTTCGCCGAGCGTCGGATCGCCACGAGCTACTCGGCTTAAGAGTACGCAAGTAGCCTGCATGCAGGTGAAAGCGGAGTAAGACCTGCTACTGCTCTGCTTGCGTGCTCGGTTGGTTTACCGAGCGCAAAAGCGGAGCAGGTAAAGGTCGTCTCGTCTGGCTGGTTTACTGGACGAGAGACTCGCATCCCCGTGATATAACCGGAAGGTTGGCACACGGGGCGCACTACCTGTTAGGTATAGGGTACGTTGTCCAGGAATATTAGCACAGAATATAAAAATTAGGATGCTTGGGAGACCGAGCGTCGGAGAAAGGGGAGTAAGCCCAGCTACCAATCTGCTTATTACCTACTTTTTACCTGTATCTCTTATTATCGAAATTAAATTATAACTTGAAGTGACTTGACCACAACAACGTGGTGACCCTTCCCCCCCCCCCGGGCGTTGAAGCTGGAACCGCCCTTGTAATGAGTGCTTGGTTGGTTTGCCGAGCGCGAGAGCGGTGCGCCTAAAGGTCCTCTCGTCTGGTAGGTTTACTAGACGAAAGACTCGCAACCCTGTGATATAACCGGAAGGTTGGTGCACAGGGGCGCATTAGTTGTACGTTGTCCACAAATATAAATTTTCTTTATTTATCCCTGTCGTGCCACAGCCCTATTTATCTAATTTATGTGCACCCGTCAACATTTAAAAATAATAAATTTGAAATTCGTTTCGTTGCATAATAACGGTCCATAAACGTGTTTTACGGGCGTCATAAATCGTGAAACAATGGAATCAATCTACAATTTTCGTAATCTTACCATTTTAAGACTTCTATAGACGCTGCTGATAATGGTCGAGCATATTTTTTTAATTTAATTTAAAATTAAATATATATTTCACAAAACGCACTGTGGGTATAGGCATTTCTTCCTTCTTACAATATTGGATCTTTCAAGCGAATAAGCGTGAAGACGCCTATGCAAAGTGGAGACGTATATACATTATATACATATTTAAACATATATATATATATATATATATATATATATATATATATATATATATATCTATATATATATATATATATATTCTAGATTGTGAGGTGAAATATAAATTTGGAATATGTAAAAGTCTGAACTCAAATTACCAGTATTAGTCAATAAAACATTATTATGCTCAGCTTAGAAAGGGATTATTTTGAGATATTTCTTGCAGTTATAAAAGTTAACAATTCTTGTAACTGTAACTGTCTAAATATAGCTCATTACATGAAGTATCAGGTAGTCAAAAATTACATTCGTAGGTTTTGTTATAGCTGAGAAAAATCCAGATTTCTACCTTCAAAATAGTCATTATGTCGACATAAACTTAGGTAATTAACATTTAATTAAAAACGTCTAAGATTTTTCTTATTCGTTGATTTAAAGTAGAAGCTATTATAATAAACTACGACCTCATTTCTATAACAGCGCCATAGACAATTAAAAACGAATTACCGCTTCTGGCGGGAAAGTTGACGTTTCGAATGTAAAATGGCGCGGTTATTACTCCATTACATTTCCTTCTATTTCACTGATTTTACAGCTTTTATACTGACGGTTTAATTAATTACCATTATTTTATTACATTAAGATCATTTGTCAGCATTTTAAATACTTTTTTTTACAAATTTATATTTCTCGTGATCAGGTGACCTATTTCGACCGTCTCGCAAATTCGGTCAATTGAGCGAATTTGCGAAGCGGTCGAAACACACTTTTTGGGGTGTAAGTGGTTCATCAACATCTTTGAGCCAAAGTCAACTTCACCTGCACGCGGTACACCCTACTGACTGACAAACGAAGCTATGGCGAAAAGAGAGGAGACTGGAGAATGTACCTCCACCTCACAGAACACCGCAGCCAAATAACAATTCCCTTGAGGGTTGTTGTGTCCCTGCGAGTGAGTGGCGGTATACTTGTCTGCCACCCAACTTAGTATAAAAAAAAACACACGTACAGCTAAGAGCAGATCATGCTTGACAGTCACAATCACAAACATCATCAGGTACATTCCAGTCTCCACCACAGGAGCACCACCCTCTCTCGTCCGTCCCAGACGGAAGGAGAATTTGGCCTACACTCCCCACGCTGGCCAAACGGGTTGGGGAGGCCTGATCGATATTTGATAATGTATTTCCCTTAGTCGCCTTGTACGACATCCACGGGAAGAAACGGAGTGATTCTATTCTAGTCTGTCGGAAACCACACGGCCAACACCACCACACAATCACAATGCCATATTGTAACTATTATTACGTACAGCATAAGAGAGAGAAGATCGATGGCGACGTTGTGTGTCAGTCTAATCGAACACGCAAGTTAAGCAACGTCGACCGTAGCCAAAGTCAAATTCAAATTCAAAGTCAAAGTCAAAGTCAAATTCAAAGTCAAAGTCAAAGGCAAAGGCAAAGGCAAAGGCAAAGGCAAAGGCAAAGGCAAAGGCAAAGGCAAAGGCAAAGGCAAAGGCAAAGGCAAAGGCAAAGTCAAAGGCAAAGGCAAAGTCAAAGTCAAAGTCAATATTCTTTATTCTGTGGGCCCTCGCGGGCACTTAGACACGTCTTTTACAATTAGGTATATATATTTTTTTGTAGTGTAGCTGTCCATGGATCCACGGATGTGCTCGAAATAAATAAACCCATCATTTATTTCGAGCTCATCCGTGCTTCGGAGGGCACGTTAAGCCGTGGGTCCCTTGTGTAGCTAGGATTAACAGCGGCGACCACCAAAGGCAATGCACAAGTGAAGTCCATCGCAGTCCCGGGGGTAAAACTACGGCTACGTTGGAACTCACAACGAATTTAATCAGAAGAAATTAGTAGGAGTAAGATGCATTTGGAATTTGACTTATATAACGCGGGACGAATGTTTATTTATCACCCGTTGTGGTAAACAAAAAAGAAAAATAACTCGATCTGTATCTAGAGTTCTTTTTCCTCATTATTAGGATATTTACACTATAAACTAAATTAACTAAAAATAAACAAAGCTTAAAATGAATATATATATACATATAAAAAGAAAGAATATAAATAATATAATAATATATAATGTATAAGTTATGGTCAATCTAATAAATTAATTATTATTCATACTTTGGTTAGATTTGAGTTGATTTTTGGTATGGTTAGGGCACAGTTTTAAAATTGTATTCTGTCACCGGAATAGGAGCCTAGATCAGAGGTTCCCAATTTTTTTTTGCCACGGAACCCTAATTGATTATACTTTTCCTAGCGGAACCCTAGCAGCTATAATTATTAATATTATAACTATTATTTTTTTTCTCTAACTAGTCATTTTTTTTTCGATAAATGTTTTGTTTATTTTTGGACGGATCGCGGAACCCTTGTGGCCTTTCCACGGAACCCCTGGGTTCCGCGGACCACCTTTCGGGAAACCCTGGCCTAGATGATGAATGACGGGGTGCCAAGTAAGCTTAATTATTAATAATTGACAATTTATTACATTGGCCAGCCATTATAAATAATGACTAATTTATTACATTGACTGTAACATATATTTTTTAAATGGTGACATTTTGAATACGCTCAGTGTTGCCTAGCTTTAGTCCAGTTTATTTTTAACATAAAACTCGTAAATTATTCACGAATATAAATCCTGTGGTGTACATACATAATCCGTAACTCACAAAAGCCTTTTATTCTGATTTCTTTGTAACATAATAAAATATTCACTCACTACACAATATGGGTATATTGTGTACTGAGGGAATATTTTATTATTATTATTTAAATAGTTGTCTTGGCCAACTTGCCAGATAAATATTTTTTGAAAAATGGAGAAATTCACCTGCCCAGATATCTGGCAATTTATCTGGTAAATAAGTACTATAATATTTTTCCATTGAATTTTTCCATTTCTCAAAACATATTTTATTATACAATTTTCGCAGTAGTTTTAATTTTTAACCTTCGAAAGCAAAAGAAAGGCCTGTGTTATAAAAGCAGATGGTAATAAATATTTAAGAGAATTGTAATTTGGCTGCTTATTTCAATTGCACTTGCAAGGAAATTTTAACAGCGCATATTGTGTTTGGTTTGAATGAATTGCCCAAAATAACGTATGTATGATAGCTTGTAAAGTGTGACATGGGCTTGTCGTAGCTCAGTGTTGCCAACTCCAAGAAAGTAAAAAACAACAGCTCACCATTAAAACAGGAGAAAAAAGTAGATAAAGTAAAAAAAGGCAGATTTCATAGTTTCCTCATACAGTTCAAACAATCACCTACTTTTATTAGGTACCAGAACTCGCATACATTATAATGTTGACCACAACATAATAAAAAACAAAAATCAAAGTAAAATTTCTTCATGTAGCTTTCTGTGGCTTCAAATGAGTAGTAATCGGTTATTTTTGATGTAGTATGAAATGTATGTCAATATTCTGTTGCGTAATTTGGTTAATTTGGTTTTCATAATATTTATAGCTGAAAACAATCTTTCCATAGTGGCGCTGCTATGTGGTAGGCATAAAAGTGTCACCAATTTTAAAATTTTGTTTTGGTCAAAAGATAAATTGACATTTCTATCGATCGATGATGAATCACTGATCCTTTTATCAAAAACAAATTGTTATTTATTATAAACGGCGGGATCACATATATTTCACAAATTCAAAGCTTGAAGGCTGTACCCACAACACAATACGCAACATTATGCAATACAATAGGGCTTTAGCCTGTAGCTGTCTTACACTGGGAATATGACTGTCATTCACATAGACTGGGGTCGTGGGATTCCCTCGAATCCCGCCAAGAGTCGATACTGCCATCTAGTGTCATTGCATTTTATTACATAGTGGTTATCAAAAAATATTTGTATAGTGCTGTGGTGGCGCTGACCGGTAATTGAAAAACAGTAGAAATTAGAAATGAAACAGAAAACAGAGGCATGAATATGAAAACAGCAAATCTACTGTTAAAACAGTAGGGTTGGTAACACTGTCTTAGCTTCTTGTTGATATCACAACAGAAGTATAAGGTTGTATTCTTACAACCTTATACTTCTGTAAACTTCTGTAAAAGCAATTCTTTGCTTTCCAAGAAAAAACAATGTTTGTCTGTAAAGTCGGTTTACGGACCATAATTTTACGTGAAAACGTCATAAGAAAACATCGGCCGATGGAGTGGAGGAGAGATAGATGCGTCATTTGTTCTCTCGCTTGTCTCAGGTGGAACGTGACAATGAGTCATGATTTTTCGTGCTTGCAGCCGCCGTTGATCTATTTATAAGACGTCATTTCCACGTCATGTCACGTCCAAAGATTTATTTTTTTAAAGATTAAAGATATTTCTTTTGGCTTACTTATGAATAGTTTATATTAAAATAATTTCTATATTAAAATTTTAATAGAGAAAAAATTAGGTTTTATTCATTATATTTCATTTAGTTTTAGTTACTCCATCCGTAAACCAGCTCATCTGAGTTACACTTCATTCCCACCAAAACATTTTCATATGTCCACCTATTCAGCGAGCTTCCCCTTTTTACCTCTGAAATTTACATATTATTATTGGATGGTTCCTAACAAAAAAATAACTGGAACGAAGCCAGGAATTAATTCGCTGTAAATAAGATTACATAAAAGTTCACTGAAATTCAGCTTAAATAAATAATATTCTATTATATTTTTTTATTATATATAAATTAATTATAGCCTACGTAGTTACAAGAACAATGTACGAAGGTGAGCCTATCTCTTTAAGAGATCTCTTCCAGCCAACTCTACAGTATCTGCATGTTTTTATTATACTTAAAAACTTAAAAATGCAACTAAAATACACGCCTACAGGGTTCAGCAACGGCTTCTACGAATGCCTTAAACGGCGCTAATATAGTAACTTAAGCAACAGTTACATGTTTGAGCCGTTTGGTGTAGAGACCTTGGGGCCGAGGGGCCCGTCAGACCACAAATTATTTCGAGATATTTCTCAAAAATTGGTCGACACGTTCTGCCACCAGAAGGCTGGTTAGAAGGCATTACCTTGCCGACAGGCACAGGCAAGACATGGCCACACGGCCACAAAACATGGAGAAACTAGAGACAAATAAAGCCATCCATGGATCCATGGATGGCCGTGTGGTTTCCGGCAGACTAGAATAGAGTAGGTAAAATCCTCCTTCCGTCTAGGACGGACGAGAGAGAGTCGTGCTCCTGTAGTGGAGACTAAAATGGACCTGATGATGAAGTTTCATCAACATCGCATTTAAGTTTATATGTTATACAATTGACATAAAGTTCGTTATGCTATGTACAATTTAGTAGCAAAAAGTTGCTTCCATTCCAATCCGCGGCGGTGTAAATTGGGCTTTAGGTGCGACTTACGTTTAGGGTCCGTTCGCACAGACCGGCTCGGAGAAGAGAGCAGATTTTGGTGGCGTTGAAAACAGAGTTTTAGATCATTGGCATAAGGTTCAATTTTTAAATTTACTTCTTTTGTTATATGAGAATAGTCGAGAACCGATGTGCATTTTTGAAGTACACCTTATGACAATGATACAAGACTCTATTTTAAACGCATCCAAAATCTGCTCTCCTCTCCGAGCCGGTTTGTTTGAACGGACCCTTAAGCATAGCCTTCATCATAGATTGGTCAACCCTAAGCGACTAACCTATGGAGTTCGATCGAACAGTACACCATGTTCTCTGGGAGTGTGATCTTTGGCGGTGGTAGCGGGATGACATGTTGAATTCATTGCAAGTTGCATCCGGGGTAGTATACTATTCAGATTTGGTAGCAACAAGGGAGAATTACCAAGCGTTCAGACGATTTTGCAATTCATATTATTGGAATCGATGTGTTAGGTAACAACTCAATGTTTTAGGTCCCCAATAGTGTTAGAAACTTAAAATCCGTGGTGCACGGCAGTTGAGCTTCACTTGACTAGCCATCTCTTTAGGCTTTTAATACCTTATTTGCCATATTGCTGTCTACATTGCTAAGAGGGGAAGTCAAATTCCAAAAGCTTCCTACTCCTACTAATTTCTTCTGATTAAATTCGTTGTGAGTTCCAAGGCAGCCGTAGTTTTACCCCCGGGACTGCAATGGACTTCATTGTTCATTGCCTTTTTTGGCGGTCGCCGCTGTTAATCCTGGCTACACAGGAGACACAGTGGTGGGAATGTGTGGTGGGCCTAAAAACTAACCTATGGATGGCCCCCGCGACCGTCATTCAAAATTCCACTAACATAAATCGGATTGCAAAATTATTGTCCGCATCTAGATATTATTCTGTGGGGTGTAAGTGGTTCATCAACATCTTTGAACCAAAGCCAACTTCACCTTCGTTTGTCACTCAGCAGGGTGCACGTGGTGCACCCTGCTGAGTGACAAACGAAGCTCTGGCGAAAAGAGAGGTAGGGAGCGTAATTGTAAGCTACCCGACTGGGGAATGTACCTCCACCTCACAGAATACCGCAGCCAAATAACAATTCCCTTGAGGATTGTTGTGTTCCTGCGAGTGAGTGAGGTCACCAGAAAGAAATGAAGGAGCTGCGTTAGCAGCGGGGGTGGCGGCGCGCGAGCAATATTTTATGTTGCAAGCGTTAATATGGCTACGGTAACCGCTTCACATCAGGCGGGCCGTATGCTTGTCTGCCACCCGAAGTAGTATAAAAAAAAAAAAAAAAAAAAAATTCTTTTCTAAAAGTTGCATCGTCAGTTTTTTTTATATATGAGAGGGGGGCAAACGAGCATGTAGGTCACCTGATGGAAAGCAATCACCACCGCCCATGGAGATCAGCAACAACGAAAGGTCGCCAATCCGTTGCCAGCCTATACTCCTACCTTTCTTTCTGGTGACCTCACTCACTTGCAGGAACACAACACACCTCTAGAGAATTGTTATTTGGCTGCGGTATGTTATGACATGGAGGTTCTTCCCCTGTCTGGTAGCTTAAAAAATACTCTATGCCCTACATCTCTTTTCATCAGAGCCTCGATTGTCAGTCAGCAGGGTGCACCACAGGTGCGGTTAGCTTTGGTTCAAAGATGTTGATGAACCACTTACTCCCCAAGCCCATATAAGCCCAATAATGTTTATTTTAATCTCTTTTTAAATCACTATCTAATTAAACCAGGCCGCGATTTAAAACCATAATATAATTTATGAGTATTTGTCACCGCGCAGCAGTTAAACTGTAATTAATATCATTTGATGGCTCCATTATAGAGTTTAAAGTCATAAAAGAGTCATAAACGGACACTAAAATACGTCTGAATATTAAGTTCAGATATTTATTGAGTCTGTGATGTGGCGAGGTTATTATTTTTAAACCCCCTGTTGTGGTTGATGGCGGTATATAAAAATGAATCATTTATTTAGATTAAAGAACAAAAGGCAGATGAAACTATGGTTATTACTGTCGTGTTGGCATCCATTTTGGAGTTCCGTATCCAAAGGGGAAACGGAATCTTTGTAAAATAAGACACGCGTATGGTGCTGTTGCTATACTATATACTCTACACTTCACAGAAAACCTCAAGTAAATAATAATAACCCTTGAAAATCGTTGTCGGCCTGCGAGGGCGTGAGTTGATACTTCTGGTGTCGCGAGAGTCCATTGGCTACGATGACTATTTATCATCTACCAGGTAATATGCTTGTTTACCACCTTAGTTGTATAAAAAAAGTTTACCAGACGTAGGGAGATGCGCAGCGGAAAGCGCGTCAGTTAAATTACTTGTATTATAGCCTCTGTAGGTTTGTTTGGCACGATACGTGGTTAAATGAAACTCTTTATGAATTATTGTGCAAATATGACAGCCCTGGCAATCCTCTCTAGCAGCAGTTGAGGCACTGGGCACCGCACTGAACCATTTTAAGAACCTACTTTTTTAATTATTCTTCTCTGAAAATCTACATAGAATGAAAAATTGTTCTTCGTCTTGTTCACTTTAAAAAAGTATCCCGCCTTTCACAAAATTGGTAAGCGCTGCCTATCAGAAGGGTCATAGGCATCTCTGGCGTGAGGCGTGGTAACTAAAAACATGTTATTAGTTACCACGTATTCGAAATCGATCCCTTTTTGAAATAAAGTACTGATTTTTTTTATAAATTACCTAAAAAGCATGCGGTATATAGCCATAGTTTCATCATAACTAATTCATGTCTGTCAAAGTAGGATACAAGATACAATTAATACGAGATGAGAAAAGGATAGCGTTATAGCAGGTTTATGTCTCAAAGAGCAAGTGAGTGCGCAGACGCGGATATGACATTGCTGTCACTTGAGTTATGGTGGTTTATTGTTAATATTTACAATTTTCTTATTTACATTTCAATGTTTATTACGCGTGATGTCATGTGTGGTAGGTATTAGTTTTAAATTACGTTTGTTCCATGTGAATATGAAAATGAATCAAATCATTACGCATATATATGAATAGTAAAAAGCTACAATTAGTGAGAATGAAATGGTTTGACCATTACAATGAACCGGTGTTCGGAAGGCGAACAATCGATTTAGTGGTGATTAGAAAATATAAAATTTTGGATAAGGTAGCAATGGCAATTAAACAAGGCGTTTTGTAAATATTGGCTGAAGTCAGAGTAGTGTATTTACAATGTTTTTAGGGTTCCGTACCTCAAAAGGAAAAACGGAACCCTTATAAGATCACTTTGTTGTCCGTCTGTCTGTCTGTCTGTCTGTATGTCTGTCTGTCTGTCTGTCTGTCTGTCAAGAATTTCTATGTCGAGAATACGTGGAGGAATCAAGCTGAAATTTGAACTGTATACTCAGGTCTACGGTCCCATGAAGTTGTAAAATAATCAAACTGCTAAGTTTACGTAGAAAAAAGTTACGGCCGTTTTATTCAGCAAAAAACGCATATTTCGACACACTCAAGGGTATCAAAACCTATAGGGTATTTCCCGTTGACGTAGAACTATGAAATTTGGTAAGTAACATCGTTATAGACTACAAGTACAGGAATAAATCTCAAAACTATACATTTGTAAATAGATCTTAAAACATAGGGGGTCTATATTTTCTTTAAGGTGTCGAAATTTCAAATTGAAACTACTAGTTCAAATGGGGTATCATATGAAAGGGCTTGATGTACACATTGCAAAATATATTTTATTTATTTTTTTCGACGCATGATTTCTTATTTATAATGAAAAATATCAAATTTAATAATGATACTACGTACCTACGGAACCCTCGGTGGGCGAGTCCGACTCACACTTGTCCGGTTTTTTTTTTCTTCACTACGCCCACCTGATGTGAAGCGGTTACCGTAACCATATTAACGCTCGCAACATTAAATATCGCTCGCGCGCTGCCATCCCCGCTGCCAACGCAGTAACTCCATCCTCTCTGGTGACCTCACTCACTCGCAGGAACACAACAATCCTCAAGGAAATTGTTATTTCACTGCGGTATTCTGTGAGGTGGTGGTACTTCGTCAGTCGGGCTGCTTAAAAAATACGCTATGTCCTACCTCTCTTTTCGTCAGAGCCTCGTCTGTCAGTCAGCAGGGTGTACCCCGTGCAGGTAAGATTGACTTTGGTTCAAAGATGTTGATGAACCACTTACACCCCCTTACATGTCCGACTAATAATTGACTAATGTCAGCCCTAGAGAACGTCACTCAAACATAGACACGTGTACAGACGTCATTTGGTTACTACATGCAAAAGCGCCATTTTTGTATGGAGTGGCCGGGGTTTGCTATATCTCTGTGGCACCACCCGTTCACGAGATGATGAATTGGGCAACCATCGCCGCTCTAAACCATTTTTAACGAGGTAGTTCTCTAATAAGTATACTCTGGAAGTCTAGATAGAAAAAAAATGGAGTATCTGTTTCATAGACACGGCCGTGTGTTGTACGTGAATACGTTATAATGCACTAAAAGTATCTTAAAATGGCAGCGCTTCCCCCTCCATTCTCGTTCCATAGTTCTTATTTTTATAGATTTGTAGCTGCATCAAAACACAAAACTGTATCCCCCGATTTTGTTATCAATCATTTTATTGAATTGCATCTCTATGGAAGCTATTTTTCACGTCAAACATCTTTTTTTCCATTACTATCTATTGTGCAACAATGGTATCCTGTAGACTGTATCCCTGTGGCACCACCCGTTCACGAGTTGACGAATTGGGCAGCCATCGCCGCTCTAAACCATTTTTAACGAGGTAGTTCTCTAATAAGAACAATTTGGAAGTCTAGATAGGAAAGAAAACCTCTCTGTATCTCACTATTTTTATAAAACCTTTAACAAAGGCAAGTTCTATAAACGCTAAGGACCAAAGTCGTCTCCAGAGACAATATATGTAACTCGGCCCTATAATTTTGTGTACGAAAGCTTTATGCCGGCTCCATTGAAGATATTTATCTTGATTCACTGAGCTTGCTTTATGTATTTCGTACTTTTATTTTTAGGGTTCTTCGGTTTGCAGTTTAGCTTCAAGCTACTATTTTGCCAGTAATTATTAGTGTTTTGTTGAATAAATAGCCATCGTCTTTAGATTCAAAACAGCCCCCTTACCACCTACTCTTAATGCGATTCAATAACTGAATAGAATGCTTATTCATACCAATGAATAAGCGACTCTGTTAAATTTGAAATAGAGTCGCTTTCATTGGTATGAAAAAGCATTATATTCAGTTATTGAGTTTGTGGTAAGGGGGCTGATCTTGTTAGTACGTCCAATATTTTTTTTATGTGTGGGGAGGGGGGCAAACGAGCATGTGGGTCACCTGATGGAAAGTAATCACCACCGTCCATGGAGATCAGCAACACAAAGGGGTCGCCGATTTGTTGCCAGCCTATACTCTTTCCTTTCTTTCTTTCTGCTGACCTATTCACTCGCAGGATCACAACAACCCTCAAGGAAATCGTTATTTGGCAGCGGTATTCTGTGAGGTGGTGGTGGTGGTGCTGGTGGTACTTCCCCAGCCGAGCAGTTTAAAAACTACGCTATGCCCTAACTCCCTTTCGTCAGGGCCTCGTTTAGGGGCCATTCAAGTATTACGTAAGCGCTTGAGGGGGACGGGAGGTCTTTGCTTTGCTTATTTTTGATGACATGGTGGGTGGGTCGATATCGTAATTACGTCAGCAGTTATTATTTACTTTTTTACACAAATGGCAACACACAAATTTTCTATGCTTGAAAACAAAACACACGTCGGGGATTCCCAAAAATAATGAATACGTTATAGGTACTCGCTTAGAAGCGAGCGGGGGAATTACCGCGCGCTACTCATTTGTCACTTGTCTAAATTTCTTCCGTCAATCTATTGTTTCGATTCGAATGACGATTTGACTGACTGATTTGACGATTTGACTACCAATGATTACGTAAGCATGGGAGGAAGGGGGGGGGAGAGGTTTGCTTATTTTTGCTGACATGGGGAAGAGAGGATCAATAATTGCAAAAAATCTGCTTACGTAATACTTGAATGGCCCCTTACCAGTCAGTAGGATGCACCACGTGCAGGTGGGGTTGGCTTTTGTTCAAAGGTGTTGATGAACCCCTTACACCACCCCAAAAATATGCCTTTTAGCCAAAATGATTTGACCAAAGTGAGATAGGCTGCGGTGAGAATTATATTCATCACTTAATTTGGAGCTGCCTGACTAAATAGACATATTATAACAGTAGTTTAAGAAACTGTTGCATAATAAGGGTTATTAAAATACGAGTCTGAGTTTATAACATGAGCCGAAGGCGAACGTTATAATAGACCACACGAGTATTTTAATACCTAATTATGTGCAGTTTCATACACTACTTTATCTAATCTCATGAAATATATGATAATAATATTTTAAATACAACCATGACGTTAATTTAACAGCTATAATTCTAACTTATAAATCCATTTGCAGATCATACATGCCGCGTTAAAGTTGCAATGTATTTGCATTGCAACCTGTTTAAAATACCTGTATCCAGGGCTGAAGCTGTATCGAAATGGTAAAAAAGTTATTTTACGATACAGTTGTCCATATAAGAGCTGTATCGAAAAATAACTTTTTAAATTTATTGAAAATTACCTGTTATTTGTAACCTAATGTTCTTGCAAATAAATAAATACTCTATTCTATTCTATTCTATTTTGATAGCTTGTGCGTAAAGACTGTCATTAAGATACTGTGTTTAGTTTTTTAATGTGTAAATTTCAGTATGAGATTAGATAAAATATATTATAAAATAAAATTTTAATAAGAAATTAATAAAATGTAAAAGTCAAATATGCAATGTCATTAAATTACAAAGCAATACAATGGACATATATTAACATTTTTTATTTCATTTTTTGTTCTCGCCCTAAAAAGCCTGCCTGCCTGCCTGAAAAGCTGAAAGCCAGTGTCTGTATATAGGGCTATCAAAATCCCTTTATACGGCACTCAGTAACTCTTTCCGAGAACAACGAATTTTTTCCCAGAAAAAAGCGTCATACTAAAGAAATTCTGCTCAAATATAACTTCAACTAGGTAAGTAGATGTTTCCTTCGCTGTTGAAGACCCTGAAACCTTCTTCACTGGCAAATGGCTTTATATGCAGGGGACTTTTTGAAATTCCTATTTATTTTATACTACGTCGGGTGGCAGTAAAGCATCGGGTGACCCGCTTGATGTGAAGCGTAGCGTAGCCATATAAACGCTCGGAGCATGAAATATCGCACGCGCGCCGCCACCCCCGCTGCCAATGTAGCAACTCACCAAACAGCACTCACTAGCAGGAACACAACAACTATTGTGTGCTATTACATAAACAAGCCGTGTGGTTGCCGGCAGACTAGAATAGAATCACTCCGTCTCTTCCCGTGGATGTCGTACAAGGCGACTAAGGGAAATACGTTTTCAAACATCGATCAGGCATCCCCAAGCCGTCTGGCCAGCGTGGGGAGTGTAGGCCAAAACCTCCTTCTGTCTCAGACGGACGAGAGAGGGTCGTGCTCCTGTAGTGAAGACTAAAATGACCTGATGATGATGACATAAACAAGAACGTCTGTGCACAGCGTGAATAAGCGTATGTGCGTGCGGCGCCATGCAATGAACGAAACTCCTCGGTGAGGTCGATACGAGTGAGCGGCAGGGAGTAGCCTTACCGTACGTAGTCAAATTCCAAAAGCTTCTTACTCCCACTAATTTCTTCTGATTAAATTCGTTGTGAGTTCCAAGACAGCCGCAGTTTTACCCCCGTGACTGCAATGGACTCCACTGTTCATTGCCTTTTTTGGCGGTCGCCGCTGTTAATTCACACAGGAGACACAGTAGTGGAAATGTGTGGTGGGTCCCGTTATAAAAAAAAATCGTACGTAGTACTATTTACTTCATCACTTCATCTACTAGTACTATTACTGCAACTCGCTTTTTTATACTACGTCGGGTGGCAGACAAGCATACGGTCCGCCTGATGTGAAGCGGTTACCATAGCCATATTAACGCTCGCAACATAACATATCGCTCGCGCGCCGCCACCCCAGCTGCCATCGCAGCATCTCCTTCAGCGTAACCTCACTTACTCGCAGGAACACAACAGCCCTCAAGGGAACCGTTATTTGGCTGCGGTACTCTGTGAGGTGGAGGTACGTTCCCCAGTCGGGTAGCTTACAATTACGCTCTCTACCTCTCTTTTCGCCAGAGCTTCGTTTGTTAGTCAGCAGGGTGCACCGCGTGCAGGTGAAGTTGGCTTTGGTTCAAAGATGTTGATGAACCACTTACACCCCCGTTCTATCTATCTATAATCTGTGTTATGTTAAAATAAATTCAAGGAAGTTTTAGAAACAGTTCTAAATACTAATGCAATAATATTTTACAAATACTCTTAGATAAGCGTTAAATATCTCTCTACTAACTCTTTTCATAATGACATACGGAACCATTAATAATGAAATAGAAATTATCTTTTGTTTTCTCCGAACAAAAGCGGAAATGGATTTCGTTGGCCAGGTTAAAGCTGTGATCAGATTTAATGGAAAGGAAAAAGGGTAGGAACACATTCGCGTACAATATCTGTTATTATGATTTATATATGCAGGCATTTATTAAACTACCACCTCGGTTTATATACAGTTTTTTTGTTATATTTCATCTTTTTGACGTTATAATATGTCTTCTTCTTGGTCGATTCCTCATGACTGAGGGTCGTGACCATCACCATCAGCCTGCTGGACCAGTTTCCTCCAAGCCTCACGGCATGCAGCTTGTTTCAGGGCCATAGGAACGCTGCAATGAGTGATTTCCTTGATGGCGTCAGTCCACCTGGTAGGCGATCTTCCCCTACTCCTCTTTCCTTCCACTTGCCCTACGACTCTAAGCTTTTCGTATAATATAACGTCGTATAAATCGATGTACCCCGGTGGCACGCACGAAAAAGCATGACGCATTGTCACGTTCCGACTGAGCGGTGCGTGCAACTAGCGATAGAGAGGCACGATCGGCCTAAGCGTTCGGCTTGTGACGCATCTATCTCTCTTCCACTCCATCGGCCGATGTTTTCTTATGACGTTACCATGTGAAATTATCGTTCGTAAACCGACTTTACGGACAACCAATTTTTTGTTATGGGACGTCGGAAGATAATAAGAATTCCCGTCACAAGCCGAACGCTTAGGCTGATCGTGCCTCTCTATCGCTTGTTGCGCGCTCTCGCTTGCACGCTCGGCTCAGGTGGAAAGTGATAATGATTCATGCTTGTTCGTGATTGCAGCTGGCGTTCATCGGTAAAAAAAAAAAAAAAACTTACACTACGTACTTTATCATAAAAAAGCTTTTCTTTCAAAAAATCTTGGAAAAACCTCTGAAAATATTTTCTCATTTTTGATTTATTTGTCAATATAACAGATATACCGTGCTAATCTAACAGAAAGAAGACAATAAAAGTGCCTACGACGCTATATATCATATCGGGAAATGTCGAACCCAAAATACTGAGTACACGTGAAATGTTACAGTGAGAATGTTGTTTCGGGAAAAACGACGAATAGACGATAGGAGGCTACATTTTTTTTTATACTACGTCGGGTGGCAGACAAGCATATGGCCCACCTGATGTGAAGCGGTTACCGTAGCCATATTAACGCTCGCAACATAAAATATCGCTCGCGCGCCGCCACCCCCGCTGCCAACGCAGCATCTCCTTTCTGGTGACCTCACTCACTCGCAAGAACACAACAACCCCCAAGGGAATTGTTATGTGGCTGCGGTATTCTATGAGGTGGAGGTACGAGTACATTCCCCAGTCGGGTAGCTTACACTCCCTTCCTCTCTTTTCGCCAGAGCTTCGTTTGTCAGTCAGCAGGGTGCACCGCGTGCAGGTGAAATTGGCTTGAAAGATCTTGATGAATCACGTACACCCCAAAGAACGCATGAAAAGAATTAGTACTAATGTTAATAATTAGTGCTAATGTGGACGAGTCGTCGACCGCCTCGGGCACCATGGCCTTTCATGTTGCAGGAGTGCTAGCAGAATTGCACGCCTTTGGTGTGAGACACAACATGCGTCGATACCCTGGCGCCGTCCCATCTTCCATGTACGTCTGGTTCTGCGGGAGCTGCTGCAACATCAACGGAGACCCATAAACGGCGGAAATATTCTAACCTCATCGGTATGGTATATGTATTTGTTTTTGACCCGTTTGGGGTCGACACTTGGCCCATGGGGTCCGAGCGCACGCACCTTCGTTAGAGACATTTCTAAGCGTCGAATTCTCGCCAAGCGACTAAGCATTGCCGTCAAACGTGGTTATGCTGCTAGCCTTCTGGGCACATTACCCCTTGATGGCGATGCCGAGGAGTTTTTGACGCAACGTAGCTTTTCTTTATTTATAAGTGAAACGAAATTCTTTAAAACAATTGTCGAAAAACAATGATATTTCTATAATATTATATATATATATATATTATAGAAATATCATTGTCAAAAACGCGTCAAAAACGAACACCTGAAAAATGAGTCAACTGTCTCACCTCAAACCACAAACAATCTGACAAGCCTGACGTTGGTGACAATTGCTTGAAATAGGTAAAAATGCCGTCTTCTATATTTTGAAAATGCATAATTTATGTTGATCAAGTAGTTAAAGCCCAAGAGATCACATATCACACGAAACGTACACAATAATATATTGATTTTTATACGAAATTTTGTTAATTTCATATTTTTGCAAGGAGGATTGGCGCCATTTTGCGCATGGTGAGGAAAAGAGATAGCAAGTATATTAAATCACTGATATGTAAGGATGGCGATAGTTTCCTTACCAACCAACATATGAAACTAGTTATAGCTAGCTATCCATCTTATACGTATCACATCCATCTCATATCTTCCACGTACTATCAAGCTGTGGAATGAACTGCCTGTTGAGGTTTTCCCGGGAGGCTACATCATGAGGTTCTTCAAAAAAGGTTCTTCATGTTTTTACAGGGTCGGCAACTCGTATGTGACGTTTCTGGCGTAACAGTCGTCCATAGGCTACGGTATTTTCTCTCCATCAGGCGGACCGTAGGCTTGTTTGCCACCTTAGTAGTATAAAAAAAAGTTTAACCAGTAAAGACTATGTATACGTGTGATGTGTAGTATTGTGCATCTGTGTATTTTAGTTATTGGTTACAAGCGATGTACAATAAAAACATTTCCTTTCCTTCTTTGAAAAGTCTATATTCAAACATTTGCAGCAACATGAGAAGCAAAGAAAAAATAACACAACAACCAGTGGCAAGATAACGTCAATTAGACAAGACGTATGGCCGGTGCCTTAGTTTTACCGCGACATGATATCACCGGACCATTTCGTTTTGGCCGGCTTATACTGAATCTTGTTAACAGGGCTTTTCGGCGCCAAAGGTTTTACACAGATTATAATAAGGTTTGATTTTTTTTAACCGACACTGAAATGGTGTTTTGAGTAGGGATGTTTTGGAGCTTCATATAAAAATCTATCCGAAACCGTATCCAAAACCGATATAAACGTTCCGGATAATTTCGGATAGAGGCGGAATCTAAATGAGACGCGTTTTGATAGGTTTTCGCCGGCCAAGACTTTTTTTTTCTTTTTTTTTATATTGTCAGACAAATTACACAGCGCCATCTAGCCCCAAAGTAAGCGAAGCTTGTGTTATGGGTACTAGACAACTGATAAACATACGTAAATACATTTCTTTTTGTAAATACATACTTATGATACATATAAAATACCAAGACCAAGACAAACAGACATGTTCATGCACACAAATGTTTGTCCTGTGTGGGAATCGAACCCACGAGCGTTGGTGTCGAAGCCGCGTCATTGACCACCACGCCACCGAGCTCGTCAAAAGACTTGCATTTATCAACGTTTATCTACATAATTATTACATAATTCTCCATATCTTTCATCTATTCTTGTGAGATTAAAATTACCTAAGGCCCTATTATGACAGATGATTTCCACCATTTGACATTGGAGGGCTTACAGATGATAAGATTTTTCATTAGTCCAAAAGTTGCAACCGTGATTTGCTGATTTTGAATTTAATTGAACTGGTTTCTGTTTTTTTTTTAATTTACCTTGTATTCAAATTTTCTTTTTACAATTCCTAAAAATATAACATCCGTATCTGAAACTATCCGTAACTATCGGATAATCCGAAATAATTTCATATCCGTAACCGTATGCGAAACCGATATAATATTATTTACATATCCGTAACCCTAACCGAATCCGAAATTTCATATCCATAACATCCCTGGTTTTGAGTGAAGTGTTCTTTTAAAAGAACACCAGTAACGCCATAGCAGCCTTAGTGATGGCACCCCACGTTGCAAGTGTATATATGGCTATGATAACCGATTCACATCAGGCGAGCCGTATTCTTGTTTCCCACCCGATGTAGTATAAAAAGAACTTATTTTTTTATACTGCATCGGGTGAATGGAGATGTGAGACGCTTGTGTGAATTGCAAAAAACTAGAGCCAAAGCCGACCTCGCCTGCACATGGTGTTCAAAGATTTTGATGAACATTGGTTATAAATCATTTACTATATCTGTTTAATTCACGGGTATTAAGCCCGGTCACCGCCCAGGGTGCCTACCGCCGAAGCTGAAGCCGATTACTATCCGATTTTTTGATCGCAAAAATCGATCTTATGTTTATGTTAATGATTAACATCTTCCGTTTAATCGGCAGAGCTCTATGATTTTTACTAGTTAAGTTAAGCTAAGATCGAATCAGAAATGAGGAGATCCGTAGAAGAACCATGGTTACCGACATAGCCCAGCGGATTAGCAAGTTGAAGTGGGCAGGGCACATAGCACGGAGGACGGATGACCGATGGGGTCAAAAGGTTCTCGAGTGGAGACCACGTACCGGCAAGCGCAGCGTAGGACGTCCACCCACAAGGTGGACAGACGACCTCATTAAGACCGTAGGATCGCGCTGGATGCAAGCCGCTTCCAACCGGTCTTATTGGAGATCTAGAGGGGAGGCCTATGTCCAGCAGTGGACTTTCAATGGCTGAGATGATGATGATGATGAAGCTAAGCACAATTACCACCAATCTAAGTTAAAGTATGATTTTCGCAATCAAAAAATCCGATGGTATTATGCTTCAGCTTTGGCGGTAGGGCCTCAGATAGGCGTGCGTGGGTATATGGATCCAACGTATAACACCCCTTTGAGAAGTTTGATGTAATGTCATACACCCGCCGTGACCCGCTCTAAGATATATCAATGAAAAGATTTACCCATGAGCAGATCTCACCGTTCGTGGTATAAACTACGGATTATTATTATGACAATAAGTCCTAATTGGCCGTGTGGTTTCCGGCAGATTATAATAGAATCACTCCGTCTCTTCCCGTGGATGTCGTACAAGGCGACTAAGGGAAATACATTATCAAATATCGATCAGGCCTCCCCAACCCGTTTGGCCAGCGTGGGGAGTGTAAGCCAAATCCTCCTTCCGTCTAGGACGGACGAGAGAGGGTCGTGCTCCTGTAGTGAAGACTAAAATGACCTGATGATGAGACACAGTAGAGCAGTATTTTGACTGCGTCTGAAATTGACGCACTCATTCAGACAAGAGTGCCTATATGCCCGTTACACGATTCTAAGCAATATTGCATCATGTAGCGACACAAGTTGATACAACCCGAGTACCAATTTATACAAATACCGCTTGGTTAATGCTGTACTATTATTTCATAAACTCTATACCAATTATAAAACTCTAGACTAAAATGGACCTGATGATGAAGTCCTAATTAGTGGGTATTATATTCTACAGATACGTAGTAGCCACCCTTATAGAAAAGCAAACCAAATCTCCACTTTCCATCATCACCCAATCGATAAACGGTCGACACTGGACACCCCTTATCTCACATACATCCACTAATATGTTTACTCTTGTAATATTTTGATGTATACCCAAAGCCCTTAGTAATATGTGTAACTGGAGAGGGTATACAAGATGGCTGAATATCACACACTCGTTACACGGAGGGTCGCTGAAGGGCGCTTGTGGTCCTCACTGAAACTTTGGAGATCGGTCAAATTTTCCGACGACCCGCCCCTACCATTTGCTTTTATTTAGATTGAAACTGTCTACGAAACTAAATAAAAGCTAGTAGTAAGTTTTTTTTGTTTATTCTTATTTACATAGAAGGCTATACTATGTAAATAAGAATAAACAAAAAGAAAACAGTTATATAACAATAAACAAAAAGAAAGTTTTTTTTGTTTATTGTTAGTCTTAGTCTTTTTTTTTATACTACGTCGGGTGGCAGACAAGCATACGGCCCGTCTGATGTGAAGCGGTTACCGTAGCCATATTAACGCTCGAAACAAGAAATATTGCTCGCGCGCCGCCCGCTTCCATCGCAGCAAATCTTGCGTTTCTGGTGACTTCACTCACTCGCAGGAATACAACAACCCTCAAGGGAATTGTTATTTGGTATTCTGTGAGGTGGAAGTCCTTCTCCAGCCGGGCAGCTTACAAAATACGCTATGCCCTACCTCTCTTATCGCCAGAGCCTCGTTTGTCTGTTAGCAGGGTGCACCACGCGCAGGTGAGGTTGGCTTTGGTTCAAAGATGTTGATGAACCACTTACACCCCAAATAGTCTACTATGTAAATAAGAATAAACATATACTTATTTACATTATACTACTATGTAAATAAGAATAAACAAAAAAAACTTTCTACGAGCTTTTATTTAGTTTCACCAAGGTGTCTCTCCATTTGATATCTATATCATAGGGGTTTAATTGTAAATTTTAAATCGCCATTTTGTGGTAGCCCCCATATTTGATTAAAAATGGCAGGAGATAGGTAACCTTTCAGCGTCACAGGAACTAACAAGTGTACCGAATTTTAGCTCTTTTGGGCACTTGGAAGTGAGTCAAATTTAACTTGCAATTTTTTGTTTTAACGAATTTTTTGTTCGCGTTGGATCATGTCAACGTAAACAAACCGGCCAAATAGAGAAGAACACTCATGTTGTGAATTTATAAGACACGTGTTACATATCCATCAAAATTATGTAGCTTATTTGATCACATTTTGAATCAACGCAGCTAATTTGGATATGTAACTTAGATGGAATTTGGATGTGTTACATATCCAAAGATATGAAATATATATAAAGACACATGTATAAGATACGAGTGTCTTATACAAATAAAACTAAAACATCACACGTCAAGTCACTAAATAAATATCGTGCTGAAATGAATTTCATCAATTTCGTAATGTTAAAGACAGATGACTGTATAAGATACTCGTATCTTATACATCTGTCTTTAACCGCTTTACATTAGACGGGACATACGCTTTTCTGACTCTGAGACCTATGTCGATCACTTTGGTACTCCGACCCTAAAGTGGTCGACATAGCTCTCAGGTCAGATATAGGTATAGATATTTGAAGTTATAGAGAGTTGTAGTGGCAGTGGGCTGGCATTGGAGGTATTGGAGGCACGTAAGGGGCGACGAAGTGTAGGACGCCCTCCTCTCTAGACCAATGACCTCAAAAAAGTGAGGATCGCATATGGTGGAAAGCATTGGGAAAGGCTTATATAATATATCCAGAAGTGGGTAGTAGTAGAGGCGCTTATTTGGCACCCGGTATCAAATAAAAAATGTCTAAAAATTTTTATCAGTTTATACAGTATTCAGCTACCACATTTGTTATGAAGACGCGACGTGATCTCACTGGATTTTTTTTAACTATACAAGATGACTGTATAAACTGATTAAAACCTTGAACTTTTTTCGATATAAAAATATTCGTACCTCGTTCCGTTTTGCTTTTCAAGTTCTATATTCCGCGTATCTCGAAAAAACGATGTAGGTACGTCGAAAACACACGATCCATATCAATAATGTAATACAAATTCAAAATTTCCATTAATTATGAGTCGCACGCCGTCGTACAAACCTAAAATCCAACTTCTTTTAGGATGAATAAATCATGAACCTAAATTCAATGCCTTTGTCACTGTCATAGACTTAAAAATATAGACTAAACTTACAGCCAATAATTTTAACAAAAAAAACCGACTTCAAACATTACTCTACATTTATGTATGTAGATACAGGTTGATGATGATGAAAAAAATATGGGACCAATCTGGAAGTATACTCTTTCAAATGACGGAGTGGTGAAATAACAAACTTAACAGTAGATAGATTCAGGCTGATGATGATGATGACAAAAATATGGGACCAATCTGGAAGTTATACTCATTCAAATAAAAAAAGATTTTTTCAAATCGGTTTATAAATCACGGAGTAATTAAGTAACAATCATTTAAAAAATACAGCCGAATTGAGAACCTCCTCCTTTTTTCGTGTCGGTTAAAAAAATCGTTATTGTTGCTCTAAAGTGTTTATTGTACAAAAGAAATTACATAAACATGATGATAAAATAGTTACATGTAAATGGTGGACTTATCCTATAATCGTTTTGTTAATTCATCTTCTTCTATATACAGAATGGAAACGTTAAGTAATTCATCATTTTATTATTTCTAAAATATACCTACAAGGTATTGAAAAACTGTTTAATGGTACTGAAAGTACTCGTACTTCACGAGCTCTATCAAATAATATCAATAATAGTTTATAACAAATTTACTCCGCATATCTGAAATTCGATGATTCAATGTTTTCAGCTATCACATTTGTTATGACGACGCGACATGATCACTGGATTTTTTAAACTATACACTATACAAGCAATTTAATAAGTGATTATTTGTTGTATTAATAATCAATAGATATTATAATAGCGTTCGCCACTTACTTAGTACGCGCATTTTTTTAAAATCCTTTCTTATTATCTTATTGTTGTTAAATCTTTATAGTACATTTTAATTAGAAATACAAACATATTCAAAAGTGAAAAAGATTTACTTACGTGTACTACACTGTACATGTGTATTGACGTATTTATTCCATATGAGATTTCTTCCAGCCAATCTTTTAATATTGAAAAGAAAAAGTATTTTTTCATTGCTTTTTCATTTGCGTCTATCATTGCGAACAGTTAGGTACAATATACTTACATATTCAACAATTGGTAACCAAAATAACAACAAAAGAATAATGTGACAATAAATAATAGTCTTAGTATCCTACATCACAACAGCTATATCAATGCTAAATTTCAACCCAATCCGTCCAGTGGTTTGGGCTACATACTGAAATATATAAATGCACCTCTCATTTGCCAATGATAATTAAATAAATAAATATTTCTGGACAATTTACACAGCGCCATCTAGTCCCAAATTAAGCGCAAAGCTGTACTATGGGTATTAAACAACTGATAAACTGACAACTGACATTCATAAAATACATTGAAAACAACCATATAATAGGTAGGGGAAAAAGTCTTTTCGCATTATAGTATGTATGAACTTGTAATAAAATCTCTTTGGTTATACCATTTGTATCTAGCAGGTTTTGATATCTATAAAAAGTTTAAATTTTAAAAAAGATAATTCCAAATTCAAATTAGGTAAATGTGTGATTTTCATTTGTTTTTTTTACTGTCAAGATGAGTGAATCTAATGAAGAAATTCGAAACATTTTAAAATTTTACTACAAAAAAGGTAAAAATTCAACGCAAGCTGCGAAAAAAATTTGTGATTATTATGGACCTAGTGCAGTGTCTGTGAGAGTAGCACAAATTTGGTTTAAGCGTTTTCAACCCGGAAATTTTTATGTCAAAGATGCACGTCGCTCTGGTCGCCCTGTTACAGATAAAATGGATGCCATTTCTGAAAAAGTGGAGCAAGATCGGGATATCAGTAGTTACGACGTAGCTGAAGAACTAGGAATTGACCACATAACAGTTTTGGCGCATAAAAAGCTCGTGGTCAAAGACCGGCCAGGCTTCAGAGACTCTGGCGAAATCCGGGTTAACCCGCAACAAGGTGATGCTGTGTGTATGGTGGGATTGGAAGGGAAGATATTCATTATGAGCTGTTACCGCCAGGCAGGACTATCGATTCTGAACTCTACTGTGAACAACTGATGAGATTAAAGCAAAAAGTTGAGAGAAAGCGGCCGGAATTAATTAATAGAAGGGGTGTGATTTTTCATCATGATAACGCTAAACCTCACACATCTTTAGCCACTCAGCAAAAATTAAGAGAGTTTGACTGGGAGGTGTTAATGCATCCGCCGTATAGTCCTGACCTTGCACCTTCTGATTTCCACCTGTTTCGGTCTCTTAAGAATTCTTTAGGCAATGTCAGGTTAACATCACGAGAAGACTGCCAAAACCACTTGTCGCGGTTTTTTGAACAGAAGTCCTAAAATTTCTATAGTAATGGGATCATGTCTCTACCTACAAGATGACAAAAAGTTATCGAACATAATGGCACCAACATACTTTAGTTAAATGTAAATAATCTTTATTAAAAAATGTTTTGAATTTTCATATAAAATACGAAAAGACTTTTTCCCCAACCTAATATATTAAATCATATATTAAAGTCATATATTGCTGAACTGCATGATAAATATATCATCATCATCATCTTTTCAGACACGAAGGACGTCGGCTGCTAAAAATAGGCCTCCTCCATAGACTTGCACAATCATCAGTTCTGCACAATTTATATCACTATAAAATAGAATGAAATAAATAATATTAAGATTCTTTCGTAGTCTAATACTTTATTGTCTATGGTTGTTTATATGAAATCCGCTCCGTTTCACGTCACATCTGAACGTTACGTATCGATGCAACATCAATACTTGTCACATGCGTGATATGAATCCTGATGCGTGGAACAGAACGCATAACAAGTTCCGTTATGGAATTATATTACCAAAATTGTGAAATTCACTTCAGCACGATATATATTTTGTGACTTGACGTGTGATGTTTTAGATTTATTTGTATTATTGTAAAATCAACGCTTTGACATCATTATCATTTATGACGTGATAACGTCACGAAAAAGCATTTGTCATTGTCACGTTCCGCCTCTGCCGAGCGTGCAAGCGGAAAGAGAGGTACATTATAGTGTATTTTTAAGCTGCCCGTCTGGGGAAGTACCTCCACCTCACGGAATACCGCAGCCAAATAACTTTTTCCTTGAGGATTTTTGTGTTCCTACGAGTAAGTGAGGTCACCAGAAAGAAAGGAAAGTGAAACCTTGGTGTTGCTGATCTCCATGGGCGGTGCTGATTGTTTTCCATCAGGTAACCCATATGCTCATTTGCCCTCCTCTCACAAAAAAAAGTTACAAATACACGGTGCCTTACCTTTCTTATGCCAGAGCCTCGTTTGTCAGTCAGCTGAGTGAACGTGCAGATGAGGTTGGCTTTGGCACTAGAGATCGTTATGAGCCTTACGCCCCCTATTCCTAAAGTTTTAATTTTATATTGATATGAATAAGTGACTTTTGTGAACTCGTAAAAGAATTTTAAATGCGACATGAACGTTTCACGCGATGTCGCGTGCCGGTGCATTATAAGCAGACTGCAGTTTCAATACGACTTGAATAATGCCAACCATTGTACCAGTTTATTTTATTTTGCTAGTTTATTTGACGCTTTCAGCGACAATAGATGTGAAGCGATGTATGCGAAAACATCTCACAAAAATAAATCCTAACTTCAGAAACTTCTTATATCCTCGGTTGACGAGTTTGGTGGTCGAATGGTTAGCAATGGCCACTTTGACTCCGAGGTCGCGGGTCCGATCCCCGCACAAGACAAACATGTGTGTACATGAATATATCTGTCTTGGTCTCGGTGTATTCTATGTATGTATTTACAAAACAATGTATTTAAGTATAATATTAGTTATCTAGTACCTATAGTACAAGTTTTACAATGGCCGCGCGATTTCCGGCAGACTAGAATAGAATCACTCCGTCTCTTCCCGTGGATGTCGTACAAGGCGACTAAGGGAAATACATTAAAAAACATCGATCAGGCCTCCCCAACCCGTCTGGCCAGCGTGGGGAGTGTAGGCCAAATACTCCTTCTGTCAGGGACGGACGAGAGAGGGTCGTGCTCCTGTAGTGGAGACTAAAATGACCTGATGATGATGATGATCTCACAAAAATATATCCTAACAGAAGTTATTAACAAAGGGTAAACATGCTGAAAATAAATAGTCGCCAGCTAAAAAACTCTTATATGATGTGTCAAAAAACTTACAATAACATACCAAATGATATAAAACAGCTACCATTTAACAAGTTTAAAAAAAAACATTTAGTAAATGGTTACTAGAAAAAAAGTTTTATACAGTTGATGAATTCCTAAATTATTTAAAAAAAATAGCTAACTCGGGTTTTGTCCATGCATGGAGTAATTCCTTTAAATTGTGACTCTAAATATTTGCATGCTATTATATATTATGACTAAATAGGCATATTTATTGCAAATAAATCACTTGTATTTGTAACTTATTTATTTTCTTTCGTTTTATAGATTACATACATAGCTGTCAGAGTCATTATGACATCAAGGTCTCTTGTCCGTTGCCGATGTGATTGGGGTTCCTCTTTTCACTTACCATCAGGCTAAGCGGAGCAAATATGCCGAGCTAATATAAAAATAAAAATACTTACAGCAAGATAAATCGAATCAAAACGTAATAATAAATGAACAAATACATATAATAAGCTCAAATTGGTCCAAAACGCTTATTTGGCTTATTTAGCAGTTAGCAAAAAATTACTTTTTAAATAGGTACATCTTTGAACTAAAGCCAACTTCAAAGACAAACGAAGCTCTGGCGAAAAGAGAGATAGGGAATGTACCTCCACCTCACAGAATACCGCAGCCAAATAACAATTCCCTTGAGGGCTGTTGTGTTCCTGCGAGTGATTGAGGTCACCAGAAAGGGAGGAGATGTTGCGTTGACACCGGGGATAGGGGCGCGCGAGCGATATTTTATGTTGCGAGCGTTAATATGGCTACGGTAACCATTTCACATCAGGCGGGCCGTATGCTTGTCTACCACCCGACCCGACGTAGTATGTAATATATATTAAAAAAAACATATGTATGAAAAAAAAAATGTTTTTTTTGTTAATGAGCTATGTAACTATGTATAATATTCGAGTTGAGTTCGTTTTTTTAAATGACTATCTGTTTCTTCTCATCAATTTCACATGTTACCGACGAAAGTCAATTCACGATAATAAATGGGAGCGAGGCAAATGTTAGGGGATCTCTCGAACGTCGTATCTCGAGTGTTGTTGAATTATGACATGATCTTCGAGTACAGGAGATCTTCGCTTTTGGCAAGATTCGACAGAACTTGTTACAAATTAGGAGGGTTTATACATTATACATACATACAATACTTTAAGGTCGCTACTGATATACATTTCGATAGTGTTGCCGACTGGCAGGTTGTGCGCAAACTTTTTGTATAGGTATATTTCTTTTTCTTTGATTTTTGACTAATATTCCAAAATTTTAGTTGTCATTTAAGCTCCAATGTAATGGAGCTTAAATGGCAACTAAAATTTTTTAAACGTTGTAAAACTAACATATTATTTTTCACCTCACTAGCTCGTAAAAGCTATGTTTATCATTCGAAATCTGCGTGGAAAATCGCACTTTATCCGCTAGCGTGGAAAGTGTTTTTAAAATTCGAATATTTTTATTCAATAAAGGTTTCGTACAATAAATTACATATATATAGAACCTCATTGGTTTCGTAATAGTTTATATTCTCTGCAGCCAGTCCATTGATGATTATTTATTAAAGCTGTTTTTCTTGCACCTAACATTTTCCTCGCTTTAGTGAGGTGAAAAGTTGTGTGTTGCGCTCGGCAGCAAAGTTATTTAGCGTCTCGTACCTTTGAAACCCTCGCTACGCTCAGGATTCTATATTTGAACCACTCGCTTCGCTCGTGGCTCAATCCTAGCATCCTTCGCTTGCTCAGGTTTCAATACAAGGTACTCGCGCCAAAAATTAACTTTGCAGCCTTGCATAACAAATAACTATTATTTTAGTATTTTCTGATAAATTTTGGCTTTAAATTGTCCACTCGTCGTTGTTAACAGATAGCACCGTCGCCAGCTCTTTTCGGGTAATAAGTATGTCTTACTTTCGATAATTAGGTATTGTCATACCCTGGCGGTCACTACATTCAAAAAACAAAAACACAAATAGACCGCGTCTGTAGGTATACGTGCAAATGTGTGTGTAGAGCCTTAGGGTTGCCTGCATAACGAAGTAGGTACATTGTGCTGCGACATAAGACGTTATCAACATCAACCTTATAAATAACAACAAACCACCCAACAATAAAGTCGGTTTACGGACAATAATTTTACGTGATAACGTCATAAGAAAACATCGGCCGATGGAGTGGAAGATAGATCGCTTGTTGCGCGCTCTCGCTTGCACGCTCGGCTCAGGCGGAACGTGACAATGTGTCATGCTTTTTCGGGCGTGCAGCCGGCTTTCATCGACTTATAAGACGTTATCACAATAAAATAAACTGATCTTGTAATGAAGTCACAAATAGTTTAATGGTAATGATTACATAAAAAGAAATAAATCAGTTTACCATTTTCCGTTCCGTATATTTCGTATTTTTTAAGCTGCCCGACTGGGGAAGTAATTCCACCACACAGAATACCGCAACCAAATAATAACAATTCCCTTGATGGTTATTGTGTACCTGCGAGTGAGTGAAGTCACCAGAAACAAAGAAAGGTAGGAGATAAGGCTGCCAAATAATCGGTGGCCCCTTGGTGTTGCTGATCGCCACGGGCGGTGGTGATTGCTTTCCATCAGGTGACCAACATGCACGTCCCCCCCCCCCCCCATCATATAAAAAAATACCTACGTTGATACTTGTTGTAGGCACTCGGTAGATTTTTTTTAACATTTTGATGTAATAAAAATCACTTGTTTGTTTTTTACTGTTCCACTTATATATTTTTACTGACCGGTTTCGCTTTTACAGCATTATCAAAGTATTCATTATACCTACCTCATACAGTGGTATCACTATCAGGCATGCCGTATGCTTATTTTCCACCTTAGTGGTAAAAAAAATGTTAATTATCTCCACACCGAAAAGTAATTAAGTCAAAATTTACGACATTAAAGTATTCTAAATTCAAATGGCGTGAAACACAACACATCCGGGCCCTCGCCGACATGTGGACACCAACTTCCGGTTGTCCCGGAAGCGCTATGAAAGCAAGCCGCCGAACTTCCGGTAGGCTTTTAGTTAAAGCCCCACAGATATTGTCTTTGATGTTCGTTTCCTGTTTGGGATATAGGGAATAGATTCCGAATTGGTTTTATGAGAAGGACATTGTCTAGAAAAGTGAACAAATAAAATAAAAATAAAATACATAATGAGGTAAGCTGTATTATACCTACCTACTATTCTTTATTTATTATTATCGCAGATTTTTTTTCTATAACACTAAGGAGGCAAACAACCTTACGATCCGACTGACTGTAAGCGGCAAGCTAGCATTTCGGATGTGACCATTGACGAGATCGATGGTCGAATGGCATACAATGGTTACTTTGACTCGGAGGTCGCCGGTTCGATCCCCGGCCGAGATGGCTATTGTTAGCCATTCAACCAACGGGCCCGTCATTGTACCTACACGTCATATGCTTAACGTACTTTCATTATATACATTAACATTATATGTGTTAGGTAACAACTAAATGTTTTAGGTTCCCAATAGTGTTAGAAACTTAAAATCCGTGGTGCACGGCAGTTGAGCTTCACTTGACTACCCATCTCTTTGGGCTTTTAATGCCTTATTTGCCATATTGCTGTCTCTCACATTGCTAAGAGGGGAAGTCAAATTCCAAAAGCTTCCTACTCCTACTAATTTCTTCTGATTAAATTCGTTGTGAGTTCCAAGGCAGCCGTAGTTTTACCCCCGCGACTGCAAAGAACTTCATTGTTCATTGCCTTTTTTGGCGGTCGCCGCTGTTAATCCTGACTACACAGGAGACACAGTGGTGGGAATGTGTGGTGGGCCCCCGTCCCGTACTTTCATTATACACTTCGATTGGGCTTTTAATGCCTTATTATATTAGCTTTTGATAAGCTTCGGCACATCAATGCTTGAAGTCTTCAACCAGTGCGTCGTCCCTGCAATGACCTATGACGCAGAGACTTGGGCACTAACCATCGGACTGGTCCACAGGCTAAAGGTCGCGCAACGAGTGATCGAGAGGGCTATGCTCGGGGTTTCTCTGAGGGATCGAATCCAGAACGAAGAAATTCGACGGAGAACCAAAGTTGTCCACATAGCCTTCAGAGTTGGCAAGCTGAAGTGGCAATGGGCTGGTCACATGTACCGAGTAAGTGATGGCAGATCGGGGACGAAGGTATTAGAGAGGCTGCACGTAGGATGTCGAAGCTTTGGACCCCCTCCTTCTAGATGGTCCGATGACGTTAAGAAAGCGTCTGGAAGCGGCTAGATGCGGAAGGCGCAGGATCATATTTTGGATTTGGGAAGGCTTATATGAATCAGTGGGTAGATGCAGGCTGATGATGATGACTGCATCAGTCAGTCAATACAGCAGAGGGTTTATAACATATAAAACCTAAGTTCTTTCCTATTTAGGTCGGATATTAAAAAATCAAATTACACAACGGCAATCTGAGAAATAATAAAAACATTATATGATCCGGTTTCAACCGCTGTAAACCAGAAAATTCCAGTTCATATCCTTCGAGGACCCCTTGAAATAGCTCGTAAAATATTATATGACACGATGTCCCCTATTTATATGTTTAAACATACATATCCTTAATGGGAAGGTCTTAAATCAGAACACGCTACTATACACTCATTTGATAATATAAACATTAACCAATTTAACTTGACCTGTCAATATGTAAACGTATGCATTCATAATACCAAATCCACTCAAAAGGGAGGCTCTGTCTAAACTGGACGATGTAAACGATATCAGTGATCGAACGTTTAATTTATATCCGTTGTAAAACACGAACAGCAACTTGGGTATTGACAATCACAGATATGCACAAAGTTTGGTAACCTTAATTTTATGAGGAACCACAGTCTAATTAACTTTCCTTTATATTCCAGTACGAAATTGCAAGTTGCGAGTTTGTGCGTAACAAAATATTCTACTCTGTGGTAGTGAAATAGGGTTGAGAAAATAAAATCGGTACGCGTAGACGAGCAAGTCCGCATAATGCGGTCGTAAGCCACTGATAACTTTGGGGGTCGTATCGATTCATCGTATAGGTACTCGATATCTCGGGTTTCGTAATCCGATTTATTTAGATCGACGATTGTTTAAGACTCGGTTGATGTTTTCGCGCGAATTTTCGTAATCACTATATATGTAGAATGGTTTTCCTCAGAATTATTTGTTTGTGGAATTGATATCGTTATATCGAATTTATTATAATGCTTCGAAGAGTTCGGTATATTGAAGAGGTTTAGGGATGTACATTCAAGGGTTCGGTCATTGACTCGAGGCTTAATTCAAGTTTACTACATTACTGCTAACGTCAAGCATGTTCGATCTTTTACAAATTCTTAAACATATTGACGAGCCTGGTGGTCGAATGGATAGCAATGTCCACTTTGACTACGGACACGCGGGTTCGATCCCCGCCCAAGACAAATATTTGTGTGCATGTACATCTGCGTTTGTCTTTGTATGGGTGTTTTCTATGTATTATATGTATGCATTTACAAAAAAATAAAAGTATTTAAATATAATATCTGTTATTTAATAGGTAGGTACCCATAGTACAAGCTTTGCTTAGTTTGGAACTAGATGACAGTGTCTACCTAATTTGTCCAGGGAAATTTATTTATTTATATTTAAGTAGTTGTTTTCGGTAAAGGTATTAATAACAATCAAGAAATAACAATAATAATATTAATCATATAATTCCGTAGTCATAGAATAAAATAATAATATAAAGTTAGGATAGATAGATTAGAGTTACTGGATATAGGGAAAGTTAGGCAAAATTGCAAATTTTACGATTCGCCATTCGCCCGGCAACTTTACGATCGTAAATTAAATCGATATTTGTTTTCAGGAATTTCTCATCACTATAGATCATATAAAATACGAGCGTAGGATGTCCGTAGTAGAACCAAAGCAGGTCACATGATTAAAAACTGAAGTGGTAGCACACCCCGGTCACTCCATACAAATGTCGCGTCGGTAACTACTACATAAACAATGACGTCTGTACAGAGAAGGTTTGTGCGTGCGGCGCCATACAAACTATTCCAGATTTGTCTCAGAGGGGAGGTGAGGGCGACACGAGACAGCGGCAGGGAGAGGCCATACTGTACGTAGTACTATTACTTATACTGTGGTGGTAGCAAACCCTGAGTACGGAGTGGTCCGTACAAAATATGACCACATAAACAAACCTCGTCTATATACATGCAAATGTGTGTGTAAACGCTTTAGGGTTGACTGCATATGGAAATAGGTTGCGCTGTGACGTAAGACGTTATACTATAGGTAATATTGTAATAATAAATATCTTTAAATGTTTATTTTGAACCATTGTGATACCTACCATACCCCGGCCACTCCATACAAATGTCGCGTCGTGGACTACTACATAGACAACGACGTCTGTATAGAGCGTGAATGAGCATGTGTTCGTGCGGCGCCATACAAACTGATTCTGGTTCGTCTCAGAGGAGAGGTGAGGTCGACACGAGAGAGCGGCAGGGAGTGGCCATACTGTACGTAGTACTATTACTTACACTGTGGTGCTACACTAAATGTTTCACGCAAGTTGTCATTATACAATCTCATTGCCGCGTGGCATCCCTTGCGAATGGTTCCACATTCGACTCAGAGAAGTGAGGTCGCCTTGTGAGAGCGGCAGGGAGTGGCCATACTGTACGTAGTACTATTACTTATATTGTGGTGCTACACTAAATGTTTCACTCAAGTTGTAATTATACAATCTAATTGCCGCGTGGCAGCCCTTGTGAATGGTTCCACATTTGACTCAGAGAGGAGGTGAGGTCGCCTTGTGAGAGCGGCAGGGAGTGGCCATACTGTACGTAGTAGTATTACTTATACTGTGGTGCTTCACTAAATGTTTCACGCAAGTTGTAATTATACAATCTAATTGCCGCGTGGCAGCCCTTGCGAATGGTTCCACATTCGACTCAGAGAGGACGTGAGGTCGCCTTGTGAGAGCGGCAGAGAGTAGCCATACTGCACGTAGTACTATTACTTAACTGTGGTGATAGTGTCTACTAGGTCAGTGCTCCGCAAAGTGTGTGCCGCGGCATACTGGTGTACCATGGTCATTAGTTGGTGTGCCTCGGAATTTTTTCCAAGGCACACCAACTATGATCATGATGAACCGACAATGAAAAAAAGGTTATCTCATAAAGCTAAATAGACGGACGGAAGAAAAATACTTACACAAATAAAAACTGATTTTTCATTTATGGTGTGATATATAATATGTATATCAATCTTCAAAAATTTTCATTTTCCTAGATGTACCTTAGGTACCTTAGGGTATTATGTATGAATAAAGGGCGCAGTCACTGGACTGACAGCTCTCCAAGATAACTGACAAGTCCTTAACCCTATGCTGAATGTTCTCATGGAACAGATTGCATAAATAAAAAATAAAAATAAAAAGATGTACCTTAGATTAGAAAGTTTGCGGAACAGTGTATTAGGTAGCTACATGAGTTGTTGCTTGATACTAGAACCGACTACCGCTGGAGAAGAAATGTTCACGAGTCGTCACCCCGGGATGCAGTGTGAGTTGCCCAACCAGGAAGTAACAATTTATACATCAATTCGCAACTTTTAAACAAACAAATATTTGATCATATGTCTCAGTGTCAGTCCCAACTGATGCAAACTTTTAATAAGTTAAATTAATAAAGAGAAAAAGTATACTACTTACTATTAATTAATCAATAATTTACAATTAAAATAAAAACCCAATATGGCTAACTATAACTATATACACAAACAAAAGGGAAATAACAAAAACTAATTAATAAAATGTAATGATCTAAATAGCGTCAAAAAATCCTTCGTGGCCAGAAGGCTAGCAGCATTGCCACGCTGGATAGCAATGCTTATTCGCTGAGCGAGATATAGGCCAGCCCTCTGGTCGTGGGAAGAGTCGACCAACCGTTTGGAGATTTAGATGGCTTCCTATCCGCTATCATAGACAGCAGAAGTTACTCTGCACCCTTTTCTCTATTATGTTTAACGATCTTTCTCCTGATTACTTGAAATGTAAGTTTCAGTATCTCCGTGAGACCCATGACCGCGAACTAACACCTCTTGCAATGGCCACTTTGGCTCCGAGCTCGCGGGTTCGATCCCCGCACATGACAAACATTTGTGTGCATGAACATGTCTGTTTGTCTTGATCTATATTCAATCGCCGATATAACAAGGATGGCGAATAGATAAAAGAACATCAGATGCGGCACCATAGTTTCGATTATAACCCGATATTATAAATTGATAGTAACATTCAGCACGAACTAATTCCTAATGTTCACACCATCAATCAAACGTAATTTTGACGTCAGGGTTCACACCACCAATCATATGCGATAAACCAATAAATTCCGCTGAATGCTTATTCATTCATTCAGAATATGCTATTTGACAATGTTGAAAAATTGTATAAATTATTTAACAATATCGTAAAATACACAAAACTATAAAGATCTGCAAACTTTCATTTTAATATCTTCCGTCCGACTTATTGTAGGGACCTTTAAAGTTTGGCGGGAAAATCCATTTCAAAAGTATGAAATTAATTATTAAAAATAATATTTCCATTGACAAGCAATAAAAATACTATAACTTTTATTATGATACTAATAGATATAAACGTAATTGTCGTACAAATTTCTGATTTTATGCATCATCATGATCAACATCACACTGTGACGTCACAACTCTTTTGTATTCAGCTTTTTCGAGAAAAAGTCTAAAATTGTGATTTTCAAATTAATATATCTCGAGAGATTTTTGTGCTTCAAGGGACGGTGGCCTACCACACATTCCCACCACTGTGTCTCCTGCGTAGCCAGGATTAACAGCGGCGACTGCCAAAAAAGGCAATGAACAGTGAAGTCCATTGCAGTCCCGGGCGTAAAACTACGACTGCCTTGGAACTCACAACGAATTTAATCAGAAGAAATTAGTAGGAGTATGAAGCTTTTGGTAATTCACTTACCCTCTTAGCAATGTGAGAGACAGCATTAAGGCAAATAAGTCATTAAAAGCCTAAAGAGATGGCTAGTCAAGTGAAGCTAGTAATTTTACTAGCTTCACTTGACTAACCATCTCTTTCAATTTTAATAGGGAGGTCTTAATAATATAACCATAGGTGAAAGAATTACTTCGATAGCTGAATAGCTAGAAAGATTTTTGTGCTATCGAATTAATTCTTTCACCTATGGTTATATTATTAAGACCTCCCTACATATCAAACCGAAAAAAATGTTGGTCAAATAGCGTATTCGAATGAAACGTGTCCGAATAAACCACTGCCGAGTGTAGACTAAGTAAATAAAAACAGCGCCAGCGCGGACCGGCTCTCATCATGCGGCATGGTTGTACACTTTAATCTATTATTGGAATATTCTTATTTTTATTATTTACTTTCATTATTTTTATGTTTATTAAAAATATTTTTTTTTTATACTACGTCGGGTGGCAGACAAGCATACGCCCCGCCTGATGTGAAGCGGCTACCGTAGCCATATTAACGCTCGCAACACAAAATATCGCTCGCGCGCCATCACCCCCGCGGCCATCGTAGCATCTCCTTCCTTTCCTTTCTGGTGACCTCACTCACTCGCAGGAACACAACAGCCCTCAAAGGAACCGTTATTTGGCTGCGGTATTCTATGAGGTGGAGATACATTCCCCAGTAGGGTAGCTTACAATTACGCTCCTTACCTCTCGTTTCGCCAGAGCTTCGTTTGTCAGTCAGCAGGGCGAACCGCGTGCAGATGAAGTTGACTTTGATTCAAAGATGTTGATGAACCACTACACCCCAAATGTTTTCTATTTTCCCAACAAAACAAACACCCTATAATTTGACTAGTGTATTTGGCACGTTAATTACTGTCGTGACACGTGTCACAGGGGGTCTAATTGACACGTATTCCCGTCAGTCACCCACGCTACATCTGTTTTCTTTTAAAACAATCTAATTTTGTATAATTTCTGTGCGGTTGCTATGATATTATATAGTTGTTCTTACTAATACTATAATATTCTTACTAATATATTATTAAATATACTTTTTACTAATTTGTTAACATAATAATTATAGAAAACTAAATTAAACTAATCTAAAAACTTATATATTTTATCTATTGTTGCTGGCAGTCTCGCCAGCTGTTATGTGCCTCTTTTGTAGATTATTTTTTATAATATTTTTGGAATTCATGTCATTTTTATATTGCTGTTGATTGTAAAATATTCTAATGTCAAGTGCCGAACGGTGTGAAAGTTACGTGATAAAAGTAAATAAACATATATTTACCCGATGGCCCGGCGAACTTCGTATCGTCTATAAATATTTTAAATAATATACTATATATATAATAAATAAACTAACTTATCTCTCAAGTTGGGGCAAACTGCACACACTCTGCAAAATGTTATTAAAATCGGTTCAATAGTTTAGGATACCATCGCGGACAAACAACGTGGCACGAATTTTTTATATATTAAGATAAACATACATATCACGTACATAGTAATAGTACCTCTTCTTCTCTGTGGTTTCGCTCTTGGCAGAGCGGTCGTGGTCACGTAGAGGCATCCACATCGGTGGTGGAGGCGGACACAGCTCTCCGCACGATCTCCCGCCATCTCTCCCTGTTGGCAGACTGTCTGGCGCAGTCAGATACACGGGTTCCCATTGCCGATTTAACCTGGTCAACCCAACGCATAGGTGATCTTCCGCGTGGTCTTGTCCGTTCCACCTTTCCCTGACCGACCAGGCGCTCTATGGAATCGTTATCCCGCCTAGAGACATGTCCGAAGTACTGCAAAATGCGCGACTATACTACGGCAGACAAACGCTGTGTGATGCCCAATTCTTGGAGTAAGGACACGTTGGTGTACTGTGTATTACTGTGTAATAGTACCTACTACGTACTAATATTATGAACGATGTTAACAACTAAAATGATGTTAGTTGGGGGTGTAAGTGGCTCACCACTATGTTTGCGCTAAAGCCGAGCACAGTGCACAGGCGAGCTCGGGACATTCGAGCTGGGTGGTCGAATCGTTTGCAATAGCCAGTTTGACTCCGAGGTTCGATCCCCGCTCAAGGCAAATATATGTGTGCATGAACATGTCTGTTTGTCTTGGTCTGGGTATTTTCTATGTATTATATATTATGTATGTATTTACTTAAAAATGAATATAAGTATAATAACAGTTACATAGTACCCATAGTACAAGCTTTGCTTAGTTTGGGACTAGATGGCAGTATGTAATTTGTCCAGAGATATTTATTTTATTTAAAGCCAACCTCACCTGCACGTGGTGCACTCTGTTAGCTGACTAACAAGGCTCTGACGAAAAAGAGGTAGGGATAGCGTTATTGTAAACTGCCGGACTGGGGAAGTACCAACTCACAGAATACAGCAGCCAAATAACAATTATATTGGCTTAACGAATGTCGTCTAAAGTGAACAACCGGGACCGACGGCTCAACGTGCCGTCCGAAGCACGGAGGAGCTCGACATAAATAAACCCATTCATACACAGGCTACGGTCGGCGTTGCTTAACTTGCGTGATCGATTAGACTGACAAGAGCAACGTCAATAACAGTCAATTCAATTAATAGGCGACATATTTAGCTCTCTCTCAAATCCCACCTAGGAGGGGAGGTGAATTTTCCATTTTTTTTTTAATATTTATAATATTCTGGCAAGTCAGCCGGAAACATCTATTTAAATAATAATTCATTAATAAGTTTGGTGTTATTGAAAAATAGCCGAATTTCATCTGCAACGATGGACTGCTATGCCTTGTTTAGTAGTGTAATACTTAATAGGTAGATGGCGCCACACTGCTACTTCACAGCAGTAAAATATCAAATGCAAAAATTTATCACCATCACAAACCTTCCTGGTAGCTCAGTTGGAAGAGCACTCGATCGGTCAACGAGAGGTCGTGGCTTCAAATCCCACCTAGGTTTAAATATTTAGCTCTATTTAAGCATATTTGTACTCTATTTAAAGAACTCTTCGATTGTTGAGCACAGATAAAAGAAAGTCTAATTACATTAAAAAAAAATGGATGTACTGAAGTACTTGTGCTTTGGGTAGCAACGCCTGAATTATGAAACGCCGCGGGCATTTTTTACTCAAATAGTCCTAGAGACTGTAAATGTATATGTAATTTGGAGATAAATAGTTATCAAGGTAAAAACAATTTGGACGAATGGCTAGTAATAGCTAGTTTGACTCTAAAGGTCGGGAGTTCGATTCTCACCAAAGACAAATATTTGTGTGCATTACGTACTTGATGTCGGATGCGTGCCATAACTACAGCTATTGCTTGTTATCTGTGGCAGGCTGTAGCTCGCCTCTCACTAGATGGACCCCGAAATGCCAGGAAATATATATAAATGTGATCAACTCAGGCATGTCGAGAAGTTTGCTGGGCTTTCTCCGAAGTTACTCGCGACGTTATGCCCTTTAACAATTCCACCCTTGGAGCATATAGCTCTAACGGCTCCTCTCTGGACGGCAAACTAAAGCTGAGAGTCCAGCGGGCCTTTTTGTGTTTACACTCCAAAGTCAAAGTCAAAGTCAAAATATCTTTATTCCTTTAACTTTATAAAGCACTTAGAAACGTCATACAAACTAAATATAAGAAACATGTGTAAATCATTACTACTCTAAATCCGCAGAGCTTAGATTCACTTTCATCACACTATCTTGAATGTGAAAGTGAATTTAAGTGCCAGTTCCGGCGACGGGGCTTCTTGAGAAGAACTGGCAAGAAACTCAAGGCCGACTCTTATAATTGCCAATATCGTTACATTAAATACAAATACAATCATTAATATAACATAACAAGAGCAATTCATTTCCAAATACTTTTATCATTTATGTAATCTGAGATACAATAGTAAGCCTTTTGACATAGTCTTGTTTTGATAAATCTTTTAAATTTACCCATGGATAATTTAAACGCGTCATTTGGAAGTTTATTGTAGAAGCGTATACATTGACCTGGGAACGAGTTAGAGATTTTATGGAGCCTAGTAATATGCACAGCGAGTTTGTTTTTATTTCTTAAATTTAATTGATGGAGATCACTGTTTTTCCTAAATTTAGTTTGATTTTTATGAACGTAAATAAGATTTTCATAAATATATTGAGAATGTAATGTCATAATATTTATCTCTTTAAATTTATTTCTCAGTGTCTCCCTGGGACTCATCATATAAATAGCACGGATAGCTCGCTTCTGGAGCACAAATGGCGAGCTGCAACAAGCTGCCCTGTGGGCTTTATTATTATTACATAGCAAACTTGCACATATGCAAGTTTGGTAAATAATCTTTACAATTATATAATATAACAACATAACAACTCAATGTTTTAGGTCCCCAATAGCGTTAGATACATAAAATCCCTAGTGCACGTCAGTTGTGCTTCACTTGACTAGCCATCTCTTCAGGCTTTTAAGGCCTTAATTGCCATATTGCTGTAGTTCACATTGCTAAGAGGGGAAGTCAAATTCCAAAAGCTTCTTACTTCTACTACTTTCATCTGATTAAATTCGTTGTGAGTTCCAAGGCAGCCGTAGTTTTACCTCCGGGACTACAATGGACTTCATTGTTCATTGCCTTTTTTGGCGGTCGCCACTGTTAATCCTGGGTACACAGGAAACACAGTGGTGGGAATGTGTGGTGGGCCCTCGTTCCTCAAATAAATAAAAAATCTTTCCAATTCTGTCCATTTCTTCTAGGTACATTAAAAGAACAAAATTCCCAGCGAAATTTCACGCGAAGTGGCAATCGATAAAAGAATCATAAAACAAAAGTTACATATCTCAAGTGATCTGAATAATGAAGATCGATCGTCGATTTATGAACAAATAAACAATTCAATCGTAGTAGAGTTTTTCGATTTATCACAATTCTTTCATTCATCATATAAAATTATGATTGATGAAGTCTTTGTTAAATATGATTTGAAAAATCACTTGTTTATATTTAAATTTTACATTCTTACGAGTAACTTACTCATGTACATCGATTTCGAGTTCACTATCGATTGTTTGTCCTCGTTCTGACGTTTTCTGTTTCGTTAGACTGCCCCCTTACCACCAACTCTTATTGCGATTCAATAACTGAATAGAATGCTTATTCATACCAATGAATAAGCGACTCTATTTCAAATGATCTAGTTTGCGTTTTGACGTCTTATAAATCGATAAACGCCGGCTGCATTCAGGAAAAAGCATGACTGATTGTCACGTTCCGCCTGAGCCGAGCGTGTAGACAAGAGCGCGAAACGTTCTGACGCATCTATCTTTCTTCCACTCCATCGTCCGTTTTTTTATGACGTTATCACGTAAAATTATCGTCCGTAAACCAATTTTTAATCCACTTTTTAGGTACATATGTATTTCGAACGTCTATTAGCTATGATAACTTTTTTCATCAGATGGCTGTTGGCTGTAGTCTCGATTTACAGTCAATGTATCTACGAGTATGTATCTCGTATTTATGCTATATCGGATGGCAGACAAGCATAAGCCCTGCATGATATGAATATTTTCGGGTGTAAGTAGTTGAACAAGATCTTTGAACCAAAGCCATCTATCTTCACCTGCACGCGGTGCACCCTGCTGACTAACAAACGAAAAGAGAGGTAGAGAGCGTAGTTGTAAGCTACCCGACTGGGGAATGTACCTCTACCTCACAGAATACCGCAGCCAAATATCAATTCCAATGAGGGTAGTTGTGTTCCTGCGTGTGAGTGAGGTCACCAGAAAGGAAGGAGATGCTGTGTTGGCAGCTGGGATGGCGGCGCGCGAGCGATATTTTATGTTGCGAGCGTTAATATGGCTACGTTAACCGCTTCATATCAGGCGGGCAGTATGCTTGTCTGCCACCCGACGTAGTATAAAAAAGAAAGATATTGTACTATTTACTGATGATATATCATTTAAATTTAAGCTTGCTAGACTATCAATGTGGACGAGATTAATACTACACTGTCCGCTGTTTTGAACTGGTTCACAATTAACTATCTTTTATCAAATGTATTTTCCTTGATTTGCAAGAAAATAAATTAAAATCTTTGATAAAGAATACTTTATGTAAAAAGGCAAGTTATAGAGTTTCCGGCTATATAAATGATAAACTTCAGCAAGGCGTAAAACACAGAGTTCTGTATCATCCTAATGGCTACGGTAACCGCTTCACATCACGCGGGCCGTATGCTTATCTGCCTGCCGACGTAGTGTAAAAAAAAATCGGAGACTGTTGGCGACTGGCTGATTGTGCGCAAACTTTTTGTACATATTTGTTTTTCTATATTTCTTTTTGATTTGACGTATGTTTTTAAATTTTTAGTTGTCACGTAAGCCCACTAGATGAAACATTGTAAAAACCAGTATATTCATTTATTATAGTATTTTTCAATTTATTTTGCATTTAAATTGTCCATTCTTCGTCGTTAACAGAGACTGTGGTATAAAACAAAATAAATTTGAAAAGTAATCCTGTCCCCTAGCCTACCACAATGTACGGGAGTCAATGAGCGTTTTTATATGAATGTATTCTCGAATAAATTCACAGAATGAATTATTCAGACGTCTCAGTTATATGGAATAGCGAAAAAACCGAAGATCTTTAACAGTTAATTTAACGAAGGAATTAACATTACGTCCGCTTCTTATTGAATAATGACATAATTATGAATATTTCGAAGGAGAACTTAGAAAAATATATATCTAAGAATTTTCATGTTTCACTTTTGTATCTACGGAACAATTCTGTAAAACTCATATTAGTATGTATTGCACATAACGTTTTTTTTTTATACTACGTCGGGTGGCAGACAAGCATACGGCCCGCCTGATGTGAAGCGGTTATCGTAGCCATATTAACGCTTGCAACATAAAACATTGCTCGCGCGCCGCCATTCCCGCTGCCAACACAGCATCTCCTTCCTTTCTGGTGACCTCACTGACTCACAGGAACACAACAACCCTCAAGGGAATTGTTATTTGGCTGCGGTATTCTGTGAGGTGTAGGTACATTCCATGGGTAGCTTACAATTACGCACCCTACCTCTCTTTTCGCCAGAGCTTCGTTTGTCAGTCAGCAGGATGCACCATGTGCAGGTGAAGTTGGCTTTGGTTCAAAGATCTTGATGAACCACTTACACCCCATAAACAATTACATAATATATCGGACATATACAAAGGTGAGCTTATCTCTACAAGAGATCTCTTCCAGCTAGCCTAGAGATAGTATCAGAAAAAGTTATTGGGCGGGAGAATAAACAAATATGTTCAAATAATTTTAAACGGATACTTAAAGCAAATCACAGCAGTTTGACTAAAAAAAATATTACCTACACATACTTAATATTCATCTATAATATAAAAATCGCTGAAACTGTTGCTAAGCGTAAATCACGAGAACAGCTGAACCGAATTCGCTAATTATTTTTTTAGAATATTCCTTGAAGTACGAGGATTGTTCTTACGCAAAACAAAATTGAAAAAAAATGCCTGAAAAATTCTAAAAACAACACTTTTCTATACGGAGGAGTGGAGAGGTTCCGGGAAGGATTGACCCGGCGCGACGTCCCGAATAGCAGAATAAGAATAAAAAAAAAAATAAAGATTCGACTGTTAGGCGGTACGAAGTTCGCCGGGTGAACTTATATATATGTTTAAAAACTATATCTTTTAGTGCCGGCTCGTATTTCACAGGATGTTTACTGCTCCTGAACAGTGGCATCGCGAAGACTACCACGCTTGCTGCAGCGGCCCTACGCACGGACTAGGCACGGTTCTCAGGCGCTTAGTATCCGAGCATTTCATCTGATCATGCTCGCTCAGATTGATGATTTGGGCCTTTTTGTAGATAGTCAACTGCGTCTATTTGACGGAGCCTATAGATTCCCTGACAGTGTGAAACTAGTTTGAGAATAATTTATAATATGTCTAATGGTATGACAAGGGCGTCGCCAGGCGATGGCCCAGGGAGTGGCAAGTTGTTATGGAGAATGAGAAAAGTATGAATTGTAGGTAAAGTCAAGAGCTCATGAAGCTTTTTACTTACATCTACAGCGATTGTAATAATAACGGTACAGAGCCCAACGTATAAAGCTTCACGAGAGACTTTACAATAAATAAAACCATATAAAACTTATAGATAAATAGAATCTCTAGGGGGGGGGGGGGGGGGCAGCTGCCCCACCTTCTCCTACACATGATTATGAGTTCTTAAGCCTAACCACTTATTATTTCATATTTTATTTGACGTAATCTTATTTTATTTAACATAATTATTTGTTATTTGAAATGATTTTATTTTACTAAACATTATTTTAATTTATTTGACATATTTTTGAAGCGTAATTTTGTATTATATATATTAGCTATATATATTAATGTGACTTAGCTATCAATTACCTACACATGCTTTCTTTACTTATACCACAGTATAAATAATAGTACTACGTACAGTATGGTACCTCCCTGCCGCTCTCTCGTGTCGACCTCACCTCCCCTCCGAGACGGATCTGGAACAATTTGTATGCCGCCGCACGCACACACGCTCATTGGCGCTCTGCACAGACGTCATTGTTTACGTAGTAGTAAACAACGCCACATTTGTATGGAGTGGCCGGGGTATGCTTATACTTTGATAGCGGCCTAGCTCACAACGACACTATAGAACTTGTCTTCAAAACATAAATAAACAGTTGGATCCAACTTGAGATATGGAATAGTTTTTAACACAATTATGAAACAGAAGCACTTATAATTGTCATCAACATAAAGTTATTTTGGATTGAGTGTGGCTCAGTAGTATCTTTAGAGCCAAAACCAACCTCACTTGCACATGGTGCATCCCACCGGCTAGCAAAAGAGAAATAGGACATAACGAGCCTATACTGGTCTAATCATAAAGATTTGATATTAATTGATATCTGATTTGTTGGATTTGTTTCCGCCCCGTATAGCTGAATAACTATTAAAAAATTGGAAAAATTAACGTAAAAATATTTAAAGGCGATTCGAAGTTCGCCGGGCCAGCTAGTCGTGTTATAAATCAAGTACATTGTGAACTGAAGTTTTCATAATAATTACTCCCAAGAATGAGTCTCGGTCTAGATAGCCTCAATAACTTCCCTCGAAGTTTCCAGGAATTACGGGAATCAAGTCTGGGCTAAGTTAAAATTGTTGAAGATTCATACGTTTGAAACGTTATGAAGTTACATATCTCTGATATCTCAATATGGTAGTATCTCATTTATATATCACAGTTATTGAACTATTTATTTAGGTACATGTATTGGGGTATAGTTTAACAATAGTAGTTTGATCCCCGCACAAGAATTTCATTTATGTGCATGAACATGTCTGTTTGTTTTGGTCTGTGTGTTTTCTATGTATTATAAGTATGTATTTACAAAAAAGTTTATTTATGTACATTTATCAGTTGTCTAGTACCCATAGTACAAGCTTTGTGCCTAATTTGGGAGTAGTAGATGGCGCTGTGTAAATTTTTTTTTTTTTTTTTTTTTTTTTTTGTAAAGTATTATAACTTTAACATATTACAATCTAGCTTATGGGCTAATAAGTAATTTAACTTTAACATAAACTTCTAAATATTATAGTCTAAGAATAATGTCCATTGACTTTTCTTAGTGTCTATTAAGGTGAAACACTTTCTTATTGTGTTATATTTAATGCACTATCACTAGCATTGTCTCACTTATTACTACACTAACTCAAAAGGTTTTGTTCTTTTGAGTCTTCTCACTAGGTCTGTGTTATCGAGAAGTTTGACTACCTCTGGATTCACATGGTGATGAAGTCTAAGTTCATGAGCTTCTATCTTTATATATATATATTATCTTTGTATCACTTTGTCCACAAACTCCACTTTAAGGTCCCGATGGAGATAGTCATTTTTGAAATACCACGGTGCATTTACAATGCCCCTGAGTACTTTATTTTGAAAGCGCTGAATAACTTGTTTGTTACTCTGTTTCGTACAGCCCCATAACTGTACTCCATAAGTCCAAACTGGCATAAGGACTTGCTTATACATTAGTAATTTATTGTGAATCGACAAGCTAGAGTTCCTCCCGAGCAGCCAATACATGTTTTTGTATCGTATCTCTAACTCCTCTCGTTTCTTCTTGACGTGAGCTTTCCAATGTAATTTCACGTCTAGGGTCATACCTAGATATTTGGCCGTATTGACATACGGGATCTGCTGATTATTTAAAAACACTGGATGGTAGTGCGGATTTTTGTTTGTGAAGTCAATATGAACCGATTTTGACTCATTTAGTTTAATTCGCCATTTTTGTGTCCAGTTGTGAACTTTTGTGATGGCAATTTGGGTTTTCTCAACTGCTTCTTTGTGTGTGTTCCCAACAGACATTATGGCAGTGTCGTCGGCAAAAGTCGCAATTGTATTATTTTCTAAATTGGGAATATCACAAGTGTATAATAGATACAGGACCGGACCTAAGACACTTCCTTGAGGTACCCCAGCTTTAATTTTCTTTAGATCAGAGTATGCGTCTTCTTGTCTGATTCTAAACATTCGGTGAGAGATATATGACTCTACTATTGCAGCATACTGCTTTGGCAACATTTTATTGATCTTATACATTAAACCTTTATGCCAAACTTTATCAAAAGCTTGTGCGACGTCCAGAAATACTGTGGAGCACACTTTCTTTTCTTCCAATGCTTTTTCTATAATATTTGTGATTCTATGCACTTGGTCTATGGTAGAGTGTTTCTCTCTAAATCCAAACTGATGTTGCGGTATCAAACCTTTTTCATCTAGTATGAGTTTTAGTCGTTTGAGCAAAAGCTTTTCAAATAATTTAGACATAACTGGCAATAATGAAATCGGCCTGTATGATGTCGTTTCATGAGGCGGTTTACCCGGTTTTGCTATCATAATTACTTCAGCTACTTTCCAGATATCCGGAACTAATTTTAACCTGAACGCAGCATTAATAAGGTTCGTTAATTTAACCAGAGCCTTATGAGGAAGATTAAGTAGGACTTCTCCCGTTATGAGGTCGTAACCTGGTGCTTTCTTGGAATCAATATTGGTCTTTATTTCATTCGCAACTTCTTTTGGTGTTACAAACTTTATGTCTGCCTCTTCTTTCGAAGTATCGTCGCATCTCAGGTCATCAGATCCTTCATTGGGTTGAAAAATTTTTTCCAAGTGCTCAGCGAACCTTTTTGCTTTTTGTTCATTACTTATGGCCCACTTTCCATTTTCTTCTCTTATTGGGGGTATTTGCATAATTGGCCTTTTTACAGTTTTAGTAGCTTTCCAGAGAGAATAGTTAGTCCTGCTATCACTGGTTAATTTTTCTAAGCGAGTTTTAAGAGTCGTTGAAAGTCTGTATCACTTTTCTAAGCATTTTAGTGAGGCTATTCAATATTTGTTTATCGCGAGGCGATCGTGTTTGATGCCAAATTTTTCTTTGTTTCCTTTTTTGAGCTACCAAATTCATAATTTCTTCCGGATATCTGTTTCCTTTGGATTTTCTATGGATGTCTGGAGTGTTTTGCCATGCCGACAGTTGGATATCGACAGTAAATTTTTCTACTTCGAAATTTAGCTGCTCTTCATTGCGGAGCGGTACATTAAGATTAATTTTATTTTCTAAGTCTATTTGAAAACTCTCCCAATCAGTCCTTCTATTTACTAATGTTGGATTGTTTTCTTTATATATAACAGTATCACTTAAATTTAAAATAATAGGCGAATGATCTGAGCTCATATCATAACCGTCTTCAACACTCATATAATTAGTAGATATATTTTTACAGATAAAAAAATCAATCAGGTCTGGAATTTTTTGTGGATCAGTGGGCCAATAAGTTGGTTTTCCAGTCGATAATACGTCACATTGATTTTCTTTTATAGCTTTCAGTAATTCTCGTCCTTTGGCTGTGGTTAGTCTGGAACCCCAGTATACATTTTTGGCATTTAGGTCACCTCCAAGGATAAACCTAGTTCCAAGCTTTTGTAAGAAGTTAATATATTGATCTTTTTTCAGCGAGTATCTGGGCGGGCAATATATTGCTGAAACAGTAATCGGGTATTTTTTAGTTTTAATACATACCGCTGCAGCTTGTATTTCTCGTTCTTCACACTTGTGGCATTCGTAGTGGTAGAGATTTTCTTTCACGATTATGGAACTACCTCCTCTTGCGCAGTTATCAGGATGTAGTGCGTGGTATATTTTGTATCCTTTTAATTGAATGAATGACTGTTTAGTGAAATGTGATTCAGAAATTAAACACACATCAATTTTTTCTGTATCTAGGACTAACTGCAATTCATTTTGATGTTGGAGTAGCCCATTGGAGTTCCAAGCCATGATTTTGAGAAAATAATTCATGATTTGCTTTTAGTTATAGTCTTTTTAGTACTATTTTCCATCTTTTTAAGGCGCTCATCAAATGATGTCATTAATATGAGTACTTTATTTAATTTTTCTTCGATGTCAGTATTCGGCTGAGCATCTTTTACTTTTTTGGCGGTGATTTGAGCGTAAGTCGTTTTTTCAGTCTTACTTTTGTCTTGTTGCCATGGTTGTGGTACTGACTGCGTTACTACACATGTTTTGTTTATTTTTGTCATAGAGGATTGCTGTTGAGTATGTGGCTTTTTCTTCAAATTCTTGTATTTGAAGCTTTGTAGCTCTTTGGCAACCACACACCCCCTGTAATTTGCTGGGTGTTGTTCGCCACAGTGTATGCATTTTGGTTTATCTTGTGGTGACTTTTGGCAATCTTTGGTTAGGTGCTTGCCAGTACACTTAACACATCGTGGTTCTTTAGAACAGTATTTTTGTGTATGACCGTAGGCCTGACAACGTTTACATTGAGGGACCAGCTTCGGTGTCTTAAGGGAGTGGATTTCTACTCTACATCCTAGTATACTTTTTATGTCAAAGATTTTATTAATATCTTCATCGTTCTTAAAAGTGAGCATAAACATATTTAATGGTTCTTTATTTTTCCATCTTAATTTGTTTACTGCACTTTCTATTTTATATCCTTTGAACTGTAATTCTTCAACTATTCTTTCTGGCATGCACGTATGGTGCAGTTTTTTAGCGATCACTCTTATAGGACGATCTTGCTTATTCTCATATGAGTGCCATGCACAGTTATTGGAGGTGAGACGTTTCGTGATTGACCTGTATGTTTCTTCATTGTCGGCGTTCACTTTTACACTATCCCCACTTAACATTTTTATTGTAAATGGGTCGCCTAATACGCCTTCTACCAAAAAATCATAAAATTTTTGGTAATCTTTAACTCCATCCACAATTATTGGCGGCGGGGACGGTATTTTTTTGTTTATTTTTAACTGGGGCTCATTTGTAATGCCCGGACTAGTAGTGGGGGACGGTGAGTTTATCAGCTTTCTTTTCTTTCTATTTTTTGCACGTACCCAACCAGTTTCTTTAGCCAACTCTTCTTCGTCCGTACAATATTCCGCAGGTGGAGAGGAGTTATATTTAGCATTGGTACTGTCATTAGAAGAGATAGGAAGCTGTTCCTGCTCTTTATTTTTCTGCAGTTTCTCTATTTCTCGCTGCAGATTTTCTAGTTGTGTTTGCAAATGATGAACCTGACATTCTAGCTTTTCTCTTGCTGCTTTCTCATTTTTATAGTGAGAGTAGAGAATCATCTCATTCTCAGTAGTCACTTTGATCGTAGTTGGGGAACCACTTGCCATTTTTTTAGATTTACTAAACATATATTATTTTAAACGATATAGCTTCGCCTTAACAATTGTTCGCGAAGCGTATTGCGTAAGTGGGTCATCGCGACGCGCACTGCACTGGTTAGCGGCGTGACGGCGGTAGCCGCTGCGTCGACACTTTTAACTAGAGCACTAGCGCCTTGCGTTCGACACGTTTGCTCTGCACAAAATCGAAAACCGAACTCTAAAATTGTGTCTAAAGCTGTGTAAATTGACAGAAATATTTATTTGTTTACTAGCTGTTACCCGCGGCTTCGCCCGCGTCGTCCAGGAAAGCTGCCATTGATTTGTGTATATTTATATACACAACCATACCGCGATTTAGAAATGAGACACCGCCATCTAGTGGTCTAGCGAAAGAAGGACAAACGATTATTTAAACTTTATATTTTCCCGTGGGAATAAGATGTTTTTCCGGGATAAAGTGTAGGGTATGTCTCCAGGCCTATCTGAAAAAAAAAATCATGTCAATCCGTTTGTTACCCGCTGAATTGCCCGTGTCGACCTACGGTCGACATGTGACGTCACGACCTTGAAACGCTTGAAATGCCCGTGTCGACCTACGGTCTACATTTGCAGTTTGGCGTTCAGTTTTGGGCAGATTGAACAATACTCATCTGTCATACATTCAGGCCCATTTGTTTATGTTTTTTTCGTTTCTCCGCCATATTAGCTATCGGATTAAGGCCAAAGAATCATAAACTCAATGGAAAAAAAAATAAAAAAGGGGTTTAAGAGACTCGCCTTAACGGCGCCAGATGTTCGGGCCGGTGTCAAGTGCTATATAAACTTATTTTGTTTAGGTAAGTGTAGGTTTTTGTTTATTAACATCGGGTTTTATCTCCCTAGCGTATTTTTAAATAAAAAACTATACGTTATCGCCTTAGTTCATAAGGTATTTTTTTGAATACAAGTAGGGCTATGAAACACCACTTGAGAATGTTTAGACCATCGTAATTCTACACTATAGTCGAGTGTTGAACAACAAAAGACGGCATTGTATAGTGCTGTTCTTAGTAAACGTAAAAAACACCACTTGTAGGCACTCAATAACAAAGTTGCGTCTCAATGACCGTTTTTATGGGGCCCCGACCACCCGCGGCGCCGGGCAGGTAGGAACAAAAAACAAATGGGCATCGTTCCGCCGCGTTTTTGCGCGGGGGGGGGGGGGGGGGCTCAACGTGGGGGGCAAAAGAGCGGTTTTCGACGTGAAAGAAGGACAAACAAACAAACACACTTTAACATTTACAATATTAGTATGGATATAGATATGTTCTGCAACGAGCACGTATTTTACGTGCTGAGAAAAAGGAATATACCATTATATAAAAAATCCTTATGAATACCTCCTCTCTCTATGCCAGCATGGTCACGACCGACCTTATAACGTGCGCTTCGAAGCATCAAAAGGCACCTTACGCACTCTGAACTCTCATAAAACACTGTAATATATTCAGCTTTTTTTACATCTATGTATATATAGAAGAAATTACTTTGTTTTACGTCCCTACGACCTTTTACGTGGTTTTATCGACACTTCCCGGATTTTATAGCTATTATGCGAAACCCCCGGCTTCCTCGTTTTTCGCCGAGACGCTTTTACTGCCGATGATGTATATCCGGTTCGACCGGATGTACCCGTGTTTAGCTTTTGAACTTGTCATGTGAAGATTTCTACGGTAGACTTGCTTGGAATCGCTTTTTTTATTAATTTTTAGTGGTCCGTAGCTTAGTCACAAAATCCTCAAGTAACAGCAAAAAAAAATCTATATATATAAAACAAATTCGGGTTAGCAGCTGGACCGATTGTTGTGATCTTAATGAGACGATACAAGTCGAGATGAAACGAGACGAGACGAGATGAGCTGCGGTGAGATGCGTTAAGGTGAGGAACGATGAGACGAGGTGATCCTGAGATGAGATGAGATGAGGTATGAGATAATCAATCGGTCAATTTTCTACCTATCACTATATTAAATAAAAAACACCGGCCAAGTGCGAGTCGGACTCGCGCACGAAGGATTCCTCGAAAAATCTCCATGAAAAATCACGTTTGTTGTATGGGATTAAATATTTATTTTATTTTGTTGTTTTAGTATTTGTTGTTATACATCATCTGTGAACATTTCAACTGTCTAACTATCCACGGTTCATGAGATACAACCTGGTTACAGACGGACGGACGGACGGCCGGACATCGGAGCCTCAGTAATTCAGGGTTCGTTTAGTTCGTTTTACCCTTTGGGTACAGAACCCTAACAACAAAAAATACTTACATTTCATTATAATAAATTAATTCACACCAATACTACACATAATTTAATTAATCATTTTATATTCAAATTAAAATAAATATTATTATTATATAAAAAAAAATATGCTTCACTAGTTTCTAGTCAGTATTTTTTTTTACGCAGTCTGGTTTGTTCCATTCAATGTTTTTTTTTGTTTAGCTTGGTCCACGGTCTGGACCGGGGCTACTAAAGCGTGAGATTCCATAGCATAGGTATCACAATAAACTTACAGAGCAGTAGCGCAACTCTCCCTCACTCTGACGTTACGCCCGCGTACGCACCGCACTCAAACAGAAGCCCAGTACGTTTTTAAGCGAAACAATTGCAAAGTTTTCGATCAAATAACATACATGTATGTTACTGATTACCCTCGGTACTGATTTTTGTAATCACTTTTTGTAACTCATTGATGGCAATTTGGTTATTTGTCATAAATAAGCATGAAAATTTTAAAGTCACTTATTAATAATTTATTCAAAATTCTGTTAAGAGACTTATTTACAACATACGAACAGTTATGTAAAGAATTTGGCCCATGCAAAGTGAAACATAGTCTTTTTCTTCTGTACCTATAAAAGGCAGCCGTTACTGACTGATCAATCTGACAGCTCAAACCACTAAACAAATCGAGTTGAAAATTATGAAGTAGGTATCCGCCAACAAAGGATTTTTATAATATCTCACGTAGAAGTCGCGCGCTAGTTATTTATACATTTATATCACTAACACACCGCAGCCACTCCATACAAACGTCTGTGCAGAGCGGGTATGAGCGTGTGTGCGTGCGGCACCATCCAAACTGTTCTAGATTTGTCACATAGCGGAGTTGAGGTTGACACGAGACTGCGTCAGTACTGTACGTAGTACTATTATTTTTACTGTGTTACTATGGTAACAAACAAGAGTACGACCTGTCAGATAATAAGCAGCCATTGCAGCTTTTGGACGCTGGCTATATCAGAGACATCACTCACGAGTCCAAATAAGACAAAGTCCATTTGGCCCCTGGAAAACCAGAGGGGCAATTCTCGTAAATTAAAATGTAGTCAAAATTCAGTTTTGATCCAGTCTCGATCTCACAAATGTCACATTTGGTATTCTCGTAACACAATATGTAACTTCAAAATTAAATTTTAAAAGGATTGTATCGAAATATGAGTGAAAATTAAACAAACTAAGAATGTTACTTTGCCAACAACAAGCATTGATAATAATTAATTAATGAAATCAAGTATATCTCGTAATTTTAGTCAATTCACAATTCAATCTCGATTCGGTCAACTTTCAATCGGCGTTCGTAGAAATATTACGAGAATTGGCCTTCAGCCCTGTGTGAGTGCGTCGATTTATAACACTTGTTGTACTCTTGTTGTAAAGCTGTTATACTGTTCTATACATCTACTATGCTTACAATGGACTTCCCATCAATTTGAAATAAATTATATTTAATTAATCAGATCTGCTGTTTACAAATGTAAATTGATGTAATCAGGGGTAATACGATAATCAATATGTTTTAATTAGACGGCTCGTGGCCACACATGTTGATAGATATAAGAGAATTAATCAATTTGATAGGCAAAAGTTTGTTTGCTTTATTAACCGACTCGAAAAAAGGAGGAGGTACTAGTATACTAATAATACTAATTCGACTGTATTTTTTTTGAACGTTTGTTACCCCGTCATTTATAAACCGATTTGAAAAAACTTTTTTTATTTGAAAGAGTATATAGCTACTTCCAGATTGGAAATTGAAAAAAAATGAGACCAATCTGAAAGTATACTCCAGATTGGTCCCTTTTTTTTTCATATCATAAAATTCAGTTCTGATAATGGGATACATGAAGATTTTTTTAACTATTTAGTGCTGCTTGCGATGATAGAATAATTTTTAGAATCGGTTTTTTTTTGTAAAAAAAATATTATCTACGAACGTTATGCCCATGCCCTACCGCCTTAGCAGAAGCCGATTCCGATGGAATATTTTGGTTCCAAAAACAGGTCTCAGAGGTCAATTCTCGTAATTAAAATGTAGTCAAAATTCAGTTGCGTACCAGTCTCAATCTCACAATTGTCAAATTTGGTATTTAAGCAACTTCAAAGTTTGATTTATCGAAATATGACCGAAAATTAAGCAAATTAAGAATGTTACTTTGTCAATAATAAGAATTGCTTATAATGAAATCAAGTGTATAATTTTAGCCAATTCATAATTCAATCTCGATTCGATCAAGTTTCAATCTGCGATCGTAGAAAAATTTGGAGAATTGGCGTTCATGTTTAAGTTATTGACCACACATGTTGATAGATCTAAGAGAATTAATCAATTTGATAGATCTTCAGCTTAGTCGGTAGACCTCCAGGGTTACTACCAGCTAAGCTAAACACCATTTGTTAAACACCACAAAGGCTGTTTACAGCCTTTCTCAATGCTTTCCAACCATATGCGATCCACCGCTTTCAACATCCAACCGCTACCAGTCACTATTTTGAGGTCGTCGGTCCATCTAGAGAGGGTCGCCCTACGCTTCGTCACCTATACGTGGCTTCCAGTCTAGGATTTTCCTCCCCCATCTGACTCGGCAGATGTGGCCAGCCCAATTGCCACTTCAACTGGTAATAGCCGTCAGCTTCAGCGATAGAGTCCCAGATATATCAACGCATAGCTCAAACCACTGGACGTACCGGATTGAAATTTGGCAAACAGGTAGTTACTATGATGTATTACATATTGATAAATTAAGTTTTATTAAAAAAATAGAAACCTGCAGTGCTAGCACTGAATCAGGAGATTTTCTATCGTAAAATAAAAATTGTTTTTTTATATGAGAGGGGCCAAGGAGTACAAGAGAGTATACTCCTTCCTTTCTTTCTGGTGATCACACTCACTCGTACACAACAACACTCAAGGTAAATGTTATTTGGCTGCGGTATTCTGTGAGGTGGACGTACTTCCCCAGTCGGCAGCTTAAAAAGTACCCTACCTCTCTTTATCTATTCTACATAATATGTATTTCTAGATAAAAAATATAGCATTTTCTCTGCGCTTTTTGCCACGGCTCACTTCATAAGAAAAATATGCTAATAATTAGAGATTGTTAATTAAAAGGCCACACATGAAGTCTGGTGGAGAGAATCGATCAACTTGTCGTCAAGTGTTCTACAATGTTAATTAGATGGACCTTATCAGCTCGTCAATGGTGTAAGGGAGGCGATACATGTGTTAACTGTTCTTTTTTTTACTGTGTCGCAATCAAAACGTCTGGAATACAAGTATCTCGTGTGTTGCCACTCCTGCTGTAACGGAAAAAATATGGGGAGTGGCTGTGTCATGGACACCGTGTGTTATACGTTACATGCACTAAAATTATCTCAAAATGACAGCGCATCGCTCTCCCCGCTCGCGATTTCCATAGTCTTTACTTAGCGTAATAAATTATTTAATCCTTCATCTATCCAGCGCTGTGATTGAATTTTGGATGGAGATGATAGATTTGTAGCTGCAACACCAAACTGTATCCCCCGATTTTGTTATCATTCGTTTTTTTTAATTGCCCATGGAAGCACTTTTAAAGACGTAATAACGTCAAAAATGATACATGAAAATAGTACATTCTTTATCGAGGAACAAAATGACTTGTTACCAACGGAGGCCGAGACGTAGTTGACATCCTTAATACACCCGAGTTGGGAATCGCAGTTTGTCCCGAGAGATATACTCGTATTACAACCTACATAAGTCACCGCAGTTTTGAACTTTCATTATAAAACCTCTTACTAATTACGCATTGTTATATGGACAAAAAAAAAGATTTTCCGAAAGTGTTTTCTGTCATACTGCAATGGAATATGTAACAAAACTCTTTTCAATAAATTTTATTATTAATAGTATTTTTTCATAGCATTACAATTAATAAATATATTAGCAAGCTGCTATTTTTTACTTTCCTTATATTCGAAATGAACAGTAGAGTATTACACTTAACATTGGCAATTAACCGTGACACTGGTGAAAGTCATCAATTTCTTTCGATCCTCGTATAATAATTTACAATCTCAATATCTTTGCTCGAAAACTGTTTCTGTGAATAACAATAAACAAGGTTCGAAAATCGAACATTGCGCTCTAGGTAAAAAAAAGTTAAAGTCTCTACACAAGCGCATTTTGGGGTGTAAATGGTTCATCAACATCTTTGAACAACATCCAACCTCACCTGCACGTGTTGCATCCTGCTAACTGACAAACGAGGCTTTAGAAATCGAGAAAAAATAGGTAATTGCTTTCCATCAAGTGACCCACATCCTCGTTTCCCCATCATATAAAAAAAAAAAAAAAAAAACAAGCCAACTGTGCAAGAACCTTTAGATTTCTCATGATCTTTAGTGATAAACTGAATCTTTAAATTTAAGAAGCATAAATTTGTATTGATAAGACCTCTAACGATACTATCTCTACCCCAGAAGCAATATAGGATGAGGAGAACTTGACCTAAAATAGTTATTGCGTGTGTCAGTCAGTCCAGGAGTTCCCAAACTAAAGTTTTTTTTTTTTTTTTTTTTTATACTACGCCGGGTGGCAGACAAGCATACGGCCCGCCTGATGTGAAGCGGGTGCCGTAGCCATATAAACGCTCTGTTATAGGAGGTCTCCTCGAAGGCTTTTTAAAAAAAGACTAAATGAACTGAAGGACATTATATTTCGGTATATAATGAGGAGACCTTTTTGCAACCTATCTCGCGGGAGCTCTGAACCAGACTGACTAACTAAAATATATTAACCAAACGGACTCTGATAGAATTGCTGACATAGATGATATGACGCTAGCACTATTCTGTACATACCTAGGTTATAACACCTCCCCCCATAGGGAAAACTTCGGAATTTTTTACTCCGAAGTTTGGCAAAGGAAAAAATGTTGAAATTTATAAACAGTAGGTAGTAAAATTTAGATTTTAAACTATACTCCTAACTGTTGGAAGTGGTATATCCTCTATACTATCAGAGCCTGAATAATTTTCAATAACTTTGATATTTGGTGTTTTCTGAATATTAACGAGGTTGCGGCCAGGTTTAAATTTACAGTATAACCTTAAAGATATATACGATATTATAACAAGGACAATTAAATAAACTAAGATAGAATAATGTGTCCCGTACCTCACTATGTGCGGAGTAGGTTGTATATCGTTAGTGTCTTTTAAGAGACTGTCTAAAATATTATTTTCTAAAGTTAACTGATTTAATTGCAAATGTTGTAGATGGATATGGGACATATTATTAGGTTTTACATTGTCGACATCGACGGGTTTACAGCAACTATTATTTATTAAACTAAAATCTGAAACGTTTATAGGACTTACAATATTGAATAAGTTGTTATACTGCGGTATTAATTTCGTATTTTTACAATAAGCTGTGCAGTGGGGTGGCAAAGTCACCATTCCCACACCTTGAATATTAGTTTCATACAAATTTGATTTAATGCATTCTATCGTAATCTTATTACTTTCGGATAGTACAAAAAGCCATCTATTATTTGCTAATGGTTCCCAAATGTCTAACTTTCCAACAATCGACCTTGTAATGCACTGATCCGGTAATTTAGAGACCACCTTTGATATCAATTCACTTTCACAGGTTGGTCTGGAGTCCGTAGAGAATACATTGCTGACGTGGCACATATACACTTGGGAAACTATGGCAGTACACTTATTTAAGTTTTCCACATTACAGTAGTTGGTTTTGTCTTTGGTTATTGCTATGAAATTAGTTCCGGGTACTATCAAACTAAAACTATCCAATCTATTAACATCATGAGGCATTGGCAGTGCTATACTGCGAAATAGTACATATTCCCTGGTTTGCACTAGAGGAATCTGTAATACAAAAACAACAGTACTACCCACACAGTAACACACGACATTTGATACCTTTAATAAAACATGAATTAAACTTAAGTCTAGCTCCACAGGCAGTTCCGAGAAATCAGGTAGGTGCCTATAGTTATCAGCGAGCTCTCGGTATAGCTGTAGCGGCGTAATCACACCCGGGTGCAGGATGTTTTGACTACTGCCTAGGACAGCGTTAACGATGTCTTCCAATTGAAATGATAAGGCAAGTATAGAAGTCTCAATGTTATTAAGTATGAAATTTAAATGATTCTGAACTTCCATACGGTTTGAAATGAAAGTTAGGTTTTTAATATTTGATGAGAGATCGTCGATAGCTTGGCTGAGTACAACTTCGTTAACTTGTATTTTCTGTATTGAGTTGTTATATGCAGAAATTACAGATTGCGTTACAAGTATATTATTTTTAACTAGGGAACTTAATTTAACCTGGTTGTTATGCATAGATTCTATAGCATCGTTATATTTTATGGCGTCGTTTTCGTCGAGGGTGCCAAACACAGTTTTTAACATGGTACCTATACCACCTATCCATGCTCGTTTTGACCTATTGTCCGACAGATGAGCGATAGCATCGAACTGGGATACCATGTCGCGGTATCTAGTCGTAAGTGGTTCCAGTATATTATGACAGCGTATCTCCTCCACTACTCCGGCCTGTTTGCATAGGAACCTGGCGGTACCCAGGGCGGTATTAATGTTATCTATGTGTGCTGTAAAATGACCTATATTTTTAGGTATGAGCACACTCAAACGGCCTTTTGTTATTTTCAGGTTTCCTAGATAATCAAAATAGACGCCCGAGCTATTAGTTATAGGTTTGATATAATCCTGACGCACTGGATCGGCAGAGGCACTGCAAATAATATACATAATTATACATTAACATAGCAATACATATTATTTTCATGTAGTATTGCATGTATACACTAACTCTATGATTTATTTTATTCTAAGGTATATAAACTTATTTCTTATAATATTTTGTTATATTTTTTATAGCTATTACACATAGCTAACAAAACTAACCTATTTCATAATTACTAATAGTTAATACTAAACTAGTTCAAACTAGTGTCAAGGTAAGTTTTTTTTTATATATATATTTATGATTAAATTTAATGTATGTACTAATCTATATTTTCCTTATGTTACAGGTTACTGGGAGGTGCTGTTTACTTCAGCACGCTTTATTTCGTCGTAGTGATGCCGCACGTGTCTTCTATTCATCAATACGGAGAGGGTGTTGTTACCGTGGATTTTAACCACCTTGAAAGGTCCCTTCCATATTGGTGATAGGGCTTTGCGCAATCTTAGATGATTTTTGATGTAGACAAAATCCCCTACTTTGTATCGCACTGGGCGCGTGCGGCTATCGTAATATGTTTTAGCGGATTCTTTAGATCGGCGGATGAATTCGAGAGCTTTATCCCGAGAATATCTGAGTCGGTTCTGTAACATCTTTACATAGTCAGGGTAAGTTGTGCCTAAGTTATCCTCAAACACAGAATTCGGCATGAAGGGTTTAGAACCGAACATTAACTCATGAGGAGTGTAATGAGTTGTGGAATGGACTGCCGTGTTATAGGCTAGCATGGCTGTATATATATAACGGGGCCAATTTGTTTGGTCTTTATTTACGTAGGATTTTAGGTACTCCTTGAGAGTGGAATGGCTTCTCTCAAGGGCGCCTTGGGTTTGTGGATGATAAGGCGAAGACCATAATTGTTTGATTTTTAAAAATTCACAGGTACTTTTAAACAAGTCGGCAGTGAAATTGGTACCTTGGTCCGTAAAGATAATTTTGGGGATTCCAAAAATAGATATGTAATGAAGTAGACACTCGCTTGTCTCTTCGGCTGTGGTACTACGTATGGGATATGCGGATGAAAACTTTGTAAGGTCATCTTGGATGGTAAGTACGTATTTAAGCTTTGCAGGACCAGCTTCAGGAAGGGGTCCAACGATGTCTAGGGCAACGCGTTGGCCGGGCGCTGTAGAAGTACTAGTGATTTGCATTGGAGCGCGATTAATTTTCCTCAGCGCTTTATTTTCCTGGCACGACTTACATTGTTTGACATAAGTCTCTATATCTGTTTGCATGCCTTTCCAGTAGTAGGATTCTTTCACTCTACTGAGCATACGGGAGACGCCTAAGTGGCCAGCTATAGGAATGTCATGGTTATCTCGGAGTATCTTTTTGATCTCCGTCGGGGTAGGATATATGATACTATCATGATAGATATTTACCTTGATATTAGTGTTATGGAACAGGTATGCCAAGATGTTATATATCTTAGGGAAGGAGTGACGTTGGAAGGGATCTTTGAAGTCGGTAATACCAATTTCATTGGTATCTTCGATAACGACAAGCTCATCGCGTACTCGTTGTATAGTTTGGAAAATGTCAGGATATGATGCTTCGTCGAAGTGGTGTACTTTGATGAAGAGGAAATAAAAGGTTTTTCCGGATGATTCAAACTTTAAGAAGGAGTGCAATTGCCTTTCCTTGTCAAGGATATCTTGGTTTTCCAGTTTTTGAAGGATATCATTAGAGTAAGGGTTAGATTCATCTAAATCTATTGGAACTGGGATAAGAATGGTTTTTACGGGGCTTCTTAGGATATTTGAGTTATGTTCTTCTATGGCTGAATTGAAGGTATCCTTGTTATTTAAGGATTTTAAGAAGGATTTATAATCGCAAGAAGGAACACTTGGAGATGGATTCAAATCTACAAAAGGATCGGGGCTTAAAGGATCAGTGATTTCGGGTTCACCTGAAATAAGCGGTACCTCTTCTAGATCAATACCGTCAAGTAATTCGACTAAAGGCAAGTCATTGTTGCTTGGGTCTAACGGGATACAAGGTAGTTGGACATCAAGATCGGTTAACGTTAAAGGGCTAAACGCTGGTGACTGGCTATCCTCCTGGGGTGTACCATCAGCAAGGACATTTGGACCTAGGAGTGTAGATGGTAGGTCGGGATTATCCGGGACATTGCTTGGATCTGGAATAGGATCGGAAACGGTCAGCTGAATAGGATTGACGGGATACCTTGACAGAGCATCAGCGTTGGCGTTAATTTTGCCTTTTTTATATTGGATATTGTACTCATACTCTTCGAGTTTGAGTCGCCACCTAACTAATCTCGAGCCGGGATCCTTACAGTTAAAGAGCCACTGGAGTGGTTTATGATCTGTCACTATCGTGAACTTGTGACCATACAAGTACGGCCGGTAGGTGCTGGTCCCGAAAACAATGGCTAGGCATTCCTTTTCCGTGACACTATAATTACACTCGGCCCTGTTGAGTGTGCGCGAAGCATATGCTATGGGGCGATCTTGCCCAATAGGACCTTGGGACAGGATAGCGGATATCGCGTAATTAGAAGCATCACAGGTAAGTATGAATGGTTGGCTAAAGTCAGGATAGGCAAGGATAGGAGCATTTACTAATTTGTCTTTTAATGTTTCGAATGCTAATTGTTGCTCATTGAGCCAACTGAAAGTGACATCTTTTTTCAACAGAGAGGTTAATGGTTTCGAGATTTTCGAGAACCCATGGATAAAACGCCTGTAATAAGAGACTAATCCCAAAAAGGATTTTATATCCTTTGCGCACTTAGGAGTAGGGAATTTGGTAACTGCTTTTACCTTTTCAGGATTTGGTTTCACACCATCTTCACCAATGATGTGGCCTAGATAGGTGACCTCTTTTCGGAGAAACTCACACTTATCTGGTTGGAGTTTCAGGTTAAACTGTCGTAGTCTTTCGAAGACTGATCCCAAATTTTGGATATGAGATTTTAGGTCATGTGAATATAGGACTATGTCGTCAAGATATACGAAGCAACGTGAACCTTGTAACCCAGTAAGGCAAGTGTTCATTAACCTTTGGAAAGTTGCGGGACTATTCTTTAGTCCGAAAGGCATTCTATTGAACTGGAAATGACCCTGAGGGATGGAAAACGCAGTTTTCTCTGCGTCATCTGGAGAAACCAAAATTTGGTGAAAGCCGGATTTTAGATCTAGCGTGGAGAAGTATTTACTCTGGCCCAGCTGATCAAGGATTTCAGAAATTTGGGGAATTGGATAAACCTCCCCGATGGTGATGTCATTAAGTTTCCTATAGTCGATGACTATTCGCCACTGAGGGCGACCTTGGGAATTGGCCCTTTTGGGGACCACCCATATAGGTGAGCTCCAGGGGGATAACGAGGGCTCAATGATGCCTTGATCCAACATCTCTTGGACTTGACTTTGAACTTCGTTTTTATGACATTCAGGGAAACGATAGGATTTTGTATTGATAGGGATATCCGTACTGGTTTTGATTTGGTGTTTTAATGCTGTGGTAAAAGTTAATTTATCATCAGCCAAATGGAAGATATCGGAGTATTGAGTACAGAGGTCGATGAGTGCGTCTGATTCTTCTTTATTAAGGTGAGAGATTCGTAACGAGCTTACTACTTGGTTAGCACGTGAGGTCGCATCCATTGGATTATCAGGGATCTGGATGGAATTTATTGGTAATGGATCTAGTTTGAGTTTCAGGTTGGCATGAACATTTACCGGACTCTCTGATGTATTAGCGATGGTTATATTAATTCGCTTATTCTGCTTTACTCTTACGATACAGTTTGAGACCAAAAGAGAGTCTGATAAGTGTTGGTCGGTGATTGTACCTTCCTTCAACTCAGGGTTTTGAACAGTACATTCGATGACTGTTTCAGAGCGTGGAGGAAAGACATAAAATGGTTCAAAGAAATGGAGTTTCACAGATGTTTTTCCAACTCTGATAATGTCATGGATGTAATCTATGTTACATCCGAAATATGTGAGGAAATCTGACCCAATTATGCCATCATAAGGCAGATTTATATTTTGTATGAGATGAAATTTATGGGAAATCCGTTTTTGTTCGGATAGCTGTAGTTTCAGCTGAAAATGGCCTAGGGTTGGCGTTGTTTCTTCGCCTGGGTCAATGCCCTTCAATTTGATTGGATCTTTCTTTAGAGCAGGAGACTTCTGAACACAAGATTGTTTTAGTAAACATATGGCAGAACCTGAGTCCACCAAGAGAGTTAGCGGAATATCGGATACTTGTGTATAAACAAGGATATGGGGCAACAACCTGTTGGTTGCGTCTATGCTGATTTCATAAACGTCTAATTCTGGATGTTTATCAAGGTTTCTATTTGAGATGGGACTTCCGATTTGGGGCTGGTTACCCTGCTGTATAATCACATCTGATTCAGTAGTTTTTGAGATATAATTTCCTATTTGGGGCTGGTTACCCTGTCGTATAATCATATCAGATTCAGTGGTTTTTGAGACACGATTTCCTATTTGGGGCTGGTTACCCTGTCGTATAATCATATCAGATTCAGTGGTTTTTGAGACACGATTTCCTATTTGGGGCTGGTTACCCTGTCGTATAATCATATCAGATTCAGTGGTTTTTGAGACACGATTTCCTATTTGGGGCTGGTTACCCTGTCGTATAATCATATCAGATTCAGTGGTTTTTGAGACACGATTTCCTATTTGGGGCTGGTTACCCTGTCGTATAATCATATCAGATTCAGTGGTTTTTGAGACACAATTTCCTATTTGGGGCTGACTACCCTGTCGTGTAATTGTGGTAGATTTGGAAGATTTATTAGAACTACGATTTCCTATTTGGGGCTGGTTACCCTGTTGTGTAATCGTGTTGGAATTGAGTGTGATGTCGGCTTTAGGTTGACGACTCGTGCGACATCGGGACGAGACGACTACTCGTTTAAATGATCGTCAGCTAGGAAGTCAACTTCATCGTGACCTTCCTCATAAGGATTGTCCTCATGAGAGGAGTTTTGAGTATAGTTAATACGTGGAACGTTGTTAAAACTTTGGGCAGAAGGCCCGGAGCCTATTTTCTGATCGCGATTACGACTATTATTGTATTCGCGTTTTTTACAATCCTTTATGTCGTGACCAACAGCTTTGCAGTACCGACAGAATGATGCTGAAGGGCCCGGGGAAGGTTTGAAAGGGGCCTTGAATTTATTTTGATTTTGACCTTGAAATTTTAAAGATTGATTTTGGTTATTTCCACCATTTGGTCTGTTCACAGGCTGTTGATTACCTCTATAAAGGCTTTCCTGAATCCTTTCCTCCGAAATAGCCAGATTTATGGCTTCATTGAGGGTTTTTGGGCCCCTACACCGGACTATGCTAGAAATTCGGGGCTTTAAACCCATTTGAAAATGATGGAGAGCTAAATCCTCCATGGCAGCTATTCTGCCGGGAAGCTCCTTTGGTTTATTTGACGTGAGAGTTATTTCTGTTAAAATTTGCGATAAGTATGTCTCAACCCTTAAAGCGAATTTACCGACATCTTCTGTCAGTAATTGTTTGCTCTCCTGCAGATCCATGAGAAGATGCGCGAAATGCTTCCTCTCGCTAAACTGATTCCTTAGGAAGTCCTTTAATTGTTCCCATGATGTAAATTCCTTAATTGAACAAGCAGCAGCTGCCTTGCCTTGCAGCTGGCACAAGATGTATTTGAATAACACAGGTTTCTGTGTTTCGGATGCTTCCTCGTAAGCATTATTACAATTGGTGATAAAAGAATTTAAAGTATCGCGACTGCCATCATATGGCTTAACGAATTGAAACAGAGTGTTCAAATCCATCTTGGCGGATGAAGCGGAGCGGGCCCTAGTCACTCTAGAAGTGGTAGCTGAAGGACTGACTGGTGATTTATTGTCCTCAGTTTGGGGAAGTGTACCCTCTGGGATTTCGATTCTGAGTTTGGCGTCCTCGGATTTTAAACCTTTAGACATCACTAATTAAGTTTCAAGGACGTATAAAATCTATGCAAAAAAAAATATCACTTAATTTAGTTAATGCAGTTAACAAGAATTGATTAATGAAAATAATTAATAAACAATGTAATACAATAACCAAAGACTCACAGTAATACTGCGTAGGCGGCGATAACGTAGAACACTGACGTAGGCACGAACTGCATTCTCAGATAGTCAGAGTCACACGGGAAATGTTAATGTAAACACGGATAACACACACGAATGTTTTCTTTCCACAGGGTGCGGGATGGCCTTGAATAATTTCTTTCCCAGGATTCACAACTTCACAGCACAATAGCAGCTTGGCTGGACACGGAGATAGAACGGCAGGTGTGTGCGACGAAGGTAAGTTTGACTTTCCAGAATACCAGGATACGACACTGCAACGATGCCTTGAGGTAAGTGAACACAGGATACTTCCTCAGGATATCAGGCTGGATGTGCAGCGCAGGTAAGTAGGTATATGAACCAGAGAGCAACAGTGTTGCTTGAAGGTGAGTTTCACGCACTTATTTCACTTTAGCACTTTCACTTATTTAAAACGAAAAAGTTTTGGAAAATAATTTATGGTGAGTCTGGTCGGCGGATTATACGGACACGGCACTGGAATATTTTCGGTATCCCACCGCTGCCACCAAATGTTATAGGAGGTCTCCTCGAAGGCTTTTTAAAAAAAGACTAAATGAACTGAAGGACATTATATTTCGGTATATAATGAGGAGACCTTTTTGCAACCTATCTCGCGGGAGCTCTGAACCAGACTGACTAACTAAAATATATTAACCAAACGGACTCTGATAGAATTGCTGACATAGATGATATGACGCTAGCACTATTCTGTACATACCTAGGTTATAACAGCTCGCAACATAAAATATCGCTCGCGCGCCGCCACCTCCGCTGCCCACGCAGCATCTCCTTCCTTTCTGGTGGCCTCACTCACGCGCAGGAACACAACAACCCTCAAGGGAATTGCTATTTGGCTGCCGTATTCTGTGAGGTGGAGGTACATTCCCCAGTCGGGTAGCTTACAATTACGCTCCCTACCTCTCTTTTCGCCAGAGCTTCGTTTGTCAGTCAGCAGGGTGCACCGCGTGCAGGTGAAGTTGGCTTTGGTTCAAAGAAGTTGATGAACCACTTACACCCACTGTTGGGGTGCGGGTCTCCCCACAATCGAAGGGGTTTAGAGCATGCTCCACCACGATGCTCAACTGCGGGTTGGCGGAGGCCAGTGTTTTCAAACCACCCAAAGGCCACTGACTTGGCTTAACGGCTGTCGTCTAAAGACAACAACCGGGTCCGACGGCTTAACGTGCCCTCCTAAATAACGAGGAGCTCGACATAAATAAACCCATTTATGGGCAGGCTACGGTCAACGGTGCTTAACTTGCGTGATCGATTAGACTGACACGGGCAACCGAGATAAATATGAAGAGTTACACTTAAGTTGACCTTTGGAGTAATCCTAACAAAGAGGTCGATAGACTTCGTACATGGTATTCGACGGTTTCGGTACACTCACTAATATATATGCCCCAATGCCTGAAGACTAAAGTCTTCAAACAGTACGTCGTTCCCGCTATGATTACCTATGGTGCAGAGGCTTGGATACTGACCGTCGGTCACAGCGAGCGATGGAGAGGGCAATGCTTGGAGTTTCTGTAAGTGATTCGACTGAGAACAAAGGTTGTTGACATAGGTTCAGCAAGCTCAAGTGGCAGTGGACCGTCACACCTGTCTTGTCAGCGATGGCAGATGGAGAAGGAGGGTCCTAGGAGGAGGCGTCCCACTCTTTGTCGCCGCATATGGGGCGACAAAGAGTGGGGTCCTCTCTAGATGGACCGAAGATCTCAAGAAAGCGGCTGGAAGCGAGTGGATGCGGATAGAGGAGGATTGCATATGGTGGAAAGCATTCGGGAAGGCCTATATCCAGCAGTGGGTAGATACAGGATGATAATGATGATGTTTTTTTTTTTTTTATACTACGTCGGGTGGCAGACAAGCATACAGCCCGCCTGATGTGAAGCGGTTACCGTAGCCATATTAACGCTCGCAACATAAAATATCGCTCGCGCGCCGCCACCCCCGCTGCCATTGCAGCATCTCCTTCCTTTCTGGTGACCTCACTCACTCGCAGGAACACAACAGCCCTCAAGGGAACCGTTATTTGGCTGCGGTATTCTGTGAGGTGGATGTACATTCCCCAGTCGGGTAGCTTACAATTACGCTCCCTACCTCTCTTTTCGCCAGAGCTTCGTTTGTCAGTCAGCAGGGTGCACCGCGTGCAGGTGAAGTTGGCTTTGGTTCAAAGATGTTGATGAACCACTTACACCCCATGATGGTTTTAAATCCAGGGAATTAAATTAATTACGTGAAATTAAAAATAACAAAGAACTCCATTCACAAAGAAAACTCCTCCAGATTTCTGTTCCGAATTGAGCAAACGGCAATTTCCAACACTATTACTAAGCTCATTCCATACAAACCACGAAGGCTATATTAACAATAATACAGTTTGATTTATTCCCGCAAGTGTGTATTAGAAAGCAGTTCACAGGACAAAGCAGTTACCCTAACATAATATTACCCATATACGGCACGCACGTGTTTAAATTGAGTTATTATACTCGTAGCTGCTCTATGGATGTTGAAAACAAAACAAAACACCAAAACAAAGCAAATCATTGTTTGTGACATGCTAATAAAATAAAAAAACCGGACAAGTGCGAGTCGGACTCGCCCACAGAGGGTTCCGTACGTAGTATCATTATTAAATTTGATATGTTTAATTATAAATAAGAAATAATGCGTCGAAAAAATATATATATATGTATTTTGCAATGTGTACATCAAGCCCTTTCATATGATACCCCATTTGAACTAGTAGTTTCAATTTGAAATTTCGACACCCTATTAAAAATATAGACCCCCTATTTTTTAAGATCTATTTACAAATGTATAGTTTTGAGATTTATTCCTGTACTTGTAGTCTATAACGATGTTACTTGCCAAATTTCATAGTTACCCTATAAGTTTTGATTCCCTTGAGAATGCGAAATATGCGTTTTTTGCTGAATAAACGGCCGTAACTTTTTTTTACGTAAACTTAGCAATTTGATTTTTTTACAACTTCATAGGACCGTAGACCTGAGTATACAGTTCAAATTTCAGCTTGATACCTCCACGCATTCTCGACATAGAAATTCTTGACAGACAGATAGACAGACAGACGGACAACAAAGTGATCTTATAAGGGTTCCGTTTTTCCTTTTGAGGTACGGAACCCTAAAAAGATAGAGGATATATTCGACCACCGGGCTCGTCAAAAAAGGTTAAGGTAAAGGTTGACTGGAAGAAATCCCTTAGAGCAGTGTTTCCCATTTGCTGGGTCGCGACCCGGTACCGGTCCATCAAAATAAAATACCTGGTCGCAACATTCCCGCCTTTTCTTGAAAATAATACCTACTATCGATCGACGCATCGTGAATATTCGTACGATACCAAAATAATCAAAATGTGTAGTATTAATAAAACATTTTTACTATTAATAAATTTGTATTATTTTACTTAATGGAACCAGCTCGGATTTTAAAAGTATAAAGTGGGTCACGAAGGGGCAGTGTGAAAATTACCGGGCCATGGCAGAACAATGTTTGGGAAACACTGCCTTAGAGGGTTAAGTCCGCATTTGTACGGCTTTTATTCATGTAAACTTTTATATTATTTATTATTGATTTATTTAGTGCAATAAAAATGTTACAAACAAACAAACAAAAAAGAAGAACTAAAAAGTTTACTTACTATGTTACCGCTGATGAGCTCTTTCAATTGATATCTATATCACATAGCTTAATGTGCAAGTTTTAATGCGTCTTTTAGATTAATAATGGCGGCATTTAGGTAATCATACATTGTCACATGAACCAAACAAGTGTACCAAATTACAATTTTTGCTTCTTACTTCTACTAATTTCTTCTGATTAAATTCTTTGTGAGTTCAAAGGCAGCCATAGTTTTACCGCCAGGACTGCAATGGACTTCACTGTTCATTGCCTTTTTTGGCGGTCGCCGCTGTTAATCCTGGCTACACAAGAGACACAGTGGTGGGAATATGTGGTGGATCCCCGTCCCGTTACCAAATTTCAGCTTAATTAGATACTGGGAAGTGGGTCAAATTTTGTGTGAAAAATAGAAGAAAGTTGATCTAATTTAACTAAAATATACAGGCGATAAAAAGTGTGAGTGAAGTTTTGGCATCCCTAATATTATAAAGCTATAATGGTCTAAGTATCTATGAAATCGTAGGGTAGTGTGTTGTGTGTTTTATTTAACTAACTGTGCCCCGTGGTTTTACCCACCATTCAGTCCTTAATGGTGTCCCATAACTAGATATTCAATAGCCTTCATTTCCTATAAAATGTAGCTATCAAATGCAAGAAAATTTATTTATTACTAGCTGAACCGGAAAACATTGTTTTGCCATAAAAAATGATAACAACCTATTATCAGACCTACTCGATATGCACACAAAATTTCATAAAAATTGGTCAAGCCGTTTCGGAGGAGTATGGTAACCAACATTGTGACACGAGAATTTTATATATTAAATTTATTTATTGAAAACATTTGTAACAACATTATAGCTTACACCAATACGATGCTAATAACAAAAAAATAATAAATACATTTGAATAGATTAATAATATATTTTATATAATTAATTGCAAAATATCGACATAACAAATTCATAATTTCATAAAAGTTTAATATACTTTTGGGTCATTTCTGTGATCATTGGCAGGCTAGAGAGGAAAATATCAATACCACTTGCAATACTATTTATAATTCTAATAGCTCGTGACAAAGGGGCAAATTTGAGCATTTTCGTTCTAGACGTATCCGTTCTAGAATATAGAATATAGAATAACACATCATATTTTAAAATCCGTCTAGAGGTTTTGGCTATAAAACATGCCAAAGAAATATACATACATACATTTTTGACGACCATAACCCTCCCTTCTTGTCAGTCCTTACGTAAAGTCATAGAGGAACAATGTTTCTGTGTAAGCGCCCTAAGAAGCCAATTATAAACTACTTATTTGGCAAAATGGAACTTAATAGGGTTGTCGCATATTACAACACAATGTATCTCACAAGTGATACATATTATATTAGATTGTTTATTGCGATGGCCAAAATCAATCTGTTTATTTAAAACATTAAAGATTTTTTTATATTGATATGGTCAGTATAAGACATTGTTAGGTTAGCTAAATATGTAATAAGTTAAGACGGAAGGTCCCTTAAGTAGGGATTGAATGAATAAACCGACTTGGTATTACATGGATCTCACAACTTTTTACGGTAGAAGAACTGAGTTGCGAGACTTGGTTTTTTTACAAGTTATGCTTTTGATGGCATATAGGTTGACGAATACGACGACATATTACAAACAAACAACTAACAATCATAGTTTTGCACAAGAATTAAAATGCTGAATAACTTTTCGTAGGCAACCCTAAGAACAAAGTAACAATTCTAATTTCCGTCAATCCGTATTATTACAGTGAGTAATATAAGAAAGCATTTAAATTGGCTACATTGTCGATTCTATAATCAAACCCTTGTTTTATGGTAATCTACCAATTATGGATATTCTCGGTCATTAGCGGGTGTTTACATTTGCGTAAGGGAAAACGTAACAAATTCTAGTTAGGCTAATATAGAGTACAGCACTATTGCTAAGGCCTCGTTCACACTAGCGAGGACAAATATTTTTTTTATATATTCCGTCGAGTGGTATACAAGACGTGAAGCGTTTACATAGCATCAACCCATAATCACTGCTGGGATACGGATCTCCCCTCAATCGAAGGGGTTTAGAGCATACTCCACCACGATGCTCAACTGGGGGTTGGCGGAGGGCAGTGTTTTCAAGGCGCCCAAAGGCCACTGACTTGACTTAACGACTGTCATCTAATGACACCAGCCGGGGTCAACGGCTTAACGTGCCCACCGAAGCACAGAGGAGCTCGAGATAAATAATTCATAGACAGGCTACGGTCGACGATGCTTAACTTGCGTAATCGATTAGACTAAGGGGCCATTCATTTATTACGTAAGACTATTTTTGCTAGTTTTTGACTCCTTCCCCCCCTATGATAAGAAAAAATAAGAATAGGCCGACCCCCTCCCCCCTGTTAAATATTTATTACGTAAGAAACCAAAGGAAAAAAAAAATTTTTCTAAGTAACAATTTTTAGAAATGTTTATTTGTACCTACAAGTAATAAACTTGGTTTTAATCATTCATCTATAATTTTAATATTGCGCATTTGTTATCTTACGTAAGAACTATCAAGACTCCCTCCCAACCCCCTTGTAAGAAAAAATAAGACATGGCCGACCCCCCTCCCCCCCTAAATCGTCTTACGTAATAAATGAATGGCCCCTAACAGGCGCCCCCTGAAAGACACCATCAAGCTCCTCTATATATATAACGCACGCAAATCGCAACATAAAATATTGTATATATATCACTCGCGCGCCGTCACCCCCACTACCAACGCAGCTTTCTTCCTGGTGATTTCACTCACTCGCAGGAACACGACAACCTTGTTTTATTGAATTGATATATTTTATATTTTGTTGAATTGATAGGCTGCGATCTCCTGTGAGGTGCAGGTACTTCCACAGCCCGGCTTACAATTACGCTCGCCCTACCTCTCTTTCGCCAGAACCTCGTTAGTCAGTCAGAAGGGTGCGCCACGTGCAGGTGAGGCATGGCCACATGGTGGTGGTTTAAATTTGTTATAATAGCTTTGAACGAGGCCTTTTTGACGATTTTGAAGTCCGCGTACAAAACAAACAAACAGATAGACAGACAAGAAATTTAAAAATAATTATTTCTGCATCTATTGCTCCTTTAGAACTCTCATATATTTTTTCTTTAATATCTCTTATACATACGTCGACCAGTTACAATTTTATTATATACGTAAAGATGGCGGCTTGCGGTGTCTAGTTAACTCGAAGTCATATCCTCTAAAATAAAATTAAGGAAGAAATTTCAATAACTTATCAAAAATCTTTACCATACAACTCCAAGCACTTATACACATACCAAAATATACCTTAAACAAAACACCAGAAGGTTCCAAAATCAATGACACAGGAATCTTTACATATCTAAACTATGGCATGACACTTCAAAGCAAAATGTACCTTACGCTTTAGAGAAGTAAGGTTATAATACTAGTAATTGGATGTCAAGGATATACATTTTGGATAATAATGAGGCTATGAAAACGAACGTTCCCGTTAAGAGGGCTAGTGAGGTCGAAATCTATAGCTATTAGTATGACAAAAGGACTAGGTCGTAGTATTAAGATGTACTCGTGCTATTGGGTTCCCGTAAGCTGATAAGACTTTTGATATTAAAGAGAGAAATTGAAAATCAAAAAGTGGTTATTATATTGGGGTGTAAGGGACTTATCCGGGGTGAATGGGGCTCAACTTGGGGTGAAAGGGATCATTACTGTTCGGGGTCAATGGGGTTCATCACAATTCGAGGTGTAAGGGATAATCCATCACCATCTTTAGATCCTTAAGACTCCACCGTTCGGTTACATTTCCATACAAACTCACAAAGGGAATTACGCCTAAAATAATGGATAGTATAGTAATATAGTAGTATTATAAATATTTTAAAAATGTAAAAACTCGCCTATCCGCCTAGGTGGGATTCGAACCCACGACCTCTAGATTACCGGTCGAGTACTATTTCCAACTGGTCTACCAGGAAGGTTTGTGATAGTGGCGAATTTTTACATTTTATATTAACTGCTGTGAAGTCGCAGTGTGGCGCCATCTACCTATTAAGTAATACACCACTAAACAATGCATACCAGTCCATCGTTGCATATGAAGTTGGGCTATTTTTTTAACAACACCAAATTGATTTAGTAATTATTAATACTATTTAAATAGCTGATTTCGGCCCACTTGGCAGAATATTATAAATATTTTGAAAATTAAAAAATTCCCCTCCCCCGTGCCAATACGTAAACGACATGCCCATACTGGACAGTATACATCCATAGGCTGCGGAAGCCGTTACACAACAAAAGGTGTTTACTTGCCACCTGATAAGTATGAAACAAATTATTCAACTCCCACACAAAGTATCGTAACCTCAAAATCTACAATTAGAAACGGGAGAAAAGTAATAAAATGTTAAATTGTAACAAAAGTTTTATAAGCGTGTTAAAATTGTTTAAAAACTGCAGCGCGAGTTATAACAGCTTACAACACTTATTTAGGCTGTATATCTGATTTAATTGCAGCAACAATAGATAAAACTGTTCTATAAATGGCACTTGCACACTGACGTTAATTAGTGTCCAACGGTGGGTTTTCAGTACGTTTCCATTGTCATGTGGGACGATAAAAATTTACGACTTCAAAATTGATTCGAGTAAAAATAAGGTATTCGAATAAATAAGGTATCTTAGATTGCAAAAGCAATATAAATAACTCATTAATAAGTATCGACTTATTAATGAGTTATTTAAATTGCTTTTGCAATCTAAGATCCCGAGAGTATATCTCATAAGAATTTAATCACAAACTATGAAAATATTTGTAGAAGCTTCTGAATATCGCCCTCTGCTTATACTTACAGTTACGAGTATAACGAGTGAAGATATATTTTTGTATAAAATATTTATAAGGATTATCCAACTAGTGATTCCACTAGTTCAGCTAGCTCAACGAACTCTTAGTGAAGAAAGAAAAAACAAAAATGTGTTTGAATTTTCTGCCAATATGAGCGTATGACTTCGTTGTGAAAGAACGTGTACTGGCATTCTATCGACAGCATGTTAAATTACAAATTAAATATGCGTGCTCAGTACTCGTGCAATCGCCTTGATGATCCCAACTCACAGCCAACTCACAGCCGACATGTTCAATTAAAAATTTTGATGCAAGACGTAAATAACGTAAGTCTTTGTAAAACACACTAGGGGCTATGAACAAACAAAACATACACTAAAACCCTCAACAGCTTCCTTCCTATTTGTGCCAGAAATGTCCTTGCCGAGATTTTCCCACGATATTGGAACCTTTCCGAGAAACCAGGCACAATGGAACCGTGCTACCAAACTAATTGGTCTGACAGAGTTTGAAACTCCGCGTGTAGCGCCAGATTTGTCCCACTTTTAATTTGTGCACTTTACTACATCTGTTCTCTTTACTTTGTCGCTTGCATAATTTTAAACGTTGTTAGATGGGACTACTATGTCGGATTTAGAGATGAAACTAAATAAAATTGAATTATAGACCGACTGACTAAATCAAGATCTTTGTATAATCAATTATGCATATGTATATATCAAGGGGAAATGATAATCAATTTTGTTTAATACAACTAACCATACGACATGCCTGATGGTAAGCAGTCATAGAAGCCATTTTGTACATTTTGTTTGATCTATAGGTATATAGGGGTGTAAGTGGTTCATCCACATCTTTGAACCAAAGCCAACTTCACCTGCACGCGGTGCACCCTGCTGACTGGCAAACGAAACTCTGGCTAAAAGAGAGGTAGGGAGCGTAATTGTAAGCTACTGGACTGGGGAATTACCTCCATCTCACAGAATACCGCAGCCAAATAACAATTCCCTTGATGAATGCTGTGTTCCTGCGAGTGAGTGAGGCCACCAGAAAGGAAGGAGATGCTGCGTTAGCAGCGGGGGTGGCGGCGCGCGAGCGATATTTTATGTTGCGAGCGTTAATATGGCTACGGTAACCGCTTCACATGAGGCAGGCCGTCTGTTCTTCCCCGACGTAGTATAAAAAAATACAAAACGGTAGTGGGCCAAAAAGCTTTTTAAAAAGAGTTTAAATCTACTAGATTAAAGTCAATTTAATTGACTAACCCAAAATTAACGAATGTATATGACATACGAAGATTTTCGTGTTAGTCTATTTCCGTGATAGCCAGTGCACTGGACGGAATCTGACTAATTGGTTTCGTGCCGGTAACATTCGAAAACATAGACTTATAACTGCTAGATACCGCTGGTGTACCCATAATTTCCAATCTTGCGGCCTACCACCTAAGCCAAAGCCTATCACGATCGGATTATTTGTTTATGAAAATGTAACTTAACTTTATTGCCATAGGAATATTTATATTTATAATTACATAACTACTACCACTTCATTCACCAACCAATAAACATCAAGCTGTGGAATGAACTATCTGTCGAGGTTATTATTATTTTAATAGTTGTCTTGGCCAACTTGCCAGAATATTATAAATAGTGCTAACAGCAATAATCTTAGCTGGTACGAACGGAGATGCTCTACCGATTAAACAGAAGATGTCTATAACAAATTAAAACAGAAGTTAAATTTTCGCAATTAAAAAACCCGATAAGAATCGGCTCCAGCTTAGCCGGTAGGGCCCCTGTTGCTTGAGTGTTAGTCCCCTAGTATAAGTCTGGTGGAATCGACTAAAATCACTTGCTATCATTGTTATTACAGTTTATGAATTTTTCTGATTATATAAATTACTCAGGTTTCAACGTCCGAAATTGAAGGCATTGAAAGCTATAGAATTGGTGATATTGAAAGATGCAATATTAAAGAGCGAGGTCCCCTGATATATGCATATAATTTGTTTAAAAGCGGATTCCGTTGCCTAGATGTAAGACCCCATGTGAATGAAAGAAAATTAAAAAAAAAATGTATACAATAAACATAAATAATAGGCTCATGATATCAGAAAGTAATACAATAGTCGTCAGAGCGTACGTGAACCTTGAAAAATTAATGTTATTTCATTTTTCCAAATTTTTTCGGTTTTATTAGACGAAACACGTCCGAATTTAAGAATGTTAAAACTTTGATAACTCTCTACAATGCATTGGTCCGCAGTCATCTCGAGTTTGCGAGTGTGGTATGGAACCCATGTTATGCAACGCACGTGAATAGATTGGAACGTGTACAGAGGGTTTTCACGCGCCAATTAGCTTTCATAACACCCCATTTCAGTCACCGTAATGAATATAGTGACCGCTTATCAAAATTTAAACTGTCTTCGCTGGCCGATCGCCGTGAGACCCATGACGTGGTATTTTTGCACAAGTTGACACATGGCGCTGTTGATTGCCAAAATATTTTGAACGAAGTACGTCTTGCTGTACCTAGACTCGACTCAAGGCGGAAGCTCACAAAAACCTACGTCATACCTCAGGCACGGACGAACCTGGGTAGAAATGCACCTTTGCCACGAATCCTTTCTAGCTATAATAAAATCAACAACTCATGTGATCTGGACATTAATCATGACTCACTTTTGAAGTTTAAGCGAAAGGTTCAGTCGTTTCATGGCGCTTGTTGATTATTATGGGATTGTCGTGATTTGTTAGATAAAGATAAAGATAAAGAATTTATTTATTTGCACTAAACATGAGTAGATTACATACATTTGCATGCAAGTGTCTTTGAAATTGTGAATTCTAGTTCATCATGTTTTGCCTTGTCGGCGTACAAACATTTGAGAAAGAGCAGCTAATTACAATGTTGTCGAAATTTTGTATATGTCAAACTTAAATATGACAATTGATATTGTTATATTTGGAGGATTACCCTTTAAGTTTTTTTTATTTTGTTAATTTCTTGTAAAAGTTGTGTTCACCTGTAATTGGGTTGCATGCTGGGCCCAGATTTGTACAATTACTTATATTGAATGTAATCATGTAACCTGTTGGTGTACCTTAATAAATAAATAAATAAATAAATAAAGTCCACTTGCGCTCTGAAAATGATTTTGAGCTGTACTGTGTTACAAATAGGCACTTAAATATGATGTTTCCACAAGGTTTACATAGTATATTTTAATCGCGACTTGTCAGCGATGAATATTGCTTTGAACAACGATATAATATTATTATTATCTGTGACAACGCTTACCACCAGTACGTTTAACCACAAGTAGTGCCAGGACAAGTTTGAGCACTGCTCGAACTTCGACGATGAGTTTGGACAGAGACAGCTTGCGGTGTCTAGTAAACTCTAAGTCTGTGTTCGATACACGTGGATTTGTTCTGGATATTAATTTCCTTCGTTTGATGATCATGCCTGTGATCATCCGACAAAACAGGAAGTAGATTTGTAACCTGGGTGGTATAAGTTAATTACCATTCCACGCTTCACTTGATTAGCCATCTCTTCAGGCTTTTAATGCCTTATTTGCCATACTGTTGTCTCTCACATTGCTATGAGGGCAAGTCAAATTCCAAAAGCTTCTTACTCCTACTAATTTCTTCCCAGGATTGCAATGGACTTCACTGTTCATTGCCTTTTTCGGTGGTCGCCGCTGTTAATCCTGGTTACACAGGAGACACAGTGGTGGGAATGTGTGGTGGGCTCCCATACCGTTCCATGCCCGCAATAATGTATAGCCAATGGTCATAAATCGAAATTTCACGTATTTTTTTTTTTTTGTAATAAAAGAGGCCATCAGAAGCCGCGAGCTTTACATAGTGGCTCATCATCTGATCTCAGAAATACAAAATGATCGCGAAGTAAGAGATCTACGAACTTAAGATCACCCAGTGACAATTTAAAGGTAAAACAAGAAAACAATTATTTTTACAGCTAAAGTCAAACTCATCTACAGTTGATTAACTAGCAAAAGACACTAAATAACTGATGGATTACCACCGTGTTACTAAAAACCGTAGCCATGTTACAATTATCATCATGATTTCAGCCAAAGGACGTCCACTGCTGAGTTTTACGAGCGCTAGTAGGCTACGAAAACCACTTTAGAGCCGCCCAAGCTGAAGCCGATTCCGATGGGATTTTTAGATTACGAAATTTTAACTTCACCTTAAATTTGTGCTAATAATAATAATTACTTATACTGTGGTAATAGCTTAACAGGTAGAGACGGAAGCGCTCTACCGATTAAAGTGAAGATGTTTGTCACATAGGACGGGGGCCCACCACATCACTATGTCTCCTGTGTAGCCAGGATTAACAGCGGCGACCGCCAAAAAAGGCAATGAACAATGAAGTCCATTGCAGTCCCAGGGGCAAAACTACGGCTGCCTTGGAACTCACAACGAATTTAATCAGAAGAAATTAGTACAAGTAGGAAGCTTTTGGAATTTGATGTTTGTCACATACTTAAACAGAAGTCTGAATTTCGAAAAACACAATGAGAATCGGTTTCCGCTTAGGCAATAGGGCCCCTGTTCAGGGGCATTGCCGATTCTGAAGCCGATTACCATCGCTTATTTTGATTTTAAAAATAAGACCTGAAGTATATTTTATTGACAAACATCTAAATGTATATCTAATAGTCGGTAGAACTCCATGGTCGCTACAAGATACGCTAAACACAAGTACCATAAATCTAAGTTGAAGCACACCCCGGCCACTCCATACAAATGTCGCGTTGTTTATTACTACATAAACAATGTCGTCTGTGCAGAGCGTGAATGAGCGTGTGTGCGTGCGGGGCCATACAAACTGTTCCTAATTTGTCTCGGAGGGGAGGTGAGGTCTACTATTATTTATACTGTGGTTGAAGTTTGATTTTCGCAATCAAAAAATCCAGAGGCAATCAGCTTTAGCTTAGCCGGAGAGCCCCAAGTCGTATGTTAGTTTGGCTATAGATAAGTATGCTACGCTATCTTTGTCATCCAAGTAATTGATAATAACTTCCTCAAATAAACCCGAGCCCATATTAATTACAAACATTTGCATATTTGCCAAATAAACCAACCAGATTCATGATTGGATTATGACTTGGCTGTTCGATTATTTATCATCCAAGATTATTAATACAAATAACAAGACCTGACCTGACCCGGCGAACTTCGTCCCGGTCCCGCCTAACAATCAATGAATGTTGTGGTATTTATTAGCTGAACTAAATTTATGAGTTTATGGATGTAATACAATGAATATGAAATAAATATTAACTTCAGTACTTTATTATGATAATAACACAAAAAAATTACATGTAAAAATAAATATTTCAATCCACAAAACAATTTTCAAAACAAATCACAGACAACTTTCGGGACGTAAAAGCGAGACCAACCGATTTGTCATTTTTTTTTTAAGAATTATAAATTTGACATTTAAGAAGTATAAATTTCTAAACGCACGCATATATATATTTGACAAGCAATAAATATCTCAATCTTTATTGCTTGTCAAATATTTTTTCAACTGACACAATTTGTATAGGAAAATGTTTTCTTTTATTTTATTTTTTCATCAATTTTGTGTTTTTTCCGACGAAGACAAATCCAAAAATCATAAAAATCGGTCCAGCCGTGCTTGATTTATAAATAGTATAACTAACACGACTTTGTTTTATATACATAGTTTGTTTTATTTTATATACAAGTCTCAGTAACTGGAATAATCAATAATAGAATGTATCTAAAAAAAAATTTGTTGCTTTAGAACAACATTGGAACAAAGATCTATTGTTCTAGGAGTATTAGACTTATCAGAGTGATATACTATGGCTATGTATATATAATATAAATAAACGGGCCATAGGCGAACATCACGACAATAACAAATGGCTACAAAGCGCTTACTCAATACTTACGCGTTAATAAATTAAATATACAATAAGCAAAGAAAGTGTAGGCCAAATCCTCCTTCCGTCTAGGACGCACGAGAGAGGGTCGTGCTCCTGTAGTGGAGACTAAAATGAACCTGATGATGATGAATCAAAGAAAGATCATAACGTACGTACGTACGTATACGTACACACAAAGGAAAGCAGGTTATCTACAACTTTTCAGTAATTGTATTTTACATGATTGGATACAAAAACATCAGCACTGAATTATCTTGTATTATGATGCATATGTATGTGTCAATTTAATATATAAGTATTTTTAAGCACAATTTATGTTAAACCAGTGTTACTTCTTTTAAACGACTTTCGTGGATGACTGCACATGATGCACTTCCCGAAGGTACAGAATTCTTTCAGCATTAATTCCGCCTGAAAGCATTATAAATAAAGAATTATAAATGGTATACCATTGCTTACTTGTCAATAAAGAAATAAACAGTTTAAATAAATAAATAAACCTCGCAGTTACCTGTACCATCCATAAACGTACGTTATAAACAAGACATAAAGTGGCCATAAATAAAGATTTTATTGTTTTATTGGCTTTATCAAATATCGTATCAAACGAACCGTGGGTAATAAAAATAAAGAAAATCGAATAACACTCAAATATGTAATATTATATGTAGATAAATACATTTATGAGAAAATACTTTTGTTTTGCTCCATATGTTACCTATTTGTTTCTTTGGAAAACTTTAATATATAATTTATCTAATATATATCTGTTTCTTAACCTGTGGTCCGCGGACCACTGGGGGTCCGCGGACCACTGGGGGTCCGCGAGTATGCGTAAGGGGGTCCGCTGTCTTATCTAAGAACATTTGAATTAATACATAATGCTAGCAAGACTTGTAAAATAGCAGCACCAACCTCCACATTAATACAGTATTTTTAATTTTTATAAAAATGTACTATTTTTTCAGTGCTAAAATAAATTGCCCGAAAGAAATTTATTCCTGCGTTTTTTATTAAGAGGATCTTTTATAGTGCGCTTGATTTTCTAGGGGTCCGCGGACTGGAAAAGGTTAAGAAACGCTGATCTATATAATAAATCCAAATCCGTATTTCCCTGCTAATATTATAAATGTGAATATGAGTTTTTTATGCTTTCACGGAGAAACTACTGAACCGATCGTTGTAATGAAAGACATGTTGGACCAACACTGATTTATATTCAACCACCTTCATACATACTCAATGTGAATATTTAATATATATTTACCTACATCATAAATATTAAAACATTACATCACATATTCTCAAAGGTATTAGGAAGGACATAGGTTACTTTTTATTTTAAAAAAACCAGATAAGTGCGAGTCGGACTCGCCCACTGAGGGTTCCGTACGTAGGATCATTATAAATAGTTCAGAAATCTACCCCCTATTTTTTAAGATTTAATTACAAATATTATAGTCTTGAGATTTATTCTTGTACTTGTAGTCTATAACGATGTTACTTGCCAAATTTCATAGTTCTAGATCAACGAGAAGTACCCTATGAGTTTTGATTCCCTTGACAATGTGTCGAAATATGCGTGTTTTGCTGAATAAACGGTCGTATCTTTTTTTTACGTAAACTTTGCAGTTTGATTTTTTTACAACTTCATGGGACCGTAGACCTGAGTATACAGTTCAAATTTCAGCTTGATACCTCCACGCATTCTCGACATAGAGGGTCTTGACAGACATACAGACAGACAACAAAGTGATGTTATTAGAGTTCCGTTTTTCCTTTTGAAGTACGGAACCCTAAAAAGTAAACGTGGGCAAAGCCGCAGGTGGAAGTTAGTAATATTATAAAACATCATTCAAGCTGCACCTGAGCAAGGAAGGACGAAGCACCAGCGTTTGGGCGGCTCTACAGATGTCCTTTAGAATTAATTAGAACAGAGGGTAGGGGGTCGCTAATATATTTACATACTGAGGGGGCCACCCCCTCAGCCATGAATACATTTGAAAAACACTGAATTAAGGCATCCTATATATAATTATAATTGGCGCCACAAGCTACACATTAAATCATTTATTTGAGAATTTACCAAGCAATAAACATCATTGTCCTATTTACTGATTTTCCTTTGTGTTTCCGTATATAATTACGTATATGTTTATAATTGTATGTACGTATACGTATGTGTGTATGATTATGTATATGTGTATAATTAGCATATGTCTATGTATCATATACAACGTGTAACTTCAAGTACGCAAAACCTAAAAATAGTTTGTTCAGAATCATGAGTAGAATCAATTCCATAATTTTCATTCCTTTTTAAAGTAACTGGTTTTGAAAATTAATAATTATTATTTTTAATTGCCGTGTCTATTTATTAAATTGCGCTCGACAACCAAGCGAGAAAATGTGAAGTAGGTAAACAAACGCAATACCGCCGCGCCACAGAGCTCCGAAACTATTAGAATTATCATGAAAACAAAAAAGTGTTCATATCTCCGAGAATTTTTTTTTTTCGAAATTATTACTTAGATATATCAATATAGAATAATAATAAAACTCAGTTGGGGTGTTTCAGGTTTTGCGTACTTGGAGTTACACATAATTAAATATTTTCATATGTATTTCTCGTGTATATGTTCATTACTGTTATTTAGTGAACAGCATTCGAGTTTTATCTGCTTTTCCCAAAGGTAGAGACTGACTTACTGGTAGAGAATGCACTTAGGATTAAGTCCGCCTTTTGTACCCTTATTCTATAAATAAATAAATAATGCTGTACAAATTACACACTGCCATCTAGTCCCAAACTAAGCAAAGCTTGTATTATGGGTACTAGATAACTGATATAATACTTAAATACATTTTTTTTTTGTAAACACATACATATAATACATAGAAAATACCCAGACCAAGACAAACAGACATGTTCATGCACACAAATATTTGTCTTGTGCGGGGATCGAACCCGCGATCTCGGTGTCAAAGTGGCCATTGCTAACTATTCGACCACCGAGCTCGTCTATGGTCAATAAAGTTTAAATAAATAAAATCAGTATTACAACAAATTATTATTATTTAAATAGTTGTCTTGGCCAACTTTACCAGATATATAGTATTACAACAATGATAAGGAAGAAGCTCTAAAAGGCTGTTTGGTATCTTCTTTGCACACTTTCTCTATTATCTATCGGAACTCCCATACATCTATTTTGTACCAATCTTCAATAATCCACGCGGCTGGAGACGGGTCCAAACGTTGATTATGACAAACGAGCACTTCGGCGCCCGCCCGAACTGAGCCGAAAAAAAATAACAAGAGTTCATGTGTGCGTTGCCCCGATAACGAAATAAAATAGCTAAAATAATCGGTGAAATTGGTTGTAAGATGGTTTTTAGGTCAGTTTTAGAAATAGGGTGGTGTGAGAGCAGCTAGTTTAACTGGTGGTTAGAGGAAAATTGTTTTAAGATGCTGCTATGAATACCGTCTAAACCATTATAGTTACAAGATAACTTTTTTTTACTACATTAAGTACCAAACATACAACCCCCAATGCGTACATTAATAAAATGCATGGAAATTGTCATGTGTCGTAAAAAAAAATCCCAGAAAATAAAGAAGTCGGTGAATCCATCATGACATCACAAAAAGTATTGCGATACATTTCGTAAAATAATATTCTAATGCAAGTCATGCATTACAAAAACCATTCTATTCACCACTCCGTATATTCAGAGTAGCTCTGAAAATGGCATTGATTTAAGCTCTGAAAATGGCTCCGTCTGCATGTCACATTTCATCGCCTTCTTTATACCACAAGGTGACAAACAAGCATAAGCGATTCCATCAGAAATGTGGAGAATGCAATGCAACGACTGTATAGGTACAACTTCGTTTACCACGTTCTAGTGGAAACAGCCTTTCGGAGTGAGGTATTTTATTGTCAAGGTAGCTTACCTTTACCATTGAAGAGAATGTGTATATTTAAAATATCCGTAACTTATTAGGTAATCCATTAGGGTTCTCATGCACTCGAAATTTATTTAAGGAAATTTTAGTATTATTATTATATTAATACGTGAAGCTAAAACTTTGTACATACTCCTTGTTACAAAAATTGCGCGGATGGAGGAGTTTGGAGAAATTTCGCACTGTTATAATTTATATAGGAGTGCAGAATGCTAATATATTTTTTAAATTATGTATAAAAATACATTAAAACAAAAAAGAAAAACATTACACACAATACCATGTATTTAACACACACACGCATATACTCTTTATATTAAAGTCTGTGGTCAAGTTGAGAATAGATTAATATTGTTCGTCTCTAATATTATTTGTTTATAATCTTACTGAATGTCAAACATAACCATAATAAATAATTTAAATTAATGATGGTCGAATTTTGACCACGGGGCGACCCTAGTCATAATAAATGCGTGTTGTATTCAAAATTAAAAGTAGCGGGTGGGTAGCACTTATGACCATTGATTGTACATACAAAATAAATAAATAAATATTTCTGGACAATTTACACAGCGCCATCTAGTCCCAAATTAAGCGAAAAGCTTGTGTTATGGGTAGTTGTGAAAATAGTGGGGAATGCAGACACCGGTTTCGTAGGAAAAGAACAACGATTTCCTAATTAACCTCTATTATGTGTTCCGTAGTTTCATTCGAAAATTTATCGTGATCACAATATACTCGTAACTAGTAGTACACGTCGTGATCGAAGTATATTTGTCATTTAAATGACTAAAATTATGTGAAGGAGATTAATACCTTCGGTGCTATCGTTTTGGCGGTGTCATGGAGAATGAATGACATAAATAATGCCACGTGGCCAGACGAGGATCGCCGGCGTGCATTGTCCGCCGTAGTAGAAAGGAAGCACTCAATCTCGAGCGGATCTCGGTATATAAATGGCTGCCTTGACGGCCGTGTTCATTATAGTCGCCGACACATAGATATAATAAATATTCCTGGCAATTTACACAGTGTCATCTAGGCAGGGTTTGTACTGAGGGTACTGATTGATTTTTTTGATTTTAAAATGTCTTTATTTACAAATACATAATAGTAAAAGTATTACAAAAAGATTTTATTCTAGGTGCAATACACTTAAAAGAAAAATAGATCATTAGGCTGACTCACCTTTTCGAACATTTATCATCATTGTTTTCCAAAATGTACACAATTTCACAATTTATAAGTAGGTAAACAGTGAAAGTCTTAGTGACGACTTTACACATTTTGACTTGTTATAAACTAACACAACACTTTATGATAAAATGATAAGGATAACAATAAATTTCAATTCTAAACATGACACTTATACTTGTGTTAACATTTGTATTACTACACGTAAGAGGGTAGAGGGTACTGGTATCTACAGTACAAACCCAGCCACTAAATATAGTTAAGTATTGTTACCTAGATAACTGTTAATTGAAATTAAAAAAATTAACTGTTTATATATATATATAGAAATAAGGGAGTTAGTTTACGTCATTTATAAATAGTGTATATAGTTATAAATATATCGCTCATTAGCTGCAACAACGTCATAATTAAAGTCAACATGCATTTTCCGAACGTTACTTTGGTATTTATTTTGATATACTGTTTATACTTTCAGATTCTTCTTAATAGGTTTATAACATTTTAGAATGTGCCTAATTATTTACTTATATTATTATTGTTGCAATTTAATAATGTAATATTTTTACTCGTTCACTTCACACACGTACACCCGTCATATATCATGTTCAGCATATATTAGCGTCTTTATTATTATACAATCAAATTGTAATACGTATCACTTTGTGTTAACATAGACTCATCTTCATCATCTCAATTTGCTGTTTTCTCTCTGGCCCGGCAGCATAAACCTTATTTGGTTGGATAATCATAAAAGTGATCTACGTGCAACGACATAAATATACGTGACCATATTGCAGCAAATGAGTTAACATAAAGTACGGTCCTCGAAGTCTGTAGATTGTAATATTTCCAAATCATCATCACTTGTATCTACCCACTGCTGAATATAAAACTTCCCCAATGCTTTCCACTAAATACAATCCTTCCCCATCTGCCATCACTTACACGGCAAATGTGCCCCATTCCCACTTCAGCTTGCATACTAAGAATAATAGTTTGCAAATAAAATTAATAATAAAAAAAACCGGCCAAGAGCGAGTCGTACTCGCGCACGAACAGTTCCGTACCATTATCTACAAAACCGGCAAAAAAAATCACGTTTGTTGTATTATTTTAATTTGATTATTTGTTTTTAAAGTGAATATATAACTAAATATTCTGTGAATATTTCAAGCGTCTACCTGTTGCCGTTATCAATATCGAGCAAAAAAAAAATCACGTTTGTTGTATGGGAGCCCCCTTAAATATTTATTATGTTCTGTTTTTTAGAATTTGTTGTTATAGCGGCAACAGAAATACATCATTTGTGAAAATTTCAACTGTCTAACTGTCATGGTTCATGAGATACAGACTAGTGACAGACGGACGGACGGAAAGCGGAGTAGGGTCCGTTTTACCCTCTGGGTACGGAACCCTAAAAACGAGTGCTAAAAACGAGACTTTAAACCACACGACTTAAGTAAAAAATCTTTATGCTCTACTAACTTATCTCCCTCTCAACTTCCGTTCGCCGTTTCCGTAACGCTCTCGTCATGCATTCACCAGCTTACTCCCCAAGTCAAGAGTGCGTAAAGAAGTTTTACTTCAACAAAAACCATAAAAAAGCGTCTACGTCTTCTTCCTTTCCTGTTCCCGTTATCTGGCGTCGGGTCTCCTCACTCTACGGCGCCAGGTTAATCTGTCTTGGGTTGTCAGTTTTGGCAATTGGGCTTTCTTAAGGTATCTTTCGATGTTTGACCACCAGGTCGATGGCGGGCAGCCTCTGCCTCTCTTTTGTTCTAGCAAGCTTAATGCGATTTTCACTACATGGTCTTCGTCCCGTCTCATGATATGGCCATACCATCTAAGGCGTCAAAAAAGCGTCTATGTAGGATACGTTAATTGCTTTACAGCAGATGGACCCACAGAACAAATAACAAAGAGGTTGTTCTGTGGATGAACCGTTGTTTACCTGGCACTCGACATGGAATATATAAACTGTCCATAGACTGCGGTAGCTTCATTAGGCGAAATTTCTGCTACCTCTGCTTAAAAACAAAACTTTTCAAACACGTATTTAGTTAGTACAGAATAAATTAGTGAATTGTCGGTCCATAACGGCCCTAGTTGTTCAAATAAACACAAAGTTTTATCCTTCCACTTTTGCGGCGACTTTTTAATCAACAGTTCGAGTTTGTTCTATTGGTTTCTACTTATCCTCTAATATATAAAATTCTCATGTCACTGTGTTAGTTACCGTAGTCCTCCGAAACGGCTTGACCGATTTTGATGAATTTTTATGTATATTCAGTAGGGAGTAGGTTCTTATCTATTTTTTATGGCAAAATAACGTTTGCCGGGTCAGCTAGTTGTTTTATAGCTTTTGGGAAGCTTCGGCACATTTGGGGTGTAATTGGTTCATCATCATCTTTGAACCAAAGCCAACTTTACCTACACGCGTTGCACCCTACTGACTGACAAACGAAGCACTGGCGAAAAGAGCGGTAGGGAGCGTAATTGTAAGCTACCTGGACTGGGGAATGTACAATTCCATCAAATAACAATTCCCTTGAGGGTTGTTGTGTTCCTGCGAGTAAGCGAGGTCATCAGAAAGGAAGGAGATGCTGCGTTGGCAGCGGGAGTGGCGGCGCACGAGCGATATTTAATGTTGCGAGCGTTAATATGGCTACGGTAGCTGCTTCATGCTGCCGCTGTATGCTTGTCTGCCACCCAACGTAGTATAAAAAATAAAAAATAAAAACAATCTCACCGCAGATATACCCCAATGCTTGAAGACCAAAGTGTTCAATCAGTGCGTCCTCCCCACTATGACCTATGGTGCAGAGACTTGGACGCTGACCGTTGGGCTGGTTCACAGACTAAAAGTCGCACAGCGAGCGACGGAGAGAGCAATGCTTCGAGTTTCTTTAAGGGAACGAATCCGGAACGAAGAAATTCGACGGAGAACCAAAGTGGTCGACATAGCTCTCAAGAGTCAGCGAGTTGAAGTGGCAGTGGGCTGGCCACATCTGCCGAGTCAGCGATGGCAGATGGGGAGCAAAGTCCTAGAGTGACCACGTATGCGGCGACGAAGCACATGGCCTTTCTAGATGAAACGACAATCTCAAGAAAATGGCTGGTAGTGGTTGGATGGAGGATCGCATATGGTGGAAAGCATTGGTAAAGGCCTATATCCAGCAATGGGTAGATACAGGCTGATATTGTTTTAGGAAATGTGTAGGTGAAATATTCAAATGCGAGGATGTTCTCAAGCCATTTTCCTTAAGGATAAAGGTCGTGACCTATTAGCCGCGTGGTTTACCGGTAAAGCGGCGTCGCGTCTGTTTCGTTCGAGTTTACCTGAGTGCAAAATAAAATAGATAATTTTCCCTTTTTTTTTCTTTCAATTTTAGTAAATTTTTCCTTTAAAATACTGCTCACGGATTGGTGGCCTTATGGTATTGCTGATTTCTTACATTCCCCAGTCGGGTAGCTTACAATTACGCTCCCTACCTCTCTTTTCGCCAGAGCTTCGTTTGTCAGTCAGCAGGGTGCACCGCATGTAGGTGAAGATGGCTCTTGTTAAAAGATGTTGATGAACCACATACACCCCAATTCACAACACTGCAACAATGCTGCTGCACTGCGAATGAAGCTGTGTCATCATCAGGTCATTTTAGTCTCCACTACAGGAGCACGACCCTCTATCGTCCGTCCCAGACAGAACGAGGATTTGGCCTACACTCCCCACGCTGGCCAGACGGGTTGGGGAGGCATGTTGAATGAAGCTGTGTGCGGAAGCTTTATTATTACTGTACTGTATAATTTCACAATGGTTTAAATAATCTCTCAATATGATTATATCTAACGTACACCTAAACGCACCTGTGTGTGAAATGAACTGATAAAAGTAGCCCGTATAGTGACGTAGGCGAAAAGCCAACCTCAACCACCTCGACCTCGCCGCGCCTACGTCCATTGCCATACATTTATTATGATAATTTTAACCAAAAAAAAACCGACTCCAAACATTACTCTACATTTATGTATGTATACATTTATGTATGTATACATAAAGGTATGTATACATACATAAATGTATACAGGCGGATGATGATGAAAAAAATATGGGTCCAATCTGGAAGTACACTCTTTAAAAAAAAAAAGGATTTTTCAAATCGGTTCATAAATGACGGAGTAACGAAATAACAAACCTAACAATGGGTAGATACAGCCTGATGATGATGAAAAAAATATGGGAACAATCTGGAGAAGTTTACTCTTTCAAAAAAAAAAAAAAGGTTTTTTCACACGTCAAATAACGGAGTAATTAAGTAACAAACATTAAAAAAAAATACAGACCCATTGAGAACCTCCTTCTTTTTTGGAGTCGGTTAAAAATATAGACGCGGCTCGCCGCTTCAGCGTTCGTACCTGAAATATGATGATAATTGTTGAAGATGAAAATTTGCCGGCCGGCATATTTTTCATCTTCTACAATAGGCTAGCATTTTTTTCGGTTTGATATGTAGGGACGTCTCCATAATATAACCATAGGTGAAAGAATTACTTCGATAGCACAAAAATCTCTCGAGATATGATGATTTGAAAATCACAATTTTTAAACTGTCCCGAAAACGCTCCATACAAAAGACTACCGAACTATGACGTCACAGGTTTGCATTTTGTATGCATCAAATCAGAAATTTGTACGGTAGCTATGTTAAATATTACGTTTATGTGATTAGTATCATAATAAAAGTTATAGCATTTTTTATAGCTTCTCCAATGGGAATATTAATTTTTAATAATTTCATACTTTTAAAATGGACTTTCCCGCCAATCTTTGATCGACGCTAAAAAAAAGTCTGACTGAAGATATTAGAATGAAAGTTTGCAGATCTTTATAGTTTTGTGTATTTTACAATATTGTTAAATAATTTATATAATTTTTATACATTGGAAAATAGCCTATTATCTTGTTTTTTGCAGGAACTAATTGATGGCGTATGTACGCAAAATAGTGTAGATCAAATTGCCTGTAAATTTGACTTTTGCAAAATAACACCTGAATCAATTAACAATCTAATGAAATAAGACTGACTAGACTGGAAAAGCCTAGACGGATAATGGACGATGTACGAGCATGATATAACGAGATACAAGACCATGTGGTTTCCGGCAGACTAGAATAGAATCACTCCGTTTCTTCCCGTGGATGTCGTACAAGGCGACTAAGGGAAATACATTATCAAATATCGATCAGGCCTCCCCAACCGTTTGGCCAGCGTGGAGAGTGTAGGCCAAATCCTCCTTCCGTCTAGAACGGACGAGAGAAGGTCGTGCTCCTGTAGTGGAGACTAAAATGGATCTGATGATGATGATAATGATATAAGACCAACCAAAGTGTATATTACCCATTTTAAATATTTATGTTAAGACGTGAAATTTAAGTTATATTTAACGAATGACGAGACTTTCTCCCTACCTTTGTCGTCAACCCTTATTCATCTCACTGCTGGAATAAGAGTCTCCCCTCAATCGAAGGGGTTTAGAGCATACTCCACCGTGGTGGAGTAGATATATCTGTGTATGAATGTTGTCAATCATGTTGGCAGATATTTTAATTGACAACACGTCCATACACAGCTAAATTGTTAGACAACATGACTCAGTGATCGGCGTTAGTAGTGCCATATGGGGTCAATGGACTTGAATGTTGATGTTAATATGGATATGACCATGGGATTCCGGGATTACGTTTAATCTAGTTTAGTAGTACATTATATTGTTCTAGTTGTCGCTGTATAGTTAAGTGTGTAATACGTGAAAATACGATTATATAGAAATTAGAAAAAGAAATTCTCCAGACGAACAGTTAATAAAAACAATAAAATAAAAGTTAAGTTAAGTTAAATAATAGCATGGTAAAGCATATAAGTACGAGGGTCAATAAGTTCGCGGAATGAGAGAGAAGGAGGTTGAAATTAAACACCAAATTATTTTTCCTTTTCAATATATTCTCCTTTAACCCTAATACATTTTTCGGATCTCTCAAATAGCTTGTTTATACCATCGAAAAAAAATGATTTGTCTTTGGTGTCAAAATAGGCCGAAATTGCCGGCTTGACTTCATCATCGTCGTCAAATTTCTTTCCACGCAGCTCTTTCTTCATTTTTGGAAATAAATAATAGTCACTGGGGGCCAAGTCTGGACTGTATGGTGGGTGGTTTAATTGTTCAAAGCCGCATCGGTGAATGGCAGCCGTCGCAACATGGCACGTGTGGACGGGTGCATTGTCGTGCAAAAGGAGCACACCTTTTGACAGTTTTCCTCTTCTTTTTTTCTTAATGGCTTCTTTCAATCTTTCCAGTAAAGAAGCGTAGTACTGTCCCGTTATAGTCGCACCACGTTCTTTATAATCGATCAGTAAAATACCTTCTGTATCCCAAAAGATAGTCGCCATGATCTTTCCGGCCGATTGTGACACTTTGAACTTCTTTGGAGGAGGTGTGCCTTTTTTATGCCACTGCATCGACTCTTGCTTCGACTCAGGTTCATAGTGGTGAACCCAGGTTTCATCTCCAGTAACAATCCGGGCCATAACTTCTTCCTTTCTCTCTCCACAGAGCTCCAGAAACTGGTGAGAGCACTCGACACGCTCGCGTTTTTGAAGTGGCGTGAGCATTCTCGGAACCCATCTTGCACTGACTTTAGTCATCCCAAGATGATGATGAAGGATATTTAAAATACTTGATTCGGATACTCCAACCATTGCTGCAAGTTGCTTCTTCTTCAGTCGGGCATCTTCCAATACAAGTTTTTCTACTTTTTCGACGATTTCCGGTGTGGTGGCCTCAATTGGCCGTCCGGAGCGGGGGTCGTCTTCAATGGACTCCCTTCCTTGTTTGAAAAGACCATGCCACTTGTAAACCATGGTTTTACCAGGGGCAGAGTCCGCGTAAACCGCTAACAGCTCTTGAAAAATCGTCTGAGCGGATTTTCCTTGCTTGGTAAGAAACTTAATAACGGCACGGTGTTCAATTTTCTCCATACTGGCTGACTTCTTCCCGATTTAGTTGTTTGCAGGTCGATAACTCAAAAGTTAATGACACGATTAGGTTCAAACTTGGTATATATACTCTTAATGAGGTGCTTAACTAGTGCCTACCTGGACGGGTAAATTTATCCCCATCAACCCCTCCATTCCGCGAACTTATTGGCCTCCCCTCGTAGGTACATAAAATATAAATAGTTTTAAAATAATTCAAAGTTAAATAAAATTGTTTAATGAAAATGCCGGGATTTGTGAGGCATATCCATATTAAGACAACGGTCTCAAATCCCGCGTAATGGCACTACCAACGCCGATCACGGAGACCAACACGGCTAACATGATGGTTAATATAAGGCAGATTTAAATCTTACCAATAGCTATCACAGTTTATCAATGGATGGGCGACTAAACCAATCCGCGAAAAAGAGTCAGACGCGTGGCTCCTCAAACTTTTTGCTTGTTAAAATACTTGCCCGCTGTGAATGAACGTGGACCGAATGAACGAATGGATCGAATCCCTCGGCGAAGCATCAGCAATTAACTTTTTCCACCACTTGCGTTGTAAACGATCGTTTTTGTCACCAATCAATTTATAAGGAGATACGTTGCAATTTAGACCTTGTTACAATGTAATAGGATACTAAAAGATGGTCTAATTAATTCGTCCGTACTTAGGATCAATTAGTCGGGCTTGTGTGACGATTCTATTGTTTTCTATAGATCTATTATTTCTGCTGATCTTTTTGGAAGGTGTATAAATATTGTGGGTGTAAGTGGTTTATCAACATCTTTGAACCAAATCCAACCTCACCTGCACCCTGCTGACTGACAAACGAGACTGCGAAAAGAGAGGTAAGGCATAGCGTATTTTTTTATGCTTCCCGACTGGGGAATGTACCTTCTACCTCGCAGAATACCGCAGCCAAATAACAATTCACTTGAGGGTTGTTGTGTTCCTGCGAGTGAGTGAGGTCACCAGAGAAAAAGAACGGAAGGAGTAAGTAGGAGGCTGGCAACGAATTGGCGAGTCCTTGGTGTTGCTGATCTCCACGGGCGGTGGTGATTGCTTTCCATCAGGTGACCCACATGCTCGTTTTCCCCCCTCTCATTAAAAAAAACCATGGTTATATGAGAATCACATAATATTTTAGGTATTATTTTTTCCATTTCCTCATTAATCATGTGCTGAAGAAAAAGTATTTTTAACAATAAATCGTAAAATGAAAGGTAAATAACGCGCATGTTTTATTTCCGACATGGGTTCCTAAACAAATATCATCTCGTAAAAAAATATTGAAATTAAAAAATATTTTATTTCTGTATTGTATCCCTATCTTTAAAAGATACTTTGATTTTCTGAAATATGTTATGTACGCAGACCCACGCTGACATCGTTGCGCGTGTCAGACCAATTGATCACGCAAGGTAAGCAACGGTAACCGTAACTTGTTCACAGATGGATTAATTTATCTCGACATCTTTATTTTTTTGCTTGCTTATTTCTTTTACGTCGAAAGGAACCAATGAATAGAAAATTTTAAAATTTTGGGATGTATAAGGCTCACCACGATTTTTAGAGATAAAGCCAACCTCACCTGCACGTGGTACACCGTGCGAAGTATCAAAGTTGCAAAGTAGCAATTGACTAGCGAAAGAGGCTCTGGTAAAAGCGAGCCGGGGTACAGCGTATTTGTAAGCTGCCCGACTGGAGAAGTACCTTTCAGAATACTGCACTAAACCAAATAACAACACCAAATAACAATTCCCTTGAGAATTGTTGTGTTCCTGCGAGTGAGTGAGGTCATCAGAAAAGAAGGAATTGCTGCGGTGCTATTGGCGCGAGCGAATCATGTTGCGATCGTTAATATGGCTACGGTAACCGTTTCATATCAGACGGGCCTTATGCTTGTCTGCCACCCGACGTGGTATATACAAAAACGTAAAGGGATAGTTAAAGGTCTGGAGAGCGATATAGGCTACTTTTTGTCAAGTAAAGGCATCTTATTCCCACGATAAAAAAGTTTTATGATAGTAATTATCACGCCGGCGAAACCTCCTGTATATAAGCACTTACTTTAACGACTAGTATTGTATAGAAGCACTTATTTCGTGCCACAACACCCCGGCCACTCCATACAAATATCGCATCGTTAACTATTACATAAATGACGTCTGTACAGAGCGTGAATGAGCATGTGTGCGTGCGGCGCCATTAAAACTAGAGGCAGGCGTTAAAATTTATAACAACTAAATTATTACGTAATATAAATTAAACGAATAACACTGTTAAAACATACGACACGATACTGTTTAACATTCTGTTAGAAATACTTAATTTTTTCATTGATTACTCTACGCCAACCCGCAGTTGAGCAGCGTGGCGGAGTACGTTCTAAACCCCTTCGGTTGAGGGGAGACCCGTATCCCAGCAGTGGGATGACTAAAGGTTGACGACAGCGACATTAATTACTGCTATCAACTCAAGTATCAAGAAAAGTTAATTGATGGTTACATTACCCAACCTCGCTATTTGTTTATTTTAACATATCGTTAATACGGTTAAAATTAACTCTTTTGGATGAAAAGCTAATACATAACGAAATTAACAGTTAATTTGAACGTGCCGGAATAAATAACATGTTTTTACGAGCATATGGGTCACCTGATGAAAAGCACTGACAAACGAATAATCACCACCGCCCATGGAGATAAGCAATTGTGTTCTTATTGAAATTGTCTAAGATCCGGGATTAGAAAAATATACCCTCATCTGTTAATTGGATGAAATAATGTTTTATAGGCTGATTTCAATGTAATAAATTTATATAAACAACCTCTGCCACCATAGGTCTGCTACAAATAATAGTTTTATTATTTATCTTTGGCTGTATCAACTTTTTACATGGCAGCCAAGGATTTATTTCGACGCGATTTAATATAGCACTTGAATTTTTTATTTATCATATGAGGGAAATAAGTATTTATTTACCTGTACTCACCTGGCTGCAGGTAAGTATGTTGTCATAGAGATGGCTGCCTATTACAGCAAGGTTTATAATATAAATATTAAAATTTTCTGCTGGGTTCATGTAATTAACATGTGAAGGTAAAAATTATAAAGAAATTGACTGTTAATTCATTAATTACTATTAATTGTAGCAGACGTATGGTGGCAGAGGTTGTTTATATAAATTCATTACATTGAAATCAGCCTATAAAACATTATTTCATCCAATTAACAGATGAGGGTATATTTTTCTAATCCCGGATCTTAGACTAAAATATTAATTCGATTTTTTATGATATTGACATTCCTAATTCGGGCATTCTCTCATTTATTTTATATTATTTTGTTTTTATTAGTAAACTGATATAATTAGATAGTAGTAATAAATAATTGTTCATTACATCCGCATGCCAAGTATTGGTGTGACACGCTTGCTTGCTTTATCTCTGTTTCGATCCACCGTGTTACTGCAAATAAAAACATTTCATTTCATTTATTGAGCTAAAATATTGACAGGTTTTTTGCGATGTCAAAACCCTGGCAGCCTTAATTTTCACTTCAGACAGATCAAAAGAAACGTTGTTAAGTTTTGACAGTGTATAATTAAGTTACTAAGTTAACCCGTCGTTAAAACACGATTCGATTTAGTCAAATTGCTTAAAGTATTCTAAGAAGTCATCGGTATTGAAAATATCGTTAATATATTTTACTATATCTCAGACCTGAAACCTCTCTTATATTTAGGGTTCCGTAACTCAAAAGGAAAAACGAACCCTTACAAGATCACTTTGTTGTCCGTCTGTATGTCTGTCTGTCTGTCTGTCTGTTCGTCTGTATTGAAAATATCGTTAATATATTTTACTATATCTCAGACCTGAAACCTCTCTTATATTTAGGGTTCCGTACCTCAAAAGGAAAAACGAACCCTTACAAGATCACTTTGTTGTCCGTCTGTATGTCTGTCTGTCTGTCTGTCTGTTCGTCTGTCTGTCCAGACCCTCTATGTCGAGAATTCGTGGAGGTATCAAGTTGAAATTTGAACTGTTTACTCAGGTCTACGTCATCATGAAGTTGTACAAAAATCAACCTGCTAAGTTTACGTAAAAAAAAGATACGGCCGTTTATTCAGCAAAAAAACGCATATTTCGACACATTCTCAAGAGAATCAAAACTCATTGGGTACTTCCCGTTGACCTACAACTATGAAATTTGGCAAGTAACATCGTTATAGGCTACAAGTACAAGAATAAATCTCAAAACTATACATTTGTAATTAAATCTTAAAAAATAGGGGGTCTATATTTTTATATGGGGTCGAAATTCCAAATTGAAGCTACTAGTTCAAATGGGGTCTCATATGAAAGGGCTTGATGCATATGCACATTACAAAATATATTTTATTTATTTTTTCCGACGCATTATTTCTTATTTGTAATGAAAAATATCAAATTTATAATGATCATATGGATCGTACGGAACCCTCGGTTGGCGAGTCCGACTCGCACTTGTCCGGTTTTTTCTAATTAATTTCGATATCTCAAAAACTACTAACCCGATTACAAAGCTATTTTTTTGATTATATATATTTGGGGTGTAAGTGGTTCATCAACGTCTTTGAACTACTTCACCTGCAGGTGAATTTGGCTTTAATTCTGCTTTAGTGCTGACTGATAGACGAAGCTCTGACGAAAAAATAGGCAGGGAGCGTAATTGTCCCGATTGGAAATGTACCTCCACCTCATAGAATACCGCAGCCAAAAACAATTCCTTTGAGGGTTGTAACAATTCCTGCGAGTGAGTGAGGTCACCCAGAAAGGAAGGAGATGCTGCGTTGGCAGCGGGGTGAAGTTGTCTTTGGTTCAAAGATGTTGATGAACCACTTACACCCCAAAAATGGTGTTATAGATCTTTTTTTTTTATACTACGTCGGGTTGCAAACAAGCATACGGCCCGCCTGATGTGAAGCGGTTACCGTAGCCATATTAACGCCTGCAACATAAAATATTGCTCGCACGCCGCCACCCCGCTGCCAACGCAGCATCTCCTTCCTTTCTTTCTGGTGACCTCACTCACTCGCAGGAACACAACAACCCTCAAGGAAATTGTTACTTGGCTGCGGTATTCTGTGAGGTGGAGGTACATTCCCCAGTCGGGTAGCTTACAATTACGCTCCCTACCTCTCTTTTAGCCAGAGCTTCGTTTGTCTGTCAGCAGGGTGCACCACGTGCAGGTGAAGTTGGCTTTTGTTCAAAGTTATTGATGAACCACTTACACCCCAAAATTTGTGTTATAGATTTGAATTATGGAATCCATTTTAAAAATATTTCCACGTAAAATCATCAACAACTAATGTGAACAGGTAAATAAGTATTTATTCCTTTTGAAAACCGGCAGTTCAATAAATATTAAACAAACTGTTTTATAATTCTGTAGTAAATCAGACAGGTGCTCGGGACCAATCAATGAGACATCTCGAGTACGTGGGTTGAAAGTAAAATTGAAACTCACGTGAGGTACAACTTTTACGTCAATAAATAAAATTCTCTCTGTGATTTCATTATAAATCTAGACCATCTATTCAATGAATAATACGTAGGTAACGTATTGTACGGTCTAACACATACGTATTATCTATACCTACATAGTACATAGATATAAACATTTATAAGTAAATTCTTTCAACATAAATTTAGCATAGCTTGCAATACGCCGTATGTGGCTATGTTGCAATTAAGCGGTGAAGACAATTAACTTATTAAATTAGTGTACGTCTAACACTCGACGGGTTTGGTCATTTACTAGCTCTCCTCGGAGTCACCCAACCCTCAGCTCAGCTCAGCATCTGCTCTTAACTTACAGCATAGCTCTATGTAAAGGTCCCCATCAAGGTCCCTTACACGTATATACTCCCACTGCTTACGAGCTCGGTGGTCGAATGGTTAGTAATGGCCACTTTGATTCCAAGGTTGGGTGTTCGATCCCCGCACAAAACAAATATTTGTGTGCAAGAACATGCCCGTTTGTCTTAGTCTGGGTGTTTTCTATGTATATGTATCTATTTACACAAATAATGTATTTATGTATAATAAATATCAGTTATCTATTTCCCATAATACAAACTTTGCTTAGTTTGGGACTAGATGGCCGTGTGTAAATTTTCCAGGAATATTTATTAACTTATTAATCGAAGGGTTTAGAGAATTCACCCCGCTGCTCAACTGCGTGGCGAGTGTTTTCAGGCCGCCCAAAGGCTTAACTTAACCACTGTTTTTTAATGACAACAGCCGTGACTGACAGCTTAAATCACTACGAAGCACGGTATATATCATCATCATCATCATTAGCCTGTATCTATCCACTGCTGGACATAGGACTTACCTAATGCTTTCCACCACATGCGAACATATACTACGAAGCATGAAATGTATCGTCACAGTTTTTATTTATTTATTTATTTATTTATTTTTGGAAGATTTACAGATCTAATAACAATAATATGCTTAAGAACTATATAGTAATTTCAATGCTAATTACAAATCTCCACATATGCTTAATAAACTATAACACATATTAGTTGAGGTATACAACCTTTACAAATATTTATATATTATATTATATACAATATGATTATCAGCAAAATCAGAGCATCTCAAAATGAACATTGGTCAATTGTCGTCTTAGCGAAGGAATGCTGGTAGAAAACAGGTCGACATCAAATGGTATGCTGTTAAAACTACTACAGCTGCGAGTCAGAAAGCTGTTCTGTCTGTAATTAGTAATCGCAAAGGGCACATTTAGCACAGGACGCGGTCGAAGTTTAAGTTGATGAGTACTGAACGTTAATTTGGTAAGTAGTTCAGGGCTGTCTACTTTACCTGTGGCAATTTGCATCAAAAAACATATATCACCTATATTCCGTCGTATTTCAAGAGGCAAGAAATGGTACCGTCTACACCGGTGTTTTTAAAAGCATAACTGTGGTATCGTCATCAACTTTCGTCCCTTCGTCATTATCTAGCTTTGTAACCGACTTAAAAAAAGGAGGAGGTTCTCAATTCGTCTGAATATTTTTTTTGTATGTATGTTATTCGATATCTTTGCGAATTGTGAACCGATTTTCATAATTATTTTTTTATTTGAAAGGATATGATTGCAAGGTGGTCCCATATTCACCAAGTCAGGGTCTGATGATGGGATCCCAGAAAAATCGAGGGGAAACCCTTAAATTTGCCCTATGGTACCGGCTGAATAAAATTGTGCCGCACTCCATTGCTCTGCGCTGGATATCGTACAAGGCGCCTAAGGAATCTTGTGTCACGCGATAACTTTCCTCCCGGAAGACGGCCAGCAGCGTCTGCCGGGGTATTCCTCCAATAAGCTGCGCTCGCCAACTGAAGTCGGTTTCAATTTTTTTTTAAATCAACTTTATTTCTTTATAATTATGTACTTACTAAGGTTCCTGTTCTTATTTAGGACGGCTAACGTCGTATTTCGTAAATCAATTGAAAACAGAAATTTATTGCGAATGCTTAAAATTTACTCCTGAATTGTTTATAATACTTATTTGCTCAATAACATTTAGATTGTTTCAAGCATTTATTTGCTCATTAATTTGAGCATAAATGTACCTTTAAATTATTAATTTCAAAGCATAACAAACATTTGTAACATAATTTACAAATAACTAATAATATTGTAACTCTAAAATTTGATTGTTTAATTAGTTCTATTGGGTTTCATTAATATGTATATCAGTTGATACAATCATAGTAGACAGACAGAGCAGTATTATAATACAACTTTATACAAATGTATTGGTGGAAGATGCTTGCCGTATCATGGAAGGCACGTCGGACTAACATAGTAAATTGTGAAGGATTCAAATAAAAAAATCAGGGAAAGGAAAAAATAATAATTTTACATTTGCTTGAGCAAGATAATAATAATAATAATAATAATAATAATAATAATAAAAAAAAAATCTTGTCAGTGTCACTATGTACATTTTGTAAATATTTTTCTTTATTTGTTATTCTCCAACAAAAGTAACATAATTCTGTTTAAAATTAATATTTCCGAGAAGACTAAATAGATAAGCAGATAATTTCCACCCAATATTAATATGAGAAGAGAATTTTACACAAAAAATTACATACAATGACTGAATGACATATACATGTCAAAATGAATTTACACCGAAAAATAATTTTCAATCGATTAATGGATATTGAGAGGATATAAAATGCAGAATAATGATTACAAGATCGAAAAGAAGACAAGGAACGAACGCACGCCCACCATCACGGCCCGCCTCGTCTAGCTCCACGACGTCGGAGGAGCAATATGCGACACCTCCGACTTCCAACGTGTCGAGCGACGATGGCGAGCCGCCGCCGCCCCCGTCGCCGCCGAGACCTGCGCGACGGAGAGGACGGCCCCCACTGCCGGCCAGCTTGGGACCTTCGAGGCACCCTGCCCCGCGACAGGCCCCCGCTACCGGTGGTGTAGTGCGACGCATGAGGTGGACTGATACAATCAATGAAAACGTCATGCGCGCCTACTTTGGGGCTACAGAGGGGGGAACTAATCTCAGTGCGTACCGTGCTCGGATGTTTCCTTTGTTTCAGGCACTTGAACCAACTGTCACCGTTTCTGTGCAACGCCTGTCGGATCAAGTGAGGGCTATTCAGCGATGTCGCTTGCTGGATGAACCTACACTTGAGCGACTTCGCCAGGAAACGCGCTCTGTTCATGGAGTCGACGAGGTAAGTCAAACTCTCCCTGCTGCGATGCCGAATATAGTGCATTTGGCAACGACGCAGGCGGAGGATAGACCAATACCAGACGACTACGTGAACACAAGCGCGAATCTAACCCAGGATAATGAGCAAATGAGGAGAGCATTGGACGAGGCGATCTCTATGTATCGCTCTACACCAATTGCAGAAAGACCGCGTTTACCACGTTTGCCCGTGCATAAACGAAATATGGCGCTTGTGGGGGCTATAGACCGATTGCTAGATCCATATTTGGAATCTAGCCAAAACCTAGCTGATACTCACTCGATTCTCTATTGCGCAGCCATCGCAGTTTGTCGCGTGGCTCGGATCAAATTTCCGGATTATGATCGAGCCCCGCGACCTGCTGCCGTACCCGCGTGGCAAATGAGAATCGAGCGGCGTATCAGCGCGGCTAGGGCCCTCATTGGCAAGCTAATCTGCTTTAGGTCGGGGAATAATCGCCCGAGAATTATGCGCTTTGTGCACCAGGCATTCGCTGGGACCAATATAAGGCCCCAAGACTACATGCACTGGGTCACAGAGCGCATAGACTTCCTAAAGCAGAAAGTGTATGCATGGGCAAACCGTATTCGTCGGTACAGGCAGCGTGTAGATAGGTACCATCAGAATCGCCTCTTCCAATGTGACCAAAGGAAAGTATACCGAACTTGGGAGAGACCCACCAGTTGTGTGGTTGATGGACAGCTTCCAAATGCTGATGCCATGACACAATTCTGGCAAAACATTTGGTCGATGCCTGTCAACCACACCGAGGGTACATGGATTGAAGTTGTTGAGCGGGCGTGTGAATCGATCGGAAACATGGAGGCTATATCCATTAGCCCTCAAGACGTTAGTTGTGCAATCCGACCTGCACATAACTGGAAAGCTCCAGGACCGGACGGATTGCACAACTTTTGGCTTAAGTGGTTCCGTCACTCACATGCCCTCTTAGCAAGTCAGTTCCAAGAAGCTCTCGAAACGGGCTCTCTACCAAGTTTCATGACGACTGGTATTACTTTCCTGCTCTATAAGAACGGCAGTACCACGGAAGCAAAAAACTATAGACCCATTACGTGCTTGCCAACAACATACAAGCTCCTTACATCTATTCTGACATCAAAAATTGCTAAACACATTGACTGTAATAATGTTTTAGCCATTGCTCAGAATGGATGTAGGGCTGGGTCTCGTGGTACTAAAGAGCTTCTCCTCATTGACATGACCATTTGCCAACAGGTTCGCCGAAACAGGAAGAACCTATCCGCCGCCTGGATTGACTACAAAAAGGCCTATGATTCGGTGCCTCATTCATGGCTAAGACGGGTCCTAGAGTTGTATAAAGTAGATACAACTTTATGCACCTTTCTTAGTTCGTGTATGGGGCAGTGGACCACAGTGCTTTGTCAACCGGGGGGTGGAGTTTCTCCTGCATTGACGAACCCTATAAGGATACAACGTGGTATTTTCCAGGGTGACAGCCTCAGTCCGTTGTGGTTCTGCCTAGCCCTCAATCCACTTAGCACTCTGTTAAGGGATTCAGGGTTGGGCATTCGACTTCATAGAGGGGGTGAGATCATTTCTCATCTGCTGTACATGGATGACCTCAAATTGTTTGCACCAAATAAGCCAGACATTTTGGAGTTACTGAGAGTAACTGAAACTTTCAGTGGCTCCATCGGTATGGAGTTTGGTGTCGACAAATGTGCGGTCATTAATGTACAGCGGGGTAGGGTTGTAAATTCAGATGGTTTACAACTCTCAGAGACAATGTTCCTCAGGTCCCTCTCTGAAGTCGAAACCTACAAATACCTTGGTATGTCGGAGGCTTTGGGTGTGGCCAGCGGGGACATAAAACAATCGGTGATGGACCGATTCTTTGGTCGCCTGACAAAAGTACTGAAAAGTCTTTTGTCAGGTGGTAACAAGGTTCGGGCTTTCAACGGTTGGGTTATGCCCCTGCTGATATACACCTTCGGCATACTAAGGTGGTCTCAGACTGAATTGGACGCCCTGGATGTAAAGATCCGAAAACTGCTGACCACGTATCGTATGCATCACCCGCGATCATCGGTGATGAGATTGTACATCCCACGGAAGTGTGGGGGCCGCGGCTTTTTAAATGCCAAAAACCTACACAACCGTGAGGTGTGCAATCTTAGGGAATATTTCCTACACTGTGATAGCGGGATGCACCGCGACGTGGTAGCAGTTGATAAGGGCTTTACGCCACTATCCTTGGCAAACGAAAACTGGCGCAAACCATCTGTACTTACTACCCAGAGCCGCAAGGATGTATGGAAGAGCAAGGAGTTACATGGGCGGTTCTACCGGGCTCTGAATGGGCCTGATGTAGACTCGTCCGCATCGGTGGCCTGGCTACGTTTCGGTGATCTCTTTGGAGAAACTGAAGGTTTTGTCTGTGCAATTATGGACGAAGTTATCAAGACGAATAACTACCGGAAATATATCCTGAAGGACGGTACGGTCGACATCTGTCGAGCATGCCACCGTCCCGGAGAATCCCTCAGGCATATAGTTTCCGGTTGTTCTCATCTTGCTAACGGCGAGTACTTGCACAGGCACAATCAAGTAGCTAGGATTATACACCAGCAACTTGCTCTTAGATATCGCCTTGTGGGCTCTGAGGTACCATACTACAGGTATGTACCTGCGCCAGTTCTCGAGAACGGTAGTGTCACGCTCTACTGGGACCGATCTATTATCACTGACAGGACTATTGTTGCCAATAGACCTGATATCGTGTTAATAGACCGGGTGACGAGTCGTGCAATTCTCATTGACGTCACCATTCCCCATGACGAGAACCTCGTGAAGGCCGAAAAAGAGAAACTTTCGAAGTACTTGGACTTGGCCCACGAGGTTACCGCCATGTGGCATGTGGACTCAGCGATAATTGTACCGATAGTCGTAACAGTGAACGGACTTATAGCGAAGAGTCTCGACCGTCATCTCGAGAGGCTCTCGCTTGGCAGTTGGGTCAAGAGCCGGATACAAAAAGCGGTTCTTCTGGACACGGCCCGCATTGTGAGGAGATTCCTCACTATGGAGCCCTAACCACCGGTAGCTTGGGTCTTCGCTCCGCTACCGGCGGGTGCCCCCCTTTTTTTATATATTTTTAAATGTACTTTTCTTTTTTATCTGTATATTTAAAAATGTTAAAAATTGAGAAAAAATATGAATAAATGAAATAATAATAATAATAATAATCATTTATTTGCTTAAAATATGGTTACAAGTTGATCTTATAATATTTGTAGTGCCTCATATTTTGCCAAACTTTATTAGCGTGCAAATTTGTTTCTACAATTATTTATCATGTAAGAACATTAAGCATTTAATTCAGACATGTCAAGTACATACATATTATCAAAATTCATCAATTAATTTATAAACATCCAATTCAATAATAATTACAATATGCCATTTAATCTATGTACGTGTCAGTATTTTATATAATGTCAAAATTTAGAGGATAAAGGAGGATATTCATCGATAGAATAAAAACATTTATCAGCCAGCCATTTAGTCAACTTATTTTTAAAATTGTTTAAAGTCAGTTCACGCATGAAAATAGGAATTTTATTGTATAATTTTATAGTCATATAATAACAATTCTTCTGATATAATGTTGAATTTGAATTGGGCAGCACTAATTTTGTGGGATCTCTAGACAAATACTTTCGATTTTCATTTGCTTTCTTAAACATCTCTGGATGCTTCTTTACAAAAAGTCCAGCTTCTAATATATATAAAGACGGTAAAGTTAATATACCTAATCTTTTGAACAAAGGCCTGCATGAGTCCATTGGGTGGGCTTTACAGATAGCTCTAACGCACTTCTTTTGTGTGATGAAGGCTTTGTACCAATGGGTTGAGTTCCCCCATAATAGTACCCCATAGCGGAGAACTGAGGCTACGTACCCATGATAGGCTATTAGGGCTGTTTTTTCGCATGTTGTCCTGCGTAGTGATTTAATAGCAAAGATAAATTTATTTAATTTAGTGCAGATATTATTGAGATGCCCTTTCCAGTTACAATTACTATCCAATGTAACACCTAAAAATTTTATTTCATTAATGTCTTCTATCGTATCATTGTTCAAATTAATATTTATTTTTTGTCGTATATTTTTATAATTATTAAATTGTACTATTTTTGTCTTTGCTATGTTAATTGTCAAATTGTTATCATTCATCCATTCAATAAATAAGTCTATTGTAAATTTTAATATGTTGTCATAGTTTATAGATTTCTTATCGTCAGGTACTATAACTGATATGTCGTCTGCAAAGAGTATACATTGATAATTAGTAATATTAGGTATGTCATTAATGTATAATAAAAATAAAAGTGTTCGTGTTCGTTCGTTCGTGTTCGTTCGCATTTGTTTAATAATATTGTATGGTCCACGAAATCGAAGGCTTTAGTCATATCGAAAAAAATGGCTGACACTCTATTTCTTTTATCAATATTTTCCACAATATGTTTCACAAACTTATATGCAGCCAGTATAGTGGATTTATTTCGTTGAAAGCCATTTTGTTCTTCTTTAATTATGTTGAATTTTTACAAAAATCTCGTAATTCGTGAATGAATAACTTTTTCCAAAATTTTTGAAAATACAGGAACTAATGCTATGGGTCTATAGTTGCCCAGTTCCTTTTTATCTCCCTTTTTGAATAGGGGCTTAAGAACAGAGTATTTAAGTTTATCTGGACATACACCCTCACTTAGCGAGAGGTTTATGAGATGACATAATATGTCTGCAATCTCAGAAGCAGCTTGCTTAAGTACATACGTGGATATACCATCGTAGCCAACAGCACTCGTGTTATTTAATGAATTAATTATTCCCAAGACCTCATCTCTAGATGTAGGCGCAAGAAATAATGTATCATTCACTGATTCTATAAGCTTGCTGGTAAGATTTTTATTCTTATTTTTGTTATTAGTTTTATCTATATTATTATTTGCGGTGAAATAATCATTAAAAGCGTTTGCAATTTCAGAGGCGTTATATATCTCCTTGTTATTAATATTAATACTACTTATATTATTTGTACATTTAGCATTATCTGACTTATTTTGAATTATTTGCCAAGTAGCTTTACCTTTATGTTTGGATTTTTCAATAAACTTTTTGTTAATGTTTCTTTTTGAATTAATGATACACCTCTTCAATAATTTTTCATACTTTATATAATTTTGTTTGTTTTGAACTGTTTTATTTTTATAATAAGTGTATCTAAGTTTACGTTTTGTCAAGGAAGACTGTTTTATACCTTTTGTCAACCATCTGGGCCCTGCGTCCTTAAAAGTGACTTTAATTTTATTTATGGGAAAACAAAGATTAAAATATAATAAGAATGTTTCATGGAATATGTCAAAAGCACGATTCACGTTTGATTCGTCAAATACATCAGACCATGTCAAATTAGATAGGATTTGCTTAAATTTTACAATATTACTTTTACTGTAGTCTCTCCTAAAAATATAATAACACAGTTCTTTATTTTTGTTTAGGGTTTCATTTGGAAATGATAGAGATTGTCCTGTGTCATGATCCGATAGGTATAAACGATGTAATGTTCCAACAGCATTATTAATGTTGCTAATAATGTGATCTATACATGAATTCTGGCGTGTAGGTTCATTTATATGTAATATCAGACCATGATTCAAGAGAATTGACTTTAAATTGTCTGATATTTTGTCATTTTTGAGAGTATCTATATTAATGTCACCTACTATAATAATTCTTTTATTATTTTTTAATGTCAGTTTATGTAATAGTAATTCCAATTTATTAAAAAAAACATTCACATTTGAATTTGGGATCCTATAGACACATATAATAATACAGTTTAATATTGCAATATCAATCCCACAACACTCGAATTCTTTTTCAACAGCCATACTATTACACAGTAGTACGGGTTTGATTTCTGTAATTGAGTTTTTAACCAATATGCATACTCCACCTCTTTTTTCGTTTTTCCTAGAGAAAGAAGCAGCTAATGTATAATTTTTTAGATAAATATTCGATTCATCTCCACTTTTAATAAATGTTTCAGATAGACAGATAACTTGAAAAGGATTTTCTAAATATTCGTTAATACATAATTCTAATGCCTGTCCCGCAATATTTTGATGAAATAATACATTTGTGTTTGGTTTTTTATTCTCACATATGTTATCGAAATAAAATATTGTGCTGTCTATCTATCTCTGTCATTTTTATTTTATTTTCGGGTAAATTATTACCGCTTTTATTTAAAATTGGAAAATAATAGGGTATCGTACCCTTCTTGCAGTCTTTCTTATTTTTATTTTTCAAATTGTTTTTATATGATGTCAGTATATGCGTGTCATAGTACTTAGAATCTAGCATTAAGTTAATTTTTCTACAGACCTTTGTCAAATAGCTATTTTTATTGTAATATTCCTGTGTGATATTTAAGAAGCAAGAATTATGAAAATATTCACTAACATTTTTGATAAGCCCATTTAACATGTGTTCATTCATATAATTGTTTTTAATTACATTTAACACAATAACATTTGTTTTTTGATAAAATTTTAAAGCTGTCAATAATTGTATCATTGTCATAACAGGGTTGGTGTCATTTTCACCGACACAAAGAATAACATAATTATTTAAAGAATCGGGAATACTACAGCATGACTTGATTATATCTTCTGATGGAGCATTTGGTTTTGTGATTGAAGAAATTGAATATTTTTCGAATTTGGTATCCCGTCTGGAGTATGCTAGCTTCGACGCCAATCCAGTACACTGTTCGCCGCCTAGAATTAATATTTCAGGTTTGTTTGTAATATCAGTGATTGTGCCATCTAGTGGTAAATGTGGTAAACAATTGTTTTGTTTTTGTAATTCATTATTATAGGTATTTTTTGTTGGTATGGGGTTGGCACACTCTGTAATGTTTTCTTCATCTTGTTTTAATCCTAGATCAATACTACTCATGTCCAATTTCGTACTATTTAACTTATTTTGTAGGGATTTCTTGTTTTTACGCTTCTTTTTTATTGTGGATGCTGTATCGGAACAAATTAACTTTAACTTGGATATCGTGCTTTCATGAGTATTTGATGCTTTTTTTAGAGATATATTTTCTAAATTCAAGTTATCAATCTCTGCATATGCTATTGCTAACTGATCTTTTAAATTAGATATTTCCTCTTTTAGTTCCCTTATTATGACGGCATTGTTAATGTGAGATATTATAGACAAATCTGGCAAACTTTTTGATAATTGATCCGAATCTATAGAACCAAACGATGAGTTAAGTGTGTCATTCATTGATTTTCTTCTGTTTTTCTTGCGAAGTGTAATATTATCTTGTCCTATGTCCATGACTTTATAAAATACAATAATGTATTTTTTTGACAGCGCCCTCTAGTGGCTTTAGTGGACGAAGTTTTTTTTTTCTCTGTGTAAATTATCCAATTCGAAGAAAAAAAAATGAATAATAATAATAATTTTCAATGTCAATTTTTAATATTAAAATGTCTTCAATATTAATATTCAATAGTAAATGTCTTCCTTGGCAATAATCAATAATAAAAAGCCTTCATGTCAATATCAAATAAAAGAAAGTCTTCAATATTATAATTATAAAATGTCTTCAATATTAATATTCAATAGTAAATGTCTTCCTTGGCAATATTCAATAATAAAATGTCTCCATGTCAATATTAAATAAAACAAAGTCTTCAATATAATATAATAATAAAAAGTCTTCAATATTAATATTCAATAATAAATGTCTTCCTTGGCAATATTCAATAATAAAATGTCTTCATGTCAATATTAAATAAAAGAAAGTCTTCAATATCAGTTTTTAAAATTAAAATAAAAAAAAAAGTCCAAAAAGTTGATGTGTACTGATTGTAGATTCGAACCCAGAATGTACAGATATGAGCAGCAGCGTTTAACCAATGAGCCACAATCTTGACATTTGAACTGTTGAAAATATGGATCATATGGTCCGTGTAAATACAAAGTTCGTTATTGTGCCTTGTATTTTTTAAAATATTACTGTACAAACACCTTCACTTTAGATTTATTAATTACACTGTTTAATTATGCAAATATTATTTTCAAATGTTGAAATTCTACCAAATATTTGACTGTTTAAGCGCTTATGTTTCAAATTCACACTTTACTTTTAGGTTTTTATGGTAACTGTTTTAATAGTATTCCGTATTAGTCACTCACTGTATATAAACAACGTTTTCTCACTTCAACGACTTTGTAGTTTATCACAAACACTATCACATATTATTCAGGCCACACGTAATTTAGATTGTTGGAAATATACTTGTTTTCCTAATAAAATTATTTTTAATTTCAAAAACTACAGGACGTCACTGTTAACGTATCAGCGCCACCTGGCGGATTCTCGAGTACTGCGGATATATAACCTGCAGACAATCTCGAGAGACTCTTTCACCAGAGAGTCACTTTCAAGATAGGCAAAGAAACGAGGCCGCAGCCAAACAAGTTGGTCTGATTAAATTCGAGGTTTCTTCCCCATGTTAGTCCATGATGCTCTAAAGTCCGCCAAAGATCGACATAAATAGCGTAATATTTTAAAAGAAAAGGTACTACTATATGTATATAAACATTGGTATGAATAAGCGTTCTATTCAGTTATTGAATCGCAATAAGAGTTGGTGGTAAGTGGGCTGTCCTAGGAATCCTAGGCACCCTTAGGCATGTCTCTGCGTAACAGAAGGGGAAATGACATGACTCCATATGTCTGTCTACTTTGGTGTCGGTTATCGAGAAGATAAAAAAGAACTTAAGATGTCGCTACTCAAAAAAAGTTGATCCAGCGTTCCGAATCAGGTTTGCATGTAATTTTAAACACGACAGCTTGGCAATAAATCTCCATTCATGTCATTCAATATTCAGTTTTTAATAAAGTATCGTTAAATACTACCATACATAGTTAACTGTGCCGTTTTATAATGAAGTAATCCATTATTAGAGCATTTAAATTTTAAAGATTCTATCATACTAGGTATCTTTCTTGATGCAGAAAAAAACGAGTTAAATAATTTAATAGTGAAATAGAGGTTTTTTCAGTGGCGCTTATTATTTATACATACTTAAATACATTATGCATTCTGTACTATTCATAATTATTGGTTTCTGCAATTGAATCACAGTAGACACAGTAGAGTAGTATTTTGACTGCGTCTGAAATTGACGCACTCATTCAGACAAGAGTGCCTATATGCCCGTTACACGATTCTAAGCAATATTGCATCATGTAGCGACACAAGTTGACACAACCCGAGGACCAATTTATACAAATACCGCTTGGTTAATGCGTAAAATTAAAACTATTATTTCATAAACTCTATACCAATTCTAATACTCAATGTTTCTTTATACTTTAGCTGTCTATACGTTTTTACGCAGGAATTCTGATTTAAATGAAGTTTTCGTTCTTGCTATGTTCTTCGTCCAGGTTTTCAAATATAGACCGAGTGAGCTGAGCCGCGTGTACAGTTAGTTCTTCATGTTTCCACCTCATACCAATGTATAAATAAGCATTCTATTCAGTTATTGAATCGCAATAAGAGTTGGTGGTAAGGGGGCTGTATCGAAAAATAACTTTTTTTCCATTTCGATATACGAGTAGCTTCAGCCCTGGGTTTGCAATGCAAATACATTGCAACTTTGCAAAAAAATTCTACATAATCTGTGAACACGGCGCCGCGCGGCGCGTCGCATATGCACACATGCTCGATCTGCAAATTGATTTATAAGTAAGAAATGAAGCTGTTAAATTAAATTCATGGTTTTATCTAAAATATTATTATCATCTATTTCATGAGATTAGATAAAGTAGTGTCTAAAACTGGACATAATTATGTCTTAAAATACTCGTGTGACGCTATTATCACATTCGCCTTCAGTACACGTGATAAACTCACACTCGTATTTTAAGAACCCTTTTTATGCAACAGTTTCATAAACTACTATAATGTCATCAAAACGTTAGAGAAATGTTTTGATGACAGTATAGTAACCATTTAGTAAATTTTGATAAGTACTGAAACTATGAAGAAATTTTGTACCCATGTTGTTGAAATTAGAAGATTAAATACGAAACTGGCAACGCAGAAATAGATTTCACTTGTTAGATTTTGAGTATGTAGAAGCGTTGACTTTAATTAATTAATATTCGATATTATAGTATCAAATTTCATAGCATCTATAGGGCCTCCTCCTCTTTCCGCTTCTAATAAACAGATATAATAATAGCTATGTACGCATGTTGATAAGGGTCTTTTAGCGAAGTTTGGTAACCATAAAATAATAATAATAGTTCATCTTCACGCAGCGTAACATTTTACACGTGAACGAGTGCGTGTTTTACCCCGCCTTTTTTATTTTTTTAACATGAGAAGGGGGCAAACCTGTCAAAAGCAAGTGGATCACCTGATGGAATACACATTTACTACATACATTTTTATTTTTTTTTACATGACAAGAGGGCAAAACCTGTCAAAAGCATATGGGTCACCTGATGGAATACACATAAACTTACACATTTACTAGCTTTCGTGCTTCCCGCGGCTTCGCTCGCGTGACATTCGAGGCAAACACGTGTTTACTCATTAATCAATAGAAGTACTCGTGTAAAATTTAGAATAAAATAGTCCAACTAATCTCGTTTTCCCATACAATTGAACCCCCGTTTCACCCCTTTAGGGGATGAATTTTGAAAAATCCTTTCTTAGTGCACCCCTAGACTTCATAATGAACCTACTTGCCAAATTTGGAATCTCTAGCCCCAACGGTTTGGGCGGTGCGTTGATATATTACAAGTCAGTCAGTCAGTCAGTTTCTTCTTTTATACATATTTTTTTTTTTTATTGATATTTATTACAGTCTACAGACCCGGGGTCCGTACCTTTTATTAACAATGTTCTATTTTTATCTTATAATATTCTTACAATTAATAAATTGCACGTCTCTATTATGCTAATAGTTATATTATTGTCTATTACTATATAAACTAAATCCTCCTATTGTTTACCTTGCAACCATGACAGCCAGGGCAGACCAGTCCCCTCTGGCAGCACCCGTTCACGAGTTGATGCATGGGGCAGCCATCACCGCATTCAACCATTTTATTGGGAATGCGGCATATTATATTATACATATATTTAGATATTACTTAAAGTATAACGTCTTACGTCACAGCGCAAGGTACCTACTTCGCTATGCAGTCAACCCTAGGGCTTCTACACGCACATTTGCACGTATACAGACGCGGTTTGTTTGTGTTGTCGGTTTTTATATAGAGTGGCAGGGGTGTGCCTAAAGTATAGCGTCCCGCGCAGGACAGACCCGCGCGGATCAGAGGGGCAATTCTCGTCATTTCTCGTAATTAAAATATAGTCAAAATTCAGTTTCGATCCAGTCTCGATCACATTTGGTATTCTCGTAACACAATATGTAACTTCAAAATTAAATTTAAGCGGGATTATATCGAAATATGAGCAAAAATTAAACAAACTAAGAATGTTACTTTGCCAACAACAAGAATTGATAATAATTAATTAATGAAATCAAGTATATAATTTTAGTCAATTCACAATTCATACTCGATTCGGTCAACTTTCAATCTGCGTTCTTAGAAAAATTACGAGAATTGGCCTTCAGGTGTCAGCGCTGTAAAGCGATACACATGGTGCCAAACTCAGGATCATCTAATCCAGGGGTTCCCAACCGGTGGTCCGCGGATCACCAGTGGTCCGTGAGAGGTAAAAATATGGTCCGTGATACAAACTTATAATGAAAGCGATTGGCACTATCAAACAAAATAAATCGAGTTATAGAATAATGAATTTATATGACACTTGTGAACTCTACTCCCATCAAAAACCTCGTGGACCACTACAAGAAACGGTTGGGACCTCGTGGACCACTACAACGCGAACAAGAAAAGGTTGGGAATCATTGATCTAATCATTCTAATCGAACACGCAAGTTAAGCAACATTACAGCACAACCAATTAAGATTGATTACTGTTCTTATTCTACTATGCCCTAAACATATACACACAGTGAAGCCAGAAATCTCTTTTTTGGACTTGTATAAACACACTGCATCCGTGATTTGCTCGTTAGTGAATAATTAATTTTGTTTCATTAGCCGGCGGTTATTTCGGTCGATTAACTTGGTCTACTGTTAACTTTGAAATAAGCCGACACAAAAAGACAATTAAGGCAAGTTCTCATGTGAAGCTTGAGTGACGGCTTGGGTGAAAAATATAACAGTAAAGTGTACAGTAGCAGTAATATTAACTTTAAGTTTCAATAAATACGCATGTAAAAGGATATTAAAATTTCTTTAAATTATTTTGTAGGGCTACATATTCTTAACAAATTAACATAAGAAATATTTTATGTATATTTTACGGCTAAAGGTATATAATATATAAAATAGGTATGAAGATAAACTTAAGCTTTAAGTCGGCCGGGACGGACGGCTTAACGTGCCCTCCGATGTACGGACGAGTTCGAAATAAATAAACCCATCCATAGACAGACTACGGTCGATGTTGCTTAACTTACGTGATCGATTAGACCGATACGATGACATCCTGGAACTTCACAATATACGGGTGATTAACAGGTGACGTCATATTCTTCTTCGTCCCACAGCTGAGATACGGGTCTCCCCTCAAACCCTTTCGGGTTGGCGGAGGCCAGTGTTTTCAAACCGTCTAAAGGCCACTGACTAGTCTTAACGTGCGTCTAATGACAACAGCCGGGATCGACGGCTTACCGTGCCCTCCGAAGCACGGATAATATATACTTAGACCCAATTGGTGACAAAACTCGCATTCAGCGTTCGGATAGTTACAGGAATTGCTCTTTATTTACACAAACTTTGAACCTTCTAAAAGTCTTATAGAAACGTATCGCGACGTGTAAAACATACACAAAAACGTCTATACCACAATAAACTGAGAAGCAGTAGTTTGACTTCATACTAGCGCTAAGCTTTTTTCGCTGCGCGAAACTACGCAGTGTCACACCGCGTGTCGCACAGGTCGGTCGCTGGACAAACAGCGCCGCCCGCTACGTCACTCGCCCCCGGGCCCCGTTTCGATTCTGTAACGTGATTATAAGGCTCGGTACGAACTATAATATTTAATAATGGCGGTGACACGACAACGTGTATACTGCAGTGTTTATTGGCGCCTAAATTCAATGCCTATGAAACCAACATTGTCACTTTTTCAATTTTTTTAAATTAAACTCTTTACACTTTTCAATATAATAAAATTAATAATATTTTTTTAAATATAATATTAAAATTCAACAACAAGTCATTTCGAACCTGCTGTAATAGACGAGCCTTAGAGGATTGGGAAGGTGGAATATCCGTTGGTGGCAGGAAAATCAGCAACCTGAGATATGCAGATGACACTACCTTGTGCGCATCATCTGAGTAGTTTTTGATTCTACACTGTCGTGGAAACCTCAGGTAGCCGAGGTAAGCAGGAAGATGTTTGCCGCATCTGCATCACTTAGACGTCTTAGGAACTTTCTACCTACTGCCACTAAAATTGTTTTAGCACAATCCATCCTCTTCCCAATCCTTGATTATGCAGATATTGCATATCCTGATTTGAATGTCGACTTATTAAACAAGCTAGAGCGACTCCAAAATCTCAGTATTAGATTTATCTTTGGTTTGCGTAAGTACGATCACATAACTAGTTATCGCGATCAGCTCAAATGGCTTTCCATACGCCAGCGCAGGGATATGCACATTCTTTCTTTCCTCTATACTGTACTCTTTGCTCGTACTTCACCAACTTATCTCAAAGATTGCTTCAAGTTCTCTTCTTCTGTCCATGGTCTTTCACTTCGTTCATGTGAAAACTTTACTCTTTCCGTTCCGCCTCATTCTTCAAACTTTTTCAACCAATCTTTCACTGTCCAGGCTATCAGACTTTGGAATTCTTTACCCGTCGCTATCAGAACTGCTAAATCTATAGACGTTTTTAAGAGACAAGTAAAAAATCATTTTCTTGGTCTTTGATTTCTTATTTATTGTAGCGCAGACATGAAATTATATTAAATATGTGTATTATGTATGTATGTATATGTGTATGTGTGTGTATGTTTGTATATATATATGTGTAAGTATGTGTATATGTATGTATATATCATATTATATGTATGTTATATGTGTATTAGTAAATACCATATCATGTTTATTAGTTATTGTATAATTTGTATTTTAATCTTTCCGTCTTGCGAACCTTACCTACTTCATTTAATGTATTCGTTACCTTAAGGTTGCCTTGAAAAGATTGCTTTTAGCAATAAGGCCGCCTTGTTGCACATACATACCTACTATATAAGTGAATATTTTCTGTATGCTGACTGAATTGTTTCTGTAGTTTGTAGTGTAAATAAAGCATATTCTATCTATCTATCTATCAAAGACCAAGGTGTTAGTGGTAGACAGATCTGGTTCGCTAATTCGCTCCAATGAACTCAGGGACCTAGAATTCGTTGAGCAGTTTATATATCTTGGCTCTCTTCTTACTAACGAAGGTGGCAGTGAGAGAGAAATGGCCAGAAGAATCCAAATGTCCAAGGCAACAATGACTAAACTCACTAGGATATGGAAAGATCGCAATATATCCCGTAAAACTAAAGTGAGGCTGGTGCGTACGCTGGTGTTATCAATTTTCTCTTACGGTGCCGAATCCTGGACGATAAGAAAAAAAGAGAGGGAAATAATTGACTCTTTTGAGATGTGGTGTTGGAGGCGAATGTTGCGAATTCCATGGACTGCACGCCGCACCAATGTGTCCATTCTTGAGGAGCTCCAAATAACCACAAGGTTATCCTCTGTTTGCTTCCAGCGAATACTTAAGTATTTCGGACATGTCGCTCGTAGAAACCCTGACAACCTTGAGAAGCTTATGGTAGTTGGCAAGGTCGACGGGAAAAGACCACGCGGTCGCTCACCTACCCGTTGGTCAGACCTAGTCAAAACACTAACTGGCCTGCCAATAGCCGAAGCTTTTAAGACCGCCGACGACAGGAAAACGTGGAGGAGTATAGTGCACAGAGCGACCAAGACTTCAAACTAGACACGACCTTCAGCAATGAAGAATACGACTAAGAAGAAGTAATAGACTCTATTTTTTTCTGTTACTAACTTATAATAAATAAATAATCATTAAATTAACATATATGTTTTATTCCTAAACCTAAAACTACACACAATAAAAATCTACACAGGTCTGCTTTAGTTTTTGTTGATACCAGCCCTAGCGCTCCGTCGAGCACTAGGTATACATTTCAAAAATATGGCGGAGTCAATCTACTGCTTCTCAGTCTATTGTGTCTGTACAAAGCGTGAATGAGCGTGTGTGCGTGCAGCAACCGTAATATAGATGTCGTAGATCTTCGTGGATCTAATAATTACTGGTGTCATTATGATAATGTGGCACAATGTTGCGCTTATGTTGAAAAAAGAAAACGGGCATACAATGCGTAACGTGAATGTTCTAAAAATCTAATTAATCTGTCTCATTTCACTACAGCGTAAGGTATTTTTTTCATGTGTGAATATTGTACCTATATTGGCTAATATCTATGTTTTAACGTAACTTCATGGTTTACTGCGACATAGACGCATATTGCTTGGTCAGCGACAACCCAGTAACAGGACGGGAGCACACCACACATCCCCACCAGTGTATCTCCTGTGCAGCCAGGGTTAACAGCGGCGACCACCAAAAAAGGCAATGAGCAATGAAGTCCATTGCAGTCAGTCAGGGTACCCCTGACTGACTGCAATTATTACGGCAGCCTTGGAACTCATGACGAATTTAATCAGAAGAAATTTAGTAGGAGCAGGAAGTTTTTGGAATTTGAATTTTGACTCTTAGTGTGTGTGTGAGACAGCAATATGGTATTAAAAGTCTAAAGAGATTTAGTCAAGTGAAGCTCAACTGCCGTGTACCACGGATTTTAAGTATCTAACACTATTTATGACGATGGTCACGATTCAACAATAATGATGTATTGACATTCCATTCAATTTTGACATTGTATTATTTGACATTTGTATTAAATTAGCTTGACCATAGTCTAGCATTGACATTGTATAAACGGCAGTATCTATTGATCAAGCCACATTATTGTATTATTATGTATTTCTTTTTGCAAATGTATACTTAATGATAATTAAATATTGTCATTTTTGTAATTTTTGCACGCTGTTATGTACAGCAGAATATGATGGACTATGTAACTTTAATATCACCTGTATATTACCCATATTCTTCGCAAATAAACTTTTGATTGATTGATTGATATTGGTGACGTAAAACATTGAGTTGTAACCTAACACAACGATTCCAATAATATGAATTGCAAAATCGTCTGAACGCTTGGTAATTGTCCTTTGTTGCTACCAAATCGTACGTATCGTAGTCGACAACCCAGTAGTAGAAATAGCATTAGGACTTTAAAATAAAGGCTTTGTTCATATACAACAACAAGCGGGTACATCATTGGTGCGAGGGAGCACCCTCCACCACTAACCACCTTTATTTAGCTTTTTGGGGTGTATGTGGTTCATCAACATCTTTGAACCAAAGCCATCTTCACCTGCACGCGGTGCACCCTGCTGACTGACAAACGAAGCTCTGGCGAAAAGAGAGGTAGGGAGCGTAATTGTAAGCTACCCGACTGGGGAATGTACCTCCATCTCACAGAATACCGCAGCCAAATAACAATTCCCTTGAGGGTTGTTGTGTTCCTGCGAGTGAGTGAGGTCACCAGAAAGGAAAGAGATGCTGCATTGGCAGCGGGGGTGGCGGCGCGTGAGCTATATTTTATGTTGCCAGCGTTAATATGGCTACGGTAACCGCTTCACATCAGGCGGGCCATATGCTTGTCTGCACCGACGTAGTATAAAAAAAAATTCGTTCATTACAAAAGGTATTATCAATTTTGTGTATTTTTTTTATACTACAAATACAAATGATTTATTTGCAATAAATAGGGTGGATACAATAAATGCGGTTGGATCTTTAAAGTTAAGTAGCTTATGACTATTTATATAATAGCATGCAAATATTTAGAGTCACAATTTTAAGGAATTACTCCATGCATCGAGTTAATTTATTTTTTAAAAATAATTTAAAAATTCGTCAACTGTATTAAACGTTTTTTCTAGTAGCCAGTGCAGGTGAGGTTGGCTTTGGCTCAAAGATTCTTTTTTTTCCGTCTACGTTCCCCAAAGTTGCATTCACAGTGTGACCAAGCCTTAAAAAGGGACGTAAATAAATAAAAATTGCCTGAATGTCGGACGGGTCCGTGGCGCCTCTTCATTGACTGTGGAAATAAAAAATATTCAATGAAAACACTGCACTCACAACAAAATATACTGTGTCTCTTGTATAGTAAAGTTCAATTTTGTTTAAACCAATTAATTGAGTTAAAACGAAATAAAAATTATGGGAGCGCATGCAACCTAGGGTTGACAACTATAGTTTTAAAAATAAGATAGGCTGAAAAATATTTTAAATAGAAAATTCTTTTAAATTGTTTTTAACATATGTAAATGACCTCCCTTCAGTTTGTCCATACAATCTTATCTTATTCGCAGATGATGCAACTATTGTTATCACCGGCGACCATAATGATGTAGACAGACTGCATAATGAAATAGAAACCTCATTACTAAAAATAAATGAACAATTAGAACACATATGCTTAGGTTTGAACTTTGAAAAAACAAAACTGATGCAATTCCGGCCATACCAAAGATCAAGACTGCCGCTAAATATATCTCTTAATGGACATAAAATAGAAGAAGTAGACACATTTTCGTTATTAGGCATAACTCTGGACTCAACTCTGTCATGGAAACCGCACGTGAATACAGTAGTTAGCAAGCTCAGTAGCTTTACCTATGCACTACGCGAACTGCGGAAATGCACAAATGAGGAGTGTGCTCTGACTGCGTACCATAGCCACGCTGCGGCATGGATTAGATACGGGATCGTATTTTGGGGTAACTCGACTGACGCACATACAGTATTCATACTACAGAAGCGCTGCCTCAGGATCATTACATTAACGGCCCCTAGAGAGTCTTGTAGGTCATTATTTGTCAAATTAAAAATCCTTACTCTCACCAGTATGTATATATTTGAATTGTGTCGACTTGTAAGGAAACGTGCTCACTATTTCACACAAATCGGCGAGATGCCTAGGCGCTATATGACACGCCGCGGTGATGATTTATCCCAATCCACACCACATCTAGAGCTATTTAAAAATGGACCGTACTTTATGGCCGTGAAAATTTACAATCATTTGCCGAGCTCCTTGAAAATCCTCCAAGGCAGTAAATTTGAGCATGCTTTGAAAACTTTGTTATTGGGTAAATCATATTACAATATAGGACAATTTTTGGATGATAAATTTTAATTTTTAAGTTGACATTTTAATTTAATTTAACAACCATTTAATCTCTGATATTTATTAATGTGTTAAATAATTATGTATTAAATGTAATTTATACCAATTGACATAATTATTGATAATGCTTGTTGACAAACTGATTATTATAGTAATATATAAAATGTATGCGATTTATGACATGTAAAAATTTAGATATATATATATAAGAGTTTAACTTGTTGACTCTGAGATAAATAATATAATTCACGAATGCCTCGAATAGGTAATTTATAGCATATACTTGACCATCTATTTTTACCACTTTTGTGAATGTACTAAATGTTATAAATGATAATGTGAATAAATGAATTATGAATTATGAATTATGAATTCTTATAATATATACCGAATATACCGAAATCGTTATTTTACTTTAGTGTATATTAATCATGCGAATTCCTTCAACTTCGTTCGTGTAATCACTCGAATTTTCACTCAGCGTACTCAGCCAGTTTATTATATTTATTACTATCTTCCTCCCGCGGCTTCGTCTGCGTCGTTTAAGAAGATGTGTAGAAAGTTTAATTATGATGGGTTGAATAGTTTTGTCGTGAAAGCGTAACAAACAAACTCACATTCACGTTTATAATATTAGTAGAGATTATTTAGCTCATACATTTCTAAAAACATCCAAAACTACTCACTCTTGCTTCCTTCTTTTGAAGATTTTGCGTGTTTTTCATTTCCTATGTCTTTTCAATTCCATCGTTAAAGTTTAAGTCATTTCTATTGTTAGAGTTTAAGTGGTTCATCACTAAGTCAAACCTATTACCTGCACGTGGTGCAAACTCCTATCAAATAAACGGGACTATGACCAAAAAGAGGTAGAACAGGTCGAGACTATCTGTGAAAATCTCTACAGTAAACACTCTACAGTATACCTATACCGAAAACTTTTAAACTAAAATTACGTATAAATAATTTAAAACTAAATTTAAAACAAAATATAACTATGTAAATTAAAAACCAAAATAATAATAAAATACACAAAAAAAAAATGTTACACCTATTACATTACTGACGCATTGTCAACCCTAATCAAGACTTAAAAAAAAAAGTTGATAACCCTACGTGCAACGTCGGCATCGCATTCAACATTGTCAAGAATTCGAACACGTCCGACGTAATCATTCAATTTTGGTTCAATTCTCAATGGAATTTCGTATCATCTAGATTCATTATAGCTTGAGTTTTTTGTGACATATACGTCATTCTTAATTCAAGTTTTGGGTGGAACCGTTTTAACAAGGAGTGTTTATTGACAGTTAACTATTGGGCTGCTGTTTATTAAAAAAAAGTTGTAATGCAGATAATAAAAGTTACCTTGGATAGTAAGCGGGTAGTGAGTTATGTAGTGTTTTATAAATGTCAAGGTTATAATCTTAAGGCAAGATAATTTATTGAGCTATGAATCTATATGACATGTAAAGGGTCCATTTGTAGAGCCAAAGCAACCTCACCTGCACATGGTGCATCCCTTAATTAACTAACGATCACGCTCTCTAGTACCTCTACCTCCACAGCGAAGTAAGGTTACTAGAAAAGGAACAGTTGCAGCGATGACAGCGGGAGTGGCGGCTCGAGAGCGATACTTTATGCAAACGTTAGGTCATCGTTTGACATCAGGTGCACCGTTTAAGCCGTAAGTAAGCATAAAAAAGAAAATTGAAACTAACTTTACCTACACGCTATGCACCCTGCGGAATAGCAACTCACAAGTCTCTGATATAGATATGTATAATAATTTTATATTTCTATAGATATGACACTATACGTCAAGAACGAACACCTAAAAAGTGAGTCAATTGTGTCACTCGCAATTGGTTCGCACAACCAAGCAGACGAATCTAACGTCTGTAACAATTGATTGAAATACCTAAAAATAAAAATTCGAAAACGCATTTTTATGTTGATAATGTAATAAAGTCCAAGAGATTATCCCAAACAGCAGAATAGATTTTATATATCAGAAATATAACGAAAAAAAAATATGACGAAATTGTCCGGGCAAGTTTTGTATGGGAAATCCACAGGAATGACATGAAAACAGGTAGGTCGAGCCACTGCGAAGCATAGGTGGGTCGCTAGTAAGATTGTAAAAATAATGTATCTTGAAAAAATCAGCAGAGAGAACTACAGACCCTATAACTACAGGAAATGCGCCTCTGTGCACCAACCTTTCAGTTATATCACAGGATTGCGAATCTCTTTTTTGCTTTAAAAAATAAACTAAAACTTTACTTTGCGAGTCTCTCGCCGAGTAAACCAACCACGGGCCCTACCGCCGAAACTGAAGCCGACTACCATCGAATTTTTTGATTCCAAATATTGTTCTTAGATAGTAGATAGAAGTTATTAACAAACATTTTCAGCTTAGTGAGTAGAGCTCTAGGGCAGTGACCGGTCCATCAAAATAAAATACCGGGTCGCAACATTCCCGCCTTGTTTTGAAAATAATACCTACTATCGATCGACCCAACGTGAATATTCGTACGATACAAAAATATTTGTAGTATTAATAAAACATTATTTTTTACTATTCATAAATTTGTATTATTTTCCTTAATGGAACCAGCTCGGGTTTTAAAAGTATAAAGTGGGTCACGAAGGGGCAGTGTGAAAATTACCGGGCCATGGCAGAACAATGTTTGGGAAACACTGCTCTAGGGTGTCTTCCAGCTGAGCTAAATATAATTACCGACAATCTAAGCAGTAGTTTCATTGTCGCATTAAAAAAATCCGATGGAAAACGGCTTCAGCTTCGGCGGTAGGCAAGGGCCCCTGGCAAGAGGACCTTTACTCGCACCGCCATCGCGCTAGGTAAACCAACCAAGCACTCAAGCAAATTGGTAGCAGGTCTTACGCCCCTTTTACCTGCAAGCAGGCTACTTGGCCAGTATAGAACTTTCTTTTAAAACGGGATGGGAGCTCACCACTCATTCCCACCACTATGTCTCCTGTGTAGCCAGGATTAACAGAGGCGACCGCCAAAACAGGCAATAAACAGTTAAGTCCATTGCAGTCCCGGGGGTAAAACTACGGCTGTCTTGAAACTCACAACGAATTTAATCAGAAGAAATTAGTAGAAGCTTTCGGTATTTGACTTCCCCTCTTAGCAAAGTGAGAGACAACAATATGGCAAATAAGGCATTAAAAACCTAAAGATATGGCTAGTCAAGTGAACTCTTAAGTATACATAAAGAGTTTAAATATTGGCACGAAGAAGCATCTCTGAAACCGCATTCCACTTTCCAGATCATTGCCACTCCCGCTGCCAAATCACTACAGTTTTTTTTAGTTCAACAATGTTCTTTAATCACATGACTCCGCGTTATCCTGCCCTTAAGGTATCATCAGTTAAACCGACAGGCGAATATTAAACTAATTGATATTTAACGCCGGGCACTCGTATGTCATATTTTATTACACGATTTGACAGTGGTGTAACTGGTTTTTGATTGGTTGAAAGTTGATGATTTTTTAAATTGTTATTTTTTATACACTCTATCTAAAACAATTATCCGACTGGGGAAGTACGCTGAACCCTACCTCTCTTTTGCAGGAGACTCTTTCGCTAGCCGTGGTGCGTCACGTGCAGGCGAGTTAAGCTGTGGCTCTAATGATCATGGTAATCCACTTACATCCAAAATTTAGCTGAATCAGACATTGAGAAGTATATCAAATTTAAGTTGCAAGAGCGGTTGGTCGCTTTTAAGAAGTGTACAATGATACACTAGCGCCCTCAACACCGAAGGGTAGCATGCTCCACCACGCTGCTTAACTGCTCTTCTATTGATTCTTTTAGAGTTCGTCTCCAAAAGTTCTTTACGTTTAATTAAGAGGCATTTTGGATACTGTGTATGATCTTAAGGTATTGCAATTGGTTACTGGTATTAATATTATTACGTATCATTTCAGTATAACAATTAATTCATGTATCATTATAATAATATGGAATATTTCTATGTTTTAGTGTTGTTTATTAATATTTGTTCCATAAACTACGTATTAAACTTATTTTTATTAATTGTAATTTAAATTGTTGTATCTATTAATAGATTTCTTTCTCTTTGTCGAATCTTTGACGAGCTCGGTGGTCGAATGGTTAGCAATGGTAACTTTGACTCCGAGGTCGCGGGTTCGATTCCCGCACAAGTCACACATTTGTGTGAATGAACATGTCTGTTTGTCTTGGTGTGGGTGTTTTCTATGTATTATAAGTATGTATTTACAAAAAAAAAATGTATTTACGTATGTTTATCAGTTGCCTAGTACCCATAACACAAGCTTCGCTTACTTTGGGGCTAGATGGCGCTGTGTAATTTGTCTGACAATATTTATTTATTTACTAGATTTAAAGCCATCTTCACTTGTACGCGGTGCGCCCTGCTGACTGACAAACGAAGCTCTGACGAAAAGAGAGGTAAGGGAGCGTAATTGTAAGCTACCCGCCTGGGGAATGTACCTCCACCTCACAGAATACCGCAGCCACATAACAATTCCCTTGAGGGTTGTTGCGTTCCTGCGAGTGAGTAAAGTCACCCACCAGAAAGGAAGGAACGTGTATAGTCTAGCAACGGATCGTCGACTCCTTGGTGTTGCTGATCTCCATGGGCGGTGGTGATTGCTTTCCATCAGGTGACCCACATGCTCGTTTACCCTCTCATTTAAATAAAAAAAACACGCTGCTCAACTACTGGTTAGGGGAGGTGGCTATATATTGTGGACCATTTTGTGCCATTTAGAAACACAGTTTTTTATTATTATTTTTTATACTACGTCGGGTGGCAAACAAGCATACGGCCCGCCTGATGTGAAGCGATTACCGCAGCCATATTAACGCTCGCAACATAAAACATCGCTCGCGCGCCGCCACCCCCGCTACCAAAGCAGCATCTCCCTCCTTTCTTTCTGGTGACCTCACTCACTCGCAGGAACACAACAACTCGCAAGGGAACTGTTATTTGGCTGCGGTATTCTGTGAGGTGGAGGTACATTCCCCAGTCGGGTAGCTTACAATTACGCTCCCTACCTCTCTTTTCGCCAGAGCTTCGTTTGTTAGTCAGCAGGGTGCACCACGTGCAGGTGAAGTTGGCTTTGGTTCAAAGACCTTGATGAACCACTTACACCCCAAACAGTTCAAACACTCCAAATAAATACACAAGCGGTAGTTCTTAAATATTAATTTCACAGCCTCAAGAAACACTCAAGTATCCTATCATTAAGACATTCCATTAATGTGACCACCTCAAGGCGCAAATAAATTAACAGTGATATATATGCAATCATTTATTTTTATTACAATCAAAAATGTGAAGCCATATTTTACGTATGTTTTTAATGTTCGGAGATATAAAAGATTATTGTAACTCTTCCTGGATCGACAATAAAAAACGGAAATAAGTAACATCATCATCATCAGCCTGTATCGATATAACCCGCTGGACATAACCCGCCCCCAATTCTTCAAAAAATCAAGTTTGAAATATAAAATAGCATAATTGAAAAAGAAAATAACAGTAGTTTATGAAACTGTTGCATAATAAGGGTTCTTATAATACGAGTGTGAGTTTATCACATGAGCCGAAGGATAATGTGATAATAGCACCACACGAGTATTTTAAGACCTAATTATAATAATAATAATTATTATGTGCAGTTTCATACACTACTATATCTAAGATATTGAAATAGATGATAATAATATTTTAAATAAAACCATGAACTTAATTTAACAGCTTTATTTCTTATTTATAAATCCATTTGCAGATCGAGCATACATGGTGCGCGTGAGCGACGCGGCGCCGCGTTCACAGATTATGTAGGAAAATATAGCTGAACACAGGGCTAAATGGAAAAAAAGTTCTCAGCGAAATTCATTGAGCTTATGAAATCGTCCGGTCCGTCTGTCCGTTGCCATGAATCTCAAAATTTTGAAATTCTGACTTCGGATTCGTGTAGAGCATCAAAAAGTAGTAATTTCGCAAAAACAATTACGCTATGGTGTCGCATGCTGCGCGTCCGATGTTTTTTCGATACACTTGTCCATAAAGCTGTATCGAAAAGTAACTTTTTAAATTTATTTTGATGGCTTGTGCGTAAAAGACTGACATTAAGATTCTGTGTTTAGTTTTTTAATCTCTACATTTCAGTATGAGAGTAGATAAAGAATATATAATGCCTATATATACCTTATAATTAATATATATACCTTATGCCAAATAAAATTACGTTTTCCGCCATATTATATTAGGCATTGTTGCTACCCACTGGATGTTGCTATTTCAATAATTTCAAACATTCATCTCACAGCGTTTAGTTTTCGCCAACGTGCATATTCCATTATTCTGTTTTGAAGCCCAAAATATATTGTTTGCGCTGCGGAATTTATAGCCGCTTTGTACATGTCACCGTCTGCCGTTCGTTACGAGCGGTCATAACAATTTCCTGTATTGGTAAAAAGTATTTTAGGTCAGTTTTAAGGTGCTTCTAAATCTATATAAATAAAAATCTATTTGCGAGTGAGTGCATCACTTCAGAACGACTCCACTTATTAGGCATTTTTTAGACGTGATATCGTCTTAAAAATTGATGAACGCCGTCTGCACGCACGAAAAGGAATTACTCATTGTCACGTTTGAGCCCAGCGTGCAAGCGAGAGCACGGAACAAACGTTAGGCACGATCTAAGATTAAAACAACAACTATGCTAATTACAACTACATGCAAAAACTTACCCCCATAGATACATTCAAATTGTCGTGTATATTGTAATCAATGACAGAGACAGGAATGCGTGCTCAAACTGTAGTGCGAACAAAATAACAATATCAATCACTGGTACGCACCCACATGTAACACTCGCGCGCGTTTTCGAATATTCTATCTCGTTTTCACAAACCATTGCATAATATTTTTTAAAGAAATTAATTTTAATATAATTTTAAATTCTTATGCATGAAAGGTAATTCCAGTAGCCTTTTCTTGTTTCCCTGAATGGTTGAGGCAATTGTCAAATGGACAAGAAGGAATTCTGACGATTGGAGACACATTAAAAGTTTTCAAACGCGCATTGAAACGGAACGTGTTCATGAAACAAGGTTCCGCTAACGACTGACGATAGTGCGTCAGCTAGACGCAGTTTTGTTGTCTCATGCGCTGTGACTAGGTACCGTATCTTCCCCTTTTTGTTTTAATCTAAGGGCACAGTGTTCGGCTTGAGACACAGATATCTGTCGTCCACTCCATCTGCCGATGTTTTCTTTGGACGCTATCACGTAAAATTATCATCCGTAAACCGACTTTCCAGACAACCAATTTTTTTAAAGTAGTCACAGTGATTCTATCTCGTATTTCCACTGATAATTTATTCCAGAGTAGTGCTGCACGAACCGTAAATGAGTTTAAAAAAAGTTGTGTTTGATGGGGCATAATTAAGGTTGATTTGATAGCAACAAGGGAGAATTGAATGGCCGTGTGGTTTCCGGCAGACTAGAATAGAATCACTCCGTCTCTTCCCGTGGATGTCGTACAAGGCGACTAAATACATTATCAAATATCGATCAGGCCTCCCCAACCCGTTTGACCAGCGTGGGGAGTGTAGGCCAAATCCTCCTTCCGTCTAGGACGGACGAGAGAGGGTCGTGCTCCTGTAGTGGAGACTAAAATGGACCTGATGATCATGATGATGATGACACCATAACTGAAAAATCTGTTTTTATTTTTCTTCTGCCCGTTTATTTAGCTTTATGAGATAACCTTATTTTTCTGAGGCACACCAACTAATGACCACCAGTGTACCGCGGCACATACTTTGCAAAACACTGATCTAGTACCCATAGTACAAGCTTAGTTTGGGACTAGATGGCAGTGTGAATTTCGTTCAAGAATATTTATTGGGAACACTCCTGATTTGCGTCTATTTTTGTTAACATTCCAGATATTTCATTTTTTCCCCATAAAGGACTGTTTCCTATTGACTATTATTACAAACATACACCTTTAGGTTAAGACGTCCTGGTAAACAATATTTTTGGCATTCGCACCAGGAGCCAAAATTGCAAAACTTCCAAAAGAACTTACTCCTGAGCAAGCTACATACAACTGATCATGAGAGAAGCAGTCCTGTCTCAAGTCAACCCCAGAAACCTTTAGAGACTGCCTCTGAGATGTGTTAATGGTCATAGCGAAGCATATCTATAAGGGAAATTGAAGTCTCTTAAATTGAACGGGGTGGTCTGATGGAATAATAGGAATGCGGGGTATAAAGAGAGATTCCTCAACAGCGCATCCCTTATGTCCTCACTCAACAACTGATCGTTTCAGTTGTTTAATACGTGAACAATGGTGGCACGAACCTCCTGATGATACACCTCTGTTCCATGCAATTGGAAGGAGATGGAGCGGAACAGGCCAGCTCCATCACCTTCCACAGCTATAATGATATGGGGCATCATCACACATTCCACAAGTATAAATTTAGTCAATCTTGACGTCATTGTTTGAAAAATAGCGAAATTCTTATATCAAGTAGATATACCCCATATAGTCGGTACTTAGAATAGGTTTTTCAATTAGTTTTCGGCACCAGATGTAGATTCATTTGAAGGACGCAGTTTTTTACGCCCTACGCGCGCGATGGACAACCTCCGGGGGTAAGTACTGGGATGAGGTGAGCGATAAACTGTCACGGATAACCCCATGGTTTGAAATAATCTCTCGTATATACCCTTTCCTTAATAACGAAACCATAGCGCGCTGTACAAATGCTAGGTATAGCGCCATCTAGTGATGAGTTAATTAAAATATAAATATAACATTTTTAGACATTTCTTGGCTGGGCGCTGGTCAAAAGTTAATCAGTTACCCATAAACATCCCCTTTTTTATGAACAACTATTCCAGTAAGTCTCAAAATCGTAGGTGAATCGATTTCCAAAAAGAGGGATTTTTTTTCAACTCCCTATTTTCAACTCTTAGGGGTGAAATTTCGGAAAATCCCATCTTAGTGTTACATTGTATAGGGAACACATATCCAAAGTTTCAGGTTTCTAGCTTCAATGGTCTGGGCTGTGTGTTGATTAGTGAGTCAGTCAGTCAGTCTGTCAGTGAGGACAAAAGCCTTTTACTATCTAGCTTTTCCCCGACATGATGATGGTCACGTTAGCCATGTTGAATTTTAAAATCATTGTTGTTTTTGTAGTCAGCGACCCGATAAAAAATTAAAAACCGGACAAGTGCGAGTCGGACTCGCCCACCGAGGGTTCCGTAGGTACGTAGTATCATTATTAAATTTGATATTTTTCATTATAAATAAGAAATAATGCGTCGAAAAAAATAAATAAAATATATTTTGCAATGTGTACATCAAGCCCTTTCATATGATACCCCATTTGAACTAGTAGTTTCAATTTGAAATTTCGACACCCTATAAAAAATATAGACCCCCTATTTTTTAAGATCTATTTACAAATGTATAGTTTTGAGATTTATTCCTGTACTTGTAGTCTATAACGATGTTACTTGCCAAATTTCATAGTTCTAGGTCAACGGGAAGTACCCTATAGGTTTTGATTCCCTTGAGTGTGTCGAAATATGCGTTTTTTGCTGAATAAACGGCCGTAACTTTTTTCTACGTAAACTTAGCAGTTTGATTTTTTTTTAACTTCATGGGACCGTAGACCTGAGTATACAGTTCAAATTTCAGCTTGATACCTCCACGCATTCTCGACATAGAAATTCTTGACAGACAGACAGACAGACAGACAGACAGACAGACAGACAGACAGACAGACGGACAACAAAGTGATCTTATAAGGGTTCCGTTTTTCCTTTTGAGGTTCGGAACCCTAAAAACAATAATATCCTTGATGATTTTCATACTTTTTGACCCCATTTTACTACTTTTTTTTGGGTTGAATTTCGAAAAATTCTGAAACACGTGATCACTCATTTATCTATAGAAGTACTCGTGGAAAGTTTCGGATAAAATAGTCCAACTAATCTTGTTTCCCCATACAAACTTTGGACCCCCGTTTCACCCCCTTAGAGGATGAATTTTGAAAAATCCTTTTTTAGTGCACCCCTAGACGTCATAAGGAACCTACTTGCCAAATTTGGAATCTCTAGACCCAGCGGTTTGGGCTGTGCGTTGATTAGTGAGTCAGTCAGTCAGTCAGTCAGTGAGGACAAAGCCTTTTATTATTATAGATTTTTTGATAGTTCACAGGCTATGCAGGTGAGGTTGGCTTTGGCTCTAAAGATCTTGGTGAGCCAATTACACCCCAAATATCACATAATTATGTTATTTCGATAATGCAACATACATTTTAGTTCACTCCACAACACATTACCAGAACCTGATGCAATCGAATTAGGTTTGGCACAACCCGCTTTTCTTGCCTCCCGTTAAATACGTTCTGACAGTTGACACGAGTTGAGGTGACTGGGCCCGACTGCCAAATAGGCATATGGTAGGGGAGCCCAAGCGGGGATTTTTCGCGCTACTCATGTAGGGAGAAACCTTATACCTTGTAATGTACGTTGTAATGTTTGGTGTAAGTGGTTCATCTAAATCTTTGAACCAAAGCTAACTTCACCTGCACGCGATGCACCCTGCTGACTGATAAACGAAGCTCTGTGCGAAAAGAGAGGTAGGGAGCGTAATTTGTAAGCTACCCGACTGGAGAATGTACCTCCACCTCACAGAATACCGCAGCCAAATTACAATTCCCTTGAGGGTTATTGTGATCTTGCGAGTAGGTGAGGTAACCAGAAAGGAAGGAGATGCTGCGTTGGCAGCAGGGACGGCGGCGCGCGAGCGATATTTTATGTTGCGAACGTTAATATGGCTATGGGAACCGCTTCACATCAGGCGGGCCGTATGCTAGTCTGCCACCCATCGTAGTATAAAAAAAAAAACAATTTATGTAATAAGCTAAATATATAAACATAAATATTTTTTAATTTGGGACTATATGGCGTTGTGTTAATTGTACAGCCCCCTTACCATCTCTTATTGCGATTCAATAACTGAATACAATGCTTATTCATACCAATGAATAAGCGACTCTATTTCAAAGACAATAGAGTCGCTTATTCATTGGTATGAATAAGCAATCTACTCAATTATTGAATCGCAATAAGAGATGGTGGTAAGGGGGCTGAAATATTTATCTCCGTCCGCGCGATTTTCGTAAAAAGGGGTACTAAAATGTTGTACCCATTTTTAGGAAAATTACGCGGACGGAGAAGTATCAAATTTCGCACACTTATAGTTTATATAGAGAAGGAGTGCAGAATGCTAATATTTTTTTTTAATTCTGCATAAAAATACATTAAGTCAATAAAAAAGAAAACATTACTCACACAACCAAGTATTTGTCCCACACTCGCATATATACACTTTTGTTTAATTTATAACTTTTTTTTTGGTTAATAAATTAATTATTCTTTAATTCTTTATTGCATAACAACAAATACATAAAATTTGTGAACAGACAAGTATACAAAGGTGAGCTTATCTCTTCAAGAGATTTCTTCCAGCCAACCCGACTGTTACATACAGAAATTGTACATGGCTGGGAGTCTAGCAAGCTATGCATAACATTTTAGTATCTTTTATACAATACGAGTTACATACTACCTAAATTAAACTTATCACAAGTCATGAGTAAGATAGTGCTCCTTTAGCTTCTTTTTAAAAGTAGCGACAGTACAGCTATCTCTAATATGTCCAGGCAGTTTGTTCCAGAGCTGCGCCGCACGGACAGTAAAGGACTGAAAGAAAAAACATGTGTTCGATGAGGGATAATTCAAAGTTTTGGTGAGACAGGGACGTTGGGAACGGGTCGGAGTAGGTAAATGTGGAAAACGGGAACGAAGGTATTGGGGTGCATCAGGATTTTTTAGAATTTTGTAAAGGAAGGATAATATGTGCACATTTCTGCGAAGGCGGATAGGGAGCCACTTCAATTTAATACGAAATTCAGATACGTGATCATATTTACGCAGATTGAAAATAAAACGAATTTCTGCAGGCGTTCCAGTTTATTTAGTAACTCCTCAGTCGCATCCAGATAGCAGACGTCTGCATAGTCGAGAATAGAGAGCAAGAGGGACTGAGCTAGCATAATTTTGGTTTTGATAGGTAGAAAATTCTGGAGTCGCTTGAGTGAGTGAAATGTATAATGCATCCGTTTACTAATATCATTAACCTGAGCCGTCCAGGACAGTGATTCGTCGATTATTATTCCCAGGTTTTTTGTTTTGTTTGAGAAGGGAATAGGTAGACCATTAAACCTCACCTGCGGCAAATCACTGTAAATGAGCCTGCCTCTCAATTGGCGCCAACTTATTGACCACCAACAATAATGGCCTGTGATTTCATAGGGTTTACTAAAAGACCAAAGCTCTCGGCCCATCTCTGTACTGCACTAAGCTCATTATTCATAGCCATAATGGCCTCCGATACTTCATGGAAGGGAAAATGACTATAAATTTGTAAATCGTCGGCATAGAGGTGAAAGGACGAAGTAATCACTTTGGATATTTCATTGATGAATATCAAGAAAAGAAGTGGAGATAAAACACCTCCCTGCGGTACGCCAGCAACTAATCGAGTCCAATCCGATGTGATTTCATCAACCTTAATACGCTGATAACGTCCACGAAGGTAGGAATCGAACCAAGCCATCACTGAAGGAGATATGATAGAGCGAAGTATTCCCACAAGGATGTCAAAATCGACAGAATTGAACGCATTACTGAAGTCAAGCAGAATGATAAGGGAAAGTTTTTTATTATCCATAGCAAAACGAATGTCATCTGTGACATTCAGCAACGCGTTCGTTGTACTGTGATATGGGCGGAAACCCGATTGAAAGGGACTGAGTAGTTTGTGTTGACAGAGATAAGCATGTAATTGCCTATGAACAGCACCTTCTAGAATCTTAGAGAGAAGTGGAAGAATCGAAATTGGACGATATTGAGAAAAAGACGAAGGGTTAGATGTCTTCGGAATGGGGATAACCTGAGCCATCTTCCATGCTTTCGGGAAGTCATTTGTGGATAGAGAAAAGTTTAACATATAAGTTATTATGGGGACAATATAGTCTAGGATTGGAACGAGCATTTCCCGACTCAAGCCATCACTACCCACAGCTTTTGTAGTAACGGATAATATGCTCTTTTTAACTTCCTCCTCCGTGATACTACGAAATGAAAAAGAGTCACGTGTGGTTGAAGAGGGTGGAGAAAGTGAAGCCAACGTAGTATTTTTGGTAGCCGAATCCACCGAAACTGGAGGTGTACAGAAATGTTTATTAAGTAAATTTAAATCCAAGGACCCACTTGTATTCTCAGAAGCCTTACCCACACCTAATGTCCGCAGGAATTTCCAAATATGAGCCTGAGGAAGGTCTTCTAAAGAAGAATGAATATATTGTCGTTTAGCATTCCTGCACATCCTATTACAGTTGTTTCGTAGTTTTTTATATTCTACAAGATGACTTTCAGTTGGTGATTTTTTTAACCTTAATTTCGCTTTATCTCGCTTCCTCATTGCGTCCCTAATTGGAGTAGATATCCAAGGTGCCGGTAGATGCTTTACTCTGACAGGTCTTAAAGGAGCATGCTTGTCATATAATGAGAGCAGAATGGTGTTAAAAACATCAACTTTGTCATCAATTTTAGAAGCGGCATAAAATTTTGACCAGTCAGCATTACAGAAATCATCCCTCAAGCGACTCGTATTTAGATTTCTGAAGTTACGTTGAAATATTGTTTTTTTGATACGCTTAAGAGGACGCACCCTATATGACAGATATAGCAAATCATGATAGGAAAAAGGTGCTGTAAGTTGTCCATGATGACTGAGTCAGCATTGGAGACAATCATAATATCAATCAAAGATGGTCTACAATTAGGAACATGATGAGTTGCAGAGAGGGGAAGCAGGTGGAGATCCAATGAGGTTACCAAATTTTTTATTTTGTTTGTCCTATTATCATTTTTCAATATGCAGGTATTAAGGTCACCCATTAAGATAATATGATTATACAAAGGGCGGAATTGTTCCAACGCTGACTCAAGAGTCTGAAAGTAATCAGTCTTATCATTGGGACTATAAGCAACAGCTAGAAGTACTTTAGTGTGATGGAGAGTAATTTCTAGAAACAAATGCTCTAGAGAGGCAGAATATTCACTAGGTGATTGTGCAACAACAGCACAAGGAATATGCTCACGAAGGTAAATACACACGCCCCCAGCACCGGCTCCAATTCTATCATTTCGATATAGCCGGAAACCGGGGAGAGGGCAGAGTGTGGAAGGAAGTGAGGGCTTAAGCCACGATTCAGAGACTAAAATACCATCGACTGCGACGCTGCTAAAGGAATCGAGAAAGTCTGGATAATGAGCAATTATGCTCTGAGCATTAATGTGCACAAGATTAAGGTAACGAGAATTACTACTAAGCACAGAATGAAGTTTGATCTCAAGAGAATCTGCATCACTCGTTGAGGAAGCATCACTGAGAGCACTACCATACTCATCCGACGAGCACGAAACAAAATATTCGTCATTTACATTGCAATGTAATGACATCAGAAATTATACTATATATATATATATATATATATATAACAAACTTAAAAAAAAAAAACAAATAAATAAACAATTCTCTAAATCAATTCAAATATTTAACTAACATACAATTGCATCCTTGGCCAAGTTGTAATAAAAAGTATGGAACCAAAAAATGATAGGAATTTTCCTAACCATTACGTAAATAATTATGAAAAGTATTCTTAAAAGAAAAAAAAAAATATTAGCTGAGTGCAAGGCTTATGGCCAGGCTAAAGTATAACACTTATGGCAATAATTTATAAAAAAAAAAAAAAACTCATAACTACATATTTCCAATTGCCACCGTGTACAAGTTATTGCCAACAACTAAAAATAGAAGAAGAAGAACAATAAACAGCAATATGACATTAATTGACAATTTGACAGTATGACGTTTACTGGATATGAGACATTATGTTTATCATTCGTTCGTTTCTGCAGTTAAGTTGTACTTTTGTAGATTTGTTTGTTAACTACCATATAGTTAAAATTGTTAAACAACGAATAATTAATTCACTTACTGCACTACGAATAATAGATATTAGACCGCAGTAAACGCAACAATAAAATTCTTCATACCCATCAACAGCCTACGATGTGCCTGCAACTTGCTCACTTAGTTACTGCGCCGCCGGCACGTCGACACCAGTCAGCAGGCTGAGGAATGCTGGCCTTGTGCTGACACTCAACGAGACTTCTAATGAGTACCTGCAGCCTGCTTGTCGGATGCTCCTCCACGCCTGGGTTTATCCGTCTGCTGTGGATTGCTGTTTGGGTACTGGGCCTGCAGTTGGCGGAGTTCTGTCATAGTTGCAATCTTGGTACGCACATTGTTGGGCAAAAGAATCACAATACTCCCGTCAGATGACCAGCAGTTTTTCATACTGAAGTGTTTTCGTGCTGTAATGAAAACTTCTTGCCGAGACTTGGTCAGGAATTCCGAAACAGAGATATTAGTGCCCTTCAGCTTCTTCTTAGCATTCCATACGGAAGAACGAAAATCAACATAGACAAAGCGAACTAATACAGGACGTGGCTTATCATTTTTCACACCAAGCCGATGACAAGCTTCTATAAGTGAGCCACTAGACGAAAGTGAAGAGCTAGATGCAGTCTTTAATTGTAATTGATTGCTAAACAATTTGTTTAGCTCATGTGTTAAATTTTCATCTTCTACCTCAGGAATGCCATGAAAAAGAAGTACCTTTCTGCGAGAATGTTGTTCATGCCGATCTAAACCAGTCATTATCATCTCCATTTGATGTTTCAACATTGAAATTGCCTTCCAAACAAAAGTTTTGAAATTTTGGTAATCTGCGGAGAGGTTCTTGAGTGATGAAGGCACAGTTGTGGACGATGATGATGATTGCTGTAGACTCTTCTCAAACTCCTCCATCCTAGTGTTGAAGAGAGCTGCCAGATCACTCAGGTTTTTGTGCATTTGTTCTGATGGTTCCATAGTGATATTTTATTGGAAATTTATATGCCAGTGGATGCAAGTGCTAGTCTTAAAGCATTTAAGTTATAATTCAGCTAAAACGAGTATGTATTTCTATTTTTATTAATTAAATTACTAAGAGTGATTCTAAATGCCTGTTACTTTATTTAGAGCTACCCGCCGAAAAAAAGAGAAAATTATGGTCGAATTTCGATTTTATTTTATATAAATTTCGATTATATTATATAAAAATGAATCCCTATTTCTCTTGGTCACGGCATGACGCGTGAACGGCTGGACCGATTTCGCTAATACTTTTTTTGTTGTATTGTATTGTCAGGAGACTTGTTCTTAAGAAAGTTGCTTGAAAAATTAGAAAATTTAAGAAAACTATACAACCATATTAACTTTTCTAATGTAACTCTATTCGTTTGACAGAACTGTCAGTAATTTGCCAGACTGCGCGAAATTAAATGGAATTCAATATTCATTATTTAGAAGACAGGACAACGTCTGTCTGATCAGCTAGTTTAAATATATTATAGTGACGTCCTTACAAGGGATGTTTTGGAGCTCCGTAACCGGAACCGAAACTATCGGATGTCCGAAATAAAAATCTATCCGAAACCGTAACCAAAACTGATATGAATGTTCCGGATGATTTCAGATAGAGGCGGAATCTAAATTATATCTTTTTGATAGGTTTTCGCCGGCCAAGACGACATGTTAACTGCGTCACACGACGCTTGCATCGTTTGTCTATATAATAAATACATACTTCTCTTCCTATCTCATCATCATCATCAGGTCCATTTTAATCTCCACTACAGGAGCACGACCCTCTCTCCTCCGTCCTAGACGGAAGGAGAATTTGACCTATCTACCTACTGAAATAATGTCATATTCGTAACCGTAACCGATATATACATATCCGTAACCGTATCCGAATCCGAAACATATCCATAACATCCCCGGTCCTTACATAACAAATGAAAAAAAAAATAGTTCACACACCTATTAATACACAACAACAACATCATTTCTATTTATAAAACAACTGACAAGGCTTCACTAAACCATAGTGAGACAAAACACATTTCGTAAATGCCCCTCCATTTTCATACGAGTGTGACATTAAATAGCTGTAGGGATTTCTTTTGTGACATAAGTGGGTCACAGCGTCAAGATGTCTCATTTTGACATATAATTTTATCTACACATATAATACAGTTTCATTGGGTTGTTTGCCAGCTTATGTACAAGATTGTCTTTGTAGTTGAATCAAATGAAGACCATGCAAACAGAACAGAGGTTGGCAGTATTTCAAAATAATTTAAATTGTTTATTGTATATCTAAATACTTATATTTAGATATGTGCGTATCTTAATTAAATAATCTTGATAATTGACGATCTACTATAGAACGTTTGCTAATACATTTTATACCACGAACGGCGAAACTGTGTAATCGACTTCCATCAGCGGTATTTTCGAACAATTACGACATGGGAGCCTTCAAGAACAGAGTCTTTTTGAAGTGAAAACTTCTTTAGCGGCGTTGTGCACTTTTTGGGATGAGTAAAAAATGTTAAACTCGCGTCAGGACACGTGACCTGATCGAAAATTCGTAAGATGGAGGGAGAGTAGACCGCCGGCGCGGCGTAGGAGAGGAAGTAATATCCCCATCGCTTTCTACCGTGCGGCGAAAATGTATGCCTGCTCCTGCTGTTTATTCTTAATGTACCTAATACAAAATGTCATGTTTGTGTACCATAGCGCAATAAATGAATATTGTATTTTACCACATAAATTATAGTACATACTTTTATACTAACAAATAAAGCAATTCGTGCGAAAATATTCCCTAACCATTCCAAAATATTCAATAATGCACAACGTTAATATTCAAGTTTTCACTTCTGCCGGCACTCCCGGAGTGCAACACATTTTTTCTGTCAATAGGATCTTGTGGGCTCTTAGACACATCTTAGACATTTTTATTAATAACTATCTGACCCGCCAGACATTGCCTTGTCTTCCTAACTATGAATATTTAATTGGAATTGGTTTCGCGCACGCTGTCTAATGACTGGTAGTTCTGTCAAACGCCATGAAGTTATATGTGTGATGCTTAGGCCGCACTCATCGCGATAACCCGAATATTCGGGTTAACACGTTGTATGTAGCCAAATATTCGCGAATACTTCGACACTTCGGGCGAAGCTTCGGGCACATCGCTCCGCTGTCGGTAAACTCTCGCACATCAAAGGGTTTTATCGCGATGAACTTCGCTTGCGCGGCCACACTTCAGTCGGCCCGCACCCATCGTTCCTAGCGGACGTGTTAAATGTAATTACAGTGTATAATATAGCTGAAGTGTAACATGGATGTAGTAACGATATTTTTTTTTCTCCTTTTCTTGCTTTTAATTTGTTTTTTTAGATGACATAAATGTAAAAATAATTATTTGCTGCCATAAAATAGGTACAGAGTAACCGCACCGTCCATGTTGTTTTTTGCGTTCGTACATCGCGATAAATTTGACAACGCGCATTATGTGGCCGCGAAGATTCGCCGTAGACCGAATACGAAGTTTATCGCCCGAATGTTATAGCGATGAGTGCGTCCCAAGCATTAGAAAAATTAATATGGTGTATCAGTTTTCTTAAATTTTCTAACTTTCCGCTCAACTTTCTATTTTTTTTTCTTTCGTAAGAACCTTCTCCTGACAATAACAAAAACAACAAAAAAATAATTAGCGAAATTGTTCCATCCGTTGACACATGATGCGATGACATAGGGAAATTATTTATTGTTGTATTTGTTATGATTTGATACTAAAGAACCTTTAAGTCTGAGAAGAGATTTCGCGTCTCTTTGTGTGTTCTACCGATTGTATAATGGGGTGTGTTCAGAGGAGTTGTTTGACATGATGCCCACGGCCTCTTTCTACAGTCGCACCGCTCGCCATCGACAGGGAATTCATCCTCACACATTGGAGCCTAAGTGGTCGCGTACTGTGCGGTTCCAGAGAAGTTTTCTCCCGCGTACTGTCAAACTGTGGAATGAACTGCCTGTCGAGGTTTTCTCAGGAGACTACAGCATGGGGTTCTTCAAAAAGGGCGTGAAGAGGTTTTTACAGGGTCGGCAACGCGCGTGTGATGCCCCTGGTGTTACAGGCGTTCATAGGCTACGGTAACTGCTTGTGGTGTATAAAAAAAAACCAAGATCTGTGAAATTTTGCCGTCAATTTCCCTTAGTTTTTTTTTTTTTTTATACAACTAAAGTGGCAAACAAGCATACGGCCCGCCTGATGGAAAGCAGTTATGAACGCCTACGCCTATGAACGCCTATGAACGCCTGTAACACCGGGGGCATCACACACGCGTCGCCGACCCTGTAAAAACCTTTTCTCACCGTTCTTGAAGAACCCCGTGCTGTAGTCTCCTGAGAAAACCTCGTGGTAGAAAATGTCTTAAAAAGCGTAATGTATTAACTGACAGCAGCATTCCGCTTCCAGCCGTTAGTTTCACCCCAGTCAATTAACTGAAATTAGTCAATCTACAAATTAAAGAGTGCCCTAATTGAACTTATCGAAGAGACTAAAAGAAGAAGGTCGAAGCTATTATTAAAAAAGTTATTTTATAAAAGGTAGGGGAAAAATTAAACGGAAAGCACCATTCAGTAGTCGGGAAGAAGCGACAAAAGTAACTTAATCAGGCGATTGATTTATTTTCAGCGATCTCGAGCAATTAAAACCTTCCGTGAACCGAGCTTCGATATCAATTAGAAGGAAACTTCTAGCTAGGTTCTTGCGTGACTTTTTGCATTGCGAATTTAAATAATGGCGTACGAGGCACAAGATAATAAATAAATTTTTTTTTTTTTATTTTGGCGTGTAAGTGGTTCATCAACATCTTTGAACCAAAGCCAACTTCACCTGCACGCGGTGCACCGACTGACAAACGAAGCTCTGGAGAAAAGAGAGGTAGGGAGCGTAATTGTAAGCTACCCGACTGGGGAATGTACCTCCACCTCACAGAATACCGCAGCCAAATGACGGTTCCTCTGAGGGCTATTGTGTTCCTGCGAGTGAGTGAGGTCACCAGAAAGGAAGGAGATGCTGTGATGGCAGCGGGGTGGCGGCGCGCGAGCGATATTTTATGTTGCGAGCGTTAATGACGAGCTCGGTGGCGTAGCGGTCAATGACGCGGCTTCGATACCAACGCTCGTGGGTTCGATTCCCACATAGGACAAACATTTGTGTGCATGAACATGTCTGTTTGTCTTAGTCTGGGTGTTTTCTATGTATCATAAGTATGTATTTACAAAAAAAAATGTATTTACGTATGTATATCAGTTGTCTAGTACCCATAACACAAGCTTCGCTTACTTTGGGGCTCGATGGCGCTGTGTAATTTGTCTGAGAATATTTATTTATATTTATTTATTTATATTAATATGGCTACGGTAACCGCTTCACATCAAGCGCGCCGTATGCTTGTCTGCCACCCGACGTAGTATAAAAAAAAAACTGGACAATTTACACAGCGCTATCTAGTCTCAAATTAAGCGCAAAGCTTGTGTTATGGGTGCTAGACAACTGATAAATGTACTTAAATACATTTTTTTTGTAAAGACATTCTTTTAATACATAGAAACGCCCAGACCAAGACAAACAACATGTTCATGCACACAAATGTTTGCCTTGTGCGATAACCCAAATTTTATACCCATAATAGTTGAATTTCCCAAAATCCTTTTTACTTCTTGCTATTAGACTGTAAATGGAATCTACTTTTTTTATACTATGGTGGGAGACAAGCATACGGCCCGCCTGATGTGATTCGGTTACCGTAGCCATAATAACGCTCGCAACATAAAATATCGCTGGTGCGCTGCCACTCCCGCTGCCAATGCAGCATCTCCTTTTCTGGTGACCTCAGTCACTCGCAGGAACTCGATGACAACAACCCTCAAGAGAATTGTTATTTGGCTGCGGTATTCTGTGAGGTGGAGGTACAATCCCCAGTCGGGTAGCTTACAAGTACGCTCCCTACCACGTGCAGGTGAGGTTGACTTTGGTTCAAAGATGTTTATGAACCACTTACACCCCAAATCTCGTAATCCTAACGTCAGTAGGACAAAGATAATTATGCCGAGCTGACTGCCAACCGACATTAATTGACGAGACCTAAAAAGAATTGGTTCCAGCCCCCCTAGCCAAGTGTAATTCGTAGCGTAACGAACGTTAGATAGATCACGATCTATCTAACGTTCGTTACGCTACGAATTACATTTGGCTAGTTTCGCGTCTACGACGTACGTAGCGAGCGCGAGCGTCTCCCCTAGCTTTTTATCGCGACTTCGTTACTTCGACGCCAAGTGTGCGAAGCTTTGAATAAAATAAATGAAATTGTCGACCGCAGCCTGTCGTCTCGTCTAGTCGCCGAGCAGTCGCTGTCGCGTGTCACCTAGTGTGCGCTACGTCTTAAGGTATGTAAATACCCTTATGCACGATCGCGGTAATTCCCGTTGTTATTTTTCATAAATCATTCGACGCGAATGTTTAAAAGTTATTAGTAGCAGAGATTATTATGAACTTGATAAAATAATAAGCCAGTAAAATCGTATGCTATACTGAAAACAATAGTGCTAGACAATAATCCCCCAGATTAGTGTTTCGCCGCCCTTAGTTGGTCAAGTAAATGGTGTACAGATTATGAAATTTATCCCAAATGGGCTATAACTGACATTATATCGGGCAATAAAATCTAAATTCTATCAGGGAGGGACCAACTGCGACGCGGATCGTCGGATTAGGTTAAGGTCGTTCTGATAGGGTTTAACGTATAGTTGATATAATTTTTGAGAAACTCGATAGCGTTGCTACACGTGTCACGTGTGTAATCACACGAGTTAAGCAACGTTATGTATTAAATGTGGTAATTTGTCACTTATATTATTTTACAAATTCCTTTCACATTTTTAAGTGTTTAATCCCCTTACAGAACGAAATTCGCTCCTTTTTCCAAGCTTGGATGTATATCCGATATATGTCGGATTTATATAAAAAAATCGGAATTTTCATATTTATTATAAAAATCGGTTTTTTTCCACCCTGATAGAAAGCCTAAGTTGTGGCTGATAATGGGATACGTGGATAAAATACGGGGATAAGTGACATGACTATACTACAATCGCTCCGCCTGTGTACAAGTCACAGCTTTACCCTATCGCAGTATAAACTTAGGAAATTGATCTGGTATTTAATTAATCCCTTAATAGCTTGAAGTTCTATGAAGTTCTTAAGCTATGCAACTGGAACAGGACTATTATTTTGCTATAGTTTAGAAGAGCGGTTCCCAAACTTTAGTAACGGAACCACAGTATAAGTAATAGACCTACGTGCGGAGTGTGAGATTTTTGGTCACATTCGAACTTGTTACGTTTACAAGAAGTGGCCGTTTGGTTTCCGGCAGACTAGACTAGAATAGAATCACTCCGTCTCTTCCCGTGGATGTCGTACAAGGCGACTAAGGGATATACATTATCAAACCTTGATCAGGCCTCCCTAACCCGTTTGGCCAGCGTGGGGAGTGTAAGCCAAATCCTCCTTCTGTCTGGGTCGGACGAGAGAGGGTCGTGCTCCTGTAGTGGAGACTAAAATGACCTGATGATGATGATGATGACGTTTACAAGCTGACCAAGTTGAGTAAAGGTTTCATATTGTGAATTTTCCAAACGCGTGTTACATATCCAAATTAGCCGGGTTGCTCACTTCAAAATGTGAGCAAGTAAGCCACATAATTTTGATATGTAACCCGCGTCTTATAAATTCACAACATGGGAGTTGTTCTCTATTTGGTCAGTTTGTTTACGTTGAAATGATCGAATCGAACGTTAACGATAAACTATAATAGCACTAAGTACTCGGAACGCTGACCAAATTCAGTGTATTTTATGGATTGGGGTGTAAGTAGTTCATCAACATCTTTTTCTTTCTTCTGATATAATGTCGTATTGAATTTGGCAGTAGTGATTTTGTGGGATCTCAAGACTGACTAATCGAAGTGAATTTTAACAACATTTTAATTACGAAAATTTCCCCTGATCTGAATATCTCTTAAAAGTTTACATCAATCCACCAACCATCCTATATATAGATGAAATGCAATTACCAATTTCCAATATAATATTTAATAACACAGTGAATTAATTAGCAGAATTAGTAATTAAATTAATCCAGTTCACATGGTTTGATGCGATGTGATATCATTAATTAATTGTATACGTTACATCCTTATGCGTAACTAAGTCGCATATCCATTTTCCCAATACAAAATAGCGCTCATATTTAAACCGTAAAATAGAAAGAACGTTCTTTTTTTTAATTTTTTGGGCCCACCACACATTCTCACCAGTGTATCTCCTGTGTAGCCAGGATTAACAGCGGCGACCGCCAAAAAGAGGCAATGTACAGTGAAGTCCATTGCAGTCCCGGGGCCTCACAACGAAATTAATCAGAATTTAATTAGTAGGAGTAGGAAGCTTTTGGAATTTGACTTCCCCTCTTAGCAATGTGAGAGACAGCAGTATAGCTATTTGCAAAACATTAAAAGCCTAAAGAGATGGCTAGTCAAGTGAAGCTCAACTGCCGTGCACCACGGATTTTATAACACTATTGGGGACCTAAAACATTGAGTTGTTACCTAACACATCGATTCCAATAAAACAAAAAATGCACTGCAAAATCGTCTGAACGCTTGGTAATTCTCCCTTGTTGCTACCAAATCTGAATAGTATACCCGGATGTGACATGCAACGAATTTAACATGTCGTAAAGTATTGTAACTATATTACATGGAAGATAAAATGAGCTCGTCTAAAGGCGCGTTTCCATTATGCAAGTAGCCTGCATGCAAGGCGCAAGTTGCATACAACTTGACTAATGCAAGCAAGACGCGGATTGCATGAGGGTAGTTTCGAACTTGTAACAAAACGTGCAACTGACGACGCGTTTATGCAAGTATATGCTACCTTGCATGCGAGGTGCAAATTCTAGCAATCATGTTTCCTATTCAAGTAACTTGCTTGCAAGTGTGACGTCATACCTGCATGCAAGTACTTGCATAATGGAAACGCGCCTTTATACTCAGTAATCCTTGACAAACTGCTATGAAAAATAACACGTCCGAACAAGTCCACTCATAACTAATATACCAATTTGTATAAGCGAATCAACGTCCCGAGACAAATTCCTTCTGGTGTGTTGCCAAACATGCGTTTAGTTCATAACTTTAACATATTGATATTAGGTCCAAGTTAAAAGATTATTTTTATTTTATTTGGTTGACGAAAAAGAAGAAGACATCAATTACAACAGAATACAAACTAAAGTAACTAAAAATAAACAAATCTTAAAACCAGTGGCGTACGGCTTACGCTAGAAGGGCCATGTAACAAAACTTGGTGGTGCGCCCTTCTACCTAAAAACTTCAGGGCTGAGGGGGCCCTTGTAGCCCGGGGGCCCCGTATCATTGATACGGCGGTAGCTACGCCCCTGCTTAAAACCCTGGAAACGCGGGAGGGCGCTGGTGTGGGATGCAACCTGAGTTGATACACTTGTGCCCTCTCACCTCAGTGCATCTGCTTTGAGAGCTGGAGCGGCAGCTGAAACGGCGCGGCGGCGAAATAAAACTAGCGGCTTAAATATGAATGCCTCCAGGAGAATACATGTTTATGCCGTTTGGAGTCGAGACATTTGGTCTATGGGGATTATCTGCGAAAAACTTTCTTTCAATAATTTCTTCAAAACTGGTTGCCGTCTCTGGAGACAGGAGGGCTGGTTCTCTCTTTGCTCAAAAAGCCAGCATTGCAATTCAGCGAGGAAACGCAGCCAGTGGTGTTCTTGCCTCCCTGCCGCATGGTGCCGATATTTTTGAAGAATAAGTAGTTAAGTATTTTTTTTATTAATTTTATTTTGAAGTAATTTTAAAATTCGTTTAATTTTATTAACTTTCGTTTAGTTGTACTTTGTTGTTACTTATGTGAATGTACGTATTATCTTAATATAAAATATTATAGTATTTATAGAATGTCGATTATTACAGATGTCACGACGGGTTAGTATATGCAATTTAATTGTTAAATTAATACTCTGATGTAATGATATGCTTTTCAACGAGGAAGCCATTGAGTGCAGTTTTAAAACTTTTACAGTCAATTATGGACCTAATAGACAGTGAAATTTTGTTATAGATGTTAAAAATATATATTAGTCTACTTAGCAAACTTAAAAAATCTTAAAATTACTTTAAAATAAAACTAACTAATAAAAAAAACGTAACTATGGTTCAAAAATATCGGTCCCATGCGGCAGGGTGCCAAGAACACTGGCTGCGTTTCCTCGCTGAATCCCAATACTGACTTTTATTTATTTAATCTTTTGTACTGTGTGTACAGATTTGGGGTGTATGTGGCACACCACCATCTTTGAGTCAAAGCCAACCTCACCAGGAAGGAGTTGCTGCGTTGTTTGGGCCACGTTAGGCCAAATTGGGCCATGTTGAGCCAAATTACGGAATGAATGGATTTATAGATCTGCCCGAAAAAACATATCAGGAAAGAAGTTGCATCGGCAGCGGAGGTGGCAGCGCGCGTGTATGAAATATTGAATACTTATATAATTGATTGTACTGAAATATTACGAGCATTTATATTGCTACGATAACCGCTTCCAATCAGGCGGACCGTAAGCTTGTTTTGCACCCGACGTAGTATAAAAAAAAAGAATTCAGCTATCGCTGTCGCTTGTTCCATGCGCCGCAATTCCACCGGACAGATCTAGATTAACTCATCGCGATACACAGGCTAATACCGACTGAAAGCTGAATTTACATAGATATGGTATGTTTTGTCGACATAGCCTTCAGAGTTTGCCAGCTGAAGGGGCCAATGGGCCGGTCACATCTGCCGAGTAAGTGATGGCAGATGGAAGAGGAAGTTATTAGAGTGGAGGCCGCGCATAGGACGACGAAGTGTTGGACACCCTCCTACAAGATAGTCCGAAGACCTTAAGAAAGCGGCTGGGAGCGGCTGGGTGCGAAAGGCGGAGGATTGTATTTGGTGGAAAGCATTGGGGAAGGCTTATAAGCCTTCCTGGATATATCCAGCAGTGGGTAGATACAGGCTGATGATGATGATGATGATGATGATGGTATTTTTATTTTATACTACTTCGTGTGGCAAACAAGCATATAAGTATGATGTAAAGCGGTTATCGTAGCCGTATAAACGCTCGCAATATGAAATATCGCTTGCGCGTTGCTACCCCCGCTGTCGATGCAGCAACTTCTTCCCTGTTATGTTTTTTCGTGAAGATCTATAAATTCATTCGTTTCGTAAGTGACTATCTTTAAATCTTTAGAGTAAAAATAAACGTTTGGTTTTGGTCCAATTTGGCCCAACGTGGCCCAATTTGGTCCAACTCAGGCCAATTCGGCCCAACATGGCCCAACTAGGTCCAATTTGGGTCAACGTGACCTATGGCCTGTAGATTACAGTAGAGGTAAGGCATAACGTAAATTTTCTTTCCAAAAAACATATTCAACATTAACTGAGTTATGGTCTTAGTTCATACGATTATGACAAGGAGGAAAGTCCTAGAGTGGAGACCCCGAACAGGGCCACGAAGCGTCGGGCGCATCCCCCTCTCTAGATGGACCGATAACCTCAAAGGTCCGAAGCGAGTGGATGCGAAAAAGCGGAGGATCGCATATCGTGGAAGGAATTGGGGAAGGCTTCTATCCAGCAGTGGATAGATACAGGCTGCTGATGATGTTAAATCTTATAAATATGGATGTAAGTGAGGTTTAAGTGGTTCATCGACATCTTTGAACAAAAGCTAACCTCTGTCCTGCTGACTGACAAACGAGGCTGTGGCGAAAGAGAGGTAGGGCAAAGCGACCTCACAGAATACCGCAGTAAAATAACAATTCCCTTGAGGGTTATTGTGTTCCTGCGACTGAGTAAGGTCACCAGAAAGAAAGAAAGAAAAGAGTATAGGCTGGCAACGGATGGGCGACCTCTTGGTGTTGCTGATCTCCATGGGCGGTGGTGATTGCTTTCCATCAGGTGACCCACATGCTAGTTTGCTTCTCATATAAAAAAAACATTATTTCACTCATCATCATCAGGTCATTTCAGTCTCCACTACAGGAGCACGACCCTCTCTCGTCCGTCACAGACAGGAGAATTTGGCCTACACTCCCAACGCTGGCCAGACGGGTTGGGGAGGATTATTTCACTCACTTCAGAATAAAATAGAATACATGCATACATGACACTATACATGACAGAATACATGACACTATGAATAATATAACGGTTTATTAAAAGACGTTATATGCAATTCAAGTTATGCATATACAACGTGTAACTTCAAGTACGCAAAACCTAAAAATAGTTTGTTCAGAATCATGAGTAGAATCAATTCCATAATTTTCATCCATTTTTAAAGTAACTGCATCAAGCGAGAAAATGTGAAGTAGGTAAACAAACGTAATACCGCCGTGTCCAAAAAGTCTTAAGCGCCGTGCAGAGAGCGGCGCTTACGCGTCATTGACGCGATGTCCGCTCTTTAATATTAATATTTGCCTATCGTAGCCATTGGCGCGTCTTTTCGCTAAGAAAGCTCCACAGAGCTCAGAAATTATTAGAATTATTAGGAAAACAAAAAAGTGTTCATATCTCCGAGAACTTTTTTTTTCGAAATTGTTACTTAGATATATCAATTTATAATAATAAAACTCAGTTGGGGTGTTTGAGATTTTGCGTACTTGGAGTTACACGTTGTATATAGTAAGTACAAACATATATGTTACACATTAATTTGTCAAGGCAGCTTATCTCAAAGGCTCTTAGGTTTCTCCGTCCTTGGGTAAACCTTACGTCTGCCTAAAATTTTGTAGGTATCTGACTTGTGAGACCTAGAAACACGGGGACGTTCGCTGGGAACGATTCTGTATGACCTACATTAAGATACTAGTAGGTATCTTAATGTAGGTTTTTGGGGTGTAAGTGGTTCATCAACATCTTTGAACCAAAGCCAACTTCACCTGCACGCGGTGCCCCCCGCTGACTGACAAACGAAGCTCTGGCGAAAAGAGAGGTAGGGAGCGTAATTGTAAGCTACCCGACTGGGGAATGTACCTCCACCTCACAGAATACCGCAGCCAAATAACGGTTCCCTTGAGGGCTGTTGTGTTCCTGCGATTGAGTGAGGTCACCAGAAAGGAAGGAGATGCTGCGATGGCAGCGGGGGTGGCGGCGCGCGAGTGATATTTTATGTTGCGAGCGTTAATATGGCTAAGGTAACCGCTTCACATCAGGCGGGCCGTATGCTTGTCTGCCACCCGACGTAGTATAAAAAAAAAAAAAAAAATCTAATAAAGAAAAAAATTAAAAAGGATGAAATTATATTAATATTACAAAAATTAACAAAAAATTTCTTAAACAAGGTTTTAATATATTTAAAAAATTTAAAAATTCACCTCTCAGCCTAGGTGGGATTCGAACCCACGACCTCTAGATTACCGGTAGAGAGCGCTTTCCAACTGAGCTACCGGTAAGGTTTGTGATTGTTTCGTAGTTAGTTTCGTAATTTATTTTTCAACACACTTGCTCATAAAGTTTGGATACAAAAGAGATCGTGTTCAATAGTATAAATAAATTAATGTACCAATTGCTTGCCCATTTCATGCAACTTCAGAAAATTTCAATGTATGTGTTTAATAAATAAAACTTTCACTCAAGATACAAATCAAATATATACAAATACAAAATATACAAATCAAATATAACTTTTGTTTTTTCTGTAATAAAGAAAACTTTAAATTCCCCATTTTGTACGTGGCTGAAACGCTATCCGCGAAATGTCAAAAAAGAAACCATATTCTTTTAGTCTCTGGCCGGTCGCCATGATAGATGCCCGCGCATAGGAAAACCTGATTAGTTTTTCCCGCCATTGGGTGCGAAAAATTTTGTCACAACTCGTTTTATAGTTTTTTTGTATTATTTTATTCGCAAGTGTGTTGAAAAACGTCGTATGATACACGTGTGTATTGAGATTACCGTCCTCGGCTCACAATAGTGCCTCAGCGGCAATCACCAACATTACAAGCTTGTACCATAATGTACTAATATATGTTATAATATGTAGTACCTACTTATATAAATAATAGTATATAAATAAATATTTCTGGACAATTTACACAGCGCCATCTAGTCCCAAATTAAGCGCAAAGCTTGTGTTATGGGTACTAGACAACTGATAAATGTACATAAATACATTTTTTTTGTAAATACATACTTATAATACATAGAAAACACCCAGACCAAGACAAACAGACATGTTCATGCACACAAATGTTTTGTCTTGTGCGGGAATCGAACCCGCGACCTCGGAGTCAAAGTGGTCATTGCTAACCATTCGACCACCGAGCTCGTCATATATGTATGTTTATTTATTATTCAATTATTTATCAGTAATAGATTACACATCATCGTCTATACATAATAATGATTATTATAATATTACTACCTACACTTCTAATTTTCATTAATTTCTTTTGAATTGCGAATCTTGCCCACTCCATGCACAAATTCGTTACGCTAAGGCGGCCTTATTGTATTTACAACTCTGTACACATTTAATGATTCACTGTACTTTAAATTTGTATTATTCAAATAAAGTATATTCTATCTATCTATCAAAACTAACTGACTAAGCAACTACAACAACATACTAAGCCTTTTTCTCCCCGTTGAGAAATACCGAATGATTTGTCAAAAATAAATAGCCGATGTACAATACCTAGTTATTCCACTACATGTACGTGGTGCATGCTCCGCCCATCCCGTGTTCAGCTTCAACCAAGTTGCTTGTACACACTAGCCGTCCAGTGTGTTTCATTCCATTTTGATAGATTTTCATGGTGGATTCGTGTGGGATAGAAATTCAGGTTATTCTATTCTTAAAAAATGTGAGTTTATCACATGAGCCGAAAGCGAATGTTTGCAATGCATTTGCGGGTTGCAATGCTGCCTGCTTAATATAGCTGAACCCAGGGCTGAAGCTGTATCGAAATGGAAAAAGTTATTTTTCGACACAGTTGTCCATAAAAATCTGTATCGAAAACTTTTAATTATTATTTTTTTATCTTTAGTTTTTTAATCTCTAAATTTCTGTATGAGAGTAGATAAATAATAGTAGTTTATGAAACTGTTGCATAATAAGGGTTCTTAAAATACGAGTGTGAGTTTATCACATGAGCCGAAGGCGAATGTGATAATAGACCACACGCGTATTTTAAGACCTAATTATGTGCAGTTTCATACACTACTTTATCTAATCTCATGAATTAGATGACAATAATATTTAAAATAAAACCATGAAGTTAATTTAACAGCTTCGTTTCTTACTTATAAATCCATTTGCAGATGAGCATGCGTGGTGCGCACGCGCGACGCTCCGCGCGGCGCCGCGTTCACAGATTATGTAGAAAAATTTTGCAACGTTGCAATGCATTTGCATTGCAACCTGTTTAAAATACCTGTATCCAGGGCTGAAGCTGTATCGAATTGGAGAAAAAGTTATTTTTCGATACAGTTGTCCATAGGAGAGCTGTATCGAAAAGTAACTTTTTAAATTTATTTTGATGTCTTGTGCGTAAAAGACTGACATTAAGATTCTGTGTTTAGTTAATTAATCTCTAAATTTCAGTATGAGATTAGATAATAGTAGTTTATGAAACTGTTGCATAATAAGGGTTATTAAAATACGAGTGTGAGTTTAAAACATGTGCCGAAGGCGACTGTTTTAATAGACCACACGAGTATTTTAATACCTAATTATGTGCAGTTTCATACACTACTTTATCTAATCTCATGAAATATATGATAATAATATTTTAAATACAACCATGAAGTTAATTTAACAGCTATAATTCTTACCTATAAATCCATTTGCAGATCGAGCATGCGTAGTGCGCATGCGCGACGCGCCGCGCGGCGCCGCGTTCACAGATTATGTAGAAAAATTTTGCATAGTTGCAATGTATTTGCATTGAAACCTGTTTAAAATACCTGTATCCAGGGCTGAAGCTGTATCGAAATGGTAAAAAAGTTATTTTACGATACAGTTGTCCAGAAGAGCTGTATCGAAAAATAACTTTTTAAATTTGTTTTGATAGCTTGTGCGTAAAGACTGTAATTATGATACTGTGTTCAGTTTTTTAATGTGTAAATTTCAGTATGAGATTAGATAAATATTATTATTGTTTTAAATCGTCGTTATGAGTTCGATCAGTTTGATCGCACATCACACCATGTTCTCTGAGAGTGTGAAATTTACAGACACCGCGCTGCTATTAAATAAAATAATTATTCTTTAAATAGTAACATTTATCCCATCTAGGCGGGGAGGTGTATTTTTCCATTTTTTTTTAATATTTATAATAGATTATATATTTTCTTATTCATCGTCGAAATGGTTATTTTTCGAACAAGGGTGATAAAAGAATTTAACCGGCGGCATCGAGCACGTTTCTTACGTAACAAAATTACAGGTTCGACAAAGTCGAGTCGAGGCACAAGTGTATCGATACCATCCGAGCACTTTGCAATCGATACGTTTGTATTCGATGCTTCGCGATCTTTCTTCAAAAGCCGCTGCGATCTTATTAAGTTTCACTTTTTCATTATAAAGTATACTTAGATCATTATGTAAGTCCCTAATGCTTTTTTTGACATGAATAATAGTATTTTTTTTCAGGAATACGTTTTTATAATTGCTTCCATAGGGAGGAAATTAAAAAAAAAACCGGACAAGTGCGAGTCGGACTCGCCCACCGAGGGTTCCGTACGTAGTATCAATATTAAATTTGATATTTTTCATTATAAATAAGAAATAATGCGTCGAAAAAATAAATAAAATATATTTTGCAATGTGTACATCAAGCCCTTTCATATGATACCTCATTTGAACTAGTAGTTTCAATTTGAAATTTCGACACCCTATAAAAATATAGACCCCCTGTTTTTTAAGATTTATTTACAAATGTATAGTTTTGAGATTTATTCCTGTACTTGTAGTCTATAACGATGTTACTTGCCAAATTTCATAGTTCTAGGTCAACGGCAAGTACCCTATAGGTTTAGATTTCCTTGAGAATGTGTCGAAATATGCGTTTTTTGCTGAATAAACGGCCGTACCTAACTTTTTTTTACGTAAACTTAGCAGTTTGATTTTTTTACAACTTCATGGGACCGTAGACCTGAGTATACAGTTCAAATTTCAGCTTGATACCTCCACGCTTTCTCGACATAGAAATTCTTGAAAGGCAGACGGACAGCCAGACAGACAGACAGACACACAGACAGACAGACACACAGACAGACAGACGGACAACAAAGTGATCTTATAAGGGTTCCGTTTTTCCTTTTGAGGTACGGAACCCTAAAAAACGAATGATAACAAAATCGGGGGATACAGTTTGGTGTTGCAGCTAAATATGTATCTTCTCCATCCAAAATTCAATCACACTACTGGATAGATGAAGAATCAAAGAATTTATTGCTCAAATCCCACCTAGGCAGGATTTGAGCCCACGACCTCTCGATTACCGGTCGAATGCTCTTCCAACTGAGCCACAGGAAGGTTTGTGATGGTGACGAATTTTTGCATTTTATGTCTACTGCTGTGAAGTCAGCTGCAATGAAGGCCGCTGGTCAGATTGTGACTACTGATGATTGCAGCTCGTAATTGGGCCCAGATTATCCGAGGTAGTAGTATCACTATCAAACCAAAAACCATCATCAAATTTTACCAATCACCATGAGTTGGTTAGCTTGTTATTGCGTTTCATTTTTTTTTTATTTAAGAGGGAGCATTTTCATTAATTTTTTATATAAACGAGCATGTAGGTCACCTGATAGAAATCAATCACCGCCGTCCATGGAAATCAGCAAGACTAAGGAATTGCTGATCCCATGCCAGCCTTTCACGGGAAATATAGACTCTGTTCTTGAAGGCTCCTATCCTATGTCGTATATATTCGGAAATACCGCTGAGCCTGAGGGAAGTTGATTCCACAATTTCACCGTTCGTGGTATAAAATGTCTTAAGAAACTTACTGTGGTAGATCGCCGTCCAAGATGACATTGATGGAATTTAATTTTTTGGCGAACTGTACGATAGTGTAACTCAGCGGCAGGTATCAAACAGTTCAAACACTCCCCGTGATATAATTTGTATAGCACACAAAGAGACGCAACATCTCTGCGTGTAGAGAGAGAGTCCAGTCGATCTGAGATCATTGAAAAAATGTATTTAAGTATATTACCAGTTATCTAGTACCCATTGTACAAGCCTTGCTTAGTTTGGGACTAGATGGCCGTGTGTAATTTGTCCAGGAATATTTATTTATTTATTGTTATTGGGTCACCATCTATTCATACAGTTAGTGTCTGGGCCTCTACTACATAAAAAAAAATACGATAACCGCTTCACATCGGGCGGGTTGTATGCTTTTATGCCACCCTACGTAGTAAATAAATAAAGTAGTAGTAAATAAATTTAGGGGTGTAAGTGGTTCATCAAGATCTTTGAACCAAAGCCAACTTCACCTGCACGTGGTGCACCCTGCTGACTGACAAACGAAGCTCTGGCGAAAAGAGAGGTAGGGAGCGTAATTGTAAGCTACCCGACTGGGGAATGTACCTCCACCTCACAGAATTCCGCAGCCAAATAACAATTCCCTTGAGGGTTGTTGTGTTCCTGCGAGTGCGTGAAGTCACCAGAAATGATGGAGATGCTGCTTTGGCAGCGGGGAGTAGCGGCGCGCGAGCGACATTTTATGATGCGAGCGTTAATATGGCTACGGTAACCGCTTCACATCACGCGGGTTGTATGCTTTTTAGTGTTGCAACAGAACTCTGTTTCCGTTTCCGCAACTGCGGAAGTTCCGCATGATTTTTCACTTCCGTTTCTGCTTCTGGTTCCGCAAACTTTATAACAGAACTCAGAACGGAAGCGGGGAGAGAGCGATGACGAGCGGTGCAGCAGACGCGACGGCGGCACGGCGCGCGGGGGCGGTTGCGGGGTCACGCGTGGACGAAATACGAATGTAGTACATTCGTATTTCGTCCACGATTCTTTTTAATTTTGAATATTAAACTAAGTATTAAAGTACAAATTTAATAAAAAAAATTAAAATGCAAAATTGTGATTTTTTTTCATAGTGTTAACGCTTCCGTTTCCGTTTCCGCTTCCGCTTCCGCTTCTGTTAAGATTTACTTTTGACATCTGTTTCCGTTTCTGCTTCCGTTATGCCAGTTCCGTTGCAACACTGATGCTTTTATGCCACCCTACATAGTAAATAAAATAGTTACATTGCTCAAAAAGGTATAATTTCACTCTAAGTTATGTGCCAGTTAATTCCATAAATTCCCCCTTTTTTTATACTACGTCGAGTGGCAGACAAGTATACGGCGCGCCTGATGTGAGGCGCTTACCGTAGCCATATTAACGCTCGCAAGTCACAATATAAAATATCGCTCGCGCGCCGCCACCCCCGCTGCCAATGCAGCATCTCCTTCCTTTCTGGTGACCTCACTCACTCGCAGGAACACAAGAACACTCAAGGCAGTTGTTATTTGGCTGCGGTATTCTGTGAGGTGGAGGTACATTCCCCAGTCGGGTAGTTTACAATTACGTTCCCTACCTCTCGGTAGGGAACGTATTTTCGCCACTTACACCCTTCTCTCGTAAAGCTGTTAGGGAAATCGGATTAATCAGTGAAATATCACATCCTTACTACACACACACTACATGCAAATCATTTACCTTTGACCGTATGAAACCTTTCACTACAAAAGAGACCTTACTTGTGTGCGTATTTCATGTAGCCACTATTTGCTTTATGCTTCTGAAGTGAGTGCATTTCATATATACGGGAAACTCGACATAGGGTTCATTAGGGATGTTTTGGAGCTCCGTAACCGAAACCGAAACTATCGTATATCCTAAATAAAAATCTATTCGAAACCGTAACGAAAACCTATATGAAGGATAATTTCGGATAGAGGCGGAGTTTAAATGAGACACGTTTTGATAGGTTTTCGCAGGCCAAGACGACATACTAACTGCGTCGCTCGACGCTTGCATCGATTATCTACATAATAAGTAAATAATAAATAAATATTTCTGGATAAATTACACACGGCTATCTAGTCCCAAACTAAGCAAAGCTTGTAATACATACATAATAATACATATAAAACATCCAGACCAAGACAAACAGATATGTTCATGCTCACAAATATTTGTCTTGTGTGGGGATCGAACCCACGACCCCGGAGTCAAAGTGGACATTACTTGCCATTCGGCCACCGAGGTCGTCAATATTATATAATATTTACAAACTTCTTCATATCTGTCATCCATTCTTATGAGATTAAAATTACCTAAAAAAAGGCTCATTCTATTGACAGATGATTTCCACCAATTGACAGTGGAGGAGTTATAGATGATATGATTTTTCCTTAGTCCAAAAGTTGCTTCTCTTGATTTGCTTATATTGAATTTACTTGAACAGCTTTCTTTTTTTTTTAAAGTTCACCTTGAATTAAAATTTTCTTTTTCCAATTTAAAAAATTTATGCGTAACTCGGATAATCCCAAATAATATCATATCCGTCACCGTAACCGATGTGATATTATTTACATATCCGTAAACGATTCCGAATCCGAAATTTCATATCCATAACAACAACCAGGGATGTGGTTTTATCATGTTTACGGTTTGGGATAGATTTTTATCTCGAATATCCGATAGCTTCGGTTTCGGTTACGAAGCTCCAAAGCACATCCCTATACACTTTACTTCGTTTGTACTATTACTTATTCAATGACTTTACCACACATATTAACAGAAGTGTGTTTTAGGATTGGTTTTAGCCTTTACTCTTATGTTATATGTTTTTTTTTTTAGTGTAACGGGTTCTTCTATCTCTTTGGATCGAGAATAACTTCACCTGCTGACTGACAAGCGAGGCTCCGGCACAAAGAGAGATAGGGCACAGCGTATTTTGTTTGCTCATAAAATCATCATCGTCATCATCAGGTCATTTTAATCTCCACTACAGGAGCACGACCCTCTCTCATCCGTCACAGATAGGAGGATTTGGCCTACACTCCCCACGCGGGCCAGACGGGTTGGGAAGGCCTGATCGATGTTTTATAATGTATTTCCCTTAATCGCCTTGTACGACATCCACGGGAATAGACAGAGTGATTCTATTCTAGTCTGCCGGAAACCAAACGGCCATTAGAGTGTACTAATAATATACTCTGCATCCATACGACCATACCTACTATGATACCTACTATGCCGTGTGATTTCCGGCAGACTAGAATAGAATCACTCCGTCTCTTCCCGTGGATGTCGTAGACGTAGGCGACTAAGAGAAATACATTATAAAATATCGATCAGGCCTCCCCAACCCGCCTGGCCAGCGTGAGGAGTGTAGGCCAAATCCTCCTTCTGTCTGGGACGGACGAGAGAAAGTCGTGCTCCTGTAGTGGAGACTAAAATGACCTGATGATGATGATCCATACCTACTAGCGATAATAACAAATTTAGTGATGGTGTCAGCAAATATGGTAATATTTAGGGTTCCGTACCCAAAGGATAAAACGGACCCTATTACTGAGGCTCCGCTGTCCGTCAGTCCGTCCGTCTGTCACCAAGCTGTATCTCTTGAGCCGTGATAGTTAGATAGTTGTTTTCACAGATGATGTATTTCTACTGCCGCTATAAAACAACAAATACTAAAAAAAAACAGAATAAATATTTAAGGGGCTCCCATACAACAAACGTGATTTTCTTGCTCGTTTTTGCTCGATATTGCTAACGGCAACAGGTAGACGCTTGAATTATTTACAGAATATATTTATATAAGCATATTTAGTTATATGTTTTCAGTTTATAAATAAATAATTAAATTAAAATAAAACAAATATTGAAGGGGGGCTCCCATACAACAGACATGAGTTTTTTTGCCGTTTAATTTTTTTATAATGGTACGGAACCCTGCGATTCCTACTCGCAATTGGCCGGTTTTTGACGATGTACGATCAGACCGGTTACGACCTTCGACTCACAGTGCACTTTACGCACCACATCCCAGATATTGTAGCACCATGATAGTGCAGCAGTATTTCCGCTAGATGGCGTAATTCATAATAGTTAACATATCATAACAATAGTTCAGCCTTGATATCTCGGATGTGTTTTAATCGAGTTTCGGTCTGGTGACAACGAATACATAACCGAGATATCGCGATGACAATCAACATTACCTAGGATTTTATATAACCTAGTTATTAAATATATATAAATAGGCTCCATAAAATCTTTAACTCGTTCCCAGGTCAATGTATACGCTTCTACATTAAACTTCCAAACGACGCGTTCTAATGACCCATGGGTAAATTTAAGAAATATATCAAAACTAGACTATGTCAAAAGGCTTACTATTGTATCTCAGATTACATAAATGATAAAAGTATTTGGAAATGAATTGCGTTAATGAGTGTATTTGTATTTAATGTAACGATATTGGCAATTAAAAGAGTCGGCTTTGAGTTTCTTGTCAGTTCTTCTCAAGAAGCCCCGTCGCCGGAACTGGCACTTATATTCAAGATAGTGTGATGAAAGTGAATCTAAGCTCTGCGGATTTAGAGTAGTAATGATTTAGATACATGTTCTTATATTTAATTTGTATGACGTTTCTAAGTGCTTTATAAAGTTCAAGGAACAAAGATATTTTGATTTGATTTGATTTATTAATATTCATATAATACCCGACTTATTAATACCCTACCTTGAGATTTGTATAACAATATCACAAATAAAAATCGGGTTGCACTCCGGGAGTGCCGGCAGAAGTGAAAACACGAACATTAACGTTGTGAATTTTTGAATGGTTTGGGAATAATTTTGCACGAATTGCTTTATTTATCAGTATAAAAGTACTTTCATTTATGTGGTAAAATACAATATTCATTTACTTATTGCGCTATTGTACACAAACATGACAATTTATATTTAATTAAAAAAAAGCATGAGCATTATGGATGTGTCTGTGTCATGGACACGACCGTGTGTTGTACGTGAATACGTAATATGCACTAAAATTATCTCAAAATGGCATCGCTTTCCCCTACCCCGCACGCGATGTTCAATAGTCCTTACTTAGCGTAATAAATTCATTGAACCTTCATCTATACAGTGGTGTGATTTAATTTTTTGATATAGAACATTGATTAGAAACTACAATGCCCCCTTACTACCATCTCTTATTGCGATTCAATAACTGAATAGATTTTTTTGAAAAATGGAAAAATTCACCTGCCCCATGCTTTATAATAATATGTATTTACAAAAATGTAGGCATCAACCCATAGTCATATATTATGTCGGCGTTCATAGGCTACGGTAACTGCTTTCCATCAGGCGGGCCGTATGCTTGTTTGCCACACTGGTGGTATAAAAAAAAAGTCATCTCACTGTTAGGATACGGGTCTCCCCTCTATCGAAGGTCATTAGAGCATACTCCACCACGCTGCTCAGCTGCGGGTTTGGTGGGCAGGTGGGTAGGGCCCCTGGGGTCCTACCGGCTGTGCTGGAGCCGATTGCCATCAGATTTTTTGATAGTGAAAATCAAACTTCTACTTAGATTTATGGTACATGTGATTACCTCAGCTGATAGTAAACCTGGAGCTCTACCGCCTAAGATTGTTGTCAATAACATAGATTAACAATTGGTCGCCGCTCCGCTTCGTGGCCATCTCTTATTGCGATTCAATAACTGAATAGATTTTTTTGAAAAATGGAAAAATTCACCTGCCCCAGTGACTGGGGGGGGGGGCAAGTGAATTTTTCCATTTTTCAAAATAAAAATATTTATCTGGCATGTTGGCCAAGACAACTATAAATAATATATAAATAATAATAACTGAATAGATTGCTTATTCATACCAATGAATAAGCGACTCTATTTAATTTGAAATAGAGTCGCTTATTCATTGGTATGAATAAGCTTTCTGCCCCCCTAGCCAAGTGTAATTCGTAGCGTAACGAACGTTATATAAATCACGTTACATTTGTCAAAATCGAACATTTTAGTATGAGAATTGACAAATGTCACGTGATTTATCTAACGTTCGTTACGCTACGAATTACTCTTGGCTAGGGGGGCTGTTCAGTTATTGAATCGCAATAAGAGCTGGTGGTAAGGGGGCTGTATTACTATACCCCCGATTTTGCTATCATTAGATTCTTTGGATTTGCCCCCGTATGATACCAAATTTAAAGATGTTTTCACCTCAAAAACCCAATTCGGTAGCAGTGTTAAGCTAAAACTTTCCAATATAAATATAACTTCACTGCATAATATCCGTTACGTTTCCATTATTTATTTCTCAGAATAAGAGATCGTCAATTAATTTATCTTGATTGGCTGAAACTTGAGAGTTCTGAAAACAACCTTCTTCCTGAATATACAAAGGAGCGGACTGTAACGCTATCGGTCATCTGACATCTGAAGCGCAGGTCGCGCTGCGAGCGAAACGAAGTTCGCTTATCTTCGCTTAACTGCGAACGAGAGAGATAAGATTTCGCGGAGTAGCTCTATGTACTCTGTCTGTTATTTATCTCGAGCTCCTCCGTGCTTCAGAGGGCATGTTAAGCCGTCGGTCCCGCCTGTTGTCATTAGATAACAGTCGTTAAGCCAAGTCAGTGGTCTTTGGGCGACTTTAAAAGACTGGCCTCCGCTAACCCACAGTTGAGCAGCGTGGTGGAATATCTTATCTTATCTTATCTTAGAGTGGGTCCAGTGCTGAAGCACCGGTGACACGTCGACCCTCATGGATCTTTTGTGCTCTCCCTAATCCTTTAGTCACTCTCCCCTGACTGTCTGGAGACATGTTCCATGTACTTCTGTATGCCGCTTATTGGGAAGAATCTGTAGTCCTCCAGGTCCGGGTATGCCTTTCCTACATTGACACATCAAGTGTTTCATGGACTCGTTAGACCCTTTGCCTGTTCTGCACTCTGGGCTATAATATAATAATAATAATAATTTATTTCTTTTAACAAGATTCTTTTTACAAATTTCATGGTTGAAGTCTCCTTTTAAGCATGAAAAATGCCTGTATTAGGAGGCCACCCTCTTCCATAGCTACATAACTTTTCCTGCTAAAATTAACAGAGCGAGTGTTTATTTACGTGTTTGTGTGTGATACATGTGTGATTGTGTGCACGCGCGTGTGTGAATCGGTGTGTGTTTGAAAGTGCGTATGTGTATACAATGCATGTATGATGGCGCGCGTGTTTTCGTTTGTGGGCGTGAGTGTACTTGTGTGTGTATTGAATTCATCGTCATATGTATGTCTATGTCTGTAGTATATTACAATATAATCATATTTATATATATTTTTATTATAATACAATATATTATATATATATATACGTACATGTACATATCTATTATAGTTATTTTTTTATTGTTATTTTTTTATAAAATGATTGCATTATGTTTTCCGTTTCCTCATATGTCAGTATCTTTATCCATTCGGTTATCATTCTTTTGCATTCATAGAGTTGTTTATTGTAAATATTTATCTCTCTATTAACGTTATTGTATAACTGAGCTGACCGTGTGTTGTATTGTGAGCTAGCAAATATGGTTTTCGTTTGAGGAATTTGTGCTACAGTGTGTTTCCTTCTTTTATTTATATTTGCTGTATCATATGGCAGGGACATATGATGCTTCAGTACCGTTCTAGATATATACAGTTTCCTTACAGAGAGCAAATTACTTTTAAGGTAAAGGTTGTGTGTGGGATATCTAATATTTTTAAAATACATAATTTTTATAAGAGATCGTTGTGCTCGTTCTAACTGAATGAATTTCGTCTTAGCTGCACCTCCCCAAATCGGAATACAGTAAGTCAAAATAGATTGTACCAAAGTAATATATATTTCGTTTAAGACACTTTTAGAAGAGTCCATGTTAGTCCTTGTTGTACATTTTGGAACAATATGTCTCAGAGTTTTAAATATCCAACTCAACTTTCTAATCCTGCTAGAAACCTGTTCCAGATGGCTATACCAAGACAGTCTTTGATCCACTATCATACCCAAGTATTTAGTTTCTTTGACTTTATTAAGCGTTGGGCAACTACAGGTAATATTATTACTATTGTTACAAAAGTGAACCTTAATATTGAACTCTTGACTGGGTTGAGTACGGTTGTTTATGCCGAAACATATATAATTGGTCTTAGCTGTATTTAGGGTAAGAAGATTATGTTTTAACCAGTTCGCTATTTGTGCCAACCCAATCTCAGCACTATTTTGAACGTCGTGCCAATACTTCCCAGAAAATACAACAGCAGTATCATCGGCGTAAGAGAAAATTTTTGTGTTTTTGAGCTTCAATGTACTAAGGTCATTAATGTAGATAAGAAATAGTGTGGGTCCCAATACACTTCCCTGAGGAACACCGTATAATACCTCTGCGTCGCCACTAGTGCACTGACCCAGCTTAACCCTTTGTTTCCTGTTTGAAAGGTAGTCCTTGAATAGATTTAGCGGGATTCCTCTTATTCCTGCTTCATCCAGCTTACGAATCAGAATAGGGACAGAGACGGTATCAAATGCTTTTTTGAGATCCAAAAATACTGTCAAACATTTTTCGCCTATATCAAGTTGGTTCACAATAAGAGAGCTCAAAGCACTGACCGCATCTTCAGTAGACATACCTTGCCTAAAACCAAATTGCCTAGGCGACAGCACATCAAATTGCTCTAGATATTTTAAAAGTCGTGTGTTTAGTAGTTTCTCAAGTATTTTCGACATTATTGGCAATACGGATATAGGTCTATAGTTATTGACATCGTCTCTATCCCCACTCTTATATACTGGGGTAATAACAGCTTGTTTTAATGGACACGGAAAAATACCCTTTTGGAAACATAGATTAACAAGATGTGTTATGATAGGTACCACTTCTTTTCTTACATACTTTAGGTATGCAGATGAGATATCGTCCCAGCCGGGAGCACTATCCGTTTTTAAACTCATTAGTGTTCTATCCACCTCATCAACATCGGTATCTAAAAGTACAAAAGAGTTCAACTGGGTATGTGGTTTTTGATAAGTAGTTTTAGGATTATTTTTGTCGTCCGGTTGAATTTGTTCAGCTAGTAATTTGCCAATATTCGCAAAATAATTATTGATATAATTAGCTGACTCTACAGGAGATGATTTAATATTACTTAATTCGATATTAACATTATTTGCTTTATTTGAATATGTTATAGCTTTAATATTTTTCCAAAGTGATTTACTGTTATTGGCTGATTTGGCAAGTAGCTCCCGTTCATATTTTCTTTTTAGCTTTTTGATAAGGTTATTACAATAATTTCTGTAACGGGTATAGGTAATTTTCAATATAGTATTATGTGGATCATTTCGTACGTGTTTTTGCAGTTTGTTGCGATTATTTATACATCGAATAATTCCTGGAGTAATCCAGGGCTTAATTACTCGTTTGCTGTTTGGGATTTTGCAAGTATTTGTATTGGCTTTTAGGGAGTCGGTGAGTTTGTGTATGAGAACATTAGTTAATACATTTGGATCATCGCAGGATAGTAACTCATTTAGATTACATTCTTGTAAATATGCTCTAGCCTTTTCAAAATCTATTTTCTTAATAGTTTTATTTTCAATATTATTAGTTTTTAGTTTAGATAAAGAGAGTAGAGTTGTAAAATGATCAGTGATAGTGGTATGTATAATAGCGATGGATGCTGAAACCTTTTTTCTGTTTATTTTCATCATAAAATGATCTAGGCAATTTTTGTCTCTGGTGGGTAACGTATGGCCCGGAAGAATGCCATATAAAGATAACATATTAAGATAGCTTACTCTATTTTTATATTCATGAGGCGGCTCCATGGCTTTAGGTTTAATATTAATATTTATGTCTCCCGCTATTATAATATTTTTATATGTATTCAGCGTCTCTAAATGAGCACTAAGAGAATTTATAAAGTTTTCAGTGTTTGTGTTAGATGGGGAGCGGTAGACACATAAAATAATATTGTCAAGTACATCTAGTTCGAGGCATGATGCCTGTATTAAATTTATTTCCTTGACCTTTGGATTTAGTGTATTTTTTATATAGACAACTATACCATCATTTTGGTTTCGTAGATATGCAGTAACATATGGGTTATAATTTTTTATTAGTGGAATAGGTTTGTTAGGGTGGAGCCTACACTCAGTCAAAATTATTATGTCTGTATCGAAGTTAAAGCCTGATAAAGTAAGCACAAAGTCATCAAAGTTGTGATATACGCTTCTTATATTTTGTGAAACAATAGTTAAATCATATTTTTTTATACAGATATGCTTACTAATTTCCGAGGTTTCACATTCGAAAGTTCGGGCAATTTCAAAATTATCTATGTCATTTAAAGCTTGTAGTAAGCTACCCATAAAGATTTATTGAATAATATATACAGAGCCCATGCATACGACTACAGCATATATCAATCTGGTTTATAGGCGAGCACAGCCAATTGAATCCATGTAGTATTGAAATAATTATTATTAGAACCCGTGATACTGCATAAATTATGTAAGACCGTGACGTTATAATTTCGATATTTGTTAGACATAAGTAAATTGTTTTTACACGTGCGTTTACTAAAACATATATGTACTTTTTATACTTTTTATATATGTGTAGAATGATAAATTGACAAATGTAATTTTGTTTTATATATATTGTTAGAGACAATGAAATTAATAATGATAAATATTTTATTAAAGTATTTGTATTAATTAAATATGTAATTAGATATGTGAGAGAATTTGTGAATGAATATAATATAGTGTAAATGTAATTGTAGCTGCTTATAATTTGTATTTGTGTATGAGAGTATGAATGTATTGTGTAAATGATAAAATTTATGCACAGAATAATCTTGTGTTGTGTGTAGGAAACATATTTTACTTCAAGCATAGTAAATAATATATTATTTCCCAATTTGAGCTTTTTTACATAGCAATAAATAAAATCTCCTGAAATAAAAGTTACACCAGATATTAAATTTAGTAATTGCGCATGGGAGTATGGTTGTGCTGTGTGATTTATGAAGAGTGTAATTTTGTATTTTACTTTACATAGATTATTAAATAATAAGAAAAACACATTTGTTTTGTTAACTATTTGGCCATTACCAATATTACACAAGATTACATGGGATAGTCACATGACATCACCAGCTACACTAAGTCCCTGCACCTGCGATTCGCTTATAATTAGAATGACTGGAGAATTATCTTCCATTCGGACGTACACCCTCCCATATGCAGTCCAGCAGTATTTAAACTTTTTGGACTTCACGAGCTCACGGGCAAGGAAATGAAGGCGTGCTGCCCTAGCCGTAAGCTGCTCAGTCACAAATATAGGAGTGTCCTCAGATATTCGCATTCCTGTGTGCTTCGCGCAGAGCTTTGTTTTTTGTTTCAAGTTATATAGTTTGCAGGATTTCAATATCTCATTTTTTAAGATGGTTGAAGAAGTTTCTACTACGATAGGTGCATTGGTAATTTTTTCATTCTTCCCACGAATCCTATATACATCTCGGATATCGCTCCTATTTATTACACAGCCTACTGTGCTGGAGAGACCCTTGACTATGTCGATCAGATCTTCTTTTGTTTCATCTGGTTTTTTCGGGACATTTTTAATTTCGAAATTCGATTTTCTGCAATCCAGCTGAATATTCTCTAATTTGTCCTCCAGTACCGTTATGTATTTTTTTATCCTCCTTAATTTTGACTTCCAATAATTCTATTTTTTTCTTAAACTCCTCGTTTTGAGCAGCTAAAAATACCACAGAGCTTTCAATATTGTTACTTGTTTGCTGGATTTCTTTTAGTGTGGCGGCATTTTTCCCAAATTCCTTTTCCTGTGTAGAAATCATTGTATTAAACATTAATTGCATTTCTTCCTTAAATTTCAAGAATTCAGCAGTAAGATCCTCTTCCCTCTTTCTTTTGAATCGACGCATTGCAAAGTTCGGCGGCGTCACAACTATTTCCGTATCGGTGTAGGATTCCTCTTCTAAGTTATCTTTCATTTTATAGAATTATGGCAATAAAGTAACAATGTTCGATAGTTACTATGCAGTTCGAAATCACCTGAAGTCTTTCTATGACGTTCTGTATATCTTTATAAATCGACTTTGTTGTACCAGGAGATCATGAACTATCAAGGATCGTTTATTTATAGCGTGCAATTTAAAACTGTAATTATCACAGTACTATTATATTTAGGTATGTATATACTGCAAACACGACGAGCTTATCGAGAACTGCTCTATCGTTCAGAATATTGACGTTATATTAGATATATTATACCAGGAGATTATGAACTCACAGTGGTTAACACGCAGAAGTTTTTGTCTCGCTTGCACCTACAGCTGTGGGCGGGGCTACGCCTTCCAGGTCAAAATGTGATAGTGAGAGAGCCTGCCCGGGTACAGATGCAGTAAGTGTGAGGGTGATGTATAGAATGTTACATACCCGTGCGCAAATCTCGAAGTTGCAGTGTAGTATTCTTGTTTCTTGCGCCAGCGCAGCTACGTTACACTTCTTTTTATCTTATGTGGTCCTATTTTTCGCAACAATTTGTTTTTGAATTTAAGATTTATTTATTTCAAAAAATCACTCAATAGCGAGTCTATGCACGTCTTGCTTCAAAGCGATCCGGGGGGGAAGAGGTCACACGTCTCATTTTATATAGGTGTCCTTGACAGGCATAATGGCCCGTTAGTGCCCCAAGCATGAGACGCATTCGTTTTCTGTCATATTTATGTACATGTCTGTACCAATTCATTGTACCTTCGCCAATAGTTTCTTTGGAGTGTAGCATTCCACTCATTTCCTTCCATTCAGCCTGATGCCTAGACTTTGCCCTGCCATTTATAGCCCCAATTACTGTCCCATATGAGAGTGGTGGAGTATGCTCTAAACACCTTCGATGGACGAGAGGTCCATATCCCAGCAGTGGGATGAACATGGGCTGATGACGAAATAAATAAATACAGAAATAGCAACTTTGTGTTATGCTATTTAGAGTATTAAGTATTTAATGATCGAAGCATTGGGACATTCACGAGTTTCACATCGATTATTTATTCCTCTGTTTAGGTAGTTATCATATTATTTGCGTTTAGAACATTTTGTGTCTGTGTTTATTACACCGTGTATACTAACCAGTCACTCTATTTACGCACCGGATCATAAATAAACAAAGTCAACTGTGTGAAACTAACTTTATTACATAAATATGACCCTACTTTGGTAAGTGTGCTAGAAAATAAATGGGTTATGGAGATGAGATCTAGGTAAACAGCTATATCTATGCATTTAAACATATAAATAACAAAATTGATGTTTTTTTATTGTCAAAATAACAACTTTTTTTTTCATGTGAGGGGTTTAAACAAGCATGTGGGTCACCTGATGGAAAACAATCACCACCGCCCATGGAGATCAGCAACACCAAGGGGTAGTCGATCCGTTGCCAATCTATACGTACTCCTTCCTTTCTTTCTTTCTGGTGACCACTTACTCGTAGGAACACAACAATTCACATATAATTAGAGCCGGGCAAAATGCCGGGCATTTACGATAAATAAATAAATAATAATTATTGTTAGACAAATTACACAGCGCCATCTAGCCCCAAAAAAAGCGAAGCTTGTGTTATGGGTACTAGACAACTGATAAACATATGTAAATACATTTTTTTTTATAAATACCTACATACTTATGATACATAGAAAACACCCAGACCAAGACAAACAGACATGTTCATGCACACAAATGTTTGTCCTGTGTGGGAATCGAACCCACGAGCGTTGGTGTCGAAGCCGCATCATTGACCGCTACGCCACCGAGCTCGTCATGCCAAAAAAGTACTTATAAATTTCCTATTTATGCCCAAAACTAGGCATTTATTGGGCATTTACAGGTACTTACTGGGCACTTATTGTTAATGCCTGGCCTTTTGGCCCATCTCTACATATAACACACAGGCAATTTGAAAGTAATTATGTCTGACATAAATAATGATAAATAACACGCCAACGAATCGCCAGCGATGTGTATTTAGGCTTAGAACTAAGTCGGCAAGTAAGTTGCACTAAGTTGCAGCTGTCACGCACGAGTTTGCTGCTTGTTGCTCAGTACACCGTAATGATCTGATTATTATGCGTGCCTGACTACCAGACAACATTGTCGGGTAGAGGTCACATTAATATCAACTGTTATGATTATAACAACTTTTCATGTACATTTTTTAATTATTCTAACAATTAGTCGGTTATTAATGATGCCATACCGCAAAGGGTATTAGTAACAAATAATAAATATCCCTGGACAAATTACACACGGCCATCTAGACCCAAACTAAACAAAGCTTTTACTATGGGTACTAGATAACTGGTATTATACATAAATACATTTTTTTTAACACAACATATCTATAATAATAAAAGGCTTTGTCCTCACTGACTGACTGACTGACTGACTGACTGACTGACTGACTGACTAATCAACGCACAGCCCAAACCGCTGGGTCTAGAGATTCCAAATTTGGCAAGTAGGTTCCTTATGACGTCTAGGGGTGCACTAAGAAAGGATTTTTCAAAATTCATCCCCTAAGGGGGTGAAACGGGGGTCCAAAGTTTGTATGGGGAAACAAGATTAGTTGGACTATTTTATCCGAAACTTTACACGAGTACTTCTATAGATAAATGAAAAAACACTTGTTCCAGGATTTTTCAAAATTCAACCCCTAAAGGGGTAAAATGGGTAAAATGGAGTGAAAAAGTCTGAAAATCGTCATGGGTATTGTTTTCATGGTTTATCGGGTCGCTGATTACGAAAACAACAACTATTTTATAATCCAACATAGCCGACGTGACATAAAATCCCCCCCCCCCCCCACTCATCATCATCATCCCCCTATGGGGGTACGATGGGGTTGAAATGTCACAATATCAATATGGGTGTTGATTCTATGGTTTTCTGGGACGTCAATTACGAAAATCGCATCGATTTGAAAATATAACACAGTGGACACGAAATAACTTAAAAGGATTTTTCAAATTTTTCCCCTAAAAGGGTGAAACGGAGGTCCAAAGTTTGTGTAGGGAAACGAGATTAGTTTGACTATAGATAAATGAGTGAACACGTGTTTCAGGATTTTTAGAAATTCAACCCAAAAAAAAGGAGTAAAATGGGGTCAAAAAGTCTGAAAATTATGAAGGATATTATTGTTTTTATATTTTATCGGGTCGCTGATTACGAAAACAACAACGATTTTAAAATTCAACGTGGCTAACGTGACCATCATCATGTAATTTTTTTAAACATTGATTTAACCTTTTTAAGCTGATGGAATGAGACTTGTGTGTTGACTGAAGTGTTATACTAATAGGTTTTTAAGTTTGTATTTGGCGTAAATCAGTGCTTATACGATCGCGGGCGGTCGGCGCGGTGAGGACGGGACGTGTGTACTAGTAGTTATCTGGAAAGTTCTTGCATCCGTATTTAGTACAATTATAGGTGCTACATGAGGGTGGTTGCGTTGCGTGTTAGACTTGACTTGGATAATCTAAAAAGCGCGAACTTCACGCGAGCGAAGCCGCAGGCAAAAGCTAGATAGTAAAAGGCTTTGTCCTCACTGACTTGACTGACTGACTCACTAATCAACGCACAGCCCAGACCCCTGAAGCTAGAAACCTGAAACTTTGGATATGTGTTCCTTATACAATGTAAGCGCGCAATAAGACGGGATTTTCCGAAATTTCACTTCTAAGAGGTTAAAATAGGGGGTTGAAAAAAAACCCTCTTGGAAACCGATTCACCTACGATTTTGAGACTTAGTAGAATAGTTGTTTATAAAAAAAAAGGGCATGTTTATGGGTAACTCATTAACTTTTGACCAGCGCCCAGACAAGAAATGTCAAAAAATGTTATATTTATATTTGAATTAACTTATCACTAGATGGCGCTATACCTAGCATTTGTACAGCGCGCTATGGTTTCGTTATTAAGGAAAGGGTATATACGAGAGATTATTTCAAACCATGGGGTTATCCATGACGGTATCGCGCTCACCTCATTCCAGTAGTTACCCCCGGAGGGAATCCATCGCGCGCGTAGGGCGTAAAAGAAACTGCGTCCTTCAAATGAAGCTACATCTGGTGTCGAAAACTAATTAAAAAACTATTCTAAGTACCGACTTTCCCGTAAAGTCGGTACTTAGAATAGGTATTTACCTACTTAATATAAGAATTTCCGTATTTTTCAAACAATGAAGTCAAGATTCACTAAATTTATATTTGTGGAAGGTGTGATGATGCCCCATACCATTATAGCTTTGGAAGGTGATGGAGCTGGCCTGTTCCGCTCCATCTCCTACAACTTGCATGGAATGGAGGTGTATCATCAGGAGGTTCGTGCCACCATTGTTCACGTATTAAACAACTGGAACGATGAGTTGCTGAGTGAGCACAGTAAAGGATGCGCTGTTGAGGAATCTCTCTTGATAACCCGCATTCCCATTATTCCATAAGACCACCCAGTTCAATTTAAGAGATTTCACTTCAATTTCCCATAAAGGTGTTTCGCTATGGCCATTAACAAAGCTCAGGGGCAGTCTCTAAAGGTCGCTGGGGTTGACTTGAGACAGGACTGCTTCTCTCATGATCAGTTGTATGTAGTTTGCTCAGGAGTAAGTTCTCCTGGAAGCATTGCAATTTTGGCTCCTGGTGCGAAGGTGCTGGTCTTAACCTAAACGGTGTATGTTTGTGATAATGGTCAATACGAAACAAAAATAGACGCAAATCAGGAGTGTTCCCGTAGCGGAGCACGGGTACTTTGCTAGTACATAATACATAGAAAACACCCAGACCAAGACAAATGGACATGTTCATACACACAAATATTTGTTTTGTGCGGGGATCGAACCCACGACCTCAGAGTCCAAGTGACCATTGCTAAACATTTGCGATGCCATTATTTGCGATGCCGCAAAGCCAAAAATTTGCTTTTTTTTTTTGCTCTGTTTTACTAATTACCGCTAGGGTGATGGTGAGGCTAGTTACCACAAATTTACCACTAGGGTGGGAAACTAGCATACGACCCGCCTGATAGGAAGCAGTCCTTATAGTCTAGAGACGCTTATGACCAGAGGCATCACTCACACATTATCAACGCTGTAAAAGCCTTCTATGCCTTTATTGAAGAACCGTAAGTAGATCTCGGGACGTAGCCCCGCTACACATTCCCACCACTGTGTCTCCTGTGTAGCCAAGGTTAACAGCGACGACCTCTAAAAAAGCAATGTGTTACCAAGTGAAGTCCATTGCAGTTCAAGTAGTAAAACTACGGCTGCCTTGGAACTTACAACGAAATAAATCAGAAGAAATTAGTAGGAGTAGGAAGCTTTTGGAATTTGACTTCCCCTCTTAGCAATGTGAGAGATAACCATATGGCAAATAAGGCGTTAAAAGCCTAAAGAGATGGCTAGTCAAGTGAAGCTCAACTGTCATGCACCACCGATTTTATGTATCTAACACTATATTGGGGACCTAAAACATTGACTGGTTACCTAACACATCGATTCCAATAATATGATTTGCAAAATCGTCTGAACGCTTGGTAATTATCCCTTGTTGTTACCAAATCAGATTAGTACTACCACAGATGCGACGTGCAACAAATCGTAAGTAGGTCTAGTAATTGTTTTCCATTAGACGAACCGTATGCTTGGTTACCACCTTAATAGTATATACAATCTAGTAAGCTTAGGAAACTAACACCAACGATATATCACAATAGGTCCTGACGCCAATTTATTTTATCTCAAATTTTGCCTAGAAACTGCTTTCAGACTCCGCACTGTCGCTGGGATCTAAGGATAATCTGGATTAAAATTGTTTACGTGGAAATCCGTGTCAAAGTCAGCACCAACGTGTAACTAACCTAACTTAAATTCTAAGAATTTCTGGAGTATTTACAATGTAGGCGGTTTTGGAGGGGAAAATTCTATATATGTCATTTGTTTATACTACAATAGCTTTTAGTCCGTGAGCCTGATAGTGTATTTTGTCAGTCATTTCCTCTCAAGCGATAACTCGTGAAATACTTCAGAGAGTTGTATTACAAAAAATAAATGTTTTCAGTCATTTCCTCCCTCATTTTCTCAATGGCTCATTTTCAATATTTCAAGTTTCAATAATTGCGTTATACTATCAAGTTAACGCAATTATTCGAAAATAAAAAAAAGTCAGCTGGCCGTACCGTGGTGGACACTTAGAATACCGCCAGTCAAATAACAATACCACTTACACCCTTCACCTCTCCGTTCTTCATCCGATATAAATCGGATATATATCGGATATATATAAAAAAATCGGATATTTGAAATTTATTATAAAAATCGGATTTTTTCGAACCCTGACTTATATTATTATACTTATGTCATCGACAGCGATGGGGAGTGGAGTTACATTAATCCACTCCCCTCCGCCGCCCATTGAAAATAATAAACCTGACGTAGTATAAAAAATTTATAAATATTCCTGGACAAATGACACATCTAGTCCCAAACAAAGCAAAGCTTGTACTATGAGTAGGTACTAGATAACTGATATTATACGTAAATACATTTTTATTGTAAATACATACATATAATATGTAGAAAACAACCAGACCAAGACAAACAGACATGTTCATGCACACAAATATTTGTCTTCGGCGGGGATCGAACCTGCGACCCCGTAATCAAAGGAGCTATTGTTAGCCATTCGACCACTGGGATTGTCCAATAACAATAAGAACCATATGTTTATTCGTTATACATAGTTATATTAAACCCAATCCATTTGGATGATAGGTGACTATTCCCGGAACTACATTTGCGTTTTATCCTATTCTAACTTGTTTTTACCAGATTTTTCTATTTTTATCCGGATTTATCCGGATCAGAAGAACGGCTGGTGAGTGATTGGGGATTCCGGATGTCACGACTTGGTGTAAAATGATTGAGTGACTACGATGGTAGATAGGTTCTACTTTCTACATACTTCTGGACAAATAACACACTGCATCTAGTCCAAAACTAAGCAAAGCTTGTACTGACGAGCTTGTTGACGAGTTGACGAGCTTGGTGGCGTAGCGGTTAATGACGCGGTTTCAACACCAACGCTCGTGGGTTCGATTCACACAGGACAAACATTTCATGTCATGTCTGTTTGTCTTGGTCTGGGTGTTATCTATGTATCATAAGTATGTATTTTAAAAAAAAATGTATTTACGTATGTTTGTCAGTTGTCTAGTACCCAAGCTTCGCTTACTTTGGGGCTAGATGGCGCTGTGTAATTTGTCTGACAATATTTATTCATTTCTTTTTAATCACGGGTCAAGCCCGGTCATTTGATAGGCGTGCGCGGGGATATGGATCCAACGCGTAGAGGCCCCTTTGAGATGTTTGATGTAATGTTGTACGCCCGCCGTGACCCGCTCCGGGATATGTCAATGGAACGACATACCCATGAGCAGATCTCGGCTGGCGTTGAGACTATTGCGAAGTATGATGGAAAATAAATGGGCTATGGAGATGAGATCTGGGTGAACTTAATACCGGGCTATTACAGAAGAGGGACGGACGCCTGCCATAACTGCTTTTATTGCTAGTTATTTGCGGCAGGCGGTGGCTTGCCACTCACTAGATGGGCCCCCGAAATGCCAGGAAAACGGCCGGGAGCAACACCGGTGTGAGTGACTCAGGGATGTCGAGAGGTGTGCTGCGCTTTCTCCGAAGTTACTCGCGGCGTGATGCCCTTTAACACTTCAACCCCTGGAGCATCTATATGCTATTGCGTCCAGAGAGGAGCCGCTAGAGCTATCTCTAGCGGCTCCTCTCTGGACGGCCAATGAAGGCAAGCCAGAGCTGAGAGTCCTGCGGGCCTTCTTGTGTTTACACTCCGAACGATGAAGACACGTCGGATACGAAGGCCCTGACCGACTCTCTGGAGACTCGGGTCCGTGGTGTCGCTACTCACACAACAGCTCGCCACACAAGCTGCCCTGCGGACTTATTATTATTTACTATAGGTACTAGGTAACTGATACTTTACCACAGTATAAGTAATAGTACTAACGTAACTTTACTTAAGATACATTTTTTTGTAAGTACATACATATAATACATAGAAAACACACAGACCAAGACAAACAAACATGTTCATGCACAGAAAAGTTTGTCATGGGCGGGAATCGAACCCGCGACCTCGGAGTCAAAGGAGCCATTGCTAACCATTCGACCACCGAGCTCGTCTTTTACTTTTTTGCTTTGTTCTATGTTTTTTAATTATTTTTTTAATTGAGGAGCTTAATGTTACGCTTCGTCGCATCGTTACGCGTGTCAGTCTAATCCAGGGTCTCCAAACTACCACCTGCGGGCCAAATCCGGCCCGCCAGTGTCATCAATCCGGCCCGCGACAGCTTAAGGCTAGTGTCATCGATCTGACCTAGGACAGCCAATGTCTTATTGTTGTTACTGTTGCTGTGATAAGTTGAAGATTATCTCGAGGTCCTCCGTGCATAGGATGGCACGTTAACCTGCTGGTCCCGGCTGTTGTCATTAGATGGCAATCATTAATCTAATTTAATGGCCTTTAGTCGGCTTGTAAACACTGACCTCCGCCAATCCGCAGTTGAGCAGCGTGGTGGAGTACGCCATCTAGCCCCAAAGTAAGCGAAGCTTGTGTTATGGGTACTAAACAACTGATAAACATACGTAAATACATTTTTTTTTTTGTAAATACATACTTATGATACATAGAAAACACCCAGACTAAGACAAACAGACATGTTCATACACACAAATGTTTGTCATATGTGGGAATCGAACCCACGAGCGTTGGTGTCGAAGCCGCGTCATTGACCGCTACGCCACCGAGCTCGTCAAACTAAAGATATATAGATACAATATGCTTTACTTGCACTATACAAACTACAGAAACAAATTATTCTTTACTAGCGAACGCCCGCGGTTTCACCCGCGCAATGCCGTTGTATCCATCCCCGGTGTGATTTCCGGGATAAAAACTATCCTATGTATTATTGCAGATTATATTCTACCCGTGTACCAAATTTCATCACAATCCCTTCAGTAGTCAGTGATTTACACGTTCAGTCCCATTATTCTCATTCCTGTGGGAATTCCAAGGTAAAAAGTACCTTATGTGTTATTCCAGATTATATTCTACCCGTGTACTAAATTTCATCACAATCCCTTCAGTACTTAGTGATTTACACCTTCAGTTCCATTATTCCCGTTCCTGTGGGAATATCGAGATAAAAAGTAGCCTATGTATTATTTCAGATTATATTTTACCCGTGTACTAAATTTCATCACAATCCCTTCAGTACTTAGTGATTTACACGTTCAGTACCATTCTTCCCGTTCCCGTGGGAATGTCGAGATAAAAAGTACCCTATGTGTTAATTCAGATTATATTCTACACGTGTACCATATTTTATCACAATCCCTTCAGTACCTAGTTTTTGCGTGGATGAATAACAAACATCCATCCATCCACACATACTCAGAAACTTTCGCATTTATAATATTAGTAGGAAGTAGGATAGGATAGTAGGATTCTTTATTGCATATAAATTAGTAGCAACCCGCCCCGGCTTCGCACGGGAGCAATGCTAATACCTACCTACTAAATGTAAGTACTACCGTACTACATTGTTCGCCGCGCCTCCGGCCGGGAAGTACCACGTCAATCGTTATGTCCCTGCATTTTAAAACTGTAATATCTTCTAAAATATTAATTTAAATTACATGCTGTAAAGGGCCATATTCATTTATATTAAATGCTCAATGTATTTAAGGTAAGTACCTTAAATACATTGAGCAATTAAGTAATTGGATAAGGATTAATGCTGTGTTGCTTGAAATCGCTTCTTAAATAAGCCATTACTACTTGTAAAAAGTAAAGGATAAATAACGGTTATTGTGGGTTATCCATAATAGATAGACATATACCATCGCGGACTTTTTTGTAGACCATTTTAAGGTGAACAATACTGTATTACATTATTTTGATCTATCTCGTAGAGTTCAGCCAGCGTTTGCAATGTAAGCGCAAAAAAAAATGTGTTTATTTAGGACATTACATTAGAAACCTCTAAAATTATCAGTGTTTCTCTACTATATTATGCGTGTATTATACTTATAAACCTCCCTCTTGAATCACTCTATCTATTATACATAGGGACGGACAGACAAGGGCGGATCCAGCTTCGGCGCCAGGGGGGTCACGTAGTTGTGGTCAAGTCACTTCAAGTTATAATTTAACTTCGATAATAAGAGATACAGGTAAAATGTAGGTATTTTATTAATGTATGTAAGTAGTACTGTACTTAATCTATATTGAGACAAAAAAATATATAAAAACATTAAGTTTAACAATTTTTATAAGTGGTCCATATAGGTCGTGGACCCAGCCCAGGGGGGGGTCATGACCCCCTTGACCCTCCCCCTGGATCCGCCCTTGCGGACAGACAGGGAAGCGACTTTGTTTTATACTATGTAGTGATAGTGATACAGTACAGGTAGTATCCATAATAATAGTTATGCAAAGGCGAGCTTATCTCTTTAAGAGATCTCTTCCAGCTGATCTGTTTAACAATTTAGTCAGCATACAGAAAATATCCAATATACTCCTTCGATTGAGGATCATGAATCATGATTAAGGGGGATGAGTAAGGCTTTTTTTATTACTAATTTAAACTTTATTGACCATAGAATAAGGGTCTAAAAAACTTAATGCTTAGAGCATTCTTTACCAATCAACCTACGGGTAAAGCAGATAAAACGATTGAGATTGAGATTGACGAGCTCGGTGGCGTAGCGGTCAATGACGCGGCTTCGACACCAACGCTCGTGGGTTCGATTCCCACATAGGATAAACATTTGTGTGCATGAACATGTCTGTTTGTCTAAGTCTGGGTGTTTTCTACGTATCATAAGTATGTATTACAAAAAAAAATGTATTTACGTATGTTTAGCAGTTGTCTAATACCCATAACACAAGTTTCGCTTACTTAGGGGCTGTGTAATTTGTCTGACAATATTTCTTTTATTTAGGTATATATTTATATAAAATTCGAATGCGGTTCACTAAATAACAGTAATGAGCATACACAGAATAAATACCTATGAAAACATAAAAATCCCCACTACAAAGCGCTTCAATACCTTCGCATTTATATATATAGAAAGGAATATAGAAAGGAAAAGATCGTGAATACACGGGAAGGCACTTTATCTACAAATTTTTAAATAGTTGTTTTTGATCAGCGCCAACATCTCGCTGCGATGATCAACAGCGCGGGACTGACTGAATGTCGGGCAATAGTCACAATCATCATCATCATTATCAGTCTGTATCTACCCACTGTTGCATATAGGCCACTGATGATATGTCCAAGTTTTAAAATTAAATTTTGGGGTGTAAGTGGTTCAACAACATCTTTGAACCAAAGCCAACTTCACCTGCACGCGGTGCACCCTGCTGACTGACAAACGAAGCTCTGACGAAAAGAGAGGTAGGGAGCGTAATAAAATTGTAAGCTACCCGACTGGGGAATGTACCTCCACCTCACAGAATACCGCATTACAATTCCCTTGAGTGTTGTTGTGTTCCTGCGAGTGAGTGAGGTCACCAGAAAGGAAGGAGATGCTGCGTTGGCAGCGGGGGTGGCGGCGCGCGAGCGATATATTATGTTGCGAGCGTTAATATGGCTACGGTAACTGCTTCATATCAGGCGGGCCGTATGCTTGTCTGCCACCCGACGTAGTATAAAAAAATTCAATCTCAATTCGGTCAACTTTCAATCTGCGATCGTAGAAAAATTACGAATTTGGTCCTCAGGTTTTAACATTAAAAATCCGGAGTTTTCACGCATCATGTCCTGGTTGCAGCATTTAGAGATGGTAACCCTAGTGTTAAGGGTAAGTAAAATCTCAAATATCAAGCCCGAGTTCTTAATACACCTACTAAGTTCATTGTATTTAAAGATCAAAGAAACAACGTAGAGTTTGTTTTAAGAAACTTATTTGTTATTGTTGGGCAGTTCCGAATTATCTCAACCTAAACAATATTGTTTTGGACTCGCTCTCGGAATTTTGGACTTAAATTGGAAACTTGAACAATTGTTTTGTAAATTTTATGACGGTCGATGATGAGAACTCGATGGTAATGTTGCAGGATTAAGTTTAATTAAATAGAAAAGACAAGCATTGTCGAGGGTAGCTTACTTTTGTGATAGGTTTAGTTCTTAAAAAGTCCGCGAAAGGTTTAACTCAGAAAGGTTTTTGAAGTTTCCATAGAATCAGCGAGTGTGACAATATTCTTGTTTTACAATCGTCCTAGCTCATTAATGGGATAAAAAAATCCTTGTTGAAAGAACGTACTACGACGTTAGAGTATTTTTTTAAATGATAAATAATCTAGAGTAATTTATGACAAAATTCTATTCGCTAACCTGTATTTTGACATTTTCTTATTATTTCATGACATTCTTTATATTTATTGACATGGTTTTTAATCTAATTCTCATTGTTTTGTGTTCGAATTCAATTTTAATATGCAAATGACACTCAGTAGGTACCTAATTAATATAAAATCTTGAATGACGTTTAGATTCAAATGTTCATGTTCATATGCCAATCGTGGCGAATCGTGGTTGTTCCTACTGTTTTATTCATATTTAACACCAATATATTTATATCCATGTTTGTTAACAAATAAATTAATTATGAAAAACTCCAAGAGCGAAATGTATTCCTAGCTAGATAACGATCAAATGGCGAAAATAAAAAAAAGCCGTTAAATTTAAAATTGGTTGGCAAAAATAGTGCGGCGCCATCATCGTAAAAAATCGACTAAGATTTTTATAGTTATAACATCGATTATTATCGTTCTGCAATAATACTATCTTACCATATTGGGTAGTAGATATCTTATCGTTCAATAATACTGCAATAATACTATCTTACAATAGTTAATAGATATCTATTTTTATTACAAGATCCTTGATGTGTTTACGTCTAGCGGGATCCCGTGTCGTGGAGATGTGTGTGTGATGTAGAAAGTATATTCTAAATCCGTTATATCGAATTATTGTAGGACAGTTACGCGATATGAAAGCAAATAAACACTTTTTAAACTGACCTGCAGCCAGCGGGATACTTCATTAATATAACGTTGGTCAAACAAATAATATTTATATTCACCATTAACGCCCAAAATGAAGCTGCGTGTAAAAAATATTTTTTAATATTATTTATTGCTTAAGAATAGACAAAATAAATGACGTATAAAAATTTTTTTTGAAAAAAAAATTTACTTTTGGAATTACATGGGTGTACCCGGCCGTGTACAATGGCCGCATCAATAGTAAAATTGTCCAAAGCAAGGACGTTCCACACATATCGTCTTATCACAAAGCTCACATTGCCAACGAACGCGACTGTGACAAATAACACATCGTAGCAGATTTGTAATACGCACAGGATTGTGGCCATAATTTTTGCGCTCAATTCCAACTACAGAGGATGATATATGCCTAGTCTTCACTTTTGATGATTGCAGATAGGCACGTACTATAGCTCGTCTGAATGATAGTTGATCCATATATGTGTTCGTTGGGAACGATTGGTATTTTTGCTAGGAGGGATTTCACAACCCTTGCACCAAGAGGATCTACAGAGACTTCGTATGACTTACCACAATACAGATCAAAAGTATAACAATAGCCATCTGAACTTGTTGCCGCCCAATTTCGATACCCAAACCTAACAGGTTTGCCCATAATAAATTGTTTGGCAGGATAGCGGCCAAAGTATTCATCAATGGATAAAGATTCATGAAAAACCCCCCACTGACATTAGTTCTTTTGAATCATTTCACATAGCGATCTTACTTTGTACATTTTATCGGTTGTATTTCCAGCTATAGAATTGTCCACAAAATGCAAATTTCTTTTTATGTCCAGAAAACGATTACGTGACATACAGTTCGTAACCATCTCAATGCCAAGATCCTCATCCAGACTCCAATACGCACGCTCAGATGGTAGTTCGTGGTATCCAGTTAGTACCAATATTCCCAAAAATCTTTTGAAATCAACAGAGTCCATTTCAAAGTTGTGTCTGTTATTTTGACCGGAATATAAAATACTATTGTCGACTATCATTTTTACAGTTGCATCATCAAAAATATTTTCAAATAACATCACTGGATTATGGCCTGCCAATTCATCTACAATGTTTTTTGTCTGTTCTGAATATTATCGGTAGCTTCATGGGTAGCGCTATATATTGGTTTGGCCTTTCTCCAAGTAGGCCCAGTCAAACTTTCATTTCTGGATCTTTTTGGAGGCTGGGTGAAATTTGAAAAGGGCTCATGATCACTGTCATCCCAATCAGATACATCATGATCTGGGAAGCGAGGAATCACATCAACTATTCCAGGAACCAATCTCGGAATAGTTGAACATGTTAAATCGTCTTCGTTTCCTTCTTCTTCATCACTTACTACTGCAAGATCAGGTGGTAACAAGAATACATCATACTCCGAATCATCATTATCATCAGCCATTATAGATTCAATTGCTTCTTCTAGTCTGTCATAATTGTTTCGACTTGTAAAACACTGTACACGTCGACTCGCCATTATATAATAAGTTTGTGTATGCCTGTAAAATATTAGTACATAAGTGACCGTTGTACACAGCCAGGTACATACAACTAAAATCAATCGTTTTGTCGAGATAATGAAACTAAGTATTACTAAAACGTTATTAGACGTTTCAGTATGAACCAGCAATAGTTTTTAATAAAAAAAAACCGGACAAGTGCGAGTCGGACTCGCCCACCGAGGGTTCCGTAGGTACGTAGTATCATTATTAAATTTGATATTTTTCATTATAAATAAGAAATAATGCGTCGAAAAAAATAAATAAAATATATTTTGCAATGTGTACATCAAGCCCTTTCATATGATACCCCATTTGAACTAGTAATTTCAATTTGAAATTTCGACACCCTATAAAAAATATAGACCCCCTATTTTTTAAGATCTATTTACAAATGTATAGTTTTGAGATTTATTCCTGTACTTGTAGTCTATAACGATGTTACTTGCCAAATTTCATAGTTCTAGGTCAACGGGAAGTACCCTATAGGTTTTGATTCCCTTGAATGTGTCGAAATATGCGTTTTTTGCTGAATAAACGGCCGTAACTTTTTTCTACGTAAACTTAGCAGTTTGATTTTTTTTTAACTTCATGGGACCGTAGACCTGAGTATACAGTTCAAATTTCAGCTTGATACCTCCACGCATTCTCGACATAGAAATTCTTGACAGACAGACAGACAGACAGACAGACAGACAGACAGACGGACAACAAAGTGATCTTATAAGGGTTCCGTTTTTCCTTTTGAGGTTTGGAACCCTAAAAATGAGCAAATAACTCATGATTTACTAATTAACATAAATTATTACAACTTACCGGAATAGCTCGATCGGTAATGCCAATTTGTGACAAACGAAAGTGACATTTTTTTTCATGCTACCGTCATGTATTATTTTTTCGTCGATAAGTTGCATTGTATAGTTATGATATTACTAATTAAATCAGTATAAATTCTAAACGAATAATATTAAACTGTACAATGTTTAGGTGTACTTTCCCGTGTACGGCGGGCGGTAATGGGTTTAAATATTATTTGTTGAATGTTTGTCTGTTTACAATAAATAATATTTAATCGATGACTAAAATGTAATTTGTTGGAATCGAATGCGAAAAATACAAAGTATGAATCTGAAAAATTCAAAGCAAAGTTAGCTCACCATGATCTTTAGAGCCACAGTTAACCTCTCCTGCACGTTGTGCACCATGCGGGCTAGCGAAAGAGAAGAGGAGCGTATTTGTCAGCTGCCTGTTTGGGAAAGTACCTCCATCTAATAGAATATACATAATTATTGTGTTCCTATGAAGGAAGGAGATGCTGCGATGGCAGTGAGGGTGGCCACGCGCAATCAATATTTGATATTGCGAGAGTTCATACGGCTACAGTAACCACTTCACATTAGGGGGGCTGTGCGCTTATCTGCTACCGTACGTAGAAAATAAAAAAAAAAAACAAAAAAGAAACGTAATATTCACTTATTATTTTTTGTTTTATTTTATTAACCTATAACTAAATTATTCGATTACAAAAATAGTCATTGTGAGTTTTACTGAAGAAAAGCGCTTCTGGCATTATGTAGAGTTCAACCCACATTGGTTCTTTATTCATAATTCATTGAATTTATATTGGTAAATACCTTAAAAATATCTCGTATATCATTATGTTGTTTAAACATTATCTTATGATGAATTATTATAAACAATAAATACATAATTATTACAATGCTTCTATTTCTCTTGTAGCTGTCATATTTATATTTAGGTTCAAGTTTAAATAAGTGAAGAGTTCTTAGTGACTTCTTTGTTGCACTTTAGTTATTATTCTTTCCCGGCACTATCTTCACTGTTTTTAATTTCCTTTAACAAATATTTTTAGTTTTATTTAATAAGTTTGTTCTTAAATGATCTTTATACATAATAATATGATGAAAAAGCGATATACATATAATATAATAATGTAAGTAAATAAAAATGTTTTTAAAATTCTCACCTAAGTATTTTAGATTCTTTTATTTAACTTGTATGACAGCGGATAAATTGGAGTTCTTTAAATTGACCAATTATTGATCTCAGGGAACAGGAAGCAAGTGATAGTGGCTTAAATTTATTAGTAACATTTCGATTCATGAGAAGAAACAATTAATATCTTGTTATGTATTTTATAAGCTACAGCCAGAATTAGTCCCTGTTATGCAGAATAGATCCAACCGACATTTTGTTACTTTGAAGTTATAGCTATTTAAAGTTTTATAGGAATCAAAATATATATAGGGGTGTAAGTGGTTTATCAACATCTTTGAACGAAAGTCAACTTCACCTGCACGTGGTACACCCTGCTGACTGACAAACGAAGCTCTGGCGAAAAGAGAGGTAGAGAGCGTAATTGTAAGCTACCTGACTGGGGAATGTACCTCCATCTCACAGAATACCGCAGCCAAATAACAATTCCCTTGACGGTTGTTGTGTTCCTGCGAGTAAGTGAGGTCACCAGAAAAGAAGGAGATGCTGCGTTGGCAGCGGGGGTAGCGGCGCGCAAGTGATATATTATGTTGCGAGCGTTAATACGGTTACGGTAACCGCTTCACATCAGGCGGGCCGTATGCTTGTCTGCCATCCGACGTAGTATAAAAAAAAACAGGAAGTATAAGTTTTGGGAAGCATATATCATCAAACTGCTAGAATCTGTAGCCAATAGGCTATTTGACTAACATTTTTTTCGGTTTGATATGTAGGGACGTCTCCATAATATCTATAGGTGAAAGAATTACTTCGATAGCACAAAAATCTTTCGAGATATGGTAATTTGAAAATCACAATTTTTAGACTGCCCCAAAACGCTCCATACAAAAGACTACCGAATTATGACGTCACAGGTTTGTATTTTGTATGCATCAAATCAGAAATTTGTACGACAGCTATGTTAAATATTACGTTAATGTGATTAGTATCATAATAAAAGTTATAGCATTTTTTATTGCTTCTCCAATGGAAATATTATTTTTTAATAATTTCATACTTTTAAAATGGATTTTCCCGCCAAACTTTGTTAGACGCTAAAAAAAGTCTGACTGAAGATATTACAATGAAAGTTTGCAGATCTTTATAGTTTTGTGTATTTTACGATATTGTGAAATAATTTATAAAAATTTTAAACATTGGAAAATAGCCTATTGTGTATAACTCGATTTGAAGTTTCTCGTTATGTATATCTCTCAATTTGGCATAGTTTGTCTGTTGGATCTATACTGCATAACAGGGGTAATATACATACTTTGTCGTCTCAATGTTGATATTTCTATCAAGAGTTACCTCATTATTGCCTACTGAGGTCAGTCATGAGTACGGTATGTTTGCAATTTTCTCAGGATTTGCTCGTTCATTTACATACTGCCTTATTAGCTTTACTTTGATACCTAATAGTTACTTTAAACTAGAAATTTAATGTTAGAGCTAAAAGCTTTGCTTAATATAAGGCAACTGATTGGTATTAACTTACTATAAGGTACCGACATTTAAATACGTATACTAATCCAAATGAACAAACTTTAACCTTACGGTACAGTCGTACGAGCCCAATATCGAAATTGAGAACAAAGTTTCGACTTCTCTACTTTCAAAATTAGTCACAAAGTCATTCATGATGATGACCAAAAACACTTGCTCACATATTAACGAAAAATTACAAGTAACCTAATGCCCAATAATGTACGTATTTGATTATTTTTGACACCTTTAAAATCGCTTCCATAGGTAAACAATATAAAATAACGAATGATAACAAAATCAGGAGATACAGTTAAGAGTTGCAGCTACAAATCTATCATATCCATCCAAAATACAATCACACCACTGGATAGATGAAGGATCAAAGAATTTATTACGCTAAGTAAGGACTATTGAACATTGCGTGCGTGGGACCCCTCCCAAAGAGCTCTCGAAGCACTGCTGTTTTGAAATAATTTAATTGCATATAACGTATTCAAGTACAACACACGGTCACAGAATAATATACTCTAACAGAAGATCCACTTACGACACGATTGGAATAAAAATTAATAAAATATCAACCTTCGATACGCGCTAATACGGTCCAAAATAATTCTGCAGCTGTATTCGTACCTAAGTCTTTCAGCGGCAGGGGCAATCGAAAGTAACCCCTATATGTAACGCGTTACGAGCGACCGCCGCTGCTTTTGCAAAATGGTTTGTCTCGCCGTTGACGTAACCGGGCTGCGTATCGCTCATAGGGTTGAACCACGTGTAGAACATGAAGCGCTCGCGTAGATAGGTATAAATACATACGCTTGTTTATTAATGATCAATAAAATACATATACTTAAACTACCAAAAAATGTAGTAGGTTTACGTATGTGTATGTTTATTACTCTGCTGTATTTACTTATATTACTATATCATACTCTGTGATTATTAAGTACATAGGTAGGTACTTAGTAACAATAATGTTACGTAATGTTGACACTGATAAAATGTATAATTTTAGAGTAAGTTTTAACAGGAATCATGACTGTACGTACTTACAGATCAGGTTTACTATTCACATTGTCCCAATAATAACTCGGATGTATCTTTAACACGGAAAGTATTTGTAAAATAGATGTAGGTATGTATTTTAAGCGCTAAACAAAATAACCGACCATAAATACCGATATATTTAGTAGGCGTGGTGGTCATCGCATACCGCGTGCGTAAGAGAGCGCGCGTGACACTCGACTAATTATTGCTCTCGGGGGCGTCGGGCGTGTAGGTAAATAACTCGGCCGAATGGCGGAGTGACACAGGCCTGACACGGTATATGACATAGCCATACCCATTTTTTTTTCTTTTATGACGTCTACAAGGACAAAGTCAAGTTGTAAGATTATTATAGTCATCAATTAAAAAGTTATTTATAAATTGAAATATTGCTTTCCGCCATCTTGACAGAATTATTAATTTTAAAACGAAACAATTCATCTCGTCAGCATCGAGGGGGCCTCAGCTAAAGTTCTGCCTAAGCGTGGGAAGTGAACTTTGTATTTTAAAATTAAAAATTCCGTGTTACACATTTACTAAAGATATTTTAATATGACGATGAATGCTAAACAAGGGTACGACCCACTTGATGTAAAAAGATTAATGTTACCATATAGATACCATAGGAGGACCATAGGAGGAGCTCGATGGCTTTGTTGCGCGTATCAGTCTAATCGAACATAGAAGTTAAGCAACGTCGGCCGTAGCCTGTACATGGATGGGTTTATTTATCTCAAAATTCTCCGTGCTTCTCCGTACGTTAAGCCGTCGGTCCCCGCTGTTGTCGTTAGATGACAGTTGGTGGTTTGAAAACAATGGCCCCCGCCAACCCGCAGTGAGCAACGTGTATAGTATGTATGCTCTAAAACCCCTTCAGTGGAGGGAAGACCCGTATCCCAGCAGTGGGATGAATAAGGGTTGACGAAGAAGAAAAAGAAGAACCATATAGAAGCTCGCAATACGAGAAGTATGGCTCTAGTACTAGAATTACCGCTGCTAATGCTATATACCCACACGTCTGGTGATCACACTCACTCACAGGAACACAACCGTCCTCAGGAGCATATTTGTGTATTCTGTGAGGCGGAGGTGCTTTCCCTGTCAGGCTCGACATTCTCTCTTTTGTTATTAACAGAGTACACCACGTGCAGATGAGGTTGCCTTGGCTTTCAAAATGATGGTAAGCCACCCACACCTCAAGTGCCCAAAATTAATGAATAGAATAGAATAACCAATAGATCTAGCAATTTTTTGTAAATATTTAGAACTATAATAAATAGGTAATCCTGGACAAATCACACATCGCCATCTAGTCCTAAAGTAATAAAACTTATTATTATGGGTATATTAATAACTGATAAATATACCTGTTTAAATATTTTGTATATAAACAGAAATATCATTAGCTATTCCTTTTCAAACGTTTACTGCAAATATATCATTTGAACTTGTTTGAAATTATGTCAATATTGATTTTAATTTAAATTATTCATATAGTCATTTATACCTATGTTTTCGCCTAAATATGTTTTTCTACTTAAAATATTCAATAGTTGTCTGGAAGAGAGCCTTTATGTGATAAGTTCGCTATTATACATCTAACTCTTTTATTGTCATGTTATAGTTTATGTACCACACATCGTCACAACAAAACAACAACAAAATTTCATCTAAACTAGATACCTATATTACTTAAATAAGTATTATATATGGGCTAAAAACCTATTCCCTTTCAAAAAGATATAATATCTGGAGTAGAATAAAGTCGTAGAGAAGTCGGAGTTATGATAAATGAAAGTTATAATTCACTCTTATAACCAATTTGTCCTTAAGAATATTCCAGACTGTATATGAACGGTCTTGTAGAAAAATCTATGAGTAGGCTCCTTGGCTATTCTTTTGTGTGTTAGGTGATAAAATCAATTCGGTGGTAGATAAACAGATTCCTATTAATTCTACCAGCACAGATGAATAAATAGTTCTTATCACAAAATATATATAAGGCCATTTTACAGTTTTAAATGTGAATACAATTAACTAAGGCAAGCACATTTTAAGTATTAGAAGTAAAAACAAACACGCTAGAAAACTTTCTGTTAATTTCAAACAAAAAAGTAATACATTTATGAACATGCTATACATAAAGGCGGGTTCTTTTTTATATATACTACGACGGGTGGCAGACAAGCATACGGCTCGTCTAATGTGAAGCGGTTACCGTAGCCATATTAACGCTAGCAATATAAAATATCGCTCGCGCGCCGCCACCCCGGTCACCAACGCAGCATCTCATTCCTTTCTGGTGACCTCACTCACTCGCAGGAACACAACAACCCTCAAGGGAATTGTTATTTGGCTGCGGTATTCTATGAGGTGGAGGTTACATCCCGTCAGGTAGCTTTCAATTACGCTCACTACCTCTCTTTTCGCCAGAGCTTCGTTTGTCAGTCAGTAGGGTGCACCGCGTACAGGTGAAGTTGGCTTTGGTTCAAAGATGTTGATGAACCACTTACACCCCATAACATGTTTTGACATTTTCCTATTCAGTTTGTCATTTAGTTCTTTAGTGTTCGTGAAGTTTATGTACAGCATGTTAGTTTTGATTTTTCTTATTTGATAATCGGTTTTATCTGCTAAAGTAGCTCTTTAAAAAGAATTAAATTAATTAAACATGAAATATAGCTCGCGTGCCACCACCGCCGCTGCTAGCACAGCAACTTCTTTGTAGCGAGATAATGCAGACAGCGCTTTTGCCGCCATGCCACACTAGCACGATTTTTTAAAGTGAAAACTTCTTTAGTGGCGTTGTGCACTTTTTGGGATGGGTAAAAAATGTTAAACTCGCGTCAGGACACGTGGCCTGATCGAAAATTCGTAAGACGGAGTGAGAGTAGACCGCCGGCGCGGCGTAGGAGAGGAAGTAATATCCCCCTCTCTTTCTACAGCGCGGCGAAAATGTATGCCTGCTCTTGTTGTTTAGTGTAATATAAATTGTAATGTTTATGTACTATAGCACAATAAATGAATATTGTATTTTACCACATAAAGGATTGTACTTTTATACTGATAAATAAAGCAATTCGTGCGAAATTATTCCCTAGCCATTCCAAAATATTCAAAAATGCACAACGTTAATGTTCAAGTTTTCACTTCTGCCGGCACTCCCGGAGTGCAATCCGGTTTTTTTAGTTTTTAATTATATAATTTTTTAGTTTATAGGTAGTTGTGAAGTTTATTTATTGTTCAGTTTAGTTATATTTTAATTGTTTGATATATTTTAATTAATTTGGAAAAGCAATCGCCCGCTGTCATTTCGCGCGGAACGACTGGTTTACATAAAATTGCGTACACAGGCGCCGTTATAACTGAAATTTAATTATTACAGAGTCACAGACAACAATAAGGGCAGTAATGTATATCGGATTACACATTAAACGTAACTTGATAAAACAATGTGCTATGAAACGCCAGACGACAATTAAGTGGGTGTCTGACCTAGGTCACGCACATTTCTCGTAATATACTGGGTATAGTTCTGCTGTTGATAAACAATTATCTGATCTTAACTGTTTTATTTTGTGATGTATGATTCTTCTACATTTTTGTCAAAAATTCCCTTCGTTAGTCGTCGACGGCTCCAAGTTCGCTCCTCACATAATCTCAAATTATTTGTTGTGTAAGTGGTTCATCAACATCTTTGAACCCAAGCCAACTTCACCTGCACGCGGTGCACCCTGCTGACAAACGAAGCTCTGGCGAGAGAGGTAGGGAGCGTAATTGTAAGCTACCCGACTGGGGAATGTACCTCCACCTAACAGAATACCGCAGCCAAATAACGGATCCCTTGTTGTGTTCCTGCGAGTGATCACTCACTCGCAGGAACACAACAAGGGAGTCACCAGAAAGGAAGGAGATGCTGCGTTGGCAGCGGAGGTGGCGGCGCGCGAGCGATATTTATGTTACGAGCGATAATATGGCTACGGTAACCGCTTCACATCAGGCGGGCCGTATGCTTGTCTGCCACCCGACGTAGTATAAAAAAAAAAATTGTTCCTCCTCGGTTCTCTAAAAAATACACTGGAAATGGTTTCATCCCTCGCACTTTAAATATACCTACATATTATTTCTACAACCACATACTTATGTTGTGTTACGTACGGTTCACCTGTATGGTCAGATAGGGCTACTGTAGGTGATACTATAGGTGCAGGACGTCGTAAATCTGGGGGTCTGACATATAAGAAAGATTTCTCAAAATCTTTAATAAATTCAAATTTAACAATTTACAAACTCCTTTCTAATAATATAGAAATGTCCGCTACTTGAGTACACATTGTGAAATAATTGAATATACGTAATTTGCCATTCGATTCCAATAAAATTATCTCAGACAAATGATGATAGCTGGATTACAGGTAATATCAGTAACGAGATTTAGATTTTAGTAACAGGAATATTAATGTCGAGATTCAGAAGGTTTAATAATAATCATGAAAACTATACTACAAAAAATACTAAAAAACAAATAATAATAATAATAAATCGCATTTGATGTAAATCTGCTACCGTAGTATTCTAATACAAAACCCGCGCGCGGGCACTTCTGCTACTAATGCAGGCTCTCCTCGTGTTTGGTGACCTGAAACACAATAAACTCAAGGGTATTGTTAGTTGTCTGTGAGGTGTAGTGTAGGTAGTTCACCAGTCGGGTTTCATATGCCATAACTTTCTTTATTTATTTCCACGGAACTGCATTTAAAGCAAATTCTATTATTAATTCTATTATTCGATCTCTAATCAGCAAAACGATGAGACAAGTCAAAATGTAATCTTTTGAAACATTAGTACGATGAAGTTGTTCCAACATTAAGCATAGGAAAAAGCTGTGATTTGCAAGTGAAGTAGTAAATGCATTTGCCTATCGCGTTATTGCGATTAAACCAGTACTAAGCTGGCATCGATCAAATCCTAAAAGAGGCTTTAGAAAAATCAAATTAATTTAGGTGATGGCATTGGATATACTAGTTATATAATAAATTTGTTTTACACGATAGTTTAAAGATGATATTATATCAAAATTATTTAATTAATAATAAATATCCTAATTTATTAAATAAAATTAATAAGCTAAAATCTACATCAATATTAATAAAAGTCTAAATAAATCGCTCCACAAAACACATTTTACGCTAATATATTACACGATAGTATAAAACTGATATTATATTAAAATTATTTAATTAATATTAAATATCCTAACTTATTAAATAATGTTAATAAGCTAAAATCTTCAACAATATTAATAAAAGTCTAAATAAATCAAATTGCTCCACAAAACACATTTTACGCTAAAAGGTTAATTAACGCTATGAAATGATAAAACCTTACAAAAACATTACATCATTATTCATTACTACTAAAATGAAGCTTGAAATTAACTTACAAAGGGTTTGTTATTGTACTAGAACATAAACATCTCGCTTAGACTAAATAACATTATAATTATGAACAGATAGTTATTCTCAATGACAGAAATACATTAAAAAATCCTTTGCTTATGCCCCGCCGTCCATTAACCCTACTAATAAAACGGACATACAAACATTTACGTTTAAAACAGTGCACAATCAAACGGTGAAATACCAAGAATCTTATTATAAAAATACGAAATCCCGTTTACCGATTCATTAAAACGAACTCTAATTAAATATAGATGAAACAGTGGAAAACTATGGGTATCAAGTTAATTTCATAGTAACTAAAACAACATCGCGTGTTTGAAAAATAAATATTGTTAACATGAATATACTAATCGATTCGGATTTATTAACTATATAAATATCGAGTTAATATATTCCCAGCCCTATTTTTTTAGCCGTTTATGAAATTCTTGCTTTTCTGGCGCGCCGCCGCGCGTCAGTCGAGCGAGCGTCGTGGCTCGTTGCGGTACTCTATTGCATAATATGTTGACTCTCTCCTCGTCCCCACGTATTTCGTGAATCGTAAAATCGTGATCCTGTGCAGACGTTGCTTTCAAACACAGTTTTCCAATTAAACAATGGTTGGTTATAAAGATTTTTATGTAGCCTGTGTGTGATTGTAGTTTTTATTGTGACTGTGAATTAGAATTATAGTGTTGTGATGTGTTTTGTGTTACTGGAATAAACTGGTGATTCTAAGGATGGACCTTTGATTGCTTAACAGGTTAGTTCGATTCTTAATTTATTTTTAGCCTGTGGTAAGATGTTGTTGTCTTGTAGGTAATAATAAGCCCCATACAATAATGTTTTAATATACTCTATGAACCTAATATATAACATCAATGACACCATAATAATCTAGGTATCGAATAATATAGGTATCAAGCAGGGATGTTATGGATATGAAATTTCGGATACGGTTACGGTTATTAAATTATTTCGCATAATTTCTCTCTATTTTATCGATAGTTTGTTTATATTTTAAGGAATTGTAAAAGGAAAATTGTAATACAAGGTAAACTTTCAAAAAATAGAAATCTGGTTCAAGTAAATTCAAAATCGCCAAATAACGAGAAGCAACTTTTGGACAAGGAAAAATCATATCTGTATGTGTAACTCCTCCAATGTTAAGTGGTGGAAATCATCTGTCATACTTCTTAATATCTGTCATACTTCTTAATATACAGTAGAATGGGCATTTATTTTTTTAGGTAATTTTAATCTCACAAGAATGGATGACAGATATGTATATAATTATAATGTAGATAAAACATACAAGCGTAGAGCGACGCTGTTATTATGTCGCTTTGGCCGGCGAAAAACTATCAAAACGTGTCTCATTTAGATTCCGCCTCTATCCGAAATTATCCGAAACTTTAATATCGGTTTTGGTTGCTGTTTTGGATAGACTTTAATTTTGGATATCAGATAGTTAATTCTGACAAGGTCTAGATCAAAGTATGGACGTGTGTCAATTAAAATATCTGCCAAACATAATTGACTATGGACGTGTTCCATAGACAGCTAAATTGTTAGACAACATGACCAACACGGCTAACATGTTGGGTATAGGGTTGCCAACTATACTGTTTTTCACTACATTATACTTTTTACTGTTGAATAAAAATAAAGTATACAAAATACTGTATTCAGCATCAAAATTCTTAACACTAGTGTTAGACGTTCACGCATTTTTTTAATTTATTAATTTAATAAAAATGAGTTTCATTTATTTTAATTTTAGTTATAATTGTGGGGAAGCCTGTATAGTTTTTAAAAAAGTCTGTAAATTAAGTTGTGCGAGAAGCTCAATAAAATATGTATTTAAAACATTAAATAAGTAAAGTACTGTTAATTTTTCTAAAATACTGTTTAATATTCTTCTCGGATCTAAATATAGTTTATTTGCTGTAAAAAAAATGGCAACCCTAGTTCGGTAATGTATGACAGCTTTTAGCATAACCAAATATTTTCCTATCGAAAATTCTCTTTTAAATTTTCAATGCCATGTCCACGGGCAGTCTAAAGACCATATCTATCGTCTAATCTGCCAACTTAGGGATGTTTAAGTATCAGCAAATTTTTCGCAATTTTAACTTGCGAAAACTGATTTAATTTTGTCGACTGTCTTTAACTTAGTCGATTATCTTAACTTAGTCGATTTTCTTCACATTGTTTATAAATTAATCGATTATCGAATTTAATTCAGTTCTAAGCGGTAGTACTTTACACATCTACCTCTAAGGTACTTTGGCAACGACTTTTTAGTAAGAACTTTGGTACGTAGTAGAAAAACGACAAATACCTACCATAAAAACGATAATACCTACTACTTTAATAATAATATAAATATCGAATTGGACAACGGGAAGAACATACCTACCTAGGTATGTTCTTCCCGTTGTCAAATTCGATAGTTATATACAGCTGATGACGTAGGCAAGTCCAAACAATATTTCATTAAAGAACATACCTATGATATTTTTCATATCAGTCAGGTACATGGACTAAGGTCCACTACTATGGTACGTCCATGATGAGAACACGCAAGTTAAGCAACGTCGACAGTCGCGTGTCCATGGATGGGTTTATTTATTTCGAGCTCCTCCATGCTTCGGAGGGCACGTTAAGCCGACGGTCTCGACTGTTGTCATTAGATGACAGTCGTTAAGCCAAGTCCACTGTGGTCTTTAGGCGGCTTTAAAACACTAGCTACCACCAACCCCGCAGCAGCAGCAGCTCTAAACACTTTCGATTGAGGGGAGACTCGTATCCCAACAGTTGATTATGGGTTGATGCCGCCGATAGACAAGTCACGGTCGATATAGCTTAACTTGCGTGATCGATAGACTAACGCGCGACGTCGCCATCGCGCTCCTAAGACCTCAATAGAGTTTAAAACTACCAGACTCAAATAAATAAATAAATTTCTTGGACGAATTACACACCGCCATCTAGTCCCAAACTAAGCAAAGCTTGTTCTATGTGTACTGGATAACTGATAATATACTTAAATGCATTTTTTTTGTAAATAAAATGACATAATAATAACATTGATGAGCTCGGTGGTCGAATGGCTAACAATGGCCATTTCCACTCCTAGGTTGTGAGTTCGATTCCCACACAAGACAAACATTTGTGTGCATGAACATGTCTGTTTGTGTTGGTCTGGGTGTTTGTTTGTTTGTTTGTAGTAACTTTATTGTACATAAAGAACATATCATACACAGATCACACAAGTTATCTACTATATAAAAATAAGTCGGGTTTTCCTTCCTGACGCTATAACTCCAGAACGCACGAACCGATTTCCATGGTTTTGCATTCGTTGGAAAGGTCTCGGGCTCCGTGAGGTTTATAGCAAAGAAAATTCTGGAAAAATGTGAAAAGAAAAGCGGGAAAATCTTTTTTCACATACAGCGCCATCTCTAAGAAAATGGATGGAAACGAAAAGATTGAGCCACAGCGAAGCGTGGTCGGGCCGCTAGTATGTTATAGATCAGTGGTGCCCAACTGGTATATTGAAAATACACCACACGGGCACCGCCGAGTTAATAAAAAAAACATATGTGATTTCTATTTATTATGTTAATATGACACACATACTACACTTCAAAACAGAGTAGACCGGAACAGCAAAAAAACTAATGCGATACTTGGCTGTTCACATTTTCAGAAAGCTTCTTAAAGTCTGGTTTGTGTATTTCATTACACAAATTTAATAATATAATAGGTAGGGGAAAAAGTCTTTTCGCATTATAGTATGTATGAACTTGTAATAAAAGCTCTTTGGTTATACCATTTGTATCTGAAAGGTTTTGATATCTTTAAAAAGTTTAAATTTTAAAAAAGATAATTCCAAATTCAAATTAGGTAAATGTGTGATTTTCATTTGTTTTTTTTACTGTCAAGATGAGTGAATCTAATGAAGAAATTCGATTCATTTTAAAATTTTACTACAAAAAAGGTAAAAATGCAACGCAAGCTGCGAAAAAAATTTGTGTCGTTTATGGACCTAGTGCAGTGTCTGTGAGAGTAGCACAAATTTGGTTTAAGCGTTTTCAATCAGGAAATTTTGATGTGAAAGATGCACGTCGCTCTGGTCGCCCTGTTACGGATAAAATGGATGCCATTTTTGAAAAAGTGGAGCAAGATCGGCATATCAGTAGTTACGACGTAGCTGAAGAATTAGGAATTGACCACAAAACAGTTTTGGCGCATTTGAAAAAAGCTGGGTACACTAAAAAGCTCTATATTTGGGTGCCTCACGATCTCACTGAAAGAAACCTAATGAACCGTGTACTCATTTGCGATTCTTTACTACGACGTAATGAAAGCGAACCGTTTTTGAAGAAGCTTATAACTGGTGATGAAAAGTGGATCACGTACGACAAGAACGTGCGAAAAAGGTCGTGGTCAAAGGCCGGTCAGGCTTCACAGACTCTGGCAAAACCCGGGTTAACCCGCAACAAGGTGATGCTGTGTGTATGGTGGGATTGGAAGGGCATTATTCATTATGAGCTGTTACCGCCAGGCAGGACTATCGATTCTGAACTCTACTGTGAACAACTGATGAGATTAAAGCAAAAAGTTAGAGAAAGCGGCCGGAATTAATTAACAGAAGGGGTGTGATTTTTCATCATGATAACGCTAGACCTCACACATCTTTAGCCACTCAGCAAAAATTAAGAGAGTTTGACTGGGAGGTGTTAATGCATCCGCCGTATAGTCCTGACCTTGCACCTTCTGATTTCCACCTGTTTCGGTCTCTTCAGAATTCTTTAGGCAATGTCAGGTTAACATCACGAGAAGACTGCCAAAACCACTTGTCGTGGTTTTTTGACCAGAAGTCCCAAAATTTCTATAGTAATGGGATCATGTCTCTACCTACAAGATGGCAAAAAGTTATCGAACAAAATGGCACCTACATACTTTAGTTAAATGTAAATAAACTTTATTAAAAAATGTTTTGAATTTTCATATAAAATACGAAAAGACTTTTTCCCCAACCTAATATTATAATTACATTTAATCCGATTTTGTTCGCGGGCGCCTAGAAAACAGGCTGCGGGCTACCAGGTGCCCGCGAGCTACCGGTTGGGCACCATGGTTATAGATTTACTTTATACTCGTAGAGAACCCCCAAACCAAGGCAAACAGACATGTTCATGCACACAAATATTTGTCTTGTGCGGGGTTCGAACTCGCGACCCCGGAGGCAAAGTGGACATGGTTAGCCATTTGACCACCGGGACCGTCATAAAAATTTAATACCATAATTACATAATTAGGGTTGAACAAATAATAAATCATTATTAAGCTTGAATCACGTTGCGCAGAACCCAACAAATCAAACGCACCCTTTTATTGAAAGGGAGTCCTTTGAAACAAAAGGTGTAGACAAGGGCCAACCCTGTAAAAACGTGGGTACAGAAGTACCCATTTTTCATCCCTGACCCCGAGTGGTAGTGAGCGATAATTTTTTGGGGTCCGAGGGACCAATGTGTGTTTTGAATCCGTTGGTGCGGTGCGGTTACTATCAATTATATATCTGACGGCCAATTCGTAGAACCGCCGCATTATGTAACAAAAGTGGGGTGTAAGCGGTTCATCAAACATCTTTGAACTAAAGCTAACTTCACCTGCACGCGGTGCACTCTGCTGACTGACTAACGAAGCTCTGGCGAAAGGAGAGGTAGGGAGCGTAATTGTAAGCTACCCGACTGGGGAACGTACTCCACCTCATAGAATACCGCAGCCACATAATAATTCTCTTGAAGGTTGTTGTGTTCCTGCGAATGAGTGAGGTTCCTTTTTACCCTTTGGGTACGGAACCCTAAAAACGAATGTTAACAAAATCGAGGGATACAGTTTGGTGTTGCAGCTACAAATCTATTATCTCCATCCAAAATTCAATCACACCTTTGGATAGATGAAGGGTCAAAGAATTTATTACACTAAGTAAGGACTATGGAACATCGCGTGCGGGGGAGGGAAGCGCTGCCATTTTGAGATAATTGTAGTACATATAACTTTAGTACTTGCATAATACGGCCGTGTCCATGACGAAGGCAGACCTCATTTTTAGGGTTCCGAACCTCAAAAGGAAAAACGGAACCCTTATAAGATCACTTTGTTGTCCGTCTGTCTGTCTGTCTGTCTGTCTGTCTGTCTGTCTGTCTGTCTGTCTGTCTGTCAAACATTTCTATGTCGAGAATGCGTGGAGGTATCAAGCTGAAATTTGAACTGTATACACAGGTCTACGGTCCCATGAAGTTAAAAAAAAATCAAACTGCTAAGTTTACGTAGAAAAAAGTTACGGCCGTTTATTCAGCAAAAAACGCATATTTCGACACACTCAAAGGAATCAAAACCTATAGGGTACTTCCCGTTGACCTAGAACTATGAAATTTGGCAAGTAACATCGTTATAGACTACAAGTACAGGAATAAATCTCAAAACTATACATTTGTAAATAGATCTAAAAAAATAGGGGGTCTATATTTTTTATAGGGTGTCGAAATTTCAAATTGAAACTACTAGTTCAAATGGGGTATCATATGAAAGGGCTTGATGTACACATTGCAAAATATATTTTATTTATTTTTTTCGACGCATTATTTCTTATTAATAATGAAAAATATCAAATTTAATAATGATACTACGTACCTACGGAACCCTCGGTGGGCGAGTCCGACTCGCACTTGTCCGGTTTTTTTAAAATGATGTTTCGGTTAGATTAGGTTTGTTTTGTGATTAATTGGAAATGAGGACCTCCACCGCAATAGTTTTTACGGAAAGTTTGCTTATTACGATAATAATAACGCACGCTCCTGTCTACTAGCTAAATAGAGGTAGGGTTAGCGTATTTGCAAGCTGCCCGTCTGGGGAAGTACCTCCACCGAACAATATACCGCAGCCAAATAACAATTCCCTTGACTGTTCTTATGTTCATGCGAGTGAGTGAGGTCACCACAGAAGAAGTAGTTGTAGCGTTGTCAGCGGGGATGGCCGTGCGCGAGCGTTATTTAATGGCTCCTTTTCACAATGGGACATGATGGTCCATCAAATGATCGTCCATAATCGCCGCCATGATCGGGCAGCTCTCCACACAATCGTGTCTATTCATTTACTGACTGTCTACTGTTATGATAAGACGTCTATCGAAGATGGATATCAAAGTGATGGCGGCTGCGGCAATATTTCTACTTAGCTCATAAAATCATTTTCTTAATGTGCGTTAAAACAGAATTGTGAATTGTAAAATGCAATTCTCATTTTGATATAGTTCTATGAACCGAAAAGTTTCTTCATTCGTCCACGTCACCATATTGTGTTTGAGATCGACAGAAAGAACTAGATACATAAGCACAGAACACTAAGAATATGTCCCTCTTTATTTTTTTACGAGACGTCTACACCACAGAATACTTTATAACGGTCTACACGTTTACACTGTACCCGAGACAATTACGTACTGAGTAATCGGCGATTGTGTGGACGCGCACACAATCATGGGCCAGCATTCCTTTGATGTACCGACAACTAACCGACTATCGATGATGATCGCCGATTACAGACAATCACGCCATATCACGCCCTCTACACAATCGTGCTTGTCTGTAATCGTCCATCATGGGCCATTGTGAAGAGGAGCCATAATGTTGTGAGCGTTAATATGGCTGCCATAACCGCTTCACATCAGGCGTTCAGGCGGGCCGTATTCTTCCTGCCAACCGACGTAGGAAGCATAAAAAAAAGTTTTAATGTATACGGGAAGACAATTTATATAATACCCTTAGATGAAAAGTTTTAATCTAAGATATAATTTTATTATTATACCTAATAATTTATGATTCGACCACCGGGCTCGTCTATATGGATATATAGACGAGCCCGGTGGTCGAATGGTTAGCAATGGCCACTCCGAGGTCGCGGGTTCGATCCCCGCACAAGACAAACATTTGTGTGCATGAACATGTCTGTTTGTCTTGGTCTGGGCGTTTTCTATGTATTATATGTATATATTTACAAAAAAAAAATGTATTTAAGTATTATACCAGTTATCTAGTACTCATAGTACAAGCTTTTCGCTTAATTTGGGACTAGATGGCGCTGTGTAAATTGTCCAGGAATATTTATTTATTTATTTATTTATGAGGACATGTCCTCTATTTGGAAACCTGGCAACCCTAGTTGTAAGTTTCAAGGCCGCTGTAGTTTCATGACGTTTTACCCCTTGGGAACTTCTGTCCATTGTCATTTTGGTTACCGCAATAGCTCTGTCCCTTGACAGTTATTTTATTAGTCAAATTAGTTACTTTTTAATCACCTGTCAAAACGATAATTTTGTATGAAAAATTGATTAAAATACTGACGTATATGGTTAATGACTTATAGTCATGATGTCGCTTTTCAGGGCGCGGTATTAAAATTTCCTAAATTACTTTTTTTATATGAGGGGGGGGGGGGGGGGGGGGAGGGGCATGCTCATTTGCCCCCTGCAAATGAGCATGTGGGTCACCTGATGGAAAGCAATCACAACCGCCCATGGAGATCATCAACACCAAGGGGTCGCCGATCCGTTGCCAGCCACTCTCCTTTCTTTCTGGTGACCTCACTCACTAGCAGGAACACAACAACCCTCATGGGAATTGTTTATTGGCTGCGGTATTCTGTAGCTTAAAAAATATGCTATGCTAACTCTCTTTTCGTTTACAGCAGGGCTGGCCAAGGCACGGCCCGCGGGCCGCATATTTGTGCGGACGAGACGTGTTTTTCATTTACCGGTTTTAATACAGTTTTTTACCGCTATAGGCATTTTGTACAAATCTAACTGAAAATTATATATTTTTAGAAAAGTTAAAGTTTTGTAACTAGGTAGTTATAACTAAGCTTAAACTTTCAAAGTAGGTAGTAAAAATGTCATGTAAGTACATATTTGTTTCGGTGGCCCGCTAATCTATTTAGTAATTTGTAATGGCCCAGTATTGTATATGGCGGTATTAGTTTGTATGGCGCCGCACGCACACACGCTTATTCACTCTCTGCACAGATGTCATTGTTTATATAGTAGTTACCGACGAGACATTTGTATGGAGTGGCCGGGGTGCGCTAGTATTAAAACAAACATAATTTTGTCGAGACCGGTGGTCGAATGGCTAGCGATGGCTACTTTGACTGTAAGCTACCCAACTGGGGAATATACCTCCACCTCACAGAATACCGCAGCCAAATAACAATTCCCTTAAGGTTTGTTGTGTTCCTGCGAGTGAGTGAGGCCACCAGAAAGGAAGGTGATGCTGCGTTGGCAGTGCGATATTTTTTTGTTGCGAGCGTTAATATGGCTACGGTAACCGCTTCACATCAGGCGGGCTGTATGCTTGTCTGTCACCCCAAGTTGTATAAAAAAAAAGAAAGAAGGAAAGACAGAAAGCGTTCTGTTTAGCAAAGCTGTAACCCGTGAACTGCCATTAAAACCCATGTTGTTACACCAAACACTATGATTACAAGTGTAATAAAATTTATGTTTTGTTTTTCCTCGTAACATCCGCAGTAATGGCTACTGAACGGGTTAAATATGGGTTTGTATGGCCCGGGGCAGAGATTCTCAAACGGTGAATTAACTTGATTATCCTTGATGCAGGCAGGTTTAAGAACATGTGCTGCTATATACATCTATATATATGTCGCAGCTAATTCGTAGAACCCGCCGCATTACATAACGGCTAACTTAAGGCGGATTGTCTTTAAATAATCTTTTGGTTAGGTTTGTCTTGTGATTAATTAGAAATGCGAGGTTCCACAAACTTGGTGGATACCCAAGTGAATTGTCACCAGATAGCTGGCCGCATATCTGGTGACAATTCACTAATATGGTAAAAGGGCTGTTTGAAATAATGACTTGGCCATTTTATAAATCAGTTAGCCGTTATGTTATGTAATTTAATTTACGAATTGGCTAATAATAATCGCTATTTCCCTTGGTCACGATGTCACGCGTGAACGGCTGGACCAATTATGCTACTTCTTTTGTTGTTATATTAGTTATAGTCAGGAGCAGGGATTGAAAGCTTTAAAGGTATAAGGGTATGGTACTGGTATAAAATTACGATATCGTTTTGATTTAAAGGTAGAGCCAAAACGGTTGAGAATTGTGGTTACGATACCGGTAAAACAAGAAGAATACCTTTATTTTTTTACGGTACCATTATACCTTTATATTACCAGTACCTTAACCAAAACCATTTCGGTATCGAAAAAATGATGCGACAACGACGCGACGTAGGTAGCATTGGCGTGTGATCAAGTACTTACCTACCAATGCGGCCGACATTGTGGAAAGAAAACCTTTATTTTATAATTTAGATACCTAAAAAAATAAAGATACCGGAATATTACTATACCGAAATTATTAAGATACCTTTAATTTAAGGTATCGAAATTTAAAGGTATGACGTCATACCTTTAACCGATATATCCAAATTTTTTCGGTTATTCAATGCCTGGTCAGGAGAAGGTATGTAAGAAAAAAACCAGCCAAGTGCGAGTCGGACTCGCACACTAAGGGTTTCGTACCATCGTTTGTTGTATGGATATTTGATTTATTTTAATTTAAACTGCACACGTGTGCAAAATTTGATTTAAATCGGTTCAGTAGTTTCGGATTCCACCGCGGACAGACAACGTGACACGAAATTTTTATATATTAAGATTTACAATAAAAAAAAAAGAAAAAAGTATTTAAGTATTATACAAGTTATCTAGTACCCATAGTACAAGCTTTTCGCTTAATTTGGGACTAGATGGCGCTGTGTAAATTGTCCAGGAATATTTATTTATTTATTTATTAACATGGATTTACTTAACCTCAGAAAACATAAAATATGATAATATCATTAATACTACAAACTATAGTATCATCGCTGAGGATCGAAGTGTTTAAAACTGCGTGTGCCATTTTATAATTATTATTGCGGTAGAATATGATCATAAGATACGTTTATTTGTTGGGAGATTTTGTTATTTGTCGGGAGTCATCACATGAAATGTCGGGAGAATGTAGACGATTCCCGACCGGCAACCTTGTTTTTTTTTTATACTACGTCGGGTGGCAGACAAGCATACCGTCCGCCTGATGTGAAGCGGTTACGGTAGCCATATTAACGCTCGCGACCCTAGGGAGTTGTTATTTGATTGCGGTATTCTGTGAGATGGAAGTACATTCCCCAGTCGGGTAGCTTACAATTACGTTCCCTACATCTCTTTTCGCCAGAGCTTCGTTTGTCAGTCAGCAGGGTGCACCGCGTGCAGGTGAAATTGGCTTTGGTTCAAAGATGTTGATGAACCCCAAAACCCTAGGTCTAGACCAAACTCTTATCAGCAGTATTTCAAAGCTTTAACCATGATTAAACATTGCTGAAACTGATCAAAGCGTCTTCTGAAAGAAGTTTTGTAATAATTTATCAGCTCTTACGAGAGTTCCTGTCTTTCAAATTTCTGAACTGTCAATGCTCAAATATTACAAGTTTAATTCGAAACGAGGGAACCCCAACCGAGATACGGAACCGTCCAATTAAACTTTAAATGTTTCGTCTATTACATTGTCAATTTCTCGACACTTATTTAATTTACGAGTATTGTTTTTAATACTGTTTTAATTTGTAATAATTTACGACTTAAATATTGTTTTAATTTGTAATTGAGGTGTTAGTGGTTCATCAATATCTTTGTACCAAAGCCAACGTCATCTGCACGTATATATGTTATGGTAAATGTGATAAATTAGTTATTATTCATATTGATTAATACTTAACCAAAGTGATAAATCATGTTTTGGTTAGATTTGAGTTGATTTTTGGTTAGGTTGGGGTTTTCTTGTGTCCTGTCAATGGATATAGGAGCTCCGCGCGGAGCTCAGTCAACCTAGATGATGAGTGATGTGGTGCCAGGTAAGTTTAATTATTAATAGTTGGTAATTTATTACTTTGACCAGCCATTATATATAATGACTTATTTATCACATTGGCAGTAACATATACACTCTTACTGACAAACGAGGCTCTGGCGAAAAGAGAGGTAGGGCATAGAGTATTTTTTTAGTTGCCCGACTGGGGAAGTATTACCTCACAGAATACTGCAGCCAAATAACAATTAACTTCAGGGTTGCTGTGTTCCTGCGGGTGAGTGGGATCACCAGAAACGAGGAAGATGCTGCGTTGGCAGCGGGGGTGGCGACGCGAGAGCGATATTTTATGTTGCAAGCGTTAATATGGCTACGATAAGCGCTTCACATCAGGCGGGCCGTATGCTTGTCTGCCATCCGACGTAGTATAAAAAAAAATTGATAATTTATTACTTTGGCCAGCCATTATATATAATGACTAATTTATCACATTGGCTGTAAACACCCTGCTGACAAACGAGGCTCTGGCGAAACGAGAGGTAGGGCATAGCGGATTTTTTTAAGCCACCCGACTGGGGAAATACCTCGACCTCACAGAATACCGCAGCCAAATAACAATTTCCTTGAGGGTGTTGTGTTCCTGCGAGTGAGTGAGGTTACCAGAAAGAAAGGAAGGAGTATAGGCTAGCAACGGATCGACGACCTCTTGGTGTTGCTGATCTCCATGGGCGATGGTGATGGCTTTTCAACAGGTGACTCTAAATGCTCGTTTGCCTCGTCTCATATAATTGGAGATGAAAGTGGAACAGTTTGTATGGTGCTGCACGCAGACACGCTACGTAGTATTATTACTTATATCCTTATACTGTGGTAATGCTGTTTACTTATTTGGAACTCTACACTATCAAACCTACTTTTATATCTAACTCAGGGCTGTCCAAAGCACGCCCCTCTAGCCGCGTTCGGCCCGCAGCCTGTATTCGAGCTGCCCGCGGCGTGTTTTTAACCGACTTCAAAAAAGGAGGAGGTTCTCAATTCGGCTGTATTTTTTTATTTTAATGTTTATTACTTTAATTTATTATTTGAAAGAGTATACTTCCAGATTGGTCCCATATTTTTTTCATCATCATCATCATCAGCATCTACTCACTATTTAATATAAGCCTTCGCATTGGGGAAGGCATTGGCCTTCCACCTGATACGATCCTCCGCCATCCAGCCGCTTTCTTAAGGTCATCGGACCACCTACAAGGCAAACAACCAAGTAATTCTTGGGAGTAGATTTTTTTTTGTTAAAATTTATTCTACAGTTTTTACACAATGAGTCTTACTTTCAGTAAGATTATATATTTTTAGTAAACTTGATAGCTATAATAACTAACTTTCGTTGGCATGACTTATGAGAATAACAACAACAGAATACGGACGCGTCGGTTATTCTCATGAAGTTGATAGCTGTTATAAATAATCAGGTATATTCTATTCTATTATTATATCGTCCCTCTATTTTTATTTTTTCTTCAATAAATTTAAGTAGTATTTGTTTCTCCGGCTTTCCAATCTATTTAACAATTTTGTATTGACCCTGCGTCGTATATCTCGATGGCGTTGCTTGTATTAGTCTAATCGCACACGCAAGTTAAGCAACGTCGACCGTAGCCTATCCATGGATGGGTTTATTTATATCGAGTTCCTTCATTCTTTGTAGCTCAGCTTAATACGTCGGTCCTGAGGGGCAATTCTCGTAATTAAAATATAATCAAAATTCAGTTTCGATCCAGTCTCGATCTCACAAATGTCACATTTGGTATTCTCGTAACACAATATGTAATAATTAAATTTAAGCGGGATTATATCGAAATATGATTGAAAATTAAACAAACTAAATGTTACTTTGCCAACAACAAAAATTGATAATAATTAATTAATGAAATCAAGTATATAATTTTAGTCAATTCACAATTCAATCTCGATTCGGTCAACTTTTAATCTGCGTTCGTAGAAAAATTACGAGAGTTGGCCTTCTGGATGTTGTCATTAGATGACAGTCGTTAAGCCAAGTCAATGGCCTTTAGGCGACTTGAAAACACTGGCCTCTGCCAAAGTATGCTATAACCCCCTTTGATTGAAACGAGATCCCACCAGTGGGATGAACAAGAGTTGACGAGGAAGTATAGTTTGGACAGCCCTGTTCTAACTCAACGAAATGTGCTTTATAGAGTTAGTCAGTTCTCATTCTTGTTAATTGACTGTGAAAGACAGTTAAACAATGTTAAAACTGGCGGAAAGTCAGGCTCCGTGCTAATGGCCTAACGGAGGATTCGGCCGGGTAATGTTACAGAACCAATGAAATTACATCTCAGTAGGGTTGCTATCCGTCCGGGTTTCCCCGGATTTGTCCTAGTTTGGAGGGCGTCCGGGGAGCGTCCGGGTTTCATTTGTACAGGGTAAAAGTTTTAAATCACTACTGCCCGCTCCATGCAGCGAATAACCGTCTTGTCACAGAATAAAAAAAATGTAATAGTTTATACTAAAAACACATATTGTATATATTCATACATATTATTATATATAGGTACTAGTATTTATTGTGTATGTATGTATTATATATATGTATTGTATATTTTTTAAGTTCCTAGAACCTTGCAAAATTAGTAAACTCCTGTGAACATTCCATGGTTGACTGGAAGCGATCCCTGATGGGATAAGTCCGCCATTGTACATGTTTTTGCATATGCTTATTTGTTATTGCTGTATTACAATAAAGTTTTTACAAGCAAACAAACAAATTATTTATACATGATATTATATGGATGGATGGATATGTCATAATATCCAGGGGGGCTACCGCCGAAGCTGTACCCGATTACCATCGGAATTTTTGATTGTGAAAATCAAAGTTTAGCTTAAATAGGCTTGTATCCCATTTTTTTTTTCGATTTGTTATCTATAGACGTCACAATAATATAAATATACGTGAAATAATTACTTCGATAGCATAAAAACTTCTCGAGATATGATAACTTGAAGATTACAATTTTGAACTATCCCGAAAACGCTCCATACAAAAGGCCACCACGTTATGACGTCACACCATGCTATTTTATATGCATTAAATCAGAAATTTGTACGACAGCTATGTTAAATATTGCGTTTATGTAGCCAGTGCCGTAACAAAAGTTATAGTATTTTTTACTGTTTCTACAATGGTAATATTTATTTTTTATAATTTCATACCTTTAAAATGGACTTTCCCACCAAACTTTGATCGACGATAAAACACGTCGGACATAAGCTATTAAAATTTTAAGATCGCAGATCGTTCTAGTTTTATGTATTTTACGTTACTGATAGAGAGTTTTTATAATTTTGTAACATGGGCACCAAGCCTATTGGCGGTAATTGTGTTTAGCTTAACTAGTAGAAATCATTGAGATCTATCAACTAAGCTAAAAATGTTTGTCATTAACTTAAACTAAAGATCTATTTTGGCGGTAAAGAAAACCGATGGTAATCGACTTCAGCTTCGGCGGTAGGGTGAAATTCAGTAAAATTGGTTCAGGGGTAAAATTCAGTTTCGATCCAGTCTCGATCTCATAAATGTCACATTTGGTATTCTCGTAACGCAATATGTAACTTCAAAATTAAATTTAAGCGGGATTGTATCGAAATATGAGTGAAAATTAAACAAACTAAGAATGTTACTTTGCCAACAACAAGAATTGATAATAATTAATTAATGAAAATCAAGTAGGTATATAATTTTAGTCAATTCACAATTCAATCTCGATTCGGTCAACTTCCAATCTGCGTTCGTAGAAAAATTACGAGAATTAGCCTTCAGGTTTTAAGTTTCAAAATTCGGAGTTTTCAAGCATCTTGTCCTGGTTGCTAGCGTTTAGAGATGGCAACCCTACATCTCGGTTACTAGGTTGAATGTTTATGTCAGTTTGTGTTCTGAGCATTTTCTATCCTATATAATACCACAGAATGAAAAATAGTAGGTGCGTAATAATACCAGCGTCCCGTCCCGAGTAGAACTCTAATGGATTTACGCCACGCACGCTAGCAAAGGCGTCAATCGGTATGATTTTACCGGTATTTTTAACAACAATAGGCTTGTTGCCCATGTTACAAAATTATAAAAACTCTCTATCAGTAACGTAAAATACATAAAACTAGAACGATCTGCGATCTTAAAATTTTAATAACTCATGTCCGACGTGTTTTATGTGCGGTCAAAGTTTGGTGGGAAAGTCCATTATAAAGGTATGAAATTATAAAAATAAATATTACCATTGTAGAAACAATAAAAAATACTATAACTTTTGTTACGGCACTGGCTACATAAACGCAATATTTATCATAGCTGTAGTACAAATTTCTGATTTAATGCATATAAAATAGTACGGTGTGACGTCATAACGTGGTGGCCTTTTGTATGGAGCGTTTTCGGCATAGTCCAAAATTGTGATTTTCAAGTTATCATATCTCGAGAAGTTTTTATGCAATCTCAGTTATTTTTTCACCTATATTTATATTATTGTGACGTCTTTAAATAACAAATCGAAACAAAAAATGGGATACAAGCCTATTGTTAAGGGGTGTAAGTAACTCACCATGATCTTTATAGCTAAAACCAACCTCACCTGCACGTGTTCCACCGTACCGACTAGCGAAAGAGGCGAAAGAGAGGTAGGGTACAGCGTATTTGTAAACTGTCCGATTGAAGAAGTACCTCCACCTCACAGGATACCGCAGTCAAATAACAATTCCCTTGAGGGTTGTTGCGTTTCTGCGAGTGACTGAGGTCACCAAAAAGGCAGGAGTTGCTGTGTTGGCAGCGAGGGTGGCGGCGCGCGAGCTGATATTTCATATTACGAACGTTAATATGGCTACGGTAACCGATTCACATGAGGCGGGCCGTATGCTTGTCTGCTACCCGACGTAGTATAAAAAAAAAAAATCTTGCCTGAAATTTACACAAAACCGTATTAAATATAAGTATTTGTTATGTATCAATCATTCGTTTAGTGGAAATCGTATGACAGTCTGTTCAGAGTGCTTCATCATCATCAGGTCCATTTTAGTCTCCACTACAGGAGCACGACCCTCTCTCGTCCGTCCTAGACGGAAGGAGGATTTGGCCTACACTCCCCACGCTGGCCAAACGGGTTGGGGAGGCCTGATCGATGTTTTTTTTTTTTTTTTATATACTACCTCGGGTGGCAGACAAGCATACGGCCCGCCTGATGTGAAACGGTTACCGTAGCCATATTAACGCTCGCAACATAAAATATCGCTCGCGCGTCGCCACCCCCGCTGCCATCGCAGCATCTCCTTCCTTTCTGGTGACCTCACTCACTCGCAGGAACACAACAGCCCTCTAGGGAACCGTTATTTGGCTGCGGTATTCTGTGAGGTGGAGGTACATTCCCGAGTGGGGTAGCTCACAATTACGCTCCCTACCTCTCTTTTCGCCAGAGCTTCGTTTGTCAGTCAGCAGGGTGCACCGCGTGCAGGTGAAGTTGGCTTTGGTTCAAAGATGTTGATGAACCACTTACACCCCGAAATTCATAATTTATTTCCGTTAGTCGTCTTGTACGACATCCACGGGAAGAAACGGAGTGATTCTGTTCTAGTCTGCCGGAAACCACACGACCATATGCATAATTCAAATTTAGTTTGCTTTATATGCCACGTCACATTCGAACGTGTCAATTTTTACAAGCCGACCAAATTGAGAAAGAGTTTCATATTGTGGATTTACCAGACGCGTGTTACATATCCATTTAGCCGGGTTGCTCACTTCAAAATGTGAGCAAGTAAGCCACGTAATTTGGGTTTCCTACTTGAGTGCGAAAGCCGTATCATCGAATTTTGTTACTTCGAAAACCTTGGACAGTTATACAGACAGTATACTGCGACGACTTGTTAAATCGACGTCTTGTTACTGCGATGTTTCGTTATTTAAAAAAAATGTATTGCGAATCATTTTACTGCGAAAATATCATATTTCGAAGCCTTGTTTAATCGACGTCTTGTTACTGCGATGTTATGTTGCTTAGGAAAATTTTCTTTGAACGATCTTACTGTGAAATCCAAGTAGGTAAATTCCTGTAACCTGGATTTTCTTTTACGCAACAATACCTAACGTCAGGTTTTAGAATTTTTATCATCAACGCGACATATTTTCATTATTACGGAATGCCTGCTACCTGTACAAAATTCGGTCGTCACATTCGGTAGGTTTGTTTACGTTGACATGACCGAACGCGAACAAAATATTCGAACTAAGTACTCTGCCCCCTTACCACCATCTCTTATTGCGATTCAATAACTGGATAGAATGCTTATTCATACCAATGAATAAGCGACTCTATTTCAAATGTGATAGAGTCGCTTTTTCATTGGTATGAATAAGCATTCTATCCAGTTGTTGAATCGCAATAAGAGATGGTGGTAAGGGGGCTGTAGTTTTTACTGCTACGCTGAAATAGCTCGTAGTCTTCCGGGCTTGTATATTTCTCAACTAAGATTTCCATTCACCATCCAGCAAAAGAGTCATTAGGCCCTTGTGGGCACTTAGACATCTCCTACACATTATTATTGATAATATTCTTATTATTATTATTTTGTATTTTATCTACTAGCATATTATGATAAAGCATGTTTTGGTTAGTTAGATTTGAGTTGATTTTTGGTTAGTGTTTTCTTGTGTCCTGTCACCGGAAATAGGACCGAAAATAATGTGGTGCCAAGTAAGCTTAATTATTAATAATTGACAATTAATTACTTTGGCGACATTTATTTATATAAGTAACATAACTAATATAATGCAGATAATAAAAACTAAACTAAACTGTGTAAACCTATCTTAAGAAAAACTATCTAAAGTAGGTCCGTGAGGCAGCGTGCCTAAAACGCTAGCAGCGTTACCCCTTTGGATGGCGATGCTTAGCCTCTGACCCAAGTAAGCACCGGCTCTTGGGTCCCCGGTGGCTTGAAAAAGTCTCTTTGAAATGTCTTCAAAAAGACTCAAGGCACAGGGGCCCCAAGGACCGAGGGTTTCGACTCCGAAAGGGCTGAATAGGTATTGGGAGCCGATACCTCGGTATTTTAAGGTTTTTAAACATTACTTTGGCCAGCAATTATAAATAATTGACAAATTTATCACATTGGCTGTACCATATAATATACTAAGCATGATGCACAGTACACAGTACTACACATTATGTGAGTATTATGTACCTACTAATAAACACAAATCGACGCACATTAAGGTTCTCGATACATAACTCTGCATTGACACATAACATGCCTCATTCTGCAATTAGGGCTGTCAACTTGTCTAAGCTTATGGTTGCCCAAGTGACACACTAGAATTGAGTGAAAGAACTATCTGAGTTAGAACTGAAAACTAGAATAATTTTAACAAAAAAGAAAAACGGACTCCAAACATTACTCTACATTTATGTATGTAGATACATGCTGATGATGATGATGATGAAAAAAACATGGAAGTATACTCTTTCAAATAAAAAAAGTTTTTTCAAATTGGTTTATAAATCACGAAGTAATTTAGTAACAAAAAATTTGTAAGTAAAAAAATACAACCGAATTGAGAACCTCCTCCTTTTTTGGAGTTAGTTAAAAATACGTGACAATAAAAATTGACACATGAAATTTTACAGATTTTGTATGTAAAGTTCTCTTTTGTCTATTTTTATCTTATTTTCAGTAGTCCTAATTGACTTCTAAACGTACAGTTATAAGTTGTTTGTAACAAATTGCTAACTTTATTTAAAGCGCAAACGATTGCGAGCTAAGTTAACTAACTAAGTATTTCATGACCGTAAACATTGGAAATAAGTTATCTTTTAGGTACTTTCAGTTCTGACTTAAGTTACTGGAAGATTTCGCAACAGTTTAGTGCCACAAATCGGATTCATGTTTTACCCCAGTATAAATAATAGTACTGCTAGTGTTGGCGTTCATAGGCTACGGTAACTACTTTCCATCATTCCGGCCGTATGCTTGTTTGCCACTTTAGTGGTATAAAATACTCTTACCCGACTTTGGCGAAACTAAAAGGAACGGTTGTGATTTTAACAGTCTATGATGCATCATGCATGCTGTTTTGGGGTGTAAGTGGTTCATCAACATCTTTGAACCAAAGTCAACTGCTGACTGACAAACGAAACTCTGGCGAAAAGAGCGGTAGAGAGCGTAATTGTAAGCTACCCGACTGGGGAATGTACCTCCACCTCACAAAATACCGCAGCCAAATAACAATTCCCTTGAGGGTTTTTGTGTTCCTGCGAGTGAGTGAGGTCACCAGAAAGGAAGGAGATGCTGCGTTGGCACCGGGGGTGGCGGCGCGCGAGCGATATTTTATATTGCGAGCGTTAATATGGCTACGGTAACCGCTTCACATCAGGCGGGCCGTATGCTTGTCTGCCACCAGACGTAGTATAAAAAAAAGAAAAAAAGTTGTATGTTTTCCGTAGCGCCTATTTTGATGAATAAAAAGTCCATTTTTTTTTATTTTTTTTTGTCCATGGAGTCGTTATTATGGTCCGGGTAATATAGATGACTTTAAAATGTTGTCTATGTTACCCGTTATGTTGTCTATGTTATAGTAGTGATAGTCAGCTTTAGATAGAGAAGGCGATTAATCTTCCAGAGTGTTTTTTCCATAGTCTTGGCGACGTTGTGGCAGCGGAGGCAATTTGAATATTTCAGATAGCGTTGTCAGACATCCCGCTTTTGGCCTCGATTTGTCTTTTGTTGCCTAAAGTGTAGTGTCCCGCGCGGGACACCACATGTCCCGATTTTGGCGATGGACGCCAAAAATAATGATTTAGTTAACATGGATGGATCGCTAGAATTTATGTATCTTATGTAAGCGATAGTGCCAAAAGCTATGTCCATTCATTCTATAAAAATAACTTTTTTTTATACTAAGTCGCGTAGCAGGCAAGCATACGGCCCGCCTGATGTGAAGCGGTTACCGTAGTTATATTAACGCTCGCAACATAAAAAATTGCTCACGCGCCGCCACCCCAGCTGCCAATGCAGCATCTCCTTCCTTTCTGTTGACCTCACTCACTCGCAGGAACACATCAACCCTCAAGGGAATTGTTATTTGGCTACGGTATTCTGTGAGGTGGAGGTACATTCTCCAGTCGGATAGCTTACAATTACGCTCCCTACCTCTTTTCGCCAGAGCTTCGTTTATCAGTCAGCAGGGTGCACCGCGTGCAGGTGAAGTTGGCTTTGGTTCAAAGATGTTGATGAACCACTTACACCCCAAACTAATACCTACATTTATGTCCTGATTTTTTCAAAAGGGACTTGTTCGCTTTTTTACTTTAAAATATTTAGAATCCTGCTTTGGCAACGTTAATTTCAGTATAAAATTGTTTGGTACGTGGCTGGCGACGACGTCGCCATGGCGTCCCGATGACGCAGTAGCCATAATTGGAGAGTGTCTTTACAGAATCCGGCAGACGTTTGTTTCATGACGAATCTGACAGATTACCGGATCCGATTTTCCGAATTGATTTGACTCCGTTTAAATGAGATTGACATTGCGATGTTGATACGAACTTGGCTCCTTTTAACTATTTTCACAAAACGTGAAGACTGTAAATCAGGGACTATGGGACTGATAACATTCCACAAAAAAAAAAAATCGATATCATTCATTCAATAGATAAATAAATAAAATAAACAAATATCCCTAGACAAATTACACAGCACCATCTAGTCCCAAACTAAGCGCTTGTACTATGGTAACTAGATAACTGATATGATGAGTGGTCCAGGGGAGCTTCCATTGATTTGTGTATATTTATTTCTACAACCTAGCGCGATTTAGAAATGAGACAGCGCCATCTAGTGATCTAGTGAAAGAAGGACAAACAATTATAAACTTTATCTTTTCCCGTGGGAATAAGATGTTTTTCCGGGATAAAGAGTAGCCTATGTCACTCTCCAGTCCTTAAACTATCTCCAAAAAAAAAAAAAAAAAACATGTCAATCCGTTTGTTACTTTCGACGTGAGAGAAGGACAACCAAACAAACACACTTTCACATTTATAATATATGTACATATATAATTTTCCCTTGTAATCAATGGAAAAACATACCCTGAGTGAATCTACTCCCTCCACTCAACCTCGATTTCGGCGCCGTGTGGGCTAGAATCCAGCCTAATTTTTAACGATATTACAAGGCATCGATATTTTAAAATACCAGTATTTCAGCCCCTGCAATAAATTACTAAAGTCTCAGATAGGATTTTTTGGCACTTCACCATCAATACACTAATTTATAACCTCTCTTTTGAAGGCAAAGTAGAAAACTTGACAACAAAGGCTTCTCAAACTTTTATATTATCGTTTTTGCGTCCGAAATCAAACGCCCGTGTCATTGAACTCCCCTGGCACCCTGTATTTTAGGCGCGAAGCACATGGCGCAGGCAGGGTAGACTTTTTGACCGCAAAGCAATAAAGACCGCGACTGACCGTCGCGTCGGTGCCCGCGGCTGCCTTCCCGTATGATATGCCGCGCCGCCAGTGTCCGTCAGGCACCGGCGGTCCTCTATGTGCGCTGGTAGTATATATAATAGGGAATCCCCTTATGCTGCTGACGCTCCCGAGGTTCTGTAGAGCATCCGTGATGTTTGCGGATTCACGCACTGATGGCCTCTACGCGATTATACGCAAAAAAAAACAGCCCCACTACTGAACCGTGTTCGCGGTAGCAACAACAAGCGGTAGCAAAATGGCGGCTAGGTTCCATTGTCCCATACAGAAGCACTGGGTGGAAGTTGTTATAGGCGCGGCAATACTGTTTGTTACTAATATACAAAAGATATATGTTACTAACACTATACCTATGAACTAAATGCTTGAAATAAATTATTTTTAACCGAATCCAAAGGAGGAGGTTCTCAATTCGGCTGTACTTTTTTTGTTTGTCACTTAATTAACCCGTGATTTATAAGCCTATTTGAAAGAGTATACTTCCAGATTGGTTCCATATTTTTTTCATCATCATCATCAGCCTGTCTGCTACATAAATGTAGAGTAATGTTTGGTGTCGGTTATTTTTATTATTTGCACTATCGTTCGCGGTCAATTTGACCGGCCCGGCCCGCCCAGCCGTATGCTTCGCGCCTTATACTTCTTTTTCGTTATTACATTTTAATTTGTGTATCCTCTTTCGATTCCCAACAATTATTTTTCCACCAGATTTTTCGCCCTCAGTGGACTGTAAGAATGTTTTCGCCTGTTCTGCTTTTTTTTTCGACGAATATTTATAGCTTGGATGTTTAATAGACGATGATTTTATGTTAAATTTTCAAATTTAATACGGTTTTTTTAATAGGTAAGTACGTAGTTCATCAACATCTTTGAACCAAAGGCAACCTCACCTGCACGTGATGCACCCTGCTGACTGACAAACGAGGCTCTGGCGGATAGTGAGGTAGGGCATAGCATATTTTTTAAGCTGCCCGACTAGGGAAGTACCTCCACCTCACAGAATACCGCAGCCAAATAACAATTCCTTTGAGGGCTTATGTGTTCCTGCGAGCGAGTGAGGTCACCAGAAAGAAAGATAGGGCGGAGTATAGGCAGGCAACGGATCGGCGACCCCTTGGTGTTGCTGATCTCCATGGGCGGTGGTGATTACTTTCCATTAGGTGACCCACATGCTCGTTTGCCTCTCTCTCTCTCTCTCATATGTAAAAAAAGAAATTTCATCATCATCATCAGGTCATTTAAGTCTTCACTACAAGAGCACGACCCTCTCTCGTCCGTCATATACAGGAGGATTTGGCCTACACTCCCCACGCTGGCTAGACGGGTTGGGGAGGACTTAACATATTAATAAAAAAATAAAAAAAAATATGGTTTTATTTTTATTTTTTAACAAAAATACATTATGGTAGTCGAATAGGCTTGTTGCCCATGTTACAAAATTATAAAAACTCTCTATCAGTAACGTATAATACATAAAACTAGAACGATCTGCGATCTTAAAGTTTTAATAATTTATGTCCGACGTGTTTTATCATCGATCAAAGTTTGATGGGAAAGTCCATTATAAAGGTATGAAATTATAAAAAATAAATATTACCATTGTAGAAACATAAAAAAATACTATAACTTTTGTTACGGCACTGGCTACATAAACGCAATATTTAATATAGCTGTCGTACAAATTTCTGATTTAATGCATATAAAATAGCATGGTGTGACGTCATAACGTGGTGGCCTTTTGTATGGCGCGTTTTCGGGATAGTCCAAAATTGTGATCTTCAAGTTATCATATCTCGAGAAGTTTTTATGCTATCGAAGTAATTATTTCACCTATATTTATATTATTGTGACGTCTTTAAATAACAAATCGAAAAAAAAATGGGATACAAGCCTATTATAATGCACCCAAAGATAATTATGCATATGACTCTCTTACCTACGGGTCACTTGACGTCATGCGGGTACATTAGGCTTATTACATGCTTGCTACAAGAATTTTTTTTTGGGGATGTAATCGGCTCACTACCATGTTTAGAGCCAAAGCCAACCTCACCTGCACGTCGTGCACCCTGTCGACTAGCGAAAGAGAGGTAGGGTTTAGCGTATTTGTAACCTTACCTTTTTTTTATGTATTTATTTATAAAAAAAAATGTATTTATGTACATATATCAGTTATCTAGTACCCATAAAACAAGCTTTGCTTAGTTTGGGACTAGATGGCGGTGTGTAATATGTCGAGGAATATTAATTTATGTTTTATCTCCCAGGCGACGGGAACCTTTACTGACGCAATAAAGAATGGTAACTAATTTTGATTATTAGCACTCCATATTCTCTGTCAAATATTAAAAATACTAGTGAAAGAATTACTTCGATATGTCAATTAGTTTCCGATTTAGAAGTAAAACAAGTTGTAACCGTACGACGCGGGCTGCCGGTTACGGTGTGACGTCATCGCACAACACGCACAGTCTGGCTTACTCAGTCCGCTCGCGGTCGCGCGCCCGTGCCGTTGAAATTATGCCTAAATACTATAATTACAATTAAATAATTAATTAAATACTATAATTAGAATGTCACTTCCCTAATACTAAGCTAGCCGTGGCCCGCGCGACGCGTTGTGAAATGACGTCACAAGCGGTCACGTGACTGTTAGCGGGACTCGATATTTTTCGAAACTTTGAATGCCTATAAAATCAAAACTACTAGGTATTTTTGACTACAACAAAAACTAGTGAGTTTCTATACATACAAGCTTTACTGAGACAACATTTCAAGCGATTTGGCATACCTAAGTAACATTCTTCATTTAGTATGGGTAATGCCATATCCATAATTATAACATCATTGAGTAACCCTCATACAAGGGATGTTTATTCTTCAACGTGTTTCAAAGAAACCATTTTGTCGCGTTGACAGTCGACGAAGTTCACCACAGTCTACGTTCATTGTTTTATTTGTTTGGCAGTTTTAAACGTTGATAACAATGTGTGGTTTCTAGGGCGGAAATATTATTTATTCTGTATAAATTGGGGGTGAGATGGCGAGGGTGTTAGTTAACAAACAGATATTTTCGTCGTTATTAGTTTATTTTAGTCCCACCACAGCCCCCCTAGTCAAGTGTAAAGTCCTTCCACGTAGTCAAACTATTTTGTATATAATTGATAGATAGAATTTGGGCTGCTGAAGAATGTGCCATCCCCAAAAAACTCTTGCAACTGAACCATTCTTCCCCGATTATATTTCAGAGCATTTTTACCATTTCACTGATTCCCAATGGAAGCATGCAAAAAAAAAAAAGACGTGTGGCACTCGGGGACTGCCGCGGTAAAGCTATTGCATAGCATTTTGTATCAACTTATGCAATTATAATTTTATTTATTTATTTTATTCATGCAGTATTGCTTTTTCTTTGATATTAATTCAAGTTACACTTTTTGAGCGTGGTGACCGATAAGAAAACAAATTTTTCTATTATTAAATAAATAAAACGAGTTTCGTAGAGTCGTACAATACGTCTAATCATGTGTCATGTGTCATGTTCGGGGTACTGCTATAATGCCATATGACGCGGTACGATATGTCATGCCATATGGCAGTACGTTTCAAAGTACTGTTTTGCGCATGTCTAGTCGAAGACTGCCGAACTGAAACGACGTTAGACGATGACGTGGGAAGCGTGAGGTTTTTTCGTTACGGAATTTCTGGATTCGGTCCCCGCGCTCAAGGCCCGCGATAGAAGCTATGCAATAGCTTAAAAAAAAATCAAGAGCAAAGATGGAAACAGAGCTGTTGGACTATGTTCAGCACTCGCTTTACTTCCCGATGACAGAATTGCGGAAGGGTGGTGTTACATTAAATCGGATACTCCTAACACTGAAAAAAGACGTGTGGCACTCGGGGACTGCCGCGGTAAAGCTATTATAGCATAGCATTTTTATCAACTTATGCAATTATAATTTTATTTATTTATTTTATTAGTGCAGTATTGCTTTTTCTTTGATATTAATTCAAGTTACACTTTTTGAGCGTGGTGACCGATAAGAAAACAAATTTTTCTATTATTAAATAAATAAAACGAGTTTCGTAGAGTCGTACAATACGTCTAATCGCACGCACTCAAAGTTATAACAAAATTTTCAGCAGAGGGATGAAAACGCGATAATTCAAAACAGCGACATCTACGTCAAATATTTGAACTACAAATCGAAATATAGAGACATCTATGTGAAATTCTTAGAACTAAATCATTATGAAAGTATGCTGGGGAAGTATTTCAAAAGCAACTGGAAGTAAAGCAAAGTTGCGACATCTATGTTACATATATTGCCCGTCGGAGTGGGGAGCGTGAGGTTTTTTCGTTACGGAATTTCTGGATTCGGTCCCCGCGCTCAAGGCCCGCGATAGAAGCTATGCAATAGCTTAAAAATTCAAAAATATTATAAATATTTCGAGAATACGTGGCTAAAAAATGAATTGTTCATAAAGCAATGGTGTGTATACGGACAAAGACATCGCACAAATAATGTTGTAGAGAATGCCCAACTAAATAAAACAATGAAAAGGCATCATCCAATAACAGTTGAACGCTTGCTTAAGGCATTGTTAGAAAAAGAAACAAATTTCTGTGTAGAGCCATCTCCTCGTCGGAGTGAACATATATATAGAGATGATTTCATAACAAAATGTCAAATGGAGTTGATACATAATGAAATAGATGTTGGTTATTTTTTGAATAAAGTGCGATAGGGATTTTATGTTCATTTATTTTAATTAAGGTTGACTGTACACATTTTCAATGAAACATTAATACAGGGTGAATGATTCGATTAGTTGGACCACGAGGAAGCATAATTCCTCGTAGTCAAACCAGTTGGACAAAATAGTTTGACTACGTGGAAGGACCCTGTAAATCGTAGCGTAACGAACATTAGATAGATCTCGTCACATTTGTCAATCACCATACTAAAATGTTTGAATTGACAAATGTCACGTGATCTATCTAACGTTCGTTACGCTACGAATTACGCTTGGCTAGGGGTGCAGATCTTATTTAAGGTTTATTTCCAAGAGGGGAAGAGATAGCCCCACTACACATTCCCACCGCTGTGTCTATAACTGCCAAAAAGACAATGTACATTGAAGTCCTTTGTTTTTTTTTACTACGTCGAGGAACAGACAAGCAAGACGGTGCGCCTGATGGGAAGCAGTCATTGCAGCCTATGGACGCTTGCGACATAAAATATTGCTCACATGTCATACTCCTACTGTAAAAAACAGCAACTACTCCTTTCTAGTGACCTCACTTACTCGCAGGAACACGACAACCCTCAAGAGAATAGTTATTTGTGAGGTACTTCCCCAGTCGGGCAGCTTACAAATACGCTGTACCCTACTTCTCTTTTGCCAGACCCTCTTTTGGCAGGGTGCACCACATGCAGGAGAGGTTGGCTTTGGCTCTAAAGATCGTGGTGAGCCACATACACTCCAAATTTAGTCGCAGCGCATCGAAGTCGTATTCTACATAAGTTAGAGTTGCGAGGAAAATTAGAAAATTTAAGAAAAGTGAACGACCATTATTATCTTTTCTAATGTAACTTTATATCGTTTGACAGAACTGTCTGCATTTTGACAGATGGCGCGAAACCAATTCGAATTCAATATTCATTGTTAAGAATATAGGAAAAGTCTGTCGGCTCAGCTAGTTATTATATAATAATCTATTTTTTGAAAAATGGAAAAATTCACCTGCCCCCCTAGGTGGAATTTGAACCCGCGACCTCTCGATGACCGGTCGAGTGCTCTTCCAACTGAGCTACCAGGAAGGTGTGTGTTGCTGACGAATTTTTGCATCTTATATTTCTACTGTGACAGTAAAAATATAAGATGCAAAAATTCGTCAGCATTGTTTGTGAATTGCGTCAGCAATAGTTGTCTTGGCCGACTTCAAAAGTCAAAAAATATTTATCTGGCAAGTTGGCCAAGACAACTATTTAAATAATAATAATTATATAATAACTAATTTAACTAAGGTGTCAACTATACTGTACGTCGAGACACTAAATCTGTCACAATCAAGGTTCATTACTATATTGTAGTTCATTTATTCGAGTTTACGCTTAATAGAGCGAGGTGATTGAAATATTTTAAGCTGAACGCATTTTAATTTATCAGGACATGGCTTTATCTCTCTAAATATCTCAATATCGATAAGCGGACACGATATTAGACCTCCCAACACTAGTTAGAATGTAAAGGTGTGGACATACCAAACGGGCAATTCCGATAATTAAAATGCAGCTTCGGTTTAGTCTCGATTATTTTTATTGTGTATACGTTTTTGTTATTATTTTATTGTGGGTTCGTACGACCCATCATCTGACGAGCTCGGTGGTCGAATGGTTAGCAATGGCCACTTTGACGCAGAGGTCGCGGATTCGATTCCCGCACAAGACAAACATTTGTGTGCATGAACATGTCTGTTTGTCTTGGTCTGGGAGTTTTCTATGTATAATTTCTAAAAAAATGTATTTAAGTACATTTATCAGTTGTCTAATACCCATAACACAAGCTTTGCGCTTAATTTGGGACTAGATGGCGCTGTGTAAATTGTCCAGAAATATTTATTTATTTATTTATCATCATCAGCTTGTATGTATCTATCCACTTCTGGATATAAGTCCTCTATCATCTAAATTACAAACAAAACAAAGGCCGTGGGACAGGTTCTTATGGCGGAAGAAAATGGTATCATTCTTTATCTCGCTTTAGCATACGCGTATACTCTTTCTTTCTCTTTTACATAACCAATCTTCTGTGAGGGTAGAATCCTAAGTACCTATATGAATGTAGGTAAAGAAATATATAATACATCTATACATATAATACAGATAAATAAAATTGGAGTGTCTGTTTTTAATATTAAAATAACCACTTTTTACTAAATGCATATGGATGTATACACGGTACATATACCAAAATATTGTTACGAGCTATGGTTCTAGATTTGGATGTAAAACGCCAATGACAACTTCCAAGGATTTATTCACGCAGGGTCTGGTCTGCAGGTCTTCGACTTCGTCACAACACGAAGATTCCAATTCGCAGGTCAAATAGAAGTCCAATAGTATCGCTGAGGTCGTAGGTTATCACTTGTCTCGCAGGTAGATTCGCTCGAAGTTTACTCTTCCGAAGTCTAAACTGAACTCATATTGCTAAGCACTATTCCGCGCGGACGAAGTTGCGGGCACAGCTAGTATTAACTATATTTCGTCACGCAAAGCTCTTGGTACGACCAGATCCTAATTTTATTGACGTGAAGATTCGAATTCAATCCAAGAAACGTACAAATAACTTTTATTTTCTTAGCAATAAAGCTCGTAACAGCTTAAACACTACTTTTAAAACACTGTAAAGATTTTTAAAGGATATGATACGTTATTCGTGTAGAATTAAGGGAGAAAATCCTATGGAACATTTCTTTAAAGATAAAGGCAGGAAATTTAAGCAGATGTTTTGATAAGCGACCTGTATGTTTATTTGGTTCTTCGTTTGTTGATGTCAAACATTAACATGTGGTATCGTTGAAATAATCTTGGAGATTTCGCGAAATAGAAGAAACTTTATAAGTTGTTTTTTGTATAAAGGGACGGGGGACCACCACACATTCCCACCACTGTATCTTCTGTGTAGCCAGGATTAATAGCCGCGACCACCAAAAAAGGCAAGGAACATTGAAGTCCATTGCAGTCCCGGGGGTAAGACAACGGCTGCCTTGGAACTCACATCGAATTTAATCAGAAGAAATTAGTAGGAGTAAGAAGCTTTTGGAATTTTGACTTCCCCTCTTAGCAATGTGAGACAATATGGTATATAAGGTATTAAAAGCGTAAATAGACACTCGTAGCTACTCAAGTGAAGCTCAACTGCAGTACAGAACGGATTTTAAGTAGGTATCTAACACTATTGGGGACCTTACATATTTCGGTATATTTAAGTATCTAAAAACATTGAGTTGTTACCTAACACATCGATTCCAATAATATGAATTGCAAAATCGTCTGAACGCTTGGTAATTCTCCCTTGTTGCTACCTAATCAGAATAATATACTACCCCAGATGCGGCATGCAAGGAATTCTATATTAATACTATTGGGGACCTAAAACATTGAGTTCCTTCCGGTACATATCGTCCACTGTCTCAATTCGACAACTTCCCAATAGGGCAACTTCCCAAAACACACACTCCCATGTCGTCTACATTCCAATAGGTCTACTTTTTTTTCCCCACTTTTTACCTAACACATCGATTCCAATAATAATGAACTTTCACTTGGTGGTTTTAACGAGCATTCGCTCAGAGTATTTGTTTAAGTCACAAATAATCAACCTATTTAATGATATAAAAAGAACTTCCCACGTAAAAGCTTGTTAAAAATTCATAACACATTTTCATCCACTTTATATTACCCTTAATCACATAATGCGATGACACGTATAAAAAAAACATTAAACGACAAAAAATGAGCGTACAGTATAATATGGCTAATGGTTTATCAAAAAAGTTTGGAGTAATCAACAAAAGGGCGAGCACATGTCACTGAATTACGTGTAATTTAATTGCACAAACTGCTCCTAAATCACCTTTAATTTGAGGGTGTTTTGGTGGCACAAGTCATAAGCGATAGCGGGAAACTTAATATTTTTAATTGATTATTTTTAATTAAATTCAAATTTTTTTTATTAAGTTGTTAATATAACCTCGACTCCCGAGGAAAACAAAAATCTTTCCTTCTCATCATCAGACTATCACCATTTATCTATTACCTATTCATTGAGACTATTACAAGCTACAAGCAGTACTTCTACTGTAAGTTGGTGAGTAGTTGGGAGTTATATAGATTTCATAGTGACGCTGCAGCACCAGATCAAGATTACAACGTTCGTTCTATTAATCTCTGATTCGATCAGACCCATGGATGTTGCGCATATCTTTCCATAAATTAGAACGTAGCTGATGATCTTCAAACGGCGGGATAGCTGTGACCTGGTCAAAACATTCGTTTTAGTCACTATTAAAGCAAAACAAACAAACAAACAAACAAACAAACAATACGTTTCCACGACATATCCGTTTAGCAGCTTTGATGACATAGACAAACGTACAGACACACAGATTCATTATCATTATTTCAGGTAAAGGACGTTAACTGCTGAACACTGAGTCTTCCCCCATTATATTTCTACAAAATAAAACTTCATTACATAATCACCATTTCAGTCAAAACGTCAAGGACTTCTCTTCCCCATAGGCTTCTAGAATTATTTGTTTTGCAAACATCGGCTCCCTGCGATTTTTATCAGATAAAATATCCATCCAGTCCGCGCCGTCCTAGGCTGCGTTTACGAGTCTGGACTCAGGATGTTGGATCAGGATCACTTCCACAACTTTATTGTCAATAAAATTTAAAAGCATCAAATCGCTCCGCTTATAAAATTTGACCATTTCCCAAAGGTGAAACGAAAGGAAAATTGATTACATTTCCTACAGACACGGAACCCATATGTGTCGGCTAAAATTGACATTCTTTCCCCACCAAGATGTATCGCTGGCCTCACCAGTGGAATTTAATTTGTAGGATAATTAATCAGGAAGTTTGATCGGGAACCCATATTAGGAAGTTAATAATTCAATTTTTGCCCGCGATAATTTATTAATATAGGTTTGGCATCGGTGATTAATTAAAAAAATCTGACTTCACGAAACAGGGCTACCGGCTAAGTTGAAGCCGATTTTTCCTTGGGATTTTTTGAACTTCTGATTTGGTTTATGGTACCTGTGTTTAGCTGAGGTGGTAGAAAGAAACCCTCGAGCTCTACCGACCGAGCTGAAGATATTTTTTGAAAAAATGGAAACATTCACCTGCCCCCCCTAGGTGGGATTTGAACCCACGACCTCTCGATGACCGGTCGAGTGCTCTTCCAACTGAGCTACCAGGAAGGTTTGTGTTGCTGACGAATTTTTGCATCTTATATTTCTACTGTGTGAGTCACAGTGTGACGTCATCAACCTGTTAAGTAATTACACTACTAAAGTAGGCATAGCAGTCCATCGTTGCAGATGAAATTCAGCTATATTTTTGATAACATCAAACTAATTAAATGTTTATTATTTAAATAGTTGTCTTGGCTAACTTGCCAGATAAATATTTTTTGAAAAATTGAAAAATTCAAACACCCCAACCAGGTGGGATTTGAACCCACGACGTCATCAACCTCTTAAGTAATTACACTACTAAAGTGAGCTGAAGATGTTTGTCAATATCTAAAACGTAAGGCCTATATCACCACGGTGCTCAACTGCGGGTTGGCGGAGGCCAGTGTGTTCAAGCCGCCTATAGGGCACTGACTTGGCTTAACGACTGTATCTAATGACAACAGCTATCAGCTATATTCATCCCTATGGATGGATATTATAGCGAGCTCCCCCGTGCTTCGGAGCCTGTCTATACAGGCTGCGTTCGACGCTATCGGGATCCTCAATTCAATAATCACTTGCAGCATAATAATTATCTCTCTATTATAAAAAAAATATGAAATTTGATTAATAGTATGAGAGCTCATTCAACGCGCTTCCGTTAAAAAGTCTCATACATCATATATCTATATATATAAAAGAAAGTCGTGTTTGTTACAACACTTATAACTCGAGAACGGCTGGACCGCTTGCCATGGTTTTTGATTTGTTGGATTTGTCTCCGTCCAGAATAGCAGAATAACTATTAAAAACATTGGAAAATTTACGAAAAAAATAAAATAAAAGAAAAATCATTTTTCCATACAAAATGTTCGTGGATGTCGGACCTGTCAAACGTGACGTTAACGTGCGTACGTCAAATGTATGCGTGCGTTCAGAAATGTGGGTATAGGATAATAAGTATTAAAACATTGACAAAATTGTCGAAAAATTAAATTTGAAAACGGATTGGGATATTTATTGATTTTCAATTAAATGTCAAATCGATTGGTCTAACTTTTACGTCGCGAAAGTTGTTGTCGCGAACGTCCGTTGTTGTTTTGAAAATTTTTTATGAATGAATGCTTGAAAATGAATATTAATTGGTTGTCAAGTGTCATGGTACTTTATTTTGTGACATAGTAAAATACTGAACTTAATATTTACCCACTGCTGGGTAATATTTACCCACTGCTGGGTAATATTAAATACGGGTCTTCCTTCAACTGAATATGTTTCGAGCATACTCCACCACGCTGCTCAACTGCGAGTTGACGGACGCCAGTAATTTCAAGCCGCCTAAAGGCCACTTGGCTTAACGACTGCCATCTAATGATAACAACCGGGACCGACGGCTTAACGTGCCTTCCGAAGCACGGAGGAGCTCGAGATAATCTAATGATAACAACCGGGACCGACGGCTTACGTGCCTTCCGAAGCACAGAGGAGCTCGAGATAATCTAATGATAACAACCGGGACCGACGTCTTACGTGCCTTCCGAAGCACGGAGGAGCTCGAGATAATCTAATGATAACAACCGGGACCGACGGATTAACGTGCCCTCCGAAGCACGGAGGACCTCGAGTTAATCTAATGATTACAACCGGGACCGACGGATTAACGTACCTTCCGAAGCACGGAGGAGCTCGAGATAATATAAACTCATCCATGGACAGGCTACGGTTGACGTTGCTTAACTTGCGTGTACAATTAGACTGACACGCGCAATGACGCCATCGTGCTTCTCTATTATTTTCTATTATTCATTATATTAATTTCAAGACATCATAAATTTTGTTCAACTAATATGTATACCACGACATTCATTGACAATTAGGCGGTACGAAGTTCGCCGGGCCAGCTAGTATATATATATATATATATGTGTATTATACAGCATTAATGCCGAACGATGGCCAATTAATATCATGATTATGTTTGAAATGTTTAATGTTATTGTGTGAATTTATTGTTTCATGTAATGAAATGAAATGAAATGAAAAATATTTATTTCAACGATCCACAACATATCAGTTCATGTTGTGATGTTAATAAACGTATTTTCTTTTTTTAGTAAATCACATTTATACATATTTATAATTGCAAATTGTAACTTACAATCTGTAATATTTGTAAATTGTTTGTACTAAAATTGTTCAACAAATATCAGTATTATGTTACCTCGGAGACGGGCGCAAACGACTGCAACACAGTCTAACGCTAACGCGGTCGTTTACGTACGTTATATAATGTGTTTACTGTTGTTTAATAATAGTAGTTTATGAAACTGTTGCATAATAAGGGTTATTAAAATTCGAGTGTGAGTTTATAACATGAGCCAAAGGCGAATGTTATAATAGACCACACGAGTATTTTAATACCTAATTATGTGCAGTTTCATACACTACTTTATCTAATCTCATGAAATATATGATAATAATATTTTAAATACAACCATGAAGTTAATTTAACAGCTTTAATTCTTACATAAAATCCATAATAATCATAATTATTATGCTGCAAGTGATTATTGAATTGAGGATCCCGATAGCGTCGAACGCAGCCTGTATAGACAGGCTCCGAAGCACGGGGGAGCTCGCTATAATATCCATCCATAGGGATGAATATAGCTGATAGCTGTTGTCATTAGATACAGTCGTTAAGCCAAGTCAGTGCCCTATAGGCGGCTTGAACACACTGGCCTCCGCCAACCCGCAGTTGAGCACCGTGGTGATATAGGTCTTACGTTTTAGATATTGACAAACATCTTCAGCTCACTTTAGTAGTGTAATTACTTAAGAGGTTGATGACGTCGTGGGTTCAAATCCCACCTGGTTGGGGTGTTTGAATTTTTCAATTTTTCAAAAAATATTTATCTGGCAAGTTAGCCAAGACAACTATTTAAATAATAAACATTTAATTAGTTTGATGTTATCAAAAATATAGCTGAATTTCATCTGCAACGATGGACTGCTATGCCTACTTTAGTAGTGTAATTACTTAACAGGTTGATGACGTCACACTGTGACTCACACAGTAGAAATATAAGATGCAAAAATTCGTCAGCAACACAAACCTTCCTGGTTGCTCAGTTGGAAAAGCATTCGACCGGTCATCGAGAGGTCGTGGGTTCAAATCCCACCTAGGGGGGGGGTAGGTGAATGTTTCCATTTTTAAAGACTGTCATTAAGATACTGTGTTTAGTTTTTTAATGTGTAAATAATTAAAGAATTTATCTAATCTCATACTGAATATGAGATTAGATAAATTCTTTAATTCTTTTCTTTCTTTCTATATATAAAACAAAGTCGGGTTTGTTCGAACACTTATAACTTGAGAACGATTGGACCGATTTTCTTGGTTTTTGATTTGTTAGATTTGTATCCATCCCGAATAGCAGAATAACTATTAAAAACAATGAAAAAATTACGAAAAAAATAAAATAAAATAAAAAACATTTTCCCATACAATTGATGTCAGTTGAAAAAGGATTGAAATATTTGTTTGTTTGTTTGTAATATCTTTATTGTACATAAAATAAATTTACAACACAGTAATTTAAAGGAAAAGTACAAAGGCGGACTTATCCCTCACAGGGATCTCTTCCAGTCAACCTTAGAGTATCTGAGAGGATTTCTTGAATAGGCAAGTGGAGTACCAAACACTTATAAACACATATGTACATACATATTATTAAACAATAGAATGTTATAAATAATACAATATTATAGGAGAAGAATATAATAAACATTGTGCAAATTAATAAAATAATATCGTCCTCAAATCAAGATTCGGCAAAGAACCTTCTCTTCATTTATTGGTTGTCTAATATTTATGCGTCCGTTCTTAAATGAATATGGATTGAGATGGGTACGGAAAGATTGAGCCACAGCGAAGCGTGGGCCACTAGTAAAAAATATAGCCAAATAGTTTTGGGGTGTAAGTGGTTCATCAACACCTTTAAACCAAAGCCAACTTCACCTGCACGCGGTGCACCCTGCTGACTGACAAACGAAGCTCTGGCGAAAAGAGAGGTAGGGAGCGTAATTGTAAGCTACCCGACTGGGGAATGTACACCTCGACCTTACAGAATACCGCAGCCAAATAACAATTCCCTTGAGGGTTGTTGTGTTCCTGCGAGTGAGTGAGGTTACCAGAAAGGAGGGAGATGCTGCGTTAGCAGCGGGGGTGGCGGATATTTTATGTTGCGGACGTTGATATAGGTTTCCTACGGTAACCGCTTCACATCAGGCGGGCCGTATGCTTGTCTGCCACCCGACGTAGTATAAAAAAAAAGAAAAAAAAAATAGTAACATGATAAAAAAAAGCTTTATCCACGGACCTGTGTATCAAGATTCATTATCCAATGAAGATATCGCCCATGAAATATTGGGAGGAAATTGTTGGGTACTGAAGGGTCCCACACAAAAGTCCCTTTTCCGGGTAACTGGACCCACTTCTGGATGCGTGACCAACAACTATTGTTCGTCAATAATACTCATACATTTGTTTTCGTCTAACATTTCTTGTACCTCATCGTATTAGGATTTTTTGATGCAGAAGTTTACCATTGGTTCACTCGGCCATCCATACAAATTCGTCCTTAACTTGTTACAATTTTTTTATATGACAGGGGAGTAAACGAGCATGTGGGTCACCTGATGGAAAGCAATCACGACTGCCGTTGGAGATTAGCAACACCAAGGGGTCGCCGATCCGTTGCCAGCCTATACTCCTTCCTCCATGATCCAAATCAGTGCCGTAACTACAGGGTGGCACAGCGGGCAAAATGCCACGGGCCCCGAGACCAAGGGGGCCCCTGAAAATAAAATTATAGATGTATATTTTTGATTAATAATCAAAAATATACAAAATATTTCTTTAGTGTTGGTTACTTAGAACATTGATTAGAGAGGGCCCCCATCCTCTGAGGGCCCATTTTATGAATTTGCTAAGGGTTATGTGATGTCATAGTTACGCCACTGATCCAAATGCTCGTTTGCCCCCCTCATATAAAAAAGGGGTGCACTCCGGGAGTGCCGGAAGAAGTGAAAACTTGAACATTAACGTTGTGAATTTTTGAATATTTTGGAATGGTTAGGGAATAATTTCGCACGAATTGCTTTATTTATCAGTATAAAAGTACTATCATATACGTGGTAAAATACAATGTTCATTTATTGCGCTATCGTACACAAACATGACAATTTATATTACATTAAAAATAAACAGCAGGAGCAGGCATACATTTTCAGTAAAAAAGGGAGGGTGATATCACTTCCTCTCCTACGTATCAGCGCTGGCGGTCAACGCTCTCTCCGTCTTACGAATTTTCGATCAGGCCACGTATCCTGACGCGAGTTTAACATTTTTTACCCATCCCAAAAAGTGCACAACGCTAAAGAAATTTTCACTTCAAAAAGAAAAAAAAACCTTATTTCAATAGGACCATGAACTTGACATAATTAATTAAGTATGTCATAATACAAATAAATTAGAGCAGCTAATGAATTAGTTACATTAATTTTTCCGGTGCAGTTCTTATCGTTCGGTCGAACGCTCGAATTGCGTGCGTAAGTCACATTTCGATACCGTAGTTTATGTCGGGTCGGGTAGGCCTCGGAGCGGTAGGTAGATTTATATACTTCCTACATCACGTATCTTGGAATTAATTTGTAAAATTGTTAGTAACAAAACGATGGACAAGCATTTTACCACGTTTTTGTTATGACGGTTCACCGCTAGCGTTTGCAACATGATCATTATCAGCCTGTATCTACCCACTGCTGGGCTGGAACCCAACCGCCGAAGCTAAAGCCGATTACCATTTGATTTTTTGATTGTGAGCTGGTAGAAACGATGGTGCTCTACCGACTAAGCTGAAGGTGTTTGGCAATAACTTAAGCAACCTTCTTAATATTTTTCGAATCAATATATTCAAGGTAGGGCCTTACATAGGCCTTCACAAAGCCTTTCCACCTAGAGATGGACAAATGCTTTAATTTTATCAACAAAATGACTTATAAATAAATTACTTTTAAAATCGAATGACGCCAAAAACTCACCCAGTCAAAAATATACGCGACTATAACTTATATTCGTTAGGAAGTTTGACAAAATTGTAATCCGTATTGTATTGTACGCGTGTAGTTTATACGCGATTAATTTCACGCCCTCGTGTAGAATGAAAATACGCGATGATCCATCACCGAAATGGACGTTCGATTACTAGCTCTCGGACAGATAATAAAGCTGATTTCCAGCATCCGTCCGAAACCCAACACGTACGAATGTCAGCCGATACTTCACATTTGTGTCGGAGCGACCAAACTTCACGTGACCACTAGAGCTGCTACTTGTCTAAGAGAGCAGACCAGGAGATTTTTGAAACATCGATATATTTCAATCGTTTACCTGATGTAAGGTATCAATTTCAATATTTCTTGATAGTAAATATTTGGGAGAGTACCTAGGTATTTATTTGCTGAAATATCCCGATTGAATGAGTAATCTGAATTCAATTTTGTAACATGGAAAACAGTTTCTACAACTGTTCCTGAGCATCGGTGAGGTTGTGGCGGCACTCAGCGTGAAACTATACTCCTCAGGCGAATGCACGTGCAGAATCTTGTGAAGGCTTCCCGATTCAATCTGCACAATGTACTGAATCTCTTGGTATGTAATTCGCCTATTGTCTTGGATTATTTTTTTCACTCCTAGCACGTTTTCTTCCGTAACAGCCGTCGAAGGGCGACCATTTCTTTCTTCATCCCCCAAAGTTAGTCGACCACGCCTAAATTCATTATACCAACGATACACGCTTGCTTTGGAAGGTCCTACATCCATGAGAGCCATTTGAATTCTTTCGTACGATTCTTCCGGTTTCAGGCAGCACTTGAAATCGTATAAAATCATAGCGCGATAATGTTTCCGGTGCAGATCCATTTTTCACTGAGACACGATAATTTAAATTAGCTTGCAAAAAATGTGGAGGGAAAGTTTGAAATTGGAATATGCCTATTTTTACTTATAAATAATCTATTATTCATGCTATATTTTTAAAATAGATTTTGACTGGTCAGTCTCTCATTCATAAAAACTTTTTTTCGCAACATTTTTTGAATGGAAATATCTCTCTCCAAAATATTTACTATCATTTTTTGAATGGAATATTCAAAAATGAATATTCGGCAAAAAATATGATATGTATATATAGATATTTGGACATAGAACTACAAATAGTATGAAGTTACTCTTTTATCATCAATTCCTTGATCTATGCTTTTACTTGTGTTAATGGGATATAAACCACAGGCCTATAATTTATCGCTACGCTAAATGGAAACTATCAATTTTGTCTATAGTTTTCAGTTATTATTTTCAGATACTTTTTTCTGTGTATTTTATTATACTTTAGTTTTTAATTTAGTTATACCTAGGTATATTTAGGTATTATTACTTTAATTTTAAGTTGTACATCTTAATTAATATATAATTTTACTTTTTTTTTTACATAAATAATATTGAGTCATTTCTTATTTGTTCTATATTTAAGGAGCTTGATATAAGTTGTTTATATTACTGAAAAAATAAAAGTAAACGTATTCAGTTAGAATTTATAGTTACTCGAGTCGCGCCTACCCATTCAGGATTGCTCGGTCTAGACGTCTCCGTTAGACGACTGGTAGGAAAAGGTGCGTTGAGCGTTCCCTAGGCTGTGTTTAGTATATCTTTTTTGTATGTAAACATAAAAAAAATTATCTTTTTGCCTTTTGATTTGTTATAAAGTACCCATAATAAAAATCCTAGGAATTTTCGCTACACTTAATAAAAACTATAAATTTTGTTTATAGTTATTAGTCAGAATTTATAGTTAATCGACTTGCGCCTGCCCTTCCCCCCGCATGACCTTCACGATTGCTCGGTCTAGACATCTTCGTTGGACGACTGGTAGGAAAATGAGCGTCGAGTATTCCCTAGGCTGTGTTTATATTTATTGTATGTAAACATAAATGTAATTTGTCTTTTTGCCATCCAATTGTTATAAAAGAATACTTTTTCCCTTTGTTTCCAATAATCCCAGGCCTAATGCGACCGTTATCGATTCCCAACAGATTGGGACTGTAATTAATCTCGGGCAAAGGATTACTCTTATCGTCGTACTGGTTCACTTTGGGAAATACCATTATTCTTTATTTACGGAATGGATGTTATGTAAGAGTGTTTATTCTGATACAATTGGACGTCGTTATGCAACAGAATACAATTTATAATTTCTCGAATACTAACATATTTTTATCACAGGTGGAAAACTATTCTTTATTTACGGAATGGATGTTATGTAAGAGTGTTTACTGGGATACAATTGGACGGTGTTATGCAATAGAATATAATGTATAATTTCTCAAATACTATCATATTTTTGTCGATATAGTGGAAAGCTATTCTTTATTTAACGGAATTGATGTTAAGTAAGAGTGTTTATTGTAAGACAATTGGACGCCGTTATACAATTGATTACATTCTATGATTTCTCGAATATTATCATATTTTTATCGCTAACTTCTTTATTTACGGAATGAATGTTATGAGTATTTTTATATATGTTTTTTTATACCATCAGTGTGGCAAACAAGCATACGGCCCGCCTGATGGAAAGCAGTTACCTTAGCCTATGAACGCATGTTACACCAGAGGCATCACACGCGCGTTGCGGACCCTGTAAAAACCTCTTCACGCCTATTTTGAAGAACCCCATGCTGTAGTCCCCTGAGAAAACCTCGACAGGCAGTTCATACCACAGCTTGACAGTACGCGGGAGAAAACTTCTCTGGAACCGCACAGTACGTGACCACTTAGGCTCCAATGTGTGAGGATGAATTCCCTGTCGCGGGCGAGCTTTGCGACTGTAGAAGAAGGCCGTTGGCATCATATCAAACAACTCCTCTGAACACACCCCATTGTACAGACGGTAGAACACACAAAGGGACGCAAAATCTCTTCTCAGACTTAAAGGTTCTAAACCGTCTGTTACTTTGGGATCGTCAATCCTTACAGCGCGCGTAATTACATATACTTATTAAAATAAAGACTATCACTAAAATATTGCTCGTTATTGTTCACAAAGTAATTTTGGAAAATTTTATTATCATAAAAAATAATAAATGCGTGTTTTATTCAAAATTAAAGGTAAGGTAGGTGGTACTGCACATATGAACCTTGACTGTACCTCCTTGGTCGGGCCTATAACGGAACTAGTTCTTTGAGACGTTCCTGTGTAAAGTGTCACAACACTAGTCCGCGATCGAGCTCAGCGACCGTACCGCTAGAAAATCGAGAGCGCGACGTTACCATTTAGTATATGTATTACATCGATTTTTGTGGTTCGGTACCTCCTAGATACTAACGTTGGTTAAGAGGCATTATTACATTCAACTATAATCATAATCATAAATATTTATTTGCTAGAAATGTAGGTACAATAATTAGGTGATGTACAGAATTCGACCCTTATACATTTCGTCTTAAATAAGACGTGCAAAAACTTGATAATTATGAAATTAAAACAATTGCAATTATATGTCAAAAAAAAAATACTAAATATTAAATATTAAATTCATAAAGTCAAGTGCTTAAAATTACATTAAAAATACATTCAATCCAATGACTGACAGTTCTGTTAAAAACTTTACAGTTACATTAGATTTGTTAATGTGGTTTTTCAGTTTTCTTAAATTTTCTAGATTTCCGCGCAACTTTCTTATTTTTTTCCTTTCTAACATAACCTTCTCCCGGTTACAACAAAGACAACGAAAAAAGAATCAGTGAAATCGGTTCAGCTGTTCACGCGTGATGCCATGACACAGACTAACTGACTCGCGCAACTTCGTCTGCGTGTGATAGAGCGTTGAGAGTTTTTTTTTTTTTATACTACGTTGGGAGGCAGACAAGCATACGGCCGCCTGATGTGAAGCGGCTACCGTAGCCATATTAACGCTCGCAACAGTAAATATCGCTCGCGCGCCGCCTCCCCCGCTGCCAACGCAGCGTCTCCTTCCTTCCTGGTGACCTCACTCACTCGCAGGAACACAACAACCCTCAAGGGAATTGTTATTTGGTTGCGGTATTCTGTGAGGTGGAGATACATTCCCCAGTCGGGTAGCTTACAATTACGCTCCCTACCTCTCTTTTCGCCAGAGCTTCGTTTGTCAGTCAGCAGGGTGCACCGCGTGCAGGTGAAGTTGGCTTTGTTTCAAAGATGTTGATGAACCACTTACACCCCAAAAAGAGTGAAGCGTAAGGTTGCCATTTGAAAGGTTATAGTGACCCAATCTTAAAAGATAGACATATGCTATCATGGACTTTTTTTTAGAACTTTTTAAGATTAATAATTCCGTCGTATATAATTGTTGCGTAACTTGAACCGTTTACGCAGCGCACGCAACGGAAGGTCTCAAAAAATTTTTTTCCCATTTTTGCAACATTTTTCATTGGTGCTCCGCTTCTATTGGCGGTAGCGTGATGTTATATAGCCTATAGCCTTCCTCGAATATAGGCTATGTAACACTAAAATAACTTTTCAATTCGAATGAGTAGTTCCTGAGAATAGCGCGTTCAACCAAAGAAACTCTTCAGCTTTATAATATTAGTATAGAAGTATAGATTAATATGGCTCTGCACAAAATATATTTTCGGCAATGAATTTACCTATAATAATCGTATTCTCATTTCACCCCGTCTCGCCTTTTATTTTGTGTAAGACAAATTATATACAGAATCTGTGTGTTGAATATTTGCTCGCTCCGAGGAACTCTGAATTACAAAGCGTGTTCCGTAGACGTTTGGAATACCAAGCGCTCACCTGAAAATACCTTTGTAATCGTGACTGGAACAAATACGAGCTTACTTGTAGATAAACTGTTTCCTATTTTCTTTCAAGGCGTATATCAAAGGGGCGTAAAAATCGCGTTCAAAATTGTAGTAACATTAGTTCGTTCTTATTAACAAGAGATGGCGTTGTATTTAATTTTGTTTTAAAATCATATTAAAAATGGTTACGCTTTCTGCCAATAGATGGCTTTGTAAGATTTTTGTCTAATTCGTGTGTAATACTTATACAAAAAATGAAGCTTAGTCGCGGCGCTACTAATAGGGTCTATACACAAAAAAAATGGTGTTTTTTTTTAATTTTTTTTTATACTACGTTGGGTGGCAGACAAGCATACGGCCCGCCTGATGTGAAGCGGTTACCGTAGCCATATTATTTTAATAAAGTTTACAATAAACATACAATTTATAATAAAGTTTGTATCACTAACATAGTTTACTAAGATTCTACTAACAAAATATGAGCTTGTAATTGCTTGAAATAAAATATATTCATTCATTCATTCATTAACGCTCGCAACATAAAATATCGCTCGCGCACCGCCACCCCCGCTGCCATCGCAGCATCTCCTTCCTTTCTGGTGACCTCACTCACTCGCAGGAACACAACAGCCCTCAAGGGAACCGTTATTTGGCTGCGGTATTCTGTGAGGTGGAGGTACATTCCCCAGTCGGGTAGCTTACAATTTCGCTCCCTACCTCTCTTTTCGCCAGAGCTTCGTTTGTCAGTCAGCAGGGTGCACCGCGTGCAGGTGAAGTGGGCTTTGGTTCAAAGATGTTGATGAACCACTTACACCCCAAATTTACACCCCAAAAAGGCTTTGTCCCGGCCGTGTGTTGTACGGGAATACGTTATATGCACTAAAATTATCTCAAAATGGCAGCGCTTCCTCCTCCACCGCACGCGATGTTCAATAGTCCTAACTTAGCGTAATAAATTCTTTGATACTTCATCTATCAAGTGGTGTGATTGAATTTTGAATGGCCGATTTTGTTATCATTCGTTTTTTTGAATTGCCTCCCTATGGAAGCAATTTTAAAGACGTAGTCTTTTTTTTTATACTACGTCGGGTGGCAGACAAGCACACGGCCCGCCCCATGTGGAGCGGTTACCGTAGCCATATTATCGCTCGCAACATAAAATATCGCTCGCGCGCCGCCACCCCCGCTGCCTACGTAGCTCTCCTTCCTTTCTGGTGACCTCTTCAGCTCCGCAGGGATATTGGTTCTCTAAGCGTATTTTGCCGCGTATTTTGCTGCGGTATTCTGTGAGGTGGAGGTACATTCCCCAGTCGGGTAGCTATCATGGTGAGTGCTCTGAAGAACTGTTTTCCCTTATCCCTTCCTCCCCTTTCCGTCACAGAACATCACGTGCAAGCTCGCGATATCATAAGTTTACCGTTGGGATCATTCCTTCGCGTACTAAAAAGTTTGGCAACTTCTATCTATGTCGCACCATTAAAAAATGGAACGCGTTGCTGGTATTTCTTCATTCATACTATATGGGATCCTTCAAGAGAAGCGTGAAGAAGCATCTTGTAGGCCAGCATGGCAGCGTCAACTGACAAGACATCAAGGTCTCTTGTCCGTTGCCGATGCGATTGGGGCTCTTCTTTTCGCTTACCATCAGGCGAAGCGGAGCCAATATGCTAAGCTAATATAAAAAATAAAATAAAAAAAGACCCCACTCACTCGCAGGAACACAACAACCCTCAAAGGAATTGTTATTTGGCTGCGGTATTCTGTGAGGTGGAGGTACATTCCCCAGTCGGGTAGCTTACAGTTACGCACCCTACCTCCCTTTTCGCCAGAGCTTCGTTTGTCAGTCAGCAGGGTGCACCGCGTGCAGGTGAAGTTGGCTTTGGTTCAAAGATGTTGATGAACCACTTACACCTCACGTCAAACAAAAAAAAAAATGCAGCTAAAACATTTACCAACTTTCGTACTATTTCTTCAAAAGATTGTAACATGCCAAAAAAACTTTCAAAGAATGCTCCTTCATATTCCAACAAGATTTCGTCGTCCTTTCTTAGAGAGATAACCTTTTGACGGAATTCCTGGCTATTTACTGACCCTCGTTTTGTTGGCGATGCTTTGTCTTTTTGTGGATGAAGAAATTTCGTCTTGGCAATCACAATTAGGTCACTCAGTATATTCGTATTTTATATACTTGATCTAGCTCAGTGTTCCACAAAGTGTGTGCCGCTGTACACTGGTGTACCGTGCTCATTAGTTGGTGTGCTTAAAAAAAAATAAGTTATCAAATAAGGCTGAATAGACGAACGGAAGAAAAATTCTTACAGAAATAAACACTGATTTTCCACAAAAAGTTTGCAGAACACTGATCTAGCTAACACACAGTGCGCCTACAATGATAAATAATAATAAATAAATAAATATTTCTGAATAATTTACACAGCGCCATCTAGTCCCAAATTAAGCGCAAAGCTTGTGTTATGGGTACTAGACAACTGATAAATGTACTTAAATACATTTTTTTTGTAAAGACATACTTATAATACATAGAAAACACCCAGACCAAGACAAACAGACATGTTCATGCAAACAAATGTTTGTCTTGTGCGGGAATCGAACCCGCGACTTCGGAGTCAAAGTGGCCATTGCTAACCATTCGACCACCGAGCTCGTCATTACTGAAGAGTAATAAAACATACCTCATAATCGCGAGTATAATAATATGTAGATGCTAAAACATACTGCATTCAATTCAATTAATACTCTACAATCATACCAAGTGGCCATGGCCTTGTGGTTTCCAGCAGACTAGAATAGAATCACTCCGTCTCTTCCCGTGGATGTCGTACAAGGCGACTAAGGGAAAACAATTATTAGAAATCATCAATCAGCCTCCTTACCACCATCTCTTATTGCGATTCAATAACTGAATAGAATGCTTATTCATACCAATGAATAAGCTACTCCATTATGGAGTCGCTTATTCATACCATGCTTATTCATACCAGTGGTAAGGGGGCAGGCCTCCCCAACCCGTTTGACCAGCGTGGGGAGTGTAGGCCAAATCCTTCTTCTGTCTGGGACGGACGAGAGAGGGTCGTGCTCTTATAATGGAGACTAAAATGACCTGATAATGATGATGATGAATACCAAGTTCGTACGATTGCAGAGTATTAATTGCATGGTATTACCATGTCTACTTTATGCTTGGTCTGTGGTTCCACCGGTCCCACAGCCGCATTAAATACCTTTTACTGTCCAAATACAAAAACTGTCTTAACTTTGTAGACTTCTTTAACAACATTACAGTTCTTTGAAAGTCTATACCCACTTGACAATTGGATTTAACTTAATAGAGACTTGTACTCGTAGTTAATTTGAAGGTAACATTAACTAAGTAATTGTTTTTCAACATTACTATGTGCTTAAGACAGCCTACTCATCTTTCTTTTCTTCAGCCACATAACAGCTATTTCACGCGAACTACAGCATTACAATATCATCATTCATCATCAGGTCATTTTAGTTTCCACTACAGGAGCACGACCCTCTCTCGTCCGTCCCTGACAGAAGGAGGATTTGGCCTACGCTCCCCACGCTGGCCAGACGGGTTGGGGAGTCCTGATCGATGTTTTATAATGTATTTCCCTTAGTCGCTTTGTACGACATCCACGGGAAGAGACGGAGTGATTCTATTCTAGTCTGCCGGAAACCACACGGCATTACAATATGTCGGAAATTAATGAGTCGCTGATTGGTGTTGAAAATTAAAAGTCATTCAATAGGGTTGGAAATAAAGTCACTCAATTGACTTTTGGTGCCTAGAACGCAAGCCACCGGCTTGGATGACGGCTGAGACGAGGTGGGGCGAAGAGATAAAAGTAGACAGAGCGCCACTACGTGGCCTGCGTCACCCCGTCCCCTACGAGGCGATCGCTTAGATGAAGCTTTTAATGCCCCGCAAGACTAAAAGCTCTAGGTGGTGTTTAGTCCGTAAGAGTATGATATAATCAACGTATAACCTTATGCTACGTTGATATTCATGAGGATTCACCACTTCCTACCCGTAGTTACCTCCGGAAGGTTAACCATCGCGCGCGGAGGGCGTAGAAAAAAACTGGTTGCAATCCGGGAGTGCCGGCAGAAGTAAAAACTTGAATATTAACGTTGTGCATTTTTGAATATTTTGGAATGGTTAGGGTATAATTTCGCACGAATTGCTTTATTTATCAGTACAAAAGTAGTATCATTTATGTGGTAAAATACAATATTCATTTATTGCGCTATCGTACACAAAGATGACAATTTATATTACATTAAAAATAAACAGCAGGTGCAGGCATACATATTCGCCGCTTCTATTCTCCTCTACTACTCTCCCTCCGTCTTACTAATTTTCGATCAGGCCACATGTCCTGATGCGAGTTTAATATTTTTTACCCATCCCAAAAAGTGCACAACGCCGCTAAAGAAGTTTTCACTTCTAAAATCACTACGTGGACAGTCTTCGCCGCGCATGCACCTTGAGTAGACAGACTCATCTGTTCTAAGTATATTTGTATAGTCATTGTTGTTAAAGTAATAAGTGCTTGTTAAAGTAATAAGTTCAACATGGACAAGGATGCACCCACAGTGGAGAGAAATCTCTCTCATTTTTTTTTATACTACGTCGGGTGGCAGACAAGCATACGGCTCGCCTGATATGAAGCGGTTACCGTTGCCATATTAACGCTCGCGAGACACCACTCCCACTGCCCCGCTGCCTGCCCCACTGTCCCAACGCAGCATCTCCTTCCTTTCTCGTGAACTCACTCACTTGCAGGAACACAACAACCCTCAAGGGAATTGTTATTTGGCTGCGGTATTCTGTGAGGTGCAAGGTTACATTCCCCAGTCGGGTAGCTTACAATTACGCTCTCTACCTCTCTTTTCGCCAGAGCTTTGTTTGTCAGTGAAGTGTATGTTTGTGGTGAAGTTGGCTTTGGTTCAAAGATGTTGATGAACCACTTACTCTCCAAAATATTTATTTAAACCTTGCGTTACCGTGCTTGTACTTTATGGTTAATCTCAAACTCATAAACCACTGTTAGTAATGCATATTCTATGGAAATTTTAACACCCATTGCAACCCCATGGTACGTGTGACCTACTTGATCAAGTTCCTGATTACAGTGTTACAGGGTTCGAACCTTGTACATTATTTTGAGTAGTTTTTTTTTAATTATTATGAATTTTATTAATAATTTATAATTTTATTAATAAGTCAAGTTGGTATTTAAATATAAATAATAAATAATTAAATATTGTTAGACAAATTACACAGCGCCATCTAGCCCCAAAGTAAGCGAAGCTTGCGTTATGGGTGCTAGACAACTGATAAACATAGGTACGTAAATACATTTTTTTTTATAAATACATACTTATGCTACATAGAAAACACCCAGACCAAGGCAAACAGACATGTTCATGCACACAAATGTTTGTCCTGTGTGGGAATCGAACCCACGAGCGTTGGTGTCGATTCGCGTCATTGACCGCTACGCCAGCGAGCTCGTCAAAGATCGTTAAAGGTCTCAGTATATGTAACGTGATGATACCGCAGACGAGACGGGCACGTGAAGTTGATAATGACGTAAAGTAAGTCAGTTCTTTTTTAACCGACTTCAAAAAAGGAGGAGGTTCTCAATTCGACTGAATATTTTTTTTGTATGTATGTTATTCGATATCTTTGCAAATTGTGAACCGATATTCATAATTCTTTTTTTATTTGAAAGGGTATGATTGCAAGGTGGTCCCATATTCACCAAGTCAGGATCTGATGATGGGATGCCAGGGAAATCAAGGGAAACCCTTAAATTTTATAAGCACGTATGGTCAAATTCATTTTTTTTTATTTGAAATTGCAACCACCTCGCAATTGGGTAATTGCGAGGTGGTTCCATATTCACCAAGTCAGGGTCTGATGATGGGATTCCAGAAAAATCGAGGGAACCCCTTAAAATTGCCCTATGGTAGCCGGTAGAATAAAATTGTGCCACTCCATTGCTCTGCGCTGGATGTCGTACAAGGCGACTAAGGAATCTTGTGTCACGCGATAACTTTTCTCCCGGAAGACGGGCAGCAGCGTCTACCGGGGTATTCCACCAATACTTAAGCTGCGCTCGCCAACTGAAGTAGGTTTCATTTTTTTTTTTAAATAATCTTTAAGTAAAACTTCTTTACGCACGCTTGACTTGGGGATTAAGATGCGTGACGAGAACGTTACGAAAAGTGTGATCGGGCGAGGCGAACGGAAGTTGAGAATGAGATATAAGTTAGTGACGATAGAAAGAGAAACTTACGTTTCGTATATTTTGTATATTATTATTGACGAGCTCGGTAGCGTAGCGGTCAAGACGCGGCTTCGACACCATCGCTCGTGGGTTCGATTCCCACATAGGACAAACATTTGTGTGCATGATATGTTTGTTTGTCTTAGTCTGGGTGTTTTCTATGTATTATAAGTATGTATTTACAAAAAAAAAAATGTATTTACGTATGTTTATCAGCTGTCTAGTACCCATAACACAAGCTTCGCTTACTTTGGGGCTAGATGGCGCTGTGTAATTCGTCTGACAATATTTATTTATTTATTTATTACTGTAAGGGCAAGAGAGAGAGGTGCGAGAACATATTTTCTTTCTCTCTCTCACAGCCAGTTACATTTCGTATAGATGGAGCTAAAGAAGTTTTACTTCAGTCGTGTGGTCTAGTGCACTCGTTTTTTTTTTCAAGTGCCATCCTGTCCGGTATATGACTTTATATTATATTATTATAGACGAGCTCTAGATGAACATGGCGCTAGTAAAAATTGACTACAAAGCACTTACTCAATGCTTAATTTGACGAGCTCGGTGATCGAATGGTTAGCAATGCCCACTTTACCTCCGAGGTCGTGGGTTCGATTCCCGTACAAGACAAACATTTTGTGTTCATGAACATCTCTGTTTGTGTTGGTCTGGGTGTTTTCTATGTATAATAATGTATGTCTTTAAAAAAGAATGTTTAAGTATATATTATATCAGTTAACTAGTTACCATAGTACAAGCTTTGCTTAGTTTGGGACTAGATGGCGCTGTGTAATTTGTCCAGGTATATTTAAATTACAAACACATTTATAATTATAAATAGGTATTTTTAAAAAGGCGAAAATTCCCCTTCTCCTAGGTGGGATTTACTCGATTACCGGGTCGAGTGTTCTTCCAGCTGAGCTACCAGGAAGTTTTGTGATGGTGGCGAATTTTTGCATTTTATATTTTACTGCTGTGAAGTCGCAGTGTGGCGCCATCTACCTGTAAAGTATTACACTACTAAACAACATTTATACATGCATTACGCAATGAAACTTTAACTTTGGTACTATATTGATATTTGCTATGAAGTTAAGCTATGAAGAAGAAGTCGTCCCATCCCGTCCGGAACACGAAACCATTATAATTCACCAATGATGGCCAAAGACCACTGACAACAGCCTGACGGATTAACGTGCCCTCCGAAGCACGAATATAATCCCAACCATAGACATGCTGCAGTCGTTTTTTTTTTTTTTTATACTACGTCGGATGGCAGACAAGCATACGGCCCGCCTGATGTGAAGCAGTTACCGTAGCCTTATTAACGCTCGCAACATAAAATAACGCTCGCGCGCCGCCACCCCCGCTGCCAACGCAGCATCTCCTTCTTTTCTGGTCGATATTGCTTAACTTGCATGATCGATTAGACTGACACTCCCAATCACGCCATCGAACTCCTCACTGATATATAACGTCGTCGTCGACCCTTATTCATCTCACTGCTGGGATCTCCCCTCAATCGAAGGGGTTTAGAGCATACTCCACCACGCTGCTCAATTGCGGGATGGCGGAGGCCAGTGTTATCAAGCCGCACAAAAGCCACTGCCTTGGCTTAAAAACTGTCATTTACTACAGCCGAGACCGACGGCTTAACGTGCTCTCCAAAGCACGAAGTAGCTCGATATACATAAATCCATCCATCCATGGACTAGCTACGGTCGATATTGCTCTTTTTTTTTTTTTTTTTTTATACTACGTCGGGTGGCAGACAAGCATATGGCCCGCCTATGTATATATAGCCTTAACTTGCGTGTTCGATTAGGCTGACACGCGCAACGACACCAACGACCTACCTATATAAGGTTTGTTAATTTCTATTTTCCCAAATGTTCGGACTTTTAAAAGCATTCTCTACCAGAGAGAATGCTTTTAAAATTAAGTCCGCCTTATGTAATTTGTGCTCAATAAAGTTTAAATAAATAAATAAAATTTAGATTGACGTAAATGGCCTTGCACAAAATCCTCAACTTCGTTAGGCTCGCTTAGGCCACTAAAATTCCGCACGCAAAAATTCAAATGAACTTCTTTCCGTTTTTTTGTGAGAATTTTTCTACATAAATCACGGATCTCAAAGGGAACTTTTACGAAAGAGGTAAAAGGGAATTTTAATTAGATTGCATAACTACTCGATGCATTACCAGCAGATTGTATATACTCCTAATACTTGTGGACTCTTAAAATGAAATATGGAATGCCATTTTTAACTACTGCAAGAAATTTTTATTTTGTTAAATGTAGATAGATAGAATATGCTTTATATCATCATCATCATCATCAGGTCTATTTTAGTCTCCACTACAGGAGCACGACCCTCTCTCGTCCGTCCTAGACGGAAGGAGGATTTGGCCTACACTCCCCACGCTGGCCAAACGTTTTGGAAGGCCTGATCGATATTTGATAATGTAATTCCCTTAGTCGCCTTGTACGACATCCACGGGAAGAAACGGAGTGATTCTATTCTAGTCTGCCGGAAACCACACGGCCATATGCATAATACAAATTTAGTTTGCTTTATATGCATAATACAAATTTAAAGTACAGTGAATCATTAAATTGTTACAGATAGTTGACTTGCAATTATCTGTAACAATTTAATTATTGTTACAGATAATTGCAAGTAATTAACACAATACTGTGAAGTCAGTACTATTGATCAAAATACAAGAAATGAAGTTATATACAGATCAAAACCTAAAAAAATATTATTTGGTGTACCTCAAGGCAGTATACTTGGTCCACTAATGTTCCTTGTATATATAAATGACCTACCAAGATATATTAAAAATCCGACTATTTTATTTGCAGATGACTGTACCATAGTAATTAAATCTAACGATAGACATGAATTAGTGAATAAAATAAACGATACAATTTGCAATACTATTAAATGGCTGACGACAAATAATTTAAAAATAAATCTAACAAAAACTAACATCATTCAATTTCATCATCCACAATCTAATCCAATACAATTAAATATATCTTTTGACACAAATAAAATTGAATTAGTTGACGATACAAAATTCTTAGGAGTTTATATAGATAAGAACTGTAATTGGAAAACAAATATTGATAAAATCTGTAGTAAAATAAACAGCTCTGTTTATGCTCTAAGAAAACTAGTTATGCTCTCAAATATAGAGACTGCTATGACTGCATATTATGGACTTGTACACTCAGTCATACGCTACGGAATAATCTTCTGGGGTAATTCAACAAACGCAATAAATGTTTTTAAAAGGCAAAAACGATGCATGAGGGCTATGTTTGAAATCAAACCAAGAGATAGTTGTAGACCCTTCTATAAAAAACATAAAATACTACCCGTACCCTCAGTATATATCTTAGAATGTTTGCTGTTTGTAAAAAAGTATTACTACAGATTCGAGTTACACGATAATACCTATGCCTTAAAGTTACGTAGTAAAAACAAACTTGTACTACCAACTCCAAAGTGTACGTTATACAGAAACAGCGTGCACTTCATGGCTGTATACATGTATAACAAACTACCTGACAAATTGAAAAATATGGACTATAATGAATACAAACAAACGGTTACGCGGATATTGAAGGACAAGTGCTATTATGACATTAAAGATTATATAGATGACAAGAATTTTTATAATAACTAAATTTTGAATAATTATGACATGAATATTAGCTTGACATGCATTACTGTAAATATTGTAGATTAATTTGTAACTTAAAACTATTACATTATTAATATTTGTATGTTCTTTTTAGAGCAAGAAGTGGTTTGTTCGATTCATTAATTGTAAAACCTATTGTATGTACCTGCTTCTACAAATAAATTATTTGATTTGATTTGATTTGATTTGATTTGCATATATGCAACAAGGCGATCTTATTGGTCAGAGCAATCTTTTCAATTCAACCTTAGGGTTACGAATTTATGCATGAAGTGGGCAGGATTCGCTAATCAAAAGAAATTTATGAAAATTAGAAGTATAGTAGTAATATTAAAAGAATCATTATTTTGTATGTCTATATAATGATTCTTATACATAATAATGATTATGACGAAGATGAGAAACCTATTTATTACTGATAAATAATTGCATAATTTGTACATAAAATACATCTACATTCTTATTATAAAATATACATATAATAAATAATAAAATAAAATAAATTCTTAATGTATTTCTTGGCATCGACATGCATGCATGGAAACTCACAAGTTCATCGTTAGTACACACGAGCGAACCCGCGGACTTTAAAACTATGTAATACCGTACTGTACAAATACTATTATTACTTATACTATGCACGAACTTCACAAACAGCACAACCTTCAAGCTTATTGCACTTGTTTTATGAGGATTTTAACCCTAAAAAGATTATCAACAGATGATATTAAAGATATATTCATGTGAGAGACATGCCGCGTTATGATTACCTGCAATTTGCTAACAAAAAAATATTTATGCAACACAATAGCGCCGCCTTTAATAATAAACAAATGTTAAGATTGTAGATTCTACAACAGTGTAAGTACAACGTACAGTCCATACTGTACGTAGTACTTATACTGTTGTAGGGAGAAGCCATCCTCTCCCTGCCGCTCTCTCGTGTCGACCTCACCTCCCATCTGAGACAGTTTGTATGGCGCCGCACGCACACACGCACTTTCACGCTCTGCACAGAAGTCATTGAATATGTAGTAGTAAACGACGTGACATTTATATAGTGTGGCCGGGGTGTGGTTCTACCACAGAACAGAAAAATAATTCTCTGTTCTGTGGGTTCTACCATAGTCTTTCCTCGAAAATGCAATAAAATGGCGCTGTATACACATGCTTGCTTTTTTCCAATATTGTCAACTGGTTGAGCAGAAAGTTCAACAATATTTTAATATTATACAATATAGTTTTAGAAGGTGGAAAAAAACAATCAGAAAATTCTTCAATTGGGCTAGGTTAGAACAAGCTTTTTACCATTAAGCTCCATTGTTTTTTGAAAGAATTATTAATTGATTTTATTTTATTTCTTTTCTGCGTTTTTTTTTGTACCTCTTTGTAAATATTTTATTTGTAAATATTCAGTTTAGTAATATAGTTTAATAATTGAAAGATGTATAAATTAAAGGTTAAAAACAGAAGGTAACAGTTACACGAAATAAATTACTAATTTTGAAATTGGCGTTCAAATATTTATGCGTGCACACGACATTCATTGACTGTTGGGCGGTACGAACTTCGCCGGGTCAGGTAGTAATTAATATAACAATTCGTCTGCAAATAACTTGTACATTATTCCAGTTAATTCCGGCGAACTATTGTTTCAGAAATTGATAATACAACATACGACTGACCATTATTGTATTATGTATTTGGTTCAAGGCAATTTAGGTCCATCTGGTATATTAACAGGGGCTTCGGTAAGCGAATAATTTGCATAAATTTTAATAGGTATTAACGATGAGTCCACGGCCACGTTTACTGGGAGAATTAATTTAATAAACCTTTGATAGTTATCTCGCTCATTTTACTGTTGAGAGAAAGAAAGAGAAGATATTTAACTATTTATTTGTATCCTAAAGGTCCGTTCGCACAGACCGGCTCGGAGAGGAGAGCAGATTTTGGTGGCGTTTAAAATAGAGTTTTGGATCATTGGTATAAGGTTCATTTTTAGGGTTCCGTACCCAAAGGGTAAAAAGGAACCCTATTACTAAGGCTCCGCTGTCCGTCCATCCGTCCGTCTGTCACCAGGCTGTATCTCATGAACCGTGATAGTTAGACAGTTGAAATTTTCACAGATGATGTATGTCTGTTGCCGCTATAACAACAATTACTAAAAAACAGAATAAAATAAATATTTAAGGGGGCTCCCATACAACAAACGTGATTTTGTTGCTCATTTTCGCTCGCAATTGATAGCGGTAATAGGTAGATGCTTGAAATACTCACATAATATATAGTTATATATTCACTTAAAAAATAATAATAATAAAGGGGTATCCATACAACAAACGTGACTTTTTTTTTTTGCCGTTTTTATAGATAATAGTACGGAACCCTACGTGCGCGAGTCCGACTCGCACTTGGCCGGTTTTTTTTAAATTCACTTCTTTAATTATATGAGAATTCACGAGAGCCAATGTGAATTTTTAAAGTAAACTTTATGCCAATGATACATAGCTCTATTTTAAACGCATTCAAAATCTGCTCTCCTCTTCGAGCCGGTTTGTTTGAACGGACCCTAAGTGTGTTTAGTATGTCTTAGGGTTGACTGCATAGCGATGTACCTTTCGCTGTGACAAGACGTTATACTATAGGTAATATTGTAATAATTCTCTAAGGGGCCTCTACGCGTTGGATCCATATCCCCGCGCATGCCTATCAAATGACCGGGCTTGACCCGTGATTAAAAAAAGAATATCTTCAAACGTTTATTTTAAATGATTGTGATAATACTGCATTAAATCCAGTTACGTCACCGTGCTACACTACATGTTTCACGCGGGTTGTAATTGGTTATTATATTAATATTTATTCCACATTTTCAATAGACAACCATTAGGTTGTATACAACCTAATGTCATGGTTGTCTATTGAAAATATTTTCAATTTTAAAAATAATTTAACATATAAAACGTCAAAATCGTTGATTCGACAAGACGTGTTTGGAAGTTGAATATCAATATTTATTCCACATTTTCAATAGACAACCACGTCGTTAGGTTGTATACAACCTGAAACATTTTCAATAGACAACCATGACATTAGGTTGTATACAATATAATCTATTGAAAATGTGGAATAAATATTAATATCAACTTCCTAACACGTCTGTCGAATCAACGATTTTGACGTTTTAATTATGTTAAATTCATTTTTAAAATTGAAAATATTATATTGATGTTGTAATGAAAAAACAAATAGTTAAATAAATCATTTTACTATTAAAATATCGAATGACCTTTCGTAACACTTGGCGCCGCGTGGCAGCCCTTGCGATTGGTTCCACATTTCGTTGACTCAGAGGGCAGTGACGTCGCCTTGTGAGAGCGGCAAGGAGTGGCCATACTGTACGTATTACTGTAAGTATTATTTATATTGTGGCAGAAGTGAAAGTGAAATCAAGAATTGTTAGAAGTTACGAGTTTATGTGTTTGAATACGACATTTAATTTCGACGACGAGCTTGGTGGCGTAGCGGTCAATGACGTGGCTTCGACACCAATGCTCGTGGGTTCGATTCCCACATAGGACAAACATTTATGTGCATGAACATGTCTGTTTGTCTTAGTTTGGGTGTTTTCTATGTATATAATAAGTATGTATTTACAAAAAAAAAATGTATTTACGTATGTTTATTAGTTGTCTAGTACCCATAACACAAGCTTCGCTTACTTTGGGGCTAGATGGCGCTGTGTGTAAAAAAATTCCTAATCTACTAAAACTAATTTCTTCCGATTAAGTTCATTGTTAATTCTATTACAGGCGTAGGGCCTGTATGCTCTTGGGACTGTGGTGAAGTTAAACTGTGAATTGCAACATTAGAAGAATAACACACTGTGCACACAAATACGTACACAACATTTTTCCTGGAAAATTTATGCTGATATTATTAACCGTTGTATAGCTTATCAATGTTACAGTTTAAAGAAAAGGGCAACGTTCAACCCTAAAAACCAGCTGAATTGGTTGATACGTTTCCATTTTTCAGAAGCGCTGTTCACAACACTCGCAGCACTTCAGACAGAAGTGCCGGTCATTACGTTTACGAGTATACGCAACCAGCTGGTTTAGGTATGCGCACTGCTGCATGCACCTAAGCTATAACTCGAAAACCGATAATAATAATAGCATAGTTTTTCGGGAAAAATGTTGTGTATGGTAAGTATTCGGGTGTCGTTTGTATGCTGTATCGCTTGTCTCTTTCCATCCGTACAGACAATATATATATATATAATTTTTGGTGACTTTTTTCCTTTACCATGGTCGCCGTAAAGTGTCAATTTTCTCTAGATGCCACTTACGTATCGTACCTTTCAATACGGAATATATTTGTTTTTTTTTTGTATACTACGTCGGGTGGCAGACAAGCATACGGCCCGCCTGATGTGAAGCGGTTACCGTAACCATATTAACGCTGCCAACATAAAATATCACTTGCGCGCCGCCACCCCCGCTGCCAACGCAGCATCTCCTTCTTTTCTGGTGACCTCACTCACTCGCAGGAACACGACTACCCTCAAAGGAATTGTTATTTGGCTGTGGTATTCTGTGAGATGGAGGTACATTCCCCAGTCGGGTAGTGTACAATTACGCTCCCTACCTCTCTTTTCAGGCAGCAAGGTGCACCACGTGCAGGTGAAGTTGGCTTTGGTTCAAAGATGTTGGTAAACCACTTACACCCCAACTTTGTAATAAACTATAACGATAGTGAAAAAACTCAAATACGCGTGATATTACATACAAGAAGTAGAAAATACAATAAATTGAAAATACTCTTATGAAAAAAAAAACGCATACTATGAATACTACTAATGTACAAATCCGACTTGGATTGATAGGCATACTTCCATCATATTTGGACGAATGAATTATGTTGGCATTAGCGGTATCTATAGTTACCATAGATCTTTACAATGCTTAATCTTAAATTAAGCCACCAGCATCCATCAATTTGCGAGGTCGGGAAACTCAATTTATCGAATCAGTATCCGTTAATACTATCAATAAACAAGAGCGTAATCCAGTTTACGAATAAATTTGCATATATTTCAATATTACTAAATATTATAAGCTAGTTGTTGTTTGCGATTTTGTGCATATATATCTTGGTATAGGTCGCGTCATGTAAAAATAGGGTAGCTGTACGGTTTACACCACACATGTAAATTTTATATTTTGCTGATGCGGCGACTCCGCGCGCACGCGTCATATTTGATTACTATAAAAGTAAATATTGTCACTAATATCGGTGAGTGCAATCATAACATCGAACCAATACACGAGAGAAAGGAATTGCCAGTATCTGAGTTATAATCACCATAACTAAGAAATTATACTAACTACAACTATTGGTGACTTTCCTTTCTGCACTCCACATCAAGCAAACAAGTAACTAGTAACGTAAGGGAAACCACCCTTACATTTGGTCCTTCAAGCTATCAAGAACTTGGTGTTTTTTTGTGTCTCTAAACGACAGTGGCGAATCGGTTCGGCTGGCCTCTCACAAGCGAGAATCACCAGCTGGATTGAGAAGGCGCACACACTGCGTATAGAGTGCAAGGACACTGAGATCTACAACGAACCAACCCAACGCTCTACGCCTGTCACCGTCAACTACGTGCCAGATATCCGGAGCTATAACTTCAACAAGCTTGTCTCGGGAACGTAAAGACCGTGCGTGTCAACCATCGCAAGGATTCTTCATCTCGAGATACACAACTAACTGAAGCAACACTATATCTGTCATTAATCCGTGCCAGATATTTACACAACTAACTGAAGCAACACTATATCTGTCATTAATCCGTGCCAGATATTTACACAACTAACTGAAGCAACACTGTATCTGTCATTAATCCGTGCCAGATATTTACACAACTAACTGAAGCAACACTATATCTGTCATCAATCCGTGCCAGATATTGTAAGTTATAACAACACAAACGCAACAACATGGAGAAGCTGGAACTTCAACAAACCTGTTTTGAGAACATCAAGTCCTTGTGTGTCAACTATCGCAAGGACTCTTCGTCTCGGAAAACTGAAGATTATCTTAACTTACGTCTAGCGTCACTCGAAGAGCAATGGATAGACTTCGATAAGCGACATGCCCTTCTGATGCTGGAATTTGAAGACAAAACTATCAACTATTTCACTGAGGACATCTACGGAAAAACTAAGGAGATGTACCTTACAACTAAAACTGATATGAACAATCGCCTTAACGATATCGGCAAACAACAACGCATCAAGTTTGACTTAGCGGGAACTTTTGAGGGCGACGCTCAAGAGACGGACGACAGCTCTGTCCGGAGCCTTCTCAACAAACAAGAATGCAACTTTAACGCCATTCAGCGTGCTATGGCAAAAATTAACTTACCAATTGTCTCGGAGAAATGGGAACTGGAGGAAAACTTAGCTATTTTGAAATCTAAATGGGAACCCATTGACAATCTACACTGGCAAATAGATTTCCGTCTAAAGGGATCGAATAACTATTACAACCAAACATTTTCGGAAATTGAAGCACAGTACGACGAACTACGTAAGAAGCTCAACTCCGAAATTTGGGCGAACACACACTACCAACAATCTGCACCGAAAGTGGAACTCCCGGATTTTTTTGGGAATTATAGCAAGTGGATTTCTTTCAAGGATTTGTTCCTTGAGACTATCCACAACAACCCAACTATCAACAAGGCTCAGAAAATGAAGCACCTCAAGACCAAACTCAAGGGCGAAGCTGAGACCTTGGTACAGCATTTATCTGTCAGCGCTGAAAACTACTCTTCCTGCTGGGAAATATTAACACAGCGTTACGACAACCATCGCTTACAATTTACATCATTTTTCAACACAATGATGAATCTTCCAGTCATACAACATCCAGATGCAAACAACTTGAGAAAAATGCATGACACCATAAAGGAATGCATGAGCGGAATAGCTAACATCGGTATCGATACATCTACTTGGGACCCGATGGTGGTGCAATTAATGTTGCCAAATTTGGATCAAACCACTTTGAACGAATACATGAACGAGATCAGAGATCATCGAGAACTTCAAAATTTATCTGATTTTTTATACTTCCTGGAATGCAAGTTCATGGCATACGAGACCGCCAGATCAACTAAAAAGGGAAATACACCGTCTGAAAAATCATCTCAATGGAAACCTTCGCCGAAACAAACATCAAAAAAATTGGAATTCAAGAAGTCATACAACTATCATACTACTTACGGAAATTGCCCACATTGCACCGGAAATCATGTGCTGATGCATTGTCCTAATTTCAATAACATGGACATAGCTCAACGCAGTAACACAATTGCAAAACTGAAACTATGCAAAAACTGTCTATTTCGACATAACGAAGTATGCAAGTCGCAGAAAACGTGCAGAGAATGTAATTTGAAACACCACACGCTATTGCACAATCCCAACTGGAAAAAACAATTTTCGAATAAACCAAATTATATGGAGCAACATCCTTCAACATCTTCACGGCTTCCAACTTCGAATCACTTAGCTAACTGCAATACGGAGATATTACTTACAACAATTCAACTACAAATTAAAACTATGGATGGAAGTTATCTTACACTTCGAGCCCTTCTGGATCAAGGCTCGCAAGTCAACTTAATCACTGAAAACGCAGCACAACTGCTACGTCTTCCCCGAAACAAATTCTCAGCTACTGTCACCGGCATCGCATCGGTGTCCGAGGATTGCAAGGGACAACTCAACTTATCTTGCAAGTCGATACACTCTGACTTCACCTTTGAAACTCAAGCACTTATTATGAAGAAACTAACTAATAACTTACCCAGCTCAACTTTTGAAAAATCTAACTGGCCACACCTGGAAAATCTGAAACTTGCAGATCCAGAATTCAACAAGTCTCGCCCTGTTGACCTTCTATTGGGAGCAGACGTGTATTCTGAAATAATTCTGGACGGGGTACTAAAGGGAAGCCAACAATCCCCTGTTGCCCAACAGACACACCTAGGGTGGATATTATGCGGGAAAATGAAAACATTTAACTGTCATATGACACTGATCAATTTGGAGGAACTAACAAAATTTTGGGAGACCGAAGAAATCCAGAACTCTAAGGATATTTCTAAGGACGACCAATGCGAACTTTTTTACAAGGAAACAGTACAACGAGCCTCGGACGGAAAATACATTGTCAAGATGCCACTTTGCTCCGATTACGAGGAAAAACTGGGAACATCAAGACCCATCGCTGTTTCCCAATTTCTACAACTAGAGAAACGCCTTAATAAAAATAAACAACTATCTACTATGTACAAAGATTTTATTAAGGAATACAAAGAACTAGGACATATGAAGCCATCGTCTCCTATATCAACTACTATGTGCTATTTACCGCACCACGGAGTCTTGAAAGAAAGCTCCACAACTAGCAAACTAAGAGTTGTGTTTAACGCATCACAAAAAAATAGCAACGGCCACAGTCTCAACAGCCTCCTTGAGAAAGGCCCCAAACTTCAAAAGGATATTCAAGCGCTCATTTTGAAGTGGAGATCATACAAATACGCCTTTACTGCGGACATTGAGAAAATGTACCGTTGTATATGGATCACAGCAGAACAACAACCCCTGCAAAAAATAATCTGGAGGGATACACCAAACGAACCCCTCAGGGAATACCAACTTTGCACCCTTACATATGGCCTGAAATGCGCCCCATGGATTGCCCTGCGAACTTTAAAACAGCTAGCGGACGACGACGGGCACAAGTTTCCCGAAGCCGCAAACGCATTGAAACACGCATTTTATGTCGATGACCTTATCAGCGGTCATAACTCGTACGATGATGCGAAACAACTACAACAATCACTCATCGAGTTGCTAAAGGGTGGCGGAATGAACCTCCGCAAGTGGTCAAGCAATCATCTTCCACTATTACAAGATTTGCCAGAAGATCAGATTTCCTCCAACAATACCTACAACTTCAAAACCGATGAGCCGTCGAAAACACTGGGACTACGCTGGAACCCCACGAGCGATACATTTAACTTCAACTGGCCTACGACAGAAAACTCGAAGCACATAACAAAGCGATCCTTACTCTCGGAAATATCCAAACTATATGATCCTTTGGGCTGGCTGTCTCCTGTAACAGTCAAAGCTAAGCTATTATTCCAGAAACTTTGGATATCTAAACTCAACTGGGATGACAACGTACCCGAGGACATTGAGGGAGAATGGATGAAACTCAAGACCGAACTCTCGTTAATCAAAAACATAAACTTAAACCGATGGATCGGCGACACCGAACAATGCGTGGAATTGCTCGGTTTCTGCGACGCAAGCGAAAAAGCATATGCTTGTGTCGTATACAGCCGCATCATGGATGGACAGGGATCACTAAAGATTTCCCTACTAGCGTCACGTACACGGGTAGCTCCCGTGACACAGAAGACTACATTGCCGAGGCTTGAGCTTTGTGGCGCTCAACTCTTAGCCGAACTTATGGAGAAGATAAAAGACGCTCTCTCCGATTACAAAACAACAATAGCCTGGTGTGATTCCCAGGTGGTATTAGCATGGATTCAAGGCGATACGTCAAACAGAGAGGCGTATGTTGCTAACAGAGTCGTCAAAATCAAGCGCGTCATCCCCGCGACTAACTGGCGTTATGTCAGATCAGAGCATAACGCCGCTGACTGCGCCTCGAGAGGCATGTTGCCAAGCAAACTCATGAGTCACAACTTATGGTGGCAAGGACCTGAATTTCTGAAAGAACGGGAGACTGAAGAAAACAAGAAACAACTCTGTAACTTTCAAACTAACTTCGGCTCCATAACTCATCACGTTCGGAAAACAGCCTCGCCTGAGAACGAAGAACATTTTACAACTACATTATTAAATAAATGTAGTTCATTAACACGAGTGATACGAATTACTGCATGGATACTACGCTATATTTCTATATTACGCAACAAACAGAAATCCGAACCGGAATACCTAACAACAAGCGAATTAAATGAAGCTAACATACTTATTATAAGTCACGTACAAAAAACACAATTTACGGAAGATTATAAACAACTGATTAATAATGAAGCTTTATCTAAGAAGAGTACACTATTGAAACTGAACCCTCAAATCGATAAGAACCAGCTGATACGTGTCGGCGGACGTCTCAAGAACTCCGACTTGCCTATGAACATGAAAAACCCCAACATAATACCATACTCTGGTCGATACACACAACTATTAATCGAAAATGCACACTTAAGCACTTTGCATGGAGGAGCTCGGCTAACGTTGACTCATCTAAGGCAGCGATACTGGATAGTCGGCGGCAATAGGGCTGTCAAAGCCCAGCTACAAAAGTGTGTGCGTTGTCACCGCTTCAACCAAACTAATAACAGTCAGCTGATGGCAGATCTTCCAACATCACGAGTGACTCCAAGTAGACCGTTCACACACACAGGGGTGGATTTCTCTGGATTCGTGGATGTGAAAATCAACAAAGGCAGAGGCGTCAAAACTACGAAGGGTTATATCGCAATATTCATATGCATGAGTACCAAAGCCGTGCATATCGAACTGGTTTCCGACCTCACTACAGAAACCTTTATAGCAGCTTTTCAACGCTTGTGCGCGAGGCGCGGCACCCCTAAACATATGTACTCGGATTGCGGAACTAACTTTGTCGGAGCAGCAAAAGTACTTCGACAGGAATTCGATGAATTCAAGAAAATTATAAACACAGACTTTTTCAACGAACTTACGAAGCTGGAAGTCCAATGGCACTTTAACGCGCCTGCCTGGCCTAGTGCAGGAGGCTTATGGGAAGCCGCAGTAAAGTCGATGAAGCGTCATCTACGCCGAGTGCTGGGCGACCAGAAATTAACCTATGAGGAGTTTACCACACTTCTTACCAAAATCGAGGCGTGCTTGAACTCGAGGCCACTGTGCCCGTTGACCGAAGACCCGGAGGAGTTTTATAACTGTTTGACTCCCGGACACTTCCTCACCGGCAGCTCGATAATGACCCTGCCACTCTCAAACTACACTGACGACAACATCGATATACGTCGCCGATGGCAGATGGTTGAACAAATGTTCCAACGATATTGGAAAACCTGGTCCTTTGACTATCTATCTCAGTTACAAACACGGAGCAAATGGAACCAGCCTACCAAAAACATTCGGATTGGTGACATTGTACTGGTTAAAGACAATAACTTGCCGCCAGGAAAATGGGCTATGGGTCGCGTCCTGGAGACACATCCTGGATCCGACGGATATGTTCGCGTGACTACCATCAAAACTCAGACTGGAGTCATCACACGTCCTATCGTCAAACTGTCGCCTCTCCCATTGAGCTCTGAAAGTGAATCAGAACCGGAAACTGAAAATAAACAAAAAAAGAACTCAGAACAGAAAAAACGGAAAGGAAATAAACTTATTAATTCCAATCTATTAATAACAATGCTGACAATGTTTACATTGTTATCGCCATCATATGGCTCCCTCGACGCCCGTCTGGAGCTCGGGTTACGGCCTTAGAAAACAGCCGACCTATTTATTATGACACGGTGGGCAAACTGCGTACGGTGCATAATGAGTGGACGCTTATTATGTATTACAACTTATCAACTTATTGGGAAGGAACTCGCCGTATCAACGACTATTTCAATAACTTGAAAAACTTGTGTCATAACTCCAACTTACTACAATGCAACACTACAATGGAACAACTAAGTCACGAGATGGATCTTTTACAACATTATAACGACATTTTAATAAACCCACACAAACATCTAACTGCAAGCCGAAAGAAACGAGGATTAGTGGACGGAGTGGGATACCTCGCTAATAGCTTATTTGGCATTTTAGACCAACGATTTGCTGACAAATACGAAGAAGATATTGAATCTCTTCGAAACAATGACAACTATCTATTGGAACTTATCAAAAACCAAACAACTATTGTGGAACTTGAGAATAAGATTCTAAAGAAAAGTGAAGATAACATTCAGCGCCAATTCATTATGATCGATCAATTCGTGAATCAAACTAACCAGAATATTGGTGCACTAGAGACAGAATTACAAGTCCTGTCAGCTACAACTTACATCAACTCAGCTTCACTAACTTTGTATCTCCTGATGAACAGCCTGAAAACTTTTCAAGAGATGCTCTTTGACACACTGACTAACGTCTATCAAGGACATGTCGACGTTCATTTGATAACGCCTGCTCATCTCATTCAGCAACTCAATGAGATATCTGGAACCATCCCGAAAACATTATCTTTACCGGCAGATAACTATAAGGAAGAAATCCAAGACATTTACAAGCAGATACATGTCAAAGCACGAGTAACTGAAAACTACTTTCTTTTCGAAATGAACATTCCACTCATATCGAACGAGGACTTCACACTCTATAAACCTACTGCACTGCCCATAAAAGGAGACTCAGAAGCGGTTTATATACGAGTGACTTCGAAGTACATAGCTGTTAACTTTGAAAAGAACATCTACATGTTGATGAGTGATGATGACTTCAAACATTGCTCACTACAGAAATCGAACAAGTTTACCTGCAAATTGAATCCACCTATATTCGATTTACACAACAACAAGGCACCATGCGAAGCGAAACTGCTGTCGCATCAAAACATTCAGCCTTGTGAAGTCGAGCGCCGAGCGTGCTACGACTCGTGGATTGAATTACATACACAGAACAGCTGGCTGATCACATGTTGTGAAACTTGTCCACTACGTATTATATGTGGTAATGACGTTACCTCTTATACTATAACGTCATCCGGGATAATCACAATGCCGCAAGGATGCGTGGTGCAATCTAAGGGACTGACGATCCACTCTCATCGCCACTATAACAGCCGCATGAAGATGGATTATGATTTTTCGGTCCCAGTCTATCAACAAGATAGTTAACTTGACAACTTACCACGATGTCCCACGATTGCTACAGACAACAAACTCCGACTTTGCGAAGATTGAAGAGGATATCGCCCATCAAAAGAAACAAGAAGCCAGATTACCAACTCTATCTACTCATGACGTACATCAATACGCCATTTGCTATACTCTACTGATAGCAATCATTTTTACTGTGCTGGTGCTGGTTGGGAGGAAGCGCTGTCACTACTGTGCAAGAAACCGACCACGGGCACCAGCTCGTCGACACTCTGAAGATATCGAACTTCAAGTAATACGGCGACCGGACGAGCCCCAGCAACGGAGCATCCACATTGAGGTCCCGCCAGCAGAGACGTCACGTCAGAACGTCACCGGTGGAATTAAGAACCTCGCGTTTAACTTCGAATGATTTAAATTTATTTTGTAATGGCATTTCCTTATCTCTTTGTGTTGAGCATTTTCATTTTAACTTTTTATCTCTTTTCTGGTGTTCCCAAAATGTACGGTTTACACCACACATGTAAATTTTATATTTTGCTGATGCGGCGACTCCGCGCGCACGCGTCATATTTGATTACTATAAAAGTAAATATTGTCACTAATATCGGTGAGTGCAATCATAACATCGAACCAATACACGAGAGAAAGGAATTGCCAGTATCTGAGTTATAATCACCATAACTAAGAAATTATACTAACTACAACTATTGGTGACTTTCCTTTCTGCACTCCACATCAAGCAAACAAGTAACTAGTAACGTAAGGGAAACCACCCTTACAGTAGCCATATCTAAAAAACTACGCGTGAAAACTACACTTTCTGATAAGTAATTGTATGGGAGCACAAATAAGGGTTATGAACAAGATCAAAGTAACGCAGCGAGCTATGGAATATATGTCTTCGAGATCAAATTAGGAATGACGAGATCCATAGATGAGCTAATGTTGCCAGCAACCAGGATAAGATGCGTGAAAATTCCGGATTTTGAATCTTAAAACCCGGATATTTCATTAGTGTTTTTAGTACTAGTACTATATTTTATTCTGTGACAAGACGGTTATTCGCCGCATGGAGCAGTAGCAGAGCAGGTAGTAATAAATAAATATTTCTGGACAATTTACACAGCACCATCTAGTCTCAAATTAAGCGCAAAGCTTGTACTATGGGTACTAGATTACTGATATTATACTTAAATACATATATGTATATATGAATTATATGTATATATATACATATAATACATAGAAAACACCCAGACCAAGACAAACAGACATGTTCATGCACACAAATATTTGTCTTGTGCGGGATTCGAACCCGCGACCTCGGAGTCAAAGTGGCCATTGCCATACCAATCGACCACCGAGCTCGTCGGTAGTGATTTAAAACTTTTAACCTTGGACTACAAATGACTACAAGCTAGGAGAAATCCGGGGAAACCCGGACGGGTGGCATGGCAACCCTGTGTGAAAAGAACGATGGAAGAAAGCGAAGGAGTTGTGTTTGCGCGTGGATACACTCGCGCACAAAAGTGCTAGGTCTATTGTGTTATTTTTGAATAGACCTTTCGCTAGCGACTTCGTATTAAATTAAATCGTTTTATTATTTTAGTTTTGATGAAATGAGGCTCTGGCGAAAAGTGAGGTAGGGCATAGCATATTTATTAAGCTGCCCGACTGGGGAAGTACCCTCACTTCACAGAATACCGAAGCCAAATAACAATTCCCTTGAGGGTTGTTGTGTTCCTGCGAGTGAGTGAGGTCACAAGAAAGAAAGAAATGAAGGAGTATAGGCTGGCAACGGATCGGCGAACCCTTAGTGTTGCTGATCTCCATAGCCTATGGTGATTGCTTTCCATCAGGTAATCCACATGCTCGTTTACCTTCCCCGCCACTCATATAAAAACCTTTGGAATAGAAACTTTTCAGTTTTGAGAAAACTTCCTAACAAACATAAATGTTGATAAGGTTTATGTTCTATAATTTTTGAAAGAGAAAATAGACCTTCTTATTTTGAAAAGTACAAACGAATGTCATTCATATGATCATTTTTTTAATCCGAGAGGGAGGCCTTTTGTATAAAAAAAAAAACATATATGTACATATGTCGCAGCCAATTCGTAGAACTAGAAGGCTAACTGTTTCATAAAATGACCAAGCCATTATTTCAGACCGCCCTTTTATCATATTGGTGAATTGTCACCAGATATGCGGCCAGCTATCTGGTGACCATTCACTTGGGTATCCACCAAGTTTGTGGAATCTCGCATTTGTAATTAATCACAAGACAAACGTAACCAAAAGATTATTTAAAGACAATCCGCCTTAAGTTAGCCGTTATGTAATGCGGCGGGTTCTACGATTTGTCTGCGACATATAATTATCATTATTCTTTGTCGAATACAAACTAAATATTTTAATAGATATTATAGTTAAGTGGGAAACTGCTTTTTGAAGTAGGTTTAAAATAATTAAACTTAATTTCTTCAACAGAGGCCCGTTCTTACATTTCTCTTTCATGTTCATATTCTCCTGGTAATTTCTTTAAATTATGCAAATGGCGAGTCGTTTAAAAGCTGGTTTGGGGTAATTTTCAGCACGTGTTTTTGACACGCGTTGGTAGAATCCTCACAATATTTGTATGTTTATATGTTTTCATATTACACGACTATGTCAAAAAGGATTATAATATTTTCTTTGTGAATATATGTTGGCGCATTAATTTATTATTAATTTATTTCAGTCTGGTTTCTGATATATGCTTTGCCTTCGCGGGCAAACCATAAATCAGAAGCTAGTCGTGTTATTAAAAAAAAAGGTAAATTTATTTAACTACACAAATTTCGTATTTCTTGTGTAAGGTAAGTAATAGGCTTGTTGCCCATGTTACAAAATTATAAAAACTCTCTATCAGTAACGTAAAATACATAAAACTAGAACGATCTGCGATCTTAAAATTTTAATTACTTATCTCCGACGTGTTTTATGTTCGGTCAAAGTTTGGTGGGAAAGTCCATTTTAAAGGTATGAAATTATAAAAAATAAATATTACCATTGTAGAAACAATAAAAAATACTATAACTTTTGTTACGGCACTGGCTACATAAACGCAATATTTAACATAGCTGTCGTACAAATTTCTGATTTAATGCATATAAAATAGCACGGTGTGACGTCATAACGTGGTGGCCTTTTGTATGGAGCATTTTCGGGATAGTCCAAAATTGTGATCTTCAAGTTATCATATCTCGAGAAGTTTTTATGCAATCCAAGTAATTATTTCACCTATATTTATATTATTGTGACGTCTATAAATAACAAATCGAAAAAAAAAAATGGGATACAAGCCTATTAATAATAAAGTATACACAAACGATTTAACTTTAAAAAAACATGCAATGAATTACAATTTTACATACCCACATAAAGATTCAAATATTTTTTTGTATACCCCTAAATTTGAAAACAAGCATACGACCAGCCTGATGGATAGCAGTTACCTTAGCCTATGAACGCCTGTAACACCAGGGGCATCGCACGCGCGTTGTCGAACCTGTGAAAACTTCTTCACACCCTCTTTGAAAAAACCCATGCTGTAGTCTCCCGGGCAAAACATGATAGGCAGTTCATTCCACAGCTTGACAGTACCACTTAGGCTCCAATGTGTGAGGACGAATTCACTGTCGATGGCGAGCGGTGCGACTGTAGAAGGAGGCCATGGGCATCATATCAAACAACTCCTCTGAACACCCCATTATACAATCGGTAGAACACACAAAGGGACGTAAAATCTCTTCTCAGACTTAAAGGTCTGTCAGTTTGGGATCGTTAACAATCCTCTCAACACGCCTTATCATATCTCCAATATCGAGACGTCTGGGAGTGCTGTCATTTATTGTACGTAAATAACAGTGGGTGGGTTCTCCAGACCCTAAATGCGGCAATTTTGGCGATTAGCAAAGCCATCAAGGTAAAAATGTGCTTCATCGCTTAGCAAGATTTTGCTTGAAAAATCACTATCCACTTGTTGATGCTCAATAATCCATTAGCCGTGGAGACCATTTGCCCGATGTGTTATTCCATAAATAACCCGATCCTATGTTTTTATGATTCAATAAAAAAATCACAAACTGAAGACTAAAAACCTGTTTTCTATTAATTTCAAATCTTGCGTTAATTTTGGGACATCCTATATATGGATACTGCTGAGAGAAGTTGATTCCGCAATTTCACAATGCCACTGTGTTAGCTATTTCATCTACAATGCCGCGGGTCAACAGAAGCGTAAACTGCTTTTAATGGGTCACAGAGCTTTTAACGTGAACAACGGTGCGAAATGAGGTTTGGGAGCTGCGAAAGTGCTGCTTTTAAAATCCACTCTTTATTTCTCTATACTTTTATATAAATATAGATTATCAACAAACACCATACGTATATGCCGTGTGGTTTCCGGCAGCCTAGAATAGAATCACTTCGTCTCTTCCCGTGGATGTCGTACGAGGCGACTAAGGGAAATACATTATCAAACATTGATCAGCCCCCTGGTTGGTGGTAACCAACTCTTATTGCGATTCAATAACTGAATAGATTGCTTATTCATACCAATGAATAAGCGCCTCTATTTCATTTGAAATAACTCTATCACTATTGAACTCTATTTCATCGTATGCTTGTCTGCCACCCGAGATAGTCTAAAAAAAAACATGCCTTTACCTATTTTACTACCTATGCGAGAGGTGTAGTTGCCACTTGTAGAATCCTCGTAAAAGGAGGAAGTATTAAACTTTATGTTCGCTCGGACTATACGTTATCTTTGCGATAAGGAATGGCTTTAACGAGAGATTTCACAGTATATATCAGATTTAATTTTCCGTCGTAAATTTTACTTACTGGAGTTAGCTATGCAGTTAGCTACATAAATATTTTCAAGATGAGAGAAAAGAAACATCGAAACAGTATTGCTAATCTCGTCTATTGTTAAGTATTGTGCCTACACTAGCCCAGCAAACTTTGTTCAGCAATATAAATAATTATTTTTATTTAATAGTTTGTTTGTTAAGGTGGCGGTAAGTAGGTGAAAATTTGGGGTTATAAAAATGTTTTGATGAAAAACATAAAGATAGGCCTCTATTCCCACCTGTTCTGTTGAGTAGTTCTGTTGGCAGAACTACTGGTAATTTTTTTCCCATTAGTTCTGCCCACAGAACAAATGGGAAAGCAATTCCCACCTGTTCTGTTGAGTAGTTCTGTTAGTTAGGCTCATGATGCGGTGTTTCATTCTGGGTTTCGGCCCTTGAGTACTCCTCTAAACCCATGGGCAGTAGAACGCTTTGTTGTTTGTTGAGTTGAGTTGAGTTGCGGCGCAGCGCCGCGACGAGGTTGTGTTTCGGCTCTTAGTGATGAATTTTGATAAATGCTGATACACGTATTTCTTTATTTATATTGAAAAGTCAAAATTTATTTATATTGAAAAGTCAAAATTTCTTTATATTGAAAAGTCAAAAGACGACTTTTTGTCTCACTACTAGTATCTTTTTTTTTTATACTACGTCGGGTGGTAGACAAGCATACGGCCCGCCTGATGTGAAGCGGTTACCGTAACCGTATTAACGCTCGCAACATAATACTTATATCACTTGCGCGCCGCCACCCCCGCTGCCAACGCAGTATCTCCTTCTTTTCTGGTGACCTCACTCACTCGCAGGAACACAACAACCCTCAAGGGAATTGTTATTTGGCTGCGGAATTCTGTGAGGTGGAGGTACATTCCCCAGTCGGGTAGCTTACAATTACGCTCCCTACCTCTCTTTTCGCCAGAGCTTCGTTTGTCAGTCAGCAGGGTGCACCACGTGCAGGTGAAGTTGGCTTTGGTTCAAAGATGTTGATAAACCACTTACAGCCCCAATGTTTCAAGACTTATTTTATACCCTTAAAGGTCGAATTTGGCAAAAATCTTTCTTATAAAATCTATATCTCTTACCACATCAAGATTACATCTCTAGTATCGACGGGGACGGCTTTCAAAAATAGATCGTGAAAAATGATAAAAATAAGTTCTATCGATTTTATATCGTTTCGGGAATGTTACTAGAGTCACTAGAACTGCAATAAAACATTGTATACCCTTTCACGTGCCGCCATCCCATGTGGATACAGCGATGGTATAACGCTTGGTACATACTTGACAGGTTGCGGCACTTGAGGGTATAAATTATAACAATCATCATCATCATCATCAGGTCATTTTAGTCTCCACTACAGGAGCACGACCCTCTCTCGTCCGTCCCAGACAGAAGGAGGATTTGGCCTGCACTCCCCACGCTGGCCAGACGGGTTGGGGAGGCCTGATCGATCTTTGATAATGTATTTCCCTTCGTCGCCTTGTACGACATCCACGGGAAGAGACGGAGTGATTCTATTCTAGTCTGCCGGAAACCACACGACAAGTATAACAATGTATAACCAATATTCGTCCCACTGCTTTGTTACTGGTCTCCTCATTCGACGGGGGTTTAGAGCGTATTCCATCACGATGCTCAACTGCAGGATGGCGGAGGCCAGTGTTTTCAAGCCGCTAAAAGCCCTCTGAACACGTGGTGACTGACTTGGGGTGACAACTTTCTTATAATGTCAAACAGCCAGGGCAATGGCTTACCATATCCATCAATGCACGACGTTGCCAACTAGCTTCTCACTGTAATACAAATATATACTAGAATATTCCAGAAAGTATTTTCTTTTAGTTGAATTTATGTATTTCTATGTATGTATATGTATGTTGGCCATGTGGTTTCCGGCAGACTAGAATAGAATCACTCCGTCTCTTCCCGTGGATGTAGTACAAGGCGACTAAGGGAAATACATTATAAAACAACGATCAGGCCTCCCAACCCGTCTGGCCAGCGTGGGGAGTGTAGGCCAAATCCTCCTTCTGTCTGGGACGGACGAGAGAGGGTCGTGCTCCTGTGGTGGAGTCTAAAATGACCTGATGATGATGATATGTATTTTTATTAAATATAATTTATGCTATGTATGTTTATTATATTTTATTAGTTAAATCTGATTTTGTTTTGATTCTTCAGAACCGCATTCGTGATTTTCTGCTTGTCCTGAAGGTTGACTGGTAGAGAATGCTTTTAGCATTAAGTCCGCCTTTTGTACCCTTATTAATAATCTGTGGTCAATAAAGATTTTAAATAAATAAATTCTCCATTACCAGCACATTTGGTAATCTACTAGTTAAAACTACACGTTCTGATTCGGGGTGTAAGTGGTTCATCAAGATCTTTGAACCAAAGCCAACTTCACCTGCACGTGGTGCACCCTGCTTGCTGACTGACAAACGAAGCTCTGGCGAAAAGAGAGGTAGCCAGCGTAATTGTAAGCTACCCGACTGGGGAATGTACCTCCACATCACAGAATACCGCAGCCAAATAACAATTCCCTTGAGGGTTGTTGTGTTCCTGCGAGTGAGTGAGGCCACCAGAAAGAAAGGAAGGAGATGCTGCGTTGGCAGCGGGGGTGGCGACGCGCGAGCAATATTGCAAGCGTTAATATGGCTACTATAACCGCTTCACATCAGGCGGGCCGTATGCTTGTCTGCTACCCAACGTAGTATAAAAAAAAACAAAAAAAGAAGGTGCATTGTACGAGAGCAAGAATAAGAAGTCGTTGAACAAGCTCAAAGTAACGCAGCGAGCCAGCGAGCTATGGGATATATATCTTTACGAGATCGAATTAGGAATGGCGTATTTTTTAAGCTGCCCGAATGGGGAAGTTCCTCCACGTCACAGAATACCGCAGCCAAATAACAATTCCCTAGAGGCTGACTGACAAACGAAGCTCTGGCGAAAAGAGAGGTAGCCAGCGTAATTGTAAGCTACCTGACTGGGGAATGTACCTCCACCTCACAGAATACCGCAGCCAAATAACAATTCCCTTGACGGTTGTTGTATTCCTACGAGTGAATAAGGTCACCAGAAAGTAAGGAAGGAATATAGGTTAGCAACGGATCGGCGACTTCTTGGTGTTGCTGCTCCATAGGCGGTAATGATTGCTTTCCATCAGGTGAACCACATGCTCGTTTGCCCCCCTCTCACATAAATAATAAGACTTATGACCTGCTGCGGTCACGCTGGAAATCGATTGGAAAAACCTTTATTCAGCAGTACATAGAAATTATGATGATGATAATAGGAACAGCTTAAATTATATCTAGGCAAGATTCAACCAACCAACATTTCTCCTAATTAATAACTACCTCTTTTGGGTCGAATATGAAAAAAAATATACCCGCCGACATGACCTTCTTTTTATTAAAATCACAAAAAAGAAATCACTTGAATAACCCCACAAATTTTCCCGAAGTTCTTCATAGTATTATCGCCTTTATTTTACCAATTTCTTATGCCATAGCGGGTCTTTTTGGAAACACGACTATGGCGCCCTCTTCTCACGCATTCGGAATACTAAGTAACCAAGACAAACGACTAGTCACTGGGCTGCGAACTTGATAAAAGAGCCCTGGAGGAGATAATTGCGGGTAGATTATAAGGGCACGAGAGGAATAAACTAAGATCATTATGGATTTAGTGTTGGTAACGATTCGAGTCTTCGAATCTTGCAGACTCGGCCCGTTTATGCGAGACTCACAAGATCGAGTTTCGGATTCGAAATGAAATGAAGGAAAGGTGTTTTCCTAGCACAATGTAATGAATGTTGTTAGTAATGCTTATAAATTAAGTTATTATGTGAAGATAAGTGAAGATATTATGATAATTGCGGATTTAATAATTTTACAGTAGCAATTCTTGCTCCAATACCCCCGAAATAGCATAGGAATGGTTGATATTTTATTTATTTATTTATTTATTCGATAACATACATAAGTTTACAGTTATGTAACCAAAACACTCATGTACATAGCTTAAGATACAATATTATGAAAAAATAATAATTACAAAGAATTTACACACTTGTTTATAAATTGATATAAAGTATCAGCGAATACGTCGGCATCCGGGCATCGCTTATGAATATCGTTCATAAGTGTAATGTTACGTGCCGTAGGTGCATTCTGCGCGCGACAAGTACGCACAGGTGCCACGGTGTTAGTGAACAGCCGATGCCGGCGACGCAGCCCCTCCACACCACTACTGTGCGAAGGTGCAAGTAGCCCAATACGTTCCAATGTTTTCGGATCCTGTATTTTATATCTAAGAAGCTGATAATAATGCACTATCTGCTGAATTGTACGTCTTAACTCTAGAGTATTAATCCCCACCATACCTCCTACAAAAAGAGATGGGTAAAGAAATGGGTAATACCCATATTGCCTTTTATAAATATATCTAGCAAATTTTTTTTGGATCTTTTCTATTTGAAGAACATATTTCGTTTCATATGGATTCCACACAACAGCGCCATATTCCAGTCCACTACGTACGTAGGCGTTATATAGTAATATTGCAGTTTTCGTACTTGAAAACTGCGGAGAGACTCTCATTACAAAACCCAGAGTCTTGCTCGCACGATTACATATCGCCCGCACATGTGAGTGAAAGTCTAGTGTCGGAGTTAGCGTTAGTCCAAGGTCTCGAATTTCTTCCACTCGCGCCAAGGGTACACCATGAAGGGTGTATGAATGCCTAATAGGGTGTCTAACCATGGAGAAAGTAATTATTTGACACTTAGTTACATTTAAGGGCAATTTATTTGACAAACTCTACCCCTCAATAGCATTTATATCTCTCTGAAGCATTTCCGCGTCATGAGCACTCCGAATTCCCAAGTACAACTTGACATCATCTGCAAACATTAAACAGTTGGCTGCCTTGACAACCCCTGGCAAATCATTGATCATAATTAGGAACTGAGTAGGTCCAAGCGTACGAACCTGACTAACTCCACGAACGTATCCAAAATATGTGTATTAGGTTTGTCTTTGGATTGCGTAAATCGGATCATATTTCGGAATTCCGCGCGCGCCTGGATATACTACCAGTAAGACAACGGAGAATCCTTCATATCCTTTCCTTTCTTTATCATCTTCTATTTAATCCCACGGCTCCTTACTATCTACGTCAACGTTTTGAATTTCGCACTATTGATGATCGTCTTAGATCTTGCAGCACTCCTTTATTGAATATTCCTGTCCCAAACTCCTACTCCTACACTAAATCCTTTACTGTGCAAGCAGCTCGTTTATGGAATTCGCTCCCGCTTAATGTGATGATGTCGCAAAGTATCGCATCGTTCAAGCTGCACCTGAGGAAGCATCTGGACGGTGCATCTAATTAGTGATGCTTCGTGTATTTAGTACTTAGTTAAGTCTATTCTTAATGAATGTTACATTATTATTTTTTGTTTTATCGTTACCATGTAAGCGTATTGTACCTAAGTTCGCCATGTTACATAATGTTTTCCTTTTAAATATTAAATGGTTGGCTGGAAGAAATCCCATGTGGGATAAGTCCGCCATTGTACATGTAACTATCCTATTTTTATAACATGTTTGTATTTTTTTGTGTACAATAAAGATTTTACAACAACAACAACAACAACAACTCCTGAAGGGGTATTATAAGGCGCTGATTCATACCCTGCTAGTCGAACGTATTGACTTCTGTTTGACAGGTAGCTGGCTAAGAACTTCAGGAGTTTAGGAGTGAAACCCATACATGCAAACTTTTGTAAAAGAACATCATTATCAACCAAATCAAAAGCCTTCTGGAAGTCCAGATACACTGCATCCACTTGCCGATGAGCATCCATTTCATTGTGTATATAATCTACGTAATTAATTCGATTAGTGGTAGTTGATTTTGCTCGTCGGAATCCATGCTGGTCTTCGTGTAACCATGCTCCAATCTGTTGTCTGATAATTTGGTCAATGTTAATCTCAAACAACTTACCAAAACCCGACAAAACCGCTATAGGCCTATGCATGCATATATCTGATTTGGACTTTCCCTTAGGCACAGCTGTCACCCTGGATGTTTTCCACCACACTGGATATTTTGCCTTGTGTAGGGAGAGATTATAAATATGTAATAGTGGCTGTGCTAAAACCGAAATACAATCCTTAATTAAGTATGACGGGATCCCATCAGGACCGATCGCTGCCCGACTTTTTAGTTTTTTAGCTGCCCTACATAACTGCTGATATTTAATAGAGTCTATGTCTACAGAGACGCCCGTCGTTACCGCCGTACTAGCATAGCGCTCGGCTTGACTAGCGTCTAGTGTTGGTGTATCCTTGAGAAAAACAGAACTGAAATAATCTGCAAAACAATCTACTGCTTGCTGCCCACTAACAGTTCTGCCATCATACGTGTACTCATCGCACTGCCCTCTATCTCTACGCTTCTCTCTAATATATCCCCAAAATGTTGCTGGATCTGTGTTGATGTTTCGTTCGGTATTTCTTAGATATAGCTCGTGAGATTGTTTTATTAAATTTTTTACCCGCCATCTATAATATTTGTATAACTCATGATTAAAAACTTTATTTTCTAATCTAAATTTTTTTAAATGATAATATTTATATTCTATATTTTTTATTATATCAGGAGTGTACCACACTGGATACTTATATTTACTAGCATACTCCCTACTTTTTTTTATTGGCACATGTTTATTGATGCAATTATACAATAATTCATAAAATAATTCTGTAGCAGTATCTACATCATCGCTGTTTAATACCGCTTCCCAGTTAACTTTCCCCAATTCAGCATATAGTGCACAAAAATCAGCCCTACGAAAGTTCCACTGAGGTCGGAATACGGTGTGCTGCGGAGATTGTGAAGAAGATGGTAAAGATGTTACCCCGCGGGATATTTGCAGCGCAATACTGAGTGGAGGGTGATAATTATCAGGTTCGACCAGCGCTTCGATATCACCCGTTACACTCACCTTCTGTGATTCAATACCGGTAACTACCAGATCCAGAATGCCGCCGTATTCGTTATATACTTCATTATATTGTCGTAAATGACAAAATTCGCAAAAATTAGAAAACTGTAACTTAACATTCTCACTACAAGAATTCAAATTAAAATCTCCCATTAATATGAAGTCAAGCGAAGTGTATTTACTTAAACAATTTTCAATACAATTAAGTACATTTAAATATTGTATATCATTATAGCTAGGTGGCAAGTAAACAACACAACACAAGAATTGAACATTTTTCCATCTTACAATTGCAAAAATAATTTCTTTATCGGATGTCAACCCATCTATATCGGTAATTTGCCGTACACTATAACAGTCCTTTACGGCTAATAACACGCCCCCCCAACCCGTGTCTCCGACCCGATCGTGTCGCAGTACCGCGTATCCCGGCGGGAAGAGCTCACCATCAGCCACTGAGCTATTTAAAAAAGTTTCAGTGATGGCAATAATGTCCGAAGGGCATGTCGTTATATTGTGACTAAATATTGCAGTCTTAGAGCGTAAACCTCTTACGTTTTGATATAAAATATGTACGCTTTTCAATATTTATGCAGTCTACTAGCGATCATGTACAGGATGCTGTTACCACTCGCCCGCACCCTGCGTACAAGGGACGCGGACCCGAAACCGATAGTTAATAATAAGTACTAAAAGTATTTCTTCTGTGCTATTTTTATGTCAGATGTATTGCTAACAAAATGTCTAAAATGTATAGAGTAAATAATATTGAGGAGCTCTATGGCGTCGTTGCGTGTGTCAGTCTAATCGAACACGCAAGTTAAGTAACGTCAATCGCAGCATGTCTATGGATGGGTTTACTTATCTCTAGCTCCACCGTGCTTCGGAGCGCACGTCGCGGCTGTTGTCAATAGATGACAGTCGGTAAGCCAAGTTAGTGGCCTTTAGGCGGCTTGAAAACATTTATCTTTTCGTCTTGATTTCTACATATAATCGAAGATCTTGAAGCCCTGATGTAATATTAGTTAGCTAGCAAGAGCTATCAATTACTTGTATGCACCCTAAACATCCATCCAAATAACAGATGTATCGTAATAATCGACGAAAACGGCAATGCCAACTGCTAGGCTGGGCTACTATCAATATGGATTATATTGGTTCATTAGGATGAGTATTGTGTAAGCGATCAAGTAATATCCTACCGCTGAGCGCGCCCGCGGTATGGCCCTACATTAGTCTTGCAGTCCTGATGTAAAATCGTAGTTGTAATAGCCGATAAACAAGACTCAAAGACTTGAATCTGTTACATCACTATGGTGAATTAGGGGCTTAGGCGCTAGTAGGCTGTGATTTCTATCCATTGATGTACCAACGAGGTGTGTGCGAGATATAATTGGTTCACGATGTTCTGTAGAGTGCTGCTGTTGTGTTGTTTTGTGCGAATTTTTTGTTCACGTTCGATCATATCAGCGTAAATAAATCGACCAAATAGAGAAGAACTTTCATCTTGTGAATTTATAACACGCGTATTAGGTACATATAGAAAGTATGTGGCTTACTTGTTCACATTTTGAAGTGAACAACCCGGCTAATTTGGTTATGTAACACGCGTCTGGTAAAGTAAATACACAATATAAAAGTTTTTCTCAATTTGTTCGGCTTTTAAACGTTAACCCGTTCGAATGAAAGACTGGCACTAAACGCTCTGACCATAAAGAATTTTTTTTTTACTTACTTTTTAGACAAGCTTACTGTTCGCCTAATGTGAAACGGTTACCGTAGCCATATTAACACTCATAAATATAGCTCGCGCGGTGCCATCTCCGCTACCATCGCAACTCCTTCCTAATACCGGTAACCTCATCTAGTATCACTATACAATCTGGTAACCTCACTTACTCGTAGGAACACAACAACCTTCAAGAGCATTCTTATTTGGATAGGACTTGTAATTAGGGAATGGGGGGACTTGTAATTGTAAGGACTTGTAATTCTAATACGATAAAAAATACAATTAGAATTTTATATTGCAAATCTAGGATTTGTCAAAAATCAAAACTGCCTTACAGGCATCTGGTGCACAATCACAATATAAGTTATAGTACTACGTACAGTATGGCCACTCCCTGCCGCTCTCTCCTACCGACACTATCGACGTCACCACCTCTCTGAGACAAATCTGGAACAGTATGTATGGTACAGACTCCGTTGTTTATGTAGTAGTGTAAACGACGCGACATTTGTATGGAGTGGCCGGGGTATGGTACAAGATGCAGGTGAGGTCACTCAACAAACATCTGTCTGCAGTAGACAGACAGACTTACAGATCATCAGGTCATTTTAGTCTCCTTTTCCCTTAGTCGCCTTGTACGACATCCACGGGAAGAGACGGAGTGCTTCTATTCTAGTCTGCCGGAAATCACCCGCGGATAGATCATAGCTTGCAAAACGGACAAACAGATTTTGATTTGTTTTTTTTTGTTTCAGGTGACTTGATCGAGAATATTCTTAGTTATGAAGAAGAGCAGAAAGAGCAGCTCAGCAGTTTGTAGATACTATGTTTTTGCATTACATAAGAAGTTCGCCTTTTGTATATGGTATAATCATGTAATCTATATATCATCATCAGGTCCATTTTAGTCTCCACTATAGGAGCACGACCCTCTCTCGTCCGTCCTAGACGGAAGGAGGATTTGGCTTACACTCCCCACGCTGGCCAGACGGGTTGGGGAGGACTGATCGATATTTGATAATGTATTTCCCTTAGTCGCCTTGTACGACATCCACGGGAAGAAACGGAGTGATTCTATTCTAATCTGCCGGAAACCACACGGCAAACGGCATCATACGCATAAATACATACAAAATAATAATAATAAATTATACAACATTACATTAAACTACTCAAAGGGGCATCTACGCGTTGGATCTATATCCCCGCGTACGCCTAACAAATGACGGGGCTTGACCCGTGGTTAAAAAGAGATACATAATAATAAATTATGCTTTACATTTAATGATAGCTAACACGTGGTAGGAGGTTTAATTTTTTTTTTAATTTACGCTTGTAAGTAAGTTCAGTAGGTACACCTGAACCTGGCTTCATGCCTTCATGCAGTGATTGTCGCGTCACGCAATGGACACTTCGAACTTTTTCAATTACGTTCAGCCAAGTTTTAATTGGCGAGGGCCGTATCAATCGGGAACTGCTGATGTAGGGCCCTTTATGGGAAATTCGGGGAAAAATTCATCAATCGACCTAAATAAGGGCGTAATAAAAAAATTAAGGGTACGAAATTAATTTGCGACATTTTAATTTGAAGTTATAATACTTTTATAACGGCGGACTTTGGGGAAATCGGGTATCGCTTGTGAGGAGGAAAGGTTTTAGCTGAGAATGTAAAATGATGGTGTTTTTTTTATGTTAAAGGGGGGGGGGGGGGGGCAAACGAGCATGTGGGTCAACTGATGGAAAGCAATCACCACCGCCCATGGAGTTCAGCCACATCAAGGAGTTGCCGATCCGTTAGCAACATATACTCCTTCCTTTCTTTCTTTCTGGTGACCTCACTCACTCGCAGGAACACAACAACCATCAAAGTGATTGTTATTTGACTGCGGTATTCTGTGAGGTGGAGGTACTTCCCCAGTCGGGCAGCTAACCCATAAATATTTGTATTGTATTAAACATCTAAATTAAACGGGCCACTCACGTATATTTGTCGGGAAAATCTAATAGTTTTGATCACAAACGGAGACCTTCATTAGGGCGAGTGTCAGACGCGTCCACCCTCTCTCTCTCTCGCTATGTACACTGAGTGATATATGAATTGTGAATGACCTATATAATTAATTTAACGAGCTCGGTGGCGTAGCGGTCAATGACGGGGCTTCGACACCAACGCTCGTGGGTTCGATTCCCACACAGGACAAACATTTGTGTGCATGAACATGTCTGTTTGTCTTGGTCTCGGTGTTTTCTATGTATCATATGTATGTATTTACAAAAAAAAATGTATTTATGTATGTTTATCAGTTGTCTAGTACCCATAACACAAGCTTCGCTTACTTTGGGGCTAGATGGCGCTGTGTAATTTGTTTGACAATATTTATTTATTTAATTTATTTATTATAATGTTTCACACGAGTTTTAATAACATTACATATATTTCTTTACTTACATTTACACCCCAAATTAAGTACATATCTATTTTCTAGCAGAAGGTACTCTCCCTCGACCCTTTCATTCCACGCAAGGAAATTCATACAGCCTACCCATTCTAATAATGCAAACTGCTCTCGTTTTAGCCAGTTCATTTAGTTAAGTATGCCGAATATTCTCACAGTTTTCCGCAAAGGGAAAAATACTTATTGATTTTCGACGCGTGTCCATTGACGCATGTAAATTGAAAACATAAGAAGAAAAATGACGGACGGAGAGCAATAGTTGGTACGTCACTAAGACTTTTTATTCGAGCTGAATTAGGAAATCCTAGCTTATTTATTGGATATGATCAAATTTATAATAACTATTGTTATCGCTCATGCTTTTATTATAATTTTCTTCATAGTAGTGCCAATTATAATTGGATAAAGTAAAAAATAATTAGACGTGAAAAAATTAATCCACTCATGCAAATGATTTAGCTGTTAGCAAGTCAGAGGAGTAATCAAGAAAAACACATCATAACGTATATCGGAAATTTACAAAAATCTTTTTTCGATTTTTTTTTCGCTTGTTCAGATGATTTTCATGAAAAATTGTATTGATATTTAACTTTCACTCAACTTTTTCCTTTAAAAGGCTGGCAACGTATCGCCGACCCCATGGTAATCAGAGACCGGATTGGTTTTGCTGCAAGCAAAACCAATCCGGTCTCCGATTAGTTGCCATCATTTTCAGGGAAATATATACTCTGTTCTTGAAAGCTCCCATGTCGCATTTGATTGGGAATACTTTGGAGGGAAGTTGAATCTACAAGTTTCACAGTTAGCGCTAGAAACTGACGTGTGAACAAAGTTCCAATTTCCTATGGCATGGCATGGTAACACTCGATTAGACCTGCAAGGCATGCAGACGTGACATGCACTTACATACAAGATAATAATAATGTGTATAAGAATTTTTAACAGTAGTACATTAAAAAAACTCAGCGGCAGGTATCAAATCAACAGCACATCCGAACTCATAGCGATTTAAATTAAATTGCATAGATATAATTCCCCTTTTCACGAGCCGTCTGAGCGAATGTTTACTCGACCGAATAGAATAAATAGTCCGCGAATACGGCGGGAGAAGAAAAACGTCTCTTATTCAAATTGGGCGATTCATGCTGGCCCTTCACTTCGCTAATGTGCCTTAGTGGCTTGCGATTTATTGAGCACTTTCAATAGGAAAACATTTCTAAAAGCAACGATGGGGTAGTTTTAACTGATTTTGTTACACAATTTTCGACTTACATTACAAAGCGATAAGATTCAGTATTGAATAAAAATTCTGAAAAATATCTCGGATTTTTTTTTTTATAATTTATTTTTACATTATAATGTTAAGAAGAGAGATAGATACAGTCTTAGAAAAAAATAATAATTAGATAGTCTAATGCGTGTCGCAAATACGTGACCATGACTTCACTCGGAAAATCGATTCATCCGATTGGCAATTATGACGTCACACACGCTGAACTGCTGACTGACAAACGAAGCTCTGGCGATAAGAGAGGCAGGGAGCGTAATTGTAAGCTACCCGACTGGGGAATGTACCTCCACCTCACAGAACACCGCAGCCAAATAACAATTCCCTTGAGGGTTGTTGTGTTCCTGCGAGTGAGTGAAGTCACCAGAAAGGAAGGAGATGCTGCGTTGGCAGCGGGGGTGGCGGCGCGCGAGCGATATTTTATGTTGCGAGCGTTAATAAAGCTTTGGTAACCGCTTCACATCAGGCGGGCCGTATGCTTGTCTGCCACCCAACGTTGTATAAAAAAAAAAGTTTCAAATTTGCAACGAACAACTAGCTAACTAGTTTATAGTTATAGCTAGTTATACTCGTAGTTATAGCTAGCTGTTCGTTGCAAAATTGAACATCTAAGATTTACGTGCCAACGACTAGCTAGTTTTAGTTTACGTCATAACTTCAACAACATTAAACTCGGGACTCATCTTGTCGGGACTCATAACTTGAACCCTAAGCAAGTGCACAACCTAATTACAAGGTTATAACCGCAATAATTGTAAAAGTTCCCTAATACTTTTAGTCTAAGATCCGAACTGGAAACGTCCTTCAGATGGGTATCTGGTAATGGATGAAAACTACTATAAATCAATTTTAATATATTAGATAATATATCTCAAGTGGATTGTCTAAAAAAAATATTGGTCAAACTCATGAGTGCAATATTTAATAAAAAAAATCCCCAGCGAACCCAGCTAGCCAACTATAATAACTTGTAAAATTTCACGTTGCATGATTGGATTATAATAATCACGGAAATTAACATGATCAAAGAACCTAAGAAGAGTGACAACGCTGAGACTGTCAGCCTGTGACCACGGCCGGTGCAACCAGATAATTCTCGTATTTAAAATATAGTCAAAATTCAGTTTCGATCCAGTCTCGATCTCATAAATGTCACAATTGGTATTCTCGTAACACAATATGTAACTTCAAAATTAAATTTAAGCGGGATTATATCGAAATATGAGTGAAAATTAAACAAACTAAGAATGTTAGTTTGGCAGCAACAAGAATTGATAATAATTAATTAATGAAATCTAGTACCTATATAACTTTAGTCAATTCACAATTCAATCTCGATTCGGTCAACTTTCAATCTGCGTTCGTAGAAAAATTACGAGAATTGGCCTTCTGGTCGAAACGTCAGGCAATAATAAAGGTATGTAAAACTACCTTACATGCATGATCGCGTTAATTCCCGTGGTTATTATAATCCAACTAGCCAATTGGTTATAGTTATAGCTAGTTGTTCACTGCTTTTACAAATTGGGAGGTCACCAATGACCCCATGTGCGGGCAGTTATGTAATTTTCTTCATGCTAGTAACTAAGGGTTAAAAATGGAACAGGGAACTGTTTAATTTACGTGCCAACGACTAGCTAGTTTTTTTTTATTTTTTTATTATACTACGTCGGGTGGCAGACAAGCATTACGGCCCGCCTGATGTGAAGCGGTTACCGTAGCCATATTAAATCTTGCAACATAAAATATCGCTCACGTGCCGCCACCCCCGTTGCCAACGCAGCATCTCCTTCCTTCCTGGTGACCTCACTCACTCGCAGGAACACAACAACCCTCAAGGGAATTGTTATTTGGCTGCGGTATTCTGTGAGGTGGAGGTACATTCCCCAGTCGGGTAGCTGACAATTACGCTCCCTACCTCTCTTTTCGCCAGAGCTTCGTTTGTTAGTCAGCAGTGCACCGCGTGCAGGTGAAGTTGGCTTTAGTTCAAAGATGTTGATGAACCACTTACACGCCAAAAACTAGCCAACTAGTTTATAGATATAGCTAGTTGTTCACTGCTTTTACTAAGATTTACGTGCCAACGACTAGCTAGTTTTAGTTTACGTCATAACTTCAACAACATTAAACCCCAGACTCATTTTACCCTCATAACTTGAACCCAGAGCAGGTGCAAAACCTAATTAAAAGGTTATGACCGCAATTATTGTAAAAGTTCCCTAATACTTTGAAAACAACGACTTTTGTTCGACTGTTATCACACCAGTTAGCTACACTGTGATAATTGTACGTTGTTTTAGTGCAGTTGCATTAGGTTTGTTATACCTTAATACTAGACCAGTGTTTCTTAACCTGTGGTCCGCAGAACCCTGGGGATCCGCGAGTATGGGTATGGGTTGCCAACCATAGTATAAATATTATAGTTTTGTACTATATTTTCAACATCGAAATCTGATAAACAAATCCTTGTTTTTAAAATTTATGCACGCGCTTTTACATTAACTTTTGATTGAGACGTGCGTTTTTCTATAAAATACTATATTTTTTATGGCTTATTTTGAAAAATACAATATTTCGCCGAAGAAATGTTGGCAACCCTAGTATGGGGGTCCGTCGTCTAATATTATCTATGAACATTTTAATTAATAAATAATAGCAAGACTTGCAAAAAAGCAGCACCAACCTTCACATTAGATAATACAGTATTTTAATTTTTTATACAAAAATATTTTTTATTTTGTACTATAATAAATTGTCCTAAATTTGTTGCCGTGTTTTTTATTTAGGGGGTCCTTGATATTGAGGTTGATTTTCTAGGGGTCCGCGGACCGGAAAAGGTTAAGAAACGCTGTACCTACTAGATTAATACATGTGTTTTAATTCTAGTACGGACCTGGATACCTTTAGAGCTAGACTTTTGTATTATATTTTCATCTTTTCTCCAGCTTTTTTTATACTACGTCGGGTGGCAGACAAGCATACGACCCACCTGATGTGAAACGGTTACCATTGCCATAATAAAGACTGTAACATGAAATACCATTGTCGCGCCGATATCCGCACCCACGCTGCCAACGCAGCAACTCCTTTCTGGTGACCCCACTCACTCGCAGGAACACAACAATCCTTGAGGGAATTGTTATTTGCTTTGCAGATCTTAATAGTTCTGTGTATTTTACTATATTGTTAAATAATATATTCAATTTTTGAACATTGTCAAATAGCCTATTGTGGAAGAACAAAAAGTGGAAGAATACGTAAGGAACGCGCTGAGAGCCGAAGACAATTCTTGTCTACTCTTCGAAGCGCGTCATAGTACCTACTGGTGGTGCCGAGCGGTTAATGGAAATTCGCACATAACACGCAGCTCCACTGTTATGCCGGCCCTCCATTTGCTCCGCGAACAGGCGTGAACGTAATCATCATCATCATCTCAGCCATTGAAAGTCCACTGCTGGACATAGGCTTCCCCTCTAGATCTCCAATAAGACCGGTTGGAAGCGGCTTGCATCCAGCGCGATCCTACGGTCTTAATGACTGTCTGTGAACCTTGTGGGTGGACATCCTACGCTGCGCTTGCCGCTACGTAGTCTCCACTCGAGAATCTTTCGACCCCATCGGTCATCATCATCATCATCATCCGTCCTCCGTGCTATGTGTCCTACCCACTGCCACTTCAAATTGCTAATCCGCTGGGCTATGTCGGCTATGGCTATGCGTGAACGTAAATGTTTTTTTTTTTTTTATACAACGCCGGGTGGCAAACAAGCATACGGCCCGCCTGATGTGAAGCGGCTAATAATTAATATGGCTACGGTAGTAGCCATATTAATGCTCGCAACATAATATCAATATCGCTCGCGCGCCGCCACCCCCGCTGCCAACGCAGCATCTCCTTCCTTTCTGGTGACCTCACTCGCTCGCAGGAACACAACAACCCTCAAGGGAGTTGTTACTTGGCTGCGGTATTCTGTGAGCTGGAGGTACTTCCCCCAGTCGAGTAGCTTACAAATACGCTCCCTACCTCTCTTTTCGCCAGAGCTTCGTTTGTCGGTCAGTAGGGTGCACCACGTGCAGGTGAAGTTGGCTTTGGTTCAAAGATGTTGATGAACCACTTACACCCCAAAATGTAGATGGTTTTCGCTAGGTTCACGGGCTGTCACGCCTGTTCCCCGATCGGAGTCGGCATTTTGTCCCGCGACAAAGGGTTCGCGTTTCATTCGCGCTGTGTTCATGCATACACATCCACATTCACTGATTACCGATGCGTACCGATGGCCGCGTGCATTAGCAAAATGTACTATGGAATTAAAAAAATCGCAAGTCATTACATATTCAGTCATCCACCATCCTCTTCTTCTGCAACGATTTCTAATTATTTTATTATGCAAATAGTTATATGTTGCTACAGCAAACAAGGTTATTGCAGCCGCAGCTTACACATCCATTTCGCGGCAGGTTTCACTCACGAATGTGTGACCACAAGTTCTTCCGTGAAATCACGGCGCGAATTCACGGCATAATTTCGCGGCACTAATGTAGAGCCGGCATTAAAAGCGGCGTAGTAAAAGAGAACGAGTATTTAATAGCGTCATATTTATACTTAGTTATGAATACTGATATCGAAGTGACATATTTATTACATAATGGAGGATTTAAATTCACACGAAGTGCTATGTTGCTCATCTTTGGACCTAGTATCTTTAAAGCATACTTAAACCTTACTGTACTTTGCTGATTAGCCAAAGAGACTTAACATGTCATCATCATCATCATCAGCCTGTTTCTACCCACTGCTGAATATAAGCCTTCCCCACAGCGTTTCTTTTTTTTTATACTACGACGGGTGGCAGACAAGCATACGGCCCGCCTGATGTGAAGCGGTTACCGTAGCCATATTAACGCTCGCAACATAAAATATTGCTCGCGCGCCGCCACCCTCACTGCCAACGCAGCAACTCCTTCCTTTCTTTCTGGTGACTTCACTCACTCGCAGGAACACAACAACCCTCAAGGGAATTGTTATTTGGCTGCGGTATTCTGTGAGGTGGAGGTACATTCTCCAGTCGGGTAGCTTACAATTACGCTCCCTACCTCTCTTATACGCGTTCAACCAAATAGCAGCTTTCTTAAGGTCATCGGAATATCTAGAAGGAAATTGTCCAACGCTTCGTCGTCCTACGCACGGCCACCACTCTTATACCTTCCTGCCCTATCTGCCATGCCATGCAAGTCTTTGCAATTAGCAAACGGGCAACGGGGTGGCAACGTAGGTGATAGTACAACTATTGCATTTGACACCGAACGTGTCTTTGAACGTGAAAAATGCATTCTCCGTACACCAATTAAAAAGGGCTAACATATATTTTTTTAATCATTCGATTGAGCTTTTGGAAAGCTTCGGCACATCTTCGCCGCACAGATACCCCAATGCTTGAAGACTAACTTTTAACACTGCTACAAGTATTTTCTTATGTATCTACATTAGTTAGTATTTATATTAATACGCCGGAATCATAAAGTCCACGCGAACGAAGTCGCGGGCATCAGCTAGTCGACGTCTTCAACCAGTGCTTCGTTGTTTCGTTTCGTGAATTCGTTTTTCTGACCCCCCCCCCCCCCCCCCCCCTCTCCACGTGAAAACTCTTGAAACGTTACGTGACGTCCAAGTTGATCATTTTTACCTTAAAGTCGCAAGTCATGTTGCGAAAAAAGTGCCGAAAAGTCGCTAAAATTCTTTAACCTTTTTTGGTAAGTAATTTTAATTCCGTAGTTTTTTATTTAAATAAAAAACAATGATACGTAACGCGTTGTTTAAACACCTCTCCCGCCTTTGTAACGCATCGTAACGTTTTACAAGACCCCCCCCCCCCCCCCCCCCCCCCAATTGCGTTACATAATACTTGAACGCCCCGGAATACCGCAGCCAAATAACAATTCCCTTAAGGTTTATTGTCTTCCTGCCAGTGAAAGGCCACTAGAAAGAGAGAAAGAAAGGAATCTCCATCGGTGGTGATTGCCTTCCATCAGGGGACCCACATGCTAGTTTGCCCCCCTCTCACATAAAAACAAAATATTTATTTTCTATTTCCTTCTAATAAAAAATCCGTTATTTAAATACATAACAAAACCCTTCCTAAACAGTACAGCAGTTGGGTAAAATAACTTATTTAACTTAAACACGATTCAGCGTTGATTCCTTGTAATAAAACATCCATTGACCGAAACTGGGGTGAAAAAAAGTTTCCAACTCAAAATATAGGTTTTAGTCACACAACGCTAATGTACCCGCTATCTCTGTCTATCGTGTCTAACCCTTTACGTGTTAGAGAGAGATAGCAGATCGGCTACATAAACATTTATTACAAGTTGTAAGGCGTCGTTACTTAGCGGAAGGAAACACGGTTTGAATCTATTGCTTACTAGATTAAAGAAAAAAAATTGGGGTGTTTTAGCAAAGGTTAGCCTTATAATAAGGGATTTAGCATTATATGGGCTTATTGCATTGATTTTTTTATACAGCTAAAGTGATAAACAAGCATACGGCCCGCCTGTAAGCAGTTACAGTAGCTTATGAACGCCTGTAACACTAGGGGCAATACACACGCGATATTGCCCCTAGTGATTTAGGGGTGTAAGTGGTTCATCAACATCTTTGAACCAAAGCCAACTTCACCTGCACGCGGTGCACCCTGCTGACTGACAAACGAAGCTCTGGCGAAAAGAGAGGTAGGGAGCGTAATTGTAAGCTACCCGACTGGTGAATGTACCTCCACCTCACAGAATACCGCAGCCAAATAACGGTTCCCTTGAGGGCTGTTGTGTTCCTGCGAGTGAGTGAGGTCACCAGAAAGGAAGGAGATGCTGCGGTGGCAGCGGGGGTGGCGGCGTTCGAGCGATATTTTATGTTGCGAGCGTTAATATGGCTACGGTAACCGCTTTACATCAGGCGGGCCGTATGCTTGTCTGCCACCCGACGTAGTATAAAAAAAAATACCGACCCTGTAAAACCACTTAATGTTTTTTTTGAAAACTCCATGCTAAATTCTCCCCCATGCTAAAGCGAGGAGCTCGATGAATGAGTGTCATTGCACGTGTCAGTCTAATCGAACACTCAAGTTAAGCAACGTCGACCGCAGCCTGTCTATGGATGGGTTTACATCTCGAGCTCCATACACACTCCTGCCGTAGGTCAATGTTTTCAAGACCAATAAATGCCACTGATTTGGGTCCTTTTCGGAATAGGTCATTTTCGGAACAAGTCGTTTTGAGATTAAGTCATTTCAGTAATGGATCCTTTTAGGACTCTGTGTCCATTTCCGGAATATGGCATTATCGTACTAATTGGGCTTAACGACCGTCATCTAATGACAACAACCGGGACCGACGCGACGGCTTAATGTGCCTTTCGAAGCACGGAGAAGCTCGAGATAACTAAACAAAAATGTAAAAACCCCTTAACACTTTTTTTGAACCCTAATCTTTTTGGAAAACCTCGACAGTCCACAACTTGTTAGTCCTGGTCTTAAGGCGATCTAGTTCAAACGCGATCTAGTCCACTGGCGATCTAGTCATATCGAGATTTAGTCCTAAAACGATTTAGTCATATCCAGACTTAGTCATAAATCGATTTAGTCATACCTGCATCCTGCATCTAGTCTTATCGAGAAGTAGTCCTAAAGCTTCTAACCCGTCCAAGGGAGAAAACGTCTCCCTCATGACGAGAATTTAAATATTTTTTTTAAATATTGTCAGACAAATTACACAGCGCAATCTAGCCCCAAAGTAAGCGAAGCTTGTGTTATGGGTACTAGTCAACTGATAAACATACGTAAATACATTTTTTTTTTGTAATACATAGAATGTGTTACATAGTGATACATAGAAAACACCCAGACCAAGACAAACAGACATGTTCATGCACACAAAATGTTTGTCATGTGTGGGAATCGAACCGTTGGTGTCGAAGCCGCGTCATTGACCGCTACCCCACGGAGCTCGTCAATTTGCACGTTCGGTGATAAAACAAACGCATCATCATCACATAACTCAACTCGAAAAAAAAAATCCGCGTGTGTATTTCACGCCGGAACGTATGTAGCGGTCCTTATTTGTTTGATTACAGTCATTTGCCGGCGGATGCTAGAGGCTACTCTCGCCACATTGTTTCGCGGAATTATCACTTTAACCTCTCATTTTGTGCGGTTTTTGTACGCAGGTAGATTTGTGAACAAGTGCGTACTGAAGTGTTATGTTAAATTAATTAAATTAAATATTTCTGGACAATTTACACAACGCCATTACAACACACACTAGCGCAACAACTGATAAGTGTAGGTACTTAAATTCATTTTTTTTTGTAAATGCGTACTTATAATACATAGAAAACACCCAGACCAAGACAAACAGACATGTTCATGCACACAAATGTTTGTCGTGTGCGGGAATCGAACCCGCGACCTCGGAGTCAAAGTGGCTATTGCTAACCATTCGACCACCGAGCTCGTCATGTAGAATTTTATCTAAAGGTAAATATTAAAGCTTACAATATGAAATAACGCTCGCGCGCTGCCATCCCCGGTGCAATCATCCAACGCAGCAACTCCTTTCTTTCTTGTGACCTCACTTACTCGCAGAAACATAACAATTGCGGTATTCTGTGAGGTGGAGGTACTTCCCCAGTCGGGCATCTTACAAATACGCTGTACCCTATCTCTTTTAATTATCTGTTGCTATGAGACTTGAGAAAGACTGATTAAGGCGAGTTCATGGCCGAGCGTCAGTTTCTACATTTCCGCAAACTTATTTTGCAGAAATGCAGAAACTGACGCTCTGAAATTCTGCTATTGAAAATTCTAACGTTTACTCACTAATATAACATACGCACACGATATACCTACACCACTTACACATACATCCATTGCAAATACATTCTTCACCACGTACGATTCATGCTCACCGTTGCTTTCACACTTCACAATGAGGTTGGCAAGTTAAAGCTGATCTCAGATGGCGCCACCACTGTACGAACCTTTATCATTTATCATTAAACGTAACTCCGTAATTAATTTTTCAAATTATTATAATTATTTTTTTAAGATTATTAATATTAATAAATAGATTATTAATATAATTAAGATATATCTTGATTTTTTGAGATTTATTAATTATTTTGATTATAAATATTTTTTTAAGTTTCTCATCTCGAGGAAACTAGTGCCCTCCAGTTTGTTTACAATTTGGTACACAACATCTAGGCATTTTCTCAATAATGGTCTCTAACTATGAATTCACTACTAATTTCATACAAAAATTGCTTTGTTATTGGTCTTTGCGCTGCTAGCGCCACTTTGACAGTTGTCGACCCCATTAGAGCAATTGCATTTTTTTTTTTTATACTACGTCGGGTGGCAGACAAGCATACGGCCCGCCTGATGTGAAGCGGATACCGTAGCCATATCAACGCTCACAACATTGTGAAGTTGGCTTTGGTTCAAAGGTGTTGATGAACCACTTACACCCCGAATAGCAATAGAATGCATACATGAACACTAAACGTAATGTCACTGGCAACCCTAAGAAGAAGAAAAAAAAATCGTATTTCCGTTTATTTTATTATTAGCAAAAAAAATAATTACAAATAGTATTAAGTTTAATAAATAAATTGTTCTACTAAGGAAGAGCGGGGTCTCCTAACAGAGGTATTCTTATATACTTAAAAGGAGACCCCGGCTACGATATAATGTAACTATATTGGAATTTACTGAATAAAGCATTTGTATTTGTATTTTTATCCGAATTAAGAAAACGAGATTGTGAAGTTCGCTTCTCTTTTGTGTGTTACGCAGTAATTCCGTTGTTTATGTAAGATTTTTTTTTTCTTTTTTTTACTAGGTCGTCTCTGTATACTTAATAGAAACTGTATACTAAAGTGCTCTACAAAGTAAAATCAAGGTTTATAAACCTTAACTCTAATTTATTACCTTTTCACAACAAACTGTATTACTACTTGGAAAAGAAATTGCTACAGAAAACTAGTTATTAGACCAAATTGGCTGTATGTAGTTAGTTAGGTTACCTAAATCTAGACGACTTATAATTACAATAATTTTTCACGAAACGTACGCATATTTCATTCTGTAATGTATCAATCTGCCTTTTCAGCGAAATTCATTGAGCTTATGAAATCGTCCGGTCGTTCTGTCTGTCCGTTGCCATGAAACTCAAAATTTAGACATTCTGACTTCGGATTCGTGTAGAGCATCAAAAAGTATGTAAAGTGACCTTGGTTTTCCGAAAAAAAGTCGTTCTGTCTGTCCGTCCGTTGCCACGAAACTCAAAATTTCGAAATTCTGACTTCGGATTCGTGTAGAGCATCAAAAAGTAGTAATGTAAAGTAACCCTGGTTTTCCGATATCAATTCGGGATTTCGAAAAAAAAAAAAAATCGCTATGGTGGCGCATGCTGCGCGTCCGATGTTTTCTGTTACAATTATTATTTGACGAGCTCGGTGGCGTAGCGGTCAATGACGCGGCTTCGACACCAACGCTTGTGGTTTCGATTCCCACATAGGACAAACATTTGTGTGCATGAAGATGTCTGTTTGTCTTGGTCTGGGTGTTTTCTATGTATCATAAGAATGTAATTACAAAAAAAAAGAAATGTTTTTACGTATGTTTATCAGTTGTCTAGTACCCATAACACAAGCTTCGCTTACTTTGGGACTAGATGGCGCTGTGTGATTTGTCTGACAATATTATTATTATTTGACTTTTATTGTTAGAAATATAAGTAATAATTATGCCAAATTGCCATTTTGCACAAAAGAAAATGGTCAAAGAAATGGGGTGTGGCTGTCATGGAAACGGCCGTGTACGTGAATACGTTACATGCACTAAAATAAAATGGCACCGCTTCCCCCTCCCACGCACGTGATGTTCCATAGTCCTTACTTAGCGTAATAAATTCTTTGATCCTTCATCTATCTGATTGCTTTCCGTCAGGGGACCAACATGCTTGTTTGCCCCCCCCCCCCCTCTCATATTAAAAAAATCCTACCAATTTGCTCTCCTTTAAATCAAACTTATAACTATAGTAAAAAACAAAAAGAAAGAGCAAATTAATGCTTGTCGACTCATCCGCAGAATAAAGTCCGATCTGTTATTGGTAGTTCACTTTCGTGCGATTTTATGAGGAGCTAATGTCAGATTGAACGTTATTTAATTCTAAATATTGAAAGATAAGTGAGTAAATCTGAATAAGTATATCTGAAGAATTCTAGCTAGCTTAGTTTTTCTTCCATGATCATATTGCTGTTTAATTCTTTATAATAAGGTGTGTATACTCGATCGCTAAATTAAATAAATAAATATCCCTGGACAACACAGCGCCATCTAGTTCGAAATTAAGCGCAAAGCTTGTACTATGGGTACTAGACAACTGATTAATGAACTTAAATACATTTTTAATACATACTTATAATGCATAGAAAACACCCAGACCAAGATAAACAGACATGTTTATGCACACAAATGTTTGTCTTGTGCGGGGATCGAATCGGCGATCTCGGAGACAAAGTATCCGGGCTCTTTAAAAATTAGAGAATTTTTAAAGATTAGATTAGATTAGAGAAGACTAGAGAGATTAGAGAATCTCTCTACTCTTCTATAATCTAATAACTGTTCTCTAATGAGTCGTTGTGCAAAAACAATAAAAATAAATAAGATTTTTAACGATGCCTGTACATTGTTTCTGTTAATTCTATATAATAAGGTGTATATATTCGATCGCTAAATTATCGTGTCCGTCTGTCAATTCCCACTCGGATTTTTTAAATTGGCGGCATATAAGTTGGATGGCTTATTGATGTCGATACGGTTTACGTCCGGCTTTATTCCCGGACAAACCGAAAAAATATTTGGAATATTGAGATGCAAATGTTTGCGTTCTTACCGGAAAATATTTGCTATAAATATTTTCCGGTAAGGTTTAATAGTTAATAGTTAGGAGAACAGTGGCGTGGCGTGACGTGGACTAATCTAGCAATTATGTAAAAAACAAATTTTGTGGTGCCATCTTTACTTAAATAATATTTTTCATCCCCATGCTGTGTCACATGAACGAACCTGCTTTAGAATCATATTGTTTTTCTATACTAAGTCGGGTGGCAAACAACCACACGGCCCGTCTAATATGAAGCGGCTCAACAATTGTCAAATTTTATATTCTCGTATCACAGTATGAAACCTCAAAGTTTATACCAAAGTGTGATTATATTGAATTACGACCTAACATTAAACAAACTTAAAATATCATTCTGCTAGCAATAAGAGTTGGTGTTAATTAATCATCATCATCATATCATTTATTCTCCACTACAGGAGCAGGACCCTCTCTCGTCCATCACAGACAGGAGGATTTGGCCTACACTCCCCAGACTGGCCAGACGGGTTGGGGAGGCCTGATCGATGTTTTATAATGTATTATCCTTAGTCGCCTTGTACGACATCCACGGGAAGAGACGGATTGATTCTATTCTAGTCTGCCGGAAATCACACGTAATGATTGAAATGAAATAATACATTTTTAGTCAATTCACAATTCAATCTCCATTCGGTCAACTTTCGTTCCACGATCGAAAAATTACGAGAATTGGTATTCTGGTGACCCATATGCTCGTTTGCTCGTTTCTCTATATAAAATACACTTATATCATAACTCACATTCAAGTTTTAATAGCCATTTACACGACAGACATAAATAACCATTAAAGTACGTTACAGAGCGCTGTTTTTTACTGAATTGCTATTAATTTCATCGCGTTTAATAATAAAAAAATAAAAAAATAAAAAAAATAACGCGACGCCACTAGCTCTGTGGAGTTGAAAAACTACTGGCGAACACAGATTTTACGAGCGCCGGTAAAAAAATTAAAAAATACAGATTAAAAAGCATATGAAAATATTCCGTTCAAATAAATCTGATGGCCGCCCGGCGTAAAAACCGTTTCGTTCTCAAACAGCCTTCGCTGGAGTAGTTTTTTAAATTGGCAATGGATTGTTTTTAAGTATAGGTTTTCGGTTGCCTCAATTCGGCTGGCGTGGGTATCATTATTATCAAAAGTTTTATTTAAGTTCCGTTTAAGGTGTCAATGTAAACAGTAGTTTTTTCGCTCATCATTTTTTTTATACTACGTCGGGTGGCAGACATGCATACGCCCCACCTGATGTGAAGCGGATACCGTAGCCATATCAACGCTCACAACATTTTTCTTTCTTTGTGTTGACCTCGCTCACTCGCAGAAACACAACAACCCTCAAGGGAATTGTTATTTGACTGGAGTTTTCTGTGAGGTGGAGATACTTCCTCCAGTCGGGCAGCTTACAATTTACGCACCATACCTCTTACCGCCAGAACTTCATTTGTTCGTCAGCAGGGTGCATCACGCGCAGGTTAGTTTGGCTTTTCATCATTTCTAAGCCGACTTTACCTGCACGTGGTGCACATACCTTGTGTCTTTCTAGTAGAGATGGGCGTTGAATGAACAAACCGTTTTTTTAAACTGTTTTTTGTGCTTAAACGATTAAACTAGTTTACAGATAAACTAGTTTATTCTTCGTCTGGTTGATGAGTCCGTTGCGTCGCGTCGCGATCGTCTCGTCTCGTCTAGTGACTTGACAAATGAGATTTTCGTTCGTTTACGTTTACCAAATATTTATTGTCCGACAAATCATCGAGAAGTCTCGTGAGTTCAACAAGCCAATATTCATCTGCTTTGTTGACTTTTCGAAAGCATTCGATTCGGTGAAATGGCCAAAATTATGGGACACATTACTGCAAATGGGTACACCGAAACACCTAGTGCACTTACTGAGACGCCTCTATGTAGATGGAACCGCATCAGTTAAAACAGACCAGATCTTCTCAGATAGCTTTCATCCAAGTGCTGGAGTCAGACAAGGGTGCATAATATCTCCACTTTTGTTCAATACATACACAGAACTGATTATGCGTATAACCCTTGAAGACTGGACGGATGGCGTAACCATAGGTGGATATAAGATAGCTAATCTTAGATATGCCGACGATACCACCCTTTTTGCCACTAGTAGTAGTCGCATGGAAGAACTCCTCCTAAAAATGGAAAGTGTAAGCCTAGACTTTGGTTTGAAGATAAACCGCAGCAAAACTAAGGTAATTATTGTAGACAGAGCCCAAAACAACTTGCAGAACATAAACCAGATCGCGAACTGCGATGTCGTACAATCCTACATATATCTTGGGGCTCTTATCTCAAATCAAGGGGGCTGCATAGATGAAGTTAAGCGACGTATGGCTATTACTAGGAGTGCGATGGAAAAGCTCAGGAAAATATGGGCCAATAGAAACATCACAAAAGCCACAAAGGTTCGGCTCGTCAAATCGTTGGTGTTTCCTATATTCTTATATGCCGCAGAAACATGGACTATACGGCGGACGGAGACAAAGAAAATTGACGCCTTGGAAATGTGGTGTTGGAGGAGGATGCTCCGAGTTTCGTGGACTGAATTCCGCACAAATTCCTCCATCCTTGCTGAACTAGACATTAAAGAACGTCTATCCACCTTGGTGCAGCGTCGTATTTTGCGGTTCTTTGGACATGTTAATCGCCGCGGAAACGACTCCATAGAGAGACTTGTTGTGCAGGGGAAGATTGAAGGCACAAGACCACGGGGCAGATCCCCCATGCGTTGGACCGATCAGGCCGCCGATAAGGCGGCGGTGGGCGCCCCAGTACACGAATGTGCCCGATTGACGACCAGCAGGCAGAGGTGGCGGGACGTCGTGAGGCGAGCTGCTGCGTCATCATGATAACCACGACCACTCTGGCAAGAGTGAAGCGACAAAGAAGAAGAAGACGTTTACCAATCGCATAAGTGAAGAAATAGTCTTATCGACGACGACGTAAACTAGTCGAAAATTAGACTGTTTTTTAAACTAGTTCATCGTCGACGGTAAACGGTCTCGTTGCGTCGTCTGTAAAATCGTCGACGACCCACCACTACTTTCTAGCATGTGCTGACTTTAGTCTCCAAGCAGTAACGTTGAAAACCAGGGGCCCTACCGCCGACGCTGAAGCCCATTACCATCGGATTTTTTGATCGCGAAAATATATCTTAGATTTAAGTTGATGGCAATCATGTTCAGCTTAGTAGGTCTATGGTCTCTACCAGCTAAGCTACCACAATTAACACCAATCTAACCAGTTTGACTCATTAGAATAAAAATTATTATATTGCACGCGCAGCGCATCTACAATGCCCTGCGCGTGCAATATAATAATGCATTCAGGATGCTGTTGAGGCTCCCGAGGTTCTGTAGTGCATCCGGGATGTTTGCGGATTCACGCACTGATGGCTTCCACGCAATTATAAGGAAGAAAACAGCCTCACTACTGAACCGTGTTCGCGGCAGCAACAACAGCATCCTGAAAACAATAGCGGCTAGGTTCGATTGTCCCATACAGAAGCACTGGGTGGGAATTGTTATAGGCACGGCAAAATAAAAATAAAAATGTACCACTAATTATAGATACTAACACTACTAATATAGTTATAAGTGAAAATTATTACTAATATACAAAAGAAAATTGTTACTAACACTATACATATGAGCTATAATGCTTGAAATAAATTATTTTTATTTTATTTTTATTTATTAGAATAATGACGAGCTCGGTGGTCGTATGGATAGCAATGGCCACTTTGACTCCGAGGTCGCGGGTTCGATTCCCGCACAATATAAACATTTTGTGTGCATGAACATGTCTGTTTGTCTTGGTCCGGGTGCTTGCTATGTGTTATAAGTAAATAAATATCTCTGAACAACTGATGGCGCTGTGTAAAACAGCGCCATCTAATACCAAATTAAGCGCAAAGCTTGTGTTGTATTGTTGTTATGTCTGTTTGTCTTGGTCTGGGCGTTTTCTATGTATTATAAGTATGTATTTACAAAAAAAAATGTATTTAAGTACATTTATCAGTTGTCTAGTACACATAACACAAGGTTTGCGCTTAAGTTGGTAAGGTTGGGACTAGATGGCGCTGTGTAAATTGTCCAGAAATATTTATTTCTTATTTATAAATTACCACCATTCGAAATCAAAAAATCCGATCGGCTTCAGCTTCAGCGGTAGCCCGCCCCTGGGCAGCCCAGTCGAATGCGTCCATCGATCTCTTTGTTCAAATCACCCCGCTCCAGTATCTTATTAAATTATTAATTTACTTTTCCGCCTTCTTTCTTCCTTGTTTCATTTATCCTTTATTTTGCTATCTATCTATATGTTAATACAGTTTATATATGCCATTCAAACGTTAGTCCTAACCCTGGATTGATGTATTGGCCTGATAAATGATTCATTATGTTGAATTATTTACGTATTTGGGACGTTCTTCTTTTTTATCGACAATCTGACCGGCAAATTTTTAAATTTGTTAAAAAAGTAAACATGTGATTTCTTTAGTAAAATGTATTTTATATTATTGCCTCGTTATTGCAGTTTGCAAAAACATATAATGCATCGAAGTATTACTTGTAATTTTGGTTATACTATACATTTTGTAGGAATGGTAACAAAAAATCAACACCTTAGTCACAAAAATGTTTTAATTTTTTATTTTTCATGCAAAATCAGATCTTCAGTTTCTTATTACTTTCTTATCAAGAATAAAAACATTTATTTTTAACTACCTCCATGGGACGGAATTCTTAATGCAAACATTTTAAAAATGTTATCCAATACCACTCTGTCACATTTTTGCTTCTTAAGAGCAAAAATATTTTAATATTATGAAAGTCTTCCAATAAAGTAACTTGAAAATCTGGTGAACACTTTTATTGTTTAGCATGTAATACTAGAAAACGTGATTTTTGTAAATATTACCAATAGACTGGCTCATACACTACTTTGAACTTAAATTATAAGGGGGACAAAATTGTGACAGAGTGGTTAACGAAGTGACGAAGTGGTAAATAATGATTACCTGTCGAACAAAGTTAACCTTATAACAGTTTTAAAGTTTAGAAAACAATAACAAATTATAATATTTCCTAAATTGCTACTATAAGTCTTATTTATTGGTATTCATTCTTTGGTAGATATTAATTTAGTATTATAAGATCTTTTCGATTACTCTACTTTTCAAATACTTATGTTGGTTGATCGAATTCGTAAAACACGCGTCTTCCTCTTTTAACTACCTTAGGAGATGGAATAATTTTTTAACTAATTTTCAAACATCACATCTTACACATCAGATTCTACCAATTTAAATAATTTCCCAGTATCATCAACAGTTTTATAAAACATCATCCGAACATCTCCATCTATATCCACTCGACTTTTTGCTAAATAAGTTGTACTCGACTTTTCTTTCACTTACAACTTTTACCAAAAAATGTGTACCATCGTTTATTAATAATGGATGGATCTTATTCACTAGTCGATCATGTGATGTACCTGGTTTTGTGTCCACAGATTTTTTCAAATATAGGCTGGTCATCTTCCTCTTCTGAAGTAGAAGTATACACAGTCATATCTTTAACTAACTTTTTACGAGCAGAACTTTTCATTCTGCAACGATTTCAGGGTTAGGTTTTCGTTTTTAGGGTTCCGAACCTCAAAAGGAAAAACGGAACCCTTATAAGATCACTTTGTTGTCCGTCTGTCTGTCTGTCTGTCTGTCTGTCTGTCTGTCTGTCTGTCTGTCTGTCTGTCTGTCAAGAATTTCTATGTCGAGAATGCGTGGAGGTATCAAGCTGAAATTTGAACTGTATACTCAGGTCTACGGTCCCATGAAGTTGTAAAAAAATCAAACTGCTGAGTTTACGTAGAAAAAAGTTACGGCCGTTTATTCAGCAAAAAACGCATATTTCGACACACTCAAGGGAATCAAAACCTATAGGGTACTTCCCGTTGACCTAGAACTATGAAATTTGGCAAGTAACATCGTTATAGACTACAAGTACAGGAATAAATCTCAAAACTATACATTTGTAAATAGATCTTAAAAAATAGGGGGTCTATATTTTTTATAGGGTGTCGAAATTTCAAATTGAAACTACTAGTTCAAATGGGGTATCATATGAAAGGGCTTGATGTACACATTGCAAAATATATTTTATTTATTTTTTTCGACGCATTATTTCTTATTTATAATGAAAAATATCAAATTTAATAATGATACTACGTACCTACGGAACCCTCGGTGGGCGAGTCCGACTCGCACTTGTCCGGTTTTTTCACGACACTGTCGCTGTCTTTCAGCCGCAGATAATGCCATTTTTTTATTTATCTGATCGTAACGCCTTAAATTAACAATATAGTCGACGATATGATAACCAACACCAGAAAACTAACAATCATCTATTATGAAAATGAACTAAGGCTCTAAGATCCATACAAAAATGACCACTCCGTTACGAGTTATACCACTCGGTCACATTTTTGTGACAAAGGTGCCTCGTGACAGTGGTGTAAAATAGTAATGTTTGAGATTCTCTGCTTTCGCCTAATTATGATTTACGCATAAAACTGGGCATGTATGAAATATTCATCAGGAATCAATAATATAATATTAAAACACAGAAATTACAATAACATTTGGAAGTATAACTTACGTGACATAGCGGTCGCTAAATAAACACACGCACCTCTTTTTTCTGTTTGCGAGCGACTGACCGGTATTGCTGGGGTGTACGGATGCATAGCGTGGGTCCGGGGTGGAGGGGGACTTGCTCCACGACCATTGACCATGGTAAAAATTGCTAATGCTCATAATTTTGGGCCATAAAATGAGTGACAGAAGGTAGCAACAAAAATCATATACGGCTGGAGACACCTAATAAAATATATTTTTTATTTAATAATAGAAACATTAAAAATTATTTCTTCTGATTAAATTAACAACAATGGTTAAGTAGTTCAGTAAATATTTTTGGATAAAAACTTTCAATGTGTTTTTTTTTTACGAGAGTAGTTTGTTTACATTAATGGTCACAGAGGGACACACTTTATTTGTATGTAAAACACCTCCGTCACGCTTCTTGTATACTATGTCACAATAATTTTGTAAAAAATATTAATAATTAAAATCTAGATTTGAGGATATTATAATTGTTGCATTATCAAGTGTATTTTCGTAAAAAAAAATTATAAGTAATTTAATATTTTGGAGTAGTAACATTTATTTTTGCGGAGAAGACAAGTCATTGTCGATAAAAAAGAAGAACGTCCCATTTACTTATTTCTCGTATTTATTTGTTTTGTTGTTTTTCTACCAAGTAAAGAGGACAAATTACTTTGATGCGTGGACTTTTCTTTTATGTGATAAATCGATGAACGCCGGCTGCACGCACGACAAAGCATGACTCTTTGTCACGTTCCGCCTGAGCCGAGCGTGCAAGCTAGAACGCGGAACAAGCGATAGAGAGGCACGATCGGCCTTGTGACGCATCTATCTCTCTTCCATTCCGTTGGCCGATGTTTTCGTATGACGTTATTACGTAAAATTATCGTCCGTAAACTGACTTTACTGACAACCATTTTTTTTTGTACTGCGTTGGGTGGCTGCCAAGCTCACGGCTCACCTTATGTAAAATATGTGCCTAATTTGGTAAACTTGAGAGACTGATAGCGTAAGTGGTTCACTACAATCTTTAGAGGCAAAGCCAAGCTCGCCAGCATGTGTTGCACCGGTTTTACTGATGAGTTATTACAAGTAATGAAGGACCAAGAAGATTCGTGACGATTTTTCGGCATGTCCCTGAAACAGGGAATAAGGTAAATAAATAATAAAAGATGGGCTCTAAAGGACGTTGATTCCAGAGCCGTAAAGCCTTTTAATAAATAAATAAATACATACACGTAATGTTTTAATCAGTTTTTATCTGTTTATCCTTTTTAAACGGTATTCAGTTAATAAAAATATTAATATTTATCTTTATAGCAGTTATTACTAACATAACATGTATTTCTTCTTGCTTTAGGTATGTAATGTAGTTTATACGATTTTGCTAGGGTTGTCAGTGTCAGTGTTTCAAATTTTCAAGATTATTAATTTTCAATTAGCTTCTGCTCGTGGCTACAACCACTTTCGGTATGTACCATTTCGGTATGTATACCACAAATAAAAAAATCTCCGTGGTCGTGAACGTTTCCAGATAGAAATCACGCCATAAATGCCATGAACCAGTTTTCGTTACTTATTTGTCTTCGCAGTGATGTCCGAATCGAGATTGAATTGGGAAATATTTAATAAAATAGTATGAAGTTTTATATTGAGAAACGAGAATACCAACTGTGACATTTCGAAATAGATCGAGAATAGATATAATTAAGATAATTAACTTCAATTAACCGTATGATACATAAAGAAATAAATATTTAGTACTTTACAACAGCATTTCTTATTGTTGGCAAAATAACATTCTTAGTTAGTTTAATATTCGGTCATATTTCAATAATAATCCCACTTAAATTAAACTATGAAGATTCATATTGTGATACGAGAATACCAAATTTGACATTTGTGAAATCGAGACCGGGTTAGAACTGAATTTTGACTACCTGTTAACTGCGAGAATTGCCCCTCTGATATCGGTTCAAATAAATCATCCGTTGCTAATGCTATTCACAAATTGACAGCCCTGAACAACCCGTTCACTTGGCGGATGCAAAAACAATAAATCTGTACAGTCGGAGTCCATAAAAATGTATTAACTACCAGCACAGCGTATCATCTTATGCAGATGAAACATAAACACATGAGGAATGAATTTTAATGGCATAATATGAATATTTACGTCGGCGCTAAGATAAAATTATACATTTTAGCATTATTTTAATCAATGTGAATGCATTTTAATGAGATTTAGGGCGGTACCGCGTAAACCGAAGTCGATTCTTGTATTGACTAGTACTCTATCTATTAAACTACTAGCAAAGTACCCGTGCTTCGCTACGGGAACACTCCTGATTTGAGTCTATTTTTGTTAATATTCCAGATATTTCATTGTTTTCCCATAAAGGACTGTTTCGTATTGACCATTATTACAAACATAACCTAGATTATGAAAATTGTTGTTGTTTTCGTAATCAGCGACCCGATAAACCATAAAAACAATACTCATGACGGTTTTCAGACTTTTTTACTCCATTTTACCCCTTTAGGGGTTGAATTTTGAAAAATCCTGAAACACGTGTTTACTTATTTATCTTTAGAAGTACTCGTGTAAAGTTTCGGATAAAATAGTCCAACTAATCTTGTTTCCCCATACAAACTTTAGACCCCCGTTTCACCCCCTTAGGGGATGAATTTTGAAAAATCCTTTCTTAGTGCACCCCTAGACGTCATATGGAACCTACTTGCCAAATTTGGAATCTCTAGACCCAGCGGTTTGGGCTGTGCGTTGATTAGTGAGTCAGTCAGTCAGTCAGTCAGTCAGTCAGTCAGTGAGGACAAAGCCTTTTATTATTATAGATAATTCACGATGTTATTGGACGAGCTCGGTGGTCGAATAGTTAACAATGGCCTCTTTGACTTCGAGGTCGCGGGTTTGATCCTCGTACAAGACATACATTTATGTGCATGAGATGTTTGACTTGGTCTGGATGTATTCTGTTCGATGCCCGCACAAGATAAGTATTTGTGTGCATCAACATGTCTGTTTATCTTAGACTGTGTGTTTTCTATGTATTATATGTATGTATTTACAAAAAAAAATGTATGTACGTACATATATCAGTTATCCTACTATTAGTTACCTACAACTTACAAGATAGTACAAGCTTTGCGTAGTTTGGGACTAGATGGCAGTGTGATTTGTCCAGAAATATTTATTTGTTAAATATTATGTTATTTGTTAATATTATATTGATTGCAATGGTTCCTATGAACCATTGCAATCAATATAATATTAACAAATAACACAAAAAGGACTATTCCTTACTTAGCGTAATAAATCCTTCATCAAATTCCCTTTCTGCGTTTGTATGGAACTGTAACCGTTTGTACGGACCAGCGTTAGGGCCTCTGTCTACTCTGCATTTCAATCTCGTATCAACAGAATAGACTATTTAGATACGTACTGACAGAAAATGCTTAAAACGTCGTATATTTGTAAATTTACGAAACATTTCCGGGAACAAAACCCAGACATCTACCGCGAAACGATCGCACATGGCTAACGAGCCGCGAACCATTCGTCTTCGTTTCAGCGACAATTACATTCATTAACTGAAGAAAACAGACAACCGACAGCCAAAAACGTTTAATTATGCGCTGTTAATTAATTATGAACCTTAAGTCATTTGCCGTAAGGCTGCAGATAGGACATTCTATTGACGAAATATAATTTTCATACTACTTTATGATGTTGTGTACATTTCAGGGTTGTGTAAAAAATCATCATCATCATCATCATCAGACTGTATCTACCCATTGCTGGATAGCAGCCTTCAACAGATGCTTTCCACCAAATACGATTCTCGGCTTTCCGCATCCAGCCGCTTTTTTAAGGTCATCGGACCATCTAGAACAGGACTGTCCAAAGCACGGCCCGTGTGCCGCATGCGGCCCTCGACCTATATTTGTGCGGCCCGCGACGCTACATTTTTTGTAAAACGAATCTGACTGAAAATTATATAACTACTAGCTGTCCCGGCGAACTTCGTACCGCCTAACAATCAATGAATGTCGTGGTACATATTAGCTGAACTAAATTTATGATTTTATGGAATTTAAACAATGAATAGTAGAAAATAATAGAGAAGCTCGATGGCGTCATTGCGCGTGCCAGTCTAATTGAACATGCAAGATAAGCAACGTCGACCGTAGCCTGTACACGGATGGGTTTATATTACCTCGAGCTCCTCCGTGATTCGAAAGACACGTTAAGCCGTCGGTCCCGGTTGTTATCATTAGCTCATCTTGAGCTCCTCCGTGCTTCGGAAGGCACGTTAAGCTGTCGGTCCCGGTTGTTATCATTTAATGACAGTCGTTAAGTTAAGTCAGTGGCCTTTAGGCGGTTCGAAAACACTGGCCTCCGCCAACCCGCAGTTGAGCAGCGTGTTGGAGTACGCTCTAAACCCCTTCGGTTGAGGGAAGACCCGTATCCATTAAAACTGAAGATTTCATAAAAATAAAGATTTCCTTATTGTTAATTTTTTTTTAAAAAAACGTTTTGTTTTATTTTTTTTAGTTTTGAAATAGGTTTTATCATTTTGGTGATTTGTAATTGTCATTTCTTTTGATGTTTACTCTGATTTGATTCTTGCGCTCGAACCCCATGGGAAAAGCGTTTTCACCCCTATCGATTTGACATTTTTAAATTTTCATAACAAATCACAGACAACTTTCGCGACATAAAAGTGACACCAATCGATTTGACGTTTTGATATTTGACAACCAATAAATATCGTAATCCCTTTTTCAACTGACACTTTCATTTGTATGGGAAAATGTTTTTTCTTTTATTTTATTTTTTCGAGAATTTTCCAATGTTTTTAAGAGTTATTCTGCTATTCGGGACGGAAACAAATCCAACAAATCAAAAACCATGGCAATCGGTCCAGCCGTTCTCGAGTTATAAGTGTTGTAACAAACACGACTTTCTTTTATATATATAGATTTAAAAAAATTAAAGTTTTATAACTAACTGGTTATACTAAGCTTAAACTTTCAAAGTAGGTAGTAAAAATGTCAAGTAGGTATTTGTGTCTGCGGCCCGCTAATCTATTTAGTAATTTGTAATGGCCCGGTATTGTGTATGGTTTGGACAGCCCTGATCTAGAAGGAGGGCGTATTCCGCGCGGCCTCCACTCTAATACCTTCCTGCCCCATCTATGCCATCACTTACTCGACAGATATTGACCGGCCTATTGCCACTTCAGCTTGCAAACTCTGAACGCTATGTCGATGTAACTTTGGTTCTCCGTCGAATTTCTTCGTTCCGGATTTGGCCATCGGCAGGAAAGAGCGGCAGGAAGTGGCCATACCGTACGCGATATTTGTATGGAGTGGGCCGGGGTGTGGTCACACTAAAGATAGGTTAAAACATAGCGTAATTTGTAAGCTGTCCTGGACTGGGAAAGTACCTCCACCTCAAAGAATACAGCAGTCAAATAACAATTCCCTTGAAGGAAGTTGTGTGTTGTAAGAACTTGAAAGGTGTGTTCTGAGGAGTTATTTGACATGATGCCCACGGCCTCCTTCTACAGTCACACCTCTCGCCATCGACAGGGCGACAGACAGCCAATTCATCCTCACACATTAGAACCGAAGTGGTCACGTAGGTACTGTGCGGTTCCAAAGGAAAAAAGGTGTGTCCCTGCGAGTGAAGGAGTTGCTACGTTGGCAGCGGGGGTGGCATTGCGCGAGCAATATTTCATATTACGGGCGTTAATATGACTACCGTAACCCGTGATTTAAGTAAGAGCCTGGGTTTCATGTAATGACTAAAACATACGAAAGCCAAATTCGGAATAGTTTTGTTGAATGCGAAAAAATATAATTCCCTACTGCTATTTGTAATTTTTTAAAAACATAAATTAAAATTCCAACATCACTCAATGTTTTAAAAATGTATCCAATTTAGTATTAAAAGAAAAAAGGGCTTTAAGCTAATAGATATAGAATTAAAATTCCAAGAACCTTTCAGTTTATTTTGAAATATATTTCGTGGAATATTTTTCCTCGCAGCTTCAGTTCGAGCTCACCACTTCCTCGGGGCTCTTATTAAGCTGGGGTTACACTGAAAATGTCAGGTCGGGTCTTTATAACGAATTAGTGTTGTTTGTTTTTGGTCAAAAGAATTTAGATGGGGATTTTCTGCACTGACGCGAGTAAATTTTGTTTGTGTGTATGCAAAATAAGATGTGCATCTCTTGTAGGCAGAGTGCGGGCCATTAAGATATTTTAATCATTTTGTACCTATACTAGCTGATTCGCGTGACTTCGTCTGCGTGTGACAGAAGCGTAAGCATACCATTTGAAAGTTTAAAAAAAAAAAAATATTGTCAGACAAATTACACAGCGCCATCTAGCCCCAAAGTAAGCGAAGCTTGTATTATGGGTACTAGACAACTGATAAACATACGTAGATACATTTTTTTTTTAAATACATACTTATGATACATAGAAAACACCCAGACCAAGACAAACAGACATGTTCATGCACACAAATGTTTGTCGTGTGTGGGAATCGAACCCACGAGCGTTGGTGTCAAAGCCGCGTCATTGACCGCTACGCCACCGAGCTCGTCATCTATATATATAAAAGAAAGTCGTGTTTGTTACAACACTTATAACTCGAGAACGGCTGGACCGATTGCCATGGTTTTTGATTTGTTGGATTTGTTTCCGTCCCGAATAGCAGAATAACTCTTAAAAACATTGGAAAATTCTCGAAAAAATAAAATAAAAGAAAAAACATTTTCCCATACAAAATGTTCGTGGTTGTCGTAGCTGTCAAATGTGACGTTGTCGTACGTGCGTACGCCAAATGTATGCGTGCGTTCAGAAATGTATATTAAGCTCATTATAGAACAAATGTCATAGATTAAAAACAAATGTTAACTCTATTGGTCTCATTTTTACGTCTTGAAAGTTGGCTGTGATTTGTTTTGAAAACAGTTTTGTGGATTTAAATATTTATTGGTTCTAAAATATTTATGCGTGCGTTCAGAAATTTAAATCAAGCTCCACAAATCTATATAATATATAAAATAATGTCGTGTCTTGGTAGGGAAGTATTAAAAACATTGAAAAATTGACGAAAGAATTAAATAAAAGAAAAAACGTTTTCCCATTCAAATAGTGCCAGTTAAAAAGGATTGGAATATTTATTGATTGTTATGTAAATGTCAAATCGATTGGTCTCACTTTTTACGTCGCGAATGTTGTCTGTGATTTGTTTTGTGGATTGAAATATTTATTGTTGTCAATTGGTACTTTTTTTGTGACTTTGTAAAGTACTGAACTTATTATTTACCCACTGCTGGGATACGGGTCTTCCCTCAACCGAAGATGTTTAGAGCATACTCCAACACGCTGCTCAACTACGGGTTGGGCCACTAACTTGGTTTAAGGACTGCCATCTAATGATAAACACCAGGACCGACGGCTTAACGTGCCTTCCGAAGCACGGACGAGCTCGAGATAACATAAACTCATCCATGAACAGGCTACGGTTGACGTTGCTTAACTTGCGTGTACAATTAGACTGACATGTGCCTCACGCCATCGTGCTTCTCTATTATTTTCTATTATTCATTGTATTCATTTCAAGAAATCATAAATTTTGTTCATATTATGTACATCACGACATTCATTGGCTGTTAGGCGGTACGAAGTTCGCCGGGACAGCTAGTATTAGTATACATAATACAATATTACCTAAAGTATAACGTCTCTAAACGTTTCTTCTGAATAATCGTCATCATCGTCATTATTCGTCGAGACTGCATTAAATCCAGTTAAGTTACGGTGTTGCACTAATTTTTTTTTATACTAAGTACGTCGGGTGGTAGTTTTTTTTTGTCAGGATTAACAGATGTCAGTCCTGACAAAAAAAAAACCGTAAATCCTCTAGCCAGTAATAGTACTGAAAGAAATTTTAATAAGTTATAACATGTTGGTAGTACTATTTTATTATGGCTAGTAATTAACGGAGCAACTAAAATTGTAGAAATAGGCAACTTTTATACTAACTTGGCAACTAAAGAAGATATAAAATATACCAAACCTAACCTAACCCAGTATTTCGGTCGCCCATTTAGTATTTTTTAGTCGCTCGATAAATTATTTCCTTTTTATTATTATTATTGTAGGTACCAATATTATAATATGACTAATTACAATTAGATCCCCCTGTCTAAAAGTTCCAATATATTTTCTCCGTCAAACCACGAGTACGGTCTAAACCCTTTCGATTGAGAGGAGACCCCTAGCTGTGGGATTTATATACGTTATTGCAGAATACTTTATGTTCACTATGTAAGGTCGTGTGGCCGTGTGGTTTCCGGCAGATTAGAATAGAATCACTCCGTCTCTTCCCGTGGATGTCGTACAAGGCGACTAAGGGAAATACATTATAAAACTACGATCAGGCCTACCCAACCCGTCTGGCCAGCGTGGGGAGTGTAGGCCATATCCTCCTTCTGTCTGGGACGGATGAGAGAGGGTCATGCTCCTGTAGTGGAGACTAAAATGGACCTGATGATGATGATGATGATGACTATGAGCCATGGGAACAGAAATTCTCCCATGAAATCGTATGAATTACCCGTGGTTAACTACTTTGTTTTGGATCATTAAGATTATACCATGGTTATTTGTCTGTAGATATCTTTTTAACTATAACAAGTCTATGTATATTTCAACTTTAGGAGTAAATATGGTACATCAGTATCAACCCATAATAAATAAATAAATATTGCCAGACAAATTACACAGCGCCATCTAGCCCCAAAGTAAGCGAAGCTTGTGTTATGGGTGCTAGACAACTGATAAACATACGTAAATACATTTTAAGCTATTGCATAGCTTATATCGCGGGCTTTGAGCGTGACGACCGAATCAAGAAATTCCGTAACGAAAATAAAACCTAACACGATCTGACAACCAATGTCACATATGACTTTCTCAGAAGTCACCGCTATGAGTTGGAATGAATGGATGGATGGACGGACGGACGGCAAACAAGCAAACGAGCAAACGGGCAAACGGGCAAACGGGCAAACGGGCAAACGGGCAAACGGGCAAACGGGCAAACGAGCAAACGAGCAAACGGGCAAACGGCCAAACGAGCAAACGGGCAAACGGCCAAACAGGCAAACTGCCAAACGGCCAAACGAGCAAACAAGCTAAATAAATAATTAAATAAATAAATAATTATAATTTAATAGGTTGATAAAAAATGCAATAGCTTTACCATACTAAAATATTTACCATACCAATTTTATTTTACATTACCAATAATTTACCATACTAAAAGCTGGTTAGATCATTGTGTAGTATCGGAAGCTGGGTGGAAAGCGATAGTAGATGTAAAAATACATTATAATGTTTATTGGTCAGATCACTTTCCACTTGAGATAAAATGTAATTTCAATTTAATTGGCACTAAATTTGTATCAAAAAATAATGAAATGAAAATGAATTCTGTTATATGGGGAGAAAGAACCCCACAACAGATATTATTATACGAAAAAATTTGCAATAGTAATCTAAAGCATGTAGATTTTCCGGAAGAATTCAGAGAGTGTAGCAATTATCATTGTTGTAATCTAGAGCATAGGAAAATAATTGATAAGTTGTATAATAACATCATAAATATTTTAAGTGAAGCTTCAAGCCAAAGTAGTATTAAAAAAGGTTCCAGTAGAAAAAAACGTGTAGTCGGCTGGAACAAATATGTAAAACAACTTCACGGGGAGGCTCGACTTGCATTTAGGGACTGGATTTGTCACGGGAGACCTAAAACAGGTCACTATTTTAATGCCATGGTAAATTCCAGAAAAGCTTTTAAGAGTAAGTTAAAATGGTGTCAAGATAACGCTGAACAAATACGATTAAACATCATAGCAACGCACCATGCTAACAAACAATTTAAGAATTTCTGGAAGGAGACCAGTAAACTAAGTCCCAGGTCGAGCTTGCCCACGAGTGTTGAGGGTGTTAGTGAGCCTGTAAAAATTGCTGAACTGTTCAAAACACATTTTAAAGTTGATTCGCCTTTGGGACCTCATGAGGAGTCGTTGCTTCTCAGGCGACCATCGCTGGGGTCATTCATGAGTTTCACTGCAAAGGACGTATCAAACATAGTAAGGAGTATGACACGCGGGAAATCACCTGGGCATGACTCACTTAGCATTGAGCATTTGCAACATGCTGGTGTGCACTTGGGCAGGGTGTTGGCAATGCTTTATAGTTTTTGCGTCAGTCATTCGTATATGCCAGAAGCTATGATGAAGACTTTAGTGATACCTATAATAAAGAACCGTACAGGAGACGCTTCAGATTTAAAAAACTATAGGCCCATATCGTTGGCCACAATATTAGCTAAAGTACTCGACAGTATGATTGACAAACAACTTGATAAACATCTAACACTTCACGATACTCAGTTTGGATTTAGAGCAGGACTGTCCACAGAGTCTGCAATTCTGTGCCTCAAGCATACTGTCCGGTATTACACAGACAGGAAGACACCCATTTATGCGTGTTTTCTTGATCTCTCCAAGGCCTTCGATATGGTGTCTTATAATAAGCTGTGGGAAAAGCTGTATGTAGAGACCACACTACCGGGTGAACTCATTGAATTGCTCAAGTATTGGTATGGTCACCAAGACAATATGGTTAGATGGGCGGGCTCGCTATCCGGGACATACAGGCTGGAGTGCGGGGTTAGGCAGGGAGGCTTGACATCTCCTAAGCTCTTTAGTCTGTATTTGAATCGGTTGATTGAGGAGCTCAGTAATGCCATGGTTGGCTGTTCCATAGATGGTACATTTGTTAATAATATTAGTTACGCCGATGATATGGTGTTGCTGTGCCCCTCAATCAACGCCCTTAGAAAACTACTTGGCATATGTGAGAGGTATGCGGAGGCTCATGGGCTTAGGTATAACGCTAACAAAAGTGAATTACTTGTGTTTAGGGCGGGCAACAAATATTATTCTTTGATACCGCCAGTTACAATAAAAGGTACACCCCTAAAAATAGTGTCAGAATATAAATACCTGGGCCACTGGGTCACTGCAGACCAGAATGACGACATGGACATAGAAAGAGAGCGTAGGGCGCTGGCAGTACGAAGTAATATGTTGATCCGCAGGTTTGCTGGGTGTACTAGGGAGGCGAAGGTGACCTTATTTAAGGCCTATTGTCAGTCTTTTTACACCTGCAGCCTGTGGGTCGACTATACTAAAAGGGCTTACAGCGTCCTACGCGTCCAATACAACAACGCGTTCAGGGCGTTGATGAGGCTGCCGCGATACTGCAGCGCCTCAGGGATGTTTGCGGAACAACGCACAGATGACTTCTACTGCATAATGCGTAAAAGAATTGCATCCCTGTGGAGGCGGGTACGTGTCAGCCCCAACAAAATTATAAGAACTGTAGCAGAAAGGTTTGATGGGCCAATCCTCAAACACTGGACCAATATCCATGTGGCACCTTCAAACCGTGCCGCCAAATAAGCTTGGTTTTTTGTTATTATTTCTTACTAACACTAGTTCATAAGTACATAAGTTGAATTGTTACTAACTAAAATATGGATTTATACTCCGAAATAAATGATTATTATTATTATTATTATTTACCGCGGCAGTCCCCGAGTGCCACTTTTTTTTTGTAAATAATAGGTAGGGGAAAAAGTCTTTTCGCATTATAGTATGTATGAACTTGTAATAAAATCTCTTTGGTTATACCATTTGTATCTGAAAGGTTTTGATATCTTTAAAAAGTTTAAATTTTAAAAAAGATAATTCCAAATTCAAATTAGGTAAATGTGTGATTTTCATTTGTTTTTTTTACTGTCAAGATGAGTGAATCTAATGAAGAAATTCGATTCATTTTAAAATTTTACTACAAAAAAGGTAAAAATGCAACGCAAGCTGCGAAAAAAATTTGTGTCGTTTATGGACCTAGTGCAGTGTCTGTGAGAGTAGCACAAATTTGGTTTAAGCGTTTTCAATCAGGAAATTTTGATGTGAAAGATGCACGTCGCTCTGGTCGCCCTGTTACGGATAAAATGGATGCCATTTTTGAAAAAGTGGAGCAAGATCGGCATATCAGTAGTTACGACGTAGCTGAAGAATTAGGAATTGACCACAAAACAGTTTTGGCGCATTTGAAAAAAGCTGGGTACACTAAAAAGCTCTATATTTGGGTGCCTCACGATCTCACTGAAAGAAACCTAATGAACCGTGTACTCATTTGCGATTCTTTACTACGACGTAATGAAAGCGAACCGTTTTTGAAGAAGCTTATAACTGGTGATGAAAAGTGGATCACGTACGACAAGAACGTGCGAAAAAGGTCGTGGTCAAAGGCCGGTCAGGCTTCACAGACTCTGGCAAAACCCGGGTTAATCCGCAACAAGGTGATGCTGTGTGTATGGTGGGATTGGAAGGGCATTATTCATTATGAGCTGTTACCGCCAGGCAGGACTATCGATTCTGAACTCTACTGTGAACAACTGATGAGATTAAAGCAAAAAGTTGAGAGAAAGCGGCCGGAATTAATTAACAGAAGGGGTGTGATTTTTCATCATGATAACGCTAGACCTCACACATCTTTAGCCACTCAGCAAAAATTAAGAGAGTTTGACTGGGAGGTGTTAATGCATCCGCCGTATAGTCCTGACCTTGCACCTTCTGATTTCCACCTGTTTCGGTCTCTTCAGAATTCTTTAGGCAATGTCAGGTTAACATCACGAGAAGACTGCCAAAACCACTTGTCGTGGTTTTTTGAACAGAAGTCCCAAAATTTCTATAGTAATGGGATCATGTCTCTACCTACAAGATGGCAAAAAGTTATCGAACAAAATGGCACCTACATACTTTAGTTAAATGTAAATAAACTTTATTAAAAAATGTTTTGAATTTTCATATAAAATACGAAAAGACTTTTTCCCCAACCTAATATATCCTTATGATACATAGAAAACACCCAGACCAAGACAAACAGACATATTCATGCACACAAACGTTTGTCATATGTGGGAATCGAACCCACGAGCGTTGGTGTCGAAGCCGCGTCATTGACCGCTACGCCACCGAGCTCGTCCCATAAAATCATAATCATAATCATCCCACTGTTGGGATACTGAAATTGAATTTGTGCTTTTATTACTAGATCGTCTCTATGATAAAAGTGCTTTATGAGTTTTAAAGATTTTTATTTATTTATTTAAACTTTATTGACCCTTGAATAAAGGTACAAAAAGCGGACGAATGTTAAGAGCATTCTCTACCAGTCAAGTCAACCTTTGGGAAATTCAGATAACACACGAATGCGGTTTACAAAATAACAGCTATGAACGTACACACCAATAAATACCTTTGAAAACATAAAATTACATACATACATAGAAATATGCTAATTACACACATATACATAATATACATTTTGGGGTGTAAGAGGTTCATCAACATCCTTGAACCAAAGCCAACTTCACCTGCACGCGGTGCACCCTGCTGACTAACAAACGAAGCTCTGGCGAAAAGAGAGGTAGGGAGCGTAATTGGAAGATACCCGACTGGGGAATGTGCCTCCACCTCACAGAATACCGCAGCTAAATTACAATTCCCTTGAGGGTTGTTGTTTTCCTGCGAGTGAGTGAGGTAACCAGAAAGGAAGGAGATTCTGCGTTGGCAGCGGGTATGGCGGCGCGCGAGCGATATTTTATGTTGCAAGCGTTAATATGGCTACGGTAACCGCTTTACATCAGGCCGGCCGTATGCTTGTCTGCCACCCGTCGTAGTATAATATACATAATCATATACATAAATACATAATCATACACATCTACATAATTATACACGGAAATGCAAAGGAAAAACAATATGACAATGATGATTATGGCTTGGACAATTTCTCAAGTAAATAAGTGTGAACATTCTTTTTGAAAATGAATTTACTGGAAGATTCTCTGATGGCCTCCGGTAACGTGTTCCAGAGACGCGATGCTTGCAAGGCAAAGGAGTGTCGTATATAAAAAAGAATTTTATTTAACTGGAAATTAAATATAGAATAAAGTAATGTTGGAAAGTTCAAATCTATATACGTACAAGTTAAGGTTAAGTATAAGAGTGCCTTTCGGATAAGTTTCTCGAAGGTTACACTGGACATTTATTTCAAGGACCTCTTGTATACGCAATTCAAGGTTGCTGGGCTTGTTTCGGGATACTTAGTAAAAGAATAGGAAAGTGAAAGTTACATATTTATTACTAGAAGTATGAGTGTCAGTCACAGGCTTGATGAACACGCGAAAACCGAGATACGCGCACTGAAGTTAATTGGCCATAAAATAATTTCGTGTGATCACACTTACGTGGAGCTGCAGTGTCCCAATCGCTGATCCTGACCAGACCAACGTGGCCTGAAGGGGAAGGGGAAGGAAATGCTCCTTGGCGTGGCGTGGAAAGGCTCAATTGGCCTCCTCCAAAACCAATTGACCTGCGGAGGAGGTAGGTCTTCGTAGCACACCAGCACCACGCCACCGCGCCACGCCGGAATGGGTACGGAACGGAAAATATGTGTGCCGCCGATTTATATATCAAGATTATATCATCCTCTGTCCAAAGATATATCTTGTTTCATGGACCAGAGCCGGGATGTGCTCAGATCCAATTCCACAAAAATCAGCAATATCTATTTTTTCTTTGTTTACCAATCCATGACACCTTTAAAGTCCGATCTGACAGTCTATCAATCATGTTGCCAATCTCTAAGTCACAATACATAAAAAAAAAACCATAGATATGATCGTCTATATAAAACGAGATAAACGGTACTTAAATTATTCATACAATTTAACGTGCAATGACAATCTCAGATCGCTATGTGACTCCAGCAAGATCTGGAATCCAGAATACAAATACTTAATAACAACGACATTGCGTAGTGGAAAATATAGCAACACCGTCGCCGCACTAAAACGCCGCGCGAATAATGGTGACAAATGACAATGTCATGTGACCTCGACTGTACCATCTTGTAAATAAACTCGGTACGATACTAAACAGTATGATAAATATAATGTACGTTACAGGAGTCTGACATGAAGCCAGATCGAAAGAGTGGAGTATAGAGTACAAGAGAGTTGTTAGAATGGAGTTCGCGATCATGCGTGTCACGGAGATACTGAAACTTACATTTCAAGTAATCAGAAGGCCAATTCTCCTAATTTTTCTACGATCGCAGATTGAAAGTTGACCCGCATCGAGATTGAATTGTGAATTGACTAAAATTATATACTTGATTTCATTAATTAATTATTATCAATTCTTGTTGTTGCCAAAGTAACATTCATAGTTTGTTTAATTTTCACTTATATTTCGATACTCCCGCTTAAATTTAATTTTGAAGTTACATATTGTGTTACGAGAATACCAAATGTGACATTTGTGAGATCGAGACTGGATCGAAACTGTATTTTGACTATATTTTAATTACGACAATTGCCCTTCAGGAGAAAGAGGGTTAAAGATCGAAGTTTATAAACTTTGACTCTCATAAAATATTACGTTTTCACGACAAACTGTATTACTACTTGGAAAAAAAAATACTAAGGAAATCTAGTTATTACGAGTAGACCAAAATGGCTGTAATGTATGTAGTTAGTCATAGTAAGGTTTTATATATGTAAGTATAAAGTTATTGTAATAGGCTTGTATCCCATTTTTTTTTTCGATTTGTTATTTAAAGACGTCACAATAATATAAATATAGGTGAAATAATTACTTCGATAGCATAAAAACTTCTCGAGATATCACTACATAGTATAAAACAAAGTCGCTTTCTCTGTCCCTATGTCCCTTTGTATGCTTAAATCTTTGAAACTACGCAACGGATTATGATGCGGTTTTTTTAAATAGATAGAGTGATTCAACTGGAAAGTTTATATGTATAATATATGCATAACATAGTAGAAAAACACTGATAATTTAGAGGTTTCTAATGTGATGTCGTAAATAAACACATTTTTTTGCTCTTTCATTGCAAACGCTGGCTGAACCCAACGAGATAGATCAAAATAATGTAGTACAGTATTGTTCACCTTAAAATGGTCTACAAAAAAGTTCGCGATGGTATATGTCTATCTCTTAGTGGTAACACACAATAACCGTTATTTTATCCTTTGCTTTTTACAAGAAATAATGCCTTATTTACGAAGCGATTTTAAGCAATACAGAATTAATCCTTATCCAATTAAGTACCTTAAATACATTGCGCATTTAATATAGATCAATATGGCCCTTCACAGCATGTAATTTAAATGAATAGTTTAGAAGATATTACACATTTAAAATGCAGGGACATAACGGCTGTGGCGGTACCGGCCGCGGAGCCGGCGGCGCGGCGTGTGCCTATAACTGGGGAAGGACTGGATAGGACAAAGCGCAAAGACCTTCTGTAGTACATTTAGTATCAGCATTGCACCCGTGCGAAGCCGGGGCGGGTCGCTAGTGATAGATAACTTGAAGATCACAATTTTGGACTATCCCGAAAACGCTCCATACAAAAGGCCACCACGTTATGACGTCACACCGTGCTATTTTATATGCATTAAATCAGAAATTTGTACGACAGCTATGTTAAATATTGCGTTTATGTAGCCAGTGCCGTAACAAAAGTTATAGTATTTTTTATTGTTTCTACAATGGTAATGTTTATTTTTTATAATTTCATACCTTTAAAATGGACTTTCCCATCAAACTTTGATCGACGATAAAACACATCGGACATAAGTTATTAAAATTTTAAGATCGCAGATCGTTCTAGTTTTATGTTTTTTACGTTACTGATAGACAGTTTTTATAATTTTGTAACATGGGCAACAGGCCTATTATAAATCGCCTAGAATAATAGGATTCTAGGCGACTTATAATTACAATAATTTGTCACGAAACGTACGCATATTCAATTCAATAATGTGTCAATCTGTATTTTTTGTAATTTTACAATTATTTTCGTAGTCGACCTCAATCCACGGCACTTAGAGCGTACTCCACCACGCTGCTCAACGGCGGGTTGGCGGCTTGGCTTAACGACTGTCATTTAATGACAATGGCAGCCGGGACTGACGGCTACTAACGTGCCCTCCGAAGCACGGTGATACTATAGATAAATAAACTCATCCATAGACAGGCTGCAGCCGGCGTTGTTTAACTTGCGTGTTCGATTAGATTGACACGTGTAACGACGCCATCGAGCTCCTTCGAAATATAGTACTTACTTCGACAAGCAAAGGGCCCGCCTGATGTGAAGCAGTTCCAATATCGCTCGCGCGGCGCCACTGATTTGAAAAATCTTTTTTTATTTGAAAAAGTATATCCATATAGGACCCATGTCATTTTAATCATCATCATCAACCTGTATCTACATACATAAATGTAGAATAATGTTTAGAGTCGTTTTTTTTTTGTTAAAATACAATACAATACAATACAATACTCTTTATTGCACCAACAATATAGATAATACAAAGGTCAATAGCATATTAAAGTACAACAGGCGGCCTTATCGCTACGCAATCTCTTCCAGGCAACCTTTGGGTAGAGGAGAGTATCAAAGTAGAAAGGGTAGGTGGTGCAGCAAATATATCGATCTATACCAACACATACATACATTTATATACATACACATACATGATAATACAATAAAATAAGATTATTGCATGAATAATACATACCATACATAAATAAACACATACATATAGTTAAAATAAAAAGCATTTATAAACACACACTTCATTCAAACAGTAGGGGAAAAACAAACTAACACATTTTGAGAAATACTGGTACCGCAATAAGGTAATCAATTTGATACACTTGAGAGGTAATGATTTTTGACTAAGTTTTTAAAATTGTCCAGAGTTTGAGCTTGCCGAATCGGAAGTGGTAAAGAATTCCATAGTCGAACTGCTTGCACGGAAAAAGATTTAGTAAAGAACTGACTACAATGGCAAGGAGTTTTAAGACGTAGTTGGAGAGCACTGCGAAGATTGCATTGGGTGTCGGAGTGATAAATGAAGGACTCCTTAAGGTAAAAAGGCGTCAAAGGATTGAAGAGAATAGAATATAAGAGACAAAGTATATGCAGGTTTCTGCGAAGTCGGATAGGAAGCCATTTGAGCTGAGATCGAAAGTGCGAAACATGATCATATTTACGTAGACCATAGATAAAACGAATACAGAGATTTTGAAGACGCTCAAGTTTTCCAAGCTGCTCTTCCGTGAGGTCAAGGTAACAAGAGTCAGCGTAATCAAGGATCGGGAGAAGTAAGCTTTGTGCAAGCGTAATTCTAGTGTCAATCGGTAGGAAATTTCTGAACCGTCTAAGAGAGCAGATGGCTGCAAACATCTTCCTACTAACCTCGGCCACCTGAGGAATCCAAGAAAGAGTATTATCAAAAAGTATACCCAAATTTTTAACCCGCTCACTGTAAGGAATATGTACTCCATCAAAGACAATTGGGGCGATACTATGCCAATCAATTCTAGCAATAAACCGAGCACTGCCAATAATAATGGCTTGAGTTTTAACAGGGTTGACAACCAGTCCATGTAATCTGCTCCAATCAGATATTCGTATCAGGTCATCATTTATTATATCCACTGCTGTCGCAAGATCATCAATGTGAGTTTGGTGGTAAATCTGTAGATCATCAGCATAAAGATGGTAGGAAGAACGAAGTTGCAAGGTGATGGAGTTGATAAACAGGGCGAACAGAAGAGGAGATAGCACGCCACCCTGTGGTACGCCGGCTGAAGTATAACACCAACAGGAGAAGTTATCATCAATCCGTATACGTTGCCGACGTCCACACAGGTAACTACGAAACCAGTCAATTGCTGCTGGAGATATGTTAATTGAACGCAACAAACTCAAAAGTACGTCAAAATCAACTGTATTGAATGCATTGCTAAAATCTAAAAGCGTTAAAATAGTAACTTTAGAGTTATCCATACCGAAATTATGTTTTCATTCGTTTTTTTTAATTTCCAGCAATTTTAAATACAATTCACGTCAAAAAACAAGTCTATTGGTTAACCGAAGCTTCGTGACATCGTGGTAGATCGACGTTATTCGATGTATCTCGTATATCATCATTCATCATCATCATCAGGTCATTTTAGTCTCCACTACAGGAGCACGACCCTCTCTCGTCCGTCCCAGACAGAAAGAGGATTTGCCTACATTCCACACGCTGGCCAGACGGGTTGGGGAGGCCTGTTCGATGTTTTATAATGTATTTCCCTTAGTCACCTTGTACGACATCCACGGGAAGAGACGGAGTGATTCTATTCTAGTCTGCCGGAAACCACACGGCGATATACGTATTCGAATACGTATATCGATTGCGTATAAATCGTGTAGGTGTAATGTAACCCTTAGTGTTCGAACACTTGACTGAAAACTCCGCCCATGTTTCGGCCACTTACCCTATTTTTACCGCAAGGAAGGCAAACACTTTCCCAATCGTCGGCGTATGTTTTCAAACGAAATTGTAAGGGCTAACCCACACAAGGGTGCTTCAGGCTCCAAGGTTTCCTTCGATTGTATATGGTTTGATCTACACAATATGTATAGATAAGAACAACTATTAGACAATAGGATGTTCTAGACACTCAGTAAGTAGCTCCGGAATTTTACATTGCATTTGCAAAATGTCTAATTAAAATGTCTTGGAATTGCGAAGAACAGTCCGAATGAATGCAAAAATCGTTGAAAAAAAAATACCACTCTATAACAGTGTTTTTCAATCATTTTGAATAATCCTTTACAAGTTAAAAATTTCTGGCTAACCCTCCTCCTTCCTCCTCCTAACCTCCTCCTATTCCTCCTCCAAACTTCAACAATTCGGGCTATGAAAGCTTTAAAACTATTAGTGCCATTTGCTTTTTCTCAATTTTTATGTCAACAAAATCAACAGGCTTCCATTGGAAAAGATTTGCTTAAAGATTTGGAGTTGATGAATTATTGAACAATATAAAAACGTAAGCAGGCCTGCTTATTCTCATTTTAAACGGCGAGTAGCATCTCCCACCACGCGTCTGTTCATTGGATCAATGACTAAATAGGTGCGAAAAAAATAGGTTTTTTTTATTGCGTTGTAGGCTGTTCATCTTCCAAAACACCAATCACTTGTGAACTGTACTAAAGCAAAGTGCGAACGATTTTTGAAGCGCAGAAGCGAGTATTTTAGTTCCTAAATTACTGCTAAATTACTAGACTAAAATACTAGCCTAATGCGAACTACACATTAGAAAATTTAGACCCCCAGTTAAAAAAGTAATGCTGCATGTTTTGAATAGTTTGTTTAGACTAATTTCCTTCTACCGGAACGGAGCAGACTGCTCCTTTCCGGTAGTAGATAGTTGTTCCGAGCTGTTGGACAACAACTTGTCTAGTTCGGAGCGTAGTGTAATCGAAAAATGTCCTTGTCTTATTATAATGTCAAATTTTTCGATAGAGATAATCAAACTTCAACTTCGATTTATGGTACTTATATGTAGCTAATGCCCCTAATGGCCGTGTGGTTTCCGGCAGACTAGAATAGAATCACTCCGTTTCTTTCCGTGGATGTCGTACTAAGTATGTAATGATGTGGACTAAGGGAAATACATTATAAAACATCGATCAGGCCTCCCCAACCCGTTTGGCCAGCGTGGAGAGTGTAGGCCAAATCCTCCTTCCGTCTAGGACGGACGAGAGAGGGTCGTGCTCCTGTAGTGGAGACTAAAATGGACCTGATGATGATGATGAATCAAACTTCAACTTAGATTTATGGTACTTATACGTAGCTAAGCTGATACCAACCGTGGAGCACTACCGACTAAGCTATAACGTAACGACGTGTCACAAGAATGCCAAATATGACTTTTTAATGTCTTTAAAACAACTTTATTTACAAAATATTACATGAATATGGAACAAAATATAACAACTATAAAACTAAAGTACCTAAAATAAATTTTTTAACTTTATTTTATTTTTAACTAGCGGCCCGACCACGCTTCGCTGTGGCTCAATCTTTTCGTTTCCATCCATTTCCTTAGAGATGGCGCTGTATGTGAAAAAAGATTTTCCTGCTTTTCTTTTCAATTTTTTCCAGAATTTTCTTTGCTATAAACCTCACGGAGCCCGAGACCTTTCCAACGAATGCAAAACCGTGGAAATCGGTTCGTGCGTTCTGGAGTTATAGCGTCAGGAAGGAAAACCCGACTTATTTTTATATAGTAGATAATAGAAAATAATAGAGAAGCACGATGGCGTCATTGCGCGTGTCAGTCTAATTGTACACGCAAGTTAAGCAACGTCAACCGTAGCCTGTCCATGGATGAGTTTATATTATCTCGAGCTCCTCCGTGCTTCGGAAGGTACGTTAATCCGTCGGTCCCGGTTGTAATCATTAGATTAACTCGAGGTCCTCCGTGCTTCGGAGGGCACGTTAATCCGTCGGTCCCGGTTGTTATCATTAGATTATCTCGAGCTCCTCCGTGCTTCGGAAGGCACGTAAGATGTCGGTCCCGGTTGTTATCATTAGATTATCTCGAGCTCCTCCGTGCTTCGGAAGGCACGTTAAGCCGTCGGTCCTGGTTGTTATCATTAGATGGCAGTCGTTAAGCCAAGTGGCCTTTAGGCGGCTTGAAATTACTGGCGTCCGCCAACTCGCAGTTGAGCAGCGTGGTGGAGTATGCTCGAAACATATTCAGTTGAAGGAAGACCCGTATTTAATATTACCCAGCAGTGGGTAAATATTACCCAGCAGTGGGTAAATATTAAGTTCAGTATTTTACTATGTCACAAAATAAAGTACCATGACACTTGACAACCAATTAATATTCATTTTCAAGCATTCATTCATAAACAATTTTCAAAACAACAACGGACAACTTTCGCGACGTAAAAGTTAGACCAATCGATTTGACATTTAATTGAAAATCAATAAATATCCCAATCCGTTTTCAAATTTAATTTTTCGACAATTTTGTCAATGTTTTAATACTTATTATCCTATACCCACATTTCTGAACGCACGCATACATTTGACGTACGCACGTTAACGTCACGTTTGACAGGTCCGACATCCACGAACATTTTGTATGGAAATATGATTTTTCTTTGATTTTATTTTTTTCGTAAATTTTCCAATGTTTTTAATAGTTATTCTGCTATTCTGGACGGAGACAAATCCAACAAATCAAAAACCATGGCAATCGGTCCAGCCGTTCTCGAGTTATAAGTGTTGTAACAAACACGACTTTCTTTTATATATATAGATTTATTTCTTTATTATTAGATTAATTAATCACTGTTGTATTCTAAAATGTATATTAAACTAAAACTAATCTAAAAACCTGTCTAATTTATCTATAAACCAAGGAAAAAGTTATGGCATAAAACATTTTTTTTTTAAACAAACAATTTATTTTACAATTTACCTCGCTGGATAGCTATACTTATTCTCTGACATCTCTGAGCAAGGTAATGGCCAGCCTTCTGGTTATAGGACGTGTCGACCAATTTTTGAGAAATCCCTAAATAGTTTGTGGGCTGACGGGCCCCACGGCCCCAAGGTCTCTACCCCAAACGGCTCAAATATGTAACTGTTGCTTAGATTACTATATTTGCGGCGTTTGAGGCATTCTGCAGAAGCCGCTGCGGCACAGGCTTTAGACCCTGTTGCCGTGAGGTGAGACGGGGCCAGGGTATCGACGCATGAAACGTCCCACACTAAGGCGCTAATAATTATACTAAAGTAAAACTAACCTGAAATCAAATTAATGTAAAAAGTTTGGCTCATGTGCCATCGTTCATTTGACCTTTCTTTGACGAAGACTAGATCGGAACTTAATTGTGACTATTATAATAATTACTAGAATTGACTCTCAGGCTTGGATGGCTTGTTTACCGATTGAACGCCATAAAACTAATATAAAAGATAACAAAGTCAACAACCGTTAAGCCCTAACAAATATTTAAATATGATAAAGTCATAAGCCGTCAAGATATGAAATTAAAATATAAATACTTAGATGATAGCGGGAAGTGATTTCACGACTAATATATTTTTACCCACGACTAGAGATGGGCTAAATGCCAGGCATTTACGATTTAGACGAGCTCGGTGGCGTAGCGGTCAATGAAGCCGCTTCGACACCAACGCTCGTGGGTTCGATTCCCACATAGGACAAACATTTTGTGTGCATGAACATGTCTGTTTGTCTTGGTCTGGGTGTTTTCTATGTATCAGAAGTATGTATTTACAAAAAAAAAATGTATTTACGTATGTTTATCAGTTGTCTAGTACCCATAACACAAGCTTCGCTTACTTTGGGGCTAGATGATAGGGATGTGTCGTCGACGGGTTTGCCGTCAACGAAACGAGACCGATAAACACCACAACGATAAACTGGTTTAAAAAACAGTCTAATTTTCGACTAGTTTACGTCGTCGACTAGTGGTGGGTGTCGTCGACGATTTTACAGTCGACGCAACGAGACCGTTTATCGTCGACGATGAACTAGTTTAAAAAAAAACAGTCTAATTTCGACTAGTTTACGTCGTCGACGTGGTGGGTGGGTCGTCGACGATTTTACAGTCGACGCAACGAGACCGTTTACCGTCGACGATGAACTAGTTTAAAAAAAAAACAGTCTAATTTCGACTAGTTTACGTCGTCGACGTGGTGGGTGGGTCGTCGACGATTTTACAGTCGACGCAACGAGACCGTTTACCGTCGACGATGAACTAGTTTAAAAAAAAAACAGTATAATTTCGACTAGTTTACGTCGTCGACGTGGTGGGCGGGTCGTCGACGATTTTTTTGTTTGTTTGTTTGGTTTTGGTTTTGGTTTTGGATTTGGATTTGGATTTGGATTTGGATTTGGATTTGGATTTGGATTTGGATTTGGATTTGGTTTTGGTTTTGGTTTTGTTTTTGGTTTTGGTTTTGGTTTTGGTTTCGTTATGGAATTTCTTCATTCGGTCGCCGCGCTCAAAGCCCGCGATAAAAGCTATACAATAAAAACAGTCTAATTTTCGACTAGTTTACGTCGTCATCGATAAGACTATTTCTTGACATAAACGATTGGTAAACGTAAACGAACGAAAATCTCATTTGTCAAGTCACTAAACGAGACGAGACGATCGCGACGCGACGCAACGGACTCATCAACCAGTCGACGAATAAACTAGTTTATCTGTGAACTGTAAACTAGTTTAAACGTTCACGCACAAAAAACAGTCTAAAAAAACGGTTCGTTCATTCAACGCCCATCCCTACTAGATGGCGCTGTGTAATTTGTCTGACAATATTTATTTATTTTGATTTGTTTTCTTTGTGATGTAAACTGCAAATAAAGCATACCTGAATAGGTATGCTCTATCTACGTCTTCTGTATCTATAAAATGTTGTTTTTTTTTATACTAAGTCGGGTTGTCGTACTTATCATCATCATCATCATCTCAGCCATTGAAAGTCCACTGCTGGACATAGGCCTCCCCTCTAGATCTCCAATAAGACCGGTTGGAAGCGGCTTGCATCCAGCGCGATCCTACGGTCTTAATGAGGTCGTCTGTCCACCTTGTGGGTGGACGTCCTACGCTGCGCTTGCCGGTACGTGGTCTCCACTCGAGAATCTTTCGACCCCATCGGTCATCCGTCCTCCGTGCTATGTGCCCTGCCCACTGCCACTTCAACTTGCTAATCCGCTGGGCTATGTCGGTAACCTTGGTTCTTCTACGGATCTCCTCATTTCTGATTCGGTCTCGCAGAGAGACTCCGAGCATAGCCCTCTCCATAGCTCGTTGGGCTACTTTGAGCTTGTTCATAAGGCCCAAAGGCCGTACTTATAATACATAGAAAACACCCAGACCAAGATAAACAGACATGTTCATGCACACAAATGTTTGTCTTGTGCGGGAATCGAACCCGCGACCTCGAATTCATAGTGGCCATTGCTAACCATTCGACCACCGAGCTCATCAAAAGATGTTTTATTTCTTTACAAAACTTTATTGCAGTTGTGAATATGTGATTAACCTCGTTTCATGTATGTATAGCTTATTTAAATGAAAGATTATCTAAAGGCGTTCGGTTGTCTATGGATACGGCTCGGTGACTCGGAAATTTTTGGCGGAAACAAGCGAAGCGAACGTGTCTAGCATAAAAATTATATGTTTAATAGCTGACCCGACAGACGTTGTTTTGGTTATTAGCAGTTTTTCTTCTTTTCATTGCTGGCAACCAATCTATAGTAGAGGATTATTTTTGGCATTTACAAATTTTGTGTTAATTCTTCCTACGTTAACTCTATTAAGCAATGTCAAGATACGATAAATTATGAAAATTTGATTAGAAGCAAACAAACTCCATAGTTCCCGCCAAAAAGTCTTGTTAGTACTAGCTGGTTGCTATAGAGGGCACTTTTACTAACATTGTAAATAAAATTATGGTTTATCGAATAAAATGTATAAACATTGCCTTGAAATAACTATGTCTGCGCTTTACTGACTGTGTTTCAAGTAATTAATTCACCATACCTTCTAAACCGCGCACCTTTCAGTGCCAGATACTAATAATTAGATTTTACACCACTAAATTGGCCCACTGTACAAGTTAAATTTAATAACTAAAACGTGTTTCAATAAACTTTCGCAAATATAACACGTCAAACCAACATCGGCGAAGTGAATTTAGTGAACTTAAACAAAAATTTGTTACCTCCTCTGTACGAATTTCGTACACAGGAGGTAACAAATTTTTGTTTGAGTTCACTAAATTCACTTCACTACGAATAATTCCCAAAACGCTCGTATTCTTTATTTATATATGATATTCTTTACGGGCTTTTAGGGTATGGTGCAAGTTATAAACTTTCAAAATAATTTATTTTATTCCCTCTGACGAACCTTTCGATTGAGCTTGTAGCAGTACCACAGTATAAGTAATAGTACTCTACACGTTTACACAGTCGGCAATATGTGAGAGATACCTACGGTGTCACAAGCATCCATATGCTGCAATGACTGCTTACTAACAGGCAAGTTATACACTTGTTTTTCTAGCACCCTAGTGCTTTTCAAAAAAGACGCTAGCCGTTCCATCGCTTGGCTCGTCTTAGCGTCATGCATATCCCTTCTTGCAGACGGAAGGGATTTGCCACGGGTAACCATTCTTTAAGCCTGTAGTACTGCGAAAGTGGAGCCACTTTGAAGAAAAAACTTATTGTAGCGAATGGGAAGTGACTCAAATTTAACTTGCATGATTTGATTACAGACACCGCGATGAAACTAACTAAACCCTTTATTGCCTAATAAAATGGAGCTGCGATTCGAATTCTCGACAAAAAGATATTATGAACTGAAGGTAAGGGGGCTGGTAATTGAAAACAACGACATAACTTTGAGAATCATTTTTTTCATTTTCACAATAATATTTATTTGGTCTCTGAATTTAAACAATCTGATTTAACTTTAACGAACTTTTACTTTGCCTTTTCGGCGCTATCTGTTTACTTTTAAAAAAAGTTAGGTATTGGAAATTCTTCCAATAAAAAATTGAAGAATTAAAAATTATGACACTCCCTGGGTACCCTTCATATATATTTGGATACGGACAAAGCCACGCGAGCGTGTATGTATCTCGTAAAAGATGGCAGTCGACTGCGCGGCTGGGAACTTTCCGCCAGCGCACATTACTAAGTGCAAAAATGCTTACATAGCAACACGTATGCGGCTACACAATTATATACATAAAATGATTTTCTCTCCAACTCGATGTTATAGATTCCCGTAAAAGCTTGTAACTTGAGACCCCATTTCAGTGAAACCTTAACTAGGTAATATGACCAAGGTCTGTTACGTAGTAGATATTTCTTCAGCATTATTTATTCGAGTACAATTCTGGTACCAAATGAAATCGTTTTTATTCGCCAGTCTCGTTGTTAGGGAAAAAGTGTTTTTAACCTTGAAGTAAAAAAAATTGTGTAATGTAAATTTTGTTAATTAGAGACTCAACTATAACCTTTTAAAGGAGAACTACCCCAAATTAAAAATCTTTTATGTTTTAAATAAACAGAATGACTTGGCAATCGCATGAAAACACAATGTATCTCACAAGTGATGCATATTATATTAAATTAGATTGTTTAGTGCGATTGCCAAGTCAATCTGTTTATTTAAAACATAAAAGATTTTTAATATTGATATGGTCGCTATAAGATTTTGTTAGGTTAGCTAATTACGTAATAGTTAATACAGAAGGTCCCTTAAGTATGGACTGAATAAATTAACTGACTTGGTATTACATGGATCTCATAACTTTTTACGGTAGACGATCTGAGTTGCGAGACTTGGTTTTTTTACAAGTAGTGTTTTTGATGGCATTAAGATTGACGAGCTCGGTGGTCGAATGATTAGCAATGGCCACTTTGACTCCGAGGTCGCGGGTTCGATTTGCGCACAAGACAAACATTTGTGTGCATGAACATGTCTGTTTGTCTTGGTCTGGGTGTTTTCTATGTACTATAAGTATGTATTTACAAAAAAAAAATGTCATCAGTTTATCAGTTGTCTAGTACCCATAACACAAGCTTTGCGCTTAATTTGGGACTAGATAGCGCTGTGTAAATTGTCCACAAATATTTATTATTGTTATATTACAGGAACATCTGTTTGTATGTGATAGGTTTATTGAAGTGAAAAGTTCTTGGCATTTTTTCAGATGGGAAAAAAAAATTGAACTCGCGACACTTACCTGGTCGATACCTAATTACCATCATAGGGGTGAAAGTGGAATTCATATATCGCTATATTGTGGCGGCCGCCTCATTTTTTTAGTATAATTTAAGTATCACAGAATATTGCAGCTAAATATCCCTTGAGTGTTGCTGTATTCCTGCTAGTGAGTCAGGTCACCAGAAAGAAAAGATAGGAGTGGATGCGTTGGCAGCGGGGGTGGCGGCGCGCCAGTGGTATTTCACGTTCTGAGCGTTAATATGGTAACGAACGATAACCAGTTCACCTCAGGCACAGAATAATATACTCTCGGCCTCAGGTGGGCCTTGTATGGGACAAAACATTGAACTCGCGACACTTACCGTAACCGACACCGGTCTAACTGGGTCGATACCTAATTGCCATCATAGGGGTGAAAGTGGAAATCATAAATCGCTATTATGTGGCGGCCGCCTCATTTTGTTTTAAAATGGCGGCGTTTAGGTAATCCTGCGCTGTTACGAGAACTAAACAAGTGTGCCAAATTTCAGCTAAATTGGTTAATAGAAAGAGAGCCACTTTTAACTTGATTAAAGATATGATTACCACTGCTGGGATACTGCCCCCTTACCACCATGTCTTATTGCGATTAAATAACTGAATAGAATGCTTATTCATTGGTATGAAGTAAGCAATCTATTCAATTATTGAATCGCAATAAGAGATGGTGGCAAGGGGGCAGATCTCTCAATCGAAAGGGTTTAGAGCATTCCTCCATCACGTTGCTCAACTATGATTTTTTTTTAATACTACGTCGGGTGGCAGACAAGCACTCGGCCCGCCTGATGTGAAGCGGTTACCGTAGCCATATTAACGCTCGCAACATAAAATATCGTTCGCGCGACGCCATCCCCCGCTGACAACGCAGCATCTCCTTGCTTTCTGGTTACCTCACTCACTCGCAGGAACACAACAACCCTCAAAGGAATTGTTATTTGGCTGCGGTATTCTGTGAGGTACATTACCGAGTCGGGTAGCCTACCATTACGCTCCCTACCTCTCTTTTCGCCAGAGCTTCGTTTGTCAGTCAGCAGGGTGCACCGCGTGCAGGTGAAGTTGGCTTTGGTTCAAAGGTGTTGATGAACCAGTTACACCCCGAGATGTTATGGAACGCTCCTCTCTCATATTCTATTATCTCTACCAATCAGATGTATCTCATACACTTAAGGGCCGATTAACTTTAGAAAAGATGAAAACTCACCTACACCCCATTGCTTCTTTTGTATCTATGTACAGAATATTTTTCCATAATATTTGATACGGTTTTGAAGCCCTTTTCATTCTAAAATGCCCTCTGACTCACTATTTTTTGGCATATTCATGTAAATCACGTGTGATCGAGAATAAATGGTGCTTTTCATCAATCATTTACGATCAAATGGTTTTCCATCACTGCTATCAATATTACTACGGTATGCGTCGGAAATCGAATAAGGGGCACTGCACACTTGCGTCAAAAATTGCGATAAGGTTCGCTCTTATTCGCGTGTGTTGTGTAAACATACTTGGCGGCAAAGTTCCCTTTTATTCGTCTGTGCAAATAAACTGGGTGGCATTTTTTTTATGTTTAATAGCCGTAAGATTTGTCCTTCAGATTCGGACTTTTTTTTTCCAGTAGCCGGCAACACTTGCGATTATTGCTTACTTGACAGTATGACAGGCAGGTCGTATGTGTACATTTTGGGATGTAATATCTTTACAGCCAAAGCCAATCTCATTTGCACGTGGTGCACCCTGCCGATTAGTGAAATAGGCTCTGGCGAAAAAGAGGTAGGGTACAGACTATTTGTAAGCTGCCCGGGCTGGGGAAGTACGCCCTTCTTACATAATTTATATATTACAAAAAAAGAATTTAAGTATCACAGAATACTGCAGCGAAATAACAATTCCCTTGAATGTTGCTGTGTTCCTGCGAGTGAATCAGGTGGTCACCAGAAAGAAAAGAAAGAAGTTGCTGCATTAACATCGGGGGTGGCGGCGCGCCAGTGCTACCACTGCAGTGGTATTTCTTGTTCCGAGCGTTATATGACTACGGTAACTAGTTCACATCAGGTGGGCCGTATGTTTGTCTGCCAACCTACCAATTATAAAAAAATGCCCCCTTAATCAACACTAATGGTGTTTTCTAATACCAGACTGTTTGCATATAATATATATTATTTCACTCAGTTTTCGCTTGTTTCTTGTCAATATTGCGTCATAACAAATAGACTGTCCTCTTTGTCACAATGCGATTGTCGCGAAAGTCGTAAATGAGTAGGTGCCCTAACATTTGAACTCGAGCGTCAGTACGGAAAGAAAAATAGTATTCCGGTCACACATTGAAAGGAATTGTTGACGTTGATATTCCATGTGATAAATGAACTTGATATCAAATATCAAACGTTGTTTTCGACTCTCTTTTGTTGCTTCAAAAGCTTTTTGATTCCGATTGTCGCTCGGTTGTAGTTCCACCTTATTTTCGAACTTACGGTAGGTTTTGCGCCACGGTAACGTATACATTACATAGTACTATTATTTATACTGTGGTATAAACCTATTTCATCATCATCATCATCAGGTCATTTTAGTCTCCACTACAGGAGCAAGACCCTCTCTCTTCCGTCTCAGACAGAAGGAGGATAAACCTATTTATTTTTATCTTTATTGCACATTTCACAAATAAGTATTTTAACTAAAAGGCGGATTTATTGCTGAAGCATTGTCTACCAGTTTGTTTACCTTTGGAACATTAATATAGTTTCAGACTATTATTGTTAGATAAAATGGATAATAAATAAATATTCTTGGACAAATTACGCACTGCCATCTAGTTCCAAAGTGTAGGTACTATGGACTACTAGATAAGTGATATTATACTTAAATACATTTTTTTTTTTGTAAATACATACATAGAAAACACCCAGACCAAGACAAACAGACATGTTCATGCACACAAATGTTTGTCGTGTGCGGGGATCGTGCCCGTGTCCCTGGAGTCATAGTGGACATGGTTAGCCATTCGACCACCGGAGTCGTCCAATTAGATGTAGACTTTAGCTCTAGATTTGGGCTAGAAGAAAGCGAGGTTGCCCGGCTATTATTCAGTCACACGCCATTTACCATCGCGGTAACACGTTAGCTATTATTTAAAAGTTGTAGATAGAATGCCTTCCTTAATATTTTGTAATCACTACATAGTATAAAACAAAGTCGCTTTCTCTGTCTCTATGTCCCTTTGTATGCTTAAATCTTTGAAACTACGCAACGGATTATGATGCGGTTTTTTTTAATAGATAGAGTGATTCAACTGGAAAGTTTATATGTATAATATATGCATAACATAGTAGAAAAACACTGATAATTTAGAGGTTTCTAATGTGATGTCGTAAATAAACACATTTTTTTGCTCTTTCATTGCAAACGCTGGCTGAACCCAACGAGATAGATCAAAATAATGTAGTACAGTATTGTTCACCTTAAAATGGTCTACAAAAAAGTTCGCGATGGTATATGTCTATCTCTTAGTGGTAACACACAATAACCGTTATTTTATCCTTTGCTTTTTACAAGAAATAATGCCTTATTTACGAAGCGATTTTAAGCAATACAGAATTAATCCTTATCCAATTAAGTACCTTAAATACATTGCGCATGTAATATAGATCAATATGGCCCTTCACAGCATGTAATTTAAATGAATAGTTTAGAAGATATTACACATTTAAAATGCAGGGACATAACGGCTGTGGCGGTACCGGCCGCGGAGCCGGCGGCGTGTGCCTATAACTGGGGAAGGACTGGATAGCACAAAGCGCAAAGACCTTCTGTAGTACATTTAGTATCAGCATTGCACCCGTGCGAAGCCGGGACGGGTCGCTAGTTAATAATAAAAAAATAGTCCTGTACAAATTACACGGCGCTATCTAGTCCGAAATTAAGCAAAGCTTGTACTATGGGTTTTGTCAGATTATATTAATGTTAATATTATTATCATCAAGTCATTTTAGTCTCCACTACAGGAGCACGACCCTCTCTCGTCCGTCCCAGACAGAAGGAGGATTAGGCCTACACTCCCCACGCTGACCAGACGGGTTGGGGAGGCTTGATCGATGTTTTATAATGATAAAAAAAAGACTTGATGATGATGAATATCTATATATATGGATAATGAATATAAATTAAATCTCACGTGATAAATCATAGTCACTTAATTAATTAAATTAAAAGGGCCTCTCAGGTATTTTTATCGGTAAGCCGACTAGTTTCGATCTCATACGCAAATCGAAGGTGTTAGTGATGGGACATTCGCCCTGATGAAGATTTTCGTATGACATCGAAACGAATCTGCTTTCCATATAAAAATACGCGAGTGACCCGTTTAATATAATTGATTAACTGAAAAAGAGGAATGTTTTAACGTCTAAGAACATTGGTGAAGAAATCAAGAATTTATTAAATTAATTGCACATTACGCAAGCGTGGGAGTATTTTTACGTTCAAAATCGCACTTCTAAGTTTCTGGAACGAAAATTACAAAAAAACCGTTTGTCATAAAAACCGGTGGGAATAGAATCTGAGTCCCTACCGCCTAAGCTGAAGCCGATTCCCACTGGATTTTTTGATTACAAAAATCAAACTACATCTTAAATTATTAGGAAATGTGTTTAGTTTGAATGATAGAAACCCTGACGCTCTATCGACAAATTTAAGAATGTCTTTCAATTATTTAAATCTTAGACCTATTCTTGGATCAGTGGCGGAGTAAGGCTAAAGCGGGCCCTAGGCAGCATTGTATTTCCGAACCTACTAAAGAAGTTTTCACTTCCAAAATAAAAATTAAAAACCTAACTTTCGGGCCCCAAAAATTACCTGCCTACGTTACCTAGACCTTAGTCCACCCCTGCTTGGGACCCAACATATTCGATGGGAATCGGCTCCAGCTTAAGCGGTAGGGCCTTGTTCAAAACCTTGCCTAAAATTGGTCCTTTTCTAGGTACAAATTATATTTGAATGCAAGTAGCGGAACCCTTAGATTAGAGGAATGAATAGATAGTGACAAACATTAAACACGCCATACTTGATATCGATGGCATTGTGTTGTTGGTTGTTGAGATACACATCTCCAACTGAAAGGGACAAATAGATCCCAAAGTTTCGTCATTAGAGAACAGAGTAAATATTCGGTTTTGAGAGCAAACTCATAGATAATAATTACAGTTTCCTATGTGGCGTCTTGTGCGTCGAATTTGCGGTAGCCTCTTATACTATTATAGGAGGAAATCTTGTATATGTACTAATAAAGCTGAAGAGGTTGTTTATTTGAACTAATATTTATAACTTTTGTGGTGTAAGTGGCTCATCGTCATTTTTGAAGCAAAACCAACCTCGAAAAGAAAGGAAGGAGATGTTGCGTTGGCAGCGGGGGTGGCGGCGCGCGAGCGATATTTTATGTTGCGAGCGTTAATATGGCTACGGTAACTGCTTTACATCAGGCGGGCCGTATGCTTGTCTGCCATCCGACGTAGTATAAAAAAGAAAAAAAAAAAAACCTCACATTCATGTGCACCCTGCTATTCAGCTAACGAGGCTCAGCCCCCTCACCACCAACTCTTATTGCGATGCAATAACTGAATAGAATGCTTATTCATACCAATGAATAAGCGACTTTATTTTAACTTCAATAGAGTCGCTTATTCTTTGGTATGAATAAGCAATCTATTCAGTTATTGAATAAGCGACTTTACCAATGAATAAGCAACTTTATTTCAACTTTAATTTAGTCGCTTATTCAATGGTATGAATAAGCAATCTATTCATTTATTGAATCGCAATAAGGGTTGGTGGTAAGGGGGTTGGTAAGAGGAGGTAGGGCATAGCGTATTTATAACCTTACAGAATACCGCAGCTAATTAACAATTCCTTTGATAGTTGTTATGTTCCTGCGAGTAAGCTTTTCAAAGCTTTCAAATTTTCATTTTAAAACTTTTTTTTTTTTTTTTTTTTTTTTCACTTTCGTTTAGACCATCTATTTGAAATCAATTAAACTATTTTTCATTTCGAGACTATTTCCCAATTCGCTACAGTAAATATTTACAAAAATCGACCAAAGGCAAACATTTTATGTTGCGTATCTAAAATGATGGTTTTTTTTTGCTCTGTTGTAGATTCCACTTGTATTTGGATTTTAATTTCAGATTAGGCTTCTCGTTTTTGAGCTGAATACTTATTTTGGAACGCTGAACACTTTATTTTGTGGCTAGTGAATTAGACTGAGCCGTCACGCTCGGATATGTAACAGTAACGTACAGGTAAAATCGGCCGGCAGTGAGTGAGAGATGAAGTTTTCGCTTCTATCTGTAGCTAGTCTGTGTTTGGAATACACCATTATTTTTAATTTGGGTTTCTTTTCGTTCATGCGGTCTCTAGTCCATTATAAATCTGTGTTTCGTTCCTTTAAAAAACTCAGATTTAATAGATCCCGAGAGGGCTGTGCCGAAATAAGCTTATTTCATGAACAAATAAAAATCCTCCAATAATAGATCCGGTTTAACTGGAGCAGTTTAGAACCAGATTCATTTGACAATCCAGTATAAATAACAGTTCCAAAATGGTTGCCTTTCTAAGGATATCGTTCGGAATCTACATTCGAGCCTCATTCTCGCAATCCGCCCCAATTTTCGGGGCAATCCGGGCACTCCCGAGTAACCCTGAGTGTAATGTAGGTGTTAAGTTATAAAATCCTGTCGGGACTCATTTCCAATTCACTCGAGAGTTATATGAGGTTTTTTCTGTATAAGTATATTTTGGGTTACTCGGATTTGTTCCTATGTAAACATATATCTAAGGCCACGGAAGAGTTATTTACATTTTACTTGTTTTTTCTACGTTGCGCTATGTTATATTTATAAAAAGAGTAATCTTTACATCAACCGGGTCGCGTACCTACTTAGCACACTATTTATTGAAAAATGGAATAAAATTGAAAATTACGATTAAAATTAAAACCAAGACTTGACAAGACGCTTCAATTGTTTAAATCGCTGTGAACGAACAAAAATAATTCGCACTCGTTTGAATACGGAATGCCCATGGAGAATCGTACCGTGTTTATACATTCGTTCATCAAAATGATCCTCACTCATTATAACCGAAATAGTCACGTACGGAATGGTAGTCACTCAATCACTACGTAATTTCTCTTCTAGAATTGGGCAAGCGTGCACTGGCTGTGGTAAGCCTTATCATCAGGCGGACGGTATGCTTATGCTAATACACCAGTATTTTCCCAAGGATAGTTTTCTTATCTTATCTAGACAACTTAAGTCTGAAAAAAAAAAGAATCAATTTTAGTAATAAATTTAGTTAGACTTTTACTCATTTTGACCACATTTCAGACATCGACGAGCTCGGTGGTCGAATGGTTAGCAACGGCCACTTTGTCTCCGAGGTTGACATTTGTTTGCATTTATATATATATATTTATATATATACCTATAACAGTTATCTAGTACCCGCAGTGCCAACTTTGCTTATTATTGGTTGCTATTTCACAATTTATATAGATTTCTTTTGCTTGTAACTTGCGCCATACACCAAGACTAAGCACGTAGCTTCATAAATCCGCGAATTCTTAGCCGAACGCGCTGCGAATAATTTATATTAAAGAGTTACGAACATAACTGCTTCTTGAGAAGCTGCTAACATGGGAGACAGGCAGATAAATAGCCCTCTTACGGTAATTTACTCGGGCACACCATGGAGGGTCAAAGGTGGCCTACTAACCTCGGAGCTCGAGTTTGTATGTGAAATGTAATTTTATTAAGGAGTACCAATCTGTTTGGGTACTGGTTTCCTCAGGGGTTTGGAGGTACGATTTTTTTTAACCAAATAGAGATTTGTAGGTGCTGTGTGTGACGATGGGAATTCTTTTGTTTTTATTTTAAGGCCTTGGATTTCCGGAAGAATTGTCTCGTTCATCAATTATTGACAAGTCAAAAGTAAAACTAATTTCGCTTAATTTTTGGAGCAACTCTATAGCGGCGCTATACACTTTTTATGAAAGTTCCACTAATTTTACCCACTTTACTAATCGTTTGATGTATGACTTCGCCATTTTGAAGCAATACTAATTAAAAAATTAAACTGAAGAACAACAAGTTCCAGTCAAAAAATCGGTGCGACTTTTACTGCAGACTGTGGTTTAGGTTTAGTATTATCATAGTAGACGAACGAAGCAGTAACTCAATTACCACGTCCGAGATATCGGGCACGCCGATCGTTGGGGCATTCTAAAGTGCTATCCTATATGCAGTGCATTATAGTGTACTTTTGGCTTGCAACCGCTACCAGCCATTTTATTTGAGACTAGCGGTCCGTCCCGGCTTCGCACGGGTGGACAAAATATTGCAATTTTCTTACGGATCCCTAATTTTTTCGACATTAAAATATAGCCTATGTTACTCCCTGATAATGTAGCTTTCTATTGGAGAAAGAATTTTTGAAATCGGTCCAGTAGTTTCGGAGCCTATTCGTTACAAACAAACAAACAAATCTTAACCTCTTTATAATATTAGTTTAGATGATACAGAGAGCCCCCTGCGTTTCGTCGTCCTCGTTGCTTTGTCGCTCTAGGACTTTCCACCCCCATCTGCCATCGCTGACTCGGCAGGACCAGCCCACTGCCCTTTAGCTTGCTGATGTTGGATATGGAGGAGGATAATGGAGTGGAAAGCATTGGGAAAGGTGTATATACAACAGGTATTTTCTTTCCGTGACAGATAAGTATGTAGCCAAACTACGTCACGAATTTGGATATTAAATTCTGTACAAAATAACGCAGGCAAACTCAAGTCTCTGTCAGTACTCAGCGACTTTTTCCAATGAAATTGTACATAGCATAATGAACTTTATGTCAATTGTATTATAACGTATTACTTAAATACGTGCCAAAAAAAATGGGAATTCCCGAGAATGCGCGAGGATTCCCCGGAAGCCCAACCTTTTTCGGCTTATATTTAAGTTTATATTTTATGCAATTGATATAAAGTTTATTATGCTATGTACAATTTCGTTGCTAAAAGTCGCTTCCATTCCATTCCGCGGCGGTGTAAATTGAGCCTAAGGCTTCTGATAAATGTGTTTAAATTAAAAAAGTTGCGTACCGTACGGTTACCGATACGGCTTTCTTCCACGAACTCTCAGGCTGTGAAATTAACTCCCTACTATTTTTTTTTTATACCACTAAGGTGACAAACAAGCATACGGTCCGCCTGATGGCAAGCAGTTACCGTAGCCTATGGACGCCTGTAACACCAGAGGCATCACGTGCGCGTTGCCGACCCTGTAAAATCCTCTTTACGCCCTTTTTGAAGAACCCCATGCTGTAGTCTCCTGGGAAAACCTCAACAGGCAGTTCATTCTACAGCTTGATAGTACGTGGAAGAAAATTTCTCTGGAACCGCACAGTACGTGTCCACTTCGGTTCTAATGTGTGAGGATGAATTCCCTGTCGATGGCGAGCGGTGCGACTGTAGAAGGAGGCCGTTGGCATCATGTCAAACAACTCCTCAGAACACACCTACTAAAGTTTTCCCCGGACATTATAGCATCAAAGACATTTTATATATAGACGGGGCATAGGCTAACATCTTGGCAGTAATAATTTTAACAAAAAAAAAAAACCGACTCCAAACATTACATTTATGAATGTAGATACAGGCTGATGATGAAAAAAATATGGGGCTAATCTGGAAGTATACACTTTATGGCCAATTTTTAACCGACTCCAAAAAAGGAGGAGGTTCTGAATTCGGCTGTATTCACGTTTATGCAATCCGTACACAAAGAAATCAAGACCGCAACTAAGTGCTCGGTTTGCGAATGCACCCGGAAAGCTGCAGTCCGCGATGAATGGCGCTGTATTACCAAAATCATCATCGCGATTCACAATGATGACCACGACCGCTCTGGCAAGTGTGTATCGACTAAGAAGTAGAAAACAAAGAAAGGAAAAAAGTGAGAATACACAAGAAGGCATTCTATTTACATATTTTCATTTCAATAATGGTTTATAAATAGCGCTAACGTCTTGCTGCGACGGTAAATAACATGAAACTGAGTGAATGCCGGGCAATTTTTTTTTTCTTGCCACAATTGAGGCATGTAGGACGCATCTATATGTAGAAATGTCTTAGCACGGCATAGGTTTTATCAAGAAAGCAGTAAAGAAGTTTTTGCTGTGTTGATAACGGAAGAGTGATGTCTGTTTATTTGACGAGCACGGGTCAAATTGGTTAGCTATGGTCACTTTGACTCCGAGGTTGCTGGTTCGATTCCCGCACAAGACAAATATTTGTGTGTATGAATATGTCTGATCTGGGTGTTTTCCATGTTTTATATGTATGTATTTATAAAAAAACTGTATTTAAGTATTATATCAGTAATCTAGTACCCTTTGTACAAGGTTTCCATCGAGCAAATCCTACACTTGTATGCCAATAGAATAGCAAAAAATGTGCATACTGAACTCCATATTTGCTCTCCGTATATTCGAATTTCGCTTCTTTGTTTGTGAATGCTATTTGAATATGCTGTTAAAGCATATTTTGTGTATTAATAAATGTTCCTGGAAATACATTTCATGTATTTTATTTAGAGACATCTCCAAACGTTTGGTCGACTCTTCCCGCGACCAGAGGGCTGGCCTATTTCTCGCTCAGCGAATAAGCATTGTATAATAAAAATACACAAAATATGTTTTAACAGCATATGCAAATAGCATTCACAAACAAAGAAGCGAAATTCGAATATACGGAGAGCAAATATGGAGATCAGTATGCATATTTTTATGGTTCCGTACCCAAAGGGTAGGGTGTCGCAGTGTCCGGCGCGAGAGACAAAGGATCCATCCTTTGTCTCTCGCGCCGGACACTGCGTGTCTGGACATTCGCCCTGATGAAGGTCTCCTTTTGAGATCGAAACTAGTCGGCTTTCCCGACAAAAAGACGTCAGTGACCCGTTTAATTTATCTAATTAATTTGTTATCGACTTATTCACAGGATTTCTTTTATTAAAAAATTGTTACACGCGGACAAAGCTGCGTGTAACAACTAGTCTTATAAATTATATCTCGCGAAAATATCGCATCGGACACAAACAGAAAGTGTTGAATATTCTCATTTTTGTTAGTTCAATCAAATTTTACTTGCAAAAAAAGGAAAATTAAATTTGTTTTGCAAATTTACTGAAACTATCCGTTTCAGTGAATTTGATACGTACCATAAAAATGTTTATATTTTCGACAGCCTCTGACAATTTAACAGAAACTCCATGCATATTTTTTGATAACGAATAGCTAGCAATGGCCACTTTGACTCCGAGGTTCGATTCCCGCACAAGACAAACATTTTTGTCCATGAACATGTCTGTTTGTGTTAGTCTGGACGTGTCTATATATTATATGCATTTATTTATAAAAAAAAATGTATAGAAGTATCTTATATAAGTTATCTTGTTACAATAGTACATGCTTTGCTTAGTTGGGATCTTTCTAAAAAGTTTGGCAACTCCTATCTATGTTGCATCATTAAAAAGTGGAACGCGTTGCTGACATAATGTATTTTCTCATTCATACAATATGCGATCCTTCAAGCGAAGCGTGAAGAAGCATCTTGTAGGCCAGCATGGCAGCGTCAACTGACAAGACATCAAGGTCTCTTGTCCGTTGCCGTTGCGATTGGGGCTCCTCTTTTCGCTTACCATCAGGCGTAGCGTAGCCAAAATGCTGAGCTAATAAAAAAAAAGAATTGCGAGGTAAGTCAGTTGGCTCACTTTACGGGTGTTCGTTTTGACGCTTAGTGGCATATCTATGTATGTAATCACCATCAGGTCATTTTAGTCTCCACTACAGGAGCACGACCCTCTCTCGTCCGTCACAGACAGGAGGATTTGGCCTGCACTCCCTACGCTGGCCAGACGGGTTGGGGAGGCATGATCGATGTTTGATAATGTATTTCCCTTAGTCGCCTTGTACGACATCCAAGGGTAGAGACGGAGTGATTCTATTCTAGTCTGCTGTAAATTAATTTACATTTATACAAAACATCTTTGAAATATAACTTTTCCTGTAATATCCCGTTTCTGATGTCAATTCATAAAGGTGACAATTAGTAAAGCCTTGGAGTAGGTTCGTTAGGAATATTCAGACCTGAAGATACTAGCGAAGTGGGGCGGCAGAGTTAATTGCATTTTGTACCGCCGCACGTCTCAGGGAAGCTCCTATTTAATAACTTGCAGAAGTAGGGCAGTCTGGCAATGATATTTCATAAATAGATAGGAATAGGCCTTATACGAATATCACAGCAGGAAAAAAAGTTACAAATAAATAAATATTCTTGGACCAATTACACACTGCCATATAACTGATATTATAATTAAATACATTTTTTTTGGTAAATGCAGTTTGGTGTTGCAGCTACATATCTACCATCTCCATCCAAAATCCAATCCTACCACTGGATAGATGAAAAATTAATGAATTGATGATGACGAGCTCGGTGGTCGAATGGTTAGCAATGGCCACTTTGACTCCGAGGTCGCGGCTGCGATTCCCGCACAAGACAAACATTTAAGTGCATGAACATGTCTGTTTGTCTTGGTCTGGGTGTTTTCTATGCATTATACGTATGTATTTACAAAAAAATGTATTAAGTACATTTATCAGTTGTCTAGTACCCTAAACACAAGCTTTGCGCTTAATTTGGGACTAGATGGCGCTGTGTAAATTGTCTAGAAATATTTATTTGTTTATTACGGTAAGTAAGGACTATGGAACATCGCAACACATGGCCGTGTCTATGACACAACCATTTTAAGATTGGCGCTTATGCGACGTTGTAGGGACACTGAGTGAATGCCAGGAACATTTTTTTTCGCCACAGTAGAGACTGGTAAACGCATCTATGGGTAAAACATCTTTGAGTCTGGTTCTATGTTTTCATTTTCTTGGAATCAATTTATATTATTTTTAACACCCGGTCAGAACAAGGCCACTCTATTCGTTTCTGCTTCATTCACGGCATACACCAATATACTTTTTAGGGTTCCGTACCCAAAGAGTAAAAAGGAACCCTATTACTAAGGCTCCGCTTTCCGTCCGTCCGTTCGTCCGTCCGTGCGTCCGTCCGTCCGTCTGTCACCAGGCTATATATCATGAACCGTGATAGTTACACAGCTTGAAATACTCACATAATATTTAGTTATATGTTCACTTTAAAAACTTCCCTCAGCGGTATTTCCAAATAAATACGACGTGGAGGCCTTCAAGAACAGAGTCAATATTTCCCTTAAAAGGCTGGTAACGGATCGGCGACCCCTTGGTGTTGCTGATTTCTATGGGCGGTGGTGATTGCTTTCCATCAGGTGACCCACATGCTCGCTTGCCCCCCTCTCATATAAAAAAAATCTTTCTATATATAAAATTTGCGTGTCGCAGTTTCCGATACGGCTTAACAGATTTTGATGAAATTTCATATGTATATTCAGTAGGTCTGAGGATAGATTGTTATCTATTTTTATACCCCTTATGATATGGGTGGATCACCCCAAATATTTTTTGTCATAATTTATTTTTTATTATGAGGCATTAAAAATACATACAACCCTAAATTTTCACCGTTTTACCATCAACCCTGGTAAATGCACAGGAATCAGATGGAATTGGAAAGATGACCACAGCAAAGCGTGGGCGGGCTGCTAGTATCATTATATAAACCCAAGTAAATAAAAGAAATCCACTATTACACAGTAAAAGGGAAAATCCTATCAATTTACCTTCGCATCTCCCTTCAGAACAACGTGTTTCCACCGGGTAGGATTATGAAGTATACAAATATGGAATGAATTCACCCTTCACAGTAGAAGGCTCTATTCGATGGGTTATTTTCAATGGTTATTATTATGGTCCGTGAGCCAGCAACAGATTTTGCTGACCAATTTCCTCTCAAGCGATAACTCGTAAAATACTTCAGAGAGTTGTATTATGCCGTATGGTAAACGTCAGCTGCCGCTCCGTGGGTGGGTTGGGCAGCGGCAGCTTCTTAATCGCGTAAAAAAAATATTTGTTTTCAGTCATTTCCTCCCGACTAAAAATTTGTTAACTAATAGTTAACACAATTATTCGAAGATAAAAAAAAGTCAGCAGGCGTATTTAAATAAGCGAATGGCGCTCACGCCTGGACCATACGCCAGCTTTCTACCAACATAGAGGCAGTTGACGTTGACAGTTATTTATTTAAAGTTGCATGTAAGCTATCATCTGACAAATTTTCAAGTGAGACAAAATCACTGAACGAAAAAATTTAGCTAAAAGATTACAGTATACGCTAAAATGACAGATACTGCAAAAACTAAACTGATTTTGATGATTTTTAACGTATAGTTTTTTTATTCTTTCGTGATAACTAACAGCTCTACAATCGCCTCTATCAATTTGACCAGTCTTTAACCCTGTATAGATAGTCTATGTTTCAGCTGACGTATCTGATTATCCATCTTCAACAGGTACTGTTGTATGGGTATGCCCTATATATTATAAATAAAACATATTTGGCGGGAAGTGAATGCCTTATTTTATTGCATGCATGGTCCATGTAATCATTAGCACGACCACATCGATTTTCAGATCAAACTTGGCAAGTAGAACTCTTTAAAGTCTTGCCAAGTCTAATTTGGAAGTCTACCAATCCACGCTGCCTTTTTAATGATTATTAAGTAAATAACATGTAGTGTAGATACGTCATATGAGAGAGATTCCGCTCGAGTGTCGACGCATCGTTGTCCATGTTGAACAACAAGGGTTTAGCTCGAAATTAGAAAAAGACAAATCACACTTATTACTTCAACAACATTGACAATACAAATATGCTTAGAACAAATGAGTCTACTCGAGGTGCACTCGCATCGAAGACAGTCCCACGTAGTGGCGCTCTGTCTGCTTTTATCTGTGCCAGTCAGCCAGTGGCTTGCGTTCTAGGCACCAAAAGTCAATTGAGTGACTTTATTTCCAACCGTATTGATTGACTTTTAATTGTCAACATCAATCAGCGACTACATTTCCGGAATATAAATCAACGTAGCTTCAATATTCAGTTATTCTTTTAGAAAGTACAGAGTATCGTACTTGAGTAGATATTTGTACTTAAATACATACAATCGCAGGATGGATCTCCCAGCAATCCGGCTCGAAAGACCAAAGACCCTATCTATGTCTACAGCTAATGCTCCCCTGTGCACCATACTTTCGGTTATCACAGGATTGCGAGTATCTCGCCCAGTAAACCAACTAGACAAGACGACCTTTACCAGCCCCGCTATCACGCCCAGTAAACCAACCAGACATTCAAGAGGTAATCCTCTTGAATGTCTGGTTGGTTTACTGGGCTTATAGCAAGTTTTACTCCCCTTTCGCCTGCAAGCAGATTTAGGTACTCTTAAGTCGAGTAAATCGTGGCGACCGAGGCTCGGTTTCCCAAGCTTCAGTACCCTACCACCAGTCCCCAAACTCCATGACGGGTACTGGAGCTGTAGGCGTGCTCCCCTAAGGAGGGTCGCTCGCTCACTACCCGACGGTTTCTATACGCGTAGTGTAATTGTATTTTTTTTTTATACTACGTCGGGTGGCAGACAAGCATACGGCTCGCCTGATGTGAAGCGGTTACCGTAACCGTATTAACGCTCGCAACATAATATATCACTTGCGCGCCGCCACCCCCGCTGCCCACGCAGCATCTTCTTCTTTTCTGATGACCTCACTTACTCGCAGGAACACAACAACCATCAAGAGAATTGTTATTTGGCTGCGGTATTCTGTGAGGTGGAGGTACATTCCCCAGTCGGGTAGCTTACAATTACGCTCGCTACATCTCTTTTCGCCAGATCTTCGTTTGTTAGTCAGCATGGTGCACCACGTGCAGGTGAAGTTGGTTTTGGTTCAAAGATGTTAATAAACCACTTACACCCCATAATTTGGCTCACGTTGGCTCGAAGGACCATGGATATGGTAGGAGCTCTACACGGTGGATTACTGGCAGATCCGTCTGGCTTGATGAATAGAATTTGACTAGCTTTTGCCCGTGGCTTCGACCGCTTGATTTTAATAAAACTTTCTTTTAATAAAATGTTTTTCCGGAATTTAAAAATAGCTTATCTCTTTTGGCCTTAAACTATTACCGTAAAAAAATCGCATTAATCTATTGTTTCCTTTCGACATCAAAGAATGACAATCAAACACGATTTTAATATTAGTATGGATATTTGGACCATTGCGGGACAAAAAATAAAACGACTGATTGCTATTGTTAAATTCTATTAAGATAAGTTCAGTATTAGGGCTTCGAATAAAATAAAATGAATTATATATAAAAACGAATCCCTATTCCTTCCTTCCTTTTGTCGCGGCATCACGCGTGTACGACTGGACCGATTTCTTTTCGAAGTATTTGTTATTGTCGGAAGAAGGTTCTTTTGAAAGAAAAAAATAAGAAAGTTGCGTGGAAAATTAAAAGAAAACTCAACGTTTTCTTTAATTTTTTTTCTAATGTAACTTTATATCATTTGACAGATTCATCATAATCAGGTCATTTTAATCTCCACTATAGGAGCACGACCCTCTCTCGTCCGTCCCAGACAGAAGGAAGATTTGGCCTACACTCCCCACGCTGGCCAAACGGGTTGTGGAGGCCTGATTGATGTTTGGTCTCCTTGTACGTCATCCACGGTAAGAGACGTAGTGATTCTATTCTAGTATGCTGGAAACCACAGTTCTCTGTTCTCAAGTAAGTGGATTATTGTAATCTTTTTATAAGAATAAATTCTTTAAACCTTATTCCGATTTGTCTTGCCAGCCCTACCCGACGGAATCACATATTAAGTGGGCTACAGTCGTATTAGTTTTTGTCCCGTACGGCGCAGTAATCCCTGAATCCCAGCTAGATGAGATTTAATCCTGACTTAGCCTTGCACTTCCAGATACTATTGTTTTGATTAAACCAATTGTATACCGCGAAGCTATAAAATATTTCTTTATATGATGCTACGTTTCTTACAGTATTTCCTTTTTTTTGCCTAAATAAGTTAACGTCTAATACTCAAACTGCCTTTGGAAACAACTTAATGCTAATATATTTTATACCATGTTCGAGATAGTAAATTTACTTTCAAAAAAGAATATCCATTACTTAACTTAACCATTACTTAATTTTTCGTAAGTACCTACTAGTTTTTTGAAGGCAACATTTCCACCATTCTGGTGTGGTGACGAATTACATTATGATTTTAATATTTCGGTTTTATTCCTTGTATTTCGGTTTTATTCATTAAATTGTATTTTTTTTTGGATAATGCTAATTATATATTGAACACTTAATTTTACCGGTTATATTTCGAACCGATTTCAAAATTAGTACACCGGTAAACCGGAGTTCTTTGTCGGTTTATCGGTCATTTGAAAGTAGTGATTTGTAGTGAAGTAGTGATTCATCCACAAATAATATTGCGTTTCTTTATTACAATATACAAAATAAATCTAGGTTTTGTCCTGATAGAAAACTATATGTGAAACCGTTGAACACTTTAATTAACCGGTTATATTTCGAACCAATATCGAAACCGGAATACTTTATCGGTTTATCGGTTATTTGAAAGTAGCGGCTTCATCCAATAATATTACGTTTCTTTATTTCAGGTATGGAACCATGAAACTTTTATTACAATTCAGACTAGAATCATTGACCTGTACATGCATAGCATTTCAACTGTAAGTATACAGAAGCACTTTTTTCGTACTACGTTTGGTGACAGGCAAATAAACGCCTGATGTGAAGCGGTTGCCGTAGCCATATGTTCTCACAACAAGAAATATCGTTGCCAACGCAAGAAACCCGTTTCTTTCTGGTGACCTCACTCAAGCACAGAAACATAACAATCCTCAAGGGAAGTAAGTGGGGTGTAAGTGGCTCATCAGCATCTTTGAACCAAAGTCAACTTCACCTGCACGCGGTGCGCCCTGCTGATTAACAAACGAAGCTCTGGCGAAAAGAGAGGTAGGGAGCGTAATTGTAAGCTACCCGACTGGGAAATGTACCTCCACCTCACAGAATACCGCAGCCAAATAACAATTCCCTTGAGGGTTGTTGTGTTCCTGCGAGTGAGTGAGGTCACCAGAAAGGAAGGAGATGCTGCATTGGCAGCTGGGGTGGCGGCGCGCGAGCGATATTTTATGTTACGAGCGTTAATATGGCTACGGTACCCGCTTCACATCAGGCGGGTCGTGTGCTTGTCTGTCACCCGATGTAGTATTTCTTTTTTTATTTTTTTTTATTTCTTTATTGTCAGACAAATCACACAGCGCCATCTAGCCCCAAAGTAAGCGAAGCTTGTGTTATGGGTACTAGACAACTGATAAACATACGTAAATACATTTTTTTTGTAAATACATAGAGAACACCCAGACTAAGACAAACAGACATGTTCATGCACACAAATGTTTGTCCTATGTGGGAATCGAACCCACGAGCGTTGGTGTCGAAGCCGCGTCATTGCCCGCTACGCCACCGAGCTCGTCAATATAATAGAGTAAAAAAAAACGTACCCACGTTGGCTTTGGCTCGAAGACGATGGTAAGCTTACATCTCAAATAATCTTTATCGCTATAAATATATATTTTTTTATATGAGCGGGGGGCAAACGAGCATGTGGGTCACCTGGTGGAAAGCAATCACCACCACTCATGGAGATCAGCAATGTTTTAGGTTTTGACAATTTAAGTACTGAAATTTTTTTTTTTTTTTATACTACATGGGTGGCAGACAAGAATACGGCCCGCCTGATGTGAAGCGGTTACCGTAGCCATGTTAACGCTCGCAACATAAAATATCGCTCGCGCGCCGCCACAACCGCTACCATCGCAGCATCTCCTTCCTTTCTGGTGACCTCACTCACTCGCAGGAACAAAACAGCCCTCAGGGGAACCGTTATTTGGCTGAGGTATTCTGTGAGGTGGAGGTACATTCCCCAGTCGGGTAGCTTACAATTACGCTCCCTACCTCTCTTTTCGCCAGAGCTTCGTTTGTCAGCCAGCAGGGTGCACAGCGTGCAGGTGAAGTTGGCTTTGGTTCAAAGATGTTGATGAATCACTTACACCCCAAGAGTTTTATGGGTAACTTGTTATTTATTTAATGAAAGACATTTATATAGTCGTTCATAAGTAACTAAGGTAGTTTAAAATATGGTAATAACTTAGTAGGTACTTTTTTTTTCACCATTCGTCGAGGTCGCCGACATGTCGGTCATTCCCCTAGACTCTCATATTTAAAGCTACGTATGATATATTTTCATGACTAATAAATGTTATAGGATGAATAATATAACAATAAAGTACAAAACGGAAGTATTTCTGTATTCGTAACAATGTATTTCAGTATTGTTATCGGTTATCTAGTACCCATAGTTCAAGCTTTGCTTTGTTTGACTAGATGGCGCTGCTTATAAGCCCGGGAACATTTATAATGATTAATTACTTATCTATTCTATTTGTTAAATTTTTCAACCAATGTGTTTTCAATACTACCACTGTATACTGATCACCTTGTTTGAGAAAACCCGGTTATTTTAGATCGCTAGTTTATTTCAGTTGTTGTATTTCAGTTATAAAGTTAAAGGCATCTTCTAAAGTTCTAATGGTAAACTGCAGATAAATCAAACAAGACCTCTAGACTACATCGTAAACCGGTGAGAGTTGGCGGTGAGACTATTATTATTTTTAATTTTGATAAGTATTGTCTTTGATTGCTTAGTATCGAAATATTTTGTAGAAACGCAAACACCATCTGTTTACCTTGATAAAAATGCGAAACCGGTCAGTAAAAATTAATTTAATTAAGATAAGTTACTAATAAAGTACAAGTACTAACGCTCGCAACATAATATATCACGCGCGCCGCCACCCCCGCTGCCAACGCAGCGTCTCCTTCTTTTCTGGTGACTTCACTCATTCGCAGGATCACAACAACCCTCAAGGGAATTGTTATTTGGCTGCAGTATTCTGTGAGGTGGAGGTGTACCTCCACCTCACAGAATACTGCAGTAGGGAGCGTAATTGTAAGCTACCCGACTGTGGAATGTATTCCACAGTCGGGTAGCTTACAATAGGCTATTTGACTAACATTTTTTTCGGTTTGATATGTAGGGACGTCTCCATAATATAACCATAGGTGAAAGAATTACTTCGATAGCACAAAAATCTCTCGAGATATGGTAATTTGAAAATCACAATTTTTAGACTGCCCCAAAACGCTCCATACAAAAGACTACCGAATTATGACGTCACAGGTTTGTATTTTGTATGCTTCAAATCAGAAATTTGTACGACAGCAATGTTAAATATTACGTTTATGTGATTAGTATCATAATAAAAGTTGTAGCATTTTTTATTGCTTCTCCAATGGAAATATTATTTTTTAATAATTTCATACTTTTGAAATGGACTTTCCCGCCAAACTTTGTTAGACGCTAAAAAAAGTCTGACTGAAGATATTACAATGAAAGTTTGCAGATCTTTAGAGTTTTGTGTATTTTACGATATTGTGAAATAATTTATAAAAATTTCAAACATTGGAAAATAGCCTATTACGCTCCCTACTTCTCTTTTCGCCAGAGCTTCGTTTGTCACTCAGCAGGGTGCACCACGTGCAGGTGAAGTTGGTTTTGGTTCAAAGATGTTGATAAACCTCTTACACCCCAGTTAATAATGTTCCACCACACCAAGTACCAACAATCAACAGCATCAACATTAACAAACGGTTTATTAACCACAATGTGAATCTCTTTAGTCTTCTAATGCCTTATTTGCCATTTTGCTGTCTCTCACATTGCTAAGAGGAGAAGTCAAATTCCAAAAGATTCATACTCCTGCTGATTTCTTCTGATTAAATTCGTTGTGAGTTCCAAGGCAGCCGTAGTTTTACCCCCGGGAATGCAATGGATTTCACTGTTCATTGCCTTTTTTGGTGGTCGCCGCTGTTAATCGTAGATTCACAAGAGACATAGTGGTGGGAATGTGTGGTGGGCCCCCGTTCCGTTGACCACGTTGTCTCTACCAGTTAACCTTCAGGAAGTGCAGCCATTCATCTAAGATCACCATATTTTACAAGGTTTAATTTTTTTTTAATGCGGTGTCTGTAATAAAATCATGCAAGTTAAATTTGACCCAATTCCCAGTATTAGATCGAGCCGAAATTTGGCACTTGTTTGGTTCTTATGACAATGGACGATTACCTTTTTTTTAATACTACGTCGGGTGGCAGACAAGCACGGCCTGCCTGATGCGAAGCGATTACCGTAGCCATATTAACGCTCGCCATATAAAATATAGCTCGCGCGCCGCCACCCCCGCTGCCAACGCAGCATCTCCTTCCTTCCTTTCATTTCTTTTCTGGTGACCTCACTCACTCGGAACACAACAACTATCAAGGCAATTGTTATTTGGCTGCGTAATTCTATGAGGTGGAGGTATTACCCCAGTCGGGAAGCTTACAATTACTCTCCCTACCTCTCTTTTCGCCAGAGCCTCGTTTGTCAGTCAGCAGGGTGCACCACGTGCAGGTGAGGTTGGCTTTGGTTCAAAGATGTTGATGAACCAATTACACCCCCTTATCTGAATGCCACCATTTTAACCCAATATTTCAGCCGCGACAAAATTGCGTTTATCATTAGATAATGTACTCGTATATATTAATATACGAGTATATAAAATTCTCGTGACACAATGTTAGATACCATATTCCTCCGAAACGTCTTGACCTTGAACTTTTATGAAATTTTGTGTCATCATCATCAGGTCATTTTAGTCTCCAATACAGGAGCACGACCCTCTCTCGTCCATCCCAGACAGAAGGAGAATTTTGGCCTACACTCCCCACGCTGACCAGACGGGTTGGGGAGGACTGATCGATATTTTATAATATATTTCCCTTAGTCGCCCTGTACGACATCCACGGGAAGAGACGGAGTGATTCTATTCTAGTCTGCCGGAAAATACACGGCCAACGGCCACGGCCGGTGTGCATATCGGGTAAGACTGAGAAACGGCAAAGCGGTGGGGTCACTCTTATCATTTATAACCTGTTTATTTTACTTTATCTTATTGTAATTTTTTTTTATTTTCCTTTTATTATGATTTAGCATTGAAGAATACATACAACCCAAATTTACACCCTTCTTCTGTCAACCCCTATTTTTAACCGACTCCAAAAAAGGAGGAGGTTCTCAATAGGCTTGTATCCCATTTTTTTTTTCGATTTGTTATTTAAAGACGTCACAATAATATAAATATAGGTGAAATAATTACTTCGATTGCATAAAAACTTCTCGAGATATGATAACTTGAAGATCACAATTTTGGACTATCCCGAAAACGCTCCATACAAAAGGCCACCACGTTATGACGTCATACCGTGCTATTTTATATGCATTAAATCAGAAACTTGTACGACAGCTATGTTAAATATTGCGTTTATGTAGCCAGTGCCGTAACAAAAGTTATAGTATTTTTTATTGTTTCTACAATGGTAATATTTATTTTTTATAATTTCATACCTTTAAAATGGACTTTCCCACCAAACTTTGACCGAACATAAAACACGTCGTACATAAGTTATTAAAATTTTAATATCGCAGATCGTTCTAGTTTTATGTATTTTACGTTACTGATAGAGAGTTTTTATAATTTTGTGACATGGGCAACAAGCCTATTCCGCTCTACTTTTTTTAATGTTTGTTACTTAATTACTCCGTGATTTATAAACCGATTTGAAAAAAACTTTTTTTATTTGAAAGAGTATACTACCATATTGGTCCCTTATTTTTCATCATCATCATCAGCCTGTCTCTACATACATAAATATAGAGTAATGTTTGGAGTCGGTTTTTTTTGTTAAAATTATTTAATAGCGATTTAATAGCAAGACAACGTTTGCCGGGTCAGTTAGTAATTTATATTTTCTTTCTTTCAATATTGTCAATATCGTAGATTTGAGTATTATAATAATAATAAATAAATAATAAATAAATATTCCTTGACAATTTATACAGTGCCATCTAGTCCCAAATTAAGCGAAAAGCTTCTACTATGGGTTCTAGACAACTGGTATAATACTTAAATACATTTTTTTTGTAAATATATACATCATAGAAAACGCCCAGACCAAGACAAACAGACATGTTCATGCACACAAATGTTTGACTTGTGCGGGGATCGAACCCGCGATCTCGGAGTCAAAGTGGCCATTGCTAATCATTCGACCACCGAGCTCGTCAACTATAATTTATGAATATTGTAATTATTGACCGTGTAAACGCCATCCAAGAAAGGTATACAAACGTTTAATTTGTAATCTATTTCTAGACAAAATAAGGGTCGTCACAATTGGTTGTTTACGTTGACCTTGTAATTATACCAATTTTCACTCAATTACACACCACCTCTGTGTAATTTACAGTAAAATAATTATGTGAGGTTAAGTAGTGTGTATTTTGGGATGATAGTAAAATCAAAATTAACTTTTATAATAGACTGTCTACGTTCAGTACAGTTTACCGTTATACTTTTTTAATTAATGGTATGATTTATTAATGTTTTTCGTCGCTTTAGGCACTGACAATACAATTATATTGTAGTTTCACACGACTTCATGGAACAACTCGGTAGCGGCGACATAATCGTTTAATCATAGATAGAAATATAAATAATAAATAAATATTGTCAGACAAATTACACAGCGCCATCTAGCCCCAAAGTAAGCGAAGCTTGTGTTATGGGTACTAGACAACTGATAAACATACGTAAATACATTTTTTTTTGTAAATACATACTTATGATACATAGGAAACACCCAGACCAAGACAAACAGACATGTTCATGCACACAAACGTTTGTCCTGTGTGGGAATCGAACCCACGATATATATACACACGATATAGGTACATTTTTTTTATGCATTAAGTATAATGATCAAATATGCATTGAGATATAAGTACTACGTACTAGAGGAGACGCTTCAACTCTATTGTTTGTAAGTTGAGTTAGAGCGCGCGCACTCCAACTCACTTAGTCTGTGCCAAGCGCTTATTGCAGTGTGACACGTTTCCAGTGCGAAGTTGATCCTTAAAGTATACCTTAATTTACGAATCAAACCGTGTTTTCTCCAGGTCGGGGGTCGAATCACAAAACATACATAATTTCGAGATATTTTAACCAGTTTCTAATTTAGCTTAATTATGTATTCTATCAAAGCTTGGAACATTAGGTATAAATGTCGTCCATTCTGTATTTTTAATCTATACGGGTAAAATTATAGTGCAAAACGCGTCAAGCTCTGTGGCGCCTACCTATGCCTATACCTATATATGGTTATCGTCTAATCTATTCAGGCATGTAGCACAAGATCCGCTTTTAGGTGTAAAATCGACTGACCATTCACGGCACATTGTGAGTGTACCTTAGATGCGCATTAGCGCTTTGTGTTTTGTTTGTTTGGTTGGACGACATATTTATTGTTTTACTGTTTCAGCGGATTTTAGCTTTAAAATAACTAAAAAACCGGCCAAGTGCGAGTGGCACTCGCGCACCAAGGGTTCCGTACCATTATCTATAAAAACGGCAAAAAAAAAATCGGCATTTGTTGTATGGGAGCCCCCTTAAATATTTGTTTTATTTTTATTTAATTATTTATGTTTAAAGTGAATAAATAACTAAATATTATGTGAGTATTTCAAGCGTCTACCTATTGCCGTTATCAATTGCGAGCAGAAACGAGCACAAAAATCACGTTTGTTGTATGGGTGCCCCTTAAATATTTATTTTATTCTGTTTTTTAGTATTTGTTGTTAAATCGGCAAGAGAAATACATCATCTGTGAAAATTTCAACTGTGTAACTATCACGGTTCATGAGATACAGCCTGGTGAAAGACGGACGGACATCGGATCCTTAGTAATAGGGTTCCTTTTTACCCTTTGGGTACGGAACCTTAAAAATGAGCAGATTACTTTAGATATTCTAGTACGTTGTACTTATATCTCAATGTTCGTATGAGAGTTATTGTGTTCCTGCGTGTAAGTGAGGTTACCAGAAAGGTAGAAAATGTTGCATTGGCAGCGGGGGTGGCGACGCGCTAGCGATATTTCTTGTTGCTAGTGCTAATATGGCTATGGTAACCGCTTCACATCAGCCAGGCCGTATGCTTGCGTACCAAAATGGTATAAAAAGCTGATCAATGTACATTGTTGTTTCTAATACATAGAATACACACAATCAGACTAAGAGAATCAGACATTGTCACGCACACAAATGTTTGTCTTGTGCGGGGATCGAAGCCGCGGCCTAGTAGACAAAGTAGCCATTAGACCACCGGAGACTTCGGGGTACGCACGTCGGAACTTTGTTATTTTCTCGAGAGGAGTTGCAGAGAAAAATTTACAAGCTTAACTAATTTGACGTGAATTTTCTGTCTTTAAACTTGCTTACGTAGGGAGGCAATCCATAAAAACAAATGATAACAAAATAATCGTTTTTTTTTAAATGGAAAAATTCACCTGGCCCCCCTAGGTGGGATTTAAACCCACGACCTCTCGATGACCGGTCGAGTGCTCTTCCAAGCTACCAGGAAGGTTTGTTTTGATGACGAATTTTTGCATCTTATATTGTACTGCGTGAATCACAGTGTGGCGTCGTCAACCTATTAAGTAATTACTTGATAGGTTGGACTGTTATGCCTTGTTTAGTAGTGTAATTACACTATGCCTTGTTTAGCATAGCAGTCGATCGTTGCAGATGAAATTCAGCTATTTTTTGATAACACCAAACTGATTAAATTATTATTATTTAAATAGCTGCCTTGGCCAACTTACCAGATAAATATTAATGGGTTCAAATCCCACCTAGGAATGGCAGGTAAATTTTTCCATTTTTTTTTTAAATATTTACCTGGCAAGTTGGCCAAGACAACTATTTAAATAATGATAACAATATAATCACCAAGTACAATTTGGTGTTGCAGCTACATATCTATCATCTTCATCCAAAATTGAATCACACCACGGGATAGATGAAGGATCAAAGAATTTATTACGCTAAGTAAGGACTATTGAACATCGCGTGCGGGGGACGGGGAATACGCTGCCATGTTGAGATAATTTTAGTGCGTATAACTTATTCGCGTACAACACACGGTCGTATCCATGAACAGTCACACTCCATTTTTTTTAATTACTTTGTCTCATTCCGTTTCGTCTCTGACATTCAAATAAAAGATAACCCTTAGTTAATTTCAAACCTGTCACCAAACTCAATTACTAGCGTAAACTGTAACTGAAAAAGTAAAACCTTTTGTCGCTCATTAAATAACAACGCCAAATTCTATAGAAACTGCCCCTCCTTTTAGAAAATAAGGGAAACTCAGAATGAGGTGGTGTTGGAGGAATGTTGATGAGGTGAGGGGGTGAGATAGATACGGCAGCGGTAATGAGGGAAAGAGAAAGGTGAATTGGGTTAAAAAAGTTAAAGTTAAAAGTGTTTCTTTTATCAATAAAGAGTGACAGAGACAACGGATATTGAATGGGGAAATGTTGATTGATTATTGTCTTCTTTCTTTTAAAGTTTTTTTATGCAACTAAGGTCGCAAACCGACATACTACCTGTCTGAGGGTAAGCAGTCATCGCAGCCTATGGACGCTCACAATGTTAGAGATATCACTCACGCGGCGCCACTATCTATCTATCTTCAAAATGGACGTAAAGAAGCTTTAACAGGGTCAATAACGCGCCTGTGATGGCCCTTGCTGTCCATCCGACGACCCATATGCTTGTTTCCCACCTTAGTGATACAAAATAATTCTTTTTATCACTACTTCTACTTACTACAAGTGGACTAGAGATGATTACATTATATACATACATTCCCACCACTGTAAAAATCTGTTGCTTATAAAAGGATTTTAATCCTCTGAAAGTCGATTTTCAATTTCGCTTCTGTACAGATCGCGAACGGAATTTTAAAATTCCAATTATTCCAATACCAATTTTCAAATTGTCAATTTTCCAATAAATTATGCCATCAATCAACGGAATACCAATAGGTATATATTTTTTTGTTCAATCAATTTTTTTTTTGTTCATTCAATTTTTTATTCCAAAAATAATGTCCGGAGCGCAGTCAATTTCCTTTCTCATTATGGAAACAATTATTTTACAAACATCGCGGAAAAGCTTTTTGTCAGGTTGACCTTATTTCTTTTTTAAGTTATTTACCTCTTTTTTAAGTTATTTTTTTTAATAAAAGGAAATTGGTACGTCCGATGAAAATAATTTACTGTAGACTCTGTTATTTTTTTTTTACATTTTTTGTATCGAGCTTCTCCAATACCATATAGGAACTTATTATATTTACAGATCATCTTCAGTGAAAATTCATCGTGACACTTTCAGTAACCTCAATAATTCTAAGCTAATTATTGAAATGAAATGAATTAAAGCTATTGCGAAACACATAGTAAATCATCATCAGGTCCATTTTAGTCTCCACTACAGGAGCACGACCCTCTCTCGTCTGTCCTAGACGGAAGGAGGATTTTGCCTACACTCCCCACGCTGGCCAAACGGGTTGGGGAGGCCTGATCGATATTTGATAATGTATTTCACTTAATCGCCTTGTACGACATCCACGGGAAGAGACGGAGTGATTCTATTCTAGTCTGCCGGAAGCAACACGGCCAAGTTAGTTAATACCATAACAATAAAGGACATCACTTAAAAAGATGCAGAGAAGTTTTAAAAGGCATTGACTCAGATGTTGGCCAATGTCTAACAGGCTGCCGACACTAACCAATGCCGGTTTTCAGTCAGCCTTAAACAAATAAAGTAGCCTATATTGCGGGTTTACATAAGCATTTTTTTTGTTTTGGGGTGTAAGAAGTTCATCAACATCTTTGAACCAAAGCCAACCTCACCTGCACGCTGCTGCACCCTGCTGACTGACAAACGAAGCTCTGGCGAAAAGAGAGGAGGGAGCGTAATTGTAAGCTACCCGACTGGGGAATGTACCTCCACCTCACAGAATACCGCAGCCAAATAACAATTCCCTTGAGGTAAGTTAATTAGTTACCTGTGTTAGATAATAAATTTTAGATAGAAGATAATAAATTGGGGTGTAAGTGGTTCATCAACATCTTTGAACCAAAGCCAACTTCACCTGCACGCGGTGCACCCTGCTGACTAACAAACGAAGCTCTGGCGAAAAGAGAGGAGGGAGCGTAATTGTAAGCTACCCGACTGGGGAATGTTCCTCCACCTCACAGAATACCGCAGCCAAATAACGGTTCCCTTGAGGACTGCTGTGTTCCTGCGAGTGAGTAAGGTCACCAGAAAGGAAGGAGATGCTGCAATGGCAGCGGGGGTGGCAGCGCGCGATCGATACTTTATGTTAATATGGCTACGGTAACCGCTCCACATCAGGCGGGCCGTATGCTTGTCTGCCACCCGACGTAGTATAAAAAAAAGTTTTATACTGAGATTCTAAGATTAATTTTCTATCTTCTATCTATACCTATAAAAGGGAAAGTATCTGGACCGATTTCAACGAAATTTTCAGACAATCTTTAGATTGCCCCAACGGATAATCCTGTGAGGTTTGGTAGCAATCGGATAATTTTTTTATCATTAAGATACTGAAAATCTATTTTTAACCGACGCGACTCCAGAAAAGCCCTTCGAAGCGGGCTGGGTATGCTAGTTCGGCTATATAAGTTAACTCAATAATCAATTTAATTTAAAAAAAAATCTCCTTGCCTTTTATCTATCTTTAGCTCTCTTAACCACTACAATTACTCACTCAGAAATATCGATAAATTGGTATTCCCTCGTCTGATCCTCTGTAACAAGGTTACAGGTGCGAACGACGGACTGGTGACAAATAATCTTCAGTGAATGATTGACTTGGGTACGATTTATCATTCGGTTAAGGTAAGGTACAGAAATGCGCAGACATTTACGTAGTCAAACTCACCTGGGATTCATTGATTTGACGCTGTCCTAGATTTAGGAAAATGTAGATATCGCAATTATGATTAAGTATTACTTCTTCGCAAATGGTCAATACCGAAAACATTAGTAGTTAAAAAGAAAATAAGAATGTTATTTATAAAAAAGTGTAAGGGTCCTTTCGGAAGTTTACTTTAAAATCCACATCGGCTCTCTCGCATTCTCATATAACAAAAGAAGTGAATTTAAAAAATAAACCTTATACCATGATCCAAAACTCTATTTTAAATGACGAGCTCGGTGGCGTAGCGGTCAATGACGCGGCTTCAACACCAACGCTCGTGGGTTCGATTCCCACACAGGACAAACATTTGTGTGCATGAACATGTCTGTTTGTCTTGGTCTGGGTGTTTTCTATGTATCATAAGTATGTATTTACAAAAAAAAAGTATTTACGTATGTTTATCAGTTGTCTAGTACCCGTAACACGAGCTTCGCTTACTTTGGGGCTAGATGGCGCTGTGTAATTTGTCTGACAATATTTATTTATTTATTATTTTCTCAATTACGTAGCATGTACTATTGCCGCAATGTATAGTCGACTCAATTGAATCTTAGCCCACTTCAGTAATAATTCATTTTAAACCTTCAAAATATATGTAGGTATTAAAAATCCGTGGTGCTACGGTATCTATATCCATAGCAGTCTATTCGACCACCGTGCTCACAAGAGCAATAGCCCACACATAAAAAAGACCAAATGTATGTAAGACTTTGTATTTATATTGTACTGTGATGTAATTATGCGATTGTCAGCTGTAAATTCTCTATAAATACGTTTCAATTTCCATTGCAGTTTCATAGGCAATTTTTCGGGCAATTCCCACTTAAGTGGAGACCTTAAACGTACAGTTAACAGAATGTACTGTTATGAAACGATCCGAGAGGACTCTTTTACGGTAATAACGCACAAACGCGTTCAAAGACTCGTGCTTTTAGACCTTTGTAATGAAGATACTGAAAATCTATTTTTAACCGACTCCAAAAAGGATTTCTTTTTTGGAGTCGGTTTTGGTTATATGTTTTAGGGTTCTGTGGTCCGCTAATGTATTTAGTAATTTCTAAAGGCCCGGTACTGTATATGCTTTGGACAGCCCTGTTGTAGACCAATAAATAAATAAATATTCTTGGACGAATTACACACTGCCATCTAGTCCCAAACTAAGCAAAGCTTGTACTATGGACACTAAATAACTGATTTAATACTTAAATACATTTTTTTTAAATACATACATATAATACATAGAAAACACCCAGACCAAGGCAAACGGACATGTTCATGCACACAAATATTTGTTTTGTACGGGGATCGAACCCGCGACCCCGGAGTCAAAATGGACAAGGATAACCAATTCGATCACCGGGGTCGTCATAATAAATAAAAAGAAAAAAATGTTTGGCGAATGTGGATAATTTGTATTTTTTTTTATACTACGTCGGTTGGCAGACAAGCATACGCCCCGCCTGATGTTAAACGGTTATCGTAGCCATATTAACGCACGCAACATAAAATATCGCTCGCGCGCCGCCACCCTCGCTGCCATCGCAGCATCTCCTGCCTTTCTGGTGACCTTACTCACTCGCAGGAACACAGCAGTCCTCAAGGGAACCGTTATTTGGCTGCGGTATTCTGTGAGGTGGAGGAACATTCCCCAGGCGGGTATCTTCCAATTACGCTCCCTACCTCTCTTTTCGCCAGAGCTTCGTTTGTTAGTCAGCAGGGTGCACCGCGTGCAGGTGAAGTTGGCTTTGGTTCAAAGATGTTGATGAACCACTTACACCCCAATTTATTATCTTCTATCTAAAATTTATTATCTAACACAGGTAACTAATTAACTTACCATGTCGTGCCAATTTATACTGGCCATTGTGCGGTATGTTTCGGTACACGCTATTCCCTCGATGGCAATTCTCATGAAAATATGTACCTACTTGTCGTACTTAAATTTGCAAAAAAAAATTACGTATTTATTGACATCATCGTTGTCTAGAGAAGTGTTTCTTAACCTATGGTCCGCGGACCCCAGGGGGTCCGCGATTGTACATACGTTGTATGGGGGTTCGTCGTCTTCACTATGAACATTTGAATTAATAAATAGTGCCAGCAAGACTTGCAAAAAAGCAGCACTTCACATTAATACAGTATTTTTAATTCTTATAAAAGTGTACCTACCTAATTTGTTTCCAGTACTAAAATAAATTGTCCTAAATTTATTCTTGTTTTTTTTTTTCCTTAAAATTGTGCTAGATTTTCTAGGGGTCCGAAAAAGCTTAAGAAACACTTGTCTAGAAAATTTGACTCTGATCTATTAGCACAGTATAAGTAATAGAACAGTATGGCCACTCCCTGCCGCTCTCTCGTATCGACCTCACCTCCCCTCTGAGACGAATCTGGAACAGTTTGTATGACGCCGCACGCACACACGCTCATTCACGATCTGCATAAACGTCACTGTTTATGTAATAGTGAACGAGGCGACATTTATATGGCGTGGCCGGGGTTTGCTATTAGTCTACTTAAGAGTGCCTAAGTAGCCTGCTTGGTGAACGGGGAGTTTAGACTACATTGACGAATACATTGTTTCTGAGTTATAAAAACATTTCCTACAACACCTTACTCTATTCAATAAATCGCTTGCGGTCTTAACTCAACCGATCTATATAGTCTAACTATACATACAAACAAAATTTAACTATTTCAAAAACAAGAAGTTAACTTGCGTTGTGGCAATCACGATGACAGTAAGTTGAAAAGTTATGAAATTAAAACTTTGTTAAAAAGATTCAACATAATTGACGCCGCCAGTAAACATCAAAAGAGCAATGTAAATTCAAAAAATAGGCGTCAATGCGAAATAAAACGGTTTCGTTCATTTTTATTTAAAAAGTTATTACATTTTTTAAATAATCTAATCGTATAACAACTCTATCAGCAACTGATATAAATTGGATATCAGCAGAGACAAACACATCAAACGCAGTTTAAGCTATAATTATATTTCGTCCAGTGTAGTGTCTAATGTGTAGTGAGAAGCTCGAGGGCGTCGTTGCTCGTGTCAGTCTAATCGGACACGCAAGTTAAGCAACATCGACCATAGCCTGTCCATGGATGGGTTTACATTGTCTCGAGCTCGACACGTTTAGCCGTCGGTCCCGGCTGTTGCAATTAGATGACAGTCGTTAAGCCAAGTCAGTGGCCTTTTAGCGACTTTAAAACACTGGCCTCCACCAACCCGCAGTTGAGCTCACCGCTCCACCACGCTGGTAGAGTATGCTCTAAACCTCTTCAATTGAGGGGAGACCCGTATCTCAGCAGTGGGATGAAATAGGGTTGACGATGATGTAGTGTGTAATGACATAGTTTGTTATAACACGCTCCATCGGAATCTTCCTTATTTTCAAGCAATGTCATATGATCACACACTTTCTTTTTTATAAAGGTGACAATCCAACATCCATGAGTAACAACAAAATTTTATAGAACTCTTTTTAAGCTAAATATCGCTAGCACCTCGGGGAATTCAGCGGAATCCCGGACATTGCACAAATCTTTATCCGAATTTCCATCGGGGGAATATTTTTTCTTTCCTCAAGCTTTTTAAGGTTCCGTGTCTCAATAGGAACAAAGGAATCCTTATAAAAAATTACATCGCTGTTCCTCTGTCCGTCAAGATCATCTTTCTTAAAAACAGTCATCATAAAATCGATGGCGTTTGCTATTAATGCGAAATCAGATAGTAACCTCTGCAGTACAAAGTCGAATCATATGTTCCACAATAGGTTTCAGTACCGGCCCTTGTGGAACACCTTAATCTATTCGATAACTCGCTTAACATTATAGAAGAACGAGTGCGTATCAGGTTGACGTTAGTATAAACTTAGGTCTCCAACCCTTGGAATCCATAAAAGACAATTGTTACTGACTGATCTATCAACGCGCAGCTCAAACCACTGGATCGCGAGATTTCTTGGCTGGGCGCTGGTCAAAAGTTAATCAGTTACACCCTTTATAAACCCTTTTTTTATTAACAACTATTCCACCAAGTCTCAAAATCGTAGGTGAATCGATTTCCAAAAATAGGGTTTTTTTCAACCCCCTATTTTTAACATCTTAAGGGTGAAATTTCGGATAATCCTGTCTTAGTGCGCGCTTACATTGTATAGTGAACACAAATCTCAAAGTTTCAGGTTTCTAGCTTCAGTGGTCTGGGCTGTGCGTTGATTAGTGAGTCAGGCAGTCAGTCAGTGATGACAAAGCCTTTTACTATCTAGCTTTTGCCCGGGGCTTCGCTCGCGTGAAATTCGCGCATTTTAGATTATCCAAGTCAAGTCTAACACGCAACGCAACCACTTTCAGGTATTACCTTTAATTGTACTAAATACGGATGCAAGAACCCCGCGCCGGCCTCCCGCGATTGTATAAGCACTGATTGACGCCAAATACAAATTTAAAAACCTATTAGGATAACACTTTAGTCAACACACAAGTCTTATTAAATTTAAATAAATATTAATAATCGATCGAGTTGTAATTTGGCCAACAGTAGCTATTGTGATGTATGTATCCGCTAAGAAAGGATTTTTGAAAATTCACACTGGATAACTAGACGAGACACGCCTGTACGAGGTCGCGGAAACAAGCTATTGAAAAAAGAATACTAAGTCATTGGAGTCAAAAGTTATTGCTGTAAATCACAAATATTTTTAAAATGGAAAAACCTGCCTAGGTGGGATTTGAACCCACAATTACCGTCACGACAAGCACGACCTCTCGATTACCGTCGAATGCTCTTCCAACTGTGCTACCCGGAAGATTTGTGACGGCGGCGGCGAATTTTTGCATTTTATATTTTACTGGGGTGTAAGTGGTTCATCAAGATTTTTGAACTAAAGCTAATTTCACCTGCACGTGGTGCACCCTGCTGACTGACAAACGAAGCTCTGGCGAAACGAGAGGTAGGGAGCGTAATTGTAAGCTACCCGACTGGGGAATGTACCTCCACCTCACAGAATACCGCAGCCAAATAACAATTCCCTTGAGGGTTGTTTGTGTTCCTGCGAGTGAGTGACGTCACCGGAAAAAGCGACCCCTTAGTGTTGCTGATCTCCATTGGTGGTGGTGATTGCTTTCCATCAGGTCACCCACATGCTCGTTTGCCCCCCGCGCGAGCTATATTTTATGTTGCAAGCGTTAATATGGCTACGGTAACCGCTTCACATCAGGCAGGCCGTATGCTTGTCTGTCACCCGACGTAATATTAAAAAAAAAAAAACTGCTGTGAAGTTGCAGTGTGACGCCATCTACCTATTAATAACATTTGTCAATTAGTAGATCATGGAGTTTCTTTTGAAACTGTTTAGTTTAACTGTCATACGTATAGAAACTGGAACTATAATGCAAATTAAAGTTTCTACAATAAAATATAACAACAACAGCACTTTTATTTTAGGTTTTTTTTTTATACTACGTCGGGTGGAAGACAAGCATACGGCCCGCCTGATGTGAAGCGGTTATAGTAGCCATATTAACGCTCGCTACATAAAATATTGCTCGCGCGCCGCCACCCCCGCTGCCAACGCAGCATCTCCTTCCTTCCTTTCTGGTGACCTCACTCACTCGCAGGAACACAACAACCCTCAAGGGAATTGTTATTTAGCTGCGGTATTCTGTGAGGTGGAGGTACATTCCACAGTCGGGTAGCTTACAATTACGCTCCCTACCTCTCTTTTCGCCAGAGCTTCGTTTGTCAGTCAGCAGGGTGAACCGCGTGCAGGTGATGTTGGCTTTAGTTCAAAGATGTTGATGAACCTCTAACACCCCAAAAACTGGAACATTAATGCAAATTTAAGTTTCTACAATAAAATACAACAACAACAGCATTTTTATTTTAGATAAGGAAATAAACATTTTACTGATCAAATGTTTTCTCAAAGGCTTTACAAAATTACGGCCAATTCCAATGTACATCTAAAAACTGGGTCTTGTAGCGGCGAAGAAAAGCTTTAGAGCTTTTACAACGTGAAGCGACCGTAGAAGCGTTCTCAGGTTATTTCCTGAAAAGCTCGCATTTTAAATATGTAACAGCCTTGAGATTTCCTTTCTGTTTATCTTGAAAGTTTATTTCGTGATAAAAACTGTAAGCTTCGTGTAACAGGCTGTTATGTGTCAAGTCTGGGATTTTAAAGTGGAGCTTTTGTGTAAACGTGAATGGTAAAATTTGTAATGAATATTACGGAGAAATTTTCGTTGAACAGATTCTAATTGATTTACATAAATGTTATAAAGTGGGTTCCACACCACAGTGGCATACTCTAGCTGTGATCTAATTAAGGAATAATACAAATAAATATATGTGTATGGTCGTTTAAAATGAGGACAGGCTCGAATAACAAACCCGTATAATTGGTATGCCCTATTAGTTATATGGTCAATGTGTGTGTTTAAGTGCAATTTTGAGTCTAGAAGAATGCCAAGATCTTTAATGAGGGCGACTTTTTCAAGAGGTGAATTACATATGCTATAAGTATTATGAATTAAATTAATTTTTTTCGTAAAGGTTATAGACTTACACTTCGAGATATTTAATTGTAATTTATTTGCTTGGCAGTAAAGGGATAAACGATTTCCGTGGGATGGCCGTGTGCTTTCCGGCAGACTAGAATAGAATCACTCCGTTTCTTCCCGCGGATGTCGTACAAGGCGACTAAGGGAAATACATTATCAAATATTGATCAGGCCTCCCCAACCCGTTTGGCCAGCGTGGGGAGTGTAGGCCAAATCCTCCTTCCGTCTAGGACGGACGAGAGAGGGTCGTGCTCCTGTAGTGGAGACTAAAATGGACCTGATAATGATCATGATCCCGTGGGATTTCAACCTGATCCATTGAGCTGTGCGTTTATATATCAGTCAATAACAGCTCAGACGGGCTCGGTGGTCGAATGGTTAGCAATTGCCACTTTGACTCCAAGATTGCGGCTTACATCGATAAGATGTGTGTTTTCTATGTATTATTGTTATGTATGTATTTACAGAAAAAATGTATTTAAATATATTTTATCTGCTCTCATACTAAAATTTAGAGATTAAAAAACTAAACACAGAATCTTAATGTCAGTCTTTTACGCCCTAGCCATCAAAATAAATTTATAAAGTTACTTTTCGATATAGCAGCAAGCAGGTTGCAATGCAAATGCATTGCAACTTTACAAAAAAAATCTGTCACGCGGTGCCCCGGCGCGTCGCGTATGCGCACGACACATGCTCGATCTGCAAATGGATTTATAACTAAGAAATGAAGCTGTTAAATTAACTTCACGGTTTTATTTAAAATATTATTATCACCTATTTCATGAGATTAGATAAAGTAGTGTAAGAAACTGCACATAATTAGTTCTTAAAATATTCGTGTGACGCTAATATCAAATTCGCCTTCGGCTCATTTGATAAACTCACGCTCGTATTTTAAGGACCCTTATTATGCAACAGTTTCATAAACTACTATTATATTTCTATATTTATGGACAACTTACACTGCGCCATCTAGTCTCAAACTAAGCGTAAAACTTGTACTACCGGTACTAGACAACTGATAAATACACTTTTTTTTTGTAAACAAATACTAAATAATACATAGAAAACACCCGGAACATGACAAACATACATGTTCATGCAAACAAATGGTTGTCTTGTGCCAGGATCGAACCCTCTGAGTCAAAGGAGCCCTTGTTAGCCATTCGACCACCGGGTTTGTAATATCAGTCATACTTTTAAATGTCTTATTACTTAACTAGTACCCATAGTACAAGCTTTGGTTAGTTTGATGTCGTGTCACGATGTTTGTCCGTGACAAACTCCGAATTTTTTAACTAATGAAGTCGACATCACCACTTGCGCAAAACGGATATCTTGGGCGTACTTTTACAGATGGTCCAACTACTCAATACCGGATGTACATTTCAGGATTGCCTTGTCATTTTCTATACGTACCTAATGGACAATCTTTGTTAAGATTGCTTTCAAAGCAAAGAGTCCTTTCAAAGCCTATTAAAATCTCATTACCTCTCGATCTAGTAAATATAGATCTAGGTAAATTTGAAATTGAATTAAATAAGTTACTTATTAATAAGGCATATTACAACATCAAGGAATACTTCAATGACAAATTTATTAATTGATTTTTAATTTTTCATTATGACATTACTATTTAACTTGACATTACCTATTATTTTCATTATTAATAGTAATATAATTAAATTATGACAATTTGCTTTATTAATAAAAATTAGACATTCTAATCTGTTATGTACTGTATATACTATATCATAATATTGTATAACCTAATCTTATTATTGTTATTTTTTGTTGATAATGGTACCTACATATTTCACGAATACCTTGAATAGGTGATTTGTAAAAATCTATTTACCACCTAACCTGACCTGTATATCATGTGTTTTTTGCAAATCAAGTGAATAAATGAATATGAATATGAATATATTTTTTTTTTATACTCCGTCGGGTGGCAGACAAGCATACGGCCCGCCTAATGTGAAGCGGTTACCGTAGCCATATTAACGCTCGCAACATAAAATATCGCTCGCGCGCCGCCACCGCCGCTACATATGCAACATCTCCTTCCTTCTGGTGACCTCAATCACTCGCAGGAACACAACAACCCTCAAGGGAATTGTTATTTGGCTGCGGTATTCTGTGAGGTGGAGGTACATTCCCCAGTCGGGTAGCTTACAATTACGCTCCCTACCTCTCTTTTCGCCAGAGCTTCGTTTGTCAGTCAGCAGGGTGCACCGCGTTCAGGTGAAGATGGCTTTGGTTCAAAGATGTTGATGAACCATTTACACCCCAAAACAATTAATAACTCTGTTCTGTCATAATTGTATGAAAATACTGTTATTTCCTTTAATTCGAAATGTATCTTGTTGCAATCCATTAATTATTTTACTATAATAGTGAGCTATGTAATTTGTTTGTTCAAATTTCGGATTGATTGCCTTGTTTTGCGCCACCTACCATATTATGAGTTATTGTTTATCTCCGGGCATTAAAGTTGTCATTGAGAGATTATAAAGTAATCTCTGTTGTACTTTTTAACCTACTCCAAAATAGGAGGTTCTCAATTTTATAATTGATTTTAATGTGAATTTGACATTATTTTTTGTTACATTGTTGCATTGGGTGAATTTACCTGTAATGACAATGTAGTTCTGAATGAATAAATAAATAAATTCGGCTGTATTTTTTTTAAAAGTTTGTTACTTAATTACTCCGTGATTTATAAACCGATTTGATTTTTTTTTTTATTTGAAAGAGTATACTCCCAGATTGGTCCCATATTTTTTTCATCATCATCATCATCAGCCTGTATCTACCCATTGTTAGGTTTGTTATTTTATTACTTCGTCATTTATAAACCGATATGAAAAAAATTATATTTGAAAGAGCATACTTTCAGACAAAAAAATATGGGACCATATTTTTTTCATCATCATCATCATCACCTTTTATCTACATACATAAATGTGGAGTATTGTTTGGAGTCGGTATTTTTTTTTTTTTTTTGTTAAAATTTATAGTCCTTATGTATTTGCTTAATTATGCATGTTTTTATTGGTGTAATAAAGAGTAATAATTCATGACGTTACAATATGTTCAGGGTCTTTCTGTGTGCTCTCGGTTCTGAGATTTTCAGTTCTATGTAAGTTGTCGACTGGTGCGTCCCAGTACTTACTTGCTCCATTTGACCGCATACAATGAAGAGCTATTCGAATCGTCGGTGACCCAATGATCTCAGATCGGCTGGAGTCTCTCTCTACACGCAGAGATGTTACATCTCATTGCGTTCTATAATTACACCACGGGGAGTGCTCGGAAGAGCTATTTGATTTCATACCTGCCGCTGAGTTCCACTAGCGTACAACTCTCCATAAATTAAAATTCTGATATTTGGCGATCTACTACAGTACGCTTCTTAAGACATTTTCCACGATCTGTGAAGTTGTGGAATCAACTTCCCTCAGCAGTATTCCCAAACACATACGACATGAGGGCCTTCAAGAACAAAGTCATTATTTAATATTATTATAACTCACGTAAGACATTATACTAAATTAATTAGATAAATTAAACGGGTCACTCACGTCTTTTTGTGGGGAAAGCCGACTAGTTTCGATCTCAAAAGGAGACCTTGATCAGGGCGAATGTCCAGACACGTCCACCCTTTGTCTCTCGCGCCGGACACTGCGCGCCAATGCGCGCGCCGCACTACTGGAAAGGGTGGTGGGGGGTTGGTGCGTTGATTGGTCATTATTTCACTGAAAAGGCTGGCAACGGATCGGCGACCCTTTGGCGTTGCTGATTTCTATGGGCGGTTGTGATTGCCTTTCATCAGGTGACACACATGCTCGCTTTCCCCCATCCCATATAAAAAAGAAGTTTTCAAATATAACAAAAACCTTAATAGTGATGGTTGAAGTTTGTTTCATTATTTTAATATAATTTCTCTATTTATAACAAAAAAATCTAATTCCTAATCGAGAGCATTGGTGTTATAAAATAGACATTGTTACAGATTATGACGACCAGTAAAGAATTTATATTAAAATGTTTAGTAAACTCGAGCGTAAACTCAAATTAATTAATAAGGTAATAAAACGGTATAAATATTTACATAAAGGTACAGGAATTTTAATAACGAATTTTTAATTTTCTGTGAGACCTGCCCCCTTACCACCATCTCTTATTGGGAATTATATTTCAAAGGGAATAGAGTCGCTTATTCATTGGTATGAATAAGCAATTTATTCAGTTATTGAATCGCAATAAGAGATGGTGCTAAGGGGGCTGATAAATGATTAACTTAATAGAACATATGAATAAAATTTAAATGTCGGTTTTTGGAGTAGGGACCGCGTATTGTCTTTTATGCCGCGTCCGCACGCTTGCCAAACCTCAACAAGTTAATTTGCTACAAATTCAAACGTGTGGAATAATTCCACACGCCTTGCCTTGGTTTTTGTTGGCTTGCAACCCCTTCTAGCCCATCCGATCGAGTGTCGGTTTTTGTGTCACAAATCAAAATTTGCCGTAAGCGCTTGCGACGCGTCTACACGTTAGCGCGCACTCAGTCTCGTTTGTGTACTGGTAGCGAGCGAGTAACAAAAAGATTGACTGGTCAATTGAAGACTTCTAGAACTTCCTAGAATTCTTATATTTTGCTTGTTTTTATAACAAAAATAACTTAAGCCAAATGTTATAGCCGATACAAGCTCTATGTCAATCACGTTCGTCGTGCTTGCCTCTTCAGAACACACTAACTCACTCGCAAGCGTGTGGATGGCGATGATTGATTTCCAAAATCAAGCCAAACGTTTGTAGAGGTTTGGAATTTGCGGCAAATACTAAGCGTGCGGACGCGGCATTATATACTACTATTATCGCTTCGGTGGCAAACTCTTTTCGTTTAAACTAGTACCGTCGCCATTATGCGAATGTTCTACTGCAAATCATGAATTCGATTAAACACCACGCCATGTTTTCTGGGTGTGTGATCATCGAGAGACGGGAGCGGGACACATTGAATTCCTATCATGTTGCATCTGGGGTAGTATACTATTCTGATTTGGTAGTAACAAGGGAGAATTACCAAGCATTTAGACGATTTTGCAATTTACATTATTGGAATCGATCTGTTAAGTAACAAACTTATAAATTTTAGGTCCCCAATAGTGTTAGAAATTTATAATCAACGGTGCACGGCAGTTGAGCCTCACTTTACTAACCATCTCTTTAGGCTTTTAATGCCTTATTTGCCATATTGCTGTCTCTCACATTGCCAAGAGAGTAAGTCAAGTTCCAAGAGCTTCCTACTTCTACTAATTTCTTCTGATTAAATTCTTGGTGAGTTCCAAGACAGCCGTAGTTTTACCCCCGGGAGTACAATGGACTTCATTGTTCATTGCTTTTTTGGCGGTAGCCGCTGTTAATCCTGGCTACACAAGAGACACATTGGTGGGAGTGTTTGTAAGCCCCTGTCCTGAAAATTAGGGTGGAAAACAACAACCTATGGACGCTTGCGACACCTTAGACATCACTCACTCGAAGGCGCGATGTAGGGTTGGACACACAATAAAAATATTTTTTTTTAATGATTCACTGCATTATTTTTTTATACTGCATCGGGTGGCATACAAGCATACGGCCCACCTGATATGAAGCGGTTACCGTAGCCATATTAACGCTCGCAACATAAAATATCGATCGCGCGCCGCCACCCCTGCTGCCAACGCAGCATCTCCTTCCTTTCTGGTGATCCAACTCACGCGCAGGAACACAACAACCCTCAAGGGAATTGTTATTTGGCTGCGGTATTCCGTGGCGGTACATTTCCCTGTCAGGTAGCATATAATTTCGCTCTCTACCTCTCTTTTCGCCAGAGCTTCGTTTGTCAGTCAGCAAGGTGCATCGCGTGCAGATGAAGTTGGCTTTGGTTCAAAGATGTTCATGAACGACTTACACCCTAAAATAAAAAAATAAATGAGCTTGTTCATTCTTGGCTTAGATTTTTTTAAACTTGTGTGCGGCATTCGGTCGCCCACATCGTGATCCAGGCACTAACACCAACGATATTGCACTTTTAATTAAAAAAATTAACCGAACAAAAACACCTTTACTGGAAAACCAACTCAATGCTGAGCTGTACAAAGCTAACTTTTGCACGAAAGTGAATTTTATAGTTTATAACTCAGTAAAATTATTAAAACACGGGGTCAATCCCCGGAGAAGACGTTTCGTTTTGAACACACTGTACGTGCGACCGCATTTCATACAATTTTATGATTACTGTCTAAGTTAATAAAGTTTAAAATGTATTGAATAAATTTACTTTATAGCATGAGGGTGATGAGTTTAGAGTTTCAATTTTTGAAGCGCTTTATAAAGTGAATAAACGATTGTAATTACAGTTCGTAGTTTGATGTTGTTTTCGCCTACCAGTTTCAAAAGTAGTTTATAATCATACATTTTGTGGTTATTTTCTTAACTGCAGGGATTTGTTTATTTATACACTAGCTGTGCCCACGACTTCGTCCGCTTGGTCGTGGGTGAGAATTTGTGGTCACCCAACTTAGTTGGAACCACGGCAGTGGTGCTTAACTTGCGTTAGTGCTACGACTTCTAAGCATCTCACTCATTGCATTATTTACTTTAATGACAATAACATAATACCTTCATAAAGTTTCAGTCAATTCAACTGATCGGTTATTTTATAACATTTTATAAGTGATTCTTTAGATTGATAGTACTTTTTTAATTATGAACCGATTGAAATGAAACAAACGCTAAATGATATGTGGAGCAAACCGTAACGCAATAGTGAAAACCACATTCAAATAGGTTAAGCCGTTTCTGAGATTAGCGTGCACAAACGTACAGACAAACAGACAAACAGACAAAAATTCTAAAAATCATTGTTTTGGGTTCTATTGCGTTCGTAAAGCCCCCCTATAATAGTTTTTCTTATATATCTTCCATGTACAGACAGCGGCAAGTTACGATTTTATTATATGTATTGATATGTACATACATATATAATTAATTTAAGGGCCCAGATTGTCTAGGCGCGAAATCGGTTTCGAGCGACCGCAGCGCTACTGTTTACTGAAACAACCGACGGGGCGGGTGAATGACCCAAAGACAGCGCGATTTTCAAAATGTTTTGCGACAAACGTTCCAATTGTTATTGAAGTTGAATATTTACAGCATAACAAAAATGTTGAATTATTGGAAATAAACGACGAGTGTCAAATATTCTAAGACTAGTTTTTCGTTATAAAATGATAATAAATATTAATTACTAGATTAATAAGAGTAGTTGAGACACAATTTTTATGTTTTTCTATTTATATTAAACAATCAAGAGCAGGTCCGGACTGACCTTTTTGTATTCTACTTACCAAAAATTCCAAACTATGTATTTATTTGTAATTTTCCTACCAAAGTTTATTCTTATTTCGTAAAATATTCATTCAACAAAATAATTGCAAATTCAGTAGGAAGTACGGTCGAAATAACATCGAGCTTTCCTCGCTAGTGTATATCTCTACGCAAGGAAATGTGCCTATTGCGTAAACTTTAAATAGGCCCGGTGGCACCAATTATCGGCCATGTCAACTTTTTTTTCAACTTTGTTTGCTTGTAATTTTTGAGTTAATAACTTTTGCTACGCTAGTATACGAAAGTATAAAAATGATTCATATAATTAAAAGTAAGTAAACAATAACAAATATGAGTCGCCATCTAAAAAGCGTGCTAGGGTTGTACAAAAATAAATGAAACACAAGTTTATAAATTATTAATATACTAATTAAAAGTAAGTAAACAATAACAAAATATGAGTTCAAAATTCTAATGTTTTTTCATTTTAACGATTACTGATCAAATTTTGATTTCTGCTAATTTGATGATAAAATCAATTGCTATTGCAAAACTTATCAGAATGAACATGTACCAGCTGCCCGATTCACGTAATAAAAACCGTAGCGTAGGGACTTAAAAATGTCACTTCGTTTTTTGCAAATTAAGCCCTTTTAACCGACTTAAAAAAAGAAGAAGATTCTCAATTCGCTGTATTTTTGAAACAATTTTGATGATTCTTTACACCAGGTAACTCTTCAAAATCGTATAGGAATTGTATAGTAATTGAGCTATTGAAAGATTTATGACAATCCAAGACTAGATAAGTAAGTGCGTTTAAAACAGAAAACCAAAAGGCGATTTCTAAGTTTCTAAGTTAAAACGACTTTTGGACTGGCGTGTTTACGTGAATCGACCGGCTGGATAGTTAAGTTATCTCAGTCTCTTTCAAAACCATTAGGCGTTCTTCTCTTTCAAAACACGTAAAGCTCTTTCTCTATCATCAACTAATTCTGGAAGTAGGCAATCGTAATAAAACCTAACTAATTTCATCTCCATTTTCTCCTTCCAAAATTTGTCGTCCTTTTCTAAAATATAAACTTTCATAGGTACAGTAGCACCAAACCAGATGCCAAGCATGCAAACGTTTCTTTTAGTAATATGTACCTGTCCCTGAATTTGGAAATACCAGTTATGATTTTTATTTATGACATAACTCTTGTAAGCCTTGCCCAAAAGGTATGTTTGGCCATTGCTTCATCAAGAGTCATGCCAGCTAAAGAATGTGGGCACTTAATTTCAATTAAACCGTTTGCATAAATGCCATCTGGTGTATTACCAAGAAATTCATATTGATCGTCGACGAACAAACCGCAACCTTGTATACTAATATTCTTTTGAATTTCTGTCTAATTTCGGTTTCTTCGTTTTCGATACCGTACCGTACAGCAAGCAAACTGGAGATATTACTACCATAAACGATTTTACCAACAAAAGCAGCACAACTTGTGCTCTCTCGTTTTTTACAAACTTCCCCGAATGATGATGAGGTTAGTAATTTTCTCCTTGTACTCATCCACTCAGCACTACTTCTTTGCAAATGGGTCGACCTTTCAAGCTCCTCTCTTTCAGCACAAGACAACTTTAAATCGGCTAAAAAAGATGGCTTGGCTTTCTCATATAATTCTGGACTCAGATCAGGTTTTTCGCAGTTTGGTCCATAGTGAGCGTCTTTCGATACAGTGTTGTGGCTTTTTTTCAATCTTAATTTAGGTTTAGCAATTAAACGGTTTCTACGATTACAATTTTCCACTTTCGCGATCAAAGGAATCGGACTACATTTAAATATGACTTCATGAGTTTTACTATGAATCGATCCCGTATTAAAAGACACAACAGCAGCTGCGCATCGGCCCGCATAAGAACCACGGGAAGAATAATTTACACGCTTACCCCCAACTAATTTGGCAATTACTCCGTTAAAACTTTCAACTATATTACTTGTGCAATTATGAATTAAACTTCTAGAATGATATGACAGTCTTTTACTAAAAATTTCTACCGCGTCCATTAATCCGCATCCAACAATTGTTGGAAGTAATCCAACAGGTTCTATTCGACGAGTATCAGGTCTACAGAAATACTCCTTGCAATGTTGGTGATTACCAAATACGTGTTGTGGACCATTTAGGATATCTTCACTAAGATTTTTTATTTTTTCTTCGAGTGACTGATTTTGATCCGCCCAATATTTAATCGCGCATTTTACACCCGTTCTTAAACGCAAATACCTTTCTTTTAGGAATTTCCGCAATTCGCAAGGATACTTAGTGTCTTTTGACAGTTTCTCCAAGCTATTGCAGTATTTCGTAAAAGATGATTTTTGCATTCAATTTTCTCTACTATTAAATTATCGTACGGACGCGAATCTAATATTTTTTTATAAGTACTAGAATCGCCGTCTGCTACAAATTTATTATAAATTACACCGTGATCAACAATGGAACGTTTAAACCCCTCAACTATTATGGTCGATTCCATCCCGGTAGATGATCCTGAATAATTCTTGAAACAATGGTGTTCCGGGGGCTGACTGTTGTTCTTTGCGGCTCGTGCACAGACTACGCAGTATTTATTTTTAACTCCAAAAAACAATACTTTATTAGTTTTAATGCCAATTATCGCAGCTGCGCCGGATAAGGCGGAAAAATTCTTACCATAAGATCTCTTCCTCCAACAACCGTCAACAGCAACAGATATTAATGGTGTACCATTTTTATCAACACTATCTATAGACTGCGTACTCTGCTTCTTCCTTGACAGCTTCTGCCATGGAATGTGTTGCTGTCTTTTCCCACCAATCGCAAACCGTATTATTAATTTCATTGTATAATGAAGGTGACATGATTGGTAACGGTTACTGCGGCAGTTAATGTTTTTAACTGAGAGTAGCTCCCACCAGATGATATGATACCAGATACAATTTGATGATTCACTTCCATGCTATCTTCTTTCTTTTCAACCAAACACACAGTAAACTTCATACTACACATACTACATTTCATGATGAGTTTTGAGTCCAGACCAACTTTTACTTCACCTATTATACTGAGGTAACTTAACTTACAATCCATTGGACCGTGGTCCCCTATGGCCTGAAGAGCTTTATAAAAAAAAGAAATATCTATTACTCTACGCCCAACTTCCACTTCATCCACCTTTCCCTCTTGACTGTTTTCAATAACTAGTTCCTGTAAAGAAAGATAATGGCTTTATTTTTTTTTATAAAAAATAATTAAAAAAGAATGGGCCAAATTTCTTCAAACATAGCTAAGAACTCCCTTAGAATACATCTTTGAAACACATAACACTAGATCAAAATCTTGAACGTTTTATATAAATAAACGTAATAAAAACTGGTTGTTTGTAAAGTCGGTTCAGGACAATAATTTTAATAAAAAAAGCTGTTGTTTCATTTTTAACCTTATTAATATTCCTGTTAACATAAAAAATAGCTAAACATGTTGTTTAGCGTTTTCATGCATTTTCCTAATGTCGGCCGGGTGGCCGATATTGGGATTTATCAATAAATAAAGATCCCTAACCTCGACCCTGCGATTATTTCATAAAAAAGACAAGTAAATGTAAAAACCTTGGTTTTTCTTCAATAAAAAACAATATAAAATACCATAGGTATGTTTAATTCCATTTAAATACTAACTAACTCAATGCGTTCGCAACCGGGATTTGACTCGCCACTGCCACTAAACGACACAAGTCGGTACCGGCGCGTGCTCTATTGCCAACTGAACGTTCAAATATTGAAGCACCGCACCAAAATATGGATTATTCGCATATAGAGTCGCTTTTTGAATAAAAACTATTATAATTTTAGGGTTATTTTAATAGTTAGGGTAAGTGCTCCAGTGAATTAACACCCACCAGTGAATGAACAAAACACACATTTTTCAATATAATAAGAAATCTAAACTTTTCTACTCAAGCCAGTATTTTTTTCTCAATCGAAACATTATATTACGTCAACTGAACACACAGGTATTTGCCTGTGACCTATAGTTTCAAAATCGCGACCGCCTAAAATGAAAGTATTCTGTCGTATTTTTGATTGTATGGAGCAGAATTTAGGGCATTGCTGAGACTTCGTGTTTTGATATTCACTTTGTAGACACTATAAGTGTGATAGTGTTAACAAAATTTGATAGTAGGATGTAAAAAGAACTGTTTTATCTTACAAAAAGCAGATTGCATAAATTTTAATTATCATAAATAAATTATAGGGGTGTTCGATAATTGGATCACGAAATTGAAGAAAATCTAGTCAATGAACACACAGTTTTAAGCATTTGGCATCTTAGCCTTAATGCAGTTGGCTAATTTTTTGTACACAACTTTTATAAACGGTTGTAAATTTTTTGACCAATATTCGAACGAGGTGTTCTTTTATTATTACCAGAAGTGCAGTAATAGTACTGTGCCCAGGACGAAAACCAGACGGAGTGAACTGATTAAATAAAATAAATAAAGATCTCCACATAGAAGTGCCTTTCAGCTAAAACGACCATGGAAAGACAGCAAAATGCAAGCTAAAAAGAAATTAATAAATAATGATGACATATAGAACCAATCTTCTATTATAGAAATATAATAGTTTAGAAGAGAAAGGAGAATCTAACATAGAAGTGATGAATAATAATATTAAATATTTTATAATAATAATCCAGTATTAATATTATGTTTTAAGCATTTGGCATCTTAGCCTTACGGTTGTAACGACCCCCCCTCTGAATAGCCGAATGAAGCTACTCCCCTGAACGTCTCATCGGCCTGCTACCGTCTTGGCAGGTTATATGGCGCTTATAGACGGTTAGACCCCACTCCTACAAGCGTATACACATGTAAAATATACCCCATGACGAGGTATACCCCGTTCTTCTGTTAACCGGATGTGATATTAATAATTTGGACCGTGTATTTGGCAGTGTGATCATCTAGAGTGGACCCTTATATTATTGTTGTGACCGTTAGTAAACCCAGGACTTTATGAGTGAATTATGGTTCATTGCATGACACTTTAACACAAGAATTCTTACATTTCTACTAGCAAAACAGTACCAACAAACAACCTATTTGCAATCACTAATACAGCTTTGCAGTGGTTTTAGACGTGCAGTTAGGCCCGTGCCTTTTACATTATTTTGCAAACTGTGGTGGCTCCGCCGTTCTGTCTGATGAGGATCATCGGCATCTTAATATAGGCCTCTGACCCAGTCAGCCCTACACCCTCCCCTTCGGAACTCGGGTTCCATCCAGGTACCCAGCCATTATTCCACAGGATGAAGCTACTTTCTTACTTTACAACTGCCAATTGCATTATATGCAATTGGAGGTAATATATCAATGCAAACGCGAATTGTTGAAACTGCTTCGCTGTATTATGGCGATTTTATCACCAAAGTGATGTGGGTTAATACCCAAGTCAGTAGAGCCTAAATTGGCTAGTATTTGAAGGGTTCACCAAAGTGATGTGGGTTAATACCCCAAGTCAGTAGAGCCTAAATTGGCTAGTGTTTGAAGGGTTAATTCCCTTAAGTATTAAAATAGTAATGGTTATCCAACGATGATAGGCAAAACGCCTTAGTAAATGCATGGTGATTCCTCTGGTGCCACTGAACAGTCAGGGCCAGTAATGTTGTATGTAGATGATGTGTACAATCAAGCTTAGCAAGTCTCCAAGCCACGTGTCGTTATTATAACACAGTTGACGATCAGAGGCTCTATTGAATCACACTGAGGTCAACTTATTGAGGATAGCCATTGAAACTGCCGTATGCTATGAATTGTACAATATGGTGGGTTATTATTACCCATAAAAATAATATGTTTCGGCGGATTCCCATGCCGTAATATGTAGGTATTTAATAGGTCAAGACGAACAGCGACAGCCAGGGTTATCACCAAAGCTTTCACATTTGAATAAATAGAAAATATAATTGTGCAGTAAAGAATTATAACAGTGAAGCCAAATTGGAACGGGCTCACCAAGCTTCCTTGACAGCTCTGCCAGTCCTTCTTCATAAGTGCTCTGGTATCTACCTTACACTTAAACTATTCTTGACGATTCTCAGCTCCAAGCTTCGACCTCTCTCCAGCGTCTCCCAACCAAAAGTCCATTCCCTCGCTCATCATCTCCGCCTTCAAGGCTCGCGTCCTCCCACCCCTTCATACGCTCTTTGCGCCAAACCCCGTCAGCCAATCAAAATGTACTTCCGTATTTAACGTCAGTAGGAGTTTTATCAAAATGTCCCAAAATATGGGTTAATTGAATTAATAATTCGTTTTATAATCTAATTAGATTATTTTAGCATATTTCGGTTGAACTGCCCCAGTAACTCCATTAAAATCATTCGAAGTATCATAATTGACAATTACTTTTTCTCATATTAATTTATAAATTATTATAAAAATATATATTTAATTCATGAATCAAATTATAAAAGATAAAATCAAACCAATTGAATTATTTTCTGTTTGATTTACATTTATTAAACTAATATTTAAGTTTTTTATTTCAAAACCACCCGAACAAAACCATAGATTCATACCACAGATTAAAATCATAATTTATCTTTCGTGAACCAAGATCACTTAAAGGTAGCGTACCCACGTGCAAGACGGTCTGTACCGTTACACACAACCCCCGAAAGTATTTAATTGACTTGATAAAGTCTATTAAAACTTTCCCTAACTCTCCCTCTAACTCTGAAATGGCTAAAATTTCAGTTAAGAAATAAAACTACAATTTAAAATGTTATTATAATTTTTAATATTACCTTCATGAACACAAACCACCTTTACCTTTCCTAAAAATCGCGGTTACTATGTCTAATCCCCTGTCGATACATTCCTCGAATTTTACCATGTGTGTGGTGTGTATTTATACCTGGCATATCATATATAATAAGCCGGGAAATTCCATCAAAGCAAGATGTCTCCTCATTGAACCAGCAGAATTTACATCCTGACACATGAATCCAAGATAAGCCTGTGGTTGTGAGGCACAGCGACTCAGCTATGACTCAAAATCCAACCGACAAGCACGCCAACAAGTACACCCAAAGCATTCCTCGCCAGCGGACTAACCTTGACTGACATAAGAGGAGTTGGAATTGGAATGCACGCTGTCGCCCCATCAGTCATGTCCTTAAGTCAAGCCGAATAGTTAATATACTACCCCAACTCTTTTCCTCGCCAGCGGACTAACCTTGACTGACACAGGAGTACTTCAAGTGGGATCGCATACTTTCGCTCTCCAAAATCCATGTGCTTCTTCAGATGCAAATGATACAAGTGCAATGCAAGTCACCCTTTTACCATAAAGGAACCCAGACTCACTATATAGTCAATACCAGGAGATTGTGGAGTGTCCAATCAGTGGTAGTGTCAGCTTCTTGTAGAGTGTCAACTTACAAGCTTTGTTCTTATAATACAAAAGAACTTTGCTTAAAAGTTGTGTTTGTTAAAACCAATCCAAGTTCAATACCGCCAGGGACTTCCCCGTTCTATCGTAACTAAAGTCTCGGATCACTATACCTAAGTATTCAGAGACACGATTCCCCAGTAGACAACTGAACCAAGGAAGTTAAATTCATTTATATACAAATTCATTTCCATAATCGAAACTAAAACAGGGTAATAAATCAAGAGCCTCAAATAAAACGAATTCCAAAATTTTTTTTTTTTTTTTATTAGTTGGGTTGGAAGTAGGCCTTTCTGCCATTAAACTCCCTTCGCCAAAATGTGCCTCTACTGTGCTCCACATACTTACGTTATCGTTTTTTTTTTTTTTTTTAAACCAACTGACCTGATTTCAATAAACCTGAAATTTCGATTTTATTTTTCATTATTCACTCACAAAACTCCTGTCCTGTAACTATCCATATCAACGTCACTTAAATGTAACAATGCTGCAACTAACCCAAGTGTTGGACTAACTTCATGATGATGATGATAATAATGATGATGATCATGGCTCATCCATACCAATGTCACATAATTGTAACAATATCGGAACTAATCAAACCCGTGGCCTGGCTAACTTATGATGATGATGATAATTATGGCCTATCCATATCAATGTCACATAATTGTAACAATGCTGCAACTAACCCAAGTCTTGGACTAACTTGATGGTGATGATAATAATCATGATGATGATGATAATAATGGCTCTTCCATATCAAATGCCACATAATTGTAACAATATCGCAACTATTCCAAGTCTTGGACTAACTTGATGATGATGATAATTATGATGATGATGATGATAACCATGGCTCATCCATGTCAAATGTCACATAATTGTAACAATATCGCAACTATTCCAAGTCTTGGACTAACTTGATGATGATGATAATTAAGATGATGATGATAACCATGGCTCATCTATGTCAATGTCATTCAATTGTAACAATATCGCAACTAATCGAAGTCCTGGACTGACTAACTTGATGATGATGATGATAATTATGAATCATTCATATCAATGTCACATAATTGTAACAATGATGCAACTAATCCAAGTCCTGGACTGACTAACATGACGATGATGATGATGATAATTATAGTCCATCAACACTAGATGATCACGGCCTATCAACCTGCATCTAATAATCCGCTCTTTACCGCTCTATGTCTAGCCCGATCCATTGGTGTATACTTCATTCGACATCTAAATCATGAAATTATAATGATGCTATATATAGATATGTATAATTAGTCCCTCCTGGTTCACACGGACAACCGCGCCAAAACACCAACAGTATTAAGAAGGCAACTGTCTCATAACGCCAACATCCCAAAACGACAATCTCCCAAATCTACAACTTCCCAAAACTGTCTTTATGGGACAACGCCTGTCGGTATCAGGCGGGCTGTATGCTTGCTTTATACAAATCGGTTACAGTAGCCTATTAAACACCAACAGTATTAAAAAGGTAACTGTCTCAAAACGCCAACATCCCAAAACGACAATCTTCCAAATCTACAATTTCCCAAAGCTGTCTAGTCTTTATGGGACAACACCTGTCGGTATCAGGCGGGCTGTATGCTTGCCTTATACAAATCGGTTACAGTAGCCTATTAAACACCAACAGTATTAAAAGGTAACTGTCTCAAAACGCCAACATCCCAAAACGACAATCTTACAAATCCACAATTTCCCAAAGCTGTCTTGTCTTTATGGGACAACACCTGTCGGTATCAGGCGGGCTGTATGCTTGCTTTATACAAATCGGTTACAGAGCCTATTAAACACCAACAGTATTAAAAAGGCAACTGTCTCAAAACGCCAACATCCCAAAACAACAATCTCCCAAATCTACAACTTCCCAAAACTGTCTTTATGGGTCAACGCCTGTCGGTATCAGGCGGGCTGTATGCTTGTTTTTTGAAAAATGGTTACAGTAGCCTATTAATGCTAGCAACACACACATATTGTGTTACTCGCGCTTAGTTGCCCGCACTGCCGACGCTGCAATTCCTCAACCTCTGGTCACATCACTCACTCGCATGAACCCAACAATCCTCCAGGGATTCCTCACTCATTCACATGAACACAACAATCTTCCAGGAAAACCTCACCCACTCGCATGAACATAACAACCCTCCAGGGAATCCACAGCAATCTTCTGACAGGTGGAAATACTTTCCCTGTCGATCTATCCTTCTGCCATACCTATCGTCCGTCAAAGCCTTGTTCGTCAACTGACAGGGTGCACTATATGCAGATAAATTTGGCATAGGGTATTATAATGACATTAATAAGACTTCATAATTGTCTATAAAATTTAATATTATGGTCCAAGATCCAGGTGCGGTAATTAACATTTGTCTATAGACGCTTGCAGTTATGAAATGTACCGTTCACGAGTTGCTACCCCCGCTGCCAACCTACAGTTTCTCAATTGTCTGGAACTGAACAATAAAGTTGGAAAGTTGCCGATCTAGGGAGCCAGCATCCCGGGAAGCAAATTTTATAAATTGACCATTCGGGAAAATGACGTCCCGGCACAGCTGCCAACATGAACCAACTAAACTCTCTGTACAAACTGTATAACTAACCCTAGGAATGCCATAAGCCACTTAAATTTTCTAAACATAGGAACATCTTAAAATGCTTGAAATTAATTAAAATCGGTTTTCATGAATTGTACTGAGGAACCCTAATTTTAAAAACATCTTTTATCCTACATCAGTAACAGTTAAGCATACGGCCTACCCAATGTGAAGCAGTTCCTGCAGCATAAAATATTGTTAGTGTGACTTTACTCACTCACAAAAAGCAATCAACCCCCAAAGTAGGAAACTGTTGCCCATATGCAAGCTATTAACAGATTTAAACTAAAATTCCAAAACTAGTAGTCTAGGCAAACCATTTATTCAAGCATATACCTACATACCACACTTTTGCCACTGTAGGTCTAGTATACCTTGCCAGAATATTATTTTATTTCATTCAAATCAAAAATGAAAACCATAGTATGTTTTAGAATCAGAAACAACCAATGGATCAAGCCGGATCAAAGATTTAAAATTGAAACTATTTTCCTATGAATTCAAACAAACTAATTTTGATTAATGTGTCCTGTCTTTCACCCATAAATTTTGTTAGAAGTAAGTATGTACATTAGTCGCAATTATAGTTGAATTGACCTTACCTACTCATCTTAAACTAACCCGCAGACACTGCTAATTTTAATTTCCTTAATCCGTTTGAAGTAACTACCACCTAATCAGTAATACCCTTTTATCCATTTTCTATAACTAAGATGCCAAACAGGCTCATGATCCTCCCAATGGTAAGCACTCATTGCAACCTATGATATATTGTTCCAATAATTAATCTTTTGTCAATGTTTATTTCATTAAAATACACCGTTGTTAGTCATTCAGCCTCATTTATAATCGATACAAAATACATCTGCAATTTTTTAACAGAAGTAACTTTATTTATATTATAAAGACGTGGTTAAATATATTTTAAGCAATTTATGACTAACCTTCATGGTGAAGGGCAATCTAACAATTTCAGTGCAAGCCGTGGCAAAATATGTACTAAACTTGAAAAGACTGTCAACAAAACCGTTTTGATATTTTACTGAATTGTTAATTTTCTTTGGAAATGGGTTATGATTGTTGTGTTGCAATTTGCAAAACAACGGAATAAATAAAACACTGTTGTTCATTGCTCGTGTTTGACAAATTTACTTTGGTATTAATATATGATAGTAAAGCAGCACCATGCTGGCACTTACCACTCTTATCACACACACATATACAAAACCATTAAAGTAATTAGAGCGCTTTGTCTAAGTAGCAAACTGAACCACAGAAAGTACTTCCGTTTAAACTTATTTTGTTGGGTGTTAATATCACAAATGTTTGACGAATTATCTTGGCTCATATTAAGTAACTCTGGCTGTTACTTCTTAGTTCTTCTACACCCCGTATATGCCGTGTTAATACAATGTTTTAGCCATTTATTATTGTTTGAGGTTAGAAACTTAACATTAGTTTTAGTAAACGTTTGATGATATCCACTTTTTTTTTTCTAATTATCATAAAATAGGATGACACTCCAACCACAATTTATTTTAGGTGTCGACATTTTTTAGCTCTAACACAATAAACAATAAAATATTTAGGTAATTTAGTCACATTTGCCGCTACTCTAGCTGTCAACGCTCGATGTAAACAAAGCTAATAGTTTTTCATTCTTTTCCTCGTTGGCAATCACTCTTCAGTCGTAATTTATTATAAATTTTCAATAAAATTGATACTAGATAAAGGTCGTATGTATGTCTATGAACTAATTTGAATTGAATGAGAAATATTTATTTGTTTTTTTAAAACTGGTGGTCTCAAATTATTATTTTTCTTTGAATATTTATAACCGCTATAGAGTTGATCCCATAAATTAATCGTTTTTATTTTCAATAAATAAAATTAATTAAAAATTATCTTTCTTTGAATATACCGCGCTGCTGTTGAGTTGTTCCATAAATATATTTTTTATTATTATCTTTTCTAAATAGCAACATTATAATTCCTAAATGTGCTAATTCATTCTATATAAATAAAATCTCATACATTTCAGTCTTCCGACATCAAAGAACCCATCTTTACACAGTAGCCTATGGTAAAACGAGAAAATTTAATTTCAATAACTAATCCGTTTTCCACTCTAATATTGTGCAGATATTTTTGACTACATCATACATGTAAAATAATTTGGTTCTCTAACTCGATAGGCTAAAATATCATTAAAGTTAATATTAATAACAATTATGGCAACCCCCAAATATTGCAACTAGAAACATCGAAAATCTATCAAAAATTGTTTTTTAAATCGATTAAATCCTTTTAACATGAAAAATCAACTAATTGATATTTGTTTGAAAAATAATTAATCGACCCCTCTTTTTTTTCTAATTTCCAATAAATTTCAAACTAAACGTCATAAATATTATACTAATCAGATTTATTAATTAAAAATAAACAACAAATAAACAAATTTTTAAATAATCGATACGCATTTAAATTTATTATTAGTTTAATAAATTAAATAAGTTCTAGTTATTGTCGGAAGACCAGCGCTACATAGATAACTAAAGTAGCAGTTAAATTTAAACTATCGAAATAAAAGCTAGGAATCCGCAGGTAACGAATTCAAAAATAAAAGCTTCACAAACTATTGTAAATGCACAGGTATCGTTAATGTAATATTAATCGATTGAATAGTAAATATCAATTCGCGTTCCGGGCTCTAGTAGATCAACCTTAACATTTTATGTAACAGGCAAAATCGATTTTATGTATTTTTTTTTTAAATCGACTGTTTCTATAAACAATTACTTTGTTACGTCCCTATTTTTCCCTCTCAAATACCAAGTCTAAACTATTTTGATAATTTATTATTTAACTTTTGAGTAATTTAAGATATAAAAGCAATCTGGAAATGAAGTAAACATTTTGTAAAATAAAGAGTTGTATCTATAATAAGGTACGTATCTACTTAAAGTTATGTTAATGTTTTGTTTCATATAAAATAACATAGTTAAACATTATGCGCAATTCAAATGTTTCTTGTTACAGGTTTAAAAGTTGATTTTATATTATGAAGATCCTGCATTACAAGAACTACGCATGTTCTGAAACTATACAGCTATTCAAGTACAAGAATATTGTAAAATGTAAACGCATCATTGAATGACTGAAAGTAACCTAAAATATTTGTAAACAGATATAATAATAGATGAATATGGTACCTACTGAATACTAAAGACTCAACTATGATATATAATATTGACTTCGTGATACGTATAAACTTATATTGGAACTACGGTGCAATAAAATTAATAAAATGAATGAATGGTCAAAATCTACCTATCAAGATATATAACTAATCTTGTTGTGATAGTATAATATTCCTTGTATGGAGATGTGGAGTGGTTATGAGTATTATATAATATAAAATCATTCCACAAATGTCTACACAGTATTAAGTTAGCAGAGTGAAAAGTTGGCAAACCATAGTAAAGTACAAATACCAGTCGCTAAGGTGTATTTTTATCAAGAATTATGTGTACTGCATACAATACTATCCTTTGTGAGAGAGAAAAATAAAGATATATTATAATATTATGCAACAGTTAATCTGACCGAGTATACATAACTAAAGAAGCAAGATTTAACCACCCGGGGACTTGCTTTCTGTGATTTCAAAGCGGTTGTGAATTGAAGTCCACCACAAGACATCACATATACTATTATGTTCTGAAACCAGACATTTACATGAGAACTGAGTATATTTTGGATTGAAATTCATACTTTCGACAAGATTTATAAGAATTTAAATAAATATAAGTGTTTTGTGATATGTGTATAAGCAAATTGTGAAGTGAATAAATATCTCTAGTGTTTACTTATTTATTTATTTTTTAAATAGTGACAATATCAATATCTATTTGATTATATTATTTTTGTGGAGTATGGTTAAGTGAATAGGTAAATATTTTTGTTACATTTTGTTTTTTCTTATTTGGTTAGAAGTAAAATGCTTAACTATATATTTTTATGTTGATTACTAGTTTCATTCCACCGTTTCTTTAATATTCAATTCAATAAAAAGGAACTGATAGTGATTCATGTTTACTTCTAATGATTCTACAAAGATATTTCTGTTGAAGTAAAACTAATTCTGAACTCAACCCCCAATTTATATAATAAAAGACAGATTGGTTAGAGTCATATGTGTAGCAATACAATAGAATCTAGTTAATTACTACAGTAATGAATCATACAGTTTTACCCGAACATATAATTTGAAGTAAGTAATAAGTTGTTTTGTCGCATGATAATTCTGTAGATGCAAGAACTAATTTGGAACTAGTATGAGTAATAAATACATGACTATAATAATAATGAATATTTCCTACGGTTGGTAGGAATATAGCAAGCACTGTATTTTATTATTTTAAATGCCTGCGCAGTTAACTAAAATGTTCAGATTTATTAATATCTTATGATTTCTACTTTTAGATGTATATTCTACTGCATAAATTAATTACAATATATATATATTATGTGATAATAATCACTCAGCATGTTTTAAAATAAAGTTTTACTATTATGAATTCTTTTTCTTTTCTTTGTATCGACAAATACCTCAGAAATACCTGTAAAATCATTGCTCGATTTGAAACTCAAGTATTTATTTATAACTATTTCCTACTGCTTCTGTCTAGTACATTTTATTCAATTAAAGGCCTAATATTATGTATGTCAAGTAAATCGCTCAGATTTCCAAGAGAACTTCTTTCATAAGTAGGTTAATTTTAATTTCAATACCAACCCCCTGTCTCTATAACATTTTAATTTCAATACCAACCCCCCATCTCTATAATTTAAACCCATAAATATTATATATAGTATTAGATGTATATATTATGTTTAATAGAACATACATACATTTATTTAACTCAACATAGCAAATAGAGTATTAGTGTTTTCAGCATTATAGATACAGATTTTTCTTGATTGATTTGACAACTACCTAGAGCATTTCCGGAGTGTGAACTTGAACTAGAATATTTTTGTTATTTTACCTGCCTATACTAATGATTTTGCACTAATGAATGTAATAGTACTGCGCTAACTGTTTTTTTCTCAAGAGAACACTTCTCATACCCTCATTATACTAATAAAATGTTATAAAATATGTCTGAATTTTCTTTATTAGTTACTGTATGTAATACTTTCAGCCAACGTCAATGTAAGTATCTGTATTGGTGTTAACCGACCTTTAATAATGTGTCATACAACTGAACCGCTTCTCTCATCCATTTTCACGAGCAACAAATTGTGACTTTTAGTCACTTGATATAGATCTTTACATCCTGGTCATATGGCATCAAATTGTAACGACCCCCCCTCGAAATAGCCGATGCAGCTACTCTCCTGAACGTCTCGTCAGCCTGCTGCCATGTTGGCAGGTTATATGGCGCTTATAGACGGTTAGACCCCACTCCTACAAGCGTATACACATGTAAAATATACCCCATGACGAGGTATACCCCGTTCTTCTGTTAACCGGATGTGATATTAATAATTTGGACCGTGTATTTGGCAGTGTGATCATCTAGAGTGGACCCTTATATTATTGTTGTGACCGTTAGTAAACCCAGGACTTTATGAGTGAATTATGGTTCATTGCATGACACTTTAACACAAGAATTCTTACATTTCTACTAGCAAAACAGTACCAACAAACAACCTATTTGCAATCACTAATACAGCTTTGCAGTGGTTTTAGACGTGCAGTTAGGCCCGTGCCTTTTACATTATTTTGCAAACTGTGGTGGCTCCGCCGTTCTGTCTGATGAGGATCATCGGCATCTTAATATAGGCCTCTGACCCAGTCAGCCCTACACCCTCCCCTTCGGAACTCGGGTTCCATCCAGGTACCCAGCCATTATTCCACAGGATGAAGCTACTTTCTTACTTTACAACTGCCAATTGCATTATATGCAATTGGAGGTAATATATCAATGCAAACGCGAATTGTTGAAACTGCTTCGCTGTATTATGGCGATTTTATCACCAAAGTGATGTGGGTTAATACCCAAGTCAGTAGAGCCTAAATTGGCTAGTATTTGAAGGGTTCACCAAAGTGATGTGGGTTAATACCCCAAGTCAGTAGAGCCTAAATTGGCTAGTGTTTGAAGGGTTAATTCCCTTAAGTATTAAAATAGTAATGGTTATCCAACGATGATAGGCAAAACGCCTTAGTAAATGCATGGTGATTCCTCTGGTGCCACTGAACAGTCAGGGCCAGTAATGTTGTATGTAGATGATGTGTACAATCAAGCTTAGCAAGTCTCCAAGCCACGTGTCGTTATTATAACACAGTTGACGATCAGAGGCTCTATTGAATCACACTGAGGTCAACTTATTGAGGATAGCCATTGAAACTGCCGTATGCTATGAATTGTACAATATGGTGGGTTATTATTACCCATAAAAATAATATGTTTCGGCGGATTCCCATGCCGTAATATGTAGGTATTTAATAGGTCAAGACGAACAGCGACAGCCAGGGTTATCACCAAAGCTTTCACATTTGAATAAATAGAAAATATAATTGTGCAGTAAAGAATTATAACAGTGAAGCCAAATTGGAACGGGCTCACCAAGCTTCCTTGACAGCTCTGCCAGTCCTTCTTCATAAGTGCTCTGGTATCTACCTTACACTTAAACTATTCTTGACGATTCTCAGCTCCAAGCTTCGACCTCTCTCCAGCGTCTCCCAACCAAAAGTCCATTCCCTCGCTCATCATCTCCGCCTTCAAGGCTCGCGTCCTCCCACCCCTTCATACGCTCTTTGCGCCAAACCCCGTCAGCCAATCAAAATGTACTTCCGTATTTAACGTCAGTAGGAGTTTTATCAAAATGTCCCAAAATATGGGTTAATTGAATTAATAATTCGTTTTATAATCTAATTAGATTATTTTAGCATATTTCGGTTGAACTGCCCCAGTAACTCCATTAAAATCATTCGAAGTATCATAATTGACAATTACTTTTTCTCATATTAATTTATAAATTATTATAAAAATATATATTTAATTCATGAATCAAATTATAAAAGATAAAATCAAACCAATTGAATTATTTTCTGTTAGATTTACATTTATTAAACTAATATTTAAGTTTTTTATTTCAAAACCACCCGAACAAAACCATAGATTCATACCACAGATTAAAATCATAATTTATCTTTTGTGAACCAAGATCACTTAAAGGTAGCGTACCCACGTGCAAGACGGTCTGTACCGTTACACGGTCTGCCCGAGGGGCTATGCGAATGGGTTGCTAGCTTCTTGTCCAGCAGAAGCATTAGAGCCGTTGTAGATGGCAGTTGCTCCGATAGCATGGACATCAATGCTGGCGTCCCGCAGGGTTCTGTATTGTCCCCGACGCTGTTTCTGCTGCATGTTAATGATATGTTGTATAATGACAGCATTCATTGTTATGCGGACGACAGCACCGGGGACACTTATTACACGGGCCGCGCAAATATCCCTCGTTCTTTGGTGGAGGAGAGCCGCGAACAACTTGTGTCGCAAATTGAGAGCACACTAAGTAGAGTGTCCGACTGGGGGCGACAGAACTTAGTGCGATTTAACCCCTCTAAGACACAAGTCTGCGCGTTCACCGCTAAGAAAACCCCATTTGCTGTGGCTCCACACTTCGAAAACACACCCCTCACCATCGCCAATAGTATTGGTATTCTAGGAGTTGACATCTCCAGCGACGTCCAGTTTCGATGTCATCTGGAGGGGAAGGTCAAGCTGGCATCGAAGAAACTAGGTGTGCTCAACAGGGCGAAACATTACTTCAACCCGCGGCAAAGACTTATACAAAGCTCAAGTTCGGCCGCATATGGAGTACTGTTGCCATCTATGGGCGGGAGCGCCTAGATACCAGCTTGCACCCTGTGACTCGATTCAAAGGCGTGCTGTGAGGATTGTTGACGATCCCAAACTGACAGACGGTTTAGAACCTTTAAGTCTGAGAAGAGATTTTGCGTCCCTTTGTGTGTTCTACCGTTTGTACAATGGGGTGTGTTCAGAGGAGTTGTTTGACATGATGCCCACGGCTTCCTTCTACAGTCGCACCGCTCGCCATCGACAGGGAATTCATCCTCACACTTTAGAACCGAAATGGTCACGTACTGTGCGGTTCCAGAGAAGTTTTCTTCCACGTACTATCAAGCTGTGGAATGAATTGCCTGTTGAGGTTTTCCCAGGAGACTACAGCATGGGGTTCTTCAAAAAGGGCTTGAAGAGGTTTTTACAGGGTCGGCAACGCGCATGTGATGCCTCCGGTGTTACAGGCGTCCATAGGCTGCGGTAACTGCTTTCCATCAGGCGGACCGTATGCTTGTTTGCCACCTTAGTGGTATAAAAAAAAAATGTTAGATAGTTCTCTTTAGGTTATAAAATATCAAGTAACACGCAATTATAATAGTAATCATATCGTCTATTTAATATAATAAAAAAAAATATATATTTACAATAACAATTACCCGAAATAAACTCTTACATAATAATTTATATATAGAACTGATATATAAAAGTGGTAGTTCATTCAATGGGTTTCAAAAGGTTTATTCACTGGATTTTTTTGTTCATTCTCTGGTGATTTGTGTGTTCAATTTATTGAGATAACCTGCATTTTATACAAATATACCCCATATTTGTATAAAATGCAGATTATCTCAATAACTATCAGCATTTTTGCTAAAATATGTATACTGTATCAATCATGAATAAATTGTGAACATAATAAAATAAAATATTTTTTGGTTAGGATCTCATAAGTAGCTGGCTGTAATTTTCAAAGTTTGGAATGCCCTTAAGGGTTCATTCAATGGAGCACTTACCCTATATTCCATTTTCTCGCAAAGGCCGATATTAGGAGGAGGCCGATACTAGAAGACTTCACCCTACTGAGATTTTGTCTTCGTCCATCACTAACTAGGTATTTTTTTTTTTTTTATACTACGTCGGGTAGCAGACAAGCATACGGCCCGCCTGATCTGAAGCGGTTACCGTAGCCATATTAACGCTCGCAACATAAAATATCGCTCGCGCGCTGCCACCCCCGCCACCCCCGCTGCCATCGCAGCATCTCCTTCCTTTCTGGTGACCTCACTCACTCGCAGGAAGACAACAGCCCTCAAGAAAACCGTTATTTGGCTGCGGTATTCTGTGAGGTGGAGGTACATTCCCCAGTCGGGTAGCTTACAATTACGCTCCCTACCTCTCTTTTCGCCAGAGCTTCGTTTGTCAGTCAGCAGGGTGTACCGCATGCAGGTGAATTTGGCTTTGGTTTAAAGATCTTGATGAACCACTTACACCCCAAGGTAGTTTGTTTATTTATGTAATAAGTCTACAAGAATTACGTATAACCAAACAACTTACGTCTATAGTGTGTAGTCTAAGCATAGCAGTGTTGCTTGGAGTCTCGGCCTGAAGGTTTTCTTTATTTTCAATACTGGAAATATTATTCATCATTATTATCCACTTTATAATTATTTTATAATTTTTGTACAACACCAGACCCTAGGCGCGTCGCGTCTCTTTGGCGGTAAGTATGTCGACAAAGCCGCGTGCCCGTGCTATTTCTGTTATAAAACATACCTACTTCCACAATCTGATATTTAGACAATAATGATGAACATGAAAACGAATACTAGGTAGAAATTGACTTTATTACTATATAATACAAACCAATATTTACATGCTATTGTATATGTCTGAATCAAGCGATCTAAATCATATGACATAGGTATTGTATTAGCTTTGTAATGTACCCTGTTCAAATGAAAATAAATTATATTATTATTACTACTTAGACAGGATAGTGCTTATCCTGTGTAAATAAAACTAGGATTTTTACATGACACTTTCACAGAAATCTCGTAATTTTTTTCTAGGTAGGTATTTAGGACAAGACGTAGTAAAGTAGGCAGATAAATAAATAAGTAGGAAGGAACTTACATTTTTTCCGAGATCTTTTGGCTTTCATATTTTTATAATGCGTACTAAACTTTCTTTTCCCTGGCAAATTCAAATTCAATCAGTCCTGCGAAAAAAACCCTCGATTACCGACTAGATACGTTTATGATATTGGCTATAGCATGTTGAAATCATGTTTCAAGCCTGAATTGATACATATTTTACAAGGTTCATAAAATAACCTACTCAACAAAGTATCTAATTCATTCTTTGTATTTTTTACGATTTATATACATTCATTATATTGGTAAATTAGTTATACTTACAGTTTTTCACAAAAAACACAAATTCACAACACGTAATTTTGCTGGAGCATCCGACGCGCGTGGTGTCACCTTGACATATAAAAACACACTGGCGATTAGTGGCGATTAGTAGTACTAATTCGTAATATCGGAATGTGCGTCATTTTTCATACATTTTTCTATGGAGAATTTACGTAAAACATATCTAGATTTTAGGGCTTTAAAAGAGGAAGTCTTTGTTTGTAAAGGTACAAAAAAAAAGTATATGTTATATTTATTGGTTTCTTCAGTGTTCAAAAAGTGTTTCTTTTTATCAATTTGTGTTGATTTATTGGGTTAAATCTGAAAAATACGAAGGCATGTTTTTGCATTTTTTCTCAATTTTGTGCGTTTGTTGACCTTTATTATAAAACAACTATTAGATTTTAAGAGTTTAATATAATCATACCATAATTTTTGGTCTTTGATTGTAATATATACAAATTATCATTGATATCAATCATATCTAAATAGGTTAAATATGAAAAATCGTAACACTCTTTTCACAGTTTTCACGATCTGGCCCCTTAAGAGCCATATTACATTTTGACTGTGATTGTTGCGTAAAATGGCCAATTTTGGCGTTCTCGATCTCGGAAACAAAAATACATTAACAATGTTGACTTATTGAATAGCACAGAATAGCTATTGGCATAGTACATAGCGGCCTCGCTTTTTGTAATTTTTGCTTAACTTTTTAAATAAACCCAAAATTGCAGAGAAAGATTTTCATAAAATGCGCGCAATCACTTTTTTGAGCTCCTGGATTGTACTACTGTTCCAAACAAATGAAATAAAAAAAATAGAATCTTATTTCTTATATAGTCGTATAGTACATAGCGGCCTCGGAATTTTGAAATATCATTGATTTAATATAGAAAAAAAACATTCCTTTAACACAAAAAACTTCGAAAATCGCTTTAGGTAAGCTGTGAATTTATCGAATTCACGATAAAATTATTGAGCAAAATTTATACCAGAATAATTGTTACTTCATGAGGAATAAACGATGTATAAATTTGGAGCATGAATTTATTATCTTATGTATATACAAACGATAAATATAACTTCAAAATTACTACAAAATGCGATGCACCGGCCGTTCAAATTTAGTACGGCGCGAGAGCTCGTCAGCGTGAGACCTATGTCGAATTTCTTCGCGCCAATATCGACCGGGCGTCAGAGTATAGTACGACTACCAAGTTTTGATCACGTAAGTACAATTCTTTCTAGTGTTTGTTTTCTATGGAATCTACATAGCTTAGCAACAACATATTGTTGAATTATTCTTAATATTCATTTCATTATTTTCAGCATGGGTCGAAAAGCTCGTAGGTATCAATGTGCATGAAAGTAAAGATGTACATTTACATAAGAAAATAAAGCAAGGTACTTCTTTCCTCAATCATCATCATCATCAGCCTGCATCAACCCACTGTTGGATATAGGCCTTTCCCAATACTTTCCACCATATTGTCTAAGTCTGGGTGTTTTCTATGTATCATAAGTATATATTTACAAAAAGAAAAAATGTATTTACGTATGTTTATCTGTTGTCTAGCACCCATAACACAAGCTTCGCTTACTTTTTTTTTTATACCACCAGCGTGGTAAACAAGCATAAGGCCCGCCTGATGGAAAGCAGTTACCGTAGCCTATGAACGCCTGTAACACCAGAGATAATATAAGAGGCATCACACGCAACGCGCGTGTGATGCCTCTTATATTATATTTAATATAAATTATATTAAATATAAGATTATATTATATATAATAAATAAATATTGTCAGATTTTATTGAAATTACACAGCGCCATCTAGCCCCAAAGTAAGCGAAGCTTGTGTTATGGGTACTAGACAACTGATACATACGTAAATACAGTTTTGTCAAAATTCATCCTCAACCCCACGGATCGAGAAGCCGCATTGAGATCGTTTAACATTTGATCCTCCAGCGATTCAGCCATTTTCTTTCCTCAATACACCTATTTAATATATATCCTCAATACACCTATATAATACTCATTTATATTTTTATTCGGCATTAATAACAATAATGGAACTGTTTCAGAATTAATAACTACACTGCCAAGAAAACATTACGATGGATAAAGAAAATATTCCGACATCATCGATTGAGGTGCGGTATGATTTTTTTTTTCTCTTACCATCTATCGACATGGAAATCGTTTTCGAGGTAATTTGGGGTGCAGATCACGAGAATGAGCTCAATTCGTTTCGGTAATGAGATGACAAGATTTTGAACACATCTGTTCATCTCATCATCATTTTCTACAATCAATAGTGGCTAATTCACACTACATAGTTCGAATAACATTCTGACTGATGAAAAAGCGTAAGTGAGGTTTTCGTCGGGGATCCCACGACGAAAAACAGAAATTTTTTTTTTCTTTATATAGTTATCCTGGTTGCATCCCAGGCTTCGAGTCTGGGATTGACATATCTCATTTTTTTGTGTGATTTAACTCCGGGGTGGGTTTTGATGTACGATTGCCACTTAACCTAATCTGATGTGCCACTTTTGCCGCAGTCTCATTAGCTTATTGGCAGGGTGCACCATGTGTAGTCGAGGCCAGTTTTAAATTTTGAAAAACCCTGAATCACGTTTTTTTATTATTTTCATTTTTGACTTAACATTATTTTTAATTATTTTAATTTAAGACTTTTTACTTACCTAGTTAATAAAAGATACTTTTTTTAGTTAATAGAAGATTTTATCATTCGAGGTTCTGAGGTTTCGACTCTACGATGATAAGTCAGTCAGCCAGACTCTCTCTTTATATGAAAGTATAGATATACTAACTGTCAAATTCATAAATCACTGGTGAATTGGCGTGGTTTAACTTAGTTTATTTTTATTTTAGATACCTAAAGGCCACGACGTTCTTCTTCGTTTGAAAAATTTAATTAATATAGACGAAACGACCAATACCAGCACTTGAGGAGATAGATACGAGGACAATAGAAACAGAATCTGGGATTGTAAGTATGAACAAAATCATTTAGAAGCTGAAGCTGTTATATTCATTTCAGATTTTATTAATAATAATAATTGTTTCAGGTAATAGACTACGTAGTTCAAGAACGGAGAATAATTGATTTTCATTATTTTTTAAACAGTTGTTTGATCATGGTGGAACATTTGGTGCTTTTTCACACCAAAACCAAATTGATTTGATAGAAATTTGGCAAATAAGTAGTTCTGATTAAAGTTGTTTTACACTCCCATGTAAATTGTGACTAGTTTTATTCTTATCTATAGTTTTAATCTAAAACCAAAAAGTACCTAGATAAATAAAGGATTAGGTAATAAAATAAATTTTATTTTTAATAAAAATCATCTGTCTCATTTATGGTACATATAGTCTGTTTCTTCCCATACTAAATCCATGACACTCTAAAAATGTGTAGGTACAACTATAACAAATTACTTCTTAAGTAGAAATACTAAAAAAATACGAAACTAGAGAGAAAGTATCAAAATCGCTTGTTCGTAATTTCAACATAGAAATTATGAGGACTCGTGACCACGTGACCGTCGGGACGCTTCAATACCGAATCTCGCATAGTGCAAATGTGTAATAGGGCTCTTAATGACTTTAACAATAAACAAAAGAGTATATATGCGTCGACAACCCTTATTCATCCCACTGTTGAGATACAGGTCTCCCCTCAATTGAAGGGGTTTAGAGCATACTCCACCACACTGCTCAACTGCGGGTTGGCGGAGTATATATGCGTGCGTGTGTGAAATACATGGAAGTGTGTGTATTTTTTTTTTTACTGATTTATTGTATATTTAATGCATGATTTAAATATTAGTATTCCGCACTCCTTCCGTATGTAAACTATTAGCGGCCCGTCCCGGATTCGCACGGGTGGACATAAGATTAACATAACGACACATTGATTGAACGATTGACATAACGCACACCCCAAACCGTTGGGTCTAGAGATTCCAAATTTGGCACGTATATTCCTTATGACGTCTAGGGGTGCACTAAGAAAGGATTTTTCAATATTCATCCCTTAGGGGGGTGAAATGGGGGTCCAAAGTTTGTATAGGGAAACAAGATGTTGAACCATTTTATTCTAAACTTTACACGAGTACTTCCATAGATAAATGAGTCAACACGTGGTTGCCCCGAATTTCACGCGAGCGAAGCCGCGGGCTAAAGCTAGTATACAGATATATATTGTTAGGCAACGTGACCGACACGGGTAACATGTTGACTAATGTATGGCAGCTTTAATGGTAGACGACGATTGAATGACATTTGTTACACACAAAATTTTAGGTTTTTGTATTTACACCTACAAATAAGGCAATTATTATTCATCTTCAACTCCATGCCTTAATCGTGTAAAGTGTTTAAAAAAAAATTCGTTGTCTGTAAAGTCTTTTTACGGACGATAATTTTACGTGATAACGTCATAAGAAAACATCGGCCGATGGAGTGGAAGAGAGATAGATGCGTCACAAGCCGAACGCTTAGGCCGATCGTGCATCTCAATCGCTTGTTCCGCGCTCTCGCTTACACACTCGGCTCAGGCGGAACGTGACAACGAGTCATGCTATTTCGTGCGTCCAGCCGGCGTTCATCGATATAAAAGACAAAAAACATGTTTCGAAATTCCAGAATTAAACTGAAAATTAAGAAGTAACGTCACGAACTCCGAATATAGAAATAAGATTTATATTGAGAAAACAGGCAAAATGTTGATGGAACATCGATTACTGAAATGTTTATAAGTCACGTAGATGCGAAGGCTGAAGGGACTGCAAATTGATATTTATTGAGTATTCTCGTGACTATTTATTCTGTATTAATAGTGCACTAGCGTGGGGAGTGTAGGCCACTTCCTCCTGTCTGTGGCGGGCGAGAGAGGGTCGTGCTCCTATAGTGGAGACTAAAATGACCTCATGATGATGATGATTAGTGCACTGGGTATTCCTGGTGGTAAACAAAAGTGGTTCATCAACATCTTTGAACCAAAGCCAACTCAAGTGAAGTTGACTGTTACACTTTAAACGGTTTGGGGTGTAAGTAGTTTATCAACATCTTTGGACCAAACCCAACTTCACCTACTCGCCGTGCCCCTTGCTGACAGACAAACGAAGCTCTGGCGAAAAGAGGAATGTACCTCCACCTCACAGAATACCGCAGCCAAATAACAATTACCTTGAGGGTTGTTGTGTTCCTGCGAGAGAGTGATGTCACCAGAAAGGAAGGATATGCTGCGTTGGCAGGGGGAGAGGCGGCGCGCGAGTTATATTCATCGGACGCGCAGCATGCGCCACCATAGCGGATTTTTTTTTCGAAATTCCGAATTGATATCGGAAAACCAAGGTCACTTTACATTACTACTTTTTGATGCTCTACACGAATCCTAAGTCAGAATTTCGAAATTTTGAGTTTCGTGGCAACGGACGGACAGACAGAACGACTGTTTTTCGGAAAACCAAGGTCACTTTACATTACTACTTTTTGATGCTCTACACGAATCCGAAGTCAGAATGTCTAAATTTGGAGTTTCATGGCAACGGACAGACAGAACGACCGGACGATTTCATAAGCGCAATGAGTTTCGCTGAAAATGGTTTAGCAATATTGTAAAGATCTGCTTTTCCCAAAAGCTGACTGGTAGAGAATGTTCTTAGCATTAAGTCCGCCTTTTGTACTCTTTTTTTGTGGTCAATAAAGTTAAAATAAACGCCTTTTCTTTTTCTATATATAAATGGTAAATTCAGACCAAGCAGACCGCTTCCTCTAATAACGCATAACCTACTCATGAATCCACGAGATAACTTTGTATGCATGAACTTATTCCGTACCTGCGGGGCTTAATCCTGAGTTATACTCGTACGTGCAAAGTTTTTCGTCCGCGATATACAGTTAATAGACGTTGACGTCTATATATTGCTTGATAGATAGGTAATTTTAACAAAATAAAAACCGACTCCTAACATTATTCTACATTTATGTATGTAGTAGATAGAGGCTGATGACGATGAAAAAAATTTAGGACCAATCTGGAAGTATACTCTTTCAAGTAAAAATAGTTTTTTTTTAAATCGGTACATTAAAACATTTAAAGAGAGGTAGGGAGCGTAATTGCTACCCGACTGGGGAATGTACCTTCACCTCACAGAATACCGTGGAATAGGTTTCCCTGAGGGCTGTTGTGTTCCTGCGAGTGAGGTTACCAGAAAGGAAGGAGATGCTGCGATGGCAGCGGGGGTGGCGGCGCGCGAGCGATATTTTATGTTGCGAGCGTTATATGGCTACGGTGGCCGCTTCACATCAGGCGGGCCGTATGCTTGTCTGCCACCCGACGTAGTATAAAAAAATAATAAAAAAAATTGAGCCGAATTGAGAACCTTCTCCTTTTTTGGAGTCGGTTAAAAATAGTCGTCAGAGGTTGATAGAAGATCATATGACGTCAATTCTACAAATTCTTACGACGTACCTTTTTTTTTTATCTGAAAGAGAGGAGAAAACGAGCATGTGCATCACCTAATGGAAACCTATCACCACCGCCACTGGAAATCAGCAACACCAAGCGGTCGCCGATCCGTTGCCAGCCTTAAAAATACGTTATGCCCTACCTATCTTTTCGCAAAAGCCTCGTTTGTCAGTCAGCAGGGTGCACCACGCGCAGGTGAGGTTGGCAGTGGCTTTCAAAGATGTTGATGAACCACTTACACTCCAACGTTGCTTCATGTACTTCAATAGGTTTTTAATCTAATTTGACTAAGGAGTGTTCATTTTTAACCGACTCCAAAAAAGGAGGAGATTCTCAATTCGGCTGTATTTTTTTTTAAATTATTGTTACTTAATTACTCCGTGATTTATAAACTGATTTGAAAAAATCTTTTTTTATTTGAAAGGGTTTGCTTCCAGATTGGTCCCATATTTTTTTCATCATCATCATCATCATCGTAAGCCTGTATCTACCCACTGTTAGGTTTGTTATTTCATTACTCCATCATTTCTAAACCGATTTATAGTTTTACTGGCTTTTTTAATGAAAAGCTCAACTACACAGTCCACTATCCAGTTGAGCAGCATGGTGGAATATGTTCTAAACCTCTTTGATTCAGGGGAGACCCGTATCCCAGCAGTGGGATGAAACGGAAAAGAAAAACAATAGACTGCATTCATGTACAGGTATTTGTTTGAAGTGTTCGGACCGGGTCCATATTGGCTCACCTCAAGTTTTTTACCCCAAAATTGTTCTTCATACCGATTTATAATCCGAATGGTCACTTTTCCTAAAATTTTTGTTCCTAAAGCTTTCGTTCATAAAATTTGTAGTACCACCGACAATGTCCATAAATAACAGTCATGTTTCCGAAAATTGTAATTAATAATATGATTTACGTAAATATATTTCAGACAGTTGTATTTCATAACGCTTTTATTCCTAAACATAATTTTATTAATATTTTTAACCTAAAAGTCGCTTCTGGCACTCGCTGGCCGCTGCTCCTGCGCTATGTTTATGTCAACCTAACCCGCTCCTCGCTAACCTAATCGAGTTTATTTTAAACATATGATAATAATTATGACAATAATATATATATATATATATATATATATATATATATATATATATATATATATAATTATGCAAAAAGAACCAAAACTGTAAAAGTTACGCAATTAATGTATAATAATGTTGATAATAAAAACAAATCAAAATAAAAAAGATATGACTTTGAATAATAATGTAATAGACGGTTATGTTGAGAAAATATAGGAAAACAAATAATAGTATAATAGATGTTTATTGCTACTGACGTTATGAAGTTGAACGATTCGGAATTATTAACAGAGTAGTTAGGAATTGTGATTCTTAGGATGAAAAATTTTAGGAAGAACATTTTCGGAGTTGAAATTTTAAGTGAACATGACGCACCCGTTCGGGCCATGCCTTGTGGCATAAACTACGTGTCTTGAGGCAGTTAAAGCCATAACTGTACGGTTAGTTATACATTAAATAAACAAGGATATTTTCCTCTTAACGATGTAGTTCACCATTTTATCACTCCAATATATTGTCGAATTTTAATTATTTTATTACACGTGAGCCAATTAACTAGCGTTGTCCGAATGTGGAGTTAATTTATACCCGGTGTTACGCCATACTGCCCCTTTGAGAGATATAGTTCATGAATAAATAATAAATAAATATACTTGAACGAATTACACACAGACGTCTAGTCCCAAACTAAGCAAAGCCTGTACTATCATCATAATCAGGTCATTTTAGTCTGCACTACAGGAGCACGACCCTCTCTCGTCCGTCCCAGACAGAAGGAGGATTTGGCCTACACTCCCCACGCTGGCCAAACGGATTGGGGAGGCCTGATCAAGGTTTGATTATATATTTCCCTTAGTCGCCTTGTACGACATCCACAGGAAGAGACGGAGTGATTCTATTCTAGTCTGCCGGAAAACAGACGGCTAACGTCTATATCTATAATGTACTATGGGTACTAGATAAACTGATGTTATACTTAAATACGTTTTTTTGTGTATATAAGACTAATACAAACAGACATGTTCATTCACAGAAATATTTTTCTTGTGCGGGGATCGAATCCGCCAGTTCTGAGTAAAATTGCCATTGCTCGCATGGCTAGCATCCACCGTGATCGTCGTTTCGGACAGAGTTCGCTGGGTAATAAAGGTTTATATATATATACATACAATATACATATAATACAATAAAACAAAATAGTTGTGTGTAAAGTCGGTTTACGGACCATAATTTTACGTGTTAAGGTAATATTATAATTATTTAAGTCGACATTATCGTATGACGACGAAATGTTTGCACATCTATAGAACGATAAAACGTGCATGTTCACCAATGTAATACATACGACCTAAAATGTACCTACCATGTTTTATGAAAATAAATATGTATTCTATTCTATTCTAAAAAAACATCCGCCTATGGAGTGGAAAAGAGATAGATGCGTCACAAACCTAACGCTTAGGCCGATCGCGCCTCTCTATCGTTTGTTCCGAGCTTTCGCTAGCTCGCTCGGTTCAGGCGGAACGTGATAATCAGTCATGCGTGTAGCCGACATTAATCGATTTATAAGACGCTATCTCAAAAATTGACATTTCATGAAAACTATATTCAAAACATGATGTGTAGATATGTATAGATATATTTTATAAGCCCGTATAGAATATCGTATGTTAGATATTTTGTAATATCTGGGGCGCGTTTACTAGACCAAACGGAATGCGCGGGTGTTGCAAAGAGCTACCCGTTCTTTGTGATCTTATAAGATACACCTTACATCTCTTTGCTTCAATAACGTGTTATTTTGAAACTAGCTATTTTATGGAGGTCATGTTTCAGTTCTTTGATTCTATAAAGTATTTCTTGAAATAAACAATTTTACAGGCCATTTTTTAACTGAAATAAGAGACTACTGGTGCTACTTTCTCTTGCTGATGCGTCAATATTTTGGTTGTTGAAAATACTGATTAAACATAAAGGTTTTCTTGTCACGTCATTGAAACAAAGAGAATGTTTTAGCATCTGGAGTAGCGGGACTGGGTGGTGCGCCCCCAGTCCCGTTACTGTGTCTCCTGTGTAGCCAGGATTAACAGCGGCGACCACCAAATAAAGGCAATGAACAGTGAAGTCCATTCCAGTCCCGGGGGTAAAACTACGGCTGCCTCACAACGAATTTAATCAGAAGTAATTAGTAGGAGTAAGAAGCCTCCCCAACCCGCCTGGCAGTGTGGGGAGTGTAGGCCAAATCCTCCTTCTGTCTGGGTCGGACGAGAGAGGGTCGTGCTCCATAAGTGGAGACTAAAATGACCTAATGATGAAGAAGATTATGGAATTTGACTTCCCCTCTTAGCAATGTGAGAGACAACAATTTAGCAAATAAGGCATAAAAAGACTTATTTGCTAAATTGAGACGGCTAGTCAAATGTAGCTCAATTGCCGTGCACCACAGATTTTAAGTATCTTTCATCCGGAATAACATAAACCCTTCAAAATCTAATCTATATATATAAATTTCCCTTGACACGGCACCACGTGTGAACGGCTGGACCGATTTCGCTATTTCTTTCTATGTTGTGTTTGTTATTGTCAGGAGAAGGTTCTTACGAAAGAAACAAAAAAATAAGAAAATCAGAAAATTTTAGAAAATTGAATGACTATATTAATTTTTCTAATGTAACTTTCTGTCATTCCACAGAACTGTCAGTCATTTGACAGATTGCACGAAACCAATTCGTATTCAAAATTGATGATAAGGAGGCAATTCAAAAAAACGAATGATAACAAAATCGGGGGATACAGTTTGGTGTTGCAGCTACAAATCTATCACCTCTATCCAAATTTCAATTACACCATTGGATAGATGAAGTACAAAATATTTATTATGCTAAGTAAGGACTATGGAACATCACACAGGTACGGGGGAGCGCTGTTGTTTTGAGATAATTTTAGTGCATATAACGTACAACACACGTCATAGGCACACTACATTTTTGACGTGGCAACGTCTTATAATAAAATTCGATGGAGCCGGCTGCACACGAAAAAAGATGACGTATGCGGCATTACCTCGCTCTGAGGCGTTCCATTAAATTTTTCTTTTGAAAAATGCAAACATTCCATCAGTATTTTCTTATGACGTTGTCACGTTCAACTATCGTCAGTAAACCGACTTTACAGACAACCGATTTTTTTATAAAGACCAATCCATGTTTGACCGTTGCGAAGTTGGGTTACTCAGAACCAAAAATCTCTGCGTATTACGTTTCAGTTACATGACCACGCTTTATTAATTTATAGCCTGAAAACGGATTACACAGTAAGAGTATAATCAACGAGCTTATTTCTTCGAAAAGGGTAAACGAACAAACAAAAATGTCACAAGTAATTAATTTAGCAAAGTCATAAATTTAGAGTAAAAACAAAGGTTTGAAGACAAACGCTTTTGTAAGCTAAATCTTTATTTAAATAATGGTTTATTTACGTATTGGTTTGAATATGTTTAAAATTATAATAAATAAATAAATAAATATTTAAAGACAATTTACGCAGCACCATCTAGTCCCAAATTAAGCGCAAAGCTTGTACTATGGGTACTAAACAACTGATAAATATACTTAAATACATTTTTTTTTTGTAAATACATACTTATAATACATAGAAAACACCCAGACAAAGACAAACAGACATGTTCATGCTCACAAATGTTTGCCCTATGTGGGAATCGAACCCACGAGCGTTGGTGTCGAAGCCGCGTCATTGACCGCTACGCCACCGAGCTCGTCAATAAAATAAATAATGACACCAGCCGGGACCGACGGATTAACGTGCCCTCCGAAGTACGGATGAGTTCGAGATAAATAAACACATCTATGAACAAACTACGGTCGACGTTGCTTAACTTGCATGATCGATTAGACTGACACGCGCAACGACGCTGTCAAGCTGCTCAAATTTTCTGCGGCGCCGCCGATTTCTGCAGCAAAGTGCCGCAACGCAATTACGATTACAGCCCCCTTACCAACAACTCTTATTGCGGTTCAATAACTGAATAGATTGCTTATTCAAACCAATGAATAAGCGACTCTATTTCAAATTGGATAGAGTCGCTTATTTATTGCTATGAATAAGCGATCTATTCAGTTATTGAATCGCAATAAGAGTTGGTGGTAAGGGGGCTGGGCCTAACAATCCAAGTAGTTAAAAACCCATATCTTACTGGCTACCAAGTTTTATGTTTCCGTAAGTCCAGTTATGTTTAACAACGTAGGTATTATTGCATTATTTTAAGTCAATTTGCCTCAATCTAGATTATTTATGGCGTTGCCTAGCTCTAATGCTTGGTTGTCGTGTTCCAGTAATCAATAAACAATTTCAGCTTCAAGTCATTTTCAGTCCTTCAGCCTGGAATTGAACCACCAATTGGAAGAAGGGAATAAAAGCCGTTTTTGACGAAATAGATTTTTACTCATATTTGCTCTTTTCAATCGTAAAACTACGCGTCAGGTTGAAAAAAGAAATAAAACGGTCAAACGCCATTGTAATACTAGCGGCCAAAAAAGTTGGAAGTTGGAAGAAGGTAATAAATCATGGATTTATGTCTTTCTTCCAACTAACAACCTTTTGTCAAACAGTTAAAGGTTATTTTAATTTGACATTTTTATTCACTTAAACCGTTAGTAATAACTGAATTTGATTGGCTGGCAAGTCAATAGATAAAAGTACAACTTTTAAAATATCAAAATATAAACATTTTGAGTACAATAGTGGTAATAAAGGTTACTTAACCTGTTCCGAATTCATTGACGGATTTGTAAAGACATCTTTTTTGCTCCGAAAATCAAGAACTAATCCTAAAATACCTGAAGAAAAAGCATACCCGTCAAAACTACCCATAAACGAAAAAAAGATGAATGATGTGCGAAAAATCATATTCCTGCAGAGTATAAGACGTTTTATGATTTGATTTTGACTTGGCCCACAATAACATTGGATGGTGCTGATATAGATGTGGATTAATACAATATCTTTTCTATGTTATTAATATAATAAATGCTAATATTCTTTAATATTTTTGTTTTTATTTTCATAAATTGGAAAAAGGGAATAATTCCAAGAATTTCAAACTACCCTAACTTTTGTTTATCTTTACATAAAATATATTTTTTTACAGCATATTATCGGCAACAATGTTTACAACATTTCATTTTAAGATATCATGGGCATTTGATCTATACGTTGAGAGTAAATCAGTTTTTTCTAATTATCTCAGTTCGAACTTTTTGTAATTATTCCCTTCTTCCAATTGGTGGTTCAATTAATTATGTTGAATTATGTAAAGCGTATGATTAAATTTCCTTTTTATTTCGTTTCAGGTAAATTGAAATCTGTGCTTCGATCGACCGTACGTAACTCGCATTGCAACTGTAAATATGAACTGGAAAAAATTAAGGTACAAACGAATAAGGTTCAATTTACACCGCTGCGAAATGGAATGGAATCGACTTTTTCCAACGAAATTGAATATAGCATAATGAACTTTATGTCAATTGTATAACATATAAACTTACATACGATCCGTAGCTACGGGAATTCTCGAGAATGCGCGAGGAATTTCCGAAAAATGCTCGACCTTTTTTAGCTCGTATTGAAGTGGGTGCGCGTGTGATGCCCCTGGTATTACAGGCGTTCATAAGTTACGATAACAGCTATCCATCAGGTGGGCCGTATGCTTGTTTGTTACCTTAGTGGTATAAAAAAAAGATATTCGCGGAGAATAGAAGAGGATGGTGGAAGCTCTGTTGATCTTTGTTTCGAATTCGATCCATTATAGAGGGAAATGTTAGGAAAATGCTAAGACTTTTCTTCGAATTTTCTAGAGGTCTCACAAACGGATGAAATCTGGAATTTCATCCCTTTGTGAATCCTCGAGCGTAAATCGCGTCAAAGGGTAACAATATATTATTAATGTTAGTAGGCTATTAGTTAACTCGTTTACAAGGTTCCTTGAAATACCTACAGGCCTTAGGAATTCTTGGAAAGGTAACACGGGCTTTATTAGTGCTTATTGTATGTGTTGGTGCTGCGTCATGTTGTAATATTTATTCAAACTCACGTGAGACATACCAATGTCTCTGCACCTGTTGGCTATCACAGAATATCGGCGCTCCGTTGTTTACACAGCACTAATGCCGAGCGATGGCCAAATTAGCATCATAAATGAATTATTAACTATGTTTCTTTATATATGTATGTAATAATGATTACATGATAAAACATTGGACGTGCAGCATGCGCCACCATAGCGAAATTTTTTTTTTTCGAAATCCCGAATTGATATCCGAAAACCAAGGTCACTTTACACATTACTTTTTGATGCTCTACACGAATCCGAAATCAGAATTTCGAAATTTTGAGTTTCATGGCAACGGACAGACAGACAGACTGACATTTTTTTCGAACTTACAACTTAAAACTTTTCTTGACAATAGATAATATACTACAAACGAAATACGCGACGCCGCGTGGCAGCCCTTGCAATCGGTTCCAGATTCGACTCAGAGAGGAGGTGAAGTCGACTTGTGAGAGGGGCAGGGAGGGGAGTGGAGTAAAAGTACAGTATAAGTACTACCATTACTTATACTGTACTTTTACATATACAACAGAAGAAGAAGTCAAAATAACATTTCTATTAAAATAGTCTATTATTTCGTACAACGTGATAAAGTCACGTTAGAGCGTGACAAAAGTCGCTTGTTTACCTACCATCTTTCCATTCAATATGCCATTGTCAGGATGTCATGTTTGGGACAGGAAGTTAGGGTGGGATGTTAGTGACAGGCTGAGAGCGTTTTGATTAAAAAAATGATTTTATTATAGAAACGAAACATCATAAAAGCTCGATGGCGTCATTGCGTTTGTCAGTCTAATCAAACACACAAGTTAAGCAACGTTGATAGTAGCCTGTCCATAGATGGGTTTATTTATCTAAAGCTCTTCCGTGCTTCGTAGGGCACACTAAACCGTCGGTCCCGGCTGTTGGTATTAGAAGTCAAGTCAGTGGGCTTTAGGCTTGAAAACATTTGCTTTCGCTAATTCGCAATTGAGCAACTCGTATCCCAGCCCCCTTACCACCATCTCTTATTGCGATTCAATAACTGGATAGAATGCTTATTCATACCAATGAATAAGGCACTCTATTTCAAATGGAATAGGGTCGGTTATTCATTGGTATGAATAAGCATTCTATTCAGTTATTGAATCGCAATAAGAGATGGTGGTAAGGGGGCAGCTGTGGGTTGAATAAGGGTTGATGACAACTTGAATACATTTAACACTACGTTTTATAGATCATGGTTCGCTGTGACCACATGAGATCCAGAATGTCGTTAATTTTATATAGCGTCGTCATATAACAGTTGGACACAACTTTGTACTTACTGATAATAAAGTGGCATATGACACGAAACAAAAAATCATTTCCTTACATGTTTTTTACACTTTGCTGACTAGCGAAAGAGGCTCGAGCAAAAGAGAGGTAGGCTACATTGTGTTAGTAAGCTGCCCGACTGGAGAAGTAGCTCTACCTCAAAGAATAACATAGCCAAATAGCCATTTCGTTGAGCGTCGTTGTGTTCCTGCGAGTCAGTGATATCACCAGATATTACCAGAAAGGAAGCTGCGTTACCAGCGGGGGTGACAACATGCGAGCAATATTCCTTGTTGCGAGCGTTAATATGGCTACGGTACGGTGGGCCGTATGCTTGTCTGTCACCCGACGTAGTGTTTTTTAGTTTATAGCAAACAATAAAATTCCTAGCGGAAAAGAAACCGATATTCACAACGACATTTAATTAAAAATCGACACTTGATACTTGACAATAAAGTGCAATATCGCTCGAGTTAGTTTTATTGCGTCACTTCTTTATGCCTTTGTTCTTGTTTATGTAGCACTGTATTGTTAGCTAGAAAAATCTATAGTATTGCCACAGAATAAGAAATAAAACTGGTGTAGAGCTTCATTTATTGCTTGCACTTGTTCGTGTTTGGACTGTGGATTTTCTTCATTCATATAAAGATGCGTTTACATTAAACAAGTGAATGCTCATTCTAGCTCAAATTTTTTTATAATAAATGTTCGTAAACTGTCTGTCATGCTCAGTAAACAGTGCTTTATAAAGTCCAAGGAATAAAGATAAAAAAAAAAAAAAAACTGAGTATATTGGAACTCATAACGAATTTAGGCAGCAGAAATTAATAGGAGTAAGAAGCTTTAGGAATTTGACTTCCCCTCTAGGCAATGTGGGAGACTGCAATATGGCAAATAAGGCATTAAATGCCTAAAGAGATGGCTAGTCAACTACTGTGCGGATTTTAAGTATCTAAACAACACTACTACTAATGAACCAATTATTATATCCAAAATTATACCCAGTTATACCCAAACAAGGGAGAATATTACACCTAAGCGATTATTTTGTAATTTAAGTGTCGCAATTTGCAAGCACGCCTGTTACCCGCTACAAGCGGATCGCTTGTCTCCGCTCATCACTGTATCACCTCCCACATCGCAAACGTTAACGCCTCACCTGATACAAGGTCCGACCTTTAACCCTTTCTGATTGCGAAAAACGATTTCTGTGGCGTACGCGTTTCGTGACCCTAACGCGCTTTCCAGGGTTGATAAAAAATACTTGATTTATTCCGTCTACTCCTTTTGTATTTTGTTGTTGGGCGATACATATTTCGATTTTTTTTTTACTGATGTGAAGCGGTTACCGTAGCCATATTTACGCGCGCAACATGAAATGTCGCTCGCATGCCAGCAACTCCTTCCTTTCTATTGACATTACTTAGTCACAGGAACACATCAAACCTCAAGGGAATTGTTATTTGGCTGCGGCATTCTGTGAAGTGGAGGTACTTCCCCATTGGGGTTGCTTACAAATATCGTTATCACTAAATTGATGACTACCAGACTACCAGCCTTCGGAACAAGCTGGGTTTCTTAAAGGCCTTATGGACCAAATACATACATTGCGGCAGATTGTGCAGAAAACCACACAATACAATTTGCCTTTCTGTATGGTTTTTGTGGATTACGAGAAAGTCTTCGACTACATCGAAACTCGGGTCTGTTTTGGAATCCTGACAGCGATACCCATTTGTCGTATCTCCCAGATTGGAAGGTATCCCCTCCCTATTAGCTCCAGCATTGGTATCTTGGGTGTTCACATATCGAGTGATGTTCAGTTCCATGGTCACTTGGTGTGGCCAAATTGGCCTCTAGGAAAATTGGCATCATCTGTAAAGCCAGAAGGTATTTTACACCACAGCTTCGCCTTCAACTATATAAAGAATCGTCGGTGACTCAATGATCTCCGATCGGCTGGAGTCTCTCTACACGTAGACATGTTGCATATCTTTGCGTTCTATATAAATTATACCACCGGGAGTGCTCGGATGAGCTATTTGATTTCATACCAGCCGCTGAGTTCCACTATCGTACAACTCGCCATAAATTAAAATTCCATACACATCATCTTGACATTTGGCGATCTACTACAGTACGCTTTTTAAGCCATTTTCTACCACGAACTGTGAAGTTGTGGAATCAACTTCCCTCAGCGGTATTTCCAACTAAATACGACATGAGGGCCTTCAAGAACAGAGTCAATATTTCCCTTAAAAGGCTGGCAACGGATCAGCGATTTCTATGGGTTCTATGATTGCTTTCCATCAGGTGACCCACATGCTCACTTGCCCCCGTCTCATATATAAAAAAACAAAGTATTTTGACGTATGTTTAAGGAAACCTAAAAATTTTGATGCTTTCGAAATGTACTATTAATAGGCGCGTGAAATTTAGAGTCGTGTATGTATATAATACCATGGGCCCTAATAGGAGGAATGCGTAGCAGCAGTTGAAATTGAAATTTTGCCTACATCTTGCTAGATGTTCATACTAAATAATATTATGAGTGATAACTGGAATTCACACCGACGAAGCCGCGGTCGAAAGCTAATTATATAAAAACAAACGTAAATTATACTAGTCTATATTTATTTAAACGATAGTAATAGGCTTAAGGAACTGGTACGGGCTCTGGTGCGACTGGGAAGTGAGCGCCTTCTGCTTTGTAACCATCAAGACCAGCAGAAAACTTAGTGACGTATTTCTTGCCATCTTCACCGACGTATTCAACTTCACCATCAGTGACAAGAACATGACCAGTGCCATCAGCGTTTGGCACTAGACGACCGCGTTCTGATACCTGGAAATGTAAAGAGTCTCTATTAGAATGGCTTGAATAATTTTATTAGAAATTGATTTGAAGACGATTTTGAAAAACTTTAAATGAAGTAGTAGTAAAGGGTGTGACGTTATTGATATCATTATTGAGTTATCAGTCAGTCAGCATGAGAAAAACGGCTCCGTAGGCACACTATAGTGTTGATAGACCATTACATCTAAGTGTAATATGTAACTTTAGAACTACAGGATTAGAACGTACTCGACTATTAATCATAATTGTCTGGTCTTTTCCCAAAATATGATGAATCGGAAAAAGTAAAAAATCTAAAGCTGAATTTGACAGAAACAGTCGCTGATTATTTACATACCGCGTTGCGGTTAGTTATTTTGATAAAAGATACATTTATAGATTTTCATGTACTATTTCTGAGCTTCGAATAAATGGTGCAAATTTTTCTTCTTATATAACAAAATAACAGTTATCACTTATCATTATATTACGAATGTACTTACAATAGTTCCTTCAGCGGTTACATATCGAAGAGAATACTGGCCAAAGTCATCGCGCCTTTCTTCAAATTGTAGTGCTGGCATTCTTCTGAGAGCTTCTTGCCTGGCGGAAGCATGTGGTGCAGCAGCAGCCACAGCGATTACGCCAAAGATAATCACGAACTGCAAGATAAAATATAACTTTAAAGATAATGCTTATACTTTTAATTGCTGGTAAATCCTAACAATGAATCTGAGTAGTCCCAATAATTTGTTATATAATAGTATTAACAGATTAAGAAATAAATATTTAAACTTAGAAGTTACACACATAGTTAAACTGTTTAGGGATAACAACTTTATGAAAGTAATCATGAACAACGAGGTTAAAGATTACTTTGAACATGATATACATATACTAGCGAACATATACTATATATATATTTGTACATATACTAGCGAACTCGAAAATTTAAAATAATTTAATAGAGTAAAAAAAATCACAGAGAAGTTTCGAATTAGACATAGTGAAGGTAATAATAAAATTAATAAATGGATTCATTGGAATGAGGATCATGACAAAATAAGACAACGTAAAACGAACCCTTGGATAAGAGATTATTTTGAAGATAGTTACACTGCAGAACAAGCGACAAAAAAAGTTTTTTAAGGATGATTGTGTTAAACAGGTCCAGACATAAATTGTGGGTCATTGCTTAACAATACTAATGAATGAATCCTGTAAAATTGTTAGTGGTACTTATTTGCTAATGATTAAGAGTAATTACTTTAAGTTGATTCAATGTAATTAGAGTGTTCCGATTTACGTCAAATGGCAGCAGCTATGGCAGATGCAAAGTAGTAAAATGTAAATGCGTAGACTGATCTAAGGTCGTGATATGTCAAAGTAGTATAAAGGCAAGTAAAAATCACAAGATGAAAATTATTGAAAGCATAAATTTCATTAGATAAGTGCAAAACTTTGTGAATGGAAACCTATTTCGAGTTAATCTTAATCATAACATATTGTGCAAGATTATGTATATTCCAACGATTACAACAGTTCAAGACTTACACACTGCCTGACTTAGACATTTGAGAATATGGATACAATGAGTTTATGGATCTCTTATAAATTGGACACAATTTTTGATATCTATCTGATCGATGATGGATGACTCAAATCCTTTAGTTTATGAAGACGTACGAATTAGGGATGTTGAACTAGATTACTTCGGAGATTAAGTAATTAAATTTCATATGTACACACAGAGCAAAAAAAGCCAAATAAATTGTGGAAACTGTAAATTAATACGTTTTGCTAAATATTTTATTTTAGATTTTAATGTTCTTTAAACGAGATGTTTTTTTTTTTGGATTTTTTTGCGTTGTAGTGTGACTACGATTAGATATAATTATTATGAAATGGTATTTACCTTGTACATGATGATTTTTTGTTATATTTTGATTATTTTTCACAATGACAATTTGGAAGACAGTAGAGTACTGGAATGTTGATTTGCACGCAACTGTTGCTTATATATACACTGATTTAGTAGTAAGTGTCATTAGAACGACCTGATTCGTATTTATTAAACAACTTAACACATAATTTAGGGTGATTCTACATAAATTTGATAGATTTGTTCAATTTTTGTATTACATAATTCTACTAATGTAAATAAAAAATGTCTAGCCGAGCAGTTGCTTATTATTTACTAATCGTATTCAAAGATTTCATCGTAGTATCGCAACGCAATATCTTTTTGGCCGGTTATCGTCCTTCATTTATTTACATTCCTTTTTATTGTCAGTACATTAAATTTGAAATTTGTCTATTCAAAATTTAATCCTTATATCAATTTTTAGACTGCTAGTGAAGTTACACCACAGTGGTGGTTAGGTGCAGAGCATGCAATTGTCACATGTTTGATATATAGATAGCGGCATCTAAATGATTGGAAATAACAAAACTTCGGTACTCTGTCAAGAAACTGTAAATAATCAACTTCATACCCACTAATATACTCATAAATATACCTTTTTGAAGGAAGTGACAGACGGGCTCCCACGTATATGAGAGGTAGTTGATTCAATAATTGTGCAGCACGATAAGAAAAATAATTATAGAAGTAAATAGTATGCATTAGGAAGAACTAACGTTATAAACAAAATTAATTCAAAAGTTACGCAAAATTTGTAGAATCTCCCTCACCTTGTTGCTAGAATTTGCTAATTATTATGTCTTTTGTTATTATTTACGAATCGTTATCCATTTCCGCATTCTTTTGTATTGCCCAATAAGTAAGAAATAATAAGAAAAACAATCAAACTCCTGGACCAGAATAACGTGTACATTTTCGTTTTTAATTGATATTGTACAGTGCTTGGTCCCATAATGTATGCACCAAGCAATGTACACTATCAATAACTGTTTATTCCTCGTACATCATGGTAAGTTTTAAGTCTTTTAAAGAATTAAAATTTATATCGCCTGTCGTGTGTTTCATGAATTTTCTAAGCTTTTTAGGCTAGAGTCAGCACTGTTCCAATTTGGAACTTTAGCTCTAGTCTCCAGCAAAACATTCTTGCCAATGGACCAATGACACAAATAGCAAGAGCATTGGCAGCTAAGCTATTGGAGAAACAACCCGCAGGAGCGCCGTTCATATCGAATTTCATCCAGGACGGAACTAATGTATTCTTCAAGCTTCACTACGTCTTCGCATATTGTGCCACAGATTGATCAAGTTGGATTTCAACGAGCCGTTGTCAGCTCGAATTTTAACTCTTCCAGCATTGGAGGAGCCCCTTAAAATTGTTGAGACTGAAATACCTTTAAACCTCTTGGAACCACCACACGTTAAAGAAGTGATTGAAATTAAGCCATGGATATCAGAACCTGTTATCTCATTGTCTATTATTTAATATACCGAAATTACCTCGCCCTACTATTGATGAATATCCACCAAATCCAATCGTGCCTGTCCCGGCTGTACTTGAAGAACCTGTGTTGATTCCTGAAGCAGCCATGCTAGCTTAGCAGAAATTCCTGTACCCACTATTATTGGAACGCCTATGCCTGGTCTGGAATTAGTAGTCATCCCAGAAGCACCTGTCTTACTACCCTTTATTATGCCCGAACTGCTGAAGCCAGTAGTGGTTGTAGTGCAACTCGTTATTCCAGAATCGCCTGTTGTTACTCCAATTGAGCCAGCTCCGGTAATTGTGAAGAAGCCGACAATAATTCCTGAAGCACCTATGATACCTCCTTTGTCGAATATTCTTTGACATATAAATGACACTCCCATGCCTAGTCCATAATTACTTTACTTTGCCTGAATTTCCTAAACCACCTCTGGTCGAAGTAAAACCCGGTAATTCTGAATCCCATCCACACCACCACACTCCTTCAGTTATTGTAAAAGAGCCTGCCGTGATTCCAGAGACACCTGTATTCCCTCCAATGGTTTTACCGGATTTGTAATCGAAAGAAATATCCTACCAAGGAAGTTACAATAGAAAGGCCGGTACTAATACCGACAGCTCCTACGTTCCGTCAATATCCATGCGTATACCCGATGATTGTCCCATGTCTAGAACCTTACACTAATCCTTTTATCACCTCCACAAATACCATTAGTCGCCATTCCTCAACCATTCATGCCATCGATATCTCAGATACCAATAAGACAGAGGATAGACATCAATAGGGTTATAACGTCTTCTTTGCCTTCATACCATGCATCATGCGTCATAGAAATCACTGGCTGCGGTAACTGCTTTCCATCAGGCGGACCGTATGCTTGTTTGCCACCTTAGTGGTATTAAAAAAAAAACAAAAAAAAATCTGTTGATAGGATCTTAACAAATATTGCTGGTCGACTTATTATAACAGCGCCTGTTTTATGAATGAAAGAAGCCAGTTTCTGTACTTTAGGTACGACTATCAAGGAAGTTAAACGATAAGCAACATAAATAAAAGACGATATGCAACATGCCCTCAATTGTAAATAATATTACATTTTTTATAGAGATAGAACTGCTTTTATTTACGAAACCTGGTTAAGTTTTACTTCCATATCAAATACCCATTCAGCATTTTATATCTCTTCTATAATATAGAGCTACTCTTCTGAAATACGACTAAGCGCATGCTACGCCGGCCGTTGCCTGTGAGGTTGGCTGTGTCCAAAAATTACACAACTTCTAAAGGCAACTAACTCGGTTTAGGTGTGACTGCTGTAAAACTACAAACATCAACGATGACTATGGTTAACAATGCTGTACAACTCTTCAGAACTCTTTGTTCCAGCATGTCAAGTGCAGATTGGCGACGTTTATTTAATATTTTAAGATTAGGTTAGATTAGATTTTTTTATTTGCTAGAATAAACAAATCTACGCATACACTTATCATAATTATTGTAATTCTAGTCAAAGATATAACTTGAGAAGTACGAATACAGATTTTCAGCTATCAGCTAGCAATAGCCACTTTGACTCATATCAATGGCATGTCTGTTTGTCTTAATCTGGGAGTTTTTCATAAAGTATATGTAAGTATTTACTAAAGAAATGTATTTAAGTACACATATCAGTTCTCTAGAGCCCATAGTACTTCTTCTTTGTCGCTTCACTTTTGCCAGAGTGGTCGTGGTTGTCATGATGAGAAAGCAGACAGGACTCGCCTCACGACGTCTCGCCACCATATGCCCAAAGTACATGGTATATTAATATTTATTTATTGTTTATTTATTTATAAGTTTCCTAGACAAACAGTACTGTATTAACACAGAAACAATCTTAATGCGGTTTGCTTCGTACACAGCCACGTATGTGTTACAGATGACAGTCGGTAAGCCAAGTCAGTGACTTTTAGCTTCTTGAAAACACTGGCCACTTTAGCATAAGAAAATTATGACATAAAAATAAAAAAATGTAAACGAATGGTACGGCCCTCGGTGTCTGTAGATTGTAATTATTAACAATAAAAAATAAAAACACTGGTAAAATGTGTTCTTTGAGCGCCAATAAATGCGAAAGTGAATTTGGTTGTTCTGCTTTCAAGCCTACTGAATCGATTGCCATTTGATGATTGATGTATTTTGCATACATCTTGCTAGAAGTTCAGAGTAAATAATAGGATACCTTTTACCCTGAAAATATGAGCTGTTTCCGTGGGATTACCAAAAGTTTGAATTGATAACTGGCATTCACACCGACGAAGCTAAAGCTAGTTATATAAAAACAAAAGTAAACGGTAGAGTCTATATTTATTTACACGACAGCAACAGGCAGTACTACTTAAGGAACTGGTAAGGGCTCTGGTGCAACTGGGAAGTGAGCGCCTTGTGCTTTGTAACCATCAAGACCAGCAGAAAACTTCGTGATGTATTTCTTGCCATCTTCACCGACGTATTCAACTTCACCATCAGTGACAAGAACATGACCAGTGCCATCAGCGTTTGGCACTAGACGACCGCGTTCTGATACCTGGAAATGCAAAATGTCTCTCTTAGATATGAAGAAGATTTTGAAGAACTTTAAATGAGGTAGTGACAAAGGGTGTGACTTTAGCGATATCATTATTGAGTTATCAGTCAGTCAGCATAAGACATACAATTCCGTAGGCACAGTATAATATTGATAGACCATTGCATCTAAGTATCATATATCAACTTTAGGGCTACAGGATTTTTACATACTCAGCTATTAATCATTACTTGGTTTTTCTTGGACAAACTGCCTGTCTTTTCCCAAAATATGATGGATCAAAAAAGTTAAGTCTAAATTTGACTGAAAGAGTCGCTGATTATTTACATACTGCTGTGCATATTTATTTATTTTGATGAAAGGAACAATTATAGTTTTTCAATATACTGTTTCAGAAGTTCGAATTAATGCTGCAAAATTTTCTTCTTATATAACAAAATAACAGTCATCACTATAGTATGAATGTACTTACAATAGTTCCTTCAGCGGTTACATATCGAAGGGAATACTGGCCAAAGTCATCGTGCACTTCTTCATGTTGTAGTGCTGGCAATCTTCTGAGAGCTTCTTGCCTGGCGGAAGAATGTGGTGCAGCAGCAGCCACAGCAATCAGAGCAGAGATAATCACGAACTGCAAGATAAAAGATAACTTTAAAGATAATGCAGCACTCTTAAGAATTAAGGTGTTTTCAAAAATTGCTGGTAAGCCTAACAATGAATGTGAGTACTCCCAATATATAGTAATGTAGTAGTATTAACAGATTCAGAAATAAATATTGGGTCATAGACAGTTAAACTATTTCTAAACAGTAACAGTAAGCACAAATTTATGACTGTATTCAAAAACAACGAGGTTAAAGATTACTTTGAACATGATATAATTAGACTAACGGACTTGAAAATTTAAAACAATATAATGAAGTAAAAAAATTCAGAGAGATATTTCGAATTAAACATACTAAAGGTAATAATAAAGTTATTCACTGGATTCACTAGTAAGAATGAGGATCATGACAAAATAAGACTAGGTAACACGAACTCTTAGATAAGAGATTATTTTGAAGACGATGTAGTTACACTGCAGAAGAAACGACAAAAGTTTTTTAAGGATAATTTATGTTAAACAGATCCAGGCATAAATTTTGGGTCATAGATAATAATGAATGAATCCTATAAAGTTGTTAGTGGTACTTATTAGCTAATAAGTAAGATGTTTACTTTAACTTGATTCAATATAATTAGTTTAGAGTAGTACGTCAAAGCTATCATTGTCATCAAAATGTAAATGCGTGTAACTGAGCTTTTTTAAGTTTTAATGTTCTTGAAACGAGATGATGTATTTTTGAAAAAAAAATGCGTTGTGGTGTGACAACGGTTAGATATTACTATTATGAAATGGTACTTACCTTATACATGATGATTTTTTTGTTATATTTTGATTATTTTTCACAATTGTAATTTGGAAGACAGTAGAGTATTGGAATAATGATGTACACGCAACTATTGCTTATATATACATAGATTTTGTCATAATTGTCATTAGGACGACCTAATTAGTATTAATTTAGCAACTTGTCACATAATTTAGGATGATTCTACATAAATTAGGTGGGTTTATTCAATATTATCGGTCAGTACGTAAAATTTTGTATTACATTTACAACATGTACAAACAATGTATAAAAACAATATCTCTACCGTGCCATAAATGTCTAGCCGAGGACTTGCTGATTAAACTATATATTTACTAATCATATTCAAAGGTTACAACGTAGTATCTTTTTGGCCGATTTTCATCTTTCAGTTATTTATATTTCTTTTTATTTTAAGTACATTAAATTTGAAATTCGTCTATTCAAAATTAAATCCTTATACCAATTTTTAGACTGCTGGTTAAGTTACACCGTAATTGTGGTTATGTACATAACCATATATACATATATATATATATATATATATATATATATATATATATATATATATATATATATATATATATATATATATATATATATATATATATATATATAAACACCTCTTTGCACACTAAGTTGATCCAGCCACGACCTCGTACATTGCCGACTCCACCTTCTGCACCGAATAACTTGAATCCAGTTGCGTATTTCTCGGGCGAAATGGCAACGTCGCATTCTATTATGCGCTGTTGCCAAATGTATTCGTCGATAGTACATTATACTCCATACATATTTTTTCAACAATTTCATGCAATAGTCGATCCGTAACGACGAAATTTTTTAAATGCACGAAGACTTTTTGGCTCTGTATATATTTCAAAAATCAATTACTTGTGTTGATCAATATATATACTCGTCATCATCATCATCAGGTCCATTTTAATCTCCACTACAGGAGCACGACCCTCTCTCGTCCGTCCTAAACGGAAGGAGGATTTGACCTGCTGCCTGCACTCCCCACGCTGGCCAGACGGGTTGGGGAGGCTTATATACTCGTACTTCCAGTAATACTTGTTTTGATCCGAATAGGTACCGATACCGTAACGGTCGATCAATTATGAATATATTATACCTAATCTAGATATTTAATATTCGCAATGCTCCATACATTGTAAGTTTAGGGGTGTAAGTGGTTCATCAACATCTTTGAACCAAAGCCAACTTCACCTGCACGCGGTGCACCCTGCTGACTGACAAACGAAGCTCTGGCGAAAAGAGAGGTAGGAAGCGTAATTGTAAGCTACCCGACTGGTGAATGTACCTCCACCTCACAGAATACCGCAGCCAAATAACGGTTCCCTTGAGGGCAGTTGTGTTCCTGCGAGTGAGTGAGGTCACCAGAAATATGGCTACGTAACCGCTTCACATTAGGCGGGCCGTATGCTTGTCTGCCACCCGACGTAGTATAAAAAAAAAGATCCGCCTCGGGTGTAACGGTGGAGGCGCGGTGGCAGCACCATACACCGCTCCTCGCGCCCTTTGGTTTTCCCAGGACATTGAGTATGGGGTTTTTCAAGAAAGGCGTGAAGGAGTTTTTACAGTTGCAACGTATGAGTGATGCCTCTGTTGTCGTTGAGTTCATAGGCTGCGATGACTGCATACATTTTTGCCGCGCGGCAGAAAGAGATGTTACTTCCTTTCCTACGCCGCGCCGGTGGTCTTCTCTCCCTCCGCCTTACGAATTTTCCATCAATTCACGTGTCCTGATGCGAGTTTAACATATTTTCCAAATAGCGGGGTTGAGTTGGGGGTCGATTTGGGGGTCGTGTTGGGGACCGAGTTGGGGGTCTAGTTGGGGGTCGAATTGTGAGTCGAGTTGGGGGTCGAGTTGGCGGTCGAGTTAGGGATCGAGTTGGAGGTCGTGTTGGGGATCGAGTTGAGGATCGAGATGGGGGTCGAATTGTGAGTCGAGTTGGGGGTCGAGTTGGGGGTCGAGTTGGAGATCGAGTTGGGGGTCGAGTTGGGGATCGAGTTGGAGATCGACTTGGGGGTCGAGTTGGGGGTCGAATTGTGAGTCGAGTTGGGGGTCGAATTGGCGGTCGAGTTAGGGATCGAGTTGGGGGTCGAGTTGGGGGTCGAGTTGGGGGTCGAGTTGGGGGTCGAGTTGGGGGTCGTGTTGGGGATCGAGTTGGGGGTCGAATTGTGAGTCGAGTTGGGGGTCGAGTTGGGGATCGAGTTGGGGGTCGAGTTGGGGGTTGCGTTGGGGGTCGTGTTGGATGTCGAGTTCTGAGTCGAGTTGGGGGTCGAGTTGGGGGTCGTGTTGGGGGTCGAGTTGGGGGTCGAGTTGGGGATCGAGTTGGGGGTCGAGTTGGGGGTCGAATGGGTGTTCGAGTTAGATGTCGAGGTGGGGGTCGAGTTAGGGTCGTATTGGGTGTCAAATTGTAAGTCGAGTTGGGGGTCGAGTTGGGGGTCGAGTTGGGCTTCGAGTTGGGGGTCGTGTTGGGGGTCGAGCTGGGGGTTGAGTTGCGGATCGAGTTGGGGGTCGAATTGGGGTTCGAGTTGGATGTCGAGGTGGGAATTGAGTTGGGGGTCGTGTTGGATGTCGGGTTCTGAGTCGAGTTGGGGGTCGAGTTGGGGATCGAGTTGAGAGTCGAGTTGGGGGTCGAGTTGGCGGTCGAGTTAGGGATCGAGTTGGAGGTCGAGTTGGAGTTCGAGTTGGGGGTCGTGTTGGGGATCGAGTTGAGGGTCGAGATGGGGGTCGAATTGTGAGTCGAGTTGGGGGTCGAGTTGGGGACCGAGTTGGATTGTGAGTCCAGTTGGGGGTGGAATTGGCGGTCGAGTTAGGGATCGAGTTGGGGGTCGAGTTGGGGGTCGAGTTGGGGGTCGAGTTGGGGGTCAAGTTGGGGGTCGAGTTGGAGATCGAGTTGGGTGTCGAGTTGGGGATCGAGTTGGAGATCGAGTTGGGGGTCGAATTGTGAGTCGAGTTGGGGGTCGAGTTGAGGGTCAAATTGGGGATCGAGTTGGATGTCGAGGTGGGGGTCGAGTTGGGGGTCGCGTTGGAGGTCGTGTTGGATGTCGAGTTCTGAGTCGAGTTGAGGGTCGAGTTGGGGGTCGAGTTGGGGGTCGTGTTGGGGGTCGAGTTGGGGATCGAGTTGGGAGTCGAATTGGGGGTCGAATGGGTGTTCGAGTTGGATGTCGAGGTGGGGGTCGAGTTAGGGTCGAGTTGGGTGTCGAGTTGTGAGTCGAGTTGGGGGTCGAGTTGGGGGTCGAGTTGGGCTTTGAGTTGGGGGTCGTGTTGGGGGTCGAGCTGGGGGTCGAGTTGCGGATCGAGTTGGGGGTCGAATTGGGGTTCGAGTTGGATGTCGAGGTGGGAGTCGAGTTGGGGGTCGTGTTGGATGTCGAGTTCTGAGTCGAGTTGGGGGGTTGAGTTGGGGATCGAGTTGAGGGTCGAGTTGGGGGTTGAGTTCAGTTGAGTTGGGGGCTGAGTTGAGTTGAGTTAATAAGCATGGACGAGCACGGACCAGCACGAGCGAGCACGGACGAGCACGGACGAGCATGGACGAGCAAACGAGTTAAATAAAGAAACGTGTGGCACTCGGGGACTGCCGCGGTAAAGCTATTGCATAGCATTTGTTATCAACTTATTTTTTCATTTTTCTTCAAATCTTTCTGACGTTGATAATATTGACGTTCATAATTTCTTTTTCTTTTTAGCTCTTTAAGTTTTTCTTCTTTATAAAACGTAAAGAGCTAGGTATAAATAATAGGTATAAATAATTAGGTATAAATAGTGTAAAACTCAACTCAAAACTGAACTCAAAACTCAACTCAAATCTGAACACAAAACTCAACTCAAAACAACTCAAAATTCAACTCAAAACAACTCAAAACTCGAATCAACTCAAAACTAAATTCAAAACTCAACTCAAAACAACCTAAAACTGAACTCAAAACTCGACTCAAAACTGAACTCAAAACTCAACTCAACACAAAACTCAACTCAAAACAACTGAAAACTGAACTCAAAACTCGACTCAAAACTTAACTCAACACTCAACTTCACTCAACACTCAACTCAACTCAACACTCAACTCCACTCAACACTCAACTCAACATAAAACTCAACTCACCTCAAAACTCAACTCATAACTGAACTCAAAACTCAACTCAATACTCAGCTCAAAACTCAGCTCAAAACTGAACTCAAAACTCAACTCAAAACTCAACTCAAAACTCGAATCAACTCAAAACTCAACGCAAAACTACTCAATACTCAACTCAAAACGCGAATCAACTCATAACTCAACCGAAAACTCGAATCAACTAAAAACTCAACGCATAACTCACCTCAAAACTCAACTCAAAACTAAACTCAAAACTCGAATCAACTCAAAACTCAACTCAAAACCCAACTCACCTCAAAACTCAACTCTAAACTCAGCTCAAAACTTGAATCAACTCAAAACTCGAATCAACTCAAAACTCAACGCAAAACTCTACTCAATACTCAACTCAAAACTTGAATCAACTCAAAACTCAACTCAAAATTCAACTTTAAACTCGGCTCAAAACTGAACTCAATACTCAACTCAAAACTCGAATCAACTCAAAACTCAACGCAACACTCTACTCAATACTCAACTCAAAACTTGAATCAACTCAAAACTCAACGCAAAACTCTACTCAATTCTCAACTCAAAACTCAAATCAAATCTCAAATCAAAACTCAAGTCCAAACTCAAATCAAAATTCAAATCAAAACTCTACTCACAACAACTCTAAACTCAGCTAAAAACTTAACTCACCTCGAAACTCAACTCAAAACTAAACTGCTCAAAACCCCACTAAAAACTCAGTTCAAAATTGAACTCAAAACTCAACTCAAAACTCGAATCAACTCGAAACTCAACTCAAAACTCAACTCAAAACTCAACTCAAAACTCTACTCAAAACTCAACTCAAAACTCAACTCAAAACTGAACTCAACTCAACACTCAACTACACTCAAATCAACTCAATACAACTCATGCCACACGTTTTTTTTAAGACAAGATTCTCTACTACTTTGAGGGAATTTGAAATACTAACTAGTTACTGTAGACAGTCATATAGTAGCCCAAACGTGCCAATGAGGAAGCCCTTGGCAAATGCTGCGCCCTGATTGGCCCATTTGAATTGGATCAACAACTGCTCATACGCCAAAAAGGTAGATTTGTATAAAAATCCCTTAATTATTATTATTTCTCATCGTGACACTTGTGGCTCTGAAGGGAGCTACATATTTATGTTCAGCTGGCATTGGATCAACAAAAGAGGTCCGGATCAACAAGTGAAAATTGATCAACAAATTACTACCTATACGGCACGTCTGAGCCACAAAGTGCCCAAAGGGATATCTATATATATATATATATATATATATATATATATATATATATATATGTGGGATAGATTTTTGAACGTGAAGTATGAACGTCTGATTATTTCGGAACGCAGGTGTGTGACAGGAAGGGATGTATGAGAGAGCGAGAAAGAGGATAGCCACTATGAACGACGGACGACGCACGGCACGGCACGTTACTTTTGCTTGTTCTTTTCTAATTTTCATAAAATAAAATCAGTTACGGTGAAATCCGAGTTTTTCTCCAACCTCGACCCCACAAACTTTTGGGGGCTCGTCCGGGATCGAGGTAATTGAGACTAACGTGGATAACACGGAAACGCATCGCGTGAGCACGCGGCACGTGGCGGCAAACAGACAAAGGAAAGGACTTGAAATAAGGTAACGTCGCTAACGAAGACTACTAATTACGCATATACGTCAAACGAGGGACGACGACGACAACGAGGATGCCTAAAGGTGATAAACTGCCAGAATTACCAGACGACGACGACGACAGGTGCGCACGTGGCGGCATCTCAGGTAGCATGCTCCATTTGGCAGAAAGCCTTATAACCAAGTTTGACGGGAATGACGGCGTGTACAACGTGTCTGAATGGATCCAAGACATTGAGGATAACGGAGACATTTTTAGTTGGACACCTACTCAACGACTTCTGGTGGCAAGGCGATCGTTAACAGGTACGGCGGCATTGTGGCTGCGAGCTGAAAAAACATTCAAGTCATGGGACGACCTAAAAGCGGCGATCAGCAAGGAGTTTCCAGATGGCATAGATGCGAAAAAAGTACATGAAATGTTGAGCGCGAGACGGAAACAAACGAATGAATCTTGTTTAGATTACCTGCTCACTATGAAAGCGCTTGGCAAACGGGGAAGACTGCCCGACTATGTAACTATTAAATATATTGTCGATGGCATCATAGACGCAGAGATAAATAAAGTCATGTTGTATGGAGTTACGACATATTCCGACCTGAAAGAAAAATTCAAGATTTATGAAGTCATTAAATCCAAGTCAAAACCAACAGAGAAGCATAGCAGAGCGGCAGCATCGATGTCGATGAGCAGTGCTAACAGTTTCAACAACAATGGGAGTGGCAGCAAAGTAAGATTCACTAGGTGTTACAGCTGTGGAGAAAGAAATCATGTGTCGGCAGAATGCCCGAATAAATCACAAGGCCGTAAGTGTTTTAACTGCAATGAATTCGGTCATGTATCGGCTGATTGCAAGAAACGGCGGGAACGGGAACGGAATTTGAACGTAGCGTCGACTACGACATCGACTATTTCACCGACTTCGAAGCAAGTTTTCTTCAATTCGACACCAGAGGGCAGCGCTTTGTACGAGGAAAGTACTGTTTTACCGACAGTAGTGAAGTGCGACGCTAATGTCAGTGGAAGTAACGTTGTGGGTGGACGAAATAACAACATGGACGATTGCGTCAACAATGATGGCGGAAACCGGCATTTTGACATCTGTGACATCGAAAATGTAAACACACAAATCGAATCGCAAGAAAAACCGATAAAGTTTGTTGAAATTAATAGAAAAACTGTATCCGCATTAATTGATTCAGGAAGTGATGTTAACTTAATGTGTATCGACTGTTTCACTGAATTACAATTGCCGAACTATGATACGAAAATAAACATTACGATGTCCGGTTTAGGATTAAGTAAAGTTCATTCTTTGGGTACTGTGATTACTCAGGTATGCATTGATGGTTCTATTTACGACGATATTGTATTTCATATTATTCCAAAACATTGTATGCCATATAACTTAATATTGGGAAATGAGTTTCTGCGAAAGGTAATACTTGTTATGAAAGATGGTCGTGTATGGGTGAATCCTACTTGCGAATGGTTGTGTATGATGAATTGTGTTGTGAGTTCTGTTGATTGTTTAGGTCAAGCGATCAGCGCAACTGTGAAGGAAGAGGCTATGCGGCTAGTGGAGAACTATCAGCCATGTCAAACTAAAGAAGCGCCCATCGAGTTAAGGATCACCATGAAGGACGATATTCCAGTGGCTCTGCGACCCCGACGTATTTCTTTCAGAGAACAAGAGGAAGTTGATAGACAAATAAAGGAATGGTTGCAAACTGGCATCATACGGGTAAGTTATTCTGAGTATGCAAGTCCATTAGTATTAGTTAAAAAGAAAGATGGTAGTATCAGAATGTGCGTTGATTTCAGGCAAGTAAACAGGAAAATGGTTAGAGATGAATATCCTCTACCGAATATCGAAGATCATATTGATAAATTAAGTTCAGCCAGGATATTTAGTGCATTAGATTTAAAAAATGGCTTTTTCCATTTAAGAATTCATGAGGACTCCATTAAATATACTGCGTTTGTAACTATGACAGGACAGTATGAATTTCTAAGGGCCCCGTTCGGACTAGCTACTTGTCCCAAAGTTTTCACACGATTTATTACCATAATTTTCAGAGAATTGATTGCACAAGGTGTCGTTATTATTTTTATTGATGATATTTTAATTCCAGCACAAGACGAACAACAGGCTTTGGAACGCCTGCAAAAAGTGCTTACAGTAGCATCAGAATATGGTCTCAACATTAACTGGAGCAAATCTCAGCTGTTAACGAGGAGAGTGGAATATTTAGGGCATATAATTGAAGACGGTGCAGTAATGCCATCGCCAGAGAAGACAGATGCTGTCATGCGTTTCCCTGAGCCTCAGAATTTGAAGCAACTGCATAGCTTTTTAGGACTCTGTTCCTATTTTAGAAAATTTATACCTAACTATGCCCAAGTAGCAAAACCTCTCACTGATATGTTGAGAAAGGAATGTAAGTTTCAATTTAACGAAGAGTACAGGATTGTATTTAAAGCATTGAAAATGAAGTTAGCTACAAAGCCAGTGTTAAAGATTTACAATCAAAGAGCTGAAACAGAGCTGCACACTGATGCTTCAGCCATAGCTTATTCTGCCATATTGATGCAGAAAAGCAGTGATGGGGAAATACACCCAATACATTACATGAGTCGACGAACTTCAGATGCAGAGGCCAAGTATACAAGCTATGAACTCGAGGCATTGGCAATAATCGAAGGTATAAAGAAATTCAGGCACTATCTTTTAGGAAAACACTTTAAAATAGTCACAGATTGCAAGGCCTTTGAGATGACTCTCAATAAAAAAGATCTGGCTATGTCTACTCGAGTAGCAAGATGGATTCTGTTATTACAGGACTATGATTTTACTATCGAACATCGCAGTGGCACGAGTATGAGGCATACAGATGCATTGAGTCGAAACCCGTATGTATCACTGATTACATCTAGATTACATGATGATATACGACTTGCACAAGAGACTGATGAGGGCTTACAAGCTATCATTGATATCTTGAAGCGAGGCCAATCTTTTAAGGATTATTATTTAGTTCAGGAGTTATTGTACAAGGGTCCAGAACAACAACTGGTGATACCTTCTAAGATGGAAATGGAAATCATAAAAAGAGCACATGATAATGGGCACTTTGCAAGAAAAAAGACTTTAGAGTTAATTAGTAAGGATTATTACATCCAGAGCATCGGGAAGAAGGTCGAAGACTACATAAGAACCTGTATACCATGCTTATTGGCTAGAAGAAAGGAAGGAAGGCAGGAAGGATTCCTAAACTCAATCGAGAAAGGAGATACACCATTGCATACACTGCATCTCGATCACGTGGGTCCTTTGACAGAAACGCACAAGCAGTACAATCACATACTCACTGTTGTTGATGCGTTTACAAAATTTACATGGTTGTTCCCTACTAAGACTACTTCCACAAAAGAGGTATTAAATAAACTGGAGTTACACCAACAGATTTTTGGAAACCCAGAGAGGATTATTTCAGATCGCGGTACTGCTTTTACGAGCAACGATTTCAGAGAATATTGTGAAACAGAAGGCATAGAACATATCACAATTACAACAGGAGTACCAAGGGGAAATGGCCAAGTGGAGAGAATACATCGAACTATTTTATCTGTATTGAGAAAGCTGAGTATAGAGAAACCAGATTTATGGTACAGGCATGTAGGAAGAGTACAAGTGGCTTTGAACAGCACTTTTCAGAGAAGCGTTAGCACCACTCCATTTGAGCTGTTAGTGGGAAAGAAAATGAAAAGACAGGAAGATGTTGAAATATATAAATTATTGCAGGAAGAATGCATTGAGAATTATATGCAGGATAGAGAAGAATTAAGGAAACGAGCAAAACAACAAATACTAGATGTTCAGAAGGAAAATAAGCAGAATTACGATAAAAATAGGAAAGAAAGTAGAAAGTATCAAGAGGGTGACATTGTTGCTATCAAACGTACTCAATTTGGGCCGGGTTTAAAATTAAAGCCAAAATTTTTAGGACCTTATCGAGTTACTAAAGTCAAGAGAAAGGATAGATACGATGTGGAAAAAATAGACACTTCAGCTGAAGGGCCTAATAGAACGTCTTCCTCTGCAGATCATATGAAGAGTTGGCCGGAGTAGTAGGTATGTACTCGTATGTTTATGTAATATTTGTATGTAAGGGATGACTGACTGCGCATATAAGTATTTATTGTGTATAATGATACGTCATGGGTGATCTCATTACCCAAAGATGTAACTTGTAGGAAAATATACTGTAACTTGTAAGTAAAAGATTGTAATTGTATTTTGCAAAAGATTGTTATCTTATTTAGCTTTAAGATATGTAAAATGATGTGATACCTATAACTTGCATAAAAAAATGTACAGTGTCATATTTTATATTATTGTGTTTTGTACATGTGACCAATTCCCATCTTCATCTAAAGTACCTACTTAAGGTTTATGAAAAAAAAACATAAGACTATTAATGATGATAATTGCTCGCATTATATAAATTTGTGTCTTTGCTTCCAAAAGGATGTTTAAATAAATCAACACATAAGTTTTAAGTTGTAATTTCTGTTTAGTTGGTAAGATAGCCCGATTGCTGTCGTCAAATCAATGTAAGTGTATGGATTTGATGTTGCATGGATGTTGTGTTGTGACGAGATGATGTATGAAATGAGAGCATGTGTGATTGACGAATGAGTATGAAGCATGAGGTATGGATTGAGGTAATGATGTGAGAGAGATGTCTGAGGGCAGACATTTTGCAGGATGACCGAGTGTGGGATAGATTTTTGAACGTGAAGTATGAACGTCTGATTATTTCGGAACGCAGGTGTGTGACAGGAAGGGATGTATGAGAGAGCGAGAAAGAGGATAGCCACTATGAACGACGGACGACGCACGGCACGGCACGTTACTTTTGCTTGTTCTTTTCTAATTTTCATAAAATAAAATCAGTTACGGTGAAATCCGAGTTTTTCTCCAACCTCGACCCCACATAACAGTAATTGTTCAGTACTCTGTCAAGAAATTGTAAATAATCAACTTCATACACACATACTTATAAACGTACATAAATAGCTATGCGATGATCCATAAATAGTGGTCTTTCAATTATTTTTTTAGAGGAAGTGACAGGGATAAACCCTCCATCTCCCATAAGTCCACCGACTCGCGGTCATATGAGCCGAATCGCGGGAGATGCGCGCGGCACTTTGCTCTGAGGCCCTTTCGTGCCGCGGGCAATTCTTAACTCCCTACAAATTATTTAACTCTATATCCTTTGTCCCTATTGAAGCTCTCATCCCCTTCTGGGGCAGCATACATACACTCCTACGTCTTTTCCCATACTACGCTTTCTCCCATATGCTCTCCTCCTCCTCTCTTTTCTTCTCTCTTCTCCGCGCTCCTGCTGTGGGCGAACCTGCGCAAAGCTGCAAAGTTCACCACCGAGGAAACGAGATCGGTGAAATACACCGGACCCGGTGAGTCTTCTCTGCGTCGGATCCCATTCATCATTTCTGCTCTCAGATCGTCGTGCATTGGACAGAAGCACAGAATGTGATCTCTGTCCTCTTCACATTCCCCATATGCACACATGCTCGATTCATACAGCCTTAGCATACAATCTCTTTCTAAAAAAGCCATGACTGACAAGAATCTGGGAGGTCTGATAATCGGGCTTGACCAAGGTTGCCCCGAGCCGGCCGGCCACTTCCGAGAAGAAATGGAACAAATCCCTCCCCTTTGTGTCATCAGCCCAGTGACCCTGCTACTCTTGCAATCCAAATTTCGCGCTTATGTCTACTCAACTCCCTATTTGACGCGATTCTGAGTGCTCCCTCCAAGCGTCCAGCACGCGTCACTTCCAGGTCCCCCGGGAGAACCCCAGCCAGTACTGGCAGGGCAGCAGTACTAGTTGACCTATACGCTTTGGTCAACAAAACTAGTACCTGTCGTTGACTCCTCAACACAACACTACGACACACATACGTACACATACGATGGCACCATATGACTGCTGCATAAGTCAGCGTAGAGACGTACGTTCCGCTATAAAGAACCCATAAAGCCGGGTACCTAACCCCCATGATAATGCAGATACCCTCTACATTTTCCCAAAGCACGCCGCATCGCACTCCCCAATTTGAATGGCATGCTAAACAAACAATAGGGCCGGGTCCAATTCCACACCGAGGACTGATGACACGCACCGAGTTTTGGCCAAATTTGATGATCGGGGCCCGCTGAAGGGAAAGCTTACCCATTCATTGTCATAGTGACCGACTTAGCTCAATCTGTTACAGGCCCCCAGTCACCAACCAAACTAACGACCGAACTACCGGTGGATTCAATAGCCGCTCTTGAGTTAGCCTCGATGATTAGCGTCACGTCGTCGGCAACAGAATGATGATTCTAATTCTGATTTAAATCAATGTGTAAACTAATTTAACTAGACTAGTAATAACGTTTTATGATCGCCATTGTTTTTACATCATTTCCTGGCTGTCCTATGACCCTTAAGACTAATGGCAATTCCAATGCAACTTCAAGGAATTAAATCCATGTTGCCATTTAGATTTATATGGAGAACCAGACATATATGACGGCAACACTGTTGCTTCCTGACATCCATGCTGCTATTTAGATTTATATGGGGAACCAGACAGATAATACAACATTCAGCCGTTTGAATTAATTTGTGAAGAACCTATTGTACATTACAACATGTTTACATAGATACTGAAAAAGAATAATAAAATTTAACAAAAAAACAGATGATAACAAAAATACGAAATAAAGGTATAAAACATTATAAACAAAATAAATTCGAAAGTTACCCAAATTTTGTAGAATCGACCTCACCTTTTTGCTACAAATTGCTAATTATTATGTCTTTTGTTATTATTTACCAATAGTGATCCATTGCTCATTGTTTTATATTGCTCACTAAGTAAGAAATAATAAGAAAACCAATCAAACTACTAGACCGGAATGACATATACATTATCGTTTCTAATATAAATCATGACACCAAGCAATGTACAATATCAATAAATGTTTATTCATCGTACATCATGGTAAGTTTAATTGTCTTTTAGAGAATTAAAATTTAAGTCATCTGTCCTGCATTTCATGAATTTTCTAAACTTTTTAATTTTTAATTTTTTATTGTTTTTAAATTTTTTATTAAAGAGTATTCCGCACTTCTTGATAAATATTTTATTTTCAGCTTCGTTTAGATACACACTAAATTTAAATATGTAGAACACGAGAAATCATAATACATAATAAATTATAATTGTGTAACTAATGAAGTCAATTTATTAATTATTGCAAATCTGTCTAAATTCAGCACTAACAATAGTAACAATATATTAATGTAATTACGGTGTCTAAATTGCAGATGGGGCTAAAATCAGCATTGTTCATATTTGGAACTTTCGCTCTAGCATCCAGCAAGGCATTCCCTTCCTGCCCTTGCGGCTCGACTGAAATTGAAAAGCCTGTGGTAATTCCTGAAGCACCTGTGTTGCCTGCACTAGGTATGCCGAAAATACTTGCTCCTGCAATAGTTGAATATAATGCGCCAAAACCAATCGCTCAACCGCGGCCTTACGTAATGCCGTTGCCTGAGTTACCAGTAACAGCTGTGGTTGAAGAGCCCGTAGTTATTCCAGAAGCACCTGTTTTACCACCTATGAAAATGCCAGAACTACCTACAATAGTCGATACGGTGCCTTGTGGACCGACTATAATTGAAGAGCCGGTGGTAATCCCTGAAGCACCTATGTTACCTGCTTTAGTTATACCGAAGTTACCTCCTCCTGCTATATATGAATATCCGCCAAAGCCAATCATGCCTGCCCCGCCTGTAGTTGGAGAACCTTTGTTGATTCCTGAAGCACCCATGTTACCATCTTTATCAGAAATTCCTCCACGCACTATTGTTGAAACGCCTATGCTGGGTCTGGAATTAGTAGCCATCCCAGGAGCACCTGTCTTACCACCATTTACTATGCCCGAATTGCCTAAACCAGCAGTGGTGGAAGTACAACCCGGTATTCCTGAATCCCACCCACACCACCACTTTCCTTCAGTTATTGTAAAAGAGCCTATCGTGATTCCAGAGGCACCTGTATTACCTCCAATGGTTTTACCTGAATTGCCCTCTACTGTTGTAATCGAAGAATCTATCAAGGAACAAAAAATAGAAAGACCGGTTCTAATACCGACAGCTCCTACGTTACTTCAACTACCATGCGTTTAACCGATTATTGTCCCATATTTTAGCACCTTACACTAACCATTTGCCACCCTCTCACGTACCACTAGCTGCCATTTCTCAACCTTTCATGCCATCGATTTCACATATACACAGTCAAGAGGATAGAAAGCAACAAGTTCATAACGTCTTCTTTGCCTTCATACTTCTCTTTTCCTGCATCATGCGTCAAAGACATCATTGCTGAGAGGATCTTAGTAAATATTGCTGGTCGACCTATCGTAACAGCCCCTGCTTTATGAAACCCAGTTCCTGTACTTTAGGTGCGACTGCAGCATACCTATACGGTAAATAATAAATATTCTTTTTTAGAGATGGAACTGCTTTTATTTATGAAACCTTTATAAGTTCTTCTTCCTTCTCAAATAACAATGTTCTACAATTTGCTAATCTTAGTATATTTCTGTGCCGTTTACTGTTAAGAGAGCCAAAGTTATTGATATCTTTTTCTTAGGGTTCCGTACCCAAAGAGTAAAAAGGTCACCAGGCTGTATCTCATGAACCGTGATAGTTAGACAGTTGAAATTTTCACAGATGATGTATTTTTGTTGCCGCTATAACAACAAATACTAAAAACTAGAATAAATAAAATATTAAAGGGGCTCCCATACAACAAACGTGACTTTTTTGCTCGTTTTGCTCGCAATTGATAACGGCAATAGGTAGACGCTTGAAATATTCACATAATATTTAGTTATATATTCACTTTAAAAATAAATAATTAAATAAAAATAAAACAAATATTTAAGGGGGGCTCCCATACAACAACCGTGATTTATTTGCCATTTTTGTAGATAATAGTACGGAACCCTTCGTGCGCGGGTCCGACTTGCACTTGGCCGGTTTTTTACCAGTAACGCAGCTTCGATATACAGCGAAGGGAGTGTTAAAAGAGTTTTTGGAAGCAAGGTTTACAACAATCGGTTTGCTTCATACTGCACATCGATCGGATAGATTTCTTTTGAGCCTTAAACGCACGCTCTTTGTCAGTTGAGTTTGCCCAGAATACTACACCATATTTGATTGTGGATCCTACGTAAGCGTGGTAGACTCTTAGGAGAGCATTTACATTATTATTTTTTAACTGTGGAATGTGAATGGTGAGTGAATGTGGAGCTACTCTTCTGAAATACGACTAAGCGCATGCCCCACTGTCCGTTGACTATAATGTTTGCTGACTCCAAAATTTCCGCTACTTCTTAAGATAACTAATATGGTTTAAGTGTGACTGCCGTAAAACTTTAAGCATCAACGATGACTATAGGTAATAATGCTGTATACTCTTCAGAAATCTTTGTTCCAGCAAGCCAAATGCATGCAAGATTGACGACATTTAATTTGATACTTTAAGAAAGTTTAAGATATTAGATTAGATTTGTGTATTTGCTGGAATATACAAATTTAATTAAGCATAAACAGTTCCTAATAATATTTATTATTATTAAATAGTAATATTACTATTAAATAGTACCTACAAAGGAAACTGATCACAGTACCAAAGTGCGTCAAGCGTCCACTTAACAGTACCCTGATTAAGTTTGCTGCAATAATGCAAATGGTTTATAGTTTAGTATATAGCTTGAGATGAACAAGTACAGATTTTTAGCTGTCACTTTTTGTTTGAAACTCCCGCGCGTTCATTTATTTGCGACTTTGTTTTTGATTAAGATCAAGTGAGTAGACCAGCGCGGTGGGCATATCAGTGGTCCGCCGCCGCGCAGCCGCTAGGGTGCTCAAAACTCGCTGGTGGGCGCGACACGTCGTCAGAGTTTGGTCGCCCGCAGCTTTGTGCTAGAAACCAATTTTGAGATATTTGGTGTTGCCATTTTTTTAATATTTGTGATTTTTTTGTGAAACTGCCTCGTCGATACTAGGTTAGACCTGACCAACGTTAGAAGGCTGGCTGATGCACACGTAGCCACGATTTTGTCCCTGCCTAGCGTCACCAATGACTTTCAGTTGCGGATGGAGATTTCAGCACGTAGATATACCGCACGTCAGCGACGCTGGTGCTATTTTTTTTTGGCGCTCACTTACAGCGCGATTGTAACCGGCCCAACCCTTGCCACCATTGTGGAGGCCACATGCTCCTGTGCGCAAATCGGCGTGAACGTGGCCCACAAGTGGAACGGAGACCGGGCTAGTCGTACGGGCAGGTAGCGCCTCGCATGGGCGGGGCCCGCTGATAGCGAACTGGTTATGGAGTGGTGACAAATAGACGTCGTGGTCACGCCACGCCTCGTCCCCTCGGGTCACGGAATATCCACACTTGCTGCGTACACCCCTAGTTTTGGAGGCAGCCGCCTGTCCTGGCGAGGGGCATTAATAGTTGGCAAAATAGTGCATAGGATCCATTGGATCGGTTTGAACGACCTCAACTGATTCGTCTCGTCAAGACTTAGTAACTTAAGTTTTAATTAATTAGTAGCTAGCCAACTACCCACAGCCTCGCCACCTGAGATCGTGCTGAATATGCAAAAAAAAAGGTACGGATCCTGGTGTCTGTAGATTGTAATTATTAACAATAAAAAATAAAAACAATGGCAAATTGTGTCCATTTAGCGCAAATAAATGCGAATATGAGTTTGTACCACTTTCAAGCCTTAACTACTGAATCGATTCCTATGAAATTTAGAATACATCTTGCTAGAAGTTAAGAATAAATAATAGGATACCCAGAAAATATGAGCAGTTTCCGTGGGATTACCAAAGGTTTGGCATTCAAACCGACGAAGCCGCGGGCCAAAGCTAGTTATATAAAAACAAAAGTAAAAGTAGAGTCTATATTTATTTACACGACAGCAACAAGCAGTGCTACTCAAGGAACTGGTACGGGCTCTGGTGCGACTGGCAAGTGAGCGCCTTGTGCTTTGTAACCATCAAGACCAGCAGAATATGTCGTAATGTATTTCTTGCCATCTTCACCGACATATTCAACTTCACCATCACTGACAAGAACATGATCAGTGCCATCAGCGTTTGGTATTAGACGACCGCGTTCTGATACCTGGAAATGCAAAGAGTCTATTAGAATTACTTTTAATAAATTGATCTGAAGAAGATTTTAAAGAACTTTAAATGAGGTAGTGACAAAGGGTGTGACGTTAGCGATATCATTATTTAGTTATCAGTCAGTCAGCATAAGACAAATAACTCGGTAGGCACTCTATGCTATTGATAGACTATTGTATCTAAGTGTCATATGTGAACTTTAGGACTATAGGATTTTTACATACTCGGCTATTAATCATCACTTGCTTTTTCTTGGACGAACTGTGCCTGGCTTTTCCCAAAATATGATGGATCAGAAAAAGTAAAAAGTCTAAACCCGAATTTGACTGAAACAGTCGCAGATTATTTACATGCCACTGTGCGTCTAATTATTTTGATTAAAGGCAGAATTATAGTTTTTTAATGTACTGAAGGTTCAATACAATACAATGTTCTGAATTTCAAATAAATGCTGCAAAATTTTCTTCTTATATAACAATATAACAAATCACGACCTATCATTATGGTATGAATGTACTTACAATAGTTCCTTCAGCGGTTACATATCGAAGAGAATACTGGCCAAAGTCATCGTGCACTTCTTCATGTTGTAGTGCTGGTAATCTTCTGAGAGCTTCTTGCCTGGCGGAAGCATGTGGTGCTGCAGCAGCCACAGCGATCAGGGCAAAGATAATCACGAACTGCAAGATAAATGATAACTTTATGATTAACTTTAAGATAATGTATCACTTAAGAATCAAGGTGTTTTCAAAAATTGCTGGTAAATCCTAACAATGAATCTGAGTAGTCCCACTATTTAGTAATGTGATAGTATTAACAGGTTCAGAAATAAATATTCGTCAGTCATAGATAGTTAAACTGTTAAGAGCTAACAAAGTTAAGCACAAATTTATTAATGTAATAATAAAGCATACCGAGGTTAAAGATTACTATGAACATAATATAATTAGACTGATTTTTTTTAACTTTCGAATTAGACATAGTGAAGGTAATAATAAAGTTATTAAATGTATTCATCACTAAGAATGAGGATCATGACAAAATAAGACAAGTTAAAACGAACTCTTAGATAACGATGTACATCAAACTGAGATGCACAACACTGCAGAACAAACGTCAAAAGTTTTTTAAGGATTACGAGACTGTTTATACATGTCCAGACATAAATTTTGGGTAATTCATTAACAACAATAACGAATGATTCCTATAAAGAAGTTAATTGTACTTATTAGCTAATAAGTAAGATTATTTACTTTAATTTGATTCAATATACTATGATACAGTAGTACGTCAAAGCCATCATTATCCTTAAAATTTAATTGCATAGCCTGAGCTTTTCAAAGTTTTAATGTTTTTGACACGAAATGTATTTTTACGATGTATTTTTGGTAATTGTTACTTACCTTGAACATGATGAATTTTTGTTTTATTATAATTATTTTTCACAATTACAATTGGAAGTTGCGTACTGGAATGTTGATTTGCATTCAACTATTGCTTATATATATACTGATTCCGTCATAATTCTCATTAGGACGACCTAATTAGTATTAATTTAGCAACTTGTCACAATATTTAGGGTGATTCTATATAATTTAGGTAGATTTGATCAACATTCTCGGTCAGTACGTAAACTTTGATAATACATTATTATACAAAAAATGTATACAAACAATATCTCTAGCGTGCCAAAAAATGCCAAACCGAGTACTTGCTTGTTATATTTATTTACTAATCATATTCAAAGATTAAATAATAGTATCTGAACGTATACATCTTTTTGGATAAACTTCATCCTTCAGTTATTTATTTTTATTTTAAATACAATAAATATTAAATTCGACTGTTCAAAATTCAATCTTCATACCGATTTTTAGACTGCTAGTGAAGTTACTTGTTACATGTTTGATATATATCGATAGCGGCTTTAAAATTATTGGAAATAACAAGATTTAAAACTTACAGTAATTTTCCAGTACTCTGTCAACAAATTGTAAATCAACTATGTCACAATCCTGTGTTAAACTAATAAATTATGGTACTAATTCTGATTTAAATCAATTTGTTAATTATTATAACTAGACTACAAGTAACTACAAGTTTATGATCGAAATTGTTTTTACATCGTTTCCTGGCTTACCCATAAGGGTTGAATTGGAATTGGAATTCAACTTCAAGGATGAAATCCATGCTACCATTTGGATTTATATGGTGAACCAGCCACGTATATTCAGCCATTTAAATTAATATGTAAAGAACGTAATTCTACAATACCATATGCTTTTATAAATACCTAAAAGGGATAATAAAATTCAACAAAAAAGTGATGATAACAAAAATACGAAATGAAAATATAAAACATTATAAACAAAATTAATTCAAAAGTTTGTAGAATTGCCTCACCTTTTTGCTACAATTTGCTGATTATTATGTCTTTTGTTATTATTTACGAATTATCAATAATTGTACGTTGTTTTGTATTGCCCAATATGTACGAAATAATAAGAAAAACAATCAACCTCCTGGACCAGAATAAAATGTACATTTTCAATTTTAATATAAATTATGGGACCAAGCAATATCAATAACTGTTTATTCCACGTGAATCATACTAAGTTTATTTGTCATTTAAAGTCAGTATTTTTAAACTAAAAATTTAAATTACCTGTCGTGTATTTCATTTCAATTTTCTAAGCCTTGTAACTTTAAAATTGTTAATTGTTTATATTAAACAAATAAAAGCCCATGGTAAAAACGTCAATTTAGACCTAATGCCGTAATTACATACAAAATCATAGCATATTGAATTAATAACTACCAGCCATATAACTTATATTATATTAAGATTAGAATTACGCACTTCTTGATATAGTGTTTTATTTTCAGCTTCGTTTAGATACACACTAAATTCAAATATGTAGATCACGAGAAATCATAATACTCATACCTAATAAATAACAATTGTGTAGTTACTATTCAAGCCAGCCAATCTAGAAATTACCCTAAATCTGTCTAAATTCAATACTATATTATTTGGTGCGCTCTTAATATTTTTAACTAAATGATATCCGACTTTGTATGTATAACACAATGGTATCAATTCTAGTTTTTATAGATTTTTCTACCGCATTTAACACGATCCAGATATCTTGCTAGCCATTCTGTCATACTACGTTGTGTAGTTTTCAATGATTGATTGGTTTTCATCGTATCTTCGTGGGCGTCGTCAACGTCTGCGTTTTGATCACATTAGTTCAGACTGGAGAGATGTAGCTGTCGGCGTGCCACAGGGTGTCATTTTTTATTTTATTAGTACTCTCCTTTGTTTACGTCTATTCAAACCCGTCCTCCCCAACCCGTTTGGCCAGCGTGGGGAGTGTAGGCCAAATCCTCCTTCTGTCTGGGACGGACGAGAGAGGGTCGTGCTCCTGTAGTGGAGACTGAAATGACCTGATGATGATGGCTCTCCTTTGAATTGTTTCATGTTCGTACTATTTTTAAGCTGATGACTTGCAGCTTTATATAGAGACAAACGTTTCTGAAATAAATGAAGCTATTGCAAAACTTAATGTCAATCTCGAATGTATTCGTAAATGGTCCATCAGTTATGGCGTAATAGTAAATCCGAACACGACTCTTAACATAACTAAATTTAGTCTCATTAGAATCTTTAACCTATGATAGAAATGTAATCCCGATTTCTACAAACGACACAAATCTTGGTCCACTGTGACTCTAGAGTTAATAGCGATGCTCAAGTTGCTGAGGTCAGCCGAAAAGTTTCAACAAAAAAAATTCCTTCCCTCGAATAGAAAAATAATGCTAGCGCAAAGTGTCATACTTCCTGTCATTGATTATGCTGATGTCTGTTATCTGGATCTTACAGAGGATCTTCAAAATATTTTGTTTGCGCAATTATGACCACATTTCCAAATATCATTCTCAGCTTAAATGGATAAATATCAGGCAGCGCAGAAACCATCCCCGACAATATTTTGATTAGCTCAGTCTCGCGTTTCAGTTAAAAATCTAGTATTTTTGCATTACCTGGAGATGTTAAGAATGGTGGCTACCTCCTGGCTTATTATTTAAAAAAAAAAGACACCCCTCCTAAAAATCATACATGCCCGAAAGGTAAACTTGCAACAATGCTTTACATTATGTTCGCCTTTTGTATATAATCGTTTAATGGATTGTGTGCAATAAAGAATAAATAAAAATAAATTCCAGATGAAGCTTTAGCTTTTTTTTAGATATGTTTTTTTTTTAGATATGATCTGAATTCGATCAAACAGCACACCATGTTCTCTGGGAGTGTGATCTTTGGCAGCGGGAGCGGGATGACATGTTGAATTCATTGCAAGTTGCATCCGGGGTAGTATACTATTCAGATTTGGTAGCAACAAGGGAGAATTACCAAGCGTTCAGACGATTTTGCAATTCATATTATTGGAATCGATGTGTTAGGTAACAACTCAATGTTTTAGGTCCCTAATAGTGTTAGAAACTTAAAATCCGTGGTGCACGGCAGTTGAGCTTCACTTGACTAGCCATCTCTTTAGGCTTTTAATGCCTTATTTGCCATATTGCTGTCTCTCACATTGCTAAGAGGGGAAGTCAAATTCCAAAAGCTTCCTACTCCTACTAATTTCTTCTGATTAAATTCGTTGTGAGTTCCAAGGCAGCCGTAGTTTTACCCCTGGGACTGCAATGGACTTCATTGTTCATTGCCTTTTTTGGCGGTCGCCGCTGTTAATCCTGGCTACACAGGAGATACAGTGGTGGGAATGTGTGATGGGCCCCCGTCCCATATGATTTTTTTAGCTGTTCCTATTTGGAACTTTCGCTCTAGGATCCAGCAAGGCATTCTTGCCAACGGACTTTTCGGATGGACAAATAGCAAAAACTTCGGCAGGAAAGCTATGTCCTACTTGAAAAACGTCCCGCAGGGGCGCCGTTCATATCCAATTTCATCCAAGAAGGAACCAATGTATTCTTCAAGCCTTATTTTACTATGTCTTCGTATAGTGTGCCACAGATTTTTGGCATTTGTTGGCAGGGATTGCAATGAGCCATTACTGTCAGTTCCAATTTTAACTCCTCCAGCATTGGAAGAGCCCTTTAAAATTGTTGAAACTGAAATACCTTTAAATCACTTGGAACTACCACTTTACCTCAGTTTATGTAAAAGAGCCTGCCGTGGTTCCAGTGACACCTGTATTGCCTCCAAAGGTTTTACCTGAATTGCCCGCTGCTGTCGTAAGCGAAGAAAAATATCCTACCAAGGAAGTTAAAATAGAAAGGCAGGTTCTAATACCGACAGCTCGTACGTCTCCTCAACTACCATGCGTTTACCCGATGATTGTCCCAACTTCAGCACCTTACACTAACCCTTTGCCACCCCCGCACATGCCACTAGCTGCCATTCCTCAACCTTTCATGCCATCGATTTCACAAATACCTGTATACAGTGAGATGATAAGTAAGCCAAGTCAGCGACTTTGGGCGTCTTGAAAACACTGACCTCTATAGCATAAGAAAATTATGACATAAAAACAAGATATGTAAACTAATGTTTACAATCTACAGACACAGGGGTCTGTAGATTTAATTAATAAAAATAAAACACTGGCAAAATGTGTCTTTTTAGCGCGAATAAATGCCTATATGAGATTTTTTGGTCCTCTTTCAAACCTTAATATTCTTAATCGATTGCGACGAAATTTTGTATACATCATGCTAGAAATTCATAATAAATAATAGGATACTTTTTTTTTACCCCGAAAATATGAGCTATTTCCGTGGGATTACTAAAAGTTTGGCGTGAAAACTGGCATTCACACAGACGAAGCCGCAGGCCAAAGCTAGTTATATAAAAACAAAAGTTAAAGGTATAGTCTATATTTATTTACACGACTGCAACAGGCAGTACTACTTAAGAAACTGGTAGGGGCTCTGGTGCGACTGGGAAGTGAGCGCCTTGTGCTTTGTAACCATCGAGACCAGCAGAAAACTTCGTGATGTATTTCTTGCCATCTTCACCGACGTATTCAACTTCACCATCAGTGACAAGAACATAACCAGTGCCATCAGCGTTTGGTACTAGACGACCGCGTTCTGATACCTGGAAATGCAAAGAATCTCTGTTAGAATGGCTTTAAATAAATTGATCTGAAGAAGATTTTGAAGAACTTTAAATAAGGTAATGACAAATGACGTTATCGATATCATTATTAAGTTATACTATTGATAGACCATTGTATCTAAGTGACATATGTCAACTTTAATACTATAAGATTTTGACAAACTTGACTTATTAATCATGACTTACTTTTTCTTGGACAAACTGTGACTGTCTTTTCCCAAAATATGATGAATCCAAAATAGTAAAAAGTCTAAAGCCGAATTTGAGTGAAGTCGCTGATTATTATTTACGTACCGCTGTGCATCTAATTATTTTGATACAAGGGACAATTATAGTTTTTCAATGTATTCTTTCGGAAGTTCGAATAAATGCAACAAAATGTTCTTCTTATATAGCAATATAACAGTCACGACCTATCATTATGGTATGAATGTACTTACAATAGTTCCTTCAGCGGTTACATATCGAAGAGAATACTGGCCAAAGTCATCATGCACTTCTTCATGTTGTAGTGCTGGCAATCTTCTGAGAGCTTCTTGCCTGGCGGAAGCATGTGGTGCAGCAGCAGCTACAGCGATCAGGGCGAACACAATCACGAACTGCAAGACAAAAGATAACTTTAAAGATAATACATCTTTTAAGAATTAAGGTGTTTTCAAAAATTGTTGGTAAATCTAACAATAAATTTGAGTAGTCCCAATACTTAGTAAGGTGATAGTATTAAAAATGAGTAATAAATATTGAGTCATAGATAGTTAAACTGTTTAGAGATAACATAGTTAAGCACAAATTTATGAATGTAATAATCAAGCACACCGAGGTTAAAGATTACTATGAGCATGATATAATTAGACTGATTTTTTTAACTTTAATATGAAAATTATTAAAATTAAAATGTAAATGCGTAGACTGAGCTTTTTAAGTTAATGTTTTTGAAACGAGATAATGTATTTTTGGTAATAGGTACTTACCTTGTACATGATGATTTTTTGTTTTATTATGATTATTTTTCACAATTACTATTTGGTACTCAGTAGCGTACTGGAATGTTGATTTGCATGCAACTATTGCTTATATATACACTGATTCCGTCATAATTCTCATTAGGACGACCTAATTAATATTAATTTAGCAACTTGTCACAATATTTAGGGTGATTCTACATAAATTAGGTAGGTTTGATAAATATTATCAATCGGTACGTACAATTTTGTAATACATTATTGTACAAACGATGTATAAAAAACAATATCTCTAGCGTGTACTTTCTTATTAAATTTATTTATTAATCATATTCAAAGATTGCATCATAGTATCTGAACGTAATATCTTTTTTGGCCCAGTTTCCTCCTTTAGTTATTTATATTTCTTTTTATTTTAAATACAATAAATATTAAATTCGACTATTTAAAATTAAATCTTCATACCAATTTTTAGACTGCTAGTGAAGTTACACCACAGTTGTTGTTGGATTTAAAATCGACTCTGGAAACTAATCGATTGTTGGTTAGGGCGTAATTGAGCTTGTTGACTGGCAACACTCGTTTCGCCGGTGCGCGCCTTCATGTGGCGCGCGCGAGCAGTCTCTAATAGTCTCTCGTAGTCGCTGTGCAGACTCGAACCGTTCTAGAAAGCGGTTGTTGTGTCGAGTTGCTTTGCTGCGTGATGGCTTCGGGATAGGCCTCACAGCACATACGGGAGTCTCGCGACCTGGAGTCCGCGTAGCAGTCGCTAGCAGTCTCTCGTAGCCACTATGTAGACTCGAACCGTTCTGGAAAGCAGTTGTTGTGTCGAGTTGCTTTGCCGCGTGATGGCTTCGGGCCTATCCCGAAGCCATCACTCGCAGCACATACGGGAGTCTCGCGACCTGGAGTTCGTGTTATGACTTCTGGAACCGCGCTGGACTGGAATGAGTGATTGATCGCTGGGCGACCTCGGAAGACTGAACTGTTCAATTGGTGAACGTATTCCTATTATTATTATTATATATATATTCCTGTCCTTAAACCCTTATTCCTGTCTGCGTGAGCCCGTCTGGATTACGGTGAACCAGCGTCGGGAATCGGGTAAGTTTAGATGTAAGTTCAGATTATAGTTATTAGGATTGAGTACGCAATTACTCAACAGTTGTCTTTAGGTGCAGAGCGTGCAATTATCACAACTTCATGTTTGATATTATAGATATCGACAGTCTTCAAAATGATTGGTAATAACAAGATTTAATACTTACAGCTATTTTTCAGAGCTCCGTCATTAAATTGTAAATAATCAACATGTCACAAATCTGTGTTAAATAAATAATTGATGATTCTTATTCTGATTCAAATCAATTCGTTAAATATTTTATCTAGACTAAAAATAACGTTTTATGATCGCAATTGTTTTTACATCATTTGCTGGATGTCCTATGATCCTTAACACTGTAATGGCAATTCCAATGGAACTTCAAGGAATTAAATCCATGCTGCCATTTGGATTTATATGGAGATCTAGACAGATATATTCAGCCATTTGAATTAATATGTATAGAACCTATTATACAAATACCATATGCTTACATAGAAACCTAAAAGGAATAATAAAATTCAACAAAAAATAGATGATAACAAACATACGAAATAAAGGTAAAAAAACATTATAAACAAAATAAATTCGAAAGTTTGTAGAATTGCCTCACCTTTTTGCTTCAATTTGCTAATTATTATGTCTTTAGTTATTAATTATGAATTATGATTAATTGTTCGTTGTTTTGTATTGCACAATAAGTAAGAAATAATAAGAAAAGCAATCAAACTCCTGGACCAGAATAATTGAACTTTTTCGTATTTAAAATTAATTATGGGATTAAGCAATATCAATAACTGTTTATGCCTCGCACATCATACTAAGTTTATTTGTCTTTTAAAGTTAAAATTTAAATCACCTGTCGTGTATTTCATGAATTTCCTAACCTTTGTAACTTTAAAATTGTTAATTGTTTATATTCAATAAAAGCCCATCGTATAAAAATCAATTTAGTCCTAATCGTCATAATTACATACAAAATCATCGCATATTAAATTAAAAGTAAGAATATTTTTAACTTCTTGATATAATGTTTTATTTTCGGCTTCGTTTAGATACGTGTGCAGAACACGAGAAATCATGATACTCATACCATGAAATAACAATTGTGGAGTTACTAAACAAGCCAGCCAATTTATAAATTAAGGCAAATCTGTCTAAAAATTCAACACTACATTTTATGCGCTCTTAATATTTTTAATTAAATGATATCCGACTTTGTATGGATAACACAATGGTAAAAAAAAATATTCTAGTTTTTATAGATTTTTCCACCGCATTTAGCACAGTGGATCTAGATATCTTGCTAGCCATACTGTCATATTACAATGTGCCATCTTCATTGACTGGTTGGTTTTTATCATAACTTCGTAAGCGTCGACAGCGTGTGCGTTTTGATCAGAACAGTTCAGACTAGAAATATGTAGGTATCGGCGTGCCACAGGGCGGCGTACGCTGTCCTATTTTATTTTCCATATTTATTAGTACTCTTTTTAGAATTCTTTCATGTTCGTTCTATTTTAGACTTGCAGCTTTATATACAGACAAACGTTTCTGAAATAAATGAAGCTATTACAAAACTTAATGTCAATCTCAAATTTATTAGTAAATTGTCTTTTTTTACGTGGAGAATTCCGTTAAGGATACCACACCGCCCATACGCTTGGTAATGTCGGACTCTGCCATGAACCAGTGGCAGCCGGTCTAACCGACTAAAACTCTACGATCTCCTTCTCTCCGCCAATTGGCGAGACCACGGGAACTGCAATAGCATAAACTCCGCAACCCCGCCGACGGTTGTCCTTGAGGACCCTTCTCCTGGGGAACCCGAGTTTCTCCCCCTCCTCGATTAGTGGCGCACCGGGAGAGATACGGCACGCCGACACCAAGGATTTTTTTTAAGAGGTTTTCTTCCTCGACTCTTTGGGTATGATGAAAGCGGCTCTCCGGGCGTCGTCAGGCATGCCCGCCCGGCCTCGGTTTCACCTCCCCCTTCGTCTGTAATCTTTTTAACGCGGTTTTCTTCCTCGACAATTCGCATCCCAGTGTACCTTTCGCTACACTGGGGAGCGCTCCTCCATTATGCGCGTCACCTGACCTCTGCTAGCTCAGAGGGATGGGAGGCGCAGACGCCCAAAAGCGCAGTACACGTACTGCGTTTTCCTCCACTGCCAGAATATTGGCCAACGATCAGAAAGATCTCCGTGAAGAGAAGTTACTGACTGTTGTTGCCCAGGATGCACCAGGCTCAGGCAGTTGCTGACAAGTCATTTTCACCGGACGTATCCAGCAAAACAAACGAGCCAACAACAGACCCGAGCACACGAGGAGGTTTTTCGGCTTTAACACCCCCTCTCTGCATCGCCTAAATCAACTAATTAATTTTCTTCCCACGAAATTAATAATGATAGCTCAAAGTCTCATATTTCCTGTCATTGATTATGCTGATGCCTGATATCTGGATCTTACATAGGATCATATAAATATTTTTTTTACGCAAATATTTTCACCACATTTCCACATATCGTTCTCAGCTTAAATAGGTTCTCAGCTTAAAAATATCAGGCAGCGCAGAAACCATCCCCGACAACATTGGAAGAGCACAGTCTCCCAGTTTCATTTAAAAAAACAATTATATTTGCATTACCTGGAGATGTTATGAACTGAGGCTACCACCTCGCTATCTGCACTATTTGATATATATATTTATTTGTACTTATATGCACTTGTGTACACGTAAGACTATATATGCAATAATTCTTATAGTATATATATGCGTATATATGTTTAAAATAAGGCACCCGGGTCCTACAAAAAATCATACATGTCCGAAAGGTAAACTGGTAGACAATGCTTTAGCATTAAGTTCGCCTTTTGTATACATATAATCGTTTAATGGATTGCGTGCAATAAAGAATAAATAAATAAATAAAAATAAATTCCAGATGAAGCTTTAGCATTTTTTTTAGATATGACTTTAGTCAGCACTGTTCCTATTTGGAACTTTCGCTCTAGGATCCAGCAAGGCATTCTTGCCAACGGACTATTTGGATGAACAAATAGCAAAAACATCGGCAGGAAAGCTGCTTGAAAAACGTTCATATCCACGAGTGCCGTTCATGTCCAATTTCATCCAAGAATGAACCAATGTATTTTTCAAGCCTTATTTTACTATGTCTTCGCATATTGTGCCACTGATTGTTGAAGGCAAGGATTGCAATGAACCATTACTGTAAGTTCCAATTTTAACTCCTCCCTCCAGCATCGGAAGAGCCCTTTAAATTTGCTGAAACCGAAATACTTTTAAACCACTTGGAACCACCACTTTCCCTCAGTTATTGTTTTTTTTTTTTTTTTTTTTAATACAACTAAAGTGGCAAACAAGCATACGGCCCGCCTGATGGAAAGCAGTTACCGTAGCCTATGAACGCCTGTAACACCAGGGGCATCACACGCGCGTTGCCGACCCTGTAAAAACCTCTTCACGCCCTTTTTGAAGAACCCCATGCTGTAGTCTCCTGAGAAAACCTCGACAGGCAGTTCATTCCACAGTTTGACAGTACGCGGGAGAAAACTTCTCTGGAACCGCACAGTACGCGACCACTTAGGCTCCAATGTGTGAGGATGAATTCCCTGTCGATGGCGAGCGGTGCGACTGTAGAAATAGGCCGTGGGCATCATGTCAAACAACTCCTCTGAACACACCCCATTATACAATCGGTAGAACACACAAAGAGACGCGAAATCTCTTCTCAGACTTAAAGGTTCTAAACCGTCTGTCAGTTTGGAATCATCAACAATCCTCACAGCACGCCTTTGAATCGAGTCACAAGGTGAAAGCTGGTATCTAGGCGCTCCCGCCCTTAGATGGCAACAGTACTCCATATGCGGCCGTACTTGCGCTTTATAAAGCAGAAGTCGTGCCGCGGGTTGAAGGACTGCTTCGCCCTGTTGAGCACACCTAGTTTCTTCGACGCCAGCTTGACCTTCTCCTCCAGGTGACATCGAAACTGGACGTCGCTGGAGATTTCAATTCCGAGAATCCCAATATTTTTGGCGATGGTAAGGGGTGTGTTCTGGAATTGGGGAGCCACAGCAAAAGGGGTTTTCTTAGCGGTGAACGCGCAAACTTGTGTCTTAGTGGGATTAAACTGAACTAGGTTCTTTCGCCCCCAATCGGAGACACAATTCAATATGCTCTCGATCTCAGACACAAGTTGTTCTCGACTCTCCTCCACCAGAGAACGGTGTATATTAGCGCGGCCCGTGTAATAAGCGTCCCCAGTGCTGTCGTCAGCATAGCAATGAATGCTGTCAATAGACAACATATCATTGATATGCAGCAAAAACAGCGTCGGGGACAATACCGAGCCTTGCGGGACGCCAGCATTAATGTCCATGCTACCGGAGCAACTGCCATCTACAACGGCTCTAATGCTTCTGCAGGACAAAAAGCTAGCGACCCATTCGCATAAACCCTCAGGTAGACCGTACGCAGGCAACTTCGAAAGAAGACTACGGTGCCAGACCCGATCGAACGCCTTCGCCATATCAAGACTAACGGCTAATGCCTCACCTTGACTCTCCACGGCTGAAGCCCAGCGATGTGTAAGATACACTAGAAGATCACCAGTCGAGCGACCATGACGAAACCCGTATTGATGGTCGCTGATCAGGTCGTGATCTTCTAGGTATTTCAGGAGCCGGTTATTAATAACGCGCTCCATTACCTTGGAGAGAAGGGAGGTAACAGCGATAGGCCTGTAATTCGATGGGTCTGATCTGTCATCCTTCTTGGGTACAGGGTGTACGTTCGCAGTCTTCCACGATGACGGAACCTGTCTGGTGGAATAAGAGAGCGCGAAAAGGCGCGTCAGTACAGGACACAACTCAGGAGCACACAGCTTTAGCACCACTGCCGGAATGCCATCTGGCCCACTCGACTTATGAACGTCGAGGGATAGCAATGCCCGCCGAACATCTCGTTGAGTAAATGAGATTTCCGGCATGGAATCACCACACCGCGGGATGGAAGGCCGTGAGGCGTCCCCGTCGTTCAAAGTCGAGTTTGAGGCAAAGAGATTCCCCAACAGATCGGCTTTCTCCTTAGCACTATGGGCCAGACTACCATCCGGTTTTCGGAGTGGTGGAAAGGACGACTGACAAAAGTTTCCCTCGGCAGCCTTAGCAAGCGACCAAAAGGCACTGCTCCCAGATGGGTGCTTAGCTAGGCGCTCACCAATCCTGCCGATGAACTCAAACTTTGCCCTGGCAATTACTCTCTTACTGAACCTCGAGGCAGCATTGAACACACGTTTCAAGTCAGAAACACAAGGATCTCCATTAATACGAGCCGTGGTCCAAGTCTCGTATGCAGCTTGCTTGCGGAGTTTAGCTTCTCTGCAAGACCGATTAAACCACGGCCGCTTCTTAGTATCTGAAGTAGCCACCCGCCGGTTTGGAATAAATAATTCCATCCCAGCCAAAATCGTCTCAGCTACAGCAGATGCACAGATATCTATATGTTCTGACTCGAAACAGAGCCGCCTCCACGGGTACGATGCGTAAAATTCACGCAGTCCATCCCAGTCTGCTGACTTATAGTGCCACATGCGACGCCATCCGGTAGACCGGGGAGCGTTAGGGCTAGCGCATGGCACTTGGGTCCGGATGAGACAGTGGTCCGATGAGCCAAGTGGCGCATCCACCGAGACTGTGTACCCATCCGGATGTGTGGTCAGCAGAAGGTCCAGTGGAGAGCTAGTATGGTCCTCAATATCTGGTATTCTCGTTGGAGAATGAACCAGCTGTGAGAAACCATAGGCCAGAGCAAAATCATGTACAGACCTCCCCGCGAAGTCAGTGGACCGAGAGCTGAGCCACTCGGCATGGTGGGCATTGAAGTCTCCCAAAATCACGAACTCCGCGGAGGGGTAGGTACCCGCCTGCAATTGGCGACTGACAAAGTCATCGAGAGGTCTCGATGACTTTGTCAGTCGCCAATTGCAGGTGCTCGATCAATCGAGTTGTGTCCGTATCACCGCTATGAGACCTGTAAAGGCACGCGTAGATCCGGGTGCGGCCGCCCTGATCCACACGTACCCACAACACTGACAGGTCCCTGTCTTCTAGGCCGTGAAGACGTCGACAGCAAATATCATCCCGGACGTACATACATACCCCGGCTCTACGTACAAAAGAATGTTCAAGTTTGTACCCGGGGTATAATAAATAAGATGTATCGGCCGGACAAGATATTTGCGTCTCCGTTAAAAAAAGTAGGGTCGGCTTTGCAGTTTGGAGGTGATGGTGAACTGCCGTTATGTTTTAATGAAGTCCCCTGACGTTACAGAAGTCCACGTCGAACGTGGATGAGGACGCCGCTGGAAAATTCTCTTTTTCTTTTTCTTTCTGGCCATTAGAAGGTGTTAGAGGTTTATAAATAAGAGAAGTTGTTTCACCGACGGCGCAAGAGACAAAAAGCGCGGTCTCTACCCCCGCAGCACAGTGCAGGTTGTGCGGTTTGCTGGCGCGGCGGGCGGAAGGGCCCCCGGTCCCCCCCTGTTGCAGCAGCCGGGTCCACTCCGGTCTCCTCCTCCGGCACGACTACTACAACAGGGACTTTTCACAAATTGGCGGTTCAGCCTCCCGGGGCGGAGATTAGGTGATCCCCGGGTTCGGGAACCCTACTAACCTGCGGGCGGCCAGCGGACAGCCGTTTCACCGGGTCTCCCTGACCGACGCGCCAACACGCAGCGCCTACACCGCTAGCGGCGGTTCGACAGCCGCTGGTCCCTCCGCCGTCAGCATAACAACTCCTCTAAAACAGCCCTGGTGACCTAGCTCACTCGCAGGAACACAGCATAGCCATTATGGCTGCGGTCTCTTGCCAGGTGGAGGCACTTCCCCAGACGGATGCTGGCCAAGCCTGGAGCGAACAACCCTACTATGTCCCTCTTCCATCTTACTAATATAAGGGGAACACAGTATAATTTTTCGCTGCGTCCTACCTCTCTTTCGCCATAGCCTCGTTAGTTGATCGGCAGGGTGCACCTCGTGCAGGTAAGGTTGGCTTTAGCTTGAGATGTTGATGAGCTACTTACACCCCAAAGTAAAAAGTAGTTTGTAAAAGAGGCTGCCGTGATTTTAGAGGCACCTGTATTATCTCCAATGGTTTTACCGGAATTGACTTCTGCTCTTGTAATCGAAGAAAAATATCCCAACAAGGTAGAATAGAAATCCCGGTTCTAATATCGACAGCTCCTACGTCCCCTCAACTACCATGCGTTTACCCCATGATTAACCCATGTTCAGCACCATACACTAACCCTTTGCCACCCCCGCACATACCACTAGCTGCCATTCCTCAACCTGTCATGCCATCGATTTAACAGATACCTGTACACAGTGGGAGAATAAAAAGCAACAAGGTTATAACGTCTTCTTTGCCTTCATACTTCTCCCTCCCTGCATCATGCGTCGAAGTCATCATTGCTGAGAGGATCTTACCAAATATTGCTGGTTGACCTGACCTGTAGATTAGGTATGACGGCAACATGCTCTCAGTTTTAAATAATAAATAACATTTTTTAGAAAAGAGACCGCTTTTATTTATGAAACATTTATAAGTTCTACTTCCATATTAAATAACCGATTATCATCTCTTCTATAATCTGGAGCTACCCTTTTGAAATACGACGGCCGGCGGTGCATACACCGCCGCCTTTGACTGTGAGGTAGGCCGACTCCAAAGTTTTCACAACTTCTAAAGACGACTAATTTGGTTTAAGTGTGATGCTGTAAAACTTTAAGCATCAATGATTACTATAGGTATGTTGTAAACTCTTCAGAATTCTTTGTTCCAGCATGTCAAATGCAGGGTCAAAATGGTTTTATCACGTACAAAGTATTTTTATGTACGTTTAAGGAAACCTAAAGATTTGATCGAAATATCAGTTTGGAGTCATGTATAAATACTAAAGGACCTAATGAGGGAAATGCGTGGCAGCAGTTGTCCTTTTAATTTTTATCCAAATGTGTGATTTTGTGATTGCTCAATAAATGCGAATAAATGCGAATGTAAGTTTTTTTGGTCCGCTCTTAAACCTTAATCAATTGCCATGAAATTTTGCATACATCTTTCTAGAAATTCATAATAAATAATAGGATACTTTTTATCCCGAAAATATAAACTGTTTCCGAGGGATAAATAAAAGTTTGGCGTAATAACTGGCATTCACACCGACGAAGACACGGGCCAAAGCTAGTTATATAAAAACAAAAGTAAAAGATAGAGTCTATATTTATTTACACGACTGCAACAGGCAGTGCTACTTAAGGAACTGGTACGGGCTCTGGTGCGACTGGGAAGTGAGCGCCTTCTGCTTTGTAACCATCAAGACCAGCAGAAAACTTCGTGACGTATTTCTTGCCATCTTCACCGACGTATTCAACTTCACCATCAGTGACAAGAACATGACCAGTGCCATCAGCGTTTGGTATTAGACGACCGCGTTCTGATACCTGGAAATGCAAAGAGACTCTGTTAGAATGACTTTTAATAAATTGATCTGAAGAAGATTTTGAAGAACTTTAAATAAGGTAATGACAAGTAACGTTATCGATGACATTATTAAGTTATCAGTCAGTCAGCATAAGACAAACTACTCCGTAGGTATACTATAATATTGATAGACCATTGTATCTAAGTGTCAACTTTAATACTATAAGATTTTGACAAACTTGACTATTAATTATAACTTACTTTTTCTTGGACAAACTATGCCTGTCTTTTCCCAAAATATAATGGATCCAAAAAAGTCTAAAGTCGAATTTGAGTGAAGTTGCTGATTATTTACGTACCGCTGTGCATTCTGAAGTTCGAATAAATGCAACAAATTTTTCTTCTTATATAGCAATATAGCAGTCACGGCCTATCATTATGATATGAATGTACTTACAATAGTTCCTTCAGCGGTTACATATCGAAGGGAATACTGGCCAAAATCATCATGCACTTCTTCATGTTGTAGTGCTGGCAATCTTCTGAGAGCTTCTTGCCTGGCGGAAGCATGTGGTGCAGCAGCAGCCACAGCGATCAGGGCAAAGATAATCACGAACTGCAAGATAAAATATAACTTTAAAGATAATGCATCTCTTAATTAAATAATTAAATAAATATTGTCAGACAAATTACACAGCGCCATCTAGCCCCAAAGTAAGCGAAGCTTGTGTTATGGGTACTAGACAACTGATAAACATACATTTTTGTTTTTGTAAATACATACTTATGATACATAGAATACACCCAGACTAAGACAAACAGACATGTTCATGCATACAAATGTTTGTCCTATGTGGGAATCGAACCCACGAGCTGCGCCACCGAGCTCGTCAAAGAATTAATATGTTTTCAAAAATTGCTGGTAAATCCTAACAATGAATCTGAGTAGTCCCACTACTCAGATTCATTGTTAGGATTTACCAGCAATATTTAGTAATATGATAGTATTAACAGATTGAGAAATAAATATTCAGTCATAGATAGTTAAACTGTTTAGACATAACAAAGTTTAGCACAAATTTATGAATGTAATAATCAAGCACGCCGAGGGTAAAGATTACTATGAACATGATATAATTAGGCTGAATTTTTTTTAACTTTATTGTTAAAAAAATATTAATAAAGTTAAAAAAAAATCTGAGATAAGTTTCGAAGTAGACACAGTGAAGGTAATAATAATGTTATTAAATGGATTCATCGGTAAGAATGAGGATCATGAAAGTTAAGTTAAAACGAATCCAAAAGAAGATAAGTTAAAATGAACTCTTAGATAAGAGATTATTTTGAAGAAGATGTACAGCAAACTGAGATTCACAACACTGCAGAAGAAACGATAAAAGTTTTTTTAAGGATAATTACGAGTATGTTATACTATACATGTCCAGACATAAATTTTAGGTCATAGATTAACGATAATAACGATTGATTCCTGTTAAGTTATTAGTGGTACTTAGTAGCGAATGAGTAAGATTAATTACTGTAACTTCATTCAATATAAATAGAGAATTACTGTAACTTGATTCAATATAAATATAAACGTCAAAGCCATCATTATCATTAAAATGTAAAGGCGTAGACTGAGCTTTTTAAGATTTAATATTTTTGAACCGAGATGATGTATTTTTGGTAATTTATTACTTACCTTGTACATGATTAATTTTTGTTTTAATATGATAAATTTTCGCAATTACAATTTTGAACACAGTACACAGTAACGTATTGGAATGTTGATTTGCACACAACTATTGCATATATATACACTGATTCCGCCATATTTCACATTTGAACGACCTAATTAGTATTAATTTAGCAACTTGTCACAATATTTAGGGTGATTCTATATAAATTTGGTAGATTTGATCAATATTCTCGGTCAGTACGTAAAATTTTATAATACATTATTATACATACAATGTATAAAAACAATATCTCTAGCATGCCAAAAATGCCTAGCCGAGTACTTGCTTATAAACTATATATTTACTAATTGTATTCTAAGATTACATCGTAGTGTGTGAACGTAATATCTGTTTCATCCTTCAGTTATTTATATTCCTTTTTATTTTAAATGCATTAACTTCGAAATCCTTCTATTCAAAATAAGTGAATAGCTTCACTAACAGTCTAGTCTAGTCAGCATTTCCTGGTTGTCCTATGATCCTTAAGATTGTAAAGGCCTTTCCAATGCAACTTCAAGGAATTAAATCCATTCTACCATTTGGAGTTATATGGGGAATTAGACAGAAATTAGAATATTTAGCCTTTTGAATTAATACTTGAAGAACCTATTATACAATACAATGCTTACATAGATACTAAAAAAGGATAATAAAAATCAACAAAAAACAGATGGTAACAAAAATACGATATAAAAGTATATAACACTATAAACAATATTAATTCAAAAGTTACTCAAATTTTGTAGAATCGACCTCACCTTTTTGCTATAAGTTGCTAATTATTATGTCTTTTGTTATTATTTACCAATTGTGATTCATTGCTCTTGTTTTGTATTGCCCACTAAGTAAAAAATAATAAGAAAACCAATCAAACTCCTGGACCGGAATGACATGTGCATTTTCGTTTCTAATATAAATTATGGGACCAAGCAAAGTACCATATCAATATATGTTTATTCGTCGTACATCATGGTAAGTTTAATTGTCTTTTAATAAATTAAAATTTAAATAATCTGTCGTGTATATCATGAAATTTCTAAGCTTTTTTTCGTTCTTCTTCTTTTTTTAAAAAAAAAATAATTGTTTATATATTAAACAAATAAAAGTCCATGGTAAAAAAACAATTTAGTTCCAATGCCATAATTAAAATTAAAAAGTATTCCGCACTTCTTGATACAATGTTTTATTTTCAGCTACGTTTAGATACGCAATAAATTCAAATATGTAGAACACGAGAGATCATAATACATACTAAATTATGATTGTTACTAATCAAGCCAAATTACAAATTACGGCAAATCTGTTTGAAGTCAACCCTAACAATATATTAATGTAAATAATGTGTCTATATTCCAGATGAGGCTAAAGTCAGCGCTGTTCCTATTTGGAACTATAGCTCTAGCATCCAGCAAGGCATTCTTGCCAATGGACTTACAAATAGCAGAAACGTCGGCAGTTAAGCTATCTGAAAAACATCCCGCAGGAGCGCCGTTCTTATCAAATTTCATCCAGGAAGGAACCAATGTATTCTTCAAGCCTCATTTTACTATGTCTTCGCATAGTCTGCCACAGATTGTTGAAAGCAAGGATTGCAATGAGCCATTACTGTCAACTTCAATTTTAACTCCTCCGGCATTGGAAGAGCCCCTTAAAATTGTTGAGACTGAAATACCTTCAAACCACTTGGAACCACCGCATATCAAAGAAGTGATTGAAATTAAGCCATGGTTGCAAGAATCTGTTAATTCACTGCCTGCGGTTCCTGCTTTTCTTATGTCAAAGCCTACAGTCATTCCTGAAGCAACTGTTAAAACGGTGCCTTGCGCCCCGACTGAAATTGAAAAGCCTATGGTAATTCCTGAAGCACCTGTGTTGCCTGCACTAGTTATGCCGAAAATACCTGCTCCTTCAATAGTTGAATATCCTGCGCCAAAACCAATCACTGAACCAGTACCAGTTGTGGTTGAAGAGCCCGTAGTTATTCCAGAAGCACCGGTTATACCGGCAATGAAAATGCCAGAACTACCTACAATTGTCGATACGGCGCCTTGCGGTCCGAATATAGACGAAAAGCCTCTGGTAATCCCTGAAGCACCTATGTTGCCTGCTTTAGTTATGCCAAAAATACCTGCTCCTACGATGGTTGAATATTCTGAGCCAAAACCAATCGCTGAACCAGTACCAGTTGTGGTTGAAGAGCCCGTAGTTATTCCAGAAGCACCTGTTTTACCCGCAATGAAAATGCCAGAACTTCCTACAATTATCGAAATGGTGTCTTACGCTCCGATCATAGTTGAAAAGCCTGTTGTAATCCCTGAAGCACCTGCGTTACCTGAACTAGTTATGCCGAAAATACCTGCTCCTGCAATAGTTGAATATCCTGCGCCAAAACCAATAGCTGAACCAGTACCAGTTGTGGTTGAAGAGCCCGTAGTTATTCCAGAAGCACCGGTTTTACCGGCAATGAAAATGCCAGAACTACCTACAATTGTCGATACAGCGCCTTGCGGTCCGAATATAGACGAAAATCCTCTGGTAATCCCTGAAGCACCTATGTTGCCTGCTTTAGTTATGCCAAAAATACCTGCTCCTACGATGGTTGAATATTCTGAGCCAAAACCAATCGCTGAACCAGTACCAGCTGTGGTTGAAGAGCCCGTAGTTATTCCAGAAGCACCCGTTTTACCCGCAATGAAAATGCCAGAACTTCCTACAATTCTCGAAACGGTGCCTTACGCTCCGACCATAGTTGAAAAGCCTGTTGTAAGCCCTGAAGCACCTGCGTTACCTGAACTAGTTATGCCGAAAATACCTGCTCCTGCAATAGTTGAATATCCTGCGCCAAAACCAATAGCTGAACCAGTACCAGTTGTGGTTGAAGAGCCCGTAGTTATTCCAGAAGCACCGGTTTTACCGGCAATGAAAATGCCAGAACTACCCTCAATTGACGATACGACGCCTTGCGGACCGAATATAGACGAAAAGCTTCTGGTAATCCCTGAACCACCTATGTTGCCTGCTTTAGTTATGCCGAAAATACCTGCTCCTATAATAGTTGAACATACTGTGCCAATCGCTGAACATGAAATGCTGCCTGAGTTATCAGTTCCTAAAGAACCAATAACAGTTGTGGTTCAAGAGCCCGTAATCATTCCAGAAGCACCTGTTTTACCGCATATGAATTTGCCAGAACTACCTTCAAATGTCGATACTGTGCCTTGCGGTCCGACTATAATTGAAAAACCTGTGGTAATCCCTGAAGCACCTATGTTACCTGCCTTAGTTATACCGAAATTACCTCCCCTTGCTATAGATGAATATCGACCAAAGCCAATCATTATGCCTGCCCCGCCTGTAGTTGAAGAACCTTTGTTGATTCCTGAAGCACCCATGTTACCTCCTTTATTAGAAAATCCTCCACGCACTATTATTGAAACACCTATGCCTAGTCTGGAATTAGTAGCCATCCCAGAAGCTCCTGTCTTACCACAATTTACTATGCCTGAACTGCCTAAACCAGCCGTGGTTGAAGTGCAATCCTTTATTCCAGAATCTCCTGTTGAGCCGATCATGATTCCTGAAGCACCTATGATAGCTCCTTTGTTGAAAAATCCTGATCATAGTATAGCTGAAGCCCCCGTGGCTCATCCCGAATTAGTGATAATCCCTAAAGCTCCCGTCTTACCACCCTTTACTATGCCCGAATTGCCTAATCCAATAGTGGTGGAAGTACAACCCGATATTCCTGAATCCCACCCACATTATCACCTTCCTTCTGCTATTGTAGAAGAGCCTGTCGTGATTCCAGAGGCACCTATATTACCTCCTGCCAAGGAACTTAAAATAGAGAGACCGGTTCTAATACCGACAGCTCCTACGTTCCCTCAACTACCATGCGTTTACCCGATGATTGTCCCATGTCCACCTTACACTAACTCTCCGTCACTCCCGCATATTCCACTAGCTGCCATTCCTCAACCTTTCACATCGAGTTCACAGAATAGTTTCACAGATATACATAGTGAGATGGCAGAAGACAACAAGGTTAGAACGTCTTCGTTGCCTTCATACTTCGCCTTCCCTGCATCATGCGTCGAAGACATCATTGCTAAGAGGATCTTACCAAATATTGCAGGTCGACCTATTGTAACCGCGCCTGCTTTATGAAATCCAGTTCCTGTAGTTTAGGTACGACTATAGGCAGCATGCCCTGAATATTAAATAATAAATAACATTTTTTTTTAGAACAAACTACTTTTATTTATCAAACTTTTATAAATTCTACTTCCATATCAAATATCCTTTATCCTAAAAATTTTTCTTTTTTCTTTTCTTTACGCTGCGGAGACGTGGACAGTGCGTGAGTTGGAAAAGAAGAAGATAGACGCTCTGGAAATGTGGTGCTGGAGAAAGATGCTCGGGATATCATGGACGGAGTTCCGCACCAACGTGTCCATACTCCAAGAATTGGGCATCACACAGCGTTTATCTGCCATAGTACAGTCGCGCATTTTGCAGTACTTCGGACATGTCTCAAGGCGGGATAAAGATTCCATAGAGCGCCTGGTCGTTCAGGGAAAGGTGGAAGGGACAAGACCACGCGGAAGATCACCTATGCGTTGGTTTGACCAGGTTAAATCGGCAATGGGAAACCGTGTATCTGACTGCGCCAGACAGTCTGCCAACAGGGAGAGATGGCGGGAGATCGTGCGGAGAGCTGTGTCCGCCTCCACCACCGATGTGGATGCCTCTACGTGACCACGACCGCTCTGCCAAGAGCGAAACGACAGAGAAGAAGAATCAAATATCCAGTTACCATTTTATATTTCATCTACTACATCGAGCTTAGCTTTTCTGAAATGCGACTAAGCGCCTGCCGGGCTAAGCGGACTAAGCGCCCTGCTGGGCGTTGTCTGTGAGGTTGGCTGACTGCAAGATTTTCACTACTTCTAAAAACAACTAAACTTGGTTTAAGTGTGACTTCTGTAAAACAATAAGCATCAACAATGACTACAGGTAATAATGCTGTAAACCCTTCAGAACTCTTTGTCGCCATATTAACGTATACAACAACAAATATACCTCGCCCGCCGCCACCCCGGCTGCCAACGCAGCATTTCCTTCCTTTCTGGTGACCTCATTCGCTCGCAGGAACACAACAACCCTCAAGGGAATTGTTATTTGGCTGCGGTATTCTGTGAGGTGGAGGTACTTCCCCAGTCGGGCATCTTCAAAAATACGCTATGCCCTACCTCTCTTTTCGCCAATGCCTCGTTTGTCAGGCAGCAGGGAGCATCACGTGCAGGTGAGGTTGGTTTGGTTCAAAGATGTTGATAAACCACTTACATCCCAAATGTGCATCCCAGCATGTATCCCTCAGAGGATAGATTCTAATGTTGGGGATACCAAGTCGATATCGAGACTTTAGTTGCTTCGCTCGGTTATCATCTAATCTTAATCCATCAACACATCTTCATATCTTATTTCACGCCTAGATCCTCGATACCACAGGTAACCAAGCATGGAATAGGGCTATTCATATCACACGGATGGATGGATGGCACACGTATCAGAACAGCAATTATATTCTCAGATTTTAAGTTGTGTGGTCCAAGTTATGGAAGAGTCAATGAAAATTAAAAAAATATTTATTTGCCCTTCGGATCAGAAGTACTAAGTACGGAGAAGTTTTGGAGTGTAAGTGGTTCATCAACCAAAGCCAACTTCACCTGCACGTGGTGCACTCTGCTGACTGACAGTCAAGCAGAGAAGACGTAAAAAGCAAGAATATTTGGACATCTACCGTGTTTTGGTGGTATCCATAGGAATTTCGCGAAATCCGTGGTTTCCTAATTTTCTTTTACAATTTTTATTCCCTCATACATATCATATACATATATGACACAGGAGAGATGTCCCTTAAGTGTGGGCCCATGTCCAACAAGTTGAACAACAAGGGTTTAGCTCGAGATAAGAAAAAGAAACGGTGCACTTATTACTTTAACAACAATGACTATACAAATATGCTTTAGACTGTTCTAAAGTAGTAAGTCTATTCGAGGTGCACGCGCAGCGAAGACTGTACACGTAGTCAGTCAGTATTTCATGCGGCGGGGCGCGTACGGGCCTCGAGATATGAAGCACTTTGCCCGGGCAAGACTTCACACGTACTTGTGCACGTAGTCGCGCTCCTTCTGCTTTTATCTGTTCGCCCCACTTTGCCCCATCTCGTCGTAGCCGTCATCCAAGCCAATGGCTTGCCTTCTAGGCACCAAAAGTCAATTGAGCTGCTTTATTTCCGACGCCTTTTAATTTTCAACACTAATCAGCCACATTATTTCCGACATATATATGAGGGAATGAATAGAATATATGCATCTAAATCCGCTTCCTCTCATGATTTACGGCATGCGTCTGCCGTACAGTTCGTAGAACTCAAAGCTTACGTAGTTAGGCCTTTGAATTTAGACTGCTGGAGCGAGAAGCCATTTTGAAATGTTTTCAGACTTTACAACTGTGTTTGTTGTAAATATGAGTGAAATTTTCAGCTTTCAACTTGATGTTGATTTTATAAAAACGTTTCAACTAAGCTATGTTAATAAATATTTAAGCATACAATATTATAATAATAAAGCAACCTTAAGATTTACTTCATTATATATTTATTATCCGAAATTAAAAATGTAACTTTTTATTTTAGAGTTGTGGATACGAGTGAGACTTCTGCACCTAATGTCTGAATTGGTAAGACACAGAAACAGACAGGTTCATATTTATACATATTTGTTATAAGTATGTTAATTATTATATGTCTATATAAAAATGTCTATTAGTCTAATATATGTCTATATATATATCTCACCTAATAACCTAATTTAAACTTATTTACGGTAGTAAACAAAGATTCTCAAACTTTGAGCGTGTAACGAGCAAACGAATGAACAAAAACAACTGAAAGTTTCAGCAACACCTCCGCGCTGAGTTTGTTCATACGAAAACAAAGTCTGTTTCGAATTTAGTTAATAATTGCGTGTGAAGTGTCCTCATATGTTTGGGAACAACTGGTAATTTTGAGGAAGGTGAACTGTGATGTTATAAATACTAGGCCGGATTCTAGCCCACGGGGCCCAAATCGAGGTTGAATGGAGCGAGTAGATTCGCTGCGTAATATGTTGTCCATTTTCAGGCTATTGGATCTACACTACTTTGCGTGCTTCCGCCACCAATTAGTTCATGCAAACTACTTAAATTGCCTGTAAATTTGACTTCCGCAAAATAAATAAATAAAATAAATAAATAAATATTGTCAGACAAATTACACAGCGCCATCTAGCCCCAAAGTAAGCGAAGCTTGTGTTATGGGTACTAGACAACTGATAAACATACGTAAATACATTTTTTTTTTGTAAATACATACTTATGATACATAGAAAACACCCAGACTAAGACAATCAGACATGTTCATGCACACAAATGTTTGTCCTATGTGGGAATCGAACCCACGAGCATTGGTGTCGATTCCGCGTCATTGACCACTACGCCACCGAGCTCGTCCCGAAAATAACACCTGAATCAATTAACGATCTTAATTTTTTTTTTGACACAAACCTCAAGCATATCGAGGTCTTTAATTGTGACAAGTTTCATCAAAATCGGTTCAGTGGTTTTAGAGCCTATTCATTTCCAAGAGTGACTTTTCGGCGTATACAAGCGTTTCGCTTGCTCCGCTCGCTCCACTCAACTATAGATATAACACACCCATACTAAATTAAGGCAGAAAACAGTTTCCGTTGCCTAGGAGATCTATGACTATCGCTATCCTTATCATTTCGGCGGTTTAATATACTTACTATTCAAATATTCCTGGACAAATTGCACAAGGCTCCCCAACCCGTCTGGCCAGCGTGGGGAGTGTAGGCCAAATCCCCCTTCCGTCTAGGACGGACGAGAGAGGGTCGTGCTCCTGTAGTGGAGACTAAAATAAACCTGATGCTGATGATGATGATGATCTAGTCTCAAACTAAGCAAAGCTTGTATTGTGGGACTAGATAACTGATATAACACTTAAATAGATTTTTTTTTGTAAATACGTACATATAATACATAGAAAACACCCAGACCAAGACAAACAGACATGAGACATGTTCATGCACACAAATATTTGTCTGGTGTGGGAACGAACCCGCGACGTCGGAGTCAAAGTGGCCATTGCTAAACATTCGACTGATCTTTCATTCGTTGAGTTCGTAATCGGTTCTTAAAGTAAGATTAATTTCCTTAAGGTAAGAAATATTTTTTTTTATTGGCCGTGTGGTTTCTGGCAGACTAGAATAGAATCACTCCGTCTCTTCCCGTGGATGTCGTACAAGGCGACTAAGGGAAATACATAAGGCCTCCCCAACCTGTCTGGCCAACGTGATGGAGTATGCTCTAAACCCCCTTCAATTGAGGGATGAGTAAGGGTTGGCGACGACGAAGCTTAGTACTTACTGTGAGACCTATTTCACGGCTGAAATAACTTAATTGTCATGTTTTCGTGTGTTAACTGACATGGAAAGACTGTGTTTACGAGTGTGTTTTACTTGTTAACATACCATTTATGTTGTCAAAGGATCTGATAAACAGTATTTTAATGTAATGCAAATAATTTATATGTGCGAAGTGATCGTTGTTCAAATCGAGCTGGGGAAAAAAAGATGAACCACTTACACTTTTTTTTTTATTCTACGTTTGGTGGCAGACAAGCATACGGCCCACCTGATGTGAAGCGGCTACCGTAGCTCGCAACATTAAATATCGCTCGCGCGCCGCCACCCCCGCTACCAACGCAGCATCTCCTTCCTTTCTGGTGACTTCACTTACTTGCAGGAACACAACAACCCTCAAGGGAATTGTTATTTGGTTGCGGTATTCTGTGAGATGGAGGTACATTCCCCAGTCGGGTAGCTTAAAATTACGCTCCCTATCTCTCTTTTCGCCAGAGCTTCATTTGTAAGTCAGTCGGGGGCACCGCGTGCAGGTGAAGTTGGCTTTGGTTTAAAGATGTTGATGAACTGCTTACACCCCAAAACTTACACTCCAAGAAATAGTATATAATGATGCTTATATGGAAAATGGAACGCGCCTTGGTGTGGGACGTTACATGCGTCGATACCCTGGCCCCGTCTCACCTCACGGCCAGAGGGTGCCGCAGCGGCTTCTGTAAAATGACTCAAACGGCGCAAATATAGTAATTTAAGGAACAGTTACATATTTGAGCCGTTTGGAATAGAGATCCTGGGGCCTTGGGGCCCGTCAGCCCTCAAATTATTTAGAGACATTTCTCAAAAATTGGTCGACACGTTTTGTCACAAGAAGGCTGGTCATGACCTAGCTCAGAGAATTAGGTAATTCTGCCAGTCTTCTGGGGAAACTGCTAACAAGCTATGATCTTGGGGATAATTTTTATTTGTATGTAAATTCCTGCTTATTATTTTTTTTATTATCTTTTTCTTTTCTTTATTGATAAAATATATAGGTTTTTATATTAGTTATAGTTTAATTTAAAAAATACTCTATGCCCTACCTCTCTTTTCGCTAGAGCCTCATTTGTCAGTCAGCAGGGTGCACCGCGTGCAGGTGAGGTTGGCATTGGTTCAAAGATGTTAATAAACGACTTGTAGTCTAAGTTAAACTCTAGCTCAGTCTAGATCTATATGAAATATGGACCCTAAATTACATAACACCGACGTACCTCATAAACCTAAAATTTATTCGCCCTATTATATCATTGCCAAACAGAATGGTCAACAAATATCCCAAATAACAATAAATGTCTTCGATATAATGCGTCATAATTGTTCCACTGCCCAACACGCCGATATTGGTCGGTATAATTAATGAATTATGTATTAATGACCATTCCATTTGTAATGGTGATAACGTGATTTACTCAAATGAACTTGGTTATAGATGTAATTACACCTAAATCTTAAACTAGCTACAACCTCTTAGAATAGGAATCAGCAGAGACATATACAATGAAATTTATAATCCTTACTCAGTATTCACTTCAATTCAATATCAAGTCTGATGATTATTGCTTTCACAAAAACTTTGACACGAAAGAACGGTTAGGTTGTAAATCTGAGCTATTTGTTTAATTGTAACAGCTGTTGGTGTTCCAAATAAAATAAAATAAAATATTCGTTCACTCAATCAATAGAGACGTTAGGGCCGTGGGGTCCATCAGCCCGCAATCTTTTTAAAGAAATATGCGGGAGGTTGTTCGAGGCTTCAGGTGACCAGAGGGCTGGCCATTACCTTGCTCAGAGGATTTTTTTTTTTATTATTTTTTTTATTGATATTTATTACAGTCTACAGACCCGGGGTCCGTACCTTTTATTAACAATGTTCTATTTTTTTTTATCTTATAATATTCTTACAATTAATAAATTGCACGTCGCTATTGTGCTAATAGTTATATTATTGTCTATTACTACTTAACCTAAATCCTCCTATTGTTTACCTTGCAACCATGACAGCCAGGGCAGACCAGTCCCCTCTGGCAGCACCCGTTCGCGAGTTGATGCATGGGGCAGCCACCACCGCATTCAACCATTTTATTGGGAATGCGGCGACCCGCCACACGACACCACCACCAGTTTGAACACTTTAGTGAGCATGACTACCTGGGCTGTCAGGACTGCACAGTAAAACCTGTATTTATTTTCCTAAGGTCTTCCTCCTTCTCTCCCTCTCACCCACCATAGGATTAGCATTGCTATTCAGCGAGGTAATGCTGCCAGCATTCTTGGTACGCTACCGACGGGCAACGATTTGGGGGAATTTTTTTTACTTTTAGTTTAAATTTAATAATTTTCTTCGTTTTGTTTTGTACCTATTGGTAAATATTTTATTTGTAAATATTAAGTTTAGTAATATAGTTAATTAATTTAGAATAATAAAAAAAAATCAATAGAAAGATTGTTGGTAGCTCTTAATTTTAAAGCTTCATAAAAGAACGCGTTTTTTGGCGCGCAAAGCGCTATATCGCTGCTTTCTGTCAAGAAGAGCTATACCGAGATTGTTTGGAGACTGTATCAACTTTTTTACGGGACGGGGGCCCACCACACATTCCCACCACTGTGATATATGTGTAGCCAGGATTAACAGCGGCGACCGCCAAAAAAGGCAATGAACAAGGAAGTCCAATTCTAGTCTATGCACACCTACGTTACATTGGTGTTGCCATCGATTAAAAGACAAGTTTGTTTCTGATTACAATTATACGTTACACTAATTTGATGTTGGTTTACGGGAAAATTCGGCTCTAAGTCTCAACTCAGGGGAAAAAACATCAAGCAGGGTTCGGATCATCAAAGTATTATGTTTAAGATTTAAACAAAAGGTACGGACCCCGGGTTCTGATGATTGTAATTCAGATCAATAAAAAAAGTTTTACGTTTAATTCATATTATAGGAAATAGTTGAAATCAAGTAACTTGTGCAGAACTTTGTTCACATCATTGGAGTTCAAATTTGTGTAAAAAGAGCAAGTTTTGTTTTTCGAGTTATAAATAAATAACAAAATAAATATTTCTGAACAATTTGCACAACGCCATCTAGTCCCAAATTAAGCGCGTTTTGGGGGTGTAAGTGGTTCATCAACATTTTTTAACCTAAGCCAACTTCACCTTCACGCGGTGCACCCTGTTGACTGGTAATCGAAGCTCTGGCGAAAAGAGAGGTAGGGAGCGTAATTGAAAGCTACCCGACCGAGCAATGTACCTCTACCTCACAAAATACCGCAGTATAACAAGAGTGAGGTCACCAGAAAGGAATGAGATGCTGCGTTGGCAGCGGGGGTAGCGGCGCGCGAGCGATATTTTATGTTTCGAGCGTTAATATGGCTACGGTAACCGCACATCACATCAGGCGGGCCGTATGCTTGTCTTCCACCCGACGTAGTATAAAAAATAATTTAATTACTTAGTAATCACTGTACTTAATCATCAATTCTGATTTTTAATCATTGCATACCTACACTTTCACGCTGGAGTTCTCGAATCCAAGAATCCTTTTGCTTGAATAAATATCATTTTTATCTGATAAATTCCTTACAGATCTATTTCTAGATTCAAACATTAAACCTACACTTTCGTCGAAGTCATTAGATCTTTTTACGAGACGATTTGGCATATATATGCCAGATCGTCTCGTAAAAAGATCTATTTATGTAAGAGATATAAGAAAGATATATTTATGAACAAAAATTGCTCTTTTAAACAGAGTATATTTTCCGCAATACGCAGAAACCATTATCTGTCGACGGAAAGTCTTTAAATTGGTTTGGTTTCAGAGAACTTCTGTCTAACAAACAAACAAACTTCTTTAATAACATCGCATTGAAATTTGTAATCTTTACAGGCCTTCTGAAATTCAAAATTCTCCTTCACATTTTCATTCTAGTGGGTGATAAGTTGATAACTAGTTAAATTGACGTCAAAAGAAACTTTATTCAGTGTTTACATGAATGTTCGCGAAGTTAATTTAACTTAGAATGTTAGCGGGAATATTTGAATGTCGCTTAAGCTTAGCGGGATAGATGTTTTTAACTTTTAATTAAACATTTAATTAAAAAGCATCAGTAAATATAAGTGGGCCTGTGCCGGTCGCAATATTAAACGTTTAATTAAATGGCATCAGTAAATATTAATACGAGTATACCTACAAGTGTGTCGGTGCCGGCCGCAATATGTAGAAAGTTTTTGCTAAGTAAAAAAACTTAAAATAAAGCCAAAGCAAATATGCCCCATTTGCGTTGACTTTTTTTTTCAACAGAGTGCTACTTGTACTCAGGGACTATGTTCAGTGGTAGTTGTGGTAGTTTTTTTTTATACTACGTCGGGTGGCAGACAAGCATACGGCCCGCCTGATGTGAAGCGGTTACCGTAGCCATATTAACGCTTGCAACATAAAATATCGCTCGCGCGCCGCGACCCCCGCTGCCACCGCAGCATCTCCTTCCTTTCTGGTGACCTCACTCACTCGCAGGAACACAACAATCCTCAAGGGAATTGTTATTTGGCTGCGGTATTCTATGAGGTGGAGGTACATTCCCCAGTCGGGTAGCTTACAATTACGCTTCCTACCTCTCTTTTCGCCAGAGCTTCGTTTGTCAGTCAGCAGGGTGCACCACGTGTAGGTGAAGTTGGCTTTGGTTCAAAGATGTTGATGAACCACTTACACCCCAAATGTATAGTTTTGAGCACGTAGTTGAGCAGCGGGGTACAGTATACTCTAAATGCCTTCGATTGAGGGAAGACCCGTTTCCCAGAAGTGGGATGAATAAGGGTTGACGATAGTAGGACGAGCGAGACTACTACAGCGCCTTGTCACGCGGTACAAACGTGTTCAGCCCCCTTACCACCAAGTATTATTGCGATTTAATAGCTGAATAGAATGCTTATTCATACCAATGAATAAGCGACTCTACTCTAGTTGAAATAGAGTCGCTTATTCATTGCTATAAATAAGCATTGTATTCAGTTATTGAAATCGCAATAAGAGTTGGTGGTAAGGGGCCTGTTTTGCAAACTCGTTTGAGAAACAGGATGTGGCTGTGTCATGGACATCCGTGTGTTGTAAGTGAATACATTATATGCACTAAAATTATCTTAAATTGGCAGCGCTTCCCCCTCCCTCGCATGCGATGTTCCATAGTCCTTATTTAGCGTAATACACTCTTTGATGCTTTATTTACCCTGTGGTGTGATTGAATTTTGTATGGAGATGATAGATATGTAGCTGCAACACACTAAACTGTATCCCCCGATTTTGTTATCATTCGCTTTCTTGAATTGCCTCCCTATGGAAGCAATTTTAATGACTGATTCACGTCAAAAAAAAAAAAACAATGTATTAATTTGTCTCATGTCTTGTCGACATGATGATAAAGTTACTCTTTACCTAATGTAATAATAATAAATAAATATTTCTGGACAATTTACACAGCGCCATCTAGTCCCAAATTAAGCGCATAGCTTGTTTAATTAAATAAATTAAACGGGTCACTCACGTCTTTCTGTCGGGAAAGCCGACTAGTTTCGATCTCAAAAGGAGACCTTCGTCAGGGCGAATGTCCAGACACGTCCACCCTTTGTCTCTCGCGCCGGACACTGCGCGCCAATGCGCGCGCCGCCCGACTGGAAAGGGTGGTGGAGGGTTGGTGCGTTGATTTGTGGAGCGCTGCCCTCGACGATGACGTAGTGGTAGCCGGTGGATCCACTTCTTCTATCTCTTCGGGCGCGTAGTCATCTAGTGCGCTTACCATGTGGTGGTAAAAACTGACAGTATCTGCATTGGCGACTGTATCGTGACTCTCTTTAGACTTAAACTGGAGCACTGGTTTCCAGGCCGTTGGCAATACCCATCCGGTATCACGGTTGAAATTCGGACGTCGACTAATTTCGATAGCTTCGCGGATTTTACGTGGAACAAAGAACTTTTCCTTTGCAACCACCTTAGCCTTATCGAATCGGATGTAATGAGAGACGTCCGAATCCAGTACGTGTTCCGTGATCGTCGAACCATTTCTGTCCAGGTTTTTCAAGCTCCTAATATGTTCTGAGAGTCTTGTCGCTACATTGCGTCCTGTTTCCCCCACGTAGCTGCTGCCGCAGTCAGTCGCAAAGCTTGTGTTATGGGTACTAGACAACTGATAAATGTACATAAATGCATTTTTTTTAGTAAATACATACTTATAATACATAGAAAACACCCATACCAAGACGAACAGACATGTTCATGCACACAAATGTTTGTCTTGTGCGGGAATCCAACCCGCGACCTCGGAATCAAATGGCCATTGCTAACCATTCGACCACCTAGTTCGTCAAAATGTGAATGAAAACTATTAATTTGTCAATAATTTTCTCTGTCTATTTCCTGTATACTTCTCTTCACAACTGCCTGTCCAAATTACCAACTGTCAAGCACAAAACAGCGGAAGTAGGTCAGCTGTCAATTAATATGACAAAGGCTCTTTGGTATGTGTCATATTCGTACGTATTAATAGAGGTGGGACATCAATTATTCGGTAGAGATGTACCTGATGAATCCGGTGCAAGGGTGCGTGCACAGGACAGATTACTGGTCCTTGTTATCCCAAGAAAACGATTAAACAATAAAAACTAGGGTTGTCGAAAGGTTAGCAATGGCCCCTTTAACTCCGAGGTTGCGGGTTCGATCCCCGCACAAGACAAATCATTCGCATCGCACAAAACAAATCTTGGTCTGGGTGTTTTCTATGTATCATCATCATCATCAGGTCCATTTAAGTGTCCACTACAGGAGCACGACCCTCTATCGTCCGTCCTAGACGGAAGGAGGATTTGGCCTACACTCCCCACGCTGACCAAACGGGTTGAGGAGGCCTGATCGATATTTGATAATGTATTTCCCTTAGTCGCCTTGTACGACATCCACGGGAAGAAACGGAGTGATTCTATTCTAGTCTGCCGGAAGCCACACGGCCTATGTATCATATGTATGTATTTATAAAAAAATACGAGTATATTTAAGTATTATATCAGTTATCTAGTACCCATGGTACAAGCTTTGCTTAGTTTGGGAACTTTTTGTAAAGTCCAGGAATATTTATTTATTTATATTAAATTTATAGTTGGCTAATTAAAGAAATAATAAAATTTTTGGTTGTAAGTGGTTTATCATCATTTTTGAAACAAAGCCAACCTCACCTGCACGTGCACTTAGCTGACTTACAAACGAGGCGAAAAGAGACGTAGGGCATAGCCTATTTTTTATGCTGCCCGACTGGGGAAGTACCTCCACCTCACAGAATACCGCAGACAAATAACAATTTCCTTGAGGGTTATTGTGTTAGGAAGGTGTATTGGCTGGCAACAAATCGGCGACCCCTTGGTGTTGCTGATCTCCATGGGCGGTGGTGATTGCTTTCCGTCATGACCCACATGCTTGTTTGCCCCACTATCGTATAAAAAAAATGATAATAAAATTATGACTAACTAGTTTTGGAACTTGACTTCATTCACGCCTGTAACGGTATCCCTTGAAAATTTTTAAAAATCATAAAATGACGAACATTCCCACAGCATAGACGAATCGAATGATATTTCATAAGTTGTTCATTAAATGGTTTAGGCTACAAGAGCTTACCAAAGGATTAGCCATACATACATGTGAAAAACATTACCCTCTCTTCTTCAGCATCATCATCATCATTATCAGGCTGTATCTACCCACTGGTGGATATAGATAGGCCTTTCCCAATGCCTTGCACCATATGCGGTCCTCCGCTTTCAACATCCAGCCGTTACCAGCAACCTTTTTGAAGTCGTCGGTCGATCTATAGAAGGGGCGCCCTACGCATCGTCGCCCCATACGTGGTCTCCACTCTAGAACTTTCCTCACCCATCTGCCATCGCTGACTCGGCAGATGTAACCAGCCCACTGCCACTTCTACCTGCTGACTCTGAGAGCTATGTTGTCCACGTGGAATTTCTTCGTTCCGGATTCGATTCTTTAGAGCAACGCCAAGTTTTAGACAAGACAAGACTTTTAGTCTGTAAACCAGCCCAATGGTGAGCGTCCAAGTCTCTGCACCGTAAGTCATAGCGGCGAGCACGCACTGATTGAACATTTTGGTCTTCAAGCATTGGGGTTTATCTTTTTCAGCAGTTTTGGAACAAATAACTTAATATCAATATTAATATGTCATAAATTAATATCAATATTCGCCTTGTTTGTATCATGACTTATCTCTGTATCACCTACGGTTGACTTGTAGAGAATGATTGTGTAGCATTAAGGCCGCCTTTGTACAATGTTTTTATGTGCATAAAGATTAAATATATAAACTTAGTGATACTACGTAGTACTATTACCTATACTGTGGTGGTACTATAAGCGTTCTTATTTTCCTTTGAAGTACGGAACGCTAAAAGTATGTAATACTATAAAAACGCCTGCTTTTAAAGTCAGTACAAATATTTTTAAAACAAACCAGGGTACAATACTGCGCCCACAACTTCGTCGTATATATTATAATGTCATGAAGCGAAAAACACGAAGAGAACACAAAACAAACAAAAAAAAAATAACAGCAGTCAATATTGACTGTTCATAACAAAAAGGTTTGTACATTTTCAATACAGAACACTTTCGTTTCATTTGCTGAAAAATACACGCCTGAAACGAACTCAAAGGAACGCATGTAAATACATTTTCATTTTTAATACAATTTGAATACATTTTTTTGGGAGCCCCATAGCATCGTTGCTCGTGTCAGTCTAGTCGATCACGTAAGTTAAGCAACGTATACCGTAGCCGGTCTATGCCGGTGTGTTTATTTATCTTGAGCTTCTCCGTACTTCGGAGGGTACGTAAAGTCAGAGGCCTTTGGGTTGCTTGAAAACACTGACAGAGTCAGCCAACTCGCAGTTGAGCATCGTAACGGCACAACATAGTAATGCAACCAGTACTTTGACTTCATACTAGCGCCCAACCGCGCACCAAAACTTCCTGAGCGGTCGTGTAAATGACGCTTGGCTATTGCGTGCGCCGATTTGGGCGCTAGTATGAAGTCAAAGTACTGGTTGTATTACTATGCTGTGGTAACGGAGTATGCTTTAAACCTGCAATGGAATGAATAAGTGTTGAAGAAGAAGAAGAAGCCAATTGTTACTGCTCTAATGTTCATCTATAGCCCTGAATTTCATCCGCAACGATGGACTGCTATGCCTTGTTTAGTACTGTAATACTTAATAGATATATGGCGCCACACTGTGACTCACAACTAGGGTTGCCAACTTTTTTTACAAAAAATAAAGTATATTGAGGTCTGAGAAGAATATCAAACAGTATTTTAGAAAAATGAACAGTATTTTATTTATTTAATGTTAAATACATATATTTAAGCTTTTAACTTCTTGCACAACTTATTAATTTAGTCTTTTTTAAAAACTTTATATGCCTTACCACAAATACAACTAAAATTAAAACGAATGAGGAGCTCATTTAAAAAAAAATGTGTGAGCTCTAAGTCTAACACTAGTGTTAAGTATTTTGATGCTGGAAACAGTATTTTGTATACTTTATTTTTGTTCAACATTAAAAAGTATAATGTAGTGAAAAACAGTATAATACTGTTTTTAACAGTATAGTTGGCAACCCTACTCACAACAGTCATAAAATGCAAAAAATTGTCACCAACAAACCTTCCTAGTAGCTCAGTTGGAAGAGCACTCGACCGGTCATCGCGAGGCCGTGGTTGGTGGCTGGTGGCCACCTAGGCGGGGTAGATGATTTTTTCCATTTTAAAAAATATTTATATATTCTGGCAAGATGGGCGCAATCAACTATTTAAATCAGTGTTTTTCAATCTGTGGGTCGCTATCCAATATGTGGGTGGGTATACCCTAAACCAGGAGTGGGATGAATAACGGTTAACGAAGAAGAAGAAGCCAAGCCTGACTCGGGGGGTCGCCAGCAAAAAGAAAAAGGCAACACTACTAATGACATTCTTGTGAATTAGACAGTACAGTAAAAACACAATTATAATTAGTAGGATGGGCTTGTAGGTAAACATACAAAAAAAAATAATTACGTAGTCTTATAAATAATTTCTTTGTATGTCTATTGTACAAGGGGGTCGCCAGAATTTTTCAAAGGGGTCGCGAAATCAAAAACATTGAAAAACACTGATTTAAATAATAATTATAAAATTTCGTGTCACCCAGTCTTGACCTTTGATTTTATAATTTTAACAAAAAAAAACTCTCCGACTCTAAACATTACTATACATTTATGTAGGTAGATACAGGCTGATGATGATGATGAAAAAAATATGGGACCAATCTGGAAGTATATTCTTTCAAGTAAAAAAAGTTTTTTTCAAATCGGTTTATAAATCACGGGGTAATTAAGTAACAAACATTAAAAAAAATACAGCCGAATTGAAAACCTCCTCCTTTTTTGGAGTCGGTTAAAAGTAGAAAATATAAGCATGAGTGCATGAAAGCAACGTCAGTCTGTATTCACACGTTTACACTTCGCATAAGCTACTTTATGACTATGAAGAGTGAAAAATATTTTAGACCATCGACTGAAATGAAAGTTGCTGTAAAATGTTTTACAAAACGTGAGGGAAATATTCAGAAAGGAATTTTCAGCTCAAACCAGAACGACTTGACTGAGAGTGTATTTTTCTGTAAGTGGGACGTACATTTTAATATTAAATATTTCTTTAAGAGAAATGTACTTCCACTTAATGCACTTTAATTGTATAATAGTTCGTTACTAAGTAATAACTTATACTGTGATAATAGTGTTTATTTTCATGCATTTTAAACGTTTTTTATAGTATTAGAGTGGAGGCCGCGCGTAAGACAACGAAGCGTTGGGAGCCCTCCTTCTAGATGGTCCGATGACCTTAAGAAAGCACCTGGATGCGGAAGTATTTGGTGGAAAGCATTGGGGAAGGCTTATATCCAACAGTGGGTAGATACAGGCTGATGAATATGATGAAACGTTTTTTAGGGGACGGGGGTCGACCACACATTCCCACCACTGGGTCGTGTAGCCAGGTTTAACAGAAACCCCATGTTGCAGTATAACCCCAAGTTGCAACGCATAACCGAAAATTACACTAATGTTACTTTTTTATGTTATTTAATTTGAAAATGGACCTGATGATGATGATTAAGAATGTTATTTTACTAACAATTAAAAACAACCACAACAATTGACAATAATTAATGAATGAAATCAAGTTTTGTATATATTTTTTAGTCAATTCACAATTCTTATTATTTAAATAGTTTCCTGGCCAACTTGCCAGAATATTATAAATATTTTGAAAATCATATCGTAAAGTCATCTGATTTAAAAAATCGAAATTGCGAACTCCCGTTGACTTTAAAAATGTCGGAATAGATCAACTGAGAGCTTTGCTGACATGCGTCGCGTAAACTAATGGAGATCTACTCGTGCGAAGCCGGGGTAGTAATCTATAACCTATTATGCCTATTCCACCCTCTTTCTTAAGACAAACACACATATAGATGGACATTTTGTCGATATTTCTCTGGGGGTCAATCCGTCTGTATTGATGACGTCATTTGTCTAACTGACCCAAGGCGTACGTAGGCGGGGTGAATTGGTACTTTTGTAAGGGTCAAGTTATAAGTGAAACCCTTTGATTTTTAAGTAACTTCATAAAAAGTTCCCAATTTCGTCTACATGCATTCTATAATTCATAGTAAATGTTATTTTTTGAAGTGATATCGTCTTATAAATCGATGAAAGCCGTCTGCACGTAAAAGCATGGCTCATTGTCACGTTCCGCCTGAGCCGAGCATGAAAGCTAGAGCGCGCTACAAGCGATAGAGAGGCACGATCGGCCTAAGCGTTGCTAAGGCTTGTGACGCATCTATCTGCCGATGTTTTCTTATGACGTTACGTAAAATTATCGTCCATAAACCGACATTATAGACAACCAATTTTTTGTATGAGAGGAAGGCGGATTTATTCCACAAAGGGATCTCTTCCAGTCAACCTAAGAGTAACTGAGTGGATATTACAGATTGGCAAGTAGAACAAATACTTTTTATGTTAGAGGCGGGCGGTTTTTTTTTATACTACGTCGGGTGGCAGACAAGCATACGGCCTGCCAGATGTGTAGCGGTTACCGTAATAACGCTCGCAACATAATATATCATTTGCGCGCCGCCACCCCCGCTGCCAACGCAGCATCTCCTTCTTTTCTGGTGGCCTCACTCACTCGCAGGAACACAACAACCCTCAAGGGAATTGTTATTTGGCTGCGATATTCTGTGAGGTGGAGGTACATTCCCCAGTCGGGTAGCTTACAATTACGCTCTCTACCTCGTAATGCTCTACAAGCATTCATTATCTGGCTAAAATCATAGGTATGAAGGATAGTAAGAAGAAGTACTGACCAGCCCCCCTAGCCAAGTGTAATTCGTAGCGTAACGAACGTTAGATAGATCACGTGACATTTGTCAATTCGAACATTTTAGTATGAGCTCCACAGTTCAAATTAGCGATCGCTACGCTTTTCTACTTCGCACACTGCCATTTGGCTAGCCCCCGGGTGAACAATGACAATAGGAGGAAATTTCAAGCCAATAATAAACAAATATATATACACATAATACCGCAACCAAATCACAATTCTAATGACGGTGTTCCTACGAGTGAATGAAAACCAGAAAGGAAGGAATTACTGCATTTACACCAGGAGTGGCGGCTCGTGAGCCATATACTATCCTATTGCGAGCGTTAATATGGCTACGGTAATCGCTTCACATCAGGGGGGCATGTGCATGCCTGCCACCTAGGGATGCCAACTTTTTTTAGACAAAAAAACGTATATCTTGTTTGGTTAGGAAAAAAATAAAGTATTTAAAAGAAAAAAAAGTATTTTTAAAATTTTATGTTTTTATCGCCATAAAAATGTATTTTAATGTGCTTTTAGCACATGCTATAATTTTTTTACTATATTTTTTCATTAAACATTTAATAAATTAAATGTTTCAAAGCTTGTATCAAACAAAATTCAAAATTTAAATACCTATAAACAATTAGTTTTTAATTAAATTTATTAACTCTCTATTTCTCTCTTCTCGCCATTTTAGATCACAGTGAAGGTTGGAAATAAAGTATTTTCACATACTTTATTTGTATGCAAAAGTATAAAGTATAATTACCAAAAATAAAGTAGGATACGCTATTATAAAGTATGGTCGGCAACCCTACTGCCATCCGACGTAATATAAAAAAGTTGATTGATAAGCAGTTTGTTACTAAAAACTACTTTTTCCTTGAAATTTTTTTTTATACATCAAAGGATTTGGCAAAGGAGCATGTGGGTCACCTGATGGAAGATTCATCATCATCATCATCGGGTCAATTTAGTCTCCACTACAGGATCACGACCCTCTCTCGTCCGTCCCAGACGGAAGGAGGATTTGGCCTACACTCCCCACGCTGGCCAAACGGGTTGGGGATGCCTGATCGTTTTTTGATAATGTAATTTCCCTTAGTCGCCTTATACGACATCCACGGGAAGAGACGGAGTGATTCTACTCTAGTCTGCCGGAAACCACACGGCTAAAAATGGATGGAAGATTCCCGAGTCGTAATTGATTCGAAATACTGCTGAGGGAAGTTGATTTCACAATTTCACAATTCGTTTTATAAAATTGACTTGTTAGATTGTTCAGATTCCGATTATCAAGATAATATGGATGGAATTTTAATTTATGGCGAGTTGTACGATAGTGGAAATCAGCCGCAGATAGCAAATCAAACAGCTCATCCGAGCACTCCCCGTGATATAATGTATAGAACGCAAAGAGACGCTACATCTCTACATGTAGAGAGAGTCCAGTCGATCTGTGATTATTGGGTCACCGACTTTTCGATGTATTAAATTAAAGGGATTTAGCAAACAAATTAATAAATTTATTATATAAATAAATGTAAAACTACACAGTACACCTGTGATGAATATAGCAATTAATTTCAAGTCTCACCAGTACAGAAATAAATGTAAATAATAAATATTTCTGGACAATTTACACAGCGCCATCTAGTCCGAAATTAAGCGCAAAGCTTGTGTAACGGGTACTAGACAACTGATAAATGTACTTAAATACATTTTTTTTGTAAATACATACTTATGATACATAGAAAACACCCAGACCAAGACAAACAGACATGTTCATGCACACAAAATGTTTGTCTTGTGCGGGAATCGAACCCGCGACTCCGGAGTCAAAGTGAACATGGTTAGCCATTCAACCACCGGGGTCGCCAAAATAGAAGTGTATATGTGACAAAGGCCGTGTGTTCTTAAAGCGTAAGTAAAAGTATGGTTTCATTTTCTATCTCGCTCTTATATATCTAATACTATTTCTTTCTCTTTTACATAGCCAGTCTTCTGTAGCGTAGCGCAAATTCCTAAGACAAGTGTCTTAGGAATTTGCGCTACGACACTTGTCTTAGGAATTTCCATATCTTGACTATTCGACATTTTCAGAAATATTTCAATTCGATATCGCTCGCCATTATTTCACAACTTAATCCGGCACCCAAGTCACGGATTTGATATTTATGGAATAGGAAAAACTGAGTCTCTCCGAATTCTTTGTGTGCCTTTGAGCAATCCTTTCCTTAATATATTATTCGGGCCTCGTCTCCAATTCCCTCCATATGTTTACCGTTTATGATGAGACGATGGTGTGTACGGACAGAATTTTCGTATCACAGAAAACAATTCTTTCATTGTCATTGGCACGGATTTGGAAAGGCCTAGATGTCGCAACTGCAGCGCATATTTCGGCCATTTCTTGCGAGAAGATAAGAGATTGGAATTGCTCGCGTTGAAATTACTGACAGTAAAAGTTCTAGAAAAAAGAAAGAAAAAAATCATTTATTTGCTCATTACACAGCACATTATGTATAAACAAGACAACAAACAGATAATATATTAAAAAGAAGAATATTAAAGCAATGTGCAATGTCGCAAAATGGTCACAACTCAGCATAAAGACCGAAATCTGCAACAAACTCGGCATTGATTTTCAGTTAGGACCAGTTGCAACATCACGGACATACAAGCACAATAAAAAAATAAAATAAAACAACAAAAAAAGAAACTACATAAACAAATTACACACAAAATCAAAAAAGACTCAAATAACAACTATTCTAGACACTTCATATAACAGATTTATTAAAAATGTTTTAAATAAGTGAATGAAGGTGCATTAAATAATATTAAAAGAAAAATAAAAATAATATTCCTTCGACATCAATCGAAATTCAGTCATTCGCACTCAATCGACAATCGACTCACACACAACACTCAGACGTCCCTTCACTAATCCGCATTTCCCGTTCGATCAAACATTCATATCATTCAGTCATCATACATTCATTTTATTCAGTTCAGTTCAGTAATTTAGCATTGCAAACAAAGCAAGAATATTTACTTTGTTTTGAAAAATAAATATGTCTGAAAATACATTAAATACGTGTGAACTAAACAATATTAACCTAATATTTAGTTTAGAGTACACAAACAACATAATTGACAAATTGTTATTTTTTTTTATACTACGTTGGGTGGCAGACAAGCATACGGCCCGCCTGATGTGAAGCGGTTATCGTAGCCATATTAACGCTCGCAACATAAAATATCGCAGCATCTCCTTCCTTTCTGGTGACCTCACTCACACGCAGGAACACAACAGCCCTCAAGGGAACCGTTATTTGGCTGCGGTATTCTGTGAGGTGGAGGTACATTCCCCAGTCGGGTAGCTTACAATTACGCTCCCTACCTCTCTTTTCGCCAGAGCTTCGTTTGTCAGTCAGCAGGGTGCACCGCGTGCAGGTGAAGTTGGCTTTGGTTCAAAGATGTTGATGAACTTCTTACACCCCAAATTATTAGATTAATATGTGTCTAGTTCTCTTGGTCGATTATCAACACGATAAATAAATAAATATAAATATTTTTTAAGTCAAGTCCCAAATTAACGGCAAAGCTTTTATTATATACTAGACAACAGATAAATGTACTTAAATACATTTTTTTTTGTAAATATATTCTTATAATAAATAAAAACACCCAGGCCATTAGAAACAGACATGTTCGTGCACACAAATGTTTGTCAAATCGAACCCGCGACCTCGGAATCCAGGTGCCATTCGACTACCGGGTTCGTCACAGTTCACCGATCCGTTGCCAGCCTTCTGTACTCTATACTCCTTCTTTTCTTTCTTTCTGGTGACCTCTCTCACACGCAGGAACACAACAACCCTCAAGGGAATCGATTGATAATGACGAATGAATTTGACGAGCTCGTTGGCGTAGCGGTCAATGACGCGGCTTCGACACCAACACTCGTGGGTTCGATTCCCACATAGGACAAACATTTGTGTGCATGAACATGTCTGTTTGTCCTGGTCTGGGTGTTTTCTATGTATCGTAAGTATGTATTTACAAAAAAAATAATTGTATTTGCGTATGTTTATTAGTTGTCTAGTACCTATAGCACAAGCTTCGCTTACTTTGGGGCTAGATGGCGCAGTGTAATTTGTCTGACAATATGTATTTATTTAATGTATATGTGTTGATATGTTTAGATTGATGTTTATTGGCTCAGCTAGAAAATTTAGATGAGCCGATGTTACGCTACATAAAAATAAAAATAAAATTAAATAATCTAAAGCAGATATCCCCCAATGCTTGAGGACCAAAGTGTTCAATCAGTTCGTCCTCCCCGCTATGACCTACGGTACGGAGACTTGGACGCTGACCGTTGGGCTGGTTCACAGACTAAAAGTCGCACAGCGAGCGATGGAAAGAGCAATGCTTGGAGTTTCTCTAAGGAATCGAATCCGGAACGAAGAAATTCGACGGAGCGGACGGAGGAACAGTGAGTTGAAGTGGAGGTGGGCTGGCCACATCTGCCGAGTCAGTGTAGGCAGATGGGGGAGGAAAGTCCTAGAGTGCAGGCCACGTATGGGGCGACGAAGCGTAGGACGCCCCCTCACTAGATGGACCGATGATCTCAAAAAAGTGGCTGGTAGCGGTTGGATGCGGAAAGCGGAGGATCGCACATGGTGGAAAGCATTGGGAAAGGCCTATATCAAACAGTGGGTAGATACAGGCTGATGATGATGATGATGATGAATCTAAATTCTATAATTATTATCTAAATAATAAATAAATATAAATAAATATTGTCAGACAAATTACACAGCGCCATCTAGCCCCAAAGTAAGCGAAGCTTGTGATATGGGTACTACACAATTGATAAACATACGTAAATACATTTTTTTTTTGTAAATACATACTTATGATACATAGAAAACACCCAGACTAAGACAAACAGACATGTTCATGCACACAAATGTTTGTCCTATGTGGGAATCGAACCCACGAGCGTTGGTGTCGAAGCCGCGTCATTGACCGCTACGCCACCAAGCTCGTCAAATTAAATAATAGTAGATTTAAGTATAAAGTAGATTTAAGTAAAATAGTAGATTTCAGCCAACTTGGCATTCTTGCAACTTGTTCAGTTGAGAAAGACCACTCGACCGGCAATCGAGAGGTTGTGGGTGGTGAGGTGAATTTGTCCATATCGAAAATAATTACAATACTCTAAATTCTAGTTTAATCTTAGTTTAATAGAAATAGTCCTTCTTAATAGTAATTCCTAGTACGAACCACAGAATAAGTAATAGTACTTACGTACAGTATGGCCACTCTCTGCCGCTCTCTCGTGTCGACCTCACCTCCCCTCTGAGACAAATCTGGAACAGTTTGTATGGCGCCGGACGCACACGCGCTCATTCTCGCTCTGCACAGACGTCATTGTTTATGTAGCAGTAAACGACGTGACATGTGTATGGAGTGGCCGGGTAGTGTCTCATCACCTGCCTCCTTACCACCATCTCTTATTGCGACTCAATAACTGAATAGATTGCTTATTCATACCAATGAATAAGCGACTCTATTTCAAATGGAATAGAGTCGCTTATTCATTGGTATGAATAAGCAATCTACTCAATTATTGAATCGCAATAAGAGATGGTGGTAATGGGGCTGCCCCTTTATCACCATCGCTTATTGCGATTTATGCCAATGAATAAGCGACTCTATTTCAAATGGAATATAGTAGCTTATTCATTGGTATGAATAAGCAATCTATTCAATTATTGAATCGCAATAAGAGATGGTGGTAAGGGGGCAGGTCATTTTAGTCTCCACTAAAGAGCACGACCCTCTCGTCCGTCCCAGACAGAAGGAGGATTTGGCCTACACTCCTAATTGTAAAAGACGTGTCTAAGTGCCCGCGAGGGCCCACAGAATAAAGAATTTTGACTTTGACTTTGACTCCCCACGCTGGCCAAACGGGTTGGGGAGGAACTACAAATTTCGGGTATTCCGCGTGACATGTACGTGTTAGTATTTTTTGACGTGACAACGTCTTATATATCGATAAATGCCGGTTGCACGCACTGAAAATGCATTGTCAAGTTCCGCCTGAGCCGAGTGTGCAAGCGAGAGCGCGGAACAAGCGATAGAGAGGCACTATCAGCTTAACCGTTCCGCTTGTGACGCATCAATCTTTCCTCTACTCCACCGGCAGATGTTTTCGTTTATGTTTATAAAGTTATCACGAAAATTATCGTCCGTAAACCGACTTTTCAGACATTTTTTTTATTGAAAATTTTCGATTTTTTGAGATATCAAAAGGCTTTCAGGCTTTATATTTTAAGAAAAGAAAAGATTTTCAGCATATATAAGTTAAACTTATAACTGTTTTGTTTTTATGAATCCCGTGATCAATATCGCCGTACAATAAAAGCTTGTTCACGTGTCAAGTCTTATCCGTAGGTGGGCGAAAAGCCTTCATAAAATCATACCTAAATGTTTTCCATTCAACACGTTACTTATATAAGGATATTAACACACGAAGCGGTTCGATTAAAACGCAGTTTATTATGATTGTAAAAATATCAAAATATTGTGTTACGCTTTATAAATATATTGAAAAATTGAAAAATTCACCTGCTCGCCCTACGTGAGATTTGAACCCATGACCGGTTCGATGACCGGTCGAGTGCTCTTCCAACTGAGCTACCAGGAAGGTTTGTGTTGCTGACGAATTTTTGCATCTTATATTCGACTGCGTGAGTCACAGTGTGGCGTCATCAACCTATTAAGTAATTACACAACATTTTTTTTACCACTATTTAAGTAATAATAATTGTGTTGCGCTGTTTTAGCGATAGTACCAAAATATTTTGTTTTTAGCACTTGTTATTTCTGCCGGCCACTAATAGGCTATTTGACTAAATTTTTTTTATGTTTGATATGTAGAGACGTCTCCATAATATAACCATAAGTGAAAGAATTACTTCGACAGCACAAAAATCTCTTGAGATATGGTAATTTGAAAATCACAATTTTTAGACTGCCCCAAAACGCTCCATACAAAAGACTACCGAATTATGACGTCACAGGTTTGTATTCTGTATGCATCAAATCGATATTTGTACGACAGCTATGTTAAATATTACGTTTATGTGATTAGTATCATAATAAAAGTTATAGCATTTTTTATTGCTTCTCCAATGGAAATATTATTTTTTAATAATTTCATAATTTTAAAATGGACTTTCCCGCCAAACTTTGATCGACGCTAAAAAAAAGTCTGACTGAAGATATTATAATGAAAGTTTGCAGATCTTTATAGTTTTGTGTATTTTACGTTATTGTTAAATAATTTATTCAATTTTTAAAAATTGGAAAATAGCCTATTCTAAAACCAAATATGTTTAGTGCTGGTATAATGACTTAAAAATACTTCATTGATTGGGTCCCAAACTGAGCGAAGATAGGAGGACATTTTGAGCACTTTTTGAGATGCCGACGAACAAAAAAATTACACGTTTCATTAGAACTAATTATGTGGAGCAATAATTGGTATGGCACTAAAAACTTGACGAGCTCGGTGGCGTAGCGGTCAATGACGCGGCTTCGACACCAACGCTCGTGGGTTCGATTCCCACATAGGACAAACATTTGTGTGCATGAACATGCTTTTTTGTCTTAGTCTGGGTGTTTTCGATGTATCATAAGTATGTAATTACAAAAAAAAATGTATTTACGTATGTTTATCAGTTGTATCTAGTATCTACCCATAACACAAGCTTCGCTTACTTTGGGGCTAGATGGCGCTGTGTAATTTGTCTGACAATATTTATATTATATATTATATTATAATGTACGATTACTCTGTGACCTGATTGAATGAACGATGTTTAACCAATCACTATTTTCATACAGTTACTGCAATTTTACAAATTACGATAAAATAGGAATAATGATTGTTCGGAAAATAAGAGTAATCGTACAGTTTTGGTGCCATACTAATTTATTGCTCTCCATAGCTATTTATAATGATATGAACTTTTTTTGTTGGCGGGATTTTGAATAAAGAATCGTAATTGTTGGCGGCACTTTTAAAAAAGGCCCAAAATGTATTGAGGCTGAATGGTCTCTTTTGGCATTCATCCTAAATGCTATGATTTTTTATTCAATGTAGAGCCACTTTCGTAGCACGTGCTGTGCTGTCGCGTGGCGTTACGTAGCGACATTTTTTTTTATACTACGTCGGGTGGCAGACAAGCATACGGCCCGCCTGATGTGAAGCCATATTAACGCTCGTAACATAAAATATCGCTAGCGCGCCGCCGCCCCCGCTGCCATCGCAGCATCTCCTTCCATTCTGGTGACCTCACTCACTCGCAGGAACACAACAACGCTCAAGGGAATTGTTATTTGGCTGCTGTATTCTGTGAGGTGGAGGTACATTCCCCAGTCGGGTAGCTTACAAATTACGCTCCCTACCTCTCTTTTCGCCAGAACTTCGTTTGTCAGTCAGCAGGGTGCACCGCGTGCAGGTGAAGATGGCTTTGGTTCAAAGATGTTGATGAACCACTTACACCCTAAAACATACAACGACATGTGAAAGGCGTCTGCACCAGCGACAACGCGCGGCGTTATACCACTCAGTATGTAGATCCCCTAACGCCTTGACTGACAGCGAAATAAAGCAATTTGTTTTCTGTTTTCTAGGCGCTATTTAGGTTACCTACAGAATTAGGATACCTAGCCCCAAAATATATATAGTTGAAGGATATTAGGATGAATTCGTGTCTTGATAAGGGTCAGGCGAAGGTCAACTTTAACAATAACAAGCTGGTAATTCTGACAGGGGCTGACAAATCTAATTATGTAAATGCGAAAGTGCTTATGGTTTGTTCTTCCACGATGTCAAAACAGATCGATGGATTGAATGATTTCGGACAACCATGATATGACAAAGTTTTATGATGCAAACAGACTGGGCTTATTTGCCGCGTCCATGATGTTACGTCCGTCAGAGGAATCAACTTTCATAGTAAACATGTGGAAAATATCCTAGGCAGAAAAAACTACCGACAAATCGATTGTTTGCATCTGGGGAAGTACCTCCACCATACAGAATTCTTTCTTTCTTTCTTACAGCATCTATTTTAGGTCCACTGCTGGTCATATGCCTCTTGATGGGATCTCTATTCCTCTCTTTGTGCGGCGATTCTTGTCCAGGTCGGCTCTGCCGTCTTTTTTATATCATCCGACCATCTGGCTGGTGCCATACCGAATGCCATACTGAGTACCATACAGAATACCGCAGCCAAATAACAATTCCCTTGGGGTTTGATATGTTCCTGCGAGTGACTGACCGGTCACCAGAAAAAAAGGAAGGAGTATAAGCTGGCAACGGATCAGTGACCCCTTCGTGTAGCTGATCTCTATGAGCGTTTGCCCCCCTCTTATATAAAAAATGCTATGTATAATATGTATATACTTACAAAGAAAAAAATGTATTTAAGTATTATTTCAGAGGGACAATTCTCGTAATTAAAATATAGTCAAAATTCAGTTTCGATCCAGTCTCCATCTCACAAATGTGACATTTGGTATTCTCGTAACACAATATGTAACTTCAAAATAAAATTTAAGCGGGATTATATCGAAATATGAGTGAAAATTAAACAAACTAAGAATGTAACTTTGCCAACAATAAGAATTGATAATAATTTATAAATGAAATCAAGTATATAATTTTAGTCAATTCAATCTCGATTCGGCCAACTTTCAATTTACGTTCGTAGAAAAATTACGAGAATTGGCCTTCAGTTACCTAGTTTTTACTTTTAGTACCCATGATACAAGCTTTTCTTAGTTCGGGACTAGATGGCAGTGTGTAATTTGTCCAGGAATATATATCGTCAATGTCAAAAGAAATTCACTCATTTAAACTATTGTCTCTAGTAGTTTCAACGTACTAGTTCTACCCTTTAAAACATCCCTTAACAATTGCAGTATTTTATAAGTAAATATTAAACTTTGAGTCCTAGGTAATAAAATACAAATTTACGTAACACCTGTGGTTGGATTAGGGATCATTTCTGTTCACACAAACCAACATTAATGACGTCATTTGTCGGGCTTGTATGGGACGCGTGAATATTAAGGGGGATTTAGCGGCGGGCGCGGATAAAAGTAAGATCTTTTTTTATTTTAATAATGATAAATATTTACACGGAAAATTACACAGCGCATATGGCGGGAAGGTTTGGGGAAGGCCTATATCCAGCAGTGGATAGATATAGGCTAATAATGATGATGATGATGATGTAAGTAGGCGCAAACTGAGTAAAGTTTGTAGCACAAGGATTTATTTCATATTTTTCTTTGTTTTAAGGTTCTGGATACAATTCATTTAGAGTTTGACTTTGGTATAATTTCGTAATTTTATTCTCGTCTTCAGGGATATACTAAGATATAGTCAGAAATATTGTGCCTCAATTACTTATATTAACTCAACAGTAAAAACGATAGAACAACCACTGCTGTTTTGCATTACTCTTGAGACAACTTGACAGCAGTAATATGTACTCAAATATTACCATAGCTTCTACAAATTTTATGCACTTTACTGATGACTTGCCGCATAATTTAGGGTGTAAGTGGTTCATCATTATCTTTAGAGCCAAATGTAACCTCATATCCAAGTTGTGCAACCTGCTGAGTAGTGAAAGAGGCTGTGACAAAATAGATACATCGTAGGTATTCGTAATCTGCCCGACTGGGGAAGTTCTTCCACCTCACAGAATACCTCAGCCAAATAACCATCCAGTTCCAAACTAAGCAAAACTTGTAGGATTGGTACTGATAATCAATACATATAATAAAATCGTAACTGGCCGCTGTCTGTACATTGAAAATATTTAAGAAAAACTAATATAGGGGGGCTTTATTAAAACAATAGAACCCAAAACAATGATTTTTAGAATTTTTGTCTGTTTGTCTGTAACGTACAGACAAACAGTGCACGCTAATCTCAGAAACGGCTTAACCTATTTGAATGCGGTTTTCACTAATGTGTTAAGGTTTGCTGAACTCAACATTTAGTGTTTGTTTTATTTCAATCGGTTCATAAACAAGTTATATCAATCTAAAGAATCACATATAAAATGGTACAAAATAACTAATCAGTTGAATTGACTGAAACTTTATAAAGGTATTATGTTATCATCGTTAAAGTAAATAATACAATGAGAGAGATGCTTAGAGGTCGTAGCGCTAACGCAAGTTAAGCAACCCCTGTCGTGGTTCCAACTGGGATGGGTGACCACAATTGGCGCAAAAAAATATCAAGTGGCTTAGTAATAAATCTGTGTCATTGATCATCGCCAAGCACGACCTGGTTGTTACGCTTTCACGCCTTAGCTACTAAACAAATAATAATTAAATTTTGATATGTTTATGTCGCAGCCAATTGGTGGAACCGCCACATTACAAAACGGCTAACTTTAGGCAGATTGCATTTAAATTATCTTTTGGTAAGGTTTGTGTTGTTATAACTGTAATTAGAAATAGCCAAGCTATTTGATTCTATTATTATAGTATTCTTGGTGATACACATCAGGTAACAATTCGGTCGTGTAATCATTATGATAAAAAGACGGGTTGAAATAATGGCTCCGCCATTTTTTAAAACAGCTAGACGTTATGTAATGCGGCGAATTTTACTAATTGGCTGCGACATATACATTGTTTAATTTCATGCGGTTCCTTAAATAAAATTTGTTTTATCAATTTAAAGAAAGACGGAAAAAATAATTAATTTATACAATAACTCTTCAGTTAAATTGTCATAAGGAAACGTAAATTAAATAAATACATGTAGGTAGGTACTTTAGGATTTTTTCCAAACCTGAACATCAACCTTATATCTCAACTTCAAAATATGTTACATCAAGTAAATCCGTATATCAGAAGTTTTAACTCTATCCCACGAGGTCAAAATAGCGACCAATACAAACTTCGAACGTCAAAATACAAAGTAGTCATTAAGGATGAAGCCCCCAGAACTTTGCAATGGTACCTACAATGGTACCTAATGGTAATAAACAGGTTAGAAGTTATTAATTTGCAGCCATATGTCATAAAGGCAGAGGCTTTAACGGGATGTGGAGCTGGAGAGATTGTTTTCATACCTCGAATTCCTTTGATACCCAATAATTGCCCATTTACTTTCAAACGGGTCCAATTTCCAGTAAACATATGCTATGCAATGACCATTAACAAAGCTCAAGGACAAACGCAGAAAGCTGCGAGTGTGGATTTAATTGTTACCTGTTTTTGCTTTATGTGGGTTTATCGCGCGTGAGCGATCCCAGAAACTTATATGCTTTGATCATCGACGGTAATACATATACATGTATTACCGTCGTAATAGATATACATCTAATGTCGTGTACAGAAGCGTTGTTGTAATTTTTATACATATCCACATCCGTGACCACATCGATATTCACATCCACATTCTCACCCACAACCAAGCGGATGAAGTCGCGGGCACAGCTAGTTGATAATAATACTTTAATACATATTTTTTTGCATTGCAGTTTATATTAACAGCTGACGACAAATTTTTAGTCCTGACATGACATCTGTCAGTCGCCGGAGCCTGAATAGGATTCGACGCAGTGCAAGTGTATTTTGTATAAGTGTTGCTTGATGTTACTGTTCTCCGTGGGCGGTGGTGATTGCTTTCCACCAGGTGACCCACAGGCTCGTTCGCCCCCCCCCCCCCCCCTCCCTTTCTTTTAAAAAGCCTATAGTATAGCTCTGATTTTTAAAATATGTATTTATATGTCATTTTTCTTTATTTTCAGGTACATAATTGATAGCCTAACTTCCTGAGAATAATGCGTAAACTTCGCCTTACCTGTCACATATTTTCTGTAAGTTATACCACACCCTGGCTACTCCATACAAATGTCGCGTCGTTTACTACAACATAAACAATAGCGTCTGTGCAGAGCGTGAATGAGCGTGTGGGCGTGCGGCGCCATACAAACTGTTCCAGATTTCACACAGGGGAGGTGAGGTCAACAGGTGAGAGCGGCAGGTCGTGTCCATACTGTAGCTACATAGTACTGTCATTTATACTGTGGTTATAATGATTATATATATATAAACTATTGTATAATATTCTAGATCATTTTTCAAAGTGTGCTCCGCGGAGCTCTGGAGCTCTGTAAGGCTACTACGAAGGCTCCGTCAGCAGCACAATAAAATTGAGCTATTACTAAATGGAATCAATAAAGTTACTTGTTTAGGATAAAAAAATACTATAATTTCATGCAACCATTTAATGAAAAGTAGAAACAAATCTTTATCAACAGATTAGAAAAAAATATATCTTTTTTTTTTAATACATTACTTGATAATTTTTTAGTTTAGGGTTCCATGGCATATTCAATTTTTCAAAAGGGCTCCGTTGCTTTTAGTAAGTTTAAGAACCACTGTTCTAGATGGTCCGCATTGGATGGAAGCGGCTGGATGCGGAAGACGGACGATCGGATTTTCTTGGAAAGCTTTGGGGAAGGTTTATATCCAGTAGTGAATAGATACAGCCTGATGATGATGATGATGATTTATAAACAATTACATAACAGTATTATCTGACGTAGGTATATAAAGATGGGTTTATCTCTACAAGAGAGTTCTTCCGGCTATCATAGAGATAACCTAAGATTGGACGGCAGACTAAACACACAAGTGCAATTTATAGTATCTAAATATACTATCATATTTAGATAGTTTGAATATATAAAGCTTATGTAAATACATGAATATTAAGTATGTTTGGCCGTGTGGTTTCCGGCAGACTAGAATATAATCACTCCGTCATTCCCGTGGATGTCCTACAAGGCGACTAAGGGAAATACATTATAAAACATCGATCAGGCCTCCCCAACCCAGCGTGGGGAGTGTAGGCCAAATCCTCCTTCTGTCTGGGACGAACGAGAGAGGGTCGTGCTCCTGTAATGGAGACTAAAGCGACCTGATGATGATGATGATGAAGTATGTTTCACTAGGGAATGTGTTGGAACATGTTTCAATGATTTGTTTTAAGTATCCTTTTAATAAACTGATAATTGTCTGATGTTTTAACAGCACCCCAAAAATTTGTCTGCTTGTCTATCTATCTAATTAGTCCAGAGGTTCCCAACCGGTGGTCCGAGGATCACCAGTGGTCCGTGAGAAGTAAATTATGGTCCGTGTTACAAACTTATAATGAAAGAGTTTGAGCATTATTATACAAAATACTCAAATCTCGAGTTATAGATTAATGGATTTATATGACAGACCGTGTGCAACAAAAACCTCGTAGTGGTCCACGAAACAAAAAAAGGTTGGAAACCATTGAATTAGACAAACGGTTTCTAGCGTACCTTTAAGTCTGTGGTCGCCTACGATTCAATAAATGTCTTGGTCTATAGCCAAGTCTTTCCACAGCTGGGTTTATGTCTCAAAAACAACTAGTATCTTTGTTATTTCTTCAGCTGCAGTTATTAAACTTTTCATATTAATGTGTTCTTGCTTTTTGTTGCGGAATTTAATTCGGAGCTCATTTGAGAAATTTATTATTGTCACTGCAGTAAAATGTATGAGGTTTATTTTTATTGTACTTTTGGAAGATTTGGCAGATGCACAAGTAATTACTGAACATTCTTTAGTATTAAATAAGCACTTTGAAGATTGTACACTGAAAAGAATATTAAATATTTTTTTTAATGATTAATTAAGATTGCAGACAATTTGATCTACTTTGCGTGCTTCCGCCACCAATTAGTTCATGCAAATTACTGCCGGCCGGCACCCAGCCACTACCGTTAGTAGTTGCATGCTACTGCCGTGGCTACTTTGGTCGTCTCTGCTCCAGCTGCTGTGGTCGTCTCGGCGAATCTCCAACATCTGAAACAGAAAAAACATGCGACCGCCACCGCTCCGACTGCCGTGGTCGTCTCTGCGACACGTGTTTCGGCTCTACGCGAGGCATCCTCAGGCGATCTGTAGATGTTGATGGTTAGAACGACAACCTACACATCTAGTTATCCTTTTATTATAAGATTCTGCATTGAAAAAAATATATTTAATATTATTTTTCAGTGTAGGATCTTATAATAAAAAGATAACTAGACCGGATCCTAGCCCACGGGGCCGAAATCGAGGTTGACTGGAGCGAGTAGATTCGCTGAGTGTATGTTTTCCATTTATTTCAATGGAAAATGTATTTGATGATCATTCCTCAAGGACATGATCGATCTCAATTTCTTTTTCGACACAAACCTCAAGCATGTCAAGGTCTTTAATTCTGACAAGTTTCATCAAAATCTGATTATTGGTTTTGGAGCCTTTTTATTTTCAAGAGACACTTTTCGACATATACACTTTATAATAAATAATAAATTTAAATTCCATCCATATCATCTTGATAATTGGCCATCTACGGTATGTTTCCTAAGAGATATTTTACCACGAACGGTGAAACTGTGGAATCAACTTCCGTCAGCAGTATTTCCGAACAATTACGACATGGGAGCCTTCAAGAATATAGTCTACATTTCCCTTAAAAGGCGGTGGTATTATAATATTCTTGATACCACATCAAATTATATTTCTATAAGTCTTAAGATGAATGAGCCACGATTCCTAATTATGTTATGAGAGTTTTGCTACTCATTAATAGACCTTTCCAAAACGGATTACTAATATGCCCCTAGTGACCATCTTTACGAAGACTTCTGGCCATCTTCAGGAAGGACAATCTTCAATATATCAAGGATAACATCGAAAAACTCAATACTTTTGCGTTATTTTCTTTCAAATCAGCATTAAAATTATTCTTTACTGATGAGACTTGAAGTTACCCAATATTTTCATTGCCTATGTTATATATAGTTTTATTTAATTTAGTTATGTGTGTATTTCATTTATTTATTTGGGGGCGCCTTACGTTTCGTCGCTTCAAACGTGGCCACACTGCCACTTCAAGTTTCTGACTCAGAGAGCTATGTCGATCATTTTTTCTTTCATTTTGTGTCCAGAATTTCTTTAATACGGATTCGATCTCTTAGAGAAACTCCAAGCTTTGCTCCATCGCTCGCTGTGCTACTTCTAGTCAATGAGACAGCCCAACGTCCAAGTCTCTCCGCTGATGCACTGATGAGGACGCACTGATGAGGATGTTGATGAACCACTTACACCCTTAATTCGTAACGTGTTCCATCAGGAACACGTTACGAATTAAGGGTGTAAGTGGTTCATCAACATCTTTGAACAAAAGCCAACCTCGTCTGCACTTTGTCCACCTTGCTAAACAAACGAGGCTCTACTGAAAAGACACGTAGGGCTTAGCGTATTTTTTAAGCTGCCCGACTGGGGAAGTACCTCCACCTCATAGAATACCGCAACCAAATAACAATTCCCTTGAGGGTTGTTATATTCTTGCGAGTTAATGAGGTCATCAGAAAAAAAGATAATTTAAATTAAAAAAAAAAACGATTCCAAATATTACAATACATTTATGTATGTAGATACAGGCTGATGATGATGAAAAATAAAAAAAGATTTTTCAAATCGGTTTATAAATCACGGAGTAATTAAGTAACAAACATAAAAAAAAAACTGCTACGAATTGAGAACCTCCTCCTTTTTCCTTTTTTGGAGTCGGTTAAAAAGACGGAGTAAATGCTGGCAGCGGATTGGCGATCCCTTGGTGTTGCTGATCTCCATGGGCGGTGGTGATTGCTTTCCATCAGGTGACCCGCAGTTTTCATAGTACCCTTAGTTTTACAACTATTTCCCCTTTTATATATATTTACAGATGATCAAAGGTTTACAAGCCAACCCATCAGTTACAACTTTGTTACCAAACTTTTACCCGACACAATCTAAATTCATAGAGAGCCCAACCGAATGTTGATTAATAATTCATACTTAGTTTCTGTGTATAATACAAAAACTTTTAAACTGTACACTGTACAAACTTATTAGGTAGGTTGTAGTTTACTTAGATGATATAACAGTGGAGTAGCTTACTTGGTTTGAAGTCACGATTTGGTGGGAATATTTAAGAATTACTTTTTTATATACTAGAATAGAATCACTCCGGTTCTTCCCGTGGATGTCGTATAAGGCGACTAAGGGAAATACATTATCAAATACCGATCAGGCCTCCCCAACCCGTTTGGCCAACGTGAGGAGTGTAGGCCAAATCCTCCTTCCGTCTAGGACGGACAAGAGAGGGTCGTGCTTAGGGCATGTAATATCGGAAAGTTTTCAATTCCGATACTGATTTCCGATATTAGATCTCAATATCGGAATTCCGATATTAATATCGGAATTTCACAAATGCGTTATACATCCTCATAAAGTTGGGTTTGATACAGTAAACATAATATTTTAGATCAAATTCTTTTATTTGGTATAAAACTTTGTGGATTTTTTTAGTTTTTTTTATTAAATCACAGATTTCTCGATATTATCATAAGTACATTACTAATTAAACGGACTCATAATCAACATCAATAACATATCAAATGAAAATATCGAAGCAAAATCAACATTTAGGAATAACATTTGTACCATAAACTTCGCATCATTACAAAATTACTGTCATCGAAAACATGGGCCATCGAAGACTAGTGGCAATATAGTGACAGAACTGGATAAAATCTCAGACTTGGAAAGGTTATTGTCAGTCCCTATATGAAGATCCACGATGCAAGAACTTTCCCAGCGCGGAGCCTGAGAGTGAGAAACTGGAGCCCTCCATACTTATACGAGAGGTTGAAGCCGCTATAAACCACCTCAAAAACGGAAAAGCGACGGGCAGAGAAGCGATCCCAATCGAAACCATACGAGCCCTGGGAGAGCACGGCTCACAAATTATATACACCATCTGTAATAAGATATGGAAAACCGGAATATGGCCTGGTGAATGGACTCATACAGTCTTCACCCCGTTACACGAAGAGGGGTCAACTAAGAAATGTAACAACTACCGCCTTATTGCACTTATATCACATTCTAGCAAGATCTTGTTACATATTCAAAATGAAAGGCAAAGCTTATCTGTCTAAGGAGATTGCTCCGGAACAGATTGGTTTTGTAAGGGGGAAGGGCACTCGAGAGCAAATACTCATTGTTAGGCTCGAGAATTCAACAAGCCAACTTATATCTGCTTTGTTGACTTCTCCAAAGCGTTTGATTCGGTGAAATGGCCAAAGCTCTGGAATACGCTGTTAGCAATGGGGACATCAAAACATCTAGTTCACCTTATTAGACGTTTGTATGAAGAAGGAACAGCCTCGGTACGGACAGATGACATTTTGTCAATTAACTTCCACCTCAGTGCCGGTGTCCGCCAAGAATCATACATAATATCACCGCTCTTGTTTAATATAAGTATACACAGAACTTATAATGAGAATCACTTTGAAGGATTGGACAGACGGTGTAGCAGTTGGTGGATACAGGATTGCAAACCTGCGGTATGCGATACGACAGCACCTTGTTTGCAACTAATAAATGTCATATGGAAGAACTACTTCTCAGAATGGAACGCGTAAACCTAGAGTTCGGACTAAAGATCAATCGTACTAAGACCAAAATAATGATCGTGGATCTCGCCAACAGTAACATGCCAGAAGTAACACAGATCGCAAACTGTGAAGTGGTCCAGTTCTATATATACCTTGGCTCTCTTGTAATGAACAGCGGTGGCTGCGTGGATGAAGTAAAGAGACGCATGGCTTTAGCAAGAAACGCAATGGATAAGCTGAAAGAAATATGGAAGAACAGGAACTTAACTAAAGCCACTAAGACCCGGCTCGTAATAACTTTAGTCTTCCCCATATTTTTATACGATGCAGAGACGTGGATTTTACGCGAAGTGGAAAAGAAAAAGATTTAGAGATGTGGTGCTGGAGACGAATGCTCGGAGTATCGTGGATTCTCTCAGCATCAAGCAGTGATTAACTGTTCTAGTACAATCGCGTATACTAAAATTCTTCGGGCACGCCTCAAGACGCGAAGGTGACTCCATCGAACGCCTTGTGGTTCAGGGTAGAGTCGAGGGTACAAGACCCCGCGGTAGATCTCCCATGCGGTGGACCGACCAGATAAAGTCTGCCGTGGGCGGCCTACTGCATGAGTGCACTAAAAGTGCCTCAAATCGGACGAGATGACGGGATATTGTGAAGCGAGCAACTACAACCCCGAATCCTCCCTCATGACGACCACGACCGCTCGAATGCTTTGTCAAAAGCATAACGAAGAAGAAGAGGGAATAACAGCGAAATCAACAATTATTAGGAATGACTATTAATTATTAGAAATGAAGACTAGGCTTATTTTTTAAAGGCACGTTTTTCTTTGCAATACATTCACAAAACGACAAAGCTTTAAGCATCTTGTCGGTGAACTTCGTATTTTATTACAAAAATAACCGGCTGACGAAAAACACGTACACTTTCAACACTGGTAGACCAAACTCATGTAAGGTAAGTGTAGGCCTGGGTCAGATAAACTCCTCTTTCACCTCTGTTGTCGTATATTACTTTTTTAGTCATTACAAACCCCAAAAGATCAAATTTGTCTGACGAGGATACGATTCTCGTCTTTTCTTTGCACTTTTCCAGTTCCTTCTCCAGTTCCTGTTGGAGGGTTAACTTACTCGTTGTAGCGTGACGAGCTAAGGGTTTATCATCTTCATCGGAATATAATAAAGCAGTTGTCGTTGATTCCGTCTCTGTTTCTATGTCGGCGATGGTACTAGTTGGATTTTCTTTATATTTAAGGCGTTTCAACAAATCTGAGGATCTCTGGGGAATGTCCACTCAAATTGTTCTTCCTATTTTGGATACTGTTGCTGCTCACCTGGCTATAGTTTTTAATGAAAGTATAGAGAGTGGTATTTTCCCAGACTTAATGAAACTTGGCAAACTTATACCTTTATTTAAATCAGGAGATAATCGTGAGCCTGGGAATTACAGACCAATCTCTATTCTGCCAGTATTGAGTAAAGTGTTTGAAAAGATCATGTCAAATTAGCTGCTCGCACATCTTAATAAGTTCCACATTCTACATAAGAAGCAATACGGGTTCACCGCCGTAATGTCCACTACAGACGCAGGAATCGCGCTCGTGAAATACATATTTGAGGCTTGGGAGACGTCTCAGGACGCTATCGGTGTGTTTTGCGACCTCTCCAAAGCATTTGATTGTGTTGATCATCAGACACTGCTGCTCAAATTAAATCATTATGGTATTAAAGAGAAGGCTCTGCAAATGGTAGAATCATACCTTAGTAATAGAACTCAAACGGTGGATGTAAATGGCACAAAATCAAATGCATTTGATGTAAAAATGGGCGTGCCCCAGGGTTCAATTTTGGTTCCTCTCTTATTCTTGGTATACATCAATGATTTGCCTGATTTGGTAGAAAAATTTGCCAACGTAGTACTGTTTGCCGACGATACCTCACTTATTTTTAAAGTTGCTAGGTATAAAGACAAAATTGATGATGTTAATAATGCTCTCTCTGCAATTTTGAACTGGTTTACTACAAATAATCTCCTTCTTAACTCACACAAAACTAAATGTATTAAATTCACGTTACCCAATGTCAGGCAAGTCCATGCTGATGTAGTCATAAAGGATAACACCCTAGTTTATGACAATGATACTGTTTTTCTTGGTATTACCATTGATTCAAAGTTGCAATGGGGCCCTCATATAACTAAACTAGCTCGCAGACTCAGTTCCGCAGCTTATGCGGTTAGGAGAATAAGACAGATAGCGGACGAGACAACTGCTAGGCTCGTTTATTTTAGTTATTTCCATAGCATTATGTCATATGGCATATTGCTTTGGGGTAAAGCAGCTGACATTGATAAAATTTTTGTATTACAAAAGAGAGCCATTAGATCAATTTACAATTTGGGTTCTAGGGATTCACTCCGTGAGTTATTTAAGGAGATAAACATCCTCACTGTCGCTTCTCAATATATTTATGTAAATATTATGTACGTCCGTAAAAATATTTCGAATTTTACAAAAGTATGTGATATAACTAATGTCAACTTGCGGAACAAAAACAAATTGGTTATTCCAAAACATAGACTGGGGAAGGTCAATAATTCGTTTGTCGTAAACTGCATCCGCTACTACAATAAGTTGCCGGAGTCGGTCCTGATTTTACCCGACACTAAATTCAAACAGCTTATTAAGACCACCTTATGTAAAAAGGCTTACTACAGGACCGACGATTACCTTAATGATAAAAATGTATGGCAAATTCTCGGCACAGGATGTGAAGCACAGGCGTCTTATCTTTACAAGTAGTATTGTGGATATACATATTTAGACTTTATACAATATGTATATACACTCTATACTATGATTTTTTATATTTTTATTTTTTTTTACTATTTTATTTTACTTGTTTTTTTATTTTTTATTATCTCTCTTATTTTGGTTGACATACCATTTTTTTTATTGTACATTGACATTATTTTTATTGTATTATGATAATATTGTATGGCTATTTAAAAAAAAAAGACCTATATTGACAGAGTTTCTTTCGGCATTTCTTCTCGTCAATGGTCATTCCGAAATGCTGGTAGATAAAAAATATACCTAATTGTAAAAGACGTGTCTAAGTGCCCGCGAGGGCCCACAGAATAAAGAATTTTGACTTTGACTTTGACATGTTTACAACAACGTCTCATATTGGCTCACGTGTGGTGCTCTTATTAACTTTATTTAAAAACAAAAAAAAAACTAAATTTGTCTGACTTCGATATTACGATATTGGGTCACTCAGTATCGGAATTTATAATATCGGAAATCGGTTCCGAGATTCCGATATTACGATATTCCGAGATTCCGAGATTCATGCCCTAGTCGTGCTCCTGTAGTGGAGACTAAAATGGACCTGATGATGATGATGATGACTTTTTTATACTACGACGAGTGAAAAACAAGCAAGTGTACTGAAGCTTCTATACTTTAGTTTAAATGCTTCTTTTTTCATTTTGTATTTTACTTTATATTTTTTTTTTATATATTGTCACTTTCTTATATTAACTCTGGAAGAGCGGTCACTCCTAACACAAGCACTTGTTCTGCTTAAAAGGAGTACCCAAACAATTGTAAAGACAGTGTATTTGGCAATAATAAAATATTTTCATTTCATTTTCAAGAATTACGTAAAAATTCCATCAAAAATGTTAGCTACGGTAAAATCTAAAAAAACATAAATTATCCTTTTGTAGAACTATACATATACTTAAAAACTAAAAAGTTTGAGTTTTAAAATGAAAACAACTGTTTTCTTTTAAGCTTCTTTTTTATAGCTACACCTCTTTGAAATTTCTTTCTAATATTTTTCTTTACATGATTGCGCCTCCATTCTTTATCCTCCATAGTTTTTATATCTGCGGCATATCCAAGTTTTCGGCAGACCTTTCAGGCACGTCGTTCCGATTATGTGCGGATTTCGAAGTTAGCTTCACTCTTTTTCAAATTATCACTTATTCATACTTTCACAAACTATCGCGAAATATCTTTTTACTTTTATAAAGAACTGTATTTATTTACCCTCTTTCCGTGGGGCATGTATAACTTTCAATGTTCTTTGCGATAGAAATTGCCAATGTAAGTTATGTCCTGTGGTTTGGAGATAATGATGGATTTTACATAGCCGTAAATATGAGGCATAATTGAATCTAGTTGAAGACTGGCATGAGTCCAAGAGTTACCTAGGTTAGTGGTTCCTATCCTTTTGCGGTCAAACAGGGTGGCAGACAAGCATACGACCCGCCTGATGTGAAGCGGTTAACGTAGCCATATTAACGCTCACAACATTAAATTATCGCTCGCGCGCTGCCACCCCCGCTACCAACACAACATCTCCTTCCTTCCTGGTGACCTCACTCACTCACAAGAACACAACAACCCTCAAGGGAATTGTTATTTGGCTGCGGTATTCTGTGAGGTGGAGGTACCCGACTGGGGAATGTACATTCCCCAGTCGGGTAGCTTAAATTACGCTCCCGACCTCTCCTTTCACCAGAGCTTCGTTTGTCAGTCAGCAGGGTGCACCGCATGCAAGTGAAGTTGGCTTTGGTTCAAAGATGTTCATGAACTACTTACACCCCGTACCATTACATGTTCAAATTAGGGTTGGCGACGTCGATAAGTTATTCCCACATTTTTATCTAACCAATTATTATTTGGCACATTTCCCGTTCAAACAGAATTCCAATAGAAACGTTAGAGGAATATGAAAATCCGTTTCGTAGAAATACTGAAAGGAAACGTTATACAAGACGATACCATTTACGAATGCCTGAATGCTAATTGAAGATATACAATGTATTTCTGCGGAGTTATCCGTGACTTCTTTACCATGTCTATATTTTCTGTATACCTATAATATATAATAATAAATAAATAAATATTGTCAGACAAATTACACAGCGCCATCTAGCCCCAAAGTAAGCGAAGCTTGTGTTATGGGTACTAGACAACTGATAAACATACGTAAATACATTTTTTTTTGTAAATACATACTTATGATACATAGAAAACACCCAGACCAAGACAAACAGACATATTCATGCACACAAATGTTTGTCCTGTGTGGGAATCGAACCCACGAGCGTTGGTGTCGAAGCCGCGTCATTGACCGCTACGCCACCGAGCTCGTCGTTATACCTATAATATATTTATGTATAAGGGTAGGGTTTCTGTCAGTAATCTTAATTTGGCATCTTTTAAGTTTGTAGGGTTGTTATAACAATTAACAACGCTAGGCTGTATAAGTTCATACTTATTAATGATTTGACGAGCTTGGTGGTCGAATGGTTAGCAATGGCCACTTTGACTCCGAGGTCGCGGGTTCGATTCCCGCACAAGACAGACATATCTGCGTGCATGAACATGTCTGTTTGTCTTTGTCCGGGTGTTTTCTATGTATTATAAGTATATGTTTACAAAAAAAAATGTATTTAAGTACATTTATCAGTTGTCTAGTACCCATGACATGAATGCATTGCATGGCGAGTGCAGACTGCAGAGTCAGCCCTTTACACAATTGTACAAAATATTCGTGATTGCTCGAACACAAGCTTTGCGCTTAATTTATTTATTTATTTTATATAGGGTTGCCAGAAACTTATCAACTAGAAACTTATCAAATCCTGGACAATTGTAGGACAACGGTGTCGAGTCTGGGCCATAGTAAAAAGTATCTTGTGTTTTTATTTTCAAAGTATTTATATTTGTATTTGATAAGAAAAATGCCATTTATTTTCAAGTACATACTTTTATTAGATAGGGATCTACGTACTTAGTAGGTAATTAACACCAGATGGGCAATTCTCGTAATTAAAATATAGTCAAAATTCAGTTTCGATCCAGTCTCGATCTCACAAATGTCACATTTGGTATTCTCATAACACAATATGTAACTTCAAAATTAAATTTAAGCGGGATTATATCGAAATATGAGTGAAAATTAAACAAACTAAGAATGTTACTTTGCCAACAACAAGAATTGATAATAATTAATTAATGAAATCATGTATATAATTTCAGTCAATTCACAATTCAATCTCGATTCGATCAACTTTCAATCTGCGTTCGTAGAAAAATTACGAGAATTGGCCTTCAGTTTAAGCTGCAGCTTAGACTTAAAACTTTGGTAGTAAATCAACACGTTAAATATGAATAAAATTGAGCACTTAACACGGCCCGCACTCACAGGCAGGCCAGCCGTGTCATTCGTTGTTAGTTTATTTTGTTAGGTACAAAACTAGTAGGTTTTCAGTATCCGGGACATCATCATTATCAGCTTGTATCTACCCACTGCTGGATATAAGCCTTCTCCAATGCTTTCCACCAAATACAATCCTCCGCCTTCCGCATCCAGCCGCTTCTAGCTGCTTTTTTACGGTCATCGGACCATCTAGAAGGAGGACGTCCAACGCTTCGTCGTTCTACGCGCGGCCTCCACTTTAATACCTTAATCCCCCATCTGCCATCACTTACTCGGCAGATGTGACCCGCCCATTGCCACTTCAGTTTGCAATCTCTGAAGGCTATATGGACAACTTTTGTTCTCCGTCGAATTTCTTCGTTCCGGATTTGATCCCTCAGAGAATCCGAAGGTCGCGCAGCGAGCGATGGAGAGGGCTATGCTCGGAGCCCTCTCCATCGCTCGCTGCGCGACCTTTAGCCTTTGGTCCAGTCCGATGGTCAGTGTCCAAGTCTCTGCACCATAGGTCATTGCGGGGAGGATGCACTGGTTTGAAGACTTTAGACTAAAGTATCCGGGACAATAAGGTCTAATTACTGGACACGGGACAAGACGCAAAATTCCGGGACAATCTCGGATTTCCCGGCCATCCGGCAAGCCTAATTATATACCTCCCTGCCGCTCTCTCGTATCGACCTCACCTCCCTTCTGAGACAAATCTGAAACAGTTTGCATGGCGCCTCACACACACACGCTCATTATCGCTTTGCACAGACGTCAATGTCTATGTAATAGTTAACGACCCGTCATTTATATGGAGTGGCCGGGGTGTCACACTACTTCTGGTTATTATAGAGAGTTCTACAACACTGGAAGATACGTTGGACATAATTTATACACACAATATTAAAAAATTATCGTCATTTAGTGAATAATGTACCCAGACACTAATCGTCATAGTCCTAGATTTCTTTTTTTACCTTCTGTTCAATCTCATAGAAAAAATAGTTCCAATTTATGATAAGAGATGGCGTTGCCTATTCTTATTGAGTTTCTGAAACGGGCTATAGTTTCGGTTTTGGTATTATACACGGTGAAATTAACGTGGTTGTTTTCCCGCGGCAGAATGATTTGCCTTTAGTAGTACTATACATACGTAATATTTTTTTTTATTTTAAACAAAAAGAAACAGATTTACAAATGTGAAAAACGGAACTCGAAAGTAAGCGCGAAACAATAGTAGGACCGCTCGCACCTGACACAGACACGCGAGCGCGGGGGCAACGGCTGGCGCGCCACCGTGCGCGTTCATTAACCTCTCGCACCCAGCTGATTGAATGTTTGCCTACTTAGTTATAAAATGCTATGAAGTACAAAATACTAAAATAATCCAATTTTTCCTTCATACTTTACGGGCTTAGGACCGTCATAAATACTTTACCTCCTTTATTAACCGTATTATGTTATTTACTTTAAACATAAAACTTAAAACCAGCTTTAGAAAGAAAAATATCTGTGTTGAAGCATCGAAATGCCATCACCATAGACAAAAAAAAATATTTCGTTCTTTTCTCTCAACACTCTGACTGAGGTAAGAGTAATTAGGGCGTATTAAAAAAATTGGAATCAAATTATTTACCTACAATGATTTTAGTCAACTTACCTGCTCTACTGATAAACGGCAGGATTCGTACGCATTTATACTTCGCGGTATCGAAGTAATTGTTCAAAGTGTAAACCATTGCGTTCAATACACAGTCGTGTACGTTTTATTTGATTGTCTTTTAGTTTTAATAAGGTGTCACTATCACGTCTAATGGTATCAAAATAGTGGCATTATCATTTTGAATTAGCCACTCACAAAAAGCAATTCTGGCCGTTGCGTCATTTATTTTCGTGGAGGGTATGAACTTTACGAAAGTGGTATGGATGCAATTTTTCACTATGTAGAAGTTTCCACACGTAATATTGGCTTACGCCAAAGGTCGTCGCAGCCATGCGCGTACTTCGACGAGGGTCCCGTTAGAAATACTCTGTGATGTCCTCGTCGAGCTCTGGGGCGTAATGGGGTTGACGCGCGCGACGCGTGTCTCGCGTGTAACTCGCACGGAACCGGCGGGTCGACTAACAGACGCTTCCGCTTCGCCGGTGCGACTGCGACTGCGACGCTCGGCACGAACCGGCCGGCGGCGTATACAAAGCAGGCGGCGCGCGCATTACAAAAGATGCGCGCGCAGGCAGACGGAGACCTTTCGGCATCGCGCCGCGACGGCTCGTACTAATGTTTCTCACGCTTTCGAGTTCGGAATATTTTTTTATTTATTTGAAAATAAAGAAACATTTGTATTTTTCAAATTTAACTCTATGAATTGATAGTACTACTGAAGACAAATCATCCTTATCCGGGAAAACAACCACGTAAATTTCACCGTGTATATTATCAGAGCTTTAGTAAACCCCTAGCAACTTAGCGGATATCAATTGTGGCTAATTTGTTACACATGGCAAACTCAACTCAGTAGCGCTAGCGCAGGTTACTGCTCCGGCTCACTGAGTTAACCCAAAATTGTGCCATGGCGCAACGAGTTCGAACGCGCTTCCGGCCGCCGAGTCAGCTGCGTAACGGCGCACGGTCTACTTGCCGCGCACTGCGCCTCGGCGCAGCGCACCTACCTGTGTGCGCAGCGCTGCGCTAAACAGCGCACAGCTGCGTACAACGCGCTGTGTTGGTTCGTTAACTCCGCGAATGTATGAGAGCGAAAGATATCGGATGTATTGACACTTGCGTTGAATCTACGCTGTGCGCCAACACATAGACAAGTGCGTCAACAAATCAGTGCAGTGAACTATGTTAGCGCAATTGCGCGGCGTAGCGCAGTGTTACTCATGTCTACAGTAAATACATACTTATAATATATAGAAACATCCAGACCAAGACAAACAGACATGTTCATGCGCACAAATGCTTGTCTTCTGCGGGGATCGAACCCGCGACCTCGGAGTCAAAGTAGCAATTGCTAGCCATTCGACCACCAGACTTGTCAAATTCGTCACATCGATATTTCACTTAAAAATTTAATTAACAGCTTCATAGAAACTATTTACAAAACCAATTACATTTTGTTATTTTCAAGAAAATTGTTGCTCCGTTTCAAGGAATCATTCGTCTACACAGTTTCCCTTTAAGGGGATGTTTTTTGCAACTATTTGTTATACGGACAACGACTGACATCTCGTCGACGAATGGACGATGTCCAACCACATCGGGGATTTGGGGTTCAGTAGTAAAAGAGTGCTAGGCCGGGTTCTAGCTCACGGGGTCGAAATCGAGGTTAAGTGGAGCGAGTAGATATTTTTATTTTTTATTTTTTTTTATGTCATACAGTAGACAAACAAGCAAGTGGGTCACCTGATGGAAAGTGGTCACCGCCGCCTACAGACATTAGTAACACAAGGGGCGCTACCAATGCGTTGTCCACTAAGGAGTTGGAGGAAGGGAAGGAAGGAAGGAGGGGATAGGGAAGGAGTTGGGCTTCCGGATCTCTCACTCACCGAACGAAACGCATTGCTGCTTCACGTCGATATTCTGTGAGACTTCCCCGGTCGAGCAAGCCCATTTCATAATTGCTCTACCACTCCACAAAACAGATTCGCTGAGTGTACATAATTATGTTTTCCATTGATTTTAATGGAAAATGTATTTGATCACTAAGATGGAAAACAAGCATACGAGCTGCTTGATTGATTTTTTAAGTACAAAAAGCATATACTCGTATATATGAGTATAAACAATAACATACTTAAACGACCGCGTTAGTTTTAATCTGAGTTTCAGTCTCCGAGATTATATTGTTACAAAAATTACAGAGATTGATCGTAAGTTACAATTTGCAACATTATAAATATGCTAGAGCAATGTTTATCGTAGCCTGTCCTTGGATGAGTTTTTTATCTCAAGGTCCTCCGTGCTTCGGAGGGCACATTAAGCCGTCTGTCCCGGGTGGTGTCATAGGATGGCAGTCATTAAGTCAAGTCATTGCTGTTGAGCATCGTTTTGGAGTACACTGTAGTCCCCTTCCATTGAGAGGAGACCCGTATCCAAACAGTGGGATGATTATGGGTTGATGCTGATACAGAAATATACTAGAGCATGTAGGTTACCACAATTACGGTAGCCTATGGACGCGACATTAGAGGCGTATGTAAAAACCTATTTATGGTTAAATAGCCCCATGAAATATTTTCCCGGGAAAAAACCTCGACAGGGAGTTTTTCCACAATTTAATGCTTTAGAACCGCACTGATTGCGACTTTTTCGGCTCCAATGTGCGAGCGTGAATTCCCTTTCGATGGCGATCGGTGCGATTGTATAAAGAAGCCGTTAGGCTCATATCAAACAGCTCCTTTAAACACAGCCTGTGAACAATGCCATCTTTATTTATTTATTTATTTATTTATTATCATTATTATCTTCTAAACAATTCCATAGTAATAGGAGATAGAGGTAGGGTACAGTGTATTTATTAGCTGTCCGACTGGGGAACTACCTGCATCTCACAGAATCATCATCTTCATTATAATTATCAGCCTGTATCTACACGCTGCTAGATGTAAGCCTTTGCCAATGCTTTTCATCATATGCAATCCTCCGCTTTCCGGATCCAACCGCTACAAGCCATTTTTTGAAATCGTCGGTACATCTACTCTCACAGAATACAGCACGCAAATAACAATTCCCTTAAGGATTGTTCTGTTCTTGAGGTGAGTAAGGTCACCAGAAAGGAAGGAGTTGCTGCGTTGACAGCGAGTATGGCGGCGCTCGAGCAATATTTCATCTTGCGAGCGTTGATATGGCTACGGTTGCCGCTTCTCATCAGGCGGGCCGTATGATTGTCTGCCACCCGACGTAGTATAAACAAAATAGCCAAAGCAATGTACTTAGGGTATAGATAAAGAATGTCGCCTGTAGAAAAATTGCGTGATGGAGTGCCAATGCACGCGAGCAAAGTCGCGGGCGGCCGCTATAGTATAATATATATATCTATATATATAAAAATCAATGCTAATTTTCGTTGTAATTTTATAACTCAAGAAAGGGCACACCTATCCAAACCAAATGTTTAAGGCTTTGTTCGGACTATTTAGTACATGGTTTATGTGAAGTTTGCACAAAATCGGTAGAGCGGTTCTTCATTTATCACATTTTTTGTAACAAATGAATTCAATAAATGGCGGATCATTTTGTTAATGTGGATTTTGCTGTCAAATTGAAACTTTTTTCAGTGTTGACAGTACAAGCATGTTGTTATGTCATTCATGCTAGCTAGCAATTAATAAAATATTTTTTTGTTTGAATAAATGAATTTGATGTTCCAATAAATTTTTTTTAGTATTTCACTTTATACGTAGCGAAGCACGTACCGGGCCGCTAGTATGTTATAGTCTAATTTAGTTTTATTATTTTATTGGCGTGATTATGTATTTAGAATTGCTTCCATGGGGATGCAACAAAATCGGAGGATACAGTTGGGTGTTACAGCTACATATATCATCTCCATCTAAAATTAAATCACACCACTAGATAGATGAAGCGTCAACGAATTTATTACGCTAAGTAAGGACAAACCCACCGCCATCCATGGCTTCACCACAGACATTCAATTGAAATTGAATGTCTGTGGGCTTCACTGACCTCGCGGTCATATGACCCGATTCGCGGGAAATGCTCACGGCACTCTGATGGAACATCGCGTGCCGGGGAGGGGGAAGCGCTGCCAATTTGAGACAATTTTAGTGAAAATCAAATCAAAATATCTTTATTCCTTGGTCTTTATAAAACACTTAGAAACGTCATACTAATTAAATATAAGAACATGTATCTAAATCATTACTACTCTAAATCCGCAGAGTTTAGATTCACTTTCATCACACTATCTTGAATGTTAAAGTGAATTTAAGCGCCAGTTCCGGCGACGGGGCTTCTTGACAAGAACTGGCAAGAAACTCACTCCGACTCTTTTAATTGCCAATATCGTTACATTAAATACAAATACAATCTTAACATAACATAACAAGAGCAATTCATTTCCAAATACTTTTATCATTTATGTAATAATAGTAGTGCATATAGGGATGCAAACGATACATCGATGTTTTAAAACATCGAGGTATCGTTCATAAACATCGATGTAAAACATCGATGTTGATCTACAAGAAAACATCGATACATCGTTCACTAACATCGATGTTTTATGAACGATGTTTGATTCTATAATTACCCAGAAAGAAACCGGTTGCTCGGCAGTAGATTGTCGAAATTATTATTTTTGAATTCTATATTGAGAAAAAATTGTAAATAAGTTTTGTTTAATTCATAATTTGTCTTTCTGATATTTGTTTAATTTGTCGTTCTACTACTTTTTATATCTTCATACGTTATTGGATGTATCGTTTAGAGTAACTAATTGTTTGACATTGTCAGTAATCATGATTACCAAAATGAATCTAAGTAGGTTTTCAATATTTTTTATAAGAAAAAGCCTTTTCTCTGTATTTCAAGGCTGTATTTGCTGACCCTGCTAATTGCACTTTAAAAAATATCGATGTTTCAGTATCGATGTTTTTTTATGAACGATGTTGCATCCCTAAGTGCATATAACGAATTCACGTACAACACAAGGCACTGTCCATGGCAGCCACACGCCATTCTTTTTTATTGACGGAACCCTAGCAAATACTTGGTCCGACAGACGCTTGTCCGATTTTTTATTTATTTTTCTATTTACTTCGTTAGTGAGGTTCTGTTTTGCTCTGAGGATTTTTCTGGTATAAATTGTTTTGGAATTGTGAAGACAATGTTGAGGGATATTTTTTTTAATTATGCCTTTTCTTGTTTGCCCGTTTCAGCTACAGGATTGTGCAGCCATTTTTAAGCGGTTTCGGTTTTATTTTTTAGTATCTTATTTTCGTGTTTAGACACCGTGAAATGGAGTAAAAACCATTTTGAGACTTTGGGCTTTTTTTAACGACTTGATACTTCGTAGCTGATTTTCAGGATATTAATCAGCAAGCCATATTTTTTATATTAAAGGCATTTTAACCGACTTCAGAAAAGGAGGAGGTTTGCAATTCGACTTTTGTTTTTTAATGTTTGTTACTATACTCCGTAAGCCGCCGGTCCCGGTTGTTGTCTTTAGACGACAGTCATTAAGCCAAGTCAGTGGCTTTTGTGCGGCTTGAAACTGGCCTCCGCCTACCCGCACTTGAGCAGCGTAGTGGAGTATGTTCTAAACCCCATTGATTGAGGGGAGACCCGTATCCCAACAGTGGGATGATTATGGATTATTATGCCAAAATGTCTTCCAGCTTAATCTCGCCATTTAAAATTACTAACTCTTACGTGTAATGTTTTACAATTTATTTTATTTCTATACAGCTGACCTCAAAGGCCTGAATCCATCAAAGTTGGAAACAGCCCGTAGCTAAAGTTAAATAAGTTATGACGAAGGTAATTAAAAAGTTGGCAGGGCACTTCGGAAATTATACTTTAAAAAAATATATATAAAAATTATGTATAATTAAAACTGGCATATAATTAAAAGTTATATATGGTAAGCGCACTTTTGACATGACACGTCTAATGTCTTTCAATTATCTTGGCTGACACGTCTGTGGCGTTTGGATGCGCCCAGCACATACTCTGAGGCAATAACTGAAAATCAGTATTTTGCTTTCTGAGCTTGCTCAGAACAAGAGCACTCAGAACAACAGAGTCACAGCAACACACGCCGAACAACGGAGCGGGGGATGGGGCTTCGGTTTGTTTGTGATGATAATAGACACTAAGAAAAGTAAATGCACATTATTTTTAGACTATAATATTTAGAAGTTTATGTTAAAATTTAATTACTTATTAGCCCGTAAGCTAGATCGTAATATTTTAAAGTATCGTGCTACATAGAAAAAAAATGATGATGGCTCGCGGTTGGACTGGAGTTGTTTTTCAAGTTCTGTTTTATTATAAGAATTATTTTAAGTTTCTGTATTTTGTGTGTTTCAGTGTACAAATAAAAATGTTATGTATATATCTATCTCATCATCATGTCATTTTAGTCTCCACTACAAAAGCACAACCCTCTCTCAAAGCCTACACTCCCCACGCTGGCCAGACGCGTTGGGGAGGCCTGATCGATGTTTGTTAATGTATTACCCTTAGTCGCCTTGTTCGACATCCATGGGAAGAGAGGGAGTGATTCTATTCTAGTCTGCCGGAAACCACACGGCCTATATCTATCTACACGTCTTTGAAGTCGCTCCAATACATACAGGTACCAAGGGCCCTACTGGCTAAGCTGTAGTCGATGCCCGTCGGATTTTTAGATTGCGAATATCAAACTTCAGCTTAGATTTATGGTACCTGTGTTTAGCTTGGCTGATAGTAACCTTTGGGGTGTATGTGGTTCATCAACATCTTTGAACCAAAGCCATCTTCACCTGCACGCGGTGCACCCTGCTGACTGACAAACGAAGCTCTGGCGAAAAGAGAGGTAGGGAGCGTAATTGTAAGCTACCCGACTGGGGAATGTACCTCCACCTCACAGAATACCGCAGCCAAATAACAATTCCCTTGAGGGTTGTTGTGTTCCTGCGAGTGAGTGAGGTCACCAGAAAGGAAGGAGATGCTGCATTGGCAGCAGGGGTGGCGGCGCGCGAGCGATATTTTATGTTGCCAGCGTTAATATGGCTACGGTAACCGCTTCACATCAGGCGGGCCGTATGCTTGTCTGCCACCCGACGTAGTATAAAAAAAAAAAAAAAAAAAAACCATGGAGAGCTACCGACTAAGCTAAGGATGATTAAATAACTTAAATAAATTCAACGGGTCACTCACGTCTTTTTGTTGGGAAAGCCGACTAGTTTCGATATCAAAAGGAGAAGGATCATCAGGGCGAATGTCCAGACAAGTCCACCCTTTGTCTCTCGCGCCGGACACTGCGCGCCAATGCGCGCGTCGCCCGACTGGAAAGGGTGGTGGGGGGTTGGTGTGTTGATTGGTTGGTGGCTTTCCCGACAAAAAGACGTGAGTGACTCGTTGAATTTATTTAAGTTATTTAGTATAATGTCTCACGTGAGTTTTAATAATATTACTGAAGATGATTGTTAATAACTTAAACCTAAGATCTATTTTTCGAAGCAAAATATTCGATGGTAATCGTTAATAGCCTGAAAATATATTCAGCAGTCGGTAGAGATCCAGGGTTTCTACCAGCTAAACTAAACACAATTAAAAATCTAAACTATACCTAAACTAAACTATTATCTAAACTATATCTATACTATAGATTAATCTTCGCTATCAAAAAATCCAATGGTAACCGGCTTTTTTGATTGCGAAAGCCCAGTGCCCCTGGGGCCCTACTGAACTGCTGAAGCTGATTCCGATCGAATATTTAGATTCCAAAAATAGATTTTCGGTTAAAGTTAATGACAAACTTCTTCAACTTAGTCGGTAGACCTCTATGGTTTCTACCAGCCAATCTTAACACAATGGGCATCTGAACAATTTTTTTTCGATTTGTTATTTAAAGACGTCACAATAATGTAACTATAGGCGAAAGAATTACTTCGATAGCATAAAAACTTCTCGAGATATGATAACTTGAAGATCACAATTTTGGACTATCCCGAAAACGCTCCATACAAAAGGCTACAGCGTTATGACCTCACGATACGCCATTTTATATGCATTAAATCAGAAATTTGTACGACAGCTATGTTAAATATTGCGTTTATGTAGCTAGTGCCGTAACAAAAGTTATAGTATATTTTATTGTTTCTACAATGGTAATAATTATTTTTTTATAATTTCATACTTTTATAATGGACTTTCCCATCAAACTTTGATCGACCATAAAACACGTCGGACATAAGTTATTAAAATTTTGAGATCGCAGATCGTTCTAGTTTTATGTATTTTACGTTAATGATAGACAGTTTTGATAATTTTAGAACATTGTTCAGATGCCTATTGGCAGTAATAGGCTTGTATCCCATTTTTTTTTTCGATTTGTTATTTAAAGACGTCACAATAATATAAATATAGGTGAAATAATTACTTCGATTGCATAAAAACTTCTCGAGATATGATAACTTGAAGATCACAATTTTGGACTATCCCGAAAACGCTCCATACAAAAGGCCACCACGTTATGACGTCACACCGTGCTATTTTATATGCATTAAATCAGAAATTTGTACGACAGCTATGTTAAATATTGCGTTTATGTAGCCAGTGCCGTAACAAAAGTTATAGTATTTTTTATTGTTGCTACAATGGTAATATTTATTTTTTATAATTTCATACCTTTAAAATGGACTTTCCCACCAAACTTTGACCGAACATAAAACACGTCGTACATAAGTTATTAAAATTTTAAGATCGCAGATCGTTCTAGTTTTATGTATTTTACGTTACTGATAGAGAGTTTTTATAATTTTGTGACATGGGCAACAAGCCTATTGTTACTGCCAATCTTAGCTAAAGTTCGATTTTCGCAATCTAAACTGCCGATGGTAATCCGCTTCAGCTTAGGCGGTAAGGCCCTAGGTCAGAAAACTGGACTGTAACGAATTGGTCTATATCGTCTTACCTTAATAATAACAAAACTGTAAGTCATAGAAACATGAATCGCATGTCATTATTTAGCGTATATAGTCAGCTCACTGCTAAGACTAAATTAATTAAATAAATATGTGATATTTGTAGTAATCTATTAAACTATTTAGAACGAAGTCAATCTGAGGGGCAATTCTCGTAATTAAAATATAGTCAAAATTCAGTTTCGATCCAGTCTCGATCTCACAAATGTCACATTTGGTATTCTCGTAACACAATATGTAACTTCAAAATAAAATCTAATCGGGATTATAACGAGATATGAGTGAAAATTAAACAAACTAAGAATGTTACTTTGCCAACAACAAGAATTGATAATAATTCATTAATGAAATCAAGTATATAATTTTAGTCAATTCACAATTCAATCTCGATTCGGTCAACTTTCAATCTGCGTTCGTAGAAAAATTACGAGAATTGGCCTTCTGGTCTTCTTTCAATCTTTAACATTAAGGGTGAGGCCAAACAAGCGTAATTTTGTGTCTTGAGAGTCGCGTAATTAACGTCAGTTTCATACAAATGGTGGACACATTTTGCGTCGCCACTGTACATTTATATGAAAACTATGTGAATTACGCGACTCACATTCCACAAAATTACGCTCGTTTGGCCTCACATTAAAAGCGACTCGCTGATATAGACGTTTCACGTTAACCAACGGCCGGCCGTGTGCATTTTTAGGCATCATCGTTCGGTCGACCGTACAGCTGCGTTTTAGCTCCGCGTTCTGAATAAATGCGCAGAGCAAATGCTCTAACGTTTTGCTTTTGACTAGTGCAACCGTTGTAGTAATTGGAAATTTACCAAAAAAAAAAAAACAAAAACGAGAATGATTTTGGGTGTATTTTTTTTTAAACGTAGTTTTTCTTGATTCCAATCTTTATTCGCGTAGAATTAACAAACGGTCAAGTGCGTGTCGTACCACGCGATGTGTTAAGGTTCCGTAATGGTCACAATATTTCGTCTAAATCGGTCGTATTGTGAATTTTGTAATGCTGAAAATATGTCATGTTTAAAAGACATATCCATCGATACCCAACACTATAGGATACCCAAGGAAAAAAATCATTACCACATTACGTATTTTTTCACATTTTATTATATCATTTTGTCAGATTCTAGATAGAATAATTTCTTTTTGTAAATACATACATATAATACACAGAAAACATCCAGACCAAGTTCATGCACACAACAAATATTTGTTTTGAAACGGAATCGAACTCGCGATCCCGGAGTCAAAGTGGGCATGGCTAGCCATTCTACCACCAGGCTCGTCGATAATTTCATTTAGTCGAATGTAGTTATTTTATTTACAAAGTAGTAGTAGTAGGCCATATTGCAGTCTCTCACATTGCTAAGAGGGGAAATCAAATTCCAAAAGCTTCTTACTCCTACTAATTTCTTCTGAGTAAATTCGTTGTGAGTTCCAAGACAGTCGTAGTTTTACCCCCGGGACTGCAATGGACTTCACTGCCTTTTTGGCGGTCGTCGCTGGCTACACAGGAGACACAGTGGTGGGAATGTTTGGTGGTTACAAAATAGTCGGATTACTTAATATTTTGAAAAATGGAAAAATTCACCTGCCCCCCATAGGTGGGATAACTTATGCCAACAGGAAATTTAAGTTACTTATAAACTATCCTGTACAGATAATGTATGCTCAAGAATTAGTACAATTAAGGTCGAGATGAACTCATCAAACTAAGTTAGTAACAAGTTAGTTGTACTAGCCCTGGGCAGCCGAGTTAGTTAACTTAAACATGGTTGTAGTTAACTGAATACCGTGTACCGGTAATAATGCGCACGTTGTATTTTTTTTACAGCGTGTTCAGGGATTAAATTTTAATATATTATAATCCCTTTTAAAAATGTAATATAATAGGATCCTGTTTTTTTATTAGGAAGTTCAGTTGGACAGGAAATAGATTGACCTGTATCATGATCTGATAGGTATAAATGATGAACTTTTCCTTTAGCATTACTAATATTACTTATTATGTGGTCTATACATGATTTTTGGCGTGTTGGTTCAATTATATGTAAGAACAGATTATGATTTAAAAGGATTGCTTTAAGATTATCTGATATTTTATCATTTTTAAGTACGTCAATATTAATGCCACCCGCTATTATATTTTTTTTATTCTGTTTTAATGTCAATTTATGCAATAATAATTCTAATTTATTGAAGAAAATATTTACGTCACTATTTGGTATTCTATATAGGTACACATATAATCAGACAGTTTAAAATTGGAATATCGACTCCACAGCATTCAAATATTTTTTCAACCGCCATAATGTTATTTGCTTTATTTCTGTAATTGTATTTCGTACTAGAATACACACACCACCCCTTTTTTCATTTTCCCTAGAGAAAAAAGCACCTAAGTTGTAATTTTTAAGATGGATATTCGATTCGTCACCTCTTTTAATGAATAGTTAGTTGGGGATTAGATGGCAGTGTGTAGTTTGTCCAGGAACATTTATTTATTTTCAAATATGTTATTTATTTTCAAATATTTATAAGGCATTTTTCTTTATTCTCAGGTACATAATTGAAATGCTAGCGTCCTGAGAACAATGAGTAAGCTTCGCCTTGCCTGTCACATATTTTCTATAAGTTATACTAATTATACTTGTTATATATATAAACTATTCTATAATATTTTAGATGGTCCGATGACCTTAAGAATGCGGCTGGATGCTGAAGGCGGTGGACCGTATTTCCATCAGTGGGGTAGAATCAGGCAGATAATGATGATGATGAAGAGAAGTTTAAAAAAAACCGGGCAATTGCGAGTCGGACTCGCGCACGAAGGGTTCCGTCCTATCTATAAAAACGCCAAAAAAAAAACACGTTTGTTGTATGTGAGCCCTCCTTAAATATTGGTTTTATTTTAATGTAATTATTTGTTTTTACAGTGAATATATAACTAAACATTCTGTGAATATTTCAAGCGTCTACCTGTTGCCGTTATCAATGTCGAGCAAAAACGAGCAAAATAAAGTCACGGTTGTTGTATGGGAGCCCCCTTAAATATTTATTTTATTCTATTTTTTAGTATTTGTTGTTATAGCGGCAACAGAAATCCATCATCTGTGAAAATTTCAACTGTCTAACTATCAGGGTTCATGAGATACAGCCTGGTGATAGACGGACGAACGGCTAGACAGCGGAGTCTCAGTAATATGGTCCGTTTTACCCTTTAAATAAATAAATATTTCTGGACAAATTACACACGGCCATCTAGTCCCAAACTAATCAAAGGTATACTACATAACTAACATTATAGTTCAATACATTTTTTTGTAAATATGCACATAGATATAATACATAGAAAACACCTAGACCAAGACAAACAGACATGTTCATGCATACAAATATTTGCCTTGTACGGGGATCGAACCCGCAAACTCGGAGTCAATGTGGCCATTGCTAACCATTCGACCACCGAGCTCGTCCAACGTTGGGTGCGGAACCCTAAAAAAAGGCGCCAATTTCGTAGCACTTAGGGCTAACCTTCGCGTTCATGAAATTCAGGTTTATATTAGTTAGATACGAGTAGAGCATCCAAATTCTCATGTAATATTTACATGAATTTCAGCGACTGTCCGACATTTGAATTTCCAATAGGCTCTATTAAAATTTGTGCAGTGCAAAAGCATTTAATGGTTGATGTATTGCCAATAGGGTTGCCACCTTTCAACGTCTAGTTATTTTGGCTGCGCGCATGTGATGCCTCTGGTGTTACAGGCGTACATAGGCTACGGTAATTGCTTTCTATCAGGCGGACCACATGTTTGTCACCTTAGTGGTTTAAAAAAAAACACCGCTACTCGGAGATATTCGCGGAAATCACGATTTTATTCATTTACTGGCTGTTATCCACGGCTTCGCCCGGGTAATCGTTATTTTACAAAAAAAAAAAACATCGTGAGAATAACATGGTTGGGGTGTAAGAGGCTCACCATTATCTTTAGAGCTAAAGTCAACCCTACCTGCCCGTGGTGATGCCAACTATAATGCCTAGGCCGCACTCATCGCGATAACATTCGGACGATAAACTTCGTCTTCGGTCTACGGCGAATCTTCGCGGCCACATAATGTGCGTATTGCGCGATGTAATGTAAGTGTAATCGCGATGTACAAACGCAAAAAAACAATTTGGACGCCGCGGTTACTCTGTATCTATTTTATGGCAGCAAATAATATTTTTTTACATTTATGTCATCTACAAAACAAATTAAAAGCAAGAAAAACGAGAAAAAAAAATAGTTACTCCAACCCATGTTACACTTTAGCTATTTTATACACTGTACTAGGAGCGATGGGTGCGGGCCGACTGAAGTGTGGCCGCGCAAGCGAAGTTCATCGCGATAAAACCCTTTGATGTGCGAGAGTTTACCGACAGCGGAGCGATGTGCCCGAAGCTTCGTCCGAAGTGTCGAAGCATTCGCGAATATTGCTCATTGGGCTACATACATCGCGATAACCTGAATATTCGCGTTATCGCGATGAGTTCGGCCTAGGCATAATAATTTGATATAATACCTAACTAATAATAATTATGGATTGTTAATTTTGGCAACTTTTCTTGATGTAGTAGTTGCACTTAGAACTAATGAAAGCTCTCCGACAGTAATGAACTGGGCATACTTAAAGCCGGATATCTGCGATGTAGACCCGTGGCCGGATATGTGTCGTATAATCCCAGAAACTCCGTGTCAAACAGGAAGGTGACAGCCCTGATTGCCAACATTTCAATGTAGCTGATATTCTGTGCATTACAGATGAAAATATGTAACCATGGGTGAAGCGACGCATAATGCCAATTACGACTTATATCTGCAAATGCAAGTTAATTGCCTAATTTGGATTCAGTACTAGTTAATCCAATTCTTTTCTCGTAATTAGAATTGGGGTGTAAGTGGTTCATAGGGGTGTAAGTGGTTCATCAAAATCTTTGAACCAAAGCCAACTTCACCTGCACGCGGTGCACCCTGCTACCTGACAAACGAAGCTCTGGCGAAAAGAGAGGTAGGGAGCGTAATTGTAAGCTACCCGACTGGGGAATGTACCTCCACCTCACAGAATACCGCAGCCAAATAACAATTCCCTTAAGGGTTGTTGTGTTCCTGCGAGTGAGTGAGGTCACCAGAAAGAAAGGATGGAGATGCTGTGTTGGCAGCGGGGGTGGCGGCGCGCGAGCGATATTTTATGTTGCGAGCGTTAATATGGCTACGGTAACCGCTTCACATCAGTCGAGCCGTATGCTTGTCTGCCACCTGACATAACTAGTATAAAAAAAAAGATCTATTCTGCATAACAGCGTCCAATTACTAAAGAGCAGGTGGAAGCTAAAGTTAGTGTAAAAATAAATCTAATACAAGACATTGAGTACGAGACTGCTCCCCCTTTCCTCCCTCCCTTCTAAGTCCGTCGTTAGACAAATGACGTCATCAATTCCACTACACGCGTCAGAGATACGACGATGGACCTAGATGGCGGTTTTACTATCTCGGAGATGAAAACATATGGCTTCAGTTTTTTCAACTTACGTAGGGAATTCTGTAAGAATTTTAAACGTGAAAGTCGTGAAACCTTTTTGCACAAGTTTTTCACCTCGGCGCAAAACTTGCTAGTTAAATTTGACCATCTTCCCTGTGTCTACGAGTATATTAGTATATATATAGTACTAGCTGACTCGCGCAACTTCGTCTGCGTGACAGAGCATTGAGAGTGAAGCATAAGCTTACCATTTGAAAGGTTTATTGCGAGCCAATCTTAAAAGATAGACAAATGCTATTACGGACTTTTTTGACGTGACAACGTCTTATAATTCGATGGAGCCGGCTGCACGCACGAAAAAACATGACTCATGCGGCTTTACCTCGCTCTGAGGCGAAAAATGGAAACATTCCATCAGTATTTTCTTATGACGTTGTCACGTTCAACTATCGTCAGTAAACCGACTTTACAGACAACCGATTTTTTTTAGATCTTTTTAAAATAAATAATTCCGTCGTCGCACGCATCGGAAGCTCTCAAAAGGAATATTTTTACCCATTTTTCTACATTATTTGAATATTTTTTATTGTTACTCCGCTCCTATTAGTGGTTGCGTGATGTTATATAGCCTATAGCCTTCCTCGAAAAATAGGCTATCTAACAGTAAAATAATTTTAGAATTCGAATAAGTAGTTCTTGAGATTAGCGCGTTCAATTAAACAAACAAACTCTTCAGTTTTATAATATTAACTAGCTGTTACCCGCGGCTTCGCCCGCGTGGTCCAGGGAAGCCTGCTGCCATTGATTTGTGTATATTTTTCTTTTGTTGTATTTTTTTTTACTTCGTGGGATAAAAAGTAGTACCAGTATGTACACATTTTAATGATGATTGGCTGCATAGTTAAGGCATGAAGAAATAACAAACAAACGAATTTACTTTAACACTTATAATATTTGTATGGATGGAACGCCCACACTCAAGAGAAAATAATTGTTCACCACATAAATGTTTGCCCTCTTTATTTTTCCCGCAAAATCATCTTAATCCCATGGGAAAAAATAAACTTTGTAATCATTTGGCATTCTATCATGTCGAAAGGAACGTAAGTACCGACATGATTTTTTTAACAGGAGATAGTTTCCGGTCTGTATAGTTCCCACGGAAAAAATATTCGATCCCCGCAGAGGGCAATCTACGTGGTGAACATTTTTTTTTGTCTTGATCCATACTAATACTGTAAGTGTTAAAGTAAGTATTCGTTTGTTTGTTACTTCTTAACGCTCTATGTAGCCGATCATCATTAAACTTTGTACCTATTTTTCTTTTGTTGTATTTTTTTACTTCGTGAGATATTACTATTTATATAATATTGATAATACTATTTAAGGAACGTTTGTTATTACTATTTATATATTTTTCCTGGATAAAAAGTAGCCTATGTTACTATCCAGACCGGAAACTATCCCCTGTTAAAAAATCATGTCGCTACTTACGTTCCTTTCGACATGATAGAATGCCAAATGATTACAAAGTACATTTTTTCCCATGGGATTAAGATGACTTTGCGGGATAAAAGGTAGCCTATGTCACTTTCCAAACAGTGAACGATCCCCATTTTAAAAAGTCATGTCCGTACTCTACTACGCAACTATCCCGTTAAAAAAAAACATGTCGGTACTTAGGTTCTTTTCGACTTAAAAGAAGGGCGAATGATTAAAAAGTATGTATTTTCCCGTAGAAATAAGATGTTTTTTCTGGATAAAAAGTAGCCTATGCCACTCTCCATACCGTAAACGTACGTTATTAAAAAATAAAGTTCATTTGTTCTTCTTTCACGTCAAAAGAAACCTAAGTACAGACATGAATTTTTAATAGGGTAATCTAGAGAGAGACATAAGCTACTTTTTATCCCGGAAAAACAATTTAATCCCATGAGAAAAAATAAACTTTGTAATCATTTGTCCTTCTATCACGTCGAAAGGAACGTAAGTACTGACGTGATGTTTTAACAGGGGATAGTTTCCGGTCTGGAAAGTGACATAGGTTACTTTTTATCCAGGAAAAATATTTTATTCCAAAGAAAAATAAAGAGAGCAAACATTTATGTGGTGAACAATTATTTTCTCTTGAGTGTGGGCTTTCCATCCATACAAATATTATAAGTGTTAAAGTAAATTCGTTTGTTTGTTATTTCTTCATGCCTTAACTATGCAGCCAATCATCATTAAAATTTGTACATACTGGTACTACTTTTTATCCCACGAAGTAAAGAAAAATATACACAAATCAATGGCAGCAGGCTTCCCTGGACCACACGGGCGAAGCCGCGGGTAACAGCTAGTTTTATATATAAAATTAATCTATGCTATCTAATTCTATACTAATATTATAAAGCTGAAGAGTGTGTTTGGTTGAACGCGCTAATCTCAGGAACTACTCTTGAAAAAATATTTTAGTGTTAGATACTTAGCCTATATTTCAAGGAAGGCTATAGGCTATATAACATCACGCTACGACCAATAGGAGCGGAGCACCGGTGAAAAATAGGAAAAAAATATTCCTTTTGAGGGCTTATGTCGCGTGCGCTGCGTAAACGGTTGAAGTTACGCAAAAATCATGTATGACGGAATTGTTCCTCTTTAAAAGTTCTAAAAAAAAGTCCGCGACAGTATATGTCTATCTTTTAAGGTTGACACACTATAACGTTTTTTCATGGTAATCAATAGGAGAAAGTAGGTAAAAAAAGATTATAGTGAGTTAATCTTAAAAGATAGACATATGCTGTCGCGGACTTTTTTTTAGACCTTTTAAAGAGGAACAATTCCGTCATACATGATTTTTGCGTAACTTCAACCGTTTACGCAGCGCACGCGACGTAAGCCCTCAAAAGGAATATTTTTTTCATATTTTTCACTGGTGCTCCGCTCCGATGAGTCGTAGCGTGATGCTATATAGCCTATAGCCTTCCTTGAAATATAGGCTACCTAACACAAAAAGAATTTTTCAATTCGAACCAGTAGTTCCTGAGATTAGCGCGTTCAAACAAACAAACAAACAAACAAACTTTTCAGCTTTATAATATTAGTATAGATAAAGATACTATTCTGATTTGGTAGTACTCGTAACAAGAGAGAATTATCAAGCGTTCAGACGTTTTTGCAATTCATATTATTGGAATTGATGTGTTAGGTAACAACTCAATATTTTAGGTCCCCAGGAAAGGAAAGGAATTTAACATGCCATCCCGTTCCCGCCGCCAAAGATCACATTCCCAGAGAATAATATGGTGTGCTGGTTGATCGAATTCATGATCACGTCCTTGTTGATGCAATAGTGAACGACGCGATATTTGTATAGGGTGATTGGGGTGTGCTATTACTGAGAACCCAGGATTAATTAAATCTAAGTGGACAGTTAAACACAAAGCTGGCTTTATGTGATATGTAATGGATAAATCTCGTGCATTCAGTAGGTTCTCTAGAGTGCACAGTAGAGCTGTTTAATTTAAACTGAAGCTGTAAGGAGATTGAAGCTTTAAATAGTGTCACAACTGAAGTACAGAATTTACCTATAGACGCGTTCTACATGTCTCTGTTGTGACAAATAAAAAGTAAGGTAATTGCCTGACATTCACATAGTCACGCGCAATTTACCATCATGGCAAGTCGTTAGCACTAATCTATACTAATATTATAAAGCTGAACAGTTTGTTTGTTTGTTTGGTTGAACGCGCTACTCATTCGAATTGAAAAAATCTTTTGTGTTAGATAGCATATTTTTCAAGGAAGGCTATATGGCATCACGCTACCGCCAATAGGAGCGGAGCACCAATGAAAAATGTCCCCAAAAATTGGAAAAAAATGTTCCGTTTGAGAGCTTCCGTTGCTTGCGCTGCGTAAACGGCTTGCGCTGCGTAAACGTTGAAACCCCCGACTTAAAGAATTTATGCTATGAACTTAATAAAAAGACCCAAAAAAATCCGTCGGGGCTGTCATCTCTATTTTAAATTTCAATATTAATATAAATAAGTATACAAGTTACTATAAACCTGCCAAACTAGTTCATTTAATGGCAGCCCCAACGGATTTTCTTAGTTTTTTGTTATTAAGTTCATAGCATAAATTCTTTAAGTCGGGGGTTTCAAAATTATTTTATCCTTTTTCAACTACGTTTTAACCATCGTGGGTTTTTTCAAAATTTTTAATTTTGTTTTTATATATGCATTAAATCAGAAATTTGTACGATAGCTATGTTAAATATTGCATTTAGGTCGCTAGTGCCGTAACAAAAGTTTTAATCTTTTTTATTGTTTCTACAATTATATTAATATTTATTTTTTATAATTTCATACTTTTAAAATGGACTTTTCCCTGTCAGTGAGTCGTTCCATGGAATTCTGGTTACGAACAATGTGTCCGAAGTATTTGAATATTCGTAGTTTCACAGTTAACGGGAAAAGTTAAGTGACCTAATTTTCCCAAAGATCCGAAAAAGTCTTATCAAGTAATTCGTTTGTTTGTCCTTCTAGTTCAGTAGGAATCGTTGATTTCTTATACTATATACTTCAGCCTCCAGATTAAGTAATTAAGTTTAAATTTACGACACCGCACCTCTCGAGGCAGACTATAATTTTCAGTAGAGTCCGTTGGCTTCAGCGAAGCGTTTGGTGGATTTGTAGGGGTGTTTAATAAGACTATTTTGACCGGCTCTGATTGTTAATTGCTTGTTAACTGTATCGATTTGCCGATAAAATAGTTAACAGTAGCATTTACTGTTCAATGGACAATGTTTAAGACTGGGTTGATTAAATTATGAGTTAATAGATGAAGAAGATTATTATTTTTAAATTGATTGTTAAATTGCTATTTGGTAACTTTATTGACTTGTTCATAAATTTGTCGTATTCACTATTCCATGAACAATGTTTGTTCATGAATTAGTGAAAAAGACTGTTGTCAAGTACTTCATTTACGATTACGTTGTTACTCACTCACCATTATATTTAGATCCAAATCCAACTTCCTGCGTGCACTTGTACGTGGTGCACGCAGGAAGTTGTCGCAAAGAAGCACGCAGGTTACACCTGTACGTGGTGCAACCTGTCGATTGCGAGCTACAGTACCACAGTTACGGTAATGGTAAGTTAAAATCAGGTTAAAGAACCAATTATATTCTTTTTAGACATGTTTTATTTCTTTACTAGCGGCTATAGTGCACGAGATATTTAACTAAATAAATAAAAAATACAATAGATATAAAAAGTATGGAATCAAAAATCGATTAAAGCACATTATTTTACAGAATATTGAAATATATTCACAATTTACGCAGATGCGCCTAATTTCATAACTTTGTACACAACCATTTTATATTGTAAAGAACTAAGTTATAAACTTAATATCCAAAATTTATTTCCATAAAACAGACCCGCTGAGCCCCTAATCAGGACACATCTGCGATGTTTTTACCTATATTCTGCCTCCATTGTGACAAGACGGCAAGGTAATTTGCCCGGTATTCTCTCAGTCACGCAATGTTCCATAGTCCTTACTTAGCGTAATAAATTCTTTGATCCTTCATCTATCCAGTGGTGTGATTGAATTTTGGATGGAGATGATGGATATGTAGCTGCAACACCAAACTGTATCCTCCGATTTTGTTATCATTAATTTTTTTTTAATGCCTCTCTATGGAAGCATTTTTAGAGACGCATTCACGTCAATCATCGTCATCATCATCAGGTCATTTTTAGTCTCCACTTCAGGAGCACGACCCTCTCTCGTCCGTCTCAGACAGAAGGAGGAGGATTTGGCCTACACTCCCCACGCTGGCCAGACGGATTGGGGAGGGAGAGGATTCACGTCAATAATTTGTGTTAAAAGAAGTCGCAAAGCATAACTAGTATCGTATAATGAAATAGGACTCAATATGGTATAAATAACATTAGTTATGTTTTGACGGCATAAAGTTATAAACATGTACGGGATGGGATAACTTCGATTAGTTTGTTTCGGATCATTTTAGTTTGTTACTTTTCCTTATAGGGGGAGGGTTGGGGGTCATCGATGGTACCCCCATGTTACGCGAATCGTGACGGTAGTATAGGTAGTGAGAATTGATGGTGAATTTAAGCGTAGCTCGTGAGAAATGGTTTCTAGGAAAAGGAGGATATGAAACTGGAATTATTTACTATGAAAAAAAAGCGAAGGTATGAACCCTTCAGGGCAATACAAAGTTGTGGTCGTTTTTTAACCGACTTTAGAAAAGGAGGAGGTTCTCAATTCGACTGATTTTTTTTGTATGTATGTTATTCGTTATCTTCGCGAATTGTGAACCGATTTTCAAAATTCTTTTTTTATTTGAAAGGGTATGATTGCAATGTGGTCCCATATTCACCAAGTCAGGATCTGATAATGCGATCCCAGGGAAATCAAGGGAAACCCTTAAATTTGTGGTTGCCGGCAGAATAAAATTGCGCCACTCCATTGCTCTGCGCTGGATGTCGTACAAGGCGACTAAGGAATCTTGTGTGACGCAATAACTTTTCTCCCTGAAGACGCGTCAGGCAGCAGCGTCTCCCGGGGTATTCCACCAATAAGCTGCGCTCGCCAACTGAAGTCGGTTTTTATTTTTCTTTTAAAATCATTTTTTTTAGATTTAAGATTTATCGTCGTCTGCCCTTAGTCATCCCACTGTTGGAATACGGGTCTCTCGACCCTCGATCGAAGGGATTTAGAACTTTAGGTACACCACCACGCTGCTCAGCCGCCTAAATACAACCACCGACGGCATAACGTCCCCTCAGAAGCACTTTGGGGTGTAAGTGGTTCATCAACATCTTTGAACCAAAGCCAACTTCACCTGCACGCGGTGCACCCTGCTGACTGACAAACGAAGCTCTGGCGAAAAGAGAGGTAGGGAGCGTAATTGTAAGCTACCCGACTGGGGAATGTACCTCCACCTCACAGAATACCGCAGCCAAATAACGGTTCCCTTGAGGGCTGTTGTGTTCCTGCGAGTGAGTGAGGTCACCAGAAAGGAAGGAGATGCTGCGATGGCAGCGGGGGTGGCGGCGCGCGAGCGATATTTTATGTTGCGAGCGTTAATATGGCTACGGTAACCGCTTCACATCAGGCGGGCCGTATGCTTGTCTGTCACCCGACGTAGTATAAAAAAAAAAAAATAAATAAAAAAAAAACAAAACGGAGTAGCTCGAGATAAATCAACCTATCCATGGGCAGGCTACGGCTGACGTTGACTTGCGTATTCCATTAGACTGATAGGCGCAACGACGCCATATATATACGTGTGGTTTCCGGCAGACTAGAATAGCATCACTCCGTTTCTTCCCGTGGATGTCGTACAAGGCGACTAAGGGAAATTCATTATAAAACGTCGATCAGGCCTCCCCAACCCGTCTGGCCAGCGTGGGGAGTGTAAACCAAATCCTCCTTCCGTCTAGGACGGACGAGAGAGGGTCGTGCTCCTGTAGTGGAGACTAAAATGGACCTGATGATGATGATGATTCCAAAGACGAATAGACTGGATCTTGAAAGATTGGTCTACAAACCCAGAATGATGAGGGGGACACATTACATGTGTGTATTTACAAAAGAAAAATATTTACGAGTAAGTATAATGTCAGTTATCTAGTACCCATAGTACAAGCTTTGCTTAGTTTGAGACTAGATGGCGGTGTGTAATTTGTATAGGTATATTTATTTATATTTATTCCAATGGGTAAAAGTTTGATTTTGCTAATACTATCATGCCCTGCCAACGAATTCGCTGACAAAGTAATGTCGAAGTACGTATAAAAGCTTCGACAATCCCAAACAAACTTAGCATCCGATGCAGCTCCGCGTCGTATATCACAGCAAAAAGACTTCAGAGATCAGTATTTCACGCCTGAAACCGTCGGGTGCAGAAACATGCATTATATAAAGTTTCCTAGCCACTGAACACTGCGAGGAAATCGTGCCTTTAAGTTCTTTACATATTTTCACTATGTAGAGAACGACGACCAAAACATGACATTTTACATACAGACGGGCCCATAGGCAAATCACGTGTGAGTAAAAAAATTGGTTGTGTGTAAAGTTGGTTTACGGTCGATAATTTTACATGATAACGTTATAAGAAAACATCGGCCAAGTCGGTTTTTCGGATGATAATTTTACGTGATAAAGTCATAAGAAATCATCGGCCGAAGTCGGTTTACGGACGATAATTTTACTTGATAACGTCATAAGAAAACATCGGCCGATGGAGTGGAAGAGAGGTAGATGCGTCACAAGCCGCACGCTTAGGCCACGCTTAAGACCTTATCAGGTCAACATAAGCGAATTGACTTTTTTTTCAAATTGTTATGTAATGACATAATAATAAATGAAAGAATAAAGATATGATAACTTTAAAATCACAATTTTGTTTCTCGAAAACGCTCCATACAAAGAAAGCCTACCACGTTATGACGTCACACTTTCCTATTTTGTATGCATTCAATTAGAAATTTATACAACAGCTATGTTAAATATTACGTTTATGTTAGCTAGTGTCGTAACTATAAATTATAGTATCATTTTTCCAAAGGTAATATTTCTTTTTAATAGTATCATCCTTTTAAAATGGACTTTTCCACCAAACTTTGATGGACCATAAAACAAGTCGAACATTACGTATTGATTTTAGTATCGCAGCAGATCGTTCTAGTTTTGTGTATTTTACGTTAATTAAAAATATTATTTAGAACATTGGCGACTAGCTTATCAACTACGAAGCGCTTACTCAATACCTACACATGTATACATACAGTACGTAAAAAAAGTAAACGAATGTGAACGTACAGGAAGGCATTTATCTACAGCTTTTTAATAATTGTTTTTGCTTAGCGCTAACGTAATGGCGCGGGACTGAGTGAATGCCGGGCAATTACCTTGCTTTATTCCTGTCACAACGCAGACAGGTAGAACGCATCTATCGGTAAAAATATCTTAATGTGCGACTGGAAATATTGATGACAGTTTGCAAAGTTAGTTTTCAGTAGACGTTTAAGGACTTTCACATTGTTTTATAATTTAGGCCAACTTGCCAGAATTGATAGAATAGCTTACCTTTCGCGTGCTGCGGTCCCATAGTGGGTATAGCGCTTGGTACAGAATTGACAGGTCGCGGCACGTGATGGGATAATATACGGCAGCAACCCATAATAATCCCACTGCTGGGATACGAGTCTCCCTTCAATCAACAGGGTCTAGAGCATACTCCACCACGCTGCTCAGCATCGGGTTGGCGGAGGCCAGTGTTTCCAAATCGCCCAAAGGCTCCTGACTTAGCTTAACGACTGTCATCTAATGACAACAGCCGGGACCGACGGCTTAACGTGCCCTAAGAAACACGGAGGAGCATGAGAAAACTAAACCCATTTATAGACAGACAACGGTCAATGTTGCTTAACTTGCGTGATCGATTACACTGACATACGTAATGACGCCATCGAACTCCATATATGGCCAGCTCCTCAAATTATACTACCATGCAAATTTCGTTTAAATCGATTTGTTTAGTCGTGAAAAGGTTAAATCAAAACGGATACATTTTCGCATTTCTAATATTTTTATTTTGGGTGTAAGCAGCTCACTACGATATTTAAAGCCAAAATCAAACTCACCTGCACGTGATACACCTTGCTGATTAGCAAAGGAATCTCTGTTAAAGGAGATGCAGGGCCACATATTTGCAATATTGATAAAGTATCTTCTCCACTTTACAGAATACTGCAGCCAAACAACAATACCCTTGAGGGTTGTAGTGTTTCTGCGAGTGAGGTCACCAGAAAGGATGCAGTTGCTACGTTGGCAGCAGGGGTGGCAGCGCGAGATCGATATATCATGTTGCGAGCATTAATATGGCTTCGGTAACCGCTTCACATCAGGAGGGCTGTATGATTGTCTGCTACCCGACTAATATAATAAATAAAAGAAATGGTTTTTTATGAGGAAGTTTTTGTATAAAATAATGGGTATCATCCAATGATGGTATGGCATACCCATACTAGATTGCATCAGAAAACGGTTATCGACTCCTGAGAGATCTATGACTATCGCTATCCTTATCATCTCGGCGCTTTTAATATAGTATGTAAACGTAGCAATGGCAGCGTTTTTTCTTGAAAAAAATGAAATGAACCTAAAATACGCGTTAACATCAAACATTATTTTGTACTTTAATGTGATATGTAATCCCTTGGGATTTACTTTATCAAGATAAATTGTGCGTTTTCATAATACCACACCCTGGTCACTCCATATAAAAAACGATAACACAAACAAACCGCGTCTGTATACGTGCTAATGTATTGTGCTGTGTGCGTGATGCCTTAGAATCGACTGCATAACGAAGTAGGTACCTACGTACCTTGCGGCCCTTGCGCTGTGACGTAAGCCGTTATACTTTAGGTAATATTGAGAGTTGTTGTGTTCTTGCGAGTGAGTGAGGTCACCAGAAAGGAAGGAGATGCTGCGTTGGCAGCGTGGGTGGCAGCGCGCGAGCGGTATTTTATGTTGCGAGCGTTAATATGGCTACGGTAACCTTCATATTAGGCGGGCCGTATGCTTGTCGGCCACCCGTCGTAGGATATAAAAAAAATGTCAACTTGCTGGTGCAAACTAATTGAGAGGTTCGCTCACTTTTCGGGTGTACGATTTTGACGCTTTTGGCATATCCATACTAGTGATGTAACGAATATTCGTATTCGCATTCGCATTCGCGAATATTCGCATATTTCTCGACATTCGCATTCACATTCGCATTCGCAATTTTATGCGAATGTTTTGCGAATATGAACGTCCTAAAAATAATTTAAGATTTTCAATTACAAAAAGATAAATTAAATAGAGAAATAAGTATCAACTTCTTATATATTTAATTCAAAACCTTATCTTCTGGTAGAATTATAGGTTAACTAAACAATAAACATCTATCGTAAATCAAACATCAATCAGCCTTCTTCGGATCGGCTCGACAATGCTCGGAAGTAGATGCAAATAATAACAAATTTGTGCGTGTAACTCGCGCGCCAACTAAGCTGTCAAAATAAAGCCATAGACAAATGGCGCCAAATACAAAACTCAATATTCGTATTCGCATTCGCGAATATCGACGGCAGATATTCGCATTCGCAAATGACTAGAAATTGACATTCATTACATCACTAATCCATACATAACATCACTGGTAATTATCATCAGTGTGGAATATTTCGTTTATCAATGCGTCACCTTATATCTTTAATATTCATAAAATTGATTACTATTCTTAGAACATCTGCTCATTTCCAAACTTCTTGTCGCTGTCGTGAGTTATTAATGGAATAGTCGTGTAATACAAGCATGACACAGTGTCTGCAATGTCAGCGCACCAACTCTGATAGACTGTGAGGACGTGATATGCACCTAAACTGAACGGAAATGCATGAGAACAGAATTGGTTATGCATGCGAGTACCAAAGTTCGTATGCTGTTTGGATATGCTTAGTAATATCACAGTATAAGTAATAATACTGTAATATTGCATTAGTTTCTCCGTTATGAAGTTTCTTTTGACGTGACTATGTCTTTAAATTTGAGTCCATAGGGAGGCAATTCAAATAAAACGAATGATAACAAAATCGGAGGATACAGTTCGGACACATATCAATATCGTGTTCATGTGGATCAATTTGCGATAACTACACAATGACGATACTTACCCAAGCGATACAATTTGAAGAATTTGAAGTTTGGTCAATCACGGCGATCGAACGAAACGTGCCAAAGATATATCTATACTAATATTATAAAGCTGAAGAGTTTGTTTGTTTGAACGAGCTAATCTCAGGAACTACTGGTTCGAATTGAAAAAATATTTTAGTGTTAAATAGCCTATATTTCAAGGAAGGTTATGGGCTATATAACATCACGCTACCACCAATAGGAGCGGCGCACCAATGAAAAATGGGAAAAAATATTCCTTTTGAGGGCTTACGTTGCGTGCGCTGCGGAAACGGTTGAAGTTACGCAATCATGTATATGATCAAATTGTTTCTCTTTAAAAGTTCTAAAAAAAAGTTACTTGTAAGTACTTGATTTCCTAAGGTCTTACCACGATAACCGATATTCACGCGGACGAAGTCGCGGGCAACAGCTAGTGAAATATAATTTTGCGTGTAGGTAAAATTGACCTAGATTGGGTTTCTATGGTTAAAATTGCTTCCATAGGGAGGCAATTCAAATAAAATGAATGATAACAAAATCGCGGGGTACAGGTTGGTGTTGCAGCTACAAATCTATGATCTATTCCAAAATTGAATCACACCACTGGACAGATGAAAGACCACGGAATTTTTTGTAGAATGAATATATAATATACAGCATACGAACTTCTAATTTGTAACCTATAAAGACCTATGTTCAACAATAAAGATATTTGAACTAGCAATAGAAGTAGTTATGGCAGGAGTCCGTCCCTCTTCTGTAATAGTCCGGTATTTTGTTCACCCAGATCTCATCTCCATAGCCCATTTATTTTCCATCAGACTTTGAAATAATCTCAACGCCTGCCGAGACCTGCTCATGGGTATATCGTTCCATTGATATATCCTGGAGCGGGTCACGGCGGGCGTACAACATTACATCAAACTTCTCAAAGGGGTCTCTGCGCGTTGGATCCATGTCCCCGCGCACGCCTATCAAATGACCGGGCTTGATTGTATTTGTATTAGAAATAAATACATACAATACGTAAAAAACACCCAGACCAAGACAAACAGACATGTTCATGCACACAAATGTTTGTCAAGGGTGGGTCAATCGAACCCGCGACCTAGGAGTCAAAGTGGCCATTGCTAACCATTTGACCACCGAGCTCGACAAAATAATATGAATACTTAATTATCTAAGAGCTGAGTTATGTAACACAAGGGTTTAATACCTAAATGGTAACTCTAGAACCTCCCTAAAATTCTATGTACCATATTATTAAAATAGACCTTATTATAATGTCGGCGGTCTACATTATAATAAGGTCTATTTTAAATTATACTAAGCGGCGTAGGAGAGGAAGTAGGTAATATCCCCCTCTCTTTCTACCAAGCGGTGAAAATGTACGCCTTCTCCTGCATTTTTTTTTTAATGTAATTTAAATTGACATGTTTGTGTAGGAAAGCGCAATAAATGGATAGCAATTCGTGCGAAATTATTCCCTAACCATTCCAAAATATTCAAAAATGCACAACGTTAATATTCAAGTTTTCACTTCTGCCGGCACTCCCGGAGTACAACCCGTTTTTTTTATATCTTTACTCAGCTACATATTCTGAGCACTGAATCGTGATTTACAACTTTTAGAAGCTCAAACTGCATGATATCGACACCAAGCGAGGTAAATATTGTTGCAATATCCGGCGCGCGGTAAGCCTGGTATTGAAATAAAGTGTTATGTATATGTCGCTAATAAACTGAGGAAGGCTTTTACTCTACGCTACGATTCGGTGAAATTGTCGAATCAACTTTCCTCAATGAAATTTTCAAACAAAGTCGACTTAGAAATCTTTTTAGATTTCTGTAACTCCGTCCGACTGTCAAGACCCGTTTTCTTAGGAACGCGTGGAGGTATCAAGTTGAAATTAATATCACAAACTCAGTTCTGCAATGTCTTAAGGCAGTGAAAAAATCAAGCTTCTAAATCGACGCAATCAAAAGATACGTTTAGTGTTCCATTTATATAGCATACTAGCGGCCCGACCACGCTTCGCTGTGGCTCAATCTTTTCGTTTCCATCCATTTCCTTAGAGATGGCGCTGTATGTGAAAAAAGATTTTCCCGCTTTTCTTTTCAATTTTTTCCAGAATTTTCTTTGCTATAAACCTCACGGAGCCCGAGACCTTTCCAACGAATGCAAAACCGTGGAAATCGGTTCGTGCGTTCTGGAGTTATAGCGTCAGGAAGGAAAACCCGACTTATTTTTATATAGTAGATTTTGACATTCGCAAAGGGAATCAATATCTATAGGATACTTCCTGTTGACCTAGAATTCTGAAATTTGGCAAGAAGCAATATCATGTAGCACAAGTAAAGAATAAATATCCGAAAACTCGGCACTTTACCGCCTTTTTTTTACACTAGAAAAGAAACAATCAATGAACAAAGATCACTAAATTACCTCAAATTTAAAGAAATAAAAATAACCAAATCAAATTAACAATGCAACGTGAAATCTCCAACGATAAACAAAAATATTCCAAAAAATTCATGTATGGCGCCGACTCAAAATTACTTAGGAGTACTTAATAGTTTAAGAACTTAGTTATTAAGGTCAATAAAAACAGTTTATTATTTTTTGCTTTTAATTTTTTTCGGCGGTAATTTTTTTTTTTTTAAGTTTTTCTTCTTCTACCGATTGTACAAAATGTGTTCAGAGGAGTTGTTTGACATGATGCCCACAGCCATCTACTACAGTCGCACCGCTCGCTATCGACAGGGAATTTTTCCTCACACGTTAGCACCGAAGTGGTCATGTACAGTGCGGTTCGAGAGAGGTTTTCTCACAATGAACTGCTTGTGTAGGGTTTCGCTGGAGACTAAGTCATGGGGTTCTTCAAAAAGGGCCTGAATAGGTTTTTGCAGGGTTGACAACGCGCAAGTGATAGTTCTGCTGTGATGTTTGCGGCGACCGTCATGGTCTATAGACGTTTGCAACAGAAGTAGCGTTCGCGGGCCGCTGCCCCCGCTGCCATCATAGCAACTTCCTTCCTGGTAACCTGAGTTACTCACTTTTATTTAGATATAAGTTATCTGCAGCATGGAATCCAGTGATTAAGATCACTCAACCTCGTTTTGGTTTGCAGTCGGGAAATGGTCACAATACGGACGCGTCGGTTAGTTCGCAGAATAGGGATGTCGTGAGTGTAGTATGTCGCGGTACATGGATATCGAACAACACGGGGGTAGATGAAGATTCATCGACCTCGACAACGGAGACAGAGTAACACCGCTGAGACAGTCAGCCTGTGACCACGGCCGGTGCAACCTGGTCGAAACGTCAGGCAATAATAAAGGTATGCAAATACCCTTATGCATGATCGCGTTAATTCCTGTTCTTATATTTCATAAATCATGCAACGCGAAAGTTTAAAAGTTATTACTCACTTTAACACAATAACCCTCTATGCCACTTGGAAATTGTTATTTGACTGGGGTCCTCTGAACATAAAACGAAATTTCAAAGTTTAACTGTAAAGTAATTTATAAGAATTGTTAGTAGAATAAAATTCTTAGTTTGTTCATATTTCGATAAAATCCAAATTTAATTAAACTTAAAAATTTCATATTGTGTTACGAGAATGACCAATTTTTCATTTGACTACATTTTAATTACGAGAATTGACACTCTGGTTTCATTCTACGGGGTGAAGTAGTTACTAGAATTGGCTCTCTGAAATAATGATACACACTCGGCATTGAACATAAAGCGACGTCGGCATGGATGCTCAAACCGATTATATGTCACTCATGCCGGTCGGAGCCTGGGTAACATTGCATGTTTCATTTTACCATCAACATATCATGTTACCGTCAAACTGAATATATTCACAACTCACGCATGGATTCGTGTAATTTGTGATGTACAGTGTATTTGTTAGAGTGTTTATTGTGTTATCGAAGTAATACTTTCACCTATGGTTATATTATTGAGACGTCCCTACATATCAAACAGAAAAACATGTTGGTCAAATAGCCTATTAACAATGTTTATATGTTAAAGTTATGGGATGCTGTCGCACGTTCGGCATACTAATGGAGGTTTTACAATACCAATTTCTGCAGGATACGTTTCGATCGCATCGTACGAGTGTAATTGCAAAGTTCACTCATAAATATACACCATTACGTGGTACGGAGAGCATTGTTGTACATTGCTAGCATACTTTTTCTACTAACTTATTTTTATACTACATTTGTAGCTAGGATAATCTGTCGGCCCGCTTGATGGGAAGCAATAAACATGGTCTATCAATATTCAGATGTTGAGGACTCCTCAAAGACGACAGAAGCAGCTGGAGCAAAGATGACCAAAGCAGCTACGGCAGTCGCATCTACTAACGGTAGTGGGTGGTTCAGGGTTTTATTTAAACTATTTCATGAGATAAGATAAAGTAGTGTATGAAACTGCACATAATTAAGTCTTAAAATACTCGTGTGATGCTATTATCACATTCGCCTTCGGTTCATGTGATAAACTCACGCTCGTATTTTAAAAACCGTTATTATGCAACAGTTTCATAAACTACTATATCAGTATCGTAAAATATACAAAACTAAAACGATCTGAGATTTTGAAATTTTAATATCTTATGTCCGACTTGTTTTATGATCGAGCAAAGTTTGGTGGCAAAATCCAATTTAAAAGGATGAAACACAAATATACAAAAATATTAACAATAAAAAATACTATAACTTTTATTACGGCGCTAGTGTCATAATAAAAGTTATAACGCAGTATTTAACATAGCTGTCGCACAAATTTCTGTTTTAACATATACAAAATACCTAGGTGTGACGAAATAACTCAGCAGTCTTTTGTATGGAGCGTTTTCGGGATAGTCCAAAATTGTGATTTTCAAATCATATCTCGAGAAGTTTTTATGCTATCGAGGTAATTCTTTCAGCTATAGTTGTATTATAATGACGTCCTTACATAAATAATCGAAAGAAAATTTGGGGTATAAGTGAATCAACATCTTTGAGCCAAAGCCAACTTCACCTGCACGCAGTGCACCCTGCTGCCTGACAAACGAAGCTCTGGCGAAAAGAGAGGTCTAGTACCTCTCTTAGGGAGCGTAATAACTAAGCTACCCGAATAAGTTACCCGACTGGGGGGAATGTACCTCCAACTCACAGAATACCGCAGCCAAATAACAATCCAGTTGAGGATTGTTGTGTTCCTGAGAGTGAGTGAGGTCACCAGAAAGGAAGGAGATGCTGCGTTGGCACTGGGGGTGCCGGCGCGCGAGCGATATTTTATTTTGCGAGCGTTAATATGGCTACGGTAACCGCTTCGCATCAAGCGGGCAGTATGCTTATCTGCCACCCGACGTAGTATAAAAAAAATATATCGTCCTATTTGCCAGAGGCAATATTAAGAGGCTAAGCGCCTTTAAAAATAAGGGTGAGCTAACTCCCTAAACACGTAACCATATAACAGAACTTCTTACAAAAACGTCAACATATTTTTATATACAATTTTATCGAAGGTCCATGTAAGCAAAAAGGTCTAGACCGCGTAGGATTTTATTGCTTGTCGAGAAATACAGGTGGAATATGTGGCAATTTGTAACACGAATATCAAAGTAAAATAAAGCTAAATTTAGGTTTATTGTGTGAATTGTACCCTCATCTTTATATATAAGAAATTATCATTTAATATGTTCTCTATGTACATATGTTACAGCCAATGTGATAAATTAGTCATTATATATAAGTCCTAGAGTGGAGGCCACGTATAGGACGACGAATTTAATAAGTTCTTAACTTATTAATATATATATACGTTGAATAACTTTATAAAATGACTGATGTAATAAAAACTGGCCAAGTCAAATCTAACCTACTTTAAAATCTCACATTTTTTTTAAATAACAGCAAATTGTTATAGGTATCCAATAAAACAAAGAAATAGATACTTGTTCATAATGTATATATAATGATAAAAACTGGCCAAGTCAAATCTCATCTACTTTAAAATCTCACATTTTTTTTAAATAACAACAAATTGTTATAGGTATCCAATAAAGCAAAGAAATAGAGTTTAATACTTGTTCATAATGTTACTTTGTTCCTATAAATACATATTTGGATTTTGCATAGAACTTGGCACTCATTTAGATCTCCATTCTTTTTGCGACGAAGCCCACAGCCAAGCATAATTTTTGTATTGAACTTGGCTCTACTTTTTTACATTTATGTTTTTGGTGGAATAATATATACTAGGAATCATTTTCAAATCATTCTTTTCTACCTATATATGAACACAATGTAGATGAATATATTTTTATAAAAACTACCTTCAATCGACTTCAATCAGTTTTTACCTAGAAAATGAGGTCATGTAAAAACTTTTAGATTTCAGTGAGATGCTACAAAGTTGGTGAGTTACTTGGATTTAGTTTTCAAGTTAAGAAAGCCAGTGTTCGGTATGAAAAGTAAAAGTTAATTTATTAATTTTCATTGTTCTTGTATTGGCCTTTAAAAAAGTAGCACTACAGCGGGTGGTGAAGCAATTTTTTTGAGATAGGATTTTATTTTCTGTCAGTTGTCTTTGTAAGACTCTCTGCCAGTATTCTTCATTCGTTATTTTTTTTTATACCAGTCCATGTGTCAAATAAGAATACAGGCCCTCTTGATGTGATAAAAAAATATGACAAAGTTTAAGAAGTATTAGATACTTAAAATCCGTGATGCACGGCAGTTGGCTTCACTTGACTACCCATTTCTTTAGGCTTTAAATACCTTATTTGTCATATTGATGTCTCTCACATTGCTAAGAGGGGAAGTCTAAATTCTAAAAGCTTCGTACTTCTACTAATTTCTTCTGATTAATTTCGCTGTGAGTTCCAAGGCAGCCGTAGTCTTATCCCCGGGGCTGCAATGGACTTCACTGTTCATTGCCTTTTTTGGTGGTCGCCGCTGTTAATATTGGCTACACAGAAGACACAATGGTGGGAATGTGTGTGGTGGGGCCCCGTTTTTTTTTTTATACTACGTCGGGTCGGGTGGCAGACAAGCAGACGACCCGCCTGATGTGAAGCGGTTACCGGAGCCATATTAACGCTCGCAACATAATATATCACTTGCGCGCCGCCGCTCCCGCTGCCAACGCAGCATCTCCTTCATTTCCCCGTCCCGTTTTTACTCTCAACTGTCCGATTGAACTGAAATTAGCACACTTGTTGGGTCCTCGCGACAATGTACGAGCGTATAAAACTAAAACGATCTGAGATTTTGAAATTTTAATATCTTATGTCCGACTTGTTTTATGATCGAGCAAAGTTTGGTGGCAAAATCCAATTTAAAAAGATGAAACAGAAATAAACAAAAATATTAACAATAAAAAATACTATAACTTTTATTACGGCGCTAGTGTCGTAATAAAAGTTATAACGCAGTATTTTTACGTACTACAACGTTACAAGCAGATATTTGAAACTATCCCAATATATGTATTATTATATTTGCTATATAACAGAAATATAAAGATAAAGTTAAGTCAAAAAATAAGTGGTGTCCCCATACAAAAAACTTGTAATACGCGCTAAACAACCGGCCAACGCACGGTGTGTCTTCGGCGGCGCGCGGCACCACATTACACACATAATTATACACAGAACAGAAGTAAATCTACATAAAACCGCTCCAGAGCAACACATAAACATAGGCACGGTAAAAATTTTGCGGGTCGGTTGGTTTATATATGCATGGTAGTGACTTTATAGTCCACGGCTCACTAAAAACAAAGATCAGTGCCCAAGGTTCGTTTCTCTGATTTCTTTTGAAAATAAGAAATAATATTTATTAGTTCGAACTCTTTGTACCTTAAAAGAAAGTCCATATTGCCCGGACTTGGCTAATTAAGCATAAACAGGAGAAGTGTATTAAAAAGGTAGCAGATAATGAATGGGCAATGCGCACTCTTATATCTAACATTCAAGAGAATGTAGACAATAGCATAAAAAAGAAAACCATGCAGCGGAAACGCAAGAAAAAACATTAAATCTCAATACTTAGTTTTCTTTACAAAAACTTTTTTGTTTTTTTTATGAACAACCAATAAAAGCGTTTCTCAAAAATTTTTTTATTGTTTAATCTTGTTCATCTAAATGGTCCAATGACCTTAAGATAGGGGATGGAAGCAGCTGGATGCAGAAGGCGGAGGGTCGTGTTTGGTGGAAGGCATTGGACAAGGCTTATATCTAGCAATGCAATGGGTAGCTACAGGCTGATGATGATGATGATGAAATCATAATTTAGTTAAAATTGAATAACTTACAGTTGGAACGTCTCTATGAGAAAAAGACAAGAAAACATTCCGCTTATGAACAAATTCCTCACGTCTTAATAAATTTGAAATTGTTCTCGATAGTGTCCTGAGAAATTTCCAGTAATTTCTTGCTATTGTTTCGCGAACGGAAGGATATAATACAAAGAGTAAATTTCATTGCACTGGTGCTGCAATGTCTGAAGATTCTTCTTGATTTTTATTGGAAACTAAATCTGTATTGGAATTTGTATTACCAAGTAATAAATGGTGAGTAAGTGGTTCATTAATATCTTTGAACCAAAGCCAATCTCACCTACACGTGGTACACTCTGCTGACTGACAAACGAAGCTGTGACGAAACGAGAGGTAGGGTATAGCATATTTTTTCAACTGCCCGACTGAGCAAGTACCTCCACTTCACAGAATACCGCAGCCAAACAACAATTTTCTTGAGGGTTGTTGCGTTCCTGCGAGTGAGTGAGGCTACCAGAAAGAAAGAAAGGAAGGAGTATAGGCTGCCAACGGATCGGCGACCCCTCCATGGGCAGTGGTGATTGCTTTCCATCAGGTGACCCACATGCTCGTTACATATAAAAAATAATAATAAAAATAACATAATTAAAAAGTGTAACACGTGTCTAAGTGCCCACAATGGCTCAATGGCAGAATAAATAATTTCATTTCATTTCATGAAGCATTGAATCCTAAGGAGTGTCTGAGCATAGACCAAAAGATCCTATGCTTATTTGCCACCCGACCTAGAATGTATAAAAAAAACTTATGCCCAATAAAACGGACTCAATTTTCCAAACGTCATTTTTTTTGTAAGTCGTTCAGATATTTTATTTTTACATATTACATTGTTCATTCCCTTTTTTTTGGCGGTCGCCGCTGTTAATCCAGGCTACACTGGAGACACATTGGTGCGAATGTGGCCAATGTGGGTGGCCTCTGACTAGGCCAGGCCTTTGTATCTAACCTAGTTGACTGCTTCGTATATTCATCTTGCGAAACCACGCGAGTTCAACTGGAAATTGTTAGTTTTTATAGGGTTCCGTACCCAAAGGGTAAAAAGTAAAACCTATTACTGATACACTACTGTCCATCCGTCCGTCCGTCTGTCACCAGGCTGTATTTCATGAATCGTGATAGTTAGACAGCTGAAATTTTCATAGATGATGTATTTCTGTTGCCGCTATATCAATAAATACTAAAAAACAGAATAAAATAAATATTTAAGAGGGCTCCCATACAACAAACGTGATTTTTAGGGTTCCGTACCCAAAGGGTAAAAAGTAAAACCTATTACGGATACACTACTGTCCGTCCGTCCGTCTGTCTGTCACCAAGCTGTATTTCATGAATCGTGATAGTTAGACAGCTGAAATTTTCACAGATGATGCAATGATATTTTATGTTACTATCGTAACGATGTATTTCCGTTGCCGCTATATGAATAAATACTAAAAAACAGAATAAAATAAATATTTAAGAGGGCTCCCATACAACAAACGTGATTTTTAGGGTTCCGTACCCAAAGGGTAAAAAGGTACCCTATTACTAAGGCTCCGCTGTCCGTCCGTCCGTCCGTCCGTCCGTCTGTCCGTCCGTCTGTCACCAGGCTGTATGTCATGAACCGTGATAGTTAGATAGTTGAAATTTTCACAGATGATGTATTTCTGTTGCCGCTATAACAACAAATACAAAAAAAATGAATAAAATAAATATTTAAGGGGGCTCCCATACAACAAACGTGATTTTTATGCTCGTTTTTGCTCGCAATTGATAACGGTAATAGGTAGACGCTTGAAATACTCACATAATATATAGTTATATATTCACTTTGAAAATAAATAATCAAATAAAAATAAAACAAATATTTAAGAGGGGCTCCCATACAACAAACGTGATTTTTTTTGGTGGTACGGTACGGAACCCTTCGCGCGCGAGTCCGACTCACACTTGGCCGATTTTTTATAAATCATATTCTTATTTTCACTAAATTAGTTACTTACAACGTATTCACACTCACCGACATTTAACATTTAAAATATCAAATGCTTAAAACGCAATTCACAACAAACGTCATCTCATTACTCGTTCTCGGAAACCGAAGTTGCATGTGCATTTGAGATTGAACCGAGGAACGTGTGCAGCAGAATGCAATTGGCGACGGCGCAAATGTCGCAGATGTTCGCAATTTGTTCCCTTCTCGTCGCCCGCATTTTACACCAATTACAGTCAAGCACTTTTGGAGACGTGCTGCACTTAACGCTTGTAAATTTGTGCCTTTTTTGGTGTTTACTTACATATTTGTTTACACACAGTAAACTGGCACAGAAGTCGGACTTAAGGCTGTTTTTATACAACGTCGGGTGGCAAACAAACTACGGTGAGTGAGGCCACCAGAAAGCAAAGAGTTGCTGCGTTCATTTTGCGAGTGTTAACATGGCTACAGTAGAACGCTTTTATATCAGGCGGGCCGTATGCCTATCTGCCACCCGACGTAGTATAGAAATAAACGAATAAGACGTGATAAGTGTACTGTCGTAAGACAGGGTCTAATGCTTGGAGACTAAAGTCTTCAGCGACTTCAAGATGACGCACTGATCTCTGCATTGACGTAGGATACAGAGACTTGAACGCTGGCTGACCGTTATATCCAACATGCTAAAGGTCACGCAACCAATGATGGAGATGCTTTCAGGGTTTCTCTAAAGCATGGAATCCGGAATACACAAATTTTATGGAGAACCAAAGTTGTCGACATAGCCTTCAGAGGTTTCAAGCGGAAGTTTTAATAGGCCGGCTATATCAGTCGAGACAGTGATGGCAGATGAGGGAGGAAGTTTCTAGAGAGAAGGTCGGAAGTGATACACTATCTCTATTGTAATGCAATATCAATAATTATTCAATTGTGAAAGTTTTTCCTCAGCAGTATACCCAAATAAATACCACATCAAGAACAGTCATTTTTTCCCTTAAAAAGTTGGCAAGAGATCGCTACCCTATGGTGTTGCTGATTTCTATTAGCGGTGGTGATTACTTTAGATCAGGTGAACCACATGCTCGCTTACCCCTCTCGCATATATAATAAATAAATAATAAATATTTCTAGACAATTCCCACAGAACCATCTAGTCCGAAATTAAGCGCAAAGCTTGTGTTATGGGTACTAGACAACTGATAAAATGTACTACTTAAATACATTTTTTTTTGTAAATACATACTTATAATACATAGAAAACACCCAGACCAAGACAAACAGACATGTTCATGTACACAAATGTTTGTCTTGTGCGGGAATCGAACCCGCGACCTCGGAGTCAAAGTGGCCGTTGCTAACCATTCGACCACCGAGCTCGTCAAAATATATATCAAACTAAATATATATAAAACTAGCTGTTACCCGCGGCTTCGCCCGCGTAGTCCAGGATTATCCGCTGTGTCAATCTAAAGATTGTCTGTTGAAATCGGTCCAGCCGTTTCGAAGTCTATACGAACATACATACATACATACATACTTTCTCTTTTATAGGTATAGATAAAGCCGGTCAAGTTAGAGTCGGACTCGCGCAAGGAGGGTTCCGTGTAAGCAGTTAGGTAAAAAAATGTGCAGCTACATTCTAATTTTATTTTATTTTTTAAATGACTACAAATTTTTGTTTTTTGGATTTTTTCCTTTATTTGTTCTATATGACATTGATTCTTGCCAAATTTCATAATTCTAGGTCCACGGAAAGTACGGGAAGAACTTTGCGAATGTCAAAATACGTGATTATAATGGAACATAAACTTTTTAAGGCTGTATCTTTGGTTGCGTCGATTTAGAAGCTTGATTGTTTTCACAGCTTTAGGAAAAAGATTGCCTGACCTGAGTATGTGATATTAATTTCAGCTTGATACCTTTACGCCTTCCTAAGATAATTTTAACAAAAAAAAAACCGACTCCAAACTTTACTCTACATTTATGTATGTAGATACAGGCTAATGATGATGATGATGATGAAAAAATATGGTACCAATCTGGAAGTATACACTTTCAAATAAAAAAAGTTTTTTCAAACCGGTTTATAAACCACGGAGTAATTAAGTAACAAACATTTAAAGAAAAATGCAGCCGAATTGAGAACGTCCTCCTTTTTTGGAGTCTGTTAAAAATGGGTCTTGACAAACGCACGGCCAACGAAGTGATCCTACAAAGGTTCCGCTTTTTTTTCCTTTTGTGGAACGGAACCCTAAAAAATTACGTCGTTCAACGAGTTTCCATTGAAAACTGTTTCCATGAACATAATACCAAAGTCAATGTCACCATTTACGTATTATCACTACATTTGCATACCATTGCAGTTTTATTTCCATATAAAAATCTAGTAGACATAAGTTATTAGATTTTGTTACATTGTTTCCAAGTTAAAGTTACAGCTGAATCTAATAAAAAGCTCGTTAAAGCTTTGCGAAAAGTCTAAGTTTATTCTTTTTTATTGCAAGCTTTTGTTTAACTTGTTATATTAGTTAGTAATTGTTATTTTAATGTTTAAGGCTAAGTCTCGCTAATAATAGTACAACGATTTATATTAATTTTAACAGTTTTTAGCCTTAGTTTGTAGCCAGAAGTAGTGAATGTCTAGAGAAGTACCTCCACCTCACAGAATACAGCAGCTAAATAACAAAAACTCTTTTTTTCTACTACTACGTCGGATGGCAGACAAGCATATGGTGCCGCCTGATGTGAAGCGGTAATTTTAGCCATATTAACGCTCGCGACATGAAATATCCCTCGCGCACCGCCACTCCTTCCTCTCTCATTCCTGGTGACCTCGCTCACTCGCAGGAGCACAACAACCCTCAAGGGAATTGTTGTTTGTCTGCGGTATTCTGTGAGGTGCAGGTACTTCTCCAATCGGGCAGGTTAAAAAATATACTAAGGCTTCTTCTTTTAAAAAAATATCTCTTAAAAGATCGTCGCATTCGCGGTCGCTTTGATCCGCCTACGCAGAAGTAGCCTGAAATATTTCACACCAATAAAAATATATATTCTCTGAAGCAATTTTTCACTTCGCCGCACAGATACCTCAATGCTTGAAGACTAAAGTCTTCAGCCAGTGCGTCCTCCCTGCAATGACATATGGTGCAGAGACTTGGACACTGACCATCGGACTGGTCCACAGGCTAAGCTAAGGTCGCGCAGCGAGCGATGGATAGGGCTATGCTCGGGGTTTCTCTGGATCAAATCCGGAACGAAGAAATACGACGGTGAACTAAAGTTGTCGACATAGCCTTCAGAGTTTGCAACCTGAAGTGGCAATGGGCCGCTCACATCTTCCGACTAAGTGATGGCAGATGGTGGAGGAAGGTATTAGAGTGGAGGCCGCGCGTAGGACGACGAAGTGTTGGGCGCCATCCATCTAGATGGTCCAATGACCTTAAGTAAGCAGCTGGATGCGGAAGGCGGAGGATCGTATCTGGTGGATAACATTAAGGAAGCCTTATAGCCAGCAGTGGGTAGATACAGGCTGATGATGATGATGATCATGAAGCAATTTTTACACTGTCTCCATAGTTGTCATCTATCTAGCGGGTCATCATATAAATTGCTACAAAGCGACAAATAATGAGACTTGTCGTCTACCAACTTAATTGACTTAGACTATTCACATTCAATTAAAATACTTCTTTATGTCTGAATCGTTAAGGTTAAAAATAAAATATCAGATCGCCAATACAGTTCATAAGACCCAATGAAGATAATACTGAAAGTTCGCCATTTGATTTGAAACCGTATGTGTGGGTGTTAAGGCAGATTTCTCTTTGATGATTGTACGGAGTACAAAGAGTTCAGTTATCTCCTCTGCAAGTTATTGTATTAAGTTAATAAAATAAAGGACAAATTTTACAGGTTATTTCCTGAAATTTATATAAATAGACTACATTTGAAGATATATAATCATAACCAGAGACTAAATAAAACATGTCTTTAAAATTGCTTCCATAGGGAGGCATTTCGAAAAAAGGGGTGTAAGAGGTTCATCAAGATCTTTGAACCAAAGCCAACTTCACCTGCACGTGGTGCACCCTGCTGACTAACTAACGAAGCTCTGGCGAAAAGAGAGGTAGGGAGTGTAATTGTAAGCTACCCGACTGGGAAATGTACCTCCACCTCACAGAATACCGCAGCCAAATAAGAATTCCCTTGAGAGTTGTTGTGTTCCTGCGAGTGAGAGAGGTCACCGGAAAGGAAGGAATTGCTGGTTGGCAGCGGGGGTGGCAGCGCGCGAGCGACATTTTATGTTGCGAGCGTTAATATGGCTACGGTGACCGCTTCACATCAGGTGGGCCGTATGCTTGTGTGTCATCCGACGTAGATTAAAAAAAAAATATATATATATAATCATAACCAGAGACTAAGTAGAACATGTCTTTAAAATTGCTTCCATAGGGAGGCAATTCGAAAAACGAATGATAACAAAATCGGGTGATACAGTTTGGTGTTGCAGCTGTATCCCCGTGTTGCAGCAACAAATCTATCATCACCATCCAAAATTCAATCACACCACTGGATAGGTAAAGGATCAAATAATTTATTACGCTAAATAGGTAATAGTCCGTGAGCCAGATAATATATATTGTCAGTCATTTCCTCTCAAGCGATAACTCGAGAGAGGAAATTGCTCAGGAAAATCTGTTGCTGGCTCACGGACCATAAGGACTATTTATACTACACTAGGGTGCAAGTGGTTCATCAACATCTTTGAACCAAAGCCAACTTCAGCTGCACGCAGTGCACCCTGCAGACTAACAAACGAAGCTTTGGAAAGGAGGAGGAACATAGCGTAACACAGTGATCGACTTTTCACTTAATCTTTGTCTTACCGATTGAAACATCAGATACAAGTGGTGAAATGTTCATCATCTATCTAGCATCCGTACCGGCTTCGTTTGTGAGCATTCGGCATCCACCTATTGTTAGGTCTCCCCTCAATGGGAGGGGTTTAGAGCGTATTCCACCACACTGCTCAACTGCGGGTTGGCGGAGTTTGTGAGTAGATGACGCAAAATAATCTGACCAAGAATAATATACGCCGAAAAAACATTCTTGGAAATGAATATGCTCCAAAACTACTGTATCGATTTTGATGAAACTTGTCACAATTAAAGACCTCTTTAATTGTGACAAGTTTCAAGTCACAATTAAAGGTTTCTGTCGAAAAAAAATTGAGATCGATCATGTCCTTGAGGAATAATCATCAAATACATTTTCCGTTGAAACCAATGGAAAACATACACTAAGCGAATCTACTCGCTCGACTGAACCTCGATTTCGGCCCCGTGGGCTAGAATCCGGCCTAGTTATTATAGTCATTTATAAAATTATAATTGCTGTATATTCATCATCAGGTCACTCTAGTCTCCACCAAAGGAGCACGACCCTCTCTCGTCCGTCCCAGACAGAAGGAGGATTTGGCCTACACTCCTCACGCTGGCCAGACGGGTTGGGGAGGCCTGATCGATGTTTTATAATGTATTTCCCTTAGTAGCCTTGTACGACATCCACGGGAAGAGACGGAGTGATTCTATTCTAGTCTGCCGGAAACCACACGGCCACGGCTGTATATTATAATAGTAGTTTATGAAACTGTAGCATAATAAGGTTATTAAAATACGAGTGTGAGTTTATAACATGAGCCGAATGCGAATGTTATAATAGACCACACGAGTATTTTAATACCTAATTATGTGCAGTTTCATACACTACTTTATCTAATCTCATGAAATATATGATAATAATATATTAAATTAAACAGCTATAATTTAACAGTTATAATTCTTACTTAGAAATCCATTTGCAGATCGAGCATGCGTAGTGCGCATGCGCGACGCGCCGCGCGGCGCCGCGTTCACAGTTTATGTAGAAAAATTTTGCAAAGTTGCAATGTGTTTGCATTGCAACCTGTTTAAAATACCTGTATCCAGGGCTGAAGCTGTATCGAAATGGTAAAAAAGTTATTTTAGTATACAGTTTTCCATATAAGAGCTGTATCGAAAAATAACTTTTTAAATTTATTTTGATATCTTGTGCGTAAAGACTGTCATTATGATACTGTGTTTAGTTTTTTAATGTGTAAATTTCAGTATGAGATTAGATATAAGATTATTTGTTACGACTCCATAACACATATTCCCTCCAAAAACCGGCTTTTTAGCTACTTTCATATCCCATCAAACTAAACACAAAAATCTACTTAACAATACACGCTGTTGCATAATTTGAAAGAAAAACTGCGTGGGAACCTTCTCAGGTAAATTCCCCATTTATTTTACACGGAAAATCCTTCGAACCCACATGGGTGACTCATGATTAATGACGTCACGACCTGCCGTCACTTCCGGATCCGGTGGCAATAATGAATGTGCCTAAATTCCAATAAACGAGTGAATTTTGTACTATTTTCACATAAAAGTGTTTGTGAACTTTGAAGAAAATATCTTTAATGTGCTTTTGGAATTTGTGTAAAAATATTTTAAAATTTTACATTTGACGACCCCGGTGGTCGAATGGGTAACCATGTCCTCTTTGACTCCGGGGTCGTGGGTTCGATCCCCGCACAAGACAAATGTTTTTGTGCATGAACATGTCTGTTTGTCTTGGTCTGGATGTTTTCTATGTATTATATGTATATATTTACAAAAGGAAATGTTTAAGTGTTACATCAGTTATCTAGTGCCCATAGTACAAGCTTTGCTTAGTTTGGGACTAGATTACCGTGTGTAATTTGTCCTAGAATATTTATCTCTTTTTAATCACGGGTCGAGCCCGGTCATTTGATAGGCGTACGCGGGGATATGGATCCAACGCGTAGAGGCCCCTTTGAGAAGTTTGATGTAATGTTGTACGCCCGCCGTGACCCGCTCCAGGATATGTCAATGGATCGATATACCCATGAGCAGGTATCGGCAGGCGTTGAGACTATTGCGAAATGTGATGGAAAATAATCATCATCATCATCATCATCTCAGCGCACTCTCTACCATATTGATATAGGCCTCCTTCAACCTCCTCCATCTCTTTCTGTTTTGGGCCACTTTGAGCCAGTTGATGCCCACCAGCTTTACGATGTCGTCTTTCCATCGCATCTGTGGCCTCCCGACAGCTCTTTTGTATTGCCATGGCCTCCATTCCAGAAGGGTTTTACACCACGAGTCCGACTTTCTGGCTGTGTCCGGCCCACTGCCACTTGAGCTTCGCCACACGGTGTGCAACGTCCGACACCTGACTTTGTTTCCGGAGCCATTTGTTGGTTTTTCTGTCCTGGAGTGTCACTCCTACCAATTTCCTTTCCATTGCTCTTTGTGCAACTTCCAGTTTTTGGACAATGGCCTTGGTTGTTACCCATGTCTCAGCTCCGTATGTAAGTATATGATGGAAAATAAATGGGCTATTATTATTATTATTTGTTAACTATGTCATATTAGATACTCAATGGTTGGCTGGAAGAGATCCCTCTATAGGATAAGTCCGTCTTTGTACAAATTTGTGTTCAATCATTTTATTTCTACTGTGTTCTGTAACTTTTGCACAATAAAGATACTTACAACAACATCAATAACCTACTTATATTATTTACTAACCGCCCGCCCACGCTAAGACCCAATGTTCCCGTTCCCATCTCGTTCCAGTGGATTTCCCATACAAACTTGTCCTGACCATTTTATCGACCATTTGACGAGCTCGGTGGCGTAGCGGTCAATGACGCGGCTTCGACACCAACGCTCGTGGGTTCGATTCCCACATAGGACAAACATTTGTGTGCTAAAACATGTCTGTTTGTTTTAGTCTGGGTGTTTTCTATGTATCGTATGTATGAATTTACAAAAAAAAAATGTATTTACGTATGTTTATGTCATCATCATCATCAGGTCATTTTAGTCTCCACTACAGGAGCACGACCCTCTCTCGGCCGTCTTAGACAGAAGGAGGATTTGGCCTACACTCCCCACGCTGGCCAGACGGGTTGGGGAGGCCTGATCGGTGTTTTATAATGTATTTCCCTTAGTCGCCTTGTACGGCACGGGAATCCACGGGATCATCCACGGGAAGAGACTGTGTGATTCTATTCTAGTCTGCCGGAAACCACACGGCCTAATATAGTAAGATATATAGTGAAAACCTTCCTTCTGCCTGCTTTATGAAGAACTTACTTATGGATGCTTATATATATCTATCCTAATGGATAGAATAAGATATTATCATAAAAGCCACTTCATTATGTTACATGTGTTTGAGTGATACATATTATAATATGCAATAGAACTTTGCGAAACCTTCAGAACAAAGGGATTAAATCTACAATAGTGTAGCCATTGTTTGAGAATTCGTAGGATATTATTAAGTTGTTCCTTTTATATTTTTACAGATTTGAACAAAAATTCTACTTTGAGGTCACACGTGCTGTGCGTTCCCAGAGTTTTCTGTCTCTAGTTTTCTCTCTCTCTCGAGATTTTGGAATGAAATGAAATGGAATGGAATGAATATTCATTTTTATACCACGAACGGTGAAATTGTGGAATCAACTTTCCTCAGCAGCATTTCCGAACAATTACGACATGGTAGCTTTCAAGAACAGCCCCCTTACCACCATCTCTTATTGCGATTCAATAATTGAATAGATTGCTTATTCATACCAATGAATAAGCGACTCTATTCCATTGGTGAATAAGCAATCTATTCAGTTATTGAATCGCAATAAGAGATGGTGGTAAGGGGGCAGTGTCTTTATTTCCCCTTAAAAGGCTGGCAACGGATCGGCGACCACTTGGTGTCGCTGGTCTCCATGGGTGGGGGTGATTGCTTTCCACCAGGTGACCCACATGCTCGTTTGCCCCCCTCTCACATAAAAAAAAATGCGAGTGGGGTGTAGCGTTCAGTCGCTGTGCTGAGCAACTCGATTGCTGCGATCCTTGTTTCTATGTGTGCGAAGCGAAGCATTCGGTCGCTGCATATACTCGTTGCTTCTGAAAAGCAGTTCGGTCGAATCTTCAATCGCTTGAGCATGTCTGCTTGAGCCCTAAGTGAATTGAAATTTATAGAAGACATTTAAATCATTAATTACCTCTTGTTGATTATAACGGTTTTGTTATACGGATACGTGATCCGTTGTTCTTTTTTTAAAAATGAATTCCAGTCCTGGTTGATAATAGTATATTGTATCTATCTGGACGAGCTCGGTGGCGTAGCGGTCAATGACGCGGCTTCGACACCAACGCTCGTGGGTTCGATCCACGCACATGACAAACATTTGTGTGTATGATGAACATGTATGTATGTCTTGGTCTGGTAGTTTTCTATGTATGTATTTACGTACAGTATCAGTTGTCTAGTATCCAAAGCACAAGCTTTGCTTAGTTTGGGACTAGATGGCAGTGTGTAATTTGTAATAAATAAATATTAATGCTATAAAATGTCAGTTTCCTAAAGTTGGAATTCAAGAGCAAGGAAATGATTTTTACTTGTTCCTTGAAAATTTCAATAGACTTTGCTACGAGTACAGGTGAGATATTCCAAAGTCTAATAGCTTGAACGTTGAAAGATTGATTGAAAAATTGCTTCGAAGAACGACAAAGAGCATATATTTACTTATTGTCTCGACTCCGTTAAAGTGCTTTTTTTTCTATATCGACGCTAGCGTACGAGATTACTCTCGCGAGATAAATAAAGTCTAGAGGAGCTTTGTCGCCCAGACAGACTTAAGGACACGTTAAGTTCATCATTTCGACCTTTGAAAGCTTCTGTCGAGCGATGTTCTTCTTAAAGACTTAACCTACTAATTAGTTGAAACAAGTCTTGTTTATAGCTGTTCCAATTGTAACAGGTGTCCCAAAATTAACGCAAGATTTGAATTAAATAGAAAACACAATTTTTAGTCTTCAAATGTGATTTTTTTTATTGAATCATACAATACATAGGATAGATACGTAGGTAGATTTATGGAATAACACATCAGACAAATCCTCCACGGCTAATGGATTATTGAGCATCAACAAGTGGATGCTGATTTTTCAAGCATAATTTTGGGACATCCACACTAGGGTTATTTTTAAACAAGTGCAAATATTAATGTAGGGTAGGATGAACAATTCTTAGGAATGTATTTTAACTACGCTTTTTTTTAACTACTTTACATGAAATGGCGTCGTTGCGCGTGTTAGTCTACACGAAAACGCAAGTTAAGCTACGTCGACCGAGCCTGTCCATGGATGGGTTCATTTACTCGAGTTCCTCCGTACGTCGGAGGATACTGTTACCTATCATTAAATTTAAAAGCATAATTTATAATTATTTAGTATGTATTTATGCGTATGATTGCCACAGTCATGATTTCACATTGAATAAACGATTTGATTTGACTCCAAGTTTGTAATTCGTTGCGACAGCATTTCGACCAATCACGATGAAGCACGCCACTCTTCAAGAGTGGTGGAAGTGGAGAGGAGGGCGTCAACTTCATTCCAAGCGAAGCAAGCATCAGGCATTCGACACCGAGCACTCGTACAGAAAACACGTGTGTGTAATAAACGATCTCAACTGTCAGTATTACAGTTAAGCTACTCCTAGGAATAAAGTGAATACCAAGCAACGTCAAGAGTCATTAACCTCCAACAATACTTTAAGCCGTCGGTCCCGGTTGTTGTCATTAGATGACAGTCGTTAAGTAAGTCAGTCGCTTGACGACGGCTTGAAAACACTGACCTCCGCCAACCCGCAGTTGAATAGCGTGGTGGAGTACGCTCTAAAACTTCGTCGAATACGGGGGAGTTGACGACTTTATGAGATGTCAAACTGAACACGAAAATGTCAAAATAATACCGTCCACGAAACTACCAGCCACCTACAGCATGTTCCTAAAATCTATTATTTCTCTTGTTTGAAATCTATGAAGCTGAATGTGTTGCTAAGCGCATAACTCGACAACAGCTGAACCGATTTGGCTAATTCTTTTTTTTTTAATATTCCTTGAAGTACGAGGATGGTTCATACGCAGAGAAATATTTTAAAAAATTGCCTGAAAAAGTCTAAAAACAACACTTTTCTATACTCCCATACAAACGATTCGTAATAATACTTAAAAGTAAATTTGAACTTTAATACCATACTATAAAGTTCAATTGTTAGTGGAGAGGTTCCGGGAAGGCAACACAATTGTTTGACGTTAGTATCGCAGGCAGTACGAAGTTCGCCGTGTCAGCTAGTTATTTATAACAGAAAGTTTTCTAGCGTATTTTTACTTCAAAATGCATAAATAGTACTTTCCTTACTTAAAAGCACTTAATGTAGAATTAATTTATAAAAGAAAAAAACAGTCACTAATTCCAATCTTGTTCTTTTCAGGTAAACATCAATGGAAAGTTGAAATTTGTTAAAGCGTAAGTAAGTATTGCTTATTATTTTTTCTTAAACTTTTGTTCAAGGTAAGGTTCTGACCCTATTAGAAAAGAAAAAGTTTGTAAACAAACTATTTTTAGTCTATGGGGCAATCTCGTAATTAAAATATAGTCAAAATTCAGTTTCGATCCAGTCTCGATCTTACAAAATCACAAATGTCACATTTGGTATTATCGTAACACAATATGTGACTTCAAAATTAAGCGGGATTATATCGAAATATGAGTGAATATTAAACAAATTAAAAATGTTACTTTGCCAAAAACAAGAATTGATAATAATTAATTAATGAAATCAAGTATATAATTTTAGTCAATTCACAATTCAATCTCGATTCGGTCAACTTTCAATCTGCGTTCGTAGAAAAATTACGAGAAATGGCCTTCTTTTTTCTCGTTTCTTTGTTTGCATGGCTGGTTGTATAATGTTTTACAAGGCTAAGACTACTAAAATTGTGTAATTGTATTATATAATGACATTCTATTTTTAATTATTATGTGACATGTTTTGCCTGCCCAACCCGTCTGGCCAGCGTGGGTAGTGTAGGCCAATCCTCCTTCTGTCGGGGACCGGACGAGAGAGGGTCGTGCTCCTGTAGTGAAGACTAAAATTACCTGATGATGAAATATCATTGATGTGACAATTTTGCTTGTGACCAGTTGGCTGCATTCAGCCAACTGGTCACAAGCAAAATTGTCACAATTGGTGATCCACATCATTATGTGGCTCACAGTTTACAACATCTATGACCTCATTCAATGCAAATAAACTCATTCATTCGTTCGTGTGCGGACAGGACGGGACGATTTGTTGACATCGTTGCATATAAAACTGAAGGAATAAAATACATGTGTCTTGACGAGACATCGGACGGGACGGGTAGGGCGAGATGGCACTTGCAAAAATACCTTATTACCATGACTTTAGGTCGTTATCAACTTCACGCGCCCATCCCGTCCGTGGTATATCTCGGAACTTTAATTAAAATTATATCCGTATTTAAAGAATGTTGTCAGCTCCATTTTGTCAAAACAGTTAATAAATAATTGTCATTGTAGTTTTTTTGTCTGGTGATAAACAGACATACCTACGGTCTAACACACCACCTCCCATGGCTCCACCGAGCTCGCGGTCATATGAGCCGAATCGCGAGAGATGTGCGCAGCAGCGTTGCTCTAAGGCTCTTTTGTGCCGCGGGCAATTCTTAACTCTCTACAAATTATTTAATTTACATCCTTAGTCCCATTTGTGCCCTCTCCCCCTTCTGGGGCGGCGACGAATACGTTTACGGCTCCGCTGCTGTCCGTTGGCGCACCACCTCCACTCTTCTCCATCCTTTCTTCGGCACTCCATCGCGCGTCCCATGCGTGGGCGAACCTACGTAAGGCCGTGAAGTTCGCCTCCGACGACACGAGATCCTGGTACATCTACGGTCTGTCTATTGTAAAGTACCGTAACCTTGTACAAGTGTAACTCGTACGTACGGTAATACAGCATCTCCAGAAGTTCCCTGGTATCCCGCCTAGAGAAACGTATCGAGTCTCCATGGAATTGATCTTGTATACGCCGAAAAGTTATACTTGGAAATGAATTGGCTCCAAAACAACTTAGCCGATGTTGATGAAACTTATCACAATTAAAGACCTCGACATGCTTGAGGTTTGTGTCGAAAGAATATTGAGATCGATCATGTCCTTGTGGAATGATCATCAAATACATTTTCCATTGAAATCAATGGAAGACATACACTCAGCGAATTTACTCGCTCCACTCAAGTGGGCTAGAATCCACTCGCTTCACTCAACCTCGATTTTGGCCCAGTGGGCTAGAATCCGGCCTAGTTATTATTGTCGTCTTCAACGATGCGTGTAACTCGCTCACGCATCAAACCAGCAATTCTATGTGCCTATTTTAATAAATATAATAATATATTGCCAATATGAGTAGCAACAATCAATACGTATAGGCAGGCGTGTTGTGCGTGACTAAAATTATATCGATGAATTCAAGGAATGTCGATATTAATAAAATCGTTTCGTATCGCAAAATATTAGATTATCCCCATTATATCCGATTCCATGCACACCCTACGATATTCCGTTGTAATTCCAACATGGCTGAATTACTCTTGCATAATTCCCGTCTTCTAAGAATTTGTTTTGACAGTTTAAACCAATTGTTGAAGCCTTTGCGGGTGTTCAGTGGTGCGTGCGTGATCGTTATGTATTCATGAAATGGATTATTGTCAAAGACGCAATTTTTTTTGTAAAGATTTTGTTTTAAAAGCAGTGATTTATTTTTTGAATGGGCTTTCGACCGCAAATAAGTGAGTTTTTTTGATGAGGCTATTTTGACTCCTAGGTCGCGGGTGGGAACCCTGAACTAGACAAATATTTGTGTGCATGAATATGTCCGTTTGTCTTGGTCTGGGTGTTTTCTATGTATTATAAGTATGTATTTACATTACAATAAAATGTTTTTAAGTAAGTATAATATCAGCTATCTAGTACCCATAGTACAAGCTTTGCTTAGCTTTTTGCTTGGCCGTGTGTAATTTGTCCGCAAAAAACTTTTTTTGGCGGTAGGTGTAAAAAAAAAACAGTTGCCTTTAGTTTACGAAATTTTAATTTAATTAATTTACTTTATATTTAGTGCTCATTTTGGTCATAATCAGTAGATCGGTCTATAAATTAGCTGTACTTACATTTGCTACAATTTTATGTGATTAAATAAGTGCTTTATCCAACACCACCTGCCAGGCACCACATATATATCACTGTCACTGCACTGTATACACATTAACACAATGTCGAAGCTTGAAGACATACAAACTGCTCAGAAGAACCTTGAGGAATGCTTCCAGAAGAGGATGGCTGATCTTGAAGCGCAGCTCAATGTCGGGTCATCCACTACAGTCACTAAGGTAGCTGAAGATCTTCGGACATTCAAGGAGCTTATGTTTAACATGCTTGGGCTCCTGCGATCCCAGATTAAGGAGTGTGCAATGCTGGTAGACGCTATGGAGACAAGGCACAGGCGTAAAACTCTTGTGTTCTCAGGGATTGCAGAAAAGGAAGATGAAGATTGTAAATCCGGAATAGTCGACATATTACAATCTACGTTGGCTCTTGATGATCTCACTACTGCATCCATCAAGGTTTGTCACAGAATTGGAGCGCCAAACAAAGACCGTCATCGGCCTATCTTGGTGAAGTTTGGTGACCACGCTACTAAATCTGCAGTTTGGGGTAGGAAGTCAAGCCTAAAAGGGTCTCCATACTCAGTTAAGGAGTTTTTAACTCGAGCTAGACAAGGAGTCTTTGGTAAGGCCCGCGTCCACTACGGCATGCACAATGTTTGGACTCAGGATGGAGTAGTATTTGTAAAAGTGTCTGATGGTTCTCGACACAAGTTAACATCCGAAGAGGAGCTTGTCACGCTGGTTGCTAACTTCCCAAAGGTTAACAGCGATGCTGCCTCAAGCGGCGGCGCCGAGCAGAAGACTTCGGAGAGCGTTCCTAGAACAAGAAGGGGGAACCGTAAATAATGCCTCATTTCATCAATGGTGATTTTTTTGTAACTTTTATTTACCTTTATTTCTGCAACTCTTGCTTTTATGTAATTCAGTTTAGAATTCTAGACTTATTGTTGTATACATAACAGAATAGTTTGTAGTTGTGTGCATTGTCACCTTAAGACATAATCGTAATCAAGTAATAATATTAGTCTTCATATTCATATGTTGATGGTTAGATTGTCATTCATTACGTAGATTGCACAACTTTTAAATACCCTTGAAACTTTTGTTTTTTGCACTTAAAATTTATTTACAAAACAAACATATTGGATCACTGGATTCGGTGTCAGTCAGTCATTCACTCACTTGAAGTTTCACTCTGTGTACGTCATTTGTCAAAATATATGTGTGACATTTCTATGTTAACGTCAAATGTCTTATGTTTGCATATATATTGCTGGCAATCACTTTTATTATTACGCGCGTGGATACAGGGCTTTTCGATGACGCTTTTTCTGTGATGGGCGATGGCCAGATTAGTATCAAGGTTTATTGTAAGTTCTGTGTCCCGCGATGATTGCTGTAGCCACTATACAGTGGTTCATTTTTTTTTTTTTTTTGTACTTTAATTTGATAAATTTTTGCCGTGAGTGATTAAAATTTTATTTTGTCGTAGTGTAACAGGTTGCTTACGCATTTTCTTAATTTGTTCAACAATTGTGTGGATACTGGCGGGTGGTGCAGAGTTGGAACTGTTCCACTTGCTTTTTGTAGGTATTCTTTTTACAATAACTTATTTTATTTTATTTATTCTTATATAACCATATAATATTTATTATAATTATGCTTGGATCTGATGATGAATGTTTTATGTCTGCAGATGATTCATCATACCTATCTTGTGACGAGAGTGTGAGTTCTGCAAATATTTCAGTGGGGAACTTTATCAGCAATACTTTTCCAAATTCTAACATTTTTAATGTATGCCACATAAATGTACAAAGCATACCATGCCACCATAGTGAACTTTTAGAAACTTTCAGTGGGTCCAACTTACATGCCATCCTGATTTCAGAAAGTTGACTAAAGCCGAATCTCACTTCCGCCTTGTACCCGTTACCTGATTATGTTCTTGTTAGGAATGATAGACTGGATAGAAGAGGCGGTGGAGTAGCAATCTTTCTCCGTAAGGAAATATCCTTTAAAATCTTATTTTCTTCCAGCTCCTCCTCCTCTGCCGAATATCTTTTTTTGGAAATTTGTGTCAAAGGCACTAAGGCTGTCTTAGGAGTAGTTTATTGCCCTCCTTCTAAAGACTACTTCTCTGACCTCGAATCCGTCCTAGATCTTGTCGGTACTGAATATGAGCACCATATCATCATGGGAGATTTTAACACTGACCTGATCACTCCATCCTCCCGTTCCCGTAAACTCGTAAATATTGTCGAATCCGCTAACCTTCATGTCCTTCCAACACAAGCTACTCACCACAATTTGGTAGGTGATGATACATTGCTAGACCTAATGTTAACTTCCTCTCCTGCTCTGGTGTCATCATTTGGCCAATATCCCGTCACTGGTTTCTCTCGCCATGACCTCGTCTACTTGACATACTCCATCAAATCACCTAAACTGCGTCCTAAGGTTTTGCGCATGCGATGCTTTTCCCGGATGAATGTGGAGGAGTTGCGAAAGGATGCGTCGATCATCGATTGGAATCAAATGGAATCAGCCGTAACCGTTGATGATAAGGTTCAAATTTTCAACGATATCGTTCTTGGATTATATAATCGTCATGCGCCGGTTAGAGGAGTCAAATTGAAGCATCATCCCGCACCTTGGATGTCAAATGACATTCGAGTGGCTATGAGGAGTAGAGATCGTGCATTTCGCCGGCATAAGAAAGTTCGATCCGATGACAGCTGGACAGCATATAAATGTGCAAGAAATCGGTGTAGCCAGCTGATTCGAAATGCTAAGCGCCGCCATATCCATGATAACGTATCAAGCGGTTCTTCTGCGGACATATGGAAGTTCCTGCGTTCACTTGGGATTGGCAAATCTTCCTGCACAGAGGTTCCTTCTAATTTCAATATAGATGACATAAATAAACATTTTTCTTCCACTGACGTATTAAATCCCCTAATCAAGCAGCAGACAGTCAACTCCATTGCTAATCTCCCGCCTGCCAATGTCGACTCTTTCGATTTTTCTCCAGTGAGTGCTGATGATATCAAAAAGATTATCTTGTCTATCAAGTCCAAGGCTGTTGGCTGTGATGGCATTAGTCGCTTTATGATTATTACAATCCTGGATCAAATTCTCCCAGCTATTACTCATATTATTCACTTTTCTCTTTCCTCTGGTCAATTTCCTTCGCTTTGGCGTGATGCTAACGTGATTCCCCTATCCAAAATTTCTATTCCGACTCTCCCTAAACATTTACGTCCCATATCAATACTCCCTTTTCTCTCCAAAGTGCTGGAAGCCTGTGTACACAGAGATCTTTCCCGTTTTGTGTTTAACAACAACTTGCTCAGCGAATTTCAGTCTGGTTTTCGACCAGGCCATAGCACTGTCACTGCGTTTCTAAAAGTGACCCAAGATATCCGAGACAACATGGGGGATTCAAGGCTTACTGTGTTGGCACTGATAGATTTTTCAAATGCCTTTAGTACTGTTGATCATGATATCCTTCTTGCTATCCTCTCCCATATTAAGGTTTCACCATTAGCGCTGGAATGGTTTTCCAGTTACCTTTGTGGTCGCCGGCAGTCTGTCCGGCTTGGTGAGACTTCGTCTAGCTGGTCGGTACTTGCTGCCGGTGTGCCGCAGGGTGGCATTCTTTCTCCTCTTCTCTTCTCCATTTTCATCAACCAGCTTGTTTCTAATCTTCAGTGTTCGTTTCATTTGTATGCTGACGACTTGCAGCTTTATTGTCATGGTGATTTGAGTAGTCTCCCGGTAGCTCTCAGCAACATCAATCGAGATTTATCTCGCATTAGAGACTGGTCTGCGCAGTTCGGGGTTACTGTAAATGTAGCAAAATGTCAAGCAATAGTTATTGGTAGTTCTCGGATGCTTAATAGGCTTGATATATCTTCATTACCACCTATTACTTACGATAACGCGGCTATCCCGTATTCCCGTAGTGTAAAAAACCTAGGACTGCATATCGACTCCACTCTGAGCTGGCAAGTGCAGGTCTCCACCATATGTCAGAAGGTTGTAGGTACTTTGCGCAGTCTCTATCGCTTTAAAAACTTTCTCCCTTTTAGAACAAAAATCTTGCTTGTACAAAGTCTCATCTTACCTATAATCGATTATGGTGATGTGTGCTACACCGATTTGAACGCAGACCTGCTCAACAAGTTGGAACGACTTCTCAACAGCTGCATACGTTTCGCGTTCGGGCTTCGGAAGTACGACCACGTTTCAGCTTATCGACTTCAATTAAAATGGCTGCCTATTCGTCAGCGTAGAAGTGTGCGCATCCTCACTACCCTCTTCTCTATTCTCAATGACAATGCCTCTCCGCTTTATCTGAAATGCAAATTCCAACCCCTCTGTTCTCTTCACTCTAAGAACCTCCGCTCTGAAGACAATCTACTCCTTTTTTGCCCTCCTCATCACTCTGGTTTTGTAGACCAATCTTTCCAGATCCAGTCCATCCGTCTTTGGAATACGCTACCTGTTAAAATCAGGAAGGCTTTAACTCGGAACTCATTTAAACCTATGACACGTACCTATTTCTTTAAAACATCAAAGCATCTGCAGACATAGTATGTTTCTAAACGAATATATATTTTGTATGTATATGTATGTATGTATGTATGTGTAAATTTATGTATATGATTAAGTATTCATATGTATGTTATGTATTTCATCTATTATGTATTCCGGTCTCTATATATTTATGTTGAGAAGTACTATTGATCTATAATGCTTTCTTAACTGTTTTGTTTTTTGACACGTCATTAATTTAATATTGCTATTCGCCTTGTGCACCTACCATGTCTTATCTCTGCATCACCCTAAGGTTGACTGGTAGAGAATGCTTGTATAGCATTAAGTCCGCCTTTGTACATTCTTTGTATGTGCATGAAGATTAAATAAATAAATAAATAAATTTGTCCAGGAAAAAAATGAAATTATATTTTTTTTAAATAGACAGAAAATAAAAATATTTTATGAAGAATCATAAAATATTTTTATTTTCTGTCTATTAAGAAAGATATACTCTATATCTAGAAATATATACTCACTGACTTTTTGGCGCAAACTTCGTTTGCAAAGCTTTGATTTGTGCTTCTAATAAACAAATTTTCATAATTTAACTTATATTGATTCATAATAGAGATAGTGTATTATAGTGCAAGTAATCATTTGAATGCCAAAAAGTCGTGCAAAACAGCTGAAAAATTGCACTATCGAAATTATAATAAACACGGGAGTTAACACGATCATGCATGTAAGGTAGTTTAGACTGCCTAGGCAGTCAGCCTGTGACCACGGCCGGCCTAGGCAGTCAGCCTGTGACCACGGCCGGTGCAACCTGGTCGAAACGTCAGGCAATAATAAAGGTATGTAAAACTACCTTACATGCATGATCGCTTTAATTCCCGTGTTTATTATAATTTCAATCATGCAACGCGAAAGTTTAAAAGTTATTAATTGCACTATCGGTTTTAGCGTACTGCATATGACCTCGTGCCACACCAGTGGCGTTGCTGACCCTGAAATAATCTCTTTCGAATCTTTATGAAGAACCCCAAACTATAGTTACCAGTGAAAAAGTTGATACTGTTGATTGTTGGCACTTGGTGGAACATTATTATAAAGTATAAAGTACTTGTGCTGTTCTACGTAATTATTTTTACATATTTGTATATTTACCGACCGGTATCGCCGCTAAGGCATTGTCAAGGTAAACAGATGGGGTTTGTGTTTCTACAAAACCAATCCCAGTGAAAACTTTGACAGGGAATTCATTGCACAAGCTGATTAGTCTGATGGAGAAATTTCCGTACCGTTTCGTTCCGTAACGACGCGACATTCGTATGGAGTGTCCGGGATATGCTACTACTAGCATATCCCGGACACTCCATACGAATGTCGCGTCGTTGACAACTACATAAATATTGACGTCTGTGCAGAACGAGAATGAGCGTGTGTGTATGCGGCATCATTTTCATCATTTCGTCATTTGGGGTGTAAGTGGTTAATCAACATCTTTGAACCAAAGCCAACTTCACCTGCACGCGGTGCACCCTGCTGACTGACAAACGAAGCTCTGGCGAAAAGAGAGGTAGGGAGCCTAATTGTAAGCTACCCGACTGGGGAATGTACCTCCACCTCACAGAATACAGCAGCCAAATAACGGTTCCCTTGAGGGCTGTTGTGTTCTGCGAGTGAGTGAGGTCACCAGAAAGGAAGGAGATGCTGCTATGGCAGCGGGGGTGGCGGCGCGCGAGCGATATTTTATGTTGCGTGTGTTAATATTGCTACGTTAACCGCTTCACATCAGGCGGGCCGTATGCTTGTCTGTCACCAGCGTAGTGTAAAAAAAAAGTCATACAAACCGTTCCAGATTCGTCTTGGAGGCGAGGTGAGGTTAATACAAGAGAGCGGCAGGAAGTCGCCATACTGTACGTTGTACTGTTACATATACCACAGTATAAGTAATAGTACTACGTACAGTATAGCCACTCCCTGCCGCTCTCCCGTGTCGACTTCACCTCTGAGGCAAATCTGGAACAGTTTGTATTGTACCTCACGCTCATTCACGCTCTGCCCAGACGTCGGTATTTATGTAGTAGTTCATCATCAGGTCCATTTTAGTCTCCACTACAGGATCACGACCCTCTCTCGTCCGTCCTAGACGGAAGGAGGATTTGGCCTACACTCCCAACGCTGGCCAAACGGGTTGGGGAGGCCTGATCGATATTTGATAATGTATTTCCCTTAGTCGCCTTGTACGACATCCACGGGAAGAAACGGAGTGATTCTATTCTAGTCTGCCGGAAACCACACGGCCAATGAACACTACTTTGTAACATGAAGTTTTAATTCCAGTTCACAACGCGATGTTTGTATGAAGTGGCCGGGGTGTGTTTATACTGTGAGTACCTTCGATCAACAATAGTTGTATATTGTTGATCGAAGGTGAGTACTTAGTTACTTTGTTACTTAGTACATAGTACTTATCTTCATTATGAATTCCGAAACTGATCAAAGAATTCATTGTAAAATCTTATCAAGAAATATTTTAAGGAACATAGAATCTAAAAAAAAATGGGGAGTGTCTGTGTCATGGACACTGACGTATGTTGTACGGGAATACGTTATATGCACTAAAATTATCTCAAAATGGCAGCGCTTTCCCCTCCCCCGTACACGATGTTCCATAGTCCTTACTTAGCCTAATAAATTCTTTGATCCTTCATCTATCCAGTGGTGTGATTGAATTTTGGATGGAGGTAATAGATTTGTAGCTGGAACACCAAACTGTATTCCCCGATTTTGTTAGCATTCGTTTTTTAGGGTTCCGTACCCAAAGGGTACAAAGGAGCCCTATTACTAAGGCTCCGCTGTCCGTCCGTCCGTTTGTCACCGGGCTGTATCTAATGAACCGTGATAGTTAGACACTTGAAATTTTCACAGATGATGTATTTCTATTGCCGCTATAACAACAAATACTCAAAAACAGAATAAAATGAATATTTAAGGGGGCTCCCATACAACAATCGTGATTTTTTTTGCTCGTTTTTGCTCGCAAATGATAACGGCAATAGGTAGACGCTTGAAATACTCACATAATATTTAGTTATATTCACTTTAAAAATAATTAATGTAATAAAAATAAAAAAAAATATTTAAGGGCTCCCATAGAACAAACGTGAGTTTTTTTGCCGTTTTTATAGATAATGGTACGGAACCCTTCGTGCGCGAGTCCAACAGGCACTTGGCCGGTATTTTTTAATTGCCTCCTAATGGATGCAAATTTAAAAATTCACGTCAAAAAGATGATAAGTTTAGCGTCGATTTATGTAATCAATATTCTACCAACCGGAATCGCCTACAAATCATCCACTGCCCGTAACTATTTGACCCACAAATCTCCAATAATAGATAGTTTAAATGATATATGCTCATATTTGACTCTCAAATGGCCAATTTAAAGATCGTGGGATGAGAATGCTATACTTTTTACTTCAATTTTAAAGATGCCTGCCAGCCAACTGAATACGAAAGTATTTTGAACGAAAATTACTCGTCAATTTCTGAATTTATTACTCGTTCTCGAAGAAATCGACAACATTGTAGAGGAAGATCCCAAGGCCGCCAGACGTCACTTATTTTCTGATGAACCACTTGGCCAGACGGCCATATTCCAAGCATCGGGTAATTAAGGTGCGTAAAAACACTACTCACCTCATTGAAAATCGGGTAGCTGATGATTTTAAATATTTGTTACACTGTGTAACTTATCCTCTCTGCTGTCAAGGACCTAATTTTTTAATTATATAGGAGTTAAAATCAGCTGTCAAAATTTAAATGAGATGAGTAGTGTTTTTACGTACCTTGATTATCTTATACCTGGAAAATGACCGTCTGGCCAAGGTAGCACTAACTATGATAGTCATACGAACACTACTCAATCGTGCACATTTTGTTCATCAGAGAATAAGTGTCGTCTGGCGGCTCTGGGATCTTGGATTATTGTAGATACAGCGAATTCTATATGTTAGTGGTAATATGGAATGATATATATTGTTACATGTATGTTTTATATTCTTAAATAAGTTTGACTCGAACCTCCAGTTTCGGGTATAATATATCAATATACGTAGATATTGATATATTATACCCGAAACTGGATAATAGAACATCAATCCTGAAGGTTAAGGCTGGTAACATGGCTTTATGAAAATGTTTTGATGTGGCATTCTGACTCTTAGAATAGAATGGAATGGAGTACAAAATAATGGAATTAAATCGAACAGGAATTCTCTGTATTGCACCAAAAAAATCAATTTCAAGCGGCCAGTCAGTGGCTTTTACACGACTTGGCTAAACGACTATTATCTAACTACAACAGCCGGGTCCGACGGCTTAGTGTGGCCTCCAAATACGGTGGAGCTCGAGATAAATAAAGCCATCCATGGACAAGCTACGGTCGACGTTACTTGACTTGCGTTATCGATTATACTGCCACGCGATCGAGCTCCTCCTACAAATATGACAAATATATCGGATACGTTACTAATTAGTGAAAAAACCAATGAAATTTCAAATATAAAACAAAACTACATACAAAAGAGGAAAACCATTACCCAAACTTTAACCCAGGTCATGAATTTTGGACTAACAAAGACTTTGTCACACTGCAGATAAGACAAAGGAATAAACTTGCTGCACTTAATTGCATGCAATGTTTAGTACGACAAAGTTCCACTAAGAACTTCATTACCGTGAAATTCAAGTTTTCCAAATGCCACATCCATCAGAATGTGACCTGTTTGAGATTTCATCTATAGTTAACTCTGAAACTCGATTCACTATAAAGTTTATGCAAATTGAATTGGATTTTAGATTAATGAAATTAGTTTGTAAGGGATTAGGTTAAGCACTTGTTGAATCGTTAGTTTTGTTGTTAGTATTACTTATTGGTTATCGAGTGGGGCGAGCGAAGCAAGCGGAACGTTATACGAGGGCGACACTGAAAGTTTTTAGAACTGGCCACTTGTAAACAATATAATAAAAAAATAAGTTTAAATTTTGAAAATGGGAACTCTGCCAATATTATTGAGTATGTATTTCATTCATTTGTCATTTGTTTTACGATTTGGCGGCAAATTGAAAATTGTCTGTGTCACGTCAACATGAATTTAACGCGAGAAAACTTTCGTGCAATGATTTTTTATGACTTTACGTTGTCATTTAAGTCAGCAAGAAAGCTATGATAGACTTCGATTGGCCTTTCACGATGAAGCCCCATCTCGTACGACTATTTACAACTGGTTTAATGAGTTTAAACGTGGTCGCACTAATCTCACCGATGATCTGTGTCAGGGACGGCCTTCTACGGCGACGACAGAAAATAACATCAGTGTTGTGCGGCGTATGATAGAGACTGATAAAAGAGTGACGTATCAGCAGATTCGGACAAGTTTAGGCATCGGTATGAGTCAAGTGCATAAAATCCTCCATGAACATTTAGCGGTCAGGAAGCTTTGTGCCCGGTGGATACCTCATAATTTGACCGAGGCCCAAAAACTCCGTCGGGTTGATTGGTGCCGTGAAATGATTCAACGGAGACAAGATTTAACGGAGGTGACTCAAATGCTGTGTTCGACATACTTACGGGTGACGAAAGCTGGGTTTACTGTTATGATCCAGAAACCAAGAGACAGTCTGCTCAGTGGGTGTTTCCTTTCGAGGAGTTGCCAACAAAAGTGAAGAGAGGTCGAAGTATGGGAAAAAAGATGGTGGCCTCGTTCTTCGGAAGGACAGGTTACTATGCGACAATTGTTTTAGAGGATCAAAAAACAGTTACTGCAGAGTGGTACAGTAACAATTGTTTGCCACTTGTATTAGAAAAAGGTCGGGAGAAACGTCCTCGAAGTAGGATCCTTCTTCACCACGACAACGCCTCGTCGCACACCGCCAGGCGAACGATCGACTATTTAGTGACGTCAGACGTGGAATTACTGGGTCACCCGCCGTATAGCCCCGACCTCGCACCTTGCGATTTTTATTTATTCCCGAAAATAAAAGAAAAACTTCGAGGAAAACTTTTTATGGACACCGAGGAAGCAGTGGGCGCGTTTCAAAAGGCCGTCGTAGAGACCCCTAAGGACGAGTGGGCTAAGTGCTTTTCTCAGTGGTTCCATTGGATGCAGCCGTGTATTGATGTGAATGGACACTATTTTGAAAAGATATAATGAAACTAATAACTTGCTAGTTTGCTCAGTTTTTGATTTTCTAAGAACTTTCAGTGTGACCCTCGTATACGCCGAAAAATCATTCTTGGAAATGAATGAACATGCTTGAGGTTTGTGTAGAAAAAAATCGAGATCGATCATGAGTTCCTTCAGGAATGATCATCAAATACATGCATACATACATACCTACATGCCTTATTTGCCATATTGCTGTCTCTCACATTGCTAAGAGAAGAAGTCAAATTCCAAAATCTTCTTACTCCTACTAATTTCTTCTGATTAAATTCGTTGTGAGTTTCAAGGCAGCCGTAGTTTCCCCCGGGACTACAATGGACTGAAGTCCAACAGCGGCTGTTAATCCTGCCTACACAGGAGACACAGTTGCAGTGGTGGAAATGTGTGATGCCCCCCCCCCCCCCCCCCTCCCGTCCCGTCCCGATGCTATGTACTACTGTGGGGCGAACACCATTTTCAGTTGTGTTTATGTAGAATAGTAGATCAAAGCCTTTTGCACAAATTGTCAAAACAATCATTATGAGTTTGTAAACTTTATTTTACTAAAACATACATGTAGATAATACAAAAGAAATGTAATATACAATGGCGGACTTATCCTATGCAGGGATTTCTTTCAGTCAACCATAGAATGCTGGATGGGGAACATTGACATGGGTTTGGTAATTGGTACAGAGCATAAGTACAACATAGAGCTTTAAATAAAACTAAAAAATAATAATAGAATTAAAAAAATAATAATAACAAAACATAAAAGTAAATCCTTATTATGCAAAATGTAGATACACATTCTATTTATATATTTATGTACGGTGTATGTATTTTTATAATACCTATTTATATAAATATATTTATATAAAAAAAATATCCCTGAAAACACGTCCCCCTGAACACAACCCTCTTACACATCTATGTTAGAACCTACTTCCGGTGGCAAACAACCATACGGCGGACGCGATGCGAAGCGGTCACCATCGCCATGTAATCATCATCATCGTCATCATCATCATCAGGTTCATTTTAGTCTCCACTACAGGAGCACGAAATAAATCGCCATGTAAAGCTCGCGCAAATAATTTATAATCTCAAACCAAATTTACACTGAGCGATGATAGTTAAATTAAATAGTAGGAGCGTAAAATTGGGTGAGACTGGAAGTACTCCTCCCTTTTCATCTGTAACGATGGATTGCTATGCCTTGTTTAGTAGTTTATTACTTAACAGATTGATGGCACCACACTATGACTCACGCAGTAAAATATAAAATGCAAAAATTCGTCATCAACACAAACCTTCCTGGTAGTTCCGTTGGAAGAGCACTGGACCGGTCATCGAGAGGTCGTGGGTTAAATTCCCACCTTGTCGGGGAGGTGATTTTTTCCATTTTTAGGGTTCCGTACCCAAAGGGTAAAAAGGAACCCTATTACTAAGGCTCCGCTGTCCGTCCGTCCGTCCTTCCGTCTGTCTGTCACCAGGCTGTATCTCATGAACTGTGATAGTTAGACAGTTTAAATTTTCCCAGATGATGTATTTCTATTGCCGCTATAATAACAAACACTAAAAACAGAATAAAAGTAACATTTAAAGGGGCTCCCATACAACAAACGTGATTTTTTTGTTCGTTTTGCTCGCAATTGATAACGGTAATAGGTAGAGGCTTGAAATACTCACATAATATTTAGTTTTATATTACTTTATAAATAAATAATTAAATAAAAATGAAACAAATATTTAAAGGGGGCTCCCATACAACAAACGTGATTTTTTTTGCCGTTTTTATAGATAATGGTACGGAACCCTTCGTGCGCGAGTCCGACTCGCACTTGGCCGGTTTTATTAAAAATATTTAATAATATTCAGGCAAGTTCTCCGAAAACAACTGTTTAAATAATAACGATATGAAATTTCTAAATTTAATTTTAAAGTGTGATTGTATCGAATTACGACCGAAAAGTAAACAAACTAATAATAGAATTCTATTAACAATGAGAATTGATATTAATGAAATCAAATACTTATATCATTTCAGTCAATTCTTAATTCAATCTCGCAACTGATTCTCAAACCTACGATGTCATACTTCTAAATATACATCATATCGCTTATATATAGTACACATCAATAACGCAAGCTTACGTCCTTGTTCCTACAGACTATAACCTAGTTTTACGACATATCTTGACCGTAAACTATAACCCTGTCCAAATATGTCCTAAAGTTTCACAAATGTTTGTCCCATTATGTTTTGATATTGGCCAAATGTACAAACGTAATGCAACAAACTTTTTAAGGCGTGTACGATTGCTGCGGTAACCGCTTTTTTTTCTTTTTTTTTTTTTTACTACGTCGGGTGGCAGACAAGCATACGGCCCGCCTGATGTGAAGCGGTTACCGTAGCCATATTAACGCTCGCAACATAAAATATCGCTCGCGCGCCGCCACCCCCGCTGCCAACGCAGCATCTCCTTCCTTTCTGGTGACCTCACTATCTCGCAGGAACACAACAAACCTCAAGGGTATTGTTATTTGGCTGCGGTATTCTGTGAGGTGGAGGTACATTCCCCAGTCGGGTAGCTTACAATTACGCTCCCTACCTCTCTTTTCGCCAGAGCTTCGTTTGTCAGTCAGCAGGGTGCACCGCGTGCAGGTGAAGATGGCTTTGGTTCAAAGATGTTGATAAACCACATACCGCTTATTAATATAATATATTATAGGTATATATACTAAGTCAAATACAAATGCTAAGGTATTCAAATTTCTCTTTGTATTTTCTAAGTCACATATGCCGTGTGATGTATCACATTAATTATGTTAAATATCTTTAGTATTCATAGCATTCCTAGAACGTTGTGTATAGCTGCAAACACTTGGGTCCTAATTAGTGTAATTAGTACAGGCTCTGTAATTAGTTATTGACTCGTTTCCATGAGTGAAATACTGAAGTATACATTTGAGTCTTGTCACACCATCATCTTGAGCCAGAGCCAACCAGTGGGCTTATCATGAAGCTAAGGCAAAAAAAATATATTTTTTTATATCATATGTATATGCTCGGGGTTTCTGAGGGATCGAATCCGCAATGAAGAAATTTGACAGAGAATCAAGGTGGAGAAGCAAGCTGAAGTGGCAATGGGCCTATCACATTTGCCGTGTAAGTTATGGCAGATGGGGTATGAAGGTATTCGTGCGGAGGCCGCGCCTATGGATACGAAGTGTTAGGTCTCATTTACGGAGACGCGTCGCGTCGTGCGTCGCGTGCGACGGCGCGGCCCGCACTTAATTCAAATATATGGCGGTGTATACGTGCGTTTACGGAGAAGCGATTTTTCACGCGTTTGCGCGTGTTTTGTGGTGGAGTCCACGGGTGGCAACGACGCAACGCACGCGGCGTGTATCGCTGCGACGCACGCAGCGGCGCCCGCGGCGGACACTTTCTGCCAGTCTTAATTTGGAAATCGCACAAAGCAGGCGTAGTCACCGTCGCAATGGAGTACAATATGATCGCCTTTTTTAAGAAGAAATATCTAAAAATGAATTATTTAATATAAGAAACTGGTCGTCGACGTCGATTCGAGTGTCGCCCCGCGTGTGTCCCCCACTCTCGGCCTCGCCACTCTTCCCGTCCCGCGTCATCGCACGCGCAAACACAACTTATAGCAATATACGATATATTGCCATATGTTGTGTTTGCGCGTGAGATGACGCGGGCCGCTGCACGCACCGCCTGTCTATGAACGGAAAAAACGTCCCACGCGCCGCGAGATGCCTCGCCGCACGCGACACGCGGCGCGCCGCGTCTCCGTAAATGAGGCCTTAGACGCCCTCCTACTAGATGGTCCGATGAACTTAAGAAAGCGGCTGGATGCATTTACGATAAAAGCCCAAAAAGTACTTATAAATTCTCTATTTATGCCCAAAACTAGGAATCTATTGGGCATTTACAGGTACTTACTGGGTACTTATTGTAAATGCCTGGCATTTTGCCCATCTTTAATCCTATTTATAACTCCAGTTTATAAATACGTATCTTCACATTGAGTAACAAAATTAATACCAATTGAAATAGAAGCTTTACGCAAGATCGAATATCTTATTAAATCAAAATCGAGCCAAAACATTCACTTAACATTGAAATTACATTCCGAGGATAAAATAGTCTAAATTTAGCTGCGTATCTCAAATATATTCAATTTGTAGAACAAATATTTGATATTTTCGGAGATGATTCGTAGAAATGAGACACCTTTTCCCCTGCTGACTGACAAACGAGGCTCTGGCGAAAAAAGAGGTAGCATAGCGTAGTTTTTAAGCTGTACTGGGGAAGTACCTCCACCTCACAGAATACGGCAGCCAAATAACAATTCCCTTGATGGTTGTTGTGTTACTGCGAGTGAGTGAAATCACCAGAAAGAAAGACAGGAACGAGTATAGCCTGACAACGGATCGGCGACCTCTTGGTGTTGCTGATGATGATGATGGATGGATGACGGTGACCCACTAGAGTTACGAGCAGTTGACATGTCAATTCAACTTAGTTTGTATGTGAAGTACAGGCAAAATCAGGGAAAGTCTATATGAATAGATTTTGAGATAAACACAGTTAAAAGTTCAGAAGTATCTCAAATTACTTGAAGATCAGCGTATGTGTAGCTTTTAATTTGCCTTTATGTCGCCATCTGTTTACTTTTTAAAAAAGTTAGTAATTGAAATTAAACTACAATAGATAAAGATTTGCTTCCAATAGAAAACAATAAAAATTATGACATTTATTGATTGCATTGCCTGCATGTCAGGAGTTACTGTTTAATTCATCTACTATGACCTAGGTATGATTTAGAATTTTAAATGAAAAGAAATTTAAAGGGCTCTTAAATTAGAACTAGAATTAAACGGTGTCATTTTTTAGGCTTGATGAAATTTCTAGACTTGTTTTCATTTTGACTGTAATTTGTTATAATTTTAATAATGTAACTTAATGTGACTGTCGTTACTTATTAAATTAAATTTTGCGAATGAATTGAGTCATATTGGTTTTAATATTTTATTATTTACGTTTAAATTTAATTAACCTTTAAGTACACGCGTTGTTTAGACGAGAGAAGGTCGTGCTATTCGTGGTCGTGCTCCTGTAGTGGAGAATAAAATGACCTGATGATGAATTGTATTAATAAAATGTTACACCGCGCTGGATTATTATTATTTTATGATTTTCAGTGTATGCATGCATATCGGCTGCCTTGCCTTTTGAAGTCGGTCATTTTTTTTTTCAATTAATAACAACAAGGGGCAAATCAATTAAAAAAAAACTAAAAACAAATTGTATAAGATCATTGCCTAAAAGAGAAGTTAAAATTAAATTAATATTGGAAATGCTCAACGATGAAGAATGACACTAGTTTAAATAATAACTAATTTATCGTATTGTACACATGCGTATGTATTGATTAAGCGCTTTGTAGCCAATTTTTACTGCTGTGATTAAATACCATAGTATAAGGCGCTGTTCATTCGCTCATTATTATCTGAGATTAAAGTGCTTACGAAAAGATGTCACAATTTGATAGGTAGCTAAAATTTCGAAGATAATTCTGAAATAATTAATCTAATGACGTAGAACTAGGTCTTCTCGACGGTGAGGCCGGGTAAATAAGGCTTTGTAGGCTTTGTGTGGCTTTGTACTTTGAGAGCATTAATTTTCTAATTATTATATACTCCTATTCTTTCTTTATTGCACCTTAGTAGTTTATGAAACTCTTGATATGGGTTCTTAAAATGTGAGTTTATCACATGAGCCGAAAGCGAATGTGATAATAGCATCACACGAGTATTTTAAGACGTAGTTATGCGCAGTTTCATACACTACTTTATCTAATCTCATGAAATGGATGATAATAATATTTTAAATAAAACCATGAAGTTCATTTAACAGCTCTATTTATTACGTATAAATAAATCCATTTGCAGATCGTGCATACGTGGTGCGCATGCGTTGTTCATAAAGAGCGGTATCGAAAAGTAACTTTTTAAATTTATTTTGATGGCTTGTGAGTAAAAGACTGACATTAAGATTCTGTGCTTTTTAATCTCTAAATTTCAGTATGAGAGTAGATAATAATAAATAAATATTGTCAGACAAATTACACAGCGCCATCTAGCCCCAAAGTAAGCGAAACTTGTGTTATGGGTACTAGACAACTGATAAACATACGTAAATACATTTTTTTTTTTGTAAATACATACTTATGATACATAGAAAACATCCAGACTAAGACAAACAGACATGTTCATGCACACAAATTAAAAAAACAAAAATGGATAAAAAATATTATTACATAGTTACATCAAAAGTGTACAAAGGTGAGCTTATCTCTACAAGAGATCTCTTCCAGCCGACCACATAGTAGGCAGTAAGAGAACTACTTGACGAATAATTACATTATGTGCGTACTTATTAATATACAAAAGGAGAGGAAAAGAAAACAGTAGAAACAAATGATATTTTGACTCTTTAAAGAGTAATAACAGTAAGTATAAAATAACATTAACCAAAAAATATTCTTAACATAGTGATCTGTGAGACCGCTCGCGGGGCCGGCTCAAGTAAGTGAGCCGCGATCTGTTCTACAGCTCACATAAATTGACTGAGTTACCCATGTCTGCTAAGCGCTAGCATTAGTGGCGCGGCGTATGAATGAATGAATGATATTTTGAATGAATGAATGAACGAATGATATTTTATTTACAGAATATGATTAACAAACGTATAGGTTGAAGTGAATACAGTACTCACACAGATTTATTTTAAAGTTATAATATGTCGGATAAATATCGTCGAATTATAGTCAGGAAAGCAGTGAGAAGGGAGGTAGGTCATGTGTCAAGCTTGTCAATTAGACATCGTCTGTAGCGTCTAGTGCCTGGGCACACATTGTGCCATCCGGTGCCGTCGGTCTGCTCGGTTTGGGGAACTGTCCCCATTATACGTGCTAGATAGCCTGACGGCCCTGGGTGCAAGGAAAGTGTTAAAGGACCTCATCTGGCGATGTCTGTGTTGGCACCTGTTGGCTGGCGCGGTATTCTGCGGTGTATGTATTAAACAGCATTAATGCGGAGCGATGGCCAAATTAACATCATTATTATGTACATGTTATTTGAAATAGTATATATTATTGTGTATTGTTTCAATTATTGTCTCATATTGTAATAATGTAATATACTCGTATGTTAAAATGGGACGGGGGCCCACCGCCCATTCCCACCACTGTGTAGCCAGGATTAACAGCGGCGACCGCCAAAAAAGGCAATGAACAATGAAGTTCAGTCCCAGTGGTAAAACTGCGGCTGCCTTGGAACTCACAACGAATTTAATCAGAAGAAATAAGTAGGAGTAGGAAGCTTTTGGAATTTGACTTCCCCTCTTAGCAATGTGAGAGACAGCAGGAAGCTTATGGAATTTGACTTCCCCTCTTAGCAACGTGAGAGACAGCAGGAAGCTTTTGGAATTTGACTTCACTTCTTAGCAATGTGAGAGACAGCAATATCGCAAATAAGGCATTAAATTGTGATGTTAATAAACATACTTTCTTTCTTTTTTCAAAATGAACAGCATTTCCTATAGTGCGGCAGTAGTCCAATTCCAACCGTCTACTTTGAAAGCACCCCAAGACGGACCCTTGTACGTAGCATTCGTAGCACTCGAGTGCTACGTGTTATATATAATGTGTAGAGAGTACTCTACGTTGCTCCTTAACTTTTGGGGTGTAAGTGGTTTATCAACATCTTTGAACCAAAGCCAACTTCACCTGCACGTGGTGCACCCTGCTGACTGACAAACGAAGCTCTGGCGAAAAGAGAGGTAGGAGCGTAATTGTAAGCTACCCGAATGGGGAATGTACCTCCAACTCTCAGAATCATCATCATCATCATCATTATCAGCCTGTATCTACCCACTGTTGGATATAGGCCTTTCCCAATGCTTTCCACCATATCCTCGCGATCCTCCGCTTTCCGCATCCAACCGCTACCAGCCACTTTTTTGAGATCGTCGGTCCATCTAGAGAGGGGGCGCCCCACGCTTCGTCGTCCCATACGTGGCCTCCACTCTAGGACTTTCCTCCCCCATCTGCCATCGCTGACTCGGCAGATGTGGCCAGCCCACCGCCACTTCAACTCGCTGAATCTGAGAGCTATGTCGACCACTTTGGTTCTCCGTCGAATTTCTTCGTTCCGGATTCGATCCCTTAGAGAAACTCCAAGCATTGCTCTCTCCATCGCTCGCTGTGCGACTTTTAGTCTGTGAACCAGCCCAACGGTTAGCGTCCAAGTTTCTGCACCGTAGGTCATAGCGGGGAGGACGCACTGATTGAACACTTTGGTCTTCAAACATTGGGGTATATCTGCGGTGAGGATGTGCCGAAGCTTCCCAAAAGCTGCCCAGCCCAGTCGAATGCGTCTATCGATGTCTTTGTTGAAATTACCCCGGCCCAGCTGTATGGCCTGTCCGAGGTAGACGTAGTGTTTAACCACTTCAATTACTGCATTCTCTACGACAACCGGGCTAGGGATGATGAGATCGTTGTACATAACTTTCGTTTTGTCAAAATTCATCCCCAACCCCACGGATCGAGAAGCAGCATTGAGATCGTTTAACATTCGACTGAGATCCTCCAGCGATTCAGCCATTATGACCACGTCATCGGCAAATCGTAAGTGTGAGATGTACTCGCCGTTCACATTGATACCCCGCGTCTTCCAATCAAGCGTCTTCCAATCAAGCGTCTTAAATACATCTTCTAGTGCAGCGGTGAACAGTTTCGGGGAGATGACATCCCCTTGACGTACCCCCCGCTGCAGTTGAATAGGATCAGACTGCTGATTTTGGACGCGGACAGTCATTGTCGCAGCATTATATAGACATCTCAGCACTTCGATATAGCGTTGGTCCACTTGACATCGCTGTAAGGATTCCAGAACAGACCAATTTTCGATGGAATCGAAGGCTTTCTCATAATCCACAAAAGCCATACACAACGGCAGATTGTACTCAGTAGTTTTCTGCACAATCTGCCGCAGTGTATGAATGTGGTCTACGGTGCTGTAGCCTTTACGAAACCCAGCCTGTTCCGGTGGCTGGTAGTCATCGAGCCTTCGAGCGAGACGATTTGTGATAACCCTTGAAAACAGCTTATACACGTGGGTCAGGAGTGAGATCGGCCTATAGTTCTTCAATAAGGTTTTGTCGCCTTTTTTGAAGAACAAAACCACCAAACTCCTGGTCCACGCGGCTGGTGCGGTCCCATTGTGAATGACAGAATTAAACAGACGTTGTAGTTCCTTTAGAACAGCAGTTCCTTCAGCTTTTAACAGTTCTGTTGTAATTCCGTCCTCACCAGGAGCCTTACCATTTTTCAGCTGATCAAGGGCCATCTCAATCTCACCCATGCTGATGTCTTCGGTGTAGTGTCGAGTTAACGGAGCTCGGCGATCACCTACACGAGCAGCCGGTGTAGGGACAGGTGCATGTGCAGCATAAAGATTGCTATAGTATCTCTCGACTTCCGCTAATATTTCTGCCTTCGAAGATACGACACGGCCATTCTCCAGCTTGAGCTTCGACAGTTGCGCCCTTCCTGTAGGCTGTGAAAAGACTTTTAGTCCTTTATTTTGCACTATCGCATTTTCTAGCTTTCTCTCTCTAGCTTTATGCTGCCGCCCGAAGTGTTTTTTGCCGACTTCGTATATTGTCTCCGTTATTTGGTCTGCTGTCTCGTCCATGTCCGCAGTAGTTTCCAGCGAGCTGAATCGGTTTTGAAGTTCCATTTGGAACTTCTCCGAATTTTGGTTGATCTGGGGAAGAGTCGGACGCAGATTCGACCTCATCACACGGGCTCTCTCGAGTTTGAAGCTAATATTCAGGGTGCCTCGTATAAGTCGGTGATCACTACCGGTGCTAAATCTATTGATCACTGAGACGTCCCTGAATATTCGCCTCTTATCCGTTATGATGAAGTCGATCTCATTCCGAGTCACTTTATCGGGGCTTTGCCAGGTCCATCTCCTCTGGGGCTTCTTTTTGAAGAATGAATTCATCAAAAAGAGCCCCTCCATATGGAGGAAATTGACCAGCATTTGTCCCCTGTAGTTTCTCGACCCCAAACCAAACCCTCCGATTGCCGATTCATCGCATTCTTGTACTCCTACTTTGGCATTGAAGTCCCCGACAACAACCGTGAAGTGGGTCTTGGTGGTATTACGTATGGCCTTAGTAATATCCTCGTACATGGCCTCGACCTCTTCGTCCGGGTGTGCCGTCGTTGGAGCATACACCTGTACCACTTTCAGAGAGTATCTCTCTGTCAGCTTTAGTACAAGATACGCTACCCTCGGCGACACACTGGAGACCTCCACTACGTTGTTGACGAGGGCTTTATGGACGAGGAATCCAACACCGCCCTGGGAGAGCTGGTGTCCTTCGCGATAGTAGAAGAGGTTGCCAGATTCAAGGATCACGGTGTCCTCCCCCTGTCGTCGGATTTCCGACAGTCCCAGAATCTGACATTTAATGGACCTCAATTCTACTTCCAGCTCTCCCACATCCTCATCGCGCCGCAAGGTCCGGGTATTGAAAGTGCCTATGGTCAATTTGTTGTGGTGGCCTACCGACCGGGGATTCTTCGCACCCCCCGCCCTGCCGTTACCGAGACCGCCACCTTGGCCCGGGATAGCAGGGCTGCCGGGTACTGGGGGCCAAACATTATTGGTGTAGCTCATGGAGAAGTTATGCCCTTAAGTCGCCACGCTGGGCAGGCGGGTTGGCGACTGTCGCCAGAGCCTCGTTTGTCAATCAGCAGGGCGCACCACGTGCAGGTGAGGTTGGCTTTGGCTGAAATGATGGAAATGAGCCACTTACACCCCTCAACTCTCAGAATACCGCAGCCAAATAACAATTCCCTTGAGGGTTGTTGTGTTCCTGCGAGTGAGTGAGGTCACCAGAAAAGAAAGAGGGGTGGCGGCGCGCAAGTGATATATTATGTTGCGAGCGTTAATACGGTTACAGTAACCGCTTCACATCAGGCGGGCCGTATGCTTGTCTGCCAACCGACGTATAAAAAAAAACTACAGATTAGACCAGACTAGATTAGAGTCCAGTGTTTTGAGACCCTAAACCACATGGCTTAACGACTGTCATCAAATTACCTGCTTAACATGATCTCTGAAGCACGAAGGAATTATAAATAAATATTACAAACACAAATAAATAAATATTGTCAGACAAATTACACAGCGCCATCTAGCAACAAAGTAAGCGAAGCTTGTGTTATGGGTACTAGACAACTGATAAACATACGTAAATACATTTTTTTTTTGTAAATATATACTTATGATACATATAAAACACCCAGACTAAGACAAACAGACATGTTCATGCACAAAAACATTTGTCTTTGTTTGACCGCTACGCCACCGAGCTCGTCATTTCATCAGGAATTCCAAATGAATAAACTCATCCATAGATGAGTTACGGTCGACGTTGCTGAACTTGCGTGATCGATTAGACTGACGCGAATCGAGGCCATCGAACACCTCTGAGACATATTGAAACATATTTTAATACTTATGCTGCAAAATTAACTAGTTTGGTTAAGACTGCGACTCTAAAAGTAAGTGTAGGACAAATGAGGAATAAGGAATGGGCCGAAATTGAATTTGGGACGTAAGAGGAACAAAATATGGGACGAATAAAGAATCCGTTGATTTAGGACGGAACAGGAATAAATGCTCTAACACAATGTCCTTTCATTTCTTTTTCAGGAAATTTCAGACTCGGTACTTAAATACAACTGCAAACACTTCCTGGAGAGATTTATGTTTGTCTGTTCTGCAGATTTTGAGATCCAGTAATATTAACGTAGTTTCGTAAATCCTGTTTGTTTGAAAATCTAGCAGCATCATCTTCAGCGCTAACACCTAAACTGCACGTGGTGCATCCTGTCGATTAGACAGGAATCAACGGTCTAATAATAATATAAATAAATAAATATTCCTGGACAAATTGCACACGGCCATCTAGTCACAAACTAAGCAAAGCTTGTACTATGTGTACTAGATAACTGATATTATACTTAAATACTTTTTTTTTATAATACTTACCTGTAATACATAGTAAACACCCAGAACAAGACAAACATACATGCACATGCACACAAATATTTGTCTTGTGCGGGAATCGAACCCGCCATTCCTAACCATTCGACCACCGAGCTCGTCTCTAATCTAGGCCTAATGAAAAAGCCATTGGTGAAATATACCTTCGCCAAATGACTGCAGCTAAATAACATTCGCCATCGACAGGGAATTCATCCTCACACATTGGAGCCTAAGTGGTAGCGTACTGTGCGGTTCCAGTGAAGTTTTCTCCCGCGTATTGTCAAGCTGTGGAATGAACTGCCTGTCGAGGTTTTCTCAGGAGGCTACAGCATGGGGTACTTCAAAAAGCGCGTAAAGAGTTTTTTACAGGGTCGGCAATGCGCGTGTGATGACCCTGATGTGACAGGTGTTCATAGGCTACGGTAACTGCTTTCCATTAGGCGGGCCATATACTTGTTTCCCACCGTAGTGGTATAAAAAAAAACAATTGACGATTGTTGTATTATTGTGAGTAAGATAATCAAATGTAAGGTGATGCTAGGTTAGCAGAAGGGGTGCCAATGCTTGACCAATATTCCTTATACCACAGTATAAGTAATAGAACAGTATGGCCACTCCCTGCAGCTCTCTCTCGTATCGACCTCACCTCCCCTCTGAGACGAATCTGGAACAGATTATATGGCGCCGCACGCACACACGCTCATTCAATAGATATGGATCAATAGTGAACGACGCGACATTTGTATCGATGGAGAGGCCGAGGTGTGTTTATATCAACCCTTTCACCGTACCTTTAGAGTTGGTCTAATTGCGATTCAATAACTGAATAGAATGCTTATTCATACCAATGAATAAGCGACTCTATCCAATTTGAAATAGAGTTGGTATGAATTGGTATGAATAAGCATTCTATTCTGTTATTGAATCGGAATAAGAGTTGGTGGTAAGGGGGCAGCTTTTAAAAGCTATAGTAACCGCTTTACATCAGTCATTCCGTATGCTTAATTAACTTGGTGTGGTATAAAAAACTTTTACAATAGACTTTTGGTTAACAATTTAAACTGGGAGATAATGAAAGAGTAGTTAAAAGCTCAATCGAAAGCTCTATAATTAATAGAAATTCTCGTATAGTTCGTAGTTGCTTTGGTCTTTCATTAAATAACTGCGCTTTTGTTGGGCAAATCTCATGTTCTTGAGAGCTTTGGGCAGACATTTGAATAAAGAGAGTGTTTCCATCGGCAAACAAAGTTGCATTACTTTAACCTAATAAGATGTTTTACCTATAAATATATTCTACCTGCGTCCATTGTAGCAAGAAGAAGAAAGCAAGGTAATTGCCCTGCATTCACTAAGTCACGTTAGTGCTAATCAAAAACAATTATTAATAAGTTGTAGATGCCTTCATATATATTCTTTTTTCTTTTTGTGGGTGTTTTTTTTCTTGCGTACGTTCTGTTCCTTTCTTTGCGTACTGCATGTATTAATCGTAGGTATTGAGTAAGCGTTTTGTAGCCTATTTTACTGCTGATGTTCTTCTATAGCATGTTTTTTTTTTATACTACGTCGGGTGGCAGACAAGCATAAGGCCCACCTGATGTATACCCATGACCCAAATAATCATAATTACGATTTACGAGCTCGGTGGCGTAGCGGTCAATGACGCGGTTTCGACACCAACGCGCCACACGCGGGTTCGATTCCCATTTAGGACAAACATTTGTGTGCATGAACATGTCTGTTTGTCTTAGTCTGGGTGTTTTCTATGTATCATAAGTATGTATTTACAAAAAAAAAATGTATTTACGTATGTTTATCAGTTAGTCTAGTTCCCATAACACAAGCTTTACTTTGGGGCTAGATGGCGCTGTGTAATTTGTGTGACAATATTTATAATCAGCTTGTACTCGAATCATCATGTGCAAAAGATGTACGAAATATGTTTATGTTAGAGTCGACCACGGAAGTTGTTGCAATGATACATGGCTCTTGGCGCAATAATACAAATGTTACAGAACTACTTTTGCCAGCCCCCTTACCACCATCTCTTATTGCGATTCAATAACTGGATATAATGCTTATTCATACCAATGAAGGATATAATGCTTATTCATACCAATGGTAGCAGCAGAGAAGCACCAGCTGCTTTGCTTGCTTCGGCACATCGGTACATTTCAGCGATTGATCTAAAGCAGACACAGGTGCCTCACCTGTTTTCACTACATACAGCAAATAATCATAATTAGTTTGTGCCAAATATCAGTATGAGCATAAAATTGTACAAAATATATTTATGTTTATTTATTTATTCTTTTGCCTTTTTCTTTTTGTCATGTGGTTTCCTGCAGACTAGAATAGAATCACTCCGTTTCTTCCCGTGGATGTCGTACAAGGCGACTAAGGGAAATGCATTATCAAATATCGACCAGGCCTCCCCAACCCGTTTAGCCAGCGTGGGGAGTGTAGGCCAAATCCTCCTTCTGTCTGGGACGGACGAGAGAGGGTCGTGTTCCTGTAGTGGAGACTAAAATGAACCTGATGATAATTATGATGATTTATTCTTTATTGCACACAATCCATTAAACGATTATATATTATAGGCGAACGAAATGCTAAATCATTGTCTACCAGTTTACCTTCAGGACATGTATGATTTTTGTAGGAGGGGTGCCTTATTTTAAATAATACAACATACATACGTATGGACATACAATAACGTAAATTTATTACATATATAGTCATACGTATTTATATTACGTATTATTGAACACTTGTGTGCACAAGTGTTCATAAATACTCAACAAATAAATGTTATAGTCGGCCAATAAAGATAATCTTGTTGATAAAGTCTTAGCCAATGGAAACATAGCTTAGTAGCCGATAAAGAGTCGTCATCGTATTACCCACATCCACTTGAAACTTAGCAAGGGTTAGAACTTTGAACTTCTGAGTTTGTGGAAAGTTTCGCATTATTCGTACTTTGTTCTTATTGATATGGGGCATAAAATTCAAATTTAAATGATAAAATGTTTGTGTGAGGTCGTAGGTAAATTAAATCGTAGAAATCTTTTGAGATACCTTTTATTTTAGCAGCCAGTTAGGGTTGATAAATATTCTCATAATACGAGTATGGGGCGGTTTAGTAGCGAGATGCCTACTATCGGCCTTGGTTGACTGTTTTACGTTTTCATACAATTAGTAGCATAACGACTGCCATCCATAAATTACGTCACACGTTAAGGGGGAGGGAGGGGGTCGATGAAGTGTGACATTGTGTGACAAGGGGGTGGGAGGGGTCCTAAATTTCGTGACGTGACATTTCAAAATCTATTATAATCTAAGAATTTAAACACAAACTGAACTATTAACGAAAAACTCGAAAACATTTGCAACTCTAGATGTCAATTTGCAACATATGTGACGTCATCTAGGGAGGGGGGGAGTCTCACAAATGTGACCAGCTGTGACAAGGACTGGGGGAGGGGTCAGAAAATCATCAAATTTGTGTGACGTAATTTATGGCTGGCCCCTATATATTAGGCTTTGGTTATAAATTTCATCCTGTTACCATTTCTATTGGTTAACCTGATCTTCAACTTCAATTGCCGAAATAAATAAATAAATATTCCTAGACAAATTACACACTGCCATCTAGTCCCAAACTAAGCAAAGCTTATACTATGGGTACTAGATAACTGATACTATACTTAATAACATTTTTTTGCAAACATACATACAATATATAGAAAACACCCAGACCAAGACAAACAAGAAAGACTTTTGGGGTGTAAATGATTCATCAACATCTTTGAACCAAAGTCAACTTCACCTGCACGAGGTGCACCCTGCTGACTGACAAACGAAGCTCTGGCGAAAAGAGTGGTGAGGAGCGTAATTGTAAGCTACCCGACTTGGGAATGTACCTCCACCTCACATAATACCGCAGCCAAATAACAATTCCCTCGAGGGTTGTTGTGTTCCTACGAGTGAGGTCACCAAAAAGACGGAGATGCTGCGTTGGCAGCGGGAGTGACGGAGCGCAAGTGATATATTATGTTGCGAGCGTTAATACGGTTACGGTAACCGCTTTACATCAGGCGGGCCTTATGCTTGTCTGCCATCCGACGTAGTATAAAAATAAATTGTGTTCATGCATAACAAATGTGCGGGATCAAACCCGCGACCTCGGAGTCTAAAATGGCCATTGCTTCCATGTCGATTTATTGGACCTACAATATAGATATTACAAAGCAACCTTTGCGTAGAGGAGAGTATCAAACCACAATAGGTTCCTTCTCGTCACTCACCTGATTCACCAGCCCCCCTAGCCAAGTGTAATTCGTTGCGTAACGAACGTTAGATAGATCACGTGACATTTGTCAATTCGAACATTTTAGTATGAGATCCACTGTTCAAATTAGCGATCGCTACGCTTTTCTACTTCGCAAACTGCCATTTGGCTAGCCCCCCTGATCGTCAACTTCACTAGTCGAAATGAGCCTTAAGAAGTAAATTATCATAAGAACGGTACTTACTTTCAAAATATAACATTAACTTGAAGGCACGGCATGTTGGGCAAATGGGATAATGCAAATAAAGAACAGGTCGGAACAAGGGTCTCGAAATATTCTCTAAAAGGTCCTCTCAGGGCTGGAAGCAATATTGTTCATATGTTGAGAGTATTTAGGGTTAGGGGGTTGATTTCATTAGTGAAGAAAGAGGCTATTCCGGGAAATTGGTCAGTGAAGTCCTTTTGACAATATTTTTAGCTATTTTCCATAGAAATACATGACATTTTATATACAGACTATAGGCGAACATCACGGCAGTAAAAATCGGCTACAAAACGTTTACTCAATACCTACTCAATTATACATGCAGTATGCAAAGAAAAGAAAAGAACTTGAACACACCAACAACAACCAGTGGTCGAATGGTTAGCAATAGCCACTTTAACTCCGAGGTCGCGGGTCTGATCCCCGCACAAGACAAATATTTGTGTGCACGAACAAGTCTGTTTGTCTTGGCCTAGTTGTTTTCTATGTTTGTATTTACAAAAAAAAAATGTATTTAAGTATAATATCAGTTATCTAGTACCCATAGTACAAGCTTTGTTTAGTTTGGGACTAGATGCTTTTATTTAGTGCTTACGTCTTGCCACGACGGTGAATGACGCGGCACTGATTAAATGTCAGGCAATCAAATTGGTTTCTAATTTATTTATTTATTTTAAACTTCATTGATCACAATAAACTGGTACTGGTTACTAGTAGGCGACTTAATGCTAATTACATTATCTACCTGTCAACTATTCTTTTTGCCATCATGGAGGTATGGAGAACAGATTTATAAGTAAAAACATATAAGATAGCAATGAAGTTGTATTAATATTCAATTAGTACCAGCCTATTAATACCTTATTTATAGATAGCATAGATTGAGTCAGATATTAGCTGCGACATATTTTTTCCTTAAATAAGGTACACTGCACTTAAATCATTCATCATCAAAAAGAATCAATCAACCATCAAAAACATTTGTAAAATAAACGCCAAGTTCTATAAAGACGTGTTGAAGTGAAAGATAGCCTGGTTTGTAAATTAGAGACCTATGTAAATGGGTGGCAAATTCTATAGAAGTTATTTATTTGTTTATTTTCCAAAGATTTCTATGTCTAATCAAAACAGTAGTAAATTTAATGCTGATTACAAATCTCTATTTAAATTACTTGGGAATATATTAGCTGCGAGACGTAATAAACTAAGTATATTGAGTTTATTACTTTAACTACATAATATTAATTCAAAAGCTTTCACAGCTCTACTTCTGTAATCAACATCGCAGAAGCAAATAATTCAGACGAAAACTTGCAATGTCAATGCAATACCAAAGTTAGACGATTATTATTTGCATGCAAGATGCAATACACTGGAACTTCAGCAGTGGAAACTTGCCAAGTTGTTTATTCAATATTAAGGAATCCAACAAACTATCTCTTAAATTAATTCCGACGGGGTATTGATGTGTGAATCAAAGATAAAAGTAGAAACATTTAGACATAGCTATATTTCATGTTCCGCTTCACATCAGGTAAGCCGTATGCTATTCTGCCACCGACGTATTATAAAAAAAAAGTTAATATCTCATAAATTTTATCTATCCTAGTCTTCGATCAAGTATTCGAAGATCCTAGTAATGTATAAAATTTGTAGCTAGGATAAGAATTATTAATAAGACTGTTCGTCTGTCACACTCACAGGGCTTTATCTCTTAAACCGTAATAGCTAGATAGTTAGGATTTTCACCGACTATGTATTACTGTAGCCGCTGTAAAAACAAATACTAAAAATAAGATTAAGTTAATAATTAAAGGATGTCATCAAACAAGAAACGTGTTTATGTACGAAGTACATTGTACTGAGGCAGTGTCGGACCCGCACTTTACCGGTTTTATTATATACTGGACTTCTTTCCTTTCATTTCTACAGTATAACATTAACGATGTATTTTTTGTGAATATGTAATTAGTAATAATGTATACTAAGTTTCATTTAAGTCAGCAATCCCATGTATGTGCCTGAGGAAACAAGTAAATGCTGTATTTATCTAGCTATAAAAACTTATATATACTATATGCTTACGTACCTACTATCCGTTTCGTTTCCGAACTTGGCTTCGTACACTACCTGAGGAAAAATATTTGTGCGTATTTCGAAACAGTATTATCATCACTTAAGAGCAAAACGAGGACACGATTTGATCGATTATTAGGAGTGATTGTAACATATTGGACGCTGCTAACCAGAAGCATCACTCGCGCTTTGCCGACCCTGTGCCAATTCTTTTGCACCCGCATCTAGAGGTGTATAACTCAGATCTGAACGAGCTCAAAGATTCAGATCGCCAGAACTTGAGTTATTGAACCGTAACTCAGTTGTAAAATAAACAGCTCGTGGCTCAAATAGTTTCTGGTGACGTGTTTACATGTCCTGTTTCTTTGACATTTTATATTTGTTGAGAATTATAGATGAGTCGCCACGAGTCGCACTTAATCGAACCGCTTATGAGCCGGCTTGAGACGTTGAATCACTTGAGATATTAGGTAGGTATCATCATCATTATCAGCCTGTATCTACCCACTACTCGATAGACCTTTCCCAATGTTTTCCACCATATGCTATCCTCCGCTTTCCGCATCCAACCGCTACCAGACACTTTTTTGAGGTCGTCGCTCCATCTATAGAAGGGACGCCCTACGCTTTGTCGCTCCATACGTGGCCTCCACTCTAGGACTAATCTCCCCCAACTGCCATCGCTGACTCGGCAGATGGTGCCAGCTAACTGCCATTTCAACTCTGACTCTGAGAGCTATGTGACCACTTTGGTTCTCCGTCGAATTTCTTTATTCCGGATTCGATCCCTTAGAGCAGGGTTTCCCAACCTTTTTTACATCAAGGCTCCCCAGATCACAAATAATATTGTCATGCCCCCCCCCCCCCCCAATTTTTTTCAGTAAGTAAGTACCTACAATAAAAATCGCATTATTTTCACAACATTTATTTTTATGTAATTCGTACAAAAAGAATCACAAAATGAACTTTGACTAAATTAAAACGTTTTTATCAACCAATCTATAAGAGTACTAGGGAGTATAGTTTAGAGTATATTATTCTGTGGTACCTATAGTGACAATACTAGTGAGATACTTGAGCTTGCATTCTCCCTACAGTGTTTACTTCATATTCTACGTACAGTGTTTACTTCATTAACGCATTGAAATAATTTTTCTCTTGAAAACACAAACGTCTCAAGCCCCCCTTGACATCCCTCTACGCCCCACTAGGGGGGCGCGCCCCCTGGTTGGGAAACCCTGCCTTAGAGAAACTCCAAGCATTGCTCTCTCCATCGCTTGTTGTACGAGTTTTAGTTGTGAATCAGCCCAACGGTCAGCGTCCAAGTCTCTGTACCATATTATGTCATAGCCGGGAGAACGCAGGAATATTATAGGTAGGTATGTCCCTTCGCTTTTGCTAAGTGCGTGTTGAGGTCGTAGGTATTGAGCTGATCTGTGAGCTGAGTGGTTCGCGGTTCCAACTCAAATATGTAAGCCGCGATCTGATCTACAGCTCACATAAATTGACTGAGTTACCCATGTCTACTGTTGATATATGTTTCGTTTTTCAATACCGGGAAACGAGGTCCAATTTATCCGTGTGTTGTAGAAAAATTTAAAGCAAAAATATATTTCTGTATTTTTCGTAGCTTCAGTATATGATATATTTCAATGCATTCAATGAATTGATATTCACCCGGGATCTTTCTTCCGATGACGAATGGGTAGGATAAGGAAATGGTATTAAAGATAGATTGATATGGAGACAGGGGGAGACAGGAATACGTATTGTAAGACAACACAACTGAATTTTGGTAGGTACTTGCAATAAGAGAGTTATTTCTGGACAATTTACACAGCGCCATCTAGTTCCAAATTAAGCGTAAAGCTTGTACTATGAGTATTAGACAACTGATTAATGTACTTAAATACATTTTTTTTTTTGTAAATACATACTTATAATACATACAAAATACCCAGACAAACAGACATGTTTATGCACACAAATATTTGTCATGTGCGGGGATCGAACCCGCGACGTGGCGAAACGAGAGGTAAGAAGGTAAGAAAGTAACACACCTTCGTCTAGGTATACATAATTATGATTCTTGTAATATATTACTATCCTTATATTTTTCATTAATTTCTATTGAATGTCGTCTAAAGACAACAACCAGGAAGGACTACTAACATGCCCTGCGAAGCACGGAGGAGCTCGAGATAAACACATCCATAGACAGGCTACAGTCGACGTTGCTTAACCTGCGTGATCGATTAGACCGGCACGCGCTACGACGCCATCGAGCTCCTGAACTTTTGGGCGTTCATGAGTATGAAACTTATACAATGCTAAAATACCCAAAATGTACAGACATTATCTTTAATGAGACATCGAAGGAAAGAAGATTTTTTTACTTATAATAATCTCTGATATTGCAGAAAGATCGTCTGACACAATTTTTGATTCGGTGACACAATCTATACAGTATAACATGCTGACGATTGTGCCATAGTAAACACGTCAAATAGTAGTGTAATTCCACATAAAACTTTGATTCGTATCGCGAGCGAAAATAGTTAGATCGACTCTTGACGTTTATTGCTTCGTGTGCGTCGGCACTACTAAAGTTTGACGAAAAGTTTGTGACTGTTGATTCATAGACCTCTTCATTTTATTAAGTAAAATTCTACGATTTACCACTTCCCGGCCATTGCGTACAAATACTCGTTAATGCTTTTTGGTATTATGTAAATAAATGCCGTTAGTACATTGAGATATAAGTACTACGTACTAGAGAAGCTATCTAATGTAATAGCTTTGTTCATTTTTAATTTTTTTTGAAGCAAATATCCGCTGAAGCGCTAAAACAATAAATATGTCGTCCAACCAAACAATTAAAACACAAAGCGCTAAATCGTATCAAAGGTACACTCACAATGTGCCGTGATTGGTCGGTAGTATAATTTTACCCGTATAGATTAAGTAATACAGAAGGAACGACATTTCTACCTATCTTAATTTGGGGTGTAAGTAGTTCATCAATATCTTTGAACCAAAGCCATCTCCACCTGCACGTGGTGCACCCTGCTGACTGACAAACGAAGCTCTGGCTGAAATAGAGGTAGGTAGCGTAATTCTAAGCTACCCGGCTGGGGAATGTACCTCCACCTCAAAGAACATCGCAGCCAAATAACAATTACCTTGAGGGTTGTCGTGTTCCTGCGAGTAAGTGAGGTCACCATAAAGGAACGAAATTCTGCGTTGGCAGCGGGGGTAGCGGCGCGCGAACGATATTTTATGTTGCGAGCGTTAATATAGCTACGATAACCGCTTCACATCAGGCGGGCCGCATACTTGTCTGCTCGTTCGTGAATAATCTGACGGTAACCACGTTTCTTCGCTGCGATTCTTCTGAACAAATCTTATCCATGGTTCTCTTGTTTCATGACATGGCCGAGAAAACCTTTAAATCCAATTATTAATAAAAATATTATCTTTAATGCATTAACATTTTCTTATCGTCATTATTATATTAATGTTAAGTCCGTATACGTCGACAGTGTCACCTCTGCGCAAATAAATACTAGCTAATTACTCTTTGACATTCACAAACATGGCCGTCCGCGTCGTCGCGTCGTCACGAGTAATAATTCATAAAATATACTTAATTAAAATAAGCATGTTTTAAAGATAATATTATATTGAACTTACTTGTGAAAGGTTACTCCTTAACTTTTACTTATGTTGCTTGAGTTGTTACAACAGTATCTCAATGCACACGAAGGCATATTTTAATTTAAGGAATAACTTCGCACTAGAGACATCTCACACGTGTACGCGCTTGGCACAGATTAAGTGAGGTGAAGTGTACGCACTCAACGTCGTCTTACAAACAATCGCGTTGAAGTGTCTCCTCTAGTACGTAGTACTTATATCTCAATGCGTTAGTATGTGTGAATGCATGTGTACGCGTGTGGCGACATACAAACTACCGAGTAAGCTGAAGCCGATTCACCTTCGAATTTTTGAACGCGACTATCAAATTTCAGCTTAGATTTATAGTACCTGTGTATAACTTATCCGATAGAAACCCTGGAACTCTACTGACTGACCTGACGATGTTGCCGTTGATGACGCCGAAGTTGAATCCGATTGCAATTGGATTTATTAATTGCGAAATTTAAACTACTGCTTATATTATCAATAATTATGTTTAGCTCAGCTGGTAGAAACCCTGGAGCTTTACCTACTAAACTGAAGATGTTTGTCAATAACTTTAAGCTAAGACCAATTTTTGGAATCAAAAAATCCGGTGGTAATCGGCTTCAGCTTCAGCGGTAGGTCCCCTGGTAGGTGTCTGTTTACGAGTAGGTTGAGCTATGTCCGACGCCGTCCTTTCTTGAAAAATCATACTTATGCATATTCAGTTGTATCTCAGTTTCGAATGGGCATTGCGGGCACGTAGGTAACATTTGTCGTATTCAATAAATGTGTTTACGACAGCTGTCGTACTGTCTTTCTGTATACTGTGTCTGTAGCGTCGGCTTTCCACATCATACGCGAAATGAGAGATTTATGCTGACTGTATCCAAGATATTCCAATATGTGAAATATTTGAATCTTTGGAAAGTTTCGATTGTTTTTTATTTGCTTCAGTTCGCGGGTTTGCATGTGTGAAGTTAAAGATAGTTGAAGTTAAAGAGACTTAAATCCTAAATCGGGTTATTTACCCAATTTAGAATTTAAGTTATCTCCAAAGCAAACTTTATCGAAACAGACATGTCCGTTTCGGAGATTAGCCGAAATAATAGGTAGGGGAAAAAGTCTTTTCGCATTATAGTATGTATGAACTTGTAATAAAATCTCTTTGGTTATACCATTTGTATCTGAAAGGTTTTGATATCTTTAAAAAGTTTAAATTTTAAAAAAGATAATTCCAAATTCAAATTAGGTAAATGTGTGATTTTCATTTGTTTTTTTTACTGTCAAGATGAGTGAATCTAATGAAGAAATTCGATACATTTTAAAATTTTACTACAAAAAAGGTAAAAATGCAACGCAAGCTGCGAAAAAATTTGTGACGTTTATGGACCTAGTGCAGTGTCTGTGAGAGTAGCATAAATTTGGTTTAGGCGTTTTCAATCCGGAAATTTTGATGTCAAAGATGCACGTCGCTCTGGTCGCCCTGTTACGGATAAAATGGATGCCATTTTTGAAAAAGTGGAGCAAGATCGGCATATCAGTAGTTACGACGTAGCTGAAGAACTAGAAATTGACCACAAAACAGTTTTGGCGCATAAAAAGGTCGTGGTCAAAGGCCGGTCAGGCTTCACAGACTCTGGCGAAACCCGGGTTAACCCGCAACAAGGTGATGCTGTGTGTATGGTGGGATTGGAAGGACATTATTCATTATGAGCTGTTACCGCCAGGCAGGACTATCGATTCTGAACTCTACTGTGAACAACTGATGAGATTAAAGCAAAAACTTGAGAGAAAGCGGCCGGAATTAATTAACAGAAGGGGTGTGATTTTTCATCATGATAACGCTAGACCTCACACATCTTTAGCCACTCAGCAAAAATTAAGAGAGTTTGACTGGGAAGTGTTAATGCATCCGCCGTATAGTCCTGACCTTGCACCTTCTGATTTCCACCTGTTTCGGTCTCTTCAGAATTCTTTAGGCAATGTCAGGTTAACATCACGAGAAGACTGCCAAAACCACTTATCGCGGTTTTTTGAACAGAAGTCCCAAAATTTCTATAGTAATGGGATCATGTCTATACCTACAAGATGGCAAAAAGTTATCGAACAAAATGGCACCTACATACTTTAGTTAAATGTAAATAAACTTTATTAAAAAATGTTTTGAATTTTCATATAAAAAACGAAAAGACTTTTTCCCCAACCTAATATATAAACAGACCTAACTAACACTACGAAATAACCTAACCTAACCATAAATCAACTCAAATCTAACCAAAACATGATTTATCACATTGACCAAGTATTAGTCAGTACGAATATAATTTATTGCATTGACCATGACATATATATAAATAAAATTGAAGTGTCTGTATGATATCAAAATAACAGCTAAGCTGTTAAGTATATGTGAAGATAGATAAATACAGTACTTATAACAAAACAATTTCTATTTTTTTTATTATATCTGTTTATTCTCATCTAAATCCTGAAGCAAAGAGTCCGTACCGTAGGACCGTATCTATATTCGTATGAATATATGTATAATCTATATCTTTTAGTAAAAGTTAAAAATCAATGCACGGTATGGGATTCTTCAAGAAGGGATTGAAGAAGTTGTTATACGGTCGTCAACGCATTTGTGATGACCCTGATGTTGCAGTATTAATTCATTAGTTATATATGGGGCTCTTGTAACTATAATAAAACACCATGAAAGTATATTGTAGGTTTGTATAATAACATCATTTCAGTAACATTGAAGTTAATAATAAATCCTTATAACCAAATTTACTTTTTTACATCTTGTACATAATTCAGTGTAGGAATGTATGTTTAATTGTCATTCTGCGTCTATATGTGCAAAGCATCATACACCTATATGTCCCTATATACATCCAGTCAACTTATATACCTATTAGTATATATTTGTTAAGGCGCTTTTCTTGTTACTGCAATAGTTATCTATCACAGGCGTTCATAGGCTGTGGTAACTAATTGTTATTAGGTTTCCCGTATGCTTGTCTGCCTCCTTAGTGATTTAAAAAAAATCTAATAAAATAGGGCACGCCAACCTCAATCCTTATAACCAAATTTACTTTTTTACATCTTGTACATAATTCAGTGTAGGAATGTATGTTTAATTGTCATTCTGCGTCTATATGTGCAAAGCATCATACACCTATATGTCCCTATATACATCCAGTCAACTTATATACCTATTAGTATATATTTGTTAAGGCGCTTTTCTTGTTACTGCAATAGTTATCTATCACAGGCGTTCATAGGCTGTGGTAACTAATTGTTATTAGGTTTCCCGTATGCTTGTCTGCCTCCTTAGTGATTTAAAAAAAATCTAATAAAATAGGGCACGCCAACCTCAATGCGTCTTCCGCTACGTATACCTGAAAAAGCAACCGCGTTATATACCTCGGCATCAACCCGTAATCATCCCACTGTTGGGAAATGAATCTTCCCTCAATCGAAGGTGTTTAGAGCGTACTCCACCAATTTGTTCAACTGCGGGTTGGCGGGTTAGCACTATCTACTTTATTTATTTACAGAGAAGATGTATTATTTATTTATTACACCACTCACTCCACCCCAACCCGAAATTGTTCGAAAACTACATCGTACTATAATTTAAGTCACAAACAAAGTTTTTACAAAGTAACTGTTTATTTTAGAGCCAAATCGGTATTTCCCAATAAAACTTCGCCATCGGTACTAGTAAAATATTTATCCATAGCGTCCAGAGTGTCCATATGCTGCGATGACTGCTTACCATCAGGCGGGTCATATACTTGTTTACCACCTTAGTTATATTTAAAACAAAAGTTGGTTGTCTGTAAAGTTGGTTTACGGACGATAATTTTACGTGGAAACGGTATAACGTTAAAAAAAACATCGGTCGGTGGAGGGGAAGAGAGATAAATGCGTCACAAGCCGAACGCTTAGGCTGATCGTGCATCTCTTTCGCTCGTTTCGCGCTCTCGCTTGCACGCTCGGTGAAACTGTGGAATAAATTCCCCTCAGCGGTATTCCGACAAAGCGGTAATTACGACCTTCAAGAACAGGAGTCTTTGAAATCTTTCCCTTAAAAGGCTGGCAACGGATAGGCGACGCTTTGGTGTTGCTGATATCCATGGGCGGTGGTGATTGCTTTTCACCAAGTGACCCACATGCTCTTTGGGCAAAGAGCATGTGCCCCTCATATAAAAAAAGAAATACATTGCGCTATAATTTTGTTATGTTACCATTCGAATAGGCTTATACGGGATGGGGGCTCACCACACATTATCACAACTATTTGACGAGCTCGGTGGTCGAATGGTCAGCAATGGCCACTTTGACTCCGAGGTCGCGGGTTCGATTCCCGCACAAGACAAACATTTGTGTGCATGAACATGTTTGTTTGTCTGGGTGATTTTTATGTGTTATAAGTATGTATTTACAAAAAATAAAAATGTATATTTATCAGTTGTCTGGTACCCATAACACAAGCTTTGCGCTTAATTTGGGACTAGACTTGGCGCTGTGTAAATTCTCCAGAAATATTTATTTATTTACTATTTTGTGTAGACAGGATTTACAGCAGCTACCACAAGAAAGGCAATTTTCATTGAAGTCCTGGAACTCACAACTAATTTCACCAGAAGAAATTAGTAGGAATGGTAAATAGCTTTAATTTTATTCAAATAGGCTTGTATATGTCCCTGTTTTATACCTTACCATACCTTATAAATATTCATAAAATAAAATAAAAATAAAAAAACATCCAAACCACAAATTGAACGGCCGTAAAAATGTGGCATTCTGAATTGCAAAACGTTAGGACAGAGTTTAAAAAATCGCAATGCGTTTTTAGGGTTACGTACTTGAATTTTAGTAATAAAATTCTTATTTATTTATTTTTACATACAACATCGGATGGCAGACACGCATACGGCCCGCCTTATGTGAAGCGATCACCGTAGCCATATTAACACTCGCAACTCAACAATATTAAGCTGCCATCGCAGCAACTCCTTTCTGGTGACCTCACTCTCTTGTAGAAACACAATAACCTTCAAGGAAATTGTTATTTGACAGAATACCGCATATTCTAGTCAGAATAAAATCACTACTTCTCTTCCCGTGGATAATGTACAAGGCGACTAAGGGATATACATTATAAAACATCGATCAGGTCTCCCCAACCCGTCTGGCCAGCATGGGGAGTGTAAGCCAAATTCTCCTCCTTTCCGTGACGGACGAGAGAGGGTCATGCTTCTGTAGTGGAGACTAAAATGACCTTATGATGATGATTCTGTGGAGGTACTTTCCCAGTCTGGCAGTTTACAAATACGCTGTGGAGTGTGTATGTACCCTACCTCTCTTAAAAGTTTGTGACATTTACATATTGCCTCTAGATCCATGGAGTTGGTGATGAACTTTGACAAGACAAAGTTATGTTCGACGACATTGTCATCCCTAGCTCGGTTATCGTAGAGAACGCTGCGATGATAACCACGTCAGGTTAAAGACTGTCTGCTTTGGACAGACGCACCTTGGCCGGGGTAACTTCAACAAAGAGGTTGGTAGATGTATTTGATGGACTGCTGTTGGGAATATTCGGCACATCTTCGCCGCACAGATGCCCCAATGGTTGAGGATTCATGTCTTCAACCAGTGCGTCTTTCCTGCCACGACCCACGGTGCAGAGACTTGAACTCTGGCTGTTGTGCTTGGAGTTTCGCTAAAGGATCGAATACGGAACGAAGAAATTCGACGGAGAACATAACTCCCAGAATCAGCAAGTTGAAGTGGCAGAGCTGGCCACATCTGCCGAGTCAGCAATGGCAGATGGGGGACGTAAGTCCAAGAGTAGAGGCTACGTATAGGGCGACGAAGGGTAGGGCGTCCCCTCTATAGATGGACGGGCGACTTCAAAAAAGTGTCTGGTAGCGGTTAGATGCGGAAAGCGGAGGATCGCATATGGTGCAAAGCATTGGAAAAGGCTTAAATCCAGCAGTGGGTATATACAGGCTGATAATGAGGATACATATATGAATGCATCTCGAAGCTGTATTGATACATAGCTAGACAAGTAGGTACGGAACTTTCCTAGCACTAGCTTCATTTCACGCTTGACGGCCTTTTGAATCTGTGGTAATGGCTATCGAATGACGTCACATCAGCAGAACTGTGGACAATCGTGCAAAGCTATTTCCTAGTGTCAGCGGTACACCGTTGTTTGTTTCTACTATGCCTAACTGGTTGCACTTTTTTATTGCATTTTAAACTTTATCTGTTCAGTCGTAACGCCGATGTTGATAGCAATATTAATGGCAGACATTGTTCTATTTCTAAATGTGAATTGAGCAATAGTCCTTTTTTTTCCGCGGTATTTTTTTTTTAAAACGGCTCACCTCTCAGATTGAGCATTGAGCGCCCCTAACTTTATATTGGCGAGGGTACGGCTTATAATAATAATAATCATCATCATCAAGTCATTTTACTCTCCACTGCAAGAGCACGACCCTCTCTCGTCCGTCCCAGACAGAAGGAGGATTTGGCCTACACTCCCCACGCTGGCCAGACGGGTTGGGGAGGCCTGATCGATGTTTTATAATGCATTTCCCTTAGTCGCCTTGTACGACATCCACGGGAAGGGACGGAGTGATTCTATTCTAGTCTGCCGGAAACCACACGGCCAACGGCTTATAAATATCCTAGCCATAAATCTCATATATAAAATTCTCGTATCGATGTTTGTTACCAAACTCCTCCGAAACGACTGGACCGATTTTAATGAAATTTTGTGTGCATATCGGGTAGGTCTGAGAATCGGCCAACATCAATTTTTCATAACTCTAAATCATAAGGGTGACCACTCCCCTAAATATTTATATGATAAAACAACGTTTGCTGGGTCAGCTAGTTGTTTTAATAAAAATTGGACGGTGGTAATTTTATATTTCCTACGGAACACCCAGGTGGATAAATGTGACCCTGACAAAAAATACTTAGTACGGCCCAAGCTGTGTGGTCTCAAGAGCGGTGGTAAAGGCGGGTCACCACTTCGATTAAAATAAAAAATTGGTTATCTATAAAGTCGGTTTACGGTCTCTCTTGCACGCTCGGCTCAGGCGGAACGTGACAATGACACTGCTTGTTCGTGCGTGCAGCCAGCATTCATTGATTTATAAGACGTTATCAAGTCAAAAAAGAAGTATGAATTTCAAATCTTTTAAATAAAATAAAAACAAATTTCGTTGAAGCTATTGAAAGTCTCTTCAATAAAGTATCTCTTTAATATATTTTATTTGCACAGACGAATACCCTACAAATGACACAATAAAACAAATCGGTCTGTAAGTCCCTAAGTCCCAAAATTAATTCGCCATGTCTCCAGAACTCTTAAATTAAGTCACAAAAAAAATATAAACAGCCGAAATGTAAAGACCCATGACCGACAGTTAATACGATTGTTAATTACTGTAATTTGATTTTGTCAATGTATATAATTGTTAGCAGTAGGTTAACTTCAAAGCAGGGATTGAATAACCGAAAAAATTTGGATATATCGGTTAAAGGTATGACGTCATACCTTTAAATTTCGATACCTTAAAGTAAAGGTATCTTAATAATTTCGGTATTGTAATATTCAGGTATCGTTATTTTTGTATCTAAATTATAAAATAAAGATTTTCTTTCCACAATGTCGGCCGCATTGGTAGGTAAGTACTTGATCGATACCTACGTCGCGTCGTTGTCGTATCATTTTTTCGGTACCGAAATGGTTTTGGTTAAGGTACTGGTAATAAAGGTATAATGGTACCGTAAAAAAATAAAGGTATTCTTCTTGTTTTACCGGTATCGTAACCGCAATTCTCAACCGTTTTGGCTCTACCTTTAAATCAAAACGATATCGTAATTTTATACCAGTACCATACCCTTATACCTTTATCGCTTTCAATCCCTGCTTCAAAGTATTGTCCTCATCATCACACATATAATTTTATGATATTAATTTGCACAATGTTTATTGTATTTTTCTTCTATAATATTGTATTATTTATTATACTTGAAATGAATAGCAAAATACCCATTGAAAATTACTACTTAGGGTACTTTGTTCTGCGCGTTGAATCAATGATTGAATGAAGCTTACATACTGTTATTATAATAATACGCATCACAGTGTGTAGACAAACGAAGTTAGAAATGAAACGAAATTAAGAAAGTGAATTATACCTACTAGGGACAGAAATATCTATATAGACTATATCGATACAAATATTTAGTTTACAATAAAATTGGTTCCCCCCGCTGCTTTGCCTGCTTGAATCATGGTTATGGCATCAATCTTATGGTCATCCCTCGGTAACAGCTCATTTTTCGGGACATGAATAATTAATATAATTTCTAAACAAATTACACTCACACATCTAGTCCCAAACTAGGCAGAGCTTGTAGTATGGGTATGGTATGGATATCTGATAAATTTACATAGAAAACACCCAGACCAAAACAAACAGCACGCAAATGTTTGTCCTAGACGGTGCTGTGTAATTTGTTCAGAAATATTTTTGTTTCATTTTATTTTATTGTTTTATCCATAAAACAAATATTGTTTAGTTTCCTAAAGGTTGTGTGAAATTCAACACAATGTAAATTATTGTTATCACTACATAGTATAAAACAAAGTCGCTTTCTCTGTCCCTATGTCCCTTTGTATGCTTAAATCTTTGAAACTACGCAACGGATTATGATGCGGTTTTTTTTAATAGATAGAGTGATTCAACTGGAAAGTTTATATGTATAATATATGCATAACATAGTAGAAAAACACTGATAATTTAGAGGTTTCTAATGTGATGTCGTAAATAAACACATTTTTTTACTCTTTCGTTGCAAACGCTGGCTGAACCCAACGAGATAGATCAAAATAATGTAGTACAGTATTGTTCACCTTAAAATGGTCTTCAAAAAAGTTCGCGATGGTATATGTCTATCTCTTAGTGGTAACACACAATAACCGTTATTTTATCCTTTGCTTTTTACAAGAAATAATGCCTTATTTACGAAGCGATTTTAAGCAATACAGAATTAATCCTTATCCAATTAAGTACCTTAAATACATTGCACATTTAATATAGATCAATATGGCCCTTCACAGCATGTAATTTAAATGAATAGTTTAGAAGATATTACACATTTAAAATGCAGGGACATAACGGCTGTGGCGGTACCGGCCGCGGAGCCGGCGGCGTGTGCCTATAACTGGGGAAGGACTGGATAGGACAAAGCGCAAAGACCTTCTGTAGTACATTTAGTATCAGCATTGCACCCGTGCGAAGCCGGGGCGGGTCGCTAGTTAATAAATAAACTGAAACTGAAACTGTTGCTTTGAAAAGATTGGTTTCAGCAATAAGGCTGCCTTGTTGCGCATAAACCTTTTGTTAATAATTTTAGTTTTTAAATGTATTCTCTGTACTTTTTATCGTGCAAATAAAGCATATTCTATCTATCTATATTCTTATAGTATTTTTTTTTGTTTTCTTGCTGTTTTTTTTTCTCTCGTAGGGACGAGTTACGAGTAAGAAAATGTTATGCAGACATCATAGAGGGGTGAGCGAGCACTGGAACATTAAGATACAGGCTCCGGCCTAACTCAGAAGCTCCGGTCTCACACAGTATATATATATAATTAAACATTCTGTAACTAAAAAATTAAGGTAAAAAATATTGTGATGAATAAATAAATCATTATTATTATCATCACATATATTTTTTACATTTTTTTAATATATAATATAAAAAAAAATATTATTATTCTTATAACATCGATAATAGTCCCATCCCTAAACCCAGAAAAATCTTCGATCTTAAACACCCAGACCGACAATTAATAGGACTGTTAATTGTAACGATCCGGGGCTTTGCCCTGCTTGTTTTCCATCAGAACGTTGATTAGAGATAAATTGGCGTATCGTAACGTTTGCAGGGAGCCTTATAATTTATTTGTGGTAAGTGATTTTTTTTTTTAAATTAATACTTGGAATCGATTAGGAAAATTCCGTTACGTTTGATATTAGACAATAATGTTATATTTTTATAGAAATGTCATTTTTTATACTACGTCGGGTGACAGACAAGCATACGGCCCGCCTGATGTAAAACAGTCACAGTATTAGCTATGTTAGTACTCGCAACTTGAATTATTCAGATTGTTTAGCAAAATCAACATTGGGGATGAAAATTCTTCATTTAGATTCAGAAACGACCTCGGTGGTCGAATGGTTAACAATGACCGCTTTGATTCAGAGGTCGCGGGTTCGATCCCCGCACAAGACAAATATTTGTGTGCATGAACATGTCAGTTTGTCTTGGCCTGGGTGTTTTCTAATTTCTATGTATTATATGTACATGTATTTAAACAAATGTATATAAGTATATATCTTATATATCAGTTATCTTGTACCCATACAAGCTTTGCTTTGGACCTACTCGTATATGGCAGGGTGTAATTTGTACAGGAATATTTATTTATTTATATTATACTAGCTGCCCGCCCCGGCTTCGCACGGGTAGAAAGTGTTGTTTTCTTTTCCTCGTAATTTTTATGTCTTTTCTCTCCATAAGAACCTTCCTTGTACCTTAACGAAAATATTAAAATAAAAATTTGAATTGGTCGAGCCGTTCTCAAGTTTTGCGCTTAGCAACATTCATTTTAATATGGGACCACCTGGAGAGTGTACCCTCTCAAAAGAATAAGAATTATTAAAATTGCTGTACAATTGACGGAGAAATCATTGAATTAAAAAAAATACATACAGTCGAACATAGAACTACCGCCCTACAGGTACAATAAACAACAATAATAGGTAATTTCTAAGACAAAAACTATCATAAGTCCTTTCCCAGGACTTAAGGTGTCTTTGAACCAAATTTCATCTAAATCGGTCCTGCTATTTAAGCGTGAAGAGGTAAGAGCTAGACACTATGTCGCATTTAAAATATTAGTATGCATTGGCGTTCCGAAAACCAGAAAAAACGACACATATATTGATATATAGACATTTCAACCCCACCGCACCCCAATACGGGATGATGGTCACGTTAGCCACGTTGAATTTTAAAATCGTGGTTGTTTTCGTAATCAGCGACGCGATAAACCATAAAAACAACAACCATGACGATTTTCAGATTAAAATGTGGTTCGGCATCAGGTGTTCCAAATCTTGGATTTATATACCTCAACAAAAAATGCTGATCAAGTTGAACAACTTTTGCTAAGGCGTCAATTTTATATTTATTATAGTTTAGCTGAACCATTATGGTTCTGCATCAGGTGTTCTAAATCTTGGATTTTTATACCTCAACAAAAAATGCTCATCAGGCTGAACAACTTTTGCTAAAGCGTCATTTTTATATTTCTTATAGTTTAGCTGAACCATTATGGTTCAGCATCAGGTGTTAAATCTTGGATTTTTATACCTCAACAAAAAATGCTCATTAGGCGGAACAACTTTTGCTAAGGCGTCATATTTATATTTTTTATAGTTTAGCTGAACCATTATGGTTATGCATCAGGTGTTCTAAATCTTGGATTTTTTACCTCAACAAAAAATGCTCATCAGGCTGAACAACTTTTGCTAAGACGTCATTTTTATATTTCTTATAGTTTAGCTGAACCATTATGGTTCTGCATCAGGTGTTCCAAATCTTGGATTTTTATACCGAGATGGAAATTTCATGTTCACGTTTTCAAATCGATGCCATTTTCGTAATTGACGTCTCAGAAAACCATAGAATCAACACCCATATTGATATTATGACATTTCAACCCCATCGCAGCCCCACAGGAGTGCTCTTGTGTCACGTCGGTTATGTTAGATTATAAAATAGCTGTTGTTTTCGGAATCAGCGACTCGATAAACCATAAAAACAATACCCATAACGATTTTCAGACGTTTGCACCTCATTTCACCCCTATAGGGGTTGAATTTTGAAAAATCCTGAAACACTTGTTTACTCATTTATCTACAGAAGTGCTCGTGTAAAGTTTCGTATAAAATAGTCCAACTAATCTTGGTTCCCCATACAAACTTTGGACCCCCGTTTCACCATATTAACGCTCGCGACATAAAATATCGCTCGCGCGCCGCCACCCCCGTTGCCATCGCATCGCAGCATCTCCTTTCTTTCTGGTGACCGCTTCACATTAGGCAGGCCGTATGCTTGTCTGCCACCCGTCGTAGTATAGAAGCTTATTTTTTTCTTTTTCTTTTTCTTGTTTGTACCTACATAATTCAATAAATAAATATTCCTGGACAAATTAAATCACACACCGCCATCTATAGTCCCAAACTAAGCTATGACGTACGCATCAGCTAAGAAATATATTTTTTTAATTACTACGGGATAGCGGGATACGCGCGTACGAAGTAAACGAAGTTTGCTGTGCCCATACTGGGCGTCACTTGTACCATAATATTGTATGTAACATCTTTAATTTACAGTATCAACCAAAACATTATAAATAACTTATTAATAAACCTACTTAAATATAACTTAGAAATAAATAACTATAAATATTGAAGCCCCGCCAAATCGTTACCCACTTGAAAAGTGCCCAAAAGGCTGGCAGCATTGCCACGTTGAATGGCAATGCTAATCCTCTGACCGAGATATTGGCCAGCCCTTTGGTCATGTGATACTTCGATCAATCTTTTTGACAACTGTTGAAACAGTTTATGTGCTGATGGTCCCCACGGACCTAGTGTCTCTACCCCAAACGGCTCAAATATGTAGCTCTGATCCAAGCAACTATATTTTCGCCGTTTGAGGTTTTCAGCAAACGCTGCAGCCGCATCTTTAATAACTTGTGACTTGCAATAAAAATCTGAAATCTGAAAGTAACTGGTTGCCGCTAGTCACTAAATATAACTTATCTTGAAACTAACTCACCGCACGTGCCAAATTGAGTGTTAAACACAGTCCCTGCACAAAATGTTTAATTTAAATTCCTTGTTGGCATAAATAAATCAACCGTGACACGCGGATCTGGGGGACAACGGTGGGAAATGGAGGGGAAATGGTGAGAAAATTCGAGAAAAGGGGTGGTTAGTTAAATGAGGTGCGACATATAAACAAACATGCGTTTTATTTGCGTTTTATGAGTTCACGCGGGTCTCTTACGACATTTGGCAGTTTCTTTTAGGGATCAGTAGTGAGTATTAAGTTAAAATCATGTATTTTACAAAGTCGCCTTATGAGATCAAGTAGACCTCATATTAGCTGTGTGGTTTCCTGCAGACTAGAATAGAATCACTCCGTCTCTTGTCGTACAAGGCGACTAAGGGATATACATTAACAAACATCGATCATGCAACCCGTCTGGCGAGTGTGGGGAGTGTAGGCCAAATCCTCCTGTCTGTGACGGACAAGAGAGGTTCGCGCTCCTGTAGTGTATAGTGTTTTATAATGTATTTCCCTTAGTCGCCTTGTACGACATCCACGGGAAGAGACGGAGTGATTCTATTCTAGTCTACCGGAAGCCACACGGCCATCTACTCTACTTATTTATTATTTATACTTTAGAATTAAAGTTGAACGATTCGATATTGATATGTATTTAAAAAAAAAAGTATATAAGTATAATATCAGTTATATTATCAGTTATATATTACAAGCTTTGCTTAGTTTTGGACTAGATGGCAGTAAGTAATTCGTCCAAGTAAATTTATTTATTGATTATAAATATTTAAAAAATGGAACGACCTCTCTATTTCCTGGTTGTGTGCTCTTCCAACTGAGCTACCAGGAAGGTTTGTGATGGTGGCCAATTTTTGCATTTTATATTTTACTGCTGTGAAGTCGCAGTGTGGCGCCATCTACTATTAAGTATTACACTACTAAACAAGGTATAGCCAAACCCCGGCCACTCCATACAAAAATGGCGCTTTTGCATGTAGTAACCAAATGACGTCTGTACACGTGCCTATGTTTGAGTGACGTTCTCTAGGGCTGACATTATACAATTATTAGTCGGACATGTAAGAGGGTGTAAGTGGTTCATCAACATCTTTGAACCAAAGTCAATCTTACCTGCACGGGGTACACCCTGCTGACTGACAGACGACCCAACTAGCAAAATAATCCTGGAACGCAATTTTTTAATGCTATATGCACTTATAAAGCTCCGATAATGGTTTTGGTATTTGCTACAGCGCTTTTAACAGCATAAATGAGTGCTGTTTTTACTTAAGTACTTTTAATCCTATAATTTGGACATATATCGCTATATAGGATCATATTTCGTGGCTATTACTAGATTAAGACTCCTTTAAAAGCATGGAACAAGAGTAATTGCTTTCAGGAGTAATTACTCCAGTTACCCAGGCTTATATGCGCCTATAAGATAACATCTTAAGGGCATTTAAATCTTAAGACTCCTCTAGGAGCATCTTCCAGGATAGGATACACTTAGGACCAATCACTCTAGTTATTTTTACTTATAACCTAATATAAGCTAATAATTTATGGCTAATATAAGTAAATTCCAGTTAAATTACTAAATAGTATTTATATTTCTTGTCTGGTTTTATATTAGCTTAAAATTAAGGATTATGCAGATTTCATATCCGCGTTTCAAAAAATAATAAATCACTAAGATTATAACAGCACTCAGTAGGATAAAATGTTCTCTACATAGATTTATCGTATGCCATTATAAGCCTAGACATATTTATATTAGCATTCCACTGTAGTGTTATTGTATAAGTAGTCTCAAACAATCCTGGTTAAATCTCTTAAAAGGTCACTTTTGCTTGAAACGACCAATATAGACAAAACACGCTTTATACAGTGTCGCAAATCCTATTATAGGATTTGTCATAAATTTAATTGGTAAAGATCGCATAGCGAATTCTGGAGAGGGTTCCGAGCAAGATCTGTAGTACTACTTTAGGTGGAAGAGGTCCGGATTACTAAAGCAATGATGAAAATCATTAAGTGATGATGGGGAAGAACTTTCAGATTACAACAAAATTTTTGAACTGCGTTATTGTATAAAAAAACTGGGCTTTAGACTTAAATTTTTCTCATACTGCATTAAACTCCTTCCTTGAAATTATAAATATGAGACTAAACGATGTTTTGCCTAAAGATGCACGAACACTACTTGAAACAAATAGAGAAAACGGACACATTACTATTTCATCCCCAGCGCACTATTGGCACAATAGTGATTTCAAAATTTTTGAAAAGAATTTTTGAAAATGTTTCCTGTCTACCAAATGACATTTCTCTAAATATAAATATTGATGAATTACTAGTTTTCAACATGAAACATGAAACATCAATCGTTTTCGTTTTTCCACATATAAATGTGTAACCCTAATTGGTAACAATATGGCGAATCTTCGGTTTTGACACTCGCCAATATAGAACCAATTATACTTATAATGGCACTATGTCACACTTGGAAATGCTCCTCGAAGAAATGGCAGCCCTTCATTGTATTTTCTTGATAAATTAATAAATTCTTAAAAGTAAATAAGTCAATTTGAAGAGGCGCTTTAAAATTTTATTTAAAACCATGATAGTTTTCACAGAAAATTCGCATTCCCCTACGAATAACAACAATGTAATGTAACATTAAGACTAACAACAATAAGATTTTGATTTTCTACTATGGTTGACAATAATAAATTCTGATTAAGATTAATAGTACCTACTCTTATTCAGGACGTTTAAAAATATCTTAACAGAGCACAACGCAGATACACTTTGACAGTTCACAAAATATGAGTTTATAGAAGCATTACGAGGCGCGTATTAGTCTCACTTTTGACTATAACTTACTTATATTGAGATTTGCAGGAGTAACTGCATTGACGTAATTCTATTACAGGAGCTATAGAGGCGTAAACGGCATTTAAGCGGTCTATTATAAATACGTTATAAGCAAAAGTAGACTTATAAAGTGGGCCCTTTTCCGGACTTATATGCAGATATAATTCTCATATAGTCCTAGAGAAATGATCCTCCTGGGATAGTTTAAAAACCACTTTTTGCTAGTTGGGGAGGCTCTGACGAAAAGAGAGGTAGGACATAGCGTATATTTTAAGCAGCCTGACTGACGAAGTACCACCACTTCACAGAATACCGCAGTCAAATAACAATTTCCTTGAGGGTTGTTGTGTTCCTGCGAGTGAGTGAGGTCACCAGAGAGGATGGAGTTGCTGCGTTGGCAGCGGGGATGGCAGCGCGCGAGCGATATTTAATGTTGCGAGCGTTAATATGGTTACGGTAACCGCTTCACATCAGGTGGGCGTAGTGAAGAAAAAAAAAACGTGTGACACTCGGGGACTGCCGCGGTAAAGCTATTGCATAGCATTTTTTATCAACTAATGCTCGTTTGCTCGTTCATCCATCCATCCATATCCATTCATCTATCCATCCATCCATCCATCCATCCATCCATTCATCCACCCATCCACCCATCCATCCACCCACCCATCCATCCATCCATCCATCCATCCATCCACCCATCCACCCATCCACCCACCCACCCATCCATCCATCCATCCATCCACCCATCCATCCACCCATCCATCCACCCATCCATCCACCCATCCATTCATCCATCATTCCATCCATCCACCCATCCATCCATCCATCCACCCATCCACCCACCCACCCATCCATCCATCCATCCATCCACCCATCCACCCATCCACCCATCCATCCATCCATCCATTCATCCATCCATCCATCCATTCATCCATCCATCCATCCATCCATCAATCCATCCATCCATCCATCCATCCATCAATCCATCCAACCATTCATCCATCAATCCGTCCGTCCGTTCGTCCGTCCATCCATCCATCCATCCAAATTGTTTTTGTTTACTTTCCATGTGTAGACATCCATCCACTGCACAAATAACTCTCATCTTTTACATACTCGCATATTATTTTAAACTGAATGGAGAATAAAATACAAGCGACGTCAATTCGTACGTTGTGGCATTCCTTGCGAACGGTTCCAAATCGGTTCCATAGGGGAGGTGAGGTCGACTAGTGAGAGCGGCAGAGAGTGTCCATACTGTACGTTAGTACTATTACTTATACTGTGGTATAGCAGTCGATGGACTGCTATACCTTGTTATATAGTGCAGATGAAATTCAGCTATTTTTTGATAACACCAAAGTAATTAAATAATTTAATGTAAATAGGCGGGAGATAGTTTTTTTACATTTTTAAAATATTTATAATTTTCTGGCAAGACGGCCGAAAATTTAAATAATATATTTTTTTCTTTTTTAGTAATATACTTAAAATAAAACTAAAATACCTAAAACTAACGTAAAACTAAAATAAATGTAAAAAGTTTCGCTCTTGTGGCATCGGTCTCATAACGCTAGCAGCATTACCTCGCTGGATGGCTAAACTGATCCTTTGGGCCAGGAATGTGCCAGATCTTGGGTCACCAGTTACGTCGACCAATCTTTTTACCAATTCTCTTACAAAGTTTTTTGTGCTGGGACCCCATGGACCAAGGGTTTCGACCCCGAATGCAATAAATGAGTATTCGGGGCCGATAACACTATATTTTTTTTATTTTAAATCGTTCAACCGTCTCAGCCGCCGCGCCAGCTCGATTTCTTGTTCCTGCTGAATGTTCTCTGAATGTCTCGTTCGTTCTGAAAAATGAAAATAATTACATAACCTTATTGAAGATAATACTTAATATAATGCAGACAATAAAAACTAAACTAAACTGTGTAAACCTATCTTAACAAAAACTATCTAAAGTAGGTCCGTGAGGCAGCGTGCCTAACACGCTAGCAGCGTTACCCCATTGGATGGCAGCCTCTGACCCAAGTAAGCGCCGGCTCTTGGGTCCCCGGTGGCTTGAAAAAGTCTCTTTGAAATGTCTTCAAAAAGACTCAAGGCACAGGCAAAATAATAATTTATTTATTTATGTCTACTATATACTTGGCCTGTGGAATATGGCATTAATTAATACTGAACAGTATTACACGAGGTTCCATTACTGGAAATGTCTTTATCCTCAGTGTGGTCTTGTTTTACGCCATAACTGATCTAATTAGGATAATCTTTATTACAAATCTATTACCCGTAGCCGAGTCCAAGTACGAGATATCAGAACATAACGTCTAATTACGGTATTATCTGCCTTTTTGCGAAGGTATACGATTGGATTCAATTTTTGGTCTCTTCAGTTTTGTTTTTATACTACGTCGGGTGGCAGGCAAGCATACGGACCGCCTGATGTAAAGCGGTTACCGTAGCCATAATAACGCTCGCAAGATAAAAAATCGCTCGAGCGCCGCCACCCCCACTGCCAACGCAGCATCTCCTTCCTTTCTGGTGACCACACTCACGCGCAGGAACACAACAACTCTCAAGGGAATTGTTATTTGGGTGAGGTATTCTGTGAGGTGGAGGTACATTCCCCAGCGTAATTGTAAGCTACCCTACAATTACGCTCCCTACCTCTCTTTTCGCCAGAGCATCGTTTATCAGTCAGCAAGGTGTACCGCGTGCAGGTGAAGTTGGCTTTGGTTCTCGCTGTAGCGACGAGACTTTGACGTGAATACGTCTTTAAAATTACTTCCACAGGGAGGCAATTCAAAAACACGAATGATAACAAAATCGGGGGATACAGTTAGGTGTTGCAGCTACAAATCTATCATCTCCATCCAAAATCTAAGGAGCAAAGAATTTATTACACTAAGTAAGGACTACGGAACATCGTGTGCGGGGGAAGGGGAAGCGCTGCCATTTTGCGATAATTTTAGTGCATATAATGTATTCACGTACAACATACGGCCGTGTGGTTTCCGGCAGACTAGAATAGAATCACTCCGTCTCTTCCCGTGGATGTCGTACAAGGCGACTAAGGGAAATACATTATAAAACATCGATCAGGCCTCCCCAACCCGTCTGGCCAGCGTGGGGAGTGTAGGCCAAATCCTCCTTCTGTCTGGGACGGACGAGAGAGTCGTGCTCCTGTAGTGGAGACTGAAATGACCTGATGATGATGATGATGATACGGCTGTGTCTATGACACAGCTACACCCCATTTTTGTTTATAAAAGCGTTAACAATATTTTTTAACATTAGTTATCGTTATTATTTATCGTCAGCCTGTATCTACCCACTGCTGAATAAAGGCCTTTGTCAATGCTTTCCACCATACGCGATCTTCAGCCGCTTCTTCTGCTTTCCGCATCCAACCGCTACCTCCCACTTTTCGAGGTCGTCGATCCAACTAGAGAGAGGGCGTTGATATTTTTTTTTTCAGGCAAGCATACGGTCCTCCTGATTTGAAGGGGTTACCGTAGTTATAGGTATTTACTGTGAGCTACTACATGTTTTCTTGTTTTAGGGGTTTTTCAGTTCCAAATTACACAGAAAAGCAGTCGGGTTTTTTAGTTTTTTAAATTACCATTTTTTTTGTCTGTTGTGAAGCGATTACCAAAGCCATATTAACAACACTCGCAACATAAAAAATTGCTCGCGCGCCGCCACCCTCGCTTCGAACGCAGCATCTCCTTCCTTTCTGGTGACCTCACTCACTCGCAGGAACACAACAACCCTCAAGGGAATTGTTATTTGGCTGCGGTATTCTGTGAGGTGGAGGTACATTCCCCAGTCGGGTAGCTTACAATTACTCCCTCTACCTCATTTTTTGCCAGAGCTTCGTTTGTCAGTCAGCAGGGTGCACCGCGTGCAGGTGAAGTTGGCTTTGGTTCAAAGATGTTGATGAACCACTTACACCCCATATCTAGAAGAAAGGCGCGCAACGCCCTCCCTCCGCCGTTAACTTTTCTTATTATAAGAACATTTATGTTCTTATTTCTTTCATAGTACCCAGCTCTGCTTACAAATACTTGACTATGATGAATCTGTACGCCCCACTTTTTTTCGTACCAAAGCGTAATTTACATTAAACCACATTTAAGATGCAAAAAAGAATTCCCTTCATGTAAATGGGCCTTTAGTGAAAAAAAAATGTAATTTCCGTGCACCCTCTCTTTGATTGATTGTTCGTCTCTACAGTAACAATGAACATTGTATTTAGGTCAGCATTATGTATTCAGCGGATTTACAAAATACTGAATACGAGTTACTTAGCGGATTTTTTTCTTATGATTAAGGCTAGGGCACACTGTTGAGACGCGTTGCGATGCAATGCGACGCGACTTTTTTTTAACCGGGACGTAGGCTACCTGAAACGCGCTGCGACAATGGAACGGTCACCACATATTTCCACCACTGTGTCTCCTGTGTCGCCAGGATTAACAGAGGCGACCGTCAAAAAAGGCAATGAACAATGAAGTCCATTGCAGTCTAGAGGGTAAAACTACGACTGCCATGGAACTCACAACGAATTTAATCAGAAGAAATTAGTAGGAGTAGGAAGCTTTTGGAATTTGACTTAGCGATATTCAATCTCTACCAGTGGGGTGCCATTGGCTTACCACAATCTTTAGAGCCAAAAGTTAACCTCGCCTGCACGTGGTGCACACTACCAACTAACGAAAGAGGCTCTGGCAGAAGAGAGGTTTGTAAAGTACCCGCGCAACTGGGGAAATGCCTCCACTTCTGGAGGGTTGTTGTGTTCGTGCAAGTGAGTGAGATCGCCAGAAAGAAAGGAAGGAAGGCATTGCGGAGCTTGACAGTGGGGGTGTCGGCGCGCGAGCATTTTTTTTTTTTTTTTTTATTATACGTCGGTTGGCAGACAAGCATACGGCCCGACTGATGTGAAGCGGTTACCGTAGCCATATTAACGCTCGCAACATAAAAAATCGCTCGCGCGCCGCCACCCCCGCTGCTATCGCAGCATCTCCTTCCTTTCTGGTGACCTCACTCACTCGCAGGAACACAACAGCCCCCAAAGGAACCGTTATTTGGCTGCGGTATTCTGTGAGGTGGAGGTACATTCCCCAGTCGGGTAGCTTACAATTACGCTCCCTACCTCTCTTTTCGCCAGAGCTTCGCTTGTCAGTCAGCAGGGTGCATCGCGTGCAGGTGAAGTTGGCTTTGGTTTAAAGATTTTTATACATTTTTTTTTTATACTACGTCGGGTGGCAGACAAGCATACGGGCCGCCTGATGTGAAGCGGTTACCGTAGCCATATCGGTAATTTAAAAAACTAAAAAAAACCCAACTGCTTTTCTGTGTAATTTGGAAATGAAAAACCCCTAAAACAAGAAAACATGTAGCAGCTCACAGTAAATCTAAAAATCCTATCCAAAATCGGCCATTTTTTTTATTTTTTTTATTTTGACGTACCCAGTGTGACTCTCACAGCAAATACGAATCTAACAACACCTCTCAAGCAAAAATCCATCCAGCCGTTCAGGCTGTAAAGCGTGCCAAAAAATTATACATACATACATTCTCTCGAAAAACATTACCCTCCTTCTGTCGCCGTCGGGCAATAAGAAATAGGCAGGGTACAAAAGGCGGACTTAATACTAAGAGCATTCTCTATCAGACAACTTTTTAAAACAGCAGATAAAATTCGAATGCGCTTCACAAAATAATAGTAATGACCATACACATAATAAATACATATGAAATGCCATTATTGCTTTCCGAACTCTCGTGTTTAAAGTTTTTTTTAACGGAAAAGTGGCTAACTATAAATCTACAGAAATAGATATTATCGTTTCATATCTTGTTTCCAATTCCCTTGACTTTCATTAGTTACTATTCAACAAAATCAGATTAAATTTCGTTTGAGCTATAGAGCTATAGAACTCTCCCCAAGGACGCTCCTTGACACGACTATTAAGGGCGTGACACACGGGTTCTTTTGCAGCGTTTCAGTCGCAAAATTTTTGCACGATTACTATCACGAAACAAATAATCGACATAGTCGGACGCGTTGCAGCATCAGTACAGACACAATGGAATGCACTCCATGTTCTTTCACCCGATGATGGCACCCAAAACAGTTCCGCGTTAATAGCGAGCAATGCTGACTCGTTGTTACGTACTTTGCCGCGCACATGTTGCAATGAAGTCAAAAACGACCGTTTCGTTGCTTTTGCTGTTATTTTTCAATGTATTTCTATATATTTTTTAACACTAACAATTCGCACACCGATATACCAAAGAGTAGTACAACAAAAAAGTTTAATTCAATTTCTATTTGTTCAATTCTTTAGAGATCCTGTAGTTTTTGACGCAGATTTCGATTTATTGTAATATGCGTACATATTGCAATAAATAGAAATTCGATTATTTTGACTTGTGCTACTCTTTATCTAGATGTGCGAATTGTTAATAAGATTTTAATACTACTGCATCGCTTTGTCGTGCCCCGCAAATGCGACTAACGACTAAGTGTAACCAGTCGCAAGTTCACACAGAATGCGTTGCTTGGTCTTTTTCGTTCCGCTCTTGACAGAGTAGTCATGGTCATCTGATCTCAGCCAAGTATGGGGACTGTCATTGCTCGCTTCACTATGTCTATCCATCACCCCTAATTCGAGGCACTTCTAGAATACCCAATCAAGCTTCTTACTCCTACTAATTTCTTCTGATTAAATTCGATTTGAGTTCCAAAGCAACCGTAGTCTTACTCTTGTTTCTTTTTCTTATTTTAGGTCCCTAATAGTGTTAGATATTTAAATCCATGGTGCACGGTATTTTTACTAGGCATCTATTTATGCTTTTAATGCCTTATTTGCCATATTGCTGTCTCTCACATTGCTAAGATGGGAAGTCAAATTCCATAAGCTTCCTACTCCTACTAATTTCTTCTGATTAAATTCGTTATGAGTTCCAAGGCAGCCGTAATCTTACCCTCGGGGCTGCAATGGACTTCACTGTTCATTGCCTTTTTGGTGGTCGACGCTGTTAATCCTGGCTACACAGGAGACGCAGTGGTGGGAATGTGTGGTGATCCCAATAGCCACTCATGCATTGGTCGCTCACAGCAGACGTGTATTTGCCGCAAATTGTATCGCTGCAAAAAGCAACAGTGAGCGACCACCTTTATAGGTCTACCTACAAAATGTTTTCTAATAATAGGTAATGTCAAGTTTCTTGACAATTTAATACAGGGGCCTTAACTCAGCAGTTGTTTAACCTCATTACTTAAATATTCTTAGCCGTCCTCCTTCGAACTTGTTTGGAAACGTTTTTGTTAAAGACCAATTTGTTTTTGTGGCCGAACAATGAACAAACAATGGCATTTTTATTTTACTGTATATTTGACTTATTTTTACTTGAGTGCGTTGTTTTTGTGAGTTTTTATTACTTTATGTTTCAGTGATTGAAGTACTTATTTTCTTGTTCGGGGGCCTTACCGCCGAAGCCGATTACCTTTGAATTTTTTGATTATGAAAATCAAGCTTTAGCTTAGATATAGATGATAATTTACGTGATGGGGGCCCATCACACATTCCCGCCACTGTGTCTCCTGTGTAACAGCGGCGACCGCCAAAAAAGGCAATGAACAGTGAAGTCCATTGCAGTCCCGGGGGTAAGACTACGGCTGCATTGGAACTCACAACGAATTTAATCAGTAGAAATTAGTACGAATAAGAAGCTTTTGAAATTTGCACATAGTAAATTGTTGGAGCTTAGTTAGTTAGAAGCAAAGCTGCTTCGGCTTAGACGGTATTGCCCCAGATCGTATAAGGTTGACTGGAAGAGATGGGGTGTAAGTGATCCTTCAACATCTTTGAACCAAAGCCAACCTCACCTGCACGTGGTGCACCCTGCTGACTGACAAACGAAGCTCTGGTGTAAAGAGAGGTAGGGAGCGTAATTGTAAGCTACCCGACTGGGGAATGTACCTCCACCTCACAGAATATCGCAGCCAAATAACAATTCCCGTGAGGTTTGTTGTGTTCCTGCGAGTGAGTGAGGTCACCAGAAAGGAAGGAGATGCTGCTTTGGCAGCGGGGGTGGCGGCGCGCGAGCGATATTTTATGTTGTAAGCGTTATATGGCTACTGTAACCGCTTCAAATCAGGCGGGCCGTATGCTTGTCTGCCACCCGACGTAGAATAAAAAATAAAACAATTCTTTACGAGTACCACTTACACCCTTTCAATATATGAAAGTTACTGAGACACCCCTTCCGATTAGAGAGCGCAAACTAAGGGACATTGCGCTCGCCGACTCTGCCGCTCGCTTCCCCGCGTCCTCTCCATCGTTGCTCCGCGCAAGTACATCAGTCATCCGACTGTAGGTAATCTTAAGACTGTGCCCTTTCTTTTATAAATAACTATGTAATATATCTTATATTTTTTTAGACAACTAAGATGACCAACAGGCATACTATCTGCCTAATGGTAAGCAGTTATTGCAGCGTATGGACGCTCTAAACTTCAGACGTATCACTCACGCGTTGCCGAACCTGTAACAAGCTTTCGATACATAAATTATGAAAAGGTTTTTACGAGGTCGCGGGTTCGCCCAAGACAAATATTTGTGTGCATGAACATGACTGTTTGTCTCGGACTGGGTGTTTTCTATGTATTATATGTATATATTTAAAAAAAATGTGTTTGAGTACAATATCAGTTATATAGTACAAGCTTTCCTTAGTTTGCCACTAGATGGTAGTGTGCAATTCGTCGAAGAATTTTTATACCAAGAAATGTTAAAAATTTAAGCCACATCACATTCACAAGCCCCGCAGTCCCAGTCATATAATATAAACTGAAAGTTAATTGTGTCTGAAAGTTTCATGAAATTTCACAGAACTTCCCTGAAAGCCACAATAGTAGTAATGCACTGACAATGTTTCCACTCCGATGCTCTTTAAAGAAAATGAAGCCATTCATGACCATTCTAAAGCTGGTTTCAGGACTGAAGTGCATTGTGCTCGGTTTAAGCATAGAAAGCCATGCTCAATTAGCCAACAGCCTTATATCTTAAAGTACAATACAGTAGGTTCGATTTACATTACCTCTTAAGGGAAAGGAATTAATGTACATTTTAAATATAAAAAAAAATGGAAATGTTCACCTCTCCGCCTATATGGGATTTGAACCCACGACCTCACAAGAAGTATTCGCTCGCAGACATTCAGGCTGCCAATCAAATCAAATCAAAATATCTTTATTCCTTGGACTTTATAAAGCACTTAGAAACGTCATACAAATTAAATATAAGAACATGTATCCAAATCATTACTACTCTAAATCCGCAGAGCTTAGATTCACTTTCATCACACTAACTTGAATGTGAAAGTGAATTTAAGTGCCAGTTCCGGCGACAGGGCTTCTTGAGAAGAACTGGCAAGAAACTCAAGGCCGACTCTTTTAATTTCCAATATCGTTATATTAAATACAAATACAATCATTAACATAACATAACAAGAGCAATTCATTTAAAAATACTTTTATCATTTATGTAATCTGAGATACAATAGCCTTTTGACATAGTCTAGTTTTGATATATTTCTTAAATTTACCCATGGATATGGAGCATGGATTACCAATATCTTGTTACCTCTGGTAATCTCACTCGCAGAAACATCATCAATCTCCAAGGGTATTTGCTTGTGTTCTTCTGCGAGGTGGAGATATTTTTCCAGTCTGGCGACATTATACCGCAGAATAAAAAACGAGCAAAAAAACCGGCCAAATGCGAGTCGGACTCGCGCACGAAGGGTTCTGTACCATTATCTATAAAAACGGCAAAAAAAAATCACGTTTGTTGTATGGGAGCTTAAATATTTGTTTTAATTGTATTTAGTTAATTATTTGTAAAGTGAATATTAAACTAAATATTATGTGAGTATTTCAAGTGTCTATCTATTGGCGTTATCAATTGCGAGCAAAAACGAGCAAAAAAAAATCACGTTTGTTGTATGGGAGCCCCCTTAAATATTTATGTTATTCTATTTTTTAGTATTTGTTGTTATAGCGGCAATAGAAATACATCATCTGTGAAAATTATTAGCGGAGCCTTAGTAATAGCGTTCCTTTTTACCCTTTGGGTACGGAACCCTAAAAACAGTACAAGTAAAGATCTGAGCTTGCGAAAGAGAAAATAGGAGCTCGGTGGCTTCGTTACGCGTGTCAGTTTAATCGAAAATGCAAGTTAAGCAACGTCGACCGTAGTCTGTCCATGGATGGGTTTATTTATTTCGAGCTTCTCCGTGCTTTGGAGGGCACGTTCCCGGTCCCGGCTGTTGTTAAGCCAAGTCAGTAGTCTTTAGGCGGATTGAAAACACCGGCCACCGGCAACTTAATTAATAAATTTTAATTATGACAAGTTCCATCAAAATGGGTTCAGTGGTTTTGGAGCCTATTAATTACCAAGAGTGACTGTTCGGCGTATATAATCGTTGCGCTCGCTCCGCTTGCGCCACTCAATGATACTGAGCACTTTGGTAATATTTTCAGAGCGGCAGTTCAGGTGAGGCGTGAACACATTGTATATAGTAAGACACCGTCAATGCGATTAACCACTCAAGTGGTGTATATAGCAACAATGGAACTCACCCCGGAGCAGTTTTGCACGGCTCGTATAGTTTTATGAGATAGCAGTCCCTACGCACCGCTCACTTAATGTTACACTGGGGTGCAAGGAAATCTGGTGGATTTTTTTGACGCGAATAAAATTGCTTCCATAGCGACGCAATTAAAAAAACTGGCCAAGTGCGAGTCGCACAAGCGCACTAAGGGTTCCGTACCATTATCTATAAAAACGGCAAAAAAAATCACGTTTGTTGTATGGGAAAAGGGGGGCCCCTTAAATATTTGTTTTATTTTTATTTAATTTTAAAGTGAATATATAACTAAATATTATGTGAGTATTTCAAACGTCTACCTATTGTCGATATCAATTGCGAGCAAAAAATCACGTTTGTTGTATGGGAGCCCCCTTAAATATTTATTATATTCTATTTTTTAGTATTTGTTGTTATAGCGGCAATAGAAATATATCATCTGTGAAAATTTCAACTGTCTAACTGTCACATGAGATACAGCCTGGTGACAGACGGACGGACGGACGGACGGACAGTGAAGCCTTAGTAATAGGGTTCCTTTGTACCCTTTGGGTACGGAACCCTAAAAAATAAAATCGAGGGATACAGTTTAGTGTTGCAGCTATGTATCTATCATTTCCATACAAAATTCAATCACTCCACTGGATAAATGAAGGATCAAAGAATTTATTACCTACGCTAACTAAGGACTATGCAAAATCGCGTGCGGGGGAGGGGGCAGCGCTGCCATTTTAAGGTAATTTTAGTGCATATAACGTATTCACGTACAACACACGGCCATGTCCATAACACAGTTACACCCCATTTTTTTTATTACTACACAGCTACACAGTACACTCTACTAGGTTGACTTCACAGCAGTAAAATATAAAATGCAAAAATTCGCCACCATCACCTTCCTGGTAGCTTAGTTGGAAGAGCCCTCGACCGGTATTCAAGAGGTCATGGGTTCAAATCTCACCTAGGCGGGGGAGGTGAACTATTCCATTGATTAATTTTTTAAAACAAATATTAAAATTTTATATTATTTAAAAAAAAAAAATTGCGGCAAGTTGGTCGAAGTCAACTATTTAAATAATAATAAGAAACGTGTAACGTTTTTGGTTCATTTCTTTAAATTTTTGAACCAAAGCCAACTTCACCTGCACGCGGTGCACCCTGCTGATTGACATTACGAAGCTCTGGCGAAATGAGAGGTATAGGGAGCGTAATTGTAATCTACCCGACTGGGGGAATGTACCTTCACCTTACAGAATACCGCAGCCAAATAACAATTTCCCTATGGATTGTTGCGGTCCTGCGAGTGAGTGAGGTCACCCAAAAAGGAAAGAATGCTGCGTTAGCAGCGGGGGTGGCGGCGCGCGAGCGATATTTTATGTTGCGAGCGTTAATATGGTTACGGTAACCGCTTCATCAGGCAGCAGGGTACATCAGGCTGGACGTATGACTGTCTGCCATCCGACGTAGTATAAAAAAAAACGTTTTTTCAATCGATTTTTCCATCACTTCTGCACAAAGTTTTGCAATTCATTTCATATTTCAGAATAGTGGCCGGTTATTTCAGAGTTTCCAGAAACCCGCTGGCAATTTTCGCAATTTTGTTCTTTTTTCTGTGTTGATTGTAACGCCTAGCGCCTGTGAAAAAATTTAAAAATGCTGGTCGTTTGGAATTTTCTATTGACCAAATATCGCCCGTTAAAAACAGACGTTTAGAGTACGTATTTTTAACTATGGCTTACATAGGTATTGACGAGCCCGCTGGTCGAATGGCTAGCAATGGCTACATTAACTCTAAGGTCGTGGGTTCGATTCCCGCACAATACAAACATTTGTGTGCATGAACATGTCTGTTTACATACACTTTTTTTGTAATTAGATGTAGGTATTTACGAAAAAAAATGTATTTAAGTACATTTATCAGTCGTCTAGTACCCGTAAACCTTTGCGCTTAATTTGGGACTAGACGGCACTGTGTAAATTGTAAAAAGAATCTTTGCATGTAGATTCACATTCATAGAAAACATATTATTGTACTCACATATATGGAATGTAAATTTTAGCTTACAATAAGACTTACGAATATATTTTCGGATACATTATAATTTAATCGATATGTAGGTATATTAAAAATTAATTCCTATTTCCCTTGGTATCACGCGCGAACGGCTGGACCGATTTCGATATTTCTTTTTGTGTTGCATTTGTTATTGTTATGAGAAGGTTCTTATGAAAGAAAACAATAAGAAAGTAGCGCGGAAAATTTAAGAAAACTGAACGACCATATTAACTTATCTAATGTAACTTTATGGCGTTTGACAGACTTGACAGTCATTTTGACAGGTTGCGTGAAACCAATTCTAATTCAATATTCATTGTTACTGGGGTTGTTGAAGGCAGAACAACGTCTGTCGGGTCAGCAAGTCTCCATTAATTATGTTTCTTAAAATAAAACACACAACAAATTATAAAAACAAAAAAATCGTTTGTTGTTATGATTGTCGTCTGTTTAAAGCTTTTTACAAAATATATATATTTTTTTTTTAATATTTTATACGTTTATTTGCTTTTGAAAGAGCGTCATTATGGTAATGTGTAAAGGTGATTAATTATAAATATTTGTATCTCTTTTTTGTCACGGCCGGTCATTTGATAGGCGTGCGCGGGTATATCCAACGCGTAGAAACCCCTTTGAGAAGTTTGATGTAATGTTGTACGCCCGCCGTGGCCCGCTCCAGGATATATGAATGGAACGATATATACCCATGAACAGGTCTCGGCAGGCATTGAGATTATTACAAATTATGATGGAAAATAAATGGGCTATAGAGATGAGATATATTATTATAGGTGTGGCATTCCTCTATTGACGATGAAGTCTCAATTATGATGATTGAAATTAAGTTTTCGAAGTTCAAGAGCCCCATTTTAATACTGTCGAATAAAATTGCTGTTGGTAAACTACCATAATCTTTTTTGCGTGAAAACTTTTTTAGTCTATTTCCGCAACGAATACACTTGATGCCACAACTAATGAGTCACAGAACTAAAATTGTCACTAAACGTTTTTAAAATATATTTTGTCCTGTAATGCTTTACAAAACCCATAAAGCAGTGTTTTTTTTTTATAATTTCACGATTCATATATAAATATTAAAATGTATTGAATCATACAACTACCTGGATTACCTCGTTTACTACTACATAAACAATGGCGTCTGTACAGAGCGTGAATGAACGTGTGTTCGTGCGGCGCCATACAAACTGTTTCAGATTTGTCTCAGAGGGGAGGAGTTGTCCTTCAAGCTCCGCCCTCCTAAAGTTCGATCTAAGATTTTGATGCAGCGCAATTTTGGTGGAATAAACTTGGAACGGCTTCGTGAGGACGCAATGCGCTGCGATTGGGAAGCTGTGGTTAACGCGGGTTCAATCGACAATCAGATTACCATATTCAACTCCACTCTTATGCAATTGTACGATCGCCATGCTCCTATTCGACCTGTCCGTGTCAAACACCTCCCAGCTCCATGGCTTACCGAAGAGATTAAATCTGCGATCAGGAAGAAAAATGTTATGAGAGTTAAATTTAAGGCTAACCCCGACAAATACCGCGATCGTTATGTTTGTGCACGTAATAGCTGCAATAGGTTGTGTAGAGAAGCTCAACGACGCCACATTCATAATTCTGTTGAAAATGGTCAACCAGCTAAAGTCTGGAAATTTCTTAAATCATTGGGAGTTGGTAAGAATCAACATAATAATCCTACCAACCTTGACATCGATTCTCTTAATAGGCACTTCTCCTCATCTGCTGCATTTGATAGTGGCATTAAAAATAGAACAATAAATAGTATTTCCTCGCTAACTCCCAATACTCCTTCCTTTCATTTTAGTCAATTTGCTGATTGTGATGTTAAGAAGAACATACTTTCCATTACTTCTAACGCGGTGGGTGCTGATGACATTGGTCGTACCATGATCCTCCCCATTCTAGATATCCTTCTTCCTATAATTACCTTGATTTTGAATAATTCCATCTCCTCTACCACTTTCCCAACGTTGTGGAAGGACGCTCTCATAATTCCTTTACCTAAGAAAGCAAATCCTTCTTCATTTTCCGATTACCGTCCTATATCTATACTCCCATTCCTTTCTAAGGTCCTTGAACGACTTGTCCAACAGCAACTCAATGCTTTCCTCTCTAAAAATGATATCATGGATCCTTTTCAGTCAGGCTTTCGTTCTGGCCACAGTACGACCACTGCGCTCATTAAAATTACTGACGATATCCGCTTCGGCATGGAAAACTCCCAGTTAACAGTTCTGACGCTATTAGACTTCAGTAATGCCTTTAATACGGTCGACTTCGACATTCTTTTAAGTTTACTTGGTTCTCTTAACATATCTCCAACAGCAATTGCCTGGTTTCGTTCTTACCTGTATGGACGGCGGCAGCGTGTGCGCATCGAGGATACTTTTTCTTCTTGGTGCCATACGTCTGCTGGTGTGCCTCAGGGTGGCGTGCTATCCCCATTGTTATTCGCCTTATTTATCAACTCTATTACTTCTAATCTTCGTTCTTCCTACCACCTATATGCAGACGATCTTCAGATATACTCTCAAGCTCATATTGATGATATTTCTACCGCCATAGACACAATTAATAATGACTTATCAAAGATTTCAGAATGGAGTAAGGCTCATGGGCTCATCGTAAACCCTACAAAAACACAGGCTATCATTATTGGCAGTCCTAGATTTATATCGCGAATTAACTGGCCGGACCTCGCTCCTATCGTTTTTAATGGGTCTCATATACATCTTAGCGATAAGGTGAAAAACCTTGGTATATATATGGACAGAACTTTGTCGTGGTTTCCTCAGTTGGCAGAAGTGAGTAGAAAACTATTTGCTGCCGTTGGTTCCCTTAGACGGCTCCAGTATTTTTTGCCTATCGATACCAAGATTGCGCTGGCTCAGTCTTTACTCCTTCCTATCCTAGACTATGCTGACACTTGTTATTTGGATCTCAATCAAGAACAACTTGATAAGCTAGATAGACTTCAAAATATCTGTATACGCTTTATTTTCGGTCTACGTAAATACGACCACATCTCTCTTTATCGATCTCAGCTCAAGTGGCTCCCAATTCGGCTTCGTCGGAATTTGCATATACTTTCTCTACTGTACTCAGTTCTTTTCAACCCTAACACTCCTTTCTACTTGAAAGAACGTTTTACATTTCTCAAAGAAGTCCAAAGTTCCATCTTTCGTAGCACTGTCTCTCTTCGTCTGAAAACTCCTTCTCACTTCACAAAGTTTTATTCCGACTCCTTCTCTATTGAGGCTGTACGGCTCTGGAATTCCTTACCGCTCCGCATTCGGCAAGCTCAAACACTTACATGTTTTAAAAATAATATGAAATCTCATTACCTGTCACAACTACTTGATGTTCTGTAAATTCCTGGCATTTTGTAAAACTGTTTATATGTATATTATTTGTATTTATGTTTATGAATGTGTATGTGTGTATATATATGTATGTATATGTATGTGTGTGTATGTATATGTGTAGTAGTATGTAATGTATGTGTATTTATTCATAATGTTTTACTGAAGACATTTAATGATTATTTTTTATTTTATTTTATTTTCACTGCGCCACCCACCTGTTCAAATTTGCATTTATACTTTCCTGCCCTAAGGTTGTCTGGAAGAGATTGCTTAGAGCGATAAGACCGCCTATTGTATTATCTTTTGTTTTTTTTTTTTGTGTCTGTATTTTATTTGGTGCAATAAAGCGTTATTGTATTGTATTGTATTGAAGTCGACACGAGAGAGCGGCAGGGAGTGGCCATACTGTACGTAGTATTATTACTTATACTGTGATAATGGTGTGTACAACAAAATAATGAGATGTTTGATCGCACATTATATTGTCATTCCGTACGCGTACACGTGACGTCCAAGACATTTGGGTTGTAAGTAGTTCATCAACATATTTGAACCAAAGCCAACCTCACCTGCACGTGGTGCACCCTGCTGACAGACAAACGAGGCTCTGGCGAAAAGAGAGGTAGGGCATAGCGTATTTTTAAGCTGCCCGACTGGGGAAGTACCTCCACCTCACAGAATACCGCAGCCAAATAACATTTCTCTTGAGGATTGTTGTGTGCGAGTGAGTGAGGTCACCACAAAGAAGGAAAGGAATGAGAATATGCTGGCTACGGATCGGCAACCCCTCGGTGTTACTGATTTACATGGGCGGTGGTGATTGCTTTCCATCAGGTGACCCACATGTTCGTTTGTCTTTTCTTCATATAAAAAAATAAAATAAAAAAACTATACTTTAAATCTCTGTCTCTGTGTGTGTGTCTGTAAAACTTTAACATTAGCCATTTTTCCTTAAAAAAAAAGTAATTTTGTGGCATTGAATATCCCCGACCCATGTCTCTTTAAAAAATTATAAATGTCTGACTAACAAAAGGCAACCTAACCTCTTTTATCTAGAAATTGAATCTAAAGCTGGATTAGAATACCTCTGTTACATTGTGATAAGATTTTAGGTTTTTTGTTACCACTATTTTTTACCTAAATTGCAAATCCCGACATTTATCTTTAAAATATTATTCAAAGTTACACCATTGTGATTAAATTTTATGTCTTGATCAATTTTAGACTTGGTTCATCGTTTGATAAGCTTTATCTTCATTTATTAATGGACTTGCATAAAATCATCTATTAAAATCTATCACTATAATAGCGAACTACAATCACGAAATCTCAGAAACTATAATACCTACAAACTTGAAATTTGGCAGGTAGGTTCCGTATAGGATGTAGACATTCACTAAGAATGGATTTTACGAAACTCCCCTCCTAAGGGGGTAAAAGTGGATTGGAAGTTTGTATGAAAGTCCTATGTTTTTGAAGTAAGAGCCTTGAGATTTAAAATGTATCTTTAGACATCAACCCCTTTTTTATAACGGGCATGGTAGTTCGTATAAAAGTCCAATATTATTGAAGTTAAAGTAATTATGGCAGAAGGATTTCAAATGATGTTGAAGTACAAGAATTATTGAAAACAACGACATACTTATATTATATTACTATTATAAAGAGGGATGTTTTATTATAACAACAAAAAATATATTAGGTTTTACGGAGAGATTTTGAAAAAATAATATCCGTCGATTTTGTTGATTCTGAAAATAAGTTGATTGTTTTTACCTTTCTTTTATTTTTTCCTTTCATTAGGTATTTACTTTTTTTTTCATTAGGTATTGATCAAAGTCGCGGGCGGCCGCTAGTAATACATTTAACGTAATATTTTTTTCTGAATATGCAATGAATATATTTTCATATTCATAATACAGTTTCTTTATACAACCCTTAACTTTTGTTTGTTTTACAAATACAAGTTTAAGTGTGAAATTCACTGAAAAAGTTTGTAATCACTGCTTCGCGTTTCAATTCTAACAAGTAACTTGCGAAGTTGTACAAATCTTTTCAGCTTAGAAACACGTTTGATAGTTTTGAACGGAAAGCTTTTAAATTGTTGGGCTGCACTCGTGTTAGCTAACTTCAAACTACAAACTTCAGTTCATTTAATAACTAAAAATTGATATTGAATATACCACTCAATTCTATTCTATTGTTATATTTATAATATAGAACGATTATAGGCTGTAACAAATTCTTATTTTAATGGGGATAGTGTAATTGAATCATTTCGTAACGAGTTATGACTTAACGTTTTAATGGCGGTTCCGATTGTGTGGGGCATAAACGTTCATTGCTAAGAATTAAGTTTCCGATATGTTACCACAGTATAAGTAATAGTACTAATTACAGTATGGCCTCTCCCTGCCGCTCTCTAGTGTCGACCTCACCTCCCCTCTGAGACGGATCTGGAACAGTTTACATTTATGCTCTGCAGACGCCATATTTTATGTGATAGTTGACGACGCAAGATTTGTATGGCGTGGTCGAAGTGTGATGTTACCCTACATCCATACAAAACAAAATTGTAAACATAATAGTAACATTGTTTCAAATAAAACTCAGTAGTCTCGGAAACAAGGAAAAACACTTTTTGTCTTTAATAGTCGCCATTTCTTTTGGCAAGAAGTGTACGGGTAACATACGTGCGTACAACAAACATGTAACGCGGCGGAGTTTTCTCGTCTTTGCCTCTATGTGCCAAAGTTTTGCAGTTTTGTCCTGTACTTTATTACATGCGAGTTACTTTAGTTTTTCTTAGCATAACTTCTTCTACGAGTTGGATCTTGAATGCGAAAGTTGTATCTTTGTTTTTGTCACTGAGTGTATAGTTAACCTGATTTTTAGAGTTCCTTACTTCTAACGGAATAAAAGGTTTTATATATTTTTTTTGACGTGAAGACGATTCTTATAAATCGAAGAACGCCGGCTGGACTCACGAAAAAGCATGACTCATTGTCACGTTCCGCCTGAGCCGAGCGCGGAACAAGCGATAGAGAGGCACGATCGGCCTAAGCGTTTGGCTTGTGACGTATCTATCTTTTTTCCACTCCATCAACCGAAGTTTTCTTATGACAAAATACAAATTAGGCATTAAAAATCTAAAGAGATGGCTAGTCAAGTGAAGCTCAACTGCCGTGCACCACGGATTTTAAGTATCTAACACTGTTGGGGACCTTTTAACAGTCTATGTAGTATGTTTTGTGTCTACATGATACTCCGTAGCGCCTAAACTATTAAATTTTTATTTATATAGTTGATTTAGGCCAACTTTGCCAGAATTTTACAAATATTTCAAAAATGGAAAAAATTCACATCCCCGCCTAGGTGGGATTCGAACCCACGACCTCTCGATTACCGGTCGAATGCTCTTTCAAACTGAGCTACCAGGAAGGTTTGTAATGGTGGCGAATTTTAGCAATTCACATTTACCTCTATGATACTTCATAGAGGTAAATGTGAATTGCTAAAATTCGCACAAAATACAATTCTTACACTACTAAACAACTAATAAACTATTTACCGAATTTTGATGAATAATGGGTCAATCGATTCGTTTTTATGGCCCTGGTAACATTCTTCATTTTATCCGACTTCAAATTTTTAGGCTTGTAGGCTTTATAAAGATCATGGTGAGTTACTTACATCCCAATAGTACATATTAACGTAGTCTATGGTACGTATTTTAAGTCTATGAATATGTCGTAAGAACGGAACAAAAGCATAAAAAGGCTCTAAATTATTTCCACGTCACTTTTCGCTGTTAATTCCAGTTTCCGGTTGTATCTGAGCCAGATTTTACGGGAAAATCTCGGTATTTCACATTTTAAATATGATATTTCAGGAATATTATTTCAGACGGAAGTTTTTCTTTACGGCCTACTTGTAATTAACTGTCGGAAAGGAAACACATTTTAATAAGCTCTTTGCCGACTATGAGAAGGTATATTAGGTATGGGACGGGGGCCCACCACACATTCCCACCACTGTATCTCCTGTGTAGCCAGGATTAACAGCGGCGACCGCCAAAAAAAGCAATGAACAATGAAGTCCATTGCAGTCCCAGGGGTAAAACTACGGCTGCCTTGGAACTCACAACGAATTTAATCAGAAGAAATTAGAAGGAGTAGGAAGCTTTTGGAATTTGACTTCCCCTCTTAGCAATGTGAGAGACAGCAATATGGCAAATAAGGCATTAAAAGCCTAAAGAGATGGCTAGTCAAGTGAAGCTCAACTGCCGTGCACCACGGATTTTAAGTTTCTAACACTATTAGGGACCTAAAACACTGAGTTGTTACCTAACACATCGATTCCAATAATATGAATTGCAAAATCGTCTGAACGCTTGGTAATTCTCCCTTGTTGCTACCAAATCTGAATAGTATACTACCCCGGATGCAACTTGCAATGAATTCAACATGTCATCCCGCTCCCGCTGCCAAAGATCACACTCCCAGAGAACATGGTGTGCTGTTTGATCGAATTCAGAATTAGCAGTAGAACATTCGCATAAGGGCGACGGCACTAATTTAAACGAAAAGAGTTTAGCTTTAAAATTGCCATGTCCAGTTAAAAATTGCGCAACGGGGTGGTCTACTTCTAACCACTTTTTTTTTAATCTATCTCTTACCGATTGAAAGAACAGATACAAGTGGCGTCCTTTGGTAGAAGTTTCCCACCTTTCCTGCCATTCAGACAGCAATGTTTCAAATACTTCATTAATAGGTTTGAACAGTCTAACTATTTTTTCACGATCACGCGTTTTCAAGAAATCAGGGACCATATTTTTAGATGTATAGTACATTGAAGCGCGGCGTTGTACTTCTAAGTCTACCGGTAACACACCTGCTAGCACGGGTAGTGCCTCGGTGCTTACAGTTCTATACGACTTACATAAAAATATCAGAGCAAGGCGCTGGCTTTGAAGCAATTTACGACGTGCTGCACCTATAGTAGCCCTATCTGCCCACGCAGGTGAACCGTACGTAACACAACCTAAGTATGTGGCGGTATAAATAGTTTTTAACGTTTTGAAAGTTAATCCCCACGTAGAGGTAGAAATTCGTGTTAAGGCATAGAAATTCTTTTTTGCTTTTTCACCTACTTGCTTCATGTGCTCAATATAATTAAAATTTCTGTCCAAAAGCAAACCTAAGTAACAAACCGAACCCCTATTAGCAACAGATACTCCATTAAAATGAAATCGCGGTGAAACCTGTAAATTTCCCTTAAGCAAGAGTTGATATGTTTTATGTGGCGCAAAATCGAGACGATTACGATAACCCCAATCTGAAATTAGGCCTAGGCTAGTGTTGGCTAGTTTCTCTATGCTAGATCTTGAATTAGCATTGATTAATAAGAGACCATCGTCAGCGTAACCAGTTAACGAGCACCCTTCCGGTAAGGGTAGGCTAAAAAAATCATCAAAACCGATATTCCAGAGATACGGTCCCAACACTGAACCCTGGGGACAGCCCTGTGTGAGCACCTTTGAAGCAACATAATGGCCAAGTTTTAATTTAGTTGTACCATTCAAAAAGTACGATCGAATGAGAGAGTAGATATTGCTAGGGCAACCTCTCACCTTAAGTTTCAGCAACAACATTGGCCACCAAGCATTATCAAAGGCACCTGAGATATCTAAGAAAATAGCTACAACATACTTGCTCTCCGAGAGTTCAACAACTTTGCGCACTGCGAGCGCAGCATCAACAGTAGACTTGCCAATGGTGAAGCCGTACTGATTTTTATGAAATTGCGGACCACCGGGCAGCAACCGTGGCACAACCAAGCGCTCAAGCAGCTTACCCAACGACGGTAGCAGTGTAATAGGACGGTAGGACTTCGGATCGTCCGGTGGTTTATCACCGCCTTTTGGTATTATTTTTATAACACCACTTCGCAAAATGCCAGGGAAATGACCTTCTACAATACACCGAGTAAGTATTGTTAAGATAGGTTCAGCGGCTACTTTACAAGCTTCTTTAATCATTCTATTCGAAATCTTATCATCACCGGAGGCTTTATTTGTAGGCAAAGCTTTAACAATAGACATAAATTCATCCATCGACGGTACATTTGATATTGGAGTGGAAGGGCACATATCCGCCGCGCTCCTAACCTCACGATGGTAGTCACTGTCACTATCGGCACAATCATCAGGAATTAACGCATGCAGAATTGTCTCAGCGGTCTCTTCTACACCAAGGGTATGTGAATTATTAAATTTTATATTGGATACGTATGCCTGATCAATCCGCCTATTTGCTTTAAATTCGTTATATAGGGGAGACCACGGGCCCTCACTATTTAATCTTTCTACAATACGTTTTAATAAATTACCTTTGGATTTTTCAACAGCAGCGCGATAATGAGATCTAGCAATACGCAAGTCACTTAGAGCTGTTTGATAAATTTCTCCCTCGATGTTACGTTTCTTTAATTTTGAAATCTTACGTCTAGCGGCACGGAAATTCCTACGCAACCTAACAAGGGTATCATTCCACCAATCGCATCGTCTGTTATTAACTATAGGTTTTCGGCCTAATGCAACGTCAGCGCAATACACGAATGTGTCAGACATAATTTCAACACTTTCTGTGACTGTAAGTTCACTACGAGTAAAATCTTTAGCGCGGGAAGCGAAAAGTGAAGCAAAGCTTGCCCAGTCGGCATTCTTAGTTTTATATTGAAAACCTATTAACTGTTGCCGATGTAAGCTTTCAACAACTGGGGAGAATTCACATACGATCAGACGGTGATCACTACGAACGCGCCAGTTTTGTATTCGGACGTCTGCACTAGAAAGTGTGACGTCAATAAAAGACTCGCCCATAGGGCTACTAAAAGTAGGTGGTGCTTCAGGGGTATTGTGAATATGAAGATGCATTTCAGCAATGAACTCTTCAACAGCAGAGCGTCTGTCGGCATCGGTCGCTCTCAACTTGCCGTGCCATAATGGTGATGATGCATTTACGTCTGCCCCTATAATAACCTTATGACCGGTAAGAGCATGCAACACTCTTCGTAGGTGATACAAATGCGAATCCACAGGGTCAGAAAATTGAAAATAACAACTGACTACAAATACTCTCAAATATGGAGATGTTACTTCAGCTACCGCACAGTGAGTGGACATTAGGTGATTGATTGATGTTATAGTAAATCCGCCTCTTGGCGCATATATACCCGCGCGCGACTTGTTATTAAGTTGTATAAATTTACTGTTTAATTGCAATCTTTGGTACTGCTCTTGAACTAAAACAAGGTCGAGCTTATAGTCCGCAACGAGCTTATCTAACTCGGACGTTGCAATTTTGTCGTTGTGTAGATTTAGTTGTGCAATTACGACGTTATCCATAGGTAGTATTTAAAATATTGAACTCTAACCGAGCTGCGTATGTGGGACAAGACTCTGACCCGATCTTGTGGTCAGCAGTCTTTTTTTGACGCCTACAAGCTGCGCATGTAGGTATGAAGTCTGCTTCAGACTTCTTCAGACATTCCCGTGAGTCGTGTGCTTCGGCGCAATGAGCGCAGGTGGGGTTATTCGCAGAGCAGTATTTACTGACATGCCCATATTGCTGGCATTTTAAGCAACGCACGACTTCTATATCGTCCACGAATCTACATGTGGCAAAATCTATAAAAATCTTATCTTTTGTCGAAATAAGGTGTTTGCGTATTTCCGGGGAGATTTCGACTCCCATCCACTTCCTGCCGTAGGCAGTAGGACGACGACGCACGATTTTTATGTCTTTTAGGTAATCCGAAAATGTCATTTTTAATTCGTCCTTTATATTCTGATTATATAACGCGGCTAAAAATTTTGTGTCGTCCATTGTGTCCGGAATATCTTTTATAATAATACGCGGGCGGCGTCCTTTGGGCTTTTCGAGCTTAAGTCCAACCGATTTTATGCTTTCAATTGACTGCAGCTTTTTAATTTGAGCGTCATTGGAAACGCGTACTACTACACCGGATTTCGCAGTTTTCTTGACCCCTACAATTTGAAAGCCATCATCGGATGGCTTAATGGCTTTCATAAGTGCCTCCTTAGTCGCTTCGGATGTTGTGAATTCCGCCGATCGTTCTTCAGTTGGATAGGCTACGACGCAGGGCACTGGCTCGCGAGTTTGAACCGGCTTAATTTGTTTTGGCAAGCGAAGTTTCAGTTTTTCGGCGTACGACTCGCTAGCCTTAGTTATAGGCGCAACGGGGTTATTTTTTGCATCTAATTTTAGTGCTAATAAATCTCGTTCGACAAGAGCGAGCTTTTTTTCCGAAATAGCGGGGTGTTTTTCCGCCGTGGCTGACTTTATGGCTAGCATAGATATCAGTGAGGTAACTCGTTGGGTCATGCCCATTATTGTCGATTTATTTGCAACGCCAATTCGCGAGGTCTGCCCGATAATTATTTCATTAATTTTTGCCAGACATTCAGAGGATTCGCGAACAAATTCTACATAATCAATATTTGGATCAACAATTTCAGCTGAGGTGCTAAGGCTTAAATTGTGTAAGTTGTCTATATTATCTGTGCTTGCTGACCGCTGTAATCGCTTTTCATCGGGTGATAAATGGCTTGGCGATATATCACCTAATGTTCTCTTAGCATTAGTTGCCGGCGGAGATCGCGGCGTCAAATTACTACGGCCGAAAATTGGTGTCGTGCCACCAGGATCATCGGTATTACTAGACATTTTATTTATGTTACGAGTTAGCAGGAATAAAACTATTACCTATCAAAATAAAATTTTCCCCGATTCAGGGGTAAATTTATAAAGTGACAACACTGAGAGACTTTGTTGTACTAATATTAATACCAATAAAAAACACTAATAGAATAACAAAATATGAAATTATTACGTACCTTTTACGGGCCAAACCTGTTTTACGATTGATGCAGCTGCAGTCAAGAAGCACAAAAATATTTTTTTTAGTATACCTACTAGTTTGCGAATAATAATCACTGTATTTACTTATTTACAAATAAAACCTAAATAAGATCGAAATTTAAAGCGAAAAATGATAAATTCAGATGAGATCACCAAAATTCACCGAAATGCCCACACACTTTACGAAACAAATTAATAAAATTATTTAATTTGCAATATTAAATCGCACAGACAGTTTAGTTCGACCGTCTCGCAGAAGCGCGGGAAAGGGAAGTGACGTATATTAGTGAAGTATATTAGGTATATATATATATATATATATATATATATATATATATATATGTGAGGGGAGCAAAAGAGCATGTGGGTCACCTGGCGGAAAGCAATCATCAACGCCCGTGGAGATGATCACCACCAACGGGTCGCCGATCCGTTGCCAGCCTTTTAGAGGAAATAAAGACACTTTTTTTTTCTTATACTACGTCGGGTGGTAGACAAGCATAAGGCCCGCCTGATGTGAAGCGGTTACCGTAGCCATATTAACGCTTGCGCGCCGCCACCCCCGCTCCATCGCTGCATCTCCTTCCTTCCTGGTGACCTCACTTACTTGCAGGAACACAACAACCCTCAATGGAATTGTTATTTGGCTGCGGTGTTCTGTGAGGTGGAGGTACATTCCCCAGTCGGGTAGTTTACAATTACGCTCCCTACCTCTCTTTTCGCCAGAGCTTCGTTTGTCAGTCAGCAGGGTACACCGCGTGCAGGTGACTTTGGTTCAAAGATGTTGATGAACCACTTACACCCCAAAAACTCCGTTCTTGAAGGCTTCAACGTCGTAATTGTTGGGAAATACCGCTGAGGGAAGTTGATTCCACAGTTTCACCGTTCGTGGTATAAAATGTCTTAGGAAACGTACTGTAGTAGATCGCCAATTATGAAGATGATATGGAATGATGGGATGGATGGGAATTTTAATTTGTGGCGAGTTGTACGTTAATGGAATTCAGCGGCAGGTACTCCCCGTGATATAATTTGTATAGAACGCAAAGAGACGCTACATCTCTGCAGAGATGCTGCAGAGAAAGAGTCCAGTCGATCCAAGATTGGGTCATCGACGATTTCGAACTGCTCTTCGTTGTACGCGGTTGTACTGGGGCGCACCGGCACCGGCCCAGAGATTTACTAGCTTTTATTTCATTTGTCCCGGTGTTTGTGTTCAATTAAATTTGACCCACTTCCTATTGTCACGACAACCAATCACGTGTACCAAATGCCATTGGCAATTTGCAAATTTTGAAAAAAAAAAAAACAATTGTCAAATTGGCAGGCAATGACAATGGCTTGATTTGTTCTCGTGACAGTACACAATTACGTAAATGCCGTAATTTTTTATCGAATGTGACGGTGGCCGCAAAATGCTGATTTGTCATTTTCACATATACCCCAATGAGATGGATACCAAATGGAATTCCTTGATGAGTCAAACAGTAAGTTAATAAAGTAGTTTTATCTAATCTCATACTGAAATTTACACATTAAAAAACTAAACACAGTATCTTAATGACAGTCTTTACGCACAAGCTATCAAAATAAATTTAAAAAGTTATTTTTCGATACAGCTCTTGTATGGACAACTGTATCGTAAAATAACTTTTTTACCATTTCGATACAGCTTCAGCCCTGGATACAGGTATTTTAAACAGGTTGCAATGCAAATACATTGCAACTTTGCAAAAAAAATCTACATAATCTGTGAACGCGGCGCCGCGCGGGACGCGTCGCGCATGCGCGCTACGCATAGGGTTGCCAACTATACTATTAAAAACAGTATTATACTGTTTTTCACTACATTATACTGTTTGTTTACTGTTGAACAAAAATAAAGTATACAAAATACTGTTTTCAGCATCTGATGCTTAACACTAGGGTTAGACTTAGACGCTCATACATTTTTTTTAATTTACTCATTAATTAACTATTATTTTAATAAAAAATGAGCTCTTTGAGATTGAGATGAGATTTAATTTTAGATATAATTGTAGTGAGGTGTATTTCATATTAAAAAAAACCTGTAAATTAAAAAGTTGTGTGAGAAGCTCTAGAAAAATATGTATTTAAACCATTAAATAAATAAAATACTGTTCATTTTTCTAAAATACTGTTTAATATTCTTGTCAGACCTAAATATACTTTATTTTTTGGAAAAAAAGTTGGCAACCCTAGCTACGCATGCTCGATCTGCAAATGGATTTATAAGTAAGAATTATAGCTGTTAAATTAACTTCATGGTTGTATTTAAAATATTATTATCGTATATTTCATGAGATTAGATAAAGTAGTGTATGAAACTGCACATAATTAGGTATTAAAATACTCGTGTGGTCTATTATAACATTCGCCTTCGGCTCATGTTATAAACTCACACTCGTATTTTTATAACCCTTATTATGCAACAGTTTCATAAACTACTATTTTTTTTATTATTATTAACAACTAATACAACGAAACTAACTATCCGTGCTCCGGAGGGCACGCTAAGCCGTCGGTCCCGGCTGTTGTCATAACAGTCGTTAAGCCAAGTCAGTGGCCTTTGGGCGGCTTGAAAACACTGGCCTTCGCCAACCCGTAGTTGAGCAGCGTGATGGAGTACGCTCGAAACCCCTTCGATTTAGGGGTGACCTTTATGCCAACTGTGATATGATTATTATATACAGGTTGATGCCGATGTTGAATAAAAATAAAAATAAAATATTTTTTGATTATTCTTGTCTCAATTTATTATTACCAAACATTACATTTTTTTTTCTGAATCCGATTACTGACGAATTACATCGGAACCTATTTTTCCTCGTATATTTAATATCTCTTGACGGATGTGATATGAATTTATGAAGGGCAAAAGATTAAAAAACACGGATTACGGACTTTCCCAGTTGCTACCGGGAGTTTTCAGGGCTGCCACTAAGATTTTAGATTCAAAATCTTTTAAAATAAAATTATTTTGTTTAATAACTTTTAAACATTCGCGTTGCATGATTTATGAAAATAACAACGGGATCGGTTATTTCGTACAAAGGGTTGTAGTGAGTGTATAGTATATCGCAGTAAATGAATAACACAGATGTAGATGAAGATTCATCGACGGTAACGGAGGCGGAGGCGAAGTATCAGGGGTGTAAGTGGTTCATCAAGATCTTTGAACCAAAGCCAACTTCACTTGCACGCGGTGCACCCTGCTGACTGACAAACGAAGCTCTGGCGAAAAGAGAGGTAGGGAGCGTAATTGTAAGCTACCCGACTGGGGAATGTACCTCCACCTCACAGAATACCGCAGCCAAATAACAATTCCCCTGAGGGTTGTTGTGTTCCTGCGAGTGAGTGGGGTCACCAGAAAGGAAGGAAGGAGATGCTGCATTGGCAGCGGGGGTGGCGGCGCGCGAGCAATATTTTATGTTGCAAGCGTTAATATGGCTACGGTAACCGCTTCACATCAGGCGGGCCGTATGCTTATCTGCCACCCGAAGTAGTATAAAAAAAAGGCACATCGCTGAGACATTCAGCCAGTGACCATGGCCGGTGCAACCTGGAGCTGAAGCTGATTCCCATCGGTTTTTTTTATTCCAAATATGGGTCTTAGGTTATATTTACATAAATGATAAAAGTATTTGGAAATGAATTGCTCTTGTTATGTTATATTAATGATTGTATTTGTATTTAATGTAACGATATTGGCAATTAAAAGAGTCGGCCTTGAGTTTCTTGCCAGTTCTTCTCAAGAAGCCCCGTCGCCGGAACTGGCACTTAAATTCACTTTCACATTCAAGATAGTGCGATGAAAGTGAATCTAAGCTCTGCGGATTTAGAGTAGAAATGATTTACACATGTTTCTTATATATAGTTTGTATGACGTTTCTAAGTGCTTTATAAAGTTAAAGGAATAAAGATATTTTGACTTTGACTTTGACTATAGTTGTTGACAAAAATGTTTAGCTTAGTCGGTAAAGTGCTAGGTTTTCTATCAGCTGATCTAACCATAATTAGCAACAATCTAAGCAATAGTTTTATATTCACATTCAAAAATTCCAATGGTAATCGGTTTCAGCTTCAGCGGTAGAGCCCCTGGTCGAAACGTCAGACTATAATAAAGGTATGTAAGTACCCTTATTCATGATCGCGTTAATTCCCGTTGTTATTTTCATAAATTATTTTATTAATTTATTATTTTAATTTTGGATAACTCAACATTTATTCGCTTCACTGTCATCTCGATTAATGTCATTCGATTTGGTGACCACGCTCACTTGCAGGAACATGACAACCCTCAAATGAATTGTTATTTGTCTGCCTGCATGTTGTCGTCTGTGATCGAGTTGGACAACTTTTAATTACGCTCGCCCTACCGCTCTTTCGCCAGAGCCTCTTTAGTCAGTCAGCAGGGTGCACCACACGTAGGTTAGGTTGGCTTTGACTCAAAGGTAGTGGTGAGACATTGATACTCCAATATATACATAATAGTGTTAAACCCAATATAATAATACGTGGTGATTACAACAGATTTTTTGTAGAATACAGAACGTCTTTTTTGCACCTTTGATGTAAAATTAAAAACAAAGTATTACAAAGTGACAACCCTAGCATCTCTGATTAAAGCTAGTAGCTCAAAAGATTAAACGCCAGTAGAAAAGATCCGCATGCAAATTGGAAGCCATATTTTAACTGGTTAGTGTTGCCTACAAATTAAGTCATATTGTTATTATGCTTTTAGAATGATAGAATTAATGATAGGCCATTATCACAGAACACTTAATAGAGGTTAGAAAGGCGATCGATACTCATTACCTACAAAACCGATGTCTGCATTCAAGAGTGCTTAGAGCGAGATTTTTGGTCATATTCGAACGTGTCAACGTTTACAAGCCGAATTGAGAAAAAGTCTCATGTTGTGAATTTACCTCGTGTTACATATCCAAATTAGTCGCGTTGCTCATTTCAAAATGTGAGCAAGAAAGTAACATAATTTTGATATGTAACACGCTTCCTATAAATTCACAACACGCGAGTTCTTTTTGGTCGGTTTGTTTACGTTGACATGGTCGAACGCGAACAAAAAACACACGCTAAGCACTCAGACCCCACAATTTACAATTCAGACACAAACACACACGCACACACACACACACACACAAACACACACACACACACAAACACACAAACACAAACACACACACACACACACACACACACCAACACACACACACACACACACACAAACAATCACCACTGCCCATCGAGATCAGCAACACAAAGTGTACTGCACCAACACAAGTACTTCCCAGTCGGGCAGCTTAAATATATATGATATGCCCTACCTCCATTTTGGCCGGAGCCTCGTTTGTCAGTCAGCAAGGTGCACCATGTGCAGCCGAGGTTGGCTTTGGTTTGAAGATGTTCATGAACCACTTACACCTCAAATACCATACTTTGCTCAGTCGTTCAGGTTTTAAAATAATATTATCAAGGACTAAAGAGAATTCCATTAATTCCGGCTCTTATTGTACATATAGACAAAGGCTTCAAGTCCTTTCCCCCATCAAGAGTTAAAATTAATAATACTCAAGGGAATAAAAAGGTCCAGTGTAAAATAAATCAGGGAAAATAAATCTATAAATTTTATTTGTGGTTCTCTCGAGCCCTACACAATATTTAGAAAGACATTATGATCTTGAACGGCTTGATAATTTCAGTTATTATTTGATACTAGCTGATGTCTATCCCGTGACTATTTTCAAAAAAAATCCGGTGGGGCTGTGTTGGTTAACGTGAAACTATATCAGTGATTATATTCTACGCAATGCCCCTCCCCTGCCGCCCCGCCCGGCCCCGATGCAAACTTAAGGTCTTAGCAGCGTGTAATGAGGTGTTTAATTCGAAACAACTGTCTTCCACGAAGGTTCCTTTACTATTCATCTCTAATACAAACAGTATAATAGATATATGATTACATATGTATAGATAGGTACATCTTATAGCTACATACATCACAACCGAGTATATACTATATACACTAAATAAAGCATGCGATTCATGTTTCTATGACTTATAGTTTTGTAATTATTAAGGTAAACGATATAGATCAATTCGTTACAGTCCAGTTTTCTGACCAGCCCCCCTAGCCAAGTGTAATTCGTAGCGTAACGAACGTTAGATAAATCTCGTGACATTTGTCAAAATCGAACATTTTAGTATGAGAATTGACAAATGTCACGTGATCTATCTAACATTGGTTACGCTACAAATTACACTTGGCTAGGGGGGCACGGGCGCTGTCGCCGAAGCTGAAACCGTTTACCACCGAAGTTTTTGATCGCGAAATTAGATCATAGGTTTAAGTTAATTAACATCTTAGCTTAGTCGGTACAGTTCTATGGTTTCTACCAACTAAGTTAAACACAATTACAGCCAACAAACTTACACAATTACAGCCAACAAACTTACACAATGACAGACAACGAGACAAGCAATTAATACTACTGATAACTTCGTATTGTAATTGGTTGAATTTGGTTGTATAGTCCTCTTCTTTATCACTTCACTCTTGCCAGAGTGGTCGTGGTTATCATGATGAGGAACCAGACAGGACTACATTCGTATACCGGGGTGCCCACCGCCACTTCACCTGATCGGTTCAACGCATGGGGGATCAGCCCCGTGGTATTGTACCTTCAACCTTCCCCTACACGACAAGTCTCTCCATGGAATCGTTTCCGCGCCGACTACCATGTCCAAAAAATCACAAAATACGACTCTGCACCAAGGTAGATACACGCTCTTTAAAGCCAAGTTCATCAAGGATGGAGTAGTTCTCCTCCAACACCACATTTTCAAGGCGTCTATTTTCTTTATCTCTGTCCGTCGTATATAGTATCGTCGTATATAGTCCATGTTTCTGCGGCATATAAGAATATAGGAAACACCAACGTTTTTTAGAGCCTTATCTTTGTGGCTTCGTAATGGTTGTATAGTATTGTGTCTTAAAAGCATAAAGCAAATTAAGCCATATAAAATCAGTTTACCACGATCTATTACGTATGCAACTGATAGAAATCCATACTAAGTTAAGTATAACACTATTACTTATACTGTGGTATAACTAAAGTTATAACTAACTTAAGTACTGTTGTTAGCTCGCCTTTGATACATTCCATGTCTACTATATTCTTGGTCTATGGTCGCTCTCTTGCGTTGCGGCGTCGAGCGTCGTCGCAATGCAGGTGTGGCATTGCATATATTCTATATGTTTGTGTGCCTTTGTCCGTCATATAATAAACTTTTCATGCAAAAGAAGGAATTTCGTTGACTGTAATTTGGACGCTATTATGCAGGATAGCTCCATCCAACATTTTGTTACTTTTAAGTAGTGGCCGACCGAAGGTCGATTTTTGGCCGAAGCCGATTAATCGGTTATCACCAGAATCTTCGGTCGAAGCCGAAGCCGAAGGTTTAAAATCTATAAGAGGTTTTATTCAGAATTGGCTACAAATTAAAAAAAAATAATTTAGATGATTTGAAAACTTTAATATTGGATGTTTATACTATATTATGACTGTATAATATAGAAATGTAAAAATAATACTTAAATAAAATTGCGGAATAATGTGAATATAATTCACAATTTTATTTAAGTATTATTGGTAGTAGTGTTATATAACATGGTATTTATTTATCAAAGTAAGTCAACAATTACAATCATTATTATCGATCGATTAAAAAAATGCTTTCTCTTTCTAATAATTTTAATACCAAGTGTGTATAGAAAATCATACAAAATTATAAAGAAAAGTAACAATAGGTATATATATACCTTGTAGTCACACTTGTTTGTATGAATTTTAAATCATAATAGTAAGTAATAAAATTAAAATATTTTTTTTACTTTTTATCCATCCATAAATAATTCTTAACTTTTAAGCAAGCTGTCCTACCTACCCGCTGCGTCGTGCAAATTCGATCCGTTGTGCTCATTCGTTCAATTTCGACGTTTATTTTCTAGGAAATGAACCTTCGGCGAATCTTCGGCTTCGGCCGTGATTTCGGGCCGAAGCCGAAGGTTTGGCCGAACATGGTTATTTTGGCCGAAGGTGGCCGAAGCCGAAGCCGAAGCCGAAGCTTCGATCGGAAACTACTTTTAAGTTAAAGATATCCAGCAGTAGCTGATAATGATGATGATGAAGTTAAAGATATTTAAAGTTTAATAGAAATAAAAATATCACACAGTATAAGTTTTGGGAAGTATATGTCTGTCATCAAACTGCTAGAATCTGTTGCATTATAAAACGCGATTTGAAGTTCGCTGTGTAATGTATACCTCTCAATTTGGCATAGTTTGCCGGTTGGATCTATACTGCATAACATCATCTCATCATCTCATCTAAGCCTTTCTTCAACCGTGTTGGTATAGGCCTCCTTCAGTCTTCTCCACTCTGATCTGTTTTGGGCCACATTTATCAAGTTTGTGTTTTTTTTTTTTTTTTTTTTTTTTTTTATACTACGTCGGGTAGCATACAAGCATACGGCCCGCCTGATGTGAAGCGGTTACCGTAGCCATATTAACGCTTGCAACATAAAATATTGCTTGTGCCCACCAACTTCACGATGTCGTCCTTCCATCGCATCTGTGGTCGCCCGACAGATCTTTTTCTGTCCCAGGGTCTCCATTCCAGAACCGTTCTGCACTGATATTGCATAACAGGGTCCATTTAATGTATATCTAACGTGTCCATTTATTTTTTTCTCAGAGTGGGACATCTGTGGAATTATATAATAAAAAAGAGTTTTAAGTATTTTACAATGTTTTTATTATAAATCTAAGCACAATATAGTTAAGTAGACATGACTTCTAAGTCGTATTTTTGTATTTATCGGGTGGACAAATTTGTTTCAAAATATCGGGACTATGTCGGCCTCGCTGGGGACACCGGGACAAACTGCCTGAAAGCGGGACTGTCCCGCCCAAAGCAGGACCTATGGTTACTTTTATATTGAACTCCTTAACTATCAACGTTTTGCTGACAAGTTAACTAAACGCTTTTAATTAAGTGTTGTAACAACATTACAAAGTTTATGAGTTCTTACACTCTATAAGAACTGGAACGACTAACTACAAAATACTACTCTCGCGGATTAAGTTTGTAACTGCCTTACATCACAAAACCGAAAGTCTTAGTACCCGTAACAATTTTCAGTGCGGAGAGTTACCACACATTCGATAAAATGCGGTCGTCTAAAGCAAAGATTTTATCATCTATTGGAAACATAGGGATGAATAGTACGAGCGGCATTTTAGAAGCCAAAAGATTGAAGATATTGCTATGCTAAAGCATAGCATGGGAAAACCTAAAGCTAAGTTTTACATTATTGTTTTTTTTTATACTACGTCGGGTGGCAGACAAGTATACGGCCCGCCTGATGTGAAGCGGTTACAGTAACCGTATTAACGCTCGCAACATAATATATCACTTGCGCGCCGCCACCTCCGCTGCCAACGCAGCATCTCCTTCTTTTCTTTTCTGGTAACCTCACTCATTCGTAGGAACACAACAACCCTCAAGGGAATTGTTATTTGGCTGCGGTATTCTGTGAGGTGGAGGCACATTTCCCAGTCGGGCAGCTTACAATAAAATTACGCTCCCTACCTATCTTTTCGCCAGAGCTTCGTTTGTCAGTCAGCAGGGTGCACCACGTGCAGGTGAAGTTGGCTTTGGTTCAAAGATGTTGATAAACCACATACACCCAAAAAAAAAATTGTTCACTACTTCATTTAGAATATCGCGGTGGATGAACTAAGTGAATACATATACTCACTATATACAACTATATTGTATATAGTTCAGCCCCCTTACCACCATCTCTTATTGCGATTCAATATCTGAATAGAATGCTTATCCATACCAATGAATAAGCGACTCTATTCATTTGAAATAGAGTCGCTTATTCATTGGTATGAATAAGTGATCTACTTAGTTATTGAATCGCAATAAGAGATGGTGGTAAGGGGGCAGGAGCGGTGGGAGACCTACCTAGCTCAGGCACCAGTTCTCTCGCCGTCTTGAAGTTTAATTTAGAACTTAAATCTTGTTAAAGCTACCATAATCAATATTTCAGTTACCTTTGTGAAGAGAACAGCAAATCAATTATTATTATTCATTATTTTTCATTCATCTCTTACTGTTTTACATTTCTAAATAGTATAAATAAATAAAAAATCAAAATGTAAAGTATGGGCACCCGCCGGTAGCGAAGCGAGGACCCAAGCTACCTGAGGTTAGGGCTCCAGTGTGAGAAACCTTGTCATTATTTATTATCTCTCTAGATTCACGGGTCAAGCCGGGTCATTTGGTAGGTGTGCGTGGGGATATGGATCGAACGCGTAGAAGCCCCTTTGAGAAGTTTGATGTAATGTTGTACACCCGCCATGACCCGCTCCGGGATATATCAATGGAATAATATACCCATGACCAAGTCTCGGCAGGCATTGTAACTATTGTAAAGTTTGCTAAAGAATAAATGTATGAGGATGATTTTGGTGGGTTTAACACTGGGCTATTGCAGAAGAGGGAGGGACGCCTGCCATAACTGATTCTATTGCTCGTTATTTGCGGCAGGCGGTGGCTTTTATTATTATTTTTGTTGAGGTAGCCATTATCAAAAGTCTCAAGTCATGTCAAGTCAGTAAATTGGTTTTAATGGACATGGAAGACACTAATGAACTGGTGAATAACATGATGGTAAAACCCGAGTAGAAAAACACTACAATTTTATGCAATTTAACGCACACATCGACTTAACTGTGCGTAACACGATTTCCGCCGTAAACTGAACAATTGACGTATCGGTCACGGACAAAATACAATGCCGTGTGTCACACTGGCCAGTCTAAAGAGTGAGTCAGCGAGTTTCTGAATAGGTAACTCAGTGGCATTGTGAGCCGGTCGGCCATTATTACCACTCCCCCGTTTTATTCAGGCTTTTTAACTTTGCTATTGGTATTGGGAGGCTATTGGCGTGGTATTGACTTTGGTTATTTTGGGATTAGTGCTTTAGAATATTGTGTGTTTGGATTATCTATATTACTCGACTGTTGAAGAAGAGGGGGATAATGTTTTTCGAGCGCATATATTATGTCTAGTTCTTTAGTGCGCTCAACAATCTAAACTGTTATATTATTTCTATAAGCCGACCAGGTTTTTTTTTTCATAACCCAACATAATGGCTCCCCTTCGCCTGATAAGCGAGAAGAGGAGCTCAAATAGGGGTGTAAGTGGTTCATCAATATATTTAAACCAAAGCCAACCTCACCAGCACGTGCTACACCCTGTGCTGATTGACAAGCGCGACTCTGGCGATAAGAAAAGTAGGTAAGCTGGTGCTGAAGATGACCTTCTGCAGGTTATATAGCATTATTTCTCTAAATTCGCTTTCTTTCTCTATATATGACATAATTTATTAGTATAGAAAGGACACAGAGCGAAGTTCGGCTTCAGGAACTACTTATCTTAGAGTGGGTCCAGTGCTGCAGCACCGGTGACCCTCATGGATCTTTTGTGCTCTCCCTAATCCTTTAGTAACTCTCCCCTGACTGGATGGAGACATATTCTATGTACTTCAGTATGCCTCTTATTAGGAAAAGCCTGTAGTCCTCCAGGTCCGGGTAAGCCTTTCCTAGGATTTCCATTCGTTTGCCGGCTAGGGCGTCACATTGACACATCAAGTGTTTCATGGCCTCGTTAGACTCTTTGCATGTTCTGTAGTCTGGGCTATCAACACGGCTTATATTGTATAGGTGTCCATGATAGGCATAACAGCCCGTTAGTGCCCCAAGCATGAGACGCATCCCTGTCATATTTATGTACATGTCTGTACCAATTCACTGTACCTTCGCCAATGGTTTCCTTGGAGTGTAGCATTCCACTCATTTCCTTCTATTCAGCCTGATGCCTAGACTTCGCCCTGCCATTTATAGCCTTAATTACTGTCACATATGAGAGTCCTACAAAGGGTTTAGAACCCAAAAAATGAGGTATAGCTGTGCCATGGATACGGCTGTGTGTCGTACGTGAATACGTTATTGCACTAAAATGATCTAAAAATGGCTACGCTGCCCCCTCCCCCGCGATGTCCATAGTCCTTACTTAGCGTAATAAATTATTTGATCCATCATCTATCCCGTGGTGCGATTGAATTTTAGATGGAGATGATAGATTTGTAGCTGCAACACCAAACTCTATCTTGTTATCATTCGTTTTTATGTATTGCCTCCTTGGGGAAGCAATTTTAAAGACGTCATAATGTTATAATAAAACACTTGTACTGTTCCACTTAATTATATTTAATTTTACCGACCGGTTTCGCGGCTAAGGCATTATCAAGGTAAACAGATGGTATATGTGTTTCTGCTAAACATTTTCTTGTTCGTGTTCTTGAAAATGTTTTGTAGAAACACATATACCATCTGTTTACCTTGATAATGCCTTAGCGGCGAAACCGGTCGGTAAAATTAAATATAATTAAGTGGAACAGTACAAGTGTTTTATTATAACATTATGATAATAATGTTCCACCAAGTGCCAACAATCAACAGTATCAACTTTAAAGAGGTATTCAAGTCAAAAGTTTGTGCTTGCAGGAACTACTTAATAATATACAGGCTCTCAGTCTACATTCCCATGGGAAAACACACTGTAATCAAGGAACATATTAAATTACACACCTTTAATATAATGAGACCCAAACATAATCCGCTGGCCTGTAATTTCACCTGTGATTTAACCAATTTCAGTTAAGGCTGTTTTCACAGTCACAGCTCCATTGTAGCGGAATCATTGTTCACAGATGCAAAAGGTAGTATACGTTACAGTTAAAATCCATAACCAGTCAAAACCTGTTTACACTGTAAAAATTAGTCGAAAATAGTTTTATAGTTTTACTATGGACGTTGGTCAAAGCCACTTTTAACTGCGAAGGTTTTGGGTAATAGTGATTTTGACCAATTCGTATCGGATAAAAGTAGTTTTGTTCAAGAATTCAAATTTAAGAAAAAAAGAAAGAAGTTGAAAAGTCTAGTCAAGTCATCTCTTTAGGTTTTTAATGCCTTATTTAGCTAATTGCTGTCTCTCACATTGCTAAGAGGGGAAGTCAAATTCCAAAAGCTTGCTACTCCTTCTAATTTCGTCTGATTAAATTCGTTGTGAGTTCCAAGGCAGCCGTAGTTTTACCCCTGAGACTGCAATGGACTTCACTGTTCATTGCTTTTTTTTAGCGGTCGCCGCTGTTAATCCTGGCTACACAGGAGACACAGTGGTGGGAATGTGTGGAGGGCCCCCCGTCCCGAATAAAGCCTAGTCAAATCTTTCTTATTCAAACGCTAAGGAAAACTGATATTTCAAGGACATTTTCGCAAATGCACGAGGCAGGGAACGTGAAAACGCTTTGCTTACCTTTAATTATTTTTATAGGTTTCTTTTTTCTGTATGTTTTTTTCTTTAGTTATTCAAATATCTGATTGAATTATTTTAGCACTATTATTGTATTGTCCCCTACATTGTTTCTTCTGCATCTGCAGATGAAAGTACCATGAACGCAAGATACAGTGGTCTATGTAATGTTTCTCAAGATTGGGTATATGAGAGTACCGAACAAAACTTGTGTCTGAGATTGAGACATCTCTTGCACACGTCTGTGATTAGTGTAAATTGAACTTAGTCCAGCTGAATCCCTCAAAGACACAAGTTTGTGCGTTTACCGCAAAAAAGTCCCCATTTGTCTGGGAGATATCCCAGATTGGAAGGTTCCCCACAATACATACCGAACACACCGACAGTACCGGATGACACCGTGTGTGGCACATGGACGACTCTACGGACAATATCCAATTGACACACAACCTCCCCGCCCCCCACCTCACTGCTTCCCTGACTCTATTGACCATTGGATACTTCCTTTAAGACTTGCACTATTTTTATTACACTCTTTTTATTATATCCCTGAAGCAGGGACGATGACTATGGACGTTGAGGGCCTAGTTAGTACCTAACTGCTTCCGGGCGGCCGTATGTTTGTTTTCCACCTTAGTGAAAAAAAAAGTTAACTTAGAAATCTTTTTTTTTTTGTATACTACGTCGAGTGGCAGACGACCCGCTTGATGTGAAGCGGTCACAGTATCCATATTAACGCTCGCATCATAAAATATCGCTCGCGCGCCACCATCCCCGCTGCCAACGCAGAATCTCCTTCCTTTCTGGAGACCTCACTCACTCGCACACAACAACCCTCTAGGGAATTGCTAATTCTCTCACTATCTACTTCACTTGTTGTCTATCATAAATTATTACGCTATCTATAAGTAAAGACAGTTATCATTATTGTTATTATTATTCCGCATTTATTTATATATTTAAACTTGTATTAGTCAGTAACTCACTATTTCATAATCGTATTTGTATATTTAGCACATCTCATATATATATATATTTAATGGTTATTATTTATACTTGGCATTACTTGGACTGATGCGCACTCGTACCTCTGGGTAATAGCCGAAAATCAGTGTGTTGCTTATGCAACATTCCCACTGAGCTATGGCCCCTTTGTATTGCTGCAACACACACCTACAATCAACAATGTGTATACTGTCACCAATTGTAAAAGCTTATAATTGTACGTGTGTAACTGCTGTAATACAAATAAACTATCTATCTATCTATCTATCTATCTAATAATTTACTGCGGTATTCTGTAAGGTGGAGGTATTCCCCAGTCGGGTAGCTTACAAAAACGCTCCCTACCTCTTACCTTTACGCCAGAGCTTCGTTTGTCAGTCAGCAGGGTGCACCGTGTGCAGGTGAAGTTGGCTTTGGTTCAAAGATGTTGATGTACCATTTACACCCCAGAATCTCTTTTGTCAAGTCGGTTAAATATATGTCAAGAGACTACTTCACCCGGATAACTTATACGGAGTTTTTACGAGTTTCTCTACGATGTACCGGCTTTTTAAATAATCCGGGTCAGATTACTTTGAGAATGTGATCTAGTTAAGATAGGTTTTATGGCGTGTACAGTAAAGAGCATGTAAAGCCCGACATTTTGATCGAATAACGTTTGTATTAGTAGCTCGATGCCGCCGTTGCGCGTGGCAGTAGACTGCCACTCGCAACGACGGCATCGACTCGATCGAAACGTCGATTAGAATCGATCACGCAACTCAAGCATCGTCGACGGTAGCCTGTCCATGGATGGGTTTATTTATCTCAAGCTCTTCCGTGCTTTGTAGGGTATGTTAATCCGTCGGTTCCAGCTGTTGTCATTAGATGACAGTCGTTAAGCCAAGTCAGTGGCCTTTAGGCGGCTTGAAATCACTGACCTCCGCCAATTCGCAGTTAAGCAGCGTGGTGGAGTATACTCTGAACTCCTTCGATTGGATATTTAGACCCGTATTCCAGCAGATCAATAAGGGTTGTCGACGACGATGATGATGATGATGATGATTTTTTAGTTTCTATGTAGTATCACAATGGCAAATTTGTATGTATTACCGTAACCTTTTTCCCTTAAAAGGCTGGCAACGGATCGGCGACCCCTTGGTGTTGCTGATTTCTATGGGCGGTGGTGATTGCTTTCCATCAGGTGACCCACATGCTCGATTGCCACCATCTGTTATTAAAAAAAAAAACCTAATGGTTTACTGCGACATTGACGCATATTGCTTGGTCAGCGACAACCCAGTAGTATAAAATGTATACTATATAGAGTCCTTATTATAATGCCTTAATGCTATTTAATAGCATTAAGGCATTATTATAAAGACTCTATTCATACACAACGACAAGTGTCTACATCACTGGTGCTCCTCGGAGCACCCTCCACTACCAACCCCCTCACTTCACGTTATTACATCTAAATCAAGGGCGGATCCAGCTTTGGCGCTAGGGGGAGGTCATATAGTTGTGGTTAAGTCACACTCAAGTTATAATTAAATTTTGATAATAAAAGATACAGGTAAAAAGTAGGTATTTTATTAACGTATGTAAGTACTGTACTTAATTTATATTGTGACAATTTTTTTTTTTTTTTATACTACGTCGGGTGGCAGGCAAGCATACGGCCCGCCTGATGTGAAGCGGTTACTGTAGCCATATTAACGCTCGCAACATAAAATATCGCTCGCGCGCCGCCACCCCCGCTGCCACCGCAGCATCTCCTTCCTTTCTGGTGACCTCACTCACTCGCAGGAACACAACAGCCCTCAAGGGAACCGTTATTTGGCTGCGGTATTCTGTGAGGTGGAGGTACATTCACCAGTCGGGTAGCTTACAATTACGCTCCCTACCTCTCTTTTCGCCAGAGCTTCGTTTGTCAGTCAGCAGGGTGCACCGTATGCAGGTGAAGTTGGCTTTGGTTCAAAGATGTTGATGAACCACTTACACCCCATTAAAATATATAAAAACCGTTAAGTTTAACAAATTAGTGGTCCATCTAGGTCCTGAACCCAGCCCAGGGGGTGGTCATGACCCCCATGGCCCTTCTCCTGGATCCGCCCTTGATCTAAATAGACTTAAATTAGATGATGATTCTTGAAACTTTACTTACGTGCGCTTCGTCACTCAAAAGAGTTTTATCCGCTAGCATAAAATGATACCCTTCATTTATATCAAAGTCAAAGTCAAAATATCTTTATTCCTTGGACTTTATAAAGCACTTAGAAACGTCATACAAATTAAATATAAGACATGTATCTAAATCATTACTATCTACTTAAATCCGCAGAGCTTAGATGCACTTTCATCACACTATCTGTGAAAGTGAATTTAAGTGCCAGTTCCGGCGACGGGGCTTCTTGAGAAGAACTGGCAAGAAACTCAAGGCCGACTCTTTTAATTGCCAATATCGTTACATTAAACACAAATACAATCATTAACATAACAAGAGCAATTCATTTTCAAATACTTTTATCATTTATGTATCGATGTTTAAAAAGCGGGTCAACCCTAACAATAAAGCCTAAGTACTACACACGATTACTATTTCCAAACACGACAATAAGTCAAACGCAGCGTTTACAGCACTTTATAGTCTGTTTTCCACTTGCTTTGGTGTGACGTCACTCGCAGTCATACGCATTACCATGCAAATGTAACACTCGCTTTAATGTTAGTGAGGGTTGTAGTTAAATATAGATATCGATGTTTTTTTAAATAATTTATTAACACAAAACAAATTACAATTGGTTTTTGGCGTGATAACGTCTTATAAATCTATGGACGCCGGTTGCACGCACGAAAAAGCATGACTCATTGTCACGTTCCGCCTGAACCGAGCGTGCAAGCGAGAGCCTGAAACAACCGATAGAGAGGCACGATTCTGCCTGTGACGCATCTATCTGTCTTCCACTCCATTGGCCGATGTTTTCTTATGGCGTTATGGCATAAAATTATCGTCCGTAAACCGACTTTACAAACAACTAATTTTTGTATCCCTCCCAACCCGTCTGGCCAGCGTGGGGAGTGTAGGCCAAATCCTCCTTCTGTCTAGGACGGTCGAGAGAGGGTCGTGCTCCTGTAGTGAAGACTAAAATCACCTGGTGATGACGAATTTTTTTGACGTCAGTATGCCCACAGAAGTATGCTGATAAACATTGTTTTAATATCGTTAAATATTTAGATATTATATATGTTGAAATATATGTTCCTTAGATGTTTTGCTTACTGTAGATATTGCAAATAATATGCCCAGTTATGCTGGGCATATTTTTTTTATCAATAGGATAAGTGGAAATATATGTATGTTATCTTCTATGAATTTATGCATGCGTATTAGTAAATATGAATATTGATGACTTACAATTGGGATTGATTTTAGTCTTTAAAGTATATCTGAACTTTTGCAAATGACTGTACATACCTATATACACCATGGTACCAATTTGGCCACCGCTCAGGTTTCCTAATCAGGTCCATTTTAATCTCCACTACAGGAGCACGACCCTCTCTCATCCGTCATATACGGAAGGAGGATTTGGCCTACACTCCCCACGCTGGCCAAATGGGTTGGGGAGGCCTGATCGATATTTGATAATGTATTTCCCTTAGTCGCCTTGTACGACATCCACGGGAAGAGACGGAGTGATTTTATTCTAGTCTGCCGGAAACCACACGGCAAGCACGGCTCTCAGCTTTAATGCTGTGTATATCAATATTATCATCATCAACCCACAATCATCTCACTGTTAGGATACTGGTCTCCCCTCAATCGACTTAGAACATACTCCACCACGCTGCTCAACTGCGGGTTAGCGGAGGCCAGTGTTTTCAAGCCGCCCAAAGGCCACTGACTTGCCTTAACGACCGTCCTGTCTACTTTTCATTTCTAACTATTTCGAAACATGCGTTAAAGAAGAAAATACGCATACAAATTCAGAAACGATAGTACAGCCCCCTTACCACCATCTCTTATTGCGATTCAATAACTGAATAGAATGCTTATTCATACCAATGAATAAGCGGCTCTATTCCATTTGAAATAGATAACTGAATGAACTGATTTCAAATGCAATAGAGTCGCTTATTCATTAGTATGAATAAGCATTCTAATCAGTTATTGAATCGCAATAAGAGATGGTGGTAAGGGGGCTGTACCTCTAACTTTCGCATGCGACATCTAATTTTCTTTTAAACTGAGTAAGACTTGATAAAAATATTTTACAATAAAATCTCCAGTGTTTCTTATACATTTTTTATACTTTTTGATTAAGCCAATGAAAATTCAATTTACTGATATCTGATAAGTAAATAGCTTATCCGAATATTTCATCAGTTTTCATACCTGAAATGGTTATGAAGTTCAATTACCCAATTAACTTCGGTTTGTTTACTTTATATGTACGGTAGTGCGCAAGCCAAGATCGCGTGAAACGGTAAACGACAATTTATTGTAGCGAAGTAAGCTCTACAAAGGTTTAAATAATCTTTCGATAGTCTAATTCATATAGGTAGTGCAATTCAGTAGCCTTATACAGAACTCAGTGGCATGTTTGGACGAACAATGTCGAATGCGGTTTAGTTCAAGCTTCAAATGAAGTAATTTTTATTTAAGTAGATTTTGGAGTGTATCATATCACGTTTTTTTTATTATTAATCATTTAGCTCAGGTAAACTAGTCTTCATCATCGTTATTTCAGCCGGAAAAAATCTATCGAATATACATCTCTTGCTTAAAATTCGACAATGATAAGATCTGTTTTTGCATTCATCGGTTTCCTGCGATCTTTACCAACAATTATTTTTTGCTCAGCTAGTATAAACTGATTTTTTAATCGTATTTCTTTACTAAAAATGACAACGTATTAATAAGTAAAAAAGTTTTAAAAGAAGAAACTTATAAATCATCGCCGAACCAGAAACGATTAAACTACTGAAACGTAGGCATGCACTAGTAACATATATTATCTATTACTACCTTTTATTTAGAAAGTTAATATAAAATTAGAATTATTTATGTCAAAACCTTTGCAGTTTTAATTAACTATGAGAACCGATAACTACAGAAATATCTACCTACCTTTTGTACCTACATGTGTATTATGGGTCACATTTCACCCGAGCGAAGCCGGGTTTTCATTTAGTATATTTATAATACAGTACGTGTTCTTGTTGGCTTATTACATTGAAAGGTTGAATGAACTTATTTTACAAAACAGTATTATTATATAACAGTACAAAGTGTTTTCAACCAGAACTTGCCGTATTTTTATATGGATGTTTTAGTAAGATAAAATAATAAGTCCTTGATGGTCCGTGGAGATTGCAAATACTTTAAATTTAATTAATGGTCTGACATTAATAAACTTTGTATAGTAAACAGATAATCTATGAGTCATTTACAGAAATCTATCTAGTAAGTTAGTGAAATCCTTTAGAATATACCATAAAATAAAGGCTGTGCCCGAAATTATTTATTCTTTATTATTAGGTTGGGGAAAAAGTCTTTTCGTATTTTATATGAAAATTTAAAACATTTTTTACTAAAGTTTATTTACATTTAACTAAAGTATGTGGGTGCCATTTTGTTCGATAACTTTTTGCCATCTTGTAGGTAGAGACATGATCCCATTACTATAGAAATTTTGGGACTTCTGTTCAAAAAACCACGACAAGTGGTTTTGGCAGTCTTCTCGTGATGTTAACCTGACATTGCCTAAAGAATTCTGAAGAGACCGAAACAGGTGGAAATCAGAAGGTGCAAGGTCAGGACTATACGGCGGATGCATTAACACCTTCCAGTCAAACTCTCTTAATTTTTGCTGAGTGGCTAAAGATGTGTGAGGTCTAGCGTTATCATGATGAAAAATCACACTCCTTCTGTTAATTAATTCCGGCCGCTTTCTCTCAACTTTTTGCTTTAATCTTATCAGTTGTTCACAGTAGAGTTCAGAATCGATAGTCCTGCCTGGCGGTAACAGCTCATAATGAATAATGCCCTTCCAATCCCACCATACACACAGCATCACCTTATTGCGGGTTAACCCGGGTTTTGCCAGAGTCTGTGAAGCCTGACCGGCCTTTGACCACGACCTTTTTCGCACGTTCTTGTCGTACGTGATCCACTTTTCATCACCAGTTATAAGCTTTTTCAAAAACGGTTCGCTTTCATTACGTCGTAGTAAAGAATCGCAAATGAGTACACGGTTCATTAAGTTTCTTTCAGTGAGATCGTGAGGCACCCAAATATCGAGCTTTTTAGTGTACCCAGCTTTTTTCAAATGCGCCAAAACTGTTTTGTGGTCAATTCCTAATTCTTCAGCTACGTCGTAACTACTGATATGCTGATCTTGCTCCACTTTTTCAAAAATGGCATCCATTTTATCCGTAACAGGGCGACCAGAGCGACGTGCATCTTTCACATCAAAATTTCCTGATTGAAAACGCTTAAACCAAATTTGTGCTACTCTCACAGACACTGCACTAGATCCATAAACGTCACAAATTTTTTTCGCAGCTTGCGTTGCATTTTTACTTTTTTTGTAGTAAAATTTTAAAATGAATCGAATTTCTTCATTAGATTCACTCATCTTGACAGTAAAAAAAACAAATGAAAATCACACATTTACCTAATTTGAATTTGGAATTATCTTTTTTAAAATTTAAACTTTTTAAAGATATCAAAACCTGCCAGATACAAATGGTATAACCAAAGAGATTTTATTACAAGTTCATACATACTATAATGCGAAAAGACTTTTTCCCCTACCTATTATATTATTTATTAAAATCGAAACAAAAAATCTTACAAAAACATTCTATCAATTTTGTTTTTGTTAATATTCTCATAATTCTTTTCGTTAACCGATTTAGGCTGTAGAACCTGTCAAAGAACATAAATAACCCTTCCTTCGTTCGTAAGTCGGGCAAATTAATTAATTAATTGGAATCATCTTGTTGCTCTCTAATATTATTTTTAATAGTTTATTTAATATTTTCAAAGCCTTCTAACTGACGCCTCGACTTCTTGAAAACAATTATTCAACTTTCACTTATTCAAGTAGAACAGTTGTTATTGAAGGGCGCCACTTCTTGAAAAGAATTATTCAACTTTCACTTATTCAAGTAGAACAGTTGTTATTGAAGGGCGCCACTTCTTGAAAACAATTATTCAACTTTCACTTATTCAAATAGAACAGTTGTTATTGAAGGGCGCCACTTCTTGAAAACAATTATTCAACTTTCACTTATTCAAGTAGAACAGTTGTTATTGAAGGGCGCCACTTCTTGAAAATAATTATTCAACTTTCACTTATTCAAGTAGAACAGTTGTTATTGAAGGGCGCCACTTCTTGAAAACAATTATTCAACTTTCACTTATTCAAGTAGAACAGTTGTTATTGAAGGGCGCCACTGCGGAAAGTGTCTATTAATGTTTTATGCTAGTGCGTTATTTATTAATTTTATTTTTTATTTATCGCGTTTCCATCAATATGAAAAATCAAGTAAAGTAAATACTTTTTTGAACTTTATTTAACTTAGCTCTATCTTATCTTATATCTATCGATTTACGCAAAAACAAAATTTCCGTACTAAAATAAAATAGAACCATATGGAAAGCTCACGTCTACATCAGCCAATATCAACTGAACAAGGTGAACCTTGATGACTGGCAAATGAGACTGGACAAAAGGAGACGTCATTACAATGTTTAGTTAGGAGTATCCTAACCGAAACTAGCTCAACCTTACAGAAAACCGCATTCAAATAACAATCTCAAATACAATGTCCGAATATCATCAGAAACCTCTTGAAAATGTACTGCGTAGATAGCAGTGCAACAACGTACGAGTAGTGTTGTGAGCATTTACTGCTACTGTAACCGCTTCATACTATCCATTTTTTATGTGAGAGGGGGAAAAATAGCATGTGTTTCACCTGATGGAAAGCTATCACCACCGTCCATAAAGATCAGCAACACCAAGGTGTCGCCGATCCGTTGCCAGCCCATACTCCTTCCTTTCTTTCTTTCAGGTTCACCTCACTCGATGACAGCTTAAAAAATAATGCCCTAATGCCTCTTTCCGCCAGACCCTCGTTTATCAGACAGCAGGGTGCGCCACGTGCAGGTGAGGTTAACTTTGGTTCAAAGATGTTGATGAACCACTTAGACCCCAAAGCTGCCGCATGCTGAATGCTTGTTTGTTTGTTTGTTGTTGTTACCTATTTGATTGTTCTAAAAAATAACAAAATGAAATATAATGTAAGTATGATGTCTCGGTATGTTGAGATATTTCATTATTTTAAAAAACCTACATATTATTGTTAATTTAGAAATATTTTTTAAACATGTATTTATATCGATAAATATCAACGGACATCACTATTGAGTGACAAACGAATTACACAGCGAACCCGGGAGTACAGCCAAACGGGGCTATAAAAAAGGGTCCCATAAAACATGGCCCTCTCTCCCACATGGCCAGACCTACTGGAACCTTTATGCTTGCCGAAAGTGTTATATTGCCGACGAATCTAGCTGTTTTGTTACGTCTTTATGTCTCTTCTGAGAAACATTTTAAGGCGACGGATTGATGACCGAAATGTTCTACAAATAAAAACATTAAAATTGTTGGTTACTGATTATATCATGCAAGAATGCATGATGCTCCTGGTTTTTTCCTCATCATAAAAATAAATCATCTCCCCTTTTCCATATCCGGATTGGCTTGACCTTCAATAACGTTTCTTTGCAATGATACGACTTTGCAAGGGTTACTATATTGCGAAAGTATGGTACTAGAATCTAGTACCATTGCGAAGTCTTAATGGGTTCAAATTACAAAGTAAATTATGGAACGAAGTAATTTTAACCAATGATGATAGGAACGCCAATCTCGTCTTAAAAGTCCAACTGACATTTTGAAGTATGTGCTTAAACAAATCATTACAGGACATAGAGGAATCCCTTTACCCCGTGTACCTATAAAATACAAAGTTCTGTTTAAGAAGGAGTTACTTTGCGACTTTTTTTTGTTATAAAAGTTAACAGTTCGTGTAACGGCAACTGACAAAGTGAAGCTTATTACATGAAGTATAAGATAGCCAAAATTTACATTCGTATGTTTTTTTATTGCTGAGAAAAATACAGATCCCTGCCTTCAAAATCGTCAAGGCGTCGTCTTAAACAGAACTAGGATGCCTTTATCCTGATGAAATAATCCTTTCAGTTAATGGTGCCTCTTCTTTTTTATTACTGGCAACTACTACTACTCAATCGAAATTACTATTATTCTCATTTAGGAAATAATTAATTATATGAAAATCACGGTATAAATTCTACTACTACTACCTACAAATTACAAAAAAGTATATGTATGTGGTGTGCATGTATGGATGGATGTTTGTTACTCTTTGCCGGGTAAACACCTGAACGGATTCGTATAAAATTTGGCATATAAATAGAAAATGTATAGAACATGTGAGGTGCTCGATGGCGTTGCGCATATCAGTCTAATCGATCGCGCAAGTTAAGTAATGTCGACCGTATCCAATCTATGGATGGGTTTATTTATGAAGAGCTCCTCCGTCCGGAGAGCACGTTAAGTCTTCGATCCTGGCTGTTGTCATTGGATGACAGTCGTTAATCCAAATCATTTTATGCATTTGAAACCTTTCTTGCAATTCACGCAGGCGATTTGCGTCGATTTCCTAATACAAAGTTGTGCTGGACTCGCCAGTCTATTATGGGGACACCCATAATAGACTGGCGAGAGTTTTACTGCTGTTTATCAATTAATTGAAGCTAGGAAAATGCTTTCAAAACGAATCTTGTAGCCAACACGTAAAGATCTACATATTTACACGAATTCGATCACAAATTCCCATCACTGCACAATTTAAACGCTGTATCCTACGTATTACATCTATCAATATTATGAATCAAAGCAGAAAATATACAGAAATGGAAAAATATATTTGTGCAGTTTCGCACCAATACTTGTCGGTTTCGGTGCCAGTCACAAAATGTTCGTTCTAAATTCGAAATAATATGTTTTTAAATTTAGTTTAAGAGTTTGTGAATAGTGTGTTATTCATATATCACGAAATTAGAGTTACCTATTAGGGGTGTTCAAAGTTGAAACTCTTGCTGTTTGCTTGATATGCCAAGGAGTACCTTAACTGTAATACCTACTTAATTTAATTCTGACAGTTGAGATCGTTTATTTCACACACGTGTTGTCTGTTCGAGCGCTCGATACCGAATGCCTAATGCTTGCTTCGCTTGGAATGAAGTTGACGCCTGCCTCTACCACCACTCCCCCACTCTTCAAACTGGCGTACTTCATCGTTCGTGGTGTGCTGGCGCAACGAGAGGTTCGCCTTTGGTCGGCTAAGCGGTAACACGTGTTAGTCGATCGATTGCCAGCCTTACTCAGTGCGGGCTAGGAGTTTAGGTAGTGAGGTCGCTCGGTTCTTCGGAGGGTTTTGTGGCAGGGAACCACTAGTACCTTACCCATTGAGCTTGCTCTGGGTAGGCGGAAAGTGGGCCACAGCAGCTTGCTGCACCCCTAGTCACCGAGCGATTTCTACCCCGCGCTGAGTCTCCCTTCTCCCTCGCACCTTTCGGTTGTGTGTCGGCACACATACCCGGCTCGTGGCGTACTCACGAGTGCGGGGTGGGTCTGGCTAGGGTTTTTCTGTGTAAAAACCACTAGTCAGTCCCTTCGTAGTGTCGTCATCGTCTCGCGTTAGGAAATTGACCGTCCCCCGTTGGCTTTTGCCCACTAGATAGTGCTGTCCCTTTCGTTGTTTACTGTTTGTTTTGTTGTCCTTGTCGCACTTCGAGTGTAACTTGTTCGTTGTCGTTGTCACAGTCTGTTGTGTGCTACGTAGTTGTTTACCGCTGGTCTGTTGCACACATTGATCACTTTGGTGAGCAGTGGGTGCAGCAAACTTGCTGTGGTTTGCCTTGCAAAACGATTTATCGATTTTCAAGGCAAACTTTCAATGCTTAGTATCGCTTGGGTGAGTAGATAGACGGCGGAGGATTATTATTGCAATAATCCGTCCGCGACTTGACGACTCGTCTAAGCGGGCCTAAGCCCACCGTTCTAAGATGGAACCACCTCCTTTTCGCAGCCTTCCTGGCAGTCCATTGCGTTCTCCAACCATTTCCCCTCCCCCCTCATTTGAAGATGAGCCTCAACATGAGCCCTATAACACTTTTTATAGTGAATACCAGTTCTACCCGCGTCGTAACTTCGGTTCAAAGCGCATCAATCCTCCCTCTATGGCGTCTGACGAAAGTCAGACGCACATAGATAAACGTCCTAAAGCAGGGAAGGACTCCATCTCTGCTTCGGATTCTTCTACTTCCTTTTCGCCGCCAGGGCATTTAGTTCACCCGCCAGCAGGGCGTAGTACTCCGCAGCGTCTTTCGCAGCCTAAATCGCCGTCGCCTGCGGATGCAAACATTCTCGTTGGCAACAAAAACTTTCAAACTCGTTCGAGTTCTCGTTCCCACGACAGACCTAACGACTCTGCCGGGGAAAATTATTACGATACGTCGTATGCGCAAATTGCTAGCATCGACAGGGCGTCGCGTAATGTTGATCCGCGTTTGGAACGTGTTAGGCCGCCGTCCCAATCGAACATGTCTTACGCAGACATCGCGTCACTAGCGCCGCGACGCACTAACACCGCGCCATCGCCTCCCGCTACCACTTCTGCAGGTACTCAACCCCAATCCCAACAAAGGGCAAAGGGTTACCCGCCCATTGTAGTCGAGTCTCTGCCCAACTGGCCGCAACACTTCGCTGCGTTGCGTGCTCAGTTGGGCCACCCACCGAACGCGCGCCCTTATAGACAGGGCGTGCGCTTCCTCCCTAAGAGCCCAGAGGAGTATAGGGGCATCCAAGCATACCTCCGCAACTTAGGAGAGCGTGAGCCACGGTTATCCTGGTTCTGCTACTCAGTTGCGGATGAATTACCTACTAAGATAGCCGTTCGCGGGCTCCCAGGGAGCACAAGTCCAGCAGACGTCGAGGCGGCGTTCGAGTCGCTGGGCTACTCGGTGCGGTTAGTGCGACTCGTTACTTCAAACTGGGGACGGTCGGGTTGCTTATTTCACGTCCAACTCGACCACCTTTCGAAGGATGAGCTCACTCGGCTGTATGCGGTCGATGAGCTACTGTTTATGCCCGGGATAACGATAGAGGCATGGAGGAATACCAGGCGCCTAGCTCAATGCCACAGGTGCCAGGCATTCGGCCATGCCTCTACAAATTGCCACCGTCCCTTCAAATGCATTCGTTGCGCTGGGGAACATTTCGTTAGTAATTGCCCGGTAAATAAAGAAGCGTTGCCGACGTGTGCTAATTGCGGTAAGCCGCACGCGGCAAATGATAGGCGCTGTCCCTCTCTGCGCAAGGAGGCGAGAAAGAGAGGGATACAAATGCCGGGCCCTCCGCCGCCGCAAAAACGACCTCAACGCGCCGCCCGCCCTTCGCAGAGCAAGAAAGGGCGGAAGGGTGGCAAGTAGCCGGGGAAAGCCGCGTTCCCCCAAGAGATATACGTGTGGAACATGTTCCACCTACTCAGGAAGGGCAATTGCCCACCTCGCTAGCTCCACCTGCAAACCCCGCGCGTCCCAAACGCAAACCGCGTACGCGGAAGAAAAACAAAAATAAAAACACGCAAAATGTTACTTCGCGTCCGACGTCTCAAACAAGCTCGCGTCCGACGTCACAACCGTCGTCACGTCCTCCGTCGCGTCACTCATCGCGTCCGGCGTCGAGATACCCGTCGCCGGCCGTACATTTCCGTGCCGAATCCGGTGAAAACGCTACTTTCGGGCCCAACGCCGCGCCCTCTGTTCCCCAGTCGCCTCGTCAGAGTCGTCGCGACGCTTTTAGTCGCACTATTATGCCACAAACGGCGCAAGACGCCAACTACCCTTCGCGGGCGTCTTCCCGCGCACAATCCGTCTCCACTAGGGATCCTATTGCGACAATCGTAGGAATCCTAGTGGAGATGCTTCGCGAAATTACCTCAGGGGTTGAGGTCTGGACGGCAGCTACCAACGCCCTGATGCAAATCTTGACCCTCCACAGCCAAGGGTTGCCCTAAAACAAAACAAAATTAGTTATTTCTTTTTGTAAATTCATCGTATGGTTGAGTTGTTGTGCGGGCGCCCTCTAGAGGGACGTCCGTACAACAACCCAAACCAACAAAACTAAAACCTTAACCTATTCCAAATTTTAAAATTCTATTTAATTTAATTTAAACTAACTTAAAAATAAGTTAAATTCAACTTATAAACTACCAAATCAAAATTGGCGTGCTACGCCGTGTTTCTCAAATCACTATTGGCGTGCTACGCCGTGCTTTTACCAAACAATGTACGTTTTTCTTTATGTGTCAAAATTACCAAAATAAAACAAATACATAAATGTCGTTCGGTCCAAAATGTGTTTGTGAATGTCATCGTTTTCTGTCTCTTTCTGTCTTAAAAATAACTTGGTGTTGCATTTGGTCATAATGTCGCATTTGGTCATAGTGTCGCATATGGTCATAGTGTCGCGTTTGGTCCGGTGTCATTGAGATTATTTCCTTGCTTATTTCAACCGGTAAGTTATATACATCTGTGTTAATATCGTCTGGCAAATGTTTCTCGGTGCTTGCTCGTTACAGTTGTTGCATCCCCACATGCAACAACTGAAGGGAACAGGACTGCCGTGTGCATGAGCTACGGCATGTTGGCACGGATGTGTATAATAATTACCTTTAGTGGTTCAGCATGTGTTCCGATACGCCCTAACCCGGGTATCGGAACATATGCTGTCTCATCGTGCTGTCCCTTTCTGGCATTCATGCTTGTCGTTCCTTTAAAGCGGCGTATGCGTGCACTGCAGTGCATTTTTACGTTGCAGTTAAACTTTACTGTATGCTAGTCATATATGTTCTGGGTATTTGTGTGTGTATGTGCGCATATATACAGTTATATATGAGCACATATACACATACTACTGAGGCAGCCGTATGCATGCGCCTAGGTGCATACATACGGCTGTAGGTTTATCTTTTTCAGTGGTGTAAAACATATGTCTGAAATCGCCCAACCCGGGATTCCAGACATGTGTAGTCCCTACGTGTCGTCCTCGTTGTTATTGTTTAGTGTTGTGCGGTGTGTATGGACGTATACATCTCTAGGGGTGTATACGTCAATACACACAGTACCTACATGTGCAGTGGTGTTTCGCCTGGTTAATGTCGACTTCGGTCCCAGGCAGGCACCACTGCATATTGTCTGTCTGTGTATATGGAGAGAGGTAGCATGTCGATAGATGTCCCTCACTCTATCAACTCAACCCTTCAGCCCTTAAGTGGCTTAAAATACACCCCTAACGACCTAGACCTGCTTTCATAAGCTCAGCCGCATAGAGCGGCTCCCAAAAAATTACGCGGTGGTGCAAGCACCACTGGAGACTGCCCGGGCAAAGAGCCACTCGCTCGAGGCCCGTACGTACCCCTCGAGGGTACATGTACTCAGGTCAGGTCGGGTCTGGCGCAACGAATAACAAGCTTGGAGTCAAATCAAATCATTTATTACCCGCGACGGAACGGAGACCGGTATATGCGTTTGTGGTCCTAGGATGTTTGTGCAAATCAATGTTGCCATTTATCTCCAAAATTTAGATGCGGTTTTCAGTGATGGGGTTCGGGTTTGATTGGTGCATGTTCTTAGATAGGTGTTACGGTGACAACTCACCAGGCGGCGCTGCAGTAAACATTTGTTTGTGAAACCAATGTTGCCAAATGGCAATAAATATCTCCAAAACTACGAGTCCGATTTTAATGCGGTTTTCAGTGATGGGTTCGGGTTTGATTGGTGTATGTTCTTAAATAGGTATTACAGTGACAACTCACCAGAGGGCGCTGAAGTAAACATTTGTTTGTGCAAAACCAAAACTACTAGTCTGATTCTGATGCGGTTTTCAATTGTAATACCTATGCTTGCACTCTAAAAAGTTAGAAATAAAAACAAAATTAAAAATTTTGAAAAAACCCACGACGGTTAAAACGTAGTTGAAAAAGGATAAAATAATTTTGAAACCCCCTACTTAAAGAATTTATGCTATGAACTTAATAAAAAACCCAAGAAAATCCGTCGGGGGCTGCCATCTCTATTTAAAATTTCAACATAAATATGAATAAGTATACAAGTTACTATAAAACTGCCAAATTAGTTCATTTAATGGCAGCTCCAACGGATTTTCTTGGGTTTTTTTTTATTAAGTTCATAGCATAAATTCCTTAAGTCGGGGGTTTCAAAATTATTTTATCCTTTTTCAACTACGTTTTAACCGTCGTGGGTTTTTTCAAAATTTTTAATTTTGTTTTTAACAATGTGAAATCATGATTTTGTGGCAATCATATGCATAAATACATAAAAATAATTATAAATTATGCTTTTAAATTTCATGATAGCTAACACTATTTACGGGAATCGAATCACTGATTACTTTCTCTTTGATTACAGTTATTTCGTTTAATTATTTATCAAATAGAATCAACGTAATTACTATGTACATAATTTAATATAGTGTTATGGAAGCCATTGTATCTATACCTATGATTAATATCAAAGTAAACTATAATTACTATTGTCGTCTAATTAATTCATTCCTCTCTCATACGAATAATATACAGTTAGAGATGTAGAGAGCTCTAGTTTCTGTAAATATCTTAGGGCGCCTTCACATTAGCGTTTGTCCAGCGTAGGCATTCCATACCTGTGTGTACAACGCAGACTCTTTTTTTTATATTACCTCAGCCTATTGGCTCCGCTTCGCCAGATGAAAAGCGAAAAGAAGAGCCCCAGTCGCATCGGCAACGGACAAGAGACCTTGATGTGTCTTGTCAGTGGACGCTGTCATGCTGGCCTTTAAGATACTTCTTCACGCTAGGCTTGAAGGATCCCATATTGTATGGATGAGGAAATATATATGCCAGCAACGCGTTTCACTTTTTAATAGTGCGACATAGGAGTTGCCAAACTTTTTAGTACGCGAAGGAATGATCCCAACGGTGAACCTGTGATATCGCGAGCCTGCACTTGACGTTCTGTGACGGAAAGGGGAGGAGGGGATAAGGGAAAACATATAACTCTGCTGGGGCACATTAGTACGCTGCGCAAGCGTTACACACCCGCGAACGCGTCTGGAGCTGGAGCGGGTCACTGCGGGTGTACAACATTACATCAAACTTCTCTAAGATGCCTTGCCCGCTACGTGTTGGATCCATATCCCGCGCACGCCTATTAAATGACCAGTCCCCCTAGCCAAGTATAATTCGTAGCGTAACGAACGTTAGATAGATCACGTGACATTTGTCAATTCTCATACTAAAATGTTTGATTTTGACAAATGTCACGTGATCTATCTAACGTTCGTTACTCTACGAACGAAAATTCGAACATTTTAGTATGAGCTCCACAGTTCAAATTAGCGATCGCTACGCTTGTCTACTTCGCAAACTGCCATTTGGCTAGCCCCCTAGGCTTGACCCGTGACTAATAGAGAGATAATAATATAATAGAATGTAATAATTGTTATCAATTTATAAATATTACGGCTCGCTAGCGTAGCGTACGTATTTCAAAACACGTGGGTATTTGGGATTACATGAAATAGAGCGAAAGTTATGATGCATTACACAAAGCCTTCTAGTCCCAAACTATGCTTTACTTGTTGTAGTACCTACCGTCTAATATCTCTATGGTACCTAATAAATATTAAATAGATAAATATTCCTAAACTAAATTACACAGCGTCATCTACTCCCAAACTAAGCAAAGCTTTTCACGAGCTCGGTGGCGTAGCGGTCAATGAATGACGCGGCTTCGACACCAACGCTCATGGGTACGATTCCCACCCTGGACAAACATTTGTGTGCATGAACATGTCTGTTTGTCATTGCTTGGTCTGGGTATTTTCTATGTATCATAAGTATGTATTTACAAAAAAATATATATTTACGTATGTTTATCAGTTGTCTAGTACCCATAACATAAGCTTCGCTTACTTTGGGGCTAGATGGCGCTGTGTAATTTGTCTGACAAATATGATTATTATATTATTATTATTTTATTATAGCATGTCCTATGGGTACTCGGTTACTAATATTACGTACGCTTGACTTGGGAAGTAAGCTGGTGAATGCGTGACGAGAACGTTACGGAAACGGCGAACGGAAGATGAGAGGGAGTTATAAGTTAGTAGAGCTAAAGAAGTTTTACTTCAGTCGTGTCGTCTCAAGCAGACTCTTTTTTTATGTAAATATTATACATATGATAATAAATATATACATATGTTATGGCAGGCGTCCGGCCCTCTTCTTTAATAGCCCGGTATTTAGTTCTCCCAGATCTCATCTCCATACCCCATTTATTTTCCATCACACTTTGAAATAATCTCAACGCCAGCCGAGACCTGCTCATGGATATATCGTTCTATTGATATATCCTAGAGTGGGTCACGGCGGGCGTACAACATTACATCAAACTTCTCAAAGGGGCCTCTACGCGCTGGATCCATATCCCCGCGCACGCCTACCAAATGACCGGACTTGAGCCGGGATAAAAAAGATGTACATATAATACATAGAAATCATTTATTATATCTTTTAGAAGTCGACTTAAATTTTCACTTAGGAAAAATTCCACCCCCGTATTATGCAAATATTTAAATGGGACCATGAAACTATAAATATTTCAGCCAATGTTTAAACTAAGCTGAGACGTCAAAGGATAACAATGAATTATTCATATTAATTTAATACTCCGTTCACGGCTCGTAATTCATATTCATTTGTACTAGTGCATTTGGTTGGATAAATACAGGACTAAATTACGCCCGTTTATGCGATTCCCCTATTAAATAAATATGCTTTGAATCTAATTTGTTGACAACAAGGGAGAATTGGCAGGCGTTTAAACGATTCTGTAATCTATATGAATATGTTAGGAAATTCACATGTTGCCAATAGTGTTAATAATAATCCATGTCGCACGACAGCTTCACTTGATTAGCCATCTCTTTTAATGTTTTATTTGTCATTGCTGCCTCTCAGGTTACCAGGGCTCAGCTCAGGGGTCATAAGAGCTGCCTGGCTGTCGTTGAGAATGTAGATGTGTGGATTTGCGACCTTATTATCTAGATTCATTTTTGCATAGGCAGTTATGACATAGCGAAGCTGCACTTAATCATTTCTTCTGATTATTTTTTATACTACGTCGGGTGGCAGACAAGAAGCGGTTACTGTAGCCTTAATAATGCTCGCAACATAAAATATCGCTCGCGCGCCGCCACCCCCGCTACCAGCGCAGCATCATCTTCCGTTCTGATTAAATCAATTATGAGTATTAAGACAGCCGTATTTAAACTCGAGGCTGCTATAAACGTCATAATTCATTGCCTTTTTTGTGGTCGCCGCTCTTGATCCTGGCTACAGAATAGACACAGAGGAGGAAATTTTTGGTAGACCTGCCTTGATCCTTCTAAATATTCTATGCACTTACTTCTTTTACAACCTCGGTTATGGTGATAGCTTTACATCAAGAGGACCGTATGCTTTTTTGACAGCCGGCGTAATAAGAAAAATAAAACTAGGACTCCTCTTGTTTCAGATATTCCAGAAGTTAATATGTAGTCTTCAAATCTTGTTTGTTGTTTATTTCAAATATTGAGAGTGACTGAATCCAACGGGATTTTTTATATTGTTCATAATAATTCATTCATGACGAGCTCGGTGATCGAATGGTTAGCAATGGCCACTTTGACTCCGAGGTCGCGGGTTCGATCCCGCACAAGACAAACATTTGTGTGCATGAACATGTCTGTTTGTCTTGGTCTGGGTGTTTTATGTATTATAAAACATTTTTTTTGTATATATATTAGGTTGGGGAAAAAGTCTTTTCGTATTTTATATGAATATTCAAAACATTTTTTAATAAAGTTTATTTACATTTAACTAAAGTATGTAGGTGCCATTTTGTTCGATAACTTTTTGCCATCTTGTAGGTATAGACATGATCCCATTACTATATAAATTTTGGGACTTCTGTTCAAAAAACCGCGACAAGTGGTTTTGGCAGTCTTCTCGTGATGTTAACCTGACATTGCCTAAAGAATGCTGAAGAGACGGAAACAGGTGGAAATCAGAAGGTGCAAGGTCAGGACTATACGGCGGATGCATTAACACCTCCCAGTCAAACTCTCTTAATTTTTGCTGAGTGGCTAAAGATGTGTGAGGTCTACCGTTATCATGATGAAAAATCACACCCCTTCTGTTAATTAATTCCGGCCGCTTTCTCTCAAGTTTTTGCTTTAATCTCATCAGTTGTTCACAGTAGAGTTCAGAATCGATAGTCCTGCCTGGCGGTAACAGCTCATAATGAATAATGTCCTTCCAATCCCACCATACACACAGCATCACCTTGTTGCGGGTTAACCCGGGTTTCGCCAGAGTCTGTGAAGCCTGACTGGCCTTTGACCACGACCTTTTTATGCGCCAAAACTGTTTTGTGGTCAATTCCTAGTTCTTCAGCTACGTCGTTACTACTGATATGCCGATCTTGCTCCACTTTATCAAAAATGGCATTCATTTTATCCGTAACAGGGCGACCAGAGCGACGTGCATCTTTGACATCAAAATTTCCGGATTGAAAACGCCTAAACCAAATTTGTGCTACTCTCACAGACACTGCACTAGGTCCATAAACGTCACAAATTTTTTCGCAGCTTGCGTTGCATTTTTACCTTTTTTGTAGTAAAATTTTAAAATGTATCGAATTTCTTCATTAGATTCACTCATCTTGACAGTAAAAAAAAAACAAATGAAAATCACACATTTACCTAATTTGAATTTGGAATTATCTTTTTTAAAATTTAAACTTTTTAAAGATATCAAAACCTTTCAGATACAAATGGTATAACCAAAGAGATTTTATTACAAGTTCATACATACTATAATGCGAAAAGACTTTTTCCCCTACCTATTATGTATGTATTTACAAAAAAAATGTATTTAAGTACATTTATCAGTTGTCTAGTACCCATAACATAAGCTCTGCGCTTAATTTGGGACTAGATTGCGCTATGTAAATTGTCCAGAAATATTTATTTATTTAATTTGAGGAATAAAAAAAATGGTAATGTGACCCCGAAAATTCAAAAAACTAAGCGTACTTTTTATAGTCAGCTTTTTGGTGCAAAACGATACTATAATTAAAGACGTCAGTCAATATTAACGCTTGGCGTGTGCGAATGAAACGTAGGTCTGTATATTTTCAACAAACTTGCAATTGTCTTGAAACCTGAACTTTCATAATAAATTACTCTAAAAACAACGTTGAAAGCATTAAGGGTTGTAAATCAAATACGTCTGATGCAGAAACGACTTAGTATATTAACTTTGGTTAAGCTAAGTGAAGCTCTAGTGTGTTCAGGTTGGTTGGAAGGAACTGGTGAATGGAAATAGCACAAAATGTCGAACGAAGAACGAAATTCTAAGGTAAAAGTGTTAAGAGGTGTAGTAGCTCACCACGACACCACGATCTTTAGAGACAAAACCTACCCACCTGCACGTGGTGCACCCTTGTCGATTAGCGAAAGAAGTCATGGCAAAAGAAAAAATCCACAGACCCTGCAGTTTCCGCAATCTTCGGAGGCATTGAAAATGAACTTAAGAATAAAACAAATCTTGCGAAAATAATTTTTATTATTTTTCAATGTCAAAAATAATTTTTTTTCACGCTCATAAAGGTTTCACACTTAAAGGACACAATTATTAACCAATTTCACTCGGAAAGGTCTCAATAGACGCGCAATCTATCTTCGAACATGCATTTTCCTCATTTTTTCGATATATGTAATAGTAATTTTTTAATTAATTAGTACTTACTAAAAAACGATAGAATTTTATTCCCGATTTTTTTACAATTTTCAAAATTTCTCAAAAACTATCCAGCCAATTTTCAACATTCCTTCACTATCGGATCCACAATTAAATTCTGAACCTGGTGACAGTTGTTCCATGGCGAAATCTCAATTATTCTCGGAGATATAGCGAAAAAAGCTTATTGGCCGAAAAGGATTAGATAGACATTTGCAATGTCAAAAACCACACAGAATACCACAGCCGAATAACAATTTATTGATTCACTGTACTTTATATTTGTATTGTGGAAATAAAGCATATTCTATCTATCTATTCCCTTGGGGTCAGTAGGAAGGAATTGCTGCTGTGTTGGCAGAGGGGTGGCAGCAGCCATTGGGGTGTAAGTGGTTCATCAACATCTTTGAACCAAAGCCAACTTCACCTGCACGCGGTGCACCCTGCTGACTGACAAACGAAGCTCTGGCGAAAAGAGAGGTAGGGAGCGTAATTGTAAGCTACCCGACTGGGGAATGTACCTCACAGAATACCGCAGCCAAATAACAATTCCTTTAAGGGTTGTTGTGTTCCTGCGAGTGAGTGAGGTCACCAGAAAGGAAGGAGATGCTGCGTTGGCAGCGGGGGTGGCGGCGCGCGAGCGATATAAGTGGTTAATAAACATCTTTGCACCCTGCTGACTGACAAACGAAACTCTGGCGAAAAGAGAGGTAGGGAGCGTAATTGTAAGCTACCCGACTGGGGAATGTACGTCCACCTCACAGAATACCGTAGGCAAATAACAATTCCCTTGAGGGTTGTTGTATTCCTGCGAGTGAGTGAGGTTACCAGAAAGGAAGGAAATGCTGCGTTGGCAGCGGGGGTGGTTATGTTGCGAGCGTTAATATGGCTACGGTAGCCGCTTCACATCAGGTAGTATAAAAAAAAAAGCAGTACCCCTCTGCCAACACAGCAGCAGCAGCAGCGGTGTTTCGTGTTGCATGTGTTTGTATAGCTACGGTAACATCTCACATCAATCGGGCCGTATGCTTGTTTTCCACCAGACTAGTAAAAAATGGCTTACACATTCAGCAGTGAACGTTCTTAGGTCAAAATCTTTATCAAGTAAAGCGATGAACTGCCAGAATATAAAAAACTTTGATTAGTTTGGAATTAGATTGACCTTCGTAGAGACCCTTGAATATATTCCGAATGCAACTTCGGTCGTCACTTCTGCGTCAACATATTCATCCCATGGCTTTGGATACAGGTCTCCCCTCAATCAAAGGAGTTTAAGGCGTACTCAGTCAACCACCACGCTCCTCAACTGCAGGTTGGTTGAGACCAGCGTTTTAAAACCGCTCTGACCAAAAGGCTAGTTCGAAGAAGCTTGATGGTGTCGTTACGCGTGTCAGTCTGATCGATCACGCTAGTTAAGCAACGTTGACCATAACTTGTCTTTGGTTGGGTTTTATTTATCTCAAGCTCAACCGTGCTTCGGAGGGTACGTCAGCCGTCGGTCCCGGTTGTTGTCTTTACACGACAGTCGTTGAGCCAAGTCAGTAGCCTTTGGGCGGCTTGAAAACACTGGCCTCTGCCAACCCGCAGTTGCAGCGTGGTGGAGTACGCTCTAAACCCCTTCAATTTAGGGTAGACCCGTATCCCAACAGTGGAATGATTGATGCAGACCAAACGGCACTGTCTCAGTTTAACGAATATCATCATTAGATGATATTCGTTGACATTAGTCAACAACCGGAACCGACTACATAACCTGACCTACTGTATCAATTATTTCAACCCTTTAACTGCAATGTTTTGATATATTATGGGTGTTTTCTATGTATTATATATATCATCATCATCATCAGGTCATTTTAGTCTCCACTACAGGAGCACGACCCTCTCTCGTCCGTCACAGACAGGAGGATTTGGCCTACACTCCCCACGCTGGCCAGACGGGTTGGGGAGGCCTGATCGATGTTTTATAATATAGTTCCCTTAGTCGCCCTGTACGACATCCACGGGAAGAGACGGAGTGATTCTATTCTAATCTGCCGGAAACCACACGGCCAATTATTATATGTATATATTTACAAAACATGTGTATACATATTATATTCTTTATTGCACATAAATTAGTATAACATAGTTAAGACATAAGTGTACAAAGGTGAGCTTATCTCTACAAGAGATCTCTTCCAGCCGACCTTATAGGCAGTGAGAGAAAGAGTCTCTTGACGGATATTACACTATGTGCGTACTATTAATAAAGAAAAATAAAAAAGAAGAAGAACTAAAAAACAATACAAATAAGATATTTCAACTCGTTAAAGAGTTATTACTCTTTTAAATATAACTATTGCAATAGATATAACAACTTTATGCGAAAAATCTACTTAACAAAACATAAAGAAAAAACAAATATATATTATAAGTTGCATAATTTTACCATACTTGCATAGACATTCACAACTGGGACAAATAGTGTTCTTGCAATCTTTTTTTGAAACTATTGACGGATGGGCTGTCTCTTATTTGGGGTGGCAATTTATTCCAAAGTTGTGCTGCACGGACAGTGAAAGAATTAAAAAAGAATTTAGTATTGGAAGTGGGATAGTCGAGTGTTTTTATGTGACAGGAGCGTAGTGACCTAGATGAGGATGGTAATAGAGGAAAACGGGAAGTGAGGTACTGAGGAGAGCTAGAGTTTTTAAATAGTTTATACAGAAAACATAATAAGTGCACATTTCTGCGAAGGCGGATGGGGAGCCATTTTAACCGAGCGCGGAATTCAGAAACATGATCAAACTTTTTGAGACCAAACACGAACCGAATAGCTAAATTTTGAAGGCGCTCAAGTTTGTTCAGAAGCTCCTCCGTCACATCTAAAAAGCAGATATCGGCGTAGTCGAGAATTGGGACTAATAGAGATTGAGCCAGCATGATTTTAGTTTTGAAAGGCAAAAAATTTTGGAATCGCCTGAGTGAATGAAATGTGTAATGCATGCGTTTACTAACATCGTTTATATGGGGGGTCCAGGACATATATCATGTATTTAGTTCACTTAGCACAAAATTTGCGTTTTTTTACACTACTTCGGGTAGCAGACAAGCATACGGCCCGCCTGATGTGAAGCGGTTACCGTAGCCGTATTAACGCTCGCAACATAACCACTCCCGCTGCCAACGCAGCATTTCCTTCCTTTCTGGTGACCTCACTCACTATCAGGAACACAAAAACCCTCATGAGAATTGTTATTAGGCTGCGGTATTCTGTGAGGATTTTTTTCTTTTGCCATGACTTCTTTCGCTAATCGATAAGGGTGCACCACGTGCAGGTGGGTAGGTTTTGGCTCTAAAGATCGTGGTGTCCTGGTGAGCTACTACACCTCTTAACACTTTTACCTTAGAATTTCGTACTTTGTTCGACATTTTGTGCTAATCAACATTTTGTGCGAGTTATTCTGGGACCTGGAGGTTTGTACACTCCGTCAGCTTACAAACTTCTTCTTCATTTGCTGAATAATTTATCTAGACCTAATTGTCATCGTCCTAGTTTTCCTTTTTACCTTTTGTATGCTATGTACGTATTTGACGAGCACCACCGAGTGGTCGAATGGTTAGCAATGGCCACTTTGACTCGGAGGTCGCGGGTTCGATTCCCGCACAAGACAAACATTTGTGTGCATGAACGTTTCTGTTTGTCTTGGTCTGGTTGTTTTCTATGTATTATAAGTATGTATTTACAAAAAAAATGTATTTAAGTACATTTATCAGTTGTCTAGTAACCATAACACAAGCTTTGCGCTTAATTTGGGACTAGATAGCGCTGTGTAAATTGTCCATAAATATTTATTTATTTATCTAAGTGTCTAGTATCTTGTAAGCTGCAAGGCAAAAAATCTATTTCTAAATAAAAAAGGTTCCTATCATACAAACGATTTTTAAATTGTTAGGTGAGTGAAAAAAAATTGTACTGGATTATTGACAAGTCCCGTCTTGTATAGGTGCATGGCAGGCATAATGCCCAATCAGTGCCAAAAGGATCCGTTTTCTGTCGTATTTCTGTACATAAATATAGTTTGTGCGAATAAATTGGAACATAAACCTACATAGTCCAGTTATATGAACACGAAAACAGTATTCCAAATGTTCTCACATTTTTCCATGCAAAGCTGGCGCCTGCAACTTCGTACGCGAGTATCCCGGTATCCTATGGGAAAATTTAAAAACACTTTCTTAGCAGATGTCTACGTCATAATAGCTATCTGCGTGCCAAATTTAAATTATATCAGTATTATGTTCCTCAATTAAAGTTCTTCATTCATTCATTCGTTCACTCTTTATGCGGTATCTAGCATATTAAAAATCTGTGGTCTACATGTATGACCTCTTTTGGAAATGCATTTGAAGCAATTTTTTATCTGTGTTTACCATTCAATTTTTGTATCTTTTAGGGATAGCTAAGCGTGGAGTTACATTACTTATACGATAAGCTATTTTTTATTAGCTCGACCCGTAGTTCCGGACTATTTGTGGGGTGGCTAAATGATCGATAAAATTTTGGGACTTCTTCGAGTAGATTGATTAATAAAATGAAAATTGTTAATGAAACATGGATATCTATCTCATTGTTTGTTGCACTTTCACGCCTTGAGAACTGAACCGATTATCATGAATTTTTGCACACATCATATTAGAAGTCCAAAATAATGAATCTCAAAAAAATTGCTGTTGCCGAGGAATGACCAAAAGTTTGTTTATGAAACTTTAATGCATAATCATGACTTGTTGTTAGTACACATAATAACATAACAGACTTTGATTTACAAAGACGAGCTTATTCCTTTTAGGAATGTCTTCCAACCAACCATTGCCTTGGAGTTCCTGAGAGAAGCAATGAATGGAATATAGTGAGAATAAGGGAAGTTTATCCTTTTGGCGCGATAAATGACTGAGTTTGTTACGCTCAACTGGGGAAGTACCTCCACGTCACAAAAGACAGCCGCCAGTTGTTATCCTTAAGTGAATCCTCACTTAAGGATAAGCAGGAACACAACAATCCTGTTATGTTCCTGCGAGTGGACCTGGTCACCAAAGGCGAGGAGATGATGCTTTAGCAGCGGGGGTGCCAACCCGCGAGAGATACTCGTCTATAGATATTTATATGGGAAAACATGTTAATAGTTTGTAGACTTTATTCGTTAATACTGTAATTAGTTTTTGTATACTATTTGTTTTCCGAAGAAAATAAAATAAAATAAAAATAAATAAAATAGGCTACGGTAACAGTTTAACATGAGTTGCATTTAGGCATGTTTGTTTTTTATGCTTGCGTGTTTTACGTGTAAATGATTGTCTCCTATGATTATCATCCGACATTCATCTCGTTAGAGAAGCGAATAAAATAAAAATCTCCACAGCTCCAATTTTCAAGTATTTTTAAGCTTTCAAGATGGTGGAATTCAATGATCGAATTGTGCAAACGTAGTATTTGGAGCCCAAATAAAATAACCAACAAGACAAGTGTGAGTGTTGTGCAAAAGAGACACATAAAAACCGCAGAAATATAGACAGATAATGTTTGCCTTTAACAATCTATCATCTACTCGCTTTCTTTAGTTATCCCGTGACCATGGGCAGTAGCGGATCAACGTATAAGCATTATAAGCACGTGCTTGGGGCCCCTGGTTTCCAGGGGCCCCTATCCAGGTTATATAATGCTAATAAAAAATTGAGCCATGAACAAATGAGAAATGAGATGGACAAAAACAAACACACTTTTGCATTTATAATATTAGTAAGGATTCCTATCTTCCAAATTCAAGCTACAGAGGGCCCACATGAGCTCTATGCTTAGGGCCTCAGAAAGTCTTAATCCGCCACTGACCATGGGCTTTGCAAAGTCGCCGAAATATCGGCAATAATTAAACATAAATCGAAGTAAGTACCGTTGTTGCAATAGTGATGTACACAAGCGTGAAAGTTTAAATTTAGACATGTAGTTGTTTGTTCGATTCGATGGTCACCCTACTCGTAGGCGTTAAGGCGCCCACATACCCGTAAATAACATAACATCTTAATATAACAGCGATATGGGATGATCGCGTTTTTATTCAAAAACCCGAGCACCACTAAATTTAATAAGATTCCATGACATTTAGTATTGACATTGTAAATTTCAATGTTTTATTGGGAACTTAAGTTAACTTATGAGTAATTATGTCACCTCCTTAGGTCATAAAAAAACAAAAAGAAAAATACCGACAGGTAAAAGTTCTGTTAAAAGCATTATTTACACCATATAAATTTGTAATAAAAGAATAGTTGTTTGTAAAATCGGTTTACAGACGATAATTTTGCGTGATAACGTCATAAGAAAATATCGGCCGATGGAGTGGAGGAAAGATAGATGCGTCACAAGCCGAACGCTTAGGCCGATCGTGCCTCTCTATCGCTTGTTCCGCGCTCTCGCTTGCATGCTCGGCTCAGGCGGAACATGACAATGAGTCATGCTTTTTCGTGCCGACGTTCATTGATTTATAAGACTCAAGAGTAGAGCTGCCACTTCTCAAAGAGAGCGAACCCGGAGACTTTTGAAACATCGCAATTTTTTTTTGTTATGCTATAATTATACATATTTTAGGTAGGTATAATTTATTATAATCAAATAATTAAGCGTATTACGTACATCAAATAAATCAACTCAAACCCTGCTATTGCTAGGGCCACCTTGATTTGATGTAATAAAATTATATTTTTTACTGGTAAGAGTTTGTTGCAGCACCTTTGCTCTGATTAGATACACTCTTTCTTAGATAGACTTTCGCTCGTCGCCCGGACATATCGATGTAAAACCCGTAGCCCGGATTTTGGGGTGTAAGTGGTTCATCAAAATCTTTGAACCAAAGCCAACTTTACCTGCACGTGGTGCACCCTGCTGACTGACAAACGAAGCTCTGGCGAAAAGAGAGGAAGGGAGCGTAATTGTAAGCTACCCGACTGGGGAATGTACCTCCACCTCACAGAATACCGCAGCCAAATAACAATTCCCTTGAGGGTTGTTGTGTTCCTGCGAGTGAGTGAGGTCACCAGAAAGAAAGGAAGGAGATGCTGCGTTGGCAGCGAGGGTGGCGGCGAGCGTTAATATAGCTACGGTAACCGCTTCACATCAGGCGGGCCGTATGCTTGTCGGCCACCCGTCGTAGTATAAAAAAAATAAAAAAATGCACTATTCAAACCCGTATACTCCGGGTCAAACCCTGATGGTTGGCAGATCTACTCAAGAGTAATCACGTCAAAAACAGATTAAAAATGCAAAGTTAAAAATACAGAGGATATATCATCATCATTTATCACTCTGTATGTACCCATTGCTACTGGATATATTTCCCCAATACTTTCCATCAAACGCATTCCTCCGCTTTCCGCTTTTCCGCAGACACTTTTTTGTGATCATTGGTTCGCTCCATTGCCCTCCTAGACTTCTTATAGCACTCTGGCCGCTGAAAGAAAATAAATAAAATAAAAATAAAAAGATTTTATTTCAAGCATGGCTCATATAGTGTTAGTAACATTTTGTATATATTAGTAACAATTTTCACTTATAACTATATTAGTAGTGTTAGTATCTATATACTTAAATTAGTGGTAATACATACATCTTTATTTATTTTGCCGTGCCTATAACAACTCCCACCCAGTGCTTCTGTATGGGACAATCGAACGAATAAAGCGAAAAAAGGAATGATAACATCAAACATCATCATCATCATCATCAGGTCATTTTAGTCTCCACTACAGGAGCACGACCCTCTCTCATCCGTCCCAGACAGAAGGAGGATTTGGCCTACACTCCCCACGCTGGCCAGACGGGTTGGGGAGGCCTGATCGAGATAACATCAAACATAATAACGTACAAAAAAAAAAAATCAGATAAATTAAAACAACTCTGCGAATACGGCCACCACTCAGCGAATGCTGTGACACATAAATTAACATAAAATTAATATTTGTGTCCGCTCATTCGGTGCAATATGGTCACAACTTACATTTATGTCGCCATTGCACTTAAATCACTTTTTAACCGACTCCAAAAAAGGAGGAGGTTTTCAATTCGGCTGTATTTTTTTTAATATGTGTTATTCGGCCCTACTACCACTCCCCAATCTCCATGTACCGGAGCTATAGGCACGCTCACTTCCTTCTAAACAGTACTTCTAATCAGTTAGCCTCTAACGGTTTAAATCCGGAACGAAGAAATTCGACGGAGAACCAAAATGGTCGAAACACAAGTGGGCCGGCCACGTCTGCGGAGTCAGTGATGTCAGATGGGGAGGTAGGTATTAGAATGGAGGCTGCGCGTGGGACGACGAAACGTTGGATGCGCTCTTTCTAAATGGTTCTTACAACGTCGGCGAGTGTCATAAACGTCCAGAGGCTGCGATGACTGCTTACCATCTGGCGTATGCTTGTTGATCGCTCATAGTAGTACAAAAAAAAATTGGAGAGGGAGGTGAAACGGAGACATTCAAGTCTTTTTAGTCAGAGAAAGCCACTTGAACAAAATGTCTTTTATAAAATAAACCCAGTTAAAATAACCTTTTTTCGTAAAATTACTTTAAGGATAAAAGAGCATATTCTAATAGAATTTAATTTAGTAATCCGCGAAACGATCAAATAACTTTTTAATTTTATTGTATTTTTTTTCATAGTCGAGTCGGTCGTGACTGTGCGAAAGTGCGGCGTCTTAAATAAAAATGGCCGCTTTTAAGGATATTTAACTGCCCGTAAAAAGTATAAATCTCGAAATTTGCCATTATTGCACGTCGGATGCTGTTATAAATGTTACTTATTAACTTTTGTGGCGGAAGGTGATAATGTTTTGTTGTAGTCTAGGTTTTAGGTCCCCAATAGTTTTAGATATTTAAAATCCGTGGCGCACGGAAGTTGAACTTCACTTGACTAGCCATCTCTTTAACCTTTTAATGCCTTATTTGCCATATTGCTGTCTCTCACATTGCTAAGAGGGGAAGTGAAATTCCAGAAGCTTCTTACTCCTATTAATTTCTTCTGATTAAATTCGTTGTGAATTTAAAGGCAGCCGTAGTCTTACCCCGGGACTGCAATGGACTTCACTGTTCATTGCCTTTTTTGGTGATCGCCGCTGTTAATCCTGGCTACACAGGAGCATAGTATAAATAGAGAAGTAAGGTAACTTCATACAAACGCACCGAGCGCGGTTTGTATGTGAGCGCGCCCGTACGTATGGCCGTCGCACGCACACACTGACAACATTTATAGGAGGTTATATGGAGCGCCAGTCGGGGTCGGAGCTGCGCCGTACGCAAAACCGCGCAAGATTCGCGCCTGCGCTGACGTTCGTTAATAATTTGAACATTTAGGTACCTACCTACGTCGTATATAACTACAAATTCGTTAAAGATGGCTACAAAGTCGACTAGCCATAAAAACATTGCAGTGTTCATGGATGTCTCAATAACAATTGTCGGATACCCTAACCATTCGGCCACCGACACTCCTAATAATCACATGATAAGTGTGTAAATTAAAAAGTATTAAAAATAGTTTAGTGTAAAAAATAATATATAATAGGTACTTAATAAAAATATATTTTCATAATAATTTAGATTATTTGAATAAATATTATGATTCAGTAAAGCTACGTTTTAATTAATCCTATTCCTATTTAGACCGTAATTTTTCAAATCACTAAACAGATAACATGAAGTAGGTTTTATCAAATGGTAGGAGTCCGCCTGGGTGAGGACCACTGCCTTATCTATTTCTGCCGCCAAGCAACAATGCTTGCATTGTTGTGTTTTGTGTTCCGGTTTGAAGAACAACGCACCTGCGATTCTGCATTTTTGTTGCCAACAGCTTGAATGCGTGAATCGTGGATGTTATGGGCGACAGTTACCGCTCACCATCAGGTGGGCTGTCTGCTCGTTTGTCACTGAGTAAGCATGCATTAAAATGTAGGTAATGAAAAAATTGCAGTCACTCCTGGTGTATGTACAAAAATAATTATTTTTATTCTTTTTAGATTTCCACACCCAAAGGGTAAAAACGGGACCCTATTACTAAGACTCCGGAGTCCGTCTGTCTGTCCGTCTGTCACCAAGGGCTGTAGGTATCTCATGAACCGTGGTAGATAGACAGTTAAAATTTTCACAAAAGATGTATTTCTGTTGGCGCTATAACAACAAATAATAAAAACAGAATAAAATAAATATGTCGGTCACGAAGGGTTCCGTACCAAAAACGACACACAATCACGTTTGTTGTATGGGAGCACCTACAACAAACGTGATTGTGTGTCGTTTTTGGTACGGAACCCTTCGTGACCGAGTCCGACTCGCACTTGGCCGGCTTTTTGTTACTACTACTTAATTTTGTATTTTGTACCTTACTTAATTTTGTATAATAGAGATTGACTAAGTATTTTTGACGGTTGAATAAACTATTAAGCGACAGCCCTACGTGTTTAGGCTATTATCTCCCGCTCGGGGCTTGAGTTCTCCTACTTCTCTATTTGTACTATGACAGGAGACACTGCGGTGGGAATGTGTGGTGGGCCCCCGTCCCGAAAACGTTTTATAGTTACAAAATACAAATACAAATTGTCTTTATTGTGAACAACAGGTTTTACAGATGTTACAAGTTTATATCGATCCATTCTGTGTTCCACCACATAGGCATACAATAATTATTAACTTTAAACTAACACTAATCATGCACTATACAGATTTCTGTCATTCTGATAATCACTAACGCTATAGTAGCATTTATCAACTAACGGAGCATGGAATTTCTTTTTAAAATCAGTATTTCTTCTGGTATCCTGTTGTAAATACGAGGCATATCAGAAAAGACGCTTTTACTTAATAAAGCCGTTCTCGTAGGCTTGGAAAATATTTTATTTTTGTGTCTGTCACGTGATTTAAAATTAAATAGTTACTTTGGATAGCTTGATTTTCTTGCTGAAATTAGCGCAAAGAATCTACAGCTAATGCTTCCCCCTGTACCGACTTCTACGACTCTTTCGCGTAGTAAACCAACCAGACAAGAGGACTTTTACCCGCCCCTCTGTAACGCTCAGTAAACCAACCAGACACTCAAGCAAATTCGTAGCCGATCTTACTCCCTTTTTGCCTGCAAGCAGACTACTTGGGCGCTCCTTTTTTACACGTTGGGTGGCAGACAAGCATACGGCCCGCTTGAAGTGAAGCGGTTGCCGTAGCCATATTAACGTTCGCAACATAAAATATCACTCGAACGCCGCCACCCCCGCTGCCAACGCAGCACCTCCTTCCTTTCTGGTGACCTCACTCACTCGCAGGAACACAACAACCCTCCAGGAAATTGTTATTTGGCTGCGGTATTCTGTGAGGTGGAGGTACATTCCCCAAACGGGTAGCTTAGCAGGAATAAAGTTAAAATTCACACTACAGTTAGCCGTGTGGTTTCCTGCAGACTAGAATAGAATCACTCCGTCTGTTCCCGTGGATCTCGTACAAGGGAAATCTAAATATATAAAAGAAGAAACTGACTGACTGACATATCAACGCACAGCCCAAACCGCTGGGTCTATAGATTCCAAATGTGGCACATAGGTTCCTTATGACGTCTAGGGGTGCACTAAGAAAGGATTTTTCAAAATTCATCCCCTAAGGGGGTGAAATGGGGGTCCAAAGTTTGTATGGGGAAACAAGATTAGTTGGACTGTTTTATCTGAAACTTTACACGAGTACTTCTATAGATAAATGAATAAACACGTGTTTCAGGATTTTTCAAAATTCAACCCCTAAAAGGGTAAAATGGGGTGAAAAAGTCTGAAAATCGTCATGGGCATGGTTTTTGTGGTTTATCGGGTCGCTGATTACGAAAACAACAACTATTTTATGATCTAACATAGCCGACGGTAATATAAAATCACCCCTGTGGGGATGCGATGGGGTTGAATTATATAAAATAAGAAACTGACTGACTGATATTTATCAACGCACAGCCTAAACTGCTGGGTCTAGGGATTCCAAATTTGGCACGTAGGTTTCTTATGATGTCTCGGGGTGCACTAAGAAAGAATTTTCTAAAATTCATCCCCTAAGGGGGTGAAACGGGGGTCCAAAGTTTGTATGGGGAAACAAGATTATTTGGGCTATTTTATCCGAAACTTTACACGAGTACGTCTATAGATAAATGAGTAAACACATGTTTCAGGATTTTCCAAATTCAACCCCTAAAGCGGTAAAACGGGGTGAAAAAGTCTGAAAATCGTCATGGGTATTGTTTTTATGGTTTATCGGGTCGCTGATTATGAAAACAACAACTATTTTATAATCGAACATAGCCGACATGACATAAAATCACCCCTGTGAGGGTACGGTGGGGTTAAAATGTCGAGATTAGTTGGTTTGTATGGGAAAAGATTAGTTGGACTATTTTATCCTAAATTTTACACGAGTACTTCTATTGATTAATGAGTAAACACGTGTTTGCCCCGAATGTCACGCGAGCGAAGCCGCGGACGAAAGCTAGTACATTATCAAACATCGATACGACAGGGAGTGTAGGCCAAATCCTCCTCCAGTCTGGGACGGACGAAAGAGGGTCGTGCTCCTGTAGTGGAGACTAAAATGACCGGATGATGATGATGACACACTACAGTAAGGGCTGCCTCACAGTGAGGCTTGCGTCCTCAGGGATTAGCAACCTTTTCGTGAGTTAAGTCTCATCATACTTGGCGGGAAAATACCTCAGACTCGTGATCTACTTAACGTGCCCGGGGCGGGAGACGGGGCGGGCACGTTAAGTAGATGACGACCTAAAGCTATGGTATATAATAAGGTATTTTTCAATCACTATAATTTCATCACGCCCGAGCGGAGACGAGGATCAAAAAAATACCTTATTTCGGTTGCTTTAGATTGTTATCAACTTGAAGTTTGGGGCGTAAGTGGTTTATCAAAATCTTTAATCCAAAGCCAACCCCACCTATACGTGGTGCACCCTGCTGACTGGAAAACGTAGCTGTGGTGAAAAGTGAGGTATGGCATAACGGTTTTTTTAAGCTGCCCGACTGGGGGAGTACTTCCACCTCACAAAATAAAAGAGTACAGGCTAGCAACTGAACGGCGAGCCCTTGGTGTCTGTGATCACCAGAAAGTCTAGAACCGATCGGCGAGCCCTTGGTGTTGGTGATCTCCATGGGCAATGATTGCTTTCCATCACGTGACCCACATGCACCTTTGCCTCTTCCCATATAAAAAGTACCCCTCCCCCCCTCTCTCCCCCACACAATGAGACTTTAATTTAGGAAAAGGTTGCCGATCCCTGAGGAGGATGGGCTCACAGTGGGTCAGCCTAATATGACCCACAATGACCATCAAACTCATTCCCAACTTTATCATTAAAGCCAAAGAAAACTCTTAAATCTATAAATAAATTATCCTCCTGAAACGTCCATTTGTACCAAGAGGCGAATTTCATAAATTCAAAGAGGTAAAGTTATTTTATTTTAATTGCTTTTCACGGATTGCGGGCAGCCATTTTGAATTCAATTTTATTGTATTCAGCCACATCTGTTTGCAGTAAAGTGGGATTTTGTTATAAATATTTGATTGCGTCGCTTTATTGGTTACCTTTCGGGAATACTAATTTGTGCTTTAATTATGTTATTGTCTGAAACGTCGGGACGATCGGTACGTCCTGCTTTTCCAGGCCAAAGCACAGTATAAGTACTGCGTACATTATGGTCACTCCCTGACGCTCTCACAAGGCGACCTCTCCTCCCCAATGAGTCGAAAGCAGAACCGATCGCAAGAGCTGCCAAAGAAATGTCGTTCGTAGTATATAATATAACCTGACCTGACCTGACTATAAACCTGACCTGACTGACCGTTGTATATAACCTGACCTGACCTGACTATAAACCTGACCTGACTGACCGTTGTATATAATCTGACCTGACCTGACTATAAACCTGACCTGACTGACCGTAGTATATAACCTGACCTGACCTGACTATAAACCTGACCTGACTGACTGTTGTATATAACCTGACCTGACCTGACTATAAACCTGACTGACCGTTGTATATAACCTGACCTGACCTGACTATAAACCTGACCTGACTGACCGTTGTATATAATCTGACCTGACCTTACTATAAACCTGACCTGACTGACCGTTGTATATAACCTGACCTGACCTGACTATAAACCTGACCTGACTGACCGTTGTATATAACCTGACCTGACCTGACTATAAACCTGACCTGACTGACCGTTGTATATAATCTGACCTGACCTGACTATAAACCTAACCTGACTGACCGTAGTATATAACCTGACCTGACCTGACTATAAACCTGACCTGACTGACCGTTGTATATAATCTGACCTGACCTGACTATAAACCTAACCTGACTGACCGTAGTATATAATCTGACCTGACCTGACTATAAACCTAACCTGACTGACCGTAGTATATAACCTGACCTGACCTGACTATAAACCTAACCTGACTGACCGTAGTATATAACCTGACCTCCCCTCTGAGTCGAACGTAGAACCGTTCGCAAGAGCTGCCAAAGAAAATTCGTACGTAGTATATAACCTGACCATTAACTGAACATTTAAATGGTAAAATGATTTATTTCTTATTATTTAACCATTAACATTCGTTTTTTCATTACAAAATATTTTTATTTTTTCCAGTTTTAACAATGAATTTTACATATTATATCGTCAATATCGTTGATTCGACAGTTCGACGTTTTTGGAATTTAATTTATTATAAATATTCACATTTCGAATAGACTACGACGACATTAGTTTGTGTAATAACCAATTACAACCCGCGTGAAACGTTACGTGAACTCTATTGCCGATCTATTTTCAGAACCAAATCGCACCAATACTATATAATAGAATAAACGCAAAGTGTTACATATATCCCCTAACCTACAGAAATTTTAAAAAGAATCTCCAGAAGGTGTAATTGGGGTGTATGTGGTCCACCAAGATCTTTGTACCAAAGCCAACTTCACCTGCACGCGGTACACCCTGCTGACTGACAAAAGAAGCTCTGGCGAAAAGAGAGGTAGGGAGCGTAATTGTAAGCTACCCGACTGGGATATGTACCTCCACCTCACAGAATACCGCAGCCAAATAACAATTCCCTTGAGGGTTGTTGTGTTCCTGCGAGTGAGTGAGGTCACCAGAAAGGAAGGAGTTGCTGCGATGGCAGCGGGGGTGATGAACAATATGTTATGTTGCGAGCGTTATATGGCTACGGTAACTGCTTCACATCAAGCGGGCCGTATGCTTGTCTTCCACCCGACATAGTATAAGAAAAGAAGGTCCTACAAAACATGTCTTATGAAGATACGAAGAAATGATTAAGAGCATTGGTTTAAAATTTGTATTGAAAGTCAGTAAACATCGTTGTAGGTATTATATATAATAGATTAGCGTAATAGACGTAAGTTTATATTATTTATTAAATATATAATATTAATATGATTATTTAAGGTAATTATATAAGAACTTTTACGCCTGACACACAGAAATATTCCTAGTTCAGGCACATTTATAATTATTCATTCATCATCAGGTCAGTTTAGTCTCCACTACAGGAGCACGACCCTCCCTCGTCCGTCACAGACAGGAGGATTTGGCCTACAGTCCCCACGCTGGCCAGACGGGTTGGGGAGGCCTGATCGATGTTTTATAATGTATTTCCCTTAGTCGCCTTGTACGACATCCACGGGAAGAGACGGAGTGATTCTATTCTTGTCTGCCAGAAACCACACAGCCAAATTATCACATTATGTTAATTTATAAAATGGTATAATTATTACATTATGTTAATTTAGATCTAAGCTAAGTTTTTGTCACTTATGTTTCTCAATAAAGATTATTATTATTATAACCTTAAAATAAGGGATCTTTACGTTATACAAACTTTAAACTTCTCCGTTTCCACTCTCTTTTTTGTAAGTTCCATATTTAAACTTCAACATCACGACATTATAAAAACATCCCAAACAAGCGTAATCCGTTTTTTTGTTTTCTTTCCCTCGGTTATACTTTTTGCCATCAAATATTTACTTTGTTCAACGGCTCCTTTCTGTAAATCAATAGCTGCATTACCACAATCCGGGATTTTAAACGGACAAAGATTTCTGAATCGAATTAAATGAAGAATTTTTATCCCGATTGTTGATTTTGCTAAACAATCTAATAGTTGGCGTAGGTATAGTATTTATTCAAATAAACTTAAGCTGTAAACATATAATATATAATGTAGAAAGGACGACGATATAACGGACAAGGTAGAAAGAGTTAACACTATAAAATTTCTTGGCATTACAGTTGATGAGCATTTGAATTGGAAGGCTCATGTTGATCAAGTGTGTAATAAGTTGAACCGTTTTGTTTTTGCCTTAAAACGACTCAGGCAAATTATTTCAATGGAAGCCGCAATTACCGCTTATCATGGTTATGTAGCATCTGTGCTGAGCTATGGTTTAGTTATTTGGGGTAACTCTGTTGAGATGGATAGGGCCTTCAAGGTGCAGAAAAAATGTATTCGTGCCATCTGCAATGCCTGGGTGGATGACAGCTGTAAACCACTTTTTAGTAAGCTAAATAACCTTCCACTGCCATGTTTATACATAAGAGACATCTGCACATTCATGGCATCGCATCCAGAATTCTGGCGCAAAAGAAGGGAGGTTATCCAGAGACAAACTCGAGCTATTATCATGAGCAAATTGTATCAACCCACATGCCAGAAAGATATTTATAAGAGAAATGTTTACAATATGTCCATATACCTGTATAATCTGCTTCCCAATGACATGAAAGTACTGAATGGTAAAGCTCTTAAGAGAACATTGACTGTATGGCTATTGGAACATTGTTTCTATTCCATAAAAGAGTACATTGACCACTCTAAATCACAAATTAAATAAACTCTATTAATCAATGTATAATAATATTGAAAACTTATCTAAATTTTATAAATAATTTTAGTAATGACATGAAATTTGTACCGTAAATGTAATGAATACTATTTTTAATGACTACGATGTATTATGAGGAATGACAAATGTATACAAACGATTTGCATGCCTGCTATCAGGCGTAATACACGGCACAATGTATATTGATATAAGACCTGTAAAAAAACTGTATTAGCAAATAAATGATTTATGATTATGATTAATATAAATAACTTTAAAGTTCTTATAATAATGTTTCTTATTGGTTTTAAATAAATAAATACATAATAAATAAATATTGTCACACAAATTACACAGCGCCACCTAGCCCCAAAGTAAGCGAAGCTTGTGTTATGGGTACTAGACAACTGATAAACATACGTAAATACATTTGTTTTATGTAAATACATACTTATGATACATAGAAAACACCCAGACTAAGACAAACATGTTCATGCACACAAATGTTTGTTCTATGTGGGAATCGAACCCACGAGCGTTGGTGTCGAAGCCGCGTCGTTGACTACGCCACCGGGCTCGTCAATTAAATTATAAACATAGCAACAAATTACTATCAAATATGAAAAGGCTAATTTATATTAATTTGTTCCTTATGTAACAAATCAACATTTTATATTTTTAGACTTTGATTATAAAAAAAATAATATTACACAGCGCCATCTAGTCCCAAACTAAGCAAAGCTTGTACTATGGGTACTTGATAACTGATATAATTCTCAAACACATTTTTTTTTTTTCAAGATAAACAGACATGTTCATGCATATAAAAATATTTGTCTTGTGCGGAGATCGAACCCGCTTCCCTGACCCTCGAGCTTGTCATATATCCGATTTTGGGAATCTTCCGAAGCCTTTGAGAATATTTTGTACTTAAATACATTTTTTTTGTAAATACATACATATTATATGTCATCTAATTTATCATTAAAAAAAATTCGTTTACATACTACGATCTAGTTTCAAACTAAGCAAATCTTGTACTATGGGTACTAGATAACTGATAGTATATTTAAATACATTTTTTTTGTAAATACATACTTATAATACGTAGAAAACGCCCAGACCAAGACAAACACACATGTTCATGCACACAAAAGTTTGTCATGTGCGGGGATCGAACCCACGACCTCGGAGTCAAACTGGCCATTGCTAACAATTCGACCACCGAGCTCGTGTCTGAAATTAAATAAAGAATTTTTATCCCGATTGTAGATTTTACTAAACAATCTGAATAACAAAGTTAGAATGTAAAGGTCAACTTTCATATTCGAAGACTGCGTTTGATTTTATTACAATTGCAAATATTAACTTTTCAATTCGAAGGTAAATTTCAATGTTTCAATCAAATCAATGGGAGTATTGTCATGGATCCGTTTATACTATTGAATGAAATATTTTCTGTTTATTAGCAGTTACTTTTTCCTACTAATTTCTTCTGATTAAATTCGTTGTGAGTTCCAAGACAGCCGTAGTTTTACCCCCGGGACTGCAATGGACTTCACTGTTCATTGCCTTTTTTGGCGGTCGCCGCTGTTAATCCTGGCTACACAGGAGACACAGTGGTGCTAATGTGTGGTGGGCCCCCGTCCATTTAGCAGTTACTTTATGGAGCTAGAATAATTTAAGAACTGATAATTTTTTTTAATAGAGGGGAAAAAGTATATGGGAGTAGCCTAAAAATACGCTATGCCCTACCTCTTTTCGTAAGAGCCTCGATATTGTCAGTCAGCAGGGCGCACCACGTGCAGTTCAAAGATATTGTTGTGATTATTTGTATCGTATTGCCATGTGATTTCCGGCAGACTAGAATAGAATCACTACGTCTCTTCCCGTGGATGTCGTACAAGACGACCACGGGAAGAGACGGAGTGATACTATTCTAGTCTGCCGGAAACCACACGGCCAAGTGGTAGTGGCCTTTAGGCGGTTTGAAAACACTGGCCTCCACTTGAGCAGCGTGGTGGAGTATGCTCTAAACCTCATCGATTGTTGCGAGGCCCGTATCCCAGCAATGGGATTAATAACGGTTGACGACGGTAAATATAGTTTTATATCGACGTCTGGGGCTTTACCGGCCCCTGATCATCAATAAATTCTTCTCAGTCGGACACTCTTAGCAGAGTGGTCGTGATCATGGGCAGGTCACTACGAATGGCGCCTCCTGTTATATTTCTCCATTTGGTTCTGTTGGAGGCATTGTGGGAGCATTCGGACATGGAGGACTTTGTGAGAGACTTAATTAAAGCTCCCCATCTGGTTGGAGAGCGGCCGCGGGGTCTCTTGCCTTCCACCTTGCTCTGGACTACAAGACGGTCCATAGAATTTTCTTTTCGGGTAATATGCCCGAAGAACTTCAGTACGTATACGTATTTGCACAGTCGACGATAACCTTTCTTTAATATGAAGTTCCTTTACGATGCATTGGTTCGGCGAGCAGTCCACGGAATCAATAAATACAAGGACTATAAAAATAATCATCATCCAAATAAAATGTATCCTAATATATTTTCCAAGAGCAACAACGGTTTAATTAAAAAAGATAAAGTTTTATGTTAGTACATAATTAAAAGTATTTTTAATTAATACAAAATGATAAAACACGTGTAGCGTGGGTCTTATTAATTTATACTTTCATAATTATAAATACAAATATACATCGGTGTGGAAACAGGGGTACTGTGTTTGGTCCAAGTTATGGCCGGATAGGATAAGATATTCGGAGTGTAGTGGCTCAAGTACAGTAGCCAAACCCAACCTCACTTGTACCATATCCCACTCAATCACTTCATACAAATGTCTCGTTGTTTACTACTAAATAAACAATGACGTCTGAGCAGAACGCTAATGAGCGTGTGTGCGTGCGGCGCCATACGAACTGTTCCCGATTTGTCTCAGGGGCGAGGTAAGTCGATACGAGAGAGCGGCAGAGAGTGGCCATATTGTACGTAGTACTGTTACTTACACTGTGCTTGTACGTTGTGCAGCCTGCCGACTAGTTAAAAAGGCTCTGGCAAATGAGAGGTAGGATATGGTGGATATTTGTAAGGCGCCTGACTGGGGAAGTACCTCCACCTCACAGAATACCGCAGTCAAATAGCAATTCCCAGAACGTCGCAGCACAGACCCATTCGACTTTACCAATAATCTATATAGTAAGTAAGTATAATAAGTAAAGACATTTCTTTTATATCAACAAGACACAAAAACAGACTAATTACATCGAAACAACGTCTGACGCAATTTAAAAGAAACCTATATTGGAAGTCAATAAAAATTTACTAATAATAGCCCGGTATTTCGATTTCATCTCCACCATTTATTTATCATCACACTTTGCAGTAGTCTCAACGCCAACTGAGACCAGTTCATGTGTATCGTTCCATTAATATATTCTGGAACGGGTCACGGCGGGTGTACAACATTACATCAAACTTCTCAACGGGGCCTCTATGCGTTGGATCCATATGACCGGGTGTAGCACGTGATTTTAAGAATAATAATTATGTTCAGTTCCCACGCCCAAAACCGTGCAGAATAATTGAAACTCAGCTTATAAATGTGACATCTGTATCACCTTATTTTTGTGAATAAAATAATTTTAAATATATTATCTTTAACTTTGATCTAAAATAAATTTGACAACGTTGGACCCCTAACCCCCCAAACTCTCGGGAGGCCACCAATGCTTTGGAAAGACTACTTCGTAAAGCGCCCAACTTTACGAAGTCGTCTTTCCAAAGCATCGGCCCAAACTCAACAATGTGTTGAGTAAAGTTGGGCACTTTACGAAGTAGTCTTTCCAAAGCATTGGTGGCCTCCCGAGAGGTTGGGAGGTTAGGGGTCCAACGTTGTCAAATTTATTTTAGATCAAAGTTAAAGATAATATATTTAAAATTATTTTATTCACAAAAACCAAAGTGGCCCAAAACAGAAAGAGATGGAGGAGGTTGAAGGAGGTATACCAATATGTTAGAGAGTGGACTAAGATGATGATTATGATGGGCAGTCACTATGTCTGTTTGTCACCCAATGTTATTTAAAAAGAAAACACATGTTTCGTCATTTATGATTTAATAGCTATACATTTAAAACCCATTAACAAATACGGTTTTCAACATTTCATGTATAATTTAAAATATATTTTCTGTTTGCTCGCTACATCTCATGACTTAACAGCGAGTGATATATTGCACTGTGCTATATAGCTTTGGTCGTTAGCAATGTAAGAATAAATCAAACGCCTTGCATAGCGCCTACGTTTGTGATGAAGAAAATGGCGGCTCCATTTTTAGGTTAATTCTCTTTTATACTACGTAAGGAGGCAGACATTTTTTTTAATATATGAGAGTGGGAGAAACGAGCATGTGGGTCACCTGATGGAAAGCAATAACCACCGCCCATGTAGATCTGCAACACCAAGGGGTCGCCGATTCGTTGCCAGCCTATACTCCTTCCTTCCGTTCTTTCTGGTGAGCTCACTCACTCGCAGGAAAACAACAACCCTCAAGGGAATTGTTATTTGATTGCGGTATTCTGTGAGGTGGAAGTATAAATTTTATTATTTAAGAAAAGTAACTTTCGGAAGTCGGGTGAAGAAGTAAGTAGTTCATCGACATCTTTTAACCAAGGCCAAGCTCACCATGTACGTGGTGCACCCTGCTGACTGATAAAAGAGGCTCTGGACAAAAGAGAGGTAGGGCATAGCGTATTTTATAAGCTCGATGGCAGCAAAGTAAAGACAGACATCTACGAAATCGCAATTTTACAGGAGAACACAATATGTAAAAAATAGCGGTCATTTTTGTGATATATAATAGGAGTCGGGAGTGGAAAATGATACGAGACACGTCTGCTCACAGTTCAAGTATATTTTCGACTGGTTTAACTAAGATTACCTACTAATACATAAAATAATAAATCTACCCTATATAACAATATATTACACCTCCACCCTTATTTCTATATTTAATTATAAACAATAATAAATTTACAAATTTCAACTACATACAAATTTGTCCACTGGCTTGCGTATTCGTTTTGGATACTCAGCATTCTCGATTACCGGCAGCTCTGGCTGCGTCGGACAATTGAGAGGCCGGTTGTTACTATCGTGGCTATTCTCTCTCTCGACACTCTCCGAACTAGCCGCACGTGACTCGTCACAAGGTGTGTTATCAACACCGTCCTCATTGGTTTCTGGGCGAGTAACATCAAGTAATAGCGACCGCCTACGCATTTGATCTACATGTTTAGACACTAACTGACCATTATCCCTAGCCACCGAATACCTACGCGATCCCTCTTTTGTTAACACCGTTCCCTTCACCCACTTGTTCCCTAAGCCATAGTTACGCGCCCACACTGTGTCCCCCTCCTTAAAAGCCCGTGACACACCAGCTGCGTATTCAACCTGCTTTTGTTGTTTTTCCTGCACCCGCTGCTGCACTGCATTCCCAGGACGTATGAGATCTAGCCTATTGCGTAACGACCGCTTTTGCAATAACATTGCTGGTGTTTCACCCGTCGTCGAATGAGCCGTATTACGATATATAAGCAAAAACGTCTGGAGCGCCGTATCTATGTCTATATTATCTCTAAATGCCTTTTTCATAGACCGTTTGCATAACTTAACAGCGTTCTCCGCTGCACCATTCGATGCTGGGTGATAAGCAGGAGAGAAGAATTGTCGTATACCATTACGTTTTAAGAAATCCTTAAACTCGTAACTCGCGAAGGGCGGGCCTTGGTCCGTAACGAATTCTTCCGGCAACCCGAACCGCGCAAAAGTTTCTCTCAATACTCTAATGACACTAGTTGCATTTGTATGTTTCATTCTAAAAACTTCTAACCATTTTGAGGACGAATCTATCAAGACTAAAAATGTTATACCATTATATGTCAAGAAATCGGCATGTAAACGAGACCAGATTCTGTCAAGATACTGCCACGGTTGTATCTGTGACCTCGGTGGCGCGTCCCTTTCGAGTTCACATGTTTCGCATTGTTTACACAATAATTCGATATCAGCGTCAATGTTTGGCCACCAAATATAACTTCGTGCTAAACATTTAGTTTTAACCACTCCCATGTGACTACTGTGTAGCTGTTGCAGTAGAAGTTTCTGTAATGTCCTTGGAATAATCATTCTGTAACCCCACATCAAACAACCGTTTTCTACATAAAGTTCATTTCGTCTTGTAAAATAAGATTTTATGTCCTCAGTTGTACAAACAGAAGGCCACCCCGATTGAACATACCCTATGAGCCTACTTAATATATTATCCTTTGCTGTTTCTTTTCTGACTTCGCTGTTAGTGACAGGTAAAAAATTTTCAATAAAATTACAGTAAGTACTTTCATTTAAGTCTTTCACCTTACCTTCTTTATGTGGAAGACGCGACAAGGCATCCGCACAATTTTTATAGGATGATATGTACTCTATTTTGTAGTCATAGCCAGACAGCAAAACCGCCCATCGTTGCAATCTTGACGTAGCCATTGCAGGTATGCCTACTTTATTACCCAATATATATGTTAGCGGTTTGTGATCCGTTCTTAGTGTAAATTTCCGACCGTACAGATATTGGTGAAATTTACGTACTCCATAAACAATAGCGAGAGCTTCCCTATCAATTTGCGAATAGCCCCGCTCTGCGGGCGTGAGCGTGCGCGATGCGTACGCCACCGGTCGCTCGCCGTCGTCCGTGATGTGCGATATGACTGCCCCGACGCCGACGCTGCTGGCGTCTGTTGTCAATACTAGGGGTAGATGCAGAGAGTAATGAGTCAACACCTCGCTGCTAGCTAATAAACGTTTTACCTTGAGAAAAGCGGCCTGGCACTCATTATTCCAATTAAACTTGACACCAGATTTGAGAAGATTGTATAAGGGTGCTAGTAAGGTGCTTACGCTTCTTATAAATTTTCCATAGTACATGACCATACCGATAAATGCACGTAACTGAGACACATTTTCGGGCGTATTTGTAATAGCTTTCACTTTATCAGGGCAAGTGTGAACACCGTCTTTACTTATGGTGTGACCTAAGTAGTTTACCGATTTAGCGAAAAAAACGCATTTTTGTTTATTTATTTTAAGCCCGTATTTTTCCAAGCGTTCAAAAACCCTATGCAGGTTGGTTATGTGTTCTTGTTGCGTTCGACCGGTAATAATGATATCGTCTAAAAAGACGCCTACCTGTGGTAAATCTATAAACAATTGTTCTAAATGCCGCTGAAAAATACTTGGGCTGGACGCCAACCCATAAATTAAACGGTTGAAGCAAAAAAGCCCTTTATGTGTACTTATTACGGTATATTTCTTTGTATCATCTAGTTCGAACTGCGCATATGCTTGGGATAAATCAATTTTACTAAAGTGTTCTCCTCCTCGCATCCGTAGCAACAAGTCTTCTACCCTAGGCAAAGGATAATGGTCAATTTCTATCATTTTATTTAACGTTAACTTGTAATCTGCACAAATTCTAATGTTACCGTCTTTTTTCAATACCGGCACGATAGGTGTCGCCCACTCGGAGCGCTCCACGGGAGAGAGAATGCCATCCTGCACTAGCTGAGCCAGCGCGCGCTCCACAGGCTCGCGCAGAGCATACGCGAGCGGGCGGGCGCGCAGGAACACGGGCTGCGCGTCCGGCCGCAGCACGATGCTTACGCGGCCGCCGGTGAATCGGCCGAGACCCTCCGCGAACACGTTACCATATTTAGAACTGAAATCACAAATATTAAATAATGTTTCACTTTTCAAGATATTTACATCGTAATTTAATGTTGGTAATTTTATTTTTAATTCCGCCATCCACTGTCTTCCTAACAAACACGATTTTCCTTTGTCTACAACATATAAATCTAAGTAGGTACTATAATTATTGTGTCGAACCAAAGGTCGTATTCGACCTAATACCTGGGTCGATTCTCCTGTATAGTACCGCAAAGTTAAATTGCACGATTCTAATTTTAGGTCTTTAAATATTTTTTTATAAAATTCATAACTTATTAGTGACACGGCACTACCCGTATCGCATTCCATGCTTACATTTCTGCCATTAATATTTATTAACATCATGATAGGCTCGCATTTAGCTAGTGACACTCGATTAATATCTATAAAAATTACCTCGGAGCTATCTGTACTGTCTGAACACTCTTCCTGCTGTTCCATCACTCGAACCTGGTGGTGCTGTGATGCCAGGTTTGGGCACACACGCTGTAAATGTCCTTGCCGATTGCACACGCGGCAGACATAACGAGCGAACTTGCACGAAGTCACCTCATGGTTCGAACCGCACGCCCGACACTGCCGCCGCTGGCCACGCTCCGTCGTTTCCGGTAGCCTATGAACGCCGCGGAACCTCTGCTGTGTGCCTCGCGTACCGGCTGCCGCTCGCGTGCCCGCTGCCGTCCACTCGCCTGGGGTGAAGCGTGGGCCGCGTCTAATGTTCACCGCTTGGCACTCCACTGCCGCCGCAGCACCCATCTCATTCGTGGATCTACCGCCAATGCTGCGCCCTTCGACAACCGCCGCGTCTTTTTCCGCTGCTTCCATGCTCACCGCTAATTCATATGCTTTACCGAAATCCAGTTTACTTTCGGCAAACAACCGTTGGCGAATAAGTTCACTTGATATACCACACACCAGTTGGTCTCGTAAGCTTATTTCAAGCCAATTCCCGAACTCGCATGTCATCGATAATTTTTTTAATACCGCCACGTACTCCGCAATCGTTTCCCCATTCTTTTGTTTTCTATGACGAAATTTGTACCTTTCTGCTAACTCACTCGGTTTGGGTTGTAGATGTTTTTCCATAATAGCCGTTAATTGCGCCCATGATTGAGTTTGCGGCTTTTGAGGTGTACATAAATTCACTAATAACGCATAGCTTTCTGCTCCCATAACCGTTATTAATGTCGGCACTTTTAATTCGGCGGGTATTTTGTTCACGATAAAATATTGTTCGAGCCGCTCCACGTATAACTTCCAATCGTCGTTGTGCACATTGAATTCCGCTATTTTTCCTATAGACATGATTACCGCTACTTCTATAGATTATACACGCGTAATCCGTTCGAATCTCGTCGCCACTGTGATATATAATAGGAGTCGGGAGTGGAAAATGATACGAGACACGTCTGCTCACAGTTCAAGTATATTTTCGACTGGTTTAACTAAGATTACCTACTAATACATAAAATAATAAATCTACCCTATATAACAATATATTACAATTTTGAGAGTTATTGAGCGATTGACATGAAACTTTGAAAGATGAATCAAAATAACATTCTTTATTGTTTATATAACAGGTTATGTCTGTGTATTGTTTTTTTACTGAAATAATGCAGATGTCTTTTTTTACTCCTGAAAAACATAGACGTATAAGAAGATGTCTGCCAGATATCTGTTTATACGTTGTGTTGATTAAACTAGCCGTTTTATCTAAAATATGTAATAAAATAAAGATAATAATCTACGGGAAACCTTTTCAAGATATTTTAATAACATCTAAGCAACGTTCAAATCTGTGTACCCCTTTTTTTGGTTAAATTTTGTAGATGTCTTTATTTACTTTGAAATTTCATTTTGTTTGTGGATGGGTTATCTACCAGTGAACTATAGTTTTTTTTAAAAAACACAAAAGGGATATTATGTTTAAGTAAAAATGCATTATTTTGCAATGTTTTATTTAATCAAAATGAGTGAAAACCTTTAGAAATTACCGTTATTGCACATAATTATACAACCTTTAGTACAAAACAAAGCTTTAAACATAAAAATATATTATAAACATTACAATAATAATAATCAACAATGTCTTACTACTCATATTAAAAAGATAATTAGGTTCGAAAAATAAAGATTCTATAACTAAAAATAAAGTCAGTCATCAGTAGTTTCTGATTCTAACATGGCACTAGTGTTCTAAATCAATGTATTTATAAAAATATGGTATCTAATTTACCATTGTTCAGACTTATGATCTCTCTATTATTTCGACAATGGGTACATAATCATACACCACCATTACAAATTGTTACAAATCAGCTATAAAAATAAAAACATACTATAAACTCAACATAATCAATAATGTTTCACTAATAGGAGCAAAATATAATTAGTTACGAAAAAACAAAGTTACTTAGTCTTCACATTCAGAGTCATCAGCAGCTTCTGGTTCCAACATGGAACTTGTGTGCTTTATATTTTTATAAAAGGCATGGTACCTTGGTGGGATTAAATTTTTTTGACACAAAGACATAAAAAAGACATAAAGTTTCACCATAAACTTTTCCTAGTTGTAGTGTATCGACTTGCAAAGCGCGTCTGCTTGTCCTCTTGGAACAGTCAATACTCATGGCTGATCCCTCATTCAAATCGTATTTATAAAATATTTTACTGGGTTGTGTGTGTTCTACAACTATTTCGCGTACCTGATTCCATTTTACCGTATCCGCGCTTTCATTTTTTACCCATTTGTACTGATTAAGAGTAGACTTAAAATCCAAGATATCATTTTGATTTACCTCCACAACTTCATAGGCATGACTCGTTTTACACCAGCACACACAGGTATACCACTCTTCAGGTGAAAAAATCATTTTATTTTTAGAGGATCGTTCGATTAACGCATGCACGCTATCCCCTTCTTGTTGGGTATGACTCTTCTCTAAAAATCTATGACAAACGCGAACACCAAAAACGTTTGCCACATATAAATACATAGCGAAAACGATACGGTTTCGGTTCTGGCCTCCACAGTTCTCGGGCCATAAACGTACATCCTTTACTCCCTCTTGGCTTTTTCTCTTTATGTAGTCATAGAGGCAATTAGCCACTTCATTTGACCCCCTTCTAGCCGTTGTCTCATCCCACATGTAGCAAATACCTTTTTTCAGACCTATGTCAAAGATGGTAAAGTTATAAACTGATAATTTTCTCGTATAATAAAACGAATAACTTCACCATGAGGAGAGTTAAGAATTTTTTGGAAATCAAACGTTGCAGCTGCTATAATCGAAGGACTGTTTGAAGATTGATGCTTGTCTTCTGTTTTCAATGCTCTGGCCTTATCTTTAGTTTGAATATGTTTGGTGGCACATCGCTTTGCAAACTTTTATAATACCGTCATTATCACTTGATTCTATCGGTAGGAAATAATGAACGCTCATATTACGTTTTGATTCGTTATCAGTCGTAATCCTTTTTTTTTTTGTGTGACGTTTTGTATATTTACCAATAAACTCCCACTGTCTAACATGGTTACCTAAACCCCAAAATAAATCAAACAATTGTTTTCTTTTTTCTTCACTTACTTTTGTGCCACACTTAAATTTACAGTTTTCACATGACGGTCTCATTTCCTTTTCTTTCTGTTCTTTACCATTCCGTGATAAGTGTTTCTTACCGAGATTCAGCAATAATTGTCTTTTATTATCGATCCAGTTTTCTTTTCTGCATTTCCTTCTTTTTTTTGTAACGTCAATTGTAAACTTACGTCGTTTCCTCCCAGACATAATGACGACTAATGACGAAGGTGAAGAGCATTCACTAGAAGCGCCACTTGCTGACGATGTTGCACTATTATCAGTGCTTAAAATTGATGAAGAAGTAATTTGTGGGCTGAATGAACTTATAACATTATCTTCAGGAATATGATCCAGCACCTGCGATTCTGTTCCAAATGAAATAAAAGCAGGAGGCATTGGTGTGTTAGAGCGCGATAGAGAGCAATCAATTGATTTAGCTGGACTAACTGGCGGATTATGTATTTCAGCAGAAGTCGTAATTGATATAAAACTATCATGTATGTTATCATCAACCAAGATCCGTTCCAGTGTTTCATTTCCCAGATGCGGTAAGCTGTAAGCATTAAATTTAAAGTAGCTAAAGCAAATCTATGAACACATTTAAGCATAATTTAAAATGTTTTAATAAACGTTACTTACCTGCTTCTATCAATTTATGATCCTATTTCTGTATTTCCGTCCAGCTCTATTTGTAAATCACTTGGCTGAATAAGTTCATTTTCTGTATCCGAATCTAAAAAATAAATAAAAAATATACCTAATTATTATTATTATACTTAATAATTGAGAGAGATGGACAAAACCCAACAGTAAATTTAGATATTCAACCAGAAATAATATAAGTAAATTGAGATATATGAAAAAAGTACGACGTATAAACGGACAACTGGCAGATGTCCGTTTATACGTTGTGTTTACTTCTCACAATAACCTCAAAACAATTTTTATTTCTCACGCTAAGATATCAGTACTAGCCTTAATTATTCAATCTCAAACACTATTTTGTAAAATAAAATATCGCAGGTACTCACTTTGGAAGGCATTTTGAATTGTTTCCTTTAAGATTGTTAAATCCGAAATTTCATTGATTTCTTTCTGTACACCTTTTTGGGCCATATTTAACAGTAATTTATTCCTTGAGGCAGTCATTTTTACAGAGATACAAATACTTTATTGATTCTTTAATGTCAAAATGCGTTAAACTTACGAATTTAATAAAAAACCATGAGAACACAACCGGCACACCAAAGAAAGAGACAACTGACCGATATCTTTAATGACGTTTAAATAACCTGTCAAAGTTGCGAATTTCAGGCGGGTAAATTCAAATGTCCGTTTCTACTGCGATGTTTTTTAAAAACTGAGTGTAGATGTATTCATTTACGTGCTAAATATTGCTTATTATTATGAAATTCGGGATAATTTTAATACAGACTTGTAGATAATGTTTATTCAATGCAAATTTTGAGAAAAAAACACTTTCGCAAAAAATGTAGGTGTCCGTATCTACTTTGCTGCCATCGAGCTGAACGATCGGGGAAGTAGAAGAAGGAATGAATTGCCGTTTTCTTTGTACTACGTTCCTTTTTTTATATGAGGGGGTAAAACATGTGGATCATCTGATAATAAATAAATAAATATTGTCAGACAAATTACACAGCGCCATCTAGCCCCAAAGTAAGCGAAGCTTGTGTTATGGGAGACGAACTTCTTAGCTTCCATGGATTCACCGTGCGGGTGCCGGGTCCATCATGTGGCAGAGAGAGAAACCCAAGCAGATCCCGAGACTTGTGACACGGGTGTAGGTTTAAGGGGCCCCTTTCCGACGTACATCAACACTCACCTTCTTCACAGCCAAATCTGGTGTGAACCTGGTAATGCAGCTTTAGATACTCGTTCTAGTATAGAACTTACTGTACTTCTGGACAAGCCAAGGTCGTTCAGCAGGTTATAGAGAGATTTTGCTGGTATACCTCTCGCTCCTACTTCTACAGCACATAGATTAACTACATAGCCGCTTTTTGTTAATTCGGTTAGGAGGCCATAATATTTGTTTTATTTTAACGACAACTGATAAACATACGTAAATACATTTTTTTTTTTTTGTAAATACATACTTATGATACATAGAAAACACCCAGACTAAGACAAACAGACATGTTCATGCACACAAATGTTTGTCCTATGTGGGAATCGAACCCACGAGCGTTGGTGTCGAAGCCACGTCATTGACTGCTACGCCACCGAGCTCGTCAATCTGATGGAATGATTGCTTCCGTTCCATCCTTTGCTACTCCACATCACTACTCCTCATCAGATCGTTTTACCAAATTAAGTGGTATCAAACCCCGGCCACTCCATACAAAAATGGCGCTTTTGCATGTAGTAACCAAATGACGTCTGTACACGTGTCTATGTTTGAGTGACGTTCTCTAGGGCTGACATTATTCAATTATTAGTCGGACATGTAAGGGGGTGTAAGTGGTTCATCAACATTTTTGAACCAAAGTCAATCTTACCTGCACGGGGTACACCCTGCTGACTGACAGACGAGGCTCTGACGAAAAGAGAGGTAGGACATAGCGTATTTTTTAAGCAGCCCGACTGACGAAGTACCACCACCTCACAGAATACCGCAGTCAAATAACAATTTCCTTGAGGGTTGTTGTGTTCCTGCGAGTGAGTGAGGTCACCAGAGAGGATGGAGTTGCTGCGTTGGCAGCGGGGATGGCAGCGCGCGAGCGATATTTAATGTTGTGAGCGTTAATATGGTTACGGTAACCGCTTCACATCAGGTGGGCGTAGTGAAGAAAAAAAAAACGTGTGACACTAGGGGACTGCCGCGGTAAAGCTATTGCATAGCATTTTTTATCAACTATTGCTCGTTTGCTCGTTCATCCATCCATCCATCTCCATTCATCTATCCATCCATCCATCCATTAATCCATTCATCCACCTATCCACCCATCCATCCATCCATCCATCCATCCATCCATCCATCCACCCGTCCATCCATCCATCCATCCACCCACCCACCCACCCATCCATCCATCCATCCACCCATCCACCCACCCATCCACCCATCCACCCATCCACCCATCCACCCATCCATCCATCCATCCATTCATCCATCCATCCACCCATCCATCCATCCATCCACCCATCCATCCATCCACCCACCCATCCACCCATCCACCCATCCATCCATCCATCCATCCATCCATCCATCCATCCATCCATCCATAAATCCATCCATCCATCAATCCATCCAACCATCCATCCATCAATCCGTCCGTCCGTCCGTCCGTCCATCCATCCATCCATCCAAATTGTTTTTTTTTTACTTTCCATGTGTTGAGACATCGATCCACTGCACAAATAACTCTCATCTTTTACATACTCGCATATTATTTTAAACTGAATGGAAAATAAAATACAAGCGACGTCAATTCGTACGTTGTGGCATTCCTTGCGAACGGTTCCAAATCGGTTCCATAGGGGAGGTGAGGTCGACTAGTGAGAGCGGCAGAGAGTGTCCATACTGTACGTTAGTACTATTACTTATACTGTGGTGGTATTAAAAAATAAAACTTTCTCAAGTCCACGCGGGCGAAATCGGAAGCTGCTGCTAGTAAATAATATAAAAATTCCATCAGACCCCATTATCATACCAAAAAGTGTAACAAATCATCATGACCCAGAAAAACCCTGTAAGGCAGCACCATTGTAACTCGGCTAAAGCGAATACGTCACTTGAATAGGCCTCCTTTGTGGTCGAATTGATAGATACCTAAGTGCCAAACTCCACTCCCAAATTAAGTCGGAATAAGGCGCGGCCTTTTTGTGAAGATGAATCTTTTTGTGATGAGAGGAATGTTTGCTAACACATTTTAAATATGCTAACTTTTTAAGGTTTTCAAAATTGCTTCCATAGAGAGGCAAATTAAAAAAAAACTGGACAAGTGCGTGTCTGATTCGCCCACCGAGGGTTCCGTAAGTAGGATCATTATACATTTGATATTTTACATTATAAATAAGAAATAATGCATCGGAAAAAATTAATAAATATTTTGCAATGTGCACATCAAGCCCTTTCATATGATACCCCATTTGAACTAGTAGCTTCAATTTGAAATTTCTACCTCCTATAAAAAATGTAGACCCCCTATTTTTTAAGATTTAATTACAAATGTATAGTTTTGAGATTTATTCTTGTACTTGTAGTCTATAATGATGTTACTTGCCAAATTGCATAGCTCTAGGTCAACGAGAAGTACCCTATAGGTTTTGATTTCCTTGAGAATGTGTCGAAATATGCATTTTTTGCTGAATAAACGGCCGTATCTTTTTTTTACGTAAACTTAGCAGTTTGATTTTTTTACAACTTCATGGGACCGTAGACTTGAGTATACAGTTCAAATTTCAGCTTGATACCTCCACGCATTCTCGAGATAAAGGGTCTTGACAGACAACAGACAGACAGACGGACAACAAAGTGATCTTATAAGGGTTCCGATTTTCCTTTTGAGGTACGCAACCCTAAAAATGAATGATAACAAAATCGGTGGATACTGTTTGGTGTTGCAGCTACAAATATATCATCTCCGTGTAAAATTCAATCAAGAAAGTAATATAATATCGGCTTCTTATGCTCTACGTAGTCTTCGTGATGAAATTAGTCTGGACAGACTCTGGTCTACTACGCTCTCGTGTAATCCAAACGTCGTTACGGCATAAAATACTAATAACGGGGACAAAATTATGACTATTATCACAGTATAACTAATAGTACTATGTACAGTACAGCCTCTCCCTGTCCCTCTTTCGTGTCGACCTCACCTCCCCTCTGAGACTAATCTGGAATAATTTGTATGGTGCCACACGCACACACGCTCTTTCACGCCCTACACAGACGTCATTGTTTATGTATGTACGTGGCATTTGTATGGAGTGGCCGAGGTGTGCTATAATATAAACAGAGCCTTTGTATCTCAAAAGCGTGCTATACGTGCAATGGTACGATATCTCCACGTGAGTCGTGTACTTTAAAAAAATGGGTATCCATAGGGTACCAAGTCTTTACTTGTTAGTGCTTTTAACTGACTTTAAAAAGCAGCTTCTCCAAGTTGAAATGGATAGAACGTGGAAATACTAGATGGAAATCTTTTTAAATCAAACATGCTGCCCAGGTTAAATGTAGTCAAGCACTGTCCTCATATCGGGCAGTGAATATTTTTAATGTATTACCAGTCGATTTTAGAGAAAATCTCAGCTTTCATCTTTTAGAAGTAAACTGAAAGAAAAAAACACTACTAGAAAAACAATTATTACTCTACATTTATGTATGTAGATGCAGGCTGATGATGATGAAAAAAATATATGACCAAGCTGGATGACAAACCCCCCCCCCCCCCCCTCCCCCCCAATATTTGTTTTATTTTATTATTTATTTTGAAAGTGAATATATAACTAAAAAATACCTACATATTGCCGTTATCAATTGCGAGCAAAGACGAGCATGAAATCAATTTTGTTGTATGGAAGCCCCCTTAAATATTTATTTTATTCTGTTTTTTAGTATTTGTTGTCATAGCGGCAACAGAAATACATCATCTGTGAAAATTTCAACTGTCTAACTATCACGGTTCATGAGATACAGCCTGGTGACAGACTGACGGACGGACGGATAGCGAAGCCTTAGTAATAGGGTTCCTTTTTAGGGTCCGTTCTCACAGACCGGCTCAGAGAGGAGAGCAGATTTTGGTGACGTTTAAAACAGAGTTTTAGTACATTGGTATAAGGTTTATTTTTTTAAATTCACTTCTTTTGTTATATGAGAATGGCCGAGAGGCGATGAGGATTTTTAAAATAAACCTTATGCCAGTGACACTAAACTCTATTATCCAGAATCTGCTCTCTTCTCCGAGCGGGTTTGTTTGAACGGACCCTAACCCTTTGGGTACGGCACCCTAAAACTGTTCGTATGTAGCTCGTTTTCAGATGTTGAACCCAAAATAATCTCATTAGTATATTCAAGTTACCTTATAAGCCAAGATGTCCACTCCAATCCAGATCTCACGATGTAAGTAAGGTTTCCAACTTTTTATAAGGATAGGAATATTTTACTGTCGGAGGCGAAAATAATAATAAAAATATTAAATGTATAAAATACATTTTTCTAATCTCATACTGAAATTTTGAGATTAAAAAACTAAACACAGAATCTTAATGTCAGTCTTTTACGCACAAGCATCAAAATAAATTTTAAAAGTTACTTTTCGATACAGCTCTTCTATGGACAACTGTATCGAAAAATAACTTTTTCTCCATTTCGATACAGCTTCAGCCCTGGATACAGGTATTTTAAACGTTGCAAATCATCATCGTCATCATCAGCCTGTATCCTTCCAGACCACGGCACAACTACCACGGCATAACTGGTTGTACCGTGGGCACTTTTGATTCCCTTCTACACAACTTGTTGATTTATTGAAAAAAAAATTGACGAATTGTTTAATTAATATCTTTCTTATCTCCACTGTTAGGTTTGTTATTTCATTACTCCGTCATTTATAAACCGATTTGAAAAAACCTTTTTTTATTTAAAAGAGTATACTTCCAAATTGGTCTCATATTTTATTCATCATCATCATCATCAGCCTGTATCTACATACATAAATGTAGAGTAATGTTTGGAGTGAGCTTTTTTTTTTAAATTATTAACAGTATTTTTGGTAACCCTAAATGCAAGCTTGTTGCGTCGTTAGTCCGACAGTTTCCCCAATCGTCAGCTGTCGACATCAAGTGCCGTCGATGCGACAATGAAGTCGTCGATTGGTCACAAATTGAGCCATTACGGTCCCGATTGGTTCTCGGATCGGTCGCGCTGTCATTCGACGGAGCGATTACCGTTCTTGGCGATAAGGGGCATAATGTATATTGAGTAGTGGGACTGTGAGAGTACTTACAGTTGAGAGGATTCGGTGTACTGTGTCGCGGTTTCATACAAGGGTTTGTCTATAGTTAGCGGTCGACTGCAACTTCGTTCGAATGGCTTCCATACAAATTAACCCTTTCCTTGTAATCCATTTAAATTGTTCCACAATACTGGAATCTTGGGTCCAAATGGACCCTTTATATTATCTTTATAATAAACTAGCTGCCCGCCCCGGCTTCGTACTGGTAAAAAGCTGTGTTTTATTTTCCTCGTAATTTCTTATTTTTTTCTCTGCGTTAGAACCATCCTCGTACTTCAAGGAGTATTTCTTATATTCATTTTTATAAAAAAATAATATAAGTATTATAGACCTGACCCGGCGAACTTCGTATCGCCTTAATACGTTGTAATTGATAATTTCGACGATGTAAAACAATATCAATATTCTAACGTCACTCAATGTCACTCAAATTGTTTTGCCTTCGCGGAACCTCTCCACTAACACTTGAACTTTATGGTATGGTATTAAAGTTCAAATTGACTTTTAAGTATTATTACGAATCGTTTGTATGAGAGTATAAAAAGTGATTTTTAGATATTTTCAGGCATTTTTTTTTTATTTTTCTCTGCCTAAGAACCATCCTCGTACATCGAGGAATATTCTAAAAAAGAATTAGCGAGATTTGCGCTTAGCAACACTTTCGGCGATTCATTTTTATATTATAGATTATGTTTACTCTTTTGACGTACGATTTAACGGGGCTGCACTGCATAAGCTATGAAATTATTTATATAAAAACTCAAACCTGATGTCCGAACGTCTATTAAAATCTGTCCGTTCATAAGAACACCGCATAAAATGTTCGGAAATGCGCGGAAAATGCGGAAAAAATCTTAAACCTTTTCAAATAACGACGGCCATAACTCAACATTGGCGAAGAGTAAACGACTCCGCTGATTTATAAGGCATTAACAACGGAATCGGACCATCTTACAAAATCGATAAGCGAAAACAAGCTTAATTTTACTTGTAAAAATGCTGGGAGATATTGGAAGGATGCGGGAATTCTTGCATTTTTGTAGAGAATTTTCTCTGTCTCATTTTTTTATAGGTATATTGTATATAAAATATTTTATATTGTAGGTAAAGTCGAGAGTAGGTACAGTAGTACGAGCCTTACATCTACAGCGATTGTAATAAGAACGGTTCAGAGTCCACCGTGTAAGGCTTCACGAGTTTTTTTTTTTTTTTTTTTTTTTATATGAGAGGGGGGCAAACGAGCATGTGGGTCACCTGATGTAAAGCAATCACCACCGCCCATGGAGATCAGCAACACCAAAGGATCGCCGATCCGTTGCCAGCCTTTTAAGGGAATTAAATACTCTATTCTTGAAGGCTCCCATGTCGTAATTGTTTGGAAATACCGCTGAGGGAAGTTGATTCCACAATTTAACCGTTCGTGGTATAAAATGCCTTAGGAAACGTACTGTAGTAGATCGCCAATTATCAAGATGATATGGGTGGAATTTTAATTTATGGCGAGTTGTACGATAGTGGAATTCAGCGGCAGGTATCAAATCAAACAGCTCATCCGAGCACTCCCCGTGATATAATTTGTATAGAATGCAAAGAGACGCTACATCTCTGCGTGTAGAGAGAGAGTCCAGTCCATCCGAGATCATTGGGTCCCCGACGATTCGAACTGCTCTTCGTTGTATGCGGTCAAATGAAGTAAGCAAGTATTGGGGCGCACCGGCCCAGAGATGCGAACAGTACTCCATGTGAGGGCGAACCTGGGCTTTATATAGTTGAAGGCGATGTCGGGGTGTAAAATACCGCCTGGCTTTATTGATGACCCCAATCTTCTTAGAAGCCAGTTTGGCCTTGCACTCCAAGTGGCCGCGAAACTGAACATCACTCGATATGTCGACACCCAAGATGGAAATGTTGGGACTAACACTAAGGGGAGTACCTTCTAATCTAGGAGCTACGATAAACGGGGACTTTTTAGCGGTAAACGCACAAACCTGAGTCTTTGAGGGATTTAGCTGTACCAAGTTCAATCTACCCCAATCCGAGACGTGTCCAAGAGACGTCTCAATCTCAGACACAAGTTTTGTTCGGTACTCATCGACGCAGTCCCGAGAAACATTAGCTTGGCCAGTGTATCCCACGTCCACTGTACTGTCGTCCGCATAGCAATGAACATTGTGTACAAGTAGCAAGTCATTGATATGCAGAAGAAACAATGTGGGGGACAATACACATCCTTGTGGTACGCCAGCATTCAAGGGTAGCGGATCCGAGCGTGCTCCGTCAACCACAACCCTGATGCTACGCTCAGTGAGAAAACTGGCAATCCAAATGCAAAGCTTCTCAGGTAGCCCAAAAGAAGGAAGCTTGGAAAGTAATGCTTTATGCCACACCCGATCAAAAGCTTTTGCTATGTCCAGACTAGCAGCCAAAGCCTCGCCCTTGCTTTCCACTGACTCCGCCCAACGGTGAGTCAAATATACCAGAAGATCACCAGCTGAGCGACCACGGCGGAAGCCATATTGGCGATCATTTATCAGCTGGTGACTCTCCAAGTAGGCTACAAGCTGTTGGTTGATAATAGTTTCCATGATTTTGGAAAATATGGAAGTTATCGCAATGGGCCTATAATTAGACGGATCTGAACAAGTGCCTTTTTTAGGGATCGGGTGGACCATAGCCTCCTTCCACGAGCAGGGGACCACGCCAAGTGAGTAGGAGTACCGAAATAGGCGTGTTAAAATCGGAGCCAACTCTGGAGCACACGTTTTTAGAACAATAGGTGGAATGCCATCCGGCCCACTCGACTTATGGATGTTCAGGGAGAAAAGCGCTCTACGGACAGCTCTTTGCGAGAACTTAATGTCTGGCATAGAACTCTCACACCGTGGGATGGTTGGCGGTGCTGCTCCCCGATCATCGAGAGTCGAGTTAGACGCAAAGAGAAATCCCAGGAGGTCGGCTTTTTCTCTTGCAGTGTGGGCCAGTGAGTCATCCACTCGGTGCAATGGTGGAAACGACGACCGACAGAAGTTACCTTGAATAGCCTTGGCGAGCGACCAGAACGCACGAGACCCAGAGGGCAAACGCACTAATCTCTCACCAATTTTGCTAATGAATTTGGACTTTGCCTTGGCGATGCAGCCCTTAAAGGACCTTGAGGCAGCGTTGTAATTTTTTTTGAGGACACCGGTATTTGCATCTCCAGCGGCCCGAGCCTCGGACCAGGCTCGATAAGAATCCTGCTTATGACGCAACGCGGCTTTGCAAGACCCACCGAACCATGGTCGAGATTTGCCACCAATGGGCATCGCAGAGTTAGGAATAAAGAGTTCCATGCCCTGCAGAACCACATCAGCGACAGCATTAGCACAGGCGCTGGGATCGTCCAGCGAAAAGCAAACCCGCCCCCAAGGGTAGGAGGCCAGGAAACCACGCAGCCCATCCCAATCCGCTGACCCAAAATGCCACACACGACGTGTACCGGCTGACCGCGGCCGCTTTTGGCGGGTGAGCGACACAATACTCCTCACGAGGCAATGATCCGAAGACCCAAGAGGGGCGTCAATAGATACACGATAATTTTCAGGGTGGGAGGTCAGCAAAAGATCCAAAAGGGACGCTATATGGTCCGACACATCCGGCACCCGCGTGGGCGAGGAAACTAGCTGTGCCAGATCATATGCCAAGGCAAAGTCATGGAAAGTTCTTCCAGCATGGTCAGTTGATCTTGACCATAACCATTCGATGTGGTGGGCATTAAAATCACCCAGTATTACAATTTCTGCAGATGGCATCTGCTGGAGTATACTGTCAGTCGTCGTTTGAATGTGCTCCACAAGACGCTCCGTTTCGACATTACCGCTATGGGACCTGTAGAGGCACGCATAGATACGAGTGCGGTCCTCGAAATCTGTGCGCAGCCACATTATTGACAGGTCCCTCGCTTCAAGTCTGCCAAGACGTCGACAACAGATATCCTCCCGAATGTACGCGCAAACACCGGCTCGAGGCACAAAGTGGTGTTCCAGTTTGTATCCCGGGTAGCGCAGATACGAGATGTCAGCAGGGGGGAATATCTGAGTTTCCGTCAAAAAGAGCATGGGCGGCCCAGCCGTCTCCAGATGATGATGGACAGTATTTAAGTTGGAATTAAGCCCCCTAATGTTACAGAACTCAACACAGAGCTCAGGGGGAGGTGCCACCACACTCTTCTTGTGTTTGCTCCCGGCAGAAATACAGAGCGGCGTAGTGCCCGCCCCAGAATACGTCGGGCGGCCTGAGTAATGGTGCTCAGGGAGGGATTCTCCGTCACCAACGATGACGGTACCCTCCTGGGGTATTATTCTTTGTACTACCGCTGCCATATTTAGAGTTGTGGGTTTTGGATTGGGCTCCGGGTCTCAACACTCACCGTACGAAACGCAATAGCGAGCTATTACTTCACGCCGGTTTTCTGTGAGAGAGTGGTACTGCCCCGGACGAGCCGGCCCAATTACGAGCTGCAATCATTTAATGTCCAAATCCTGACCGCGATCATATTCTGGACACCAAACGACTACAGCTTGGCTCTACCACATCAGGAAAAAAGCTACTCGATTAGCACCACCCGGGGGTCACGTGCAGGGAAACTAGGGTATAGCCTGCGGACGTGAGTAGCATCAACCCCCAAAGTTCTTGACTGTACAATAAATAAAACTTTTAAATAAATAGAATCTCTGGGGGGGGGGGTACCCCCCCCCCCCCCCCCTGGCGACGCCCTTGAGTAAACCACATAATTTTGATGTGTAACACGCGTCTTATAAATTTACAACATGAGAGTTCTTCTCTATTTGGTCGGTTTGTTTACGTTGACATGATCGATCGCGAACAAATAACTCGAGCACTCTGATGTGAAGCGGCTACCGTAGCCATATTAATGCTCCCAACATGAAATATCGCTGGCGCGCCGCCACCCCCGCTGCCAACGCAGCAACTCCTACCTTTCTGGTGATCTCACTCACTCACAGGAACACGACAACCCTCAAGGGAATTGTGTCAAACCCGATCAACCAATTTTTAGTAATTAATTATAAACATCCAAACTTTGACGTATATAAAATTAGAAACGTTACTAATATATTTTTTTTTTAGACAAATTACACAGCGCCATCTAGCCCCAAAGTAAGCGAAGCTTGTGTTATGGGTACTATAGAACTGATAAACATACGTAAATACATTTTTTTTTGTAAATATGCACTTATGATACATAGAAAACACCCAGACCAAGACAAACAAACATGTTCATGCACACAAATGTTTGTCCTGTGTGGGAATCGAACCCACGAGCGTTGGTGTCGAAGCCGCGTCATTGACCGCTACGCCACCGAGCTCGTCAATATTATTCATAACCGATCTTTTTGTACGCAAACTCACACTAACAAACCTTCTAATCGAATATAAATAAATACATTCAACACCAAATGCGCGAGAGTGCTCTGGTTTATACCATTTATTTATTCGAATCCCTAAACGCTATAGGGAAGGGAACGCGGGACGAGGTAATCAAAAACAACACTGGATTCACACGTGATGCTGTGCAGTAGTGAACACAAACGCACCGTTTAGTGTAGACGCGTATTGTGCACGCGGCTTTACGATTCATCGTATTGTGTTTCGAAAATCGAATGCGGGAATAATTCGATGTTCAAATTATTTTTGTATTTAAAAAACTGCATTATTTTAAAGGTTACGATTCAACGTATTGTGTTACGAAAATCGAATGCGTGAATTGTTCTAATTTTCAAATTACTTTTGTATTTAAAAAAAATTAATGCATTACTTTAAAGGTGTTCGAAATTTGAATTAGTTAATAATTTGTTCGAGAATTTAAATTGTTTTGTGTTCAAAACATTAATTCGTGAAGTGTTTAGAATTAAATTTTTGTTTGATGTTTAATGTTCGTGTTTGTGACGTGTTCTTTGGTTTTGTTTGTTTTGACGAGTTTGCGATTTTCTTGGAAGATTTCTAGGTTCGTAAATTAATTAATATAAGACAGATTTAAATTTTGTGTGCATATCGTCGTAATAGATGTTGGCCGCTTCTCAGATCTACCATCTGAGAAGCGGCCAACATCTATTTTTCATACCCCTAAACGATAAGGGTACCTCTAATATTTTATTTATTTTATTGACATTTTTTTTTAATTTTATTATGATTTAGCATTGAAAAATACGTACAATTTCAAATTTTCACCCTTCTACGATCAACACCTGATTTTTGAATTGCGATTTTAATATAATATGGCAAAACATGGGTTTGCTGGGTCAGCTAGTAGGTATGGAAGAAACGGAGTGATTCTATTCTGGTCTACCGGAAACCACACGGCCAAGGGTATTTACATACCTTTATTATTATTATGTATCTCTTCTTAATCACGGGTCAAGCCCGGTCATTTGATAGGCATGCGCGGGGATATGGATCCAACTGAAGGAGGACTTTCCAACTGGAGAAGTTTGATGTAATGTTGTACGCCCGCCGTGACCCGCTCCAGGATATGTCAATGGAACGACATACCCATGAGCAGGTCGCGGCAGGCGTTGAGACTATTGCGAAGTGTGATGGAAAATAAATGGGCTATGGAGATGAGATCTGGCTGAACTTAATACCAGGCTATTTCAGAAGAGGGACGGATTATTATTATTATTTTTATTTTTATACCACCAGTGTGGCAAACAAGCATACGGCCCGCCTGATGGAAAGCAGTTACCGTAGCATATGAACGCCTGTAACACCAGAGGCATCACACGCGCGTCGCCGACCCTGTAAAAACCTCTTCACGCCCTTTTTGAAGAACCCCATGCTGTAGTCCCCTGAGAAAACCTCGTGAATAACCTAAAAATTGCCTGACGTTTCGACCAGGGGCCCTACCTGCGAAGCTGAAACCGATTACCATCTTTTTTTGATTACAAATATCAAAACTTCAGGTTAGAGTGGTGGTAATTATGTTTAGTTCAGCTGCTAGAAACCCTAGAGGTCTACCGACTGAGCTGATTGTCAATAACTAAAACTGATGATGATGATGATGATGATGATGATGATGAATCGGCTTATGCTTCGGCGGTAGGGCCCATGTTGCACCGGGCGTACTGTATTTTATTATTTTCATAAATCAGGAAACGCGAAAGTTTAAATATTATTGTGGTACCTACCTAATAGTTTCTGCATTATCTATTTTAAATTTGTTTTGTCTCTGCTAGTTTTAATTTTATTTGTTAGAGTTAGGATGGGTTGTAGGTTTAAATCCCACACACGCACCGCATAAGTCAAACAATTTTAACGGAGTTAAACCCGCCATGTTTGTGGGTCAGGGTGTTTTCTATGTGTTTAGAAAGAACATTTATTAACTAGACTATGTTTATCAGTTTATCGAGTACCCAAAGTATGAGTTTTAGTGGATTTAATATGGAATAAAATACCTTTGTCATTGACTAAATCTACTGATTGTTTCGTCGTAAGAGGAGGTTGTTTACGTAATTTGTCAGGAAATATTCGGTAGTATTTATTCTTGTTCAATGAAATAGGTATCTGTAATTTAATTAAAATTTATAAATAGGTATCTATAATTTAATTAAAATTTTGAATTGTATTTTTGATTTTATTTAGAATATACTAACGTAGTAATTAGAAAAGCAATAAGAGAAAAACATAATCGACCATAAAAGTTTCCCCTATGTATGTTTTTATTCCAATGTGTTTTTTTTATTGTAGTCTTTATAGAGTGTGGAATTTATAATACCTCCTGGAGGGAAAGTACTCTAAACAATGTAGATAGCTAATTTGATTTAACGGAATCATTTATTTAATTTTTAAAAGACTCGAAACTGCATTCAAAGATTTTTTTTAAATAGTTTTCCAGGCCCAGGAATCTAATAGACTAAATCTACAAACCGAAGTATGGTCGGACCCCTAATGATTATAATGTTTAATGTTTCTCACAAATATTTTTGTTACTTTTATTAAAAGATCCTCCTCTAAATCTGTAACTTTCGGTATCTACCTAAATCTATGTCTATGGTTTGCGAATATAGATCTTCTAAATCTGTGGGTGACGGTATCCAGTCACCTTTTAAATCTGTAATTTGCGGTATCTACCCAAATCTATGTCTATGGTTTGCGAGTATTAGAATCTTCTAAATCTATGTTCTCTCAGTGTATTGTGCTATGGGGGACGGTATCCAGCCACCTCTTAGTCTGTAATTTGCGGTATCTACCCAAATCTATTATTCACCATGTGTATCTACATGGTGAATAATTATTTGAAAAAAAAATTATATGGTTAGCGAATAATATATATAACATCTTCTAAATCTGTGCGGGACGGTATCCAGCCACCTCTAAATCTGTAATTTGCGGTATCTACCCAAATCTATGTCTATGATTTGCGATATCTATTCACCTCTAAATCGGTGTTCATGAGCCAAATTACCGCACATTTGGTGGAGTATCGTAGCGTGGAGTTAAAAGTGTATGTTGTTCATCAACATCTTTGAACCCAAAGCCAACCTCACCTACACGTGGTGCACCCTGCTGACTGACAATCGTGGCTCTGGCGGAAAGAGGGGTAGGACATAGCGTATTTTGTAAGATTCCTGACTGGGGAAGTAGTATGTTCACCTCACAGAATACCGCCGCCAAATAACAATTCCCTTGAGGGTTGTTGTTTTCCTGCGAGTGAGTGAGGTAACCAGGAATTAAGGAAGGCATGGCAGCTCGCGAGCGATATTTCATGTTCCGAGCGTTTACGGCTACGGTAACCACTTTATATCAGGTGGGCCTTGTTTTCCACCCAACGTAGTATAAAAAAGAAAGTGGACAATTAATGTACTTACGTACGTTTTTCATTTGTTTCAGGACTTCATCAAGCGCTGCAACAAAACGCAAAACAAAATTGCTAGTGATGTGCAAGTGTAACAATAGTGCGGTGTATCATATCGATAAATATCGATTTTCAGTGCGATAGTGTTGTGCTGTCATCGACAATGTTGTCCCTTACGGAAATAATTGTTTGTGCGTTTTGCTGTTTGCTGCTCAGCTACCGTGTGGAGAGCCAGCAGGAGGTGCTTATTGAGGAATCAGGTGTGTGATTGGTTAAGATAAGATAAGATAAGACATAGTTAGTGCATTTGACGTGATAACATCTTATAAATTGATTAACGCCGGCTACACGCACGAAAAAGCATGACTCATTGTCACATGACGAACTTGCAAGCGAGAGCGCGGAACAAGCGATAGAGAGACACGATCGGCCTAAGCGTTTGACTTATGACGCATCTATCTCTCTTCTACTCCATCAGCCGATGTTTTCTTTTGACGTTATCACGTAAAATTATCGTCCGTAAACCGACTTTACAGACAACCATTTTTTTTTTATCTAACCGCTTTTCAGATAGAGAAAGGAAGGGATTTAATACATATTTATCGTAGCTCAAAATTAATCGATTATTTGGGTTCCGTACCTCAAAAGGATCAAAGGAACCCTTAAAGGGTTCCTTTCATCTCTTTATCCATCTGCCAGTCCGTGCCGTCTTTGTCAACCTTTATACATCTCACTGCTGGTATACGGGTCTTCTCTCAAACTAAGGGGTTTAGAGCATACTCCACCACATTCTCAATGTCATATTAAAATTTTTTGTCAATCGTTTTATTGGCTTTCCTGTAAAATTTGTCTAAATTGAGATATATGGTAGCGTAATTAGAAGCTGCCCGACTGGGGAAGGACCTCCATATTACAGAATACTGCAGCCAAATAACAATTCCCTTGAGGGTTGTTGTGTTTCTGCGAATGAGTGATGTCAGAAAGGCGGGGATGGTGGCGCGCGAGTGATATTTTAGGTTGCGAGCGTTGATATGGCTACGGTAACCGCTTCACATATGGCGAGCCCTATGCTTGTTAGCTACCCAACGTAGTTTAAAAAAATGGGGTGTCACTGTATCAAGGACACGGCCGTGTGTTGATTACGTTATATACACTAAAATTATCTCAAAATGGCAGCGCTTTCCCTTCCCCCGCACGCAATCTGCCATAATCCTTACTTAGCGTAATAAATTCTTTGATCCTTCATCTATCCAGTGGTGTGATTGAATTTTGGATGGAGATGATAGATATATAGCTGCAACACCAAACTGTATCCCCCGATTTTGTTATCATTCGTTTTTTTTTTTAATTGCCTCCCTATGGAAGCTATTTTAAATACGTATTCAATTCAAAAAATCTTACTACCTGTTCATTATTACTAATTCATTCAAATAATACTTAAACAGTCGCAGGATATTTTAAATTTAACGTTAAAGTTTGCCCTACAAACCCCTTCGCCTCGGGGCGGGATGGTCGACGCTACGGTACGATGGTCCACCAACCAAAATGTGTGGTAATTTGGGTCGCGCACACGGATTTAGAGGCGACTAGATATCGCAAACCACATAGTCCGAGTTGGGTACCTACCGCAAATCATAGAAACAACAGATTTATAGAAACCGCAAGTAAGTGGTCAGATTAGAGATGGGCAAAGTGCCAGGCATTTACAATAAGGGCCCAGTAAGTACCAGTAAATGCCCAATAAATTTTGGGCATAAATAGGGAATTCATAAGTACTTTTTGGACATTTACACGTATATTATATACATATAGTACGGCCGCATATACTGATGCCATCTATGGGCGGGAGCGCCTAGATACCAGCTTGCACCTTGTGACTCGATTCAAAGGCGCGCTGTGAGGATTGTCGACGATCCCAAACTAACAGACGGTTTAGAACCTTTAAGTCTGGTCAGGAAGAGATTTTGCGTCCCTTTGTGTGTTCTACCGTCTGTACAATGGGGTGTGTTCAGAGGAGTTGACTCCTTCTACAGTCGCACCGCTCACCATCGACAGGGAATTCATCCTCACACACTGGAGCCTAAGTGGTCACGTACTGTGCGGTTCCAGAGAAGTTTTCTCCCGCGTACTGTGAAGCTGTGGAATGAACTGCCTGTCGAGATTTTCTCAGGGGACTACAGCATGGGGTTCTTCAAAAAGGGCGTGAAGAGGTTTTTACAGGGTCGGCAACGCACGTGTGATGCCTCTGGTGTTACAGGCGTTCATAGGCTACGATAACTGCTTTCCATCAGGCGGGCCGTATGCTTGTTTGCCACACTGGTGGTATAAAAAAAAAATCTTAAATGCCCGACATTTTGCCCATCACTAGGTCAGATACCACGAACTTCTGATTTAGAGGTAGTTAGATATCCTATACCGCAGAGGTGGTTAGATACCGCCAACCACATATTTAAACTACATATTTTTAACGTATCCGTAAGCTACGTGTTTAGAGGTAGATGGATTCTGCAAACCATAGATATAGAGGTGACTAGATACCGCCACGCATATATTAGAGGTAGTTAGATACTGCATATCACAGATTCAGAGTAGACCTATTATCCTCACAGATGTAGTGGTACTAGCTAGCGTTAGCTGAGGACATTTTTTTTATTACTCAAACGCGCTGTAGTAAATTCTATAATTGAAAACATGTAATGGAGGGCTTGTTAACTTGTTAAAAATTTTCGATTTTCAGGGTCTTAATAACAATAGGCTATTAGACAATGTTCAAAAATTGTATAAATTATTTAACAATATCGTAAAATACACAAAACTATAAAGATCTGCAAACTTTCATTCTAATATCTTCCGTCCGACTTATTTTAGGTCGATCAAAGTTTGGCGGGAAAGTCCATTTTAAAATTGTATGAAATAATTAAAAAATAATATTTCCATTGGAGAAGCAATAAAAAATACTATAACTTGTATTATGATACTAATTACATAAACGTAATATTTCACATAGCTGTCGTACAAATTTCTGATTCGATGCATACAAAATACAAACCTGTGACGTCTTAACTCAGTAGCCTTTTGTATGGAGCGTTTTCGGGAAAGTCCAAAATTGTGATTTTCAACTTAACATATCTCGAGAGATTTTTGTGCTACCGAAGTAATTGTTTCACCTATGGTTATATTATTGACACGTCCCTACATATCAAACTGAAAAAATGTTGGTCAAATATCCTATTTGACATAATAAGTCAAAGTCAAAGTCAAAATTCTTTATTCTGTGGGCCCTCGCGGGCACTTAGACACGTCTTTTACAATTAGGTATAGTTTTTTTATCTACCAGCATTTCGGAATGACCATTGACGAGAAGAAATGCCGAAAGAAACTCTGTCAATATAGGTCTTTTTTGAATAGCCATACAATATTATCATTATACATAATACAATAAAAAAAAATGGTATTCAACCAAAATAAGAGAAAAAATAAAAATTAAAGTAAAATAATTTAATCAAATAACGATGAACGAATAAAAATTGTATCTGAAAATATTCTTTTTACAAATAAGTTCTTATAATATGACGAAATGCTTAACGTACGGATATAAGTAGTTAGTCGTACTCGCCCCTACAGTCTTTTGCGATACCTGACAAAGGTGACTAAGTTGTAAGTGCGTAAACAAATCTAAGATCATAATGTACACTTAGTTATGCAATAAAGAGTTTTGACTTTGACTTTGATTTTATTTCTATGTTTAGGTAGAAATCACTGTTATGAAGTATATTTTATTTTCTAATTTTGAATCGCATAAATTCGTGTATTAAAGTTTACACAGATCGTTTATTTGTCTAAAGGTTATCACGGCTAGGCACGGCATCAACCCATAGTCATCCCGATGCTGTGAGGGGAGACCCGTATTCTCCCTTCAATCGAATGGGTTTAGAGCACACTCCACCACGCTGCTCAAGTGCGGGTTGGTGGAGAATGGTTATCATTATATAATATCATAAAAATCAATGCCACTTTTCGTTGTAATTTTATAACTCAAGAACGGGCTCACCTATCTAAACCAAATGTTTAGGGCTTTGTTCGGACTATTTAGTAGATGGTTTATGTGAAGTTTGCACAAAATCGGTAGAGCGGTTCTTCATTTATCACATTTTTTGTAACAAATCAATTCAATAAATTGCGGATCTTTGTTAATGGGGATTGTGCTGGCAAATTTAAACTTTTTTCAGATGGGGATTGTGCTGTCAAATTGAAACTTTTTTCAGATTTTTTTGTTTGAATAAATGAATTTGATGTTCCAATTAATTTTTTTTTGTATTTCACTTTATACGTAGCGAAGCACGTACCGGGCCGCTAGTAATATCATAAAACAAAGTCATCCGCCGCTGTCTGTCAGCTCCTAATTCTTTCCTTTCCGCATCCAGCCACTTCCAGCTGGTTTTTTGGAGACATACGGCCAGCTAGGAGTCCGAGTCCAACGCTACATCGTCCCACATCCACTCTAGGGGTGTAAGTGGGTCATCAACATCTTTGAACCAAAGCCAACTTCACCTGCAAGCGGTGCACCCTGCTGACTAACAAACGAAGCTCTGGCGAAAAGAGAGGTAGGGAGCGTAATTGTAAGCTGCCCGACTGGGGAATGTACCTCCACCTCACAGAATACCGCAGCCAAAAAACGGTTCCCTTGAGGGCTGTTGTGTTCCTGCGAGTGAGTGAGGTCACCAGAAAGGAAGGAGATGCTGCGATGGCAGCGGGGGTGGCGGCGCGCGAGCGATATTTTATGTTGCGAGCGTTAATATGGCTACGGTAACCGCTTCACATCAGGCGGGCCGTATGCTTGTCTGCCACTCGACGTAGTATAAAAAAAAAAACTCTAAAACCTTCCTCCCCATCTCCCATCACTGACTCTGCAAATGTGACCAGCCCAATTGCAATGCAGCTTGCTAAAACTGAATAGGGTATTTGACAATGTTCAAAAAATGTATAAATCATTTAACAATATCGTTATTAACATATAAAATACACAAAAATATAAAGATCTACAAATTTTCATTCTTATCTTCCGTCCGACTTATTTTAGGGTCAATCAAAGTTTGGCGGGAAAGTTCATTTTAAAAGTATGAAATTATTAAAAAATAATATTTCCATTGGAGAAGCAATAAAAATACTTTAACTTTTATTATGATACTTATTACATAAACGTAATATTTAACATAGCTGTCGTACAAATTTCTGATTTGATGCATACAAACCTGTGAAGTCATAACTCAGTAGCCTTTTGTATGGAACGTTTTCGGGAAAGTCCAAAATTGTGATTATCAAACTAACATATCTCGAGAGATTTTTGTGCTATCGAAGTAATTCTTTCACCTATGGTTATGTTATTGAGACGTCCCTACATATCAAACCGAAAAAAATGTTGGTCGAATAGCCTATTCTACGTTGTCAACTTTGGTATGCATTTCGTCATTCCGGATTTGTATTATAATTATATATTTCCACATGTAACAATCTATAATAGTATAATAATACATAGGCTGTTAATTATTCAGGCGTATAATTATATCCACATGAACGGCTTTGATATCGCTATGCGTATGGAATGTTACAATTTACAAATGCTTTATAATCATTAATCATTATTTATTATATACATATATTACATCATTAAGTTAATTATATATATGATAAAAATATATGCCTAAAACAATAGGCTATTTGACTAACATTTTTTTCGGTTTAATATGTAGGGACGTCTCCATAATATAACCACAGGTGAAAGAATTACTTCGATAGCACAAAAAACTCTCAAGATATGGTAATTTGCAAATCACAATTTTTAGACTGCCCCAAAACGCTCCATACAAAAGAATACCGAATTATGACGTCACAGGTTTGTATTTTGTATGCATCAAATCATAAATTTGTACGACAGCTATGTTAAATATTACATTTATGTGATTAGTGTCATAATAAAAGTTATAGCATTTTTATTGCTTCTCCGATGGATTTTTTTAAAAAAATATTTTCATACTTTTAAAATGGACTTTCCCGCCAAACTTTGATCGACGCTAAAAAAAAGTCTTACTGAAGATATTAGAATGAAAGTTTGCAGATCTTTATAGTTTTGTGTATTTTACGATATTGTTAAATAATTTATACAATTTTTAAAAATTGTAAAATAGCCTATTATGCATTCATATATCCAAACATATATGACGAGCCCGATGGTCGAATGGCTACTTTGACTCCAAGGTCTCGGGTTCGATCCCCGCACAAGACGAACATTTGTGTGCATGAACTTTCTGTTTGTCTTGGTTTGGGTGTTTTCTATGTATTATAAGTACCTCTTTACAAAAAAATGTATTTAAAGTACATTTATCTGTTGTCTAGTACCCATAGTAAAAGTATTTGCGCTTAATTTTGGACTAGCTGGTGTTGTGTAAATTGTCCAGAAATATTTATATATTATGCGTAACTACTATTAGTATAAGTATACCATGATAAAATGCGTATCTATAGGAAACTAATCGCAGAGGATCGAAAATAAACACCTTTGTTTTTATATTCATTATTGAAGAAGCGGAATCTAGCCTAATTTCAATCTGTAGTCGCGTTATAAAAAAAATGGTGGATGATGGTATTATCTAAACTGAAATGGTCTGGGGGGTAATTATTTCATACGAAAAGGCACGCGCTTCTGCTCATATCAAGAAAATCGTAATCGTCAAATTCATTTTTTTCTTCATAGATAAAAAAATCTATATAACCATTTTTTTTTATTTTTTGATTTGAACCCACGACCTCTCGATGACCGGTCGAGTGCTCTTCCAACTGAGCTACCAGGAAGGTTTGTGTTGCTGACGAATTTTTGCATCTTATATTTCTACTGTGTGAGTCACAGTGTGACGTCATCAACCTATTAGGTAATTACAATACTAGAGTTGGCATAGCAGTCCATCGTTGCAGATGAAATTCAGCTATTTTTAGGGTTCCGAACCTCAAAAGGAAAAACGGAACCCTTATAAGATCACTTTGTTGTCCGTCTGTCTGTCTGTCTGTCTGTCTGTCTGTCTGTCTGTCTGTCTGTCTGTCTGTCTGTCTGTCAAACATTTCTATGTCGAGAATGCGTGGAGGTATCAAGCTGAAATTTGAACTGTATACACAGGTCTACGGTCCCTTGAAGTTAAAAAAAAATCAAACTGCTAAGTTTACGTAGAAAAAAGTTACAGCCGTTTATTCAGCAAAAAACGCATATTTCGACACACTCAAAGGAATCAAAACCTATAGGGTACTTCCCGTTGACCTAGAACTATGAAATTTGGCAAGTAACATCGTTACAGACTAGAAGTACAGGAATAAATCTCAAAACTATACATTTGTAAATAGATCTAAAAAAATAGGGGGTCTATATTTTTTATAGGGTGTCGAAATTTCAAATTGAAACTACTAGTTCAAATGGGGTATCATATGAAAGGGCTTGATGTACACATTGCAAAATATATTTTATTTATTTTTTTCGACGCATTATTTCTCATTTATAATGAAAAATATCAAATTTAATAATGATACTACGTACCTACGGAACCCTCGGTGGGCGAGTCCGACTCGCACTTGTCCGGTTTTTTTGATAACACCAAACTAATTAAATTATTATTATTTAAATAGTTGTCCTAGCCAAGTTGCCAGATAAATATTTTTATTGAAAAATGGAAAAAAACAATTTTTAAATAAAATTTATCTGACAAGTTGGCCAAGACAAATATTTAAATAATAATAATCTATATAACCAATTTATAAAATTCCAATTATCAAATTAAAACTGTTACTAGTATCATGTAGAGTAGTATACGATATGAAATAAAGTAGCTTTTGTATTATATTATCTTAAACAATTATATGTATTTTATTTATCGTCTCTTAAATAGTGTGATTTAGATTTTAAATAGATTATTTGAGGTGCACCCTAATGAAATAAAATCTCAATAAAGCGGGTTCAAAGCGGTGTTACATTTGAAATCTCCCGCTTTGAAAGAAGTTTGTCTTTTAATTTGCTTGCCTCAGGCCTCGAGGTTGGAGAAGATTAATGCAAACAATTTGGACTCTTCTGCTGCGAATTGCTTTAATTTTGAACGAATAATGCATTATGAATGACCCTGTCAGTGAGATTACCGAGGATTACCAACAGATATGAAATGGCCACGATGTGTTAGGTAACAACTCATTGTTTTTTTTTTTATACTACGTCGGGTGGCAGACAAGCATACGGCCCGCCTGATGTGAAGCGGCTACCGTAGCCATATTAACGCTCGCAAAACAAAACATCGCTCGCGCGCCGCCACCCCCGCTGCCAACGCAAGCATCTCCTTCCTTTTTCTGGTGACCTCACTCACTCGCAGAAACACAACAAACAACCCTCAAGGGAATTGTTATTTGGCTGCGGTATTCTGTGAGGTGGAGGTACATTCCCCAGTCGAGTAGCTTACAATTACGCTCCCTACCTCTCTTTTCGCCAGAGCTTCGTTTGTCAGTCAGCAGGGTGTACCGCGTGCAGGTGAAGTTGGCTTTGGTTCAAGGATGTTGATGAACCACTTACACCCCTTAACCCTTGTTTGTAAATCTTTATTGCACTACGTAATATTAACCAGTGTTGTATAATTGTTCTCTAGCACCCCTGCTGACTTGCTCATAACCCGGCAAAATAAAAGTGTGCACCCCATGTCATAATTAAAATCACCGACACGCGCCTCTTAAATATGGCCATAAAACCAGCATCACAATGGCCCTTTATTGCCCGCATGACGCTTCCTAATTGTAATGGTAAATTTAATTATTAATTTGAAGGTAAGTGGCGTGACGGGGGTGGATATTTTGGTGTTTTTGGTAATTATAACGAAGATAGTCTATAGACGCCTTGAGCGCGCCAGTCTAATTAAAGTAAAAGCCATTGCGGTCATAGATTTTGAGCGAAGTAGATGTATCTACTTCTTACAATTTGTGTCCGTATAAAGGGCAGACCACACTTGCTAAGTTCGATTACCAATGCATATGTCTAGTGTTTGATGTGATTACGTCTTTAAATTTGCTACCATACAGGGGCAATCTAAAAAATCTAATGGTAACAAAATCTGGGGGTTTTTTTTATGCTACGTTGGGTGGCAGACAAGCGTACGGCCCGCCTGATGTGAAGCGATTACCGTAGCCATATTATCACTCGCAACATAAAATATCGCTCGCGCGCCGCCTCCCCCGCTGCCAACGAAGCATCTCCTTCCTTTCTGGGTGACCTCACTCACTCGCAGGTACACAACAACCTTCAAGGGAATTGTTATTTGACTGCGGTATTCCGTGAGGTGGAGGTATATTCCCCAGTCGGGTAGCTTACAATTACGCTCCCTACCTCTCTTTTCGCCAGAGCTTCATTTGTCAGTCAGCAGGGTGCACCGCGTGCAGGTGAAGTTGGCTTTGGTTCAAAGATGTTGATGAACCAGTTACACCCCATTTATTGTTTAGGCGTTGTAGTTTCGAATCTATGCCAATCTATATCTATATCCCAAATTCAATCACACCACCGGATAGATGGAGGATCAAAGAATTTATTACGTTAAATAAGGACTATTGAACGTCGCGTGCGGCGGATGGGGAAGTGCTGCCGTTTTGAGATATTTTTAGTGCATATAACGTATACGTGAATACGTTATATGCACTAAAATTATCTCGTATATAAAATAAACACTCGGCAGTGACACATACACATACATTTTGCATACTTCGGAGTGCCGAGTGCGAGTTTTTTATTCACGTTCGATAATGTCAACGTAAACAAACCGACCAAATAGATAAGTACTCTCATGTTGTGAATTTATATGACGCGTGTTACGAGTACATATCAAAATTGTATAGCTTACCCGCTCACAATTCGAAGTGAGCAACCCGGCTAAATTGGATTTGTAACACGCGTCTGGTAAATTCACAACATGAGAGTACTTCTCTATTTGGTCGGTTTGTTTACGTTGACATTATCGAACGTGAATAAAAAACTCGCACTCAGCACTCGGTTCACATCGCTAACTATAGAGCTGAGGTCTAGGATGTATATTGTGTTTCTGCGAGTGAGGTTATTGACAGGAAAGGACCCTATATCTACAGCTAATGCGCCCCCGTGCACAAACAGTGTGCATGAACATGTCTGTTTGTCTTGGTCTGGGTGTTTCCTGTGTATTATAAGTATAAGTATGTATTTACAAAAAAAAATGTGTTTAAGTACATTTTATCAGTTGTCTAGTACCGATAACACAAGGTTTGCGCTTAATTTGGGACTAGATGGCGCTGTGTAAATTGTCCAGAAATATTTATTTATTTAATGCGCCCCCGTGCACCGACCTTCCGATCACATTAGACAATTGTGAGTCCCTCGCCCAGGCAAGAGGACCTCTACACCTGCCATCGCACCCAGTAAACCAACCAAGTCACTCAAGCAGTTTGGTAGCAGGTGTTACTCTCCTTCCGTCTGCAAGTAGACTAATTGGGCACTCTTAAGTCGAGTAGCTTATGTTGGCCGTGTGGTTTCCGGCAGACTAGAATAGAATCACTCCGTCTCTTCCCGTGGATGTCGTACAAGGCGACTAAGGGAAATACATTATAAAACATCGATCAGGCCTCCCCAACCCGTCTGGCCAGCGTGGGGAGTGTAGGCTAAATCCTCCTTCTGTCGGGGACGGACGAGAAAGGGTCGTGCTCCTGTAGTGGAGACTAAAATGACCTGATGATGATGATGAAGTCGAGTAGCTCGTGGCGACTGACGCTCAGTCTTCCAAGCATACCTCTACCATCACTCCCCAATTTCGGGTGCTGGAGTTGTAAGGCGCGTTCCCCTAAAGGCTGCTCAACTGTGAGTAGGCAGACGCCAGTGTTTTCAAGCCGCCTTAAGGCCATAGACTTGTCTTGACGACTGTAATCTAATGACAACAGCAGGCACCGACGGTTTACCGTGCCCTTCGAAGCACGGAGAAGCTCGAGATAAATAATCCCACCCATGGACAGGCTACAGTCGACGCTGCTTAACTTGTGCTATGCCACAGTCTATATTATTTTTTCTACTGGCATAGAGCCTTGCAACTCTACAAATGTAGCGTCGTTAAATAAACAAACGTCATTTGTGCATAACATGAATGCAAGTGTGTACATGCAGCGTCGAACAAATGTTTTTCTTTTATACTACGTCGGGTTGCAGACAAGCATACGGCTCGCCTAATGTGAAGCAGTTACCGTAGCCATATTAACGCTCGCAACATAAAATATCGCTCGCGCGCCGCCACCCCCGCTGCCGAGGCAGCATCACCTTTCTTTTTGGTGACCTCACTCACTCGCAGGAACACAACAGCCCTCAAGGGAATCGTTATTTGGCTGCGGTATTCTGTGAGGTGGAGGTACATTCCCCAGACGGGTAGCTTACAATTACGCTCCCTACCTCTCTTTTCGCCAGAGCTTCGTTTTTCAGTCAGCGGGTGCACCGCGTGCAGGTGAAATTGGCTTTGGTTCAAAGATGTTGATGAACCACTTACACCTCCCCAACCCGTCTGGCCAGCGTGGGGAGTGTAGGCCAAATCCTCCTTCCGTCTAAGACGGACGAGAGAGAGTCGTGCTCCTGTAGTGGTGACTAAAATGGACCTGATGATGATATCGATACCTGCAAAAAAATATAAACATACAGTATGATACACAGTATACAAAACCAGTATGAAATAACAGTACAGACTTTATATTATGATTCTCCATCATCATTAACGAAGTAACGATAATGTACCTATTAAATAATACTGCTGAGTACGGAACCCTGTCAGTTTTTAAATCCATCTAAAATGATTACTATCGATATTAGGTAGGGCTGCTAATTTACTTTTAACGAACTTCACTTTTAATGTCGTGTTAGACGTGGTCTGAAAAGTCCCGGCCCTAACAAAGATCGAGCTCGGTGGCTTAGCGGTCAATGACGCGGCTTCGACACCAACGCTCGTGGGTTCGATTCCCACACAGGACAACCATTTGTGTATATGAACATGTCTGTTTGTCTTGGTCTGGGTGTTTTCTATGTATCATAAGTATGTATTTACAAAAAAAAATGTATTTATGTGTGTTTATCAGTTCTCTAGTACCCATAACACAAGCTGCGCTTACTTTCCAACCCAATGATTTCTGATCGGCTGGAGTCTCTATCTACACGCAGAGCTGTTGCATCTCTTTGCGTTCTATATAAATTATACAACGGCGATTGCTCGAATGAGCTATTTGATTTGATACCTGCCGCTGAGTTCCACTATCGTACAACTCGCCATAAATTAAAATTCCATCCTCATTATCTCGATATTTGGCGATCTACTACAGTACGCTTTTTAAGACATTTTCTACCACGAACTGTGAAGTTGTGGAATCAACTTCCTCCAGCCGTATTCCCAAGTAAATACGACATGGGGGCCTTCAACAACAGAGTCAATATTTCCCTTAAAAGACTGACAACGGATCGGTGAACCTTTGGTGTTGCTGATTTCTATGGGCGGTTGTGATTGCTTTTCATCAGGTGACCCACATGCTCGCTTGCCCCCCTCTCATATAAAAAAAAACTTTGGGGTTAGATGGCGCTGTGTAATTTGTTTGACTATATTTATATATTTAAGAAAACGCGGGTTTCACGTGAATACGTCTTTAAATTTCCTACCATACGGGGGGGGTTACAGTTTGACGTTGTAATTTCGAATTTATACTCTAAAAATAAATCTACATCCAAAATTCAATCACATCACTGGATATATGAAGGATCAAAGAATTTATTACGCTAAGTAAGGACTATTGAACATCGCGTGCGGGGAGGGAGAAGCGTTGCCATTTTGAGATAATTTTAGTGCATATAAAGGCAATACACGTACAATACACGGCAAAAATAGGGTGTGGCTAATTTTTTTCTCTTCAAAATTGACTTTATGCATCAACGTAATCTTCATCAAGAGCCAAACAGTCATTCCAACGTCCTACTAAAATTTTAATATCACTTTTGTAGAACCATTTAACTTTTGCCTCAAAATAGGCATCCGTTTCAGCGATAACCTCTTCATTCCTGCGAAATTTCTTACCATTGAGCATTTTTTGATATCTTCAAACAGCCAGTAGTCGCTGGGAGCTAAATCTGACGAATACGGTGGATGTGGGAGCAATTCGAAGTTCAATTCATTTTGCCATTGTTTTGATTGACTTGTGACACGGTGCGTGCTATCTTGTTGGAACATTTTCAGCGAAATTCATTGAGCTTATGAAATCGTCCGGTCGTTCTGTCTGTCCGTTGCCATGAAACTCAAAATTTCGGAATTCTGACTTCGGATTCATGTAGAGCATCAAAAAGTAGTACTAAAGTGACCTTGGTTTTCCGATATCAATTCGGGATTTCGAAAAAAAAAAAAATTTCGCTATGGTGGCGCATGCTGCGCGTCCGATGTCTTTTATGTAGGCATCTAGTTGTGTTTAAATCAATCCTTGTATGTTAACTTCATAGCATTGATCTCAGCCACTTCTGAACGCCGTTCCGCCTATGTAAACATACTACCGGGTTAAAAATCACAACCCCGGTTTTAACCCGGTACCCGGTTTTGTATACTGTATAAATGTTCCGTAAGTATACTAATTCGAATAAATATTTTATTTTATACTTTTTTGCTAAAAGGTATAATGTTATAACAATATTTTGTAATTAGAATTTTTTCGTAAAAATGTAATAAAATATTTATTTTTTATACTTAGTTACAATATTTCAAAAGTGTAAATTGAATATCAAAATAACGAAATCATCATCATCATCATCAGGTCCATTTTAGTCTCCACTACAGGAGCACGACCCTCTCTCGTCCGTCTTTTTGGGTTGGGGAGGCCAGATCGATTTTTGATAATGTATTTCCCTTTTCCTTGTACGACATCCACGGGAAGAAACGGAGTGATTCTATTCTAGTCTGCCGGAATCCACACGGCAAATAACGAAATATTTATATGAAATTACGATATTTTTTTTTGTTGAGTATGTGGGTCAAATGATGGAAAGTAATTACCACCGCCCATGGGGATCAGCAACACCAAGATCCATTGCTAGTCTACACTCCTTCCCTTCTTTCTTTCTGGTGACCTCACTCACTCGCAGGAACAAAATAACCCTGACAGATAATGGCGGCGCGCGAGCGATATTTCATGTTAATATGGCTACGGTAACCGCTTTACATTTTGGGGTGTAAGTGGTTCATCAACATCTGAAATAAAGCCAACTTCACCTGCACACGGTGCACCCTGCTGACTGACAAACGAAGCTCTGGCGAAAAGAGAGGTAGGGAGCGTAATTGTAAGCTACTCAACTGGGGAATGTAAATCCACCTCACAGAATATCGCAGCCAAATAATAATTCCATTGAGGGTTGTTGTGTTTCTGCGAGTGAGTGAGGTCACCAGAAAGGAAGGAGATGCTGCGTTGGCAGCAGGGGAGGCGGCGCGCGAGCGATATTTTATGTTGCGACCGTGAATATGGTTACGGTAACCGCTTCACATCAGGCGGGCCGTATACTTGTCTGCCACCCGACGTAGTATAAAATATGGCGGACCGTAAGCTTGTCTACCCAACGTAGAATAAAAAAAAAATAAGAAAATTCCCAAACCGAATTATACGCATCCAAACACGTCTGGCAATAGCTAGTACAATCTAAAAATAAAACCAATTTGTTAATGCCCGCTTGCCAACCCTATTAACAGCCCGGTGAATATCCTTTAATCTCAACAATATTGAACACAAATGTAGCCAAATCGGCTGTATAGACCCGATTATTATATCGCGTATTACGAGTTTGGATGAATTGTTAAATGGTTTTTATGACCTTTGGTTTTAATAACTCATTATCGTAATGGTTATTGTAATGAGCGGTGTATTTTTAGGTGAAATGTTTTTTTATGAAACACCACCTTATATTTAGGTATCCATATGTCATCATCATCATCATCAGGTCATTTTAGTATGTAGGCATCTAGTTGTGTTTAAATCAATCCTTGTATGTTAACTTCATAGCATTGATCTCAGCCACTTCTGAACGCGGTTCCGCCTATGTAAACATACTACCGGGTTAAAAATCACAACCCCGGTTTTAACCCGGTACCCGGTTTTGTATACTGTATAAATGTTCCGTAAGTATACTAATTCTAATAAATATTTTATTTTACTTTTTTGCTAAAAGGTATAATGTTATAACAATATTTTGTAATTAGAATTTTTTCGTAAAAATGTAATAAAATATTTATTTTTTATACTTAGTTACAATATTTCAAAAGTGTAAATTGAATATCAAAATAACGAAATCATCATCATCATTATCAGGTCCATTTTAGTCTCCACTACAGGAGCACGACCCTCCCTCGTCCGTCCTAGATGGAGGGAGGATTTGGCCTACACTCCCCACGCTGGCCAAACGGGTTGGGGAGTACGACATCCACGGGAACAAACGGAGTGATTCTATTCTAGTCTGCCGGAAACCACACGGCCATCACCACCACACACACACACCAGGAGTATCACGTACCATAATTTACCTTTCACGAACCACTGGTGGTCCGTAGACGACCGGTTGGGAACCTCTGGTCTATAGCTATCTCTGTCTACGATGTTACGAGTAAGTATTTCTGTGTGAGTGTGAACTCAAAGAGTGCGAAATTTCCTATTCAACCCAATGCTCAGATTATCTAAATTACGTCCAAACTTCCGGAATTGATTTGCTTTTTGTGAAATAATTTATCTTTTGACCGTTTGCCCCCAGATGTTTTTGCGATACGGCCAACATGTTTTGCCAAATAGAATTAATTTTAATTAATTTCTCACAAACGAATTTCAATCTATACAGACATCCGGGCTTTGGGGTTGCTTTTGGATGTTGTAATTGCCATTTTGTCGTTGAGATTGATGTGTATGTCGGATAAAACCCGTTTTTACTTTTAACACGTTTTTATCCTTATTTTTTATTGCGTATAAATTGTACAGTACAAGTAGTATACATAATATTGTTGTGCAAATGCGAGCTTATCTCTTTAAGAGATCTCTTGCAGCTAACCTGTACTGTGGAATAGTTTGTAAAATAACACACAGGCTTTTAATGCCTTATTTGCCATATTGCTGTCTCACACATTGCTAAGAGGGGAAGTCAAATTCCAAAAGCTTCTTACTCCTACTAATTTCTTCTGATTAAATTCGTGAGTTCCAAGGCAGCCGTAGTTTTACCCCCGGGACTGCAATGGACTTCACTGTTCCTTGTCTTTTTTGGCGGTCGCTGTTAATCCTGGCTACACAGGAGACACAGTGGTGGGAATGTGTAGTGGGCCCCCGTCATAATACTTTGATAATCAACTAATTTGATTAAATTAGTGCTCTGTTAATTTCTTTTTGTAAGTGGTCACAGTGATACTGTCACGTATTTCCACTGGTAATTTATTCCAGAGTAGTGCTGCACGTACAGTAAATGAGTTAAAGAAAAAAGTTTTACTAAGATAATGGGATTTTGTGGGCGCAAATTGGTGCTGTTGCGGCTACTTAAGACAGAATATGGTCTACCCTTCTAGGGAAGGTTAAATGGTAAAAGATTTCCTTGTCCACAACTAACTTTGATTAAAGCCTACAAGATTGCCCCGCGCCTGTGAAACTTTTAATTAAATTAAAGATACTGAAGTTACGGATACCTTTTTTTCTAGAATGTAAATTTTGGCAAAACGTTTGACAAATAACTCAAAAGCCACATGGAAAATTATTAAGAACTCCAAATTTAATATACCAAATGAGTCTATTAATACTATTTATAACAATAGTGACATAATTTATCATCCTCAAAAATAAGTACATAATATATTTAATGACTATTTTATTGACCAAATCAAACCTATCCCGAACTATGGACGAGACACTAACACAGATTAGATAGTAGGACCTGCCTCATTTTTTTTTAATGTCTAGTATACCAAATGACATACTTCAAAGTTCAAATTAATAATTCGTTTAAAATAACAAATAGTGTAGGATATGACGATCTCTACTAAAATCTCTTAGGGGTGTAAGTACAATAAGAGTAAATGACTTAGAGAAAAAAAATTTACTAAGATAATGCGATTTTGTTGGCGCAAATTGGTGCTGTTGCGCCCACAACAAAATATACAAATAAAACAAAATATAACAATATACCTTCTAGAAAATTTAAACGGCAAAAGATTTTCCTTGTGCACAACTAACTTTGATTAAAATCTACAAGATTGCACCGCGCTTGTGAAACTTTTAATTTAATTAGAGATATTGGAGTTAGGGATACCTTTTTTTTTTAGAATATAAATTTTTAATCACAACACTGCATTAGTTTCCTTTTTGTTAGTTTGTATATTATAATTTTATTGTACATCTATACTAATATTATAAAGCTGAAGAGTTTGTTTGTTTGAACGCGCTAATCTCAGAAACTACTCATCCGAATTGAAAAAATCTTTTAGTGTTAGATAGCCTATATTTCAAGGAAGGCTATAGGCTATATAACATCATGCTACCACCAATAGGAGCGGAGCACCAATGGAAACTGGGGGAAAAAATATGTCTTTTAAGGGCTTTCGTTGCGTGCGCTGCGTAAACAGTTGAAGTTACGCAACAATCATGCATGATGGAATTGTTCCTCTTTAAAAGCTCTAAAAAAAGTCCGCGACAGCATAATTATGTCTATCTTTTAAGATTGATTGAGTGATTCATTATAACCTTTTTTTATGGTAATGCAATTTGTTTGCAATTAATTCATTATTTGTAAATAAATTTGAAAACAGGTATAAAATAAATGGGTACCTACATAAATTATTCACCATAAGTTTTTTTTCTTAATTATACGGTTATGTTAAGTACTTGATTTCCTATGATCTTACCACGATAACTGATTTTCACAAGGACGAAGTCGCGGGCAACAGCTAGTCTAAAATAAAATGCAAAACAAAGCAATATAAAGCCGAACTTAACCCTTAGAGGGATCTCTTCCAGTCAATCTTAGAGTATCAAAACTTTTATTGTTGTTAATGTCACGCACATATAGCAGTATATGTAGTATATAGGCATAGATTAACAATTGGTCGCCGCTCCGCTTTGAATAGATGCCGCACTATCTACAAACAACAGCTCCGTGAATGCGGCAACTCAATATTGCAGTGTGTAAAACGATGCTAGTGTGCGTGAAGAATTGTATTGAAACTGATGTGCAGAGATGCTAGTGTGCGTGAAGAATTGTATTGCAACAGGCTCGGGTACGCCGAGTTCGGCGTAGTATTTGTTGCCGAATTTTACAAGTGCGCCGCGGCATCTAGTCGAAGCGGAGCGGAGACCAACTGATAATCTAAGTATATTGGCTTATTTAAATACCTCCAAACCGCCCTATCTCATACCGCACGTATGAACCGGTGTCGGTTACGGTACCAGTGTCGCGAGTTCAATGGTTTTTTCCCATCTCAAAAAATACCCAACGCGCCTAAAGAAGTTTGCAATTAAAAAGGAAATAAAATAAAATAAAAAAAAATATTCTTTTTGTTTCGCTCATTTACGTAATCAAGCATTGTCACGAGGACCACGCGTGTTTTCAATCGGACATCAAATTGACGAGTGAGTCTTAACTTATAAGATTTGACTAGAAACACCGGCAGATGTGAACTAATTAAAAAAATAAAAGTTTGTAAATAAAAACGAGTGTACTTTTAGACCAGTGTTCTGCAAACTTTTTGTGTTTAAGGTGATGTGTTAAGACAACGATATTTTTTGGAGGTACACCATAAATGAAAAATTTTACTTCCGTTTGCCTCGCCCGATCACACTTTCCGTAACGCTCTCGTCACGCATTCATCAGCTTACTCCCAGAGTCAAGCGTGCGTAAAGAAGTTTTACTTAAAAAAACAACATTCACGTGGACAAACATGGCCTAGTAACAGAATTACTCCCTTAGGGAATTCCCCTCAAATTAAATACCTCACTAACGTTTCTAATATCCGTGTGACACGTCACATCTATGACGTCACGTCAAATGACCTTTCTTTTATGTCACGGTGTAATGTTAAAATCTGCATGTGTTTTATTATTTTTGTGGCTGCCAGGGGTGGAAAATTTAGGGCTCCGTTGAAGTACAAAGTGCTTTTAGAGTTACGCGAGTAAATTGGGGAAACGGTATACTTATTATCGATATACGGTATATTTGCAATTTATATTATTGGAATCGATGTATTCTATGTATCATAAGTATGTGTTTACAAAAAAAAATGTATTTACGTATGTTTATCAGTTGTCTAGTACCCATAACACAAGCTTCGCTTACTTTGGGGCTAGATGGCGCTGTGTAATTTGTCTGACAATATTTATTTATTATTATTATTATGTGTTAGGTAACAACTCACATTGCTAAGAGGGGAAGTCAAATTCCAAAAGCTTCCTACTCCTACTAATTTCTTCTGATTAAATTCGTTGTGAGTCAAGGCTGCCGTAGTTTTACCCCCAGGACTGCAATGGACTTCATTTGATTGTTCATTACCTTTTTTGATGGTCGCCGCTGTTAATCCTGGCTACACAGGAGATACAGTGGTGGGAATGTGTGGTGGGTCCCCGTCCCGATACGGTATATTATTACCGATGAACCCGGTGATCGAATGGCTAACACCATGACTTTGACTCCGATGTCCCGTGGTCGATCCCCGCACAAGACAAACATTTGTGTGAATGAAAATGTCTGTTAGTGTTGGTTTTGGTGTCTTCTATGTTTTATATGTATTTATTTACCATGAACATGTAATTAACTATAAATAACACATGTTCGTTTGCTTCCCGTTTATTTCAATACTTACTTATATATTTATAGACTTATTTAATACTTAGGTATACTTGCTATACTATATTGCATGCCTAAAAAACACTTAAAATAGTATACTTTCATCTAGATATAAAAAAAAATCTTTCCGACGTATATTAATAGGAAATTATAGTAGATTATTGCATCGAGCACAAAGTAATTTATTATTGCACCGAGTGCCTGATTTAGAGCCCGAGCGTTAGCGAGGGCTCTAATCTAACAGGCACGAGGGCAATATAAATTACTTAAGGCGAGGTGCATAATCTGCTTTTCTTTCAACTATACCTATAGGAATAGTAGATAAAAGAAACTCATATCAAACAGTTAAAATAGAAGTTTCTATAACACTGTCGGCTTCATTTAGAATGTTTTCCGGAGTTAATGTGTCGCTAGATGATTCCATTTTAATTCGAAGCCGAAGCATTCAAAATCAGATAGTATCACACTTTTATCGTTTCCAAAAATATTGTCAAGCAAAATTAACAAAGTTCCCGCCAAATCACTTTTTTAAATTTCTTTCATTTTTAACTCAGAGTTAGCAGCAATCATTTTTTAAATTTGGAACAAGTAGGATAGAAACGAATAATACGTACGAAAAAAAAAATATTGATATCGGCTGGCTGAATAGAGCTAATCCATTGAGATTGGCACCTTTTGGTGCGATTAAAAAAAAAGCCGGACAAGTGCGAGTCGGACTCGCCCACGGAGGGTTCCGTAGGTACGTAGTATCATTATTAAATTTGATATTTTTCATTATAAATAAGAAATAAGAAATAATGCGTCAAAAACAATAACTAAAATATATTTTGCAATGTGTACATCAAGCCCTTTCATATGATACCCCATTTGAACTAGTAGTTTCAATTTGAAATTTCGACACCTTATAAAAATTATTGACCCCCTATTTTTTAAGATCTATTTACAAATGTATAGTTTTGAGATTTATTCCTGTACTTGTAGTCTATAACGATGTTACTTGCCAAATTTCATAGTTCTAGGTCAACGGGAAGTACCCTATAGGTTTTGATTCCCTTGAGTGTGTCGAAATATGCGTTTTTTGCTGAATAAAAGGCCGTAACTTTTTTCTACGTAAACTTAGCAGTTTGATTTTTTTACAACTTCATGGGACCGTAGACCTGAGTATACAGTTCAAATTTCAGCTTGATACCTCCACGCATTCTCGACATAGAAATTCTTGACAGACAGACAGACAGACGGACAACAAAGTGATCTTATAAGGGTTCCGTTTTTCCTTTTGAGGTACGGAACCCTAAAAACTGTGCAATACAAATGAAATTTCATACATTTTTATTGCTCTAGAGCATTAAAGACTCGTTTTGTACTGAGTTTTTAGTGTGATTGTGATGAAATTAAAGCATAGTTGGAAGAAAAATAATTTGTACCTACGGAACCATCATCCCGAGAATCGAACTCTAACTTCACGATTTTTTTTTATCGTCAGCGACACTTCATTTTAATAACTCTCTCTGATTTATGCGACCGCGCACGTTTCCTAAAACATAATGACATTTTACTTATTTAGTGTGGTTATAAATTAAAAATACGACTTTCCGGTCGCTTATTGCTTTTCGAAGGATTTTTATATTAGTCGGGCATTTTTGAGACGGACTGTACTTTTGGGATGTGTTTAATAGGATGAGGAACTCGTTGGCGTCGCCTAATCGATCACGCAAGTCAAGCAACGTCGACCGTAGCCTGTCCATGGATGGGTTTATTTATCTCAATATCCTCCGTGCTTCGAAGGGCACGTTACGCCGTTGGTCCCGGCTGTTGTCGTTAGATGACAGTCGTTAGGCCAAGTCAGTGGCTTTTAGGGGACTTGAAAACACTGACCTCTGTCAACCCGCAGTTGAGCAGCGTGGTGAAGTATGTTCTAAGCCCTTTCGATTGAGGGGAGACCCGCATCCCAGCAGTGGGATGAATAAGTGTTGACGATGATAGTAGTAATGGTATCTATGCGTGGCGCGCGTGTCAACAGTAAGCGTCCGAACGCTTAGGCTTAACTTTGTATGGCTTTAAATAAAATATAAATAAATATTGTCAGATAAATTACACAGCGCCATCTAGCCCCAAAGTAAGCGAAGCTTGTGTTATGGGTACTTGACAACTGATAAACATACGTAAATACACTTTTTTTGTAAATACATACTTATGATTAACGTGAATACGCCCCGCTTTCAGGCAGTTTGTCCCCAGCGAGGCCGACATAGTCCCGTTTTCACAAACAGACCAAAAAACAAAAACACAATTTAAACGAATATAAATAAATCGTGTACTGAGTTCCACGTGTATCTAAAAACAATATGTAATATTTTGAAACAAATTTGTTCAGCGGACAAATACAAAACGTGCCTACTTAATTATTTGGTGTTATTCATAAAAAGTATATCATAAAAAAATGTGAGATACTTATTTTTTTTATTTTATAATAGGCTTGTATCCCATTTTTTTTTTTCGATTTGTTGTTTAAAGACGTCACAATAATAATAGGTGAAATAATTACTTCGATAGCATAAAAACTTCTCGAGAAATGATAACTTGAAGATCACAATTTTGGACTATCGCGAAAACGCTCCATACAAAAGGCCACCACGTTATGACGTCACACCATGCTATTTTATATGCATTAAATCAGAAATTTGTACGACAGCTATGTTAAATATTGCGTTTATGTAGCCAGTGCCGTAACAAAAGTTATAGTATTTTTTATTGTTTCTACAATGGTAATATTTATTTTTTATAATTTCATACCTTTAAAATGGACTTTCCCACCAAACTTTGATTGACGATAAAACACGTCGGACATAAGTTATTAAAATTTTAAGATCGCAGATCGTTCTAGTTTTATGTATTTTACGTTACTGATAGAGAGTTTTTATAATTTTGTAACATGGGCAACAAGCCTATTCCACAGATGTCCCGCTCTGACAATAAAAATAAATGGTCACATTACTTATGATACATAGAAAACACCCAGACTAAGACAAACAGACATGTTCATGCACACAAATATATTTCTATCAGTCGCATACTTGTAATCAGTCGAGTAAGTCGTGGTAAGTTGATTGTATATGCTTTATGCTTTTACTTTATGCTGACAATTTACTGTACAACCTGTATGAGAACCTTTAAGTCTGAGAAGAGATTTTGTTTGCGTCCCTTTGCGTAGTCTTAGTCCTTGCGTAGCGTAAGGAAGGAGATGCTGCATTGGCAGCGAGGGCGGCGGCGCGCGAGCGATATTTTATGTTGCCAGCGTTAATATGGCTACGGTAGCCGTTTCACATCAGGCGGGCCGTATGCTTGTATGAGTATGTATTATTATTATTTATTTATTTTACAATCTGTAGTTTATGTATTTTATTTAATAATCAATTATTTATCAGTAATAGGTTAAACATCTTGGTCTACAGTTATAATAATGATTCTTATAACTATACTTGTAATTTTTCATTAAATTCTTTTGATTTGCGATTCCTGCCCACTCCATGCACAAATTCTTAACGTTAAGGTTGCCTTAAAAAGATTGCTCTCAGCAATAAGGCCGCCTTGTTGCATATATACAAGTCAACTGTCTGTAATAATTTAGTAATTCACTGTACTTTAAATTTGTTTTATGGAAATAAAGCATATTCTATCTATCTATCTACTATGTGATGCCTTCTACAGTCGCACCGCTCGCCATCGACAGGGAATTCATCCTCACACATTGGAGCCTAAGTGGTCTCGTACTGTGCGGTTCCGGAGAAGTTTTCACTCGCGTATTGTCAGGAGTTATTCTCAGGAGACTACAGCATTGGCCGTGTGGTTTCCGGCAGAGTAGAATAGAATCACTACGTTTCTTCCCGTGGATGTCGTACAAGGCGACTAAGAGAAATACATTATTAAATATCGATCAGGCCTCCCCAACCCGTTTGGCCAGCGTGGGGAGTGTAGGCCAAATCCTCCTTCCGTCTAGGACGGACGAGAGAAGGTCTTGCTCCTGTAGTAGAGACTAAAATGGACCTGATGATGAAGATGATACAACATGGGGTTCTTCAAAAGGGGCGTGAAGAGGTTTTTACACGGTTGGCAACGCGCGTGTGATGCTGGTGTTACAGGCGTTCACAGTGAAAGCACTGTTAACATAATTAGTCTTATTTTATAATCATTTTTATTTTATTACCAAAAATTTGTAAAATTAGATTGTACCTAAGTTTTTGGTAAAATATGAGTCCCAAACTAAGCAAAGCTTGTAGGTTCTATGGATAGTAGATAAGTGATATTATACTTAAATACGTTCTTTTTGTAAAAAAAAATACATATAATACATAGAAAATACCCAGGCCAAGACTAACAGACATGTTCATGCACACAAATATGTGTCTTGTGCGGGGATCGAACCCGCGAACTCGGAGACAAAGTGGCCATTGCTAACCATTCGAACACCGAGTTCGTCAATCTATATATAATCTGTGTAAATTGTCCTGAAATATTTATTTATTTATTTGTTTAGATCTGTGACATAGATTTAAAAAAGTCTTTGTCGAACAAAATTCAAAACATTCCTAAACCGAAAACAATGATATTAATTTCCCGCGCTCCCTTCAGATGGCGTCAATTTCAATTGAGAATTCAAATTAAGTTTACTCGTTCACACTCTAATTTTAACCTTAATTTATTCAGAAATAAGGTCGAAATTTCAACAGTTACAGTTTCGACATGTTCGGATTATGGGCAGTAAAGTCTTGGTATTATTTCGGTAATGAGCTTCCTCGTTTTCCAGCCCTGATAGGTGTCTATAGAACTTAAAACAGATACGTTTTTTGATAGGCTGATCTGTTTTTAACGCCTCGTTAGTCTTGATAATACTTATCTTTCGGCATTTTTTTCCCGATCCCATGGCTTCCCGCTCTCCAGCTAGATGGTTAGATTTAATTAGGTCTCTTACAAAGTCCTCCATGTCCGAATGTTCCCGCAATGCCTCCAACAGAACCAAATGGAGAAATATAACAAGAGCCGCCATTCGTAATGACCTGCCCATGACCACCACCAATCTTCGAGTGTCCTACTGAGAAGAAGAATGCTCCGGGCTCCTCAAATTATTGTAAACTAGCGGCCCGTCCCGGCTTCGCACGGGTGGACATAAGATTTGTTTTTATATTTTTACCTTTTATTTAGCAATAAATATAGCCTATGTTACTCAGGGTGACTGTAGCTTTCCAATGGTGAAAGAATTTTTGAAATCGGCACAGTAATTTTTGAGTTTATTCGTTACAAATTATATTTTTGTGTGTGTGTATTTTTGTGTGTGTGTAAGACACACAAAAATACACACACACAAGAATACAAATCTTTCATCTTTACAATAGTAGTGTAGATTATATTCGATCAAAATATAAATTATTTATTTCTTTCGCCAACAAACTGTATAGCAGTTGGACAGAATGACTGAATTGATATTTAATTTTATTAAAATTTTCTTGAATAAAAATTCCTGATTTTTTTTATGTCTTCTTTCAAACTTCTACCACTCTCTCCTCCGTTTTATAATCCCCGGCTGCTCAAATTGTTTTTCACTCTCCATTCTCTTACTTACCTTCGTTAATTGTTCCATCTACTATTACTTTATACTAAAAACTATGTTGCTTAAAGCGAAATCTAAGCGATCCAAATATTTCGGCTCTCGTCATACAAAATACGCGCGTAACTCACATATTATTGCGGAATTCCACTGTGTCTATTCCCGCAACCCGGCCCTTTGTAATGATTAATTCAAAAGCGGGTACTGACAGAAAGCATTCCTTTAATGCCATGATACATACAGATATAAATATCATCGCACAATACAGCGAGCAATGCCTTTGCTGTCGTAACATCGAATCCACTCCCATTGTAAACAAATTGAGAGTGGCACAGGGAAGTATCTTCAGCCCACTTCTATTGCAAATATATGTCAATACTTTACACTCGTTCAGTTAATATGTTAGCCGATTTGTACATATTTTTTTTTTGTGATTGTAACTAAAATCAATCATCTTTCCAAATTTAGTACGGAACACACGTATCAACTGTTTAAATCATTATAATAATATAAACTAATGACCTGTGAATTCTATATAAAGCTCTCTACCAACGATGGACCTGTACCCACCATTGGACCGCGGCACGTGGAAGGTTAAATCAATTAAATTATATTCAAACTATGTTTCAGTAAAGGCAATTCTTTTGGTGATATGTGTATATAGTATAACTATATATTGGTTAGTATAAGATAATGCAATAATAAGTCTTATTCACAATATGTTAACAGGCTTTAAGATAGAAATCATCTTTATTACTCTATTTACTATTATATAACTTTATATATTATGTATCTCTTTTTACTCACGGGTCAAGCCCGGTCATTTGATAGGCGTGCGCGGGGATATGGATCCAACGCGTAGAGGCCCCTTTTAGAAGTTTGATGTAACGATGTAAGTTTGATGCAACTTTATATATTATTATGTAATCTAACAGGTGTATTCTGATACTTAGGTTACACTCTCTTAGAAGAATCTAAGAGAGTGTAGCGATCTCCATTATAGTTCGTTGTGCGATTTGTATTGTACGCCGCTTTTCGGCTAGTCTTTTAATTTCTTCTAGAATGAATCAATACATTTTGTGCTCGGCCTTCTTCTCCCTAGCTTCTTTCTGTCTATCTACGATGTCTTTCATGAAATTGTCGTAATATTTAATTAACCTTTTATTTTCAATTGTGCTCTTCAACATTTTTTTTACCATTAATGTGACAAACGAGCATACGGCCTGCCTTATCAGCAAAACTTGGAAAGCAGTTACCGTAAGCTATGGACGATTAGCATTGCTTTTTGCGTTTTGTTTCCTTAAATTTCCTAACATATTTACCTAGGAGAGATAGAACTATTTCTCATTCATCATTTCGTTATCCTCATTGTTAGCTGGCATTTACCCGCTGCTAAAGGAATTTCCCTAATGTTTTCCATCATCCAGGGTATCATTCGTCCAGGGTATAAAATGCTCGTCACCTCTCCTGCACGTGACGTATCCTGCTGACTAGCTACAAGTCTGGCGACAATCTCCAACATAACTTCCCAGCGCGTCCACTTATATTATTAACCCTAATGATAGGCAATTTGATCTATACTACTTTGCGTGCTTCCGCCACCAATTAGTTCATGCAAATTGCCGGCCGGCACCCACCCAATACCGCAAATTTTGACTTCCGCAAAATTACACCTGAATCAATTAACTAACCCTAATGAGACCTGAATACCTCTCATTCACAATATGTGAAATCATTTCGAGGCGAACAAACGAATTATAAGTTTCATGATTTGCATGACTGTGTGTCCCTGTTAATGATTAATGTGTTTACGACCAACAACATGTGCACGGTTTGTTTGATAGTGAAATTTGAGTCTCCAGAAAATATAAAATTTTAATTCGGTGAATGAATTTCATCATAATCTTCAGTTACTCTCATAAATTTATAATACAAAATTCTTTAATGCACATTTTTATATTTTTTTATATTTTTTTTATACTACGTCTGATGTGAAGCGGTTACGATAGCCATATTAACGCTCGCAACATAAAATATTGCTCGCGCGCCGCCACACCCGCTGCCATCGCAGCTTCTCCTTCCTTCCTTTCTGGTGACCCCACTCACTCGCAGGAACACAACAGTCCTCAAGGGAACCGTTATTTGGTGAGTTAACCGTTATTCTGTGAGGTGGAGGTACATTCCCCAGTCGGGTAGCTTACAATTACGCTCTCTACCTCTCTTTTCGCCAGAGCTTCTTTTGTCATTCAGCAGGGTGCACCGCGTGCAGGTGAAGTTGGCTTTGGTTCAAAGTTGATGAACCACTTACACCCCAAAATTATTATAACATAGTTACATCAAAAGTGTACAAAGGTGAGCTTATCTCTACAAGAGATCTCTTCCAGCCGACCATATAGGCAGTAAGAATTTATTGACACTTGACGGATATACATTTGTATCTGGCTCTGCCCACCGCTGGATGTAGAACTTCCCCAATGGTTTCAAACTTATTCAATTCCGCACCTTCCGCATTCGGGTCCGTTCGCACAGACCGGCTCGGAGAGGAGAGCAGATTTTGGGGACGTTTAAAATAGAGTTTTAAGTCATTGGTATAAGGTTTATTTTTTTATCTAATCTCATACTGAAATTTACACATTAAAAAACTAAACACAGTATCTTAATGACAGTCTTTACGCACAAGCTATCAAAACAAATTTAAAAAGTTATTTTTCTATACAGCTCTTCTATGGACAACTGTATCGTAAAATAACTTTTTTACCATTTCGATACAGCTTCAGCCCTGGATACAGGTATTTTAAACAGGTTGCAATGCAAATACATTGCAACTATGCAAAATTTTTCTACATAATCTGTGAACGCGGCGCCGCGCGGCGCGTCGCGACTGCGCATACGCATGCTCGATCTGCAAATGGATTTATAAGTAAGAATTATAGCTGTTATATTAACTTCATGGTTGTATTTAAAATATTATTATCATATATTTCATGAGATTAGATAAACTAGTGTATGAAACTGCACATAATTAGGTATTAAAATACCACATGCAGGTGAGGTTGGCTTTGCTTCAGAGATATTAATGTACCACTTATACCCCATATTAGGGTTGGCAATCTTAGACTTCACTTCCATACCGTCGTCAACCCTTAGTCATTCCACTGCTGGGATACGGGTCTCCCGTCAATTGATGGGATTTAGAGCGTACTCCACCACGCTGCTCAGGTGCCGGTTGGTGGAGATACACTATACACTTCCATACATCATCAGGTCCATTTTAGTCTCCACTACAAGAGCACGACCCTTTCTCGTCCATCCTAGACGGGAGGAGGATTTGGCCTACACTCCTCACGCTGGCCAAACGGGTTGGGGAGGCCTGATCGATATTTGATGATGTATTTTCCTTAGTCGCCTTGTACGACATCCACGGGAAGAAACGGGAGTGGTTCTATTCTAGTCTGCCGGAAACCACACGGCATGACACTTCCATACATAATTCATTAATACTTAAGTCTAGTCCCGTCTGGATAATACAAAGATCTTTTATATAAGAAACCTTCACAAAAGCCAAGTATATATAATAATTATAACAGAACAATAAGCAGAAGGCATGTCTGATGTATCCTAAGTCAATATTATCACAGAATGGCAGGATGAGTCGATTGTTCGTGACCTTTGGAAGCTGAAATTACATAAGGAATTCAGATAAATCTGTATATTTGATGAAATGGAATTCAATTGAGTAGGTTTTCTTTGAAACTCTCCTTCACAGAATAGGTAATAGCTGCGTATATAAATCACGTTCCTTTGATTTTGACGAAAGAAAAAAATACCTACTTTACAGAATTTATATAGGGCTCTGAGGTATTTCCTCAGAGCCCTATATAAATTCTGTACCCGTCCCAGCGGGTGACATCGCCTCCGCAGTATTATCTAAGTCATCATCATCATTATCAGCCTGTATCTACCCACTTATTTCGGACAGATTGTTCGAAACCAGAACTCCATGGAATCATTGTCCAGGGTCACGTGAAGTGGTCCAGAAGTCGATAACCTACACATTGAAAAATCAAAATCAAAATCAAATATCTTTATTCCTTGGACTTTATAAAGCACTTAGAAACGTCATACAAATTAAATATAAGAACATGTATAAATCATTACTACTCTAAATCCGCAGAGCTTAGATTCACTTTCATCACACTATCTTGAATGTGAAAGTGAATTTAAGTGCCAGTTTCGGCGACGGGGCTTCTTGAGAAGAACTGGACTGGACTGAAATTGGACAGACTTAATAATAGCTGCCACACAAAAGACTATACTCCAATGTTCCCGTAACGCTGAAGTCCGCAACAATTGGAGGCGCATCGCGAGCGCTGCGTCATCCAGAGAAGACGCATCGTCATGAATCCACAATCACTCTGTTGAGGAGTGAACGTCTACTGGGGAGGAGGATCTATCTACCCACTGCTGGATATAGACCCAACCCAATCCTTAATTTTCCGCAGCCATCCCATCCCATTTGCAATCATTTTAAAAGGTTAACGGTCATGCGAGTGAGTTTTTTCACAGACGTCCTTGTTTACTTTATTGTGTAATCGTTGTCAACTGAAAATATTTGCGAACAATATCTATAGTATAGTTTGCCAGACTACTTCGTAATAAAAAAACCTGATCCTTCCTTCCATAGTAGTGAGTGGTATTGCTTAAGGATTTATATGTAATTGATATTTAGCCATTCGTCATCGTCGTCACTCATCAAACACCCAGATTCATAAAATAGTGAGTGACCAAATGGTCGAGTACATGGTTCTCCGCAGTCCAGCAAATACCACTGTCGTAATCCCGAAATTGCAAGACTGAAACAATAACGCGAGATCTCGGAATATCGGAATCCCGCAATACCGGTTTTGGAAGCCCTAAACACACCTACGTGGAAAGCTTTAACTGTTACAAAATTGTTTATTAATAAATCAAATTCTGCTAGTGAAGCATCTAATTTAAACCAGTGATTTTGAAATGAAAGCCTATCGTTTTACAATAAAATTGCGAATCAATGAACACGAACAATTGTACCACTGCGGAACTCTCGGCAACGAATGATGACAACCCTGACAAAGTTTACTGCTAAGGAAAACCACGCAATTTTCAACTTCATTCCATGGTAATAAGAATATTTGAGGTACACTGTTAACTATGTCAATCAGGTTAAAAGGATACAGAGTAACAAAGGATCTTTATTTGTATTCTGGGGGCAAACAGAAACAATTCTAGTGTTTTTGACGTTTCATATTTCATTCAGTAATTTAAGGGGTATCTTCAAATATTTTTGTCATTCCTAAAAAAATACATTGTAAATGCGGCCAAGTTATGTGAGCTGAAGCAGTATGTCAAACCCCAATAATGTATGACTACGTACTACGAAAAAAATGTAGTTAGTTAATTTTTGAGACAGACATAGATTTGTAATAGAAATTATCGCCAACCACAAATCCCTCTAAAGAGAACGAGCAAGAAATTAGGATTCTGCAATAATTATAATTACACATATGAATGCAATAAATAAGTATGTGTTCTTTATAGCATATACACACAGAATGGTTAAATAAGCAAATAAATAATAGATTATCACCTCTTATACAAAAAGAAAAGAAAAACGAGTCCAAAATCATTGGACGCAATGTTTTAAAAAAGACGATTGAACCAAGTGCGCGAAAGAATGAATAGCTTCTAGAACATCTGACTTAATGCGTCTATTATTCGAGGACTTGGCCTATTACTACTCGGGATCCCTAATAAAGCCACATGCATCACAATGCGAAACGGGTCTACTGATCCATCTATTAGAAAAGGTTCAGAAGGGCAGATATCTAAGAAATTCCCTACACACAACTAAGAACAAACGATCCAATTCCCATCCAAAAACATCCTTTAAATCAGGCCACACACTTAAAGGTTTTCGATATATCCTTACCCTGCTATCCCTTTTACTCATATTACCTAATCTGAGAATGCGAAAGAGAGGCTGTATAATGTAGCGTGGGCGAAATTGTCGGTTTTATACTTTGTAATTCGATATCCGTGTGCGGCACCATGAGTGTTGAATCATAGTGTTGGAATTTTTGTGTCATCGAATCGATATCGATAGTTGTTCCATTTTATTAAAAGCTAACGTGTAATACTAACATTGTGTTAGCAGATTATCTCGTTAAATGGATGATGAGAATCGATGAAGTCATAGTAGTCCCACTAAAACAATTATCTTCTTGTAGGAAATTCTATGTAATTAACAGTTAGTCGATGTGCCATCGGTGCTGCTGCACTGGACCCACTCTAAGGTAATTAAAACAAAGAAACAGTTTCTTTAACTATTTGTATTCGTAAATGTATAAGCCTGTTTACTACTTTCGCTTGCAATTTCTTATGTGTGTAATAATTTTGAAAAATCTTTCCATATTCCGTATAGTTACTACGTAACTTTGGAGTGTAGGTGGCTCATTTCATTTATATTTATTTATTATTAATAAATGGTACTAAGTATAGTAAAATACTAACTTTCAATTACTTAATAATACGCAGTAAAGAGCGTGACCAGCAAGTCTAGGGTTGTTTCTTTCACTTGTCTCTACTATACTACATGCGGTCGTAAGAAGATTATAATTGTGCCTCACTATTGGCGGCCAATTAACGAGGCAAACATTAATGGTATTATCGATAGCATCGACATCGATAAAAGTTTTTTCTCCTCACTAATCTGTCAACTCCCGTCTGCGATCGCGTTAATTCGAACCTCACTTTACGACTCCAATTGACAACTACACACATATGACACGTATGGTAATATAATCTGTTTGTGTGTATGTAAGTACTTTTGCGTGGGCCAAAAAGGGGGGATTATAAATAGTCGGAACTCGATATGTTTTGGAGATTTTAGAGAAAGTTTACTATTACTTTTTAGTTAAAGTGAAACGACAGAGTGCCACTGGGTTTTCTTTTTTTCATTCCAAACATTTTTGACGAGCCCGGTATCCACACTTACAGCAATTTTGTAATTACAAATCTTAAGAGAGGTAGGACGCAATGAGGGGTCGTACTGTGCCTCGCTTTTATTATTATTATTTCTGATGGAGGAGGAGCACAGTGTGATCTCTCGTTCAAAGCTTGGCCAGCATCCGACTGGGGAAGTACCTCCACCTTGCAGAAGACCGCAGCCATAATGGCTTTGCCGTGTTGGTGGTCGGATGGGTATAATCCGAAGGTGGCAATTTTGATCCCCGCTCAAGACAAACATTTGATGAATATGCCTAATTGTCTTGGTCTAGGAATTTTCTACGTATTTTTATGTATGTGATGTCGTCGTCGTCAAATTCTCTCCTCTCAATCGAAGGGGTTTAGAGCAGACCCCACCACGCTGCTCAACTGCGGGTTCGCGGGGTATGTGCTAAAAACATAGATATAATTATGTTTATTTAGGACTGGCGATGTATTTAAATAGTATACTCTGTTACAATTAAGACGAATGTGACACCTTAATAATGTTGAAATCCTGTATTAAACCATGCTAAAAAATAATACCTACAAACAAACATAGATAGGCTCGATTTTTTGTCTTTTTTAGGGTTCCGTACCTCAAAAGGAAAAACGGAACCCTTATAAGATCACTTTGTTGTCCGTCTGTTTGTCTGTCTGTCTGTCAAGAATTTCTATGTCGAGAATGCGTGGAGGTATCAAGCTGAAATTTGAACTGTATACTCAGGTCTACGGTCCCATAAAGTTGTAAAAAAATCAAACTGCTAAGTTTACGTAGAAAAAAGTTACGGCCGTTTATTCAGCAAAAAACGCATATTTCGACACACTCAAGGGAATCAAAACCTATAGGGTACTTCCCGTTGACCTATAACTATGAAATTTGGCAAGTAACATCGTTATAGACTACAAGTACAGGAATAAATCTCAAAACTATACATTTGTAAACAGATCTTAAAAAATAGGGGGTCTATATTTTTTATAGGGTGTCGAAATTTCAAATTGAAATTACTAGTTCAAATGGGGTATCATATGAAAGGGCTTGATGTACACATTGCAAAATATATTTTATTTATTTTTTTCGACGCATTATTTCTTATTTATAATGAAAAATATCAAATTTAATAATGATACTACGTACCTACGGAACCCTCGGTGGGCGAGTCCGACTCGCACTTGTCCGGTTTTTTTTTAGTTCTTAGGCATTCGGGTGAAAACGGGGTGCGTCCGTGTAATTATATGGACATTGACCCAAGAGTATTTGGTGACTTTTAAAAAAATATATTTATTGATAATAAATAGATTGACATTTGACATACAAGGCAGTATCACGAAAAATCACTGGGTTTGCCTGTGAACTCTGTTACTTGGCATAAGCTTCGGTAATATAGAACCTTCGATAATATAGGCAATTTGATCTACACTACTTTGCGTGCTTCCGCCACCATTTAGTTCATGCAAAGTACTGCCGGCACCCACCCACTACCGGTAGAAGATGCATGCGACTGCCGTGGCTGCTTTGGTCGTCTCTGCTCCAGCTGCTGCGGTCGTCTCGGCGAATCTCCAACATCTGAAACAGAAGAAACGTGCAAACTGCTATCTATAACTTTATTTTATTTTGTAAATCAACTTTTACATTTATAACTTTGGCGGGAGGTTTGTCGAGGCTTCGTGCGACCAGAGGGCTGGCCATTACCTTGCTCAGAGGATTAGTATTGCTATTCAGTGAGGTAATGCTGCCAGCATTCTTGGTACGCTACCGACGGGCAACGATTTGGGGGAACATTTTTATTTATAATTTGTTTTCTTTTGATTCTCTTTCAGTTTTCTTTTCTATCTCTATATACATATAGGACGTGTGGTTTCCGGCAGACTACAATAGAATCACTCCGTCTCTTCCCGTGGATGTCGTACAAGGCAACTAAGGGAAATACATTATAAAAGATCGATCAGAAAGAAAGACCTCCCTAACCCGTCCTGTAGTGGAGACTAAAATGACCTGATGATGATGATGATATATATATGTTTCTATCTCTATATATTTTATTTGTAAATATAAGTTTAGGTTTTTCACAGAAAGGATTTGTAAAACATTTAAGTACGTTCTTTGCATATTTGCTTAAAAGAGCGGGATATTTAATCGAATTATAAAAATTTCGTCGTTTTTGCATAATAAAACAGTTTCCAAAAATGACGAAACTTTATTGGCAGCACAAACGAAGGATGTAAACAAAAATAAACCAGACAAGTAAATGTCATGCCAACTTGTTTAACAGCCGGCGCCCGAGTCCACCGTGGGACTGTAAAACGAAAATGACATTATTTTGCATTATCTTCGATATCTCCCTGATAATGTATATTACAATGAGATGTAATTTACGTTTTTTGGTATAATAGAGTGAATAACATTATTTATCTACACTCATACTGAAATTTAAAGATTAAAAAACTAAACACAGAATCTTAATGTCAGTCTTTTACGCACAAGCCATCAAAATAAATTTAAAAAGTTACTTTTCGATACAGCTCTTTATGGACAAGTGTATCGAAAAATAACTTTTTTTCTATTTCGATACAGCTTCAGCCCTGGGTTCAGCTATATTAAGCAGGTTGCAATGTAATGCATTGCAACTTTGCATGTAATCTGTGAACGCGGCGCCGCACGGTGGTTCGCGCATGCGCACCACGCATGCGCGATCTGCAAATGGATTTATAAGTAAGAAATAAAGCTGTTAAATTAACTTCATGGTTTTATTTAAACTATTATTATCATCTATGTCATGAGATTAGATAAAGTAGTGTATGAAACTGCACATATTTATGTCTTAAAATACTTGTGTGATGCTATTATCACATTCGCTTTCGGCTTATGTGATAAACTCACACTCGTATTTTAAAAAACTCTTATTATGCAACAGTTTCATAAACTACTGTTACGGGGATATAATAATTAGGTAAGCATATCTAAATAATTTGTTTTAAAATGCAAAAAATCACATCCCTCGCCGATGAATTCTTCCATTACTATTTACGACCGTAAAGTTTTAAAATTTTGAAATAAATTCTGGCAAGTTAGCTGAAATCTACTATTAAATAGTAGTTATAAGAACATAGAAAGGAAGGAGATGCTGCGATGGCAGCGGGGGTGGCGCGGCGGCGCGCTAGCGATATTTTAGGTTGCGAGCGCTAATATGGCTTCGGTAACCGCTTCACATTAGGCAGGCCATATGCTTGTCTGCCACCCGACATAGTATAAAAAAAATGTTATAAATTAAAAAAAACATATGAATAATAATCAAATTACTCAAATAGCAATTCCCTTGACAGTTGTGACGTGTGTTCCAACGAGTGAGTGAGGTCATCGGCAAGAAAGAAGTTGCTGCATTGGCAGCGGGAGTGACTGCGCGCAGACGATATTTCATATTGCGAGCGATTGTATGGCTACGGTAACCACTTCGCACCAAGAGAGCCATAATGCTTGTTTGGTTAGTTGGGACTTGAACCCACAATCTCTCGATAATCGGTCGAGTGCTCTTTTCAACTGAGCTACCATGATGGTTTGTGTTGGTGACGAGCTTTTGCATTTCTATTTACTGCTGTAAAATCACAGTAAGCGCCATCTATCTATTTAGTAGGTATTACACTGCTAAACAATACATAGTAGTCTATAGTTAAAGATGAAATTTGGCAGTTTTTCAGTGACACCAAACTTATTAATAAATAACTAATAAACAAATATAAAAGTAAGCGAAGCTTGTGTTATGGGTACTAGACAACTGATAATACATTTTTTTTGTAAATACATTCTTATGATACATAGAAAACAAGCAAAACTATGAATATGTCTGTTTGTCTTATCAAACAGACATGTTCACAAATGCTTGTCTTATGTGGGAATCGAACCCAAGAGCGTTGGTGTCGAAGCCACGTCATTGACTGCTACGCCACCGAGCTCGTCAATTATTATTATTTTAGAATGGAACGTGGATTCAAGTCTTGCCTAGTTAGAAAGTGTTTTTTCCATTTTAAAAATATTTATTTAAATCCCAGCTAATTTACCGAATTCGACTATTAAATAATAAAAATGGGGTGTGTCCATGACATATCATGGACATGGCCGTGTAATCATCATCATCAGGTCATTTTAGTCTCCACTACAGGAGCACGACCCTCTCTCGTCCGTCACAGACAGAAGGAGGATTTGGCCTACACTCCCCACGCTGGCCAGACGGGTAGGGGAGGCCTGATATTTAATAAAGTATTTCCCTTAGTCGCCTTGTACGACATCCACAGGAAGAGACGGAGTGATTTTATTCTAGTCTACCGGAAACCACACGGCCAAGCCGGAAACCACTCGGCCAACATGGCCGTGTGTTGTACGTGAATACGTTATATGCACTAAAATTATCTCAAAATAGCAGCGCTTCACCCTCCCCCGTACGCGATGTTCAATAGTCTTTACTTAGCGTAATAAATTCTTTGATTCTTCATCTATCCAGTGTTGTGATTGAATTTTAGATGTAGAGCATAGATTTTAAAGTACAACGTCAAACTGTATCCCCCCATTTTGTTATCATTAGATTTTTTTGCCCTCGTATGGTAGCAAATTTAAAGACATATCAATCACATCAAAACATGTATTTGACCAGCTCGGTGGTCGAATGGTTAGCAATGGCCACTTTGACTCCGAGTTCGCGGGTTCGATCCCCGCTAAAGGCAAACATTTGTGTGCATGTCTGTTTGTCTTGGTCTGGGCGTTTCTATGTATTATTAAGAGGGGGTATAAAGGTAAATTGCCAATTTTTGATTACATGCACACCGTAGAACATAAGCCATTAATTGCCCGAAAAAAAAATACAGATATTACAATATACTTGAAAGGGATTCGTCTGATTGAAAACATAAAATATTAATGTTTTATCGACAGAAATAAATCACGAAATTACGTCTAACTTTCAATTAAAATCTTCTTTTCTGGAATATGGTTCTTACTACTGAGCTCATATTTTAATATGTAGTATAAAATTATATTACTAAGCGATTTTACTGGCGATTTTAAAAAGAAATGTATATTTTACGCGCAATTAAAATAAAACTAATTCGGCGCTTATTACGTTCTTATTCCGCGCAGAACGCTAACGTCTGTCGCACCCGACCCGCGGTGACAGGCATGTTTTATTTCATCTATCAGTCGTGATCACTCCATTGAGACGTGAAGACTGTGTTTCTGTGCTCCGGACCGCGAACATATTTCGTTGTAAATATGGGGAACAAAAAGAATCAAAGAAAACCTAATAAAACAGAATTAAAGAAGTTAAAAATTCGGCTCTTGGCTATTTGTCGAAGGTATGTACCTATTATTTTTCTTATGTTTGCCTGATCTTTAATTATATTTCTACAATCCACGAGTGTTTTAATGAAAATAGCTACCTAGGAAATATTTATTATTGTGACGTATTTGACTTACTTATCGTTTAATTTATGACATTGTATTTAAATATTTTTTTGAAAATTTAATCTTATAATATGGACACTATATATTTAATAGTTAAGTTATTATCTAACATTTCTCACAAATTTCCTGATTATAATTTTGACAAAATATTTGCACACCTTTATGTAGGCGGAATACTGTTCACTTAAGCATATAACGTTTTTTTACGGAGATAATTGTTATTGAAATTATTAATTTATTGATTGTGAGATTGACTTTATTTCGTTGATGAGTAGTTTGACCTTGAAATATCGATCCTCGTGCATCGACTTTAGAGCTCACAATACAATGTACAAGCTTGTGAGTAATGTCGGTGCGAGTAGTATATGCAAAACAAAACGATGCTTTTGACCACCCGTATGTAGTCACAATTTTTACAGTAATTTATACAGTACATAATTAAAAAAGACATTTACTCTCTTTAGTGGTACAAATTATATATTGAATTCAATCCAACCAATGGGGTTCGACCAAAAAAATCATAAACGTACTTGAAAATAAGGATCTCTTTGTTTCGACTTGAGGAGACGTTCTCAGAGTAAAACTTGTTTACATATAAATTCCTCAAGATGTTAATAAAAACCTTTAAGAATATCGTGATTTAAAAATATAAGAATAGAAATAATTTCAGTAATTGGGTCCTTATATTCATTTATTGTTCTTTTTTTCAGATCAACTTCTAACTTAAAGAATATTTCGGCTACCAATGACTATGAAAATATCGCACAAGATAAGTTAGTATCAATTCCACTCTAAAAATCTTTTTTTCACTAGGGTACTTGGTTTCTTTTATAATTTTTAAACAGTTTCATATTGTCGTCGCAATCGAAAATTCTTGCATAAAAACCTTACAAATTAAGTCGTCGAGATATAATGGGCCCACTTTGACTGCTAACTCGTTCCAAACCAAATGTTACTTATGCAAAAGTACTAAAGCTTATATTAGAAAATTAAGACTTAACTGACATAAAAGTTATTTAAGTACATATAAATTCTTCAAGACGTAAATAAAACCTTTAAGAATATCGTAATTTAAAAATAAAAGAATAAAAGTAATTACATTAATTAGGTCCTTACATTGATTTAATGTTTTTTTTTTCAGATCAACTTCTAATTTAAAGAATATTTCGGATACAAATGACTATGAAAATATCGCACAAGATAAGTTAGTATCAATTCCACTCTAAAAATCTTTTTTTTCACTAGGCTATTTGGTTACATCTATAATTTTTAAACAGTTTCATATTGACGTCGCAATCGAAAATTCTTGCGTAAACCTACAAATTAAACAATTAAGTCTTCGAGATATAATTCACTTTGACAGCTAACTCGTGTCAAACCAAATACTTATGCTAAAGTACTAAAGCTTATTTTAGAAAATAAGACTTACCTGACATTTTGCTTTGTACAAATTACATGTCGAAATGAGTTTGTCATATTTCGATGACTAATATATAATTAGTATGTATAATATGTCGGGTTTTTACTCTGCCCCTGAGAGTGAGAACCCGGGGTGACGAATAGAAACGTCAAATACTTCATTAATATTTTTACAGATCTACAGTTGCGCCTTTGAAAAATGTTGAAGTTTTGAGAGAACTTGATCTAAATTGTGATGAACTTCTTGCACCAAAACGGTATGTATTTTGAATAGTCACACATTGAAAGTACTTGTTAGTGTTATTCTTAAATTTATTTTCATAATAATCAGAAAACTTAAACATGATATCGATATTTTCAAATGTTAACATACTGCTGCGGCTGACTAAACAATCCAGTTTATAGATGAAATGACTCTCGATACCTGGAAATAGAACACAAATTAGATAAAAAAACAGGAAGACGATGCAACTTTTCCTTTGTCCTTTAGTGCAATTTTTTTAAAAGTATGGTAGTACAAGAAGAAATGTACTGCAAAATATAGATTTCATTATTAGTGATGACTTTTACTATAACATCAAAAAAATCGAGGCCGATGAAAAAAAGCTAAGATTGTACTAAAGTCGGATGTAAGTATTGTTTTTACTTTAGTGCCTTCGTATTTTTTTTTGCACTGGGCTAGATTTATGATTCACAGTAAAAGTCATACCTAATAATAAAATTGTATTACTACACTCATAACACATTTGTAACGCTATTTGTTTGATTTGTTTTCAGTAACATCAAACATAAGCATAATAAGGCAAAGACGGTTTTAAAAAAAAAGAAGTATAAGGAAGCAATAGATAATAATGTTTACGATGGAAGTGAACGACTCATTATAGATAAAGTGTACTTCTTTGAAAAACTTAAAATTATATCAAATCATGCACCACAATTCGGCTGTAACCTGTCCAATCTTAATATTATCAGTGAAACAAAAATAGGTCTATATTCAAAAATATCGCTCGCGCGCCGCCACCCCCGCTGCCAACGCAGCAACTCCTTCCATTCTGGTGATCTCACTCACTCGCAGAAACACAATAACCCTCAAAGGAATTGTTATTTGGCTTCGGTATTGTGTGAGGTGGAGGTACATTCCCCAGTCGGGTAGCTTACAATTTAATTTTAGCTTACAAATTAATTACGCTCCCTACCTCTGTTTTCGCCAGAGCTTCGTTTGTCAATCAGCAGGGTGTATCACGTGCAGGTGAAGTTAGCTTAGGATGAAAGTTGTTGATGAACCAATTACACCCCTTAAATTTATTGATGCACCAATATACGGGCTTTTCGTTCTTATTTGCTTTAAAATGTCACAATAAAACTTTTTACTTATTTTTGTTTTAAAAAATGAAATACATACTTATGAGTGTAAAAGATATTCTATTCTAATATAACACGAGGTGTGTAAGGACTTCGCTTACCTCTTCAACATTCATAACTATGTATTATCATGCACGCTCGCCGGGGATTTAAGAGGAATTGGGATTTTGTAAGCGATGCACTGACACTCCTAGGATTTTCGAGTAAGTGTTCGAATGGACAAGTTAGAATCAATAGTACATTATATTTTAATGCAAAAATGTTATTATTTACTTACGTTCTTTCTATGTGTGCTTGGCGGGTGCATGTCAGTGTAGGTTTCAGGATTCTGAAAAAAAAACATGAGAAAAATGTAAATCAAACGATACTTATGTATAATATCACAAAAATTGAAAGCAATATTAGATATATGAAAAATACATTTTCCTTCATTTTCTTCACACAAAATCTGTTATTAGAATAAGAACTTTAATTATTGTTATACAATAATACTATAAAAATACATGATTTTAATACTTACTTTTGCGTATTATTTACCACCAGCAAAAAGTATTTTAGTGTTTCGATGTACAGATAGATGAACCGACTCGCACTTAGCTAATATTTATCTGATTATTTTAGGTATACTGTGCAGAAACGCGGGGCGGAGATTTTTTCGTTGCGACGGACGTGTGCGGGGCGTGTGAAGCGCGCGGGTGAAATCTGATTTTTTTCTAGCTTAATGCGCGCTCTTAACACACTTTTATTAGGTCGACTTGTATGTAACTATGTAATGGAATCTAAGGTAACTAATTTAACCATCTTCCAAGGATCGTAACGTAATGACAATTGGCAGCTGTATGTAGTTCTGATGACAATACAATAATATGGTACTGTCGAACTGATCTGATGATGGAGCCGAAAGATATGAACTGGAACTTCATGATGGAACATCGTATCATAGCTGTTTTTGGATTTCTTAGAAAAGTTTTGTAATGAACTTTGACCACGATTAGGTTTCAAGGTCTGATGATGAAGCGAGAAGATAGACACTGGCATTGCATGCTGGAATATCGTATCATAGTTGTGTTTGCACTTGTGAGAAAGGCCACGTAATGGACTCTGAACACGATCAGGTGCATTTATAAAAGCGTGTTTTTCTAGTGTTTTTTAAACTATTAATTTATAAGTATGTATTTACAAAAAAAAAATGTATTTAAGTACATTTATCAGTTGCCTAGTACCCATAACACAAGCTTTGCGCTTAATTTGGGACTAGATAGCGCTGTGTAAATTGACCAGAAATATTTATTTATTATTTTATTTTATTATTTTTTGTTGTTCACTATTAAATATGTATAAATAACTCATGTGTATCTTTAACAAATGACCATCATTCCAAAATCTCCCCTCGAAAGAAAGATCCATTCACCAAACCATAAGATTGATCCCCCCATCAACTTGGGAGGATTCGTTGACGTAATTAATTATCGTCGCGAAGCCCCCGATATTCTATTATTCAGTTTGTCTTTCAGTTTGAGAAGGCTTTTAGGGATTCTGAAATCGTAAGTTGACTGCTTGAATTTTAAATGGTAAGAGGGAATGTGTTAGTGGCAACCCTAATGATATAGATTAATAATTCCGAATTGAATTTACACTTGGCAAATAACGGAAGGAAAAATTTTGGGCCTGAAGTTCAATATGTTTTTACCCGACTGCGCCAGAAGGAGGGTTATGTTTTCAAGTGTATGTATATATATCTTTTGCACGTTCTACAGCCTAAACCGTATATTCAACTTTAGACATGTTACGACATGTCTAAAGTTTCTATTATATTATAATGAAAATGCTATTATATTATAGTACTCGCTGCCCGCCCCGTCTTCGCACGGGTAAAAAGTGGTATTATATTTTCCTCGCAATTTTTTAAATTTTTATATAAATATAAATATATATATATATATATATATATATATATATATATATATATATATATATATATATATATAGTAGTTTGTATGTGTATTTATTCATAATGTTTTACTGAAGACATTTAATAATATTGTTTTATTTTCCCTGCGCCACCCACCTTTTCAAATATGCATTTGTCCTTTCCTACCCTAGGTTGTCTGGAAGAGATTGCTTATAGTGATAAGACCGCCTATTGTATTATCTTTTGTTTTATTTTGTGTCTGTATTTTATTTGGTGCAATAAAGCGTTATTGTATTGTATTGTATCGTACTTCAAGGAATATTGTAAAAAAAGAATTAGCGAATTGTTCAGCTGTTCTCGAGATTTGCGCTTAGCAACACATTCAGCGATACATTTTTATATTAAAGATAATAAATATATATACGTATGAAAAGTTTAGAGGCTAACAAAATCTATATGTATAAAATTCAAAGTCCTGCCTGACTGATATATCAACGCACGGCCCAAACCGTTGGGTCTAGAAATTCCAAATTTAGCACGTAGGTTCCTTATGACGTCTAGGGGCGCACTAAGAAAGGACTTTTCAATATTCATCCCCTAAGGGGGTGAAATGGGAGTCCAAAATAAGGTTTGTATGGGGAAGCAAGATTAGTCGGACTATTTTATCCGAAAGTTCACACGAGTACTTCTATAGATAAATTCTATAGATAAGTTTTAATAATTCTTATTTGTTTAAGAGGGTACACTCTTCAGGTGGTCCCATATTAATCAAATCAGGATCTCATGATGGGCTCCCTGAGAAATCGAATTATTCATGTATTTTCTTCTAGAAGGTACAATGTCACTAATACTTAAATACCTCTTATTATAATAAATAAATAAAAAGAAATATTCACTAAAAAAGAAATAAACTTAAAAAAAATATAAACCAACTGAAAAATCCTGACACGAAAAAGTGAAAAATAACAACTACCTACCTCCTGAGATTTTTGAAGTCGGTGTAATTTTTTTAAAGTTTGATCTATCCCTTTTAGGCTGATGGAATGAGACTTGTGTTATCCTAATAGATTTTTACAATACAATACAATACTCTTTATTGCACCAAAACAGTAAAAATAATGACAATATTGACTTATTAAGTACAAAAGGCGGCCTTATCGCTTAGTGATCTCTTCCATGCAACCTTTGGGTAGAGGAGACATGAAATAAAGGTAGATAGGCGCAGCATATCCAATATAGGTACATTATAAATATACTTATATATAACTATACTAAACCCCGGCCACTCCATACAAAAATGGCACTTTTGCATGTAGTAACCAAATGACGTCTGTACACGTGCCTATGTTTGAGTGACGTTCTCTAGGGCTGACATTATTCAATTATTAATCGGACATGTAAGGGGTGTAAGTGGTTCGTCAACATCTTTGAACCAAAGTCAATCTTACCTGCACGGGGTACACCCTGCTGACTGACAGACGAGGCTCTGACGAAAAGAGAGGTAGGACATAGCGTATTTTTTAAGCAGCCCGACTGACGAAGTACCACCACCTCACAGAATACCGCAGTCAAATAACAATTTCCTTCAGGGTTGTTGTGTTCCTGCGAGTGAGTGAAGTCACCAGAGAGGATGGAGTTGCTGCGTTGGCAGCGTGCGATCGATATTTAATGTTGCGACCGTTAATATGGTTACGGTAACCGCTTCACATCAAGTGGGCGTAGTGAAGAAAAAAAAACATAGTAAATACACTACACTGACTTCAGCCAATATTTACAAAACGCCTTGTATAATTGCCATTGCTAACTTACCCAAAATTTTATATTTTCTAATCACCACTAAATCAAACGTTCGCCTTCCGAACACCGGTTCATTGTAATGATCAAACCATTTCATTCTCATTAATTGTAGCTTTTTACTATTCATATAAATGCATGCGCAATGATTTGATTCATTTTCATATTCACATGGAACAAACGTAATTTAAAACTAATACCACACATTACATCACGCACAATAAACATTGAAATGGAAATAAGAAAATTGTAAACATTAACAATAAACCACCATAACTCAAGTGACAGCAATGTCAATTCCGCGTCTGCGCACTCACTTGCTCTTTGAGACATATAAATCTACTTTAATGCTATCCGTTTCTCATCTCGTATTAATTGTATCTTGTATCCTACTTTGACAGACATGAATTAGTTATGATGAAACTATGGCTGCCGCATGCTTTTTAGGTAATTTATAAAAAAATCAATACTTTATTTCATCCAAAGGGATCGAATAAATTTATTTTTTTGACTTTCCATGTGTTGAGACATCCATCCACTGCACAAGTAACACCCATCTTTTAAACTGTATGGAGAATAAAATACGAGCGACGTCAATTTGTAGGACGTTGCATCCATTGCGAACGGTTCCAAATCGGTTCCATAGGGGAGGTGAGGTCGACTAGTGAGAGCGGCAGAGAGTGTCCATACTGTACGTTAGTACTATTACTTATACTGTGACTATACTTAAACATACATATATGCATGAATATAAATAAATACATACATAAACTACGTAAATGTACTTATTATGGAAAAGCCGTCAGCGACAGATAAAAATTACATAAATAAATAAGTTAAGTAGAAGTAAGTGAAATATAGTGATCTTTAACTAGATTTTTAAAATTGGTAATAGTTTGCGCGTTGCGGATAGTTAAAGGCAGAGCATTCCAAAGCCTTGTAGATTGCACAGTGAAGGATTTTGTATAATATTGAGAAGAGCGAGATGGTGTTACAAGGCGAAGGGACAAGGTGCTGCGCATAGTACGATCCTGGACATCGCTGTGAAAGAAGAATCGCTCATTTAAATAACCAGGAGTGGCAGGATTGAAAAGAGTAGAGTATAGAAGAGAAAGGATATGTTGATTACGGCGAAGTCGAATTGGAAGCCACTTGAGCCGAGAACGAAATTCAGAGACATGGTCATATTTACACAATCCGAATATGAACCGAATACAAAGGTTTTGAAGGCGCTCAAGTTTATTTAATTGCTCCTCAGTGAGATTAATATAACAAGAATCAGCGTAATCAAGGATAGGGAGGAGCAACGGGAGCGCAATTTTGGTATCGATTGGTAAAAAAATTTGTAGTCTTCTAAGGGAGGCAACGGAAGCAAAAAGTTTCCTACTGATTGTTCCAATTTGAGCTGCCCAATATAACGTCTTATCAAAGAGCTCTCCAAGATTCTTCACTGTGTCGGAGTACGGAATATTAATACCATTAAAGATAACTGGTTGCAACTTTTGCCAATCGATTTTAGAAATAAAGTAAGAGCTACTCCACTCCACTGTGATATACGAGTAAATAATAGATATAGCATCCGTAATTTGCGAAAATGAACCATGCGTGTAGATTTGTAAATCGTCTGCATACAGATGGTAGGAGGAGCGAAAATTTTCAGTGATAGAATTAATAAATAAAGCAAATAAAAGAGGAGATAAAACGCCACCTTGCGGAACGCCAGCAGCGATTGCACACCAGGAAGAATATGAATCCTCAATGCGCACACGCTGTCTACGCCCGTGTAAGTATGAATGAAACCAATCAATTACCGTTGGAGATATGTTGAGAGAACGTAATTGCTCTAACAGGATGTCAAAATCAACTGTACAAAAAGCATTACTAAAATCTAACAAAGTCAAGACAGTCAGGTGTGACTGATCCATGGCAAAACGAATATCATCAGAGACTAATAAATTGTTATTATATATATATATATATATATCGCACAAAAATAAATTGTTATTATTGTGCGATTTTTAATTTTGTGTTTAGCGTTAATCAGTGCTTATGAGATCGCGGGTGGCGCGGCGGGAGCGGGACGGGTGTAGTAGTTATCGCGAAAGTTCTTACATCTGTACGTACTTATAACTTATGACATTTTATAGTACAATTAAAGGTGCTACATGAAGGTGGTTGCGTTGCGCGTGAGACTTGGCTTGGATAATCTAAAATTCCCGAATTTAACTCGAGCGAAGCCGCGGGCGAAAGCTAGTGTATAATATGACGTTTAACCAAATGAATAGATATATGATATTCTGCCTTATTCTTCATCTGGACTGCGACATAGACTAAGTATAAATCCTGTTCTTTTGTAAAATGAATATAAGAAAGAAAAATCCATTTCCTAGATTACAACCTACACAGCCTTTTTTATGGATTGCGAGCTGACACGAAAAACAGCATAACTCATAAATGTTTCGTTTTGTGAGTATAACCCAATGTAGCGTTAAGCAAATAGAAGGAACACAGTAAAAGTTACACCACCGGGGTGGGTTGGCGTCGCAAAAATAACAGTTTTTATGTTACACAACTTTCGCTAGTTCGCCAGTATATTTTGTCAAACTGCCAAACTATTACGATAGGCTAAGAGCCTGTATGCTATTAGAGAGGGTAATCTGCAAATGAAAATGCGGATACTTCAATGTAAAACTAGGTAACTATTCGGTTTGAAACATTTTCATTGTTATTATTGTGTGATTTATTAGTTGCCCTATCCATATCTTGTTTTATATGCTGCCAATATAAAAGATGACTGAAATTAATTCATTTTTTTTATACCACTAGTGTGGCAAACAAGCGTATGACCCCCCGGATGGAAAGCAGTTAGCTTATGGACGCTTGTTCCAGGCATCGCTCACGCGTTCTCTACCCGACCCTGCAAAAAACCCTTAACGTCTTTCTAGAAAAAATCCATACTGTACCTAGTCTCCTGGGAAAACTATGGCGGAGAGTTCATACCACAGCCTGACAGGCCGAGGTTAAAACTTTCTCTGGAACCGTACAGTACTTGCCCATTTAGGTTCCAACATGTGAGGATGAATTCTCGGCCTATGGCTCACCATGACCGAGACCATGAGCGGTGCGACTGTAGAAAGATATCGTAGGCATCATGTCAAACAATACCTTCGAACTCAACCCATTGTACAGACGGTAGAAAACACAAAGAGAGGCAAAGCTTATCGTCTTAATGGCTCAATATCGTCCGTAATCTCGGAATCGATCAACGATCTCGTCTCTGCTCTCTCTATCAACGATCTACAGAGCTCGTCTCTACGAGTCACACTGTTTCCTCCTTACAATATCGAATCCTTCAAGTCCAACGAAGAAGCATGGCAATGTGAACTAACAGAACATCTAAGGTCTTTTATCCATTGCCTCTTCCTCTAGCTTACCCTCAGGCGACGTGAAGTCACAATAACTCAACGTTATACTGCTTATAGCTTTTATAAAAAAAAACTAAATCATAGATTTTCTATCCTCAAATAATTACGCAAAAATGTGTAAGTCTCCTGGACTACGATATGACTCGGAAACATTTGTTACGAAAAGCCTTTCGTTACTCTATACCTCGTAAAAAAATGACTTATTGTTCCAGTGACACTAACACTTTACCTGATTACTGTATGTAATACTTCCTCTACATCACGTCGGCTGACAAACAAGCATACAGTCCGCCTGATGTAAAATAACTTTCAGCAGTAAACAGGGATGGGCAAATTCGACACCATAGCGAACCTTTTAGTGTGTAAGCGGTTCATCAACATCGTTGAACCTAACATCACCTGCACGCGTTATATCCTGGCTGACTGACAAACGAAGCTCTGGCAAAAAGAGAGGTAGGGAGCGTAATTGTAAAGTACCCGACTGGGGAATGTACCTCCACCTCCACAGAATACCGCAGCCAAATAACAATTCCCTTGGGGGTTGTTGTGTTCCTGCGAGTGAGTGAAGTCACCAGAAAGGAAGGAGATGCTGCATTGGCAGCGGGGGTGGCGGCGCGCGAGCTATATTTTATGTTGTCGAGCGTTAATACGGTTGGTTGTACTATAGCAAGAATATTACCTTGCCGTAACACAGTCCTCGGATTAGCGCGGGAGGTAAAGAAATTTTGTCTATATACCGCCAGTAGACAATATATCTGGTTTAAGTTAATTGCATCAACATTTTGTAATATTTATTGATAGTTATGAACGTGATAATATTTGTTACTTTGCTTCTACACTGTGCTTGGTTAATTTAAACTACTGTTATGTAATGTAGATTGGTGTACTGTGTACTTAGTTTATGAAATGAAAGTTATTTATTTATTTCACATCAGGCGGGCCGTATGCTAGTCTGCCACCCGACGTAGTATAAAAAATAAAATAAAAACCTACCAGGCCTACTACTGCCGAAGCTGAAGCGGATTCCCATCGAATTTTTTGATTGCGAAAATCATACTTCAACCACAGTATAAGTAATAGTCTTCAACTTAGATTTAAGCTTCATGTGTTTAGCTCGGGCCCACCACACATTCCCGCCACTGTGTCTCCTGTGTAGCCAGGATTAACAGCGGCGACCGCCAAAAAAGGCAATGAACAATGAAGTCCATTGCAGTCCCGGGGGTAAAACTACGGCTGCCTTGGAACTCACGACGAATTTAATCAGAAGAAATTAGTAGGAGTAGGAAGCTTTTGGAATTTGACTTCCCCTCTTAGCAATGTGAGAGACAGCAATATGGCAAATAAGTGTTTAGCTTAGCTGGTAGAAACGATGGAGCTCCACCGTTTAAACTGAAGATGTTTCATCATCATCATCATCATCTCAGCCATTGAAAGTCCACTGCTGGACATAGGCCTCCCCTCTAGATCTCCAATAAGACCGGTTGGAAGCGGCTTGCATCCAGCGCGATCCCACGGTCTTAATGAGGTCGTCTGTCCACCTTGTGGGTGGACGTCCTACGCTGCGCTTGAAGATGTTTAGCAATAACTTAAACGTAATAACTTACCTATTTTTTAATCGACTCCAAAAAAGGAGGAGGTTTTCAATTCGGCTGTATTTTTTTAAAATGTTTGTTACTTAATTACTCCGTTATTTATAAACCGATTTGAAAAAATCTTTTTTTATTTGAATGAGTATACTTCCAGATTGGTCCCAAATTTTTTTCATCATCATCATCATCGGCCTGTATCTACATATATAAATGTAATGTTTGGAGTCTGTTTCTTTTGTTAAAATTATCGAATATCTATTTTGATCCCCGCACATTTGTGTGCATGAACATGTCTGTTTATCACGGTCTGGGTGATTAGTATGTAGTATTTCCAAAAAAAAAAAAAATGTATTTACGTGTAATATTAGTTATCTGGTACCCATAGTACAAGCTTTGCTTAGTTTTAATTACACACGGCCATCTAGTCCCAAACTAAGCTAAGCTTGTACTATGGGTACTAGATAACTGATATTATACTTGAATACATTTTTTTTGTAAATACATACATATAATACATAGAAAACACCCAGACCAAGACAAACAAACATGTCATGCACACAAATATTTGTCTTGTGCGGGAATCGAACCCGCGACCTCAGAGTCAAAGTGGCCATTGCTAACCATTTCACCACCGAGCTCGTCTACATGCATACACATATTTTATTTTATTAACGAAGAACCAACTTAATAAACGCTCTCCGTTCGAGGCCACAAGGAATAAAATTCACTTGGCCGCGAAAAAATGAAGTCACTTCCGCCAGTCTTTCGAGATTAGGAAAAATTCTGAGGAAAAAACGCTATTTAAAATTAGGATGTAAAGTTAATGCACTTTGGCATAGAGTAAAGATATTATAGAGAAGTGTAGATTGAAGTCCCATTTTCAATGTGTCACCTTGCGTTACGTCTTTAAATAAAAACCGGCCAAGTGCGAGTCGGACTTGCGCTCAAAGGGTTCCGTACCATCTACTATATAAAAATAAGTCGGGTTTTCCTTCCTGACGCTATAACTCCAGAACGCACGAACCGATTTCCACGGTTTTGCATTCGTTGGAAAGGTTTCGGGCTCCGTGAGGTTTATAGCAAAGAAAATTCTGGAAAAATTTGAAAAGAAAAGCGGAAAAATCTTTTTTCACATACAGCGCCATCTCTAAGGAAATGGATGGAAACGAAAAGATTGAGCCACAGCGAAGCGTGGTCGGGCCGCTAGTTATCTATAAAAACAAAAAAAAACACATTTTTTGTATGGGATAATTTAATTATTTATATATATATCCTGTGAATATTTCAAGCTGTTTTATATTCTATTATATTTGTATTGTAACTGTTGCGGTTATGAATATCGAGCAAACAGAATCACGTTTGTTGTATGGGAGCCCCCTTAAATATTTATTTTATTCTGTTTTTTAGTATTTGTTGTTATAGCGGCAACAGAAATACATCTTTTGTAAAAATTTCAACTAACTATCACGGTTCATAAGGTACAGCCTGGTGATAGACGGACGGACGGACAGTAAAGTCACAGTAATAGAGTCCGTTTTACCCTTTATGTACGGAACCCTAAAAAGCACTAAGGTTCTTGATGGATACGTCCTTAAAATAGCTTCCAAAGGGAGGAATTCAAAGAAACGAATAATAACATGGCCGTGTGGTTTCCGGCAGACTAGAATAGAACCACTCCGTTTCTTCCCGTGGATGTCGTACAAGGCGGCTAAGGGAAATACATTATCAAATATCGAAGGCCTCCCCAACCCGTCTGGCCAGCGTGGGGAGTGTAGGCCAAATCCTCCTTCCGTCTAGGACGGACGAGAGAGGGTCGTGTTCTTATAGTGGAGACTAAAATGGACCTGATGATGATGATGATGATGATGAATAATAACAAAATTTGGGTATACAGTTTGGTGCAGCAGCTGCAAATTCGTCATCTCCATCCAAAATTCAATTACACTACTGAATAAATGATGGATTAAAGAATTTATTACGCTAAGGTAAGGACTATGGAAAATCGCTTGCGGGGGAGAAGGAGCCGCTGCCATTTTGAGATAATTTTAGTGCATATAACGTATTCACATCCAACACAAGGCCGTGTCCATGACACAGACGAACCCATTTTTTTTATATTAGAGGTGGGCAAACGAGCATGTGGGTCACCTGATGGAAAGCAACAACAAGGGGTCGCCGATCCGATGCCAGTCTCTACTACTCTTTCCTCTCTGGTGACCTCACGCGCTTGTAGGAACACAACAAAATAGCTTCTTGTGCACCGCGTGCACGTGAAGTTGGCTTTGGTTCAAAGATTTTTTTTATACTACGACGGGAGGCAGACAAGCATACAGCCCGCCGGATGTGAAGCAGTTACCGTAGCCATATTAACGCTCGCAGCATAAAATATTGCTCGCGCTCCGCCACCCCCTTTACTTTACTTTTGGGGTGTGGTTCATCAACATCTTTGAACCAAAGCCAACTTCAGCGAAAAGAGAGGTAGGGAGCGTAATTGTAAGCTATCCGACTAGGGAATGTACCTCCACCTCACAGAATACCGCAGCCAAATAACGGTTTCCTTGAGGGCTGTTGTGTTCCTGCGAGTGAGTGAGGTCAGCAGAAAGGAAGGAGATGCTGCGCTGGCAGCGGGGGTGGCGGCGCGCGAGCGATATTTTATGTTGCGAGCGTTAATATGGCTACGGTAACCGCTTCACATCAGGCGAGCCATATGCTTGTCTGCCACCCGACGTAGTATAAAAAAAACTAGCTAGAAGCTATAATATTTCACAAGGACATACTAGTTATATATATATATATATCGTATATATAAATATGTCGTATATATAAATGTGTAGGCAATCAAGTTAATGTTTGTAGTTGTATTTCTCTTATTTCTCAGGGCTGTACCTAATCATTTCGAAAGGAAAATACGAAATCTAATCTTGGATTATTAGCTAAAAACCAATTCTATAAAAAATACTTCAAAGAACATCTGGACAAAGGGAAATAAATGTACATTTTTGAGATAATTGTTTTAAAAGAAATTGGTAGATAAAAGTTATTTTATTTCTTTGCAGGTACTTAAATAATCTATTTTACTGCCTGAGGGGAAGGTGGTCAATTTCGAGAGTACGTGTATATGTAAGTATCATCATCATCATTATCAGCCTGTATACATTTCATCGTTATGCGATCCTCCGCTTTACGTATCCACCCGCTTCCAGACACTTTTTTGACTACATCGGTTCATAGTGTCACTTCATCATCACGTCCATTTTAGTTTCCACTACAGGAGCACGACCCTCTCTCGTCCGTCCCAGACGGAAGGAGGATTTGGCCTACTCTCCCCACGCTGGCCAAACGAGTTGGGGAGGCCTGATCGATATTTGATAATGTATTTCCCTTAGTCGCCTTGTACGACATCCACGGGAAGAGACGGAGTGATTCTATTCTAGTCTGCCGGAAACCACACCCGGAAACCACACGGCCAGTAGTACTTACTTATTTGAAATCCGTGGTGCACGACAGTTGAGCTTCACTCGACTAGCCATCTCTTTAGGCTTTAAATGCCATATTCTGTCTCTCACATTGCTAAGAGGGAAAGTCAAATTCCAAAAGTTTCTTACTCCTACTAATTTCTTCTGATTAAATTCGTTGTGACGCGGGTTCGAATCCCGCACAAGACAAACATTTGTGTGTATGAACATGTCTGTTTGTTTTGGTCTGGATGTTTTCTATATATCATATGTATGTATTTACAAAAAAATATATATTTGAGTACTTACATTTATCAGTTGTCTGGTACCCATAACACAAGATTTGCTCTTAATTTGGGACTAGATGGCGCTGTGTAAATTGTCTAGACATATTTATGTATTGATGTAACAGCTGTTGGTTTTCCAAATAAAATAAAAAAAAAGGCTAATGTCGCGACATTTGTATGGAGTGGCCGCGGCGTAGGCGTAAAAGTAGCGACCTCATCGATCTCTTTATTTATACCTACGTTCATAATGACAGCTCTGTAATATTTATTTCTCTGACGCAATTGGGCAATTTCTTTTGAAAGCCTACGCAGCCAGAATTTAGAGGAAAAATTCGAGAAAACGGCTTTTATATGTATGACGCGGTTGTTTAGAATTATATTGGGGAATGTGGGGTAATGGTTATGTACCTATATTATATGTACGCAATTGAATTGAGTATCGGAAATGTCACGGTTAAAGTTCTCTGCGTATCTATTCACAATGATAAAAATATTAGGGTAAACTAACCTAATTTTCCGCTCTTAGCGGTCTTCCAGTTAGTTGGTGCTGTTTTCATTGAAAAATCACTATTGAAGTGAAACTTTGGGGTGTAAGTGGTTTATCAACCTCTTTGAACCAAAGCCAACTTCACCTGCACGTGGTGCACCCTGCTGACTGACAAACGAAGCTCTGGCGAAAAGAGAGGTAGGGAGCGTAATTGTAAGCTACCCGACTGGGGAATGTTCCTCCACCTCATAGAATACCGCAGCCAAATAACAATTCCCTTGAGGGTTGTTGTATTCCTGCGAGTGAGTGAGGTCACCAGAAAAGAAGGAGATGCTGCTTTGGCAGCGGGGGTGGCGGCGCGCAAGTGCTATATTATGTTGCGAGCGTTAATACGGTTACGGTAACCGCTTCACATCAGGTGGGCCGTATGCTTGTCTGCCACCCGACGTGGTATAAAATAAATAAAAAAAAAAAACATCATTACCATGCTTGACTTGAGTGTGAGGACACCAGAAAGAAATAAAGGATGGAGTATAAGCTGGCAACTGTTCGGCGATCTCTTGGTATTGCTGATCTCCATGGGCGGTGGCAGTTGGTTTCCATCAGGTAACCAACATGCTTGTTTGCCCCTTCCCCCTCCCCCGAAAAAAACTGGTGTTACCACAGTATAAGTAATAGTACTACGTACAGTATGGCCCCTCTCTGCCGCTCTCTCGTGTCGACCTCACCTCCCCTCTAAGACAAATCTAGAACAGGTTGTATGGAGCCGCACGCACGCAATACTGTGCACACGTGCTCATTCGCGCTCTGCACAGACGTCATTGATTATGTAGTAGTAAACAAGGCGACATTTGTATAGAGTAGCCGGGGTGTTATTTTACCATGCCGGAATCTAAACGAGTATAATACCTATTGTTAGCAATTTAACGTCATCGATCATTCCTTCGCGTACTAAAAAGTTTGGCAACTCCTATCTATGTCGCATCATTAAAACGTGGAACGCGTTGTCGGCATACGTACTTCCTCATTCATACAATATGGGATCCTTCAAGCGAAGCGTGAAGAAGCATCTTGTAGGCCAGCATGGCAGCGTCAACTGACAAGACATCAAGCGAGCGCGTTGCCGGAACCGAGGGAGCGGGAGGCACGGAAGATGATCTAGACAGTCCAGCGCAAGAATGGGGAGAGGGCGCAGGGACAAGGACAGAGAATTAAATAATTTGTAGGGAGTGAAGACGTGCCACGGCACCGCGAGCCAAAGTGCAGTGTGCCGTGAGCATCTCCCGCGATTCGGCTCAAATGACCAGGAGGTCGATGGAGCCATGGGAGGTGGTGGGTTATAAAGTCCAGCGCAAGAGGAAAGAAGCGAAGGCGTTGCTGTGGTCGTCGCCGCCCCAGAAGGGGGAGAGGGCCAAGAAGGGACACGGATGTAGATTAAATAATTTGTAGAGAGTCAAGAATTGCCCAAAAGAGCCTTAGAGCAACGGTGCTGCGCGCATCTCTCGCGATTCGGCTCATATGACCGCGAGGTCGGAGGAGCCATGGGGGGTGGTGGGATTTACAAGACATCAAGGTCTCTTGTCCGTTGCCAATGCGATTGGGGCTCCTCTTTTCGCTTACCATCAGGCGAAGCGGAGCCAATATGCTGAGCTAATATAAAAAAAGCAGGGTGCTTAATGTGCAGGTAACGTTGGCTTTGGTTCTAATTACCGTGGTGAGTTTCTTAAACCATTACTTACGTAACATTACACTACTTAGAAGCTTTAAATAAAATACTAGACATTCATTTGTACTGTCGCCTTCCAAAATATCCAGGAGTGTCTTTCCTTGTACAGTCGAGAAGGGAATTGTAAAAAATGTTCATACCCTCCATTTATTAATGGAGATGTTTTCTAATGACTTATTCTTAGGTTAAAACATTCTTTATAACCGCATTCTTTCACTCTGGGGTGTAAGTAGTTCATCAACATCTTTGAACCAAAGCCAACTTCACCTGCACGCGGTGCGCCCTGCTGACTGACAAACGAAGCTCTGGCGAAAAGAGAGGTAGGGAGCGTAAGCTACCCGACTGGTGAATGTACCTCCACCTCACAGAATACCGCAGCCAAATAACGGTTCCCTTGAGAGCTGTTGTGTTCCTGCGAGTGAGTGAGGTCACCAGAAAGGAAGGAGATGCTGCGGTGGCCGCGGAGGTGGCGGCGCGCGAGCGATATTTCATGTTGCGAGCGTTAATATGGCTACGGTAACCGCTTCATATCAGGCGGGCCGTATGCTTGTCTGCCACCCGACGATTTTTGATGCGAAAGTAGTTTTGCAAAGGATTTGAGTGTTTGAAAATATTTAACTTCACTTTGATCACATTACAAAAAAGAATTCAATTTCTATTTGCAATAAAGTTGATACTGTTGATTGTTGGCACTTGGTGGAACATTATTATCATAATGTATAAAGCACTTGTACCGGTTTCGCCTCTAAGGCATTATCAAGGTAAACAGATCGTGTTGGTGTTGTAGTGTACAAACACCAACACCATCTGTTTACCTTGATAATGCCTTAGAGGCGAAACCGGTCGGTAATATTAAATATAATAACGTGGAACAGTACAAGTGCTTTATTATAACATTATTCTATTTACAATTTGTTTGGGACCAAAATCTTTATTTTTTGTATAAGATGTGGGTCACCTGATGGCAAGTAATCACCATCACCTATAGAAATCAGCAACACCAAAGGGTCGCCGATCCGTTCCCAGCTTTTTAAAGGAAATAAACAGCCTGAATTGCTTCGAGAAAAGGATGGTACGGCCGTGCCGCTTTTTGTTCGACTTGGCGGGGGCACTGCCGTGCCCCCAGATTCTCTTCTTGAAGGCTCCCATGTCTTAATTGTTCGGAAATACCGCTGAGGGAAGTTGATTCCACAGTTTCACCGTTCGTGGTATAAAATGTCTTTGAAAACGCCAATATCAAGATATGAATGGAATTTTATTTTATGTCGAGTTGTACGATAGTGGAATTCAGCGGCACTCTCCGTCCACCGTTATTCATCCCACTGTTGGGACACGGGTCTCCCCTAATCGAAGAGTATTAAAGCATACTCCACCACGCTGCTCAACTGCGGGTTGGCGGAGGTCAGTGTTCTCAAGCCGCCTAAAAGCCACTGGCTTGGCTTAACGACTGTCATCTAACGGCAACAACCGGGACCGACGGCTTAACGTGCCCTCCGAAGTACGGAGGAGCTCGAGATAAATAAATCCATGGCAGGCTACGGGCGACGTTGCTTGACTTGCGTGATCGATTCGACTGCTTCTCATAACGACGCCACCGAGCTCCTCGAACGAAGGAGCATGCGACAGATGAACCAATTCCTGCCCCCTTACCACCATCTCTTATTGCGATTCAATAACAGAATAGAATGCTAATTCATACCATCGAAATCGAATAAGCGACTCTATTCAATTTGAAATAGAGTCGCTTATTCATTGGTATGAATAAGCTTTCTATTCAGTTATTGAATCGCAATAAGAGCTGGTGGTAAGGGGGCTGGACAAATTACACACTGCCATCTAGTCCCATACTAAGCAAAGCTTGTACTATGGGTGCTAGATAACTGATATTATACCTAAATTTGCCGTGTGGTTTCCGGCAGACTAGAATAGAATCACTCCGTCTCTTCCCGTGGATTCGTACAAGGCGACAAAGGGAAATACATTATCAAACATCGATCAGGCTTCCCCAACCCGTTTGGCCAGCGTGTGGAGTGTAGGCCAAATCCTTCTTCTGTCTGGGACCGACGAGAGAGGGTCGTACTCCTGTAGTGGAGACTAAAATGACCTGATGATACTTAAATACATTTTTTTTTGTAAATACATACATAGTTTTAATTTGTCTTTGACTGGGTGTTTTCTATATATTATACTACATAGAAAACACCCAGAGAAAGACAAACAGAAATGTTAATGCACACAATACTTGTCTTGTTCGGGAATCAAAGCCGCGACCACGGAGTTACAGTAGCCATTGCTAACCATTCGACCACCGAGCTCGTCATCCAAATACCTTGACAAAGTCGCGACATACATTGGTGTGTAAGTGGTTCATCAACATCTTTGAACCAAAGCCATCTTCACCTGCACGCGGTGCACCCTGCTGACTGACAAACGAAGCTCTGGCGAAAAGAGAGGTAGGGAGCGTAATTGTAAGCTACCCGACTGGGGAATGTACCTCCACCTCGCAGAATACCGCAGCCAAATAACAATTCCCTTGAGGGTTGTTGTGTTCCTGCGAGTGAGTGAGGTCACCAGAAAGGAAAGAGATGCTGCATTGGCAGCGGAGGTGGCGGCGCGCGAGCGATAATTTATATTGCCAGCGTTAATATGACTACGGTAACCGCTTCACATCAGGCGAGCCGTATGCTTGTCTGCCACCCGACGTAGTAAAAAAAAAAAATAAAGACAGGAAATATATATAATAATAAATATAATAGTAAATATAATGCAAGTCGCGAAAATATTGGGTCTCTTTTATAGACCCGGCGGCCGTCGCAGTTTTTGGTACTTTATTGTAGCTATATTTCTTGTATGGACAACCTACAATATTTATAGCTATGTCCACGATTTTATGGCCACCTATAAATAGGAATGGGCTGTTACTAGTAGCGATAACGTTGGTGTACGTGTTAAGAAAATTGGGTTGCTTGGCTATTAGCTTTTGAGAAATTGAAAATTGTTGGAAGTTTTGACGTGTGTTTCACTTTAATAAACCAAATCTTACCTACACCTGGTGCACTCTACTGTCTAATATAGGTACCCTTTAGTCTCATAACATGCAAATTGCAAAATGGCATATGGTTGTAAAACGTTGAAATCTTATAAAATTTAAGTTTCGGAACTTCCAAGTTGCAAAATACCTATATCTCAAAACATCCAAGACAACAACAATCGCACAATATTCAAGTCTCAGAACATCCATGTCTCATAATATTCAATTCTTTGTATGGGTGGATTAATAAACGAAGCTGGCGAAAGAGAGGTAGGTCATGTCAAGCCCACAGAGTGCTGAGTGCGTGTTTTTTTTATCACATTCGAACGTATTTACAATATATACGTTTACAAGCCGACAAAATTGAGAAATAGTTTCATATCGTGAATTCACTAGACATGTGATGCATATCTAAATTAACCGGGTTGCTCAATTCAGAATGTGAGCCCTGCCGCTCTCACAAGGCGACCTCACCTCGCCTTCGAGTCGAATGTGGAACGGATCGTACGCTTCGCCGCGTGGTACGAAAATTCGTTCGTATATTATATATTCTGAGCTGCCCCCTTACCACCAACTCTTATTGCGATTCAATAACTGAATAGAATGCTTATTCATACCAATGAACATAATGATGACAATAATATTTTTATGAAAACCATGAAGTTAATTTCACAGCTTTATTTCTTACTTATAAATCCATTTGCAGATGGAGCATGCGTGGTACGCATGCGCGACGCGCCGCACGGCGCTGCGTTCACAGATTATAAATATTATTACAAAATTATATAGAAAAAATTTACAACGTTGCAATGCATTTTGCATTGCAACCTGTTTAAAAATACCTGTATCCAGGGCTGAAGCTGTATCGAAATGGAGAAAAAGTTATTGTTCGATACAGTTGTCCATAGAAGAGCTGTATCGAAAAGTAACTTTTTAAATTTATTTTGATGTCTTGTGCGTAAGACTGACATTAAGATTCTGTGTATAGTTTTTTAATCTCTAAATTTCAGTATGAGATTAGATAAAGATATTTATTATTACAATATTACCTAAAGTATAATGCCTTACGACACAGCGCAAAGCACCTACTTCGTTATGCAGTCAACCCTAAGGCACCTACACTAGGGATGTTTTGGAGCTCCGTAACCGAAACCGAAACTATCGGATATCTGCAATAGAAATTATCCGTAAACCGTAACCAAAATCGATATAAAAATTTCGGATAAAGGAGAAATCTAAATGAGTATCGAACAATCCGAAATAATTTCATAACCTTAACCGAAACCGATGTAAATTATTTAGGTACATAGTAGATATGTACATATCCATAAACGTAACCGAATCCGAAATTTCATATCTATACTAGGGATGTTCATCATCTAAGCCTTTCCTCTACCGTGTTGGTATAGGCCTCCTTCAGTCTTCTCCATTCTGATCTGTGTTGGGCCACATTTATCCAGTTCGTGCCCACCAACTTCACGATGTCGTCCTTCCATCGCATCTGTGGTCGCCCGACAAGTCTTTTTCTGTCCCAGGGTCTCCATTCCAGAACCGTTCTGCACCACGAGTCCGACGTTCTGGCTATATGCCCAGCCCATTGCCATTTGAGCTTTGCTACGCGACGTGCGATATCAAAGACTAGACTTCTTTGACTAGGGATGTTATGGATATGAAATTTCGGATTCGGATACGGCTACGGATATGTAAATAATAATTTATATCGGTTTCTGTTATGGTTACGGATATGAAATTATTTCGGATTATCCGATAGTTACGGATAGTTTCAGATACGGATGTTGTTTTCTTTATGAATTGTAAAAAGAAAATTTAAATACAAGGTAAATTAAAAAAAAAAACAGAAACAAGGTTCAATTACATCCAAACTCAGCAAATCACGGTATGCAACTTTTGGACTGAGGAAGAATCATGTAATCTATAACTCCTCCAATGTCAATGTTTAATCTCACAAGAATAGATGAAAGATTTGGAGATTATATAAGTATGTAATAATTATGTAGATAAACGATGCAAGCGTTGCGTCGCAGTTGTCGTCTTGGCCGGCGAAAACCTATCAAAACGTCTCATTTAGATTCCGCCTGTACCCGAAACGTTTATATCGGTTTTAAATACGGTTTCGGATATATTTTTATTTCGGATATCCGATAGTTTCGGTTACGGAGCTCCAAAACATCCCTAATCCATACATTCCCTGATCTACACACAGATTTGCACGTAATACAGTCGAGGTCTGTGTGTGTTGTCGTTTTTTGTATGGAGTGGCCGGGCTATATCAGGTGGGTCGTACGCAAATTTCACACCGATACCATATTATTTATTACATGCTAATACTAGATTAAAACATCGGACGCGCAGCATGCGCCACCATAGCGAAATTTATTTATTTTAGTTATTTATTTTGGCCACTTTCCCGAATTGATATCGGAAAGCCAAGGTCACTTTACATTACTACTTTTTGATGCTCTACACGAATACGAAGTCAGAATTTCGAAATTTTGAGTTTCATGGCAACGGACGGACAGACAGAACGACCAGACGATTTCATAAGCTCAATAAATTTCGCTGAAAATAGGTGAAGGACGAATTTAGTTTGAGTACATTATTAGAACTTGAAGCGGTCAAAGTCCAACAAAGTTAATTGATAAATTGGAATTCCTTGAATGAAAGCTGAGGAACGCTTTCGCACTGGCGTTTCAGCAATTCAGGCTTATTCAGAAACACTTACAGAATCTGAATTATGTAGATTAATTAGAAGTAAGGACAAGATTGTACTTGAAAATATCTCCATTTTACCATGCCGGAATTTGAACAGTATACCTATTGTAAAGCAATTCGACGTCATCAATCCATATTTATCTTACTTCTTGCGAATAGGTCTATCTCCTCGATCGATAAGTCTTAGAGTGCTTTTTTATACTAGTTCGGGTGGCAAACAAGCATACGGCCTGATGTGAAGCGATTATTAGACATATACGCTGTACCCTACGTCTCTTATTCCAGAGCCTTTAGTTGGCTTTAGCAAAATCGAAATACTAGGGTGTACGCAATTTAACTATTATCTCGACAACAGCTTAGCTACTGTATATCATGTAATGTCAACAGATAATAAATAAATATTCTTAGATAAATTACACACTGCCATCTAGTCCCAAACTAAGCAAAGCTTGTACTATACCCATAGTGGTAGGTGGTAGACTGGAAAACTGATACTCAAATACATTTTCTTTGTATATATATTTAACACATAGAATTTGACGAAGCCGCGGGTGGAAGCTAGTCTAATAAAAAATAGTTTTTCACTTATTACCTTCTTATTACATTTAAGCGATTGTTTTTTTTTAAGCTATTGCATAGCTTCTATCGCGGGCCTTGAGCGCGGGGACCGAATCCAGAAATTCCGTAACGAAGAAACCTCACGCTCCCCACTCCGACGGGCAAGAAGGTGTGGCTTGAAGGCCGTGCATCGTCTAACGTCGTTTCAGTTCGGCAGTCTTCGACACGGCGTTGTGTGCGTGCGATTAGACGTATTGTACGACTCTACGAAACTCGTTTTATTTATTTAATAATAGAAAAATTTGTTTTCTTATCGGTCACCACGCTCAAAAAGTGTAACTTGAATTAATATCAAAGAAAAAGCAATACTGCATGAATAAAATAAATAAATAAAATTATAATTGCATAAGTTGATACAAAATGCTATGCAATAGCTTTACCGCGGCAGTCCCCGAGTGCCACACGTCTTTTTTTTTATATAAACAATAATAAAATATATTATAAACATTTCGTTACTTATTCATACTATTGAAATAAGCTACTATTTTTTTATACCTGCCCGCCTGATGGAAAGCAGTTACAGATGGAAACCACTGACTCACATGCTCGCTTACCCCTCCTCGCATATAAAAAAAATATTGTTCAAAATTAGGATTTTATTCAAATACAAAATATTTTATTAGCAATAAATAGGGTAACATTTAATCAGATGTTATTGTAAAATCACATCACCAGCCTGTTTAGCCATTAAAATTATGTTCCATTTGCATGCTATTTTAATAGTATGCAAATGGAACTTAATTTTAATCTACTTAAAAATATTTGCTTCAATACATTTAATATTGATAAATTTACATTAAATTTGTCAGTAATCATACTAGTTTATTAATTAAATAATTGTAACATAGCATTAAAATGTCATTTGTTCTAAATAATAGTCTGATATCTCTCTGCCTATAACTGAACCTGAATACTCAATCTTTAGCAATACACTGTACAAAAAGGGCTATCGACATAAATCTTGCCATGTACGGACCTTTACTAATTGAGGCGGTTTTGGAATATACTGCGCCTGTTCGGATACATTTAACTGAAAAGGTAAAAATTTATAATTGACCACAATAGCGCCAAATATGGCCCGTTGTGACTTATGGCGCCGCCTGCTCAGGTAGCAATTCATTTACAGACTAGACATTGTACCTAGGGCATACAATTCGAGTATTCTCCAGAGAGTTTAATTCGACTTTCGCCCTCTTTTAGTATTCGAAATATTCGAGATTACATGAGATTCGTTTATTTATTAGAGATTTTCCAGTTTTTCAAATGTTACTATCGAGCGCTAAATGAGTTAAATAATTCAATCTAATATCCTGTAAGCATCATTGTGTGTATAACTCGGAAAGTTTTAGTTAAAAATAAAAGCGGCATTTACCATATATTGACCAAAATAACGCCAAATGTGGCATGATGTGACTTATGCCTGCTCAGGTAGCAATTCATTACACTAGACGTTGTACTTAGGGCATGCAATTCGAGTTTTGGAATATCTATTTAATTCGAAATTTTCCTTGTTTTTTCGCTTATTTATTCGAGGTTTCCGAGTTTTAAGAATACTACTATCGAGGGTAAAAAATTCATGAAATAAGTTATTTATTTCAATGTAACATATAATAAGCATCATTATGTGTCGTCGTCAACCCTTATTCATCCCACTGCTGGGATACGGGTCTCTCCTCAATAGAAGGGGTTTAGAGCTTACTCGCCCCGCTGCTCAATTGCCGGTTAGCGGAGGCTAGTGGTTTTAAGCCGCCTAAAGGCCACTGACTTATCCTAACGACTGTCATCTAATGACAACAGCCGGGACCGACGGCTTAACGTGCCCTCCGTAGCACGGAGGAGCTCGAGGCAAATAAACCCATCCATGGACAGGCTACGGTCGACATTGCTTAACTTGCGTGTTCGATTTGACACGCGCAAGGACGCCATCGAGCTCCTCGGTACATCTAATCAAATTAATTTACATTGACTCCAATGTAGTCGCACCCTAATTGCTGCGTACAGTCATGCACAAAAGCAATTAGGTACATATTTTTTGTCAATTATTTTCCATGTAAATTTAATAATGTTGAAGGAGAATCGTTAATTTGATTTAATAGCGTTTAATTTTATTTTAAATTTCATTATATTACTGTTTTCTTTTTAAATAATTATACTTATTAGCAGTAACGTAATAAAATTTCAGCTGTAAATGTGTGTATAAATTCATGCTCGGTTTTAAATAATTTAAAATGCAATTTGCGGTGCAAATATCCAATTTTCGAGTACACAGTGAGTTATATTTTATTAATCATTTATGGTTGACTACAAACGCAGGTCGATTCCGCAATGAGGTTAATTTAGTGACAAAAGGACTGAATTATGCATACTCCAAATGTATAATAGATACGTAATGATGCTTTAATAATTAAAAAAAAAAACCGACTCCAAACATTACTCTACATTTACGTTTGTAGATGGGTCAATCAATTTTTAAATATCCCAATCATGAATATTTAGATTTTTATTTTGTTGTTTCAATGTTCACTTTTAAATATTTTATTTAAAAGACAATTATCTATTTTTTGTGATTCCAGAGAGAGCAGAACTGTTTTCTTATGTAATTGACTAAATTTTATACGAAACCTCTGACAACCAAAGGTATATCTGTCCCCTGGACGACTAAACTCTATACGATTTTTAAGTAGTACCAATTTTAATTATAATAAAAAATAAATCTTTGCTGAATTAATTAATGCAGACATTTTAATTCCTCGTCTTTGATTCCATGAAATTTCTTATAATTTCAGAAATATATGCACTAATGCTGTCCTATGGACAACGATTGTAACTTCACACAACCTAAACTTTTCATAATTATGGAAAATATTGTAATTACAATAAAAAAAAACCTCGTGAAAATTTTCTTTTGTATTGTATTACTGATCTTATATTTTTTTATGAATTTAAATTAAATTTAAAAAGAAATATTTATCCTTGTACGTTTCTTAATCTGGGGACAATTTAGTTGTACAGTGGACATTATGGTTGTCCATAGGAAGTACTAGAACGTTAAAGTTATTACATTATTTTGTGTATAGTGTTACTTTTACATCTAAATAGAGTACCGAATAAAAAATATGAATAAGAAAGTTTCAGAATGTATATTTTAAAGGCTTTGCATGCCAAAAACAATTGTCAATAGTTGTCAACATTCTCAGTTCTCGTTTAAAATTCTCAGTCATGTTTTGTACTGTATCTTCTTTCAGTTTTTTTACATTCTTTATTTTCTTTCCTTCTTTCAGATAGATTTCCTCTTCTCTTACGCATTCAAACCATTGTATTTTACGTATGATTGGTCTCTCTTAATTTAGATTTCTTCATCCTGACATTGGATACAAGCCCCAAACATACAATCCATTTTATTAGTATCACAGACTGTTTCCAGAATCAATGTACTTATATCCATCGCATTAAGAATAAAGCCTTCTTCTTCTATCTTATCTTCAGCATTTGTATCTATTTTACACAGATACATATCTCTTCCATCTACTGTTGGTTTGAGAATGTAAAAGAATATTTTGTACCCGGATTCTCAGACAATCAGCTTTAAACAAATTTTTCATTGAGTTTATATAAGAAACCCTTATTGCACTTTTTGTAGTAGTAAAGGCAAAGCCTTTACTTACGGTTTCTTTTTTACCGGCCGTGTTAAAAATATTTTTGTTAAGAGATGATGTGTCAAGAATAACCTCATCGTCTCTTAAGAAAAATATATTTTTTGTAAGCTCTGTATCACCACAGTGGGAACTTATTCTTGCACTGATTCTTCCTTTTATATCTAAACTATCCATGATGATTTCTTTCTTTTGGGATGCGTCTATGTTCTCAAATATATTTTTCAACATGTTTTTTCCGTATCGAGCCTTTATTTTGTAGTAATTTTCTTTGACAGCATTGCTAAAACTTTTGTTTTTAATGTGGAATTTACTTTCTGTCTTCGATTCTTCTTCATTCGTCTTAAGTGAAATACTTAAGACGAATACTTAGAATGAAGAAGAATCGATTTTTCCTTGCGATAGCTCTCTTCTTATATTTTTCATATTTTTTCTTCCACATCCTGACCTCGCTTTGTAGTTTAATATTTTCTTTATACATTTTAGTTCTATCCCTTTCAATCTTTTTTTCCTCTTATTTTATATCCAGCTACTATAGATGAAGCAGGTGGAATAATTTCATGTTGATCTTGAGGTATATTGATTTCCTGCAAAACGACGGAGAACTTGGAGGTGTGGCGTTAAGCATATTATGAACCGCTTTTATTCGTCTTCATTGTTCCTGTTTACGTAAATTCTAAATAGCTCTGCAGTGTTTTTGTTCCTCTCGCTGTATACTTGAAATCAACTTTTTATTTTTGTGATAGCTTTCTCTCTTTTTTATTTAAGTCTTTCTCTATAGCGTCCTGATATATTTTTCTTCTTTTTCCTATAATTCCATTCTAAAAATAAAAACAGAAAGTATTGAATATACTGCATTCGATACTGTGAATGCATGGAAGTGTGTAAAGCTATAAGATGATTTGAAAGATGAAAAGCCATGAGCTACGTGCAACAATTGAGTAAAAGTGTTTGTGGTGATTGTCGCAGAACTGCAGATCCACTGCAGGACCTAAGCCCCCACTAATGTATTCTTTCATTACTTGGGTTTGGATCCTGTAGTGGGTCATTACATGCTTTTATTAAGAATAATATGAAGGGACGAAATGAAGAAAGGTATATTTGTTGGGCTTGGGAATGTCGGAAAATTTATTCAAATTGAAGATGGAAGGCTAAAAATATAAGGCTGAAATGCAATTTCAAGAGCTAAATGTAAATTAAGCAACAGATGCTACTAAAAAAATAGGATTAAAATAATGACTCATGGAATACAGCACTTGTATGTCATATTTGTAAGATTGTGCTAAGCAGTGTTATTTAGTTTCTCAGGTTTAAATCAAAACTTCGCATCTTGACCCCAAGGGGTAGCGCCTGGGGTCAAGATGTGAAGTTATGATTTAAATCTGTTTCAAAATTGCAAATTGCAATATTGTTGTCCTAGGGACAACCAAAATTGTCCTAGGGACAACCACTTCGTTGTCCAAGTGACTGGTTATCCATAGGACATTTCTGAAATATTGAGCTGTCAAATAAATACAAATGTCTTTTTTTGTTTAGTTTGACATTTACAGAAACATACATATGAAATAGCATTTGGTGCACTAGAATTTGTTGTAATATATTAAGTACTTACGTATTTTTTCCGGTGATCCGATGGACGGACAATAAAGCCACCCACTCTTACAAGCAGAACGCGGCCGACTGACGCGGCGGTTTTTGTGAATTCAAAATCGCGGTTACGCCTATCTGTTTACTAGAAATTTACATTTGATATCTACTTTCTTACAACGCCATCTATACTTTGATTACACAATTAATTTATGGTTGTCCGAAAGACCGACGTCTTATATGATGATTATGGGGACAAAAGTAAAAAGAAAAAAATCTTAAATTATTTAAAGTGAAATATGCAACAGACACGTTTTCTTCACTATACATATCATTTTAAATGTATTTGTGTAATTGGTATTAATTTCATAATAGTGATTTTTTTCAGGCTGCAAAGTTTTGTGGTGATATAATACTTAGGGACATTCTCCGATAGTACTGAAAACGAACTTTTGTCTTTTGGACAGCCATTGAAATACGGATAAATTGCAAAAAAAAGTAAAATGTTTTATAGGGATTGGTTTCTAAATAATAATAGAAAAACAAGGTATACAAATAAAATACGTCATTATTATTATAAATTATGTTATCGAACAGGGACAGCGTGCGGACCTCATCGGAGGTAAAAAAGTTGATTGACCCAGATACAGGCTGATGATGATGATGATGAAAAAATATGGGACCAATCTGGAAATATACTCTTTAAAATAAAAAAAAGTTTTTTTCAAATCGGTTTATAAATAACGTAGTAATGAAATAGCAAACCTAACAATGGGTAGATGCAGGCTGCTGGTGATGATGATGATGATGAAAAAAATATGGGACCAATCTAGAAGTTCTTTTTGGGACCAATCTCTTTCAAATAAAAAAAGATTTTTTAAATCGTTTTTTTTTAATCACGGAGTAATTAAGTAACAAATATTGTTTAAAAAAAATAAAAAATACAGCCAAATCCGAATTGAGAAATTCCTCCTTTTTTGGAGTCGGTTAAAAACTATAACATGCCACAACCGTCAAAAACGTACGGGTGTATGCCCGTACAATTAATTAACATAAGTTAGTTAGTTACAATAGTTTTTACTGCATAAGTTAGTTAGAAGTGGGTTTTACGAACGTCCTTAGTCAGAATTATTTTTGACCAATTTTTACAGTCAAAAATTGTTCGGAGGTGAGGTAGCTAGTCTAACCTAGAAGCCCCTAGATTTCGAGAATGGGTATGACATATACATTAGGTGGAGCATAAAAACAATTCTTTGGTGTATTTTGGGTTGCCTATTTTTTTTTTATACTACTTCCGGTGGCAGACAAGCATACGGCTCACAACCGTGGCATACGGCTGTGAGCTGTATGCCACGGCTCACTCGCAGGAACACAACAACCCTCAAGGGAATTGTTATTTGGCTGCGGTATTCTGTGAGGTGGAGGTACTTCCCCAGTCGGGCAGCTATGCCCTACATCCCATTTCGCCAGAGCCTCTTCTGTCAGTCAGCAGGATGCACCACGTGCAGGTGAGGTTGACTTTGGTTCAAAGATGTTGATGAACCACTACACCCCAGACTAACCATACATCCAAAGTGAATATCCTCAGCTCTTATGTTTGGCGAACAATTATATGTTTGACGTTTGCGAGATTTTATGCCATTAATATTTCACTTTACTTAACAGAAAATTCCAGCTCTTAACAAATTTTCATTATCTCTAGAAATACACTTCATTTAACACACGGGCGAGTCGAATGTTATTCTTTATTATAACGAAACTTATTTCTTCACAATATTCCGCTTCTATTTTTCCATACAGCAAAAAAAATATAATTGAATTAATTAAACCTCAGCAATAAACGGAAACAAAGCATAGAGCGGCAGAAATCCAATCAACAAAAACAAAACACAGCTGTTCAGCCGCGCTAATTATTTTATTCAGAAATTTAATAAACAGGTGTGTACCAGGCACTTTTGTTAGTGATGAGACTCGAATCGAATGATACAATTCGAATCGGCGGGAAAAGTAATTTGAATCGATGATTCAAATTAACCCATGTTTCGAATCAATGACGGGATTAGAATGTGTATAAAAAATAACAGTTTCAAATAAAAATGTTTAGCGCAATCATAAATTTACAAATTTAAATCATTATCTATAAATAAAATTGGAGTGACTGTTTGGAATATTAAAGTAACGGCTTTTTACTAAATATACATTATGTATATACGGTACATATCTATACAGATAAATAAAATCAAAGTGTCTGTTTGTAGGTACTATTAAAATAACCGTTTTTTACTAAATGCATATGGATGTACACACGGTACACATACACAAAAATAACATTTTTTTACAATTTTCGTCTGTGTGATTGTTCCGGCTAGTTTCTGAAATGGCTGGACCGATTTTAACGGGACTTTCACTGGTAGATAACTGATGTAATAAGGAGTAACTTAGGCTACTTTTATTTTAGAAATTTTATTTAATCTTATTCATAAATGCAAAATAAAATAATGATTATTCCGCGCGGACGAAGTAGCAGGTACAGTTAGTTAACAATAATATTTAAATATATCAAAAATATATTAAATTAATGCCTTTTCAAGGCCACGCAATGAAAGACCCGAATCGAAGAACTCATTCATATCAGCGAACCAATTCGAATCAGGAAATAATTCGAATCGACATAAAATCTCATTCGAATCGAGCTTCGCTCTCCATTCCGTTTCGAATTATTCGTAATACCGAGTCGCATCTCTAACTTTTATTATTAATTTTAAAATGAAGTTCGTATAACAGACTTCATATCTGAGTACAAAAGGCTCTGGCGCGGCGGGAGGTCGCTCAATAATGTGTGCCTTCAACTAATGTGCCCAGTGCCTGGTTTATCTTTAAAAAAATGAATACCAAAGAACAATGAGCATTTTTGTGGGAACCCGCCCTTTTTGGGTGAACGCCTTTGTTTGCACGCGTAGGTGTTGATTTATTTCGTTTACTCTCGTATTTTTAATATTTTCGGATTTGAATTCTTGGTCAAGGTTGGTAAGTTTTGATGTCTTTTTTGAGGCTCATAATTTAATGACCATTTTATTTACAATAATAACATTTAAACTTTCGCGTTGCATGATATATTTTTTTTTTTATACTGCGTTGGGTGGCAGACAAGCATACGGCCCGCCTGATGTGATGCGGTTACCGTAGCCATATTAACGCTTGCAACATAAAATATTGCTCGCGCGCCGCCAACCCCGCTGCCAACACAGCATCTCCTTCCTTTCTTTCTGGTGACCTCACTCACTCGCAGGAGTACAACAACCCTCAAGGGAATTGTTATTTGGCTGCGGTATTCACAGAGGTGGAGGTACATTCCCCAGTCGGGTAGCTTACAATTACGCTCCCCACCTCTCTTTTCGCCAGAGCTTCGTTTGTCAGTCAGCAGGGTGCACCACGTGCAGGTGAAGTTGGTTTTGGTTCAAAGATCTTGATGAATCACTTACACCCCATATATATTATATACTAGCTGACTCGCGCAACTTCGTCTGCGTGTGACAGAGCGTTGAGAGTGAAGCGTTAGGTTACCATTTGAAAGGTTATAGTGAGCCAGTCTTAACAGATAGACATATGCTGTCACGGACTTCTTTTTAGAACTTTTTAAAATGAATAATTTCCCTCGTATGTAATTGTTGCGTAACTTGAACTGTTTACGCAGAGCACGCAACGGAAGCTCTCAAATGGAATATTTTTTTCCCATTTTTCCCAACATTTTTCATTGGTGCTCCGCTCCTATTGGAGGCGTGATAATATATATATACCCTATAGCAGGGTTTCCCAACTTTTTTTACACCAAGGCTCCCCGGATCACAAATAATATTTTCATGCCCCCCCCCCCCCAAATAAATTATTCACTAAGTAAGTACCTACAATAAAAATCGCATTATTTTTATGTAATTTGTACAAAAAGAATCACAAAATGAACTTTGACTAAATTAAAATGTTTTTTCAACCAATCTATAAGAGTACTAGGGAGTATAGTGACAATACTAGTGAGATACTTGAGCTTGCATTCTCCCTACAGTGTTTACTTCATATTTTACCTACAGTGTTTACTTCATTAACGCATTGAAATAATTTTTCTATTGAAAACACAAACGTCTCAAGCCCCCCTTGACATCCCTCTACGCCCCACTAGGGGGGCGCGCCCCCCGTGGTTGGGAAACCCTGCCCCTCGAAAAATATGCTATCTAACATTATAATATTTTTTTAATTCGAATGACTAGCTCCTTAGATTATTGCGTTCGACCAAACGAAACTATCTCTTCAGCTCATTATAAGAACGAGAATTTATTTATTTATTCATTTATGGTCTACCAACATTATTTTCATAAATTTACAAGCATAAACTTAAAGCTAAATGTAATAAACAATTACAGCATTCACAAATGAAAGCCGCAAGTGAATAATTGTTAATTTCAATTCATATTTAATTAGATTAACGCGATCATGCATTAGGGTATTTAGATAAGGGTAGTCAGCCTGGGACCACGACCGGTGCAACCTGGTCGAAACGTCAAGCGATAATAAAGGTATGTAAATACCCTCATGCATGATCGCGTTTATTTCCGTTCTTATATATCATAAATTTTGTTTCCTGTTAGTGTTTTTTTTTTGGGCCCACCACACATTCCCACCACTGTGTCTTCTGTGTAGCCAGGATTAACAGCGGCGGCCACCTAAAAAGGCAATGAACAGTGAAGTCCATTGCAGTCCCGTTGGTACAACTACGGCTGCCTTGGAACTCGACATTGAAAGACTGAGTTCCTCATACACTGTTATTGGAAGGTCGTGCCGACAACCAAGTGGAGGTTCATCAACATCTTTGAACCAAACCCAACTTCACCTGCCCGCGGTGCACCCTGCTGACTGACAAACGAAGCTCTGGAGAAAAGAGAGGTAGGGAGCGTAATTGTAAGCTACCCGACTGAGGAATGTACCTCCACCTCACAGAATACCGCAGCCAAATAGCAATTCCCTTGAGGGTTGTTGTGTTCCTGCGAGTGAGTGAGGTCACCAGAAAAGAAGGAGATGCTGCGTTGGCAGCGGGGGTGGCGGCGCGCGAGCGATGTTTTATGTTGCGAGCGTTAATATGGCTACGGTAACTGCTTCACATCAGGCGGGCCGTATGCTTGTCCACCACCCGACGTAGTATAAAAAAAAATTCAAAGAAAATTTCATTTAGCTTTTAGCGTATCTCTAAAGGAGATCAACTTTAGGTGTATTAACGTCGTAAAGAAACAATATAGCGGCTTTTTAGAGCCCAAATAAAATCCGATTGTCCCACGGAAATTCCCCACGGGTTCGCCGGAATACGATATGGAAATAATAGTAATTATAATAAAATATTAGATTATCATAATGGATGGTGAAAAAGACTATAGTTTATTTTAGCGCCATCTAGTACCTAATTAAGGAAAATTCGGGGTGCAAGTGGTTCATCAACATCTTAAGCCAAAGCCAACCTCACCTGCAGGCGATGTATCCTGCTGACTGATAAACGAGCATATAGCATATTTTTTAGCATAAATAGCATATTTTTTAAGCTGCCCAACTGGAGAAGTACCTCCATCTCACAGAATACCGCAGCCAAATAACAATTCCCTTGAGGGTTGTTGTATTCCTGCGAGTTGCTGCGTTGGTAGCGGGGATGGTGGCGCGCGAGATATTTTTCATGTTGCGATCGATAATATGGCTACTTCTCGTCTGCCTTATTTTTTACATTAGTAATTTTTTATACTAAGTTGGGTAACTTAGTATATAAAATTACTAATTTAAAAAATAAGACTGCGGTGTTCTTTGAGGCGGGTACTTCTCCAGTCTGTCAGCTTACAAATACGCTGTACCCTATTTCTCTTCTGTCAGAGCTTCTTTCGCTAATCGACATGGTGCACCATGTGCCACCGAGGTTAGCTTTGGTTCTAAAGATCGTGATGAGCTCCTTACACCCCAATAGGTGTGTAAAATTCTTTGGTTACCTATCTCTGTAATTAAAGGAAAATGTCATTAAATTCAGTAATAAGACATTTCCTTTTTAAACGGTACCTATTTATTAACTGACCGATTTTAATTTATCTCTCAAATCGATATTAAACCCTAATTACATTCCGTGACAGTATCTTTATTGATCAATCTGATATAAAAGGTACGGTTTGGTACAAATGTAAAAATAACCCAGTTGCAATAAAAATGAACACGAATACTCATTTATTTATTTGTACGAATTCTCTTTGCGATTATATTTTGTACTAAGCTATCTACGCTCGAAAACCTCTTCTGTGAAAAAATTCATTCATCCGACATACAAGCTTTGCTTAGTTTGGGACCTAATCATCATCAGGTCCATTTTAGTCTCCGCTACAGGAGCACGACCCTCTCTCGTCCGTCCTAGACGGAAGGAGGATTTGGCCTACTCTCCCCACGCTGGCCAAACGGGTTGGGGAGGCCTGATCGATATTTGATAATGTATTTCCCTTAGTCCCCTTGTACGACATCCATGGGAAGAAACGTAGTGATTGTATTCTAGTCTGCCGGAAACCACAGGGTCAAAATAAAATTTATTTGCAAAAAAAATTTCAAAGAAAATTTCATTTAGCTTTTAAGGTATCTCTAAAGGAGATCAACTTTAGGTGTATTAACGTCGTAAAGAAACAATAGTCTGGGACCTTATGCCTACAGCTAATGCGCTCATGTGTACCTTTCGATTATATCACAGAATTGCGAGTCTCGTCTTATTTTTTATTTTTTTTATATACCACGTCTGATGGCAGTCAAGCATACGGCCCGCCTGATGTGAAGCAGTTACCGTAGCCATATTAACGCTCGCAACATAAAACATCGCTCGCGCGCCGCCACCCCCGCTGCCAACGCAGCATCTCCTTCTTTTCTGGTGACCTCACTCACTCGCAGGAACACAACAACCCTCAAGGGAATTGCTATTTGGCTGCGGTATTCTGTGAGGTGGAGGTACATTCCTCAGTCGGGTAGCTTACAATTACGCTCCCTACCTCTCTTTTCGCCAGAGCTTCGTTTGTCAGTCAGCAGGGTGTACCGCGTGCAGGTGAAGTTGGCTTTGGTTCAAAGATGTTGATGGACTACTTGCTCCCCATACTTACCCACTTACATCGTCTAGTAAATCAACCAGACTAGAGGACCTTTGGAGGATTCTATTCTAGTCTGCCGGAAACCACACGGCCAAGATGATGGTGTGTTATTTGTCCAAATGTAAATATAACAAACCCCACCCTCGAAAACCTCTGTGAAAAAATACAGCCGACTGCCAGTTCATGGAGTGAGTAATTTCATCATTACTCTTTGGACAACTGTGACGCAAGGTTCGCGGAAACGGATATTAATTCCTTTTAATGAGGATCGCGTGACGTTATTACGATCGGCTCGTCTGATGTTTGAGCAGTGTGCTACTGATCGATGCAGAGGCCAAAAAGACAGTGCGCTCACTTATTACATTTCTGAGTATGTATTTTCATTAGGAAATAAAGAAAATATGTTTATTAATATCACAATAAAGAAATATTATTGACGAACCTGGTGGTCGAATGGCTAGCAATGGCTACATTGATTCCGAGGTCGTGGGTTCGATCCCCGCACAAGACAAACATTTGTGTGCATGAACATGTCTGTTTGTCTTGGTCTGGCTGTTTTCTATGTATTATAAGTATGTATTTACAAAAAAAAAATGTGTTTAAGTACATTTATGAGTTCTCTAATGCCCATAGTACAAGACGCCATCTAGTCCCAAATTAAGTTTGCGCTTAATTTGGGGCTAGATGGCGCTGTGAAAATTGTCCAGATTTTTTTTTTTGATATAATTACAATCTATAGACCCCGAGATCCGGTTACCTTTTGTAAACAATCTTCTATTCTTATATCACAATTTTCTAACAATTTATTAAATATCGCTATTATTATAATAATCATATTTAGTTTAATACTACTTAATCTAATTCCTTCTATTTTTACCTTGCAACCATGACAGCCACGGCAGACCAGTCCCCTCTGCCAGCACCCGTTCACGAGTTGATGTATGGGACATCATCATCATCAGGTCCATTTTAGTCTCCACTACAGGAGCACGACCCTCTCTCGTCCGTCCTAGACGGAAGGAGGATTTGGCCTACACTACCCACGCTGGCCAAACGGGTTGGGGAGGCCTGATAGATATTTGATAATGTAGTCCTCCCTTAGTCGCCTTGTACGACATCCACGGGAAGAAACGGAGTGATTCTATTCTAGTTTGCCGGAAACCACACGGCACACGGATGCATGGGATAGCCATCGCCGAATCCAGCCATTTTATTGGGAGTGCGGCAGCTCACCATACGACACCACCACCAGTTTGAACACTTTAGTGAGCAACCTGGGCTGTCAGGCCAACACAGTAAAACTTAAAGAAGAAAGAAATTATTCACAATAAGTCAAGCTGTGGAATGAACTGCTTGTCGAGGTTTTCTCAGGAGACTACAGCATGGGGTTTTTTAAGAAGGGTGTGAAGAGGTTTTTACAGGGTCGGCAACGCGCGTGTGATGCCCCCTGGTGTTACAGGCGTTCACGGTCTGCGGTAACTGCTTTCCATCAGGCGGGCCGTATGCTTGTTTGTCACCTTAGTGGTATAAAAAAAAGTTGTTTGTTTTCGTATACTGAAGAATTCTTTTAGGAGCGCTCTCTAGTATTAAGCAATAGGGATTTTTTTTTAAATTAAAGCGTATATTTAAAAAAAAAAAGATATACGGAGAAAATTCCAAATTGTATTGAGAAATATACTGTGCATCAAATGGACCACAGCCTAATAAAACGTATGATAATAATTTACAATGCGCTGCGGCGACAGACCATAATGTACGCGACCCTTAATTACTATATAGAATGCAATAAGCAAAACCGACCCTACTGCTATACAGTACACTGTGGCGAGCGTCATAAAAGCGTTTTATTATTCCCAAATCGCAATAAAGAGAACTCATAAATTTAACTGTTCAAAATTGTTTTGTTTATGCATTTTCGTTGTGACTGTATTTTTTGACGATTCCAAACTGACTTTTATTTTGTATGTCGAAATTAAAGTATTGAAATTATACCGTTTTATATTTTGAATTCGAGGTCGTCGGTCCCTCTAGAGAGGGGGCGCCCTACGTTTCGTCGCCCCATACGTGGCCTCCACTCTCGGACTTTCCTCCCCTATCTGCCATCGCTCGGCAAATGTGGCCAGCCCACTGCCACTTCAACGTGCTGATTCTGAGAGCTACTCGTATGTCGACCACTTTGGTTCTCCGTCGCATTTCTGAATTGTGGAAATGAATAGGCTCCAAAACAACTGAACCAATTGTGATGAAACTTGTCACAATTAAAGACCTCGACATGCCTGAGGTTTGTGTCGAAAAAAAAATTGAGATCGATTGTGTCTTTGAGGAATGATCATCAAATACATTTTCCATTGAAATCAATGGAAAATATACACTCAGAGAATCTACTCGCTCCACTCAAATTCGATTTCGGCCCCGTGGGCTAGAATCCGGACTAGTTTTAAACATTCATTTCACTGGAATACCTTACGATAACCAATCTCAAAAAGGATTCTGAACTAATTAATTCAAGCCTTACTATCAGAATAGTTTATTACCAAAACCAAACATACCTACGTTTTCCGGACAGACACCAAATTGGTTTAACAAAGCTCTCAGAACCTGAACCTAATATTAACTAAGCCTAACTCGGTGTGGGGAGTTGCTGTGAAAATAGTGTCCTAGTCGGAAGTCCGAAAATGGTCTGAAACTTTGTTATATACTGCTCCATATATCTCTTTGTCTGTTATATTCTATTCTCTTCAATCCTTTCACGCCGTTTAACCTTGTTATATATAGCTTCGATTGCTAATTATCTGGGATAATGGTACATCACAAAGTGTTCGCTAAGTACACAGGCTTTTGACGTGAAATTTTCTTTAATAAATAAATAAATACTCGTGGAGAAATTACACACTGCCATCTAGTCCCAAAGTAAGCAAAGCTAGTATTATGGGTACTAGATAACTGATATTATATGTACTTTAATACATTTCTTCTTGTAAATACATACATATAATAAATAGAATAATAAATACATATAATAAATAAATATAATATTTAACATATTCTATTTATTTATTATATGTATGTATGTAAAAATTTATTTAAATATAATATCAGTTATCTAGTACCCCTAGTACAAACTTTGCTTAGATTTTAACGTCGTAAAGAAACAATATAGCGGCTTTTTAGAGCCCAAATAAAATCCGATTGTCCCACGGAAATTCCCCACGGGTTCGCCGGAATACGATATGGAAATAATAGTAATTATAATAAAATATTAGATTATCATAATGGATGGTGAAAAAGACTATAGTTTATTTTAGCGCCATCTAGTACCTAATTAAGGAAAATTCGGGGTGCAAGTGGTTCATCAACATCTTAAGCCAAAGCCAACCTCACCTGCAGGCGATGTATCCTGCTGACTGATAAACGAGCATATAGCATATTTTTTAGCATAAATAGCATATTTTTTAAGCTGCCCAACTGGAGAAGTACCTCCATCTCACAGAATACCGCAGCCAAATAACAATTCCCTTGAGGGTTGTTGTATTCCTGCGAGTTGCTGCGTTGGTAGCGGGGATGGTGGCGCGCGAGATATTTTTCATGTTGCGATCGATAATATGGCTACTTCTCGTCTGCCTTATTTTTTACATTAGTAATTTTTATACTAAGTTGGGTAACTTAGTATATAAAATTACTAATTTAAAAAATAAGACTGCGGTGTTCTTTGAGGCGGGTACTTCTCCAGTCTGTCAGCTTACAAATACGCTGTACCCTATTTCTCTTCTGTCAGAGCTTCTTTCGCTAATCGACATGGTGCACCATGTGCCACCGAGGTTAGCTTTGGTTCTAAAGATCGTGATGAGCTCCTTACACCCCAATAGGTGTGTAAAATTCTTTGGTTATTAAAGGAAAATGTCATTAAATTCAGTAATAAGACATTTCCTTTTTAAACGGTACCTATTTATTAACTGACCGATTTTAATTTATCTCTCAAATCGATATTAAACCCTAATTACATTCCGTGACAGTATCTTTATTGATCAATCTGATATAAAAGGTACGGTTTGGTACAAATGTAAAAATAACCCAGTTGCAATAAAAATGAACACGAATACTCATTTATTTATTTGTACGAATTCTCTTTGCGATTATATTTTGTACTAAGCTATCTACGCTCGAAAACCTCTTCTGTGAAAAAATTCATTCATCCGACATACAAGCTTTGCTTAGTTTGGGACCTAATCATCATCAGGTCCATTTTAGTCTCCGCTACAGGAGCACGACCCTCTCTCGTCCGTCCTAGACGGAAGGAGGATTTGGCCTACTCTCCCCACGCTGGCCAAACGGGTTGGGGAGGCCTGATCGATATTTGATAATGTATTTCCCTTAGTCCCCTTGTACGACATCCATGGGAAGAAACGTAGTGATTGTATTCTAGTCTGCCGGAAACCACAGGGTCAAAATAAAATTTATTTGCAAAAAAAATTTCAAAGAAAATTTCATTTAGCTTTTAAGGTATCTCTAAAGGAGATCAACTTTAGGTGTATTAACGTCGTAAAGAAACAATAGTCTGGGACCTTATGCCTACAGCTAATGCGCTCATGTGTACCTTTCGATTATATCACAGAATTGCGAGTCTCGTCTTATTTTTTATTTTTTTTATATACCACGTCTGATGGCAGTCAAGCATACGGCCCGCCTGATGTGAAGCAGTTACCGTAGCCATATTAACGCTCGCAACATAAAACATCGCTCGCGCGCCGCCACCCCCGCTGCCAACGCAGCATCTCCTTCTTTTCTGGTGACCTCACTCACTCGCAGGAACACAACAACCCTCAAGGGAATTGCTATTTGGCTGCGGTATTCTGTGAGGTGGAGGTACATTCCTCAGTCGGGTAGCTTACAATTACGCTCCCTACCTCTCTTTTCGCCAGAGCTTCGTTTGTCAGTCAGCAGGGTGTACCGCGTGCAGGTGAAGTTGGCTTTGGTTCAAAGATGTTGATGGACTACTTGCTCCCCATACTTACCCACTTACATCGTCTAGTAAATCAACCAGACTAGAGGACCTTTACCCGCACTGGTCTCGTGCTCGGTAAACCAAACAAGCACTCAAGCAGATTAGTAGCAGGTCTTATTCTCCATTCACCTGCAAGCAGGCTACTTAGGCACTCTTAAGATGAGTAGCTCGTGGCGAACCGACGCTCGGTTTCCCAAGCATCGAGGCCTTACTACCACTCCCCAATCTTCATGATGGGTACGGGAGATGTAGGCACGCTCACTTCCCGACTCAGTCTGCACATCTAATGTATCTGTACCCTTGAGTTTCTTGCCAGTTCTTCTCAAGAAGCCCCGTCGCCGGAACTGGCACTTAAATTCACTTTCACATTCAAGATAGTGTGATGAAAGTGAATCTAAGCTCTGCGGATTTAGAGTAGTAATGATTTACACATGTTTCTTATATTTAGTTTGTATGACGTTTCTAAGTGCTTTATAAAGTCCAAGGAATAAAGATATTTTGACTTTGACTTGACTTGACTTTGATATACTTGGGCGCCAGATAGCTGGCTTCCTGATTTCCATGACAGGTACCGGAGCTGTAAGGCACGCTCACTTCGCGACGCTCAGATAACGCGATCGTCCTACGGTAGGGTGAACAGGCTGACGGAAGCGCTCGACCGTCATCCTCTTGCTTAGTTTGGGACTAGATCATCATCATCATCATCAGGTCCATTTTAGTCTCCACTACAGGAGCACGACCCTCTCTCGTCCGTCCTAGACGCAAGGAGGATTTGGCCTACACTCCCCACGCTGGCCAAACGGGTTGGGGAGGCCTGATCGATATTGGATAATGTATTTCCCTTTGTCGCCTTGTTCGACATCCACGGGAAGAAACGGAGTGATTCTATTCTAGTCTGCCGGAAACCACACGACCAAGATGATGGTGTGTTATTTGTCCAAATGTAAATATAACAAACCCCACCCTCGAAAACCTCTGTGAAAAAATACAGCCGACTGACTGCCAGTTCATGGAGTGAGTAATTTCATCATTACTCTTTGGACAACTGTGACGCAAGGTTCGCGGAAACGGATATTAATTCCTTTTAATGAGGATCGCGTGACGTTATTACGATCGGCTCGTCTGATGTTTGAGCAGTGTGCTACTGATCGATGCAGAGGCCAAAAAGACAGTGCGCTCACTTATTACATTTCTGAGTATGTATTTTCATTAGGAAATAAAGAAAATATGTTTATTAATATCACAATAAAGAAATATTATTGACGAACCTGGTGGTCGAATGGCTAGCAATGGCTACTTTGATTCCGAGGTCGTGGGTTCGATCCCCGCACAAGACAAACATTTGTGTGCATGAACATGTCTGTTTGCCTTGGTCTGGGAGTTTTCTATGTTTTCTATTATATGTATGTATTTACAAAAAAAAAATGTGTTTAAGTACATTTATGAGTTCTCTAATGCCCATAGTACAAGACGCCATCTAGTCCCAAATTAAGTTTGCGCTTAATTTGGGGCTAGATGGCGCTGTGAAAATTGTCCAGAATTTTTTTATTGATATAATTACAATCTACAGACCCCGATATCCGTTTACCTTTTGTAAACAATCTTCTATTCTTATATCACAATTTTCTAACAATTTATTAAATGTACATCGCTATTATTGTAATAATCATATTTAGTTTAATACTACTTAATCTAAATCCTTCTATTTTTACCTTGCAACCATGGCAGCCACGGCAGACCAGTCCCCTCTGCCAGCACCCGTTCACGAGTTGATGTATGGGACATCATCATCATCAGGTCCATTTTAGTCTCCACTACAGGAGCACGACCCTCTCTCGTCCGTCCTAGACGGAAGGAGGATTTGGCCTACACTACCCACGCTGGCCAAACGGGTTGGGGAGGCCTGATAGATATTTGATAATGTAGTCCTCCCTTAGTCGCCTTGTACGACATCCACGGGAAGAAACGGAGTGATTCTATTCTAGTCTGCCGGAAACCACACGGCACACGGATGCATGGGATAGCCATCGCCGAATTTAGCCATTTTATTGGGAGTGCGGCGGCTCACCATACGTCACCACCACCAGTTTGAACACTATAGTGAGCAACCTGGGCTGTCAGGCCAGCACAGTAAAACTTAAAGAAGAAAGAAATTATTCACAATAAGTCAAGCTGTGGAATGAACTGCCTGTCGAGGTTTTCTCAGGAGACTACGGCATGGGGTTCTTTAAGAAGGGTGTGAAGAGGTTTTTACACGGTCGGCAACGCGCGTGTGATGCCCCCTGGTGTTACAGGCGTTCACGGTCTGCGGTAACTACTTTCCATCAGGCGGGCCGTATGCTTGTTTGTCACCTTAGTGGTATAAAAAAAAAGTTGTTTGTTTTCATATACTGAAGAATCCTTTTAGGAGCGCTCTCTAGTATTAAGCAATAGGGATTTTTATTTTAAATTAAAGCGTATATTTAAAAAAAAATATATATACGGAGAAAAATCCAAATTGTATTGAGTACTACCTTATATTAAACTTGCCTATACTGTGCATCAAATGGACCACAGCCTAATAAAACGTATGATAATAATTTACAAAGCGCTGCGGCGACAGACCATAATGTACGCGACCCTTAATTACTATATAGAATGCAATAAGCAAAACCGACCCTACTGCTATACAGTACACTGTGGCGAGCGTCATAAAAGCGTTTTATTATTCCCAAATCGCAATAAAGAGAACTCATAAATTTAACTGTTCAAAATTGTTTTGTTTATGCATTTTCGCTGTGACTGTATTTTTTGACGATTCCAAACTGACTTTTATTTTGTATGTCGAAATTAAAGTATTGAAATTATACCGTTTTATATTTTGAATTCGAGGTCGTCGGTCCCTCTAGAGAGGGGGCGCCCTACGTTTCGTCGCCCCATACGTGGCCTCCACTCTCGGACTTTCCTCCCCCATCTGCCATCGCTCGGCAAATGTGGCCAGCCCACTGCCACTTCAACGTGCTGATTCTGAGAGCTACTCGTATGTCGACCACTTTGGTTCTCCGTCGCATTTCTGAATTGTGGAAATGAATAGGCTCCAAAACAACTGAACCAATTGTGATGAAACTTGTCACAATTAAAGACCTCGACATGCCTGAGGTTTGTGTCGAAAAAAAAATTGAGATCGATTGTGTCTTTGAGGAATGATCATCAAATACATTTTCCATTGAAATCAATGGAAAATATACACTCAGAGAATCTACTCGCTCCACTCAAATTCGATTTCGGCCCCGCGGCCTAGAAAACAGACTAGTTTTAAACATACATTTCACTGGAATACTTTACGATAACCAATCTCAAAAAGGATTCTGAACTAATTAATTCAAGCCTTACTATCAGAATAGTTTATTACCAAAACCAAACATACCTACGTTTTCCGGCCAGACACCAAATTGGTTTAACAAAGCTCTCAGAACCTGAACCTAATATTAACTAAGCCTAACTTGGTGTGGGAAGTTGCTGTGAAAATAGTGTCCTACTCGGAAGTCCGAAAATGGTCTGAAACTTTGTTATATACTGCTCCATATATCTCTTTGTCTGTTATATTCTATTCTCTTCAATCCTTTCACGCCGTTTTACCTTGTTATATATAGCTTCGATTGCTAATTATCTGGGATAATGGTACATCACAAAGTGTTCGCTAAGTACACAGGCTTTTGACGTGAAATTTTCTTTAATAAATAAATAAATATTCGTGGAGAAATTACACACTGCCATCTAGTCCCAAAGTAAGCAAAGCTAGTATTATGGGTACTAGATAACTGATATTATATGTACTTTAATACATTTCTTCTTGTAAATACATACATATAATAAATAGAATATTAAATACATATAATAAATAAATATAATATTTAACATATTCTATTTATTTATTATATGTATGTATGTAAAAATGTATTTAAATATAATATCAGTTATCTAGTACCCCTAGTACAAGCTTTGCTTAGATTTTATTATATGTATAATACATAGGAAATACCCAACCAAGACAAACAGACATGTTCATGTACAGAAACATTTGCTCCATTTAGGTACATCAGTATGCATACCCCATCGTTGCCCATGCTGCAGTGACGTCGATCAGTATGGGCGCCATGGATTACACCGTCTCCCAAGTGCAGGAAGGTTGTCCCGCCAGAAGGGCTCTTGCCACCATTAACGTTCCTAGTACCCTCGAACCTAGGGGCATAAACCGTAATGATGGTAAGAGGCCGGATGGTGCGACACTAGTTCCCTGGGAACGTGGGAGGACGCTGGTGTGGGTTGCAGCCTGTGTTGACACACTTGCGCCCTCTCACCTTAGTGCATCCGCTTTGAGAGCTGGGGCGGCAGCTGAAACGGCGGAGCAAAACAAACGGCGTAAATATGAATGCTTCTCAGGAGAATTCATGTTTATGCCGTTTGGAATCGAGACATTTGGTCTATGGGGCTCATCTGCGAAAAATTGTCTTTCAGTAATTTCATCAAAACTGGTTGCCGTCTCTGGAGACAGGAGGGCTGGCTCTTTCTTCGCTCAAAAAGTGAGCATTGCAATTCAGCGAGGAAACGCAGCCAGTGTTCTTGCCTCCCTGCCGCATGTGACCGATTTTTTTTTCTTTTTTTTTTACGAATTACACAGCGCCATCTAGCCCCAAAGTAAGCGAAGCTTGTGTTATGGGTACACTATACAACTGATAAACATACGTAAATACATTTTTTTTTTAAAATACATACGTAGGATACATAGAAAACACCCTGACCAAGACAAACAGACATGTTCATGCACACAAATGTTTGTCCTGTGTGGGAATCGAACCCACGAGCGTTGGTGTCGAAGTCGCGTCATTGACCGCTACGCCACCGAGCTCGTCATTTTCGAGGAATAGATTAGAATTTTGTTTTTCTTTTTATTAGTTTTATTTTTAAGTGGTTTTAAGATAAGATTATTTACTATAAGTAAACTACTTATGTATTTTGTTTTTATATGTATATTTCTTAAATAACTAAAGGAAGTTATTTTACGTACAGAAATATTTGTGTAGTGCGAGGATCGAACTCGCGGCCCCTGAGTCAAAGTGGACATTGCTATGCATTCGACCACCGAGCTCATCATTGCATAAAGTATTTCATGAACTGGAAATTTAACTAAGGTTGTATGCTAAGCTAGGTTTTATGCTAAGGCTGTTCGCTAAGGAAAGCCTTCCAAGTTCGCAATATCCGTTTCTAAAACTCATTAGAGAGATAGGCGTGCAATCACTCCAGCCTCCTGGGAAATCTGACTGCGATGAGGGCACAAAAATGTCTGAAAACTGAATTCTATCTTGTTAAAGTAAACAAGGGTTTTAGGTTATATGCTGCGAGTGAGGAGTTCCATCGTTGCGCGTCGATACATTAAATAAATGAATATTGTCAGACAAATTACACAGCGCCATCTAGCCCCAAAGTAAGCGAAGCTGGTGTTATGGGTACTAGACAACTGATAAACATACGTAAATACATTTTTTTTTTGTAAATACATACTTATGATAGATAGAAAACACCTAGGCCAAGACAAACAGACATGTTCATGCACACAAATGTTTGTCCTGTGTGGGAATCGAACCCACGAGCGTTAGTGTCGAAGCCGCGTCATTGACCGCTACGCCACCGAGCTCGTCATTAGACTGGTGTCTAACGATTACTCAAGTTAAGCAGCGTAGACAGTATCCCGTCTATTCATGGGTTTCTTTATCTCGAGCACCTCCGTGCTTCGGACGGCACGCTAAGCCATTAGATACTATTTCGTCATATTTGTACACTTTGCATATTTCATAGTTTTTTTAATAAATAAACCCATCCGTATACGGGTTAGGGTTCGTCTATGGATGGGTTTATTTATATCGAACTCCTCCGTGCTTCAGAGGGCACGATAAGCCATTAGAGTCTTTATGCCAAGTTAGTGGCCTTTGGGCGGCTTGAAAACACTGGCCTCCGCCAACTAGCAATTGAGCAGCATGGTGAAATATACTCTAAAATGCCCTTGACGCCGGGGGTACCGGCAGAGTAGAATAGTACCCTCCTCTAGTACCAGGTGTCGTAGGAGCCCACTGAGGTACAACGGAACCGACTGATGACGGTATAACCATCCAAAACAAACGTAGCTCAAATGGCCCAGGGCTGGGCAGCAGCATCCCTGTCGCGAAGCTACGTTTCTGCGATCGCCACCACGCCTGCCCAGCGTGGCGATTATGCCCCAAATGATAAATCAAAATAGGACCATGACCCCAGTTCGAGCCCCGGCCAGCTCGCAATTGAGCAGCATGGTGAAATATGCTCTAAAATCCCCTTCGATTGAGGGTAGACCCGTAACCCTTCAATGGAATCAGTGTAGGTTGATGTAGGCTGCGAGTGAGTCGTGTATTGCTGCATGTTACCACTTTTCTATGCGAGTTATCTATTTATCTAGGTTATTTTTTTTATACCACTAAAGTGGAAAAAGCATACGACCCACCTGATGGAAAGTAGTAACACCAGGGCATCAGACGCACGACCCTGTAAAAACGTCTCCACGCCCTTTTTGAAGAACCACATGCTGTAGTCTCTGAGAAAACCTCGACAGGCAGTTCATTCCACAGATTTATGTATTTGATATTGGCGTATCCGTACATCCCTTCTTTAAAGCCTAAGCTAACCTTACCAACACGTGGTACACCCTGCCCACTAGCTAAGGAGACTCTGAGGTAATGCATGTCGAGCCCGACTGTGGAAGAAGTAGCTTCACCTCACAGAAGACCAACTAAGTCACAACAATACTTAAGAATTGTTGTGTTTCTGAGTGAGAATGATGCTCCTCGAGCAACGTACCCTATACCTAACGGCTAATGCGCCCCGTGTGCCAACCTTTCGGTTATATCACGGGATCCGAGTCTCTCGTCCAGTAAATCAACCAGACGAGAGGACCTTTACCTGCTCCGCCTTTGCGCTCAGTAAACCAACCGAGGACGCAAGCGGAACAGTAGCAGGTCTTACTCCGCTTTCACCTGCATGCAGGCTACTTACGTACTCTTAAGTCGAGTAGCTCGTCGCGACCGACGCTCGGAGAACCCAAGCATCGGGGCCCTACTACCACTCCCCAATCTCCATGATGGGTACCGGAGCAGTATGGCACGCTCACTTCCCGGCGCACGAGTACAAGTACAAGGGCGCCTAGTGTTTCTGTACCCACACTGGGGCGCCGGATAGCCGGCTCCCTGATTTCCTTGACAGGTACCGGAGCTGTATAAGGCACGCTCACTTCCCGGCGTCCTTCAAAGAAGAAACGCCTACCCCATGTCTACGGTAGGGATGCTCCTCGAGCAATAGTACTCGTATTGTAAGCTATGCGGTAACCGCGGTACATACATCAGGTTAAATAAATTTACACATTTATTTAACACAATTTACACATCTAGTCCTAAATTAAGCCTATATATATATATATATATATATATATATATATATATATATCTCTATATATATAAAAGAGTAAATCACTCACTCACTCATCACGAAATCTCAGAAACTATAACACCTACAAACTTGAAATTTGGCAGGTAGGTTCCTTATAGGTTGTAGACATCCGCTAAGAACGGATTTTACGATACTCCACCCCTAAGGGGGTAGAATGGGGGTTGGAAGTTTGTATGAAAGTCCTATGTTTTTGAAGCAAGAAACTTGAAATTCAAAATGTATGCTCTATAGACGGTGTGGAGGTGTACTAATAATGTGTCTTTGGAAATCAACTCCCTTTTGGGGTTAAAACGGGGGTTGGAAGTTTGTATGAAAGTTCTATGATTTTGAAGTAAATGACTTGAAATTTAAAATGCATGCTCTAAAGATGGTGTGGAGGTGTACTAATAATGTATCTTTGGAAATTAACCCCTTTTTGGGGTTAAGACGGGGGTTGGAAGTTTGTATGAAAGTTCTAAGTTTTTGAAGTAAATGACTTGAAATTTAAAATGCATGCTCTATAGATGGTGGTGAGGTGTACTAATAATGTATCTTTGGAAATCAACCCCTTTTTGGGGTTAAAACTGGGGTTGGAAGTTTATATGAAAGTTCTACGTTTTTGAAGTAAGAGACTTGAATTTTAAAATGTATGCTCTATTAATGGTGTGGAGGTGTACTAATAATGTATCTTTAGATATCAACCCCTTTTTGGGGTTAAAATGGGGATTGGAAGTTTGTATAAAAGTTCTATGTTTTTAAAGTAAGAAACTTGAAATTTAAAATGTATGCTCTATAGATGGTGTGGAGGTGTACTAATAATGTATCTTTAGAAATCAACACCTTTTTGGGGTTAAAACGGGGTTGGAAGTTTGTATGAAAGTTCTATATTTTTGAAGTAAATGACTTGAAATTTAAAATGTATAGATAGTGTGGAGGTGTACTTATAATGTATCTTTAGAAATCAACCCATTTTTGGTGTTAAAACGGGGGTTGGAAATTTGTATGAAAATCCAATGTTATTGAAGTTAAAGTAATTATGGCTGAAGGATTTTAAATGATATTTAAATATAAAAAATATTGAAAACAACTACATACTTACTATTATAAGGAGGGATGTTTTATTATAACAATAAAAAGTACTTTAGGTTTTACAAAGAGGTTTTAAAAAATAATATCCGTCGACATCATTGATTCTAAAAATTGGTCTAGATATTGATTGTTTTTAACTTTTTTATTTATTTCCATTCATTAGGTATTTAGCTTTTTCGAATGTAATTAAAAATTATTTGCAAATAACTAACTCCACGCGAACGAAGTCGCGGGCGGCCGCTAGTATATATATATATATATATATATATATATATATATATATATATATATATATATATATAGAACAAACACCCAGATCAAGACAAACAGACATGTCCATGCACACAAATGTTTGTCTTGTGTGAGGATCGAACCCGCGACCTCGGAGTCACAGTAGCCATTGCTAGCCATTCGACCACCGAGCTCGTCAAATAGAACCTTAATAATGTTCAAACTTATAAATTAAATTATATATGGTCGAATTTCGACTGCTGGGTCACCACTAGTATAATTAAATACACATGCACAGCTCGATCGAAAAAAAATGACCGGAAAGATAGTTACAAATTTCAAACCGGAAGTACAATGAAGCTCAAGTAAAAGCTTTTAATAAAAGCCAACCTAGAACGTGAAGAATGTCTACAGTGCTTTAGATTCCAGGCTGAATTCAAACATGAACTCGTGTCGATCCACATAATAATATATGCGCTATCGGATTTGCCGGATATGTTGTAAAACTTACACATTTCATGGAGATGTTGTAAAACTTTCACATTTCATGGAGATACTCGTGTGAAGGATAGGGTGGGGTGCCACTGACTGCGACTAGAGATGTATATTTTGTGAAAACTTCTTTAGCGGCGTTGTGCACTTTTTGGGATGGGTAAAAAATGTTAAACTCGTGTCAGGACACGTGGCCTGATCGAAAATTCGTAAGACGGAGGGAGCGGAGAAGTGATAATCCTCTTCTCTTTCTACCGCGCGGCGAAAATGTATGCCTATTTCTGCTGTTTATTTTTAATGTAATATTTTTTTCATGTTGTGTACGATAGCGCAATAAATGAATATTGTAATTTACCACATAAATGACAGTACTTTTAGTTATTTTTAGTATCAGCATTGCACCCGTGCGAAGCCGGGGCGGGTCGCTAGTTTGTCAATAACTTAAAGGTACGACCTATTTTTCGTATTAAAATATTCGATGGTAATCAGCTCTAGCTTTGGCTGTAGGGCATCAGCTGAGCGATTTATAAAATCCTCATATTCCCGCTATCACTCGCACCACCGACTTTCCAAGCACATCCGTACTACACACCCGCATACCGCTCCACATTAAACATTCACCACGCTCCTCTAATTGAAACTTGCTCTTTGTTCTATAGAAAAGTGGTCGTTTCTCGGTTATTATACGCACTTACGTAATGCGATGATAATGTCTACTGAGGTTATCTGGATTTTATGGCGCACCAGGAAATATACCGTTAGATCTTTAGATATTGCTATTTTTGTATTGGCAAGTTTTTGAAGTGAAATTTTCTTTAGCGGCGTTGTGCACTTTTTGGGTTGGGTAAAAAATGTTAAACTCGCGTCAGGACACGTGGCCTGATCGAAAATTCGTAAGATGGATGGGGTAGTAGACCGCCGGCGCGGCGTAAGAGAGAGGAAGTAATATGCCCCTCTCTTTCTACCGCGCGGCGAAAATGTATGCCTGCTCCTGCTGTTTATTTTTAACTCCCGACGCAAAAAGAGGGGTGTTATATGTTTGACGTGTCTGTGTGTGTATGTGTGTCTGTCTGTCCGTGGATCATAGCTCCGGAACGGATGATGCGATTTCAATTTAGTTTTTTTTTACGTCGCGTTGGGGGACCGCTCCAAACGTAACAATTTAATTACAAATAGTCTAACGTAACCAAACTAAGCAACATAGATGAATCCAAAAATTAAAAAAAAATGAAAACTTTTATAAAGTTACTTCAAAATATTGCGTTTAGGATACAACCGTCAACGATGTCTGCCGTCGCAGCGGTCCCCCAACGCGACGTATTTTTTTTAGAATTGTTAATACATACTTAGGTACCTACTTTAAGATTGAGTTTCTTTTATTATTTTTTACTTTTTAAAGGGAACCATATTTATTGTAACGGGGTTTTTTTTTTAATTTTAAATTTTATTATTGTAATATAAATTGTCATGTTTGTGTACTATAGCGCAATAAATGACTATTGTATTTTACCACATAAATGATAGTACTTTTATGGAAGCAATTTTTAAGACGTACTCAAGTCAAAAAGAAACGTAATTATCAATTAATTATTATAAATCTCCGGACCAAGATAATCTGAGGGGCAATTCTCGTAATTAAAATATAGTCAAAATTCAGTTTCGATCCAGTCTCGATCTCAAAAATGACACATTTGGTATTCTCATAACACAATATGTAACTTCAAAATTAAATTTAAGCGGGATTATATCGAAATAAGAGTGAAAATTAAATAAACTAAGTGTTTACTTTGCCAACAACAAGAACTGATAATAATTAATATATAATTTTAGTCAATTCACAATTCAATCTCGATTCGGTCAACTTTCAATCTGCGTTCGTAGAAAAATTACGGGAATTGGCCTTCAGGCAACTTTCATGCGAACAAATGTTTGATCGAAATTGCGACCTTTCGATTGTACCCATTCGACTACTGGATGGAAATGATAGATTTGTAGTTGCAACACCAAACTGTATCCCCCGGCAGTTCGCGGCAAACGTCTTGTATCCAGCCTTGTCTTACAATTCCAGCTACAAAATTATATGTCAAATAAACCATGATTATCTTTAATCTACGCCTCCCTTAGTCCCGTGGGAGGCGTCTCACTCAACTTTACGAGATGTCAGCCCCATAAAATGATTGTAAAATGTACTTACAGCTTATCGTGTCCTTATCATTAATGATATAAATGCCAGCGTATTGTTAGTTTGACCTATTTTAATAAATTTAATGTGAGATATAATGTAATCCCTACTAATAATCGGAAAGTGAGTTTGTTTGTTTGTTGGGAGTGGGGGTGGCGGCGCGGAGCGATATGTCATGTTGCGAACGTTAATATGGGTGCGGTAACCACAACTCATCAGGCGGGCCGTATGCTTATCTGCCACCTGACGTAGTATAAAAAAAGAAAAGAATTTATTCATCACAAAATTTATTATTCCGCCATGTGGTTTCCGGTAGACTAGAATAGAATCACTCCGTCTCTTCCCGTGGATGTCGTACAAGGCGACTAAGGGAAATACATTATCAAATATAGATCAGGCCTCCCCAACCCGTCTGGCCAGCGTGGGGAGTGTAGGACAAATCCTCCTTCCGTCTACGGACGAGAGAGAGTCGTGCTCCTGTAGTGGAGACTAAAATGACTTGATAATGATGATACTTAAATACATTTTTTTTTAAATACATACATAGGTATAATACATAGAAAACACCCAGACAAAGACAAACAGACATTTTAATGCACACAGTACTTGTTCAGGGATCGAAACCGCGACCACGGAGTTACAGTAGCCATTGCAAACCATTTGACCTTATTCGAATTTATTATTCACAACAACACAAGGGGACTTTAAACAAAAGCGGATTTCATTTAAAGTCCCCTTTTGAGAAAAATGAACATAGAATGGGGTTTAAACAATAACACTGAGCATGTGGGTCACCTGATGGAAAGCAATCACCACCGCCCATAGAAATCAGCAACACCAAGGGGTCGCCGATCCCTTAAAGGCTGCTCTGTTCTTAAAGGCTCCCATGTCGTATTTATTTGGGAATGCTGCTGAGGGAAGTTGATTCCACAAGTTCACAGTTCGTGGTAGAAAATGTCTTAAAAAGCGTACTGAAGTAGATCGCCAAATATAAATAAATAAATATTCCTGGACAAATTACACACGGCCATCTAGTCCCAAACTAAGCAAAGCTTGTACTATGGGTACTAGATAACTGGTATTATACTTAAATACATTTTTTTTTGTAAATACATACATATAATACATAGAAAACGCCCAGACCAAGACAAACAGACATGTTCATGTACACAAATGTTTGTCTTGTGCGGGGATCGAACCCGCGACCTCGGAGTCAAAGTTGCCATAGCAAACCATTCGACCACCGAGCTCGTCTAAATATCAAGATGATGTGGATGGAATTTTAATTTATGGCGAGTTGTACGATAGTGGAACTCGGCGGCAGGCTGTATCAAATCGAGCACTCCCCGTGGTAGGTATAATTAATGTAGAACGCAAAGAGATGCAATATCTCTTGTTGTAGGTTCATCATCATCAGGTCATTTTAGTCTCCACTACAGGAGTACGACCCTCTCTCGTCCGTACCTGACAGAAGGAGGATTTGGCCTACGCTCCCCACGCTGGCCAGACGGGTTGGGGAGGCCTGGTATTTCCCTTAGTCGCCTTGTATGACATCCACGGGAAGAGACGGAGTGATTCTATTCTAATCTGCCGGAAACCACACGGCCATTGTTGTTGTAGATTGTTAAATAATAATTTTATGTATAATGCAACTATGCATTGTACATAAAATCATAGTTATAATGACAATAAAGCCGATACCATGTTGTCTATCGGTCGTATGAAGGTATGAACAGGGAAAGTGCTTTGTTTAGAATTAACTTAATTCGCCATATTGGCATATTCCGACCGTAAAATAGATAACGGACTTCGCAATTGACGGTTATTGGGCTTTAAAACTGATTTTAGTACTTATTAGCATTACAAAGAATATACTTTGTGATGAAATTACGTTGTTATTGACCAATTGCAGCTAGGGTTGTCACATATTAAGTTTTTAAAATAAATGTAAATTGTTTTGTTCAGCCAGAATAATAGCCAAAATGCTGGCCTCTACTTTGCACAAAGAATTGGTGTTGCGATCCAACGAGGCAACGGGGCCAGCATATTGGGAACTTTGCCTACGGGCAGCGGTTTATTAGATTAGTTTTGTTTTTAGTTTATTTTAATTAGTTTTAATTTAGATGTATTTATTTATTTATTAATTTTAAGTATTATTTAATTTTAGGTACTTTAGTTTTATAGTTGAATTGTACTTATTGTTTATATAATATAATATAATATAATATAATAATCTTTATTGCAGCCATAAATTGCCATATAGCTTTATTTGAATTATACTTATAACTTATAAGTTTATTTGAATAAAATACTGATATTTTTGTTTATGATTTTAAAATGGCAGTATGCTTTCGGTCGGATCGTATACTTGTTTACCACCTTAGTGATAGAAAATAAAAAGCTTTTTTTTGTATGGGAAGGGGACAAACGAATATGTAGGTCACCTGATGGAAAGCAATTACCACCGCCCATGGAGATCAGCGACACCATTAGGTCTTCGATCGGTTGCTAGCCTACACGCCTTGCTTTCTTTCTTTCTGGTGATCTCACTCACTCGTAAGAACAGTACAAGTTTCAAGGGAATTGTTATTTGGCCACGGTATTCTGTGAGGTGGAGGTATGAATAATACGCTATGCCTACCTCTCTTTTTGCCAAAGCCTCGTTTGTCAGTTAGCAGGGTGCACTACGTGCAGGTGAGGTTGGTTTTTACAGGGTCGGCAACGCGCGTGTGATGCCCCTGGTGTTACGGACGCCCGTACGCTACGGTAACTGCTTTCCATCAGGCGGGCCGTATACTTGTTTGTCACTCTAGTATAAAAAAAAATGTAAACTCGCAAGCAATACACCTTGTTAAGCTGTTTTATTTTTATATTTACACTAAATACTAAATAATTGTGATACAAACTACCATTGCACAAGTGAACATGACCATTAGCAAACCGGAGAACATAATATCTATTACAAAAACCGAACACAGTTGTTATCTGACATATTTATGTATGTATATGTGTATGTGTATATATACATAAACTATTTATATAATTTATATATAAATAGTTTATGTATAATTTATATTTAATTTATATATAAATATTTATGTATGTATATGCGTATATATACATAAACTATTTATATAATTTATATATAAATAGTTTATGTATAGTGACTATATCACTTTTTATGGTTTTGTTATATATTTTTTTAAACCGCATTCGTCAATGTCTGCACTTACCATTAAGTCCGCCTTTTGTATCATTGGTCTTATTGTGGTCAATAAAGTGTTTAAATAAATAAATAAAACACGGTGCCATAATACCAATTGGTAAAATGCCGAACACCCGGCATCCTTGATTATCTAGTTATAGAAAGAAATATTTTTATTTGACAACACAAGAACCAACAAAGAAAGGGCCAAGAAAACCGTATTTAATATAAATAAATAAATATTGTCACACAAATTACACAGCGCCATCTAGCCCCAAAGTAAGCGAAGCTTGTGTTATGGGTACTAGACAACTAATAAACATACGTAAATACATTTTTTTTTTTGTAAATACATACTTATTATACATAGAAAACACCCAAACTAAGACAAACAGACATGTTCATGCACATAAATGTTTGTCCTATGTGGGAATCGAACCCACGAGCATTGGTGTCGAAGCCACGTCATTGACCGCTACGCCACCGAGCTCGTCAAACAAAACAATAAAGGTACAACTGTCGTAAGTGCGTCGCGAAAAGTATCTAAATTAGGAACTTTGTTTAGTTTGAAGACTTCCCACGTAGTCCCCACACCAAGAAAAGTTTCTGTGATGTGTAATTTGTGCAGAAATAGCTATTTCTGTTTTTTTTAATATTACATTGAATTGACAACCCTACGACAATACTGTATACCGATGTTAATAAATATTTAAGTAAACTCAACGGTCGAAATGAGATTTCAAACGCACAAAAGCGATACAATGTTAACGAAATTACAATATTGGTTATAAACATTTTATATAGAGAGGTAGGGAGCGTAATTGTAAGCTGCCCGACTGGAGAATATACCTCCACCTCACAGAATACCGCAGCCAAATAACGGTTCCTTGAGGGCTGTTGTGTTCCTGCGAGTGAGTGAGGTCACCAGAAAGGAAGGAGATGCTGCGATGGCAGCGGGGGTGGCGGCGCGCGAGCGATATTTTATGTTGCGAGCGTTAATATGGCTACGGTAACCGCTTCACATCAGGCGGGCCGTATGCTTGTCTGACACCCGACGTAGTATAAAAAAAAAAAAAAAAAAAAAAAAATATATATCAACATATTTAACTAAAAATGTGTGTGTTTAGTATGTAGGTGTACTTTCGCGTATTTGTGTATAAATTTGGAATATTTCAGAAAGTATATTTAAGGTAAATAGTTGAGAATTCGGAACGAAGAGATTCGACGGAGAACTAAAGTTGTCGTAGATAGCCTTCATACATAGCCTTCAGAGTTTGCAAGCTGAAGTGGCAATGGGCGGGTCACATCTGCCGAGTAAGTGATGGCAGATGGGGAGGAAGACATTAGAGTGGAGGTCCTGCGTAGGACGACGAAGCGTTGGACTCCTTCTAGATGGTCCGATGATCTTAAGAAAGCGGCTTCAAGCGGCTGCTTGCGAAAGGCTCGTATTTGGTGGATAACATTGGCGAAGGCTTATATACAGGAGTGGATAGATACAGGATGATGATGAAAATGTTAAAATAATACAATAAAGTAAATACAGCTTAAAATAAACTTAAAAATAAATACAATTAGTGGTCGCCCAGTGGTCTAAATTCGACCATAATTAATTTAAATTATGACTTAAATAATAAAAAGAGTATAGGTATATGCGTGTGTGTGTCTATTTGACACATGGTAGTGTATGTAATGTTTTTTTTTATTTAATGTATTTTTATGCATAATTTAAAAGATATTAGCATTTTACACTGCTTCTCTATATAAACTATCATCATCATCATCATCAGGTTCATTGTTGTCTCCACTACAGGAGCACGACCCTCTCTCGTCCGTCCTAGACGGAAGGAGGATTTGGCCTACACTCCACACGCTAGCCAAACGGGTTGGGGAGGCCTGATCGATATTAGATAATGTATTTCCCTTAGTCGCCATGTACGACATCCACGGGAAGAAACGGAGTGATTCTATTCTAGTCTGCCGGAAACCACACGGCTTATTTTTATATAAACTATAAGCACAGTATAAGTAATAGTACTAACGTACTCTAAGTGTGCGAAATTTTATACTCCTCTTTCGTAAAAAGAGGTACAAAGTTTTTGCTACACGTATGAATATATTGATACATATAAATTAAAACTAATATATTCAATACGATCTAATTTATTAAGAATACTAGCTGTCCCGGCGAACTTCGTACCGCCTAATTGTCAATGAATGTCGTGGTATACATATGTTGAACAAAATTTATGATGTCTTGAAATTAATATAATGAATAATAGAAAATAATAGAGAAGCACGATGGCGTCATTGCACGTGTCAGTCTAATTGTACACGCAAGTTAAGCAACGTCAACCGTAGCCTGTCCATGGATGAGTTTATATTATCTCGAGCTCCTCCGTGCTTCGGAAGGTACGTTAATCCGTCGGTCCCGGTTGTAATCATTAGATTAACTCGAGGTCCTCCGTGCTTCGGAGGGCACGTTAATTCGTCGGTCCCGGTTGTTATCATTAGATTATCTCGAGCTCCTCCGTGCTTCGGAAGGCACGTAAGACGTCGGTCCCGGTTGTTATCATTAGATTATATCAAGCTCCTCCGTGCTTCGGAAGGCACGTAAGACGTCGGTCCCGGTTGTTATCATTACATTATCTCGAGCTCCTCCGTGCTTCGGAAGGCACGTAAGACGTCGGTCCCGGTTGTTATCATTAGATTATCTCGAGCTCCTCCGTGCTTCGGAAGGCACGTAAGACGTCGGTCCCGGTTGTTATCATTAGATTATCTCGAGCTCCTCCGTGCTTCAGAAGGCACGTAAGACGTCGGTCCCGGTTGTTATCATTAGATTATTTCGAACTCCTCCGTGCTTCGGAAGGCACGTAAGACGTCTTTCCCGGTTGTTATCATTAGATTATCTCGAGCTCCTCCGTGCTTCGGAAGGCACGTAAGACGTCGGTCCCGGTTGTTATCATTAGATTATCTCGAGCTCCTCCGTGCTTAGGAAGGCACGTAAGACGTCGGTCCCGATTGTTATCATTAGATTATCTCGAGCTCCTCCGTGCTTAGGAAGGCACGTAAGACGTCGGTCCCGATTGTTATCATTAGATTATCTCGAGCTCCTCCGTGCTTCGGAAGGCACGTAAGACGTCGGTCCTGGTTGTTATCATTAGATTATCTCGAGCTCCTCCGTGCTTCGGAAGGCACGTAAGACGTCGGTCCCGGTTGTTATCATTAGATTATCTCGAGCTCCTCTGTGCTTCGGAAGGCACGTAAGCCGTCGGTCCCGGTTGTTATCATTAGATTATCTCGAGCTCCTCCGTGCTTCGGAAGGCACGTTAAGCCGTCGGTCCTGGTTGTTATCATTAGATGGCAGTCGTTAAGCCAAGTGGCCTTTAGGCGGCTTGAAATTACTGGCGTCCGCCAACTCGCAGTTGAGCAGCGTGGTGGAGTATGCTCGAAACATATTCAGTTGAAGGAAGACCCGTATTTAATATTACCCAGCAGTGGGTAAATATTAAGTTCAGTATTTTACTATGTCACAAAATAAAGTACCATGACACTTGACAACCAATTAATATTCATTTTCAATCATTCATTCATAAACAATTTTCAAAATAACAACGGACAACTTTCGCGACGTAAAAGTTAGACCAATCGATTTGACATTTAATTGAAAATCAATAAATATCCCAATCCGTTTTCAAATTTAATTTTTCGACAATTTTGTCAATGTTTTAATACTTATTATCCTATACCCACATTTCTGAACGCACGCATACATTTGACGTACGCACGTTAACGTCACGTTTGACAGGTCCGACATCCACGAACATTTTGTATTGAAAAATGATTTTTCTTTTATTTTATTTTTTTCGTAAATTTTCCAATGTTTTTAATAGTTATTGTGCTATTCTGGACGGAGACAAATCCATCAAATCAAAAACCATGGCAATCGGTCCAGCCGTTCTCGAGTTATAAGTGTTGTAACAAACACGACTTTCTTTTATATATATAGATTATTTAATTAAAATAAAAACACATTAAACTAAAACTAATCTAAAAACCTATCTAATTAATCTAAAAACCAAAGAAAAACTTATGGGATAAAAAATATATATATATATAAATAAATATAAAACTTACAAATAAAAAATATCCCCAAGATCGTTGTCTTTCGGCAGTGTCCCCAGAACACTGGCAGCATTACCTCGCTGGATAGCTATACTTATTCTCTGAGCAAGGTAATGGCCAACCTTCTGGTTATAGGACGTGTCAAACAATTTTTTTGAAATATCTCTAAATAATTTGTGGGCTGACGGGCCCCACGGCCCCATGGTCTCTACCCCAAACGGCTCAAATATGTAACTGTTGCTTAAATTACTATATTTGCGGCGTTTGAGGCATTCTGCAGAAGCCGCTGCGGCACCGGCCTTAGACCCTGTAGCCGTGAGGTGGGACGAGGCCAGGGTATCGACGCATGTAACGTCCCACACCAAGGCACGTCCCAGCCTCCAGGGCAACAGAGTCATTCCATCAGGTCTCTTGCCATCGTCTCGAACCAAACCATTAGGTTCTAAAATGGCTGGAACGCAGAATTAAAACTAATTACACATCATAAATAAACTAAAAGCTAACACTAATCTAATAAACTGCTGCCCATAGGGAAAGTTTCCAATATGCTGGCCACGTTACCTCGTTGGATCGCAACACTAATTTCTGGGAAACGGTCCATATTTCCATATGATGTTCCATAGTCCTTGCTTAGCGTAATAAGTTCTTTGATCCTTCATCTATCCAGTAGTGTGATTGAATTTTGGATAGAGATGATAGATATGTAGCTGCAACACTAAACTGTAGATCCCCCGATTTTGTTGTCATTCGTTTTTAGGGTTCCGTACCCAAAGGGTAAAACGGGACTCTATTACTGAGGCTCCGCTGTCCGTCCGTCCGTCCGTCTGTCACCAGGCTGTATCTCATGAACCGTGATAGAGAGTTGAAATTTTCACAGATGATGTATTTGTGTTGCCGCTATAACAAGAAATACTAAAAATCTGAATAAAATAAATATTTAAGAGGGCTCCCATACAACAAACGTGATTCTTTTGCTCGCAATTGATAACGGTAATAGGTAGACACTTAAATACTCATATAATATTTAGTTATGTATTCACTTTAAAAATAAATAATTAAATAAAAATAAAACAAATATTTAAGGGGGGTTCCCATACAACAGACGTGATTTTTTGGCCTTTTTTTATAGATAATGGTACGGAACCCTTCGTGCGCGAGTCCGACTCGCACTTGACCGGTTTTTTTTTTATTTCTTCCATAAAGACGCATTCATGTCAAAAATATTTCTCACTAAACGCTTCGGTACGCACTTTCAATTCAATTCTCTCCTCATCTGCTATGATGGGACTTTTCACCCTTCCTCGAAAATTTTCTTCACAAAATTAACTTCGTAATTGGCACAACTAAATTATACTAAGTAATTCTGCGCGCGCCCTCTTTAAAAGCATTCACGAATGTACGAAAATTCGATATTATGTGTTGTGTGGTCCAAACGTAAAGCGGAGCGGATGTTTAAATAATTTCTAATTTTTATGTAGGTACGTATTTAAGAAAATAACAACGGGAATTAACGCCGTCATGCATAAGGGTACCTTATTATATAAACTTTATTCAAATAAACTTAAGCTATAAACAATACATATAATTAAACTATAAAAATAAAGTACCTAAAATTAAATAACATTAAAATAAAACTAACCTAAAACTAAAATAAATGTAAAAAGTTTGGCCCATGTGGCATCGTTCCCAAGATGCTAGCAGCATTACCTCGCTGGATGGCTAAACTGATCCTTTGGGCGAGGAATGTGCCAGATCTTGACCTTATTATTTATATATCGCTGAGACAGTCAGCCTGTGACCATGGCCAGTGCAACCTGGTCGAAACGTCAGGCAATAATAAAGGTAAGTAAATAACCCTTATGCATGATCGCGTTAATTCCCATTGATATTTTCATAAATCATGCAGCGTGTAAGTTTAAAAGTTTTTTATGCATGTAATTACAATGTTGAAGTATTATATCATCTATAGTTTAAATAGGCAAGAAATACTATTATATAGAAATGCTATTATAACATGTTTAGGCTCCATTTTGCCACATTAAAATGCTCAGTACACGTGTCGTTGCGTGATTATAAATTAAGCACCATGGAAGTCCCGGCAAACGTTAAAATTAACTTAAATTACGCTTTCGATGGTGTTTGTTTAGTAATGCGAGTTTAAATAAGTAACTCTTCGACGCCCTTGTTAAATAATCGTTGAAAAGTTCGGTCAACCGAACTAACAACCGAACTACTACTAATCGATGAAAATAACGATAATATTTTTATTTTATACTACGTCGTCGCGTAAGAGCCGCCTGATATGAAGCGGTTACCGTAGCTACATAAACGCTCGCAACATGAAATATTGCTCGCGCGCCGACACTCCCGTGGTGACCTCACTCACTCGCAGAAACACAAAAACCCTCCTCCTATGGATACTCCTATTATATTTGACGAGCTCGGTGGCGTAGCGGTCAATGACGCGGCTTCGACACTAACGCTCGTGGGTTCGATTCCCTCACAGGACAAACATTTGTGTGCATGAACATGTCTGTTTGTCTTGGTCTGGGTGTTTTCTATGTATAATAAGTATGTATTTACAAAAAAAAAATGTATTTACGTATGTTTATCAGTTGTCTAGTACCAATAATACAAGCTTCTCTTACTTTGGGGTTAGATGGCGCTGTGTAATTTATCTGACAATATATTATTTTTGTTGTGTCATTTAAAATCCTCAAAGGTTGGCTGGAAGAGATCCCTTCATGGGACAAGTCCACCTTTGTACAAATTGTATGTCAACATTTTTATCATTTTGTGTACTGCAACTGTTTTTGTACAAAGATATTCACTACAACAACCTTCAAGGGAATTGTTATTTGACTGCGCTATTCTGTGAGGTGGAGGTACTTCCCCAATCGGGCAGCATTATACATACTCTATGTCGTATCTCTGCCGAGACTTGTACCGACTTAACCGGAGGTGTAAGTGGTTCAGCAACATCGTTGAACCAAAGCCACCTTCACCTGCACGCGGTGCATCCTGCTGACTGACAAACGAAGCTCTGGCGAAAAGAGAGGTAGGTTGCGTGTTGTTGTATTCCTGCGAGTGAGCGAGGTCACCAGAAAAGAAGGAGATGCTGCATTGGCAGCGGGGGCGGCGGCGCGCGAGCGATATTTTGCTGCAAACGTTAATATGGCTACGGTAACCGCTTCACATCAGGTGAGCCGTATGCTTGTCTGCCACCCGACGTAGTATAAAAAAAAAAATCACAGATCTCGTGCTCTATACGACTTGAAAGGGCATTGAAAATGAATCTACCAAAAAAAATATTTTTTTCAAAACCAACTTTTCTAAAATAATTTTACATCATCATAAAGCCCTTCGAATTCCGCGTCTTTTGAGATCTCATACGTCCTCGTGGCCGCACGCGAGCCGCCCGCCGCGTGATATCGCACCTCGCGCCGCGCAAAGTTCGCGGCTAAGGGCACCTCTACAGCCTCAACCGTCACCAATATCGAAAAAAGTGTAATGACCTAAGATGTTCCTTGGTTCAATACCGAGGTGCCTTCTTTCATATTTTTGAAATTCGGCCCCGTTCTCGAGATATCGGAAATTTTCTGTGAAAACACACGATTTTTCGGTCGAAAAAAGTCAGTTTTTTTCGATTTCCTAAAAAGTTTTTGACTTTTCCAAAATAATTTTTACATCTTCTTATAGCCCTTCAAATTCCGCGTCTTTTGTGCCCTCATACATAAACCTCAGGGTATCACGGGCGAGTCGCACTTTCAAAGAAAATGGGGGCCTACTGCAGCGAACGAGAAAACATTTTCAATGTTAAAAAAGACTTCCCGGAATAAATCGCAACCGCTTTTGCATTGTGCCACCAAAGATATGGTTGAGACATGAACTTGTCTGATCTTGGGAACATTACGATGTACGAGTATAAAGGTTTACTATGCGTAATAACGAACGGTTTATAATTTCGTATATACATAATATTTCCTTAGGCAACAGAGTGTTACACGCGGCTTTGTATGCGCTTATCCCAGTATTCTGAATTATGAAACTGCCTTTTTAACATTGAAAATGTTTTTTCGTTCGCTCCAGTAGGCCCCCGATATCTCGAAAAACGGGGCCGAATTTCTAAAATAGTAAATAAAGGCACCTCGGTATTGAACCAAGGAACATTTTAGGTCATTACACTTTTTTCGATATTGGTGACGGTTGAGGCTGTAGAGGTGCCCTTAGCCGCGAACTTTGCGCGGCGCGAGGAGCGATATCATGCGGCGGGCGGCTCGCGTGCGGCCACGAGGACGTATGAGAGCTCAAAAGACGCGGAATTCGAAGGGCTTTGTGATGATGTAAAAATATTTTAGAAAAGTTGGTTTTGAAAAAAATATTTTTTTGGTAGATTCATTTTTAATGCCCTTTCAAGTCGTGTAGAGCACAAGTTCTGTGATTTTTTTTTATATACGGATTTTGAAGGGCTTTAAGATGATGTAAAAATATTTTGGAAAATTTGGTTATGAAAAAAAAATTTTTTTTGGTAGATTCATTTTCAATGCCCTTTCAGGTGTAGAGCACGAGATCTGTGAATTTTTTGACGTGTTAACGTCTTATAAATCGATGATGAAAATCATGACTCATTGTCACGCTCTGCCTGAGCCGAGCGTGCAAGCGAGAACGCGGAACAAGCGATAGAGAGGCACGATCGGCCTATGTTTCTTATGACGTTAACACGTAAAATTATCGTCTGTAAACCGACTGTACAGACAGCCATTTTTTTTTATTTGAAATCGGATGGCATACTAGAATACGGCCCGCCTGATGTTAAGCAGTTACCGTATCCTATAGACGATCGCAATATAATAGTATCGCTCGTGTGCCTCCACCCCCGCTGCCATCGTAGCAACTCCTTCCTGGTAACCTCATTCACAACACACAACTAGATACCAGCTATATACTAGATACTAGCTAGGACCTTGTGACTCAATTCAAAGGCGTGCTGTGAGAATTATTGACGATCCCGAACTGTCTTCTCAGACTTAAGTTTAATACCATTAAAGTTGATACTGTTGATTGTTGGCACTTGGTGGAACATTATTATCATAATGTTATATTTTATTATAATATCTAATACCTTTAAGTCTGAGAAGACAGTTTGCGTCCCTTTGTGTGTTCTACGGATTGTACAATGGGGTGTGTTCAGAGGAGTTGTTTGACATGATGCCCACGGCCTCCTTCTACAGTCGCACCGCTCGCCATCGACAGGGAATTCATCCTCACACATTGGAGCCTGTGCGATTCTATAGAATGAACTGCCTGTCGAGGTTATCTCAGAAGACTACACAGCACGGGGTTTTTTACAAAGGGTGTGAAGAGGTTTTTACAGGGTCGGCAACGCGCGTGTGATGCCGCTGTTGATCGTAATGTAGTATTGTATTTGCATACTTGGTACGCATTCCATTTTGTCGAATTCATCAATTTCTTATTAGGCAATGTAATTTGAGTATTAAAAACCGGCCAAGTGCGAGTCGGACTCGCGAACGAAGGGTTACGTACCATTATCTATAAAAACGGCAAAAAAACGTCTTTTGCATGGGAGCCCCCCTTAAAATTTTGTTTTATTTTAATTTAATTATTTATTTTTAAAGTGAATAATAAACTCAATATTCTGTTAATATCTCAAGCGTCTGCCTGTTGCCACAGTATTACTATTTTTCATATTTAAAACTGTGCTGTTGCCGTTATTAATATCGAGCAAAAACAAGCAAAAAAAAAAAACACATTTGTTGTATGGGAGCCCCCTTAAATATTTATTTTATTCTGTTTTTTAGTATTTGTAGTTATAGCGGCAACAGAAATACAATATCTGTCAAAATTTCCACTGTCGAACTATCACTGTTCATGAGATACAGCCTGGTGACAGACGGACGGACGGACCGCGGAATCTCAGTAATAGCACAGTATAAGTAATAATAGTACTACGTACAGGACGGCCTCTCTCTGCCGCTCTCTCGTGTCGACCTCACCTCTCCTCTGAGACGGATCTGGAACAGTTTGTATCCCGCAGCACGCACACACGCTCATTCGCGCTCTGCACAAACGTCATTGTTTATGTAGTAGTTACCGACGTGACATTTGTATGGAGTGGCCGGGGTGTGGTAATAGGGTCCGTTTTATCCTATGGGTACGGAACCCTAAAAAATTAGACCATCCATGTGGCGTCTAATGAAATACGGTCTGGTGCATCGCCCGCCGTCCATTCTTCACAAGTCATCAATCAAACGTTAATTTGTTTTGATTTAACTTCAAATCATCCATAAATCTAATAAAAATTAATTAACTACAAACAAATATAAATTTTATTAACATCGACGAATAAATAAATGGAGTTTGAATCGATTTTGACGACTGATTGTTTTGGGGTTTGACGGGCTTTGACATGATTGATCTTTTGTATTTGAGTGATCAGACCGATATTTTTCAAATATGGCGGGTTTGGGCGTAGGTGTATGTAAATGGCTTTTATTTATCTTTAGAGTAAAGGGGTGTATGTGGTTGATCAACATCTTTGAACCAAAGCCGAGGATCTGGCGAATAAAGGAGGTAGGACATATTTTGTAAGCTGTGCAACTGAGGAAGTACCGCCACCTCACAGAATACCGCAGCCAAATAACAATTCCCTTGAGGGTTGTTGTGTTCCTGCGAGTGAGTGAGTTCACCAGAAAGGAAGGAGATGCTGCGGTGGCAGCGGGGGTAGCGGCGCGCGAGCGATATTTTATATTGCGAGCGTTAATATGGCGACGGTAACCGCTTCACATCAGGCGGGCCGTATGCTTGTCTGCCACCCGACGTAGTATAAAAAAAAAAAAATCTGGCGAAAAGAGAGGTAGGGTATAACGTATTTTGTAAGCTGCGCAACTAAGGAAGTACCTCCACCTCACAGAATACCGCAGCCAAATAACAATTCCCTTGAGGGTTGTTGTGTTCCTGCAGTGAGTGAGTTCACCAAAAAGAAAGAAAGGAAGGAGTATAGGCTGGCAATGGATCGGCGACCCCTTGGTTGGAGTGCCGATCAGGTTTGCTTTCCATCAGATGACCCGCATGCTCGTTTGCCTCCCACTCATATAAAAAATAAAGCCAACTTGACCTAGAGCCCTACCGCCGAAGCTGAAGCCGATTCTATTAGTAAATATTATAGTATTAATTATTCGTAGTTCCGTATCGATGGTAAAGCGATGGATTTGTCGTTTGTCGGTTGTTGTTAACCTGATGATGCCTCGCGTAGAAGCGAAACACGAGTCGCAGAGACGACCGCGGCAATGGGGGCGGCGTGGCAGTCGCATGTTTCTTACATTATGTTACTATTAATTCATATAATACAAGGAATATGTTGCCTGCAATATAGGATAGGATATCGCTCCAAATAAATAGCTTTAGAAACTAGTTTCCAAATTCCACCAATCAAGTGGCCTTAACATAATATCAGTAATTCAAAACCCTAGATATTTTCCACAGCTTCCCAAGATATGCACGAAAATAAATAGACAGGTTATTGCGTTAAGAAGAAAATAGGTGCTAGCGCCATCTTTGAATAACAAATGATAATTCATTATTCTTACAAAGACAATGAGGTATTTTTATGTAACTTTATATCCAACATTGGAATATAACACAGTAAAAGATTCATGCACAAAAGCCGAAACGGCCGATAATGGCTATTAAAAAAATTGATGTAAAAATACTGATAATGTCAAATAATGTATTTGTAAGAATAATGGTGTTTTATAATTTTCATTTTGTAATGGATTGCGATTTTTTTTTCCAGTTGTGGTGTTCGATCATTAGTCCCTGTTTTTAAGCAAACTAATGTCTACAGTAGACAAATGATGACTCATTTGTCTACTGAAGACATTAGTTTGCTACACAAAATGAATGTTTATGTCAATAAACATTCATTTTGTGTCATTTTTTATAACTGTTAAACGAGCAGTTGGACATGTTTATTATAATCGAAGCGTTCGAACATGACTGTCTAATTAAAGAGATCCCAAGGTATCATTTGGGATCTGTTTTAGTGAGGAATTTTTTTAGGTATTTATTATGTTTGTTTGTAAAAAAATTATTGCATGAAATTTTACATAACACAGATTGTAGTGATAAGACATAGTGTACAAGTGAGTGTAGAAGCGAGTGCGTATCTAGTTCTAGTATTCATGATTGAAGGTTGTAGTGCTAGTTAGCATGTATCTTCCTCTTACATTATAATTGGCAATTCGAGCCCCAAGACACTTACTTCGCTCATATTAATCAACGCTTGCATCTCCACCCGCGTCCTTAGCGAATATTCGTTAATTGTGAGCCATCTTTTATAAGTTTAGCTATTTAGTCAAATTTTTTATTCGTGCTTTCGAAGACTTTTTAGTAGAATTTGATTAAACCAAGCCATAGTACGGGTGGCTTTATGTTATTAGACACTATATTTACACTTTACAGCCCTTTCAGTTTTATTGAAGATCGGTAATGGATTAAATATGCATAAGTTATATAATACTACATGTCGTGCGTACGTACCATTTTTTGACATTGCCTGCATTGTCGTGTAACCTATCTATTCATTTGTTTAACACATCTTGCGTTCGAATTTCGAAAGCATGACGTATTTTCATAAATTAATTATGAATAATTTTGTCAACCCTTACCTCTAGTTAATCATGAGGGACTGTGTGACCCTAATTTTATGCTCGGAGGGATCCGCAAATAATCTATTTTAGTTCGGATCCGGGATACGAAGTTCTGAACTCATCTCAATAGTAAACATATGGTAGTTTTAGTTGAAAGGTTTTCTGAAAGCGATTTAGTATGTGTACAGTCGATGACATTTTTATTGGCGCGTACTGGAAGCATTTTTTTTTTGCAACATATATTGGAAATTAGTTTTAGCGCGAGAAGAGGCGTACTCTTAACCTTAATAGACGTCGCCTTTCAATTTTATTTTGGATTACGTCTTAGCACAACCAAGTGGCCTGTCTGATGTGAAGCGGTAATCGTACCCCTTGGCCACTTGCAACATAAAGTATGACTCGCGTGCCGCTCGTCACGCCATTAGTAATCGTATTTACATGCCAAGTAGCCTAAAGACTGAACACTGACGTATTCACACTACCGTAATTAAAAAATAGATATTTGAAATAAAGCTGAACACATTCTATCTAGATGTCAATTTTAATCCAAATCTGTTTAGCTGTTTACCTGTGAAAAAAAATAACAGAAATTCGTACATCTATATGTGTAAGTTAACAAACTAATGTATTCATAATAATAAGATCTGTATTTCTATAATAACAATTAATTAAACAAAGCTCTTTTTAGCAAAACCGAAAATGTCGAAAAAAAATAATCTAATTACTTCTAATATTCATAAACAAAATTGACATAAACAATGATGACGCATTTTTTTTTTTCATTTTCTGCAGAAAACAAACAGCATGTTATAATAAAATATTAAAAATTATATATGCACAAAAACATGCAATATGTTTCCGTTAACATTAACCGCTTATTAGTTTATCTTAACATAACGGGACAGTTATTACTCATAAAACAGTTAATTTAATTTGGCTACTTACAATCGCAGGTAGACCGTTTATAGAATTAGGAGACTGAATCTAACCAATGTTTAGAATTAAACAAAACATGTCTAGGACTGTACTCACTTTGTGATGTGCATGCAGAATTTGATTGAAAGGTTTCGAATGTTTATTTATATAAAACTATTAGTTTCCATAGTCGTTACTCGTTAAATAAATATTTCTGGACAATTTACACAGCGCTATCTAGTCCCAAATTAGGCGCAAAGCTTGTACTATGGGTACTAGACAACTGATATATGTAGGTACTTAAATGCATTTTTTTTTGTAAATACATACTTATAAAACATAGAAAACACCAAGACCAAGACAAACAGACATGTTCACGCACACAAATGTTTGCCTTGTGCGGGGATCGAACCCGCGGCCTCGGAGTCAAAGTGGCCATTGCTGTCATCATATCAGCCAAAGAACGTCCACAGCTGGACATAGGCATCCCCCATAGACTTCCAGTGTGGACGTATCATCAGCATCATCATCAGGTCCATTTTAGTCTCCACTACAGGAGCACGACCCTCTCTTGTCCGTCCTTGACGGAAGGAGGATTTGGCCTACGCTCCCCACGCTGGCCAGACGGGTTGGGGAGGCCTGATCGATATTTGATATATATAATAATAATAAATAATAAATAATAAATCTTTTATTGAAAAAACGTAAGTAACAAAAAACTTAAGTCTAAATTAACATAATGGAATAATTTGCCATGTGCCTGAACTAGGAGTATTCCTGTGTTTCAGGCGAAATAGTTCTTATAAAATTTACCTTAAATAATCACATTACTATTCTAAACTAAGTACAGATTGTATAAGTAAAATATTGTTAGAGGATACACTCTGATGAACTTAAATCTATTACGCTAGTCTATTATACATAATACCTACAACGAAGTTTACTGACTTTCAATATACATTTTAAATCAATGCTCTTAATAATTCCTCCGTATCTTCATAAGACAAGCTTTGTAGGACCTTCTGGAGATTCTTTTTACAATTTCTGTAGGTCAGAGGATATATATAACACTTTGCATTTATTCTATTATAAAGTAGTGGTCCAAGAAACAAAAAGAACCTGGATGAGAAGGCCCGATACGTCGCGGTATGTTGTGTGCAAACAATGTCTTTACGTCGTTTGTTAGTGATTTCAGTGCGGTATGGTAGTGCAGTGTGCTGTTTTAGTACTATGTTTAATATGAATAATTGACGAACTGTTAATACGTTGCAGGATTGATACAGGAGGTCTGTAGGGTAGAGAAATGAGCGGAAGGTTGACACTTTTAATATTGCTCTCTGGGCTCGCTCGATTTTTAGCATAGCAGTTTTAGCTGCTCCGCCCCATGACGTGATACAATACGTTATTATTGACTGGCACAGGGCAAAGTAAACTTGTTTTATTATTTTATAATCTGCAATGGAACGGAGTTTTTTGAAGATAAATATTAACTTGCGCATTCTACTATATAGAACCTCAATATGATATCTGAAAGTAAAAGTTTCATCAATTATAATACCCAGATACTTTATGTAACTTGTTTTAGTTATACAGGGACACTGGCACAGATTATCTTCGGGGTTTTTACATTGGTGGGCATACAATGTTGGCGAGGCTGAATTTGTATTGCGCATAGAGAATTTAATAAAGTTTGACTTCTCAGCATTTAATGTAAGTAGGTTTTGCTGTAGCCAGACATTTACAATATTGAAGCCTCGTTGTGCGTATTCAAAGACCTCATTTTCGGTATTTGCCGAAAATAGTAGCGCGGTGTCGTCAGCGTATGATATGATTTTTCCACCTACTAATTGAAGATTGCAGAGGTCGTTAATATAGATTAAGAACAGGGAAGATGACAAAATGCTTCCCTGCGGGATACCAAAAGAAGTATTTCTCAGATCATCGCTGACGACATTGCCTATCTTCACACACTGGGTCCGCTCATCTAAATAGTTTGCCAGTAACTTATATTGAGTACCTCTTATACCTATCGCTTCCAGCTTGTTTAACAGGATAGGAACGGAAACTGTGTCAAAGGCTTTGGAAAGGTCAAGGAAAACTCCTACCGTCTGGTTACCCTTGTCTAGTTCCTGCACTATGAAGTCAGTCAGTTGATGCACTGCATCGGCAGTTGATAGTTTAGGTCTAAAACCGAATTGTGTTTTCGACAAAATTGACTGTTTTTCTAAGTAATCAACCAGTCTCTTGTTTATAATTTTTTCTAATATCTTAGATATTGAGGGTAGTAAAGAAATCGGTCTGTAATTAGTAACATTGGTTTTGTTGCCTGACTTGTATACAGGAATGACAAGGTATATATGTATGACAAGAAATATATGTATTTCCCTTAGTCGCCTTGTACGACATCCACGGGAAGAAACGGAGTGATTCTATTCTAGTCTGCCGGAAACCCCACGGCCAACACATATGTATGGAATATTTTGATGTTAGTACGTCTTTAAATTTGCTATCAAGGGGACAATTCATAATATGTAATGATAACAAAATGGTGGGATACAGTTTGGCGTTGTAGTTTCGAATCTACGCTCTACATCATATGTATATAGATGAAGGATCAAAGAATTTATTACGCTAAGTATGGACTATGGAACATCGCGTGCGGAGGAGGGGGAAACGCTGCCATTTTGAGATAAACTTAGTGCATATAACGTATTCACACACAGCCAAACCCCTAATTTCAGCGAGATTTATTGAGCTTATAAAATCGTCCGGTCGTTCTGTCTGTCCGTCCGTTGCCATGAAACTCAAAATTTCGAAATTCTGACTTCGGATTCGTGTAGAGCATCAAAAAGTAGTAATGTAAAGTGACCTTGCTTTTCTGATATCAATTCGGGAAAGTGGCCAAAATCTATATATTAGGTTGGGGAAAAAGTCTTTTCGTATTTTATATGAAAATTCAAAACATTTTTTAAATAAAGTTTATTTACATTTAACTAAAGTATGTAGGTGCCATTACGTTCGATAACCTTTTGCCATCTTGTAGGTAGAGACATGATCCCATTACTATAGAAATTTTGGGACTTCTGTTCAAAAAACCGCGCCAAGTGGTTTTGGCAGTCTTCTCGTGATGTTAACCTGACATTGCCTAAAGAATTCTTAAGAGACCGAAACAGGTGGAAATCAGAAGGTGCAAGGTCAGGACTATACGGCGGATGCATTAACACCTCCCAGTCAAACTCTCTTAATTCTTGCTGAGTGGCTAAAGATGTGTGAGGTCTAGCGTTATCATGATGAAAAATCACACCCCTTCTATTAATTAATTCCGGCCGCTTTCTTTCAACTTTTTGCTTTAATCTCATCAGTTGTTCACAGTAGAGTTCAGAATCGATAGTCCTGCCTGGCGGTAACAGCTCATAATGAATATCTTCCCTTCCAATCCCACCATACACATAGCATCACCTTGTTGCGGGTTAACCCGGGTTTCGCCAGAGTCTGTGAAGCCTGGCCGGCCTTTGACCACGACCTTTTTATGCGCCAAAACAGTTTTGTGGTCAATTCCGAGTTCTTCAGCTACGTCGTAACTACTGATATGCCGATCTTGCTCCACTTTTTCAGAAATGGCATCCATTTTATCCGTAACAGGGCGACCAGAGCGACGTGCATCTTTGACATCAAAATTTCCGGATTGAAAACGCTTAAACCAAATTTGTGCTACTCTCACAGACACTGCACTAGGTCCATAAACGTCACAAATTTTTTTCGCAGCTTGCGTTGAATTTTTACCTTTTTTGTAGTAAAATTTTAAAATGTATCGAATTTCTTCATTAGATTCACTCATCAATTACAGTAAAAAAAACAAATGAAAATCACACATTTACCTAATTTGAATTTGGAATTATCTTTTTTAAAATTTAAACTTTTTATAGATATCAAAACCTGCTAGATACAAATGGTATAACCAAAGAGATTTTATTACAAGTTCATACATACTATAATGCGAAAAGACTTTTTCCCCGACCTATTATATAAAAGAAAGTCGTGTTTGTTACAACGCTTATAACTCGAGAACGGCTGGACCGATTGCCATGGTTTTTGATTTGTTGGATTTGTTTCCGTCCCGAATAGCAGAATAACTCTTAAATACATTGGAAAATTCTCGAAAAAATAAAATAAAAGAAAATACATTTTCCCATACAAATGAAAGTGTCAGTTGAAAAAGGGATTACGATATTTATTGGTTGTCAAATATCAAAACGTCAAATCGATTGGTGTCACTTTTATGTCGCGAAAGTTGTCTGTGATTTGTTATGAAAATTTAAAAATGTCAAATCGATAGGGGTGAAAACGCTTGGCCCATGGGGTCCGAGCGCAAGAATCAAATCAGAGCACAGAGTAAACATCAAAAGAAATGACAATTACAAATAACCAAAACGATAAAACCGATTTGAAAACTAAAAAATAAAACGAAACGTTTTTTTTTAAATTTTAGGGGATTAGGGAAATCTTTATTTTTATGAAATCTTCAGTTTTTATGGATATGGGTCTTCCCTTAACCGAAGAGGTTTAGAGCGTACTCCAACACGCTGCTCAACTGCGGGTCGGCGGAGGCCAGTGTTTTCGAACCGCCTAAAGGCCACTGACTTAACTTAACGACTGTCATAATGATAACAACCGGGACCGACAGCTTAACGTGCCTTAAAAGCACGGAGGAGCTCAAGATGAGCTAATGATAACAACCGGGACCGACGGCTTAACGTGCCTTCCGAAGCACGGAGGAGCTCAAGATGAGCTAATGATAACAACCGGGACCGACGGCTTAACGTGCCTTCCGAAGCACGGAGGAGCTCAAGATGAGCTAATGATAACAACCGGGACCGACGGCTTAACGTGCCTTCCGAAGCACGGAGGAGCTCAAGATGAGCTAATGATAACAACCGGGACCGATGGCTTAACGTGCCTTCCGAAGCACGGAGGAGCTCAAGATGAGCTAATGATAACAACCGGGACCGACGGCTTAACGTGCCTTCCGAAGCACGGAGGAGCTCAAGATGAGCTAATGATAACAACCGGGACCGACGGCTTATCGTGTCTTTCGAATCACGGAGGAGCTCGAGGTAATATAAACCCATCCGTGTACAGGCTACGGTCGACGTTGCTTAACTTGCGTGTTCAATTAGACTGACACGCGCAATGACGCCATCGAGCTTCTCTATTGTTTTCTACTATTCATTGTTTTAATTCCATAAAATCATAAATTTAGTTCAGCTAATATGTACCACGACATTCATTGATTGTTAGGCGGTACGAAGTTCGCCGGGACAGCTAGTAAATAAAATAAATAAATCTCGCTATGGTGGCGCATGCTGCGCGTCCGATGGTTTTTACTGTTTTTTGTTTCAGTTTTGTCCACGGTGTTACTACTAGCATTAATAGTTTTTTTTATACTACGTCGGTGGCAGACAAGCATACGGCCCGCCTGATGTGAATCGGTTACCGGCTAATATGGCTTATGGTTAATATGGGTAATATTAACGGTCGCAACATAAAATATCGCTAAAACAATACTTTTTGTTGCCGTGATGTTCACCTATAGTCATCAACCCATAATCATCCCACTGATACGGGTCTCCCCTCAATCGATGGGGTTTAGAGCATGCCCCACCACGCTGTTTAACTGCGCGTTGGCGGAGGCCAGTGTTCTTAAGCCTCCCAAAGGCCACTGACTTGGATTAACGACTGTCGTCTAAGGACAACAGAACCGACGGTTTAACGTGCCCTCCGAAGCACGAAGGACACTTTTGTTTCATAGAGAGCCTTATTGGCCAGTATAAGTTAAGGAGACTTGCGGTTGCAATTGGCAATTTGCCGTCCACATCGAAATTGTAATTTAAAATCAGCTAAAAAAAAATATATAAAAAATCACTGTCGCTCTGTACATACTAATTTATCACCTCAATCTACTTAACACATTGTTTACATAAAAGTTTGAAATACATAGTCCAATTTTCACAAAATTTATCGTTCAAAATGAGATTAATGTTGTTTTACGAGCCTCGTTAGTTAGTAAGCGACCTAAAGTTCAGAACAAACTAGCGCCATGCCACCACAGTTTATGGGACAGAGCTTAAACTTCGTACCGTCCATTTTTCATTGAAATTTTTAATTAGTCTAAAGCAGATTAATGTTTCACAAGTTGATTAGGAGTATTAGGAGAAAATAGTATAAGGGGGGTGTAAGAGGGTCGCTACGATCTTTAGAGCCAAAACCTACCTCACCTGCACGTGGTGCACCCTGCCGACTAACAAAAGAGTGGTAGAGTACAGCGTATTTGTAAGCTGCCCTACTGAGGAAGTACCTCACACCTGAATCAAAAAGGTATAAATAAAGATATAATCAAGGATTTGTTATCATAAAGCTAGGTTATCCGCAGTGGACGTCCTTTGGCTGAAATAATGATAATAAATTTTTAAATATTTTTATGGATAACTTTAGACGAAAAGAAGGAAAGAGTTATTACAATGTCAGCGGGCAGTAACGAAGATAATACTGTACATAAACTTGATACGGTTGAGAAATAAAGGAAAAACGTCTCTTTTATGAACAAACTGATCGGATTCGCCTGGGGCAGAAAACAGAGATAATGTTATACCTAGATATTTTTTTTAAATCTTAACCTATATATTTTATCTATAAAAAAAATATTACGCGCGTAGGACGACGAAGTGTTGGGCGCCCTCCCTCAGTCTAGATGGTCCGAAGACCTAAAGAGAGCGGCTGGGAGCGGCTGGATGCGGAAGACGGAGGATCGTATCTGGTGGAAAGCATTGGGGAAGGCTTATATCCAGCAGTGGATGGATGCGGGCTGTTGATGATGATGATAAAAAAAATGTTACGCGTATTAAAAAATAATTAACTGAAATTTACTTACAAATTAAAAATATCCCCAAAATCGTTGCCTGTCGGCAGTGGCCCCAAGGGACTGATAGCATTACCTCGCTGGATAGCGATACTAATTCTCTAAGCTAGGAAATAACCAGCCTTTTGGTGACCTAGATATTAGTCGTGCATCGCGAACTCAAAAGCTGATACTCCGATTACATTGCATGGTATATTACGAGAAATGTGTCTAGATATTATTTACCTATTCACAAAATTTCATCAATTTGCTCTAAATGTTTTGAGGACCTCATCATCATCATCAGCCTGTATCTACCCACTGCTGGATATAGGCCTTTCCCAATGCTTTCTACCATATACGATCCTCCGCTTTCCGCATCCAACCGCTACCAGCCACTTTTTCACTCACAAATTAAAATTTTCTCTTTTCAATGACCGCGTCCGTTCCGTTCCGCGACGAATGGCGACGCCGCCATTTTGACGGAATCAAGAATGAAGTACATGCATGAAGTTTATTTCTGTACTCACTGTTTTTTGTGATAAACGGCATCATGTCAAATAACTCTTCCAAAGAAAATCCATTCCATAAACTATTTTCATGGTATTTGGTGAGGAGGAAGCTCGCATCCTAGGACAGGGTTTTTTGAAGAAAACTAGAGAAGTAGAAAAGTAATTAGTAAACCTCTATTCTCTATTCTTTATATATGAAGGCCCTCGCCACTCTACAGTTTATATCCATCACTCGAAGGTTGGCTGGTAGAGATCTCTTATAGAGATTAGCCCGCCTTTGTACATCTGTATTTTAAGTGTTTTTTATGTAAATATACTTATAAGCATAAGTATATGTACATAAAAAAACCAATAAAGATAATACAAACAAACAAACAAACCTCTATTAAATGGGACAACTTTTGTCCCACATTTGCAAGTCGCATCTGTTTGCTCAAACCATAGCGCATTTATGCAAATCGGTCGTTTTTATCCGAAATCGGGGGCTAAAGATGGTCGTATTGTCTCGTTAAACGAATTATTTTATCGAATTCAATAGTCCGGAACGAAATGAGATGTCAATGGTCGCACTTCTCGATTATCCTCCTTGATTGTTTCGTCTTCAAATAGCTATTTAGACAATGTAACAGTTTAATATCAATAAAGAATCTTAGACAATACGGAATTAAATGCTTTGTTTTTATATATGACTACCTGACCCGAGAGATGTTGTCCTGTCTTATTAACAATGAATATTGAATTCAAATCGCTTCCGCACAGTCTGTCAAACGACTGACAGTTCTGATTTATTCATTAGATTAATATTATAAATATATTAAGTATATATGTCAGCGATGGCAGATGGGAGAGAAAAATCTTAGAGTAGAGGCCACGTATGGGGTGACGAAGCATAGGGCGTCCCCCCTCTAGATGGACCGTAGACCCCAAAAAAAGAGGCTAGTAGCGGTTGGATGCGGAAAGCGGAGGATCGCATAGGGTATGGAGGAAAGCATTGGGAAAGGCCTATATACAGCATTGGGTATATACAGGCTGATAATGATGGGACAGGGCGTAGTAAAGAAAACTTTAAACTTACCTCTATTTTCTTCAAGGATTAATAAATATATCCCTAGAGATGGGTTCTTTGTCTGCAATCCCCTGTGAACGAGTTGCCCGAGTCTAAAAGCCAAACTACAAATTCGGACCATGTCGCAACTCCCCTAGTATCAAATATTTCAGATACTGCATGCAGGTGTAGCTGCTGCATTTCGTCTCACGGGATGTGTACAATATGCAACAAGATGCAAGAAATTAATTTCCACTACCTGGATTTGAAATTCTCTCTAAGGAGGTACGGGGGTTGGGGTGTTTAGAGCCATGACCAACCTCACCTGCACATGGTGCACCCTGCTGACTAGTGAAAGAGGCTCTGGCAAATTATAAAAAAGTATTTATCAGTATCGTAAAATATACAAAACTAGAAAGATCAGCGATCTCGAAATTTTAATAACTTATGTCCGACTTGTTTTATGGTCGATCAAAGTTTGATGGGAGGGTTCATTTTAAAAGGATGAAATTATTAAAAAAAAATATTAACTTTAACTAAAAAAAAATACTAAATTTTGTTACGACACTGGCTACATAAACGCAGTATTTAACACTGTAGTACAAATTTCTGTTTTAATGTATACAAAATACCTAATTGTGACGTCATAATTCAGTGCCCTTTTGTATGGAGCGTTTTCGGTAAAGTTCAAAATTGTGATTTTCTAGATATCATATCTCGAGAAGTTTTTATGCTATCGAAGTAATTCTTTCACCTATAGTTATAGTGACATCCTTACATAACAAATCGTAAGAAAAAAATGTCGTCTAGCCTATTTGCATTTAGGGTTGTTATGTTCCTACTAGTGAGTAAGGCACCAGAAAGGAAGGATTTACTGCGTTGGCCGCGGGGGTAACTGCGCATGAGCGATATTTCATATTGCCAGCGTTAATATGGCTACGTTAACCGCTTCATATCAGGCAGGCCGTATGCTTTTGGCTAGCAATGCAACCACCGAGACAGAATTTAGAGAAAAAAAAAAGAGATTATCTTTTCATCTCCTAAAAGCAAATATTTGCATTCGTTCTTATATCATACATTGCAATCTCCCGGGAAGCAGTCAGGTGCAATGCACCACGTTGCATATGGCAATGTGAAAATAGTACAAATTCCAATGATATTACATTTTCGCTCAGAAAATATTGGAATAGTGGTAATTCTTTGCATTTCATGTTTCGTGCGAATATGTGGTCATATTGTTTCGTATGTATTTTACGAAAAGTACATTTTGTATACCAGATAATATTAAGCACGTTTTAATCTGCTTTTGCTGCTGCAATCTAATACCATCATAATTGCAACTAGTAAAGTGTGCTTCGCAAATAAATTGAAGGTATCTTTGCTGGAATTAGAATAGTAACGATGTCATATACTATCTATATTAATAACTATCTGTTCCCGCGACTTCGTCTGCGTGGAATAGTTATTTTTTATTATTCGTTTAAAATATTAATAAAAATAAATAAAACTTCTTCCTTATTACATCAGTTATCTGCCAAAGTTATGTCAAAATCAGACCAGCCATTTCAGAGTTTTGCTGGAACAAACAAACAGACAGACAGACAAGAATTTTAGATTACAAACAGACACTCCAATTTTATTTATCTGTATAGATAATATTTAAACTTTCGCATAGCGTGATTAATGATGTAACGATGTCGTTCCTATATATATATATATATATATACAATATTCTCTCAAGAAATTTATTATTTTCAAGAAATTGTGGTTTTGTCTCGGTACTCATTGCCTTGTGAATTTAAATGTAGTGAAAATTCAGTTCCGTTCCAGTCTTTCTCACGAATGTCACATCACATTTGGTATTCTCGTATCACAATATGAAACTTCACAGTTTAATTTAAGTGGGATTATATCGAAATGTAATCGAAAATTGTACAAATTAAGAATTTTACTTTGCCAACAATAAGAACTGATAATAATTAATATGAAATCAAGTACATAGTTTTTAAGGCTACGGTAACCGCTTCACATCAGGCGGGCCGTATGCCTGTCTGCCAACCGACGTAGTATAAAAAAAAAAAATAGTCAATTGACAATTCAATCTGGATTCGGTCAACTTTCATTCTGAGATAAAATTCATTTCATTAGGAGAATTAAGCCTTCTGTGTAAACTTTGCTAGTGACATGACTGTGTGTACCAAAATAAAAACAAGTTAATTGAATTAAAAAAATCAAAAAAACCCGACTGCGCCTACTACAGATTTATTAATCACACGCAACAATAATATAATTAGACACAAGCAAAGCCGCAGGCAAAAACTAATATATCAAATATATATATGAAATCAGGTCATCGAGACCCCAACGACAATTTTGCGGCTCACAGCCGCCATATTGATTTTTTTTATATCTGGGGGCACGGGAGTGCCCCCGCCAAGACGAGCCAAGCGGAGCGCAAGGGCACTACCTACCTTTTCTCGAAACGTTTCGTCGTTTTTTTGAACACTCATAACTTTGGTTTGGATGATGCTAAATAGTTAAAAATTTCAAAATATAATGACACCAGTACAATCATTAAACGTACTAAGTTTGAATGTCGTAGCTATTATACTTTAGATTTTATTAATGTCTAAAAACCCCCGATTTCGTCACTGATTCACTCACTGATCATCATAATTCTTAAGGTACTTCCTGAAGTCCTAGAACGCTGAAATTTGGTATGTAAGCTAATATTACTGCAAAGACAACAAAAAAATTAAAAAACCAAACCTAACCTAACCTATCCCCTTGGAATAGGAGGTGGAAGTTTGTATGAGACTTGCACTAAATTTGCACTAACTACATAATCATGCAGTAATAAGAATTGAAAAGCTAGATATATATGAAAAAAAATACTTATAACAAATAAAAAAATATGAACATCATACTTTTTTGAAAATCATCCCCTAACCCTTAAAAATGGGGCGGTGACATCAGCCAACGTCACTAGATGGCGCTGACTGTATTTTGAAATACGCTGTCGACTTATACATCTGGCAGCCTTATATAACGAAGTGGTCACGGGTAGTTTTCAGTCGTGTACGACATTTTTCTACTGCGAATGATGATCGATTGTTAGGAAATATTTGCATTTCATATTCGTAATTTCGTAGTCGTATCGTATCGTCGTAATAATTCTATATTTCGCTCGAATCATTTGTTACTTTAGTTACTGGTCCAAATTATTTTAAGTATTTCTTTTCTATTCTCTTAGATTTAATTTATTTAATTAACAATTCAAAAAACAACCGGCCGGGTGTTCTGGTTGATTCATCAAAATTCCAGACGAAGGGTAAGGCGAAAGTAAAGGCACGGGGTCAAAATAGGTTATTTTTAAACCCAAAAAAGTCCATTAACCAACTTACAAAAATAAATGAAATCCCACCAAAAACATTTTCATGTAAAAATGTTGCCAAGACGAGTCTACATAGCTTACCCTGTGAAAAAGTTATCAGATCTCACGTAGAGCCAAGATTCTTCATCTATGCGCACTTACTTTACCAGGCCTAACTTCACATAATCTACATTTTAGTCAAAACGTGATGCTTGGCCGTTTTGCGACCGTTACGAAGATTTCATAGGCATTCGTTCATCGTGTGTGAAATAAAACGGCCACGCATCACGTTTTGAATAAAAAGTAGAGTATGTGAAGTTAGGCCTGGTAAAGTAAGTGCGCATAGATGAAGAATCTTGGCTCTACGTGAGATCTGATAACTTTTTCACAGGGTAAGCTATGTAGACTCGTCTTGGCAACATTTTTACATGAAAATGTTTTTGGTGGGATTTGATATAGCCTATGCCACTCGCGTGATTAAGACGAATCTAACGACACCTATGTTGAAATCTGTCAAACGGTTTAGGCTGTAGAGCGTGTCAAATAATAAGACATATCTGGTGACTTCACTCACTCGCATGAATACAAGAACCCTCTGGGAATTGTTATTTGGCTGCGGTATTCTGTGAGGTGGAGGTACTCATGCTCAACGATAGGAAAAAATATTTACTTTTTACCCGACTGCCGAAGGAGGGTTATGTTTTTCGAGCGTACATACATACGCTCGAAAAACATAACCCTCCTTCGGCAGTCGGGTAAAAAGTAAATATTTTTTCCTATCGTTGAGCATGAGTACCTCCACCTCACAGAATACCGCAGCCAAATAACAATTCCCAGAGGGTTCTTGTATTCATGCGAGTGAGTGAAGTCACCAGATAGAAAAAAAAGGTGTATAGGCTGGCAACGAATTGGCCACCCCTTGGTATTGCTGATCTATGGGCGACGGTGATTGCTTTCCATCAGGTGACCCACATGCTCGTTTGCCCCCCTCTCATATAATAAAAAAAATGAGAGGTACATGGCTCTTTTTACGTTTTATTTTTATTTATGTCTAAGTTGAATGGACGTTATACGCAACGGGGCCACCGACTTTCGTCTCGAAACGCATGTGGATTACTTTTTAATGAGAGACAAGAGACATTATGTCACAGCTTGATATTCTATTATGTTAAGCGCATTGTTTGATAGTATCTTTATTGTAAATGGAGGTCGTAAATAGTTAAGAGTGAGTCGTAATTGGGGACTTAGGGTTCGGTGTTTCATCTATTTTTGCATGCTTATATTAGCTATCATTAAATTAAAAAAAATATTTTATAATTATTTTGTATGTATTTATGCGTATGATTGCCACAAAGTTATGATTTCACATTGTATAAAAGATTTGATTTGTCTCCAAGCTTGTAATTCGTTGCGCCAGCACACCACTCACGATGGAGCACGCCAGTTTGAAGAGTGGGGGAGTGGCGGAGGAGCAGGCGTCAACTTCATTCCAAGCGAAGCAAGCATCAGGCATTCGATATCGAGCGCTCGTACAGACAACACGTGTGTGAAATAAACGATCTCAACTGTCAGAATTAAATTAAGTATTACAGTTGGACTCCTTAGAATAAAATGAATATCAAGCAACTTATTATTATTTAAATAGTTGTCTTATCCCACCTGGGGGGGGGGGGGGGGGCAGGAGAATTTTTCCATTTTTCAAAAAATATTTATCTGGTAAGTTGACCAAGACAACTATTTAAATAATAATAATTTAATTAGTTTGGTGTTATCAAAAATAGCTGAATTTCATCTGCAACGATGGACTGCTATGCCTTGTTTAGTAGTGTAATTGCTTAATAGGTTGATGACGCCACACTGTAACTTACGTAGTAGAATATAAGATGCAAAAATTCGTCAGCAACACAAACCTTCCTGGTAGCTCAGTTGGAAGAGCACTCGACCGGTCATCGAGAGGTCGTGGGTCCCACCTAGGGGGGGGGGGGGGGGGGGGCAGGTGAATTTTTCCATTTTGCAATAAATATCAAGCAACATCAAGAGTTTCATTACTTTGAAGAATCGTTTATACTTATGTGATTGTAGAAGGAGTTAAGGTACCTGAGGTTTAACTAGTCAAACCTAGTGCCTAGACTGCGTGGATTGACTGTAACATATATCATCATCATCATCATCCTCATCAGGTCCATTTTAGTCTCCACTACAGGAGCACGACCCTCTCTCGTCCGTCCTAGACGGAAGGAGGATTTGGCCTACACGCTGGCCAAACGGGTTGGAGAGGCCTGATCGATATTTGATAATGTATTTCCCTTAGTCGCCTTGTACGACATCCACGGGAAGAAACAGAGTGATTCTATTCTAGTCTGCCGGAAACCACACGGCCAACATATTTTTTATATATACATACATATATAAAAAATGGTTATGAATAAAAAACCGTTATTAAAAACTAACCTATTAACAATACATTCGAAAATTAAAATATACGTGTCTTAATATAAATGTAGCTACAAAATATTGTATAACAATGACAAATACAAATGATTTATTTGCAATAAATAAATAAATAAATATTGTCAGACAAATTACACAGCGTCATCTAGCCCCAAAGTAAGCGAAGCTTGTGTTATGGGTACTAGACAACTGATAAACATACGTAAATACATTTTTTTTTGTAAATACCTACATACTTATGATACATAGAAAACATCCAGACTAAGACAAACAGACATGTTCATGCACACAAATGTTTGTCCTATGTGGGAATCGAACCCACTAGCGTTGGTGTCGAAGCCGCGTCATTGACCGCTACGCAACCGAGTCAATAAATTGAAAATGTTGAAACATTGAAAAAGTTCGCTAATGTCAAGAATACGGTTCAGACCAGACGTCTACGATACCCTAAAAGTGATATTGGAATGAAGCCATAACTTGCCGGCCGAGACAATGGGGGTCGAATGAAAAATAAATACTATGACAATCTATTTTTGACCCCCACCGAAACTATTTATTGCCAGTAAAGAAATTCAATTTCAAATGTATCGACCCTGTCTTACGTTTGATTATTTTCTGAGCCTTATATTCTTTTAACCGGCTCCAAAAAAGGAGGACTCAATTCGGCTGTATTTTTTTAACGCTTCTTACTTCGTTACTCCGTCATTTATAATCCGATTTGAATAAAAACTTTTTTTATTAGAAAGAGAGATACTTCCAGATTGGTCCCATTTTTTTTCAAATCATAAAATTCAGTTTTGATAGTGTTTTTAACTCTTTTGTGGTGCTTACGATTGTAGAGTACTATACAAGGAGTCCGTTTTTTTTTCTTAAAATTATGTTTATGTTATAGTCAATACCCGAATCTAGGCGCTCCTATGTTTGACTAGTTAAACCTGCCTAATAAAAGTAAAAGTATTTTCTTTTTTAAAAGATGAAATTATTTAATAAAATTTTACCATTAGAGAAACAATAAAAAACGCTATATCTTTTGTTAAGACACTAGCTACATAAACGCTACTTTTAACGTAGCTGTCGTGCAAATTCTTAGATTTAATGCTTACAAAAGAGGAACATGTGAATTTTTCATGTAACAACTTCGTTCTGACAATACTTGTCAACTTTGCCATTCCATTATTCCACTCTGGCTTTATGTCTGATTCCTTCACACTACAAGCTTCACGTCTCTGGAACGCGCTACGAGTACCTGAATCGCTTACGCTGGTTTTATTACGGTTTTATATTCGGAGATGTTTGGGGTTAGTAGTTGCGTTTCAAAGTCGCGCGCTGGAGCAGCGCCGTTTTTGAGTAGCACGCGTCTTATAAATTCACAACATGAGAGATCTTCTCTATTTAGGCGGTTTGTTTACGTTGACATGATCGAATGCGAACAATAAACTCGCACTAAGCTCTCTGATCGGCTGGACTCGCCATACAATACATGCATGTATGTATGTATTGTCTAGTACACATAATACAAGCTTTGCGCTTAATTTGGAATCTTAAGAATCTTAAGATGGTTCTATTATTATTTATATTAAGGTTCTATTATTTATATTAAGAATCATAAGAACTCCTTTAAAATTCAGGTAAAGAAACATTACGAGTCTGCCTCTGACATTTATACTTAGAATGTCTACATTTATGTATTGTGTATAGTATGTTATATAGTTTTTATTTTGTATATTTTAGATGGTAGGTATGCATGTATTGCTCCCAAGCCTAAAATTGGAAACTCTCTTTCAATTTTCTATGGTTGACTGGAAGAGATCCCTATTGGGATAAGTCCGCCATTGTATACAGTATAATGATTTTTGTATTTTATGTACTTATGTTTGTTATACAATAAAGTTTTACAAACAAACAAGATGGTGCTGTGTCCAGAAATATTATTATTATAAATGGATAGAAAATATAGAGATGGAAGATGCCAACCCTAGAAAGAACTTGCTAAAGGACAAGGGGAAACTACTGCTTCTATTTTCCCATAAAACCAGTTTTATTCCTCTTGTTTCTCCACATTGCTGATTGTTAGTCGTAACTCTTAACGTAATTGTTCACGAAGCGGGTTTTAAAATCTTATTACTCGGAGTATTCACTGTAATAGTGCTGTAAGTTGCCGCTTTGCTACATTGTACGGGACAGAATAAAACCCGAGAAAATTAAAGTAACTAACGCCGAAGTAGAGGATCTTTCACGACAATTTTTACGGCATTCACATACTAAACGATATAAAGTTGGGATTACAACGGCAGAAAAAGTAGTTGTGGCCGTAAGGACGTTTACACTTGCCATTGCCAAAATTATTATTCATTCATTCATTCACATCTGCCGAGTCTGTGATGGCAGATGGGGGAGAAAAGCCCTAGAGTGGAGGCTTTGTCCCTAGTAAACACAGAACCGGGATAAAATGTGTCAATGCAGGGTTCTACCGTCTAAGCTAAAGTCAATCATGATCGGTTTTTTTTAATGGGGAAAATCTAACTTCACCTTAAATTTGTGCTAAAAAACTTACCCGGTAGGAACGGAGACGGGACCTGTAAACAATATTTTTGGCATTTGCACCAGGAGCCAAAATTGCAAGGCTTCCAGGAGAACTTACTCCTGAGCAAGCTACATACAACTGATCATGAGAGAAACAGTCCTGTCTCAAGTCAACCCCAGCGACCTTTAGAGACTGCCCCCTGAGCTTTGTTAATGGTCATAGCAAAACACCTTTAGGGGAAATTTAAGTCTCTTAAATTGAACGGGGTGGTCTGATGGAATAATGGGAAGGCGGGGTATAAAGAGAGATTCCTCAACATCGCATCCCTTACTGTCCTCACTCAACAACTCATCGTTCCAGTTGTTTAATACTTGAACAATGGTGGCACGAACCTCCTGATGATACATCTCCGTTCCATGCAAGTGGTAGGAGATTTCTTTTTAAAGTGAATATATAACTAAATATTATGTGAGTATTTCAAGCGTCTACCTATTGCCGTTATCAACTGCGAGCAAAAACGAGCAAAAAAAATCACGTTTGTTGTATGGGAGCCCCCTTAAATATGTAATTTATTCTATTTTTTAGTATTTGTTGTTATAGCGGCAACAGAAATACATCATCTGTGAAAATTTCAACTGTCTAACTATCACCGTTCATGAGATACAGCCTGGTGACAGACGGACGGACGGACGGACAGTGGAGCCTTAGAAATAGGGTTCCTTTTTGCCCTTTGGGTACGGAACCCTAAAAAAGGTGCCAGTGGATATTTGAAACTTACTTTTCAAGTATTCTGGAGAAAGGGGACTAGTAAGGATAGAGTGCATAGCAACCGTTGTTGTCTGCGTTGGCGAATGGGGAGCCATTTAAGCTGTGACCAATATGAAGAGACATGATCAAATTTACGAAGAAATATAATGAAATGGATGTCGTTATGAATAAGTCGGTCCAGTTTGCTAAGAAGATCTACATTTAGATCTGAATTAAAGCGGTATAATTCGGATTATATTAATAAAATTTGGCGATTATAATAATATTTATAAGAGCCGGATTTTATTAATATTATCCAAATTGCCCACAGTCCACAGGTTAAAGGTCGCGCAGCGAGCGATGGAGAGGGCTATGCTCGGTGTTTCTCTGCGGGATCGTATCCGGAACGAAGAAATTCGACGGAGAACTAAAGTTGTCGACATAGCCTTAAGAGTTTGCAAGCTGAAGTGGCAATGGGCGGGTCACATCTGCCGAGTAAGTGATGGCAGATGGGGGAGGAAGTTATTAGAGTGGAGGCCGCGAGTAGGACGACGAAGTGTTGGGCGCCCTCCCTCTAGATGGTCCGATGACCTAAAGAGAGCGGCTGGGAGCGGCTGGATGCGGAAGACGGAGGATCGTATCTGGTGGAAAGCATTGGGGAAGGCTTATATCCAGCAGTGGGTAGACACAGGCTGATGATGATGATGATAATCCAAATTGCTTCATTGAAATATATTTTCAATGAAGCAATTCGGATAATATTATACCTATCAGTTTCTTACATCGTAACGAGAATAATATTTTACATTAAATTTGAAAGGGTGAAATTTTGCATATTCACTCTTTTGCTGTAACATGAGTATACATATATTTTATTACCCTTTGTATTCAGATAGTAAATTAAATAATATAAATGCACCATTATTTTGTCGATATGTCAAACAAAATAAATTTATGTTGAAGCCATTTTCCACAAAAGTCCATTTATATGTAGAAAACCTCAATAACTCGATTTCAGGTCTCCATTTAGGGGACAGGCACCAAGTGGAATAAACTTTTTTGATGTAAGAACGTCTTACCGTCTCTGATATTCAGAATGATGATTTAAAGTACTATTTCCGAATAAGTATAATTATTTTTTTTAATCCAAAACTATATAGTCAGCCATATATAAATATATATAAATAGTCAGCCAGTCAGTCAGTCAACAAGAGATCAGTAATCATACTTATCTCTTGCTGACTGTACACGAACACGGATACAATTACCCCCTCCTGACTTGATAGTACGAGAAATAAAACTTCTATGGAACCGCACAGTACGGGAGTACCTCGGTTATGTGTGTGTCCTATGTGTGTATATGGGAAATGCTCTTGTATTATATTATATATGAAGTATTAGGCGCAATAATAATGCAGTTATAACGAAACACGTATTTTAACGTTTACACAAATTAATTTATCGACTTGTGGATTCGATGCTTTTTGCATAACGACATCCAATTTAATGTTATAAAAATAATGAGATCAGTTTATTTTTTTAGCTCTTTTAATAAAACACATAATGTGTGTTGTTAAATGGAGAATTTTAAAGCCTCCTCAAGTATTATAGCTTTATTGGACACTATAAAGATCTCATCTTTCAAGATACATCATCCGGTGATCTGAGAAATGTCGTAAAATCGTAAATCTTTACTGTTCTGTACCTATTAAAAATTTAATCTGTAGGCTGTTTAAGACTGCATTAAAATTAAAAAAAAAACTATTTTTCTTTTTAATTTTTTGATGTACTATCGCCTTATAAATCGATGAACGCCGACTATACGCAGGAAAAGGCATGACTCATTGTCACGTTCCGCCTGAGCCGAGCGTGTAAGCGAGAGCGGGGAACAAGCGATAGAGAGACAGGATCGGCTTAAGCGTTCGGCTTGTGACGCATCTATATCTCTTCCACTCCATCGGCCGATGTTTTCTTATGACGTTATCATGTAAACTTTTCGTCCGTAAACCGACATTACAGGCAACCAATTTTTTTTGGGTGTTTGTAATTACTTACAAACACCCAAAAAAAAAAAATCTTTGAGACTTTGCCTCCCTTTTTGTGTTCTACCGATTGGATACTGTGTTCACAGGAGTTCTTAGATATGATACCAACGACGTCTTTCGCACCGCACAATCGCACCGCTCACTATCGGTAGGGGGGGGGGGGGGGGGGGGGGTAAGGCGGATAAGCTGTCAATAAACAAACGAAACTTCGACGAGAGATAGAGAGATTCTCTGTGTTGTGTCATTCTAAGTCTGTTGCCAAGCAAGCATACCTTACCGTAGCCTATAAATCATCATCGTCATCATCATAGCAACCCAAATTAGTCCACTGCTGAACATAGGCGTCTCCCCTAGAGAACCACACGTCCCGATCCGGAGGAACTTGCATCCATGGACTCCCTATAACTTTCTTGAGAACGTCGCTCTATTTAGTGAGGGATCGTCGCACACTGCGGCCGCCAGCACGAGGTCGCCGCCCTCAAGAACCTTCTTTCCCCAGCAGTTATGGGTTCTACGAGCTATGTGACCGGCCAACTGCCACTTCAGCTTGCTTTATCAATTGAGCAATGTTGGTTAAGGTCGGTTCTGTGTTAGGACTGTGGATATCATCATTTCTGATCCTATCACGCAGAGAGACCTCAAGCACAGCTCCCTCCATCGGTCGCTGAGCGATCTTAAGCTTCCTCATTGGGCTCGTAGTGAAAGACCATATCTCAGTTCCGTATGTTATCACCTATAGATGAAGCTTGCAATACAGGCAAAATTGCAATTATCTACAATATGCTGGAAATGGATTAAATTATTCTTTTTATACTTCGGGCCTCTTGGTCTAATGAAGGTTCGGATTCAAATATTCAGAATCAAATATTGATTCATAATAAATTATTTTAATGGGCATCCCTATTATTTATTCAATTCAGGGTTAACAACGTCTCTAAAACTGCGAAAAAAATTTAAATAGTCAAAAGATGCTTTGTTTATACGATAGAAATTATAAGAAATACATTAAAAATACCTTATAAACTTTCACGTTGCATGATTTACGAAATTAGCAACGGGAATTAAGGCTATCAAGCATAAGGGTATTTACTTACCTTTATTATTGTCTGACGTTTCGACCAGAGGGGCAATTCTCGTAATTAAAATATAGTCAAAATTCAGTTTCGATCCAGTCTCGATCTCACAAATGTCACATTTAGTATTCTCGTAACACAATATGTAACTTCAAAATTAAATTTAAGCGGGATTATATCGAAATATGAGTGAAAATTAAACAAACTAATAATGTTACTTTGCCAACAGCAAGAATTGATAATAATTTATTAATAAAATCAATAATAATATAATTTTAGTCAATTCACAATTCAATCTCGATCTACTTTCAATCTGCGTTCGTAGAAAAATTACGAGAATTGGCCTTCAGGTTGCACACTGGCTGACATCTCCGAGACAGTCAGCCTGTGATCCTGTGATGTGACTACGGCCGGTGGTCACAGACTGTCTGTGTAATAAAGGTATGTAAAATTATTACGCTTATGCATGGTCGCCTTAATTCCCGTTGTTATTTTCATACAATAAAAATAGTTTAAAAACAAAATCTTGATATTATAATAGGCGCTACAGACTCACGCGAGAAGTCTTGCCGAGAAATTGCGCGAGAACCGAGAAGACTTCTACACTCATGCGACCTTCTCATTCTCATTCTCGATCGTTATCCGGAATGGACGACAGTGCAGCGGCTTTGGTTTTGTTTGTATTAGTATATTATAATCTTGTGAATACTAAAATTTTAAATTACGAATGTAATTAAATAATAGCTTGGCGATGGCGACCACAGACTACACAACAACACACTATCAAATCAATGCCACGGTCGCACTGAGACCGAACCGAACAAGAATATGACTCCGTTCTCTTTTCTCGCCCGAGAAACCCTTTGAAGCGGGCAAAAATAGCGACAACGTTCGGAGAACAGGCGAGCGCGAGAACGAGACGGCGAGAAAGCGATCACATTCACGCTTATCGGGTGTTCTCGGCGTGAGTCTGGAAGGCGCTTTATAAACACGGGAATTAACGCGATCATGCATGTAAGGTAGTTTTACGTATCTTTATTACCTATTGCCTGACGTTTCGACCAGGTTGCACCGGCCGTGGTCACAGGTGTCTCAGCGTTGTCACTCTGTCTCCGTTGTCGAGGTCGATGAATTTTCATCTACCCCCGTGTTGTTGAATATCCACATCACACTAACGACATCCCTATTCTGCGAAACTATCGACGGGTCCTTAAACATGTCCCTTACATGCATGATCGAGTTAATTCCCGTGTTTATTATAATTTCAATCATGCAACGCGAAAGTTCATTTTGTCAACCCAACTTAATGTAAATAAACAGTGCGAAAGAGTCGTGTTTTGTAACTAAACCTTTATAACATTTGTAACATTGTTACCCTTTTGCATTTTCTAATGTAGATCGCCAATAAGCCGTACAGTTTAATTAAGTGCGATCTACGTGAGGCTATTACAGGATTGCGTGTAAACGATGCAGTGCTCAACGTCGACAGCCCTATCATAAAGTGTACTTAGGGTTGTTACAAGAGTTTGATGTAATTACTTGCATGCAAAATTTACCGTATGAGTTATGGATAAAGTTTAAATAGATTGCGAAAATAGGTCACATTCAGGATGTATATGCTAAAGATAGGTGTGAACATAAACTTGTTTTTAATGTCATCGTCAACCATTATTCCATTGTTGGGATATGGATCCCCCCTCGTTAGAACGGGTTTGGTGGAGAGCAGTGTTTTCGTATTCGGGGTGTAAGAGATTCATCAACATCTTTGAACCAAAGCCAACTTCACCTGCACGCGGTGCACCCTGCTGACTGACAAACGAAGCTCTGGCGAAAAGAGAGGTAGGGAGCGTAATTGTAAGCTACCCGACTGGTGTATGTGCCTCCACCTCACAGAATACCGCAGCCAAATAACGGTTCCCTTGAGGGCTGTTGTGTTCCTGCGAGTGAGTGAGGTCACCAGAAAGGAAGGAGATGCTGCGGTGGCAGCGGGGGTGGCGGCGCGCGAGCGATATTTTATGTTGCGAGCGTTAATATGGCTACGGTAACCATTTCACATCAGGCGGGCCGTATGCTTGTCTGCCACCCGACGTAGTATAAAAAATTCCTTAAATTGTTAATTGATTCAGGTGTTATTTTGCGGAAGTCAAATTTACAGGCAATTTGATCTACACTACATTGCGTGCTTCCGCCACCAATTAGTTCATGCAAACTACTGCCGGTCGGCCCCCACTTTTTTTTGTTTTTTTTTTTGCAAAGTAGTGTAGATCAAATTGCCTGTTCCTTAAATTGTCCAAAATTAGATGAGCTCGTATCGGTGGTCGAATCTTTAGCAATGGCCACTTTGAATGCGAGGTTCAAAGTGGCAATTGCTAATCGATCCCGCACAAGACATATATTTATGTGCATGAACATTTAGGTTTGTGTTGGTTTGGATTTTTTCTATGTATCATGTCATCATCATCATCATCAGGTCATTTTAGTTTCCACGACCCTCTCTCGTCCGTCACAGACAGGAGGAGGATTTGGCCTACACTCCCCACGCTGGCCAGACGGGTTGGGGAGGCCTGATCGATGTTTGATAATGTATTTCCCTTAGTCGCCTTGTACGACATCCACGGGAAGAGACGGAGTGATTCTATTCTAGTCTGCCGGAAACCACACGGCCAATGTATTATATGTATGTACGAGTATTTACAAAAAACACGTACTTAAGTATCATCATCATCATCATCGCAGCCTGTATCTACCCACTGCTGGATATAAGCCTTCCCCAATGCTTTCCACCAAATACGATCCTCCGCCTTCCGCATCCAACTTTTCCGCTTTCATGGTCAATGCTTCGTTGTCCTACGCGCGTTTTCCACTCCAGTGCTCCAGACCACTCTACCAACCCGCAGTTCAGCAGCGTGGTGGAGTATGCTCTAAACCCATTGATAGAGAGGAGACCCGTATCCCAAGAGTGGGATGATTATGGGTTGATGCCTCCAGACCTATATCTAGTACCCATAGTAAAGCTTTGCTTAGTTTGGGTCTAGATGGCAGTGTTTAATTTGTCCAGAAGCTATATCCGCCTATAATTAACTAACATAAGTTATGCGATTTACGAACAAAACCCTTTTCACATGAAATTAGAGGTTACAGCACTATGTTTGTTGAAAACCAAGCTTGGCAGGTAATAGGACAACTTTGTAATTTGTACAATTCGGCATTAACTCCGCTACGAGGGTCAAAATAAATAAGGTCCCTACCCTTTACAAATTAATGCTCTCAGCTTGTTGCGTTAAAAACAGGAAATAGGCTATTTGACAATGTTCAAAAATTGTATAAATAATTTAACAATATCGTAAAATACACAAACCTATAAAGATCTGCAAACTTTCATTCTAATATCTTCCGTCCGACTTATTTTAGGGTCGATCAAAGTTTGGCGGGAAAGTCCATTTTAAAGGTATGAAATTATTAAAAAATAATCTTTCCATTGGAAGACAATAAAAAATACTATAACTTTTATTATGATACTAATTACATAAACGTAATATTTAACATAGCTGTCGTACAAATTTCTGATTTGATGGATACAAAATACAAACCTGTGACGTCATGACTCAAGTAGCCTTTTGTATGGAGCGTTTTCGGGAAAGTCGAAAATTGTGATTTTCATATTAACATATCTCGAGAGATTTTTGTGCTATCGAAGTAATTCTTTCACCTATGGTTATATTACTGAGACGTCCCTGACATATCAAACCCAAAAAATGTTAGTCAATAAAAACGGTAATTTAAAAAACTAAAAAACCCGACTGCTTTTCTGTGTAAATTGGAAATGAAAAACCCCTAAAACAAGAAAACATGTAGCAGTCGGGACCCATTCTAGAAATGGAGGCTTAGTGAATTTAGAGCACATGTAGGGTCCCGACTGCTACATGTTTTCTTGTTTTAGGGGTTTTTCATTTCCAAATTACACAGAAAAGCAGTCGGGTTTTTTAAATTACCGTTTTTATTTTATGTTTTTTAGTTTTATTTATTTTGAAATATGCAATGTCACTCTCACAGTAAATACATATCTAATGACACCCCTCAAGCTAAAATCTATCCAGCCGTCCAGACTGCGGCGCACATTTGCATTTGAACTAGGCGCCAAAAATCCGCCATTTTGATTTTTTTTTATTTTGACGTACCCAGTGTCACTCTCACAGCAAATACGAATCTAACGACACCTCTCAAGCTAAAATCCATCCAGCCGTTCAGGCTTCAGAGCGTGCCAAACAATTATACATACATACATACATACTCTCGAACAAGTTATAAGTTAGTTAAAAAAATCAAAAACCCGACTGCACCTACAATAGATAGAGAATAGAATCACGCGTAACAATAATATAATTCCATACAAGCAAAGCCGCAGGCAAAAACGAATATATCAAATATATATTTGAAATCAGGTCATCGAGAACTTTATTTTGATACCCATATCGATATATTTAGAAGAAAAAAAAAAATTACTGCAACGACAATTTTGCGGCTCACAGCCGGCATATTATTTTTTTTTATATATGATGTAGCCTATGTCACTCTCACAGCAAATACGAATCTAACGACACCTCTCAAGCTAAAAACCATCCAGCCGTTCAGGCTGCATAGCGTGCCCAACAATTATACATACATACATACATACTTACATACATACATACATACATACTCTCGAAAAACATAACCCTCCTTCTGTCACAGTCGGGTAAATAGCCTATTCGTTTGGGGGCGAATTTACTATGTACTATAAATATGCATGTTACTGTCACTTTTAACCACTGTGGTTTTGTTGTCAATACTTATTCATACCACTGCTGAGATATGGGCCTCCCCTCAATAGACGGGGTTTAGAGCGTACTCCACCACGCTGCTCAACTGCGGGTTGGCGGAGGCCAATGTTATCAATCGGCCTAAAGGCCACTGATTTGGCAGTCATCTAATGAGAACAGCCTGGATCGACGTCTTATCGTTCCCGCTGAAGCACGGAGGAGCTCGAGATAAACACACCCATTCATGGATAGGCTACAGCTGACGTTGCTTAACTTGCATGTTCGATTAGACACGCGCAATGACTTGTGTTTGCATGAAAATTAATAAAGTAGTGGCTCACCACCACCATTTTTGAGTCATAATTTTTAGAATTAAAAAACAGACTCCATCCATTACTCTACATTTATTTAGGTAGATACAGGCTGGTGATGAAGATGAAAAAAATATGGGACCAATCTGGAAGTATACTCTTTCAAATAAAAATAAGTTTTTTTTTCAAATCGGTTTATAAATGACGGAGTAATGAAATAACAAACCTGACAGTGGGTAGATACAGGTTAATAATGATGATGTTAAAAATATGGGACCAATCTGGAAGGAATCTTTCAAATAAAAAAAGTTTTTTTCAAATCCGTTTATAAATCACGGAGTATTAAGTAACAAATATAAAAAAAAAAAAATTGGTTGCCTGTAAAGTCGGTATACGGGCGAAAGTTTTACGTGACAACGACTTTGAGTGGTAAAATGTTTTCGAGTGGAAGGGAAGAGCGAGAGAGACAGACATAAAAAGTGAAAGGCATGCCTTTCACTTTTTATGTCTGTCTCTCTCGCTCTTAGAAGGGACGCGTGCCTTTCACTCGCTCTCATTGTAAGCGCATAACGTGAGCCAGTTTCTTGAAGTGTCACCCGGCTAACCAATTTATAAGACGTTGTCACGTCAAAATACAGCCAAATTGAGAACGTCCTCCATTTTTTGAAGTCGGTTAAAAACCAGCCTCACTTGCACGTATAGCCTGCTGACCAACGAAAGTTTGACAAGAGATAGGAAAAGGCATAATTTGCATAAAGCAAAACTTGGCCGTGTGGTTTCCGGCTGACTAGAATAGAATCACTCCGTCTCTACGGACCCGTGGATGTCGTACAAGGCGACTAAGGGAAATACATTATCAAACATCGATCAGGCCTCCCCAACCCGTCTGGCCCTCGGGGGGGGGGGGGGGGGGGGGGGGGGGGGGATGTAGGCAAAATCCTTCTTCTGTCAGGGAAGGACGAGAGAGGGTCGTGCTCCTGTAGTGGAGACTAAAATGACCTGATGATGATGAAAACTTGACGACTCTGATGATGAAACATCACTAATAAAACCTCACAGAATACCGCAGCCAAATAACAATTCCCTTGAGGGTTGTTGTGTTCCTGCGAGTGAGTGAGTTACCTGGCACGTCTATATATAAAATGTCATTCATATTACCTATATCAACGTATATTTTTTAAACCGCAGCCATCTCGAAACTTCATTGGCAAACGCGAAGAACAATTCAGTATAATTTTACCGCTGTCTCACTGCCCCAGATAAGTTCTCCCAACTTTACAACACCCAGTGTGCCCTAGTTTTCTTAGATTTTTAGGTAAGAACTAAGGTTTTCCTCACGGGGTCGGTACGATACGGAATTTTGCGTTGTTTTACGATAAATAAATATATCATTTACATAGCGCCAACTAGTCCCAAATTAAGCGCAAATCTTATGGGTACTAGACAACTGATAAATGTACATTAAACCCTTTTTTTAGTACATACTTAAAATACATAGAAAGCAAATAGACATCTTCATGCACACAAATAAATATTTGTCTTATGCAGGGATGGAACCCGCGACCTCGATGTCCGAGTAGCCATTGCTAGCCATTCGACCACCAGGCTCGTCAATGACATGATGAATGAAAAGAAGGAAAGAAAGATCTTGATAATTGGCAATCTACTACAGCAGTGTTTCTCAATCTGTGGGTCGCGACCCCCAAGGCAGACTCGGGGGGGGGGGGGGGGGGGGTCGCCAGCAAAAAAAAAAAAGGCAACATTACAATAAAAACACAATTATAATTAGAAGGATGGGCTTGTTGGTAAACGTAAAAAAACTAAAGTCTTCTAAATTATTTCTTTGTCTGTCAATGGTACAAGGGGGGTCGCCAGAATTTTTCAACTTGTAAAGGGGTCGCGATATCAAAAAGATTGAAAAACACTGTACTACAGTACGTTTCCTAAGAAGTTTTATACCACGAACGATGGAATTGTGGAATCAACTTCCCTCAGCGGTATTTCCGAACAATTACGACATGAAAGCCTTCAGGAACAGTCTATATTTCCCTTAAAAGGTTGGCAACGGATCGGCGAGCCCTTGGTGTTGCTGATCTCTATGGGCGGTGGTGATTGCTTGTCGTCAGGTGACCCACATGCTCGTTTGCAGCCACCAAGGTTCGTCATTAGTGTAATATAAAACAAATTTAAGAATTTTATATTTGTTTTTATTACTCTTACTCTCTAACGAGACAGTAACGAAAAGCTCGTTGGCGTCATTGCGCGTGGCAGTGTAACCGATCACGCAAGTCAAGCAACATCGACTTTAACTTGTCCATGGATGGGTTTGTTTGACGAGCTCGGTGGCGTAGCAGTCAATGACGCGGCTTCGACACCAACGCTCGTGGGTTCGATTCCCACATAGGACAAACATTTGTGTGCATGAACATGTCTGTTTGTCTTGGTCTGGGTGTTTCTATGTATCATAAGTATGTGTTTACGTATGTTTATCAGTTGTCTAGTACCCATAACACAAGCTTCGCTTACTTTGGGGCTAGATGGCGCTGTGTAATTTGTCTGACAATATTTATTTATTTATTTAGCCGTCGGTCCTGGTTGATGTCGTAAGATGCAGTGGACTTTAGACGGCTTGGTAACACTGACCTCCTCCAACTCGCAGTTTAAGCAGCGTGGTGGAATACGCTCTAAACGCCTTAGATTGAAGGGAGATCCGTATCCCAGCAGTGGGATGAATAACGGTCGACGATAAAGAATTTGACGTTTTATATTTAAACTTATTTCGAGAATTCTCTACAACACCAATATGTCGCCTAATTAAATGACCCGACGTTTCGGAATTTGCTCGTGTTTTCTCAAAACTTCGACCGTTCAGTATGGAATTTTTGACCTTTGTTTTATTAACAACGTCGCCTGAAGAATTGTTATAATGAAGATATTTATTAATTTAAAAATATTTTTGAGATTTGTGAGAATAAATAAAATTCATGATCGTATAATGCATTTATTATTAAATTGGGGTGTCAGTGGTTCTTCAACATCTTTGAAGTAAAGCCAACCTCACCTGCAAGTGGTGCACCCTGCTGACTGACAAACGATGCTCTGGCGAAGTGAAATATATTTTTACCCGACTAGTCGTGTAAAATGTTTTCAAGTGTATGTACGAGTATGCTTTTGGGGTGTAAGTGGTTCATCAACATCTTTCAACCAAAGCCAACTTCAACTGCAAGTGGTGCACCCTGCTGACTGACAAACGATGCTCTGGCGAAAAGAGAGATAGCGCATAGCATATTTTTAGGCTGCCCGGCTTGAAAAGTACCTCCACCTCACAGAATACCGTAGCCAAATAACAATTCCCTTGAGGGTTGTTGAAGGAGTATAGGATGGCAACGTATCGACGATCGCTTGGTGTTACTGATCTCCATGGGCGGTAGTGATTGCTCTCTATCAGGTGATCCACAAGCTCGTTTGCTCTACACTCATATAAATAGCAAATACCAACGTCTCCACTCTTTTTCCTCTAGCGTTCCGTTTGCGCTTTTAAAGCCATCGTGTCTAAAAGGGTTAGGCAGGCGGTTTTTAGTCAGTTAAAGCCTGATTCGCCCTTGAAAGGTCAGTCTGGTACCAACCAGGCTGAGGGGGTGTCGAAGAGGATTTTCCGCCTCCCTCCAGCACGGCGTTACCGTAGCCATGTTAACGCTTGCAACTTAAAATATTGCTCGCGTGCCGCCACCCCACTGCCAACGCAGCATCTCCTTCCTTTCTTTCTGGTGACCTCACTCACTCGCAGGAACACAACAACCCTCAAGGGAATTGTTATTTGGCTGCGGTATTCTGTGAGGTGGAGGTACATTCCCCAGTCGGGTAGCTTACAATTACGCTCCCTACCTCTCTTTTCGCCAGAGCTTCGTCTGTCAGTCAGCAGGGTGCACCACGTGCAGGTGAAGTTGACTTTGGTTCAAAGATCTTGATGAACCATTTACACCCCAAAATAAGGAATGAAACTAATTTTAAAATATTTTCAAAATCGCTTTTTTATCTTGCTTGCTTTTTATCAATATAAAAAGCAAGCAAGACAAACAAAGCTATTTATTATTAGATATAGCAATCTATATTTATCTTATTGTCTTTGTCAATGTCACCCGACATCAGGTAGGACTGACCGCTTGACGCGCCCTCCGAAGCACGGAGGAGCATGGTAACTTAACTTAACCCATCCATATACATGCTACGGTTGACATCGAGCTCCTCTTGCCTCTTGCCCAACCAACCAGGTAACCAGTAACCTGGTTGGTTGGGCAAGAGTGGTGTATTAGCTGTATGTCCAAGGTTCTACATTGTGAGTCATTTATATGAAAATTTTTGTTTCAGGTACATTTTACAGTTTAATAGTGCTTATGCATTTAGCAGCCATCTTGTGTGGTAAGTCTGAGCAAGTTACTTTCAGTTTTTGAGTGGTGACATTAGTTCTTAGTGGGTTCGCTTCGCCTGATGGTAACCGAAAAAAGGAACACAAATTGCAGCAACTGACAAAAGACTAGACAAGTGTTCTGTCAGTTAACACTACCATGCGGGCCCAACAGCTGTAGCAACAGAGTTTCTTTCGGCATTTCTTCTCGTCAATGGTCATTCCGAAATGCTGGTAGATAAAAAAAAAAGACGTGTGGCACTCGGGGACTGCCGCGGTAAAGCTATTGCATAGCATTTTGTATCAACTTATGCAATTATAATTTTATTTATTTATTTTATTCATGCAGTATTGCTTTTTCTTTGATATTAATTCAAGTTACACTTTTTGAGCGTGTTACATATTTAGGCGCCACCAATTAGCCGATCAGCGATTGCGCAAACCTTCCCGCTTCACGGAAACCGCGCGATGCCGCGACGTGTGACGCAAGTGATGCAACTGCACCAAGACCACCCATGATGGCCTTCGAACTTGCACCGACTTAGTTAAGATTGACTCACTCTTGTTCCTACCATCGGGCATTTGTCACGTATTTTAGCAATATAATTTGTAATTATTTAATAATTAAATTTAATTTCCACAACGTACTTGTAAATACAGATTACTTAATAGTAAACTAAAACTAATCTAAAAACCTATCTAATTAATCTAAAAAACAAAAGAAAAACTTATGGGATAAAAAAAATATATATATATAAATAAATACAAAACTTACAAATAAAAAATATCCCCAAGATCGTTGTCTTCCGGCAGTGTCCCCAGAACACTGGCAGCATTACCTCGCTGGATAGCTATACTTATTCTCTGAGCAAGGTAATGGCCAGCCTTCTGGTTATAGGACGTGTCGACCAATTTTTTTGAAATATCTCTAAATAATTTGTGGGCTGACGGGCCCCACGGCCCCATGGTCTCTACCCCAAATGCCTCAAATATGTAACTGTTGCTTAAATTACTATATTTGCGGCGTTTGAGGCATTCTGCAGAAGCCGCTGCGGCACCGGCCTTAGACCCTGTAGCCGTGAGGTGGGACGAGGCCAGGGTATCGACGCATGTAATGTCCCACACCAAGGCACGTCCCAGCCTCCAGGGCAACAGAGTCATTCCATCAGGTCTCTTGCCATCGTCTCGAACCAAACCATTAGGTTCTAAAATGGCTGGAACGCAGACGCTGACAAGAGCCCGTCGAATTATGTCATTAAGGCCGGCGTGACGAGACATACGTCCAGCGCTTCTTCTGCATGAGAGGCCGTGATGTCCCAGCCGGTCGACGACGGTACCACAAGGACAACGATGGGGGATATTACAGGGTGCCCCTACACGAAGGCACGTGGCTAATCGAAATGACGTGTCATCCAGTAAGGTCCCGATGTTCGCCGAAGGTATGGCCTGCAACCAAAGTCCGGACTCCCACTCCGAAACGGCTAAGAGACGAGCTCGCTCCGTAGAATCAACGGATGTTTGGATTAGATTATCCCGTAGAATTCTACAAAGCGGCTCGTCCCATTGTCTTTGGGAGTAAGAAATAACAGGAATATTTGAATTTGGATTTAAGCTTGACCATGCAGTCTTGGCTTCCGTTGCATAGCTGATATCTAAATTGCTGTCACATAAAATTGTTTTTGTTAAATTTTCGATACTATGAACGGAAGACAAAAAAGCTGGCAAAGCAACACTGGAAATTTTGCGTATACCAATACCTCCAAACCTTATAGGTAAGGAAGCCTGGTTCCAAGATCTTTCACTAAAATTTATATTGAGAACTGCCGAAAGAGTATCTTTCACCAAAGTGTCAAGTTTAAAAAGAAGATGTGGATGTTTCCAGAAGTGGGAGCAACGTAATGTATATGTAAAATTTGGTACAAAAAAGCAATATCGAATAATAAAGAAAGCTATATGGATATCAATCTTTTGAAGCCGGTCTTTAATGAAATTGAAATTTTGAATTTTCTCGTCGATAAAATAAGAAAAAGAGTCATCGAAAATGGGAGACCCCAGAAGGCGAAGCGATGTTTTATCAATGATTTTGATATTTGGCAATACAGTATTAAAACTATTAATTATATGGTCTCTATTGCGGCAGCTGTCCGAAGTAAACAGTTCGCATTTACTGAAATTTAAATTAAGGCCAATTTTTTGAAGTCTTGTAACAAAATTTTGAGATCCCCTAAAACAGTTAAAGCGTCGCCACCAAGGGTCCCATCGTCGAGGTACCAAACATTAAATTGAGAATTTAGGGTACTAATAGATTGATGAATTGCGAGACTAAAGATTGCAGGACCGAGGGGATCGCCTTGCTGACACCCCACAGAAGAAAGTATGGTATTATTTTTGTGCATTAAATTAGTGGGCGAACTGTAGCATTGCCATAAATATGGATATATCGATGGACATTTACTGTACTTGTGTAAGCAAGACACCCCTATCTATGGAATTAAAGGCATTTTTAACATCCACTTTCAGCAGTACCTCCCCGCTTTGAGCTTCTAAAAAGGAACGTAAAGAATGCACAGCGCCTTCACAACCACCCTTAGTACCAAAACCTAATTGATGTGGTTGAAAGTATTGGCTAAGGGTGGGCGTGATGACCTTGCAGCAAATTTTCGAAGTAAGACGACGGTATGTCATTCCTACTGCTATAGGTCTGATACCGCCGTCTTTCTTTTTCAAAGCGCATAGATTGGCACCATATAGAACATTAATGATGTCACTATTCACAGTACCTGATAGCATCAGGTTCACAAGAGCGGTCAATCCCTTCAGAAGTTTATCAGCTGTGATTGCACAGCCACACCCCAAAAGGTCTTTTAAATGTTGTGGGGTAAGACCGTCCAATCCACCAGCTGAACCACTCCTGAAAGAAAAAACCGCTCTATAAACACCATCCGGAGAAGTTTGCAGCGGTGGGATATTACAATCCGGCAGCGATGGGAGACGACAGTCTGGGGCTGGAAGTGGATGTTTATCCTTTAACGCAGAAACCGTATCAGGACCATCAGGAGCCAAAGCGTCATCAGAAAACAATAATCGGGCTGCACCTTTAATGTCACCTTCCCCTACTTTAGATTCAATATAACGATAGTAACTTTTTCTTGGAATGTTAGATAATGATGAAACAGAAAGTCGAATTGAATCAGAGTTGGTGCAGTTATGTTTAATGGAAGATGTAAAAGAAGTCTTTGTATTTCCCTTATTTACATGTAAAATTCTGTAAGGGAAAGTGAGCAAGTGCTGCCAAGCCCGTTCTGTATTTTCGTCTACTGCATTCTCAATGTGTGATGTGATATGAGGCTGTGGGCTACGGTTATACGGGCGCCGCGCGGGATTCTTTTAACAATTGGAACAGTGTTTTTTAATTTTAAGTTTAAATTTCCACAATGTTGATTTTTTTTGCACCCTCCGGCCGCAGCCTACGTAAATAGCGTGGTGACCGATAAGAAAACAAATTTTTCTATTATTAAATAAATAAAACGAGTTTCGTAGAGTCGAACAATACGTCTAATCATGTGTCATGTGTCATGTTCGGGGTACTGCTATAATGCCATATGACGCGGTACGTACTGCCATATGTCATGCCATAACCAAACGTACTGCCAACGTTTCAAAGTACTGTTTTGCGCATGTCTAGTCGAAGACTGCCAAACTGAAACGACGTTAGACGATGACGTGGGGAGCGTGAGGTTTTTTCGTTACGGAATTTCTGGATTCGGTCCCCGCGCTCAAGGCCCGCGATAGAAGCTATGCAATAGCTTAAAAATATACCTAATTGTAAAAGACGTGTCTAAGTGCCCGCGAGGGCCCACAGAATAAAGAATTTTGACTTTGACTTTGACTATCTTCACGCTTAGTTTGAAGGATCTCATGTTGCTAGCTGGGTTGCAATACTGGAAAAAAATCATCTAGCTAGGTTTAAATACTGGAAAATATCCATCTCATCATCATCATCAGGTCCATTTTAGTCTCCACTACAGGAGCACGACCCTCTCTCATCCGTCCTAGACGGAAGGAGGATTTGGCCTACGCTCCCCACGCTGGCCAAACGGGTTAGGGAGGCCTGACCGATATTTGATAATGTATTTCCCTTAGTCGCCTTGTACGACATCCGCGGGAAGAAACGGAGTGATTCTATTCTAGTCTGACGGAAACCACACGGCCAACTGGAAGAATATCATCTAGCTAGGTTTCAATACTGGAAGAAATCCATCTAGCTAGGTTTAAATACTGGAAAAAATTCATCTAACTACTTTTCAATTCTGGAAAAAACGTTATCTTAATTATTATTTTTTATTTACAAACTTTTATTTAGTTTTACCCCAGTATCTTTATAAAACCTAGCAAGTTAAATTTGAGTCATTTCTCACGGGCTAATTGAGCTGACATTTGGCACAATTTTTAATTCCATGCGGTGGCCGCCGCAAAATCAAATGCAAAGACTTGATGAGCGAAATACAGTAAGTAAACTTTTCAGTTATTTTTTTATACAACTAATAAAGGTTTTTATTTTCAAAATTATGTTTTTGGTTTATTCTTTTTTTAAATTAGACTCATCTGATAACATGCTACATGTAACGTTGCTTAACTTACATAATACATAACAATAAGGCTATAAAACAAAAACTCATTAAAAACAAAGGCCATAATTCAATAAGACAATAATACCAGACAAACCGGAGCTTCCCAGTTTCCCATAAAATATGGAGTTTATCATCTACTGGATTAAGGTCTGAATCCAAATCTACGATTCTGACTCGACAAAATATAAATCGGGTGCGTGCGGTAGCCACCGTGATTGTTTTCTTTTTTTTTTTATTGTTTAATATACATAAAATTACATTTTTCCTAATATCTAGTTACTTACCATAAAAACCGTTTTAGATTAAATTAGGCAAGAATTCGCTCTTCGAGCGCGGCAAATATCACATACTTTCATAATATAGTTCATAATATAGCACTCTAAAAAGAGTGCTATATTATGCAACTATTTCCTTACTTTACATTTCCTTACATTACGTATCTTTTATGTTATTTAAATAGTATAGTTTTAAGCAGCCTACATAATTCTTTGTCTGTTTATACAGAACTTGCAAGTGATCTGGAAGTTCATTTACATAAGTAGGTATTAAGTTTTATAAATTGGTTTGATGAAAGGAGATTGCACATTCGTTTATGGAAAAAAATTGTTGATAATAAAATTGTTGTGTTATCATTAAATAACCTTCACTTAGTTCTATATCATCAATAGATACGTTCCAGAAAGTTTGGAGGGTATTGGTTTTCGGTGGTCAGAAATTTTTAAGAAATAAAATGCGTTTGATTTTAGATTGCGTTAGACCATACCACAGTATAAATATTAATAGTGCTATGTAAACGTACATCCAGTGAATTAGTAGTATCATTTTCACGTTAATTATTGTCAGTACTATATTAAATGGGGTTTTAAAGACACAAAACACACAATGAAATAATAATTAATCCTAATCGATATTATTTGATTCAATAAATAAATAATAAATATTGTCAGACAACTTACACAGCGCCTTCTAGCCCCAAAGTAAGCGAAGCTTGTGTTATGGGTACTAGACAAATGATAAACATACGTAAATACATTTTTTTTGTAAATACATACTTATGATACATAGAAAACACCCAGACCAAGACAAACAGACATGTTCATGCACACAAATGTTTGTCCTGTGTGGGAATCGAACCCACGAGCGTTGGTGTCGAAGCCGCGTCATTGACCGCTACGCCACCGAGCTCGTCAATAAGAAACCACATCCCAATAAAACAATAAACTTTATAATTCTGATAAACTTATCCCTGAAGAGAACTTTTTTAAAAACCTACTGTTAAATCAATTATTTATTTTACAACTTTGACAGTAAACTTTTTCCTAAGTCACAACTAATAATCTAAGAGTACTGCCCGTGGTCAATCTCCTTTCCACGTTTGTTGATACATTATATCGGATTCAGAACCAAAACTGGTGACAAGAAATTATTAAATGGAAGAAAAGATCCAACTGCATTAGATATTTTTAACTAATACGCGAAGAATGTTTTTTCTTCCAACTATGCTTTAATTTCATCACAATCACACTAAAAACTCAGTACAAAACGAGTCTTTAATGCTCTAGAGCAATAAAAATGTATGAAATTTCATTATTGCACAGTTTTTTTTAATCGCACCAAAAGGTGCCAATCTCAATGGATTAGCTCAATCCAGCCAGCTGATATCAATACTTTTTTTTTCGTACGTATTATTCGTTTCTATCCTACTTGTTCCAAATTTAAAAAATGATTGCTGCTAACTCTGAGTTAAAAATGAAAGAAATTTAAAAAAGTGATTTGGCGGGAAATTTGTTAATTTTGCTTGACAATATTTTTGGAAACGATAAAAGTGTGATATTATCAGTGCTTCGGCTTCGAATTAAAATGGAATCATCTAGCGACACATTAACTCCGAAAAACATTCTAAATGAAGCCGACAGTGTTATAGAAACTTCTATTTTAACTGTTTGATATGAGTTTCTTTTATCTACTATTCCTATAGGTATTAGTTGAAAGAAAAGCAGATTATGCACCTCGCCTTAAGTAATTTATATTGCCCTCGTGCCTGTTAGATTAGAGCCCTCGCTAACGCTCGGGCTCTAAATCAGGCACTCGGTGCAATAATAAATTACTTTGTGCTCGATGCAATAATCTACTATTAATTATTCCTTTTTTTCGCAGACGTCATAGGAAATAATCTTCTCTTAATTTAAGTACCGACATATTGTTGCATGCCCGATAGGGTTCAATTGTGAAACTATCGTAAATTTTACATCAATATCAGAATTTGTACACAGTTAGCAATAAAATTTATTCTATTCTATTCTATTCTTGTCTCGCACAAGACTGAGGTGAATCAAACATTTCAATCTAATCAAAAATAGCTAGGGGTAGTGCGCTAGAATTAGACATTAATTAATACATTACATACGTCACATTACACACTCAATGATATTACACATGCCACAAGCGTCAAAAACGTACACGCGAAAAGTAAGATAGTTGTTTTACCTCTAATTGCAATTAGTTCGCACTGACATTTGTGACAATTGATTGAAAAAGGTCGTGCCGCCTTCTTTATTACGAAAATGCACAATTTAAGTTGATAAAGTAAATAAAGCCCAAGGCACAAGAGCACACATACACATAAAAGTACACAATAATATTCGATGTTAACGCATATTTTAGGTTAATTTCATATTTTGCAAGAAAAAAACGGCGCCTTTGCGCCAATTACGTACTCAGCGAGGGAAAATGATAGCATGTATATTAAAGCGCCGAGATGATAAGGATGGCGATAGGCATAGATCTTCCAGGCGAAGGGAGACGGGTACCGTTGTCTGACGCAATTTAGTATGGGTATGCATATCTATAGTATTTATAACATTGTATATACTCGAAAAACATTACTCCCTTCTTCAGAAGTCGCATAAAAACGTCATTCCATGTACATAATATTTGCTATAGATTAACGGCCGGCGCTTTACGTTCTTTTTTAGAAATATTAGTTTCAGACTTAACCCTCTTATTTCAGAGCTGATTTTTAATCAAGTGGGGCAAGCAAATATAACGTCCGCGAAAAAGAAGGACGGATAGATAATTAAAAAATATTTTTCGCTTTTTAGTCCCGTAGTTTTTTCATAGAGATATTAAAGTATGCTTATGTGTTATTTTCTAACGCAGTCCGATTTTTTGTTCCGTTCAATAATTTCTTTGTTCCGAATTCAGTAAGGTTTTTATTTAGTTTGTTTCTTTATTAAAACTTCATTGTTTATAGGAAACTTTTCTAATTGAATAGAATGCTTTTTTTTGGGGTGTGAGTGGTTTATCACCATCTTTGAACCAAAGCCAACTTCACCTGCACGCGGTGCACCCTGCTAACTGACAAACGAAGCTCTGGCGAAAAGAGAGGTAGGGAGCGTAATTGTAACCCGACTGGGGAATGTACCTCCACCCGTGAGGTGGAGGTACATTCCCCAGTCGGGCCATACCGCAGCCAAATAACAATTCCCTTGAGGGTTGTTGTGTTCCTGCGAGTGAGTGAGGTCACCAGAAAGATAGGAGATGCTGCGTTGACAGCGGAGGTGGCGGCGCTTGAGCGATATTTTATGTTGTGAGCGTTAATATGGCTACGGTAACCGCTTCACATCAAGCGGGCCGTATGCTTGTCTGCCGCCCGAGGAAGTTTAAAAAAAAAAACCAAAAAGGTTACATATTAATTGATGTCCAAGTTGATATGCCACAATCAGATGTGTCGAGTTGGGATAAAGCCGGTTATGGAGCATGGGTTAGTCGTTTAACTATAACGAGTTAACCCCATGGTAGGATTTTACCTTGATTGTCCTGTCCGCGCTAGTTTATGGTCGAATTATAACATAAAATCAGGGGGAGGTACCAATTTAATTCGATTTGTTTTTAACTCGAATGCGTTTCTTTCTTTTTTTATTTTATTTGATATTTTGTTTATCATCATCATCAGCCTGTATGTACTCAATTAAAATCTTGCCATCCGTTATCTTATAAATCAGGGCTGTCCAAGGCACGGCCCGCGGGCCGCATGCGGCCCTCTGCTTATATTTGTGCGGCCCGTGACGTGTTTTTAATTTATCGCTACAGTTTTTGTACAACGAATATGACTGAAAATTATATATTTTTAGAAAAGTTAACATTTTATAACTAACTATAGTTATAGCTAAGCATAATCTTTAATAAATAAATATTATCAGACAAATTACACAGCGCCATTTAGCCCCAAAGTAAGCGAAGCTTGTATTATGGGTACTAGACAACTAATAAACATACGTAAATACATTTTTTTTTGTATATACATACTTATGATGCATAGAAAACACCCAGACTAAGACAAACACGCACCCTATACCTAACTAAGACAAACAGACATGTTCATGCACACAAATGTTTGTCCTATGTGGGAATCGAACCCACGAGCGTAGGTGTCGAAGCCGCGTCATTGACCGCTACGCCGCCGAGCTCGTCTTTCAAAGTAGGTAGTAAAAATGTCAAGTAGGAATTTGTTTCTGCAGCCCGCTAATCTATTTAGTAATTTGTAATAGCCCGGTATTGTATATGGTTTGGACAGCCCTGTTATAAATCATCCCACTGCACAGGTTGGCTGGAAGAGATCTCTCAGAGAGATAAGCTTGCAAATCTAAAAATCATACAATTACAGGTCGCGTCACGTAAAAAGAACGCTGGCGATCATGCTGCGCATTAGGCGATCTATCGATTTATTTGGTGATATGAAGTACGACGTACGAAGCAATAATTAATACACGAATGATAATATTGTATGGCGATTTAAAAAAGACCTATATTGACAGAGTTTCTTTCGGCATTTCTTCTCGTCAATGGTCATTTCGAAATGCTGGTAGATAAAAAAAATAATATACCTAATTGTAAAAGACGTGTCTAAGTGCCCGCGAGGGCCCACAGAATAAAGAATTTTGACTTTGACTTTGACTTTGAAGCCGCTATAGAAAGGTTTATTCAAAAATAACAAAATAGACCTAGTACTTTTGTTCGCGTGTCTGTCCATGTGCAGACACACTCCCCCTCCGCTTTCTTCCAGCGTTCTTTTTACATGACGCGACTTATATTAATGTGTTTTGGATTTTGGTTCTTACACACTTTTTTTTTTTAAATCCCAGCAGTGGGACGTATAATGGCTGATGACGATATTACGCACCGTTTTTTTTCTCGAAGAAATCGATTTTCTCGATCGAAAAGTGAGTTAGCATCGAGAATTCCTAGTAAGAATTATTAGACCCATTAAGTTCGCCCATAAATCCACGATTGGGTCCACCCTTATTTATTTAAATGCTATATTTATTCAAAGTGCCTGTAATCTGGATGGCTTATTGGGACGCCATTTTGAAAAATGCTAAGCCGGTGTTAACAAGTTAGCGTCATAAGGTCGATATAATAAAATATGGAAATGTTTTTACGTCGTACAAACTGCCGAATAGCGATCGAGACTTTGGCGAAAGTGAGGTAGGCTATTTGGAGCAGCCCGACTGGTGCAGCGCCTCCACGTTACAGAAGACCAAGACAAATAACAATTCCTTCAAGTTCGGTTGTATTGCTGCGCGTGAGTAAGGTCACCAGTAAGCTCCTCTCACTCGTCATCATGATAACGGTACTAGGAAGTTTTCGGAGGGTCGGCAACACGTGAGTGTTTTTTTTTATTTTACGTCGGGTGGCAGACAAGCATACGGCTCGCTGATGTGAAGCGGTTACCGTAGCCATATTAACGCTCGCAACATAAAATATCGCTTGTGCGCCGCCACCTTCGCTGCCAACGCAGCAACTCCTTCCTTTCTGGTGACCTCACTCACTCGCAGGAACGCAAAAACCCTCAAGGAATATGTTATTTGGCTGCGGTATTATGTGAGGTGGAGGTACATTCCCCAGTCGGGTAGCTTATAATTTCGCTCTTTACGCCAGAGCTTCGTTTGTCAGTCAGCAGGGTACACCGCGTGCAGGTCAAGTTGGCTTTGGTTCAAAGATGTTTATGAACCACTTACACCCCAAATGACTATAACAAAAATATAAAACCAAATTTGTCTCATGAAAACGTATTAAAAATTCAACGAAACAAACGACGTGCCTCCGTTAATAGCCGAGCAAAACAACCAAACAGCTCCCTTATCTGTCGTTCTGCGTGTTTTTATAGCCGCAACTCGGAAATCGGCCTCCCGATATAACAGCAGTTTGTGAACGCATCGCTCATTTTTACAACCCCATCGAAATTGGTACAGTTGAAAGGAAAAAGCATAAATCGTTTCCATTTTTGAGATGATAACTTATTAGATAAAATAAGACCTTTATGTATTAAGTTATCACCTCAAATCGATGTGTGCGTGCGCCGATTTGGGTGGCAGACAAGCATACGGCCTAGCTGATGTCAAGCGGTTACGTAGCCATATTAACGCTCGCAACATGAAATATCGCTCGCGCGCTGCCACCCCCGCTGCCAACCAGCAACTCCTTCCTTTCTGGTGACCTCACTCACTCGCAGGAACACAACAAACCTCAAGGGAATTGTTATTTGGCTGCGGTATTCTGTGAGGTGGAGGTACGTCCCCAGTCGGACAGCTTAAAAATACGCTGTGCCTTACCTCTCTTTTCGCCAGAGCCTCTTATGTCAGTCAGCTAGGGATGCAACATCGTTCATAAAAAACATCGATACTGAAACATCGATATTTTTTAAAGTACAACATCGATGTTGAAAAAATCGATGTTTTAGGACGATACATCGATGTTTTTTCGATGTTTTCTTTAATTACTAGCAGGGTCAGCAAATACAGCCTTGAAATACAGAGAAAAGGCTTTTTCTTATAAAAAATATTGAAAACCTACTTAGATTCATTTTGGTAATCATGATTACTGACAATGTCAAACAATTAGTTACTTTAAACGATACATCCAATAACGTATGAGGATATAAAAAGTAGTAGAACGAGAAATTAAACAAATATCAGAAAGACAAAGATAATCAAATTTATTATGAATTAAACAAAACTTATTTACTATTTTTTCTCAATATAGAATTCAAAAATAATAATTTCGACAATCTACTGCCGAGCAACCGGTTTCTTTCTTGGGTAATTATAGAATCAAACATCGTTCATAAAACATCGATGTTAGTGAACGATGTATCGATGTTTTCTTGTAGTTCAACATCGATGTTTTACATCGATGTTTATGAACGATACCTCGATGTTTCAAAACATCGATGTATCGTTTGCATCTCTACAGTCAGCAGGGGCACCACGTGCAGGTGAGGTTGACTTTCAAAGACGTTGATGAACCACTTACACCCCATTTTTTGTAAACCATTTTGTGCTCGTGTGTACAGGGGTCATTGTAAAATAAAATAAACAATGATTATGGTTCGGTCGAACACAATCGTATGAGCCGCGGGCCGGCAATTTTTTATGGAATATCACTTCAAGGCATGGTGATTTCAATTTTCTTCTTACCTGTACTTGATACAGCCAGAAACTAAGGTGTTTTAATATGTAGACGCGTTCTACTTGCCTCCATTGTGGTAAGAATAAAGCAAGGTAATTACCTGGCATTCACTATTTTATTCAGTAACCTGATGGAAAGCAATAACTACTGCCCATGGAGATCAACAACACCAAGTTGTCGCCGATCCGTTGCCAGCCTATACTCATTCATTTCTTTCTTTCTTGTGACCTCACTCACTCGCAGGAGCACAACAACCCTCAAGGGGATTGTTATTTGGCTGTATTTTGTGAGGTGGAGGTACTTCCCCAGTCGGGCAGCTTAAAAAATACGCTATGGCCTACCTCTCTTTATATTATATAATTTTTTTGTTATATGTTATAGTCCAGAAACAAATATTTTTCTGTACGACTATAGTGTCAAACAAGCATACTACCTACCTGATTGTAAGCAGTCATCACAACCTATAGACGCTTCTGACAACAGAGACATTCACGTGTTGCCGATATATGTATTTGGGGTGTAAGTGGCTCATCGACATCTTTGAGCCAAAGCCAACCAAGGGTTATAATAGCCCTGAGGTCTATTACGTCTTTAAGTTAGATTATCTTGAGATAACTTGAGCAGATGGTGCGAAAATATACTTAGTTATGTTTCTGGGTTTGCTTCTCGGAATGCGAATTACCGTCATTGAGAACAGCTGTAATTGATAGAAAATGTGGTCACTAAACTAGCGGACACATCAGTCAAAAGAAGAAAATGAGAAAAATTAAATAAATATTCCTGGACAAATTTCACGCTGCCATTTAGTCCCATACTAAGCAAAGTACTATGGGTACTAAATAACTGATATTATACTTAAATATTTTTTTTTCTAAATACATAAATATAATACATAGAAAACACCCAGACCAAGACATACATACATACACACCAAACCACCGAGCTCGTCACGTCGTCGAAATTTCATTGACTGCAATCATGCATGAGTTTTATTCTGAATACAATAATAATAACTATACAATAATAATAGACAAAGCTTGTCTATATACATATATGCATACATATACATGTAGTCCGCCACCTGTAGAAAAAAAAAACCGGCCAAGTGCGAGTCGGACTCGCACTCGAAGGGTTCCGTACCATTATCTATAAAAACGGCAGGGAGCTCCCCTTAAATATGTGTTTTATTTTAATTTAATTATTTATTTTTAAAGTGAATATATAAGGTGCTTTTTTTGTATTAGCCAGGAATTTAATGGCAGATAGTATTAAGCCTACTTGTTACGTTAGTGAAGAAATATGGCGTCCCAATATCATTAATAAGCTTTGAAAAAATAAATAACGTAGTCAATGAACTGGTTTCATAGTGCTTAATACATTCCGCGCTATCAGATGAAGTCGATAATAACAATAACAGCTGTACGTAGGTAGCGTCGTCCCAATTGCATATTTCCTTTAAAATGCGTTGTAATCAAAATAGGATAGGTAAAAAAAATGTAATCAAATGTAAAACTGATAGGTAATAATAACATACACTTACAGGAGGGCAGATGATTGTCCTTATCAAGGTCATTGAACTTTTCATCACACTTATTATCACAGATTTTGAACTGTCAAATTAATATCATAATAAATAAATAATAAATATTGTCAGACAAATTACACAGCGCCATCTAGCCCCAAAGTAAGCGAAGCTTGTGTTATGGGTACTAGACAACTGATAAACATACGTAAATACAGTTTTTTTTTGTAAATACATACTTATGATACATAGAAAATACCCAGACCAAGACAAACAGACATGTTCATGCACACAAATGTTTGTCCTATGTGGGAATCAACCCCACGAGCGTTGGTGTCGAAGCCGCGTCATTGACCGCTACGCCACCGAGCTCGTCGAATAATGTATGTGTTTGTTTATGGAAACATCATAAAAACACTTAGTTACGATGTTAGTTTTCAAAAATAACGCAGTCACATAACATGTTCTACAAAAGTTCTTGGCGTGTTTAAAAGCTCATTCAAATTATTTACACAAAATCACAATTAGTCACTAATTTATCCACGTCTACATACATGTTTTACCACTTTTTTGCCATGGAATGTCTGCGGAAAAAGTCCACTACCGCTTTCTGGAACTGATCGAGGTCTATCTGTACTGAATTTCGTACAGATATTCTGCGTGCGCATTTACACTCGCGACAAGAAACCATACCATACCATTTCGAGAAATTTGTACATTTCGTAAAACTGCGGCGTATAGGCATGATTAGGTCAACACACGGACGAATCACGGTTAACACTGTTTTCATTTCCTTGGATCCTTTCTTCCTTCTTTCTCGCGGCGCGAGCGCTGTTGCCGTGCCGCCCGTGCGGGGGCGGGCGGCAGGAGATCAAGCGACAGACATCGCTGCGAAGCGGCGGCGTTTACAAAGGGCGGCCCAACATTTGAGTAAACTTTGACTTTACCGCGGTTATCACCGTGTTCGGAAAGCGTTTGGCAGCTCGTGACGTAGCCTTTCGGCACGGGTCATACCCGAGCGCATTGACCACGCCGTCTAGACTGCGACACAGAGGGATGGATCATACAAAGTAAACTAATCTTTTCATGATGCGATTTTATTTCCTAAGAGAAAAAAAATAACACGTGGGGCACAAATTTCATTTACTATCGAAATCGGCATATGTAATACTACTACCCTTTTCAATCCTGGCAGATAAATCAAAAGCTCCCTGTATAACTAAATATTCTGCGAATATTTCAAGCGTCTACCTGTTGCCGTTGTCAATATCGAGCAAAAACGAGCAAAAAAAAAATCACGTTCGTTGTATGGGAGCCCCTTTAAATATTTATTTTATTCTGTTTTTTTAGTATTTGTTGCTATAGCGGCAACAGAAATACATCATCTGTGAAAATTTCAACTGTCTAACTATCAAGGTTCATGATATTACAGCCTACTACTGACGGACGGACAACGGAGTCTCAGTTATTGCTCCGGTGCGTTTTACCCTTTGGGTGCGATTTTTTTATAAAGAAAAAGTCAGGACCAAATAGAAGAACCATTTTGAGCTTTATGCTTTCTGCATAAGCTCATCACTCTCATGATGGAGTAATACATGGAATATACCGCGTGTGAACAGTCCACTGCATCTATTCACATTTGGTAATCTTCTTATTTGTTTGTAAATTCTGCTGAAGAAATTTATTTCCCTTTCTCTTTTAAAAGCGTACTGTGGTAGCCCCTTAAACCCCAAAATTCATGTTAACGTCTTATTTTGTGGCCTGAAACCGAAGGCTCATTAGTATTAGCTTTCAGGCGTATGTGTCAGAACAATATCTTGCTCATAGTTTGACAAGAAGTGGAAACTCGAAACTGAACGCTATATTATTGTCAACTATACATATCCACAGACTTGATGTATAATTAAGAATCTCTTTAAGTGTCCTGAAGCCCTAGTACCCCTTTTTTTGTATAGTGCTCTGAATACCGAAATTGTAAACAAAAGTAACGGTAACCGCTTCGTTGTTTGCTTGTTTGCCATCCGACGTATTATATTAAAAAAATGGAGAGATTGCTGTGTCATGGCCGTGTTGTCCGTAAATACGTTATGCACTAAAATTATCTCAAAATGGCAGCGCTGCCCCCTCCCCCGCACGCAATGTTCCAGTCATTACTTAGCGTAATAAATTCTTTGATCCCTTCATCTATCCAGTAGTGTGATTGAATTTTGGATGGAGATGATATATATGTAGCTGCAACACCAAATCCCAAGATTTTGTTATCATTCATTTTTTTTTAATTGCATAAGGAAGAAATTTTAAACACGCATTCACGTCAAAAAACGAACTGTATTATGAGTGTCTTTAGGCTATGGTAGCCCCGTTAGATTAGGCGTACTTGTTTACAACCTACGTAGTTAAAAAAGTCGGTATGTACTTGACCACGACAGAAGTGAAAACTTCATCTGTCGCTCCATCTCGGTCCCTCCATGCCAACTGTACCAGAACGAGCATTTCATACCCGAGCGTGACAGCTGAGTCTCAGCGCGCCTAAAGAACTTTCAAATGGTCCCGAATAGTGCTCTGTATTGAGGTCGATACAGGGCTGTATTCAGGATTATTTGAAATACAGCCCTGTATTACTATTGTTTTAAAACTGTGCCTGTATTGAGGTCAATACAGGGTCGTATTCGGGTCAATTATTAAAATATAATATTATTTAGTAATTTTTAAAATGCAGGTGCATGAGGGCGGATTTGGCATAAAATCAGTTTAAATCAATTAACAGTGTCCAATGAACCGTGTGGCAGTTGGTTGTGCCCACGCTAATACAATTATCTCTGTGGTAATTGCATCGGAATACAATCAGTGCAATACCCACATGAATCTGCATAAATATTTTCAAAATAAATTGATAAAAAATACGTTTGAATATTCTGACTGATTCATCAAGGCACAAATAGAACCGATGGACTTCGATCGAGCTGAAAATATACCTAATAACGTATTATCAGACTAAAAGTCGCACAGCGAGCGATGGAGAGAGCAATGCTTGGAGTTTCTCTAAGTGATCGAATCCGGAACGAAGAAATTCGACGGAGAACCAAAGTGGTCGACATAGCTCTCAGGGTCAGCGAGTTGAAGTGGCGGTGGGCTGGCCACATTATCCGAGTCAGCGATGGCAGATGGGGGAGGAAAGTCCTAGAGTAGAGGCCACATATGGGGCGACGAAGCGTAGGGCGTCCTCTCTCTAGTTAGACCGGCGATCTCAAAAAAGTGGCTGGTAGCGGTTGGATGCGGAAAGAGGAGGATCGCATATGGTGGAAAGCATTGGGAAAGGCCTATATCCAGTAGTGGGTACTTCTTTTTGTTGATTTTTAGAGTTATGACTTTGACTCTCCTTATGTAGAAATAATCTGTGTCTGTAATAGGCCACCGTTTTTTTTTGGGGTGTATGTGGTTTTGGGGTGTAAGTGGTTCATCAACATCTTTGAACCAAAGCCAACTTCATCTGCAAGCGGTGCTGACTGACAAACGAAGCTCTGGCGAAAAGAGAGGTAGGGAGCATAATGGTAAGCTTCCCGACTGGGAAATGTACCTCCACCTCACAAAATACCGGAGCCAAATAACAATTCCCTTGAGGGTTATTGTATTTGAATGAGTGAGGTCACCAGATGGAAGGAGATGCTGCGTTGGCAGCGGGGCTGGCGGCGCGCGAGCGTTATTTTATGTTGCGAGCGTTAATATGGCTACGGTAACCGCTTCACATCAGGCGGGCCGTATGCTTGTCTACCACCCGACGTACTATAAAAAACCCTCTATGAATGCTAATGCCTTCTAGAGGGGAGGCCAATGTTCTGCAATGGGCAGATACGGGCTGAAATTATGAAGAAGATAGCTAACAAAATCAACAGTATAAAATATTGTTTTTTGAACAAACAAAAGCTTACCATTAAGCAGTAGAAATAGGAATAATTTACACAATAAATACGAGCTTCCCTACCCGATTATAATTGAGTTTACAATTTATTTCTGCTAAGTTCTGGCTTTGTGGCGTCTTCTTATTTATTGTCCCGACACACAATAGCTTATGATTATCTTCTGGGTCTATTAATTTGGTATATGATTTTGTTTATTATAAATAAATAATAATAAATAATAAATATTGTCAAACAAATTACACAGCGCCATCTAGCCCCAAAGTAAGCGGAGCTTGTGTTATGGGTACTAGACAACTGATAAACATACGAAAAATACATTTTTTTTGTAAATACATACTTATGATACATAGAAAACACCCAGACTAAGACAAACAGACATGTTCATGCACACAAATGTTTGTCCTATGTGGGAATCGAACCCACGAGCGTTGGTGTCGAAGACGGACCACTACGCCACCGAGCTCGTCAAATATGGCATAGCGGCGTAAGTAGTTCATCAACATCTTTGAACCAAAGCCAACTTCATCTGCACGCGGTGCACCCTGCTGACTTGCAAACGAAGCTCTGGAAAAAAGAGGTAGGGAGCGTAATTTTAGCGACTGGGGAACGTACCTCCACCTCACAGAATATCTCAGCCACATGACAATTCCCTTGAGGGTTGCACTGTTATTAATATTATAATCCAACTGTATATTACCCATATTCGCGAAATAAATGATTTAATTGATTGATTGGTTGTTGTGTTCCTGCGAGTGAGTGACCACCAGAAAGGAAGGAGATGCTGCGTTGACAACGGGGATGGCGGCGCGCGAGCGATATTTCATGTTGCAAGCGTTATTATGGCTACGGTAACCGCTTCACATCTGGCGGGCCGTATGTTTGTCTGCCACCTAACGTAGTATAAAAATATAAAAAACTAGCTTTCACCCGCGGCTTCGCCCGCGTTTACTTTTTTTAGTTTCCTATGTCCTTCCTAATACCTTAAAGAATATGTGTACAAAGTTTCATGATGATGAATACTGGGTGTATTCATCATCATGACACTTTGTACACATATTCTTCATGTAGTACTTTTAATTGTACTAAATACGGATGCAAGAACTTTAACGATAACTACTACACCTAGCTCCCGCCGCGCCCCCCGCGATCGCATAACCACTGATTGACGCCAAATACAAATTTAAAATCCTATTAGGATAACATAACTCTTCTTAATCCATCAGCTTAAAAAGGATAAATCAAACTTTAAAAAAATAACACCGACGTCAAAAATCTCAGAAGGAAGGTAGTAATTATTGGGTATCATTTAAGCTATCGCCAATTTAATTAGTTTTGTGTTTCTTAACTAATAGGGTTTGCCCGCAAAATAATAGATTTGTCACCAAAATGTAGTCACCAAACAATATAAAATCGATTTCACAATAAATCACCTAAAATCATGGAAATGTAGGGTCTAGTACCATTTAAATGTTTTTGTATGTATTATATTGTCAATTATTAATAATTAAGCTTACTTGGCACCACATCATTCATCATCTAGGTTGACGATGACAGGACACAAGAAAACCCTAACCTAACCAAAAAGCAACTCAAATCTAACCAAAACATGATTTATTACATTGACCAAGTATTGGTGTCGTCAGTGAATATGACGCCAATTTGACTTCGCCCCTATTAGCCATTTTTTCATTATACTAAGGAGCTATTTATTTGGTGACACATCTATTATTTTGATGATCAAACGAATTAAATGATACTAATAATTTCTTAAGCTGATGATTTATATTTAGAGACAGTTTTGATTAAAATGATGACTAATATATTTCTTGGGGATATATATTATTATTAGGGTACTGCAGATTAGTGACACATCTAAACTTAGGTGACAGAAAATATTGTTCCCGTAGTTATTTTTGACTTTTTCTTGTCAGGATTTTGTAGTTAGTTTCATTTTTTTAAAAGTTTATTTCTTTTTAGTGTATATATTTTTTAACTATTTATTATAATAATGGGTAAGTAGTAGTGACATGGTGCCTTCTAGACGAAAATACATTAATTTATTTAGTTAAGAAGCACTCAACACTATTGCCTAACCGTTCCTCATCAGCTCAGCAGTGTCACACGATGACTTCCAAATGCAAATTATTTAACCTAATGTCATCAGAAAACTCATCAATTACTGTATCCATGCTCATGCCAATAAATTTCAACCCTTTCTCACGAATTCCCAGGGAGTCCATCATCAGACCCTGATTTGATTAATATGAGACCACTTGAATAGTGTGCCCTTTCAAACAAATAAGAATGAAATTGCTGTTCAGTTAACGGAGAAATCATTGAAACTATATTTAAAAAATACATACCGTCGAACATAGAACCACCCTACAGGTACAATAAATAACAATAACAGGTAATTTCTGGGATGAAAACTATCATAGGTATGTCCTTTCCCAGGACTCAAGGTATCTCTCAACCAAATGTCATCTAAATTGGTCCAGCGATTTAAGCATAAAGAGGTAACAGACAAACTGTCGCATTTATAATATTAGTATGGATTGGCGTTCCGAAAACCCCTAAAAACGTCACATATATTGATATATAGACCTTTCAACTTTATCGCACCCTAACAGAGGATGATGGTCACGTTAGCCACGATAAATTTTAAAATCGTTGTTGTTTTCGTAATCAGCGACCCGATAAACCATAAAAACAATACCCATGACGATTTTCAGACTTTTTCACCCCGTTTTACCGCTTTAGGGGTTGAATTTTGAAAAATTCTAAAACATATGTTTACTCATTTATCTATAGAAGTACTCGTGTAAAGTTTCGGATAAAATAGTCCAACTAATCTTGTTTCCCCATACAAACTTTGGACCCCCTTAGGGGTTGAATTTTGAAAAATCCTTTCTTAGTGCATCCCTAGACATCATAAGGAACCTACGTGCCAAATTTGGAATCTCTAGACCCAGCAGTTTGGGCTGTGCGTTGATATATATATATCAGTCAGTCATTCAGTTTCCTCTTTTATATATTTCAACCCCATCGCATTTCCACAGGGGTGATTTTATGTCACGTTGGCTATGTGAGATCATAAAATAGTTGTTGTTTTCGTAATCAGAGACCCTATAAACCATAAAAACAATACCCATGACGATTTTAAAACATTTTCGCCCCATTTTACCCCTTTTGGGGATGGATTTTGAAAAATGCTGAAACATGTGTTTACTCATTTATCCATAGAAGTACTCATGTAAAGTTTCGGATAAAATAATCCAACTAATCTTCTTTCCCCATTCAAACTTTGGACCCCCATTTCACCCCCTTCTGGGATGTATTTTGAAAAATCCTTTTTTAGTGCACCCCTAGATATCATAAGGAACCTACTTGCCAAATTTGGAATTTCTAGACCCAGCAGTTTGGACTGTGCGTTGATATATATCAGTCAGTCAGTCAGTTTCTTCTTTTATATATTTCAACCTCATCGGACAGGGGTGATTTTATGACACGTCGGCTATGTTGGATTATAAAATAGTTGTTGTTTTCGTAATCAGCGACCCGATACACCATAAAAACAATACCCATGACGATTTTCATACTTTTTCGCCCCATTTTACCCCTTTAGGGGTTGAATTTTGAAAAATCCTGAAACACGTGTTTAGTCATTTCTTTATAGAAGTATTCATGTAAAGTTTCGGATAAAATAGTCCAACTAATCTTGTTTCCCCATACAAACTTTGGACCCCCGTTTCACCCCCTTATGGGATGAATTTTGAAAAATCCTTTCTTAGTGCACCCCTAGATATCACAAGGAAACCTGCGTGCAAAATTTGGAAACTCTAGACCCAGCGGTTTGGGCTGTGCGTTGATATATATATCAGTCAGTCAGTCAGTCAGTCAGTCAGTTTCTTCTTTTATATATTTAGATAGTGACTAATATAATGAACAAGCAAGCCCTACCGCTGAAGCTGAAACCGGTTACCATCGGATTATTTTAAAGTTTTGTTTAAATTAATGACAACATCTTCAGCTTAGAGCTCTATGGTTTCTACCAATTAAGATGAACACAATGGAGAATGTTACTAGGTATTATGCCAAATCGCTTGAAATGTTGTCTCAGTAAAGCCTGTATGTATACAAACACACTAGTTTTTGTTGTAGTCAAAAATACCTAGTAGTTTTGATTTTATAGGCATTCAAAGTTTCGAAAAATATCAAGTCCCGCTAACAGTCTTATGACGTCATTTCACAACGCTTCGCGCAGGCCACGGCCACGGCTCGCTTAGTATTAGGGATGTGACATTCTAATTATGGTATTTAATTAATTATTATAGTAATTAAAATTTAAAATTAATTTATAATAAAATTAAATAAATTTTATAATAAATTTAATTAATTATTATTATTATAGTATTTAATTAATTATTTAATTGTAATTATAGTATTTAGGTATAATTTCAACGGCACGGGCGCGCGATCGCTAGCGGACTGAGTGAGCCAGACTGAGCGTGTTGTGCGATGACGTCACACAGCCCGCGTCGTACGGTTACAACTTGTTTTACTTCTAAATCGGTAACGAAATAACCACAAATGTATGTTTGGTTAAATAAAATAACAGCCAGAAACGTCCAGATTAACGTTTACAACTGTACCGGTTTATTTCACGAAGACAACTGGACTATGTTATGCACAATAGATCCAACCGACAAAATATGTCAAATGAGATATACATAACGAGATACTTCAAATTGAGTTTTATATTTTATGTCCCAAAAGTCGACGATAAGCCGGAAGCAGGTGATAGGTCCAGTCATGTCAGCTATCAGAAAAATATTTAAAAATATCTATTGTATTCATTATTCAAGGAAAAATCTGAAAAATCTACATCCTGTGATGATCATTGAAGTCCTGTTGCTACAAATTATTACTTTTGCTCAGTTTATTTTCAGCGTAATTCATTGAGCCTTATGAAATCGTCCGGTCGTTCTGTCTGTCCTTTGCCATGAAACTCAAAATTTCGAAATTCTGACTTCGGATTCGTGTAGAGCATCAAAAAGTAGTACTGTAAAGTGACCTTGGTTTTCCGATATCAATTCGGGATTAAAAAAAAAAAATTCGCTATGGTGGCCATATTAACGCTCGCAATATAAAATATCGCTCACGCGCCGCCACCCCCGCTGCCAACGCAGCATCCTCTTCCTTTCTGGTTACCTCACTCACTCGCAGAAACACACCTCACGGGAATTGTTATTTGGCTACGGTATTCTATGCTTAAATGTAAGTATGTGCTTAAGTGTGTGTAAATTGGCTTTGACTTAAAAGTAACAAAATGTCGGTTGGTTCTATTCTGCATAACAGAGTCCAATAGTGCATATTTTTTTATGTAATACGTACGTTAAAAACTTGGGCACGCTTTGATCTGACGTTTTTATGGCCAGAGTTTATTGAATACATGGCTATTGTCTATTTAGATTTATGGCTATCGATCTATTTTAAGTTTGATTATGTTTTACTACGTATTTTATTATTAGATTAAATGTATTTTTTGAACAAATCTAAAGATACGAATGACGTGTCGGCTGTGCTTGGGGCATTGTTCATGAGAACAAAATATGTAGCTGAGCTAAAGCCATTTTGTGTTACTGCGGCACAGATATGATTCTTTTCGTCTATTTTTTAAATTTAAGCTTATATATAAGATTGCAAATAACTATGTAATTATGTGTGTGCGGGAGATACACATAAATGTTGCATTCATTCATTCATCTTGTTTAAAATGTTGAAATTTTTGACAAAATACACAGCGCCATCTAGCCCCAAACTATGGTTATAAGATAATTGATAAATATACTTAAATACATTTTTTTTGTAAATATGTATTTACATACATATTGTTAATTGAAAATACAGGCGCCAAGACCAGACATGGTCATGCACACAAATTTTCAAATTATGTCTTGTGGGGCTATCGAACCTACGACCTTAGACTCTAAATTGCCATTGCTAGCCATTCGACCATTGAGCTCGTCGTATTATTATTTTTGCCATTATTATTATATGTTTATACATATAATAAGAATGGCAAAAATTCTTATTATATGTATAAACATATAATAAGAATGGCAAAAATAATAATAAGAATATATTATTATATTATTATATTCTTCATTTATTTATAATACCTAATGCAAATTTGCACCAAAAAAATTAATGTTTTTTTTGTTTTGTTATTTTGTCCACGTATCCGTCTATCGACGCAATGCTTCTTTTTTACTTATCAATAAAATTATTTCATATACGTCTCTCCACAACTGTCAGCGTTCAGAGAACATTCTGAATAATCCCAAACATTTCAGCATTAACAAACAATGTAGTAACAAATCTAAATCCGTTGTACAGAAAATCGTTTGATCTCCAAACTCAACATTCCATTATACAATCTCCCGCCACCACAGACTTGTGTATGCCAACAGACGCGCTCCGACTTTGGTAAACAAACCTAGAGGGTGCACCGTAATCCGTCGTGTGTACTTTAGTTGCATACTAATATAAGCTGTGTCCTCAGGTTCTGATTGTTACTCGTATGTGTGTGTTGTTAGGGGAATTGTAGATTTTTGCACACACCCACACATATATATGGTAGAAAGCGTTTCTGAATATTGTTTTTTTTTTATACTACGACGGGTGGCAGACAAGCATACGGCCCGCGTGATGTGAAGCGGTTACCGTACCATATTAACGCTCGCAACTTTAAATATCGCTCGCGCGCCGCCACCCCCGCTGCCAATGCAGCATCTCCTTCCTCTGGTGACCTCACTCACTCGCAGGAACACAAGAACCCTCAAGGGAATTGTTATTTGGCTGCGGTATTCTGTGTGGTAGAGGTACATTCCCCAGTCGGGTAGCTTACAAATACGCTCCCTATCTTCTTTTCCGTGTGCAGGTGAAGTTGGCTTTGGTTCAAATATGTTGATGAACCACTTACACCCCAAAAACAGGCAGAAATTGTTTCTGAATATTGATACTAATACATGTCCATACCGTACTTCTATACCACATCTATACTAAGATTATAAATGTGAAAGTTTTTTTTTGTATGAGAGGGGGCAAACGAGTATGAGGGTCACCTGGTGGTAAGCAATCACTACCGCCCATGGAGTTCATCAACACCAAAGGGTCGCCTATCCGTTGGCAGCCTTCTTCCTTTCTTTCTTTCTGCCCCCTTACCACTAACTCTTATTGCGATTCAATAACTGAATAGAGTGCTTATTCATACCAATGAATAAGCGACTCTGTTCAAATTGAATAGTCTTTGAATAGAGTTGCTTATTCATTGGTATGAATAAGCACTCTATTCAGTTATTGAATCGCAATAAGAGTTGAATAGTCTTTGAATAGAGTTGCTTATTCATTGGTTTGAATAAGCACTCTATTCAGTTATTGAATCGCAATAAGAGTTGGTGGTAAGGGGGCTGGTTCTTCGTGGTCACACTCACTCGCAAGAACACAACAACCCTCAATGGAGGTGTTATTTAGCTGCGGTATTCTGTGACGTAGAGGTACTTCCCCAGTCTGGCAACTTAATTATTTATTTCATAGTACATTAATTATATAGGATAATTAATAGGTATAGATAAATTAAACCAACATCAGCAGATGGCGCCAGCGTCGGCGTCCACTTGCATTAATTAACGTTGAACACCGGCAGGCATTTACAGTCCCATAAAGGGATGCGAGGCGTGTACACATTTTTATTAAAAATAATTGGAGTCTTGGGGCTTTGGGAACACTGACTTTTTTTTTTTACTATAAGCAGATGTATTGAATGTTTGTGACATTGAAGATGCTACTCCCAATGGAACTAGTCCTTGAATTTATGAAGTCATTTTTTTTTATACTACGTCGGGTGGCAGACAAGCATACGGCCCGCCTGATGTGAAGCAGTTACCATAGCCATATTAACGCTCGCAACATAACATATTGCTTGTGCGCCGCCACTTGCCACCGCAGCAAATCCTTCCTTTCTGGTGACCTGACTCACTCGCAGGAACACAACGACCCTCAAGGGAATTGTTATTTGGCTGCTGTATTCTGTGAGGTAGAGGTACATTCCCCAGTAGGGTGGCTTACAATTACGCTCCCTACCTCTCTTTTCGCCAGAGCTTCGTTTGTCAGTCAGCAGGGTGCACCGCGAGCAGGTGAAGTTGGCTTTGGTTCAAAGATGTTGTTGAACCATTTACACCCCATCGACTTAATTTTTATTTTTATATACTCGTCAATGATGTTGTGTTTCTATATATTATTTAACTAACCCGGTGGTCGAATGGCTAGCAATAGCTACTTTGACACCGAGATCGCGGGTTCGATCCCCGCACAATACAAACATTTGTGTGAATGAATATTTCTATTTGTCTTGGTCTGTGTTATCTATTACATGTATGTATTGAAAAAAAAATGTGTTTAAATAAACTGACAAATATCAGTTGTCTAGTACGCATAGTACAAGCTTTTCGCTTAATTTGGGACTAGATGGCGTTGTGTAAATTGTCCAGAAATATTTATTTATTAATACGTGAAGCACAAACTTGTACTTCTTTTTACAAAAATACGCGGGCGGAGGTGTATGAAATTTCGCACACCTATAGTTTATATAGAGAAGGAATGCAGATGCTAATATATATTTAAAATTGTGCATAAAAAATAAATAAATAATAAATATTGTCAGACAAATTACACATCTCCATCTAGCCCCAAAGTAAGCGAAGCTTGTGTTATGGGTACTAGATAACTAATAATCATACGTAAATACATTTTTTTTTTTGTAAATACATACTTATGATACATAGATAACACCCACACAAAGACAAACAGACATGTTCATGCACACAAATGTTTGTCTTGGTCTGGGTGTTTTCTATATATCATTAGTATTTACAAAAAAAAAATGTAATTACGTATGTTTATCAGTTGTCTAGTACCCATAACATAAGCTTCGCTTACTTTGGGGCTAGATGGCGCTGTGTAATTTGTCTGACAATATTTATCTATTTATTTTACATAACATTTCCTGATAATATTGTATTATAGTTTTCTTAATGTACAATAAAGAGAATACAACATCAAAAGAGCTGGCATGTATAATATTACCACAGTATAAGTAATAGTACTACGTACAGTATGGTCACTCCCTACCGCTCTCTCATGTCGACCTCACCTCCTCTCTGAGACAAACCTGCCCCCCTAGCCAAGTGTAATTCGTAGCGTAACGAACGTTAGATAGATCACGTGACATTTGTCAATTCTCATACCAAAATGTTCGATTTTGACAAATGTCACGTGATCTATCTAACGTTCGTTACGCTACAAATTACACTTGGCTAGGGGGACTCGAACAGTTTGCATGGTGCTGCACGCACACACGCTTTATCACGCTCTGCACAGACGTCATTGTTTATGTAGTAGTAAACGACGCGACATTAGTATGGAGTGGCCGGGGTGTGATATTACTAATGTAAAGGCCCTAAAGTGCTAAGTATTTACTTTATAAAATTTTAAATTATATTTCATATTATAGTACTTTTATCAGAGCTGTAATTTATCATCAAATTTCCAATATATAAATATTTTTGTCACAAAACAATAGTAAATCATCTAAAAACCTAATCCAAAATATAAGCCCATGTAATATTTGTTCAGCGCCTTCAGAAATTGAGAGATTTCCCAAAAGGGACATGCCTTTGATATTAACTCGTTGGTGTTCACACGTGAATTGAATGTAAACGAGATGACTTCTACATAGATTTGTAGTAGAATAGATAGAGCAAACGGTCGTTAAAGGTCTACGACTTCGTTTCAGAATAGGTACCTTACACTGCGACTTAATCGTTGGTGTTCACACGTGAATTGAATGTAAACGACTTCTACATAGATTTATAGTAGAATAGATAGAGCAAACGGTCACTAGAAATTACGACCTCGATGCAGAATAGGTATCCCTACACTGCGACTTAATCGTTGGTGTTCATACGTGAATTGAATGTAAACGACTTCTACATAGATTTCTATTAGAATAGATAGAGCTAACGGTCACTAGAAGTTACGGCCTCGATGCAGAATAGGTATTCCTTCACTGCGACTTAATCGTTGGTGTTCACACGTGAATTGAATGTAAAAGACTTCTACATAGATTTATTGTAGAATAGATAGAGCAAACGGTTACTAGAAGTTACGGCCTCGATGCAGAATAGGTATCCCTACACTGCGACTTAATCGTAGGTGTTCACACGTGAATTGAATGTAAACGACTTCTACATAGATTTATACTAGAATAGATAGAGCAAACGGTCACTAGAAGTTACGGCCTCGATGCAGAATAGGTATCCCTTCACTGCGACTTAATCGTTGGTGTTCACACGTGAATTGAATGTAAACGAGATGACGTCTACATAGATTTATAGTAGAATAAATAGAGCAAATGCTCATTTGAGGTCTACGGCCTCGTTTCAGAATAGGTATCCCTACATTGCGACTTCATCGTTGGTGTTCACATGTGAATTGAACGTAAACGAGATGGCTTCTACATAGTTTTATAGTAGAATAAATAATAATAACAATAAATGCCCATGGCATTTCGGGGTTCCATCTAGTGAGTAAATAACAAGCAATAGAAGATTACGGCAGGCTTCCGTCCCTCTTGTGTAATAGCCCGGCATTTACTTCACCTAGATCTCTTCTCCATAGCCCATTTATTTTCCATCACACTTTGCAATAGTCTCAATGCCTGTCGATACCTGCTCATGGGTATGTCGTTCCATTGATATATCCAGGAGCGGGTCACAACATTACGTCAAATTTCTCGATCGAGTTTATCCCGTGATTTTAAGAGAGATAATAAATATTCTATTGGCCCTGTGGTTTCCGGCAGACTAGAATAGAATCACTCTGTCTTATCCCGTGGATGTCATACAAGGCGACTAAGGGAAATACATTATAAAACATCGATCAGGCCTCCCCAACCCGTCTGGCCAGCGTGACTGTAGCGGGACTGTAGGCCAAATCCTCCTTCTGTCTGGGACGGACAAGAGAGGGTCGTGCTCCTGTAATTGACCGTGAGACTAAAATGACCTGATGATGATGATGATGATGATAAATATTTCTGGAGAAATTACACAGCGCTATCTAATCCCAAAATAAGCATAGCTTGTACTTTGGATGCTACATAACTGATAGATATACTTAATTTTTGTAAATACATACATACTTATAATAGGTACATAGATTACACCCAGCAATATAAAGAATAGATAGAGCAAGCGATCATAACATGTCTACCGCCTTATGACAGAATTAGTATAAATATCAGTATCTGTATTCTTTAGGGTCCGTTCACAGAGACCGGCTCGGAGTGAAGAGCAAATTTCGGTCGCATTTAAAATAGTGTTTTAGATCATTGACATAAGGTTTATTTTTAAAATTCACATCGGTTTTCCATAATCATGTAAATAAAAGAATTGAATTTTAAAAATTAACCTTAGTATCCCATGATCCAAAACTGTATTTTAAACCGCGCTCAAAATCTGCTCTCATCTCCTAGCCGGAATGGCCTCTGTGTGAACGGACCCTTACTTATTGGCAGATCTAAAAGGTATTTTTTACATTATTCAATTTATTTAAACTTTATTTATTTAAACTTTATTGACCACAAAATTACATAAGGGTACAAAAGGCGGACTTAACGCTAAAAGCATTCTCTACCAGTCAACCTTTGGGAATAGCAGAAATACACGAATGCGGTTCTATAGCAGATAAAATAAAAATAGAACAGTGTCTAGAAAATATAGATATTATGTAGTGACTGTTCAACTAAGAAAAAGAGAAAAATAATAATAAAACGACATTACTCCTTGGAATAAAATAAACATACTTACATAATAATATATCACAATCATAAACGTACATACAAATACATAAATAAATAATATACAAATACATAGATAGATAAATATAGGAAGATGATGATTCAGTTTGTCGTTAAACCGTCCAAAAAATAAGCGTGGATTTTCTTTTTGAAATTGTATTTATTTGATATCCTTCTGAGTGATTCAGGCAGCGCGTTCCATAGACGTGAAGCTTGCAGTGTGAAGGAATCAGACATGAAGCCAGAATGGTAAAGGGGAATGGAAAGCTGACGAGTATTGTCAGAACGAAGTGGGAGGCTGTGTGAGTCACAGAGAAATTGAAATTTGCTTTTCAAGTATTCCGGGGAGAGAGGACTAGTTAGTATAGTGTGAAGTACGCAGAGTAATCTCTGCTGCCTCCGTTGACGAATAGGAAGCCAATTAAGTTGAGATCGATATGAGGAGATATGATCAAATTTGCGAAGACAGTAGATAAAACGGATAGCGTTGTTTATAAGTCGATCCAACTTATTGAGAAGATCTACATTTAGATCTGGATAACAGACATCAGCATAATCAATGAGAGGGAGAATAAGCGATCTAACAAGAATGACCTTAGTGCTAATTGGGAGAAAGTGCCTAAACCGATTAAGGAAACTCAATGCCGATATGACTGCACGACTCACCTCAGCTATTTGCGAGGTCCAACTAAGAGTGGAATCTATATAAAGACCTAGGTTTTTGACAGTATTACTGAAGGGGATGATAGTATTTTCAAACATAACAGGCGACACAGAGCTGAAATCAATCTTGGCAATCTGCCTAGAGCTACCAAGTACAATTGCCTGGCATTTAGCTGGATTTACAGGTATGCCGAAATCTCTAGACCAATAGCTGATGTTACGTAGGTTATCATTTAAATTTGTAATTGCAGTGTTCACATTCTCTGTCGTTGTCTGCACATATATTTGGAGATCATCAGCATAAAAGTGGTAAGAACAACTGAGCGAAAGGGACAGGAAATTAACAAAAATAGAAAATAGTAACGGGGAAAGGATTCCACCCTGTGGTACACCAGCAGAGAGATCCTTCCAATCGGACAATTCACCACCCAAGCGCACTGCTTGTTGACGACCACGAAGGTAAGATGAAAACCATTCTAGTGCAGTAGGTGAGAAATTGTGATACTCTAATATGGCATGCAGAATATCGTGGTCAACCATATTGAATGCATTAGAGAAATCAATAAGTATGAGAATGGTGACCAACCTATTCTCCATGCCCAGTCTGACATCATCGGTAACTTTAATAAGTGCGGTAGTCGTACTATGCCCAGGGCGGAAACCGGATTGAAATGGAGAAAGAAGGGAGTTCGAGTAAATATATGCAGACACTTGTCTGTGTGCAGCGGCTTCTGAAATTTTGGAAAGAAAAGGTAAAATTGAGATTGGCCTGTAATTATTCAATTGCAAAGGTGTCGAAATTTTTGGGAGTGGAATAACAAAAGCCTTGTGCCAGAGAAAAGGAAAATCACCTACCAAAAAGGAGAAATTGAGGATGTGAGCAATGACTGGAAGAATCTGTTCAACAATACAGATAACCATTTCCCTACTCACATCATCGCAACCAACTGCTTTAGATTTAATTGAAAGGATTATTTTGCGGACCTCATCCATTGAAACTGGAGAAAAAGAAAAGGTGCTAGAATTGGAATTAGCCATGGAAGAAATTTTTAAAATTGTTGTAGATTTAATAGAAGGGTCAAGAGAAGGAGTTGTAGCGAAGTGATTATTGAAATCATTAGGAGAAAAGGATGTGATATGCGATTGCGTTGTACATTTTCCAATACCAAGCGAATGAAGGAACTTCCATATATTGGCCGAGGACGAGTTAACTATATTTTCATGATAGTATTGCCTTTTGGCTGTTCTTACCACTTGATTGCATCGATTCCGTGCTATTTTGTATAAACTCCAGTTTGCATCGGACCTGTCATGCTTGAAAGTTCGAAAAGCACGATCGCGCCTAGTCATCGCCATACGGACTGCTTTTGTGATCCAAGGTGAAGGCGGCCGCTTCACCCTAACAGCTTTCAGAGGGGCGTGAACATCGTACAATTTTAAAATGCAAATGTTGAACTTCGTGACTTTTTCGCTAACCGTTGTGGCATCAAAAACTTCAGAGAAGTCAGTCATACCGGCATCCTCCCTCAATTTGGTCCTATTTATGCGTGCAAAGTTTCGCATCCACACTGTAGTGGGTTTAAGCTTTGTTGGTTTAAGTTTATATTGAAGGAAAATAAGGTCATGCTTGGAAAATCCAGGGGCAGGTAATTGACCATATTTGATGACGTGGTCTGGTGAAGATGTAATGATCAAATCAAGCCATGTATCATTAGAAATAGGATTGTGATGAGTAGCCTCCAATGGCAAAATAGATAAATTGACTGATTTGATGATATTAATGAGTTTATGAGATTGAGAAGATCTACTTAAAAGATCAGTATTTAGGTCACCCATGATTATGTGATGCCGGTAATCGACACAAAGAGGTTCCAAGATGGATTCGAGATGAGAGAAGTAGTCAATGGTTGGAGGACAATAGACAACCCCTAGCACGGCCTTAGTACCCCCAACCGAAATTTCAAGAAACAGGTACTCTGCAGAACCGGAATATACCGAGGGTGAAGATGCCAAAATAGTAAAGGGAACGTCACTACGCAAGTAGATAGCAACACCACCTCCGCCCTTGCCAATACGATCATTGCGAATCAGAACATACCCAGGAAGCGCATAAGATGACGATAGTAGACATGGTTTAAACCAGCTTTCTGATATAAGAATACTGTGAAAAGAGGAAGATGAGAAAGTGTCTAATAAATCAGTATAATGAGCGGGTATGCTCTGAGCGTTCAGGTGACAGACATTAAAACAATTAGGTGTAGCAATGATGACATTGTTCAGTGAGTCGCGTAATGTTTCCGGTTCGCTTAGAGAGTCAGAGCTATTACTAAAAGTAAGACTAAAATCCAATGCAGATTGAAATGATTCATCATCAGACATAACAAAATTATATAAATTATAATAAGTTTTAAATATATATATAAATAGGGAATATATAAATTTATTAATGCATTTACTGCAAGTCCTGCCGGTCCACCACACACAACAACTACAAAAATTACTTGTATACTAGCCTGAAATTAAACAATGAGTCAAAGTAAGCAAAAATAATCGTCGACTAACAAGTGATTGCCAAAAATTAACAAAGAAAATTAAGACATTAACAGTGACAGTCAGTGACGTTTTTAAGAATAAATTATAGTAAATATTTAATTTTTGACTTTTGAATAATATTGTGATTTGACTTTCGAAAGGTACTTTTTAAAAATAAAAATAATAATCTAAAAGAGGTAGAAATAAGTTAAAATATAAATGTACCTTATAATGGAATCATTAAAAATGTAACAACGAAGAGAGATTGGATTGTATGATCACTTTTTTCTGGTGGTCCTTTTTGTCTTCGTACTAAACTCCTGTGATGCTGTAACTAGTGAAGAGCTCTGCTCGACCGGCTGAAGTTCGTCTTCTAAAATAGATATAGCAGCAAGATCACCCTCAGTGTAAATGCGCTGTTTAGAACCATCCTTTAGTTTGACGATGATATTGCCTTCCATCGTCCAACATCTCTTCATGCCAAACCGCTTCCGTGCCTGACCAAAAAGTGCCTGCCGGTGGCGAGTGAGAAATTCTGCGACAGTGTGAGGAGTCCCCTTAAATCCAGTCTTTTTACTCCACACTAAAGCCCGTGTCGAGAACTCTGCAAATCGAACCAAGACCGGTCGACACTTTTCATCTGTCTGCTTACCGAGACGGTGACAAGCGATGAATTTATCTGCCGTGATGTCCACTCCAATTTTGTCCTGCAAGAGGCCCGCAGTAAATTTGGGCAGGTCAACTGTATCCTCCGGAATGCCACTAATCAGGAGATATTTCTTCCGATGCCTTGTTTCCACAGCGTCGATGGCCTTGGTGAGTCCAGATATCTGCTGACGTAACAGTGAGAGAATACTCCAAACTTGAGACTTGAACTCACATACTTCCTCACGCAAGCGAGCGATGGTATTAGCATCCTGTGGAGTAGCCTTCAGCTGAGCCTCAAATTCACTGAATTTCTGGAGTAAGGTGGCTTCCAAAGCATGTTGCGTCTCGAGAACTTCTGTGTAGTTTGCCATAGTTGGATTTTGTGAGTGATGACAGTGTATGAGGTGCCCGACAGGACAGTGCAGCAAGAAACACTAGTTATCTAACATATAATTTGCAGATAACACTCTTGTGTGTTATTTACACCTATTAGAAGTTGATTTCACAGTAAAGAAATGATGTAAGTTATTTAAACTATTTAAATTATATTTTATACTGAAGAGTGCACTTTTTATTTGTTTTGCTCCTACCGCCGAAAAAAAACTCACAATTTCGTTATATAAAGTAGCAATTAAATAATGTAAAATTCCATAAACACGTGAAATGTTTTCTGTTTCACTCTAATAGACGTGTTTAATCATTGTTACTGTACAGTATTGAGATATACTTACACTGTTGTATTTTTTTTATGACTTTACGGACAACCAAATTTTTTTTGCTTCAAAAATATGTTACTCAATTTATTCTGAAGATGTATAGCCCTTGCTCAGTGGGATATCATTCATGATGCAGTGATATTTTTATCGTGTTGTATGCTTTTTGGACCACATTCTTCGTTGACTGTACCTTTGTAAGTGCTCAAAAGATCGATGGCGATTTTAAAAATTCTATTGTAATCTTATAAGGTAAAAACATTGGCTAAAAGAGTTGATAAATCACTACTTTTTCTTTACAAAGTACCTACTTGATCTTATCATAAGATCTTGAGGAGCTCGATGCGCTTGTCAGTCTAACCGAACACGCAAGTTAAGCAATGTCAACCGTAGCCTGTCCAAGAATGGGTTTATTTATCTCGAGTTCCTCCGTGCTTCGAAGGGCACGTTAAAAAGTCTGTTCCGGCTGTTGTTATTTGATCATAGTCGTTAAGTCAAGTCAATGGCCTTTAGGCGGCTTGAAAACACTGACCGGTGGTGGTGGTGGTGGTGGTGGAGCAGCGTGGTGGGGTATGCCCTAAACCCCTTCGATTGAGGGGAGATCCGTATCCCAGCAGTGGGATGAATAAGGGTTGTCGATGACGACTTTATCCAGGTACTCCGTGAGAATTTTCAAAAATCATTTCTTATCGAATGACTATGTCATATATAATAGCTACATGTTTGTCAAATTTCATTTTGATCGGTACGGTGATTTGAGATGTGCGTTTTTTTATACTACGACAGGTGGCAGACAAGCATACGGCCCGCCTAATAACCTAATAACGCTCGCAATATAAAATATCGCTCGCGCGCCGCCACCCCCGCTGCCAACGCAGCATCTCCTTTCTTTCTGGACCTCACTCACTCGCAGGAACACAACAACTCTCAAGGGAATTGTTATTTGGCTGCGGTATTCTGTGAGGTTGAGGTACATTCCCTAGTCGGGTAGCTTACAATGACGCTCCCTACCTCGCTTTTCGCCAGAGCTTCGTTTGTCAGTTAGCAGGGTGAACCGCGTGCAGGTGAAGTTGGCTTTAGTTCAAAGATGATGATGAACCACTTACACCCATTTGATAGTCAATAGCGTTGATAGATCAATCACCTACAGTACCTACAGTTAATGCTCCCCCGTGGTCCATTGCGTTCTTTCGGTTATATCACAGGATGGCGAGTCTCTCTCCAGTATCCAAACCAGGCAAGAAGACCTTGCCCCTCTATCGCGCTCAGTAAATCAACCAGGCATACAATCAGATTCGTAGCTGGTCTTACTCCTATTTCGCCTGCGAGCCTACTTGGATACCTTAATTCGAGTAGCTCGTAGCGACTGACGCTCAGCCCCCCTTACCACCAACTCTTATTGCGATTCGATAACTGAATAGAATGCTTATTCATACCAATGAATAAGAGACTCTATCCAATTTGAAATAGAGTCGCTTATTCATTGGTATAAATAAGTAACCAATTCAGTTATTGAATCGCAATATGAGTTGGTGGTAAGGGGCCAGTTTCCCAAGCATCGGGGCCTTACCACCACTCCCCAATCTCCGTGATGGATACCGGAGCTGTATAAGTGCGGTATACATCTTCTAATATATAGAATTCGTGTCTCGGTGTTTTTTGCCAATCTCCTCCGAAACGGCTGGACCGATTTTTATGAAATTTTGTGAGCATATCATGTAGGTCTGAGAATAGGCCAACATCTATTTTTTATACCTTTAAATGATAAAGGGGACCCTAAATATATATATATATAATATAGTATTTATAACACCAAGGGAAATAAGGATTCTCTATTCTCTATTCATAGATTATATATATAACGTATAGAGACGAACTTCTTAGCTTCCATGGATTCACCGTGCGGGTGCCGGGTCCATCGTGTGGCAGAGAGAGAAACCCAAGCAGATCCCGAGACTTGTGACACGGGTGTAGGTTTAAGGGGCCCCTTTCCGACGTACATCAACACTCACCTTCACTACTTGTGTTTCTCTCCCTGCCCTGCCAAATCTGGTATGAACCTGCTAATGCAGCTTTAGATACTCGTTCTAGTATAGAACTTACTGCACTTCTGGACAAGCCAAGGTCTTTCAGCAGGTTATAGAGAGATTTTGCTGGTATACCTCTCGCTCCTACTTCTACAGCGTATAGATTAACTACATAGCCGCTTTTTGTTAATTCGTTTAGGAGGTCATAATATTTGTTTTGTTTTATCGCGTGGTCTTTGGGTATGTTAGTTTAATAATATAAAAACGTAAAAATATAAATAGCATTAAATTTTATAACTTAAAAGAGGTATTGTTTATTTTCTAGCGTGTCCACGCGGCCGAAGTCGAGGGTGGATGCTAGTTAAACTGTAATCGCATTGTCATAGATCAATGCGTATGTCCATCTGTCTATTAAGCGACGGATTGTTGTAAGATTAACTTAAGACATTGATATATATATGAAGTACTAGCTGTGCCCGCGACTTCGTCCGCGTGGAATAGTGTCTAGGGCAATTAACTTACCGTTCTTAGGTACCTGCCTAGCATACAAATGTGCAACAAAAAAAAATGACGTAATAACATCTAATTAAACTCAAAACTCAGTAGTAGGATGCGCTAGATGGCGCGAGTAGTAAACAAGTAGCTCCGCATATAAATTGATTAAAAATAGTAAACAGTGCTTAATATTACTAAAAACGTACACAAATTAATAAGTTGTTACAAAATTTAAATAAGGGAAAGTTTATAATGACATAATAACATGAATAAACAATTAAGTGAGAATTAAAAAAAAAAATCAAAAATACTCCTTTGCACAAAACTCAAATAATGTTTTATAAGTGATTAGTCATATATATATAAATTATTTGACATAAACCGTTGACAGTGTCCAAAAAGTGAAAGTGAACAACATACATTTAGTGAAACAGTACATAATTTTTCAAATAAACAATATACAACAACCGCCATACTTTGATAAAACAAAGTTGACCTTTGGACTCTGTGGACTTTACGTACCAGTACATACATAGAAAGCGACTACCAAACGGTGATTTCATCGCCTAAGTAATATCAACATTTGGTCCAGTGGTTAAGCTTGGTACCTTAAGGCGCCGCAGAGTCGGGTTCAAATCCTACGTTGTCAATTGGCTTTTTAAATACAAAATTGTTTTTGTATGTGGAATATTTCATTTGAAGACTAAAAAAATAAACAAGCACATAATAAATCGAAATAATAATGAATACCAGCAACAGAAATATTTCATTGAACAAATCACAGAGTAATAACATCACTCACAGGATGCCTAGAGTAAACATACCGACAGAGAATTCGTTCGAATACTTGGCAGTTGATGACGATTCGGAATCTCTTTCGTTTATATCAACTGAACGGCTCAATAGAAGTATTCCTGACCTAACATCTATACGAAATGAAATAAATATAAAAGAAATGAAAGAAACAATTAGAATCCTACAAAATAAATTAGAAATTGCTGATAAGGAAATTGAAAATTTATTGACAGAGAACTATGTTTTAAAAGAAAAAATTGCCAACTATGACAGCAAAAAAATTTTTTTAAAGAGTTTGAATAAATCGACACCAAAGAAAACACATACACAGAGAAAAGCATTGATGCAAAAAAAGTTGGACTTGGATACAAGTTGCATTATAAATCCTATTTCAACGGGCATTTCGTCTCAATCTCATACATTAGTATCACCACCGGATACTGGCATGATGAGTACTACTACGAGCCAGGACAAAGTGAGGTCTACACAGGTTGCAAAGGATAATATCTGTATTATAAGCAGTAATAATCAAAATAATATTACATCACTAGCTGAGGACTGCTTTGGCAATGATTTCAATATATGCCATCACATATACACAAATGCTAACGTTGAAATTTTACTTAGAGATATCAAACAAAAACTAAGTGGATATACCAAAAAAGATATGTGTGTATTAATGATTGGCGAAGCTGACTTTTTGAAAACTCGAAATTATTGTGACCTTATAATGCTAATCAGAAATACTGTACAGGAATTATGTCACACTAATATAATTATTTGTGTGCCGACTTATAAATGCACTGATTATCAATCTCTGTTTAATTGGCGAGTAGAAACGTTTAATAACCTACTCTACCTTGACGTGCAAACCCACCAGTATGCACACCTATTAGATTCAAATTTGGAATTATGCTACAATTACGAAATGTTTTCACGGCGTTATGGGAGAATAAATAATAAAGGGATGAAGAATATTTTTCAAAATTTAAAATTTTTCATTTGTGACAATTCTCTTACAAGTGGAAAGCCGGACTGTCAATATGAACACACTAAGTGTGAACTGGACAACACCTTGCATCCTGCTGCAGCTAGTTCCTTTCGACCTCTACAGTAAAAATTATGTAACAGTATTGCATCAAAATATAGCCGGGTTGTTATCTAAGGCGGATATGCTTTCTGTAGCTATAAGTGACTTATCGCAAAAACAATCACCCATCGATGTGCTATGTATTACCGAACATTTTATGACCATTGGAAGTGAAGCTAACCTTAGAATACCTAATTTTAACTTGGCAACTTTTTATGCTAGACAAAATAAACGGGGAGGATCGTGTATAATGGTTCGTAAAGGTTTGCAACATAAAGAAATGTGTAATATTAAGAAAATGTCAAAAAATTCTATAATTGAATGTTGTGCTGTAGAACTAGTAGATTACAAAATCACTATCATATGTTTGTATAGAGTTCCTAACACCAACTATGATATTTTCTTTGATACGTTAGATGCAATTCTTGCAGCAGTATGTATAAATCCGAAAAAAAAAGTAATGCTATGCGGAGATTTTAATATTAATATTTTAAATAGGAATAATGTATCACTTTCTTTTATTAATATGCTTTTGACATACAATATGAAAATGCTCATTTCACAGCCGACGAGACTCGTTAGTGGATCATGTCTTGACAACATTGCGGTCAACGTAAGAGGGTGCAAAAGTGAGGTTGTGGAACTTGCTTTATCGGATCACTCTGCACAAATTGTAAAACATCCAGTAACACGGATATGCCAGCTTAAGTCTTGGAGAGTGCGTACACGTGATTACAGCAAAAGCAATCTACATAAGTTTAATGACTGCCTAAAAAGTTTAACTTTTTCTGAGGTATATAGTACTAATGATCCCAATGAAGCTTATAATAACTTTGCTAAATTATTCACGTTATTCTATGAATTGTGCTTCCCGTATAGAAACATAACCGTCAAACAAAATAAGCCACCAAAGTGGATATCACGAGGGATTAAATTATGCAGTAAAAAGAAAAGAGAACTTCTATGGAAATATAGGACAATACCAACAACTAAAAATAAAAATACACTGAAAGCATATACGAGGAAGTTTAAGCAAATTATTAATTTGACTAAAAAGTCGCAGAACAATCATTATATAAAAAATGCCCCAAATAAATCAAAAGCTACTTGGAAAGTTATTAATAATACGAAAACTAATTGTCCTAAAATATCTATAGACCAGCTTAAAGAAAATGACCAAATAATAACAGACCCTATAAAAATTGCTAATTTATTTAATGATTATTTTATTGACCAAATACTTGACATACCTACGACATTGACAAATAACGTTATACCTAAATCTGACATGACCAATTCATTATTTTTAGCCCCTGTTACAGAAGACGAATTGTTAAAAGTTATCGCAGGTCTGAAAAATTCTAAGAGTGTTGGATATGATGGTATTAGTACGCTAGTACTGAAACTAAATGCAAAACAAATAGCAGCACCTTTAGTACATGCCATAAATTTAACACTAAGCACAGGTTTTTTCCCCGAATGCTTAAAATTTACTATAATAAAACCAGCACATAAAAAAGGTGATCGTAATGATAAAATGAACTATAGGCCCATAGCATTGTTACCAATTCCAGCTAAAATTTACGAAAGAATAATTTATGACAGACTTTATGAATTTCTTGTAAAAAACAAATTACTAACTGACGAACAGAAGGGATTTAGAAAAAATAGCAGTACAAATCTAGCAATTTATGACCTCTTGAAGAAAGTTACATATGCTATGGACAAAAGAACAGACATATGTGCTGTCTTTATGGACATGTCAAGGGCATTTGATTACACAAATCATAACATATTAATTAGGAAGCTGGAGTCTTATGGGGTTCGAGGAATAGCTCTAAATTTGTTTAAATCTTACCTTAAAAATAGAATGCAATGTACTCAAATAGATCACTTTAATAAACGACTTCAATGTGAACAACATTACTGCTCTAAATACAGAAACAATCCCTGTGGTGTGCCTCAGGGCTCAATATTAGGACCACTCCTGTTTCTAATATATATTAATGATTTGCCAAAAGCTGTAGCACATTCCATGGTATTGTATGCAGATGACAGTACAGTAATTATTGAAGCTAATGACCCTATAACATATGAAATTGACATTAATAATTCTATAAAGGACATGATACGATGGCTGGACGCAAACAAATTATTAATCAATTTAAATAAAACAAAAATAATGCATTTTAGACAAAGAATAAATAGACCTATACAGATTAAAGTGAATTACTTGAACACAGAAATTGAGCAGGTAAATGAAACTAAGTTTCTGGGACTTACATTGGATAGCTCACTTAATTGGAAACAACATACTATAGCTCTGTGTGAAAAAATAAGTCAGTATACATATGCGCTTAAAACCCTACCTAAAGTATCAAGTGTAGATACAGCAGTTACTGCTTATAATGGTTACATCGCTTCTATTCTGCGCTATGGAATTATTTTCTGGGGAAATTCTACCAACATAAATATGGTGTTCACGGCGCAAAAACGATGTGTAAGAGCGATATTTGGATTGAGTAAAACTAGTTCCTGTGAGCCTTATTTTAAATCTTTTAGTTTGCTTACTCTTCCATGTATGTATATATATGAAGTAGCGATCTTTGCAAAAACTAATTCAAACCTATATACGCTATCTTCACAAATGCAAACTCGAAGTTTGAGGAATCCGATGAAGCTATGTCTAGGTCAGTCTCACACAACGCTTCTTAACAAGAGTGTGTTCCAAATGTCTGTAATAGTCTATAACCATCTACCAAATTATATAAAGGAGCTACCGTTAATAAAGTTTAAAAAACGATTGAAAGCAATGTTGATTGATAAGGTCTACTATCGTGTCGATAATTTTTTGAAGGATAAAGATTTCTGACATATGATTATTCATTGACAGATTTATATTAATTTAGTGACATCTTATATTTATATTCAGACAAATTTTCAATAATATTTATAACATGACATGATTCTAATAATATTTAATATAATTTAATGTTTCACATATTTCAGAGACTTAAATACGTATTTATGTCTATGCATATTGTAAGCCCAGTGGCAGGTCATAGCCGATCGAATTTTTTTTTGTATAAATGACAACATTTACATACCTATGTACCACAATAAAGAATTATTATTATTATTATTCATTTATTTTATTTCATCTCTTATTAAGTTACATTTTTAAATATATTCATATAAAAAAATAAAAAAATACATTTAAAAATATAAAAAAACAGGGGCACCCGCCGGTAGTGGAGCGAAGACCCAAACTACCGGTGGTCAGGGCTCCAGAGTAAGGAATCTCCTCACAATGCGGGCCGTGTCCAGAAGAACCGCCTTCTGTATCTGGCTCTTGATCCAACCGCCAAGCGAGAGCCTCTCGAGGTGACGGTCGAGACTCTTCGCTATAAGACCGTTTACGGACACAACTATCGGAACAATAATCGTTGAGTCCACATGCCACATGGCGGTAACCTCGTGGGCCAAGTCCAAGTACTTAGAAAGTTTCTCTTTCTCGGCCTTAACGAGGTTCTCGTCATGGGGAATGGTGACATCAACGAGAATTGCACGCCTTCTCTCTCGGTCTACTACCACGATATCAGGTCTATTGGCAATAATAGTCCTGTCTGTGATAATAGACCGATCCCAGTAGAGCGTGACATTACCATTCTCGAGAACTGGTGCTGGTGCATACTTATAATATGGTACCTCGGAGCTGACGAGGCCATATCTAAGAGCAAGTTGCTGGTGTACAATCCTAGCTACTTGATTGTGTCTGTGCAAGTACTCGCCGTTAGCAAGATGAGAACAACCGGAAACTATATGCCTGAGTGACTCACCGGGACGGTGGCATGCTCGACATATGTCGACCGTACCGTCCTTCAGGATATATTTCCGGTAGTTATTCGTCTTGATAACTTCGTCCATAATTGCACAGACAAAACCTTCGGTTTCCCCAAAAAGGTCACCGAAGCGTAGCCAGGTCACCGAAGCGAGCGAGTCTACATCAGGCCCGTTAAGAGCCCGGTAGAAACGCCCGTGTAGCTCCTTGCTCTTCCATACGTCCTCGCGGCTCCGGGTAGTAAACACCACTGGTTTGCGCCAGTTCTCGTTCGCCAAGGACAACGGGGTAAGGCCTTTATCTACTGCTACGACGTCGCTATGCATCCCACTTTCACAGTGGAGGAAGTATTCCCTGAGACTGCACATCTCTCGGTTATGTAAGTTCTTGGCATTTAAGAAGCCTCGACCCCCACATTTCCGTGGGATGTACAGTCTCATTACTGATGATCGTGGGTGATGCATGCGATACATCGTGAGCAGCTTTCTGACCTTTATGTCCAGGGTATCCAATTCGGCCTGAGTCCACCTTAGTATGCCGAAGGTGTAGATTAACAGGGGCATAACCCAACCGTTGAAAGCACGCACCTTGTTACCACCTGACAAAAGACTTTTCAGTACTTTTGTCAGTCGTCCAAAGAAACGTTCGGTCACCGATTGTTTTATGTCCCCGTTAGCTAAACCCAATGACTCCGCCATACCAAGGTATTTGTATGTCTCGACTTCTGAGAGGGATCTGAGGGACACTGTATGTGAGAGTTGTAAACTATCAGAGTCTACAACTCTTCCCTGCTTCACATGCATGACCGCACATTTGTCAACACCAAACTCCATACTGATGGCATTACTGAAATTTTCAGTCACTTTCAGTAATTCCACCAGGTCTGTTTTATTTGGTGCGAACAATTTGAGGTCATCCATGTATAGCAGATGACAAATGATCTCACCCCCTCTGCGAAGTCGGACTCCTAACCCTGAGTCCCTCAGTAAAGTGCTGAGTGGATTCAGAGCCAGGCAGAACCATAACGGACTCAGGCTGTCACCCTGGAAAATACCGCGTTCTATCCTTATGGGGTCCGTCGACCCAAGAGTAACTCCACCTCCTGGTTGACAAAGGACTGTGGTCCACTGCCCCATACATGAACCAAGGAAGGCGCATAGAGTTGCATCTACTTTATACAACTCCAACACCCGTCTCAGCCATGAATGAGGCACCGAATCATAGGCCTTTTTGTAGTCAATCCAAGCGGTGGAAAGGCTCTTCTTGTTTCGACGAACTTGTTGGCAAATGGTCATGTCTATGAGGAGAAGCTCTTTAGTACCACGGGACCCAGCCTTACATCCATTTTGAGCAGGCGCCAAAATATTATGGGCAATAATATGCTTTGTGATTTTAGATGTCAAAATGGATGTAAGAAGCTTGTACATAGTTGGTAAGCACGTGATGGGTCGGTAGTTTTTAGCTTCCGTGGTACTACCGCTCTTATAGAGCAGAAAGGTAATGCCAGTGGTCATGAAACTTGGGAGAGATCCAGCTATAAGGGCGTCTTGGAATTGAGATGCCAGGAGAGCATGTGAACGACGGAACCATTTGAGCCAGAAGTTGTGCAATCCGTCCGGACCTGGAGATTTCCAGTTATGTGCCGAACGGATTGCACAGCTAACATCCTGCTGGTTTATGTTTATAGCTTCCATGGCTCCTATCGACTCACATGCCCTCCCGACTATATCAATCCATTCGCCCTCGGTGTGGCTGACAGGCACCGACCAAATGCTACGCCAAAATTGTGACGTTTCGTCGGCAGTCGGTAGCTGCCTGTCCACCACACAGTTAGTGGGTCTTTCCCAGTTTCGGTATACCTTCCTTTCATCACATTGGAAGATACGGTTCTGATAATACCTATCTACCCGCTGCCTATACCGTCGAATACGGCCTGCCCAAGCATAAATTTTCTGCTTCAGGAAGTCAATGCGCTCTGTGACCCAGTGCATGTAGTCTTGGGGCCTGATATTGGTCCCCGCGAATGCCTGGTGCACAAAGCGCATGATTCTCGGGCGGTTGTTGCCCGACCTGAAACAGATTAGCTTGCCGATGAGGGTCCTAGCTGCATTGATACGCCGCTCGATTCTCATCTGCCAGATAGGTACATCGACGACCGTTCGCGGAGCTCTATTACTGTCCGGGAATTTGACCCGAGCTACGCGACAAGCCGCAATGGCTGCACAATACAGAATCGAGTGGGTATCAGTTATATCTTGGCTAGTTGCCAAATATGAGTCTAACAAGCGGTCTAAGGCCCCCATAAGCGCCATATTTCGTTTATGCAAGGGCAAGCGTGGTAGACGCGGTCTTTGAGCAATCGGCATAGATCTGTATATAGAAAGCGCATCATCCAATGCTCTCCTCAATTGCTCATCATTCTGGGTTAGGTCAACGCTTATATTCACACAGTCGTCAAGTACTGGCCTATCCTCCGACTGCGTTATTGCCGAATGTATGACACTCGACATCGCAGCAGGGGAGGTTTCGCTTACCTCGTCGACTGTCCGAATAGGTCGCGTTTCCTGACGAAGTCGCTCAAGCGTGGGTTCATCCAGCAATCGACATCGCTGGATAGCCCTCACTTGATCCGACAGACGTTGTACTGTAACGGTGGTGGTCGGTTCAAGTACCTGGAACAGAGGAAGCATCCGAGCACGGTACGCACTGAGATTAGTCCCCCCCTCCGTTGCCCCAAAGTAGGCGCGCATGACGTTTTCATTTATACTATTAGTCCACCTCATGCGTCGCACTACACCACCGGTAGCGGGGGCCTGTCGCGGGGCAGGGTGCCCCGAAGACCCCAAGCCGGCCGGTAGTGGGGGCCGTCCTCTCCGTCGCGCAGGTCTCGGCGGCGACGGGGGCGGCGGCGGCCCGTCCTCGTCGCTCGACACGTTGGAAGTCGGAGGTGTCGCGTACTGCTCCTCCGAAGACGTGGAGCTAGACGAGGCGGGCGGTGGTGGTGGGCGTGCGTTTGTGTCTTGTGACTCTTGTCTCCGTCTCAATCTTGTTTGGTACATTTTATTCTATGTAATTACATGTTTAGTTGGTTTTCTACACACTGTTATTATGTAGTACCGTATTTGACAGTTCCTGTCAGCTCGCTGCTTTCTTTTCGTCTTCCATAGTTGCGGTGTTACAGAATAGTGGGTTGATTTTTTCACAAATATTAGTTTATAACATTTTTTGCAATATATAATTTCGAAACTAGTAAGGTTTTTTTGAATATGAAAAGGTAAAAACATAAAATAAAAATTTCAAACAGAAAAGTACGTGTTGACTTGACAACGTCACTTTTTTTTTTTTTTTTTTTTTTTTTTTTTTTTTTTTTTTTAATTATTATTATTATTATTATTATTAAAGTAATCTACTTTTGACGAATGAAATAAATAAAACAATGACCCAACTATAGAAAAAAATATTTAATAACTTATCTACTAAAGTAAGCAAATAGAATTGTAAACAATGTGCAGTGAATAATAATGCATTTGTAGCGGAAAAAATAATAATTGTCACGTGTCTGCACGTTTGGGCAAGCCCACTTGGGCATATTTTTTCTGTGCCGTTCCACCGTTTTTTACTCATGTGGTACCACGCCGCGTAATGACCCCCGGCCCGCTCCCTGACCCCCGCGCGGTAGCTTTCAATGTGTACGGGTGGTGTACGGCGTTGAGATAGGCAAAATGCCTGGCATTTACAAAAAGTGCCCAGTAAGTACCTGTAAATGCCCAATAAATGCCTAGTTTTGGGTTTAAATAGGGAATTTATAACTATTTTTTGGATGCTTGGCAAGTTTTTTACTCGCGTTAATTTCAGTTTCTCATTTTGTAATGACTGCGTAAATGTTATCTACATCAGGATAGCACTAATATTTTGTCTCTTGTCGCAAACTTATAAAACATTCACTTATACCTTACATATTTCCATACAAACTTTCATCCCCTATTCCCTATTGTTATTTTACCCCCGTGTGGGTAAAACTTTTACAAACTTTGAATGTCATATTTATTTATATAGAATCAACAGCCTAAAAAATAAGTTTCAAGCTTCTAGCTCTAAAAATAACGATACTTCCATACAACCTTTCACCCCCCCTTTTAACCCCTTACAACCCTTTTTTTCTGTCTAAAAAAAGTAGCCTATGTCCTTCCTCAGGCTCTAAACTATCTGTGTACCAAATTTCATTTAAATCGGTTCAGTAGTTTTGCCGTGAGAGCAGGACAGACAGACAGACAGACAGACAGACAGAGTTACTTTCGCATTTATAATATTAGTAAGGAAGGATAAAAATAACGATACTTCCATACAACCTTTCACCCCCCCTTTTAACCCCTTACAACCCTTTTTTTGCATTAAAAAGTAGCCTATGTCCTTCCTCAGGCTCTAAACTATCTGTGTACCAAATTTCATTTAAATCGGTTCAGTAGTTTTGCCGTGAAAGCAGGACAGACAGACAGACAGACAGACAGACAGAGTTACTTTCGCATTTATAATATTAGTAAGGATAAGGATTTAATAACGTGCATGAGTGCTTACGGTAAGTAAGGGATAATGTGTATTAGATTGTAAGTAAAGAAGTCTAATATTATAAAGAACTAGCTGGCCCGACAGACGTAGTCCTGAGGGGTAATTCTCGTAATTAAAAATAGTCAAAATTCAGTTTCGATCCAGTCTCGATCTCACAATGTCACATTTGGTATTCTCGTAACACAATATGTAACTTCAAAATTAAATTTAAGCGGGATTATATCGAAATATGAGTGAAAATTAATCAAACTAAGAATGTTACTTTGCCAACAACAAGAATTGATAATAATTAATTAATGAAATCAAGTATATAATTTTAGGCAATTCACAATTCAATCTCGATTCGGTCAACTTTCAATCTGCGTTCGTAGAAAAATTACGAGAATTGGCCTTCTGCCTTCTTAACAATGAATATTGAATTCGAATTAGTTTCATGCAATCTGTCAAAAACTGTCAGTTTTGTCAAACGACATAAATTTACATTACAAAATTTAATATGGTCGTTTAGTTTTCTAAAATTTTCAAATTATCCGGCCAACTTCCTTATTTTTTTCTGTCGTAAGAATCTTTTCCAGACAATGCCAAATACAATATACTAAGAAATATCGATATTGGTGCAGCCGTTCACGCGTGAAGCCGTGACCAAGGGAAACAGAAGGCCAATTCTCGTAGGTAATTATTTTACGATCGCAGAATGAAAGTTGACCGAATCGAGATTGAATTATGAATTGACTAAAAATTATATACTTGATTTTATTAAATAAATATTATCAATTCTTATTATTTACAAAATAACACGCTTAATTTGTTTCATTTTCAGCCATATTTCAATATAAACCAACTTAAATTAAACTTTGAAGTTTCATATTGTGTTACGAGAATACCAAATGTGACATTTGAAAGATCGAGACTGAATCGAAACTGAATTTTGACTACATTTTAATTACGAGAATTGCCCCTCTGGTTCATATTTAAATATATAGATGTTATAAAGAGGCAAGTTTGTGATGTTGTGCGGGATTATCTCTGGATCTACTGAACCGATTATGAAAATGCTTTTATCAATAGAAAACCATGTTATTTGTGAGTGTCATAGGCATATTAACACAATTACACGAAAAATTAAAAGTTTCGTAAAACCCGGGCGAAGCCGCGGGCTGAAGCTAGTTGTAAAAAAAACCGACGGTAATCGGTTTCAGCTTCGGCGGTAGGGCCCCCAGTACGCGTATGTATTAGAGTGATTTTCATTAAAATCACTTATAAAAAAAAAAACTAAATACAAAAACGAGGCTCAAAGACTAATATCACATTTTAAATAATTGTAACGATACTAATATTTAAATATTAACAATATCATTAACGTAATAAATTATATGTAAACATAGTACGTAGTTGGAATTCACTGAAATACATACGGGAACTCTGAGGATCATGTTCATATGGGAACACTCACTAGTAGTGACTGGAAACCGATAACATGAACATACGCATTTGGTCTGCGGTCACGAAAGGGTTTTATGCTGTGTAACTGGAACGGTGATAAAAATATCATTTATAAAATACCTGTTATAAGATTATAATATCATCAAAAGACATTTGATATCTTGAGGTGATATTTTGTATTAGTAATGTTTTCATATCTTCTTATTACATATATAAAAATTTCGTGTCACGTTGTTTATCCGCAATGGAATCCTAAACTACTGTACCGATTGTAATAAAATTTTGCACAGTGTGTGCAGTTTGATCCAACTTGAGAGATGGGATAGTTTATAACTCATCGAAAAAATTTACGTAAAAATATTTAAAGGCGATACGAAGTTCGCCGGGCCAGCTAGTTTATTTATATATCCTGGATCCTATTATATTTACCATATCTTTTAAAGTTTGTGATATTTATATGTTTATATTTATTTTGAAATTGTAAACCACTACTGTTTACGTACAAATTATTATTCATAGTATCTTTTTATTATATTTTTTTCTGTTTTCTTCCTACAATTAATACCTATTTGAAAACTCGCCAAATTTGAAAACTCCAATATCCTTTCAGGTTTTCTATGGTTAACTGGAAGAAATCCCTAATAGGATAAGTCCGTCATTGTACGATAAAATCTATTTTTTTTTTTAATATATAATTATGTATTTTATTGTACAATAAAGCTTTTACTATATTATACCGACGTAAAACAAAATTGGGGGAATGATTTGTGTTTCATCATAAGTTTGTATTTACAAAAAAAAATGTATTTACGTATGTTTATCAGTTGTCTATTACCCATAACACAAGCTACGCTTACTTTGGGGCTAGATGGCGTTGTGTAATTCGTCTGACAATATTTATTATTAATGACATGCCTGAAAGCTATGGAACTTTCTTAAATTATGTAAATTAATTCACGTTACAATACGAAACAAATCACAAGGGAGTGCGAATACTACGAGTTCAAACAACTATCCATATTCATACTAATATTAGACTAAAATCTAGAATATTAGATTAGAGCTCGGTAGTCCAAAGAAGCAATGGCGACTTTGAGTCCGAGGTCGCGTGTTGGATCCCCGCCAAATATTTGTGTGCATGAACATGCCTGTTTGTCTTGATCTGGGTGTTTTCTATGTATTATGTGTATGTATTTGCAAAAAAAATGTATTTAAGTATATTATATCAGTTATCTAGTACCCATAGTACAACCTTTGCTTAGTTTGGGACTAGATGGCAGTGTACAATTTGTCCACAAATACGTATTGTATTCTATATAAATAAGAAAATGTACGTAATATTTAATGGGAGCTCCCATACAACAAACGTGATTTTTTTGCCGTTTTTATAGTTAATGGTACAGAACCCTTCATGCGCGAGTCCGACTCGCACTTGGCCGGTTTTTTATACAACGTCGGGTGGCAGACAAGCATACGGCCCGCCTGATGGGAAGCGGTTACCATAGCCATATTTATGCTCGCAAATCGCTTAGGGGTGTAAGTGGTTCAATCAAGATCTTTGAACCAAAGCCAACTTCACCTGCACGCGGTGCACCCTGCTGACTGACAAACGAAGCTCTGGCGAAAAGAGAGGTAGGGAGCGTAATTGTAAGCTACCTGACTGGGGAACGTACCTCCACCTCACAGAATACCGCAGCCAAACAACGGTTCCCTTGAGGGCTGTTGTGTTCCTGCGGGTGAGTGATGTCACCAGAAAGGAAGGAGATGCTGCGATGGCAGCGGGGGTGGCGGCGCGCGAGCGATATTTTATGTTGCAAGCGTTAATATGGGTAACCGCTTCAGATCAGGCGGGCCGTATGCTTGTCTGCTACCCGACGTAGTATAAAAATAATAAAATAATAATAATAATAAAAAATGAAATATTGCAAACATCGCTCTCGCGCCGCCACCCCCGCGGCGCAGCAACTCACTTCTTCCTTGGTGACCTGATTAACTCACTCGCAGCTCGCAGTGCTTAAAATTTACTTTCATCAGACAATGAAAAACGAAAATAATACCATAGTTTCCTTCTCTTTAGAAATAAAAAAGTTGTTTCTTTTAAAAAAAAAACTGACTTCATTTGGCGAGCGCAGCTTAATTATTAGAGAAAAGTTATTGCGTCACACAAGAGGAATCTTGTACGACATTTATCGCAGAGTGGCGCAATTCTATGCCGCTGGCAACCACAGGGCAAATTTAAGGTTTTCCCTCGATTTTTATGGGATCCCATCAACAGACCCTGACTTGGTGAATATGATCGTATTGAACAAACTCGCAATCATACACTTTCAAATTAAAAAAAATAGAATTTGACCATACTAGCTTATAAAACGATTTCCTTGATTTCCCTGGGATCCCATCATCAGATCTTGACTTGGTGAATATGGAACCACCTTGCAATCATACCCTTTCAAATAAAAAAAGAATATTGAAAATCGGTTCACAATTCGCGAAGATACCGAAGAACATACATACAAAAAAAAAATCAGTCGAATTGAGAACCTCCTCCTTTTTTAAAGTCGCTTAAAATGAATTTTTTTTTTATATACCACTTCAGTTGGCAGCCAAGCTTACTTCTCGAATGATTGACCTCTAATTTGTAACCCAGAAAAGTGTTAAAGCCCGCCATGGCTTTAACACTTTTCTGGGAAGCCATGGCGGGCTTTAACACTTTTCTGAGTTTTAAAACTTTACTGGGTTTAACACGGGGTTTGAAGAGCTCATTGGCGTCGTTGCGCGTGTCAATCTAAGTGAACACGCAAGTTAAGCAACGTCGACCGTAGCCTGTCTATAGATGGGTTTGTTTATTTCGAGCTTTCCTTTAGGCGGCTTGAAAACACTGGCCTCCGCCTACCAGTAGTTGAGCAGCATTTTGGAATATGCTCTAAACCCTTTCGATTGAGGGGAGGCCCGTATCCCAGCAGTGGGATGAATAAGGTTGACGACGACGACGGATTAAAAAAAAAACTAATTTGACTAATAAAGTGAAAATTTTGATACATAAATAGAATTCTCAGTCAGCACCTACTGAGAAGTCACAAAGTATATGTCATGTTGAATAGATTTATGGCACAAAATGTCAGTCGAGAACTCGAGGAAACTAATAAAATAACATGGCTCGTTCCGGTAACCCAGCCCAGTCGTTTAAAGCCTAAAATAGGCTAAGTTCGCTGAAGTTGTAGTTTACAAAGTAATTTAGATATTAATCGTTAGGAAGTAACAGATATTTATGTGATTTTAATTACTATGTGAGATACCAAACGTTGTTATTTTGGAACAGTTATTGTAATCGTCGCATGTATTATGTATTGTTATCGAGTGTGATATCATCGTGATATATCATTTGAAAAATATCTTTTTGAACAATTAATAACAGGTATTAGGTACAAAGAAAAATACTCAATCGAAATATACATAACTATTATTAGGCATTTATTTGGGGATATATTAAAAAGACATTACTAATATTTTATTGTTATGTTTTACCACTGCGTCAATTTCAATAATGACCATAAATATATATAAAAACACTTAAATATGTGTGATACTTAAATATATTAAAAATTGCATCGGCGACCCTTTGGCGTGGCTGATCTCCATGGGCGGTGGAGATTGTTTTCCACTAGGTGACCCACATACTCGTTTGCCCATCTGATAAGAAAAAACTATCAACTTTGTGTTTAAAAAAATACTAAATCAATACATTGCAAAAGCAACGCAACAGCAAAAAGAGATTATTATTACAAAATTGTTTTTGCTGCTGCGCCACGTTCACTGTTTATGGAATTAGTCGTTTTTGGAATGTGAATGAAGTTGGTATTTTATTCTGTCGGATCACTTGAATAAACAAACAAAGAAGCAAGTATTAGTATTACAAAGGCGGACTTATATCTTAGGAGGCTCGGAAATAATGATACTGTAAGCCATATCTAATAATAAGGGGTCTTTTCCAGCCAATCAATATTAGATTTACAAACTTAAGGTATAGTAATAGGAAGGGGAAAAAATATTAATAAAAATTAAGTGACAAAAATAACATATCCGATACACAGTATGTATGCATATATTTTGGGGTGTAAGAGGTTCGTCAATCGTTATTTATTTTGACATTTTAATTTTTATTATCTTTTGCATGCCAATGTTTGGTGCAACACGCTTGCACTTTTATAGTTGTGCCACCTTTGTACCGTGTTTGCTCGCAAATAAAATGATTTGATTTGATTTGGCTGCGGTATTCTGTGAGGTGGTGGCACATTCCCCAGTCAGGTAGCTTACAATTACGCTCGCTAACTCTCTTTTCGCCAGAGCATCGTTTGTCAGGAGGGTGCACCGCGTGCAGATGAAGTTGGTTTTGCCTCTCAAAAATAATAATAATAATAAATATTTCTGGACAATTTACACGGCGCCATCTAGTCCCAAATTAAGCACAAAGGTTGTACTATGGGTACTAGACAACTGATAAATGCACTTAATTTATTTTTTTGTAAATACGTACTTATAAATTATAATACATAGAAAAATCTGACTTGACGAGCTCGGTGGTCGAATGGTTAGCAATGGCCACTTTGACTCCGAGGTTGTGGCTTCGATTCCCGCACAAGACAAACATTTGTGTGCATGATCATGGCTGTTTGTCTTGGTCTGGGTATTTTATATGTATTTACAAAAAGAAATGTATTTAAGTTCCTTTGATCAGTTGTCTAGTACCCATAACACAAGCTTTGCGCTTAATTTGGGACTAGATGGCGCTGTGTAAATTGTCCAGAAATATTTATTTATTATTATTATTATCTATATAACTTGATGAGCCCTTACACATCTTGTGTATCTGTTATTGTTAAGAAATACTTCGTGGTACCATCACTAGAGACTAAAAATATCCCTGAATACTAGTTTTCTATCTTTGTCCAACAAGTTCTTTGAGGTTTCCTTTTTTCCGTTATCTGATATAGCTATTAAAGTTGATTGTATTACGTAGGAGAGGTTGTCTATGGAGAGGTAATATTTTTTTTACCTATAAACGCATTATACATGCCTCTATTGTTACAAGAAGAAATCATGTTTCAGTACCTCCGTGTCACCCATGATCGCGAACTTTTGCTTTGCGTTTATAATCTAACGTGTATAATCTATACCAGGTCTGTCCAAACCACATACAATACCGGGCCATTACAAATTACTAAACAGATTAGCGGGCCGCAGAAACAAAAGCCTACTTGACATTTTTTCTACCTACCTACTTCGAAAGTTTAAGCTTAGTTAGTTATAAAACTTTTACTATAAAAATATATAATTTTAAGTCAGATTTGTTGTAATAAATTTGTAGCGATAAAAACTGTATAAAAACCGGCAAATGAATGTCACGGGCCGCACAATATTATTTTAGTTATAAAATATATATATATATATATATATATATATATATATATATATATAACTAGCGACCCGCCCCGGCTTCGCACGGGTGCAATGCTGATACTAAATGTACTACAGAAGGTCTTTGCGCTTTGTCCTATCCAGTCCTTCCCCAGTTATAGGCACACGCCGCCGGCTCCGCGGCCGGTACCGCCACAGCCGTTATGTCCCTGCATTTTAAATGTGTAATATCTTCTAAACTATTCATTTAAATTACATGCTGTGAAGGGCCATATTGATCTATATTAAATGCGCAATGTATTTAAGGTACTTAATTGGATAAGGATTAATTCTGTACTGCTTAAAATCGCTTCGTAAATAAGGCATTATTTCGTGTAAAAAGCAAAGGATAAAATAACGGTTATTGTGTGTTACCACTAAGAGATAGACATATACCATCGCGAACTTTTTTGTAGACCATTTTAAGGTGAACAATACTGTACTACATTATTTTGATCTATCTCGTTGGGTTCAGCCAGCGTTTGCAATGAAAGAGCAAAAAAATGTGTTTATTTACGACATCACATTAGAAACCTCTAAATTATCAGTGTTTTTCTACTATGTTATGCATATATTATACATATAAACTTTCCAGTTGAATCACTCTATCTATTAAAAAAAAACCGCATCATAATCCGTTGCGTAGTTTCAAAGATTTAAGCATACAAAGGGACATAGGGACAGAGAAAGCGACTTTGTTTTATACTATGTAGTGAAGCTGAAGCACAGCATAGTAATACAACCAGTACTTTAACTTCATACTAGCGCCCAAATCGCTCAGTGTTGGTGCGCGGCGCATCAAAACTTCCTGAGCGGTCGTGTAAATGACGCTTGGCTGTGTGCGTGCGCCGATTTGGGCGCTAGTATGAAGTTAATGTACTGGTTGTATTACTATGCTGTGGCTGAAGAGTGTATTTGTTTAGTTTGGAACTAGATGGCCATGTACAAGCTGTACAAGCTTGCTTTGTGTACAAGCTTTGCTTGGTTTGGGACTACATAGATGGCCGCGTGTATTTTGTCCAGCAATATTTATTTATTATTTATTTAGTTATTATAACCTCCGAAGCACGGAATAAATAATATGGGACGTGGGCCTACCACACATTCCTACCACGCTGTGTCTCCTGTGTAGCCAGGATTAACAGCGGCGACCGCCAAAAAGACAATGAACAATGAAGTACATTGCAGTCCCGGGGGTAAAACTACGGCTGCCTTGGAACTCACAACGAATTTAATCAGAAGAAATTAGTAGGAAGCTTTTGAAATTTGACTTCCCCTCTTAGCAATGTGACAGACAGCAATATGGCAAATAAGGCATTAAAAGCCTAAAGAGATGGCTAGTCAAGTGAAGCTCAACTCAAAGTGCCGTGCACCACGGATTTTAAGTTTCTAACACTATTGGGGACCTAAATTGAGTTGTTACCTAACACATCGATTCCAATAATATGAATTGCTAAATCGTCTGAACGCTTGGTAATTCTCCCTTGTTGCTACCAAATCTGAATAGTATACTACCCCGGATGTAATCCGAAGCACGGAACTCGAGATAATAAACCCATCCATGGATAGGCTACTGTCGACGTTGCTTAACTTGCGTGATCGATTAGACTGGCACGCACTACGACGCCATCGAGCTCTTCGATAGGATAAACTAATGTCTTTCTATCATTGTTTTCGCTATAAATAGTGCAGAATCAATACACAACATGGCGACAGTCAGACGCAGTAAATCACCGACGGTAAATGGTCACTCGCATATAAATCCACCAATTGTCGCTGTCCCACCAACACAATTAGTATGGAATGATATATTGTTGTTCCCCTTCAATATACAATTGGCAATTATTAGTAGTGCTTTGGTGTTCCCCTGCCCTCTGCCTCTCTTCCTCGCCTTCTGTGTACTTAATAGTATAGAAGGCAAGACGAGAACGTGCGAGAAATCGAAAAAAAACCGGACAAATGCGAGTCGGATTTGCCCACCGAGGGTTCCGTACTCATTAAAAATAGTTCAAGAATATAACCCCCTATTTTTTAAGATTTAATTACAAATGTATAGTTTTGAGATTTATTGTTGTACTTGTAGTCTATAACGTTGTTACTTGCCAAATTTCATAGTTCTAGGTCAACGGTAAGTACCCTATGAGTTTTGATTCCCTTGAGAATGTGTCGAAATATGCGAATATTTTTTGCTGAATAAGCGGCCATATCTTTTTTTACGTAAACTTAGCAGTTTTTTTTTACAACTTCATGGGACCGCAGACCTGAGTATTTAGTTCAAATTTCAGCTTCATACCTCCACGCATTTTCGACTTAGAGGGTCTTGACAGACAGACGGACAACAAAGTGATCTTATAAGGGTTCCGTTTTTCCTTTTGAGGTACGGAACCCTAAAAATGCCTAGAAAAGCTCGGCTCACTGTTTGTAGTGGCTCTGGCGAAACAGAGGTAGGGCGAGCGTAAATAAAAGCTGCCCGACTAGTTACGAGTAAGTACCTCCACCTCACAGAAGACCGCAGTCAGACAACAATTCCCTTGAGGGTTGTCATGTTCCTATGAGTGATTGAGGTCACCACAAAGGAAAAAGTTGCTGCTTTAGTGGTGGCAGTGGCGGTGTGCGAGTGATATTTGCAATCCATACTTCCATACTTAATATTATAAATGTGAAAGTGTGTTTGTTTGTTTGTCCTTCTTTCACGTCGAAAGTAACGAACGGATTGACATGATTTTTTTTTTGGAGATAGTTTATGGCCTGGAGAGTGACATAGGTTACTTTTTATCCCGGAAAAACATCTTAATCCCACGGGAAAAAAAAAGTTAAAGTGAAGTTTATAATCATTATGTCCTTCATTAACGTCGAAAGGAAACTACGTATGCACATGATTTTTTTAACTGAGATAGTTTACGGTCTGGAGCTACTTTTTATCCCGGAAAAACATCTTATTTCCATGGGATAAAAAATAAACTTTGTAATCATTTGTCCTTCTATTACGTCGAAAGGAACCTAAGTATCGATATGATTTTTTTAACGGGGATAGTTTACGGTCTGGATAGTGACATAAGCTACTTTATATCCCGAAAAAACATCTTATTTCCATGGGATAAAAAATAAACTTTGTAATCATTTGTCCTTCTATCACGTCGAAAAGGAACCTAAGTACCAACATGATTTTTTAACGGGGATAGTTTACGGTCTGGAGAGTGACATAAGCTACTTTTTATCCCGGAAAAACATCTTATTTCCATGGGATAAAAAATTAACTTTGTAATCATTTGTCCTTCTATCACGTCGAAAGGAACCTAAGTACCGACATGATTTTTTCAATGGGGATAGTTTACGGTCTGGAGAGTGACAAAAGGTACTTTTTATACCGGAAAAACATCTTATTTCCATGGGATAAAAAATAAACTTTGTAATCATTTGTCCTTCTATCACGTCGAAACGAACCGAAGTACCGACATGATTTTTAACAGGGGATAGTTTCCAGTCTGGAGAGTGACGTAGGCTACTTTTACAATGGAAATGGAAAAAAATACAACATTGTTTACAATAGCGTAATAAATTTGTGTAATACGCTATAGTGTGTGTGTATATATATAGTATGTACGAGTATATATATACATATATATATAGGATCGAAAACCAAACACAAAACATATGTATATATGTATATGTTCAGCGTCAGAGGTTCGCGGGCTTGATCCCCGCAGACGGCAAACATTTATGTGGTGAACAATTTTTTTGTCTTGAGTGTGGGCGTTCCATCCATACTAATATTATAAGTGTAAAGTAAGTAAATTCGTTTGTTTGTTATTTCTTCTCGCCTTAACTATGCAGCCGATCATCATTAAAATTTGTACATATTGGTACTACTTTTTATCCCACGAAGTAAAAAAATTACAACAAGAAAAAAATATACACAAATCAATGGCAGCTCCCCTGGACTACGCGGGCTAAGCCGCGGGTAACAGCTAGTATTTCATATTGTGACTGTTAATATGGCTGCGGTAATTGCTTCACATCTGGCGGACCATATTATGGTTGTCTGTAACCCGACGTAGTAAAAAAAGCCTCTTTGCCGTCTACTAACGTTATTTATACGAAGCAACACATAATCTTCAGTGGAGTAGGTAGATCAAGTGCTCAAGTGCAGGTACTTCCCCAGTCGTGCTCGAAATACCTTTGCTCTCTTTCGGCAGAGCCTCGTTAGCTAGACTAGGGTGCATCACGTGCTTCCTGCACGTGATGCACCCTAGTCTACGTTGACTTTTAGTCCCAAACTAAGCAAAGCTTGTACTATGTGTACTAAATAACTGATATTATACTTAAATACATTTTTTTTAAATACATACTTATAATATAATTATAAAAAACTCCTCAAAACAGACATGTCCATGCACAGATATATTTATCTTATGCGGGCATGCAATCTACAATCTCGGAATAGCATAGCTAACTGTTCGACCACTGAGCTCGTGAAAACACCTTATCCTTCACATAAACCTTGTTTCATCTTACATAACAGTAGCTTCTCCCACGGCCTCGCCCACTTAATGTTCTCAACTCAACAGTATCATGTGTTCTTTGGTTGTTTATGTAAAATTTTGCCACAGGGCATCGTTTTTAGGGTTCCGTACCCAAAGGGTAAAAAGGAACCCTATTACTAAGGCTCCGCTGTCCGTCCGTCCGTCTGTCACCAGGCTGTATCTCATGAACCGTGACAGTTAGACAGTTGAATTTTTCACAGATGATATGCATTTCTGTTGCCGCTATAACAACAAATACTAAAAAATAGAAGAAATTATATTAGGTTGGGGAAAAAGTCTTTTCGTATTTTATATGAAAATTCAAAACATTTTTTAATAAAGTTTATTTACATTTAACTAAAGTATGTAGGTGCCATTTTGTTCGATAACTTTTTGCCATCTTGTAGGTAGAGACATGATCCCATTACTATAGAAAATTTGGGACTTCTGTTCAAAAAACCACGACAAGTGGTTTTGGCAGTCTTCTCGTGATGTTAACCTGACAATGCCTAAAGAATTCTGAAGAGACCGAAACAGGTGGAAATCAGAAGGTGCAAGGTCAGGACTATACGGCGGATGCATTAACACCTCCCAGTCAAACTCTCTTAATTTTTGCTGAGTGGCTAAAGATGTGTGAGGTCTAGCTTTATCATGATGAAAAATCACACCCCTTCTGTTAATTAATTCCGGCCGCTTTCTCTCAACTTTTTGCTTTAATCTCATCAGTTGTTCACAGTAGAGTTCAGAATCGATAGTCCTGCCTTGCGGTAACAGCTTATAATGAATAATGCCCTTCCAATCCCACCATACACACAGCATCACCTTGTTGCGGGTTAACCCGGGTTTTGCCAGAGTCTGTGAAGCCTGACCGGCCTTTGACCACGACCTTTTTCGCACGTTCTTGTCGTACGTGATCCACTTTTCATCACCAGTTATAAGCTTCTTCAAAAACGGTTCGCTTTCATTACGTCGTAGAAAAGAATCGCAAATGAGTACACGGTTCATTAAGTTTCTTTCAGTGAGATCGTGAGGCACCCAAATATCGAGCTTTTTAGTGTACCCCGCTTTTTTCAAATGCGCCAAAACTGTTTTGTGGTCAATTCCTAATTCTTCAGCTACGTCGTAACTACTGATATGCCGATCTTGCTCCACTTTTTCAAAAATGGCATCCATTTTATCCGTAACAGGGCGACCAGAGCGACGTGCATCTTTCACATCAAAATTTCCTGATTGAAAACGCTTAAACCAAATTTGTGCTACTCTCACAGACACTGCACTAGGTCCATAAACGTCACAAATTTTTTTCGCAGCTTGCGTTGCATTTTTACCTTTTTTGTAGTAAAATTTTAAAATGAATCAAATTTCTTCATTAGATTCACTCATCTTGACAGTAAAAAAAACAAATGAAAATCACACATTTACCTAATTTGAATTTGGAATTATCTTTTTTAAAATTTAAACTTTTTAAAGATATCAAAACCTGCCAGATACAAATGGTATAACCAAAGAGATTTTAATACAAGTTCATACATACTATAATGCGAAAAGACTTTTTCCCCTACCTATTATATTTAAGGGGGCTCCAACAACAAACGTGATTTTTTTTGCTCTTTTTTGCTCGCAATTGCTAACGGCAATAGGTAGACGCTTAAAATACTCACATAATATTTAGTTATATATTCACAAAGAAATAATTAAATAAAAATAAAACAAAATTTTAAGGGGGGCTCCCCTACAACAAACGTGATTTATTTGCAGTTTTTATCGATAATGGTACGGAACCCTTCGTGCGCGAGTCCGACTCGCACTTGGCCGGGTTTTCGGTAGTTCCGAGGTCGGTTGACAAATCTAAAGCGACTAAACGGAACGCACGTCGCCGACCTAACGTGTCATTGTTTACACTAACCGCCTACGACTTTGCCCGGTGCAAGGTAAGACAGTTGGCTCACTTTTCGGGTGTTCGTTTTTAACGATTAGGTGCTATCTATAAATTACATCACAAGTTAAGGGGGAGGGAGGAAGTCGACGAAGTGTTATATCGTGTGATAAGGGGATTGGGGAGTGGGGCCTAAATTTCATGACATTTCAAAATCTATTAGAGTCTAAGTGTTAAAACAAGATAAGTAATTTGAACTTTTAACGAAAAACTCAAAAATATTTGCAACTCTCTCTTTTACGGGCGTGCAGCCGGCGGACATTGATTTATAACACGTCATTACGTCAAAAAGTTAATGCGGGCGAAGCTGCGGGTAGAAAATAGTATATAAATCATGGAACTACACAAATTAGTTTTAATATACAAACTAAGCTTCACTTTAATATATAGCAAATACAAAGTTGCAAAGTAACTTTCACAACAGACGTTATTACATAGTTCTAACTTTAGCAACTTTTGCGCACAAATGTACGGAATTTTCCGAGCATGAATATAAGGACTGTGCTTATTCATTATTGTTGTGATACTTGTGTTTATCAACTGGTCCGACGATTTGTTTGATGAGGGTTTTTGTACATTTGCCACAAAGTAAATTCGTCACATTTTGTATACTCCATACATTGAAAGTAAATTCGTCACTTGCATTAAAAATATATGTAAATTCGTCATAGGTAGGTAAAGCTGATTGTAGTCACAAGTCTTTATTTTACACTATTTTTGCATAAAGTACTGGTAGCAAACAAAGTTATTTGTTTTAGCGCTCGAAATGAAAGATAGATAATTAATGCTAAAATTATGAAAGCACAAGTTACATACGAAAAATGCTGTGAACTAAACAGTAATCAACTGTGGTTTATTTCATTTTTCCCTGCGGTTCTGCATACGCTATCACGCGCCAACACGGTTGCTGAATCTATATTAGTATCTAACCGTATTGGTCATGCATCTAACTTGTCTTGTCAGTGCAGTGATTCCCTTAAAGGTTAAGGAGTCGACAAGGTGTAGATGCATATGTGTCATGCAGCAGGCAGTGGCATGGGATAGCGGAGATGGCGCGGTTGTAAGATATACATTTACGAGATAGCGCACGTATTGGTACCGTAGGTACTCGTAGTTATCGTCTGGTTTTCAGCATAGAGCATGTAAAACGTCCGGTCCCTTACACTGTCTTTGACAGCGCGGTTTTAAAAGCGATCAAAACCACACAATTTGATAGTACATTTTAGTTGTAAGTAGAACTGTGATTTTTATGTACAAGGTTTAAATAGGCTAGATGACATTTTTTTCTTTCTATTTGTTATGTTATTATGACGTTATTATGATATATTGATAGGTGAAAGAATTACTTCGATAGTACAAAAATCTCGAGAGAGATGTTAATTTGAAAATCACAATTTTTGACTTTCCCGAAAACGCTCCATTCAACAGGATTGAATACTGAATTATGACGTCACAGTTTTGTCGTCAGAGTTGGTCTGGGTTCCAGGACACACAGGCGTTGAGGGCAATGAGAGGGCTGATGAGTTGGCAAGGGAGGGATCAAGCAAAAACTTTTTGGGACCTGAACCCTTTGTAGGTCTCTCATATGGGACAGTAATTGGGGCTATAAATGGCAGGGCAAAGTCTAGGCATCAGGCTGAATGGAAGGAAATGAGTGGAATGCTACACTCCAAAGAAACCATTGGCGAAGGTACAATGAATTGGTACAGACATGTACATAAATATGACAGAAAACGGATGCGTCTCATGCTGGGGGCACTAACGGGCCATTATGCCTGTCAAGGACACCTATACAAAATGAGACGTGTTGATAGCCCAGAGTGCAGAACATGCAAAGGGCCTAACGAGTCCATGAAACACTTGATGTGTCAATGTGACGCCCTAGCCGGCAAACGAATGGAAATCCTAGGAAAGGCATACCCGGACCTGGAGGACTACAGACTCTTCCCAATAAGCGGCATACTGAAGTACATGGAACATGTCTCCAGACAGTCAGGGGAGAGTGACTAAAGGAGAGCACAAAAGATCCATGAGGGTCGACGTGTCACCGGTGCTTCAGCACTGGACCCACTCTAAGATAAGATAAGATAATATATGACGAATTTACTTTTTTTTTTTATTCTACTTCGGGTGGCAGACATGCATACGGCCCGCCTGATGTGAAGCGGTTTCCGTAGCCATATTAACGCTTGCAACATAAAATATTGCTCGCGCGCCGCCACCCTCGCCGCCAACGCAGCATCTCCTTCCTTTCTTTCTGGTGACCAATCAATCAAATTTTCGCAATCGAAAAACTTGATGGAACTCGGGTTTAGCTTAGGCGATATGGATTAGAGAAAACACTAGGTGTTTTCCATAAATGTTCAAAAGTATAATCGAAATGTGATTGTAAAAGAAACTAAGAATGGTATTCTACTAGAAATTAGAATTTATATTAATCAATGAAATCAATTATATCATTCTTAGTCAATTCATAAATTCAATATCGATTCATTTCATTCTTATATAATTACGTGATAACTGAATAGAAGGCTTATTCATACCACTGAATAAGCGACTCTATTTCAAATGGAATAAAGTCGCTTATTCATAATAAGCAATCTATTCAATTATTGAATCGCAATAAGATATGGTGGTAAGGGGGCTGATTTTTGGGAACAGCCAACGATTCACCCGAAATGGTCTTCTTATTCAACCGTTATTCATCTCACTGCTGGGATATGTGTCTCCCCTCAATCGAAGTTGGCGGAGAAATGGAATGGTATAACTTAAAACGGATTTCTTATTTTATTAACTAAGTTTCCATCACTGATGCCATCTCTGAAGGAATCGTTTTAACTCGTCAGAGATCATAGGATTACACTTAATGCAATCAAAGTTTCTGATGGAGCCCTTTAATGTATGCACACGTATTAACACGATTAACACGAGTATTTGCTCGCTCTAGCGTGTAAGGATTTGTGTCTGTCTCTTTCTAATAAAGGTGGGGTTGAAGTAGCTCACTATAATCTTTATGGCTTTTTTTAGGGTTCCGGTCCTCAAAAAGAAAAACGGAACCCCTTAGAAGATCACTTTGTTGTCCATCTGTCTGTCTGTCTGTCAAGACCCTCTAAGTCGAGAATGCGTGGAGGTATCATGCTGAAATTTAAACTGTATACTCAGGTCTACGGTCCCATGAAGTTGTGAAAAAATCAAATCAAAGTTTACGTAAAAAAAAAGATACGGCCGTTCATTCAGCAAAAAACGCAAATTTCGACAAATTTTCAAGGGAATCAAAACTCAGAGGGTACTTCCCGTTGACCTAAAACTATGAAATTTGGCAAGTAACATCGTTATAGACTACAAATACCTACAAGAATAAATCTCAAAACTATACATTTGTAATTATATCTTAAAAAATAGGGGGTTAGATTCCTGAACTGTTTATAATGATCCTACGTACGGAACCCTCGGTGGGCGAGTCAGACTCGCACTTGTCCGGTTTTTTTTTTTTGGTTAAAATATAGTCTATGACACTCAAATAACAGTGGTCTATTGATAAAATAATTTACAAAATCAGTTCAGTAAATCTAGAGATTATCCCTACAACCTCACAAACTTTACTTCTTTATAGCATTAGTGTAGATTAAATAAAACGAGAAATTATGGCCGTGTGGTTTCCAGCTGACTAGAATAGAATCACTCCGTTTCTTCCCGTGGATGTCGTACAAGGCGACTAAGGGAAATACATTATCAAATATCGATCAGGCCTCCCCAACCCGTTTGGCCAACGTGGGGAGTGTAGGCCAAATCCTCCTTCCGTCTAGGACGAACGAGAGAGGGTCGTGCTCCTGTAGTAGAGACTAAAAATGGACCTGACGATGATGTTGAAATAATTTAGTTCGTATTTTTTTTCTATCAAGCTAAGTAAAGCGAATCATGTAACAAATTGAGAAAATAATGGATTAGGTATATGCTGAAATAAACATATATAATGACCCTATGGTCAATTTCGTCTCCGTCGCCGCTCGTTGCTGTCTCTAGAATCGGTAATTGACGTCAATCCAAATTGGCAATTCTCATAATAAAAATGTAGACAAAATTGCGATCCATTCTCGATCTCACAAATGTCAAATTTGATATTCTCGTATTACGATACGAAACTTCAAAGACTAATTTATGTGGGATTATATCGAATTATCACCGAGAATTAAACAAACTAAGAATTTTATTTTGCCAATACGAATTAATAATAATTTTTAGTCAATTCACATTTTTTTTATACTACATCGGGTGGCAGACAAGCATACGGCCTGCCTGATGTGAAGCGGTTACCATAGCATTATTTACGCTCGCAACAAAAAATATCGCTCGCGCGCCGCCACCCCCGCTGCCAACGCAGCATCTCCTTCCTTACTGGTGATTTCACTACTGGCAGGAATACAACAACCCTCAAGGGAATTGTTATTTGGCTGCGGTATTCTGTGAGGTCGAGGTACATTCCCAAGTCGGGTAGCTTACAATTACGCTCCCTACCTCTCTTTTCGCCAGAGCTTCGTTTGTCAGTCAGCAAGGTGCACCGCATGGAGGCGAAGTTGGCTTTGGTTCAAAGATGTTGATGAACCACTGGGACCAAAGCCAACCTCAACTCTCGACTCGAGTAAATGTAAGCTAACCGACTGGGGAATGTACCTCCACCTCAGAGAATACCGCAGCCAAATAACAATTCCCTTGAGGGTTGTTGTGTTCCTGCGAGTGAGTGAGGTCACCAGAAAGAAAGGAAGGAGATGCTGTGTTGGCAGCGGGGGTGGCGGCGCGATATTTTTTGTTGCGAGCGTTAATATGGCTACGGTAACCGCTTCACATCAGACGGGCCGTATGCTTGTCTGCCACCCGACGTAGTATAAAAAAAAATAAAAACTGGGGTGTACCCCACATAATTTAATAACGGAGATATCTCTAGTTTTGTATGTTTTAAGATATTGTTAAATTTAGAAAATCGTCATGTTAGTCGAACATCATACCGATATCGCTCGAGGGTAGATAAAACACTGCGTAATATTATATCGGCAAAACAGATGATATTAGGTATAGAACAAAAGCTAAGGGAAAAATATCAAATATTGAATTGAATGGGCCTATCCGATTGCAGCCCTAACTGCTTTATTGGTGAACAAAAGGGAAATATTCAAAGAAGGAAAATATACGTATTTTTTATTAGACAAAGGGACAGTATTGGAGATCGAGGGAAATCAAATCAACGGAGGACTAGAATTGGTGGAAAATAAGAGCTTTTTTTGGTAATTTGAAAATGGTTAAAAGAAGACACGACCTCTCGATCGGTCGAGTACTCTTTCAACTGAGCTACCAGGAAGGTTTGTGTTGCTGATGAATTTTTGCATCTTATATGGTACTGCGTGAGTCACAGTGTGGCGTCATCAACCTATTAAGTAATTACACTACTAAACAAGGCATAGCAGTCCATCGTTGCAGATGAAATTCGGCTATTTTTAGATAACACCAAACTAATAAAATTATTATTATTTAAATAGTTGTCTTGGCCAACTTGTCAAAATATTATAAATATTTTGAAAATTTGAAAAAAATCACCAGCCCCCCTAGGTGGGATATGAACCCACGACCTCTCGATGACCGGTCGAGTGCTGTTCCAACTGAGCTACCAGGAAGGTTTGTGTTGCTGACGAATTTTTGCATCTTATATTCTACTGCGTGTGTCACAGTATGGCGTCATCCCACCTAGGGGGGAGGGACAGATGAATTTTTCCATTTTTCAAAATATTTATAATATTCTGGCAAGTTGGCCAAGACAACTATTTAAATAATAATAGGTTAAAATAAGGTTTGGAGTGTAAGACTGGCTGAGAGTTAAGCAAGCTATGCATAACAATTTAGTATGTTTTTAAAAATACTAATTTAAACTTATCACTCGTCATGAGTAAGGCAGTGCTCCTTTAGATTCTTTTTAAAAGTAGCGACAGTACAGCTCCCTCTAATATGTCCAAGCAGTTTGTTCCAAAGCTGGCACAGCTTTTAAAAATAACTCTTATATTTAAATAATATTTGGGGTGTAAGGGGTTCATATCTTTGTACTAAAGCCAACCAAACCTATCCTGTCTGTTTGTCCTAGTCTGGGTGTTTTCTATGTATCATAAGTATGTATTTACAAAAAAAAAATGTATTTACGTATGTTTATCAGTTGTCTAGTACCCATAACACAAGCTTCGCTTACTTTGGGGCTAGGTGGCGGTGTGTAATTTGTCTGACAATATTTATTTATTTATTTATTTATATTAAAAAAAAAAAAAAAAAAAACCTGCACGTGGTGCAGCCTGCTCACTGACAAACAAGGCTCTGGCGAAAAGAGAGGTAGGGCATAGCGTATTTTTTAAGCTGCCCGGCTGGGTATGTACCTCACAGATTACCACAGCCAAATAACAATTCCCTTGAGGGGTGTTGTGTTCCTGTGAATAAGTGAGGTCACTAGAAAGAAAGAAAGGAAAGAGTATAGGCTGGTAAGGCGGCGACCTCTTGGTGTTGCAGATCTCCATGGACAGTGGTGATTGCTTTCATCATGATCCACCTGCTCGTTCCCCCCCCCCCCCCCCCCCCCCATCGTATAAAAAAAAGCGATGCTTACTATTCACACGCGCGCTACGTGTAGATCCCACGTCCATTATAAAAGGTCACAGCTTGTGCCGTGTGAGGTATTAGGCCTCTTGTACACGCTAAGAAAAGTCGGCGGGCCTATGCAAGAATTCGTGTCGTTTCTACATACGAACTGTATACACTGCTTCCGCGCTGACCAAGAAAAAAATCTTATCTGCGCTAGACATGACGCGCGACGTTTTGCTGCGGTGCGGTGGTTTTCGTGCCTAGATCCGACAAACTTCTTGTTGTGTACATGATGAATTGGTCCTGTCTGCCTGCAGTAGACACGGTGAAATTTCTTAGCGTGTACAAGAGGACTTATTTACTGTAATAGTATGCAATATGCATGTAGTATAGAATAACATTTATTTTTGAAGTGGAAATACTTTATAATAAATAAATAAACAATTCTTTCTGGACAATTTACACAGCGCCATCTAGTCCCAAATTAAGCGCAAAGCTTGTACTATGGGTACTAGACAACTGATAAGTGATAAATGTACTTATATACGTTTTTTTTTGTAAATACATACATATAATACATAGAAAATACCCAGACCAAGACAAACAGACATGTTCATGCACACAAATGTTTGTCATGTGCGGGGATCGAACCCGCGACCTCGGAGTCAAAGTGGCCATTGCTAACCATTCAACCACCGAGCTCGTCTTATAATATCGCATAAATATGTTGGCTCACACGACACATTAGGGGTGTAAGTGGTTCATCAACACCTTTGAACCAAAGCCAACTTCACCTGCACGCGGTGCACCCTGCTGACTGACAAACGAAGCTCTGGCGAAAAGAGAGGTAGGGAGCGTAATTGTAAGCTACCCGACTGGGGAAAGTACCTCCACCTTACAGAATACCGCAGCCAAATAACAATTCCCTTGAGGGTTGTTGTGTTCCTGCGAGTGAGTGAGGTCACCAGAAAGGAAGGAGATGCTGCGTTGGCAGCGGGGGTGGCGGCGCGCGAGCGATATTTTATGTTGCGAGCGTTAATATGGCTACGGCAACCGCTTCACATCAGGCGGGCCGTATGCTTGTCTGCCACCCGACGTAGTATAAAAAAAAAAAAAAAAAAAAAAACATCGCAGGAACTTACCAATTTATTTGGGAAATTCTTACAATGTTGCCTGTTTTTTTGTTCATATCGTTTTCAGTTACAGTTAAATAATGTCTAGTTTTTTTTTTCGAAGTGTTTCCTTAACAATATCTATAGGAACTAGTCCATCGTTTGAACCCTCGTCATCAAATTCGAGAAAACTGTTGTCAAATCGAGGTAGATTTCAAGGGCGGATCCAGCTTCGGCGCCAGGGGGGGGGGGGGGGTCACGTAGTTGTGGTCAAGTCACTTCAAGTTATAATTTAATTTCGATCATAAGAGATACAGGTAAAAAGTAGGTATTTTATTAATGTATGTAAGTACTGTACTTAATCTATATCGAGACAAAAATATATATAAAAACATTAAGTTTAACATTTTTTATTAGTGGTCCATATAGTTCGTGGACCCAGCCCAGGTCATGACCCCCTTGACCCTCCCCCTGGATCCGCCCTTGGTAGATTTACACTAATTAATGTATTAAATAAAAAAAATAACTTGTTTTTTATATATTGTACGTGATAACGTTTTATAAATCGATGAACGCCGCTGCACGCGCGAAAAAGCATGACTCATTGTCACGTTCCGCCTGATCCGAGCGTACAAGCGAGTTCGCGGAACAAGCGATAGAGAGGCACGACCGGCCTAAGAGTTCTGCTTGTCGCACTCCATCGACCGATGTTTTGTTATTATCACGTAAAATTATCGTCACAAACAACCAATATTTTTCCATCCGAATTGAAATGGTCTTTCATAATAATATACTCAAATACAGTGTAGTATGTATGTATACTTTCTGGAAAGCTATGCGAGAATTTTTTTTAGGATTTTTTTTACACTACGTCGGCTGGCAGACAAGCATACGGCCCACCTGATGTGAAGCTGTTACCATAGCCATATTAACGCTCGCAACATAAATTATCGCTCGCGCCGCCACCCCCGCTGCCGCACGAAGCAACTCCTTCCTTTCTGGTGACCTCACTCACTTGCAGGAACACTACAACCCTCAAGGGAATTGTTATTTGGCTGCGGTATGCTGTGAGGTGGAGGAACATTCCCCAGTCAGGGTAGCTTACAATTACGCTCCCTACCTCTCTTTTCACCAGAGCTTCATTTGTCAGTCAGCAGAGTGCACCGCGTGCAGGTGAAGTTGGCTTTGGTTCAAAGATGCTCATGGACCACTGACACCCCGAAATTTGGCGCAATATCAATAACGGACTCTTAACAGAAGATCTCACAGACTACGAACAGTGTGAACATGAAACTTAAAAACCATCGTACAAATTCGTCTAATTTTAAATATTCCTGCTCTAATTACACACGACTATCTAATTAAGCAAAGCTTGTACTATGACTACTAGATAACTGATATAATATTTCAATACATTTTTTTTTTGTAAATACATAAGTAAAAATACATAGAAAACACCCAAACCAAGACAAACAGACATGTTCATGCACACAAACATTTGTCTTGTGCGGGGATCGAACCCGCGACTTCGGAGTCAAAGTGGCCATTACTAACCATTTGACCAACGAGCTGTCAAATTAAATCAAATCAAAATATCTTTATTCCTTGGAATTTATAAAGCACTTACAAACGTCATACAAATTAAATATAAGAACATGTATCTAAATCATTACTACTTTAAATCCTCAGAGCTTAGATTCACCTTCATCACACTATCTTGAATGTGAAAGTGAATTTAAGTGCCAGTTCCGGCGACGGGGCTTCTTGAGAAGAACTGGCAAGGAACTCAAGGCCGAGCTTGTGATGAAATTAATACCTAATTTCGTCTACGGGCATTTATTAAACAAAACGCGTTGCTAATGCACCTCTTTGATTTGTTATGTGGTGGTTAATGAATATTCCGTACAGAATACTCCATAAGTAGGGTTACCATCTCTACACGCTAGCAACCAGGACAAGATGCGTGAAAACTCCGGATTTCGAATCTAAAAACCCGGACATATCACATAAGACCCGGTTATTCGAAGAATGGAGCATGGAGGTAGTGATTTAAAACTTTTAACCTCGGACTACAAATGAAACCCGGCCCAGACGCTCCCCGGACGCCCTCCAAACTAGTACAAATCCGGGGAAACCCAGATAGATGGCAACCCTACCCATGAGGCATCTGCTTTCTTATGATTAAGACAGTCTTTATGGCCTCGTATGTTGTACCAAAAATCTAATATAGCTTGTTACTTGGAATCTATGAAGCGTATCTTATATTTCTGTTTACTTTATCGTGTTGTAGCTGTTTCTCACATTGCCAAGAGGGTAGGCCAATCTCCAAACGTTCCTACTAATTTCTTCTGATTAAATTTGTTGTGATTTGTTGTGATGAGGGTCTTGATGAGGTCGGTCGTCGAATGGACAAAAAAATCATTTGTATGCATGAACATATTTGTTTTGGTCTGGATGTTTCCCATGTACCTAGTATATGTAGCTATTTACAAATAAAAATATTAGATGGCAATTTGATCTACACTACTTTGCGTGCTTCCGCCACCAATTAGTTCATGCAAACTACTGCCGGCCGGCACCCACCCACGGCAGTAATTAGCATGAACCAATTGGTGGCGGAAGCACGCAAAGTAGTGTAGATCAAATTGCCTGTAAATTTGACTTCCGCAAAATAACACCTGAATCAATTAACTAAAAAATATTAGATTTCTATGTATTATCATTATCATATTTGTACGTTTGTGAGTCAAAATTATCTGAAAGGACGAAATTTAACAAACAGACAGACAAGTATGGTTTCGAATTCTAGATTAATATCCATACTTATATTTATAATTTTATAAAGCAGTGTGTTATTTACCCTATCAAGCCTTAAAAAGTTTGGCAACTCATTTCTCTGCCGAGCCATAATAGCCTATTTAACGGGCTCAAACGGACATTGATTCCAGAGCCGTAAAGGTATTTGGGGTGTAAGTGGTTTATCAACATCTTTGAACCAAAGCCAACTTCACCTGCACGTGGTGCACCCTGCTGACTGACAAACGAAGTTCTGGCGAAAAGAGAGGTAGGGAGCGTAATTGTAAGCTACCCGACTGGGGAATGTACCTCCACCTCACAGAATACCGCAGCCAAATAACAATTCCCTTGAGGGTTGATGTGTTCCAGCGAGTGAGTGAGGTCACTAAAAAAGAAGGAGATGCTGCGTTGGCCGCGGGGGTGGCGGCGCGCAAGTGATATATTATGTTACGAGCGTTAATACGGTTACGGTAATTGCTTCACATCAGCCGGGCTGTATGCTTGTCTTCCACCCGACGTAGTATAAAAAAAAATTGATAAAAAAAATGGCTCTGCCAAACTATGAAATTTAGAAATTTGCTGACTGCACACGCGTTTCCATCTTCCTATAATCTAGGGTCATTTAGACGACGCGTAAATGAATACTTATACAGCCCCCTTACCACCATCTCTTATTGCGATTCAATAACTGAATAGAACGCTTATTCATACCAATGAATAAGCGACTCTATTTCAAATGGAATAGGGTCGCTTATTCATTGGTATGAATAAGCATTCTATCCAGTTATTGAATCGCAATAAGAGATGGTGGTAAGGGGACAGGTCGTCAAGAGGTGAACCGCCAGCGCTGTCCTAATCGCAGTGATGGCGGTCCTCACATTTAGTCTTCATCTGCTTTCCATCAGGCAAGGTGGAGATTTGACCGACATTAAAAAAAAACCGGTCAGTCGGACGCGCGCAACGAGGGTTCCCTGTAAGCAGTTAGGCAAAAAAATGTGCAGGTAAATTCATCAAAAAAAGTGTATATATATCATCTTGCACATCCAGTGAAGTTACTTTGTATCTTTGTTTCTGGTCACCGCCGGTCTACGCCTGCGCCCGTGCATTATGTAAACAAACTTTTTATTTATCTACCGCGATTATTGTATACGTCTTTAGTGCGCTCTTTAAACGAGTTTATTAAAAATGGTGTTATGTTAGAATAAATAAATAAATAAAAAATAAATATATTATATATATAACATACATGTATATATAGAACATAAACGGCCGTATCTTTTGATTGCGTATATTTAGAAACTTGATTTTATCACTGCTTTAAGAGCTTGCAGGCCTGAGTATATGATATTAATTTCAACTTGATACCTCTACGCGTTCCTAAGAAAAATGGTCTTGACAAACGGACGGACGGACGGGCAACGTGATCCTATAAGGGTTCCGTTTTTTTTCCTTTGGAGGTATGGAACCCCAAAAAACAAAGATATCACATGGAATCCAATTAGGTATTTAATTAATCAAACGGCCCGTGAAACTCTATTAGATCAAATCTTCTTAATGAAACACTAACGGTCTCTTAGATCCGTAGAAATCCAACTTTATGGCCGCTGAAATAGGTCTCAAGAGAGGCTTGGGGTCAAACGTAAATAACCAAAAGATCGTCTAGAAAAAATGTGTACACAGAAATAAAATAACCTCTATAAGGGGCCCTACCGCTGAAGCTGAAGCCGATTATCGGTTCGGTATTTTTGATTGTGAAAATCACACTTTCGCTTAAGCCTAGATCGCATTAGGTTAGTATTTTAGTGAAGTAGGTTTTTTTATTTTAGGTTTTATTAATTTATTCTCATAGAAGAATTATACATTCACTTATTATGAGAACTTAATACATATTAATACCTACATAATTAATTGTTCGAGGAGCGCACTAGTAGGACGATGTTACGTACAAATATCGCGGTGGAAAAATAAAAACACTGTTTACATTAAAGGCGCCAGTAAGTTATAGTTATAGTAGTAGCCAGTAAGTTAGTTACTAAAATACTCTCTTCTGCCCAAAAATCGTTAGCACTTTGCTTCAGTACAGTTTACAAGTGAGTGGTGTTTTGGAAAATGAACAGCCTACAATACAACGGAATAAAATAAATAAACTGATTATAATGGCTATTTTAGAAGAGGTCGGTGAGGAAAGTATGTTTTTTTTTATACGAGAGGGGGCAAGCGAGCACGTGGGTCACCTGATGGAAAGCAATAACCACCGCCCATAGAAATCAGCAACACCAAGGGGTCGCCGATCCGTTGCTAGCCTTTTAAGGGAAATATTGACTCTGTTCTTGAAGGCCCCCATGACGTACTTATTTGGGAATACCGCTGAAGGAAGTTGATTCCACAACTTCACAGTTCGTGGTAGAAAATGTCTTAAAAAAGTTACTGTAGTAGATCGCCAATAGTCTTAAATAAAAATAATTGAGCAAAATATTTTTTTTTAAAACTCAAGTGAGATTGGCGTCGAGGGAAATCTTACAACATTTCACCAACGGAGGAGAGGGGGTTAAAAATCCTTAAAAACGCCTCACGTAATTAATCGCCTCCATACATCTTATATATAAAATAGGTACCTATCAATTTATGCATGTTTCAAAATTCAACAAGATTTCAAGAACTCTGTGCATAATTTGAGCTAACCTCCACAAGATTTTTAATATAATTAACTAATGTAAGGCAAAGCACACAAAATACAAATTTTTAAAAACTCACGTGAGATTGGCGTCGAGGGAAATCTTACAACATTTCACCAACGGAGGAGAGGGGGTCAAAAATCCTTAAAAATGCCTCACGTAATTAATCGCCTCCAAACATCTTATATATAAAATAGGTACCTATCCATTTATGCATGTTTCAAAATTCAACAAGATAGTGACTCTGTGCATAATTTGAGCTAACCTCCACAAGATTTTTAATATAATTAACTAATGTAAGGCATAATATATGCAAGCATGATAAGTTCCGGATTCTAGCCCACGGGGCCGAAATCGATGTTGAGTGGCGCGAGTAGATTCGCTGAGTGTATGTTTTCCATTGAATTCAATGGAAAATGTATTTGATGATCATTCTCCAAGGATGTGATAAATCTCAATTTTTTTTCGACACAAACCTCAGGTCTTAAATTCTGACAAGTTTCATCAAAATCAGTTCAGTGGTTTTGGATTCTTTTTTACCTTTTCTTTTATTCCCAAAAGTGATTTTTCGGCGTATATATATTTTTTTATACTACGTCGGGTGAAAAACAAGCATACGGTCCGCCTGATGTGGAGCGGTTACCGTAGCCATATTAACGCTCGCAACTTAAAATATCGCTCGCGCGCCGTCACCCCCGCTGCCAACGCAGCATCTACTTCCTTCCTGGTGACCTCACTCACTCGCAGGAACACAACAACCCTCAAGGGTATTGTTATTTGGCTGCGGTATTTTGTCAGGTGGAGGTACATTTCCTAGTAGGGTAGCTTACAATTACGCTCCCTACCTCTGTTTCGCCATAGCGTCGTTTGTCGGTCAGCAGGGTGCACCGCTTGCAAGTGAAGTTGGCTTTGGTTCAAAGATGTTGATAAACCACTTACACCCCAAATTGTAATTAATACAGGTTAATTATGACGAGTTATTAATAACTAAATATTTCTGGACAATTTACACAGCGCCATCTAGCCCCAAATTAAGCACAAAGCTTGTGTTATGGGTACTAGACAACTGATAAATGTACTTAAATATTTTTTTTTTTTTGTAAATACATACTTATAGTACATAGAAACGCCCAGACCAAGACAAACAGACATGTTCATGCAAATAAATGTTTGCCTTGTGCGGGGATCGAACCCGCGAATTCGGAGTCAAAGTGGCCATTGCTAACTATTCGACCACCGAGCTCGTCTAAATTATTATAACTTAGCTACACAATCCAATCATACTTTATGTCCTAGACAACATTGAACCTAAGGCACTATTTAATGAACCGTACCACCAGTTTGGAGATCCCTAAAAATCCGCCTTTATGGCCCTTGAAATAGCTGTTATAGCCCTCTCGGGAGCTTGGGGCTATGTCGTAAATATCCAGGGAGATCGTTATTTTGGTGGGAAAATAGTCATTAGTCGGATGAGAATAAGAGTTATATTAAAGATAATGTAAAAAGAAAGGTTTTGGATGTGGATGTTTTTGGTATACTGTTTATATATTGCTATACATATTGCTTCCGTTAGTTGTAGTCCGTCCGGCGTCTACTTTAAAAGTCAGCGATCGCTAATAGAATTACGTTTTTTTTTTTATGTATAAAGTATTTTTTACGGGAGGCTCGGATCGAGCATACCAACCTGATGCGAAGCGGCTACCGTTGCAATATAAATGCTCACACACATAAAAAATCGCTTGCGCGCTGCCACCCCCGCTGCCAAAGCAGCAAGTCTTTCTGATAACCTCACTCATCACGAACTTTGTTTAAAATTTCAAGCAGGAACACAACAACCCTCAAGGAAGTTAGTGATTTGGCTGCGGTATTCTGTGAGGTGGAGGTCTTTCAAACTCTTTCTCTTTACGACCTACATTTGACACCATAGATAGATAGGTATATAGAATATACTGTATTTGCAGTTTACCTCACAAAGGAAACAAAAAAAAGTTAATTTGTTACAAACTTGTAAATGACTTCCCCAGTCGAGCCAGCTTATAATTACGACGTGTCTTATCTCTCTTTTGATAGATCTTTTGTAAGTCAGCGAGGTGCACCACGTGTAGGTGAAGCTAGTTTTGACTCAAATATGCTGATGAATCACTTACACCTCAATGAATCATTAACACCCCAATGAACCAATTACACCCCAATGAACCACTAAGAAAACTATCTTTATTGCGTATTGAATAAGCACATTTCTTAAAGTACATGATATGTATAGCTTAAATAAGTAATTACGAGATAGGGTTCTAAGTAAATTTTAGTGACGTTTTCATCAAAGACGAACAAGGTGACATCGTTCATACAATAAATTGTCCGTCCATTCGTCACGAATAACGAAAATAGGGCAAGGATAAATCGAGTTATTTCAAATTGGACGTCTTATTTCAGCGAGTACAAAAGTTATTTTGTTATGTAACACGGGCAGAAGTTCTCAATCTTTTTTATACACCCTTAGTAAATAGTAATTGTACAATAGGCTATTTGACAATGTTCAAAAATTGTATAAATTATTTAACAATATTGTAAAATACACAAAACTATAAAGATCTGCAAACTTTTATTCTAATATCTTCCGTCCGACTTATTGTAGGGTCGATCAAAGTTTGGCGGGAAAGTCCATTTTAAAAGTATGAAATTATTAAAAAAAATATTTCCATTGGAGGAAAAATACAATAGTTAATTGATTCAGGTGTTCCGCCACCAAAGGATTGGTGGCGGAAGCACGCAAAGTAGTATAGATCAAATTGCCTGTGAAAAATACAATAACTTTTATTATGATACTAATTACCTAAACGTAATATTTAACATAGCTGTCGTACAAATTTCTGGTTTGATGCATACAAAATACAAACCTGTGACGTCATAACTCAGTAGCCTTTTGTATGGAGCGTTTTCGGTAAAATCCAAGATTGTGATTTTCAAATTACCATATCTCGAGAGATTTTTGTGCTATCGAAGTAATTCTTTCGATAGCACAAACCTATGGTTATATTATTGAGACGTCCCTACATATCAAACCGATTTTTTTTTGTCAAATAGCCTATTGTAAAAGTTTACATAGTAAATGAATACTTATTATTGAGTGGAACACTTATACATACGCTGAAAAGTCACTCTTGGAAATGAATAGGCCCCAAAACCACTGAACCGATTTTCATGAAACTTCTCACAATTAAAGAATTATTCCCAGTCGCCACCCGCGGGGACTGCCACTGGAGGCAAGTGGGAATAAAAATTCCCAGACGCCGCCGGTGGCGACTGGGAAGTCCTTGCCCCCACTTTAGTGGTGGGTCGTCGACGATTTTACAGTCGACGCAACGAGACGGTTTACCGTCGACGATCAACTAGTTTAAAAAACAGTGTAATTTCCGACTAGTTTACGTCGTCGTCGATAAGACTATTTCTTCACTGCGATTGGTAAACGTAAAAGAACGAAAATCTAATTTGTCAAATACTAGACGAGACGAGACGATGGCGACGCGACGCAACGGACTCATCAACCAGTCGAAGAATAAACTAGTTTATCTGTGAACTGTAAACTAGTTTAATCGTTCACGCACAAAAAACAGTTTAAAAAAACGGTTCGTTCATTTAACGCCCATCTCCACCCCACTTCAGTTTCGCTGTACATTGCTTGCTCCATCGTAGTGTAACAAGATTATACAAGTTATTCTAAATCTGCCCTATTTAGACGATATCAATGAAATGAAGTTTCTTACTTTTTAATATTAAAAAAAACTGTTGTTTTGTATCATAGATAATCGGTCTCTTTATAGAAGTACAGAGTGAGTCAATGAAAAATAAAAACTTGTGTTCTAAACACATTGACGCTATCTAACTCCGTATTAATTAACACATTTAGATATAATACCACTCAATGAACATGGACGACGACGGAAATGAAACGAGGTGATTCTTTTTTTTATTATTTCTCTTTAGAATTACTTTTTTTGAGTAAAAGGGAATGTTTTTAAAGCGCCTGGATACAAACAAAGTTGGTTTCTGTTTGAATAATTAAATATTCATTTGGTAATTATTCATAGTCATGAAATGTAAAGATACGAAATTGTTTATACTGCGTCGGGTGGCAGGCAAGGCATACGGTCGGCCTGATGTGAAGCGGTTACTGTAGCCATATTATCGCTCGCAACATATTATATCGTTCGCGCGACGCCATTCCCGCTGCCAACAAAGTCGCAACTCCTTCCTTTCTGGTGACTTCACTCACCCGCAGGAAACAATAACTCTCAAGGGAATTGTTATTTGGCTGCGGTATTCTGTGAGGTCATACATTCCCCAGTCGGGTACCTTTCAAGTACGCTCCCTACCTCTCTTTTCGCCAGAGCTTCGTTTGTCTGTCTACTCGGCGTTACTCGGCAGGGTGCATCACATGCAGGTGTTGTCTGTTGTCATAAGATGACGAGCCCGGTGGTCGAACGGCTAGCAATGGCTACTTTGACTCCGACGTCGCGGATTCGATACCCGCACAAGACAAACATTTGAGTGCATGAAAATGTCTGTTTGTCTTGGTCTGGGTATTTTCTATGTATGGTAAGTATGTATTCATAAAAAAAACATGGACGCGCAGCATGCGCCACCATAGCGGATTTTTTTTTTGTTTTTTTCGAAATCCCGAATTGATATCGGAAAACCAAGGTCACTTGAAATTACTACTTTTTGATGCTCTACCTACACGAATCCGAACACAGAATTTCGAAATTTTGAGTTTTATGGCAACGGACGGACAGACAGAACGACTTTTTTTCGGAAAACCAAGGTCACTTTACATTACTACTTTTTGATGCTCTACACGAATCCGAAGTCAGAATTTCGAAATTTTGAGTTTCATGGCAACTTTGCGCTTAATTTGAGACTAGATGGCGCTGTATAAATTATTCATCCTGCAGCTGAACAGCGTAGTGGAGCATGCTCTAAACCACGTCGATTGAGTAGAAACCCATATCCCAAAGGATTGACGACAGTAGGATATGAAAGAAGAAACAGACTGTTCTGACCGAGCAATCTTAAGCAATCAAAAAGCCTTGTGTGAAATCCATTCCGTATTACCACAGTATAAGTAATAGTACTACGTGCAGTATGGACAGTCCCTGCCGCTCTTCGTATCGACCTCACCTCCCCTCTGAGACGAATCTGGAACAGTTTGTATGGCGCCGCAGGCACACACGCTCATTCTCGCTCTGTACAGACGTCATTATTTATGTAATAGTGAACGACGCGTCATTTGTATGAAGTGGCCGGGGTGTGGTATTACACTGATGGGTTTCACGGAAAATCTGTGCCTGGCTCACGCCCTGGTTTATACTAAGTGAGATCCTTTTAAATTAGGCATGTGGACACACCTGACAGTGTTGATACTTTTAACCGAAACCTCCAAGAAAGGAGGAGGTTCTCATTTCGGCTGTATTTTTTTTAATGTTTGTCACTTAATTACTCCGTGATTTATAAACTAATTTGAAAAAAACTTATTTTTTATTTGAAAGAGTATACTTCCAGATTGGTCCCATATTTTTTTTATCATCATCAACATCATCATCTTGTATACATACATAAATGTAGAGTAATGCTTGGAGTCGGTTTATTTTTGTTAAAATTATAGATAAAAATGTTACTATACTACATATTTAGGAGATTTAGGAGTTTGAAGGTGTGAGAGTAAGGAACAATACTAATATTAATATTATTTTTCTATAATATTAATATGTAAGTCAAATAAGTATATAATTATTTAATATATAAATGTAAGTCTAAATAAAATATAGTTTGCAATGTGCATATCGAACACTTTCATATGATACCCCATTTGAACTAGTTCGATTTGAAATTTCGACCTCCTATAAAAAAATATAGACCCCCTATTTTTTAAGATTTAATTACAAATGTATAGTTTTGAGATTTATTCCTGTACTTGTAGTGTATAACGATGTTACTTGCCAAATTTTATAGTTCTAGGTCAACGGGAAGTACCCTATAGGTTTTGATTCCTTTGAGAATGTGTCGAAATCTGCGTTTTTTGCTGAATAAACTGCCGTAACTTTTTTTTACGTAAACTTAGCAGTTTGATTTTTTTACGACTTCATAGGACCGTAGACCTGAGTATACAGTTCAAATTTCAGCTTGATACCTCCACGCATTCTCGAGATAAAGGGTCTTGACAGACAGACTGACAGACTGACAGACAGACTGACAGACAGACGGACAACAAAGTGATCTTATAAGGGTTCCGTTTTTCCTTTTGAGGTACGAAACCCTAAAAACATACAGCCGAATTGAGAATCTCCTCCTTTCTTGGAGGTTTCGGTTTAAAGTATTTATTTATTTATTTAAAATCTTTATTGACCACAAATTAATAAGGGTACAAAAGGCGGACTTAATGCTAAAAGCATTCTCTACCAGTCAACTTTCGGGACAAGCAGAAAATCCCGAATGCGGTTCTGAAGAATCATAACAAAATCAGATTTAACTACCATAATACTACAACTAATAAAATAGTATTTATAATTGCTGCAGAAAATATAATAAACATACATAGCATAATTATATATTTAATAAACATACATATACATACATAGAAATACATAAATTCAGCGATGATGATGAGGATAATGATGATGATTCAGTGCTTAGATAAACCGTCTAAAAGAATTGCATTGGTTTTCTTCTTGAAATTGAATTTGTCCGAAATTGCCCTAACAGACTCAGGAAGCGCGTTCCAGAGGCGTGAAGCTTGTAATGTGAAGGAGTCAGAACGAATAGGAAGCCATTTAAGCTGAGACCGATATGAAGAGATATGATCAAATTTTTGAAGGCAAAAGATGAAACGGATAGCGTTGTTGATGAGCCGGTCCAACTTATTAAGAAGATCTACATTTAGGTCCGGATAACAGACATCAGCATAATCAATGATTGGTAGAATTAGTGAAATAACGAGAGTGACCTTAGTGCTAAAAGGAAGAAAATTTCTAAACCGATTCAGGTATCTTAATGCCGATATGACTGCACGACTCACCTCAGTAATTTGCGGTTTCCAACTCAGAGTGGAGTCGATATGGAGACCAAGGTTTTTAACGTTACGACTGAATGGAATAACAGAGTTATCAAACATGACAGGCGACACAGAACTAAAATCAATCCTGGCAATCTGTCTAGAGCTGCCCACCACTATAGCTTGACATTTAGCTGGGTTGACGGGTATACCAAAATCCTTCGACCAAGAACTAATGTTGCCAAGATTAACATTTAAGTTCGCGATTGCAGTAATTATATTATCGGTTGTTCTCTATACATATATTTGTAAGTCGTCAGAGTAGATATGGTAAGAACAACGAACCTTTTTGGAGTCGGTTAATAAAAGATCAGTAGGGTCGCCACACATACTATTGATATTAATGATATATTGTGTTATATTATTTCTGTGTGCTTAATGTAATAAACTTTTCGTTCATTCATTAAATCAAACACATTGTTTGTATGAAGATCAACGCGGACCAAGTCGCCGGCGACCGCTAGTCATGTATAAAAAAATAAAGGACTGAAACCAGAAATTATTTTAAAATACCGAAATTCCAAACACGAAACCTCACTCGAACAATGCACCTCCAAATTGGGGTCACATGAGGTTTCTATAACACCAAATTGTTATAAAACATTTCTTGTGTAGACATTTAAACATTTACATATTTTTTTAACTTTTACCAAATTTTAGTCCAAGTATGTTAAAGCTTAGGTACAGTCGTGTCTAACATGTGTTACATATATAATATTTATTTATAATACAGAATAGCTTGTAATTACATATTAATGACTAATTATTATTATTTATTACAATTGTGACATTTCCATAGACGGTAATTTTAATATAGAACCTGTAACTTTAATATTTGCATGCCATTGAAGATGGCTAGATAGGCTAAGCTACATTATAACAGGACGGACATCAACATGCAATGTATCTATTTAAGTATTATTTAAGTTTTTTAAGTGCAAAGAAAGAATTACTTACTACTTATTTAATTCATATAATTTCATTTGCTATAATTTTAAATACATTGCTGGCTTGCAATAGACTAAAAATATTAAATCTTTTGTAACTTTTGTATTTTACTATACTGATAAATATTTTTATATAATTTTAGAATATTGTTAAGTTAAAATAAAATAATTTAGATACTTACATAAGACAGTAGGTATCGGACATGTACAGAGGTGAGCTTATCTCTAAGTTAGCTGGATCTCCTTCAGCTAACCTAGAGTATGTACCAGAAAAAGTTATTGGAGGGCCGTCTAAACAAACACTTGCAACTTTTACAATATTAATAATAATCTTTATTCAAAATTAAATAATTCACAAAAAAAATATTATATCGAAACGTTACAAATCACAACAGTTTGACTAAAACTATTCGCTAGCGAAACAGTTATTTTTGTAGAAGGCAGTAAATGTTACTAATAGACAATTTGATTTATTTTCATTTGTAAAATAAAATAATAATTTATTATGTATTATTTTAACCTTAATTATTATTCTCGACAAAATATGACATCACTATTATGCCAAAAATATCACTCAATATCACAAACACAAACATGAAATTCCAAAACCCAAATAAATTAGAACGAGGGCTGTCAAAATCAACTTCTCGATTTTTTTCAACGGCCGCCTCGCGTCAATGCCACCTCATTATAATGCTACGAAATAATTCGATCCTAACTCTCGATTATCTCGCTTTCCGGGAACGATCGATAGATTATTCGAGAGATGAACGGACGCTTTGTTGGCCGCGGAGGATTGGGAACACCTGGCGAGAACATTTATACAAATTAGTGGTGTGATTTTAATTGGTATCGATTTATCGATAAAATTTGGAGGAATGTAAGGAACTTCTCATTATTTTAATTAACTAACAAGCGTGGTCGGTGTAGTTGGTTTGCTAATTAGATTTGGTGTACGTACTCGATATTAATATACATATTTTGAATATAGTGTTGGAAAATAGTATGTCGTGATGAACTGAAGTGTTTTAGCTGTCGGAATCTGATCAATCTGAGTCTCTAGTTAAATAACCTCTCTTAGGTTATTCTACGAGTATATTTAGAAATTCAATTTAATTTATATACTTAAAAAGCATCACAACAAAGCATAATTTACTTTGATGTTCAGTGGCTTATATTTTATTACAATATAATAAAAGAATAAGGTTTCTGATTCAGACTGATTGAATTGTCTACTTGTGGATTTTGTGCGTCGCAAATATGTATATATAATTATGGTTTGTCTGTATCACATAACTACTTTATAAAAGGATAAAGTAATTTGAGGATAATGGAGTTGATTATATATTAATAAGTATAATTGTATCTTATCCTAAATATAATGTATATATGATAAAATCCGCAAATCAGATCAATATTATATGATCGGCTTGGCTTTATCTTAAATTAACGAGTTTACATTGTATATGTTTATTTTTCATTTGCGCAGTCTCAAAACGAACTGTGTGTTATGCTTTTGTTTTATATTTCCTTCAACTATTTGTCTATATATATATATATATATATATATATATATGTCGCAGCCAATTAGTTAAAATATCAATTCAATTGAATGACTACCTGATTAATTATGCAACGCCAGTCAACCACATGTCTAAATGTCATTTAGGTGAGTGGCGGAACACAACGTTCACACTACAGCTAGATAACGCCCAGCTAATTAAATGTCAATTTGCTAGTAAACCGTCATGTATCTGAGTTAATTTTTCTTGTATTTTAACAGCGGAAATATGAGTCTCGCAAAGCGATCTTCCATCGAGCCAGTTCTGATTATGCAGTTGAGGTATTGAGCGATCTGGATGCCATAATGATTCAACTATAAAAATGGGTGTGTCGTTAAAGATCATTGTTCATTGAAACAGCTAGCCCTTTGTTTGAATGGCTATTTTAACCAAGCGAGTGCGATATATATGTTACCGGAAATGTATGTAATCCGTCATTGTATACAATTCCTAGGAAATGTATGTAATTCCTAAAATCGCTCGGAAATGTGTGAAATAAATTATATTATACACATTTCCTAGGAAATCTATACATTTCATAGATAGCAATCGGAAATGTAAAACATGATCGTAAATGTAAAATTTGATCATCAAAATAATATTTAGATCTGTCACCTAATAAATAGATCAGCTCCTTAATTTTATGAAAAAATGGCTAACAGGGGCGTTGTCAAATTGGCGTCATATTCACTGACGAGTCTTACCTATACTTGGTCAATGTAATAAATCATGTTTTGGTTAGATTTGAATTGATTTTTGGTTAGGTTAGGGTTTTCTTGTGTCCTGTCATCGGAAATAGGAGCTCCGCGAAGCGGAGCTCCGTCAACCCAGACCATGAATGATGTGGTGCCAAGTACATTTCCTAATATGATGTAGGAATTATATACAATTTCTAGGAAATGTATACATTTCCTAGGATATGTAGGTATTAATAAGTTTTTAAAACAATATTTTATACATTTACTTAATAGCTTCGGAATAAAAAAAAACAAGCATACGACCGTTTGATGGTAAGCAGTTCCTACCCACACACATCAGAAGCATCACTCACGCGTTGCCGACCCTTTAAAAACTCCTCCACGCCTTTCTTGAAGAACCCCATGCTATACAATCCTGGGAAAACCTCAGTCAGAAGTTTGTTCCACAATTTAAGAGTATGCGGAAGAAAGGTTCTCTGGAACTGCACTATATACGACCATTTTGGCTCCAGTATGTGAGGATGAATTGCCCGCCGATGCCGAGTTTTTCTCTCAAAATAAAGTACAGTTTATTTAATAAACTTTCAGTTTGTAGTACCCTTGTTTGTTTTAAGTAATAACGTTGAGGACTATCGTAGTTTTTACACAAACTTCATTAAACTTCGCCGGAAGAAAGTATATTTATTACAATTTTTCCCTACTCAATTTTCATATACAATGGACCTAAAATTTGATAACCAATTGTAAATTTTAGGGCAAATGGCACCTTGCGATTGATTACTTATAAACTAGTCGTTTACCGTGTACTGAGACCTCGTGATTGTTATCCCAAAAAAAATTAATATCTCAAAAAGTACTGGTATATGTGATTTTTAACTCATAACCTACTTTAACCTATGTGTTATTAATAGATTAACAAACGTGTTAAAGTTATTTATTAATGGTATAATGTATAGATAACTCAAACTTTACACGTTGTTTTTGCATGTCTAATTATTGCTTAATACTCGTATATGTGCGGAATGGGACGAAATTAATAATTTATTACTTAACATTTGATGAGCTCGATGATCAAATGATTAGCAATGGCCACTTTGACTCTGAAGTCACGGGTTCGATCTCTGCACAAGACAAATAATGTGGATTAGGTAATAACGTTGAGTGCTATTTCATGACGTACATGAACATGTCTATTTGTCTTGGCCTGGGTGTTTTCTATGTATTATATATGTATTTACAAAAAAACGTATTTAAGTATAATAAATATCAGTTATCTAGTACCTATAACACATACTTTGCTTAGTTTGGGACTAGATGGCCGAGTGTAATTTGTCCAGGAATATTTATTTATTTATTTACTAGCAGGCCCGGCGAACTTCGTATCGCCTTTAAATATTTATACGTAAAATTTTCCAATGTGTTATAAACTATCCTATCTCTCAAGTTGGATCAAACAGCACACACTGCAAAATTTTATTAAAATCGGTTCAGTAGTTTAGGATTCCATCGCGGAAAAACAACGTGACTCGAAATTTTTATATATTAAGAAAGATTACAGACTTCTTAGTCGCCGACTCTTTCCTGATTGATTGTGGTAATTTTTTTATCGATAAACATTAACTATCGACACACATCATATCCCTAGTCAATAGAACCGACGAACATCGCGCCGTCATAAATGTGTACAATGGAATTCCATCGACAAAGGTTAATTTTGTGAATAGAGCTGAATATGCACAAATAATTAGTAGGTAACCATAAAGCCGGGAATACACTACTGTGGTGTACCAGGAACCTACCGTCTAATAACACTATTGTATTCAGTATTGCTATAGCTTTTGATTTACTGGCTAATAATTTTAATTACTATTTTTTTATACTACGTCGGGTGGCAGACAAGCATACCGTCACCGTAGCCATACTAACGCTCAGAACTAAAAGTATCGCTCGCGTGCCACCAACCACACTGCCAACGCAGCATCTCCTTCCTTTTTGGTAACCTCATTCACTCGCAGGAACACAACAACCTTTAAGGGAATTGTTATTTGGCTGCGATATTCTGTGAGGTGGAGGACAGTCCCCAGTCGGGTAGCTTACAATTGCGCTCCCTACCTCTCTTTTCACCAGAGCTTCGTTTGTCAGTCAGCAGGGTGCACCGCGTGCAAGTGAAGTTGGCTTTGGATAACTATTACTATTTCTATTGCAGTATCTTTTTTTTACGAGAGACAAACAAGCATACGGTCTGATGGAAATTTGGAACAGAGCTGTCTGGAATATTAAATAGGCTACTTTTTATTCCGGGAAAATTATTTATATATATTCTTATTGCATGACTAATACAAACTAGGTATTTCATGTTATACAGGTAAATACAAAGGTGAGCTTATCTCTACGAAAGATCTCTTTCAGCCAACATTATTGGTTTAGTAGTGTAATTACTTAATATGTTGATGACGCCACACTGTGGCTCACGCAGTAGAATATAAGATGCAAAAATTCGTCAGCAACACAAACCTTCCTGGTAGCTCAGTTGGAAGACCATTCGACCGGTCATCGAGATGTCGTGGGTTCAAATCCCACCTAGGTCGGGGGCAGGTGAATTTTTCCATTTTTCAAAAAATAAAAAAACCTTAATGGTTGTACTCGAGACAATATTGTTGATACTTACTGCCAAGGAAACGAAGTTCACGCAGAGGACGTCACGGGCGACCGCTAGTATGATGATAAAATTATATTCATGAAATTACACAAGATTCTGGACGTATTAAATGCAAAATAACTTAATTTTGCATAATGGAATTATGTACATATTTCTTATCGAAATAATTTACCTCCGGTGTCGAATCGATTACAGGCGGATCCATCTTATCACGCTTTTATTATCTTCACCTGTATGTCAGTTTGTGTGTTTTTAACCGACTCCTTAAAAACTTAACTTCGACCAACTTTGTTTTTAAATTTTTAGTAAAATTTACCACTAAAGCGTGTTTTTTTTAGTTTTTTCACATGAATACGTCTTTAAAACTGCTTCCATAGGGAGGCAATTCAAAAAAAACGAATGATAACAAAATCGGGAGATACAGTTTGGTGTTGCAGCTACAAATCTATCATCTCCATGCAAAATTCAAACATACCACTAGATAGATGAAGGATCAAAAAATTTATTACGCTAAGTAATTACTATGGAACATCGCGTGCGGGGGAGGGGGAAGAGCTGCCTTTAACCACACCCCGGCCACTCCATACAAATGTCACGTCGTTTACTACTACATAAACAATGACGTTTATGCAGTCTCAATGAACATGTGTGCATGCGGCGCCATACAAACTGTTCAACGGATTCGTGTAGGTAGAGCATCAAAAAGTAATAATGTAAAGTGACCTTGGTTTTCCGATATCAATTTGGGATTTCGAAAAAAAATAAAAAAATTTTGCTATGGTGGCGCATGCTGCGCGTCCGATGTTTTGTACTGCATTTTGTATTAGGTACATTGTATTTAGCTGATTATCAGCCATACAAATGTACATGTCAAAATACATAGGATTTCATGCTATTGCGAAAAGCGAGAAATGCATCTATATTTTAAATGTTACATGTTATTTAAAACAATATTTTTCTCCACAAAATAAATGAAATTATTTATTTTTTCATTCAAAGAACCCTAAAACGGTGTAGGTGGGCGTGCAAAAAAATATTGAAAGACTTCTTTTGCCGCGAATACTTATGCATAACCGTAGAAAATCACCACGCTGTAGGTATCCATTGTATAGGAAGGAATAACATTTCTCAAAACTCGAAAATATCGTCACGGTGGATTCTTAAAAGTACATAAGACCCTAAACATTCCATGCAGTGAGCGAAATATTGCAAGATTTAATAGATTTTTTGGGATTTAAATTTTACGCGTGCTTTAAGTTAAACATTGTGCCCGGTGGTCGAATGGCTAGCAATGGCTGCTTTGACTTCGGGGTAGCAGTTTCAATTCCCGCACAAGACAAATATTTGTATACATGAACATGTCTGTTTGTCTTGGTCATTAGAAAATAAGTGACTTCTGGCGGTTCAATTTTCAATACACAATTTCTAATTTAAACCGAGTTCAAAAAATCGATTTCAAACCAACTTAAAATGAGCATCTGTGGTTAAATTGGTTAAATACTAACCACAAATACTCCTTAATAAAAGTGTTACGAAAGAAAAAAAAGGTTTTTTAATTGGCTTCCATCCTCATTTAAATGAAAGAAGTATCAATAACTGCGTATCGAACATTTTAATCTCTGACAAGTTTATTACATACAATTGTAATGCAAATTTGCGAATATTTTCTCAGGTTGTTAATTGGAATGGTTAACTTTTTAAACTAGCGAATATCCGGCGACGTTGTTCGAGTTTATAATAAATAAATAATCCTGCACAAAATGCACCGCCATCTAGTCCCAAACTAAGCAAAGCTTGTACTATGGGTACTAGATAACTGATACAATACTTTTTTTTTTTTTTTTGTAAATACATACATATAATAGATAGAAAACACCCAGACCAATACAAACAGATAATGTACACAAAGTTCATGTACACAAATGTTTGTCTTGCGGAGATCGAAATTGCAACCTCGGATCGGAGTCAAACTGGCCATTGCTAACCATTCGACCACCGAGCTCGTCATCAAGATCCCTCTCGCCTGAGGCCGCATTTGTTGAAGTCAAAGAGTTTTTAATACCACTAACAACAATATGCCCTGCCTGATGGAAAGCAGTTGCCGCAGTCTATTAACGCCTGTCCTGTAACACCAGGGGCATCACATGTATATTGCCGACCCTTCAAAAAACCTCTTAATTATTCATTTCACCTAGTGTGGGAAATTATGATATATTTAAATGTCTGATAAATGTTTTTGAAAATAATGTATTATTATATTAGTATTCATTTATTGTTATTTTCTCACTATTTTTTACATTTTGAAATAATACTGTTATAAAGAGATACATTAAAAATATAAAAAAGGGGGCACCCATCGGTAGCAGGGCGGAGACCCAAACTACCCGTGGTTAGGGCTCCAGAGTGAGGAACCTTCTCACGATGCGGGCCGTGTCTAGAAGAACAGCCTTCTGTATCTGGTTCTAAAACTTCTAGACTATCGGAACAATAATCGTTGAGTCCCATTCCACATGGCGGTAACCTCGTGGACCAAGTCCAACTACTTATAAAGTTTCTCTTTTTACTATTATGACATTTATTTATTTTTTATATCTTATTTGATACATTTTTTAAATATTAAAAAAAAATACATTAAAAAATTTAATAACCAGAATCCCCTCCGATAGCGGGAGCAAGGTCCAAACTATCGGTGGTCAAGGTCACAGAGACAGAAACCTCCTCACAATACGTGCCCTGCTGAGGAGGACAGCCTTCTGTATCTGACCCTTGATCCAGCTTCCCAACGCGAGCTTCTTGAGATGTTGGTCGAAGCTCTTGGCGATTAAACCATTAACCGATACATCTACCGGGATAATAATTTTATTGTAGAATCGACATTTGGTGTTACAGGCGTTCATAGGCTACGGTAACTGCTTTCCATCAGGCGGGCCGTATGCTTGTACCACTGCTACGTCCCACATGTCGGTAATGTCGTGAGCCAAATCAAGATACTTAGTTTTATTACTGTTATTATATGTATCTCTCTTGGACTACTGCCTACTTACTGTTATTATTATTACTCTCCCTTTAGACAAAATAGCTTTAGTGCGCGATCTCCACTCTAGGTACGGCTCGTTCATTTCAACCTGTATAATTTCCCGGCAGAAAATATTAATAAAAAATTAGATTAATCAAGTAAATGGAAGGAAAACATCTCGGGACGGTCGTCTTGGAATTAAATTATGAAGCTTAAGGACACGAAAAATGGATACCAATTGAGTTTCAAGTAAACAGAAAATAAAAGTTTCATAAATTTTTTGAAAGTTATTAACTTGTGGAGCGAATATTTTAAGGTCATCTATTTTAAGGTCACCCGTGATCTTGGATCGACTGGACTCTCCCTACACGCAGAGATGTAGCGTCTCTTTGTGTTCTATACAAAATATATCACGGGGAGTGCTTGGCTGTTTGATTTAATACCTGCCGCTGAGTTCCACTATCATACAACTATCTATAAATTCAAATTACATCCATATCATCTTGATAATTGGCGATCTACTACAGTACAGTTACAGGCGTTCATAGGCTACGGTAACTGCTTTCCATCACGCGGGCCGAGATGATCAATCTTCAGCTGAATTGGTAGAGCACCAGCTAAACTTAACACAGGTGTCATCCCTATCTGCCATCGCTGACTCGGCAGATGTGGCCAGCCCATTGCCTTCAACTTGCTGACACTGAGATTCTCCGTCGAATTTCTTCGTTCCGGATTCGATCCCTTAGAGATACTCTCAGATCACAGCAAACAGATACTCTCAGATAACAGCAGCAACCTTGTTTGCTGTGATCTGAGGAGATACTCCAAGCATTGCTCTCTCCATCGCTCGCTGTGCGACTTTTAGTCTGTGAACCAGCCCAATGGTCAAGTTCAAGCGCACCGTAGTTCATAGCCTCGAATACTGTTTTATATACTAAAACTTTTCCAGAAAATATACAGAAGAAAACAGAAATACCAATGCAAATCGGATTAGTAATTTTGTCTGATAATTCCCAAATACTATTAATTGAACTGTAAATAATTACTGTAATGAAGCTTTAAATAATAATATTTAGTATTTATTTCATTATTATGAACTCATAAGATCAAAAAATAAGATTCGGTATTCAATAGGGATGGAATGAATACAAAATAATGAATTATGTTTCTCAAATTTTTAATCCTAATATTGCAAAAATGAACGTATGTAATATTCTTTTTTATAATTGATTTTATTGCTTAAACAACTTAACATTAGTGCACTACTAATGTGGCAGAATCAGAAAGGACTATACATTTTAAATTAATACAATAATACAATACAATAAAACGTATGTGAAAATGTAAAGCATCGAATTTTTTACAATTATTACTTGTATTGTAATAATTGTAAAAAAATCGGTGCTTTACATTGTATGTATTATGATCATGTCTTTGAGATGATCATCAAATACATTTTCCATTGAAATCAATGGTAAACATACACTCAGCTCCTCGATCCACTCAACCTCGATTTCGGCCCCGTGGGCTAGAATCAAGCCTAGTTAAAATATAATTAAAATAATGACCAGCCAGTAATAACATAAGAACCATTTGCGATACCAAACGCAAAAATAATACAAAATCGAATAAGCAATTGATCGTTAAACGGGAAAAATAAAATTAAACATTTTCCCGCGTAAAACCATAGAGCCGACCTCCGACGGCAGCTGCCGCCATGCCGGTTTGATTGCACAATTAGAATATAAATTGTTTTTCTTTCTGGATGCCACCATTGTGACATTGGAAACGCATTAATATCGGGGTTTATTACCGTATTACGTGAGGTTTATGTGTTGATTTGAATCTTTGTTTATGAAAGCTGTGTCGTTAAGTCAGATTAATGCTCAGCTTGAATTTGATATAACAATAAATCTAGCTAAATCATCATCAATTATTTTGCCAGATCTCTGATGCCTTCTACTACTAGCGATTATCCGCGTTGATGATTGATGGAAGAGAAGTAGATGCGTCACAAGCCGAACGCTTAGCCCGATGGTGCCTCTCTATCGCTTGTTCCGCGCTCGCTCTTGCACGCTCAGCTCAGGCGGAACGTGCCAATGAGTCATGCTTTTTCGCGCGTTCAGCCGGCGTTCATCGATTTATTTGATCGAGCTTGGTGGTCGAATGGTTAGGAATGGCCACTTTGACTCCGAGGTCGTGGGTTCGATTCCCGCACAAGACAAACATTTGTGTGCATGAACATGTCTGTTTGTCTTGGTCTGGGTGTTTTCTATCTATTTACAAAAAAAAATGTATTTGAGTACATTTATCAGTTGTCTAGTACCCATAACACAAGCTTTGCGCTTAATTTGGGACTAGATGGCGCTGTATAAATTGACCAGAAATATTTATTATATTATTATTATATTATATCTCTTTTTAATCACGGGTCAAGCCCGGTCATTTGATAGGCGTGCGCGGGGATATGGATCCAACGCGTAGAGGCCCCTTTGAGAAGTTTGATGTAATGTTGTACGCCCGCCGTGACCCGCTCCAGGATATGTCAATGGAACGACATACCCATGAGCAGGTCTCGGCAGGCGTTGAGACTATTGCGAAGTGTGATGGAAAATAAATGGGCTATGGAGATGAGGTCTGGGTGAACTTAATACCGGGCTATTACAGAAGAGGGACGGACGCCTGCCATAACTGCTTTTATTGCTAGTTATTTGCGGCAGGCGGTGGCTCGCCACTCACTAGATGGGCCCCCGAAATGCCAGGAAAACGGCCGGGGGCAACACCGGTGTGAGTGACTCAGGGATGTCTAGAGGTGTGCTGCGCTTTCTCCGAAGTTACTCGCGGCGTGATGCCCTTTAACACTTCCACCCCTGGAGCATATAGCTCTAGCGGCTCCTCTCTGGACGGCCAATGAAGGCAAGCCAGAGCTGAGAGTCCTGCGGGCCGTCTTGTGTTTACACTCCGACCGATGAAGACACGCCGGAGACGAAGGCCCTGACCGACTCTCTGGAGACTCGGGTCCGTGGTGTCGCTACTCACACAACAGCTCGCCACACAAGCTGCCCTGCGGACATTTGTGTGTATGAACATATATGATAACGACTTATAATAATATTATATTATTATTATAAGACGTTATCCCGTCAAAAAGTTTATTAAATAATGCCCAAGGATTTATTTGCAGCGAAGGTACTATACTTATCTGAGTAATATAATTCCTTGGATATTCCCAATTCAGTAAACTCGAATCACTGTCAATATCTCAATGAACACCGGACGTTGAAATATCGTCCGTAAACCAAACCGTTGGTTAATAGTCGTAAATCAATGGAAACGAGCCCAACCCCGGGGGCTACCGGCGGTAATCGAGAATCGGATGCAAATCGATTATTATCTTGACGATCGATAAGATATCGTTGTCGATATGTTTTATATAATAATTTAAGCAAGCTACTTATTTTCTTGCTAGCAATAAATATGCTTTAAATAATGTACTTGAAGAGATGCTTTTGTTGGTTATACCACGGTATAAGTAAATAGTACTACGTACAGTATGGCCACTCCCTGCCGCTCTCTCGTGTCGACCTCACCTCCCCTCTGAGACATATCTGGAACAGTTTGTAGGGCGCCGCACGCACACACGCTCATTAGCGCTCTGCACATACGCCATTGTTTATGTAGTAGTAAACGACGCGACATTTGTATGGAGTGTCTGGGGTGTGGTTATACCGTGCGTATTTTTTTTTTATACTACATCGGGTGGGTGACAAGCATAGATGGTTCGATGTGAAGCGGTTACCGTAGCCATATTAACACTCGCTATTTAAAATATCGCTCGCGCGCCGCCACCCCCGCTGCCAACGCAGCATCTCTTTCCTTTCTGGTGATCTCACTCACTCGCTCCTAGGAACACAGCAATCCTCAAGGGTTAATTTAAAGTCAAGTTTAAATTAGTATTGTTAAAATGATACTAAAATGTTATGCATAGCTTGCGTGACTCACAGCCGTGTAAAATTTCTTTATGTACATACATTTATCGAGCTTGGTGGTCGAATGGTTAGCAATGGCCACTTTGACTCCGAGGTCGCGGGTTCGATTCCCGCACAAGACAAACATTAGTGTGCATAAACATGTCTGTTTGTCTTGGTCTGGGTGTTTTCTATGTATTATAAGTATGTATTTACAAAAAAAATGTATTTAAGTGCATTTATCAGTTGTCTAGTACCCATAACACAAGCTTTGCGCTTAATTTGGGAATAGATTTATTTACATTAGGCTTGGTTGGCTGGAAGAAATCTCTTGAAGAGATAAGCTCACCTTTGTGTACTTGTCTGTTCACTAATTTCTGTATTTATTCTTATGCAATAAAGTATATATAAATAATAAATAAATAAATAAATATTACTGGACAATTTACACAGCGCCATCTAGTCCCAAATTAAGCTCAAAGCTTGTGTTATGGGTACTAGACAACTGATAAATGTACATAAATATATATTTTTTTTGTAAATACATACTTATAATATATAGAAAATACCCAGACCAAGACAAACAGACATGTTCATGCACACAAAAATGTTTGTCTTGTGCGGGAATCGAACCCGCGACCTCGGACTCAAAGTGGCTATTGCTAACCGATTCGACCACCGAGCTCGTCAATGACTAAAGTATTCAACCAGTGCGTGTTCCCTGCAATGACATATGGTACAGAGACTTGGACACTGACCATCGGACTGATCCACAGGCTAAAGGTCGCGCAGAGAGCGATGGAGAGGGCTATGCTCGGGGTTTCTCTGAGGGATCGAATCCGAAACGAAGAAATTCGACGGAGAACCAAAGTTGTCGATATAGCTTTTAGAGTTTGCAAGCTGAAGTGGCAATGGGCTAGTCACATCTGCCGAGTAAGTGATGGCAGATGGGGGAGGAAGGTATTAGAGTGGAGACCGCGCGTAGGACGACGAAACGTTGGGCCTCCCTCCTTTTAGATGGTCCGATGACCTTAAGAAAGCGGCTGGATGCGGAAGGCGGAGGATCGTATTTGGTGGAAAGCATTAGGGACGGCTTATATACAGCAGTGGGTAGATACAGGCTGATATGATGATGCCCCTCTAGTAAAAATAAGTAACGATAATGTGAAATTGTTACCTTCTCAATATCTCGCCAATTTAATTCCGCTTGAAGCGAAAGGATGGCCGGCAAATGAAAAGGCTGTATCGATGAAATATGGTGTTAAAATTATATGGAGTGTATTCTTCGCTTATCGATAATAACAGCTGCAGGTATATAGCTAACTTGCCGAGAATTATCCCTTAATACTTCATTGTTATATTATTATAGTTATGAGCAGCGATGAAACCTCTTTGTCGGTAGTTATGACACAGTATAAGTAATACATAGTACTGTGTAGTTATAAAAATACGTTTATTGACATCACAACATGAAACAATAAGTTCACACAATACACAATAACATTAAACATTTTAAACAACATGTACATAATCATGATGTTAATTGGCCATCGCTCGGCATTACTGCTGTGTAATACACACAGCGCCGGTATTCTGCGACAGCCAACCGTCCGAAGTATACCGTTTTTTTTTTCAAAAAAAAAAACAAAAAATCAGTCCAGGCATCCAAAACCGTCAGGCTATCCAGCATAGGACTGGTATAATGGGGACAGTTCTCTCTCCACAACACACACCGAACAGACAGACGGCACCGGGTGGCCCAGTATGTAGCACATACACGACAGACATTGTGCAATTGACAGCTTGACACATCCCCACCCCCATTTCACTGCTTCCCTGACTCTAATGAACCAATGGATACTTCCATAAGAGGCTGATAATTTCGTATCTTTCTTAACCTTCGTGGGGTTTAGTCCAGTGTTCCGCAAAGTGTGCGCCGCGGCACACTGGTGTACCGTGTTCATTAGTTAGTGTGCCTCGGATAAATTCATCATCATCAGGTCATTTTAGTCTCCACTACAGGAGCACGACCCTCTCTCGTCCGTCACAAACAGGAGGATTTGGCCTACACTCCCCACGCTGGCCAGACGGGTTGGGGAGGCCAGATCGATGTTGTATAATGTACAGTCCCTTAGTCGCCTTTTACGACATCCACGGGAAGAGACGGTGCGATTCTATTCTAGTCTGCCGGGAATGGGTTTATTTACATCACGAGCTCCTCCTATCAAAATATAATGTAAGATTCATATTTACATTAAGCCGATGATTTATATTTAGAGACAGTCTTGATTAAAATGATGACTCATATATTTCTTGGGGATAGATATTATTATTTATCTCTTTTTAATCACGAGTCAAGCCCGGTCATTTGATAGGCATGCGCGGGGATATGGATCCAACGCGTAGAGGTCCCTTTGAGAAGTTTGTGTAATGTAATGTTGTACGCCCGCCGTGACCCGCTCCAGGATATGTCAATGGAACGACATACCCATGAGCAGGTCTCGTCAGGCGTTGAGACTATTGCGAAGTGTGATGGAAAATAAATGGGCTATGGAGATGAGATCTGGGTGAACTTAATACCGGGCTATTACAGAAGAGGGACGGACGCCTGCCATAACTGCTTTTATTGCTAGTTATTTGCGGCAGGCGGTGGCTTGCCACTCACCAAATGGGCCCCCGAAATGCCAAGAAAACGGCCGGGGGCAAAACCGCGGCACCGGTGTGAGTGACTCAGCGATGTCGAGAGGTGTGCTGCGCTTTCTCCGATGTTACTGGCGGCGTCCACCCCTGGAGCATATAGCTCTAGCGGCTCCTCTCTAGGATACTGCAGATTAGTGACACATCTAAACTTAGGTGACAGAAAATATTGTTCCCTTTCTAAACTAGGTAGGGGGTCAAATTTGACACCACGGTTAAACTAAAGAACAGTTTGTAAAAAAAAGTGTCAGGGTAAATTAGGTGCTGTAGGCCCCTAATGGACAGTAGAGGGTTGGAGTTTTAAACATAGTGTTACGAAGCTTTGTAAAGAGATATCTTCACAAAGCTTCGTTCCTTTAAAAATAAGCCTTTGAGAGCACTCTTTCAAAGGCTGCCCCTTTTATCACAGAGCAGAGGTTCGAGAACAATAGGGACATAAACATACAGAAAATGCTTTTTCACACCGACTTTATTCAGTTTTAGACATTGTTGTATAGAAACAAGAAGAATTTAAAGGGGTTTAAGCAGGGGCGCCGGCGTTTAGAAAACCTCATGGGTGCTCATGCTCATTTGATGAGTCGAAAAAATGGCGAAGTGTGAGAAGAGAAATGACCGACAAATAAATGATGGCTTTTCTCAGGGGTGCTCGGCACCCCTCGGCACCACACGACACCCGCTTATTTCTCGTGGGTGCTCGAGCCCTCGAGCACCCACGGAGTCGGCGCCCCTGGGTTTAAGCATCTTTCACAATAACCTTTCCCAACCTATATTTGTTCGGGGACCATTTCCAGGTCCCTGTTTAAAGTAGAGACCCAATTGTCCTTATGAATCTACTACACTGTATCTCATAAATAAATAAAAGTACAATGTTGTTAAAAATTGCTCAATCTTTTGCACTAAAATTCTGTACCACATTATGGGGTGTAAGTGGTTCATCAACACCTTTGAACCAAAGCCAACTTCACCTGCACGCGGTGCACCCTGCTGACTGACAAACGAAGCTCTGGCGAAAAGAGAGGTAGGGAGCGTAATTGTAAGCTACCCGAATGGGGAATGTACCTCCACCTTACAGAATACCGCAGCCAAATAACAATTCCCTTGAGGGTTGTTGTGTTCCTGCGAGTGAGTGAGGTCACCAGAAAGGAAGGAGATGCTGCGTTGGCAGCGGGGATGGCGGCGCGCGAGCGATATTTTATGTTGCGAGCGTTAATATGGCTACGGCAACCACTTCACATCAGGCGGGCCGTAAAAAATACACGGATCTTGATTTGGCTCTCATGGACCACTAGTGGTCCGCGGACCACCAGTTGGGAACCCCTGATCTAGAAGTAGGGCGTCCAACGCTTCGTCGTCCACGCGCGCACACGCAGCTGCCACTATAATAACTTTCTCCCCCGTAGTATATAGAATATGACATATTTTCATATAGATTTTTTTTTTTGTTACAGTGGCTATCGAGACCTTTCACGCGCCGACAGGGGGCTCTGTAAAGCTACCCTGTGACGTCACACCAGCCCTGCCTGACGACAGAATGGGGCTCGTTATATGGTACAAGCAAGGGCATGACTTGCCTATATATTCGTAAGTATTTTTTTTTAATTCTAGAAAACAAATTTGGGAATGAAAAATACAGAACTAGACAAAAAATATATACCCAATAGTAAATACCTATATTAAAAAATTTTGTAAAATTCGATTATGTCGAGGTGTGACCGAAAATTAAACAATCTAATGGGCTAAAATATACATTGCTACTAATATACCGTCACGTTGTCAGTCACGACATAGGGCACGCGAAGTGTATTGCGTTCGGAATGACATAATTATAATGCTGTCTTAATTTAACGCTTAGTGTCAGCTCACTTCGAAGTGCGCTATAGTTACGTAGTACTATTAGAGTTCTGTACCCAAAGGGTAAAAATCGACCCTATTACTAAGGCTCCGCTGTCCGTCCGTCCGGCAGCGGCAAGAGGTAGACGCTTGAAATATTCACAGAATATTTAGTTATATATTCACTTTAAAAATAAATAATAAAATTAAAATAAAACAAATATTAGAGGGGGAGTCCCATACAACAAACGTGATTTTTTGCCGTTTTTTTGCGTGATAATGGTACGGAACCCTTCGTGCGCGAGTCCGACTTGCACTTGGCCGGTTTTTACTTATACTGTGATATAGTAGTAGCGGTCAAATTACAGCGCTTCGTTTTTTGGTTTGTTGTTCGATTCCTTACAAGTTTGTATCTATCTACTTATATATAAATAAAAAAGAATGTTGCTAAGCGCAAAACTGGAGAACAGCTCGACCAATTCTGCTAATTTTTGTTTTAATATTTTCGTTAAGGTGTAAGGAAAGTTCATATGGAGAGAAAAGATGTAAAAATTGTGACGAAAATAAAACGCCACTTTCTACACGTGCGAAGCCTGGACGGGCAGCTAGTTAGTAAATCAATATTAATAAATGATATTATCTCTGGCTTATATTGATTTTTGTGTATGACATCTCAAACAATGAATATACCTTAATAAGGATTACTTGGCCCTATCATCATCTTGAACGTACGATATTTTAAATTTAGTGCCATTGAACTGTTTGATCTCAAGAACGGCTCTCAGACAAGATTGATGCATTACTTGATCCGATATTTGAAGATGTGAATGAGATCGTTTGCGTCATGAGTTAAGAGCTTCTTACATTTAGAGGTTAATAATCTATATATATGTTACAGTCAATGTCATAAATTGGTCATTATTTATAATGGCTGGCCAATGTAATAAATTGTCAATGAAAAATGTTACTAGGTATGCCAAATCGCTTCAAATTTTGTCTCAGTGTAGCCTGTATGTATACAAACACACTAGTTTTTGTTGTAGTCAAAAATACCTAGTAGTTTTGATTTTATAGGCATTCAAAGTTTCGAAAAATATCGAGTCCCGCTAACAGTCTTGTGACGTCATTTCACAACGCATCGCACGGGGCACGGCCACGGCTCGCTTAGTATTAGGGATGTGACATTCTAATTATAGTATTTAATTAATTATTATAGTAATTTTAGTAATTTTAGTTTAAAATAAATTTATAATAAAATTAAATAAAATTAATTTTAATAAAATTTATAATAAATTTAATTTATTATGTATCTCTTTTTAATCACGGTTCAAGCCCGGTCATTTGATAGGCGTGCGCGGGGATATGGATCCAACGCGTAGAGGCCCCTTTGAGAAGTTTGATGTAATGTTGTACGCCCGCCGTGACCCGCTCCAGGATATGTCAATGGAACGACGTACCCATGAGCAGGTCTCGGCAGGCGTTGAGACTATTGCGAAGTGTGATGGAAAATAAATGGGCTATGGAGATGAGATCTGGGTGAACTTAATACCGGGCTATTACAGAAGAGGGACGGACGCCTGCCATAACTGCTTTTATTGCTAGTTATTTGCGGCAGGCGGTGGCTTGCCACTCACTAGATGGGCCCCCAAAATGCCAGGAAAACGGCCGGGAGCAACACCGGTGTGAGTGACTCAGGGATGTCGAGAGGTTTTCTGCGCTTTCTCCGAAGTTACTCGCGGCGTGATGCCCTTTAACACTTCCACCCCTGGAGCATATAGCTCTAGCGGCTCCTCTCTGGACGGCTAATGAAGGCAAGCCAGAGCTGAGAGTCCTGCAGGCCTTCTTGTGTTTACACTCCGACCGATGAAGACACGTCGGAGACAAAGGCCCTGACCGACTCTCTGGAGACTCGGGTCCGTGGTGTCGCTACTCACACAACAGCTCGCCACACAAGCTGCCCTGCGGACTAATTTATTATTATTATTATAGTATTTAATTAATTATTTCATTGTAATTATAGTATTTAGGTATAATTTCAACGGCACGGGCGCGCGTCCGCGAGCGGACTGAGTGAGCCAGACTAAGCGTGTTGTACGATGACGTCACACAGCCCGCGTCGTACGGTTACAACTTGTTTTACTTCTAAATCGGAAACTAATTGACATATCGAAGTAATTCTTTCACTAGTATTTTTTATTTTTGACAGAGAATATGGAGTGCTAATAATCAAAATTAGTTAACATTCTCCATTATTAATAATTAAGCTTACTTGGCACCACATCATTCATCATCTAGGTTGACGGAGCTCCGCTTTGCGAAGCTCCTATTTCTTGTGACAGGACACAAGAAAACCCTCCTAAAAATCGAACCAAAACATGATTTATTTCATTGACCATAACATATAAAAAAATGAATGTCTATTTCTCTATGGCATCGCTTCACGCGTGAACAGATGGAACAATTTCGCTAATTCTTTTTTTGTTGTATTTGTTCTTAAATAAATAAATAAATATTCCAGGACAATTTACACAGCGCCATCTAGTCCCAAATTAAGCGAAAAGCTTGTACTATGAGCACTAGATAACTGGTATAATACTTAAATACATTTTTTTCGTTAATATATATTAGGTTGGGGAAAAAGTCTTTTCGTATTTTATATGAAAATTCAAAACATTTTTTAATAAAGTTTATTTACATTTAACTAAAGTATGTAGGTGCCATTATGTTCGATAACTTTTTGTCATCTTGTAGGTAGAGACATGATCCCATTACTATAGAAATTTTGGGACTTCTGTTCAAAAAACCGCGACAAGTGGTTTTGGCAGTCTTCTCGTGATGTTAACCTGACATTGCCCTAAGAATTCTTAAGAGACCGAAATAGGTGGAAATCAGAAGGTGCAAGGTCAGGACTATACGGCGGATGCATTAACACCTCCCAGTCAAACTCTCTTAATTTTTGCTGAGTGGCTAAAGATGTGTGAGGTTTAGCGTTATCATGATGAAAAATCACACCCCTTCTTTTAATTAATTCCGGCCGCTTTCTCTCAACTTTTTGCTTTAATCTCATCAGTTGTTCACAGTAGAGTTCAGAATCGATAGTCCTGCCTGGCGGTAACAGCTCATAATGAATATCTTCCCTTCCAATCCCACCATACACACAGCATCACCTTGTTGCGGGTTAACCCGGGTTTCGCCAGAGTCTCTGAAGCCTGGCCGGTCTTTGACCACGACCTTTTTATGCGCCAAAACTGTTATGTGGTCAATTCCTAGTTCTTCAGCTACGTCGTAACTACTGATATGCCGATCTTGCTCCACTTTTTCAGAAATGGCATCCATTTTATCCGTAACAGGGCGACCAGAGCGACGTGCATCTTTGACATCAAAATTTCCGGATTGAAAACGCTTAAACCAAATTTGTGCTACTCTCACAGACACTGCACTAGGTCCATAATAATCACAAATTTTTTTCGCAGCTTGCGTTGAATTTTTACCTTTTTTGTAGTAAAATTTTAAAATGTATCGAATTTCTTCATTAGATTCACTCATCTTGACAGTAAAAAAAACAAATGAAAATCACACATTTACCTAATTTGAATTTGGAATTATCTTTTTTAAAATTTAAACTTTTTATAGATATCAAAACCTGCTAGATACAAATGGTATAACCAAAGAGATTTTATTACAAGTTCATACATACTATAATGCGAAAAGACTTTTTCCCCTACCTATTACATAATACATAGAAAACGCCAAGACCAAGACAAACAGACATGTTCATGCACACAAATGTTTGTCTTGTGCGGGGATCGATCCCGCGACCTCGGAGTCAAAGTGGCCATTGCTTTCGACCACCGAGCTCGTCTTAAGAAAGTTGCAAAAAAAAAAATAAGAAAACTGAACTTATAAAATATTAACTTTTCTAATGTAACTATGTTATGTCATTTGACAGATTGCGCGAAACCAATTGGAATTCAATATTCATTTTTAAGAAGACAGTGTAACGTCTGTTGGGTCAGCTAATAATATAATATTTCTGGACAATTTACACAGCGCCATCTAGTTCCAAATTAACCGCAAAGCTTATATTATGGGTACTAGACAACTGAGGGACAATTCTCGTAATTTTTCTACGATCGCGGATTGAAAGTTGACCGAATTGAGATTGAATTGTGAATTGGCTAAAATTATATACTTGATTTCATTTATTAATTATTATCAATTCTTATAGTTGGCACAGTAACATCCTTACTTTGTTTAATTCTCAGTCCCACTTAAACTTTGAAGTTACATAATGTGATACGAGAATACCAAATTTGACATTTGTGAGATCGAGACTGGATCGGAACTGAATTTTGACTACATTTTAACTACGAGAATTGCCCCTCAGGTAAATGTACTTGAATACATTTGTTTTTGTAAATACATACTGTAATGCACACAAATGTATGTCTTGTGCGGGGATCGAACCCACGACCTCCGAGTCAAAGGAGCCATTGCTAGTCATTCGACCGAATAACATTTCCCTAAAGGGTTGTTGTGTTCCTGCGAGTGAGTGAGGTTACCAGGATTCAGGAATGAACGAGTTGCTGCTTCGATATTTGTAATATTTCATGTTGCGACTTCCGAGAGCTTATGTGTTCCTACGAGTACGTGATATCACCAGGAAGGAAGTTTTTTTTTATACTGCATCGAGTGGTAGACAAGCACACGGCCCTCCCGATGTGAAGCGGTTACCATAGCCATATAAACATGAAATAGTTGGCTCTAAATTCCTGCCTTCCTGGTAACCTCACTCGCACGAACACAACAAAGCTCAAGGGAATTGTTAATTGGCTGCGGTATTCTGTGAAGTGGAGGTATTTCCCCAGTCGCGTTGTTTAAAATATACGCAATGCCCTTCTCTTTTCGCCAGAGCCTCGTTTGTCAGTCCGCAAGGTGCACCGCTTTCAGATGCGGTTGGCTTTAGTTCATAGATGTTGCTGAACTTTAAAAGCCTTCGGGCTAAAAATACAATTTTTATTTAATTACGAAAAATTCCATTCCATTACGAAAAAAAAAATCTTGCACCCCAAAAGTTGAGATGCTGCGGAGGTGGCAGCGCGCGAGTAATATTTCATGTTGCGAGAGTTTATATAGATATGTGTCACACGACGCAGAATAAAAAAAAATTTGCTTCTTCTGATATCACGAAAATAGGTATTTGTGAATTACTTCATGGAAATAGAATACTATTGAAATTATTAGAGCGAAAAAGGATTCATGTTAACTATATTTGAATGACGAGAAGAGCTCTAGTGAAAGCCTTTTATATTGTACAATTTGATATAACTGGCAATATTTCATATTATGAATGCTCTATTTTTATAATAATTAGTTTGTATCTGAAATTGCGCAGAATTTATAAAACAATGCTCAACTTTTCCCCTTCGTTTTGTGCACATTCTGTCTTTTACAAAATTTTATTTGCTACCTTAATGGTATAAAAAAACTCTTTTTTCTCGTCGGATATTTAAAATCAAAATTCCATGCAAACGAACCCATGGACAAGAGCTAGTGCATTTACAAATAAAAATTCGTCACTGAACACTCCATTAATCAAGTTCGTGGTCCACCTGTTAGTTTTTCTGTACCTACAATAAGTGAAAGCGAGATAGACCTTTAAGCCACAGTAGAGGTATAAAACAGTATTCCAACTACAAAATACGAAGAAGACGCACTCATATGCCGCTACACGTATAATCCGTGCATTTAGGGTGGATAGTTCTGACCACCGTCGAATTCATGATTATGTTATGTATAAAATAATTACTTTTTGCTGTTATTTTGTTGCTGGTTTGTAAAATGTTTTTGTAGCAAAATAAATAAGTTTTTTTCTATTTAATAATTGACTATTTTATTATCCCTTAATATATTTCTATGGTCGTTCCAACAGAATAGTTTAGTACAAACCACAGGCGACACATTATATGGAGCGTTAGTGTATTGTTTACCCACTGACTGCTACCTTGATGGTAGGAAAAGAAACCTAATTAGTTGGTCGGTTTACAAATACCAGCCCCCTTACTACCAACTCTTATTGCGATTCAATAACTGTAAAGAATGCTTATTCATACCAATGAATAAGCGACTCTATTTCAAATTGAATAGAGTCCCTTATTTATTGGTATAAATAAGCATTCTATTCAGTTATTGAATCGCAATAAGAGTTGGTGGTAAGGGGGCAGGTAGGTACTTGAAAAAGGTACTTAAAAAATCTTTAGAACGCATCGATTCTGAGCACGGCTTAAAGACACCAGCTAGCAAAGGTACCTAAAAGAGCTTTAGAAAAGAATCGATTTCGGACACTATTAGTATTATTTAAGTTTACTGCTGTGTATATCTACTGTGGTTAAGCCGTTATCTCTCAATCCCGGATTGACCCAATTTTTGATATCAAACGAGCCGCTCTAATGACTATCACGCTGCTTACTTAGAGTAATATGAAACATATTTTGACGGCTTTGATGTGTACAAAGTGATAAATAATTACTGTCCCGTCGGTATAAATGTACGTATTAAAGTCGATGGGTATATTTTTATCATAATCACTAAGCTTGATATGCAGGCCAAGACGAAGTTTTAAACTTTTAATCAGTAGCCACATTTTAAGGAACTAGTATTTAAAGTCCGTTGTAAAAGAAATCAGTATTAAACAAAACAAACATACAAACAATTACACTATCTTATCTATCATCATCATCAGGTCCATTTTAGTCTCCACTACAGGAGCACACTCTCACTCGTCCGTCCTAAACGGAAGGAGGATTTGGCCTACACTCCCCACGCTGGCCAGACGGGTTGGGGAGGCCTGATCGATGTTTTATAATGTATTTCCCTTAGTCACCTTGTACGACATCCACTGGAAGAAACGGAGTGATTCTATTCTGGTTTGCCGGAAACCACACGGCCATATATTCACTATGTAAATAAATAAATATTAAAAATACAAACCTTTTTAAATATGTATTCGGACCATGTTTTCTAATGGCAAGATGTCATAGTCCGACTCCCTAATCGAACCAACAGGAAAAAAAAGTTCAAGTGGTCCGATTAGTCGGACAAAGCAGTCGGACCACGTGTTCAGAGGGATCTTATCTATGACCTTAGTGATATGGTTGCAACTTATTTTCTTTTCCCATATACTAATTTCATCTGATTCGAGGAGTTTGAACTCCTGGAATTGCAGTGGATTTCATTGTCTTCATTGTTCTTTGCCGTTTTGTTCAATTTGGTAGCCGCTGTTAATCCTGGTTATACGGGAGATATTGTTGTGGGAATGTGTAGTGGGCCTGCATAAAACAATATAAATTTTCCAAACGCAATATCTGTATTGTCTTTGAAAAGTTAGTATTTATAGATTTAGGAAAACATAGTCACGTGGCAGTTTTGAATAAGACCCTTTAATAACCATTTTTTTTTTAAATAATTTATTTCTAAAACTCTCACACATACATTTCAACACGTTAATACCGTACCACGAAAACCTCACAGGGTTTATCTGGGTAGGCGAATGATCATGAATTTACGCATTGAAAATGTTGTTATTTAAATTATCTATAATATTATCTTAATATATAATATTATGTTAAATATATAATGTAAACGTATCTTTTATTTCTAAGTCTTTGAGAAAGCAATGGTAGGTTTATTGAAATGTGAAACATGATCAAAATTAATATTGAAATATTACTGAGTAATGGTGCTAAATTTTTTTTATTCCTGATTTCTATTGAAAACGGCTTTACAAACAATGTTTTCATGGAATGAAAAGGATGGTTTTCGCGTGAATACGTCTTAAAAAATGCTTTCATAGGGAGGCAATTAAAAAAAAAAAACGAATGATAACAAAATCGGGGGATACAGTTTGGTGTTGCAGTTGCAGCTACCATATCTATAATCTCCATGCAAAATTCAATCACACCACTGGATAGACGAAGGATCAAAGAATTTATTACGCAAGGACTATGGAACATCGCATGCAGGGGAGGGGGAAGCGCTGCCATTTTAAGATAAATTTTCAACTTAAATTTTATATCTATCAAACTACTGGACCTATGACGAAGGCCTGTAAATGTGTTAATAATTGTTTGTTACATTACCTACTTACACATCAAGTTTCATCAAAATCGGATTAGCAGTTCATAAGTAGTAAGTTGACGAGCTCGGTGGCGTCAATGACGCGGCTTCGACACCAACGCTCGTGAGTTCGATTCCCACATAGGACAAACATTTGTGTGCATGAACATGTCTGTTTGTCTTAGTCTGGGTGTTTTCTATGTATATCAGTTGTCTAGTACCCATAACACAAGCTTCGCTTACTTTGGGGCTAGATGGCGCTGTGTAATTTGTCAAAAAAAAAAGAAACCGCATTAAATATTAATATCTCAAAAAGTACTGAAACAATTTTCTCGCCCTACGAAATTAAAAATTATATGTGTATTGCCTATAGTCTGTCTTGTTGAGATACGGGTCCCCACTCAATCGAAAGCGTTTAGATCATACTTCACCACGCTGCTCAACTGCGAGTTGGCGGAGGCCAGTGTTTTCATGCCGCCAAAGGCCACTGACTTGGCTTAACGACTGTCATCTAATGCGTTCGAACGTGCCCTCCGAAGCAAGTATTGTCTACAAACCTGTCTAATTTTATCAAAATCGTAGTACCAGTTCCTTAACTGGATTGAAGGCATCGCTCGCTTCGTTCGCTCTGACAATAAAGATATTATATAAATTAATAGTTTAAAAACACTAGAAACACGCGCTTTTATTAATGCACCTGATCGTGTTCAAAGTCCATTACGTGGCCTTTCTCACAAGTGCAAACACGACTATGATACGATATTCCATCATGCAATGCCAGTGTCTATCTTCCCGCTTTATCATCAGACCTTGAAACCTAATCGTGGTCAAAGTTCATTACAAGACTTTTCTAAGAAATCCAAAAACAGCTATGATACGATGTTCCACCATGAAGTTCCAGTTCATATCTTTCGGCTCCATCATCAGATCAGTTCGACAGTACCATATTATTGTATTGTCATCAGAACTACATACAGCTGCCAATTGTCATTACGCTACGATCCTTGGAAGATGGTTAAATTAGTTACCTTAGATTCCATTACATAGTTAGTTACATACAGGTCGACCTAATAAAAGTGTGTTAAAGATACAACAATTTGAGGTGTAATTGGTTCATTAACATCTGTGAACCAAAGCCAGAAACACCTGCAGTTGGTGCACCATGCTAGCTGACAAACGAGGCTGTGGCGAAAAGAGAGGTAGGGCATAGCGTATTTTTTAAGCTGTGCAACTGGGAAAGCATATTTTTTAAGCTGTCCAGCTGGCGTTTTGTAAATATTGGCTGAAGTCAGTGTAGTGTATTTACTATGTTTTTTTTTCTTCACTACGCCCACCTGATGTGAAGCGGTTACCGTAACCATATTAACGCTCGCAACATTATATATCGCTCCCGCGCTGCCATCCTCGCTGCCAACGCAGCAACTCCATCCTCTCTGGTGACCTCACTCACTCGCAGGAGCACAACAACCCTCAAGGGGATAGTAATTTGGCTGCGGTATTCTGTGAGGTAGTACTACTACCTCACAGAGTGAGGTCACCAGAAAGAAAGAAAGGAAGGCTGGCAACGGATCGGCGACCCCTTGGTGTTGCTGATCTCCATGGGCGGTTGTGATTGCTTTCCATCAGGTCACCCACATGCTCGTTTGCCCCCATCTCATAAAAAAAAATACTATCCCGTGACACATTATAAGAATATTATACGCAATTTCATTAAACAGAAGTACCAAAGTATGTATTCTATTAAGCGATTTTAAGCTAAATTCTATGCAAACAGAAGACTAGTGCGTTGCATAGCCGTTAGGACGGCCATTCCATGCATATTAATCGGATTTAGCTCTCGGTTAGTGCTAACATGGTACCTAGTTAACCTAGCTGATATTCTGACTGTTTTAGAATTAAATACTAGGATACTCGTATGACGTTTTTTTTTTTTAAATCCTTAGTATCTCTTTTTAATCACGGGCTTAATAATCAGGATAAAGTGTAACGTAGTACACGGTACTAGTTAATATAAAATTATCACAATGTCTATTATTTAAAAATTTAAACAAATTTACTTAAAACTAAACTAAAACTAAAATTAAATAAAAGAAAATATATAATACCTAAACTTATTTACAATTAAAATAATAATAAACATATATTCACATAAAAACAAACTAATTTATCAACACTACTTACGATAGAAATTGGTCAACTCAAGAACGGCTGATTCTGCATTAGTGTCTGCAACATGCCGCGTTTTTTTTATGTAGGTAGTTTATTTCTTATATCTCGATGCACCGTTAACCGGTCATCATTGGCATCATTTCCTTGCTACGAGACACACGATATACGTTCTCATCCCAGAACGTCCTTGCGTCGTGATTTGAATTGTGGAAGAAGTGAAAGTTTTATACTAAACTTATACCAGTATACGAGTACCTAACAACTAACTAAAGTGTTAAGACCTAAGTGCTATTCAAACCCGAAATTCGGGTTCCAGTTTCGGACTACAGAATAGGAGATACCCGTACGGGCACATACTACCTCAGCACATAAATACCTGCCTACTTGAGTCCTGGACAGCCGCAAGATCAAGCCACCGGCAACTCCACTCCCCAGCACTGGACCCCAGGACAGTACCTCTTGACTGGGAAACCAGAACTACCGGCATAGTAGGGCCTCTAAACTCACCCCTGAGCTATTATATATATTTTTTTAAATAAATTATATTTTGTTAATTGAGTGTTGTGTTGCTCATTTATAGCACCTCACGCACAAACGCTTCACTGGCGCCCAAGTGTTTTTTTTTCTAAATTTTCTCATGCTTTTCTATGCCCGGAGTTCTGCTTTCTTAGAGTAGTTGCATGTCTGTGTGCTTCTTTTATTTTTTTGGTTTTGTGAAACGTTTTTTTTATTATTTTTGGTTGCTCGCAACTAAGGTGTAACATTTTTATACATTTCTATTGTTAAATGGTAATTTGTGTATTTGACTTAAATTGTGTTCTTTGACCGCAACTATAGAAATCATCCTACCTTCAAAGTAACATATTATCAATCTTATGTTGCAGTAAGTAATTCGGACTTTTTTTCAAAGTGTCCAGTTCTTTTTTTCTCTTTGGACTTATTGTTAAGTTACACATTAGTTGCATTTTTTTAGTGTTTTATATTTTTGTTCTTTTTAGTTCTGTGCCTGTGATTTTTTTTATTTTTTTGTTTTCTCAAAATTCATCCTCATTTTCATTCATTTCAACCAAAACGTTAATTAATTTCATTCATTTATTTTGTAAAGAACAGAGTATTTTTTTATTAGTTCTATAAAACCAGTCCATTTTTTTTTTAGTTCACTATTTGCAAAATTTCGGTTTTGATATTATGGCTTATCCAATTAAGTTTTTATCGTTGCAAAAATCAGAGCTTGAATACGAGGTAGATATTAGAGGTACGACTCCCGGAGCCACCGTACAAGAACTTCGCAAGCAAATTGTTAAATTAATTCCACTCTTTCCTTCTGAGGATATTTTAGATTCATCTTTAAATATAGAGGATGATCTTAAAGGTGTCTCAAATGTTTTAACTAAAATTAAAGCAAGTTTCGATGCTGATGTTGACCGCACCAGTCTTTTGCGAATACAAAACTTGATTCATCATTTATACCATCGTCTTAATAGAATGACTCGTAGCGAAGAAGTTGCACACGCTTATGATTCTTGCGTTGACCACTTTAAAAAATATTTTAATAAATTTAACTCTTTAAAAGATAAGTATTTAGCCGACCCGTTAGCCTCTTCTGCTAGCGTTAGTGAAATTTCACCTTCTTTAAACCCCATAAACGTCTCAGTCACTTGCGATCGTACCTCGCAAGACATCAGCAAACTAAAATATGATGGCAATAGTTGCGTCCGTTCCTTCATCCAAAGGGCAAATGAATTTAAAGAGGCTAGGAATATGTCAGATGAAAAATTACTTTCACATGCGACTGAGATATTTTCTGGTAATGCACTTCATTGGTTCCGAAGTAACAAAGATCTTATTTCTGATTGGAACTGCCTCTTGAATAGACTCAAAGAAGATTTCGATAAGTCTGATTATGATTATAGACTTTTATCTGAAATCCGTTCTAGAACACAGGGTGAGACCGAAAACATAACTATATATTTGTCTATTATGTCTGGGTTGTTTTCACGTTTGTCGAAAACTCCTTCAGAAGAAAGCAAATTGGAGATAATTTTACATAATATCCGTCCCTGTTATTCCAATATATTAGCTTCGGTTCCCGAAATTAAATCCATTGAAGAGCTGAGATCTTTGTGTACTAACTTTGAGAAGGTTCAAGCGCGTCTTTCACATTTTCGTGAACCACCAGGTCCTTCATCGGATACATTAGCGCCTGAGTTTGCATACTCTAAACCGAAACCTTATAATAAATATGACAATTTTAATAGAAACAATAATGCACAGGGTTACAGCAAACAAAATGAAAATAAGAATGGTTATGCTAATTTTAACCAAAAATATTTAGCTGCTATTGATACACCAAAGCGTCGTTATTGCCCGAGATGCCGTACGGATACTCATGGCCTACGCCAATGTACAGCAGACAAATCCAATATTCTTTGTTTTGTTTGTGGTAAGAAAGACGTTAAGACACCAGAGTGTCCCGACTGTAACCAGAAGAAAACTAATTTAAAACCAATTTCAAAAAAACTAGTTGGTCAGAACTGTGACAATAGCAATTTTGATAAAGAAGATTGGAAAAACTGGTTACAAACGATCTCTAATTTTTTCAAAATTTATAAAGTTGTTTCAGTTCTTTCTTGTAAACCAAATAACGATTTGAGACCTTATGTTTCTGTTAAAATAAACGACCTTGTTATAGCAGGATTGCTAGACTCAGGTTCCGCGGTTACTATAGTAGGTAATAATGCACAAAAAGCACTTCTCAATCAGGGTCTTCAACTTGAAAGCAGCACTTTGAATCCTACTTTTCTTGTAGCTGCTGGAGGCCAGAAATTAAATAGCATTGGTTCTATGAATCTTCCCATTCACTTTGAAAACCAATTTCACATCATTAAGGCATTAGTAGTCCCTGAAATTGAAAATAATCTTATTCTAGGAATTGACTTTTGGCGCAAATTTCAAATCTGTCCAAAACATTTGCACTCAATTACTATTGGTCCTACTAGTAACAACATTGCCTCTGTTAATAAAGATACCTTTTTGCAAAATTATGATACCCTTAGTAACACTGAAAAGGTCATGGCAGATAACGTCATGCGTCAGTTTGAAGAAATTTCTTCAAAAGTCAAAGGTCTTGGCAATACCAGTTTGATCACTCATCGTATTGATACTGGAGATACTCAACCGATCCGTCAGCGCTATTACCGCATGTCGCCTGAGAAACAACGTATTCTTGTGGAACAGGTAGACGAAATGTTGGCTCTCGACGTTATCGAACCCTGTGAAAGCGCATGGTCTTCCCCAGTGTTAATTGTGACCAAAAAGAATGGCGAGCCTCGATTTTGCTTGGACAGCCGAAAACTAAATTCAGTGACGAAGAAGGACGCATATAATTTGCCCTACGTCTCTGAGATCTTAGATAATCTTCGCGATGCGAAATATTTGTCAAGCATCGATCTATCTAAAGCATTTTGGCAAATCAACATTCATCCTGACGATCGAGACAAAACAGCTTTTTACGTCCCTGGCAGAGGCACATTCAGATTTAAACGTACTGCCTTTGGCTTAACTAACGCTCCGGCCACTCAACAGCGTCTAGTTGACTTACTTTTCAGTGAATTCGACCAGAAAGTTTTTGCATATTTGGATGACGTCATTATTGTAAGTAACGACTTTAACAGTCACGTTTCTCTGCTTCTTTGCGTATTAGACAAATTAAAACATGCTAATCTAACAATTAACCAGGATAAATGCTGTTTCTTTCGTGATAAACTCAAATATCTTGGTTATGTCGTGGATAGTGGTGGTCTCAGAACTGATCCTGAAAAGGTGCAGGCCATACTTCAATATCCTACACCTTCATCAAAAAAGGACGTCAAACGGTTTTTAGGCACTGCCACTTGGTATCGTAGGTTTGTACCAAATTTTAGCACCATAGCAGCTCCGTTGAACAAATTAACGTCTAATAAGAAAAATTCCCCTCCTTTTGAGTGGACTAAAGAAGCAGAAGCTGCATTTTTAAAATTAAAGGAATGCCTAGTATCGGCACCAGTCTTATCTTGTCCCAATTACAACCTCCCGTTTGAGGTACATACGGATGCCAGCAACTATGGTATCGGTGCAATGCTTACCCAAACCATAAACTCCAAAGAACACCCCATTGCTTACATGAGTAGATCACTCTCCGCACCTGAACGAAATTACAGCATCACTGAGCGCGAGACTTTGGCTGTGATTTCTGCTCTGGAGCATTGGAGGTGCTATTTGGAGAACGGTAAACAGTTCACGGTATACACCGACCACAGTGCGCTTAAATGGTTTCTGTCCTTGAACAATCCTACGGGAAGACTGGCTCGCTGGGGCGTGCGTTTGTCATCCTTCGATTTCGAAATCAAGCACCGTCGTGGCTCGGATAATGTCATTCCAGATGCGCTCTCTAGAGCCATCCCGGTAAGTGCCATCAGCACATCGAACGTTTTTGATACCACATCCGATTCTTGGTACAAAAACACCTACAACGGTTGCCTTAATAATCAACAAAATTTTCCAAATTTTATTATAAAAAATAATAGTTTATTTCGGCTTAGCAAGGACAAGTGTGAACTAAAGTCTGAATTTTCTTGGAAGGAGGTTATACCGAGCGAGTTGCGTGAGCAAATCGTTTACGAAAATCACTCCGAGCCTACAGCCGGACATCTTGGTATCTTTAAAACCTACAAACGGATTGCTTTACGTTACTATTGGCCCGGTATGTACAAAGATGTAGTCAAATTTGTAACATCGTGTGAAAAGTGCTTGTCTCATAAAATCCAAAATCACACTACTTTAGGAGAAATGGGACGTCCAAAGCAATGTTCACGTCCATTTCAGGCCATTTCAATAGATTTAATGGGTCCTTTGCCTGTTAGTCGTAAGCAGAATTCATATATTTTCGTAGTTACATGTTGTTTTTCAAAATTCTGTTTAATCTTTCCAATCAGAAGTGCTACTTCGCAGATAATTACCAAAATTTTACAAGATTCTGTTTTTCTTGTTCACGGCGTTCCCCAAACTATATTTCTCGACAATGGCAGCCAATTCACTAGCACTCATACAGAAACTTTTTTCAAAAAGTATAATGTGCCAAATATATTCTTTTCCCCTAAGTACACGCCACAAATTAATACGGTCGAGCGTTATAATAGGACAATCATAACATGCCTATCCACATTCGTCGATGAAGATCATAGGTCTTGGGACACTCAAATCCCTTCAGTTCAGTTCGCTATAAATAACTCGGTGAACGAAGCTACTGGATATACCCCTTCGTTCCTAGTTTTCGGTAGGGAATTGGTTACTTGCGGCACTCATTACGTGGATAACGACCTCGGTGATGAAGTAGTTTTTCTACCACGTGATGTTTACGCCGAAAATCTGGGTTGCTTATCAAAAATATTTGACAAAGTACAATTCAAGCTTTGGCAAGCCCACGTTAAAAATACTAGTCACTATAACCTCAGGCGCAAACCTGCTGAATTTAACGTAGGTGATATAGTGATGAAAAGAACCTATGTACTAAGCGACAAACATAAGTACTTTAGTAAAAAACTGGCACCAAAGTACTTCAAATGTCGCGTAATAGCCAAAAAGTCTCCATTAGTATATAATTTGGCTGACATGTCAGGCAAAGATTTGGGTACTTGGCATATAAAAGATATTAAATTAGCCAATACCTCATAATATAAGTTTTTTTTTTATTTCTTGTGTACAATTTTATACCCACCAATTATACCTATATAAAAGCATTGCATATATCGCTAGTTTTTTTTAAGTTAGACAGAGTATAAAATCTGCTTAACTTATATCTTGTTTATATGAGTGCCATGGTAAATTTTTGTATAATATTTGCCACAGTTGTTTGAATGTAGATAATATGACTGAAGAGGTATAAAAGATGATGATGTATGAATAGAAAAACAAACTTATTTACTAAGAAGATGCGGATTTTATTAAAAGGGAATAAAATCCTTGGGTACGAGAGGGGGTAGTGTAACGTAGTACACGGTACTAGTTAATATAAAATTATCACAATGTCTATTATTTAAAAATTTAAACAAATTTACTTAAAACTAAACTAAAACTAAAATTAAATAAAAGAAAATATATAATACCTAAACTTATTTACAATTAAAATAATAATAAACATATATTCACATAAAAACAAACTAATTTATCAACACTACTTACGATAGAAATTGGTCAACTCAAGAACGGCTGATTCTGCATTAGTGTCTGCAACATGCCGCGTTTTTTTTATGTAGGTAGTTTATTTCTTATATCTCGATGCACCGTTAACCGGTCATCATTGGCATCATTTCCTTGCTACGAGACACACGATATACGTTCTCATCCCAGAACGTCCTTGCGTCGTGATTTGAATTGTGGAAGAAGTGAAAGTTTTATACTAAACTTATACCAGTATACGAGTACCTAACAACTAACTAAAGTGTTAAGACCTAAGTGCTATTCAAACCCGAAATTCGGGTTCCAGTTTCGGACTACAGAATAGGAGATACCCGTACGGGCACATACTACCTCAGCACATAAATACCTGCCTACTTGAGTCCTGGACAGCCGCAAGATCAAGCCACCGGCAACTCCACTCCCCAGCACTGGACCCCAGGACAGTACCTCTTGACTGGGAAACCAGAACTACCGGCATAGTAGGGCCTCTAAACTCACCCCTGAGCTATTATATATATTTTTTTAAATAAATTATATTTTGTTAATTGAGTGTTGTGTTGCTCATTTATAGCACCTCACGCACAAACGCTTCAAAAGTGGAACGCGTTGTCGGCTATGTATTTCCTCATTCATACAATATGGGATCCTTCAAGCGAAGCGTGAAGAAGCATCTTGTAGGCCAGCATGGCAGCGTCAACTAACAAGACATCAAAGTCTCTTGTCCGTTGCTGATGCGATTGGGTCTCCTCTTTTCGCTTACCATCAGGTGAAGCGGAGCCAATATGCTGAGCGAGAGCCCAGTTATTTGATAGGCGTGCGGGGATATGGACCAATGGGTAGAAGCCCCTTCGAGAAGTTTGATGTAATTTGTACGCCCACCGTTACCTGCTCCATGATATATCAACGGAACGATATACCCTCAGTAGGCGTTGAGATTATTACAAAGTGTGATGGAAAATAAACGGGCTATGGAGATGAGATCTGGGTGAACTTAATACCGGGCTATTACAGAAGAGAGACGGACGCTTGCCATAACTGCTTATATTGCTCGCTATTTGCGGCAGGCGATGGCTTGCCACTCACTAAATGGTCCCTCGAAATGCCAGGAAATCGGCCAGAGGTAACACACCGGTGTCAGTTACTCAGGGGTGTCGAGAGATGTGCTGCGCTTTCTCCGAAGTTTAGAAGAATAAGTACATGAAAAACTAGCGGCCTGTCCCGGCTTCCCACGGGTGGACAATTTAGTAAAAAATATAGCCTATGTTGCTCAGGGATAATGTAGCATTCTAATGGTGAAAGAATTATCGAAAGGGGTCCAGTAGTTTTTGAGTTTATTCGTAATAACAAACATATAAAAATACAATGTTTCCTCTTTATTAATATTAAAGCAGCCCGTCCCGGCTTCGCACGGGTAGCCATATTTTTTTTATTTTTTACGTAAATAAATTTCTTTCAAATGCCCATACGAACATTCAATAATGTTTGTTTAGGGGAATCTAAATCTAATAGAAAGCACTATTTATTTTACATCATCCCCAATTTAATATATTTCATAATGTAATTCACCAAAATATCCTGAGGGTTGCTTCTTACATAGGCCTATTAGGGATAAATCTATATATTCATTATATCTTGTTATTATATTTATTTTGCTCAAGCTTTATATAAGTAACTTTTATTGGATTTTGTAACGAAAGTGGTAATATTTATTTTATACCACTAAAGTGGCAAACAATCATACGGCCCGCCTGATGGAAAGCAGTGGCTGTAGCCTATGAACATCAGAGGCATAACACTCATAGTCTCCTGAGAAAACCTGGACAGGCAGTTAATTCCACAGCTTGACAGTACGCGGGAGAAAACTTCTCTGGAACATGTGCGGTTCCAGACGCGACCACTTAGGCCCCAATGTGTGAGGATGAATTCCCTCAGCATAATAGTCTCCCAGTTTCACAATTTTAGATGCTCGTTTTATACCACTAAATTGGTAACAAGCATAAATGAAATTCGCCTGATGAAAGAATTCATGGGCGGTAGTGATTGCTTTCCATCAGGTGACCAACGTGCTCGTTTGCATAAAGAAAACATTAGAAAAGTAATATGGTCGATCAGTTGTCGTAAATTTTCAAATTTTCCACGCTAGGTTATTTTTTCGGGTTCCGTACCTCAAAAGGAAAAACGGATCCCTTATAAGATCACTTTGTTGTCCGTCTGTCCGTCTGTCTGTCTGTCCGTCTGTCTGTCTGTCTGTCAAGAATTTCTATGTCGAGAATGCGTGGAGGTATCAAGCTGAAATATGAACTGTATACTCAGGTCTACGGTCACATGAAGTTGTAAAAAAATCAAACTGCTAAGTTTACGTAGAAAAAAGTTACGGCCGTTTATTCAGCAAAAAACGCATATTTCGACACACTCAAGGGTATCAAAACCTATAGGGTACTTCCCGTTGCCCTAGAACTATGAAATTTGGCAAGTAACATCGTTATAGACTACAAGTACAGGAATAAATCTCAAAACTATACATTTGTAAATAGATCTTAAAAAATAGGGGGTCTATATTTTTTATAGCGTGTCGAAATTTCAAATTGAAACTACTAGTTCAAATGGGGTATCATATGAAAGGGCTTGATGTACAAATTGCTAAATATATTTTATTTATTTTTTTCGACGCATTATTTCTTATTTATAATGAAAAATATCAAATTTAATAATGATACTACGTACCTACGGAACCCTCGGTGGGCGAGTCCGACTCGCACTTGTCCGGTTCTTTTTTTCATGAGGACCTTATCCTGACAATAACAAGTCTAGCCGTTCACGCGTGATGCCGTGACCAAGGGAAATATAAATAAATAAATAAATATTGTCAGACAAATTACACAGCGCCATCTAGACCCAAAGTAAGCAAAGCTTGTGTTGTGTCCTGTGTGGGAATCGAACCCACGAGCGTTGGTGTCGAAGCCGCGTTATTGACCGCTACGCCACCGAGCTCGTCTAATATGGATTCATTTTTGAATATGTATAGATATTTATTTATTCCTGGACTCCACCACTCCACCTAGTTGTAAACTTAGCAAAGCTTGTACTATGGGTGACTCGGTGGTCGAATGGTTAGCAATGGCCACTTTGACTCCGAGGTCGCGGGTTCGATTCCCGCACAAGCCAAACATTTGTGTGCATAAACATGTCTGTTTGTCTTGGTCTGGGTGTTTTCTATGTATTATAAGTATGTATTTACAAAAAAATGTATTTAAGTACATTTATCAGTTGTCTAGTACCCATAACACAAGCTCTTAATTTGGGACTAGATGGCGCTGTGTAAATTGTCCAGAAATATTTATTTATTTATTCCTTCAAGTGAGATTTAGTAAGATTCGGCTCGATCCCCTCTCCCAACACCTCACGTAATTTATGGACGCCCCATAAAAATTGCGAGGAAAATATAACGCCACTTTCTACCCGTGCGAAGCCGGGGCGGACAGCTAGTTAGTAAATCAATAATAATCTATAGATAGTTTTACTCTCTCCACTCCACTCCACCTAGTTGTAAACTTAGCAAAGCTTGTACTATGGGTATCAAATAACTAATAATATACTTAAATAAATCCTCCTCCCCCTCGACCCTTATTCATGAGACTGCTGGGATATGGGTCTCGAAGCACGGAGCTCGAGATAAATAAACCCATCCATGGACAGGCTACTGTCGACTTTGCTTAACTTGCGAATTTGATTGGACTGACACGCATAACGACGCCATCGAGGTCTTCAAATTAAAAATAGTCCAGGAGTAATTACACATATTATTATTAAATTAATTAATCACTGTTATATTCTAAAATGTATATAAACTAAAACTAATTTAAAAGCCTATCTAATTTATCTATAAACCAAAGAAAAAGTTATGGGATAAAAAATAAATAACGTAGCGGTCAATGACGCGGCTTCGACACCAACGCTCGTGGGTTCGATTCCCACTTAAGACATTTGTGTGCATGAACATGTTTGTTTGTCTTGGTCTGGGTGTTTTATATGTATCATAAGTATATATTTACATTAAAAAACATGTATTTACGTATGTTTATCAGTTGTCTAGTACCCATAACACAAGCTTCGCTTACTTTGGGGCTAGATGGCGCTGTGTAATTTGTCTGACAATATTTATTTATTTAAATACAAATTTACTTACTAATAAAAAATATTGTATGGGGTGTAAGTGGCTCACTACCATCTTCGGAGCCAAAGCCAACCTCACCTGCACGTGGTGCACCCTGCCGATAAGCGGACGAGGCTCTGGCGACAGTCGCCAACCCGCCTGCCCAGCGTGGTGACTTAAGGGCATTACTTCCCAATGTATAGCAACCAAAATAAATGGCCCCCAGTACCCGGCAGCCCTGCTATCCCGTACCAAGGTGACGGTCTCGGTTCCGGCAGGGCGGGGGGTGCGAACAATCTCCGGTTGGCAGGCCACCACAAACAACTGACCATTGGCACGTTTAATACACGGACACTGAGGCGTGACGAGGATGTAGGAGGACTGGAAGTAGAACTGAGGTCAGTCAAATGACAGATTCTGGGTCTGTCGGAAATCCGACGAAAGGGAGAGGATACCGTGATACTCGAATCTGGCAACCTCTTCTACTACCGTGAAGGAGAGGAGACCAGCTCTCCTAGGGCGGTGTCGGGTTCCTCGTCCATAAAGCTCTCGTCAACAACGTAGTGGAGGTATCCAGTGTATCGTCGAGGGTAGCATATCTTGTGCTAAAACTGACAAAGAGATACTCTTTGAAAGTAGTACAGGTATATGCTCCAACGACGACACACCAGGATGAAGAGGTCGAGGCCATGTATGAAGACATTTCAAAGGCCATACATAATACCACCAAGACCCACTTCACAGTTGTTGTCGTGGACTTCAACGCCAAGGTGGGGGTACAAGAATGCGATGAATCGGTCATCGGAGGGTTTGGTTTGGGGTCGAGGAACCACAGGGGGCAAATGCTGGTAAATTTCCTCCAAATGGAGGGGCTATTTTTGATGAACTCGTTCTTTAAAAAGAAGCCCCAGAGGAAATGGACCTGGCAAAGCCCCGACAAAGTGACTAGGAATGAGATCGACTTCATCATAACGGATAAAAGGCGGATATTTAGGGATGTCTCCGTGGTTAATAGGTTTGGTACCGGTAGCGACCACCGACTTGTACGAGGCACCCTAAATATCAGCTATAAACTCGAAAGAGCCCGTATGATGAAGTCGAATCTACGTCCAACTCTTCCTCAAATCACTCAAGCTTCGGAAAAGTTCCAACTGGAACTTCAAAACCGATTCAACTCGTTGGAAACCACTGCGGACATGGACGAGCATCAGAGAGAATAGGGGCGACACTACACGATGTCGGCAGCAAACACTTTGGGCGGCAGCATAGAGCTCGAGAGGCCAAGCTCTCTAGCGAAACTCTGGCTCTTATGCAGAAGAGACGAGAGGCGACAGCATCTGTTAGGGCTTCGACAGAATATGCAGCTTTGAATAAGCGGATCAGAAGGCTGATACGGCGGGACTATCGCGTCTTCAATGCTAAACGAGTTGAGGACGTGATAGTGCGCAACAAAGGGCTGAAAGTCTTTTCTCGGCCTTCTGAAAGAGCTTATCTGTCGAAGCTCAAACTAGAGGATGGTCGAGTCGCGTCTTCTAAGCCAGAGATCTTCGCAGAGGTGGAGACATTTTACGGCAAATGCCGCACATGCACCGGTCCCTACATCAGCTGCTCGTGTAAGTGATCGCCGAGCCCCGCTAACCCGACACGAAACCGAGGATATTCCAGACATCAGCATGGGTGAGATTAGGATAGCCCTTGAACAGCTGAAAAATGGTAAGGCTCCCGGTGAGGACGGAATTACAACAGAACTGTTGAAAGCTGGAGGAACTCCGGTTCTAAAGGAACTACAACGTCTGTTTGATTCCGTCATTCACAATGGGACCGCACCAGTCGCGTGGACCAGGAGTTTGGTCGTCTTGTTCTTCAAAAAAGGTGACAAAACCTTATTGAAGAATTATAGACCGATCTCACTCCTGACCCACGTGTACAAGCTGTTTTCAAGGGTTATCACGAATCGTCTCGCCCGAAGGCTTGATGACTACCAGCCACCGGAACAGGCTGGGTTTCGTAAAGGCTACAGTACCGTGGACCACATATATACATTGCGGCAGATTGTGCAGAAAACCACAGAGTACAATTTGCCGTTCTGTGTAGCTTTTGTGGACTACGAGAATGCCTTCGACTCCATCGAAACTTGGTCTGTTCTGGAATCCTTACAGCGATGCCAAGTCGACCACCGCTATATCGAGGTGCTGAGATGGCTATATAGCTCTGCGACAATGACTGTCCGCGTCCAGGACCAGCAGTCTAAGCCTATCCAGATGCAGCGGGGAGTACGTCAAGGAGATGTCATTTCCCCAAAACTATTCACCGCTGCTCTGGAAGACGTATTTAAGACGCTGGACTGGAAAAAACGGGGCGTCAGTGTGAATGGCGAGTACATCTCACACCTTCGGTTTGCCGACGACGTGGTCATAATGGCTGAATCGCTGGAGGATCTCGGTCGTATGTTGGTCGATCTCAATGCTGCATCTCGACGTGTGGGACTGGGGATGAATTTCGACAAGACGAAAGTCATGTACAACGATTTTGTCATCCCTAGCCCGGTTATCGTAGAGAATGCAGCTATTGAAGTAGTTAAAGACTATGTCTACCTCGGTCATTCCATACAGCTTGGCCGGGGTAATTTCAACAAAGAGATCGACAGACGCATTCGACTGGGCTAGGCAGCTTTTGGAATGCTTCGTCATATCTTCGCCGCGCAAATACCCCAGTGCTTGAAGACTAAAGTCTTCAACCAGTGCGTCCTCCCTGCAATGACATATGGTGCAGAGACTTGGACACTGACCATCGGACTGGTCCACAGGCTAAAGGTCGCGCAGCGAGCGATGGAGAGGGCTATTGCTCGGGGTTTCTCTGCGGGATCGAATCCGGAACGAAGAAATTCGACGGAGAACCAAAATTGTCGACATAGCCTTCAGAGTTTGCAAGCTGAAGTGGCAATGGGCCGGTCACATCTGCCGAATAACTGATGGCAGATGGGAGAGGAAGGTATTAGAGTGGAGGCCGCGCATAGGACGACGAAGTGTTGGACGCCCTCCTACTAGATGGTCTGATGACCTTAAGAAAGCGGCTGGGAGCGGCTGGATGCGGAAGGCGGAGGATCGTATCTGGTGGAAAGCATTGGGGAAGGCTTATATCCAGCAGTGGGTAGATTCAGGCTGATGATGATGATGATGATGAAAAAATATTAATTATTTAATTAATTATTTAATCGAAATCCGTTCAGTAGTTTACTCGTGAAAGAGTAACAAACAGCGCCATCTAGTCCCAAACTTAGCAGAGCTTGTACTATGGGTAATAGGTAACTGACAACAATACCGAATTTTTTAAAACACCCAAACTAAGACAAACAAACATTTCAGTCATGTACATGAATGTTTGTTTTGCGATGGGACTGAATCCGCGAGTCCTGCGATCTTAATTCACATATATTGCTAGACAAATTATACACTGCCATCTACTTCCAAACTAAGCAAAGCTTGTACTATTGCAGGTACATACATATAATACATAGAAAAACACCTAGACCAAGACAAACAGACATGTTCATCCACGCAAATATTTGTCTTGTGCGGGGATCGAACCCACAACCTCAGAGTCCAAGTAGCCGATGCTAACTATTCGACCACCGAGTCATCAAAACGACCATTGGGTATCGTCATTAAGTATTAGTAGTATTAGTCTGCAAATAGGAAAATGGTTCATATTATCTGAACTATTAATAACATTTTCGCACTCTATATCCCCGTCTTGTGATTGATTGTAATAGGATTTTTCCGATCAACTGTTTGTATATGAAAGTTTCTTTCAAATGCCCGGAGGAACATTCAATAATGTTTGGTTAGGGGAATCTAAATCTAATAGAAAACAATATTTATTTTACATCATCCCCAATTTAAAATATTTCATTATGTAATTCACCAAAATATCCTGAGGGTTGCTTCTTACATAGGCCTATTAGGGATAAATCTATATATTAATTATAACATTGTCGCACTCTATATCCCCGTCTTGTGATTGATTCAGAAGTCGTGCGTATTGGTGTATCGCCGAATAAATATCACCGATATTGATAACATAATCTCGCCAACTTATCGGTATCGGATACAACCCTAATCTTACCTACTTCACACCTAAAGCTAACAATATTTTAGAAAACACATGTTATAACTTTTCTATTTTTGCAGTGAAATGTGTCTTTAAAATTTCTTCTATTATATTGCTAATATTATTGCAATGGGGATGTTTGTTATTTTTTCTGACACCAGATGTCGCTAGGTAGGCGACGAGTCCAGATTGTCAAATTGTACTGAATTTTTTGACAGTGAAACTTCAAGACGACAAGACAACACAAGACGTCAACAAGACATTTGACAAGATGCTATGAATTGACAGATGATTGGACCCTACGCTACAGTGCTGCCAAAAGACCCTCATGAAATTTGAATGAGAACTAAGCGTACCAAAATGGAACAATTTCGCTAATTCTTTTATTGTTGTAATTGTTATTGTCATGAGAAGCTTCTTAAGAAAGAAAGATTTCTTAAGAAGAAAACATTTCTTCTTCGTAAAAAAAAATAATAAGAAAGTTGCATGGAAAATTAGAAAATTTAAGAAACGATAACGATCATATCAACTTTTCTAATGTAACTTTATGTCGTTTGACAGAACTGTTAGTTTATTATTGTTTAAATAGTTGTCTTGGTCAACTTTCGAGAATATTATAAATATTTTGAAAAATGGAAAAATTCACCTGCTTCCACTAGGTGGGATTTGAACCCACGACCTCTACTTTAGTAGTGTAATTACTTAATAGGTGGATGACGCCACACTGTGACTCACACAGTAGAAATATGAGATGCAAAAATTTTTCAGCAACACAAACGTTCCTGGTAGCTCAGTTGTAAGAGCACTCGACCGGTCATCAAATTAGATAAGCTTTTAGATTAGTTTTAGTTTAATAATAAATTACATGTACATAAAAAAAAATTCAAAATGTTTATAATAAGAACTTTTAGTTATTTGACAGATTGTGCGAAACCAATTCGAATTTAATATTAGGAAGACAACATCTGTCGGGTCAACTTGTCTTTTGTCTGATGTCCATCACAATCCCTATACTTCCCTAATTTATTCCAATCAAAACCTACCCTTTCCATCCTTCGCTCTCCAAAGATTATAATCACAGTCCATGAATAAGTCTCAATGCCGGCTGTCAATTCTAAACCTACTTTTTTTAATCAAAGCTTATTCGTGATGAAGAGATTTCGGTGTAAACCGGACATCATGTCGGATTTACTGACGCGTTAAGGGCGACGCATACGTAATTAAATCACTATTTGTACTAATGGGAAAAAATGTTTTAGTAGTTCAGTCAACTGCACTAGTGGGAACAAACTATATAGTATTTTTTTTTATATATTTGGTATTATTATCTGTAGTATTAGATATAATAAGGGGGTGAGTAATATATGATATAATAACATATGTTGTCAATTCATATAATTTCATTAGTATAATTTTATATACATTACTGGCTTGTAATCAAATTATAGGCGATGAATGTTTTATCGGCATTAACCCATAACCATCCCACTATTGGGATACCGGTCTCCCGTACCACGCTACTCAGTTGCAGGTTGGCGGAGGCCAATGTTTTCAAGCCACCCAAATGCCAATGACTTGGCTTAACGACCGTCATCTAATGACAATATCCAGGACCGACAAGGCACGTTGAGCTATCGGTCCTAGCTGTTGTCGCCGTTAAGCCAAGTCATGAGGCTTAAAAACATTGGCCTCCGCCAACCTGCAATTGCACATCGTGGTGGAATACGCTGTAAAACCCCTTCGATTGAAATGAGACCCGTAATAAAGGGATGATTGTGTATTTATATCGAATCAAATATCATCAGATTACATGATCAGGCTCTACAGAATATGAAACAACCACGTGAACATCCTCTTTCAAAGACATAAATATTCAGAATCGATTTATAAACACAGGCGCTATTGCGTAACATAAAAAAAGCTATCACTTAACATAAAAGCAATACGCTTAGCACTTAGCTTGAGCTTAACTAAGCTTAAGCCGGAGCTGACAATAAGCTTGTGAAACTTTTTTAAAACAGTTAAACAACGGCCTCTAAGTAAAACATAGAAAGTAATTTTTAGGTACTTTACAATGCGTTTCAAAGTTAGATTAAGATATTATTATTTAAATACGAAACATACATTAACCCTGGTGCATCTAAAGATAATAATTTCAGGACCTTTGATTAGGTTATAGATATTTACATGAATATATGGAACACTCTTGGAACTTAGAGTTTTTGATTCGATGATTTACGTGGGCAACGTCGAAAAATGCTTATTTGAGATTTAAAACTCTTTTCCATAAGAATATAAATATAGAGTTTTCAAAAAGGGCTTGAAGATGTTTTTATAGGGACTGGTATTTCACGCGCTTATAGGGTGAGATAGCAGCTTTGCATCTTTATTTATTTGCCTATTTGTCACTTTCGTTAAGACAAGCATTGACTAGTTTCGAAGCCTCATTCATATTCAGTACACATTCAGTTTTGTATTCAGCATGAACCTATAATTATCTCACTATTGTGATACGCCCCCTCCCCCCCTTATTCGAAGGTGTTTAGATCATTATGCACCACGCTGCTCAACTGCGGGTTTGAGGAGGCCAATGTTTTCAAGCCGCTCTAAGGCCACTGACTAATGACAACAGTCGGGACCGATGGCTTAACATGCCCTCCGAAGCACAGAGGAGCTCGAGATAACAAACCCATCCATGGACAGGCTACGGTTTACGTTTCTAAACTTGCGTGTTCGATCAGACTGACACGCGCAACGACGTCATCGAGTTCCTCCATAGTTTGTAGCAAACAATAAGTCAGAAATGTTCACTGTTTGCCATATTGCTGCAAAATTCTAAAAAGTTGCCTGCAATGAATACTTCTGCTTGTGTTCCCGCTGAGTTTTCTCTTTAGATTTTTTTGTTTTCTTAGACTCACGGGAAGTGTTGCTAGACGCTAGTATTTTTCCGTGGTAAAAATACATAACAGGTTTTTGAAGCAGATCTTACGTAGATCAGGCATGAAATTTTAAATCCATCGAATATTTTTATACTAGTTCTGTATTTCACGATACGTTAGGTTGTGCATTTGTTTACGGGCTGTGTATTTATATGTATTTTTTGAATACACACCTACAAGATCGCACGACAAAATGCAAATAAAAAAATTGTTTGCCTATTAAGTCCGTTTACGGACGATAATTTTACGTGATAACGTCATTAGAAAACATCGGCCGTAGGAGATGAAGAGAGATAGATACATCACAAGCTGAACGCTATAGATAGATCGATCGTGCCTCTCTCTCGCTTGCACGCTCGGCTCAGACGGAACGTGACAATGAGTCATGCTTTTTCGAGTGTGCAGCCGGCGTTCATCGATTTATATGACGATAAAAATATACCACATATATTAGCCTTAGATACCCATTGAGCGTATTCGCCTATCAATATATGAATCGGTCCCAATGCGGTAGAATTTCATTAATTCCATTTTCTGACTGTTCGAAACAATAATATAAATAGTTACATACATTCATACATACAATTAATTGTTCACCCGTTCGATACACTCCATATCAATAAAATACAGTTAAATCGAATTACTATACTCGCATGCACGTTCATTAACATTTGGCGTGCATTTGCTGCGTTTAAATCGATTGTAAATTGTAATAAAATCAGATCGTATTTGAATCAATGTAGTGATAATGGTACTGTATTTGTTAGAAAGCATACACAAACAATCTCGTATCGATATCTTTCTAAAACGATTTTGAAGATCTAACATAGCAGCGTAAGCTAAATTGTCTTATGATCTCTATCATTTTATTTTATGATTAAATTCCAAAGTATAATTCTAAAAGCTTCCTGCTCCTACTAATTTCTTCTGATTAAATTCATTGTGAGTTCTAAGGCAGCCGTAATTTTCCCCCTTGGACTGCAGTGGACTTCATTGTTCATTGCCTTTTTTGGTGGTCGCCGCTGTTAATCCTGGCTACACAGGAGACACAGTGGTGGGAATATATGGTGGCCCGTTCCGGAAAAAAAGAACCATGATCAATATTTTCTTTTTTCACACGGGCAACGACGCCAACTTCCTCTTTTTTAGTTGTATAAAGTTTGAAAATCATAGTATCATTAACTGGTTCTATTTAAATATTGATCGATGATTTTAAATGTCGCCACACAGCTGCGACTTCACAGCAGTAAAATATAAAATGCAAAACTTCGCCACCATCACAAACCTTCCTAGTAGCTCAGTTGGAAGAGCACTGACCGGTAATCGATAGGTCGTAGGTTCAAATCCCTCATAGGCGGGGGAGGTGAATTTTTCCATTTTCAAAATATTTATAAAATATTTTTATGTCCATTAGTCGGGTTTTAATGCAGTCATTATTTTGATTGTTAAATTACCAGCTTGTTAATTTTAATCCGCGATCAAACGCAGTATGCGTCGCGCCTAATACTTATAATATGCGTGTCGGTCTGTTTGTAACATTATACTCAGTGTTGATGTGGAATAGCTAGTTAACTTTATATTAACGGCCGGTGTCTTTATGTTGATTTAAATGGTTATACATTTTATATATATTTATGATTTTTTGATATGTTTACTGTTTTTGTTTTATATTTCTAGTTAATTATGTAACAGCTAAAGGTTTATTTATGGTGTTATTTAAAGGGTTAGCATAGTAGTCATATTTTTGTGAGCACCTTAATATAATCTATCAGCAGAAATAGATAAACGATCAGCAAATCATGGCTAGCAAACATTATTAAATCAATCAGCCATTTATATCATTTTGGACGGCTGAAAAATTTTTAGTACAGCATATTATTTATGTAAGCTACAATGTGTGACTCATTATTAATAAAAAAAATGGTAAGCACTCAGAAGGTAAGCAACTAATCTAATTTTGCGAAGCATGTAAAAATTACAAAATTATTAAATCGTTTACTCTCTGAGTGGATGTAAAATGAAATTACTTATATAGAAATAAGAGTCTATATGATATGGGAAGTCCGAAGGGAAAACATTTTTTTTATTCTAATAAAATATTATTACGGTAAAAATTAAAAATATATAAAACAATTAAGCAAGTAAGTACTTAAACTATATATAAAAACAAACAATTGGTTTAATTTTTATAATAAAATCATATTCGAGATCGAATCATTGAATTGAGATGGAATCAAAAAGTTAAATATATAACGATCGAAAACGAAATATATAACATTGCCTACAAACAAATTGTCTTTGATGGATCAATCATGAAATCTTGCTGATCGAATAGTTATTTTGCGGTCTGACTGTTTATTACGCAAACTTATATTATTGTAAACTACCGATCTATGATTACATTACTGAATGTTATCAAGATTATTTGCAGAACAAGAATTGTTGAATGTTTTTTTTTTATTGCAAACAAAATCCTTTGTATGCTAACCAAAAGATTTAAATGCTGTTTTTTGTGTGTAAACAAATTTTAATACGGCTTAATATTAATTACTTCTCGTTTATATACTTTCTTTTACGTAATTTGGGGTGTAAGAGGTTCATCAATATCTTTGAACCAAAGCCAACCTCACCTGCACGCGGAGCACCCTGCTGATTGACAAACGAGGCTCTGGCGAAAACAAAGGTAGGGCATAGCATATTTTTAAGCTGCTCAACTGGGGAAGTACCGTGTACCTCACAGAATACCGCAGCCAAATAACAATTCCCTTGAGGGTTTTTGTGTTCCTGCGAGTGAGTGAGATCCCCAGAAAGAAAGGTTCCTCAAGGGAATTGTTATTTGACTGCGGTATTCTGTGAAGTGGAGGTACTTCCCCAGGCGGGCAGCTTACAAAATACGGAATGCCCTACTTCTCTTTTCACCAGAGCCTCGTTTGTCAGTCAACAGTGTGCAGGTGAGGTTGGCTTTGGTTCAAAGATGTTGATGAACCACTTACACCCTTAACCCTTAACCCTTATATAGTGTACCATGTGGACTGACTGACTGGCTCTGACGAGAGAGTATCCTACAGTTTTGGTATCATCAATTTTCTTAATTGCCCCTCACTACGGAAACTTGATAATTTTAACAATTTTTTATCGATTTGTGATTTTTATCGCATTCTGGTCTATCGTAATTTTGAGAAGCGAATTTTTTAACTAAATCAAAATGCTAGCCATCAGAAACCTCATTAGGAACAGCCCACAGCTCACCAAGAATGTGATCCAACAGAGAAATATGAGTGTAGTTGCAATTCCGCCCAGACAAAAAGTGTCGAAAGGCGAGATCATGCTCCTGTCTGGGGTGATGGTCATTGGCTGGACTGCCATCCCAGCCTGGGTGCTCTGCCACATCAAGCAATACAGAGACAAGAACTAAACCATAGACAAATTATTAACATAGATTAGTGTTCGCTATGGCGTATTATTTGTGATTCGGTTAGGTTAAGTAAACAACAAAAAACCGACTCCAAACATTACTCTACAGTTATGTGATGTCTGTATCTACATCCAAGACAAACAGACATGTTTATGCACACAAATGTTTGTTTAGTGCGGGAATCGAACCCGCGACCTCGGAGTCAAAGTGGCCATTGCTAACCATTCGACCACCGAGCTAGTCGACATTAAAAGTAACAGATGTGTTTGAAAGACTGGGAGGAATTTCATTAACTTTGTAACACTCTAAGGTGCGCAATAAAGGCAGCTTCACACGTATATTTAACTGGCGAAGCATAACTGTATATGTACTTGTTTTGACTTGAATACTGTTTTTAACCGACTCCAAAAAGGAGGAGGTTCTCAATTCGGCTGCATTTTTTTTTAATGTTTGTTACTGAATTACTCCGTGATTTATAAACCGATTTGAAAAAAACCTTTTTTATTTGAAAGAGTATGCTTCCAGATTGGTCCCATATTTTGTTCATCATCATCATCATCAGCCTGTATCTACCCACTGTTGGATATCAGCCTTCCCCAATTATTTCCACCAGATACGATCCTCCGCGTTCCGCATCCAGCCGCTCCTAGTCGCTTTTTTAAGATCATCGGATCATCTAGTAGGAGGGCGCCCAACACTTCGTCGTCCTACGCGCGGCCTCCACTTTATTGCCTTCCAAATCTGGCATCACTTACTCGGCAGATGTACCGTAAGTCGTAAGCCGAGGGTATGGCGATTAGTTGTAAATAATGTAATCCTTACTTACAATATTTTTGAACAGAGTTTGCAAGCTGATGTGGCAATGGCCCGCTCAAGTCTGCCGAGTAAGTGATGGCAGATGTTTGAGGAAGGTATTATAGTGGAGGTCGCGTGTAGAACGTCGAAGCGTTGGACTTCTAGAATATAGATCTAGATGGTCCGATGACCTTAAAAAAGCGACTGGATGCGGAAGGCGGAGGTTCGTATTTTGTGGAAGGCATTAGAGAAGAAGGCTTTATCCAGCAATGGGTAGATACAGGCTGATGATGAAGATGAATATTTTTGAAATTCTATGTATTATAAGTAGGTATGTATTTAAAAAAAAGTATAAGTAGGTACATTTATCAGTTGTATAGTACCCATAACACAAGCTTTCCGCTTAATTCTAATCTAGTCCCACTAAATGGCGCTGTGTAAATTGTCCAGAAATATTTATTTAAAAGAAATACATTGCCTAAATACTTTTCTCTTTCTCTATTTTTCCTTTTATATGATTATAAATTAAAATTATTTTTTTAAATAAATAAATATTTCATAATTTGATATGTATTTGTTTTTTTGTTTGCAGGTTTGACGCGAGAGAAGGCGTGTCGTCACACTGGACTGACACCACCATCCTGGGAGTGAGGGCCAGCTTTAAGAGTGAGACCAGACCTGCTGTACTGATCCTCACAAAATTAAGGTTAGTTTTGGTCCAGCATCTATCATTATCTATACTAATATTATAAAGCTGAAGAGTTTGTTTGTTTGTTTGAACCCGCTAATCTCAGGAACTACTAGTTCGAATTGAAAAAATATTTTAGTGTTAGATAGCCTATATTTCAAGGAAGGAAGTTATATAACATCACCTTACCACCAATAGGAGCGGAGCACCAATAAAAAATGAGAAAAAAATATTCCTTTTAAGGGCTTCCGTTGCGTGCACTGCGTGAACTTCCTATGGTCTTACCACGATATTCACGCGGACGAAGTCGCGGGCAACAGCTAGTCAACCTATATTACCCACTACTGGTTGTGTTATTTATTTGCCTGTATATAAACTAGCCCGGATTCTAGCCCACGGGGCCGAAATCGAGGTTGAGTGGAGAGAGTAGATTGCGCCGAGTGTATGTTTTCCATTGATTTCAATGGAAAATGTATTTGATGATCATTCCTCAAGGACATGATCGATCTCAATTTTTTTTCGACACTATCCTCAAGCATGTCGCAGTCCATAATTGTGACAAGATTCATCAAAATAGTGGTTTTGGAGCCAATTCATTTCTAAGAGTGACTTTTCGGCGTATAAAGGTGTATTAATAATTTTAACCTGAGGGGCAATTCTCGTAATTAAAATATAGTCAAAATTCAATTTCGATCCTGTCTCGATCTCATAAATGTCACATTTGGTATTCTCGTAACACAATATGTAACTTCAAAATTAAATTTAAGCGGGATTGTATCGAAATATGAGTGAAAATTAAACAAACTAAGAATGTTACTTTACCAAAAACAAGAATTGATGATAATTAATTAATGACATCAAGTATATAATTTTAGTCAATTCACAATTCAATCTCGATTCGGTCAACTTTCAATCTGCGTTCGTAGAAAAATTACGAGAATTGGCCGTATACGAGATATCACGCGTTCCGCTCACTCCACTCAAATTCCTGGACAAATTATACACGCCATCTAGTCCCAAAATAAGCAAAGCTTGTACTATGGGTACTAGATAACTGATATTATACTTAAATATTTTTTTTTGTAAACACATACATATAATATTTAAATTCTTATCCAATAAATATTGTATTATGTATTATATGTATGTACATATGTATTTATAATTAGCATAGTAGTTATATCCCACAAATGTTTGGTACGATCCACTTGCCTTACAATCCTCTCAGATACTCTAAGGTTGGCTGGAAGAGATCCCTGTGAGGGATAAGTCCGCCTTTGTACTTTTCCTTTAATTTACTATATTGTAAATTTTATTTTATGTACAATAAAGATATTACAAACAAACAAACAAATAATATATAGAAAACACCCAGACCAAGACAAACAGACATGTTCATGCACACAAATATTTGTCTTGTGCGGGGATCGAACCCGTCACCCGATCAACCTCGGCGTCAAAGCGGTAATTGCATTTGACCACCGAGCTCGTCATAGTTGTTATATTAACTGAAGGCCAATTCTCGTAATTTTTCTACGAACGCAGATTGAAAGTTGACCGAATCGAGATTGAATTGTGAATTGACTAAAATTATATAGGTACTTGATTTCATTAATTAATTATTATCAATTCTTGTTCTTGGCAAAGTAACATTCTTAGTTTGTTTAATTTTCACTCATATTTCGATATAATCCCGCTTACATTTAATTTTGAAGTTACATATTGTGTTACGAGAATACCAAATGTGACATTTGTGAGATCGAGACTGGATCGAAACTGAATTTTGACTATATTTTAATTACGAGAATTGCCCCTCTGTTTTAATAATAGTTTGGGGTGTAAGTAGATGTCTATTTGTCATGGTCTGCGCATTTTCTATGTATTATATGTATGTATTTACAAAAATAAATGTATTTCAGTATTATATCAGTCATCTGGTACCCATAGTACAAGCATTGCTAAGTTTGGGAATAGATGGCCTTGTGTAATTTGTCCAAGAATATTTATTTTATTATTTCTACTGCAACTTAATTTATAGCCTATCAGATATTCAAATATCTTTATCTTTCATCTTTAATATCGAAACATATACTTAAGGCGATAGGCTTTCACACACATAATGTGATTTCATTACAAATTGTTTTGTCTTCGGAAGACATTAAATCAAATGGTGTTACAGATTGGTGTGTGGTACAGTTGTATAAAAGAAGCGATATTTAACTTAAAAAAACGAGTGAGCTTTAAACGGCCGAAGTAAAAGCTCCCTCTCAACTTCCGTTCGCCTTATTTACCTTATTTCCCTTGTCAAGCGTGCGTAAAGAAGTTTTATTTCAAAAACATATTTAGTTATATATATTAAAATAATATATATAACTAAATAAAATATAAAAAATATACATACGAAATAAGATAAAAAAAAATATATCAATGTCGCACCGTTTTTTTTAATATGTGACAAAGAAGCACATGACTTGCTTATCGCTAAATCAATTGCAGTCATCGTAGCCTATAGAAATAGAGTTCACTCATTGAGGTGACGTAGGTAAGACGTAAGAGGAGCTCGATGGCATCCTTACGCATGTCACTCTAATCGAACACGCAAGTTAAGCAACGACGACGATAGCCTGTCCATGGACGGGTTTATTTATCTCGAGCTCCTCCGTGCTTTGGAGGTGGCACATTCCGGGTGGTGCCATTAGATAACAGTCTTTAAGCCAAGTCAGTGACCTTTAGGCGGCTTGAAAAATCCAAAATTACCAACTTACCTCGTCGTTGTCAACGCTTATTCATCGCAATGCTGGGATATGAGCCTCACCTCAATCGAAGGTTCATATAATATGGTAGATACCCGTACATTTGAGTTATACATTTTACACCTACTTACATATCTATTTGAAAATTACACAAAACTAGATTACATTTGGTCCCACAATTTTTTTTTATATAAGAGAGTGGGCAATCGAACATGTGGATCGCCTGATGGAAAGCAATCACTACCGCCCAAGGAGATCAGCAACACCCAGAGGTCGCCGATCCGTTGCCAGCCTATACTCCATCCTTTTTTTCTGGTGACCTCACACACTAGGCTAAGGCCTGTCCTGTGGCGACCAGAGTACACATAACAATAATATATATAAACTGCGTTTTTAAGATACTACGTTTTAACGCCTGTCATTTGTACCACACGACAACTTCGTAAACAATTTTAAAAAGCAATCGATTCCCTACACTTGTGAACAAGCGCGACAAGATATCGAAAAGTGATTTGCCTTTATTTTGATAAAACGATTTTTAAGTACAAACTCGAGTTTGTTTTTAGAGATTGAATCTTCTTTGTGTGAATTTATATCGATGTAAAGAATAATAACAAAACAATTGCGGTCTCAGTTGGGAATAAATACACTTTTGTTTTTAGCCGTGTGTTTTCCGGCAGACTAGAATAGAATCACTCCGTCTCTTCCCGTGGACGTCGTACAAGGCGACTAAGGGAAATACATTATCAAACCTCGATCAGACCTCCCCAACCCGTTTGGCCAGCGTGGGGAGTGTAGGCCAAATCCTCCTTCTGTCTGGGACGGACGAGAGAGGGTCGTGCTCCTGTAGTGGAGACTAAAATGACTTGATTATGATGATACTTTTGTTTCCTTCGGAGTCGAGACCCTGGGCTCATGGGGTAAATGGATTTATCCAGGAATAAAGATAATTTGACCAGGAATATTTATTTATTTATAGTAATAAATAATAAATAAAAAAGTATAAAAAAATATATCCAGGAATAAAGATAATTTGTCCAGGAATATTTATTTATTATTAGTAATTTATAATAATAAATAAATAAATATTCCTTGACGAATTACACATCGCCATCTAGTCCCATACTAAACAAAGCTTGTACTATGGATACCAGATGACTGATAATATAATACTTAAATACATTTTTTTTTGTAAATGCATACATATTATACATATAAAACACCCAGACTAAGACAAACAGACATGTTCATGCACACAAATGTTTGTCATGTGCGGGGATCGAACCCGTGACCTCGGAGTCAAAGTGGCCATTGCTAACCATTCGACCACCGAGCTCGTTAATATATATGGTTGTACGAGTATATATAGCTCGTCAAATAGTGTAACTGTTACAAACAAACACTATATAAAAATTCTTAACACTAATACTAATGCAATAGTTTGTAGTTTTTAACCGACTTCAAAAAAGGAGGAGGTTCTCAATTCGACTGAATATTTTTTTTTGTATGTATGTTATTCGATATCTTTGCGAATTGTGAACCGATTTTCATAATTCTTTTTTTATTTGAAAGGGTATGATTGCAATGTGGTCCCATATTCACCAAGTCAGGATCTGATGATGGGATGCCAGGGAAATCAAGGGAAACCCTTAAATTTTATAAGCACGTTGGTCAAATTCAATTTTTTTATTTGAAAGGGTAATTGCGAGGTGGTTCTAGATTCACCAAGTCAGGGTCTGATGATGGGATCCCAGAAAAATCGAGGGAAACCCTTAAATTTGCCTTAAGGTAGCCGGTAGAATAAAATTGTGCCACTCCATTGCTCTGCGCTGGATGTCGTACAAGGCGACTAAGGAATCTTGTGTCACGCGATAACTTTTCCCCCGGAAGACGGGCATCAGCGTATGCCGGGGTATTCCTCCAATAACCTGCGCTCGCCAACTTTTTTTTAAAGTCGGTTTCAATTTTTTTTTAAAGTCAACTTTTTTTATTCGAAAGCAAGCTTATGTCTCTGAGAGATCTATTCCACCAACCTACGTTGGCGGAGGCCAGTGTTTTCAAACCGCCTAAACGCCAATGACTTGGCTTAACGACTGTCATCTAATGACAACAGCGGGGAGCGAAGGTTTAACGTGCCCTCCGAAACGCGGAGGAGCTCGTGATAAATACATAAATTCATGGACATCCATGATTGCTTAATCTGTGTGTTCGATTAGACCAGTGGTTCCCAACCTTTTTTGTTCGGGGACCACTTCCAGGTCCCTGTTCAATGTCTCTACATTGAACAGGGACCTGGAAGTGGAAGAAGAACTCAATTGTCCTATACTACACTGTATCTCGAAAATACAATATTTTGTTTAGTTTTGCTCAATCTCTTCTATATATATAAAAATCAATGCCACTTTTCGTTGTAATTTTATAACTCAAGAACAGGTTCACCTATCCAAACCAAATGTTTAGGGTTTATTCGGACTATTTAGTAGATAGTTTAGGTGAAGTTTGCACAAAACCGGTGGAGCGGTTCTTCATTTATCACATTTTTTGTAACAATTGAATTCAATAAATGGCGGATCATTTTGTTAATGGGGATTTTACAGTCAAATTGAAACTTTTTTCAGATGGGGATTGTGCTGTCAAATTGAAACTTTTTTCAGTGTTGACAATACAGGCATATTGTTATGTCATTCATGCGGTCATTTCATTTTGGACGGTCATTTCATTTTGGACGTGCTTCGACTTTATGTTGCCTGTTCCAGAGTCGGTACCGGTAGCCGTTTGTTTATTCATGCTCAAAATGGAAATACAGAAAATTTTGTTTATCCAAATGTTTTGGATTAAGTTTTAAAATAGCTAGCAATTAATAAAATATTTTTTTGTTTGAATAAATGAATTTGGTGTTCTAATATTTTTTTTTTATTATTTCACTTTATACGTAGCGAAGCACGTACCGGGCCGCTAGTATATTATAATTCAGAATTACGGACCTTGATTTAGTTCTCACGGACCACCGGTTGGGAACCCCTGGATTCTCATTCAGGGGTTCCCAACCGGTCACAAACAACGGCGCCATCGAACTCCTCTTAGACAATCTTATATTTATAATATTAGCACAGTATAAGTAATAGTACCACTCCCTGCCGCTCTCTCGTGTCGACCTCACCTCCCCTCTGAGACAAATCTGGAACAGTTTGAATGGCGCCCCACGCACACACGCTCATTCACGCTCTGCACTGACGTCATTGTTTATGTAGTAGTAATCGAGGCGACATTTCTATGGAGTGCCCGGGGTGTGATATTAGTATAGATTTACAGTTACATTTTTTTTCAGGCCTGAAGATAGTGGTCAGTACAGATGCAGAGTGGATTTTGAAAAGTCGCCTACGAAGAACACGAGGCTTAATCTCACCGTGCTAAGTAAGTATCCAATAGGCTATTTTCCAATGTTTAAAAATTGTATAAATAAGTTAACAATATCGTAAAACACACAAAACTATAAAGATCTGCAAACTTTCATTCTAATATCTTCAGTCAGACTTTTTTTAGCGTCGATCAAAGTTTGGCGGGAAAGTCCATTTTAAAAGTATGAAATTATTAAAAAATAATATTTCCATTGGAGAAGCAATAAAAAATCCAATAAGTTTTATTATGGTACTTATTACATAAACGTAATATTTAACATAGCTATCGTACAAATTTCTGATTTGATGCATACAAAATACAAACATGTGACGTCAAAATTCGGTAGTCTTTTGTATGGAGCGTTTCGGGGTAGTCTAAAAATTGTGATTTTCAAATTAACATATCTCGGGAGATTTTTGTGCTATCGAAGTAATTCTTTCACCTATGGTTATATTATGGAGACGTCCCTACATATTAAACCGAAAAAAATGTTAGTCAAATAGCCTAATAGGCTACTTGACTAACAACCAACTTACCGATATGCAGAAGAGAGGATTTTAAGAGAGGTAGGGGGCGTAATTGTAAGCTACCCGACTGGGGAAAGTACTTCCTCCTCACAGAATACCGCAGCCTAATAATAATTCCCTTGCGGGTTGTTGTGTTCCTGCGAGTAAGTGAGGTCACCAGAAAGGAAGAAGATGCTGCGTTGGCAGCGTGGGGGTGGCAGCGCGCGAGCGATATTTCATGTTGCGAGCGCTAATATGGCTACGGTAACCGCTTCACATCAGGTGGGCCGTATGCTTGTCTGCCACCCGACGTAGTATAAAAAAAATGCAGGTTTTTTTTTATGTCCCCTCACATAAAAAAAAACCTGCATTTTTTTTATACTGGCTACTATATAGGCAAACGAGCATGTGGGTGATGGAAAGCCATCACCACCGCCCATGGAGATCAGCAACACTCCTTGCTATACTCCATCCTTTCTTTTTTTCTGGTGACCTCACTTACTCGCAGGAACACAACAAGTTCAACAATCAAAGGAATTGTTATTTGGCTACGGTATTATGTGAGGTGGAGGTACTTCCCTAGTAGGCCGCTTAAAAAATACGCTATGCCCCGCCTATGCTTAAAAAATATACCTAGAGCCTTGTTTGTCAGTCAGCACTTCAGCAGGATGCACCACGTGCAGGCGAGGTTGACTTTGGTTCAAAGATGTTGATGAACCACTTGCACCCCAAACAAAAGGTACGTAAATATAATTTTATTCTTCACTCAGTAGTCGAGTATGGATCGGGTATCGCGTATGGTTACTCAGCAATTTACGCCAAATATTTTCGGCATAGACAGAAAAAAAATATAGACAATTTGATAGTTTTTATCGCATTCACACAAAAAAAAAATCCTGGACTAATTAATCACAATAAAATTAATAAAAAAATATATAATTAATAAAAAAACACACCGCCATCTAGTCCCAAATTAGACAAATCTTATACTATGGTACTAGATAACTGTTATTATACTTTTTTTTTTTAAATGCACCAGCACCAAAACGAAGACAAACAGACATGTTCATGCACACAAATATTTGTCTTGTGGGGGATTGAACTCGCGACCTCAGGGTCAAAATGATCATTGCCAACAACCTTTCGACCGGGTTCACCGGATTTGTCAAATTGCAAATATCCATCAAACCGTGCAGCCTGATTGCAGTCGAGGTGCACTTGGCGGCCAGTTGGTGCGTGCAGACGAATTGCATGCACACCGACTGCAATCGGGCTCCACTCAAATCAAAGTGCAATTTGGCAGTTGAAATGTCCGTCTGTGTATAGTCTAACTTACGCCATCATCATGTAAGGAAATAAAGCTCATACGATTTTTTGGTTTCCCATCACGTGATGTATTTTTATAGTGTAAGCACAACAATGTTCCATACTGTTAATGACAGCCCTATGTAAAATTTACAATATTCTCTATCTCATGTTGGTCAAACCGGGATCTATAAAACTTAGTGTATTATAATTTTATATCTATGATTTTCGGTGTTGTTCGTACATCCATTGATCGCGCTATCGATGCAACGAGCCGGTTATTGGTCGCGCAGTATTTTATAAGCGCTGGACGGTGTGGTGGGGGTAGTTGCGCGCATACGCACTGACTATTAAAAATGCTCTTCTGCGCATTCAAGGTCAGCGCTCATAAAAAACCACGCCACCTATACTAGAGGGGCAATTCTTTTAAAATGTACTTAGTCATAATTCAGTTCAGATTCAGTTTCGATCTCACCATTATCGACACTGTCATATGTGTGACAAATTATTGCATTCTTAGTTGAAAAAAAAAACCACTTGACATGAAACAAACAACCGTATCAACCTGTCTCATTTTTTAACAAATGATAAGCGTAAGTTGCTCATTTTCTTGTGTGAATGCGTTGAAAACTATTAAGTTGTCTATAGTTTTCTCTGTCTATGCATGAGATATTTCGTTTTGTAAATAGTAGTGGGAAATTTAATTGAATAGTAAGGTGAAAGGTAGTAATAATGAAGAGCAAATATTAGCAAATGAACGGCGCACTGTGAATTTTGATTAGCTGTGTTTGATATTAAATTTTAGCTGTTCAACCGGCTTCGGGATGATTCACAGCCTGTCATATGTACTCGGTTAATGCTGAGTTGTGAATGTATATGAAATATCAGGTAATATATAGACGAGTTAGAAATGGCCACTTTGACTCCGCGGGTTCGATAGGCAAACATTTATGTGCATGAACATGTCTGTTTGTCTTGGTCTGGGCGTTTCTATGTATTCAAGTATGTATTTACAAAAAAAAAATGTATTTAAGTACATTTATCAGTTGTCTAGTACCCATAACACAAGCTTTGCGCTTAATTTGGGACTAGATGGCGCTGTGTAAATTGTCCAGAAATATTTATATTTATATTTTATATATGGGATATTTAGGGGTGTAAGTGATTTTTGAAGTGAAAACTTCTTTAGCGGCGTCGTGCACTTTTTGTGATGGGTAAAAAATCTTAAACTCGCGTCAGGACACGTGACGTGATCGAAAATTCGTAATGGTGGCCATACACCATACTGCCCATCGTCCAATCGACATGACCATGCAAGCTTGTTCCAATCTGCAGTTCGTCCATATACACCACACACGATCAGTTTTAATTGTCCAATTGGCAGCGACGTTCAGTTGAAGCCATGGAATCGCCAGTGACGGACAACAATGTGCTAGCCGTCTTGGGCATATTACTCGTGATAAAAAAGCAAGAAAAGAGAAAAGATCGTGCGGAATGGTGCTAACAATGGATACTGAAAAGGAAACAGTTTTTCTCATACAAGAGTTGACGATTACGCCAAAAGATTATTGTAATTATTTACGGATGAATGAAGAACTTACATAAAACTTCTATCATTAGTGGCTCCTGTGTTTTGCGACATATTAAGTAAAGTAAGAGAGAGCGCGCACGTCTACCACCGACAAAAATCTTGACTCAACTGAACTGTCGCGCCGATCGCCATACACGGTCCAATCGTCATGATCCAATCGGCTTGATCAAGCCAAAAGAATTGAATTTTGATTGTTTCGTCAAGTTTAACTGTCATGCCAATTCACGCCCATACACAGTCAGTTCTACTTGAACCAATCGTCAGCGTCATGCCGATTGGACGATGGGCAGTATGGTGTATGGCCACCATAAGACGGGACGGAGAGTAGACCGCCGGCAGGTCTGTGTTACTCAGCCATTCGGCAGAGTTATTCACCTACTCGCCCGACCCACCCGGGGGGGGCACAATTTAGACGAGTGTCACGCGCGCTTACGCAGGCGGTACGCGACGCGGCAATTTCACGTTTTGTTCTTCTTTTATGCTATTTGACAATGTTCAAAAATTGTATAAATTGTAAATAATATCGTAAAATACACAAAACTATAAAGATCTGCAAATTTTCATTCTAGTATCTTCAGTCAGACTTTTTTTTAGCGTCGATCTAAGTTTGCGGGAAAGTCCATTTTAAAAGTATGAAATTATAAAAAAGTAATATTTCCATTGGAGAAGCAATAAAAAATACTATAACTTTTATTATAATACTAATTACATAAACGTAATATTTAACATAGCTGTCGTACAAATTTCTGATTTGATGCATATAAAATACAAACATGTGACGTCATAGCTCAGTAGCCATTTGTATGGAGCGTTTTCTGGAAAAAATTGTGATTTTCAAGTTATCATATCTGCAGAAGGTTTTGTGCTATCGAAGTAATTCTTTCACATGTGGCTATATTATTGAGACGTCCCTACATATCAAACCGATAAAAATTTTCATCAAATAGCCTAATAGATATTTGACCAACATTCTAATATTATTGTTACTAAGTACCTACCTATGTACTTACTTAATAATCACAGAGTATGATAATATAGTAATATAAGTAAGTACAGCAGAGTATTAACATAACTACGAGTACCTACTACAATTTTTGGTGGTTTCAGTATATGTATTTTATTGATCATTAACAAACAAGCGTATGTATTTATACCTATCTACGCGGCACGATCGCGAGCGCTTCATATTCAACCACAGTTCAACCCTATGAGCGACACGCAGCCGCGTTACGTCAAGGCCATGATACAGGATTTTGTAAAAGCAGCAGCGATTGCTCGTAACGCGTTAGACATAGGGGTTAATTTCGATTGTCCCTGCCGCTGAAAGACTTAGGTGCGAGTACAGCTGCAAAATTATTTTGGACCGTATTAGCGCGTATCGAAGGTTTACATTTTATTCCAATTGGGTCGAAAGTGGATTTTCTGTAGTGTATATTATACTGTGGCATAACTTCATGAAGTTATGTTAGAAAAGTTAATATGGTGATTCAGTTTTCTTAAATTTTCTAATATTCCGCTCAACTTTCGACCTTCTCCGGACAATAACAAAAACAAAAAAAAAACGGATTAGCGAAATATTTCCATCCATTCACGCGTGATGCGATGACATAGGGAAATCGACATTCATTTTTATATATATAGATTATATTTTTTGTCTTTATTCTTTACAGTACCACCAGAGCGGCTGATTATCCTCAACCAGGAGGGCAATGAAATCACAAATGGAGTACTCGGTCCATACGACGAAGGCACCGATGTCAACCTTACTTGCGTCGCTGTCGGAGGTTAGTAGTACCACAGAATAATAAACAGCAAGTAGGTAGTAGTAGTCAGCCTAGTACCATAGTACTAGGCTGTGGCAATAGTTACCTGACGTACTCGTATACTTTAAAGAACTATTTTTCCATATGCCACGTAAGGGGAAAATAGTACCAAATAAACTAATGGTGAATGAAAAATTGGCCGTTAGTTTATATAAGACTGGTATTATCAAGAAGAAGAAGAAGAAAAACATTTATTTGCACATTACACAACACTATAGAAACAAGTCAGATGGACGCAATTGTTATACAAGAGAAAGAGAACCTCGGGAGAGTAGAGACTCCTAACACAAGCAATTGTTAGCTTGTAATATAGTGATTAAGTGTTATAATAAAATTTTCATTTCATTCAGTTAATTTCATTCATTTCATATATAAAAAAACCGGACAAGTGCGAGTCGGACTCGCGCATGAAGGGTTCCGTACCATTGTCTATAAAAATGACAAAAAAATCACGTTTGTTGTATGGGTGCTCCCCTTAAATATTTGTTTTATTTTTGTTTAATTATTTATTTTTAAAGTGAATATATAAGTAAATATTATGTGAGTACTTCAAGCGTCTATCTATTACCGTTATCAATTGCGAGCAAAAACGAGCAAAAAAAATCACGTTTGTTGTATGGGAGCCCCCTTAAATATTTATTTTTTCCTGTTTTTTAGTATTTGTTGTTATAGCGGCAACAGAAATACATCATCTGTGAAAATTTCAACTGTCTAACTATCACGGTTCATGAGATACAGCATGGTGACAGACGGACGGACGGACGGACAGCGGAGCCTTAGTAATAGGGTTCCTTTTTACCCTTTGGTTCCTTTTAATCCTAAAAAACATACTTAACAGATACTACGCCGTCAATTCCTGTGTTTATAATTTGCCCCCCGTATATTGAGCAAATAAGTCCCTTAGTTCGCGTAGTTTCTTGTAGCTTAGTTGGAAGATCTCTCGACCAATTACTCGAAAAGAAGAAGTTCGACAAAGGGGCATTCAAGTCCCATCTAAGTGAATATTACTAGTTTGAGAATATTAAATGACCTGTACCTAATAATTGTTGATCAAAATTCGACCCATGCTTCCTGAAAGTTAACTACATTAGACAAGATAGTATTCGAAGGCTTAAAAATTTACAATTCACTCTTGTTTAAAATATTTCTTGCTAGAATATTGCTACACTGTGGTAATCAGTACAACAAATCACACGTGTATTCCCCATTACTAGCCAAATTACGCAGTTAAAATAAAGTGAAACCGTAGTTAGCTATACAAGTATATTGTGGTGTAACAAAGCGTCGAAATTGTTCCAAAAACCTCTGAAATAACACCGAAAGGATACCGGGTAACAGTGGCGTAAAAAAATGTGTAAAACAAAAGGGTCTCCGAGGGACGACCCTTGTCAAGCAGAGCTGGATGTGGTGGGCTAAGCCATAGGAGGCAGCGGGAACGTTCGCTTCATAGTACATACATACACGCTCACATTGAACGTGACGATGACTAGCATGCGAACAGAAGAGCATTTCTCGTTTAACGACTGTTATCTAATGACAACAACCAGGAACGACGGCTTAACAAGCCCTCCGGAATAAACCATGGACTAGCTACGGTTGACGTAACTTAACTTGCGTGTTTGATTAGGCTGGCACACGTAATGACGCCATCGAGCTCCGATCCTTTTATATTATCTAGACCAATTATCACTAATTTATTAGGATAAAATACTCTTGACCCATGCTGTCATAGTTTATAGCTTCATGTGGTGTAGATGTATGTAATATCTTCAATAATTATAGTCTGTCCACAACATATAAGCCCCGTTGGGGCACTAGAATATGGTTTAAATATTTCATTGTTACAATTTCTACATAATTTATTACCTACATTATGCTTTTGATTTTACAGTATATGAGCTATCACCAAGAGGGGTAGTCAAATTCCAAAAGCTTCCTACTCCTACTAATTTCTTCTGATTAAATTTGTTGCGTGTTCCAAGGCAGCCGTAGTTTTACCCTTAGAACTCACTCGAGTTCATTGATCATTGTCTTATTGGTCAATTTGGTCGCCGCTGTTAATCCTGGCTACACAGGAGTCACAGTGGTGAACCCCGTCCCGTTTTACAATAAACAAATTCTTGCGAACTGAATTTAGATGTATTTTTTTGATAACCAAAGTTTTTACTCTCCAACCATTGTGCGTGCATCTTGTTCATTATTTTTCCACTGAAATATATTCTGTTTATCATCTGCTTCTTTTCAATAAATATCGGTAATATCTCTCCACTAGCTCTCCGTTTAATAAATGTTTCCGCTTCCTCCTCTACTTTGGGTCAAATCTCACTAGAATGCGTGAATTGGACATTTTTCGTCTAAACACCCCACGAGAGCCGCGCCTCAAACTTGATGACGTTTGATAGAGGTTAACGGGATTTCCTCTCAACAACCGATTTAATGAAATACTTAGCATTAACAACAGATCCGCGTATGTCAATTAGCACTGTTTGAGAGATTATGGCTTTTTGTTATTACACAACTCTGCTGTTCGCACAACGGTGTGAATTGCCAGAAAGTAAAGAAAGAAGGAAGAAACCAGAAAGGAAGGAAGGAGATGCTGCGTTGGCAGCGGCGGTGGGAGCGATATTTTATGTTGCGAGCGTTAATATGGCTACGGTAACCGCTTCACATCAGGCGGGCTGTAAGCTTGTCTGCACCCGACGTAGTATAAAAAAAAACATGCATAAGGACTCTTTTCTAGTAAGATAAGGTAAAATAACACAATAATTTTATTTTCCTCTCTATATGTATTTCGTCGTCAACCCTTATTCATCCCACTGCTGAGTCTCCCCTCAATCGAAGGGGTTAAGAGCATACTCCCCCACGCTGCTCAACTGCGGGTTGGCGGAGGCCAGTGTATACAAGCCGCCTAAAGGCCACTGACTTGGCTTAACGACTGTCATCTAACGACAATACCGGGAAAATCGCACGACAAAATCGCGTCGCATGTTCGTGCGGCCGATGGTTGGCGTCGTCTTATTTCCTTTCGATGGCTTACGAAGAAACTGAAGGCCACTTTTTGTTCCCAGGTCGCCCAACAGCAAGAGTGTCGTGGTGGAAGTCGCATGCTCTCCTAGCTAACTCTGAAGCTAGAGCGACAGTTTCGTTCAGATTGCAGAGATCTGATTATGGGACTGAAATCACTTGTCAGGTAAGTACTTTAATTTGTTTTGTAATCGTTCTATAAATACGCTGTATAAATTTATTTATATATAATTAATTAATAACTAACAATAAGAAAAACAAAAGGAAATGTAAAAGTGTAGTCGCAGCATTAGGGTTAATATCTGTAATCCTTATACGCAAGGGATTGCATCTAATGCGGCGCTACATCAGTGTAGTCAAAGTATTTGAAACTCTATTTCATCATAGTTATGATTCCAAATTGCACTACACTCGTATTCACGCCATGAATAAACTAGGAAGTACTTAATTAAATGGCGCACTGATATCAAAGGCGTCCATTAACGCAGTAGTACGTAAATAGAAGCCTTCACTATACTAATATGTGAATGTTGAGATGATGTTATATGTGCTAATGATACGAATGAGTGGTCAAAGTAAAGAATGTATATGTAAAAGGACCTGCAAAATCAACACCCGTGTGATAAAATAGGTAGTTTAATATAAACTTTATTTGGGTAGTTATACCACTTCAGATGAGCAGCGAACCTAATCTCATCACTTAAACGTTTACCATAATCTAAAGATGCATTGCCATGACCTACCGTGCAGAGTACGGGTTTCCCCTCAATCGGAGAGGTTTATAGCAGCAGTGGTGGGGCCACGCTGCGCAACTACTATTTGGCGGAGGTCAGTGTTTTCAACTCGTCTAAAGGCCACTGACTTGGATTAACTACAACAGCCGGGACCGATGGCTTAACGTACCTTCCGAAGCACGGAGAAACTCAAGATAAATGCATCGATGGACAGCCTACGGTCGACGTTACTTAACTTGCGTGATCGATTAGACTGCTAATTGTGACAAGTTTCATCAAAATCGGTTCAGTGGTTTTGGAGCTTATTCGTTTCCAGGAATGACTTTTCGGCGTATATAAACGTTTCGCTCGCTCTACTCAATTACATACCAGCCCCCTTACCACCATCTCTTATTGCGATTCAATAACTGAATAGAATGCTTATTCATGCCAATGAATAAGCGACTCTATTCCATTTGAAATAGAATCCATTAGATTTTAAATACAATATTTTATACCCTGTTGTTTAACACCCCTTTATTTTTACAGGCTGTGACCGACCCGTCGATAACTCCGATGTCAGAAAACATCTCCATAGATTTAAATCGTAAGTACTTTTTCATTTATCTGTACTATGCACTGATCACCCGCAATAGATTGTTCGTGTAAAATAACTAAAGGTTCTACGTATTAATGAAAATTAATTAATGTAACTCGAGGCTTATATCGGTGTAACCAGTGAGGAGTAGACATGTGACCCGTTAACGTTACTGGCGGTTCACATACTTAGTTTTTTACCCGACTGCGACAGAAGGAGGGTTATGTTTTTCGAGAGTATGTATTTATGTATGTATGTATGTATAATTGTTTGGCACGCTCTGCAGCCTGAACGGCGGGATGGATTTTAGCTTGAGAGGTGTCGTTAGATTCGTATTTGCTGTGAGAGTGACATACGCTACATCAAATATAAAAAAAAAACAATATGGCCGCTGTGAGCCGCAAAATTGTCGTTGCAGGATTTTTTTTTTTCTTCTAAATATATTGATATGGGTATGAAAATAAAGGTCTCGATGACCTGATTTCAAATATATATTTGATATATTAGTTTTTGCCTGCGGCTTTGCTTGTATGGAATTATATTATTGTTACGCGTGATTAATCAAAAACCCGACTACACCTACAATAGATTTGTAGGTGCAGTCGGGTTTTGATTTTATTTATTAACTTATAACTTGTTTTTTATACTACGTTCGGTGGCAGACAAGCATACGGCCCGCCTAATGTGAAGCGGTTACCGCAGCCGTATTAACGCTCGCAACTGAAAATATTGCTCGCGTGCCGCCACCCCCGCTGCCGACGCAGCATCTCTTTCCTTTCTGGTGACCTCACTCACTCGCAGGAACACCACAACCCTCAAGGGAATTGTTATTTGGCTGCGGTATTCTGTGAGGTGGAGGTACATTCCCCAATCGGGTAGCTTACAATTACGATCCCTACCTCTCTTTTCGCCAGAGCTTCGTTTTCAGTCAGCAAGGTGCACCGCGTGCAGGTGAAGTTGGCTTTGGTTCAAAGATGTTGATGAACCACTTGCACCCCAAAATTCATGTTAGACTATGATAGTTTAAGAAAGATTGTACATTGGCAAGTTTTTTTGGCATATCTTCTTAAGTATCACGTAAATGCAACACAAATCTAACTATTGGATTCAAACAGAATTATAATCTGTGAAAAACTGTAACGTCATTCACAAACAGTTCAAAATTCTTGTAAACGTTAAATATCAGTTATCTTCTTCGCAATAGTAGTTTTTGAAATTGAAAGATTAACTATCCCCAATTGCCCAGTAACAAAATTTAAAAAACTACGAGTACCGTACCGTACCGGGTAATACGTTGATGGCTTTTCCAAAAATGTCAATTAATAAATATTTCTGGACAATTTACACAGCGCCATCTAGTCCCAAATTAAGCGCTAAGCTTGTGTTATGGGTACGAGACAACTGATAAATATACTTAAATACGTTTTTTTTGTAAATACATACTTATAATACATAGAAAATACCCAGACCAAGACAAACAGACATGTTCATGCACACAAAATGTTTGTCTTGTACGGGAATCGAACCTGCGACCTCTGAGTCAAAGTGGCCATTGCTAACCATTTTTTCATTTGCCAAAGTAATTGAATTAAATTAAATTATTTTGGCAATTGAAAAGTATAACTTGAAATAACTGAAACTTGTTTGGTTTGATGACCTCAAGTGTAAAATATCATACATGATAACTGTGCAGAACTCCTTAGCACATTCTTTTTATAAATTTTACTTTTTTACTTTTCTAACTGTACGTCACTAGTTTTACTTGTCATTCACTTCAATAAAGAAAATGTAATATACACAAGATCGACCAATTCGTATCATTTTAGTTTGATCGCGTATATTAGTGGTCCTTCGAGTAATTATTAATAACTGAAGCGACAAGATGGTGAAAACAAGGAATCAAGCATTGGTTGAGGCCCAGGCGCCCTCCTCGCAGGACGTGCCTCCTGTCCCCAGTGCTCAAGATATGCCTCATTCCAGTGATGCACCTTTAGCAACGCCGGCCCCTAACGTAGTGTCGACGGTGTCTTGTGTATCGCTGGCGGCTAGTGCCTCTTCACGCTCTACTGTAAAAGCTCGTAAATTAGCTATCGAAGCAGAACACGCTCGTCGTCTTGCAGAGCTGCAATGCGCGGCGCTTAAAGCACAAAACGATGCGATTAATGCGCAACGCGACGCTGCAAATGCTGCGATTAATGCCCAGCGACAAGCTGCCGACGCTGAGCTTAGAGCTCAGCTTGCTGCTATCGAAAGTAGCCACACTAAAAAAAGTAGTGATGTAGCTTCATGGGTAGAACAGTCACGCAATTATAATTTTTGTCCTCAGGAAACTGATGTATCTCCAGTATTATCCTGTCAGTTGCCTAATCCTGGCCACGATGAGTATCCTGCCCCCCGTCCTATCCTTGAAACCTACAGGGTGACTGCTCAGAATATGTCGTCCTCGCGCCCGCACCTTGACTATTCTTCCGGTATGCAAGCGCCTACGCGTACTTTAATAGGTCGGGGTCCCGAACCTACTCACGCGTCGGAACAGCGTTCTACCAAAGAACAGTTCCTACAGTCAAAAGCGGAGCCACCACTCAGGTTTGACACGTATCATGGTCAGTATTCAATTGTACCTCTACCTACCTTCGATGGTAGGTCTCACTTAGATTGGTTACACATATCTCGTGTATTTAGTGACACACATAATTCTTTTTCACCAACAACAAACCTAGCTCGCCTCAATAATGCTCTTAAAGGAGAGGCTAGGGAGGCAGTAGCTGCCCTTTTGATGAGTACTCATGACCCTATACTTGTGATGAGAGAGCTAGAACTGCGGTTTGGTAGGCCAGACGTAATAGTAAGTCGCGAAGTAGCGACTGTGCGAGCTCTCCCTAGAGTAGTTGGCGACGGAAAGGACCTAACTATATTTACTTCTCGCGTTAGAAATTGTGTTGAAGTTATCCGTTTACTTAGCCAAAAAGAATATTTGCATTCGCCCGATTTATTTAATGCATTATTATCTAAGTTATCTCAACTACTAAAATCTAGATGGCTGGACTATGCAGCTCAATTTGAATGCAATAGTATTTCTAGGTTGGAGTTATTAGCGGACTTTTTATCCCGAGAGGTAGAGTTGCGAACGAGGTTTGGTGGTAATACCGAACTTTCATATACTCGTGACAGAATCCATTCTGTTTCCGAGCAAAATGTTGCAACGTCTAGTGACACTAAAAAATCAATAATTTCGACAACATGTCTACTCTGTAAAAAGTCACATAATTTACTTCAGTGTGACAAGTTTATGTCTATGACTGTTGACGAGCGTTGGCAGTTTATAAAAGAACAAAAGGTATGCCATAAATGCCTGAAAAAAGGTGGGCATAGATATAGTTCTTGTAAAGCCCGTATGAGTAAGTTGCTATTTAATTTAGAGAAACCCGACACTGAGAACAAAGCAATAGCTATAGGTGAAGAGGTCGTGGCGCATACGAGTATTTCGCCATCGCCCGTTTATAAGCCTCGTCCTTTGCTTAAAATAATAAGCGTCATTGTTTCGGGTCCCTTAGGGAGCTTAGAAACTCATGCCCTTTTAGACGATGGTTCGACGGCGACTTTTATAGATGCTGAGGTAGCGTCCAAGTTGGGCCTGAAAGGGGTAACAGGTCAAGTCCAATTAGATTGTGTAGGAGGTCTCACACGGAATACAGGGGTCCAATATGTAGATTTTAAAATCAAAGGTAAGTACTCCTCTACAACCTACACTATACACAACGCACGCTCTATAAATGGCTTAGGTATGGCGCGCCAAACGCTTCTCCCTAGTGACATTAGTCAGTATTCGCATTTAGCCGACTTGGTAGATGTTGTGTGTTATGAAGATGCACAGCCGTCTATTATATTAGGTTCCGATAACTGGCATTTAACCATTTCCAAGTCGACTCGTAGAGGAACGAAATCACAGCCAGTAGCGATTAACACTGCATTAGGCTGGGTTCTTTTTGGCTTTGGAACTAGCAAATCTAAACCGGTAGATTTTATTAACCATGTGTCTTTGACAGACACTAATTCTGATGATGCAGAGACTTCTCTCGAATCTCTTATAAAAGAGCAGTACAAACTAGATGCTATCGGAATATCTAAATGTATGGCACGCAGTTGTGATGACGAACGTGCTTTGGATATTCTGGAACGTACCACAAAGCGTTTACCTAGCGGTCGTTATGAAGTTGGACTCTTATGGAAGACGGATGATTTGATTGTACCGAATAGCTATGGCCTAGCCTTGTCACGATTTTTAAGTCTAGAAAAAAAGACGACTCAAGATCTTGAGTATGCATCACGGTACAAACAGAACATTCGTGATACTCTTGATAAAGATTACGCGGAGGAGTGTCGCAAGAGATCAGATTCCCCGTACTGCTGGTATCTCCCTCACTTTGGTGTTGTCAATCCAAAGAAGCCTAACAAGTTACGCATTGTTCACGATGCTGCAGCTAAATCCAATGGAGTTAGCTTGAACTCGTTACTATTACCTGGTCCAGATTTACTGCAACCCCTTCTACATATTATTTTCCGTTTTAGGGAAGACGCGATCGGTATGACAGCGGACATTAAGGAGATGTTCCCACAGATCAAAATTCGAAATCAAGATCGGGACTCTCAGAGATTTCTTTGGCGTGACAACCCTAACGAGCCAATTAAGACATATCGAATGTCTTCAATGATATTCGGTGCAGCCTCTAGTCCAGCTTCTGCTCTCTATATAAAGAACAAAAACGCTAAAGACTTCGAAAACCAATATCCAGATGCCGCGCACGCAATTTTATTTGATCACTACATGGATGATTATATTGGCAGTGTTTCAACAGTAGAACAAGCAGCTCGTCTTGCGGCAGATATAGTTCATGTACATAGCCAAGCTGGGTTTGAGATGCGTGGCTGGATCTCCAACAATCCAAAAGCGTTATCTCTTTTACCCAACAATCTTTTATATAATGCTCCAGTAACTAGTTCTACTGTAAATAACTCTTCAGTCGCATCTGTAGATAAAATGCATAGTATCAATTTAGGCTCACTTCCATCATCAATTCGTACCCTAGGCCTCATCTGGCAACCATCAACTGATGTCATTACCTTTAATGTTGGCATTGAAGATAGCTTGCCTAATCCCCTTACCAAACGCAATGTACTATCTCAATTAATGCGCGTATACGACCCCTTGGGCATTCTAGCCCCAATTACGATGAGAGGACGCATTCTATTTCAAAACGTTTGGCGAGTAGGTCTAGATTGGGACGAGGAACTGCCTCAAGTAATTGCTGATTGTTGGAAGTCTTGGTACGAAGACTTAGTTTTAGTTTCCAACATTAGTATCTCACGTTGTTATATCACTCATGACAAAATTTCTCGGCGCGAGCTTCATGTTTTTTGTGACGGAAGTGCACAGGCTTACGTTGCTGTTGCCTATTGGCGCATTTTATACGTTGATGGTAACGTGAAGCTCGCCCTTATTGCTAGCAAATCACGTGTAGCGCCACTGTCACCGACGTCAATCCCACGTTTAGAGCTACAGGCAGCACTATTAGCCGCTCGGCTTGCCACTACTATTTGTGAAGCTCATCGTTATAAACCTGCTAGTCGCACTTTTTGGAGTGATTCCAAAACGGTTTTGGAGTGGCTTAGAAATGATCCAAGAAACTATAAACCTTTTGTTTCTCATAGAGTTGGTGAAATACTGGAACTCACGACTGTGTGCGAGTGGCAGTGGATTTCTGGTGGCCTTAATGTCGCTGATGATGCTACTCGAGATAATCGCATACCTATAAATCTAGATTCTCGATGGATTCGAGGTCCTCAATTTCTTTTAGACAGCCTCGAACCTCAAGTACAGTCATGTAATTGCACATCACATATAGATACTCTTGCACCTTCATCTGTAAATTTCATACCACTAGCAGCTGACTCACGTAGATTTAGTTCTTGGATTCGGCTACTGAGGGCTACCGCTACTGCCCATAGTTACTTAATCCTGCTATACAAGCGCTACCTATTTAAACGCGGTGTAATTATTGATGATTTGAACTTGATTTCAGATTGCCTATTTTCATATGCTCCTCATGTGCCCTCTGATGTAAGCGTTAAACGTAAGCGTTCTTTGCCATGTAGGACGTTACTAACTGCTGCAGATTTACGCCGCTCAGAAGCACACATATTATGCCAGAGCCAAATCGAGTCCTTTGAAAGCGATTACCACAGATTGAGAGACAACAAGCCATTACCTCCACGGAGTCGCCTTACAAACCTTTCTCCAAAAATCGCCAAGAATCATTTGATACATTTGTCTGGTCGAATAGCTGCTGCACCTGATATAGACAACAAGGTAAAATTTCCCGCTATTCTCGACGGAAAACACCCTGCAGTCCGTTTATTGGTTCTCTACAAGCACCAAAAAGCTGCCCATGCCAACTCTGAAATGGTTATTAATGAGATACGGCAAGAGTATTGGATAATCTCACTTCGTAGCACAGTCAGATCCAATGTTAGTTGCTGCCAACTGTGCCGTATCAAAAGAGCTGTTCCATTCCATCCTCCTATGGGAAATCTTCCTGAAGCTAGACTAGCACACCACAACCGACCGTTCACCTTTTGTGGGTTGGATTATTTTGGGCCGATACAAGTAGCTATTGGGCGCCGCAGAGAAAAGAAGTATGTTGCGTTATATACTTGTCTTGTTTCACGAGCTTTACATCTAGAAATCGTCGACAGTCTATCGACGGATGCTGCCATGATGAGCTTAAGACGGTTTATAGCTCGCCGAGGAACACCGTCGCAAATCTATTCAGATAACGGCACAGCATTTGTTGGAGCAAGCCGACAGTTGAGAGAACTTTATGGAGAGGCAATCTTAGATTTCGCAGCCAACGAAAGAATAGAATGGCATTTCATCCCACCGGCAGCCCCATTCATGGGCGGAGCCTGGGAGCGGTTAGTAAAATCTGTGAAGACTGCACTACGAGTTACAATGAAGGATAAGACTCCGACACACGAAATATTAGCTACTTTTTTATTAGAAGCAGAGGCAGTAATCAATTCCCATCCTCTAACGCACGTTGCTGTCGACCAGGAAAGTGAGGAAGCTTTAACTCCATTTCATTTTCTTATTGGCTCATCATCTGGACGAACAATTCCTGCAAAATTGGAGGATGCGGATCTTACTGGAAGGTCTGGCTGGCGTAAAGCAGCACGCTTAGCTGATCACTTTTGGATGCGTTGGGTCAAGGAATACCTACCGACCTTACATCAGAGGCGCGGAGGCGGGACCTCCCCTGATATTAATGTGGGGGATCTTGTACTCATAGCAGACAGCTCGCTACCGCGTAATGTATGGCCACGAGGTCGTATTGTAAATATATATCCCGGGCCTGATAATATAATTAGGGTTGCTGATGTGTCGACTTCAGCTGGTATTTTAAAGCGACCTTGTAAAAAATTAGTTAAACTTAATGTATAGTCGTGTAATTATTTTTCTGTTCTTTGAATTCAATTACAGTTTTATTTGTTACTTTCTCCTCTCCCGGAGAGATGTGCAGAACTCCTTAGCACATTCTTTTTATAAATTTTACTTTTTTACTTTTCTAACTGTACGTCACTAGTTTTACTTGTCATTCACTTCAATAAAGAAAATGTAATATACACAAGATCGACCAATTCGTATTATTTTAGTTTGATCGCGTATAATAACTATTGAGCGTTGTCTTTTATATGATCAATAGTTTTTAACTTATTTATTTATGGTCTACCAACATTTGTTTACATTTGGTATCATGTCACATACATACATTATTTTCATAAATTTACAAGCATAAACTTATAATATTATTAAAACTCACGTGAGACATTATACTAAATTAATTAGATAAATTAAACGGGTCACTCACGTCTTTTTGTCGGGAAAGCCGACTAGTTTCGATCTCAAAAGGAGACAGTGTCCGGCGCGAGAGACAAAGGGTGGACGTGTCTGGACATTCGCCCTGATGAAGGTCTCCTTTAGAGATCGAAACTAGTCGGCTTTCCCGACAAAAAGACGTGAGTGACCCGTTTAATTTATCTAATTAATTTAGCATTAAACTTATAGCTAAATGTAACAAACAATTACAGGTAAACACAGCATGCACAAATGAAAACCGCAAATGAATAATAATTGTACTAACTCTGACAAAATAGATTCATATTTAATTTCAATTCATATTTAATTAGATTTATAATTTATAATTATTATATTAAAAGATTACATTATATTAAAATAGTCGTATACAAAATTTATAATATATTGACCATAGACTTAGAAGTCTTCGCTACGCTCTCAGAAGGCTGGCTACATGGCCAGCCTTCTGAGAGCTTCTGAGAGCGAACTTAAAATAAGTGAGTTACGTAAGCACTCGTACAGATATAATTATTGACAAAAACCAGTCAAGTTCTCTTAACCATCGCTTCTTGGAAAGGATACCCAACCCACTACTGTACATGCCTCACAGTTAGTCTTTCAGTACGACAGTTTTGTGCCATTTGCATCTATCGGCTTCCAGCGATCTTTTATCATATCGTCCATCCATCTAGAGCAGTCGCCCTACTAGTCGGGCCTACAGCTTTTGGGGTGTAAGTGGTTCATCAAGATCTTTGAACCAAAGCCAACTTCACCTGCACGTGGTGCACCCTGCTGACTGACAAACGAAGCTCTGGCGAAAAGAGAGGTAGGGGGCGTAATTGTAAGCTACCCGACTGGGGAATGTACCTCCACCTCACAGAATACCGCAGCCAAATAACAATTCCCTTGAGGGTTGTTGTGTTCCTGCGACTGAGTGAGGTCACCAGAAAGAAAGGAAGGAGATGCTGCGTTGGCAGCGGGGGTGGCAGCGCGTGTGCAATATTTTATGTTGCAAGCGTTAATATGGCTACGGTAACCGCTTCACATCAGGCGGGCCGTATGCTTGTCTGCCACCCGACGTAGTATAAAAAAAAAATGTATAAAAATCTTTAAACCAAAGCCAACTTCACCTGCACGCGGTGCACCCTGCTGACTGACAAACGAAGCTCTGGCGAAAAGAGAGGTAGGGAGCGTAATTGTAAGCTACCCGACTGGGGAATGTACCTCCACCTCACAGAATACCGCAGCCAAATAACAATTCCCTTGAGGGTTGTTGTGATCCTGCGAGTGAGTGAGGTCACCACAAATGAAGGAGATGCTGCGTTGGCAGCGAGGGTGCCGGCGCGCGAGCGATATTTTATGTTGAGAGCGTTAATATGGCTACGGTAACCGCTTCACATCAGGCGGGCCGTATGCTTGTCTGTCACCCGACGTAGTATAAAAAAAAAAAAAAAAAATAATCTGAATGGCTGAAGGCGAAGAGAGGAAGAAAGGTCCTAGAACGGAGGCCACGTATGGTACGACGAAGCGTAGGGCGCCCCCTCTCTTGACAGATCAACGACCTCAAAGAAGTGGCGGTTGGATGCGGAAATTGGAGGATCGCGTATGGTGGAAAGCATTGGGAAAGGCCTATATCCAACAGTGGGTAGATACAGGCTGATGATGATGATGATGATGATCTAAAAATATCTAATCACTCCTCGTCAACCTGTATGCTCTCCTATTTCCATTGAGGGGTATGGATCAGAAAATATTTTTTTTTTTTTTTTATTTAGATTTGTTTTATGAATAGTATTAATATTATTAATTCTCGAGGGGTATGCCATGTGGTTTCCGGCAGACTAGAATAGAATCACTCCTTTTTTTCCCGTGGATGTCGTACAAGGCGACTAAGGGAAATACATTACAAAACATCGATCAGGAGTCCCCAACCCGTCTGGCCAGCGTGGGGAGTGTAAGCCAAATCCTCCGAGCTCCTGTAGTAGAGACTAAAGTGACCTGATGATGATGATGATGATGTATGGATCTCCCCTCAATCGAAGGTATTTAGAGCGTTTCTCGCCATGCTTTTCAATCGGCGGAGGCCAGTATTTTGAAGCCGCCTAAATGCCACTGGTTTGGCTTAACGACTGTCATCTAGTGATAACTGCCATGACGGGACCATTCGGCGTAGCTCGAGATAATAAACCCATCCATAGACAAGCTACGATCGACGTTGCTTAACTTGCATGTTTGCCTATCTAGACTGAAACTATCTTTTTTTTTTGTACTATGTCGAGTAGTAGACAAGCATAATAGCCTGTCTGTTGTGAAGTGTTTACCGTAGCCATATTATCGCTCGCAAGATAAAATTTCGCTCACGCCACCCCCGCCGCCAACGCAACTCCTTCCTTTCTGGTGACCTCACTCGCCGGATCACAACACTCCTCAAGAAAATTAAAAGAAAGAAAAGGAAAACTGGCAGCTTACAAATACGCTGTAGCTGTACCCTACCTCTCTTTTGTAAAAGTTTCTTTCGCTATTAGGCATGGTGCACCACGTGCAGATGACGTTGCTTAACTTGCATGTTTGTGTAGACTGAAACGTAACAAAGTCACTGAGTGCCTCGAAAATAGATCAGAGTCTAAACTCCAAAATCTAAACTAACTAAAGCTGTCTCAAAGTTCACGAAGTCAGTGAACTGAACGAGGTGCTACAACGTCTAGAAAGTTCAATTGTTGTTAAGTATTCTGTAGTTTCTCGGAGCAAAGACAGGAGAGTTCATCATCATCATCAGGTCATTTTAGTCTCCACTACAGGAGCACGACCCTCTCTCGTCCGTCCCAGACAGAAGGAGGATTTGGCCTACACTCCCCACGCTGGCCAGACGGGTTGGGAAGGATCTTTGATAATTTCCCTTAGTCGCCTTGTACGACATCCTCAGGAAGAGACGGAGTGATTCTATTCTAGTCTGCCGGAAACCACACGGCCTACATCAAATATAAATATTTCTAGACAATTTACACAGCGCCATCTAGTCCAAAATTAAGTGCAAAGCTTGAACTACGGATACTAGACCACTGATAAGTGTACATAAACACATTTCTTTTTTATAAATAAAAGCACTCAGACGTAAACAAACAGATATGTTCATAAACACAAATATATACGGGAATCGAACCCGCGACCTCGGAGTCAAAGTGGCCATTGATTTCGACCACCGAGCTCGTCTTATTACATTTTATTCCGTAGAGACCGTCATTTTATTTATCTTCCCACTTTGCTTTCTATAACTTAACTACTCTCCAAAGATTTAACAATGGTTATATACATATACAAATATAAATATTTCTGGACAATTTACACAGCGCCATCTAGTCCCAAATTAAGCGCAAAGCTTATGTTATGGGTACCTACTAGATTACTGATATTATACTTAAATACATTTTTTTTTTTGTAAATACTTACATTTATTACATAGAAAACACCTAGACCAAGACAAACAAACATGTTCATGCACACAAATGTATTGTGTCTAAGGTTAGTTATAACCATTCATAACTAAATAAAAAATATTTAAAAAAAGCCGTATCCACATTTTCCCAACTTCAAAACTGTCAGGACAGTCGCGCACACAAGTATATCAAGCTGTCAATTAAAAAGTTCCTCTTCAGATTAACATCTGCATAACGTATGGGCCGATTATAATCTGTACCCGGTAAAACAGATTTATGTCTCCGATTTTCGGCTTTTAACTTTGTTTTGTTAAGTTCGCGAGCGGCGGTGTTATTTTACGGTAATTATAATTTGGATTTATATATTTTTTTTTTGCTACTGGTTTTATATGGTTTAACAAGTTGTTGCCGTTTATTTTATTTTTATTTTTAAAGCATGTTATTGAAGATGTGTCAGATAATTTTGAGTTTTTGCTTATTATTTTAATACCATCATCTTATAATTATAATCTCGGTTTTTCTTTTAAGGTATTTTTTTTTACTACGTCGAGTAGCAGACAAGCATACGGTCCACCATGTGAAGCGGTTACCATAGCCATATGAACGCTCGAAACATAACGCCGCCAATGCAGCAACTCCTTCCTTTCTGGTGACCTCACTCACTCGCAGGATCACAACAACACTCCAGAGAATTGTTATTTGGCTGCGGTATTCTGTGAGGTGGAGGTACATTCCCCAATCGGGTAGCTTACAATTACGCTCTCTACCTCTCTTTTCGCCAGAGCTTCGTTTGTCAGTCGGCAAAGTAAACCGCGTGCAGGTGAATTTGGCTTTAGTTCAAAGATGTTGAATGAAAAGAAAGAATGATAGAAGTACATACTTGAATACATTTTTTTTTGTATATAAATACTGGTAACACATAGAAAACACACAAGCCAAAACATACATGACATACATGTGCACACAAATGTTTGTCTTGTGCGGGGATCGAACCCGCGACCTCGGAGTCAAAGTAGCCATTGCTAGCCATTCGACCACCAGGCTCGTCATCTTTCGTAATATCGTGTGCGAAAGTGTCGGTGTGATAACAGCATTATTACGCTTGCGGAAACCAGGGAAGTACATTTGTTGCTTTTCCCCGATTTACGTGAGTGATGTTCCGTCTAGTAATAATTTTAACAAAAAAAAAAAATTAAAAAACCGACTCCGAACATTTATGTATGTAGATTCAGGCTGATGATGATGATGATGATTATGAAAAAAATATGGGACCAATCTGGAAGTATACTCTTTCAAATAAAAAAAGTTTTTTTCACATCAGTTTATAAATGACGGAGTAATGAAATAACAAACACAACAATGGGCAGATACAGGATGACGATCATAAGAAAAATATTGGACCAATCTGGAAGTATAGTCAAATAAAATATATTCCAAATAAAAGAAGATTTTTTCAAATCGGTTTATAAATCACGGAGTAATTAAGTAACAAACATTAAAAAATACAGCCAAATTGAAAACCTCCTTTTTTGGAGTCGGTTAAAAAGTATTTGTCAAAATAATGATGTCATCTTCCTGGTAATTATAAAAGATATTAACGCTTTTCTACGCACAACTACAAATCCGCAGGATATCATAACATTCATCTAATATCGACATAATAATCCCATCGCGAGTGACAGAGAGCCAGATGGTAATTACGGTACGATAGAATGAGAGGGGGTTATCGAAAAAGAGGCGAGTCACGTACAGATCCTGCGCGCCGGTAATGATGCGTCAATCATGAGATCAGAAGAGATAAATGTGCGTATATGTCGAAAAATATGGAATACTTTTTTGTGTTCAGTATGACAGGTGCGAGGTTAACATTTTAAATATGGCGGTATTTTTGGAAAATTCGAAAGCAATTTGTTCGTGATTATACTTAGGTAACTAGGCTTTTTATCGGAGAGTTTAATCTGTGTAAGTTTAAGTTTAATCTTAGAGTTAAGTCACTTTTTTATACAACGCTAGGTGTGAAATAAGCATACAGCCCGCCTGATGTAAAGCGGTTCCTGTAGCCATATAGACACTTGAAATACAAAAAGTATTGCTCGCACGTGGGCATCCACGCTACTCACGCAGAATCTTGTCATATCTGGTAAACTCACTCGCAGCAACACAACAATGAAGGGTATTGTTATATTGCTGCGTCATTTGTAAGGTACTTCTACAGTTGGACTCAACATAGCCTATCTCTTTCGCCAGAGCCTCTTTAGCTAATCGGCACGGTGCACCACGTGCCGGCGAGGTTGGCTTTGGCTTTTTAAAGCTTTAGCCACTTACCGCTTTAAAATAATCGGGTGGGGCTGTGTCACATGGCCGTTGGTTAACGTGAAACGTCTATATCAGCGAGTCGCTGTTGTTTCCGTTCCGTTAGTGTTGTTTCCGTTATTCTACGCAATTTTTCAAGCTACTAAGGTGACAAACCGTCAGGCAGAAGACCGCAGTAATTGGCGGAAATTGCTGCAAGGCTTTCATCGTGGTCACGATCCTCACCAGTGAGGGACCGACCTAAGAGCCCTCTTACATTTGCACGCTGACGAGCTCTCGCGCAGTACTAAACCCGCGAAGGCCGCCGGTGCATCGTTTTTTGTAGTAATTTTGAAGTTATATTTATCGTTTTTATTGAAATAAGATAATAAATTCATGCTACAAAGTTTATTCATCATGAAGTAACAATTATTCTCGTATAAATTTTGCTCAATAATATTATCGTTTATTCGAGAAATTAACAGTTTACTTAAAGCGATTTTCGGAGTTTTTTTGGTTAAAAGAATGTTTTTTTTTTTTCTATATTAAATCAATGATATTTCAAAATTCCGAGGCCGCTATGTACTATACGACTATATAACAAATAACATTCTATTTTTTTTTATTTCATTTGTTTGGAACAGTAGTACAATCCAGGAGCTCAAAATAGTGAATTTTGGGTTTATTTAAAAAGTTGAGCAAAATTTACAAAAAGCGAGGCCGCTACGTACTATGCCAATAGCTATTCTGTACTATTCAATAAGTCAACATTGTTAATGTATTTTTGTTTCCGATATCAAGAACGCCAAAATTGGCCATTTTACGTAAAAATCACAGTCAAAATATAATATGGCTCTTAAGGAGGAGGAAGGTGACAAACACACGATCAGGCTAATACAGATGCCTAATTATAGTTATATCTGCCTATGAACTCTTGCAACAAGAGAAACATCACTTACGCCTTGCCGACCGTGTAAAATGCCTAGAAGTAACAGAACAATCTCTACATTGTCTATGTATTATATGTATGTATTAACGAAAAAAATATATATTTACGTATAAGTATTATATCAGTTATCTAGTACTCGTAGTACAAGCTTTGCTTAGTTTGGGACTAGATGGCAGTGTGTCATTTGTCCACGAATATATATTTAGGAATTGTATAAAACAAAGTCGCTCTCCATGTCTGTTTATCCTGTACATATTTTATAACTCTTTCTACATATACAAATTATTTATTTACAATGAATAGGGTGGGTACAATAAATGCGGTTGGATCTTAAAAGTAAAGTTGCTCATGTCTATTTAGCCATATTACAATTTTAAGGAATTACTCCATGCATCGACAAAACCCGTGTTAACATTTTTTTTTAAATAATTTAAGAATTCTTCAACTGTATAAAACGTTTCTTCCAGTAGCCAAGCTATATTATATAATAGCATGCAAATATTTAGAGTCACAATTTTAAGGAATTACTCCCTGCATCGACAAAAACCGAGTTAACTATTTTTTTAAATAATTTAAGAATTCTTCAACTGTATAAAACGTTTCTTCCAGTACCCAAGCTATATTATATAATAGCATGCAAATATTTAGAGTCACAATTTTAAGGAATTACTCCATACATCGACAAAAACCGAGTTAACTATTATTTTAAATAATTTAAGAATTCTTCAACTGTATAAAACGTTTCTTCCAGTAGCCATTTACTAAATGTTTTTTTTTATTTGTTGAATCTAAGCCACGTCATGGATTTTGATGTGGATTTCTCTGTCAGTTAGATTTTTTATACGGAGTGTTTGTACACCTAAGAGCACGTTGACACTCCGACCTTTAAACCGCACTTATATTATACACCTTATTCCGACATAACAAAATTATTATAAGAAGTTTTCCTTAAGGGGAAAAAATAGGATAAATTTCCTACTTTTCTTCTTCAGTAGCATCTGGTGCACCGTTGTTTATTCCAAATGGTTTTGCGAATTAATTCAGGATGTCTCGGAGATAATTTAAATTCGGGAAATAATGGAGATGTCGGATAAACCTGCCGAGAAGAGGGTAAATCTTGACAATGAATTTTGCGGAATATATTCTTCTGGATTGCATGTTCAATTTTTGAAACGCCATCACTATTGCTAACATACATAATAACATTTTTATTTTCTACTTTAATGAATTTTTTTACCGGGTTACAAACAAACATATTATGGCCCGTCTGATGTGAAGCGGTTACTTCTTATCAACGCTCGCAATATGAAACATCGTTCGCGCGTCGTCATCCCCACTGCTAATGCGGCAACTCCTTCCTTTCGTTCCTGCGGGAATTGAATCGGTCGTGCGTCGCCACCCCCACTGCTAATGCAGCAACTCAAAGACACAACAACCCTCAAGGGAATTGTTGGCGATCGCGATCATGGGTGTCACGGAGATACTGAAACTTACATTTCAAGTAATCAGGAGAAAGAGTGTTAAAAAGAATGAGAAAGGGTGCACAGTAACCTCTGTTGTCTACGCTGGCGCGGCGGATAGGAAGCCATCTAAGTTGTTTGCTGTGATAAGGTAACGAACGGACATACTTTCGGATATTTAACCGACTCCAAAAAAGGAGGAGGTTCTCAATTCGGCTGTACTTTTTTTTTAATGTTTGTTACTTAATAACTCCGTGATTTATAAACCGATTTGAAAAAACCTTTTTTTATTTGAAAGAGTGCTTCCAGATTGGTCCCATATTTTTTTCATCATCATCATCATCAACCTGTATCTACATACTGTTAGGTTTATTATTTCATTACTCCGTCATTTATAAACCGATTTGAAAAGAAGTTTTTTTTATTTGAAAGAGTATACAGATTGGTCCCATATTTTTTTCATCATCATCATCATCATCAGCTTGTATCTACGTACATAAATGTAGAGTAATGTATGGAGTCGGTTTTTTTTTTTTTTGTTAAAATTATATGATAATAATAGTATGGATAAGTATTATTTCTGTATTGTTCGTTTAATATCTTTCTGCCTGTAATCATGAATTTTTTCGACATAGCTAGTATCGTCGATGTAACGTCTTAAAAATAAAATGTGAACCCAATTTTAAAAAACAAAAACTCGTGCTCGCTTTCATAACTCATTGTGTGAACCATTGTGCCGCTCGGTGGGAATAACAAAAGATTTAGCGTACCGACTATTCAAACGTCCTTTTTTCTAACCCTTTTTATACCACTTAAGACAATTAACCGGCTTTTTTTATTCACCCCTCTTTTCAAACCTGAGTACGGACCACGCTTTCCCTTTTAAATTCATACAAATTTGACCTTTTATCATTTAATAACACGGTCGCGATTTCCGTTTCAGATTACGTCCTTTGTGTTAGTGAAGTGTGAGATTTTTTTTAACTAAGTGCGAATTTTTCGATGTAGTGATTTTAATTGAACGATAAGGGGTAAGGAACCCTGTTTGAGGGTTGATTTATTTAATGCATCAAGGAAAGCAATTTCAGGCTATACGAAGTGTTTCCAATTCGAATCCGGCCCTGATTTATAACGTTGATAAGGGTGGGGGTGAGAATCCAACAATCGTGATAAAAGTTTAGGTACTAACAGTAGTTAGATTAGATATTTAGATTGCGAAGGCCTTTGAGGAATATATCTGTTACTGTGATCTAAAAGCTATTAAGTATCTAGATATGTAGCACGCTAAGCTTTCTTGACATCTAAGTTGTATTTATCTATCTATGTAAATAATATATTATGAATATTGCTAAGCGCAAAACTCCAGAACGGATAACCAATTCGGCAATTTTTTTTCGTATTTTGCTTATAAGGCACACGGAAAGTTTTAATAAAGAGGAAATATATTTGGTTGGGGAAAAAGTCTTTTCGTATTTTATATGAAAATTCAAAACATTTTTTAATAAAGTTTATTTACATTTAACTAAAGTATGTAGGTGCCATTATGTTCGATAACCTTTTGCCATCTTGTAGGTAGAGACATGATCCCATTACTATAGAAATTTTGGGACTTCTGTTCAAAAAACCGCGCCAAGTGGTTTTGGCAGTCTTCTCGTGATGTTAACCTGACATTGCCTAAAGTATTCTTAAGAGACCGAAACAAGTGGAAATCAGAAGGTGCAAGGTCAGGACTATACGGCGGATGCATTAACACCTCCCAGTCAAACTCTCTTAATTTTTGCTGAGTGGCTAAAGATGTGTGAGGTCTAGCGTTATCATGATGAAAAATCACACCCCTTCTATTAATTAATTCCGGCCGCTTTCTCTCAACTTTTTGCTTTAATCTCATCAGTTGTTCACAGTAGTGTTCAGAATCGATAGTCCTGCCTGGCGGTAACAGCTCATAATGAATATCTTCCCTTCCAATCCCACCATACACACAGCATCACCTTGTTGCGGGTTAACCCGGGTTTCGCCAGAGTCTGTGAAGCCTGGCCGGCCTTTGACCACGACCTTTTTATGCGCCAAAACTGTTTTGTGGTCAATTCCTAGTTCTTCAGCTACGTCGTAACTACTGATATGCCGATCTTGCTCCACTTTTTCAGAAATGGCATCCATTTTATCCGTAACAGGGCGACCAGAGCGACGTGCATCTTTGACATCAAAATTTCCGGATTGAAAACGCTTAAACCAAATTTGTGCTACTCTCACAGACACTGCACTAGGTCCATAAAAGTCACAAATTTTTTTCGCAGCTTGCGTTGAATTTTTACCTTTTTTGTAGTAAAATTTTAAAATGTATCGAATTTCTTCATTAGATTCACTCATCTTGACAGTAAAAAAAAACAAATGAAAATCACACATTTACCTAATTTGAATTTGGAATTATCTTTTTTAAAATTTAAACTTTTTAAAGATATCAAAACCTGCTAGATACAAATGATATAACCAAAGAGATTTTATTACAAGTTCATACATACTATAATGCGAAAAGACTTTTTCCCCTACCTATTAAAAAATGCGTGGACAATAGTAAAAAATGGCCGTGTGGTTTCCGGCAGAATAGAATAGAATCACTCCGTCTCTTCCCATGGATGTCGTACAAGGCGACTAAGGGAAATACGTTATAAAACATCGATTAGGCCTCCCCAACCCTTCTGGCCAGCGTGGGGAGTGTAGGCCAAATCCTCCTTCCGTCTAGGGGACGAGAGAGGGTCGTGCTCCTGTAGTGGAGACTAAAATGACCTGATGATGATGAATAGTACAAAAAACTTAACTTTTGGCAGAACGAAGTCTGTCCGGGCAGCTATTACAGTAATAAATAAAATCAAACAGCAAAATGAAGAGTCATTTAGGCGGTGCAACTGATCCTGAGTGTCCTTAGACTGAATTAGACCTTTTACCCCTTTAGAGATTTTTTTTTTTATACTACGTTGGGTGGCAGACAAGCATACGACTCGCCTGATGTGAAGCGGTTACCGTAGCCATATTAACGCTCACAATATAAAATATCGCTCGCGCGCCGCCACCCCCGCTGCCATCGCAGCATCTCCTTCCTTTCTGGTGACCTCACTCACTCGCAGGAACACAACAGCTCTCAAGGGAACCGTTATTTGGCTGCGGTATTCTGTGAGGTGGAGGTACGTTCCCCAGTCGGGTAGCTTACACAATTACACTTCCTACCTCTCTTTTCGCCAGAGCTTCTTTTGTCAATCAGCAGGGTGCACCGCGTGCAGGTGAAATTGGCTTTTGATCAAAGATCTTGATGAACCGCTTACACCCCAAGTAATTTTACACTTAATAGTTTATTCCGTTATATCTCGTCGTCTATAACGATATTATAAATTGTGACAAAAGTTTAGGCATAAATATACCGATGTAGATGTATGTCTAAACGTAATACAATAGCTTAATACAACTACAATAGACTATTGTAACAAATATAATGTACATATTGTATTATACATATATACAATCTGTATTTTTAAGTCTAAACGTTACTTTTACTTTTGTCACAATTTATAACAAAGAAATGTATTTAAAATATTTTTAAAATAATGTCCGCAGTAGGCATAAATCTTACTTATTTATGACCAATATTAAAAGAAACTATACCTAGTTCCATAGACATTTTGATAATATGGACATTTTAATGCTTTAGATTAGACCATACGAATCGAAAGGATTATTAAGCATTGTAAACTCGCCCTTAGACATACAGACAGACAGGTTTAAGATTTACAATAGGCTATTTGACTAACATTTTTTTCTGTTTGATATGTAGGGACGTCTCCATAATAATATAAACCATAGGTGAAAGAATTACTTCGATAGCACAAAAATCACTCGAGATATGGTAATTTGAAAATCACAATTTTTAAACTGCCCCAAAACGCTCCATACAAAAGACTACCGAATTATGACGTCACTGGTTTGTATTTTGTATGCATCAAATCAGAAATTTGTACGACAGCTATGTTAAATATTACGTTTATGTGATTAGTATCATAATAAAAGTTATACATTTTTTATTGCTTCTCCAATGGAAATATTATTTTTTAATAATTTCATACTTTTAAAATGGACTTTTCCGCCAAACTTTGATCGACGCTAAAAAAAAGTCTGACTGAAGATATTGGAATGAAAGTTTGCAGATCTTTATAGTTTTGTGTATTTTACGATATTGTTAAATAATTTATACAATTTTTAAACATTGGAAAATAGCCTATTGAGACTAGTTCTTATGTCATTTACTTATAATTATAAAAACAATGTTAAGGCAAAAACAATCATTTATTTGAAAATAATGTCAAATATGGAAGTGTTTGAAAATGGTGAAGTGAAAGAGTTCCCAGGTCATCATCTGGGTGCTGTTTTTGGGTGTTGATTGTGCATCTAGTTCTAGTATCAATGATCGAAGACAGAAGATGAACTTTTCCAGGTGTCAATTTTGTTTCTGATATGAAAAATCTATAGTGATCCCTCAATGAGCAAGAACGACTCGCACTTGCCTGCTTTTTTCTATAGAATATTAATTCGAACCCTCGCCTATTGATGGATGGACCTTTGATATGCGTATGTAAATTCGTTTGGTTTTAATTTAACTTAATGGAGTTGCCGGCGACAAGGAAATTGAATGAACCTCTTTTTTTTTAACGGAATCATTAAAATTCAATTTATATTAATTGATACATACGAAGATATTGGTCTGCGAACACAATATATTTATGCACTCCCAGACATATTCATTTATTTATTCATTTAATTCATCTATGGGTCTTGCATTTTCAGTTTTGACAGTTCCTAGGAATGACTTTCTAAGTAAATTTAAAAAAAAAAACAGGGAGCAAGCTGGTGAATACGTGACGAGAGCGTTACGAAAACTGTGAACGGAAATTGAGAGGATATAAGTTAGTAGCACGCTCGTTTTTTTTATACCACGTCTGTTGGCAAGCAATCATACGGCCGACCTGATGTGAAGCGGTTACCGTAGCCATATTAACGCTCCCAAGATGAAATATCGCTCTTGCGTTACCAATTGCGCTGCCAACGCAGCAACTCTTTCCTTTCTTGTCATCTCACTCCAACGAAGGAACACAACAACCCACAAGAGAATTGTTATTTGGATAGGCACTCTGGGAAGTGGAAGTAATTCCCCATTCAAGCAGCTTACAAATACGCTGTACTCTACGTCTCCTTTGCCAGTCGCCAAGGTGCACCACGTGCAGGTGAGGTTGGCTTTGGCTCTAAAATTGGTGGTGAGCCACTTACACAGTCTATTGATGATTGAAGGTTCCTAGCTAAAATACGTGTTAGGGGGAACAAAATGTTTGGAATACAACAAACAACAAAACATGGCAAATGTCCCAGCTCCAAAACTGCAATAAAACTTTTTGCTTAACCTAACATTTTTAGCTAGGAGCCGTCAAAACTGAAAACTCCCTACTAATTTCGTCGGATTAAATTCGTTGTGAGTTCTAAGGCCGTTAAAAAACCGACTCCAAACATTACTCAGCATTTATGTACGTAGATACATACAGGCTGATGATGATGATGATGAAAAATATAAAAATGGGACCATTCTGGAAGTATACTCTTTCAAATTCTTTAACGAACCAATTACATACATTATTTATTTTTCTGAAATGGCAGATTGTCAGAATAGCTAATAATTGTCACGGAAATGCAAGGCTATTAAGTTTTGAGATTTAAATGGGTCATCATCATACTTAGTGCCAAAGCCAAAGCGGGGTAGACAAGCATACGAGCTACCAGAGGGGCAATTCTCGTAATAAAATATAGTCAAAATTCAGTTTCGATCCAGTGTCGATCTCACAAATGTCATATTTGGTATTCTCGTAACACAATACGTAACTTCAAAATTAAATTTAAGCGGGATTATATCGAAATATGAGTGAAAATTAAACAAACTAAGAATGTTACTTTGCCAACAACAAGAATTGATAATAATTAATTAATGAAATCAAGTATATAATTTTAACCCATATCTTCCCAAGCATATCTGAAATTGTCCGATTATGTTAAAAATTTAATCCTAGCACCTTATAATGCATGTTAACATAAATAGATACTGAAACAAAAAATAATATTTTTATTTTTTTAGTTTAGAAACCGATCGTTTAGTCGACCAGTGGGAACATATCTACATGTATCGTACCAATACATTGTTGAATAAAAAGGTGTTTATTTATTACAATTTTTATTATATATAGAAAAAAAAATGTTTTGTAACTGTTCGTAACTGATGACATTTAATGTACCTAACTATAAAAACTATTTTGTATGAAAGTTGACAGTACACTTTTGACGTAAAGCGACATTACACTTAGAGCATTTCATAAATGTATGTTTGTGACATAACCCACATCGGGTTGATTTATTTTGATTCACAATGATGGTGATGATGGTGATGGTCCTTTCCATCCAGCCTTATGGAACCTGGGACTCGTTTTATGACAGCCAGAGGTGACCTGGGCATCGAGAGTTTAGCAAAAGGTGGTGAGCCACTTACACAGTCTATTGATGATTGAAGGTTCCTAGCTAAAATACGTGTTAGGGGGAACAAAATGTTTGGAATACAACAAACAACAAAACATGGCAAATGTCCCAGCTCCAAAACTGCAATAAAACTTTTTGCTTAACCTAACATTTTTAGCTAGGAGCCGTCAAAACTGAAAACTCCCTACTAATTTCGTCGGATTAAATTCGTTGTGAGTTCTAAGGCCGTTAAAGTTTAACCTTCGAGACTACAGTGGAGTTCACTGTAAATTTTTTTGGTCGCCGCTGTTAATCCTAGCTACACAGAAGATTCAGTAATAAGATTTTTTGACGATATAAAGATATATGTTTTTAGTGTTCCGGACCAAAGATGGGATAATTTTAAGAAAAAAAAACCGACTCCAAACATTACTCAGCATTTATGTACGTAGATACATACAGGCTGATGATGATGATGATGAAAAATATAAAAATGGGACCATTCTGGAAGTATACTCTTTCAAATAATAAAAGTTTTTTTCAAATCGGTTTATAAATGACGGAGTAATGAAATAACAAATCTAACAGTGGGTAGATACAGACTGATGATGATGACGATGAAAAAATTTTGGGACCAATCTGGAAGTATACTCTTACAAATAAAAAAAGATTTTCAAATCGGTTTATAAATGACGGAGTAATACAATAACAAACCTAACAGTGGGTAGATACTGACTGATGATAATGATGATGAAAAAAATATGGGACCAATCTGGAAGTATACTCTTTCAAATAAAAAAAAGTTTTTTCAAATCGGTTTATAAATGACGGAGTAATGAAATAACAAACCTAACAATGGGTAGATACAGACTGATGATGATGATGATAAAAAAAATATGGGACCAATCTGGAAGTATACTCTTTCAAATAAAAAAGTTTATTTCAAATCGGTTTATAAATCACGGAGTAATTAAATAACAAACATAAAAAAAAATACAGCCGAATTGAGAACCTCCTCCTTTTTTTGAGTCGGTTAAAAATGGAAACCTTATTAGTCCGTCCGTCCGTCGTGACCCTCTCCTTCTATCACAAGCTCACTGAGCCAAGAAGTACGCTGCGTTGTCTTGAAAGGCACAGATTAGAATTTGGATTCCAATGCATTGGATTAAATATGAAAATATAATTAATAAATAATAAATAAATAAATATTGTCAGACAAATTACACAGCGCCATCTAGCCCCAAAGTAAGCGAAGCCTGTGTTATGGGTACTAGACAACTGATAAACATACGTAAATACATTTTTTTTTTTTGTAAATACATACTTATGATTTATGATACATAGAAAACACCCAGACTTAGACAAACAGACATGTTCATGGACACAAATGTTTGTCCTAAGGGGAAACCCACGAGCGTTGGTGTCTAATCCGCGTCATTGACCGCTACGCCACCGAGCTAATCCAAAACCAAATGCTTATTTTTTTTATACTACGTCGAGTCGTAGACAAGCATACGGCTCGCCTGATGTCAAGCTGTTACCATAACCATATCAACGCTCGCAACATAAAATATTGCTCGCGCGCCACCACCCCCGCTGCCAACGCAGCATCTCCTTCCTTCCTGTTGACCTCACTCACTCGCAGGAACACAACAATCCTCAAGGGAATCGTTATTTGGCTGCGGTATTCTGTGAGGTGATTCCCCAGTCGGGTAGCTTACAATTACGCTCCCTACCTCTCTTTTCACCAGAGCTTCATTTGTCAGTCAGCAGGGTGCACCGCGCGCAGGTGAAGTTGGCTTTGATTCAAAGATGTCGATGAACCACTTACACCCCAAAACGTTATTAACGGTTATTAACGAGATATCAAAAGAAAAAAGTTAAATGTAAACAAATAGTAGCTATTACGACTTGTTTTTCATGTCATACATTTGTTTGCCACCACCAGACTGACATAAAGGAACAACCGTTAAAAGTTCAGAAATTGTGTTCGACATCCTTGTGGACTGTGTGTCGCATTTATTTCCTTCTTATTGGGTTTTTTAACGAACCAATTTCATACATTATTTATTTTTCTGAAATGGCAGATTGTCAGAATAGCTAATAATTCTCACGGAAATGCAAGGCTATTAAGTTTTGAGATTTAAATGGGTCATCATCATACTTAGTGCCAAAGCCAAAGCGGGGTAGACAAGCATACGAGCTACCAGAGGGGCAATTCTCGTAATAAAATATAGTCAAAATTCAGTTTCGATCCAGTCTCGATCTCACAAATGTCACATTTGGTATTCTCGTAACACAATACGTAACTTCAAAATTAAATTTAAGCGGGATTATATCGAAATATGAGTGAAAATTAAACAAACTAAGAATGTTACTTTGCCAAGAACAAGAATTGATAATAATTAATTAATGAAATCAAGTATATAATTTTAGTCAATTCACAATTCAATCTCGATTCGGTCAACTTTCAATCTGCGTTCGTAGAAAAATTACGAGAATTGGCCTTCATATGTGAAGCACTTACCGTAGCCTAGTTTATACGCTCGCAACAACGACATGGGAGCTTTAATTCCCGTAAAAGGCTGGCAACGGAACGGCGACCCCTTGGTGTTGCTGATCCCATGGGCGGTGGTGATTGCTTTCCACCGGGTGATCCACATAGTCGTTTGCCCCCCTCTCATACAAAAAAATGAAATTTCACCACCCCAGCTGCCTTATACCCTGTAACCTCATTCACCACTTCAATTTCCCTTGCTCATGCTGTACAGCGGGTCAAATAACTGGTATACCACCTGAAGTGGCAGTGTGCCGTTCACATACAACAGCTGGGGAAGAATTGTTCATCAGTGGTGACTGTGTAGCGGCGTACACTTTGTAGAACAACCCCCCTACTGCCTCCATTGTGCCAAGAAGAAAGCATTCACTTACTCCCGCGCCAAGACTTTATCGTAAATCAAAAACAATTATTGAAAAGTTGTAGACAAAATGTCTTGCTGCATGCACACGTTCTTTTCCTTTGCGTAGATATTGATTAAGCGTTTTGTAGCCTATTTTTATTGCCGTAATGTACGCATATAACCCGGCTATATATAGAATGCCATAGATTGTAAGGTTAGTTTTATTTTGTAATTATTGATACACTGTTCACCCGCGTCAAGTTCCAAAAGAGATTCAAACGAGTTACCTCTTGTAATTAAGTTGAATTGTACTTATTTCTTTTTATGGCATTCTTGTTCATTTTGTTTCTCCTTTTATTTTAACTGCTCTAATCCCATTAGTTAAGTTTTTAGGGTTCCAAATGGTAAATGAATACATTAATTAACTTTACTCATTTAATTTTTACTTCGTTTGAATTGAGTGTTGTTTTTTATCAATTTTCTTAATTCCTCAGCACTGATTTTTACGTATGTTATAAAAGATTTTTTGGTGTTGCGAGCGTCCATAGGATACGATGACTGCTTATAATCAGGCGGGTCGCATCTGCCACCCCACGTAGTATAAAATGATAAAAGAAAACCATGAAATAACATTTCATGGTTTCCTTTTATTTAATTATCGAAACCTAGGGTATATAGGCTACAGTAACTGATTTTCCCATCAGGCGGGTATGTTAGTGATCACCCTACAAACAATATAAAAAATAGTGTATTATATTGATTAAAAGCGGTCATGGAATCACCAAAGCTTAATTAATTTGTACATAATTATGTAAGAGAAACTTTTTACCTGGCGTTTGTTTTTTATACTTAAAATTTTTGTTTAATATTTTCTGTACACGCCTGTTTGTTGCCAAAGTAAAAAAATAATAATAAAGTAATTTATCAAGTCTGTTAGAGAGATTTCATCCTTATAATTGACACTAACGATCGATGCAATAAAAGTACTGAGGATAATTTTTACAGATTTTAGTCGATTCAATTCCCGGGCGTGGCAAGCGAATTTTCAAAAATCTTTAAATGCAATTTTCATTCTTTTCAAAAATAAAGGAATGTTTTAAGAGAGGTAGCGAGCGTAATTGTAACCTACCCGACTGGGGAATGTAGCTCAGAATACCGTAGGCAAATAACAATTCACTTGAGGGTTGTTGTGTTCCTGTGAGTGAGTGAGGTCACCAGAAAGAAAGGAGATGCTGAATTGGCAGCTAGGGTGGCGGCGCGCGAGCGATATTTTATGTTGCGAGCGTTAATATGGCTACGGTAACCGCTTCACATGGGAACCGTATGCTTGTTTGCCACCGACGTAGTATAAAAAAAAACCGGACAAGTGCGAGTCGGACTCGTCCCCCGAGGGTTCCGTACGTAAGATCATTATAAATTAGATATTTTTCATTATAAATGAGAAATAATCCGTCGGAAAAAATAAATAAAATATATTTTGCAATGTGTGCACATTGCAAAATATATTTTATTTATTTTTTGCAATTTTCATTCTTTTCAAAAATAAAGGAATGTTTTAAGAGAGGTAGGGAGCGTAATTTTAAGCTACCTGACTAGGGAATGTAGCTCAGAATACCGCAGCCAAATAACAATTCCCTTGAGGGTTGTTGTGTTCCTGTGAGTGAGTGAGGTCACCAGAAAGAAAGGAGATGCTGAATTGGCAGCTAGGGTGGCGGCGCGCGAGCGATATTTTATGTTGCGAGCGTTAATATGGCTACGGTAACCGCTTCACATGGGAACCGTATGCTTGTTTGCCACCGACTTAGTATAAAAAAAAAGGACAAGTGCGAGTCGGACTCGTCCCCCGAGGGTTCCGTACGTAAGATCATTATAAATTAGATATTTTTCATTATAAATGAGAAATAATCCGTCGGAAAAAATAAATAAAATATATTTTGCAATGTGCACATCAAGCCCTTTCATATGATACCCCATTTGAACTAGTAGCTTCAATTTGAAATTTCAACCCCCTATAAAATATATAGTTTTGAGATTTTTTCTTGTATTTGTAGTCTATAACGATGTTACTTGCCAAATTTCATAGTTCTAGGTCAACGGGAAGTATCCTATGAGTTTTGATTCCCTTGAGAATGTGTCGAAATATGCGTTTTTTGCTGAATATACGACCGTATCTTTTTAGGGTTCCGTACCTCAAAAGGAAAACCGGAACCTTTATAAGATCACTTTGTTGTCTGTCTGTATGTATGTATGTCTGTATGTATGTATCTCTGTCTGTCAAGTCCCTCTAAGTCGCGAATCAAACTGAAATTTGAACTGTATACTCAGGTCTACAGTCGACTAGCAGTTTGATTTTTTTATAACTTCATGGGAATGAAGGTACGGAACCCTAAAAAAATAGAGTAAATAAATCTACAGTATTAAGAGTACTTTCCCTCCAGGCGGCATTAGAATGATACAGAACCATTCATGAAAAAATATTCAGTTGAATTTACAGTACTAAGCTTTTAATGGCAGTAAAACTAGACGAAGGTTTTCAATAGTAATAAAGTGTAAAAGCATTAGACAGGGCTAGACAAAATAATTGCTTTGAAAGTCCAATTCTATAGAATTTTCGATTAAATTTTTGTGTTCAAAAGTAATTCATTTTAAGCTTCGCTTCACTTAGAATTGAAAATAAATTGAAAATAAAATGATTGGACTATCAATTGAAGATAATAATTAATTCAGTATTTTATTTTAAGGATTTAAATAGTATTGACATGGTCTTTAAAATTGCTATTATTTTGTATTATATATCTTATTATTTTTCTCCTGTTGTAAGATTTATTTTATCTTTATTAATTTGAATAGTTATTCCTTATTTAATATAATAAATTTTAGTTTAGGTACTTTATTTTTTTAGGACGGCAATTGAAAAAGAAAACCGGACAAGTGCGTGTACCCCTATTTTTTAAGATTTAATTACAAATGTATAGTTTTGAGATTTATTCTTGTATTGTTTGTTTGTATGATCTTTATTGTTCAAATTACAATGTATGAGTACATGAAAAATAAAGCGATACAAAGGCGGACTTATCCCACATGGGGATCTCTTCCAGTCAACCTTAGAGTAACTGCGTGGAGTGGACATTACAATGATTGGCAAGTAGAACAATGAGTAAAAAATGAAAGGAGGGAATTCGCAAACAAATAAATAAATAAAATACACAAATAACTAAATCTTAAACTATAGTACACAGGCAATGAAAATATTAGATAATTTCAAGTCTCACCAGTAAAGAATCTTTTTAATCCAGTCTTGAAAGAAAATAACGTAGGAGCCATCCGAACATCAACAGGCAGAGCATTCCACATTTTTGTCGATCTTACCGTGAAAGAGTTTGTATACGCATTGGTGTTTTGAGTAGGTATATCCAAAATCCGAGTTCCCGAACAACGCAGACGACAATCAACTTCCCGATACCGAAATCGTTCCTTTAGATAAAGAGGAGCGGATGGATTAAAAAGTACGTTAAAAAGCAGAGTGAGTATGTGGAAGTCTCTCCGAAGCCTAATAGGAAGCAAACCAAGTTGCTTGCGAAAATGTGAGACATGTATTTGTGGTCTTTAGCGATGTTACTTGCCAAATTTCATAGTTATAGGTTAACGGGAAGTACCTTATGAGTTTTGATTCCCTTGAGAATGTGTCGAAAGATGCGTTTTTAGCTGAATAAACGGCCTTATATTTTTTTTACGTAAAATTAGCAGTTTTAATTTTTTACAACTTCATGGGACCGCAGACCTGAGTATACAGTTCAAATTTTAGCTTGATGACCTCCACGCAGTTTCGATTGAGAGGGTCTTGACAGACAGACAGACAGACGGACAACAAAGTGATAAATAGTATGTAAATGGCAATTTTTTATGTGTGTGATAATATTAAGTGAGTGATATCGTTAAGCATGACACCTTACAGTTATCAATACGAAATAGGTATGTAAACATTGTAATAGTCTTCCTATTTGCACTGTATGTACTTGTTTTTTTATATTACTAAGTTTAAGCAAATGAGAAGGAATTCCGATTCTCAAGATACAGGTCAGACCGAGTTTGAGAGTCGGGGCTCATTGATACAAGATAAAAAAAAAATTAAAAAAAAAATCAGTGTAATGATTAGAATATAATGTAACATTGTTGTTGTATTAGTGAAATAAATAAAGATTTATTATCTTATAAGGGTTCCGTTTTTCCTTTTGAGGTACGGAACGCTAAAAACGAATGATAACAAAATAGGCGGATACATTTTGGTGTTTCAGCTACAAATCTATCATCTCCATCCAAAATTCAATCATACCACTGGATAGATGAAGGATCAAAGAATTTATTAGGCTAAGTAAGGTTTACTTTATTTGTCCTTTTTAACTGTTAGACACTGCTCAACATATAGCTGTGTCAATGCCTTTTTGCTACACAAACTTCTCTGCATCTAATTAAGTAATGTTCTTTATTGTTATGGAATTAGCTGGCAAACGAATGGTAATCTTTGGAAATGCGTACCCAGACCTGGAGGACTACAGGCTCTTCCCAATTAAAGGCGTACTAAAGTACATGGAACATGACTTCAGACAGTCAGAGGAGAGATACTAAAGAATATGGAGTGCACAAAAGATCCAAGAGGGTCGACGTGCCACCGGTGCTGCAGCACTGGAACCGTTTCAAGATAAGATAAGACGCGTGTGTTTGGCAATAAATTTATTTCATTTCATTTCAAACATGGACTCAGATCAATAACCAATGTAGATATACCTCAGCATATATACGTTTTACGTTGAGAAGCCCACCCTTCCATGGAATATATATGCACAAATTATGACACATGAATTTCGTGATTTTCCCCTCCCCATCCTTGTCAAAGGAGATCACATCTGTATGATGTGACATGACATTTGGTGGAGGAAATTCAATCTAAGAGGCCTTACTCAACGACATTTTATATATGGACTAGCTGACTCGCGCAACTTCGTCTGCGTGAGACAGAGCGTTGAGAGTGAAGAGTAAGGTTACCATTTGAAAGGTTATAGTGAGCCAATCTTAAAACTTAGAAGAGACATATGCTATCACAGACTTTTTTTAGAACTTTTTAAAATGAATAATTCCGTCGTATATAATTGTTGAGTAACTTAAACCGTTTACGCATCGCACGCAACGGAAGGATTTTTTTTTTTTTTTCATTTTTGCAATATTTTTCATTGGTACTCCGCTCCTATTGGTGGTAACGTGATATTATAAGTCTTCTCGAAAAATAGGCTATCTAACACTAAAAGATTTTTTCAATTCGAATAAGTAGTTCCTGAGATTAGCGCGTTCAAACAAACAAACAAACTCTTCAGCTTTATAATATTAGTATAGATAGGTCATAGACAAACATCACAGCAGTAGAAGTTTAAAAAAAAAAACAAAACTGTTACTCAATACCTAGGCATGTCTATACATGCATTGCATTGCATTGTATAATGTAGTATGCAAATAAAGAAAAATGATGTGAATACCAGCATCACCTGCACGTAGTACACCCTGCTGATTAACTAACGTTACGATACGTTCTACGTGCATCAATTGTGGCAAGAAAACAAGGTAATTGTCCGGTATTCACTCAGTCCTGCGACATTTACCGTTCCAGCAAGACGGCGACGACGACGACAACGTCAACCCTTATTCATCCCAATGCTGGAATACGGGCCTCCTCTCAATCGAAAGGGTTTAGAGCATACTCCACCACACTGCTCAACTACAGGTTGGCGGAGGTCAGTGTTTCCAAATCGCCTAAAGGCCACTGACTTGGATTAACGACTGTTATATAAAGACAACAGCCGGGACCGACGGTTTAACGCGCCCTCCGAATTACGGCGGAACTCGAGATAAATAAACCCATCCATGGACAGGCTACGGTCGACGTTGCTTAACTTGCGTGTTCGATTAGAGTGACAAACGCAACGACGCCATCGAGCTCCTCATGACTCATGACACATCAAGACGTTAGCATTAATCTTTTTTAATCTTCTTTCACATTCAAGATAGTGTGATGAAAGTGAATCTAAGCTCTACGGATTTAGAGTAGTAATGATTTATACATATTCTTATATTTAATTTGTATGACGTTTCTAAGTGCTTTATAAAGTCCAAGGAATAAAGATATTTTGAATTTTTGAATTTTCAAATCAAAAGCAATTATTGAAAAGTTATAGAAAAAATGCTGACCGGTGTGTACATGTTCTTTTCCTTCTTTTTTTTCATAAATATAAATAAATATTCCTGGACAAATTACACACGGCCATCTAGTCCCAAACTAAGCAAAGCTTGTACTATGGGTACTTGATAACTGATATTATACTTAAATACATATTTTTTTAAATACATACTTATAATACATAGAAAATACCCAGACCAAGACAAACAGACATGTTCATGCACACAAATATTTGTCTTGTGCGTGGGATCGAACCCGCAACCTCGGAGTCAAAGTGGCCATTGCTAACCATTCGATCACCAAGCTCGTCAAATTTCCTTTCCGTCCTGCATGTATAAATGCGTAAGTAAGCGCTTTGTACCCAATGGCCGATTTTCCTTAAGGCCAACAAGGCCAGGGCCTAGGGCGGCCAAATGTTAAGGGCGGCCGGAGTAGGGTATTACCAAAGAGTAATTCTTAAAAGCTGCCGTGTGGTTTCCGGCAGACTAGAATAGAATCACTCCGTCTCTTCCCGTGGATGTCGTACAAGGCGACTAAGGGAAATACATTATAAAATATTGATCAGGCCTCCCCAACCCGTTTGGCCAGCGTGGGGAGTGTAGGCCAAATCCTCCTTCCCTCTAGGACGGACGAGAAAGGGTCGTGCTCCTATAGTGGAGACTAAAATGGACCTGATGATAATGACGGCTGTAATTAACTTAGAAATTACAGCCTGCCATAGCAGTTTTGCCGAGAAGAATTATAAAATTGATATAAAGCTTATAAATAAGAACTAAGATACTATATAATAAGGAATAAGGAGTCAGCTAATCAGAACCAAGATACGCCCTAAGGCGGCCAAGATACGACCTAGGGCGTCAAAAACACTCCCTAGGGCGGCCAAGACTACAAATCCGCCTCTGTTTGTACCCAATTCATAGATATTCGCCCCACCCAACCTTATAATGAGCCTACATTATAAGGTTGGGTGGGGCGAATCGCAAGTAAAATCTTATATATAAAAATGAATTGCTTTTTGTTAGTCTCGCTAAAACTCGAGAATGGCCAGGCCGATTTAGCTGATTTTGGTTTTGATCTTATATATAAAAATGAATTGCTTTTTGTTAGTCTCGCTAAAACTCGAGAATGGCCAGGCCGATTTAGCTGATTTTGGTTTTGAAATGTTTGTCTTAGCCTAGGGAAGGTTTAAACGGTGAGAAATTTTGCAAAAAATTCAAGAAAGATAGTGATAACAACAATTTTAATTTCCCATACAAAGTGTTCCTACTATAGTCCAATGTCATAACAGCAAAGATGGCGAACCTACCTATCAATAGTGTCATTGTCACAAAGAATCGACGTCATATTTGTTGGTTGTCAAATATGACTTTCTCAGAAGTGACATAGAAATGACACAATACTAATAGACATCAAGAAAGGAGTTGAAATATGTAGTGACTGTTTATGGTAAAACATACTTTGTACAGTACTTTAGAATAAATAATGGGAATCTGCAAATTTCATAAACACTCGCATTGGAAATTACAAAAATGATTGCAATTGTAATCAGCGTCCGCAGTGCGAATAGTACCAGACAATGTGGGTTGAACGCAGAACGGGGGTTGGATTCACATAGAGTTGTATAACTTCGCATACGGTAAGACCAAAATCATATTCCAAAGACCAAGACTATATTACAAAATAAAACAGATTCCTCATTATTTATTCAAAATTACTTAAATCTGTAATTCACATTTGTCGTTTAGTCACAAATTTATTGCGAGAACTTTCTTTACTGAGGTCCAAAGGGCTACCAGGGGCTTTTATCGACATCATCAGAGATATGTACCGAAATTCAAATTCCATAGTTTAGATCTCTGTCGGAGAGACAAAATTCCCATTAACGTCGGAGTCCACCAAGAATCAGTCGTTAGTCTGATTTTGTTCATATTAGACATATTCTTATATATTAGACATTCGTGACATTAGACGAATTGTCAAGTAGTATCATGGATCCAAATGGACTACCTCTGCGGTGGGTTCATAGGTGTTCATGTATGCTGATGATATTGCACTGGCGGATGCGGATAGGGGGCAGTTGGTGCGACGGGTGAATTAATGGAAGAAACCACTTGAGAACTATGGCCTGAATCTGAATGCGGACAAGATCGAGCACAATAAGAATATGGTCGAATGCACGGGCGGTTTAAGTACTTGGGATCAGTTCTTCGATCATCGGGTAGCATCGACTGCGAGATTTCAGTAGATTGGACTAAGTGGCTTGAGGTAACCAGTGTCATCTGTGACTCCAAAATTCCGCCAAAGTTAAAAGGACAAAGCTATAAATCGATGATTAGACCATTTTATACATTAGTAAAGCATCGTCAATACTTGAGCGACGACACGTGCGGGAGTTGCGTTTCATGGTGTCGAATATGGTGCACAATATGCGCAAGGTTTCGTGGAAGGACCGCGTCAGGAATTCACGGATCGGATATAGCTTCATGTCCGTGACATGGCAGGCAAACTGCAAGAGAGTCATCTAAGCTGTTATGGTCAAATTTTATGGAAACTGGCAAGTTAGGAATCAAATGTCTTGCAATGCCATATCCTCCAGGTTCGGGAAAACAGGGTAGGCTTAAGAAGAAACACAGATCTTAGATCTTATATATTTATAAGTAGGTGAAACGAAATTCACCGGGTCATCTAGTATATTATAATTTCTTGTTTCAGTGCATCCTCTCTGGGTGAAGCTGCAAGGCGGCAAGCGTCCTCTAGTGGCAGGGCAGAGCACCGAGCTGGTCTGCCAAGCTGTTGGCGGCAGGCCTAAACCTATTATAACTTGGTGGAAGGGAGAAACTAAGCTAAAGACTGTTAGAGAAACTGTAAGTACATAATAAAGTTTATATTATATAACTTGGCGACCTCGGTAGTCCAATGGTTAGCAATGGCCACTTTGACTCCGAGGTCTTGGAGAAAAACGACTTGCTTATTATCAAATCATAAACAGAGTGAAACTAATTAAAACCAATAATCTAATAATATGTTAAATAAGATATTCATACAAAAAAGATTTTTCGATTCGAACTGGTTTTCGTTTTTTAATCGATTAATACCTTTATATCTACTTTAGTTTTAGTCTGTAGATTGACTGACACTTAACAGCGATCCCGATGTCAGATGAAGTCGAATCGAATTATTTCATTTCAAATTCACTCGTTCGTTTTGTTGCGTATGCGTTTTGAGTGTTCCTTCAAATTTCCTCTACGGATTTCATTGCGGACATTCGCATCTTATTTATCTTGTACGACCCTGGCTATCCCACTGAACACGGAGAATATCGCCTGCATTTGACGACAACTGCTTTCATTACAGACATCTTGGATACCTATACGAACTTGGCTATCCAACTGAATATGGAGAATTTCGCCTACGTTTCTGTTTGCATTACGCTGCCGGCTTATTGGAACAATTCAATATGGATCGCTGTGTAAATTGTGGAATGGCGACAAGTCGCTGTAACTTTCCGTGATTCATTATTATTATTTAAATAGTTGTTTCGGCCAATTTGAACCCACGACCTCTCGATGACCGGTCGAATGCTTTTCCAACTGAGCTACCAGGAAGGTTTGCGTTGGTGACGCATTTTTGAATTTTATATTTTACTGCGTGAATCACAACGTGGCGCCATCTACCTACCTATAAAGTAATTACACTACTAAACAAGGCATAGCAGTCCATCGTTGTCAATGAAGTACGGCTATTTTGGGCGGGGAGGTGTATTTATCGCTTTTTAAAAATATTTATGATATTTCCGTGATTCGTCAATGGCTTACACTTGGGGAAGCTATCCTTAAATGTTATTGTACCTACATTCTTGACAAACGGACGGTTGGCTGCAGCGCCCATGTCATGTCTATAATATGATACCTTAGTTGGGCTAGGTACAAAGATAATATATATAGGGATACTACATATATTACACATCCGCACAGTTCTTAAATGAAATTTTAATTATTGGGCCCTCATGCAGAATAGATCCAATCGACATTTTGTTACTTTTAAGTTAAAGCTATTTAAAGTTTAATAGGAATACTTTGTCATGTCCGGGGATCGAACCCACGACCTCGGAGTCAAAGTGGCCATTGCTAGCAATTCGACCACCGAGCTCGTCTAATACGTACAAATATAAATAATTACCTAAATAAAAATGAATTGAAAGCAATAAAAAGCAACTATAATTTGACTATGTCAACATCGCTATTGTCCTCAACAATCGTCATGTCCTGTCCAAATATCAATGACTCTAATTACTTCTATTATGTCAATAGAGACCGAAATAGGCTGCAAATAACTTCCACGACAATTCATTCCCTAATTACTGAATAGCTTCCATTTTTATTCGTGATAGACGTATTGTTTGATGTTTTTATGTATCATTAATTATATATATCAAGTACGCAGGTCAATTATAATCATCATCATCATCAGGTCATTTTAGTCTCCACTACAGGAGCACGACCCTCTCTCGTCCGTCACAGACTGAAGGAGGTATTGGCTTACACTCCCCACGCTGGCCAAACGGATTGGGGAGGCCTGATCGGTGTTTGATAATGTATTTCCCTTAGTGGCCTTGTACGACAACCGCGGGAAGAGACGGAGTGATTCTATTCTAGTCTGCCGGAAACCACACGGCGTCCAATTATAATAGTTTAAAGAAAATACCCAGACCAAGAAAAACAGACATGTTCATGCACACAAATATTTGTCTTGTGCGGGGATCGAACCCGCGACCCCGGAGTCAAAGTGGACATGGTTAGCCATTCGTCCACCGGGCTCGTTAAAAATCACTACATAGTATAAAACAAAGTCGCTTTCTCTGTCCCTATGTCCCTTTGTATGCTTAAATCTTTGAAACTACGCAACGGATTATGTTGCGGTTTTTTTTAATTGATAGAGTGATTCAACTGGAAAGTTTATATGTATAATATATGCATAACATAGTAGAAAAACACTGATAATTTAGAGGTTTCTAATGTGATGTCGTAAATAAACACATTTTTTTGCTCTTTCATTGCAAACGCTGGCTGAACCCAACGAGATAGATCAAAATAATGTAGTACAGTATTGTTCACCTTAAAATGGTCTACAAAAAAGTTCGCGATGGTATATGTCTATCTCTTAGTGGTAACACACAATAACCGTTATTTTATCCTTTGCTTTTTACAAGAAATAATGCCTTATTTACGAAGCGATTATAAGCAATACAGAATTAATCCTTATCCAATTAAGTACCTTAAATACATTGCGCATTTAATATAGATCAATATGGCCCTACACAGCATGTAATTTAAATGAATAGTTTAGAAGATATTACACATTTAAAATGCAGGGACATAACGGCTGTGGCGGTACCGGCCGCGGAGCCGGCGGCGTGTGCCTATAACTGGGGAAGTACTGGATAGGACAAAGCGCAAAGACCTTCTGTAGTACATTTAGTATCAGCATTGCACCCGTGCGAAGCCGGGGCGGGTCGCTAGTAAAATATAAAGAAAAAAAAATTGGTTGCCTGTAAAGTCGGTATACGGGCGAAAGTTTTACGTGACAACGACTTTGAGTGGTAAAATGTTTTCGAGTGGAAGGGACGCATGCCTTTCACTTTTTATGTCTGTCTCTCTCGCTCTTAGGCGGGCTAACCATGCCCGAGTGAAAGGGACGCGTGCCTCTCACTCGCTCTCATTGTGAGCGCATAACGTGAGCGCGTTTCTTGAAGTGTCACCCGGCTAACCAATTTATAAGACGTTGTCACGTCAAAAATTGGTAGTAGAACGTATCTTTAAAGAAAGTAGAACGTATCTCTATAGATAGGTTCTACCAATGGAGATGTTTGATATTTTTTCTAACATTAGATGTCGCTAGGTAGGCGTCGGGTCCAGATTGTCAAAATGTACTGAATTTTTTGACAGTGAAACTTTAAGACGACAAGACAACACAAGACGTCAACAAGACATTTGACAAGATGCTATGAATTGACAAATGATTGGACCCTACGCTACAGTACTGCCAAAAGACCCTAATTTTTAAAGTTGTTAACGTAAAAATAACGGTAACAGTTGCCTTTTACAGATACACACAGAAGAAGAAGAATAATATATATAATATAATATATATATACAGATAATTAAAATTAGAGTGTCTGTTTGTATTATAAAAATAATCGCTTTTTACCAAATGCATATGGATGTATACACGGAACATATACCAAAATAACTTTTTTTACAATTTTTGCCTGTCTGTATGTCGATTTGTTCCGGCTAATCTCTGAAACGGTTGGATCGATTTTGACGGGGCTGTCGCCGGCAGATAGCTGATGTAATAAGGAGTAACTTAGGCTACTTTTGTTTTAGAAATTTTATTTATTTTTATTATTATAGATAAATAATAATAAAAAATACTATTCCATGAGGACGAAGTCGCGGGCACAGCTAGTAGTAAATATGATAGGTTAGTTTGTTTATGCTAGGTAACCTAAAACTTGAAAGGTCTCTCAAATCCTACTAAGCAAGTTTAGAGCTGCCAATGAATCATTGTAGGCCGTAGCCTCTGTTTCCAATAATGCTTTGTCGGCTTGAGTTATGTCTTTAGATCCAATAGGCAAGGCGACGGTCTTCTTGATAATAATTAGCGTGATGCGAAAGCGTATAAAGTACATCGGTTTTTTTTAAAACAAATTCGTCAAAGTTACATTAAATTATTTAATGCTATTTGATTAATTTTAACTTCAAAAATATTATAGATTTTACCAATTAAATGAAGAAAAGATATAAGCGCGTCTAGACAAGTTATTATCATAGTCCCAAAGAGAATGCAAATGCAAACAACTGCTGAGATGCTGACATGAGCAATCACTACCGCCTATGGAGATCAGCAACACCAAGCGGTCCGTTGCAAGACTTTTAAGGGAAATAAAGACTCTGGTCTTGAAGGCTCATATGTCGTAATTGTTCGGAAATACCGCTGTGGGAAGTGGATTCCACATTTTCACCATTCGTGGTACAAAATGTCTTAGGAAACGTACTGTAGTAGATCAATTATCAAGATGATATGGATGGAATTTTAATTTATGGCGAGTTATACAATAGTCGAACTCAGCAGCAGGTTTCAAATCAAACTATATATTAAGGTATATACTAGGTAATTTGTATAGAACGCAAAGAGAGTCATCATATCTCTGCATGCGTCAATTGGAGCAAGCAAGTATTCTATATTGAATAAAAACCGGCCAAGTGCGAGTTGGACTCGCGCATGAAGGGTTCCGTACCATTATCTATAAAAACGGCAAAAAAATCACGTTTTGTTGTATGGGAGCCCCCCTTAAATATTTGTTTTTTTTTTATATTTAATTATTTATTTTTAAAGTGAATATAAACTAAATATTATGTGAGTATTTCAAGCGTCTACCTATTGCCGTTAGCAATTGCGAGCAAAAACGAGCAAAAAAATCACGTTTGTTGTATGGAAGTTCCTTAAATATTTATTTTATTCTGTTTTTTAGTATTTGTTCTTATAGCGGCAACAGAAATACATCATTTGTGAAAATTTCAACTGTCTAACTGTCACGGTTCATGAGATAGAGCCTGGTGACAGACGGACGGACGGACGGACGAACGGACAGCGGAGCCTTAGTAATAGGGTTCCTTATTACCCTTTGAGTACGGAACCATAAAAATTAGGGTTGACAGATAGAAACTTATCAAATCCGGGACAATTCTAGAACAACGGTGTCTGATCGTGGCCATAGTAAAAAGTGTCTTGTTTTTTTTTTATTTACAAAGGATTTATATTTGTATTTGAAAAGGAAAATGCCATTTATTTTCAAAGGCCAGCCGTGTCATTCGTTGTTAGTTTATTTTGTTACAAAACTAGTAGGTTTTCGGACAATAAGGTCTAATTACTGGACACGGGACGCAAAATTCCGGGACAATCCCGGATTTACCGGCCATCTGGCAAGCCTAATAATAGCACTGGATCCGTTAATCGCTGTACATCAAACACTAGCTTTATATTTTGTCACGTACAAGGAGAGCGGCGCGGATGTGTTTTATCGGTACCGTGTGAAATTAACGCGGAGAGGCAGCCGAAGGGAGGCAATACATCATCTGAATTGCTGTGACATCGATTGTACAAAACCGAGCTTTTTATATCTCTTTGATAAAGCTTTCACCTGATGTCAGCATTTCTGTAATGTGTATTTTATAGGTCACAAGTGTAATATAAAAATATATATTATATCTATCTGTATAAACTAAAAATATTTGGGGTGTAAGAGGTTCATCAACATCTTTGAAGCAAAGCCAACTTCACCTGTACGCGGTGCACCCTGCTGACTGACAAACGAAGCTCTGGCGATAAGAGAGGTAGTATTTTGTAAGCTGCCCGACTGGGGAAAAGATACCTCTCTTTTCGCCAGAGCTTCGTTTGTCAGTAATTATAAGCTATCCAACTGGGGAATGTACATTCCCTCCTTCACATCACAGAATACCATGGCCTCATAAAAATTCCCTTGAGGGTTGTTGTGTTCCTGCGAGTGAGTGAGGTCACCAGAAAGGAAGTTGCTACGTTGGCAGCAGGGGTCGCGGCGCGCGATTAATATTTTTTGTTGTGAGCGTTATTATGGCTGCGGTAACCGCTTCACATCAGGCGGGGCGGATGCTTGTCTGCCACCCGACATAGTATAAAAAAAATATATAAAGTAGTCTTGCGACATTACATCACTTCTAAATTATCTAGGAACCCTAAAGAGTCAATTCGAAACGTATTTTCCGGCAGATATGGCTTGGTCGTATTGTGCAGGCAGCAATCAATGTCTAACAACGCCAAACAAAGGTTATGTAATATAATTGCACCATCTATTGTGCCGTCTGATACCGATACGATGGCCGATCAACAAAATTGCCGTTCATTTCGTTCGTATGTGGATAATTAACTTTGTTTATGTATCAAGTTGGGCAATGAGTATATTGGAACGGAACGTACTCGTATATCTACACTATAACTATACTAAACGAGGAATGTTGACTGCTTGATAAATTTATTTATTAGTAGCTGACTCGGCCAACGTTGTTTTGCTATTAAATCGCTATTAAAAAATAGGGGTAGAAGGGTGAAAATTTGAAGTTGTATGTATTTTTCAATGCTAAATCATAATAAAAAAAATAATGTCAATAAAATTAAACATTGGACGCGCAGCATGCGCCACCATAGCGAATTTTTTTTTTAAACTAAGGTCACTTTACTTACATTACTACTTTTTGATGCTCTACAGTTACACGAATCCGAAATCAGATATTCGAAATTTTGAGTTTCATGGCAACGGACGGACAGACAGAACGACTTTTTTTCGGAAAACCAAGGTCACTTTAAACCAACATAACTACTTTTTGATGCTCTACACGAATCCGAAGTCAGAATTTCTAAATTTTAAGTTTCATGGCAAAGGACAGACAGAACGACCGGACGATTTCATAAGCTCAATGAATTTCGCTGAAAATTAAAAATTAGGGGTGGGTCACCCTTATCATTTAAGGGTATGAAAAAAAGATGTTGGCCGATTCTCAGACCGATATACACACAAAATTTCATAAAAATCGGTCCAGCCGTTTCGGAGGAGTTTGTAACAAAAACCACGACACGAGAATTTTATATGTTAGAAGAAGTACCGGAATGTACCATCTTTTCTCGTTGCTTTTTTGAATGAATGAATGAGTGAGTGAGCGAATGAATGAATGACTGAATGAATGAATGTATTCGAATTATTATTTTTATGTGTGTGACTGTACTTTTAATATTTGTATAGCGCCTAAAGTCTTTTGGAATACCTGACAAAGGTGAATAAGTTATAAGTGCTTAAACAAGTCTAAGAGCCTCTACACTTAGTTATGCAATAAGGAGTTTTGACTTTGACTTTGAATTAAATACGGTTAAGTAGATAGGTTTTGTGTAAAGTTACATAAACGGTCCCTCGTATTTTAAGAATATTGGTATGCAAATGGTAAAGAACTAACTTAAGTCATTTATGAAATACGAGCTTCCGAACGCGGCTTAGCCCGCGTTTACGAAAAAGTCTATTAATTTTTCGGGTTAATATATTAAGTTAATATATAACCTATGCAGGGTAACGACCTTGCGCGAGTTAGTCTAATCGATCACGCAAGTTATACATAAGCAGATATGCACGAAATAGTTTAAGTAATGTATTTAAATACAAAATGCATACATTTTCGATTTACTAATACAAATGCAAAATACCAAATAGTTTTGGGTTTTGTATTTTAAATGCTAAATCCAAAAGAGGTATTTTCAAAATACAAATACCATTTGTCCAATTCAATTCTCTTTATTTTTATTTATTACACGTTTTAACAATACCAGTTGTTGGAATGCACATCGACCCTCAGTGGATCTTTTGTGCTCTCCCTAATCCTTTAGTCACTCTCCCCTGACTGTCTGGAGACATGTTCCATGTACTTCAGTAAGCCGCTTATTGGGAAGAGCCTGTAGTCCTCCCGGTCCGGGTATGCCTTTCCTAGGATTTCCATTCGTTTACCGATTAGTGCGTTACATCCTATAGTTTTGGGGTGTAAGTGGTTCATCAAGATCTTTGAACCAAAGCCAACTTCACCTGCACGTGGTGCACCCTGCTAACTGACAAACGAAGCTCTGGCGAAAAGAGAGGTAGGGAGCGTAATTGTAAGCTACCCGACTGGAGAATGTACCTCCACCTCACAGAATACCGCAGCCAAATAACAAATCCCTTGAGGGTTGTTGTGTTCCTGCGAGTGAGTGAGGTCACCAGAAAGAAAGGAAGGAGATGCTGCGTTGGCAGCGGGGATGGCGGCGCGCGAGCAATATTTTATGTTGCGAGCGTTAATATGGCTACGGTAACCGCTTCACATCAAGCGGGCCGTATGCTTGTCTGCCACCCGTCACGATTAAACTTTACTTACTTTGATACTTGTCATAACGCGTCGGCGTCACGTTCCATAGTCAACGTTTGTCGTTTTCGTTTGTGACTAGACAGATGTTAGGCGCGCAAAGCTAGCAGCGCCTCTAGCGCTCAAATTGGCCAATACCAGCGTCATTTTGTCGTCAGCATCAGCGACAATTTGTTCTAAATTACGTAACTATCAAACTGTGTCCAAACTAGGTATACATTATATATATTATAAGTATATATATTTTTGACGTGACAACGTCTTATAAATTGGTTAGCCGGGTGACACTTCAAGAAACTGGATCACGTTATGCGCTTACAATGAGAGCGAGTGAAAGGCACGTGCCTTTCACTCGCTCTCATTGTAAGCGTGTCGTGGACGCGTGTCCCTTCTAAGAGCGAGAGAGACAGACATAAAAAGTGAAAGGCATGCGTCCCTTCCACTCGAAAACATTTTACCACTCAAAGTCGTTGTCACGTAAAACTTTCGCCCGTATACCGACTTTACAGGCAACCAATTTTTTTTTTTGCTTTTGTTCATTGTTAATGTAATATATATGGTTGCCTGGAAGAAATCGCATCGCGATAAGGCCGCCCTTTGTACTCTAATTCTGTATGTACTTTTGTTTGTATTTTATTATTAGTGCAATAAAGTATATTGTATTGTATTTTATTGTGTATACATTGGTTTCCAATTAATATAATCGAAACTCTATCAATAAAAACTTTACACGTATTTTTTAAGTATCCATGACAATTTCTATTATATGTATATAAATTGTACAGATGTAATAGAAAATTGCCATGGATAAAAGAAAATATAATGAAATGAAAGAAAATGAATGTAATCTTGTATAATAAAGAGAGTGTAATACAACAACAACAATATGTCTAACAGATTTTCAGTCGTGTTTCAGTTACAAATTTCTTGTTTGTTTAAGGCAATTTCCTCTTTGTTCATAGACTTCAACGGACGGCAATGTGACCAACAGCATCCTGACGTTCGTACCAGCTATCGAGGACGCAGGCAGAGTGCTGTCTTGCCGAGCTGGTCACCCAAGCCTGGGCATTACTCCGCAGGAAGATGGATGGAGAATGGAGATACAGCGTAAGTTATTTTTCTTATTGATAAGATAAGATAAATTTATTTGCGAAAATAAGGTACAACAGATGTTACAATAGGTTTCGAACTTATTCTACCATCGTAGGGGCGTGCAATTTTTTTGTTTAGTCATTTAATAAAACATTTTTAAATTATTAATAAACAATACAATAATTAGTTAATAATTTCTAAATTTGTCATCCATGTATTCAGTTACAGTTTACAGTATAATACGACTTATTTAAGAGCCATTCATGTAATTTCTTCTTAAATAATGATATTCTTAATGTTTTTAAATTGTCTGGCAAATGATTGATTGACTATAGTAGCTTATGTCCTTTCCTATTTACCTCCTTATCTAATTTACCAAAGGATATTGCCCATTCGTGTATGGATTAAAGTACTGATAACAAAATTGTTGTGTCATCACTTAATTCTATATCATCACTAGATACGTTCTAGAAAGTTTAGAGGGTATTGTTTTCCGGAGTTCAGAAATATTAAGAAAAAATGCGTTTGATTTTAAGATATGTTTGACCATACCACAGTACGAGTCTAAGTACTTATAGTACTACGTAAATATACATCCAGCGAATTAATAGTCTTAATATTCTGTGCATTTAAAGTGTGTTTTGTAACGTAGAACGAGAGACGAATGCAAACACATAAAAACTAAAGTCTCAACGCCGCCGCCAGTCCGGATCTGTTACACCTGCTCAAAGTGTCGCGACGACGAACGCAGTCGCGCACATAGTATAGTATAGTATGCATGTTAGTTGAAAACAAAACAACAACATAACAACACACACTATGTACTTGTAACGCACGCACGTAATATGTATGTACACGACACTATGACCCCTATTGTACCCTTTTTAGCTTCGATCTGTAACTTTATGGTTAAGTTGGAATGTTGAAGAATAAGAGTGACGAATTACTTAAATATAGCATGATTACTTATTGAGACAATATTAAGCTATTTCTCTACACATTATAGAAGCACAAAAAAATCTGACAAACTTATCCCCGAAGTGAACTTTTATGAAAACCTACTGTAAAGTCAATGTTTTATTTTAGAACTTTTATTGAATGATTAGGTACTTATTGAGTCAATATTAAACTATCTATCTACAAATTATACGAACACTAAAAAATTCTGACAAACTTATCCCCGAAGAGAACTTTTATGAAAACCTTTTTTTTTTATACTACGTCGGGTGGCAGACAAGCATACGGCCCGCCTGATGTGAAGCGGTTACCGTAGCCATTTTAACGCTCGCAACATAAAATATCGCTCGCGCGCCGCCACCTCCGCTGGCAATGCGTATGCGGTTTTATTATACTATGGTCGTAACCCACTTTCTAGAATCAATACAAACGGCACATCCACAGGGAAGTGAAGTGATACACTAACAGCTGTTTGCAACATCTCGGCTGTGTAATTGTATGCAGGTGGCGCGGCAAACTACTTAGTTCTACGAATAAATTATTCATCGACTTGCTTGGATTTGTACGGATAGTTTCTCATTGCTACTTCGTTTGCCGCGACTTACGATTGCGTTTTACATTGGTGACGCCCATATCTCAATAATTTGTCACGTATACATATTACTTTTTATATGATGGGGGCAAACGAGCATGTGGGTCACCTGATGGAAATCAATCACCACTCATGGAGATCAGCAACATCAAAGGGTCACCTATCCGTATCCGCCAGAATACCGCAGCCAAATAAAAATTCCCTTGAGGGTTATTGTGTTCCTGCGAGTGAGTGATGTCAGCAGCAAGAACGGAAGGATGGGAATTTTTATTTGGCTGCGGTATTCTGTAAGTTGTCTCTCTTGGGAAGTACCTCCGCTTCACATAATACCTCAGACAAATAACAGTTACTTTGAGGGCTATTGTGTATGGTCTGCGAGTGATTAAGGTCACCAGTCCCCCTAGCCAAGTATAATTCGTAGCGTAACGAACGTTAGATAGATCACGTGACATTTGTCAATTCTCATACTAAAATGTTCGATTTTGACAAATGTCACGTGATCTATATAACGTTCGTTACGCTACGAATTACACTTGGCTAGGGGGGCAGGAAGTATGCATGTTGCGAGTATTTATATGGGTACGGTAACCGCTTCCCTTCGAGCGGGCTGCATGTTTATTTGCCACCTGACGTTGTAAAGAACAAAAAAAATCTCTTAACAATGTTTATCTTTTACCTGTTCCCACGAGAACTTTAAGTCACAAACAGACCGACTGTCTCGTTACATTGTTAGTTAGGATCTGTTCAAACCGACAAAAATCGTTGCTGCTCTGTTAACTACCGTGCCTATATGTAGGGTTGCTATCCGTCAGGGTTTCCCCGGATTTGTCCTAGTTTGCAGGGCGTCCGGGGAGCGTCCGGGCGGGTTTTCATTTGTAGTCCAGGATTAAAAGTTTTAAATCACCACCGCCCGCTCCATGCTGCGAATAACCGTCTTGTCACAGAATAAAACATCGGACGCGCAGCATGCGCCACCATAGCGAAATTTATTTCTTTATTTATTTATTTTATTTATTTCATTTATTTAATTTATTTATTTAATTTATTTAATTTATTTATTTTATTTATTTATGTTATTTATTTTATTTATTTTGTTTATTTTGTTTATTTTGTTTATTTTGTTTATTTTATTTATTAGGTTGGGGAAAAAGTCTTTTCGTATTTTATATGAAAATTCAAAACATTTTTTAATAAAGTTTATTTACATTTAACTAAAGTATGTAGGTGCCATTTTGTTCGATAACTTTTGGCCATCTTGTAGGTAGAGACATGATCCCATTACTATAGAAATTTTGGGACTTCTGTTCAAAAAACCACGACAAGTGGTTTTGGCAGTCTTCTCGTGATGGTAACCTGACATTGCCTAAAGAATTCTGAAGAGACCGAAACAGGTGGAAATCAGAAGGTGCAAGGTCAGGACTATACGGCGGATGCATTAACACCTCCCAGTCAAACTCTCTTAATTTTTGCTGAATGGCTAAAGATGTGTGAGGTCTAGCGTTATCATGATGAAAAATCACACCCCTTCTGTTAATTAATTCCGGCCGCTTTCTCTCAACTTTTTGCTTTAATCTCATCAGTTGTTCACAGTAGAGTTCAGAATCGATAGTCCTGCCTGGCGGTAACAGCTCATAATGAATAATACCCTTCCAATCCCACCATACACACAGCATCACCTTGTTGCGGGTTAACCCGGGTTTTGCCAGAGTCTGTGAAGCCTGACCGGCCTTTGACCACGACCTTTTTCGCACGTTCTTGTCGTACGTGATCCACTTTTCATCACCAGTTATAAGCTTCTTCAAAAACTGTTCGCTTTCATTACGTCGTAGTAAAGAATCGCAAATGAGTACACGGTTCATTAGGTTTCTTTCAGTGAGATTGTGAGGCACCCAAATATCGAGCTTTTTAGTGTACCCAGCTTTTTTCAATTGCGCCAAAACTGTTTTGTGGTCAATTCCTAATTCTTCAGCTACGTCGTAACTACTGATATGCCGCTCTTGCTCCACTTTTTCAAAAATGGCATCCATTTTATCCGTAACAGGGCGACCAGAGCGACGTGCATCTTTCACATCAAAATTTCCTGATTGAAAACGCTTAAACCAAATTTGTGCTACTCTCACAGACACTGCACTAGGTCCATAAACGTCACAAATTTTATTCGCAGCTTGCGTTGCATTTTTACCTTTTTTGTAGTAAAATTTTAAAATGAATCGAATTTCTTCATTAGATTCACTCATCTTGACAGTAAAAAAAACAAATGAAAATCACACATTTACCTAATTTGAATTTGGAATTATCTTTTTTAAAATATAAACTTTTTAAAGATATCAAAACCTGCCAGACACAAATGGTATAACCAAAGAGATTTTATTACAAGTTCATACATACTATAATGCGAAAAGACTTTTTCCCCTACCTATTATTTTATTTATTTTATTTATTTATTTTATTTATTTATTTTGGCCACTTTCCCGAATTGATATCCGAAAACCAAGGTCACTTTACATTACTACTTTATGATGCTCTACACCCATGGTGCCCAACCGGTAGCTCGCGGGTACCTGGTAGCCCGCAGCTTGTTTTCTGGGCGCCCGCGAACAAAATCGGAAAAGGAATACCCAAACCAGACTTTAAAAAGCTTTCTGAAAATGTGAACAGCCAGTTATCGCATTAGCTTTTTGCTGTGTGTCATATTAACATAATAAATAAATATTACTTATGTTTTTTTATTAACTCGGCGGTGACCGAGTGGCGTATCGGGATTATCAGAATAGCCCTTGGAGCAATACAAGTTGGGCACCACTGCTCTACACGAATCCGAAGTCAAAATTTCGAAATTTTGAGTTTCATGGCAACGGACGGACAGACAGAACGACCGGACGATTTTATAAGCTCAATAAATTTCGCTGAAAATAGTGCTAGTACTAAAAACACTGTTGACATGTCCGGGTTTTAACTTTCAAAATCCGGAGTTTTCACGCATCTCGGACGAGCTCGGATCGGTTGCGGGTTCGACAACACGAACATTTGTGTGCATGAACATGTCTGTTTGTCTTGGTCTGGGTGTTTTCTATGTATTATAAGTATGTATTTACAAAAAAAAATGTATTTAAGTACATTTATCAGTTGTCTATAGGGCATGAATCTCGGAATATCGTAATATCGGAATCTCGGAACCGATTTCCGATATTATAAATTCCGATACTGAGTAACCCAATATCGTAATATCGTAATATCGAAGTCAGACAAATTTAGGTTTTTTTTTTGTTTTTAAATAAAGTTAATAAGAGCGCCACAAGTGAGCCAATATGTGACGTTGTTGTAAACATGTTGAAACGCCTTAAATATAACGAAAATCCAACTAGTACCATCGCCGACACAGAAACAGAGACGGAATCAACGACAACTGCTTTATTATGTCTCGATGAAGATGATAAACCCTTAGCTCGTCACGTTACAACGAGTAAGTTAACCCTCCAACAGGAACTGGAGAAGGAACTGGAAAAGTGAAAGAAAAGACGAGAATCGTATCCTCGTCAGACAAATTTGATCTTTTGGGGTTTGTAATGACTAAAAAAGTAATATACGACAACAGAGGTGAAAGAGGAGTTTATCTGAAGCAGGCCTACACTTACCTTACATGAGTTTGGTCTACCAGTGTTGAAAGTGTACGTGTTTTTCGTCAGCCGGTTATTTTTGTAATAAAATACGAAGTTCACCGTCAAAATGCTTGAAGCTTTGTCGTTTTGAGAATGTATTGCAAAGAAAAACGTGCCTTTAAAAAATAAGCCTAGTCTTCATTTCTAATAATTAATAGTCATTCCTAATAATTGTTGATTTCGCTGTTATTTCCTCTTCTTCTTCGTTACGCTATTGACAGAGCGTTCAAGCGGTCGTGGTCGTCATGAGGGAGGATTCGGGGTTGTAGTTGCTCGCTTCACATTATCCCGCCATCTCGTCCGATTTGAGGCACTTTTAGTGCACTCATGCAGTGGGCCGCCCACGGCAGACTTTATCTGGTCGGTCCACCGCATGGGAGATCTGCCGCGGGGTCTTATACCCTCGACTCTACCCTGAACCACAAGGCGTTCGATGGAGTCACCTTCGCGTCTTGAGGCGTGCCCGAAGAATTTTAGTATACGCGATTGTACTAGAACAGATAATCACTGCTTGATGCCGAGTTGTTGAAGTATGGAGACATTTGTGCGATCGTGGACCGAATCCACGATACTCCGAGCATTCGTCTCCAGCACCACGTCTCTAAAGCGTTGATCTTTTTCTTTTCCACTTGGCGTAAAATCCACGTCTCTGCATCGTATAAAAATATGGGGAAGACTAAAGTTATTACGAGCCGGGTCTTAGTGGCTTTAGTTAAGTTCCTGTTCTTCCATATTTCTTTCAGCTTACCCATTGCGTTTCTTGCTATAGCCATGCGTCTCTTTACTTCATCCACGCAGCCACCGCTGTTCATTACAAGAGAGCCAAGGTATATATAGGACTGGACCACTTCACAGTTTGCGATCTGTGTTACTTCTGGCATGTTACTGTTGGCGAGATCCACGATCATTATTTTGGTCTTAGTACGATTGATCTTTATTCCGAACTCTAGGTTTACGCGTTCCATTCTGAGAAGTAGTTCTTCCATATGACATTTATTAGTTGCAAACAAGGTGCTGTCGTATCGCATACCGCAGGTTTGCAATCCTGTATCCACCAACTGCTACACCGTCTGTCCAATCCTTCAAAGTGATTCTCATTATAAGTTCTGTGTATACTTATATTAAACAAGAGCGGTGATATTATGCATTCTTGGCGGACACCGGCACTGAGGTGGAAGTTAATTGACAAAATGTCATCTGTCCGTACCGAGGCTGTTCCTTCTTAATACAAACGTCTAATAAGGTGAACTAGATGCAATGAGTATTTGCTCTCGAGTGCCCTTCCCCCTTACAAAACCAGTCTGTTCCGGAGCAATCTCCTTAGACAGATAAGCTTTGCCTTTCATTTTGAATATGTAACAAGATCTTGTTAGAATGTGATATAAGTGCAATAAGGCGGTAGTTGTTACATTTCTTAGTTGACCCCTCTTTGTGTAACGGGGTGAAGACTGTATGAGTCCATTCACCAGGCCATATTCCGGTTTTCCATATCTTATTACAGATGGTGTATATAATTTGTGAGCCGTGCTCTCCCAGGGCTCGTATGGTTTCGATTGGGATCGCTTCTCTGCCCGTCGCTTTTCCGTTTTTGAGGTGGTTTATAGCGGCTTCAACCTCTCGTATAAGTATGGAGGGCTCCAGTTCCTCACTCTCAGGCTCCGCGCTGGGAAAGTTCTTGCATCGTGGATCTTCAAATAGGGACTGACAATAACCTTTCCAAGTCTCTGAGATTTTATCCAGTTCTGTCACTATATTGCCACTAGTCTTCGATGGCCCATGTTTTCGATGACAGTAATTTTGTAATGATGCGAAGTTTATGGTACAAATGTTATTCCTAAATGTTGATTTTGCTGATTAATTAGTAATGAGTCCGTTTAATTAGTAATGTACTTATGATAATATCGAGAAATCTGTGATTTATTAAAAATCAAAAAAAAAATCCACAAAGTTTTGTACCAAATTAAAGAATTTGATCTAAAATATTATGTTTACTGTATCAAACCCAACTTTATGAAGATGTATAACGCATTTGTGAAATTCCGATATTATTATCGGAATTCCGATATTGAGATCTAATATCGGAAATCAGTATCGGAATTGAAAACTTTCCGATATTACATGCCCTAGTTGTCTAGAACCTTAAACACAAACTTTGCGCTTAATTTGGGACTAGATGGCGCTGTGTAAATTGTCTACAAATATTTATTTATTTTATCTTGTCCTGATTGCTAACGTTCATAGATGGCAACCCTACCTATAGGCCACATAAGGCACTCTCTAATAGGGATTGTTTTATGTCCTAGATTAAAATCTAGCCTTGTTGTCTTGTTGATGATACGAGTTGTATTCTACATTGATCTAAATACTAATAATTTACCGCGAATTTATGTCGTGATTGCTTTTTTTTAATAACAATACATTATTTGTTATATACTGTGTCGGGTGGCAAGCAAGCATACGGCCCATCTGATGTAAAAGCGGTTACCGTAGCCATGTTATAAATAATAAATAAATAAATATTGTCAGACAAATTACACAGCGCCACCTAGCCCCAAAGTAAGCGAAGCTTGTGTTATGGGTACTAGACAACTGATAAACATACGCAAATACATTTTTTTTTTTGTAAATACATACTTATGTTACATAGAAAACACCCAGACTAAGACAAACAGACATGTTAATGCACACAAATGTTTGTCCTATGTGGAAATCGAACCCACGAGCGTTGGTGTCGAAGCCGCGTCATTGACCGCTATGCCACCGAGCTCGTCAATGTTAAAGCAAGCAACGTGATATATCGCTCGCGCACCCCCGCCCTCGCTGCCAACTCAGTTTTATGAGAGGGGGTCACCTGATGGAAAGCCATCACCACCGCCCATGGAGATCAGCAATACCAAGGGGTCACCTATCCGTTGCCAGCCTATACTCCTTCCTTTCTTTCAGTTGACCTTACTCACTGGCAGGATCAAAACAACCCTCAAGGGAATCGTTATTTGGCTGCGGTATTCTGTGAGGTGGAGGTATTTCCCTTGTCTTATAAATAAGCTGTAACCTACCTGTCTTCTGTTCAGTCCGAGCCTATTTCGTTAGTTGGTGCACGGGTGTATTGGCCTTGCAACTGGGTGCACCATGTACACAGATGAGGTTGGCTTTGTAAACATGTTGGTCTGAAATAAATGATTTTATTTTTATTTATTATTATTGTCTCTCTTGATTCGAGGTCAAGCCCAGTCATTTGATAAGCGTCCGCGGATATATGGATCCAACGCGTAGAGGCCCCTTAGGAAAGTTTAATGTAATGTTGTACACTCGCCGTGACCCGCTCCTGGATATGTCAATGGAATAATACACCCATTTGGGTCTAAAGATCGTATTTAGCCGCTTACAGCCCAAAATTGTATTCATTTTGCGATGTTTGCACAGAAATCAGGTCCTTAGACGTACATAACGCTCACATAAAAAACAGATTAAAATAAATATTTAAGGAACTCCTATACAACAAACGTGATATTTTGCCGTTTTTATAGATACTCTTTTTTAGTACGGAACGTTTGTTTGTTTGTTTGTAAAATCTTTATTGCATTAAATATTACATAACACAGATTGTAGTGTTAAGACATAGTGTACAAGAGCGAACTTATCCCTATAAGGGATCTCTTCCAGTCAACCTTTGAGTTCCTGAAAGGAAGCTGTGAATTGGCGGCGAAGAAAACACAATTATATACTATAAGTACATAACATAAATAAGACAGAACATACATCTAAAACGCAAGAATACATAATACAAAATACTATTATCGGTTGTACCTACGTGGATATTATGGCACAAGTAATTAAATAAATTGTACATAGATCAACATTAAGAATATACTTGAGCTCATACTCGCGTCGAATTTGCTCAGACTGTCGTGGGCGTGGAAAAGAATTTATGAAGCAACGGAATTGTTCCTCTTTAAAAGTTCTAAAAAAAAGTCCGCGACAGTATATGTCTATCTTTTAAGATTGACACACTATAACGTTTTTTCATGGTAATCAATAGGAGAAAGTAGGTAAAAAAAGGTTATAGTGAGTTAATCTTAAAAGATAGACATATGCTGTCGCGGACTTTTTTTTAGAACTTTTAAAGAGGAACAATTCCGTCATACATGATTTTTGCGTAACTTCAACCGTTTACGCAGCGCACGCGACGTAAGCCCTCAAAAGGAAATTTTTTTTTCTATTTTTCACTGGTGCTCCGCTCCTATGAGTCGTAGCGTGATGCTATATAGCCTATAGCCTTCCTTGAAATATAGGCTACCTAACACAAAAATAATTTTTCAATTCGAACCAGTAGTTCCTGAGATTAGCGCGTTCAAACAAACAAACAAACAAACAAACTCTTCAGCTTTATAATATTAGTATAGATAAATTTCGCTGAAAATAGTGCTAGTACTAAAAACACTGTTGACATGTCCGGGTTTTAACTTTCAAAATCCGGAGTTTTCACGCATCTCGGACGAGCTCGGATCGGTTGCGGGTTCGACAAGACGAACATTTGTGTGCATGAACATGTCTGTTTGTCTTGGTCTGGGTGTTTTCTATGTATTATAAGTATGTATTTACAAAAAAAAAATGTATTTAAGTACATTTATCAGTTGTCTAGAACCCTAAACACAAACTTTGCTCTTAATTTGGGACTAGATGGCGCTGTGTAAATTGTCTAGAAATATTTATTTATTTTATCTTGTTCTGATTGCTAACGTTCATAGATGGCAACCCTACCTATAGGCCACATAAGGCACTCTCTAATAGGGATTGTTTTATGTCCTAGATTAAAATCTAGCCTTGTTGTCTTGTTGATGATACGAGTTGTATTCTACATTGATCTAAATACTAATAATTTACCGCGAATTTATGTCGTGATTGCTTTTTTTTAATAACAATACATTATTTGTTATATACTGTGTCGGGTGGCAAGCAAGCATACGGCCCATCTGATGTAAAAGCGGTTACCGTAGCCATGTTATAAATAATAAATAAATAAATATTGTCAGACAAATTACACAGCGCCACCTAGCCCCAAAGTAAGCGAAGCTTGTGTTATGGGTACTAGACAACTGATAAACATACGTAAATACATTTTTTTTTTGTAAATACATACTTATGTTACATAGAAAACACCCAGACTAAGACAAACAGACATGTTAATGCACACAAATGTTTGTCCTATGTGGAAATCGAACCCACGAGCGTTGGTGTCGAAGCCGCGTCATTGACCGCTATGCCACCGAGCTCGTCAATGTTAAAGCAAGCAACGTGATATATCGCTCGCGCACCCCCGCCCTCGCTGCCAACGCAGTTTTATGAGAGGGGGTCACCTGATGGAAAGCCATCACCACCGCCCATGGAGATCAGCAATACCAAGGGGTCACCTATCCGTTGCCAGCCTATACTCCTTCCTTTCTTTCAGTTGACCTTACTCACTGGCAGGATCAAAACAACCCTCAAGGGAATCGTTATTTGGCTGCGGTATTCTGTGAGGTGGAGGTATTTCCCTTGTCTTATAAATAAGCTGTAACCTACCTGTCTTCTGTTCAGTCCGAGCCTATTTCGTTAGTTGGTGCACGGGTGTATTGGCCTTGCAACTGGGTGCACCATGTACACAGATGAGGTTGGCTTTGTAAACATGTTGGTCTGAAATAAATGATTTTATTTTTATTTATTATTATTGTCTCTCTTGATTCGAGGTCAAGCCCAGTCATTTGATAAGCGTCCGCGGATATATGGATCCAACGCGTAGAGGCCCCTTAGGAAAGTTTAATGTAATGTTGTACACTCGCCGTGACCCGCTCCTGGATATGTCAATGGAATAATACACCCATTTGGGTCTAAAGATCGTATTTAGCCGCTTACAGCCCAAAATTGTATTCATTTTGCGATGTTTGCACAGAAATCAGGTCCTTAGACGTACATAACGCTCACATAAAAAACAGATTAAAATAAATATTTAAGGAACTCCTATACAACAAACGTGATATTTTGCCGTTTTTATAGATACTCGTTTTTAGTACGGAACGTTTGTTTGTTTGTTTGTAAAATCTTTATTGCATTAAATATTACATAACACAGATTGTAGTGATAAGACATAGTGTACAAGAGCGAACTTATCCCTATAAGGGATCTCTTCCAGTCAACCTTTGAGTTCCTGAAAGGAAGCTGTGAATTGGCGGCGAAGAAAACACAATTATATACTATAAGTACATAACATAAATAAGACAGAACATACATCTAAAACGCAAGAATACATAATACAAAATACTATTATCGGTTGTACCTACGTGGATATTATGGCACAAGTAATTAAATAAATTGTACATAGATCAACATTAAGAATATACTTGAGCTCATACTCGCGTCGAATTTGCTCAGACTGTCGTGGGCGTGGAAAAGAATTTATGAAGCAGAACGTTTTTATAGTACGGCACCCTTCGTGCGCGAGTCCGACTCGCACTTGGCCGCTTTTTTTATTACTGTTTCTTGGTACTTTGTGCCATCCACATCTCGCGGGGAGGGAATTGGTGCACTGACATACAGGCCTCGTCTTAGTTCAGGCGCCAGTCTCTCTCTATTTGAATATTTGTAACATCATTTTGACGAGCCCGGTGGTCGAATGGTTAGCAATGGCCACTTTGACTCCGAGGTTGCGGGTTCGATTCCCGCACAAGACAAATATTTTTGTGCATGAACATGTCTGTTTGTCTTGGTCTGGGTATTTTCTATGTATTAAATGTATGTATTGACAAAAAAAATGTATTTAAATATTATATCAGTTATCTAGTACACATAGTACAAGCTTTGCTTAGTTTGGGACTAGATGGCCGTGTGTAATTTGTCTAGGAATATTTATTCATCTATCTGTATGCACTTGTTGTAAAACTATATTATAGAGAGAGAAAATAAACGAATTTGAATTTGAATTTATTTAAGTATTTATTTTTCTCACCAGATCTTCCTGTAGTAAAGTTGGAGCTGGGCGCAAACCTCGACGCTGGGAAGGTGGTGGAGGGCTCCGATGTATACCTGGACTGCAGAGTCAGGGCAAACCCTTGGCATACCCATGTTTACTTCACTCATAATGTAAGATTTACATATGTGTTATACTCAATACTCAATATGTTTATTGCATATAATATGTAGGTACATGTCGATCTTAAAATACATGATTTTCTGGATATTACATATTATGACCCTAAGGGTATTGCAACAGTCTGAAGTGTACGGAACGGTTTAGTGTCATCTTTATGCTAAAAATGTCAGTTAATTTATTTCTAATTTATCATTTAAAAATTCGTTAAGAGTGTAATAACATTTGACTTCCAGTAAGGTTTCTGATTTTTAGATGTTATTTGGCAATTTATTAAAATATTTCGACGGCCATTAGGTCTAGAACTATGCACAGCAAGATTTGATTTTGGTTTTATTAGTTTGTGTCTGAACTTATGTATTGTAGTATTGTGTGTTCTTAACCTACCAGTTAAGCAACGTTGACCGTAGCCTGACCATGGATGGATCTTTTTATCTCGAGTTCCTCTATGCTTCAGAAGCCACGTTAAGGCGTCGGTCCTGGATGTTGTCTTTTAGGTGATCGTGGTTAAGCCAAGTCAGTGGACTTTAGCTTGAAAACACAGGCCTCCGTCTACCCGCAGTTGTGCAGCGTGTTGGAGTATGCTCTAAACCCTTTCGATTGAGAGGAGACCCGTGTCCCAGCAGTGGGATGAATAAGGATTGTCGACGACGACGACGAGCCTCTCACATCCTTTATACAAATGTTGTTATCATATTTTTTTTCTCATAGGGTATCGTGGTAAAGCCTGGAGCAGGAGTACTACTAGCCAACCAGAGTTTAGTTCTTCAGCACGTATCCAGAAAAGCAGCTGGTGCGTACGTGTGTTCAGCTCGGAACAGCCTGGGGGAAGGCGCGAGTGAGAGACTCCTATTGGACGTTAAATGTAAGTAATTATAATAATGACGAGCTCGGTGGTCGAATGGCTGGCAATGGCCACTTTGACTCCGAGGTCGCGGGTTCAATCCCCGCACAAAACAAATATTTGTGTGCGTGAACATGTATGTTTGTCTTGGCTTGGGTGTTATATGTATTTACAAAAAAATGAATTTAAGTATAATATCAGTTATCTAGTACAGTACAAGCTTTGCTTAGTTTGGGACTAGATGGCGCTGTGTAATTTATCCAGAAATATTTATTTCTTTATTATTTATTAATCGTCAGACGAAGAAAGGAGGTTTATATTTTGAAGTGTATAAAAATGCTTGGCACGTTCTTAAACAGCTTTCATCATAATTAGAAGTCGGGTAAAAATACAGTCGACTTATCTTAAGGTTCCCTCCTTCGATCACTAATATTAGTGACCAAAGGTCCCTCACTTTTTGAGTCAATCAAAAATACTTAATTTAAAAAAAAACTTGTTTAGTAGTGTATTACTTAATAGGTAGATGGCGCCACACTGCGGCTTCACAGCAGTAAAATATAAAATGCAAAAAATTCGTCACCATCACAAACCTTCCTGGTAGCTCAGTTGGAAGAGCACTCGACTGGTCATCGAGAGGTCGTGGGTTCAAATCCCACCTAAGCGTGGGAGGTGAAATTTTGCATTTCCATTTTTAAAATATTTATAATCAAAAATACATCCCTAGATTCCCTTTACTCTCTTCAGCAGTTCAGGAATGAATTCATTTAGTTTAAGACTAAGTATTTGTACTCCTCAGTCATCAACATGGTTTCAAATTACCATTAGTTAGATTAAAGACGTTGCAAGCCTTTGATCATTGCATTAGGTTAAGTGTTATTTGAAATTATGTATATTGCATAGACATGCAGTTTGTGTTCAAAGCTATTGATACAATTTCGTTTTAAGTGCATTAACACAACTTCTTGTGTGAGCGTACTTGACGCGGAGGCGATAAACAAACAGTCGACGTCTATTGAAGTGTCCTAAGTGACCGAATGCACGCGGGACGCGCAGCGCGCGCGCTTTTCACGAACCTAAGCTAAATTGACCTGAGAGGCAAGTCTCTTAATTTAAATTGGAAAATAATAACATTAGCCACAGAAATACTGGGTTAGGTTAGGTTTGGTGTATTTTATATCAACTTTAAACGCCAAGTCAGTATAATAATCGCCCAGTTTCACAATTTTAGATGCTTCGTTTATTACTACCCATTTAAATTTAGTCAAATTTCAGTTTCAATCGAGTCTTGAACTCAAAATTAACACATTTTGTATTCTCATATCACAAAATAAAGCTTTAAAGTGTCATTTAATAGATGCGAGCACCTCGATGGCGTCGTTGTTGCAGTCAGTCTAATCGAACACGCAAGTTAAGCAACGTCAACCGCAGCCTGTCCATGGATGGGTTTACTTATCTCTAGCTCCTCCGTGCTTCGAAGGCCACGTTAATTTTAAGCCTTTGGTCCCGGCTGTTGTCATTAGATGACAGTCGTTAAGCAAAGTCAGTGGCCTTTAGGCGGCTTGGTCGAGTATACTGTAAACCTCTTCGATTGAGAGGAGACCCGTATCCCAGCAGTGCGATGAATAAGGGTTGTCGACAGCGGCAGCGGGTTTCGAAGCTCGCTTAAGATCATTTGCCGTTTCGCAGCGATTGCCACTTTGTATGAATGCATCGATTTTGAATATTTGTATGGAGTTGATGTACTGCTGTTTGTCTACTGTGCTGGAGTGAAATTAATTAATGAAATTTAATTCTTTTCTCAATTATAATTAATGTAAATCAATGAACCCTTACAACTCTTACAGTACAGTCAGTCAAAGAAATACGTAACGAGCAGCCAATTATTATATTACTCAAGCTTTCTCAATTTCTTTTTATTTATATTAGGGGCATGAACATGTCTGTTTGTCTTGGTATGTGTGTTTTCTATGTATGTATTTACAAAAAAAAAAGTATATAAGTACATTTATCAGTTGTCTAGTACCCATAACACAAGCTTTGCGCTTAATTTGGGACTAGATGGCGCTGTGTAAATTGTAGAGAAATATTTATTTATTATACGTATGTATTTACAAAAAAATGCACTTGAGTACATATTTCAGTTATCTACTTAGTACCCATAGTATAAGCTTTAGCTTAGTTTGGGACTAGATGGCGCTGTGTAATATGTTTATAAGTTTCATATAAATTAATAACATAAATTATTTTCTAAGATATATTTCTTGTAAATTATCCTGCTTGGCTTCTTTTGTTGACTGTGTACATTCAACGACCACTAGGACGTAGGGCTGCCAAAAGAAGGAAGTATAATAAACTACATTTAGAAGAATAAATAATATGTTTTTTTTTCAAATATAGAAAAAAATAAAAGATTTATTTATTGTCGACAAGAGTATATTGAATATTTTTTTTTTTCTACAGTATACAATAGTGTTATAATACTAGAAAATTGTTTTATTGAAGAAAATAATTCCACTGCTTTAAAAAATACTCAATACCTAAACTAATTTAATGGCATACATCTCATAATAATATGTTGAATTATGTCCGACAGTTTAGATACTAGAGTTAACAAGAATTCAAGATTATAAATAAATTCAAGGCACACAAATTCCCTGCCATTAGGTATAAACTGAATTTTTCCCTCGTGTGTGTTAAGTATGACTATTTTTGACTGCGTTTAGGCAATTAAAAAGTATTTTTTTTAAAACATATAAGTTTTCACGCTTCCAGCAAAGAATTTATTTATTTAAACTACATTGATCACAAATTACATAAGGGTACAAAGGACGGACTTAACGCTAAAAGCATTCTCTACCAGTCAACCTTCGGAAAAGAATTTCCTCACATAAAAATACTTGTCTCTGAACAGAAATCCTGGATCCGCATGTATTCACTATTTCATTTAAGATGCAGATTTTTTGTATGAATATCATTAGGTTACAAGAGTTCCTTGTCTAAAACACGACATATGACGTTGACACCTATTACAATAGAACAGCTGACCCCTAGGTTAAAACTGTATGAATTTTTAACAGTATAAGGTGTAATTTTAATGACTGCCCCCTTACCACCATCTCTTATTGCGATTCAATAACTGAATAGATTTCAAATGGAATAAAGTCGCTTATTCATTGGTATGAATAAGCAATCTATTCAATTATTGAACCGCAATAAGAGATGGTGGTAAGGGGGCTGGTCAAATTGATAGAGGCGATTGTGTAGCTGTTACTGATCACGAAACAATAAAAAAAACTACCTTAAAAATCAAAATCAGTTTAGTTATTGTAGTATCTGTCATTTTAGCGTATACTGTAATGTTGATAACCGTTGAAAGCGGTCACAATGAAAAACGCGCAGAGGGCGCATGTGTGACAACTCCACGTGTCTCCTACCTACATAGTAAACTTGAATCTCGGAGATAAACAAGAAATCTTTTGATAGCGATTTATACTGCGTTTATGATTGATTTCTGTTTTTTTTATTGATTCATGATTAATACTAACAACATAATCGTCTCCTCGAATTTGAGAAGCTTTATTACATTTAAAAGAATAAATAATATGTTTTTTTTTTTCAAATATACAAAAAATTAAAATTTTATTGTTGTCGACAAGAGTATATTGAATATTATTTTATTCTACAGAAAACAATAGTGTTATAATACTAAAATACACCCTGCATAAAATACATCCTGTATAAGTAGTTACTTTGTTAAAGGCTAATAGGGTTGTAGGCAACCCTATTAAGAACTCAAAGATCAGTAATCAGTTGTTAAATATATAATGTACTTTCAGACGCTCCGACCTGCAAGTCGTCACAGCCGATAGCAATGCGAGCTGCGAGAGGAGAGGTCGTCGAAATTGAATGCGAATTAGACGCAAATCCTAAGGTAAATAACATTGGAAATCTTATCACCGATTACAGCTTTGTTACAGTCATTGAATGGTTCCTTAAATAGCGCACGTTATTTACGTGCTTTACTGAATGATTTTATCATGGTTCACAGATAATAGAATGAGATGATAAGCTAATTGAATGAATGACTGAAACATATATTTGTATCTCCAGGACACGCATAATTGGTTATTTCCAGTCGTATAATTACTTTTATGACGAGCTCGGTGGTCGAATGGTTAGCAATGGCCACTTTGACTTCGAGGTTATTGGTTCGATCCCAGCACAAGACAAATATCTATGCGCATGAACATGTATGTTTGTCTGGGTCTGGGTGTTTTCTGTATATATTTATGTATCTTTAAATTATATATATATATATTATAAATAATAAAAAAATATAAATGTGAAAATAAGAATTATAAAAATCGAAAAAAGAATAATATAAGATAATTGATTATTATTTCCAGTCTTATAATTACTTGTAAGCTAAAGTGAAATTAAGAGTAAAAAAAAGACACATAAATATTAATATGTATGAAATACAAAATGGCTATAGCTCACCTACATATTTTGTTCTTACGAACAGAAGTATTTTTTTTTTTATATGAGACGGGGGCAAACGACGCTATGGGTCACTTGATGGAAAGCAACTACCAACGCCCATGGAGATCAGCAACACCAAAGGGTCGCCGATCCGTTGCCAGCCTATAGTAACTATTTTTTTTTGTGTGTCCTGTGTATCCAGGATTAACAGCGGCGACCGCCAATAAAGGCAATGAACAGCGAAGTCCATTGCAGTCCCGGGGGTAAAACTACGGCTGCCTTGGAACTCACAACGAATTTAATCAAAAGAAATTAGTAGGAGTAAGAAGCTTTTGTAATTTGACATTTGTGAGAGACAGCAATATGGCAAATAAGGCATTAAAAGCCTAAGGAGATCGGCAGTTGAACTTCGCTTGACTAGCCAGTCAAGTGAAGCTCAACTGCCGTGCACTAGGGATTTTATGTCTAACACTATTGGGGACCTAAAACATTGAGTTGTTACCTAACACATCGATTCCAATAATATGAATTGCAAAATCGTCTGAACACTTGGTAATTCTCCCTTGTTGCTACCAAATCAGAATAATATACTACCCCAGATGCGGCATGCAACGAATTCAACATGTCGTTCCGCTCCCGCCGCCAAAGATCACACTCCCAGAGAACATGGTGTGCTGTTTGATCGAATTCATGATTTGCATTAGAACATTCGCATAAGGGCGACGGCACTAATTTAAAAGAAAAGAGTTTAGCCTGAAAACTGCCATGCCCAGTTAGAAGTTGCGCAACGGGGTGATCGACTCGTGAACGTGATAATCACGAGCAAAAATCGTGCCTACGTTTTTTGTCACTTTCAATACTGGTCCTTTTAAATAGCACAATTAATTATTCGGCATACCATACGTTTCCGCGATAGTGCCGTGTTTGTGAAGATGAATTGTACGTCAAATTGGCACAGCGCCAAAGTGCTGCATGGGACAGATCAGTGTGGCAACTATGTTGTGCTTTGGGAATCATTCCCAGTGAAACATGTCACTTATCATTCAATCATTTGGGGTGTAAGTGGTTTATCAACATTTAACGATTGACCGCATACAACAAAGAGTAGTTCGAATCGTCGGTGACTCAATGATCTCGGATCGATTGGACTCTCTACACGCAGAGATGTAGCTCTGTATACCGTCTCGTTGCGACCGACATGCTCGTTTGGCGCCCTCTTATATGTAAAAAAAAAATAGGAGACACCCAAACCATGACAAACAGACATATTGCATGCACACAAATATGTGTAATGCGGGGATTGAACCGGCGACCTCGTAGTCAAAGAGACCATTGCTAGCCATTCGACCATCGGGTTCGTCATATACAGGATGGCGATTTAGTCATCTGCAATATTTGAGGGTAACGTAGGGCTAGTCGTGTTATAATTAAAAATAAATCCGGCCAAGTGCGACTCGCGCACGAAGGATTCCGTACCAGTCCCAGTGTTTAATATAGCTGAAGTGTAACATGAATTGGAGTAACTATACTTTTTTCTCCTTTTTCTTGCTTTTAATTTGTTTTTTAGTTGACATAAATGCAAAAAATATTATTTGCTGCCATAAAATAGATACAGAGTAACCACGGCGTCCATATACGTTTGTGCGTTTGTGCATCGCGATAAACTTTACATCGCGCAATACGCGCATTATGTGACCGCGAAGATTCGCCGTAGACAGAAGACGAAGTTTATCGTCCGAATGTTATCACGATGAGTGCGGCCTAGGCATTACAGATACAGTTCTTTAAATATTGTAGGTGAATAAATCGCCACCCTGTATGTAGAATGTCGCAGCCAAAGTGGCGAGGAAACGAACGGACGTTATCGAGCGGAATATTTTTTGATCAGGGTATCTACAAGCTTTGTTATCAGGATCTAACGGGACCGATATCTCTCGAACTTTCCACTGAACCTGAAATTTTCCGAGAATCTCGTCGCTGAAAAAGAACTGCCACCTTTGATAGTTGATAAATTATGTTACAAACAAATTGTTATTCGATAGTAAAGCTTATCGTTTCGTGGTTAAGGTTTGATTTTCAGTGCTGAAAGTAAATCCTCGAGAGTGCTTTTAAAATTCTTTAATAGTTTCCGGCAATTCCTTGCGGGAGTTTAGGGGTTGTGATAATGGCTGATTTCGTTTTTAACCCTCGAAAAAAGGGCCTTTTTGATCAGGAATGAAGGGCACAAACAAAGGCGGACTTAAGAAGGCGCCTGAAAGCAACTAGCTTTATCTATGTAGGTTTACTATAAATCGGGGAAGTATTTTTGGGTGTAAATGGCTTACCAGAGCCAAAGCCAACTTCACCTGCTCATGGTGCACCCTGCCGACTAACGAAAGAGGCTCTGCCAAAAGAGAGGTAGGATGCAGCGATGTAAGCTGCCCGACTGAGGAATGTACCTCCACCTCACAGAGTACCGCAGCGAAATAACAATTCGCTTGAGGGATCTTTTGTCCCTGCGAGTGAGGTCACCAAAAAGGTAGAAGTTGCTGCGCTGGCAGCGGGGGTGGCGGCATGTGAGTGATATTTCATGTTGCGACCGTTAATATTGCTACGGTAACCGCTTCCCATCAGGCGGGCCGTATGCTTGTCTGCCACCCGACGTAGTATAAAAAAAAATGTAAACAAATATAAAGGGTTATTTTACAGTTGTCATTTAATTGGGAATGAAGATTACAAACTGCGAGGTCAGTTTTACAATATCTTTACAAATTAACGAGTCTATTTGTAAAGTTAGGAATACCTACATCAATAATGGAATACGGGTTTAATTTAATATTACTTAGTTTCAAATTCTCCTTAAATGTACAATCTTTCTTGACGTCTCAATTTACTTTAGGAATCAGATCGAGTTACGAATTTGAACTAATTCAAAGGTTATGTATTGTATGAATAGGCTTGTATCCCATTTTTTTTTTCGATTTGTTATTTAAAGACGTCACAATAATATAAATATAGGTGAAATAATTACTTCGATAGCATAAAAACTTCTCGAGATATGATAACTTGAAGATCACAATTTTGGACTATCCCGAAAACGCTCCATACAAAAGGCCACCACGTTATGACGTCACACCATGCTATTTTATATGCATTAAATCAGAAATTTGTACGACAGCTATGTTAAATATTGCGTTTATGTAGCCAGTGCTGTAACAAAAGTTATAGTATTTCTTATTGTTTCTACAATGGTAATATTTATTTTTTATAATTTCATACCTTTAAAATGGACTTTCCCACCAAACTTTGATCGACGATAAAACACGTCGGACATAAGTTATTAAAATTTTAAGATCGCAGATCGCTCTAGTTTTATGTATTTTACGTTACTGATAGAGAGTTTTTATAATTTTGTAACATGGCCAACAAGCCTATTCTGTGTATTTAAGTTTAAATTACGTGTTTATGAGAGCTTATTTAGATATTAAGAAGTTATCTTATGACATGAATACGTTTTCAAATATTGTTACTATTAGGATTCCTTTGCGCTTAATTTGGGACTAGATGGCGCTGTGTAAATTGTTCAGAAATATCTATTTATTAAGTATTAAGTATATCGCCAAAATTTGAACCTCTTCAGCTCCGCAGAGATATTGGCTCACTAAGCGTATTTTACCGCCTACACCATAGTGGTGAGTGCTCTGAAGAACTGTTTTCCCTTATCCCTTCCTCCCCTTTCAGTGATAGAACGTCACGTGCAGGCTTGCGATATCACAAGTTCATTTATTTTATTTTTTATTTGGGAGTCTAACAGCTTAATAAAAATGATAAACATTATTAAATGTGCAGCCTTATTGCTAATAATAAGACTCCACCGTTGGGATCATTCCTTCGCGTACTAAAAAGTTTGGCAACTTCTATATAAGTCGCACCATTAAAAAGTGGAACGCGTTGCCCCGATATGTATTTCCTCATTCATACAATATATGATACTTCAAGCGAAGCGTGAAGAAGCATCTTGTAGGCCAGCATGCCAGCGTCAACTGACAAGACATCAAGGTCTCTTGTCCGTTGCCGATGCGATTGGGGCTCCTCTTTTCGCTTACCATCAGGCGAAGCGGAGCCAATATGCTGAGCTAATAAAAAAAATGTTTTGTTCTACAGGAGACGATGTCGTACCACTGGTGGTTCAACAGTTCAGCTCACACTAAGCACGAGCTAAACACCTCGCCCGTTACTGTTGCGCAAAATATGCCCGGTAAGTTGTATATGAGATATATATAACTATTTAAAAATACTCGAGCGCGATGGCATCGTTGCGCGTGGCAGTCTAACCGATCACGCAAGTCAAGCAACGTCGACCGTAGTCTGCCCATGGATGGGTTTATTTATATCTCGAGCTCCGGAGAGCACGCTAAGCCGTCGGTTCCGGCTGTAGTGGTTCGATGACAGTCGTTAAGTCAAGTCAGTGTCGTTTAGGCGGCTTGAAAACGCTGACCTCCGCGACCTCGCAGTTGAGCAGCATGGTGGAGAATGCTCTAACCCCGTTCGATTGTGGGGAGATCCGTATCCCAGCATTGGGATGAATAAGGATCGACGACGAAGTACCTGGATGTGGAAGGTGGAGGATATTTATTATTTTCTTAATACAGGAATATACGTATCATATTTTATCTGAGTTTTCAGTAGTGTTCTAGTGTATAGAATTTATATTTAGTTATTTCTTATCTCGCAAACTTTGTCTAACTTAAATATGTTGTTCTAGGCACATTCCTGTACATGGTGAACAACTCAGCAGACTACGGCTGGGTCCAATGTTCAGGGACGAACTCAGTGGGCAGACAAACAAAGCCGTGCTTATATCACATATTACCAGCAGGTGCGTATTTAAGACCGAAAGGCATTCGTTTAAACTCGAAGTGTACAAGTATAAGAGGACATACAAAAAGGTCCCGATTACCTGCTTACAGGTAGCCGGTACATGTGAGCAGACTGTACTTTATTCCATATTTAGTCATACCGAGAGCTATAATTACTTGCTAACAGGAAGCCGGTACGTGTGAGCAGACTGTACTTTATTCCATACACTTATTTAGTCATACCGAGAGCCATAAGAGGGCATACAAAAAGGTCCCGATTACTTGCTAACAGGTAGCCGGTACGTGTGATCAAACTGTACTTTATTTCATACATTTATTTAGTCATACCGAGAACCGGGGCCGGTAACCTGACGCTTTATGTAAGCACCCTATAAGAAATCGAAGAGAATAGCGGTAAATTATTATTATAACCGTAACTGTGTATTTGGGTGTAAGTGGTTCATCAACATCTTCAAGAACCAAAGCCAACATCACCTGCACTTGGTTGACCTGCTGACTGATAAATGAGGCTCTGGTGAAAAAAGAGGTAGGGCATAGCGTATTTTTTTAAGCTGCCCAACTGGGGAAGTACCTCCACCTCACAGAATACTGCAGCCAGATAACAATTTCCTTGAAGGTTGTTGTGTTTCTGCGAGTGAGTGAGGTAGTGATTACTTTCCATCAGGTGACCATTACTCGTGTGCCCCCTCTCATATAAAAAAAAACTCATTCTATGTGAGGGTAACTTACTCTTCTAACAATTTGGGTTTACCCAAACTGTTCGAAGAGTACGAAGGTGTCTTTTAAGACATGACCATTTAGATCTATTCAATAGTAAGCCGGCAGCGAATTAATGGTATTCTATAATTTTAAAGACACTTGAAGACACTTAATATTTTACACAGAATGCTGTAAAATGAGAACCTTATAAAATCCTCAAATACAATAATAAGAAGAGACGACAATAGGCTATTTTCCTATGTTTAAAAATTGTATAAATTATTTAACAATATCGTAAAATACATAAAACTATAAAGATCTGCAAACTTTCATTCTAATATCTTCAGTCAGAGTTTTTTTAGCGTCGATCAAAGTTTGGCGGGAAAGTCCATTTTAAAAGTATGAAAATATTAAAAAATAATATTTCCATTGGAGAAGCAATAAAAAGTGCTATAACTTTTATTATGATACTAATCACATAAACGTAATATTTAACATAGCTGTTGTACAAATTTCTGATTTGATGCATACAAAATACAAACCTGTGACGTCATAATTCGGTAGTCTTTTGTATGGAGCGTTTTGGGGCAGACTAAAAATTGTGATTTTCAAATTACCATATCTCGAGAGATTTTTGTGCTATCGAAGCAATTCTTTCACCTATGGTTATATTATGGAGACGTCCCTACATATCAAACAGAAAAAAATGTTAGTATAATAGCCTATTTTTAATTAATTTTAATCCTACAGATAAACCATCGGCCCTAAAGGCATGTGAGATAACCAACGTAACGTATGATTCCTTGACGCTCAACTGCACGCCAGGACATGACGGAGGGATCCGACAGTCATTTCTACTGCAAGTAAGTAATTTTTTGTGACGTTCTTTGACAAACAAGCATGCTCTGCCAATTTTGTATGTTAAAAAAATACTGCATTCTATTCAAGTTCAGTATCAAAACAAATAACTTTTACTATGGGAATCATATTTTTTTTACTGGAAAATTTTCACTGCGCCATCTAGTTACTAGACAACTAATAAATGTACTTAAATACATTTTTATTTATAAATACATACATCTAATACATAGAAAACATCCAGACCAAGACAAATAGACATGTTCATGCACTCAAATATTTGTTTTGTGCGGGGATCGAACCCGCGACCTCGGAGTCAAAGTGGTCATTGCTAACTAACCATTCGACGACTGACCTCGTCAAACATGTGCTCTATGTATACCAATAACTCTTATACAATTGTTTGTTGTGACTTTAATAAGTACAATAAAACTCGTATTTATCAATTTTGATTGACGAGCTCGGTGTTGGAATGGTTAGCAATGTCCACTTTGACGAGTGCGAGTGCGAGGTCGCGGGTTCGATCCCCGCACAAAACAAATATTTGTGCGCATGAACATATCTGTTTGTCTCTGTCTGGGTATTTTCTATGTACTACATGTACACTGAGAAAACTGACAATCATAAAAGAGGTGAATTCAGCTTAAAGTATGATGAATTCACTCAAAGGACGGAGCATAGTGATTCACCAAAAAGAACGATGATAATACTGATGTTGATGATAACAGTATTTAAGATGATGTGTCACCATGGATTTAGTTTTAGTTACCTACTATATTTCGATGCCTTCCTCATATATCCAGTTATATCCTATTAGTTTTCCTACAATTTTTCGGTGACTTCCTCACATATTCAGTTATGTAATACAATTTTTCCTACTATTTTTCGGTGCCTTCCTCATATATCCAGTTATATCCTATTATTTTTCCTACTATTTTTCGGTGACTTCCTCACATATTCAGTTATGTCATACAATTTTTCCTACTATTTTTCGGTGCCTTCCTCATATATCCAGTTATATCCTAATATTTTTCCTGCTATTTTTCGGTGACTTCCTCACATATTCAGTTATGTCAAACAATTTTTCCTACTATTTTTCGGTGCCTTCCTCATATATCCAGTTATATCCTATTATTTTTCCTACTATTTTTCGGTGACTTCCTCACATATTCAGTTATGTCATACAATTTTTCCTACTATTTTTCGGTGCCTTCCTCATATATCCAGTTATATCCTATTATTTTTCCTACTATTTTTCGGTGACTTCCTCACATATTCAATTATGTCATACAATTTTTCCTACTATTTTTCGGTGCCTTCCTCATATATCCAGTTATATCCTATTATTTTTCCTACTATTTTTCGGTGACTTCCTCATATATCCAGTTATATCCTATTATTTTTCCTACTATTTTTCGGTAACCTCCTCGTATTTTAGGTTAGGTCCTCTTACTTTTCCTACTATTTCCTCATATCTCTGGTTATAGCCTATTATCTTACGGAGGTCGCCCTCAATAGGAGGATTGTGTTTTTTAATAAACCAATTAATATCTCTATAATACACCAGTGATTAGTTGTAGTTCTACTCATTCTCCATCAGTAGGACTACAACTAATCACTGGTGGATTACACAGAAATTGTTTGGATTATTAGAAATCACAATCCTCCTATAATTGAGGGCGCCACTGGACTTACATGATCCCCTTATTTTTAAGTATCCAATATTGGTTCTTTCCTTTTAAATATTATTAGGTGTGAGCTCAATATTAAAAAAAACTGAAGAACCCTAAACTTGAACCTTAAAAAAATTGGGAGCAAGTAAAAAAATAGGAAAAAGTACCTTGGCAAGAATGGTAAGAAGGTAAGAAGGGATGTATGTATAAATTAAACAGAAAATTGAATGGTATTTTTATTTCCATAGTATGAATGAATAATTATTATATACTCTAAACATTTATTCAGTATAAAAGAAGACTGTTTTGTTTAGAAACATCCTCGCCTTAATGATTACAGTATCTATTTGTCGGTCATTATAAAGAATCATTATATACATTATGTTCAATAATTCTAGTTTTTATAAATTAAAATAAAGGTTGAGACGAGTAGAAATTTAATTTACAAAAAATAACAAACTTTACATTAATGTACCTATAACTAAAACATTTTTGCCCTTAAGGTGATTGCTTCAGGGTAGCCATTTTGTTTACGTTTTTTGCAATTTGCAGGCCAGTGCTAGGTTGTATGTTAATTAAACGTTGCACGCGGGTGTAAGTACATAAGTTGTACTACATACGTCTTACACCCGCGTCCAACATTTCAATCAAAACCTAGCACTGGCCTGCAAATTGCAAAAAACGTAAGAAAATTTGAATTTCACGGGCTACCCTGACGCTTTCACCTTAAAGCTGCATACAATAAATTGGTTATAATATTATAGTAAATATCTATTTTCAAGTAAAGTGCTACTATAAACACTCCGATGAGACTAATCTATCCCTCATACAAATACTTTACTTTAAAATCTATTATTAAAGGTGAACGCACACTTTTCAGAGCCGAAGGAGGCGAAAGAATCGAATTTTAGAATTACTTGTATGAAATCCTATGAAACCTCGCACACTTACCGAATCGGACGAATAATGTCGTCCGATTCGGTGCGGATAAGTGTGCGAAGTTACATTGGACTTCATATAAGTAATTCTAAAATTTGATTCCTTCGCCTCCTTCGGCTCTGATAAGTGTGCGTTCACCTTAAACCAGCTATTGGTGCTGGCTCATACCATTACTTTATGCGGACACCGTTATCGGGCCGTCTTTATAGGATATCCTAAAGGGATATCCGATAAATACCGTAACTAAGGGTAGATTACTAGTTGAGCGCACTCTGCTATAAAAAAATAACTGCCCTTGGACTCTGCAGTGCCTCAAACTAGCAACGCCGCGTACGGTATAAGTACATAATTGTACATACAAATACTTTACTTTAAAATCTATTATTAAACCAGCTATTGGTGCTGGCTCATACCATTACTTTATGCGGACACCGTTATCGGGCCGTCTTTATAGGATATCCTAAAGGGATATCCGATAAATACCGTAACTAAGGGTAGATTACTATTTGAGCGCACTCTGCTATAAAAAAATAACTGCCCTTGGACTCTGCAGTGCTTCAAATTAGCAACACCGCGTACGGTATAAGTACATAATTAATAATTATGTAAACGTTTCAAAAAAAAATTGATATTACTGGATTCAAAATAAAAATACCTAAAAAATGTGCAAACGAGTTAACTCGTTTGCGCATTTTTAAGGTATTTTAGCAGCGACCGTAAGCCGTTAGAATACCTACAGAATTTTGAAATTTTTACTCTAGGTACCATCTACTTGTAATATATGACGTGTTACCTCGCATTAGAGTGAGCGTGTTAGGACACGGAGAAACGGCATTTTGGCAATGAAAGCACAGATAATCATTACCACGTTTAACTTCATAAGCATTGTAATGAGAATTAAATTCAATAGTTTCAAACATACAGCAACGGAAAAAAACCTCTTCAGTATCTGTCACCAAAATTGCATCAATTTGGCCAAAAGTGGGTAAGAATTGTTCATCATCTATATCTACAGTAACAATAGAGTTCCGCTGCCATATAACACCAGCTATTGTAGCGGAAGTAACCGAATATTTGAGGACAACGCCAGTGCCGAGAGAAAACTTGACAGTGTCTCCTGAATTTAATGCAGACTTTTTCCCTAGTATTTTTGTTGTAGGTATTGTATTTTTCACAAACAAGTCATTGAGCATAAGTTGACATTTTATTGCTAGAGTCTTGCAAACATTGACTCGATTAAAAGATGATCTAGCCACTAACTTAGATACCCTGTGCTTGGCTTCAAAACGCATAGCCCACATGTTACGTACGGGGCGGAACTTCATTAGCATGGTAGGATAATGAGTCAGAAAATGAAACTTTGGCTGCAGGGGTGATTTTGTTAGCTCCGTGTACAATTGATTAAATTCTGCTATTATAACCCGGAGTTGAATATTGGTGTCACTGAAGACCCTATGACTTAATAACCTGTCGGTGATTTGCCGCAACATAATGTATAATTTCCATACTTTATTTTCTAAAGGAATGTAAAACCCGGCTATTAGGCTGAAGTATCTAATAAGGGTAAGCATTTCTGATGCTGAAGTTTTCAATTTTACTTTCGAACCTTGGACAACTAAACAATTACTTGGTTTTGAATTCCTATCTGGTCCATAATCAAATGAAATTATTCTTTGTTGCAATACTGAGATCTTTAAAAGACCTTCGGCAAGGAAGTGGTTTATGACAAAGGTCATTACATAACGAGCTACACCTTCTAATATATCATGCATTGGGTCTACTGCTACATTTTGAAATAAATCAAATCCTGTCACCTTAAGCCAACAGCATGATTCTTTAATGCCCGTGTTAGGTGTATCGTTTTCTTGCAATTGAGCGTGGTATGAAGTCATATTTCTAAGCAAGTTACTGTTTTCATATAGAGCAGTTTGCAAACCTTTCTTGTCAATGTTACAGATTCTGCAACACTTGTTAGTGTGGGCCGCTGGTATAAATGAAACCCCACAAGTGTTATATTTTAATGGACTGTATTAATTAAATATATATAATAATAACGTGCTGCAACGGTGACAATGGCTCACACACACAATATATCAAAAAGGAAGTGACGACATAACGTCACAGTGTTACCAATACAAAATCTTACTGTTTAGTGGCTAAACATAGTTGGGGCCTCAGCCGAAATATGCAAACATTTTTGCTGAAAAAGGTATTATAATAATAATATATAAAGACATAGAAATGTTATGTACTTACTCATGTAAACAAACTTAATTAAATAACAAATACAGCATCTTAATTATCGATGGGAAGTACGCATACCTTAGCTATAGTAGTTTTCATTACAAAACCATTCTTAGTTTTAATATCTATAGCTCGCACCTTGCCATCAGCTCCCGGGCGCACCGCGACTACCCTGGCTATCGGCCAGCTGAGAGGACTAATATTGTTGTCTCTAACAATCACCATTGTGCCAACCTGCAGATTAGGGGTGGCATTCCGCCACTTAGGACGACTTTGAAGATTGACAAGATATTGCTTGTGCCACTGACGCCAAAAGGCTTGCTGAATTTGGGTACATTGCTCCCAAAATTTCAATCTGTTAGTTGGAACATTAATGATGTCAGGCTCTGGAAAGGAACACAATGGAGCGCCTGTGAGAAAATGGCCTGGTGTGAGATAATTCATATCATTAATATCTAATAACACTTTAGGAGTTAAAGGCCTTGAATTAACGATACCTTCAACTTGTACCAATACAGTATACAATTCTTCAAAAGTTAAACACTTTTCACCTATAGCGCGCTTTAAATGATGCTTGACGCTTTTGATTCCGGCCTCCCATATACCAGCCCAATGGGGAGAGTAACTAGGAACAAACTGAAAACTAATTCCTAATGAAGAGGCGAAATCTTGTATCATAGAATTATGATTTCTACTCTGACTCAACTCATAGAGTCTCTTTAATTGGTTGTTTGCCCCGCGGAAGGTCGCAGCATTATCACAGTTTATAGTAGATGGTACATTGCGTCTAGCTATAAATCTTTTTAGGCATGCCAAGAAATTTTCAGTGGTCATGTCTGAGGCGAGTTCAACATGAATAGCCTTAGTGGCAAAACAAATAAATAATAGAACATACCCCTTTGAAATTAATACTTTTCTAGCCCGTGACTGTTTTATCTGAAATGGGCCCCCATAATCTATGCCCACGACTTCAAAGGGACGAGCTGCTGTGACTCTCCGCTCAGGCAAAGAACCCATTAACTGTGATGCTTGGTTAGCCTTTAGCCTGAAACATATAATGCATTTGTGTGTTACATGTTTTATTTCTCTAGTTCCATTAATAAGCCAATATTTTTGATTTAAATAACTCAAAATAAGTTTAGGACCGGCATGTAATAGACGTATATGGGCATCACGTATTACCAATTGCGTAATATGTGAGCTCTTGGCTAAAATAAGTGGGTATTTTTGTGTGTAAGGTATTCTTGCATTCTGTAGCCTTCCGCCCACACGCAGGAGACCATCTCCATCTATAAATGGATTAAGAGGCAATAGGCACCCTTTTATTGGCTTATTATTGGAAATACATTTAATTTCCTCGCTATAGTAGCGTCTTTGATCACATTTTATAATAAGTTTCATTGCAGTATCTAATTCCTTTATAGTAAGGCTAGGTACAAAATTTTCATGTTTTCTTTGACTGTGTGACATTTTACAATTATTATAAAATCTTAGAATAAATGCAACTACTCTTTGAGTTTTTGCAAGAGAACTAAATTTATATAAATCCTGTTCTACCTTTGTACAAGGCAAGGACACCTTTTTAATTTCTGGAATATTAAGGCTGTCAGTATTCATACATTGTTTATTATTTAAATTACCATGCTCATAGTCAGATTGCAATAAAAATTGTGGACCTTTCCACCAAAGTGAGTTTTCCTTTAAAGAGCATGGCTCAACTCCTCTAGAAAGACAGTCAGCTGGATTGCAAGATGTATTGATATAATGCCAGTGAAAGGAACCAGTATTTTGTATAATAACCTTAACTCTATTGGCTACATAAGCATTTAAGCGTAGCGGATCAATCTTTAGCCATGCTAAAACAATTTGTGCATCAAGATATAAATGTACATCAATGTTCCTTGCATCAATTTTAATTGACAATGTATTATAGAGTCTGTGAACAAGCCTTGAAAGCAAGAGTGCACTATTAAGCTCAAGCCTGGGCATGGTTAACTTTGAGCCAAGTGGATTAAGCCTAGACTTAGAACACAATAGATCCGTCAACACCAAGCCATCTGACCTTACAACACGGAGGTATAAGCAGCAACCGTAGGCCCTGTTAGAAGCATCTGCAAACCCTAACAACTCAATTTTATTGAAAACTGAAATATCAATATTTCTATTTATAGAAATAGTAGGCATGTTTACTAAACCTGAAGCAAACCTTTGCCATCTTTCACTGAAACTATCTTGTAAGGGAGAATCCCAATCAATGCTGGCCTTCCAAAGATCCTGTAGAAATAGCTTGGCAGTAACCAAAATTGGACCGACCAGCCCTAAGGGGTCAAAGAACTTGCTGACGAAACTGAGAACCTCTCTTTTTGTATAGACAGCATTCAATGTTTTTTCTGGACAGCTGACATTAATAGTGTCAGATTGAACATTATAGTGCAAGCCTAAAGTTTTAACAAATAAATTATTATCCTGACTGAAATCAATATTTTCAAACTGCTGTTTCTCAATAGGAATATCTTTTAAAACCTCCGGTGCATTAGAGCACCATTTGTGCAATTGAAAACCTCCAAGCTCTAAGAGCTGAATCAACTCATTTTTTAATTGAATCAACTCATCTACCTGATTGGAACCTGCGTTTACATCATCTATATAACAGTTATATTTTAATGCAGAGGCTGCCTTTGGATATTTCTCACCAAATCGTTTGGCAAGTTCAATTAAACACCGAGTTGCTAAATAAGAAGAATTCTTCAATCCGTATGTAACTGTTTGCAGTTGAAGACATTGGATAGGTTTATCTGGGGATTCTCTCCACAAAATATTTTGGAGTGGCCTATGAATAGGATCTAAGTTAATGTTTCTGAACATTTGTTTAATATCACATATCAGAATATATTTATCTAATCTGAACAAGATAAGTATGTCGAACAATTCATTCTGAACTGTTGGGCCATTCATTAGTAAATCATTTAAAGAAATTTTATTTCTTGTGAGCATTCCACCATCAAAAACCACCCTGAGCTTAGTAGTTTTTGAGCTTTCATTGAACACAGGGTGATGAGGTAGGAAATAGACTGACTCATTTTCTAAATCATATTGTGAAATATCAACTAACTTAGCATGGCCAAGCTGTAGATATTCATCAATGAATTGTTTATATTTTTGAAATAAAATTTTATCCTTTGAAAATCTTTTTTCTAAGTTTTGAAATCTTTGCAAGGCGCTATCTAATGAGTTACCTAAATGAACTTCCTTTAAAGGCAATTTTAAAGGTAAAGAGACTTGAAATTTATTCTCTTCTAACTTTACATTTTCAACAAAATTTAATTCAGCCATATTTTGTTCAGAACTAGACTCTAAAAATGTTTCGTTAACCCTTTCACATTCCCATAAATTTTGCAAATGCAAATCAATATTATTTTTACATAAACATGGGGAAGGGAAAATAAAATCGTCACTTACTGGTGACAAAGTACGAGTAAGGTTGCAAAAATACTTGGAAGTGGCTGTACCTGGACTGTGCCTCCGCTCCTCAATAATAGCGCCGCCTACTACGTAGCCTAGCTTCGTATTGATGAGGTAGGGGCCGTTGAGGGCGAGAGGGAAGCGCTCACGGAGCAACACCTGGAAAAATACATCCGCAGCCAATAAAATATGTATAGTCGCTGGAGCGTTAAAGCTGGGGTCAGCAAGCTGAAAGTGCGAGGGGATGTTAAGCTGGGAAACATCAATAGTCTGATGCGGCAACATGCATGTAATTTTTTTTACCACTGAACATGTAATAGGCAAGCTGAATGATGTGCTTGAAGCATGTAAGTCAAATTCCGCAACAGCATTTATATTATTGTAGCCATCACACACTCCCACCACGCTATGCGACTTAGCAAGCAGTTTGCAGTCAATTTTATGTGCTAACTCTTTGGTGATCATAGACACCTCACTACCAGAATCCAGCACTGCTCGTACAGACAATGTGCTGCCGTCTTTAGCATTTAAATTCACCAAAACTGTGGGTAATAAAACATGTTTATTATTATTAACGTTGCTATTGCACAACGATACCTGAGGAGATTCTCTCTCCTTAGGCCGGGAGGAAGTCACTTCATCATGAAGTAGACTGTTATGGCTTCCTTTGCATTTCATGCATTTAAATTTAAAATAGCACTTGTTAGTGTGTCGGTTCAGACATAGGCTGCACCTTTTAGAATTTTTAATAAACTGTATTCTTTGATTTATGGATGCCATTTTGAACTTCGGGCACTTGTGTAATTTATGAGGACCAGTAGAACAAAACTCACATGTCTCCTGAGTGGTGAGAAGGCTGGCTCGAGCGGAGCTTCTAGCAGGAGCACCTCCACCGCTGCTTATACCCGTAGACCGCTTCTCCAAAAATTCAGTGGCTTCCAAAGCTACTGCTTTCTTTTCTAAAAAGGTCAGGAAACCTTTCAGATTATGAGGATTCGATTTAAAATTATCTTGTTCTAAATAATACGCTCTAACCGTGTATTGATCCACTTTCCTAGTTAACATAGGAACCAATAAAGCATCCCAGTAATGGACTGGCTGCTTGAGACTCTCAAGTGCACTCAAGCTTTGCTTAACCTGGGCCAAAAATGACCTTAACACCTCAGAAGTACATCTAGTCACAGGACTTATATCCAAGATACAATTGACATGTTGTGTGATAGTTTTGTTTACATTGTCATACCTATCCGATAATATTTTTAAGGCTTGTTCATAGTTTTCATCCTCTAATGCAAAGTTTTTTACTAACTCATGTGGTTCACATTCAAGATACATTCTAAGATAGTAGAATTTTTGTAAATTAGACAATGATCTGTCATTATGAATCAAACTATGAAATAGATTTATAAAAGGATAGTACTCACCATCCTTGCCTGTAAACTTTTTAATCTCTATTTTGGGTAGTTTCGCACAAATAGACGTGGAACGATCAGGGGGCGGGTTCTGCGACGTAATAGGCGTCTGTTTACGCCTTATAGCACCTTGCAACAATGCCATGGATATCAAATATTTCTCCTCGTACTCCTGGAAAGCGGAAACCGAATCACTTTTTGTAGCCTTTGACTCGTCACTTAACGCAGTAATTTTAATATTTAAATCTTTAAATTCGGCAAAGGTATTCTTTAAATGATTAAGCTTTACCTGCAATAACTCTAAAGACGAATTTTCGAGTTCGGTTTCCTCTTCGCAGAATTGATAAATTTTCGTAATAGTGCCTTTAGCAGACCCCCTGGCCGCAATCCACGTACCCTTTTGTTCCATTGTAGAACCGTTAACAAATTACAAGATTTACAAGTTTGTAATAACTTATTACAGTAAAATATTATTTAAATGCGCATACAAAACTTTTTTAACAAGTAAGCCAACACGTCAACAAGAAAATGGCGTGCAATCGTTCACAGCGTTGTGCCAACGCGCAGGCAGTCTCTTGTCCAATCGCGACGAATTTCCGGCCGGCCGCGTCACACAAATAACGAATCAGCGCGCACCACGAATAAATCACTCGTCGTTCCAACCAATAGCGTTGATGCGCTATGTAGATGCGAAGCAAAATGTCTGTCGACTGTTATCACTTGAAACACTTTTATGTTTGAAATCAAATCGATGAAATGCGGATGACGAAGTATTTTGTCGCAAATATTCTCCGATGTTTTTGACGATGAATGTATGCAATTTCACAGTACCTGTTCCCAGCAGCGTAGCCAAATGAAATATAGGTAGGTATTACCGCACCGCTCGTAGAGTATGATTCGCCACGTAGAAATGTGTTGTTCCTCCTGTATCTCGATAGCAGCTCCCAGTAGATAAATTGTAGCCCAATTGCGGACCCTTAGTCCAATAGCAGACCAAATGAAGCACAATAGCCGCCTCTTTTTTGGATATCCGTGCAGGCCCGCCGCAATCCCAATGGCTGATTCCGACGATAGGTAGACCGCACAACTGAATATCACTTCTCGCCCAGACTTCTCCTCGACGAGAAACACACCGCGAAGGACCAAACTTGTGGGCCGCTGGTATAAATGAAACCCCACAAGTGTTATATTTTAATGGACTGTATTAATTAAATATATATAATAATAACGTGCTGCAACGGTGACAATGGCTCACACACACAATATATCAAAAAGGAAGTGACGACATAACGTCACTGTGTTACCAATACAAAATCTTACTGTTTAGTGGCTAAACAGTTAGCTGAAAAACTTTCAGTAAACCCGAGAATTGAATTCAGGCCTAAATTATCGCCAGTTATAGCAACAACCTTCAATTTTACGGTTCCTTTAAAAAACTTATTTTCTATAAAAATTCCTTTGTTTTGCAAGTAATTCAATTCCTCAATAACAGGGTCAAAAATAGCTTTGTTTCCATATTTAGTTTTGTCAGCAGAATGGCAAATAGCTAACAGCAAAATGTTATTCAACAATGAAAATAAATGTGGTGGGAGTGCTGGCAAGGAAACGTATATACCACCAAGCTTATGCACCCCAGCGTGGCTCCCCAAAGGATTTCCAATTTCAAAATCATCATAGTATACTACTAAAGGAAGAATAATGTCCGACGCCTGCGGTGTACACATTGCCAGCCATACAGATCCCTGCATTACATTTTCTAGACACATTGGCCTCATCGGATTTTCTTCACGGATTGCTAAATTACCCCTTAGGTGGTTCAAATAATCCGTTACATCTTTCCAAATAGTGTCAATGGAAAAAAAATTCTTCAAAACCTGGCGAAGTTGAATTACTTGCATTGTACGTGGCTTGGTGTGTAATGTTAAAGTGTTACTCATTTGTGAAATGTCAGGACAATAACCAACGATTACTTCATGTGGTGGTATAAAAGAACCTAATAAATTCAATTCTCGGAATCTCAAATATTCTGAACGAAACGGAAAAAAGATGCCCTTCAAAGCTGTGTTGAACTTATGAAGTCGTTTATTAATTTCGCTTCCAGACATGCTTTCGTCATCAGCTAGCACAGGGCCGAATACAGACATTAAAGACGGTGCGATATTGTCAAGAAGGGTTTGCAAATGACTAACCATAGCTTGTACAGACGATCGAGATACAGAGGGATTTACATAAAGCGTTGAAATAAATTTCAAAACTTCTTTATGAATAATACTATCAGCATTATCAAGGACTTCAGGTTCACTATCAGCTTCAATGTATATGTGCTCAGTTGTTACTTCGGTAGTCTCTGTTTCACACATAGGAACTACGCAAGCCTCGTTTGAGGTGGATGGCAAATAACGAGTGTTTACTTTATTCAAATGTTTTAAGTTAACATGTTTTCTAAATTGTCTAACGTCCGTGAAATACCGGTAGCATGCTTCTTCACCACATTTATAAATTCCAGTAATATCAATTTTTTCACATTCTTTCCTTATGTGAGTAATAAGTGAAGAAAACGTGGGAAAAGTCCTTTTACAACTGTGACACTTCATCTTAATTTAAATTGTGACTCCGAGAGTAACTAATATCTCCTTCACAGATTGTGACATACGATCGTACGATGTTTTGACTTTGTAAAAGCCAATTTGGATAATAAGCCAAATATTATAGCTTTCAGTAGGATATTTAGCTGCAGTAGCATGAAATATTTTAAAAGTCACATCAACAGCCTCAGTTAGTGTTGTGAACTTGTAAAACGTATTGTCACATACTGTGAAGGAGACACCTGACTGGCGGCACCAAATTATAAATGGTTGGAGGTTAATACCTAGGTTTTGAAGCTTTTGGCGACGCTCCTCAATTACCACTTGCACGTCTGCGTCATCATCCACGATGGTCACAAATCCATCCAATATCTCCGCTCGTGAAGCTTGCCAGTCTTTTCTAGATCGACGGGCAGGAGGAATATTAAAGAGACAGCCGAGTAGCAATATCGCTGCTATTAATTTTGTCTCCGGTTGTTCATCTGAAAAGAAAATAATAATAGTATATTTGACACAACACATCATCATTAACTGAGCAAATAGGGAAAAGTATCAGAACAAAATAAAATCTATCTATATAAGTAAAAATGAATTGCCGAAATGTGTGTCCGCCCGCCCGTTACTTCTGAACGACTGCACCATGTTAGATAATTTTTAAATTCTTTTTTGTCTATATATTTTATAACGGGTTCACCGACCCAGGGAGGTTGAGCACCTAGAACTATTTAACAGAATCATTTCCTTACCGTCACAAATTGCCAATGTATCAGCTATTTTTCGACGAAGAAACGAGTCCTTTGTGGTGTTAAGCTTCTGCTGAGCAGCTTTTAGTATGTTTTCCGATGAAGCATCCAAGGCGTCGAGGCCCCCGGATTTATCAGGGAACAGTGCTTCGTAGTCATACGTCAGGAGTCGCCATCCATCACTTGACTTCAGGATAGGATACTTATTGAAGTACTCCTGTAATGTCCCTTCCTCGTAGTACAAGTACCGGAGGCGAGCTCGCACCGTCTCCCGCCACAGGGCACTGACCTCCTGCCACGGACCAGCTGAAGGACTTGACAGCTGCTCTAATGCTGACGCTACGTCCTCCACTTCACCTGCACACAAAAATTAAAACGATTAATAATTAGTACAATAACAATAACGGTTCTTAGATTTAGATATTTTGTAATTTGTAACGAAAATTTATACTAATTCAGATATTTTTCTCAATAATTTTGTTCTTGATAATTTAATTCAATCTGAAAACATAAAATTTCTTGAAAAGGAGTTACCTTCTTTAAGTCCGGTTAGGTCGATTCCAGCGAGTGGAGGGGTATCTAGCCTAGGACTGGACTTGGAGCGAGAACGTGACTTGGGCTTTTCAATAAGGCCCAACGAAACTAAATGCTGCCGTCGAGCCCTTCTGGCGGTGACTAACCAGCCAGAGATATTGCGCTTAGCCTGGTAAGCATCAGCCGGCAGGTACGGCGCGTAGTATAGGGGTGGTGACTCCTCTTTAAATAATCTGCCAATGTCGTAGGATAGAGCAAGCAGCTGCGAATCTGTCAGAAGTACCGGGTTTTCGGCCGTAATGAGCTTCTCCATAAGCAGCTTGCATAAACGCCCACGCACGTTTGAGGGTAAGGCGCCCGTTTTCTGCCCAATTGCTATTATTTGTTTTCCCTCGACTGATGAACTCAGTATGACATTCACCTGAAACACAAATAGTATAAGTATGGCATTACAAACTAAATATGCAAGGTAAAAGTTAAAAAAAAATGTCACTAAAATGTTGAAAATACAGGTTCAATACCTACCTTCCATTCAGTATAATGATCAGTTGGAGTCGGTGCCAGTCTAGGCATCATGAATTTAGTTGTTAGTTATAGCTGTCACCAACTCCAAATATATTACTGATCTTTGTGACAGTATAGCTCCTAAACGGCCGTCCGTACACACATACAGGACAGGACAGGTACAGACGTTAAACTTATCTGTTTACGCCGGGGGTTAAAAATATTGAATGTCAATTTAAATTCCTTATCAAAAGTACAGGATAATAGGCAATAACTTACTAAATTGCTCCCGGTGGACTCTTGTCTAACTGCTTCACCCACTGACGACGACGAGTCCAGTGGTATCACCAGTATGTCACCATCCTAAAATAATATTTACTTTGAGACAATGTTATAATAGTACATGTAACAAAAAGGTGTGATAATATGAGTATGTACGGTCAATTAACCTCAATAATCGTTGAAATAATTTCACTAAATGTGTCCGAGTGCGACCGTTAACTATCAGGCTATAGCTAGCCCTAGCCGGGGTTAACTCAAGGGAAGTGTTATATTTTTTTACTAGTAATCGGTTCAGCATTGCAGGTGTGAACGGTCCTGCCCTCGTCCCTTGATCCGGCCCTGATAAAAACTAATCGATCAAGATCAGGACTGATCCTGGTCTCAAAGAATGTCTATACCAAATTTTGCATCGGTTCAGTGTCTTAGGTATGAAAATGTGAAAAGGTCCTGCCCCAGCCGACAGATAGACAGACAGACTTACTTTCGCATTTATAATATTAGTATGGATGTAATTACAAATTAATACATATTGCTCTTGAACCAAAAAACAGTAAGTACGAGTACTTTTCTACAATTTTGCATAACTTACCAAATTTTCCTGGTTAAGTCCTGCTTCGCAGTCTTGGTTGAGGATTGAGCTTTGCAGTCCTTCACACGGTGGCAGAGGCTCTAAGTTACAAGGTAGACTAGTTAACAAGTCATTCCTCAGGACCTCTTCAAAGAGTGATGAATTGTAGGAGTTATCCTGAAATTTAACAAGAAATTTAAAAAGGTAATAATAATGTACTTAGTTGGTAAACTAACAAGACTGATGAAAAGTTAGGATTTTATTCCACTTTTTAAATAAATACTGCACCGGTTAAATTGTTAGGTATCTTAAGAGGACTTTAAATAAAAGTTAATAAGTAGGTACCTACCTACATGCAAGTAGGAGAATGTGCATTTAAGCGACGCAGGGCATGTGTAAGCAAAAAGTTTAAAACAAAATTTACTTTTTTTAAATAAAATTTAACATGAAAACAAACCGTATCTTTTGGTTAGTCGCTTTTTAACATGGCCAGAGCTGCTTCAAACCGGAGTCTGTCCCCTATTTAAGGGAACATACTATGTATGTCTTGTTTACTAAGCATCTGCATTGTTGCGATATCAATTCTTTCAGCTGAAAAAAAAGGTAAATTTAACAGCGCTCTGATTGCAGCTGTGAAATGCACTATGTCGCATCGACTTTATAAAATGTAGGTTGGTACCTATTTGTTTTTTTTTTGGGTTGCAGTTGCACATCGAATCTAGTGTATAATATAAATATGAACGTATATCTAGGTAGGTGGGTAGGTACCATACGACAAGACTATTCTTGGTTGGAGTGTACAGCGGCCAAAAAAGTGTTATTTACGCAAATCGTTTATTTTCTCGATTCTATAGTATGTAACACCTAGAAAGGCTAAAAGTGTCTTGGTGTTTTTTGTCTCCGACCAACCGTTTGTCGTAAAAACGATGTCGAAGGGATCCATAGGTTAGGTTATGTTAGAACTGTGACCTTAAAATTGGTCGCGAAATTTTTGAAGTGAAACTTCTTATGGCACGGGCTGAGCCTAAAACGACACGAAAATGCGTCACGCTAAATAATATAAGTGATTTAAAATTACCCATTCTCGACCTTATCACTAGCCACAGAAGTTTCACTTATAACGTGTGTGGCGACCACACACTCTAGTCTTTATTATAAGTATTTTTTCATAGTGCCCCTAAGACGACACTCTGACCCTATTCTTGCTAGAAATTAGAATGTGTGAATGTAATGTGTGAGCTCATGCTAGCAACTTACTAGGTAGGTTTGTCAACTTACTTTCAAAACGATCGATGTAGCGTTCCAAATTCCACTTCTTCAAAAGATCACGCGTAGCCATATCCATTTTTGCACTGATCAAACACGTTCACTGGCACTAATGGAATTGTTATTGCTATTAATTAAACGAGTCGTGACTTGCCGGCTGTAGCGGTGAATTAAAAATGGCCGACCGAAATGGCGCGGCGGCGGAATGAAGTGTGAGAGGGAGAGAGATGCCGTCACCTTAAATTTGTAGGACATCATTCAAAATTAAAATGCTACTCATAAATGGGTCTCTGTAATAATAATTTAGTAGGATACACATAAAATAATATGACTATATTATTGAACTTTGATGCTTACTCTAAAAATATGAGATTATTTAATCGTATTATCATAGGATTCACATAAAATAATATGACTGTAATATTAAAAAATGATGCTTACTTTAAAAATATAAGTTTAAAGCATTATAATTTAATATAGTACATTAGGGGGAGGTCATCGTATTTTTAGAGATACTTCTTCATATTAAACTATGAAATCTATTTATATTACGGTGACTGTCATTGTGTTTTTTAATTAGAATCTTATTTATAATTATCATACTAATATATGGGACAGTGGACCATTTTCTATTACATTGTGTTATTATTTGAAGAAGACAATGTTATTTCATAATTACAAATTGTTACGATGACAAGTATCATAATATTGAATTATTTACCCAAAAAATTCGATTCCATCTTAACACATTTCAGTTCTAGCGTAATATTTACTTATTATCAACATATTATAAGACAACGCATCTATTTTAAACCAACGTCACGATATTTTAAGATTATGCCAAAATGACATTTTTCTCAGTGTATGTATTTACAAAAAAATGTATTTAAGTACATTTATCAGTTGCCTAGTACTCATACTACAAGCTTTGCGCTTAGTTTGCGACTAGATGGCGCTGTGTAAATTATTATTATTTAAATAGTTGTCTTTCCCAACTTGCCAGATATTTTTTTTTTTTTTTTTTAAATGGAAAAATTCTCCTGCCCTCTAGGTGGGATTTGAACCCACGACCACTCGATGATCGGTCGAGTGCTCTTCCAACTGAGCTACCAGGAAGGTTTGTGTTGCTGACGAATTTTTGCATCTTATATTTCTACTGTGTGAGTCACAGTGTGACGTCATCAACCTATTAAGTAGCTGTGTAAATTGTTTAAAAATCTATATTCTACATTATTATTTTAATTTGTCCAGGTATTCGACATGGCGACGGGACTGCTTCTCCGAAACATTAGTAACGATGACCCAGAGTTCGAAGTGTCAGGACTGTCAGCTAGCAACTCCCTGGCGGTGTCTGTGAGAGCGTACAACAAGAAAGGCTCTAGCGAACCGCTGACACTCACTTCTAGTCTACTGAAGTATCCTGAACGACATACAGGTACCTTTACCTAATCCTAATTTTGGGGTATAAGTGGTTCATCAACATCTTTGAAACAAATCCAACCTCGCCTGCACGTGGTGCACACAACAAACGAGACTCTGGCCAAAAGAGAATAGAGAAGAGAAGGGCATAGTGTATTTTTGCTGCCTGACTGGGGAAGTACCTCCACCTCACAGAATACCGCAGCCAAATAACAAGTCCTTTGAGGGTTGTTGTGTTCCTGCGAGTGAGTGATATCACCAGAAAGTAAGGCCTTCCTTACTTTCTGGTGATCTCACCTTCTCCTTAGAAGGTGTAGGCTGGCAACGGACGCTGCGACCCCTTGGTGGAGCTGATCTCCATGGGTGGTGGTGATTGCTTTCCATCAGGTGACCCACATGCCCGTTTGCCCCCCTCTCATATAAAACAAATAAAAATTTAAAAAATACCTTAATATTACGTATATATTGTATGTAATATATTGAACGACATACTTTCACATACAATCTAATCAACCAAATTAAATGTCATATTTTTTATTTGTTATAAATGAACTTACCAGAATAACAAATCATTCTTTTACATATCGGCCGCCCGAAGCCAAATTCAAGTATCTCAATTTAGAGCAAAAAAACCGGACAAGTGCGAGTCGGACTCGCCCATCGAGGGTTCCGTAGGTACGTAGTATCATTATTAAATTTGATATTTTTCACTATAAATAAGAAATAATGCGTCGAAAAAAATAAATAAAATATATTTTGCAATGTGTACATCAAGCCCTTTCATATGATACCCCATTTGAACTAGTAGTTTCAATTTGAAATTTCGACACCCTATAAAAAATATAGACCCCCTATTGTTTTAGATCTATTTACAAATGTATAGTTTTGAGATTTATTCCTGTACTTGTAGTCTATAACGATGTTACTTGCCAAATTTCATAGTTCTAGGTCAACGGGAAGTACCCTATAGGTTTTGATTCCTTTGACTGTGTCGAAATATGCGTTTTTTGCTGAATAAACGGCCGTAACTTTTTTCTACGTAAACTTAGCAGTTTGATTTTTTTTTAACTTCATGGGACCGTAGATCTGTGTATACAGTTCAAATTTCAGCTTGATACCTCCACGCATTCTCGACATAGAAATGTTTGACAGACAGACAGACAGACAGACAGACAGACAGACAGACAGACAGACAGACAGACAGACAGACAGACAGACAGACAGACAGACAGACAGACAGACAGACAGACAGACGGACAACAAAGTGATCTTATAAGGGTTCCGTTTTTCCTTTTGAGGTTCGGAACCCTAAAAAATGTTATTAAGTGTTTTATTGAAAAGAAAATTGAATTATGACCACATAAATATTAGCAGATCTTTGATATTGAATTTGGTTGTATAGTATTGTGTCATAAAAGCATAAAGCATATAAAATTAATGTACCACGATTTATTACGTATACGACTGATAGAAATCTGTTGATAAGCTCGCCATGCATACATATATCATGTCTACTATACAGCGTGAAAACCTCTAATGCCACCTAAAGGAAAAGTACTCTTAATACTGTAGATAGAAAATTTTACTTAAAGAAATCTGATCTACACTACTTTGCGTGCTTCCGCCACCAATTAGATCATGCAAATTACTGCCGGCCGGCATGGATTAATTGGTGGCGGAAGCACGCAAAGTAGTGTAGATTAAATTGCCTGTAAATTTGACTTCCGCAAAATAACACCTGAATGACTATTAAAGAAATCATTTCTTTATTGTTGAAAAGAAAGAAAACTGCATTCAATTTTTTTTGAAAATTCGCTTGCTACACCCGGGAATAGAACCAACTACAATCTGTAAAATTACACTCTGTACTTTTATTGCATCGATCAATTATAAGGTAGTAATCTGTCTAAAAAAACTTGATATTAGCGAATTTCCGAAAATATATGAATAAATAATTTTGGGGTGTAAGTAGTTCATCATCATCTTTTAATCTAAGCCAACGTCACCAGCACGCGGTACCTACAACCTGCTGACCGACAAACGAAGCTCTGGCGAAAAGAGAGGTAGGGAACGTAATTATAAGCTACCCGACTGGGTAATGTAGCTGCACCTCATAGAATACCGCAGCCAAATAACAATTCCCTTGAGAGTTGTTGTGTTCCTGCGAGTGAGTGAGGTCACCAGAAAGGAAGGAGATGCTGCGTTGGCAGCGGGGGTGGCGGCGCGCGAGCGATATTTTATGTTGCGAGCGTTAATATGGCTACGGTAATCGCTTCACATCAGGCGGACCGAATGCTTGTCTGCCACCCGACGTAGTATAAAAAAAGGAATGTTTTCTTTAATTAAATTTTCTATTTTCAGTATTAAGACTTTGCATCCATGTGGCATTTGAAGTTTCCACCCTGTATACTTGATCTGTGGGTTTAGGAATCCCGCTAACGTCACAGGATTTTTATCAAAAAAACTCACTTATCGTGAGTTATTTGTACCAAAATAATTTATGAGACATCCAAAGTGTTAACTTATTACTCTTTCAAAGTTACTCTGTTCAGGTATAATACTTTCCTTTTAAAAGTATCACAAAGAACACTTTGTCATCGCGCCGAAACAATCGAATTACAACTTTATTTCTTGTGAAATATGATTTATTCTTGCTATCCTGAAAGCTTAGGCACTTTTAAAGTTTTAAATGGGAAATGATGGAGTTATTGTTAAATCTAAAATAAAAATAAAAGAACCATTTAATTTAAGCATATAGTTTTTAGAGATCCGTACACAATTGTTTCAACCGGCCTCTGTTACTAATCTTATAATATCTAGAACAGAATAGCTTTCTTTGATTCCGCAATTTTCTTTTATACTACGTCGGGTGGCCGACAAGCATACGGCCCACCTGATGTGAAGCGATTGCCGTAGCCTTATTAACGCTACATGTAATATTGCTCTCGCGCTGCCACCCCCGCTGCCAACGCAGCAACTCCTACCTTTCTGGAGACCTCACTCACTCACAGGAACACAACAACCCTCAAGGGAATCGTTATTTGGCTGCGGTATTCTGTGAGGTGGAGTTACTTCCCCAGTCGGGCAGCTTAAAAAATACTCTATGCCCTTCCTCTCTTTTCGTCAGAGCCTCTTCTGTCAGTCAGCAGGGTGCACCACGTGCAGGTGAGGTTGACTTTGGTTCAAAGATGTTGATGAAAAACTTACACCCCATCAAAGATGTTGATGAAAAACTTACACCCCATCAAAGATGTTGATGAACCACTTACACCCCCAATCACTCAAATATATCATAAATACTAATTTATATAAGAGGAGCTCGAATGCGTCGTTGCGCGAGTCAATCTAATCGATCACGCAAGTTAAGGAACATCGATCGTAGCCTGTTCACGGATGGGTATATTTATCTCGTGCTCCTCTGTGCCCTTGCCAAGTCAGTGGCCTTGAGGCGGCTTGAAAACACTGGCCTCTGCCAACCCTGAGCAGACTGATGGAGTATGCTCTAATATCCCTCCAATCCCCCTTCGATTAAAGGGAGATCCGTATCACAGCAGTGTGTTGAATAAGGGTTGACGACTACTAATTAAATATTTTTTTCTTTTTTTTATACTACGTCGGGTGGCAGACAATCATACGGCCCGCCTGATGTGAAGCGGTTACCGTAGCCATATTAACGCTTGCAACATAAAATATTGCTCGCGCGCCGCCACCCCCGCTGCCAACGCAGCATCTCCTTCCTTTCTTTCTGGTGACCTCACTCACTCGCAAGAACACAACAGCACTCAAGGGAATTGTTATTTGGCTGCGGTATTCTGTGAGGTGGAAGTGCATTCCCTAGTCGGGTAGCTTGCAATTACGCTTCCTACCTCTCTTTTCGCTGAGCTTCGTTTGTCAGTCAGCAGGTGAAGTTGGCTTTGGTTCAAATATCTTGATGAACCACTTACACTGAAAAAATAGAAAGTACAATATGTAGGTACAATGTTTGACAAATTGGGTAGTAAAATTCTGTATTTTAATTAGGAATATACTAATTTAAATATATTTTCTTCCTAGCTCAAGTGCCAGTGAAAGTAGAGCTTACGACAGTGCTCATAATAGTGCTTGGCGCAGTCGGTGTAATAGCGGCGATGACAGCTGTATCTGCTATGGTGTTTTGTTGCAAATACTGCAATAGACGAGATAGTAAGTAAAATTAACATTTTTATAGCTCTAGTGTCAGTAAAAGTATAGCTAACGATAGTTCTCATAATAGGCTATTGAACAATGTTCAAAAATTGTATAAATTATTTAACAATATCGTAAAATACACAAAACTTTAAAGATCTGCAAACTTTCATTCTAATATCTTCCGTCCGACTTATTTTAGGGTCGATCAAATTTTGGCAGGAAAGTCTATTTTTAAAGTATGAAATTGTTCAAAAATAATATATTATATTATTTCCATTGGAGAAGCAATACAAAATACAGGTTTGTATTTTGTATGCATCAAATCAGAAATTTGTACGACAGCTATGTTAAATATTATTACGTTTATGTATCATAATAAAAGTTATAGAATTTTGTATTGTTTCTCCAATGGAAATATTATTTTTGAATAATTTCATACTTTAAAAACCGGACAAGTGCGAGTCGGACTCGCCCACCGAGGGTTCCGTATGTACGTAGTATCATTATTAAATTTGATATTTTTCAGTATAAATAAGAAATAATGCGTCGAAAAAAATAAATAAAATATATTTTGCAATGTGTACATCAAGCCCTTTCATATGATACCCCATTTGAACTAGTAGTTTCAATTTGAAATTTTGCACCCTATAAAAAATATAGACCCCCTATTTTTTAAGATCTATTTACAAATGTATAGTTTTGAGATTTATTCCTGTACTTGTAGTCTATAACGATGTTACTTGCCAAATTTCATAGTTCTAGGTCAACGGGAAGTACCCTGTAGGTTTTGATTCCCTTGAGTGTGCCGAAATATGCGTTTTTTGCTGAATAAACGGCCGTAACTTTTTTCTACGTAAACTTAGCAGTTTGATTTTTTTTTAACTTCATGGGACCGTAGACCTGAGTATACAGTTCAAATTTCAGCTTGATACCTCCACGCATTCTCGACATAGAAATTCTTGACAGACAGACAGACAGACAGACAGACAGACGGACAACAAAGTGATCTTATAAGGGTTCCGTTTTTCCTTTTGAGGTTCGGAACCCTAAAAATGGACTTTCCCGCCAATATTTGATCGACCCTAAAATAAGTCGGACGGAAGAAGAGATTTTTGTGCTATCGAAGTAATTCTTTCTCCGATAGTTATATTATTGAGACATCCCTACATATCAAACCGAAGAAAAATATTGGTCAAATAGCCTATTGTCATAGGCTTGTATCCCATTTTTTTTTCGATTTGTTGTTTAAAGACGTCACAATAATAATAGGTGAAATAATTACTTCGATAGCATAAAAACTTCTCGAGATATGATAACTTGAAGATCACAATTTTGGACTATCCCGAAAACGCTCCATACAAAAGGCCACCACGTTATGACGACACACCATGCTATTTTATATGCATTAAATCAGAAATTTGTACGACAGCTATGTTAAATATTGCGTTTATGTAGCCAGTGCCGTAACAAAAGGTATAGTATTTTTTATTGTTTCTACAATGGTAATATTTATTTTTTATAATTTCATACCTTTAAAATGGACTTTCCCACCAAACTTTGATCGACGATAAAACACGTCGGACATAAGTTATTAAAATTTTAAGATCGCAGATCGTTCTAGTTTTATGTATTTTACGTTACTGATAGAGAGTTTTTATAATTTTTTAACATGGGCAACAAGCCTATTGGCGTTGTCGGTATAATAGAAGCGAAGATTGCTGTATCAGCTAGCTTAAGTTCCAGGGAAAGTCGCTTTGGGTGAACACTTAATTACCGGCACTGGCGCTAAGTTGAAGTTGTTAAGTTATACTGTTGAAAGAGACGAACTCTGTCAGTAGTAGTTTATTTTCCGTAGTACGAATTAGTTTGCCAGATCCACTCTCGATTGAAGCTTGATAGTGTCTCACCCCTACTAATATTATAAATGTGAATGTGAGTTTGTTTGTGACGCTTTCACGCCGATCATCATGAAACTTTGTACACATATTTTTGAAGGTATTAAGGAAGGACATAGGAAACTTTTTATAAAAAAAAGTAAACGCGGGCGAAGCCGCTGGTGGAAGTTAGTTAATAATATAAAAAACGGACCAAGTGTTAATCGGACTCGCGCACGAAGGGTTCCGTACCATTATCTATAAAAACGGCAAAAAAATCACGTTTGTTGTATGAGAGCCCCCCTTAAATATTTGTTTTATTTTTATTAAATTATTTATTTTTAAAGTAAATATATAACTAAATATTATGTAAATAAATAAATAATAAATAAATATTGTTAGACAAATTACACAGCGCCATCTAGCCCCAAAGTAAGCGAAGCTTGTGTTATGGGTACTAGACAACTGATAAACATACGTAAATACAATTTTTTTTTTGTAAATACATACTTATGATACATAGAACACCCAGACTAAGACAAACAGACATGTGAGTATTTCAAGTGTCTACCTATCATGGTTCATGAGATACAGCGTGGTGACAGACGGGCGGACGGACGGACGGACAGCGGAGCCTTAGTAATAGGGTTCCTTTTTACCCTTTGGGTACGGAACCCTAAAACCCACGTCTTAAATAAACTAAATTAGCTGATACACGATCTGGTTTTAGACAGCCGAGTGTGTGCCGAAATATGCGGTGTATATCGTACAGTCGGGCTAATGATAGTTCTTATATGCAGTCTGTATCATACATGAAGAGTACAGGCACAGACCAGGGAATGTCGTAATGAAAAGATTTTGAGAAAAATATAGTTCAGAAGTATTACAATTTACATTGAAATCAATGTAAAATGTAGTAACTTTTACTTTGCCATTTTGGCGCCATCTGTTTACTATTTTTAAAGTTAGGTATTGGAACTTATACTACCATAGATAAAGATTGTCTTCCAATTTAAAAAAAAAAAAAAAAAAAAAATATGACATTCCCTGTTCTTTGCCTGTACCCTTCAAATATAATTTATAGTATAATAGCAGTGATAGCAACCGTGTCCACTATTAGCTAGTGTTCATTTAGCCAACGCTAAATGATGCGTGGCTATCACCAAGAAGTATCGGCTTTTTGTGTATAAAATGATTATACAGTTTGTCCCGGGATAAAGTGTACCGTGAAAGGGGTGAAAATAGATGAAAAATTATTGAAAAAAAAAAGAATAAATATAAAATATATATGAATAATTTTCTATTTTATTTTATTAAAAAAATATGTTTGCTATTCTTTTTTTCAAGAATTAAGATTTTTATTTTTCATTATGGACCCTTTTTTATTTTATTTTTTTCACAGAATTTTTTAATATACATATATTGAAAAATTCTGTGAAAAAAAAAAAGAAATTTTTATGACTAAAAGCACAGTTTAGCTAATGACAGTCACTTTCTTGCTGGATATTTGGTATCGTATTCTAGTAAGCAATGAGAATACGATACCAAATATCCATTCATCCATTTTTTAATAAAATAAAATAGAAATTTATTCATATATATTTTATATTTATTCTTTTTTTTTCAATAATTTTTCATCTATTTTTACCCCCTTTCGGGGGTACACTTTATCCCGGGACACACTGTATATAATCATTCTCCATTTACGCTATTTTGAATGTTATTTCCACCTTGTTACAGATAAAAATGAGAAAAACAAAAGGCAACAAGATGAATCCTCGAACATACCTCTGACAGGCACTAAGGAGTCGGAGAGCGTTGACAGTTTAGGTTTGTATTTTTTTCGAGAGCCGACAATATGTCGCCCGTCACGTTAAATGTTGAGAACATGTTGCGGGATACTGGGCAATGTTGCATGTATGCATTTATGAAGTATAGCATCACGGATATTAATCATTTCACGACTTACATTTTGTCTATAGTGTATCTCAGGTTTTATTTAATGGGAAAATTTAATTTTGACTACTGTTTTTAATGTCTGTAACATTTTTACGTGATTACGTCTTATAAATCGATGAACGCCGGCTGCACGCACGAAAAACATCATTGTCACGTTCCGCCTGAGCCGAGCCTTCCACTTCATCGGCCGATGCGTCCGAGTAGAAAAGCGACAGCGGCAGCGGCAGCACAGAACCGCCACGTGAACTGTTTTGTCAACTGTATAAACAGTTAAATAAAGTGAAGTGAAAAGTTAATGTGGTTTGCATTGTTAATTACAACAACAATTGCGGCAAAGAAGTCATTAGTTAATTCTTGCATTTTAAGAATTTGACGTGAACTATTTCGTTTTTCATCGATGTTTTCTTTGTTTTTTGTGACGTTATATATTCTTATTACATAAAATTATTGTCCTTAAATCGACTTTACAGAATACTAAGTATTTTTTTTTTTTGCAGACAAAAATCCAGACATCATTCCATTAGACGGAAAAATAAGCGACAGCTGCTCGAACAAATCATCAACAACAGACTACAGCTCGATCCGGCCGCTAATATCAAAAACGCCAACAGAAAAATACGACATACCACCAAATTGCGACAGATTCTATGACCATAACATAGATCCATGCAGCCAATACGTCCAAGTCAGGCCAATGGACTATAGAGTAAGGCCAACTTACCAAGGTAACTTGGCGCCTATGCCAAACCTCGGGCCAAGCATACAAAGTCTAGGGCCTATGAGTAGTCTGCACATGCCAAATGTTGGTGCAAATGATTGCCATAGGCCGTATGATAAAGTTTACGAAGATTGGTTGAAGTATAAGAACGCTTTGCCGTTGAATACCTCTGGACTGGTAAGTTTTTTTTACAAATTATATAATATTTGCTGTAATCTTCATAAAGCAAAATACACTGCAAAATAAAACTTTATATTTCTTTTCAGTGTATTCTGCTTTCTAATTGAGTGGCGACGTTGCGTCTGTCAGTGTAATCTAACACGCAAGTTAAGCAACGTCGACAGCAGCCTGTCCATGGATGGGTTTATTTATCTTGAACTTCTTTGTGCTTTGGAGAGGACATTAAGCCTTCGATCCTGGTTGTGGTCGTTATAGACGACAGTCATTGAGCCAAGTCTTTAGGCGGCTTGAAAAAAACTTGTACCAGCCAAGCCGCGTTGTGAAACGTTGTGAAGTATGCTTTAAAGCCGTTTTTTTCCTCTAAAAGAGAAGGAACTTTAAAAAGGGGGGGGGGGGAGGGGTTTGTATTCATTCAGTATACTTATATCAAATGAAATGCTCACGAAAATTACAGAAAGTGCACAGTACAAATGAAATGAAATTACCTTGTAAAACAATCATAATATTAAACTTATGACTTTAACAAATGGGATTGAATTAGAATTTAAAATGGAGTGTTCTTAAAAATTATATGCAATAATAACATTTTAACTGACAAGGTCACTACCCTGGATGAAAGGTTAGAACTTTTTTAATCACAAATGCGTCTAGACTGTGGTGGAAGCAGTTTAATTATTCCTTTGTTATCTGTGCTCATCTACGAATATGATGTACGTACTTATGAATAAAGGCATAATTTATGTAGGTTTTGTATGATTAATATTCAAAGGAACGTTAAGCAGTTTTGGTTGATATTTTACTTTAAGCTAACGAATTCATAGTATTTGTTCGTATGATATTGTTTTGATGGCACAAGACAACTTCAATATGGCTCCCGCTTTGTATGTTCTATATTTCTGTAAAACTTCTAATATAGCCATGTTAACAACTACACAATATTTATTCAAACAATAATATTGTTAAGTATTGGATAAGTAATGTAAAATAATATATTGGCAGTTATGCTTTCATCCACTATGTGTTGGAATAACTTACCACCACCAATTAAATACTGCATTATAAATGCAGACTAAGGAGGAGGAAGGGGAGCTCGATGGCGTCGTTGCGTTTGTCAGTCTAATCGAACACGCAAGTTAAGCAACGTCGACCGTAGCCTGTCCGTGGATGAGTTTATTTATCTCGAGCTCCTCCGTGCTTCGGAGGTCACGTTAAGCCATCGGTCCCGGCTGTTTTCATTAGATGACAGTCGTTAAGCCATGTCAGTGACCTTGACGCGGCTTGAAAACACTGGTCTCCGCCAAACCGCAGCTGAGCAGCGTGGTGGAGTACGCTCTAAACCCCTTCAAATGAGGAAAGATTCATATCCCAAATCGTTGTCGTCGTCAACCCTTATTCATCCCACTTTTGGGATATGGATCTTCCCTCATTCGAAGGGGTTTTTTTTTTTTTTTTTTTTTTTTATCGCCAATCGCAATATGCGCACACTCAGCGGTGTAAGTAGCCGCTGAGTATGCGCAGATCGGCTTACTTTCGAAATGGCGTGCGCACACCCCTGTCGTGGACAAGGTTCTTTTGTAGTTAAATTTTTACATACAAGTTTTCAAATGTTAACTAAAATAACCTATATATAATTTCTACTACATTAATATTACATTCATGACGCAAAAGCGATAAACTTAAAATTATAATAGATAAAACAAATGGAGCAATAGCTTAAAATTGAATTAAATTAAATTGTCACATAAATTACACTTATTTAAATAATACTAAATGTTGTGTCCACTTATAGGACGCCGACAAATTGAGGTGATGGCTTGGTCACACTAAATATTTAATTATTGTCAATCCATCCACAGCTGTCCTCGGCAGACACTTAACTCAATAACCCCACCTAGCCACCGCGATCGAGGCGCCTATCGGAAAATATAGGCGCCCAAGTCAACATTGGTCCTAGGCGGGGCCATTCTGCTTGTTCCGCCTGATGACAGCCGTGGCTAGATTGACACAGTAGTCAATAAACTTATTTCTACTTTTTCCAGCCATCACCTCGGACACGTTCGTTTCAGTGACCCGCATTCCCAAACGCTGCTCCAGCTCCCATCTTTGTTTGGAAAATGCGGGACACTGAAACAAAATGTGCTGCACTGTCTGACCCTCGCCATCTTCACAGAAACACGATGGATCGTCCACGCACTTGAACCTGTACAAATACGCGGCAAACCCACCGTGTCCCGATAAGACTTGCGTGGTGATGCCAGACGGAGCTATTTTGCCCACGATACTGTACGCGGCGGTCGCACTCGGGAAAAACAGCTTCGTCGTTGAAGCTGTAGTTCCCGAGCGGTATCTCCTATCCCATTCGTCAATGGTCGCCTTACGGATCATACCCTTGACGAATGAGACAGGGCAGCGGTCGTAGTCGGGTTTCTTCTTCGACTTCAGGGCCGCACTCTTGGCGAGTTCATCGGCTCGTTCATTCCCCTCAAAGCCCACATGCGCCTTAATCCAGAACATCGAGACGCTCTTACCCTGCGCTTTGCACAATTTAAGAGCGTCCCGCGCCTGTACCGCAAGGGGGTGAGGAGAATCAACGTTACCTATCGCCTGGAGCGCCGCCATGGAGTCGCTGAAGATGCCCACGCTGGATCCATTACAGCTCAACGCGTATTTTGCCGCGGTGCAGAGAGCGAGGAGTTCGGCCTGGTAGACGGTGCAGTAGGACGACAGAGTAAGTTTGACGGCCTTGGTTTCGGCATCGCTGTTCCAAATGGAAACAGCGGCACCTACCCGACCCTCAATCTTACTGCCGTCCGTGAACATTCGCAGGGCAAAGATGTTGGCTGCCCTGTATTGTTCCTCGTCCACCAGGTGATCGAACTCGACCCTCTCCAGCTCCGCTGGGTGCGGGGCCTCGATCTTAGAGGCCATCCGCTCGATCTCCCTGTCTCCCAGCACCGGATGGGGCAGTCCCCTCTTGGCCTCGTAAAGAGATGCGATTTCTCGCACCCTAAGGTCAAGGGCGAGCACCCCGGCCAGCAGCAATGCGGAATTCAAGGAGACCGTTCGGTAGGCCTTGCAGATCTTTAGCGCAAAGCCCCGCTGTACGCTGTTGAGCTGCTTCTGGATGCCTAGCTTGTTCACCGCTGGTGCCCATACGGCCGCGGCGTAAAGCATCGTCGGCTCCACTACAGCTGTATATATGATCTTCACTACCTCAGGATGAAGACCCCAACCGACGCGGGCCGTACGCGCAAGGCGCTTATATATGTCCACCGCCCGTTTACAGACGGTGGCCACATGCGCATTGAACGTAAGACCCGCGTCGATGGTCAACCCGAGGAGTTTGATCTGCCGAGACATGCCAATGCCCATCCCACCCATGCTGAGGCGCGGAGTGTCATACCTGAGTTTGCGCGTGACCAGCATGGCGCTGGTCTTATGCGGCGCAAACTTTAACCGGTTTCTGACCCCCCACGTCCTCACGTGCTCGAGAGTGGCATTGGCACATCTCTCTATATCCAGTGCAGTGGCCCCGTCAAACACCAACACGACGTCGTCAGCGAAGGCCTGACAGTACACCCCCGCTCTTTCTAGTTGCCGCAAGAGGGGGTCCAAGAGGAGGTTCCACAATATCGGACCTCCTATGGACCCTTGTACGCAACCTCTTGTGGCAGCGCGTGCGCATTCCTCCCCCCCGAAGCGCACCCTCACCGTCCTATTGCTGAGGTAACTGTCTATCGTTCGTCTCAAGCTCAGAGGACAATTTTCCTCCGCCAGTCTGAGTTTGATAGCAGGCCACCAGGCGCAGTCGAAGGCACCCTCTATATCCAGCGAGACGAGAGTAAGAATCTTACGCTCGTCAAGCTTGCTGCGAATATGGTGCAGCAGGTTATAGAGGGCGTCTTCGGTGCCCCTCTGTGGCATGAACCCGTACTGGCGAGTACTTATCCTCGGCAGAAGATGATGCTTGAGGCGAGCGATCAACATTTTTTTGAGCGATTAACGTATATCTTGCCCAAAACAGACAGAAGCCCGATCGGCCTGTATGATTTGGGCAGGCGATACGATTCCTTTCCCGGTTTCCGAAGGACAATTACGATGGCCTCTTTCCACAGCCGAGGGAAGTATCGGAGGGCTCGACACTTGTTAAGAAGGGCCAGGAAGAAACCCGAGCCATCGTCAATGGCCCGAGCGCAAACGTCAGCCGTGAGGCCGTCGGCGCCAGGGGCCTTTTTTGGGTTGAAGGACAATACAGCCGCCATGAGTTCCCTCTCGGTAAACGGCGGGTCATGATCATCATTGGCCCGTTCGTTTACCGTACGGGCTTGTTCTCTCATTTGGCGGTGATCTGTATTGTCGTCCAACCCGCTGTCGACGGGATAAAAAGTGTCCGCCAACAGCTCTGCTGACTCCCTGGCGTCCAACGCCCTCCCGTCGGCTTCGAGGAGCGTGTCCTCCTTCCGCTCGGTTACCCTGCCGATGACCCTGTAGATACCTTCCCAGACACCTTCTTTGTCCTGCCTCCCACAAAACTCCCTCCAACTGCGGGTTTGTGCTTCTCGCACCGCTGCCTCGTACTTGCCCTTCTGTTCGAGGTACAGTTGGACCACCATTTGTCTACGCGACGGCGCAGCGTTTCGGATCCTGCGTCGCCTGGTGTTGGTCTGTCGTCTCAGCTCCTCCAATTCCTCCGACCACCACGGCAGCCTAAATGACCCCGCACTGCTCTTTTTAGGCATCGAGGCCTCGCAAGCCTCGCCTATCGCCCGGGTGTACCCATCCACGATCACCTCCAGTTCCTCACATCCTTCGACAGCCTCCACGCGTGCAGCGGTGAGACTGTCTCTCAGCATGATTGAGGCGAGTTTCTCACGAAACTTACCCCAATCAGCCTTTTTGGTGTTGAAGATCCTGGTGGTTCTCGCGATCGATACCCCCTTGGCCTTGGCCATGCGGACGTCAAATATGATGCCGTTGTGGTCCGAGGACGTGAGTGCTTCCTCGACGTGCCATCCATCCACCAAGCTCAACATATCCTCCGAGCATGCCGTCACGTCGACATGGCTACTGTACCTATTTCCACCTCTGACAGTATCGAATGTTGGGACGTCACCACAGTTAAGAATCTGGAGGCCCAGCTCCCCTAAGGTTCCAACCATCTCCTCTCCTTTGGAATCCTCATGAGAGCTGCCCCACCAGACACTCTTCGCGTTGGCATCCCCGCCCAGGATCAACCCACCTGCTCCGGCATCGCGCTCAATCCGCCGCAACTGCTCCAGGTATGGCCCAATGGGTTTGTCGGGTTCGAAGTAGTAGGAGACGAGTGTGATCTTCCAGGCGCTGGTCCGGATCCCCACCACTGTGATGTTATTCGTGGTGAGTTGCGGGTACTGTATGACATCTAAGTCATTATCGAAGACGACTATGGCCGCCTTCACAGTACCCTGCCCGTTCTCCTGCGCCTGAAAGACCCTCACTCCCTGATAACTCCTAACGCTTCCAACCCGACCCACGTAGGGCTCCTGCAGCAGTGCAACGGATATGTTGCGTTTGCCTGCGGCCAATAGCAACTCTTGAGTTGCTAATTGACTCCTCTGGAGATTGACCTGAGCCATTCGGTACGGACGGCGAATGGTCCCCGAGGCAACCTCAGCAATAAGCTACGGCGTCCCGCGCCAACCGGTCCCACTTCGATCTCACCGGGCATTCGCCGTCGAACGCGTTATGCTTCGCGTTCGACTGCTTCGCCCGGCGGCAATTAATGCACGCCGGCGGCTTCCCAGTGGCTGCGTCCGCGCACTCCGACTTGCGGTGCGGGCCACCGCAGTGGCTACACACGTCGACGGTTTCCTTACAGAATCGCCGCCCGTGTCCGTATCCCAAGCAACGGGTGCACTGGACGAGGGGCGTCTGATCTTCAACGACGCACCTCTGGAGGTCGATACGCAGCTTCCGCTCTGCTATCGACCTCCTCCAGACCACTGGGGAGACGCTCAATACGACGTGGCGGTTGTGCGGGTTTCGCGCTCGCCTGCTGTGCCGAACCATAACGCGGCTCTCGTGGGCGTCGAGTCCGCAAAAAACGTCCCGGTTCTGGTTGCGAAGGGCCCGGATAAGTTCCTCATCCGAGTGAACCTTCAGGACATCCCTCACAATCAGCAGCGGGTCTTTGTTTTTCGCGTCTTCGACGACCAAGCCCCTCCCTGACGTCGAGAGCCGCTTCCTGATTTTCTCCTTCTCCACCTCGTCGGCACAGCCTATCACCACTCTCCTGTCCTTCACTTTGCGCACACGCTCTACCTTCACCCAGCCCTCCTTGGCATCAACCACTTCCCTTACTTTTTGAAGCACCTCGTCCCCCGTTTCTTCATCTGCGGTCGAGGAGACGACCACCGAGTGCAGCGTGGCGCGCCCGGCCACCAACTTAGTGGTGGTCGGGCTCGCCGCCACTACACCCGCGTACGTCGTCCTCCCGACCGATGGCCCCTGCTTCTCTAACTTCTCTTTTATTTCTTGTAGGAGCCGCGCGTTCCATTCGAAGGGGTTTAGACCGTACTCCACAACGCTGCTCAGCTGCGGTTTGGCGGAGACCAGTGTTTTCAAGCCGCGTCAAGATAACTGACATGGCTTAACGACTGTCATCTAATGAAAACAGCCGGGACCGACGGCTTAACGTGCCATCCGAAGCACGGAGGAGCTCGAGACATATTATGTTGGCAGTTACGCCCTCATCCACTGTGTGTTGGAATGACATACCATCGCCAATTAAATACTGCATTTATACGACTAAAATTTGTTTTTGTTCTTGGTGTGTAATTAAAATATTGTTTCAGTAGTTTAATTATTTGTAACCTTATTCCAATCAAAAAGTAATTACTTTGCTGTAACTACCACGATATCCTTTTTTACCTATATGCAACGATCTAGTTTGGGTCCAAATCAACTACCCCCAAATTAACGCTATTATTTCTCTTCCAGCTACCAGCAGAACAGTTAATGCCTCCAGAACTGTATTCTACTCCTCCGCCTCCAGCACTCTACAGCAATCCGAACCGCAACCCATTAAACCTAGCCCAGATGCCAGACTTAGAACCTAGGTATCATATGGAACCTCGATCCTTGATGCTGCAAGATTCAAGAAGTTGTTCCAATTCACCCCCAGTGAGATTCAACACGGAGAATAATAGTGTATATTTTAATAAAAGCATGCTAGACCGACCTACGAATACTTTGCCACATTTAAAGCCTACTAGATTAAATGGTAAGTTATTTTGAACCCAGTGGTGTGCCAGTGGCCCGATTTTGACACCGAGGTTCGCCACTTTATCCTCATATGAGAAACTATGCATTTTTTTTTTGTGGATAACACAGGCCTGTGCAAACGATTTACGATCCCGGGCCAATATGTGAAATAAGGTCTTTAAATTATTAAATCCCTACTAATATTATAAATGTGAATGTGAGTTTGTTTGTTACGCCTTCTCGCCAAAACTACTCAACCGATCATCATGAAACTTTGTACACATATTCTCAAAGTTGTTAGGAAGGACATAGGATATTTTTTTTTATTAAAAAAGAAACGAAAACGCGGGCGGGTGGAAGCTACATACATGTTCGGTGTACATGTTAATTCAAATAAACAACACGTGCTGCGTTTTAATTGACACTTATTTCTGGTATTCAACTAGTTTCTATTCTTATCCGTATAAATAAAACAAAACTTAATTGTTTTTTATTTTTTATTTCAGGAAATTCTGCGACGCAAACGCACAATGAACAGAAAAATAGTGCAACCAAATCAACAGAAACCAATTTAGAACATGTCAAAATTTCAAATCAAGAATGCGGGTGAAGTGTAAATAAACACGTGTAAATGTCATTTTGACATTGACGTTGACATGACAGTGTAAACAATTGTAAGTGTGAGAAATGACAGTTGTTTTTGGACCCGTCCGTCTCGTGTCGATTGTGAGTTTTCGCTTTATTTTTAAATTCTAAATTATTATCAATAATGTTTAAGATTTATGTCGAAATTTTTTTTTTGATTTGATTATTTTTATTTTTGATATCAACAGAGTTGATTAATAACTGGAAATTGAGTTTTGATTCTTTATGTTTTTTAAATGTACCTAATTGTAATAGGTATTTGGTTCGTGCAAAGATATTGCTTTGGATTCATGTATAATAATTTTGTAGGTATTTTTTCGATTTTGACAGACGTTATACACCGAAAGATTTCGAAGTCTAAAAGTTTATACAGGTAGTAAAAATTCCCTAAATTACTGAATGCGGAAAACATCTAATATCTGGATACAGTGAACATTTTGATACAGTCAATGCTAATGCTTAAAAGTCTGTATTTAATAAGATAGTAATGAAATAGACTCTTATAAGAATAGAAAATACAAAGATTTATATATATAAACCATATTGCATAATAACGAAGGCTAAAAAACTTGGTTGTACTATGTTACATTCAACGTGTTAGGGATCCGAGTTACGATATTTTACTGCCTTATTATTTAAACAACAGACAATTTGTCGACAAAAACACCCCAACTGATGAGTCCCATTCCTTTAAAATGGCAGCCATTTTAAAATTTAATAGTGGAATGAAGGAATTCGATCCTTTAAAAAAATATTACATAAAATATCATAAACGTATCAGGATATAATTGGTTTTATTTTGTAGCCATTAAGATTCTGCAACTTTTGATACCAATAAACTAATTACCTCTCCTAAACTGTGGTAAAAAATACACAAAACCTACGAGAAAATGTTAGTTCTCTATTATCGAATGAATTAATGAATATGTATTTGCCAGAATAAGGTTTTGTACAGTTGTTAATTTGTCAATATGTTCCATATTATTCTGCCATCGATAATGGGGTGCAAATATTAAAATCATAGTATCGTAATTGAACTGTATAAATCAGTGATTAATAAATCATCAGTATCAACAAGAAAATAAATGTTAAATTATATGTATGTCAAGCTGAATTAAATATTAATTACAATGACATGCACATTTGTTTTTTAATTATTTCTTTGGATGTAAGCTATAAAAAGATATCCATACCAATTATGTTATTTATAAATGCAGGACGGTTAAAAGTAGTACGAAACTGGAGGATGTGAATTACAATTTCTGTAATTTGCATAATTTGTTCAAAAGAATAACAAAGGAACCCCATCACACATTATTTGCACATCAATGAAATATAAAACTGTGTTTTTTCCACCATTTTGAACATATTTAACAATTGACTGGAATTATAAAATCCAGTCCCGAGTTTCTTGTTATTCTTAGCCGTCCTGTCAACGAGAAGAAGTCAAATTTTAAAGGAAATCGAAATATGACATATTATATGCTGCCATTTTAAGGGAATGGGATTATAACCCCCACTTGCGGGGTTTTGTGTTCATTAAATTATCTAAATTATACGCCAGTAGAATATCGGAAGCCGGATCCCTAACACATTGTACATAAATACTTGTATAATATAGCACAAACTATAAAATAACACGTCTTACAAAATACTGAAAAGACTTTACTTTCGGTGAATAACTTGTCAAAAAATTACGATTTACAAAAATTTGCACCTAATATGACATTTAATAAAATGACGATGTGTCGAGATTATTTAAAATTTATGTATATTCAAGTCACTGCCACTACGACAAAATTAATTTGCCAGTTAATTATCAATTTGACAAATATTGTTTACAATAAGTGTGTAAATGTCAATTTATGATTAGATGATTAGTTCTGATATTGCATCTTCTGTAAGATGTATAAGACTGAATTAAAAATGTAAGAAACATGACATTTTCGTAGATAAACTATGCATATGAATTGTTGAAGTCAACTGTACGTTTTCTGTCAGTTTTAATAGTTAATTTATTTTAAATACCGCGAATAAAACATGTTTTTTTTTATCTCTAATCTATTTTCGCATTAATGTAAACTAATATTATTAATGGCCTGTGTTTTTATTAATTCAAAGTTGGAATTAATATTATTAATTAATAATTGGTCTGTGTTATGTGATCGTGTCAATTTTTTAATTAAAATATTAACTTTTAATTCTTTTGGTTTTAATTCAAGAGCAAACTCTTTTAAATAATTGTCTCTTTTTTCACTTATTGAATGAGTATGATAAGTTATTATGAGAAAATAAATCGTACAATTAGACTATATTGTAGTTTATTATATATTCATAAATATTTGTAATGTAAATATTGTACATATATAAATAAATATAAGTATGTTACACAAAGAGTTGCCATACTAGTTACAAACGTAGCTTAAGGTATACGTGTATGAGTAAATATATTTAATCTACAACATAATGTTATGAAAAGTCGAGCTTTTATGTTATGAATGGGGTAAAATTTATTTAAATATATAAAAGATTTCTTAAATTGCTGAATCTGTGTTAACGATGAATACTGTCAGTAAATATGATACCATCAGTAAATATTTATAAAATTGGTTTGCAATATAAGAGCTTGCATACTAATGTGAGGAAGGCCGGGCTACCTAATAGCAGCCCAACTGGTCGGGCTGCATCTGTCTTTTTTTATACTACATAATGTCTGATGGCTAAATGCTTCACTTGCCAAAATGCTGTCTAATTCGCGGAGGTCCTAAAATGTATGCTCATGTTTATATTTTTTTTGTAGCAATTTTTATATTAAATTGAATCGAACAAAAAGAACATACCAAAACAACAATATTGCTCTTGACATTTTCCATACATACATATATGTAGTATAAAACATAATATTTTTGTATGTGTGAAGAAATAAAAAGATTATCTGTTTAAATATTACACGCAATGTTCGAATTTATGGCACACAATATTAAAATACTAAATACCTATATGTATTCCAGAAATACGAAATACCAATTTGTGGGGTTTGTTTTATTTGTGATCCAAAACATTTTTGATACAATATTTGCCCGTTTTTCATTTTGATTAATTTAATAAAATGAAATAAAATTACAACGGATATACTTACATAAAATCTGAGGGCATGCTTTTTAAATTTTATAAATAGTTATATTAAATTATTCGATTGTTGATTCGAAATCTTGCCGAATGTTGAAAATATATGATTGTAAATTATATGATGTAAAATAATTAATGTGATAATTAATAATAACCCCGTTGACAATTGATTTTATTAACATATTTGACATTGGAGTGAGATATTTTGTTTAAAAACATTTCTTTTTATTATTTCTAATTAAAATGAAAGAGAATTAAAATCTTACGTTGTATTTAATAGTTATTAGAATACGTACTTTTATTTTATTTATAATGACTTAATTAAAACTGCACAATGTTTGCTTTTTTTATTTCAATATAATATATATAAATTACATTATAATTATGGCAAAAAGAAAATACAACGAATTAATAAATATCATGTATGAATAAAATACGTAAATCTCAATCCAATATCAATATATAAAAAAAGAAATAAGCAAAAATAAAACTTGCTTTATTTATTTAATTGAAATTTTGACAGACCAAAATTAAAAAAAAAGTGTTAATAGTTTTTTAAGGTATCCTTATTTTTAATTGTATAAAAACTCGGAATACTTTTTGTATATACTGTACCTAGCATTTAAACAGGAGCATCAAGTATTAATCCAAGATACTGTTGTAAAAATACAATAAATTTATTTATTAAGTCAATACTTCATTTAATGCAAATAAACTCATTCATTCATTCAAGAGAACACTATCATTATGTATTTTAACAATATCTATTTGTAAACACTTTTAAGTGTTATATTTTTAGAACACTATCTTGCAACTTGCTTTATGGATATTAAACAGCTAGCAATATTTTTTGATGTGCCAATATAAATGCCAAGTACGGTATAAGAAATGTACAGTCACCAACATAATAAAAAATGCGAAATAGTGAAAAATATTACTGTTATAACATGACATGTGTTTTTATCATTTCGCGTAGGTGTTAACAAATAAACAATACGTGTCCAATGTATTGGTAATCTTGTAGCTGCCTACGCACTTGAGCAGAAACAAGAAAATTATTAATTCTGTGACAAAGAAAATATATGACAAATACTGCAGAATAATAAAATATTCTCTCACTATTGTTCATCATCATCAGCCTAATGTGTATCATTAGTGGAAGGCTCCACTAATGATACAAAGTGAGCGCCATTGGATTAAAAAAATATTATTCGCTATGTACTTATCTAATTCAGTTAATTAGATGTTAAACGATTGTTTACAGCTCCATGGCTGTTTTAGAACTTAGAAAATTGATGAATCATGTATTTGTTGCAACGAAATTTACAGAAAACTTTCGTTTTTGGCACATTTTTACTACAACATAACTCTGAGTATAATATTTGATTATTTTTTTGAGTTAATAAAAAAACTATATACGTTAATAACAATAGTGTAATACAGTTTTTTGATTAATAACGGGACGGGGCCCACCACACATTCCCACCACTGTGTCTCCTGTGTAGCCAGGATTAACAGCGGCGACCGCCAAAAAAGGCAATGAACAGTGAAGTCCATTGCAGTCCCGGGGATAAAACTACGGCTGCTTTGAAGCTCACAACGAATGTAATCAGAAGAAATTAGTAGGAATAAGAAACTTTTGGAATTTGACTACCCGTCATTCATTCAATTTCATTGGAGGAGCTAAATTAATTAGTTATTTAGAGAATAATTATTTTTCTATATGTATATATATATTACTAGCTGATCCGGCAAACGTTGTTTTGCTATAAAAAAATAGATAACAACCTATTCTCAGACCTACTGAATATGTTTTTTTTTTAATATTACGACGGGTGGTAGACAAGCATACGGCCCGCCTGATATGAAGCGGTTATCGTAACTATATTAACGCTCGTAACATAAATAATCGCTCGCGCGCCGCAACTCCCGCTGCAAACGCAGCATCTCCTTCCTTTCTGGTGACCTCACTCACTCGCAGGAACACAACAACCCTCAAGGGAATTGTTATTTGGCTGCGGTGTTTTGTGAGGTGGAGGTACATTCCCCAGTCGGGTAGCTTACGCTCCCTACCTCTCTTTTCGCCAGAGCTTCGTTTGTCAATCAGCAGGGTGCACCGCGTGCAGGTGAAGTTGGCTTTGGTTCAAAGATGTTGATGAACCACTTACACCCCAAAATATATGTATATAATTTCATAAAAATCGGTCAAGCCGATTTAAAAATAATTATTGTAATTATTTTTTCACCGTACTTTTGGTAAAGGGAATTAATAAAACGAATGATATCAACCCATAATCATCCCATTGTTGGGATACGTGTCTCTCCTCTATCGAAAGGGTTTAAAGTATACTCCACCACGCTGCTCAACTGCGGGTTGGCGGAGGCCAGTGTTTTCAAGCTGCCAAAAGACCACTGACTTGGATTAACGGCTGAACGTGCCCTTCGAAGCACGGAGAAGCTCGAGACAAATAAACCCATCCATGGTCAGGCTACGGCCGATGTTGATTAACTTACATGTTCTATTACACGCACAACGACACCATCGTGTTTCTCGAAATTACTAATGTCGACTGTCTTCAAATATTTTCCTAAAACTTTATGTTGGTGACTGTACTATTACATATTTTTCACTAAACGCTTTAATTTTTCACTTTTTAATAACAACGCGAGCGTAATATCTTAAGCGAATATTTTGTTTCTTGTGATGTAAAATTCTTTTGGAGATAATAAATGTGACTTTTTAACTCGTAATTGTTTTAATACTTTACGTTCCTTTTAAGGTAATAACAGAATTTGGACTTAAGAGTACGCAGTACGCGGCCAACTCGCCGGTAGGTATTTCTGATATAATATAAATATTTCTAAACAATTTACACAGCGCCATCTAGTCCCAAATTAAGCGCTAAGCTTGTGTTATGTGTACTAGACAACTGATAAATGTACTTAAATACATTTTTTTTTGTAAATACATACTTATAATACATAGAAAACATCCAGACCAAGACAAACAGACATGTTCATTCACACAAATAAATAAATAAATATTTCTGGACAATTTACACAGCGCCATCTAGTCCCAAATTAAGCTCAAAGCTTGTGTTATGTGTACTAGACAACTGATAAATGTACTTAAATACTTTTTTTTTTTTTTGTAAATACATACTTATAATACATAGAAAACATCCAGACCAAGACAAACAGACATGTTCATTCACACAATTGTTTGTCTTGTGCGGGAATCGAACCCGCGACATCGGAGTAGGGATTGCAATCCGGAAAACCGGATCCGGTAATCCGGCGGATCCGGCATTATTAAACGGTTACCGGATCCGGTACTAATATACCGGATCCGTACTACGGATCCGGTGCTAGCAATTTTTGGCAAAATAATAGATCTCTGCATGAGTAGTACTTTAAATGCATTGCGCGTGGTGTCACAATTAACACTATTTATTTTCTACGATCCTTTTTTAAAAAAAAAAATTATTTTCGTATAATATACCTATAATGAATATTAAGACAATTATTACTTAAAATTCTACTTAAAATAATTATTTATCGAAGAGTTGTAATTATAAAACAAACTCATTATTGTGATAATTGTGCCATTGTTTAGACAGATTCATCAAATCATGATGGTGTATGTCATAAATATAAGACTTGTTTGTTAGCATTCTCAAATACTTTAATGATTATTGTGAACTCATCTCAGTAAATTACGTAAGGTTAATTATATTCGATTTTATAAAGTTACTTACTAAAATAATGGATCTATCTGTGAAAGTGAAATCTAGGAAGACTGAGCTATTCGTTAGTCGTTACATCGTTAAAATTTTACTGGTTACCTATACTACTAGATTTTAATTGTTTGCTCGTTGTCTAATCTTACCATCAGATTAGAAATAAAATTGATTTTATATATTTTTTATACACTACCTATATAAAGTATGTACATGACACTTGATTCACTTACTAACAGTTAATTTTGAATTGAATAGCGAAAATCATTCTGATTTGATCAATCCGGCCGGATCCGGTCGGATCCGGCCGGATCGATGGGAATCGGGTCGGATCCGGCCGGACTGAAAATGATGCCGGATTGCAATCCCTACATCGGAGTCAAAGTGGCAATTGCTAACCATTCGACCACCGAGCTCGTCGATATGGTTTCAGTGCCATGTGAGAAAAAGGTAATGGAGAATGTTAACTAATTTTGATTATTAGCACTCCATATTCTCTGTCAAAAATAAAAAATACTAGTGAAAGAATTACTTCGATATGTCAATTAGTTTCCGATTTAGAAGTAAAACAAGTTGTAACCACAGAAATAAAAAAACAGGTTGTAACCGTACGACGCGGGCTGTGTGACGTCATCGTACAACACGCTTAGTCTGGCTCACTCAGTCCGCTCGCGGTCGCACGCCCGTGCCGTTGAAATTATACCTATAATATATAATAATTAATTAAATTTATTATAAATTTTATTAAAATTAATTTTATTATAAATTTATTTAAATTTTTATTACTATAATAATTAGTTAAATGCTATAATTAGAATGTCACATCCCTAATACTTAGCGAGCCGTGGCCGTGGCCCGTGCGATGCGTTGTTTAATGACGTCACAAGACTGTTAGCGGGACTCGATATTTTTCGAAACTTTGAATGCCTATAAAATCAATACTACTAGGTATTTTTGACTACAACAAAAACTAGTGTGTTTGTATACATACAGGCTTCACTGAGACAACATTTCAAGCGATTTGGCATACCTAGTAACATTCTTCATTCTCATAAGTAATGGGGTGTAAGTACTTCATCAACATCCTTGAACCAAAGCCAACTTCACCTGCACGCGGTGCACCCTGCTGACTGACAAACGAGGCTCTGGCGAAAAGAAAGGTAAAGCATAAAGCTGTGAGTATTTGGGGTGTAAGTGGTTCATCAACATCTTTGAACCAAAGCCAACCAAACACCAAGGGGTCGCCGATCCGTTGCCAGCCATACTCCTTCCTTTCGTTCTTTACGGTGACCTCACTCACTCGCAGGAACACAACAACCATCAAGGGAATTGTTATTTGGCTGCGGTATTCTGTGAGGTGGAGGTACTTCCCCAGTCGGGCAGCTTAAAAAATACGCTATGCTCTACTTTTCTTTTCGTTCCTCGTTTGTCAGTCAGCAGGGTGCACCGCGTGCAGGTGAGGTTGGCTTTGCTTCAAAGATGATTGACTTATAAACAAACTTGCATTTATTTCACGATATCACAGTATAAGTGACAGTATGGCCGCTCCCTGCCGCTCTCTCGTAACTACGTCACCTCCCCTCTGAGACCAATCTGGAACAATTTATAAGGCGCTGCTCGCACACACACTCATTTGCGCCCTGCACAGACTTTTTTATGTAATATTGTATGTTTGTTGCCAGTTTATGTAATATTGTACGACGCGACATTTATATGGAGTGGCCGGGGTGTGATCTAAATAGCATACCATAACAAAAGTAGTTCCTGTTGATACATAAAAACATCCCCGATATCCGTCACTTCCTGTATTTGCCCGAAACAAACATGAAACGTTATTGCCCACGCGGGAGTGATATCCAACTTTCAACAAACAGAACCACAACTTTCGCCAAGTTAAAGTTGTCCGCGACGTTTAACTTCCGTGAGATGGAAGCTGAAATATGTATTGTGTATTGGTTCTTGTGCATTGATAAATCAAATTTGTATTTATTATTCAAAAGTTTATACTGATTGGGGGAAGTTTGCAGACGTTTTGTTGTTGAGGAAATCGTTTCTGTTCGATTTATTTGCTAACTGGGGTGCTACAGGCTAAGCTAAAGTCGATTCAGATCGAATTTTATGATTGCAAAAATCAAACTTGAACTTAGATTTATATAGCACGTCTATGATAAATAGATAGAAGATACAGTGAATCAATAAATTACTACAGACTTGTATAATATATGCAACAAGGCGGCCTTATAGCTGACAACAATCTTTACAAGGCAACCTGAGGGTAACGAATTTGTCCATGGAGTGGGCAGGTTTCGCAAAACAAAAGAAATTAATAAAAATTTCAAGTATAATATAATATTATAAGAAACATTATTATATGTAGGTGAAGATGCGTAACCTATTACTGATAAATAATTGAATAATAAATAACTAGTCTACGTGTTGATCCGTATTGTTGAAGTATGTGTTAAGTATTGTCGAAATCCTTGAAATCATAAAAAATCCTAATATATAAAATTCTAGTGTCACAATGTTAGTTTAGTTACCATACTCCTCGGAAACGGCTTGATCATTTTTTATGAAATTTAATATACATATTCAGTAGGTCTGAGAATAGGTTGTTATCTATTTTTATAGCAAAACAACGTTTCCGGGTCAGCTAATTATTATATAAATTCATTTATAAATTCATATACATGTTTGCATATTTCGCCTACCAGCCAAATAATATTTATTCACTAATGTTTAGGTTTGGTTGATTAGACATCTCTTTAGGCTTTTAATGCCTTATTTGCCATATTGCTGTCTCTCACATTGCTAAGAGGGGAAGTCAAATTCCAAAAGCTTCCTACTCCTACTAATTTCTTCTGATTAAATTCGGTGTGAGTTCCAAGGCAGCCGTAGTTGTACCCCTGGGACTGCAATGGACTTCACTGTTCATTGCCTTTTTGAATGAATGAATGAATGAATGAATGAATGAAAAGTTTATTACATTAAGCACACAGACACTTACAGAGGTATACAACACAATAAATCATTGTACATATGTAGTATAGAATCACGTATATCTAAAATGATCAACATTGTCAGGTGTGTCCACATGCCTAATTTAAAAGGATTTCACTCAGTATACACCACGGCGTGAGCCGGGCACTGATTTTCAGTGAAACCCATCAGTGAAATACGGGCCACGGGCGGCCAGAAACTTATTGAGCCGCTAATCTTAATAATAATAATTAGAAAAAAAAATAATGACATCTAAATACTGAGATTGAAATTATCTTAAACTAAGGACAATTTAAATAATTACTAAAACAATTGAATTAAATTCTCTGAATTTGTGTGCTGATTAAATAATAATAATAATATATATTAATTCTTTATGTGTCCAACGAAAATGAATACAATTGTTATTAATACTTTTTCGGCGGTCGCCGTTGTTAATCCTAGCTACACAGGAGACACATTGGTGGGAATGTGCGGTGGGCCCCCTATTGTTAAGGTTGGTTGGAAGAAATCTCTTAAAGAGATTTCTTAGAAGAAATCTCTTAGAGAGATAAGCTCGCCCTTGTACGCCTTCGTGTTCACACTGTTTTATGTAACCATGTTATATGCAATAAAGAACGAGATAGATATGTCACAATAAAATATATAAACAAGAAAAATTGAGGTGTGTCTGTGTTATAGACACGGCCTGTGGTACGTGAATACGTTATATACACTAAAATTATCTCAAAATGCCAGCTCCTTTATCTATCTAGTGGTGTGATTGAATTTTGGATGGAGATGGTAGACATGTAGCTGCAACACCAAAATAATTTGAAACTCTTAGCGACCTCTGTTGCCCTTTAGAGTAACTAAATTCCGGTGTACGATATTTTGTATGAATATTGGTCTTTATTATATACTAGCGACCCGCCCCGGCTTCGCACGGGTGCAATGCTGATACTAAATGTACTACAGAAGGTCTTTGCGCTTTGTCCTATCCAGTCCGCCGTACGCCGCCGGCTCCGCGGCCGGTACCGCCACAGCCGTTATGTCCCTGCATTTTAAATGTGTAATATCTTCTAAACTATTCATTTAAATTACATGCTGTGAAAGGCCATATTGATCTATATTAAATGCACAATGTATTTAAGGTACTTAATTGGATAAGGATTAATTCTGTATTGCTTAAAATCGCTTCGTAAATAAGGCATTATTTCTTGTAAAAAGCAAAGGATAAAATAACGGTTATTGTGTGTTACCACTAAGAGATAGACATATACCATCGCGAACTTTTTTGTAGACCATTTTAAGGTGAACAATACTGTACTACATTATTTTGATCTATCTCGTTGGGTTCAGCCAGCGTTTGCAATGAAAGAGCAAAAAAATGTGTTTATTTACGACATCACATTAGAAACCTCTAAATTATCAGTGTTTTTCTACTATGTTATGCATATATTATACATATAAACTTTCCAGTTGAATCACTCTATCTATTAAAAAAAACCGCATCATAATCCGTTGGGTAGTTTCAAAGATTTAAGCATACAAAGGGACATAGGGACAGAGAAAGCGACTTTGTTTTATACTATGTAGTGATAGTCGTTGCCAAACTGTATCCCCCGATTTTGTTGTCATTCGTTTTTTTTAATTGCCTCCCTATGGAGGATTTTGTTGTCATTCGTTTTTTTTTAATTACCTCCCTATGGAAGCTATTTTAAAAAAATATTCACGTCAAAAAATACTCTAAATATCATGCTTCAAATAAAGCAACAAAAAGTTGATGATAGTTGCTAAAAATAACATCCACCCAATACCCCAACATTGCCATTATTAAATCGATAAGCAAAGCTCTTATATCGATACCTACGAAATTATGAGAATCAGAGCTCGTAAAACTGAATTACTGTCTTTTAAGAACAATCAACTCTTTAAAATCGATTTATAAATCGATTTAAACACAAGATTGTTTATGTTAATCGAGTGCTCGATTGAGCTTAAAGTGTGAAGATTAAAGTGAATTGGTTTTTCGAAGACCAATGAACGTTTAATGAAGATATTAAAGGAATATTAAGGATATTGCTTCTGATAATTTAGGATATGAATAAATTTGTGTCGGATTTACCTTGTTTTGATCTATCTATATATAATCTAACGAGATTTTTAACTCTAAGGTTTTAAGGATTGTACAATGGATTGTGTTGAATGGAAATATTTGATTTGCAACTAACGAGTAAATAATCTATATATAAAAATGAATCCCTATTTTCCTTCGTCATTGCATCACGCGTGAACAGCTGGACCTATTTTACCATATTTTGTTTTAATGTTGCATTTGTTGTCAAAACAAGGTTCTTAAGAAAAAAAAAAAAAATGTTGCGTGGAAAATTAGAAAATTTAAGAAAAGTGAAGGGCCATATTATCTTTTCTAATGTAACTTCATGTCGTTTGACAGAACTGTTAGTCATTTGACAGATTGCGCGAACCCAATTCGAAATCAATATTCATTATTAAGAAAGTCAAAGTTAAGAAGATTGGCCATGTGATTTCCGGCAGACTAGAATAGAATCACTCCATTTCTTCCCGTGGATGTCGTACAAGGCGACTAAGAGAAATACATTATCAAATATCGATTAGGCCTCCCCAACCCGTTTGGCCAGCGTGGGGAGTGTAGGCCAAATCCTCCTTTCGTCTAGGACGGACGAGAGAGGGTCGTGCTCCTGTAGTGGAAACTAAAATGGACCTGATGATGATGATTCATTGTTAAGAAGACAGGACGTCTGTCTAGTCAGCTAGTTACTTACAAACTAAGCTAACTAAGGAAAATTGGTATATAGAACAACAAAAAGGAAGGTATTCTTATAGTTCGAGCCACGAAGATTGATCTCACGGGAGCACGTGTCCATCTGAAGTTGAAAGAAGCCTCTTTCTTCAGCAATCATTCCAAAAGTTACGGATCAGTACATCTCCTTTGAGAGTTGCGCGTCGAATAGTTCGCGAGTAAAAAGTACTTTCACCACTTACGAATTTTTCGAACGTATGTCTGTTTTGTTACTCATTGTTGGTAGCTATATGTTTTCCGTATGTCACATCGTATGTATAGGACTCTACCGCTGAATCTGAAGTCGATTACCATCCATTTTTTTTAAGTGAAAACTTCTCTAACGAAGTTGTGCACTTTTTGGGATGGGTAAAAAATGTTAAACTCGCGTCAGAACACGTGGCTTGATCGAAAATTCGTAAAACGGAGCGGCGCGGTCCGATGCGACGTAAGAGAGGAAGTAATATCCCCCTCTCTTTCTACTGCGCGGCGAAAATGTATGCCTGCTCCAGCTGTTTATTTTTAATGTAATATAAATTGTCATGTTTGTGTACGATAGCGCAATAAATGAATATTGGTATTTTACCACATATATGATAGTACTTTTATACTGATAAATAAAGCAATTCGTGCGAAATTATTCCGTAACCATTCTAAAATATTCAAAAATGCACAACGTTAATGTTCAAGTCTTCACTTCTGCCGGCACTCCCGGAGTGCGACGCGTTTTTTTTATTCTAAAAATTGATCTTAGATTAAAGTTATTTACAAACATCTTCAGCTTAGTTAGTATAGCTCTAAAGCCCAGCTGGCTTTAGGCTAAAGCTTCTACCAGCTGGGCTAAATATAATCAATAATCTAAGCAGTTACTTTATTTCGTTTTCGCTTTGAAATATTCCTATAGTTATCAGTTTCAGCTTCGGGGTTAGGGCCCCTGACTGTAGTCATTAGATGTCAGTCATTAAGTCAAGTCAGAGGCCTTTAGGCGACTTGAAAACACTTAGCTCCGCTAACCTCCACTTGAGCAGCGTGGTGGAGTATGCACTTAACCCTTTCGATTGAGGCGAGACCCAGCAGTAGAATGACTAAGGGTTGATGTTGGCAGTATTCTTTGTTCTAAATCAAATTGATCTAAGTCATTTCCACTGAACCCGTGCGTAAATATATATGTATATGGTTGCAACTGGTTAAAAATAGCCATTCGTTTGAATGTCGGTTTCATTGAAAACCGCCATTCAATCACACGTCTAAACTTCGTGAATCATCATCATCATCAGGTCCATTTTAGTCTCCACTACAGGAGCACGACCCTCACTCGTCCGTCCTAGACGGAAGGAGGATTTGGCCTACACTCCCCACGCTGGCCAAACGGGTTGGGGAGGCCTGATCGATATTTGATAATGTATTTCCCTTAGTCGCCTTGTACAACTTCCACGGGAAGAAACGGAGTGATTCTATTCTAGTCTGCCGGAAACCACACGGCCGTTTCGGCCACGGCAACTTCGTGAATGGTTTACCAAAAATGCATAATCCATTCTCTTTTAGAATTATCCTCCTATAGAACCGTGACCCGAAACGTAAAAGTAAGTAACCTAGCATATTTAGATTTTTTAATCTTGTAAAAGGGTCGAGGTTTTATTCCATTTGTTTTTGCGATGTTAAAACACTTTGTAAATAAGTTTTCAGAAAAAAAGTTATTTGGTTTTTTTCAGACAGGTACCTACTAAAAGATAGAAAATGAAACTATTGCATAGATTGTTGGTAATTATATTTAGCTCAGCCCCCTTACCACCATCTCTTATTGCGATTCAATAATTGAATAGAATGCTTATTCATACCAATGAATAAGCGACTCTATTTCAAATAGAGTCGCTTATTCATTGGTATGAATATATTCAGTTATTGAATCGCAATAAGAGATGGTGGTAAGGGGGCAGCATGGAGAAACCCTAGAGCTCTACTGACTATTAAACTGAAGATGTTTGAATGATGTTTGAAGATGACTATAACCACACCCCGGCCACTCCATACAAATGTCGCGTCATTTACTACTACATAAACAATGACGTCTGTGCAGAGAGCAAATGAGCGTGTGTGCAGAGCGCAAATGAGCGCGTGTGCGAGCGGCGCCACACAAACTGTTCCAGGCCCCCCTAGCCAAGTGTAATTCGTAGCGTAACGAACGTTAGATAGATCACGTGACATTTGTCAATTCTCATACTAAAAATGTTCGATTTTGACAAATGTCACGTGATTTATCGAACGTTCGTTACGCTACGAATTACACTTGGCTAGGGGGGCAGATTTGTCTCAGAGGGGAGGTGAGGTCGACACGAGAGAGCGGCAGGGAGAGGCCATACTGTACGTAGTACTATTACTTATACTGTGCTATAACTTAAGACCAATTTTGAACCGACTCTAAAAAAGGAGGAGGTTCTCAATTCGGCTGTATTCTTTTTGTAATGTTTGTTACTTAATTACTCCGTGATTTATAAAAAAAAGTATTTTGTCAAATCGAAAGAGTATACTTCCAGATTGGTCCCATATTTTTTTCATCATCATCATCATCATCAGCCTGTATCTGCCCACCGTTAGGTTTGTTACTTCATTACTCCGTCATTTGTAAACCGATTAGACAAAAACTTTTTTATTTGAAAGAGTACACTTCCAAATTAGTCCCATATTATTTTCATCATCATCATTATCATCAGCCTGTATCTTAAGTTAATCCTTTAACCTTAATCTTTATTTGAAAGTAAATCTTTCACAGATTATGTAGATTTTTTTTTTTTTTTGCAAAGTTACAATGCATTTGCATTGCAACCTGGTTGTATCGAAATGGAAAAAAGTTATTTTTCGATACAGTTATTTCGATGGCTTGTGCATAAAAGACTGACATTATAATTCTGTGTTTAGTTTCTTAATCTCTAAACTTTAGAATGAGAGTAGATAAAAATTATTAGTATACAAACAAGTACGACATTAATAATATTAGGTTTACCTATGAAATTGCCGTTTTGTATGAAAAAAGTTAAACAAATTTGTTTCATGTATTTTTTATTTGTGTTAATCGAAGTAATCACACATGCAATCAATGAATCTTTGCCAACGAAGTGGCAGTTTATTGATGCCCTTCTTAAAGAAATCAGCTGGACGGGAGACAACAAATTCTTCAAAGGCATTTTGTACTGCCTCTCGGGTATTGATTTTTTTTCCCGCCAAGAAGTTATCCAAATTCTGGAAAAAGTAGTAGCCTGTAGGCGCAAGGTCTGGCGAGTAGGGCGGATGACGGAGAGCTTCCAACCCTAGTTGTCGAATATATATATATATATATATTTGTTTTATTTTCTGTCGGTGCGTTTAAGAACCTTAGGCTTTCAACCGTCATCGAGTCGGCAGGTAGCGAGAGACGGATTGAGAGATGAAGTTTTCACCTCTCTCTTGTGATCAAACACACTCCATTTTGACGTGATAACTTCTTATAAATCGATAAACGTCGGCTGCACGCACGAAAAAGCATGACTCATTGTCACGTTCCGCCAGAAACGAGCGTGCAAGCGACAGAGCGGAACAAGCGATAGAGACGTACGATCGGCCTAAGCATTTGGCTTATGACGCACCTATCTCTCTTCCACTCCATCGGCGGATGTTTTCTTATGACGTTATCACGTAAAATTATCGTCCGTAAACCGACTATACAGACACCCAATTTTTACCATAAAAATTGTTATTTCTCTTTTTCCATATTTCTTTTGTTTTTTTGTTTAGGTCTGTCCTAAAAACACAACTACCTTTTAGCTAACGAAAATAAGAGTAAACGCTGAAAGTTTTTAAAAGCAGGCTATGATAACAAATGTTAATTAAAAGTCGTATAAACAACGATGTTACCAGTGTAAATAGATAGAATAAATAGAATAGCTACTTCGATATCGTGGAGCTCGTCGAGAAAAGGCTTATATTTGTCTGTTCACGTGTTTGGTCACTCGAGCCGTTCATATCGAAGTAGCCGTGGATTTAAGTACAGAAGCATTCCTAAAGGCTTTTCGTCGCTTTATATCACGCCGCGGTGATTGCCATTATTTGTACTCAGATAATGGTACTAATTTTATTGGTGCCAAAGCCAAATTTGACGAATTAAACGCCTTTTTAAATTCAAAATCGCATGTTAATTCTTTCTCGGACGAACTCGCAGAACATGGAATAACTTGGCGCTTAAATCCGCCCAATGCTCCTCATTTTGGTGGCGCTTGGGAGTCTAATATTAAAAGTATTAAAACGCATCTCAAACGCATTATTGGTGATAAGCTTCTCACGTATGAGGAACTTCTTACGATTTTTACACAGATAGAGTGTATACTAAATTCGCGCCCTCTTACGGTTCTTAGCAGTGATCCTGCAGAGCCAATCGCTTTAACGCCCGCACATTTTTTGACCTGTGGTCCGTTGAAGAGTTTAACGTTTGACGCGACTGAAATACTACCTGATTCGCGAGGTTTAATAAAACGCAAAAATATACTGGATCAAATCGTAGCCAGTTATTGGACCCGTTGGCGTCGAGAATATCTTTCATCTTTGCACAATCGACGAAAATGGGATACACACAAAGATCCTATCTCAAAGGGTACAGTAGTTATTGTGAAATCGGACAACTTACGCGTTCTTCAGTGGCCTTTAGGTGTGGTTGAAGACATTCATCCGGGTCCTGACGGAGTGATTAGGGTAGTAACAGTGCGTATGCGATCAGGGACTTTATTACGTCCAGTGGCAAGTATTTGCCCGCTCCCAAATCAATAAACCTCTCCTTATTTGTGTCCTTTATTTTATATTTTTATTTTTCTTACGCATCCGCATCCGCATTAATATAATAAATAGATATCATAATTCTTATGATTATTATCCGCATTTTGGCCATTATTTTGCCTATCTCTTTGCCATTCTTCTTATTCTTCTTAGGCGATTTAACTCGCCTAGGTGGGGAGGATGTTCGCGCCAGAAAGAGAGCTATAGAGGTCGCTAAGATTACCTTGCAAAATAATCACGCATCAAGTGTTGCCATCTCTTTCTACGACGCGATACGAGCGTTTCCGAACGCTCCCGAGCGCTCGCCGCTGCGAGCGCGCCGCGCCACGAGAGCACCACTGTTCGCCCAACATTCGACAGAACAGAATTCCCCGAGCAAGTTACACGCGTTACACAGGGTTTAGGAGCTTATGAACCCTTGTCTCCGCGCCGCGCTCATATCAATCGGTACTTGGTGATACGCAGCATTTCGACACATATCTACGCGTCCAATTTGTATTGTGTTCGTGGAACGAGCTGGTGAAACTTGCTCGGGGAATTCTGTTCTGTCGAATGTTGGGCGAACAGTGGTGCTCTCGTGGCGCGGCGCGCTCGCAGCGGCGAGCGCTCGGGAGCGTTCGGAAACGCTCGTATCGCGTCGTAGAAAGAGATGGCAACACTTGATGCGTGATTATTTTGCAAGGTAATCTTAGCGACCTCTATAGCTCTCTTTCTGGCGCGAACAAGTTTCTAGAATAAATAACTAAAGTAAAGTTTCAACGGAGTTTTTTATCAGAAGTACATATGACCATAAAATTTATTAATTTCAACGCATTTCATTAATCAATCTTTTTCCATGTTTTATATTCAAGATATTGTGATCCAGTTTTCAATTTAATTCTTTTTTTTACTTTTTAATTTTGATAAACGCGATGCAGGGTCAAGAAAAACTTGAACCTATTTTATTTTCAAAATTGCCGAGCTGCCTCTATACGATGCTCCCTCGAGTTATCTGTCAGAGAGATTAAACAAACGTTCAGAATGCCTGAATTTGCATATCCAATTCTTCATTTTGTGTAGCGATACGGGTAGTGTTGTGTTAGTGTTGTAATACTTACTATTGGTTTATCATTAATTCTTATACGCAAACGATACCAAAATATTAGTTCATCATCCAATTCTTCATTTTGTGTAGCGATACGGGTAGTGTTGTGTTAGTGTTGTAATACTTACTATTGGTTTATCATTAATTCTTATACGCAAACGATACCAAAATATTAGTTCATCATCATCATCATCAGGTCCATTTTAGTCTCCACAACAGGAGCACGACCCTCTCTCGTCCGTCCTAGATGGAAGGAGGATTTAGCCTACACTCCCCACGCTGCCCAAACGGGTTGGCGAGGCCTGATCGATGTTTGATAATGTATTTCCCTTAGTCGCCTTGTACGACATCCACAGGAAGAAACGGAGTGATTCTATTCTAGTCTGCCGGAAACCACACGGCCAATTAATATTAGTTAATCATTGGCAATACCTCTCAAGAATTTATTGGTCTAAAAAATTCACACGACCTTGCTATTTGTATAGTCAAATAAACAAATAGCAGCCAACCTCCAGAGTATATCATCTTTCTTTATTTCGTTTGGCAATCACGCTGCTGTTGAAGATTATTTTTGCCATTATCAAGTTAATTTGTATAATTTCATCATCCTGACTTCAAGAATATACCCAAAAATATCGCCAGGTATCCACTAGTTTCGCAATAACTCAACAACAAAAACTGTACCTAGTGCAATTTTACTGTTGTTTTGCACGACTTCTTGGAAACCCATTTCCAAAAGTGACTTTTCGTGACGCTCCACTCAATAAATAAGTATATCTAAGATACGGATAAACAAACTTGATCTAACTCTATTTATTTCACGAATCCTTTTGTCAGTGGAATAAAAGAAAAAAAACCTACTTACACCATTTCGCAGCAGACACAGAACAACTCTGGTAATTCAGAAATACTGTTCGAGATAAGATAACAGTATCTTTGTTATTTATAAAACCCACTACGGAACCTCGGATTAATGTTGTCACTTTGCGGTCAGGGCTTTCTTGAGACATCCAAATTTGGCCTTTATTCTCTAAGATTTAAAGATGCTGATAAAGTTAAGAGTATTTTCTTGTACTCTTAGGCTAGTAGACAGTGATAAGAGGTAGCGGAAATGCGCGGCGTAGTGAGTATAATCAGTACAGGAGATTCAGAAATAATTGTGCATAAATATTCCTATAAATAAATAAATATTCCTGGACAAATTACACACAGCCATCTAGTCCCAAACTAAGCAAAGCTTGTACTATGTACTAGTACCCATAGTACAAGCCTAGATACCTGATAATATCAGTTATCTAGTACCCATAGTACAAGCTTTGCTTAGTTTGGGACTAGATATAATACAAAGAGACATGTTCATGCACACAAATATTTGTCCCCGCGACCTCGGAGTCAGTCAGAGAAAGTGGTCATTGCTAACCATTCGACCACCGAGTTCGTCAAAACACTTGAAACTTCATAGATAGCTAGACAATGCGATTACATTGTCTAGCGATTCTAATACGAATATAAACGACCCTATTTCACCTATTGTTATAATAGTGTACTTAATGACTGCGTTATCAAATAAAACCATTCCAAGAATGGAATATAATTAATAGAAATTAAAATAAAATGTTTTACTTGCAGTATAAATCTTTTACTTTTTTGCGCCTATTGTTTAAGCCAAGTGCCAAGTCATTATAACCTTAATAAATTTCTTTTATATCACCAATGATACTGATCAATGGTGCATCTGTCACGAGGGGCTATAATCACATAGAACATTGTATAGAACCAACAGCGCGTCGCTACCGAAACCAGTTCACGAATGCTGTAGTACACTCAACAGCAGAACTAGCGTTAAACTTGGACCTTTGGACCGTTCTTATGTCGTCGGATTAGGGACGATTTTTGCGGTATAACTGTAAAACGTAATGAATGGTCCACTCTATCTTCTCCGTGCACTATAAGTATTTTGACTCAATTAGCGATCACTGAAATCTCTTCTTCCAATTCCAATGCTTGAAGACCAAAGTGTTCAATCAGTGCGTCCTTCCCGCTATGGCTACGGTGCAGAGACTTGGACGCTGACATGGCATAGATAAGTAATAAACAATACTTTATTTATATACTTTGCTTTTTGGACTAACATGGAGGTGTAAATTCGCAAAAAAGTAAACTAAGTAAATAAGCAGCGTCCAGTACAACCATGACATTAAAGAGTCTATCTACTCTCATACTAAAATTTAGAGATTAAAAAACTAAACACAGAACCTTAATGTCAGTCTTTTACGCACAAGACATCAAAATAAATTTAAAAAGTTACTTTTCGATACAGCTATTTATGGACAACTGTATCGAAAAATAACTTTTTTTCCACTTCGATACAGCAGCAAGCAGGTTGCAATGCAAGTGCATTGCAACTTTGCAAAAAAATTCTACATAATCTGTGAACGCGGCGCTGCGCGGCGCGTCGCGCACGCGCACCACGCATGCTCGATCTGCAAATGGATTTGTAAGTAAGAAATGAAGCTGTTAAATTAACTTTATGATTTTATTTAAAATATTATTATTATCTGTTTTATGAGATTAGATAAAGTAGTGTATAAAACTGCACATAATTAGGTCTTAAAATACTCGTGTGATGCTATTATACATTCGCCTTCGGCTCATGTTATAAACTCACACTCGTATTTTAAGAACCATTATTATGCAACAGTTTCATAAACTACTATTCCTTTCAAAGGATAAAGTAGCTAATAAATGTAAGTACTGTTGTTTCTCTGCTTCATAAATCATAGGAACCTTTTTTTTAAAACTATGTTGGGTGACAGACAAGCATACGGTTCGCCTGATGTGAAGCGGTTACCCTAGCCGTAGCATAGCGTATTAACGCACGCAACATAAAATATCGCTCGCGCGCCGCCACCCCCGCATCCATCGCAGCATCTCCTTCCCTTCTGGTGACCTCACTCACTCGCAGGAACACAAAAACCCTCAAGGGAATTATTATTTGGCTGCGGTATTCTGTGAGGCGGAGGTACATTCCCCAGTCGGGTAGCTTACAATTACGCTCTCTACCTCTCTTTTCGCCAGAGTTTCGTTTGTCAGTCAGCAGGGTGCACCACGTGCAGAAGAGTATGAATTTGGTTCAAAGATGTTGAACCACGTACACCCCTAACGGCCCTAACTGTTGTTTTTCAGCTTCGTAAATCATAGGTACCTACTTTTCCGCTCTCCGCTACCGCTTTTCACTATTACCGAGGCCTAATTACTATGAGTTAGGGCGAAAAGTTTATGTATGGGGACATTTATGTGAATGTATGGTGAGTCACAGAGGTCTGTTAAGGTGTTTCCATGGGGGTAAGGAGTCGTAAACTGAATCTTATGGGGTCACTTCTACCCCTTGAGAGAGGGGACATTTATACAGATTTATAGCCCTTAGACTTTAAAAATAAATTAGATAGTGATGTATTATCTGTGTAAAAGTAGTGCACAGAATATATAATAGTATTTTTAAGATGATGCCGAGTGGTAGAGTGTGTGGCGTCATCAACCTATTAAGTAATTACATACTAAACAAGGCATAGCAGTCCATCATTGCAGATAAAATTCGGTTATTTTTTGATAACACCAAACTAATTAAACTGTGTGACTCAGGCAGTAAATATAAGATGCAAAAATTCATCACTAACACAAACCTTCCTGGTAGCTCAGTTGGAAGAGCACTCGAGCGGTCATTTATAGGTCGTGGGTTCAAATCCCACCTAGGGGAGGTGAATTTTTCTATTTTTTTAAATATAATATTCTGGCAAGTTGGCCAAGACAACTATTTAAATAATAATAAGTTATCTAGTACTTGGTGGTACATAAGACTAGATGGCGCTTTATAACGGTGGCTTTACAGATGGTTTATAACATTTAAATAAGTTCAGATTTAAAATATGATAAAAGAAACCTTTTTTTAAGTAATAATATGTATAACATAATATCATTCAAATCTTAATACATCCAAGTACACCGTTAGTTAATCCTGCAATCTCTTTCAGCTCATAAATATTGAACGAACGGAAATAAAACACGAGCTGAAGAGATGTGACACGAGATCGCTGCGGGTTCCGCTCCTGTAAATATTATATGAAACCGTGTCACTGTGTCAAGATGAATTGCTTGTGATTTCTTCAGGTAAATCTAGGTGTTTTCAGGCGATAGTTAGTTGTTACTTACATGTGTATGTCGCAGTCAACTGGTTAAAATAGCCATTCAATCGTATGGCTAGTTCTTTCATTGAATAAGCTAATGACCTAGTTTTTAACCGACTCAAAAAAAGGAGGAGGTTCTCAATTCGGCTGTATTTTTTTTTAAATATTTATTACTTAATTACTCCGTGATTTATAAACCGATTTGAAAAAAAACTTTTTTTATTTGAAAGAGTATACTTTCAGATTGGTCCCATATTTTTTTCATCATCATCATCAGCCTGTATCTACCCACTGTTAGGTTTGTTATTTCATTACTCCGTCATTTATAAACCGATTTAGAAAACTGAACGACCATATTGATTGTTCTAATGTAACTTTATGTCGTTTGACAGAACTGTCAGTAATTTGACAGATTGCGAGAAACCAATTCGAATTCAATATTTATTGTTAAGAGAAGACAGGACGTCTGTCGGGACAGCTAGTTATTTATAAGCATATATTTTTTTATACTACGTCGGGTGGCAGACAAGCATACGGTTCGCCTGATGTGAAGCGGTTACCGCAGCCATATTAACGCTCGCAACATAAAATATCGCTCGCGCGCCGCCACCGCCGCTGCCATCGGAGCATCTCCTTCCTTACTGGTGACCTCACTCACTCGCAGGAACACAACAGCCCTCAAGGGAACCGTTATTTGGCTGCGGTATTCTGTGAGGTGGAGGTACGTTCCCCAGTCGGGTAGCTTACAATTACGCTCCCTACCTCTCTTTTCGGCAGAGCTTCGTTTGACTTTGGTTCAAAGATGTTGATGAACCACTTACACCCCAATATATAGTATAAAGGATAAACTGAATTTAGGATTTAAAGTGTTTCCACTTTCGCAGTACATATCCCCTCATGGGCTAGTTTGCTAGTTTACTTTTAGAAGCAAATTTATTTTAAGACAGGTAGGGCATTGCGTATTTTGTAAGCTGCCCGACTGGGGAAGTACCTCACAGAATACCGCAGCCAAATAACAAACCCCTTGAGGGTTGTTGTGTTCCTGCGAGTCAGTGAGGTCACCAGAAAGGAAGAAGATGCTGCGTTGGCAGCGGGGGGTGGCGGCGCGTGAGCGATATTTTGTATTGACAAAAACGTATTCAAGTCAAAAAATACTCTAAATATCACGCTTCAAATGAAGCAACAAAAAGTTGATGATTATTGCCAAAAATAACTACGGCATCCACCCAATACCCGAACATTGCCATTTTTAAATCGATAAGCACTTATATCGATACCTACAAAATTATGAGAATCAGAGCTCGTAAAACTGAATTACTGTCTTTTATGAACAATCAACTCTTTAAAATCGATTTATAAATCGATTTAAACACAAGATTGTTTATGTTAATCGAGTGCTCGATTGAGCTTAAAGTGTGAAGATTAAAGTGAATTGGTTTTTCGAAGACCAATGAACGTTTAATGAAGATATTAAAGGAATATTAAGGACTAGCAAAGTACCCGTGCTTCGCTACGGGAACACTCCTGATTTGCGTCTATTTTTGTTTCGATTCCAGATAGTTAATTTTTTCCCCATAAAGGACTGTTTCGTATTGACCATTATTACAAACATACACCATTTAGGTTAAGACGTCCCGGTAAACAATATTTTTGGCATTCGCACCAGGAGCCAAAATTGCAAGGCTTCCAGGAGAACTTACTCTTGAGCAAGCTACATACAACTGATCATGAGAGAAGCAGTCCTGTATCAAGTCAACCCCAGCGACCTTTAGAGACTGCCCCTGAGCTTTGCTAATGGTCATAGCGAAACACCTTTATGGGAAATTGAAATCTCTTAAATTGAACGGGGTGATCTGATGGAATAATGGGAATGCTGGGTATAAAGAGAGATTCCTCAACAGCGCATCCCTTACTGTCCTCACTCAACAACTCATCTTTCCAGTTGTCGAACACGTGAACAATTGTGGCACGAACCTCCTGATGATACACCTCCGTTCCATGCCAGTGGTAGGAGATGGAGCGGAACAGGCCAGCTCCATCACCTTCCACAGCTATAATGGTATAGGGCATCATCACACCTTCCACAAGTATAAATTTAGTCAATCTTGACGTCATTGTTTAAAAAATACCGAAATTCTTATATTAAGTAGGTATACCCCATAAAGTCGGTACTTAGAATAGGTTTTTCAATTAGTTTTCGGCACCAGATGTAGCTTTATTTGAAGGACGCAGTTTTTTTTACGCCCTACGCGCGCGATGGACGACCTCTGGGGGTGACTACAGGGATGAGGTAAGCGATAAAAATATAAAAACAATAATATCCTTGATGATTTTCAGACTTGGCATGTAAGTGGTTTATCAACATCTTTGAATCAAAGCCAACTTCACCTGCACGCGGTGCACCCTGCTGACTGACAAACGAAGCTCTGGCGAAAAGAGAGGTAGGGAGCGTAATTGTAAGCTACCCGGCTGGTGAATGTACCTCCACCTCACAGAATACCGCAGCCAAATAACAATTCCCTTGAGGGTTGTTGTATTCCTGCGAGTGAGTGAGGTCAGCAGAGAGGAAGGAGATGCTGCATTGGTAGCGGGGGTGGCGGCGCGCAAGCGATATTTTATGTTGGGAGCGTTAATATGGCTACGGTAACCGCTTCACATCAGGCGGACCGTATGCTTGTCTGCCACCCGACGTAGTACAAAAAAAAACTTTTTGACCCCATTTTACTCCTTTTTTTTACGATAAAATAGTCCAACTAATCTCGTTTCCCCATACAAACTTTGGACCTCCGTTTCACCCTCTTAGGGGTAAAATTTGAAAAATATAACATAGTGGACACGAAATAAGTAATTTCGTGTCCACTATGTTATATTTTCAAATCGATGCCATTTTCGTAATTGACGTCCCAGAAAACCATAGAATCAACACCCATATTGATATTATGACATTTCCACCCCATCGCACCCCATTAGAGGTGATTTTATGTCACGTCGGCTATGTTGGATTATAAAATAGCTGTTCTTTTCGTAATCAGCGACCCGATAAACCATAAAAACAATACCCATGTCGATTTTCAGACTTTTTCACCCCATTTCACCCCTTGTGGGGTTGAATTTTGAAAAATCTTGAAACACGTGTTTACTCATTTATCGATAGAAGTACTCGTGTAAAGTTTCGGATAAAATAGTCCAACTAATCTAGTTTCCCCATACAAACTTTGGACCCTCGTTTCACCCCCTTAGGGGATGAATTTTGAAAAATCCTTTCTTAGTGCACCCCTAGACGTCATAAGGAACCTACTTGCCAAATTTGGAATCTCTAGACCCAGCGGTTTGGGCTGTGCGTTGATTAGTGAGTCAGTCAGTCAGTCAGTCAGTCAGTCAGTGAGGACAAAGCCTTTTATTATTATAGATATTGCTTCTGATAATTTAGGATATGAATAAATTTGTATCGTTATTACCTTGTTTTGATCTATCTATATATAATCTAACGAGATTTTTAACTCTAACGAGATTTTTAACTTTAAGGATATCTTTTACCGATTGTACAATGGATTGTGTTGAATATTTGATTTGCACCTAACGAGTAAATAATCTATATATAAAAATGAATCCCTATTTTCCTTCGTCATTGCATCACGCGTGAACAGCTGGACCTGTTTTACCATATTTTGTTTTAATGTTGCATTTGTTGTCAAAACAAGGTTCATATGAAAGAAAAAAATAAGAATGTTGCGCGGAAAATTAGAAAATTTCAGAAAACTGAACGGCTATATTATCTTTTCTAATGTAACTTTATGTCGTTTGACAGAACTGTTAGTCATTTGACAGAACTGTTAGTCATTTGACAGATTGCGCGAACCCAATTCGAAGTCAAAGTTAAGAAGATTGGCCATGTGGTTTCCGGCAGACTAGAATAGAATCACTCCATTTCTTCCCGTGTATGTCGTACAAGGCGACTAAGGGAAATACATTATCAAATATCGATTAGGTCTCCCCAACCCGTTTGGCCAGGGGAGTGTAGGCCAAATCCTCCTTCCGTCTAGGACGGACGAGAGAGGGTCGTGCTCCTGTAGTGGAGACTAAAATGGATCTGATGATGATGATTCATTGTTAAGAAGACAGGACGTCTGGTCAGCTAGTTACTTACAAACTAAACTAACTAAGGAAAATTGGTATATAGAACAACAAAAAGGAAGGTATTCTTATAGTTCGAGCCACGAAGATTGATCTCACGGGAGCACGTGTCCATCTGAAGTTGAAAGAAGCCTCTTTCTTCAGCAATCATTCCAAAAGTTACGGATCAGTACATCTCCTTTGAGAGTTGCGCGTCGAATAGTTCGCGAGTAAAAAGTACTTTCACCACTTACGAATTTTTCGAACGTATGTCTGTTTTGTTACTCATTGTTGGTAGCTATATGTTTTCCGTATGTCACATCGTATGTATAGGACTCTACCGCTGAAGCTGAAGTCGAATACCATCCATTTTTTAGAAGTGAAAACTTCTCTAACGAAGTTGTGCACTTTTTGGGATGGGTAAAAAATGTTAAACTCGCGTCAGGACACGTGGCTTGATCGAAAATTCGTAAAACGAAGCGGCGCGGTCCGGTGCGACGTAGGAGAGGAAGTAATATCCCCCTCTCTTTCTACTGCGCGGCGAAAATGTATGCCTGCTCCAGCTGTTTATTTTTAATGTAATATAAATTGTAATGTTTGTGTACGATAGCGCAATAAATGAATATTGGTATTTTACCACATATATGATAGTACTTTTATACTGATAAATAAAGCAATTCGTGCGAAATTATTCCGTAACCATTCTAAAATATTCAAAAATGCACAACGTTAATGTTCAAGTCTTCACTTCTGCCGGCACTCCCGGAGTGCGACGCGTTTTTTTTATTCTAAAAATTGATCTTAGGTTAAAGTTATTTACAAACATCTTCAGCTTAGTTAGTATAGCTCTAAAGCCCAGCTGGCTTTAGGCTAAAGCTTCTACCAGCTGGGCTAAATATAATCAATAATCTAAGCAGTTACTTTATTTCATTTTCGCTTTGAAATATTCCTATATTTATCAGCTTCAGCTTCGGGGTTAGGGCCCCTGACTGTAGTCATTAGATGTCAGTCATTAAGTCAAGTCAGAGGCCTTTAGGCGACTTGAAAACACTTAGCTCCGCTAACCTCCACTTGATCAGCATGGTGGAGTATGCACCTAATCCTTTCGATTGAGGGGAGACCCAGCAGTAGAATGATTAAGGGTTGATATTGGCAGTATTCTTTGTTCTAAATCAAATTGATCTAAGTCATTTCCACTGAACCCGTGCGTAAATATATATGTATATGGTTGCAACTGGTTAAAAATAGCCATTCGTTTGAATTTCTAACTGTTTCATTGAACAACGCCATTCAATCACACGTCTAAACTTCGTGAATCATCATCATCATCAGGTCCATTTTAGTCTCCACTACAGGAGCACGACCCTCTCTCGTCCGTCCTAGACGGAAGGAGGATTTGGCCTACACTCCCCACGCTGGCCAAACGGGTTAGGGCAGGCCTCCCTACGTAAATAATTTCTATCGATATTTGATAATGTATTTCCCTTAGTCGCCTTGTACGACATCCACAGGAAGAAACGGAGTGATTCTATTCTAGTCTGCCGGAAACCACACGGCCATTTCGGCCACGGCAACTTCGTGAATGGTTTACCAAAAATGCATAATCCATTCTCTTTTAGAATTATCCTCCTATAGAACCGTGACCCGAAACGTAAAAGTAAGTAACCTAGCATATTTAGATTTTTTAATCTTGTAAAAGGGTCGAGGTTTTATTCCATTTGTTTTTGTGATGTTAAAACACTTTGTAAATAAGTTTCAGAAAAAAAGTTATTTGGTTTTTTTCAGACAGGTACCTACTAAAAGATAGAAAATGAAACTATTGCATAGATTGTTGGTAATTATATTTAGCTCAGCCCCCTTACCACCATCTCTTATTGCGATTCAATAATTGAATAGAATGCTTATTCATACCAATGAATAAGCGACTCTATTTCAAATGGAATAGAGTCGCTTATTCATCGGTATGAATATATTCAGTTATTGAATCGCAATAAGAGATGGTGGTAAGGGGGCAGCTTGGAGAAACCCTAGAGCTCTACTGACTATTAAACTGAAGATGTTTGAATGATGTTTGAAGATGACTATAACCACACCCCGGCCACTCCATACAAATGTCGCGTCATTTACTACTACATAAACAATGACGTCTGTGCAGAGCGCAAATGAGCGTGTGTGCGAGCGGCGCCATACAAACTGTTCCAGATTTGTCTCAGAGGGGTGGTGAGGTCGACACGAGAGAGCGGCAGGGAGGCCATACTGTACGTAGTACTATTACTTATACAGTGCTATAACCTAAGACCAATTTTGAACCGACTCCAAAAAAGGAGGAGGTTCTCAATTCGGCTGTATTTTTTTTGTAATGTTTGTCACTTAATTACTCCGTGATTTATAAAAAAATATTTTTGTAAAATCGAAAGAGTATACTTCCAGATTGGTCCTATATTTTTTTCATCATCATCATCATCAGCCTGTATCTGCCCACTGTTAGGTTTGTTATTTCATTACTCCGTCATTTGTAAACCGATTAGACAAAAACTTTTTTTTATTTGAAAGAGTATACTTCCAATTTAGTCCCATATTATTTTTATTATCATCATCAGCCTGTATCTACGTACATAAATGTAGAGTAATGTTTGGAGTCAGTTTTTTTTCTTAAAATTATTGGAATCAATTTTTTTTTTAAATGGAAAAATTTACCTGCCCCTCCCCCCGTTAGGTGGGATTTGAACTCACGACCTGTCGATGACCGGTCGAGTGCTCTTCCGACTGAGCTACCAGGGCTCAGTCGGTTAGTGTTGCTGACGAATTTTTGCATCTGATTTTTGCATCTGAGCAGTATAATTATATTCTACTGCGTGAGTGACAGTGTGGCGTCATCAACCTATTAAGTAATTACACTACTAAACAAGGCATTATTATTGGAATCAAAACAACCGATGGTAATCAGCTTTAGCTTCGGCGGTAGGACCTCTGATTTAAGAGGACGTTGTAGAGAAAGATGTGAGAATACGGATTTTACGTAGTAGCCTTATATGCTTATAGTTAATTACGGTCAGAGCAGTATAATTATAATAATTGGTCAATCTTGTAAGCAAATATATATAATGCTAGTACCAGACAGACCCGCCCCTTCACAATGAGTAGTTTCATACATAGAAGCAGGGATTGAACGCGGTAAAGGTATAAGGGTATGGTACTGGTATAAAATTACGATATCGTTTTGATTTAAAGGTAGAGCCGAAACGGTTGAGAATTGTGGTTACGATACCGGTAAAACAAGAAGAATACCTTTATTTTTTTACGGTGCCATTATACCTTTATATTACCAGTACCTTAACCATTTCGGTACCGAAAAAATGATGCGGCAACGACGCGACGTAGGTAGCATTGGCGTGTGATCAAGTACTTACCTACCAATGCGGCCGACATTGTGGAAAGAAAACCTTTATTTTATAATTTAGATACCTAAAAAAATAACGATACCGGAATATTACAATACCGAAATTATTAAGATACCTTTACTTTAAGGTATCGAAATTTAAAGGTATGACGTCATACCTTTAACCGATATATCCAAATTTTTTCGGTTATTCAATCCCTGCATAGAAGAAAATCAGTCAATAGTAGTTTATGAAACTGTTGCATAAGAAGGGTTCTTAAAATACGACTGTGAGTTTATCACATTAACCGAAGGCGAATGTGATAATAACATCACACGAGTATTCTAAGAGCTAATTATGTGCAGTTTCATACACTACTTTATCTAATCTCATGAAATAATATTATGTAATGTAATAATATTTTATATAAAACCATGAAGTTAATTTCATTTCTTACTTATATCCATTTGCAGATCGAGCATGCGAGGTGCACATGCGCGACGCGCCGCGTTCACAGATTATGTAGATTTTTTTTGCAAAGTTACATTGCATTTGCATTGCAACCTGATTGCTGCTGTATCGAAATGCAAAAAAAGTTATTTTTCCAAAAAATAACTTTAAAAAATTATTTTGATGGCTTGTGCGTAAAAGACTGACATTATAATTCTGCATTTAGTTTTTTATTTCTCTAAATTTTAGTATGAGAGTAGATAAAAATTATTAGGATACAAATAAGTACGACTTTAATAATATTAATCTATAAATATATCTAATATGTACGTACCTCTAAACATATGTTGCAATGTGCTGATGTGGTGTGTGAATGTGTGTAGGTATATTGTTTGTTTATGAATTACGGAGATGTTTGTGAGTATGTCGTTTTCTTCCATTTAGCCTTATCAGCCGTTAGTTTATATCATCATCATCAGGTCATTTTAGTCTCCACTACAGGAGCACGACCCTCTCTCATCCGTCCCAGACAGAAGGAGGATTTGGCCTACACTACCCACGCTGGCCAGACGGGTTGGGGAGGCCTGATCGATGTTTTATAATGTACTCGTATTTCCCTTATATATTAAATGTCAATGCTAAAAATATATATATTTGTTTTATTTTCTGTCGGAGCGTTTAAGAACCATGCTTTCAAACGTCATCGAGTCGGCAGGCAGCGAAAGACGGATTGAAAGCTGAAGTTTTCACCTCTCTCTTGTGATTAAACACACTCCATTTTGACGTGATAATATCTTATAAATCGATGAACGCCGGCTGCACGCACGAAAAAGTATGACTCATTGTCACGTTCCGCCTGAGCCGAGCGTACAAGCGACAGAGCGGAACAAGCGATAGAGACGTACGATCGGCCTAAGCATTTGGCTTATGACGCACCTATCTCTCTTCTACTCCATCGGCGGATGTTTTCTTATGACGTTATCACGTAAAATTATCGTCCGTAAACCGACTATACAGACACCCAATTTTTACCATAAAAATTGTTATTTCTCTTTTTCCATATTTCTTTTGTTTTTTTGTTTAGGTCTGTCCTAAAAACACAACTACCTTTTAGCTAACGAAAATAAGAGTTAACGCTGAAAGTTTTTAAAAGCAGGCTATGATAACAAATGTTAATTAAAAGTCGTATAAACAACGATGTTACCAGTGTAAAAAGAAGTTTCTAGAATAAATAACTAAAGTAAAGTTTCAACGGAGTTTTTTATCAGAAGTACCTATGACTATAAAATTTATTAATTTCAACGCATTTCATTAATCAATCTTTTTCCATGTTTTATATTCAAGATATTGTGATCCAGTTTTCAGTTTAATTCTTTTTTTACTTTTTAATTTTGATAAACGCGATGCATGGTCAAGAAATCTTGAACTTAGTTTATTTTCAAAATTGCCGAGCTGCCTCTATACGTTGCTCCCTCCAGTTATCTGTCAGAGACATTATACAAACGTTCAGAATGCCTGAATTTGCACATATCCAAATCTTAATTTCGTGTAGCAATACGGGTAGTGTTGTAATACTTACTATTGGTTTATCATTAATTCTTATACGCAAACGGTACCAAAATATTAGTTAATCATTGGCAATACCTCTCAAGAATTTATTGGTCTAAAAAATTCACGCGACCTTGCTATTGGTTTATTCGAATAAACAAATAGCAGCCAACCTCCAGAGTATATCATCTTTCTTTATTTCGTTTGGCAATCACGCTGCAGTTGAAGATTATTTTTGCCATTATCAAGTTAATTTGTATAATTTAATCATCCTGACTTCCAGAATATACCCAAAAATATCGCCAGGTATCCACTAGTTTCGCAATAACTCAACAACAAAAACTGTAGTGCAATTTTACTGTTGTTTTGCACGACTTCTTGGAAACCCATTTCCAAAAGTGACTTTTCGTAACGCTCCATTCAATAAATAAGTATATTTAAGATACGGATAAACAAACTTGATCTAACTATATTTATTTCACGAATCCTTTTGTCAGTGGAATAAAAGAAAAAAACCTACTTACACCATTTCGCAGCAGACACAGAACAACTCTGGTAATTCAGAAATACTGTTCGAGATAAGATAACAGTATCTTTGTTATTTATAAAACCCACTACGGAACCTCGGATTAATGTTGTCACTTTGCGGTCAGGGCTTTCTTGAGACATCCAAATTTGGCCTTTATTCTCTAAGATTTAAAGATGCTGATAAAGTTAAGAGTATTTTCTTGTACTCTTAGGCTAGTAGACAGTGATAAGAGGTAGCGGAAATGCGCGGCGAAATGAGTATATTCAGTACAGGAGATTCAGAAATAATTGTGCATAAATATTCCTATAAATAAATAAATATTCCTGGACAAATTACACACAGCCATCTAGTCCCAAACTAAGCAAAGCTTGTACTATGTACTAGTACCCATAGTACAAGCCTTGCTAAGTTCGGGACTAGAATAATATCAGTTATCTAGTACCCATAGTACAAGCTTTGCTTAGTTTGAGACTAGATATAATATTTAAATACATTTTTTTTATTTTTGTGAATACGTACATATAATACATAGAAAACTCCCAGACCAAGACAAAGAGACATGTTCATGCACACAAATATTTGTCCCCGCGACCTCGGAGTCAGTCAGAAAAAGTGGTCATTGCTTTCGACAACCGAGTTCGTCAAAACACTTGAAACTTCATAGCTAGACAATGCGATTACATTGTCTAGCGATTCTAATACGAATATAAACGACCCTATTTCACATATTGTTATAATAGTGTACTTAATGACTGCGTTATCAAATAAAACCATTCCAAGAATGGAATATAATTAATAGAAATTAAAATAAAATGTTTTACTTGCAGTATAAATCTTTTACTTTTTTGCGCCTATTGTTTAAGCCAAGTGCCAAGTCATTATAACCTTAATAAATTTCTTTTATATCACCAATGATACTGATCAATGGTGCATCTGTCACGAGGGGCTATAATCACATAGAACCAACAGCGCGTCGCTACCGAAACCAGTTCACGAATGCTGTAGTACACTCAACAGCAGAACTAGCGTTAAACTTGGACCTTTGGACCGTTCTTATGTCGTCGGATTAGGGACGATTTTTGCGGTATAACTGTAAAACGTAATGAATGGTCCACTCTATCTTCTCCGTGCACTATAAGTATTTTGACTCAATTAGCGATCACTGAAATCTCTTCTTCCAATTCCAATGCTTGAAGACCAAAGTGTTCAATCAGTGCGTCCTTCCCGCTATGGCTACGGTGCAGAGACTTGGACGCTGACATGGCATAGATAAGTAATAAACAATACTTTATTTATATACTTTGCTTTTTGGACTAACATGGAGGTGTAAATTCGCAAAAAAGTAAACTAAGTAAATAAGCAGCGTCCAGTACAACCATGACATTAAAGAGTTTATCTACTCTCATACTAAAATTTAGAGATTAAAAAATAAACATAGAACCTTAATGTCAGTCTTTTACGCACAAGACATCAAAATAAATTTAAAAAGTTACTTTTCGATACAGCTATTTATGGACAACTGTATCGAAAAATAACTTTTTTTCCACTTCGATACAGCAGCAAGCAGGTTGCAATGCAAGTGCATTGCAACTTTGCAAAAAAATTCTACATAATCTGTGAACGCGGCGCTGCGCGGCGCGTCGCGCACGCGCACCACGCATGCTCGATCTGCAAATAAGTAAGAAATGAAGCTGTTAAATTAACTTTAGGATTTTATTTAAAATATTATTATTATCTGTTTTATGAGATTAGATAAAGTAGTGTATAAAACTGCACATAATTAGGTCTTAAAATACTCGTGTGATGCTATTATACATTCGCCTTCGGCTCATGTTATAAACTCACACTCGTATTTTAAGAACCATTATTATGCAACAGTTTCATAAACTACTATTCCTTTCAAAGGATAAAGTAGCTAATAAATGTAAGTACTGTTGTTTCTCTGCTTCATAAATCATAGGAACCTTTTTTTTAAAACTATGTTGGGTGACAGACAAGCATACGGTTCGCCTGATGTGAAGCGGTTACCCTAGCCGTAGCATAGCGTATTAACGCACGCAACATAAAATATCGCTCGCGCGCCGCCACCCCCGCATCCATCGCAGCATCTCCTTCCCTTCTGGTGACCTCACTCACTCGCAGGAACACAAAAACCCTCAAGGGAATTATTATTTGGCTGCGGTATTCTGTGAGGCGGAGGTACATTCCCCAGTCGGGTAGCTTACAATTACACTCTCTACCTCTCTTTTCGCCAGAGTTTCGTTTGTCAGTCAGCAGGGTGCACCACGTGCAGGTGAGGTTGAATTTGGTTCAAAGATGTTGATGAACCACGTACACCCCTAACGGCCCTAACTGTTATTTTTCAGCTTCGTAAATCATAGGTACCTACTTTTCCGCTCTCCGCTATCGCTTTTCACTATTACCGAGGCCTAATTACTATGAGTTAGGGCGAAAAGTTTATGTATGGGGACATTTATGTGAATGTATGGTGAGTCACAGAGGTCTGTTAAGGTGTTTCCATGGGGGTAAGGAGTCGTAAACTGAATCTTATGGGGTCACTTCTACCCCTTGAGAGAGGGGACATTTATATAGATTTATGGACCTTAGACTTTAAAAATACATTAGATAGTGATGTATTATCTGTTTAAAAGTAGTGCACAGATTATATAATAGTATTTTTTAAGATGATGCCGAGCGGTACAGTGTGTGGCGTCATCAACCTATTAAGTAATTACATACTAAACAAGGCATAGCAGTCCATCATTGCAGATGAAATTCGGTTATTTTTTGATAACACCAAACTAATTAGATGAGTCACACAGCTCACGCAGTAAATTTAAGATGCAAAAATTCATCACCAACACAAACCTTTCTGGTAGCTCAGTTGGAAGAGCACTCGAGCAGTCATCGAGAGGTCGTGAGTTCAAATCCCACCTAGGGAGAGGTGAATTTATCAATTTTTTAAAATATAATATTCTGGCAAGTTGGCCAAGACAACTATTTAAATAATAATAAGTTATCTAGTTCTCATAGTATTTGGTTTGTTTAGTTTAAGACTAGATGTCGCTTTATAACGGTGGCTTTACAGATGGTTTCTAACGTTTAAATAAGTTCAGATTTAAAATATGATAAAAGAATCATTTTTTTAAGTAATAATATGTATTACATAATATCATACAAATCTTAATACATCCAAGTACACCGTTAGTTAATCCTGCAATCTCTTTCAGCTCATAAATATTGAACGAACGGAAATAAAACACGAACTGAAGAGATGTGACACGAGTTCGCTGCGGGTTCCGCTCCTGTAAATATTATATGAAACCGTGTCACTGTGTCAAGATGAATTGCTTGTGATTTCTTCAGGTAAATCTAGGTGTTTTCAGGCGATAGTCAGTAGTTACATGTGTATGTCGCAGTCAACTGGTTAAAATAGCCAATCAATCGTATGGCTATTTTATATTTATAATTTTATTTGTAGTATGTCTTTCATTAAATAAGCCAATGACCTAGTTTTAAAACGACTCCAAAAAAGGTGGAGGTTTTCAATTCGGCTGTATTTTTTTTTAATGTTTGTTACTTAATTACTCCGTGATTTATAAACCGATTTTAAAAAAAATATATATTTTTGTACCTCCACCTCACAGAATACCGCAGCCAAATAACAATTCCCTTGAGGGTTGTTGTGTTCCTGCGAGTGAGTGAGGTCACCAGAAAGAAAGGAAGGAGATGCTGCGTTGGTAGCGGGGATGGCGGCGCGCGAGCAATATTTTATGTTGCGAACGTTAATATGGCTACGGTAACCGCTTCACATCAGGCGGGCCGTATGCTGATCTTCCACCGGACGTTGTTTATAAAAAAAAAATTTGAAAGAATATACTTCCAGATTGGTCCCATATTTTTTATAAAACTGAACGACCATATTGATTGTTCTAATGTAACTTTATGTCGTTTGACAGAACTGTCAGTCATTTGACAGATTGCGAGAAACCAATTCGAATTCAATATTCATTGTTAAGGAGACAGGACAACGTCTGTCGGGACAGCTAGTTATTTATAAACGTATATAGGATAAACTCTGGAAGAGCGGTCACTAACTCTGGAAGAGCGGTCACTAACTTTAGAAGAGCGGTCACTAACTCTGGAAGAGCGGTCACTAACTCTGGAAGAGCGGTCACTAACTCTAGAAGAGCGGTCACTAACTCTGGAAGAACGGTCACTAACTCTGGAAGAGCGGTCACTAACTCTGGAAGAGCGATCACTAACTCTGGAAGAGCGGTCACTAACTCTGGAAGAGCGGTCACTAACTCTGGAAGAGCGGTCACTAACTCTAGAAGAGCGGTCACTAACTTTGGAAGAGCGGTCACTAACTTTAGAAGAGCGGTCACTAACTCTGGAAGAGCGGTCACTAACTCTGGAAAAACGGTCACTAACTCTGGAAGAGCGGTCACTAACTCTGGAAGAGCGGTCACTAACTCTGGAAGAGCGGTCACTAACTCTGGAAGAGCGGTCACTAACTCTGGAAGAGCGGTCACTAACTTTAGAAGAGCGGTCACTAACTCTGGAAGAGCGGTCACTAACTCTGGAAGAGCGGTCAAAACTTTGGATGAGCGGTCACTAACTCTGGAAGAGCGGTCACTAACTCTGGAAGAGCGGTTACTAACTCTGGAAGAGCGGTCACTAACTTTAGAAGAGCGGTCACTAACTCTGGAAGAGCGGTCACTAACTCTGGAAGAGCGGTCACTAACTCTAGAAGAGCGGTCACTAACTCTGGAAGAACGGTCACTAACTCTGGAAGAGCGGTCACTAACTCTGGAAGAGCGATCACTAACTCTGGAAGAGCGGTCACTAACTCTGGAAGAGCGGTCACTAACTCTGGAAGAGCGGTCACTAACTCTAGAAGAGCGGTCACTAACTTTGGAAGAGCGGTCACTAACTTTAGAAGAGCGGTCACTAACTCTGGAAGAGCGGTCACTAACTCTGGAAAAACGGTCACTAACTCTGGAAGAGCGGTCACTAACTCTGGAAGAGCGGTCACTAACTCTGGAAGAGCGGTCACTAACTCTGGAAGAGCGGTCACTAACTCTGGAAGAGCGGTCACTAACTTTAGAAGAGCGGTCACTAACTCTGGAAGAGCGGTCACTAACTCTGGAAGAGCGGTCAAAACTTTGGATGAGCGGTCACTAACTCTGGAAGAGCGGTCACTAACTCTGGAAGAGCGGTTACTAACTCTGGAAGAGCGGTCACTAACTCTGGAAGAGCGGTCACTAACTCTGGAAGAGCGGTCACTAATTCTGGAAGAGCGGTCACTAACTGTGGAAGAGCGGTCACTAACTCTAGAAGAGCGGTCACTAACTTTAGAAGAGCGGTCACTAACTCTGGAAGAGCGGTCACTAACTCTAGAAGAGCGGTCACTAACTCTGGAAGAGCGGTCACTAACTCTGGAAGAGCGGTCACTCCTAACACAAGCACTTGTTCTGCTTATAAGGAGTACCCAAACAATAGGCTTGTTGCCCATGTTACAAAATTATAAAAACTCTATATCAGTAACGTAAAATACATAAAACTAGAACGATCTGCGATCTTAAAATTTTAATAACTTATGTCCGACGTGTTTTATGTTCGGTCAAAGTTTGGTGGGAAAGTCCATTTTAAAGGTATGAAATTATAAAAAATAAATATTACCATTGTAGAAACAATAAAAAATACTATAACTTTTGTTACGGCACTGGCTACATAAACGCAATATTTAACATAGCTGTCGTACAAATTTCTGATTTAATGCATATAAAATAGCACGGTGTGACGTCATAACGTGGTGGCCGTTTGTATGGAGCGTTTTCGGGATAGTCCAAAATTGTGATCTTCAAGTTATCATTTCTCGAGAAGTTTTTATACAATCGAAGTAATTATTTCACCGATATTTATATTATTGTGACGTCTTTAAATATCGAATCGAAAAAAAAAAGGGATACAAGCCCATTGTAAGGACAGTGTATTTGGCAATAATGAAAAAATTAAAATATTTTATTTCATTTTTTTCATTTTCTTTTTCATAAACTGAATTTAGGATTTAAAGTGTTTCCACTTTCGCAGTACATATCGTCAAGGGCTAGTTACATACTTTTAGAAGCAAATTTATTTTAAGACAGGTAGGGCATTGCATATTTTGTAAGCTGCCCGACTGGAGAAGTACCTCCACCTCACAGAATACCGCAGCCAAATAACAATCCCCTTGAGGGTTGTTGTGTTCCTGCGAGTCAGTGAGGTCACCAGAAAGGAAGGAGATGCTGCGTTGGCAGCGGGGGTGGCGGCGCGCGAGCGATATTTTGTATTGCGAGCATTAATATGGCTACGGTAACCGCTTCAGCCACCCGACTTAGTATAAAAAAAATCTAACAAAACTTTTTGATTGATTTAACCTTTTTTTAACTTTCCCAACAATACTCTAAATTCGCAATCCCCATATATCGTAGAAGTAACAAAGTTCGTTCCCAGCAAATTGTTGCATATGTTACAAACTTTTGAATGTCGCGACGAAGTCAAATTGAGTTTCAAATTGGAACTATGATGAATGTTAACTCGAGCCTTTTTTGCCCGTCCGAATAAAATTATATATTGAAAATGTTTTTTTAAAAAAATGTATGTAAGTATACATTTATCAGTTATCTGTTTTCTGACAACGCCTTATAATTCGATGGAGCCGGCTGCACGCACGAAAAAACATGACGTATGCGGCGTTACCTCGCTCTGAGGCGTTCCATTAAAGTTTTCTTTTGAAATATGCAAACATTCCATCAGTATTTTCTTATGACGTTAAACTATTGTCAGTAAACCGACTTTACAGACAACCGATTTTTTTTTTGTTTTTTTTTTTATATTTCTGGACAATATTTTTTCTTTTTTTTCAAGTTAGGCCATACATAGCAGACATTACAGATCAAGTTTGCTATACATGTGTCTCGTTCACTTAGGGATAAACTTTGATCCCGAAAGATCTAGGGGGCCGTCCATTAATCACGTGAGGCTCGAAAGAGGGGGGAGGGGGTTTGGCAAGGGGGTTTTTAAGTGCTTTCCATCAGGCGGACCGTATGCTTGTTTGTCACCTTAGTGGTGTAACAAAAATCCTTATTAATATTCTGAAAATTTTAAGATTCTTTGTAAGTACAAAAATACACGTGATTTGGGGTGGGGGGGGGGAGGTTAGCCTCACACCTCACCAAGTATCACCATGGGGGTGGGGGGTGTTAAAAATGCAAAAATAAACCTCACGTGATTAATGGACGGCCCCTAGACATAAAGAATAATGCAAGGTAATTGCCCGGTATTCACTCGGTCATTTACCGTCACGGCTACGAGCAGACGTTATCATAATATAAAAATAAAAATAATAAAAAAACATTATTGACTGAATAGACGAGCTCGGTAGTCGAATGGTTAGCAATGGCCACTTTGACTCCAAGGTCGCGGGTTCGATCCCCGCACAAGGCAAACATTTGTGTGCATGAACATGTTTGATGGTCTTGGTCTGGGCGTTTCTATGTATTTAAGTATGTATTTAGAAAAAATGTATTTATCAGTACATTTATCAGTTGTCTAGTACCCACAACACAAGCTTTGCGCTTAATTTGGGACTAGATGGCGCTGTGTATCCAGAAATATTTATTTATTATTATTGAAACGTTGTAGATACAAAGCTTTCCTGCGTGTTCTTATTATTTCCCTTTTTTTGCGTACTGCATCTATATGTGAAGGTATCAAGCAAGCGCTTTGTAGCCATTTTTTACGGTCGTAACATTCACCTGTGGCCCATCTATGTATGCACCTGACGTAGATGCGTAATTTCCGATTTCAAACTAATTATAATGTCATTTTAAAATTCTGTAATAAGTTTGAATGGCCCCATTAACTCATTAATAAATAAATAAATATTTCTGGACAATTTATACAGCGCCATCTAGTCGCAAAAAAATTAAGCGCAAATCTTGTGATAAGGGTACTAGACAACCGACAAATCCACAAATATTTATGTGGCCTTTGCTAACCATTCGACCACAGAGCTCGTCAAATAGCACAATATAATTAACCTAGTACAAGTAATCGTACCTAAATCTAGTTGACATCAAATTGGCAACTATAATAAAGGTGGGTATACAACATAGTACTCAATAAAGTGTTTGTTTATAGATGTAAGTAACTGAATAGTTGTTAATATCATAGATTGCTATTGTTGTAACGAGAGGTGAATAAAAAAAAACCGAGATAATGTGACGGATCGGTATGCGTCTAAAGCCTGCTGGCTTTTTAGCATATATTGTAATCTAATGTAGAAATGTTATATGTTGTGATTAAATAAAATATAAAGCCTTTCCTCTATCGGAAAGGTCGAACAATCGATTACAAAGTTTAAACCGGAAGGACAACATGTATATTCAAACAAGTGACAATGGCATGCCTATGCAAATATTAGTTGCCTAACGAAATTGACCCGGTGACCCAAAAACAAGAATTGAACTCATCTCCATTCTTTCAGCATGAAATTGTGGACATATAAAAAATATGGACCTATCACCGCTAACTGCATAAAAATTTTGATCAGATAGCGGGTAGTAGAGCCTGTTGTATATTGCATTGAGAATTGGCGCAAAACATAGAGGAGGACCGAGGAAGGTTACACATCTAAAAACAAAGCCGGTCAAGTGCGAGTGGGACTCGCGCAACGAGGGTTCCGTAGGTACAAACTTGTAGGATGTGCAGCTACATTAACCAATATATATATGTATATATTTTTTTGGTGAAATATTATTTCCATTTACTTATACTACATAACATTGCTTCTTGACAAATTTCATGTTTCTAGGTTAACGGGAAGTACGCATATTTTGAAATTCGCAAAGGAAATCAAAAGGTTTTGATTTCCTTTGCGAATTTCAAAATATGCGATATAATTGGAACATATACGGCCGTACCTTTGCTTGCGTCAATTTAAAGGCTTGATTTTTTTCATTGCTCTATGAGATTGCATACCTGAGTATGATATTATTTCAACTTGATACCTCAGCGTGTTCTTAAGAAAAAGGGTCTTGACTTGACAGACGGACGGACGTACAGCAAAGTGGTCCTATAAGGTTTCCGTTTTTTCCTTTGGAGGTACGGAGCCCTAAAAGTAAGTTAAAGAAGCTTTTAAAGAACTAGAAAGTATCGTTAACGATTGTTCGTTATAGAAGACCAAGGTCTTCACGTATAAAATGTCAAGACATCAAAATCGGCGGGGTTAAAATGGAAATAATAAATCGCCATTGTGGCGGGCCCCCTTATTATTAAAAATGGTGGCATTCTATCGTGCATTTTCACGGGAAAAAAACGTGTATACTATATATAATAATATGAAATTGAAACTTTCACGGTTGTTTACATCACTATGTATATGTCGCAGCCAATTGGTAGAACCGCCACATTACCAAACGGCTAACTTTAGGCAGATTGCATTTAAATTATCTTTTGGTTAGGTTTGTGTTATTATAACTATAATTAGAAATAGCCAAGCTATTTGTTTCTATTATTATAGTATTCTTGGTGACACCATCAGGTAACAATTCGATCGTGTAATCATTATGATAAAAAGGCGGGTTGAAATAATGGCTCTGCCGGTTTTTAAAACAGCTAGACGTTATAATAGGTAGGGGAAAAAGTCTTTTCGCATTATAGTATGTATGAACTTGTAATAAAATCTCTTTGGTTATACCATTTGTATCTGAAAGGTTTAGATATCTTTAAAAAGTTTAAATTTTAAAAAAGATAATTCCAAATTCAAATTAGATAAATGTGTGATTTTCATTTGTTTTTTTTACTGTCAAGATGAGTGAATTTAATGAAGAAATTCGATACATTTTAAAATTTTACTACAAAAAAGGTAAAAATGCAACGCAAGCTGCGAAAAAATTTGTGACGTTTATGGACCTAGTGCAGTGTCTGTGAGAGTAGCACAAATTTGGTTCAGGCGTTTTCAATCCGGAAATTTTGATGTCAAAGATGCACGTCGCTCTGGTCGCCCTGTTACGGATAAATTGGATGCCATTTTTGAAAAAGTGGAGCAAGATCGGCATATCAGTAGTTACGACGTAGCTGAAGAACTAGGAATTGACCACAAAACAGTTTTGGCGCATAAAAAGGTCGTGGTCAAAGGCCGGCCAGGCTTCACAGACTCTGGCGAAACCCGGGTTAACCCGCAACAAGGTGATGCTGTGTGTATGGTGGTATTGGAAGGACATTATTCATTATGAGCTGTTACCGCCAGGCAGGACTATCGATTCTGAACTCTACTGTGAACAACTGATGAGATTAAAGCAAAAACTTGAGAGAAAGCGGCCGGAATTAATTAACAGAAGGGGTGTGATTTTTCATCATGATAACGCTAGACCTCACACATCTTTAGCCACTCAGCAAAAATTAAGAGAGTTTGACTGGGAGGTGTTAATGCATCCGCCGTATAGTCCTGACCTTGCACCTTCCGATTTCCACCTGTTTCAGTCTCTTCAGCATTCTTTAGGTAATGTCAGGTTAACATCATGAGAAGACTGCCAAAACCACTTATCGCGGTTTTTTGAACAGAAGTCTCAAAATTTGCAAAACAAGATGGCAAAAAGTTATCGAACAAAATGGCACCTACATACTTTAGTTAAATGTAAATAAACTTTATTAAAAAATGTTTTGAATTTTCATATAAAATACGAAAAGACTTTTTCCCCAACCTAATATAATGCAGCGGATTTTACGAATTGGCTGCGACATATATACAGGAATTACCGCGATCAATTTTTATATAGTCCCGATTTTTCGGCGACATTGCAGACGCCATGGTCACGGGACGAAGTGATATGCCTGCTGCCGTTGATAACATTGACAGTTGACAGGCAGACGGCATATCTTTAGTAAATCAAAGGAGTTACTGATAAAATCGTTAAGCTTTTGAAGAAATACTACACTGGAGCTATATTTAAATCAGCCAGAAAGATAAACGGAATTTTCTATGTTGGAGAAGTCCGTCAACATATACAAAGACTGCAATTCTGGTAATATTGCATACATTCAGGTCAAATTCATAACCTCCTGGTCTTGTAGTCGGTCAAAAAGAAATCATTTCAGGAAGTCCTCAGCAGTGTTTTGTTATACAACACTACACAAGTGATGCCAACAGCCGTTTCCGGGAGCGCTGTCCGGAACACAGACCACTTCCGTTATTCCCGGAAACACCGGATATCCACCGCAGCCCGGATAAATCGATGGATTCTCTACGGATATTTTATGGGTAGTTTTAGGGTTCCCTAGTCACATGAATAAACTGTTTTTTTTTATATGAGAGGGGGCAAACGGGCATGTGGGTCACCTGATGGTAATCAATCACCACCGCCCATGAAGATCAGTAACACCAAGGGGTCGCCTATACTCTTTCTTTCTGGTGACCTCACTTACTCGCAGAAACACAACAACACTCAAGGGAATTGTTATTTGGCTGCGGTATTCTGTGAGGCGGAGGTACTTCCCCAGTCGAGCAGACTAAAAAATACGCTATGCCCTACCTCTCTTTTCTCTAGAGTCTCGTTTGTTAGTCAGCAAGGTCAGCAAGGTTTTGTTAAGCAGCAATTGGGGTGTCAGTGGTTCATCAACATCTTTGCAACAAAAAAAAGGTTTTTAACAACTTTTTAACAATAAAAAAAAAGGTGCATCACGTTGTCTGCAAGTTGGCTTTGGTGCAAAGACGTTGATGAACCACTTACACTCCAAACTAACTGTATTTAAGGATTTTTAAGAAAGTTACTTACTACATACTACAGCCTCGTTCTACAGTCGCACCGCTCGCCATCAGCAGGAAATTCATCCTCACACATTGGAGCCAAGATGATCACGAACTGTGCGATCCCAGAGAGGTTTTTTCCATGGACTCTCAGGTCATGGAATAAATTACCTGCCGAGGTTTTCCCAATAGACTACAGCATGGGGTTCTTTAAGAAAGGCGAAGGTTTTTACAGGATCGGCAACGCATATAGCGAGCGTCCATAGTCTGCGATGATTGCTTACCATCATGCGGGCCGTATGCTTGTTTACCATTTTAGTTGTATAAAAAAAAGTTGCCCGTTTGAAATCAAAGACTTCTTCATGTTTGTATTGCGATTGCAGCAGAATAAAAAAACCGGCCAATGCGCGCCGGACATCGCGCATTCAGGATACTTATTCGGGGTAGGAACTCCATAGCGTCGTTCCAGTCTAATCGATCACGCAAGTCAAGCAACGTCGACTGTAGGCTGTCCTTTAGGCGGCCTTTAGGCGGCTTGAAAACACTAACCTCCGATAACCCCAAAACCCTTTCGCTTCTATTACTCCTGTAAACACTTCTCATATATTATTTTCTTAAATCTATGTAGTGAGAGCTCTGACAAACAATTTTCCCTTATCCCACCCTCTCCTTTCCGTCATAGGCAGGCATACGGTGTCATTATTCCACCATAGAGAACATTACTTCGCGTACTAATCCCTCTTCCCTTGCGGTGGGGAAGCAGCCGCTTGCGATGGGACCTCCCCAGGGGAATCCAGCGCTGTTTATAATGCTGGAATCGCCACAGTCGGGAGGACCCTGCAGAACCATCGCGGGGGCTCGCTAGTGTTTGATCCTTCGGGCTGAGTGCACTCAGCATTCGCCCTCCCTCTCACTAGGTTATTTTTCGCTTTAAAAGCCTTCGGGGTAAAATTTATACAAGGCAAGTTATCCATTTCGGAAAAAAAAGCGTACTAAAAATTTTGAGGTGTAAGTGGTTCATCAACATCTTTGAACCACAGTTAACGTCATCAACACGTGCTGCATTTTGCTCTCAAATTCCAAAAGCTTCTTACTCCTAATTTAATCAGAAGAAATTAGTAAATTTCTTCTGATTAAATTCGTTGTGAGTTCCAAGGCAGCCGTGTTTTTGCCCCCGGGACTGCAGTAGACTTCATTGTGCATTGCTTTTTTTGGGGTCACCACTGTTAATCGACTACACAAGAGACAGTGGTGGGAATGTGCGGTGGGCCCCCGCCCCGTTTACAATCTGGCGAAACGGAGCCACTGTGCTGAGCTAATAGAATAATAATAATAAATATTCCTGGTCAATTTACACAGCGTTAACTAGCCCCAAATTAAGCGAAAAGCTTGTACTATGGGTATTAGATAACTGGTATATATATTACTTAGATACACTTTTTTTTGTAACTATATACAAATAATACATAGAAAATGCCCTGACCAAGACAAACAGACATGTTCAAGCACACAAATGTTTGTCTTGTGAGGGGATCGAACCCGCGACCTCGGAGTCAAAGTGATAGAGCTCGTCGATATAGAAAAAAATGTGGTGTGGCTATATCATGGACACGGCTGCGTGTTGTACGTTATATGCACTAAAATTATCTCAAAATGGCAACGCTTCCCCCTCCCCCGCACGCGATATTCCATAGTCCTTACTTAGCCTAATAAACTCTTTGATCCTTCATCTACCCAGTGGTGTGATTGAATTTTAGATGGCGATGATAGATATGTAGCTGCATTAGCTGCAACACCAAACTGTATCCCCGATTTTGTTATCATTCGTTTTTAGGGTTCCGAACCTCAAAAGGAAAAACGGAACCCTTATAAGATCACTTTGTTGTCCGTCTGTCTGTCTGTCTGTCTGTCTGTCTGTCTGTCTGTCTGTCTGTCTGTCAAGAATTTCTATGTCGAGAATGCGTGGAGGTATCAAGCTGAAATTTGAACTGTATACTCAGGTCTACGGTCCCATGATGTTAAAAAAAAATCAAACTGCTAAGTTTACGTAGAAAAAAGTTACGGCCGTTTATTCAGTAAAAAACGCATATTTCGACACACTCAAGGGAATCAAAACCTATAGGGTACTTCCCGTTGACCTAGAACTATGAAATTTGGCAAGTAACATCGTTATAGACTACAAGTACAGGAATAAATCTCAAAACTATACATTTGTAAATAGATCTTAAAAAATAGGGGGTCTATATTTTTTATAGGGTGTCGAAATTTCAAATTGAAACTACTAGTTCAAATGGGGTATCATATGAAAGGGCTTGATGTACACATTGCAAAATATATTTTATTTATTTTTTCGACGCATTATTTCTTATTTATAATGAAAAATATCAAATTTAATAATGATACTACGTACCTACGGAACCCTCGGTGGGCGAATCCGACTCGCACTTGTCCGGTTTTTTTGAATTGCCTCCCTGTGGATGCAATTTTAAAGACATCATCATCATCATCATCAGGTCATTTTTAGTCTCCACTACAGGAGCACGACCCTCTCTCTTCCGTCTCAGACAGAAGGAGGATTCGGCCTACACTCCCCACGCTGGCCAGACGGGTTGGGGAGGATTTTAAAGACAAAATCACGTTAAAACTCTCCTATGTGATCTCCATTGGCAGAATACAAGGCTTCTCGCAATTGTTACTTTTAACACTACAGCGCACGCGCCCCTTTTTTTACAAGTTTGCTCGCGTGCTCTACCAGAGTAGAAAAAGAAACTTACTTTTACCTTTAAAGAGGAAGATTTTCAAATTAAAAAAGAGGATTAATTAATATATTGGTTTATTATTAAGTACTATAACAGAGAAAAGTAACAATTTGAATACTTAATTACTACGTTAGGAACATTTTTAGAATAGTCTTTAAAAATCAACATTTTTGGCAAGTAATAATAAGCAACGTTATATAATAGCAATGTATAAAATATTTATAGTTTTTTTCTAATCATCCTCAAATTCAATACACGGGACAGCTTGGTGATCGGGGCAGATCCATCTGGCACAACGTTTGCACCACTTTTTTGTGGATGATTTCGGTTCGCAAAAACGTGGTGCTCTTCCCGTTACGCCGACCAGAATGTGACACTCCTATCCTATCCTATAGCTAATAACAGGCCAATCATCACTCTTATTTCTATCAAATCTGTCTATTTTGCATCTACTTCTCTTTGGAGTCTGTTCTTAATTTTATCGATGTAAATATTTGTACTAGAAACCACGGTATCCAGAAACTTTTCATCAAAAAATAACTCGAAGCAAGATACAGGTGTTTCAACATTTCTTGCGTTACCCTTTGGACCTGGAGATCGTAACCTAATATTTTGACGTCTTACCCGAGTTTCTGGAGGACATGTTTTACTCCACCTCGTTCCATTTGTAGACACGTAAACATCTCTGCTCTGATTATTTGATGGAAATTCAGAAAGAGGTACGACATCTACGGAAGAATAATGTGAGTGATCAGATCCAACCTGTTCTATCGGTATGGGCGCTACTACATGTTCTCCATCATATGACTCACTCAGAAGAACGTCGTCACCATCATCATCCTCTTCTTCAAGCATCCATATTTTAGCAAGTTTTTACTGCATCAGAGCGACAAAAGTTACTAAATAATCAACAAAATTGATTGTTAATTGCTTACTGTATACACCTCACCCACAAAACTACAGTAACAATATGATATTATTATTATAAATTGCTAATTGGTTCGCTAAATAATTTATTTACTTACGTTAACTTTTGTTACACCGATACTCGCACGTACTACTATAGTAGAATGGTCATTTTGGTGGGTAATTATGGTCGTGTGCGCCCGCGCTATCACTAGGCGCGCTACTAACCTGTTGCATAATTTTGTTATCGAGGCTTATCTAGGGGCGCGAGGGGAAACGTCTAGAAATGAAAGAGTTACACGCAGATGAGTAAGTACGATCTACCATAGTAGAGCGCGCGTGCACTCTAGTGTTAAAACTTCCGCATTACAAATACATAAATATTCACTTCGCATGTGTCGTACCTACTGCACGAATATCACTCTTCATCAACCACCGTGACTTGAACTCTGATAGCATCCACAACCTACATGGAGGACGTAATAGATACCGACGACAATAGTACCCAGGAGCTTTTGTAAGGGTGGTTTCATGTCGACAACATATAATTTTGTTAAGCGGTTTCAATAATTTATTTATTTATTACAATATACAAGACATATTAAAATCGATATATTGCAATGGCTCACAAGACTGATTTTTTTTTGTCTTCATAAACATGTCTGTTTGTCTTGGTCTGGGTGTTTTCTATTTATTACAAAAAAAAAATGTATTTAAGTATGTATAATATCAGTTAACTAGTAGGTATCCATAGTACAAGCTTTGCTTAGTTTTTGACTAAATGGTCATGTGTAATTTGTCCAGTAATATTTGAATACATATTAATTTATTTATAATCAAATCAAATTAAAATAATTTAAACTAAAATTAATCTAAACTAAAATTAATCTAAAAACCTGTATATTTTATCTATAAACTAAAAATAAAAGAAATAAATTTAATTTAATTAATAGATAACAAAATAAATTAATCGATAACAGAAATTTACGTTAAATTAGTAGAGTGAAATCGAGCGAGTGAGATGTACTCCACATTGCGGAGCCACCACCATACTAAGAACAGCAACAATGAAACCAGACGTCAATGTAATGTTACCTACCGATTTTACTCTACTCGGTTCAAGAGGCTAAAGATCTAATATACCTACCAGGAGTATACGTACATGTTTTTTGAATTGAATTGAATTTTCTTGAAATCAAGAGAAAGAAATAAATAATATTTATGTCATTGATGAGAGAAGCGTCAGCTCTAACGACTCCTCTCTGGACGGCCAATGAAGGCAAGCCTGAGCTGAGAGTCCTGTAGATCTGCTTGTGTTTACCGACCGTCCGATGAAGACACGCCGGAGACGAAGGCCCAGACCGACTTTCTGGAGATTCGGTACCCATAGTGTAAATTGCTAACCACAGCTCGCCAAAAATATTGTTAAAATATTGTTTTGGAAAATACTAAATACAAATAAAAATAATTTATTTCCTAGCAAACACGGTACATAACATGTAGTATAAATAACAAAAGTACAAGCGTGCCGCACCAATAATTGGCATGCAAAATCAGGAGAAATACTTACATTTTTATTTACAACTAGATGACCCCGGTGAACTTTGTTTCACCTACATCTATCTACTTAATAAATATATAGTTACGATCTAAGATCTATGACTCTTTAAGAAGATCCTACCCTGCCCGAAACTGGAGGATGTGCCATTGCAAGACATTTGTTTCCTAACTTGCCGCTTTCCATAAAATTTGACAATACTATGACTCTCTTTGCCATGTCCGAGAATTCCTGACGCGGTCCTTTTACGAAACATCGCGCATACTGCGCAGCATATTCAACTCCATGAAAGACAACACCTGTACGTGTCACTCAAGTATTGGTAATCCTTTACTAACTTATAAAATAGTCTAATCTTGGATTTATAAATTTCTCCTTTCAACTTGGCGGAATTTTGGAGTCACAGATGACACTGGTTACCTCAAGCTACTTAGTCCAAGCTACTGAAATCGCGCAGACGATGCTATCCGATGATCGAAGAACAGATCCCAAGTACTGATCCCAAGTATCAACTGCACTCTATCCGCATTCGCCAGTGCAATTTTATCAGCATACATGAACACCCGTCGACCCACCGCACAGAGCTGGTCCATGTGGATACATGATACTACTTGACAATTCGTCTAATACCACGAATGTCAAATGAATGAAAAAGCCAGACAACAATGTCTGGTTTTTTCTTAAATATATTTTTTCTTGTAGAAGCTTTTTTCTCATTCTTCTTTTAGTGTTAGAGTAGGATTTGTATCAGTAGCAGATGTTCTAGCTATTGGTGTATTTTCCAAGACGTCATCTGCATATATTTCATCGTTTTTTTTTTTTTTTTTTTTTTTTTTCCCTTATGGCAATATTTTCATCGTTTTGAACTACGACTTTTTTTCATCGTTTTGAACTACGACTTTTTCTATAATTTTATTTATTTCTTGGCGTAAGTCTTGCAACTTTTCTTGGCATGAAGAATGTATATGTACGATCTGTGTTTTTGGTTTCTTCATCGTACTTTTTTGGATTTTGGAAATAAATAAAAATTTACTTAGTTTTAACGCCAAATTCTTTATTTGCGGGATCCGCGGATCCGCCCTTTGAATGTGCGGGATCCCGCAGATTAATTACAGCATCGTGATCCCGCGGGAATGCGGGATCCCGCTTTGCGGGATTGCAATCCCTAGTCACAGATGACACTGGTTACCTCAAGTCACTTAGTCCAAGCTACTGAAATCTCGCAGTCGATCCTATCCGATGATCGAAGAACAGAACCCAAGTACTTAAACTGTCCGTGCATTCGACCATATCCTTATGTGCACGGTCGTTCGGGGATCTGTTGTTTTGCAGCGCAAGTACTCGATCTTTCCCGTATTCGGATTCAGCCCATAGTTCTCAAGTGACCTCTTCCATTAATTCACTCATCGCACCAACTGTCCTCTATCCGCATCCGCCAGTGCAATTATATCAGCATACATGGACACCTACCGGCTAAGCTGAAGACGATCCCCACCGGTGTTTCTGATCACGAAAATCAAACTTCACCTTAAAAGTATGATACTTGTGTTTAGCTTAACTGACAGTAACTCTGGAGCTCTACGGACTAAGCTGAATATGCTTGTCAATAACTTAAACGTAAGACCTATTTTTGGAATCAAAACATTCGATGGTAATCGGCTTCAGCTTCGGCGGTAAGGCCCCTGGTCCATGTGGATCCATGATACTACTTGACAATTCGTCTAATATATAAGAAACCACAAATGTAAAAACAGACTAAGACTGATCGCTGGAGGACACCGACGTTAATGGGAATTTTGTCTCTCCTCTCCGACAGAGGTCTAAACTATGGATTTGGAATTTCGGTACATGTCTCGAATGATGTCGATATAAAAACCTGGCAGCCCTTTAGACTTCAGTAAAGAAAGTTCTCGCCAAATAAATTTATGACTAAATGATAAAAAATGATTATATTAAAATTACAGATCTATGTACTTCAGAAAATAATGAGGATCCGTTTTATTTTATAATAGGTATCACCATGGTTAACATGACAGACCTATATAATGTTGATGTAGGTCTTACCATATTATGCAAAGTTATACAACTCTATGTGAATCCACAAACCTCGTTCTGCGTTCAGCCCCCATTTTATGGTTTATTCGCATTGCTGACACTGGTTACATTTTTTGCAATCATTTTTGTAATTTACAATCCGAGTGTTTATGAAATTTACAAATTTCTATTATTTATTCTTAAGTACTGTACAAAGCATGATTTACCATAAACAGTCACTACATATTTCAACTCCTTTCTTGATGTCTATTAGTATCGTGTCATTTCTATGTCACTTCTGAGAAAGTCATATTTGACAACCAACAAATATGACGTCGATTCTTTGTGACAATGACACTATTGATAGGTATTAGGTTCGCCATCTTTGCTGTTATGACATTCGACTATAGTAGGAACACTTTGTATGGGAAATTAAAATTGTTGTTTTCACTATCTTTCTTGAATTTTTTCCAAAATTTCTCACCGTTTAAACCTTCCCTGGGCTAAGACAAACATTTCAAAACCAAAATCAGCTAAATCGGCCTGGCCGTTCTCGAGTTTTAGCGAGACTAACAAAAAGCAATTCATTTTTATATATAAGATTTCAAAAAATCATAGTCAAATAATGTCAATGTTATTATAATGTCAATATCAATTCAATTATTTCCAGTGGTAAATATAATTGCAAATTCAAATATACTTATTACTATATATATGTTTTTTAGGGTTCCGAACCTCAAAAGGAAAAACGGAACCCTTATAAGATCACTTTGTTGTCCGTCTGTCTGTCTGTCTGTCTGTCTGTCTGTCTGTCTGTCTGTCTGTCTGTCTGTCAAGAATTTCTATGTCGAGAATGCGTGGAGGTATAAAGCTGAAATTTGAACTGTATACCCGCTCTTTTGCCCCCCACGTTGAGCCCCCCGCGCCCCCCCCCCGCGCAAAAACGCGGCGGAACTATGCCCATTTGTTTTTTGTTCCTACCTGCCCGGCGCCGCGGGTGGTCGGGGCCCCATAAAAACGGTCATTGAGACGCAACTTTGTTATTGAGTGCCTACAAGTGGTGTTTTTTACGTTTACTAAGAACAGCACTATACAATGCCGTCTTTTGTTGTTCAACACTCGACTATAGTGTAGAATTACGATGGTCTAAACATTCTCAAGTGGTGTTTCATAGCCCTACTTGTATTCAAAAAAATACCTTATGAACTAAGGCGATAACGTATAGTTTTTTATTTAAAAATACGCTAGGGAAATAAAACCCGATGTTAATAAACAAAAACCTACACTTACCTAAACAAAATAAGTTTTTATAGCACTTGACACCGGCCCGAACATCTGGCGCCGTTAAGGCGAGTCACTTAAACCCCTTTTTTTATTTTTTTTTCCATTGAGTTTATGATTCTTTGGCCTTAATCCGATAGCTAATATGGCGGAGAAACGAAAAAAACATAAACAAATGGGCCTGAATGTATGACAGATGAGTATTGTTCAATCTGCCCAAAACTGAACGCCAAACTGCAAATGTCGACCGTAGGTCGACACGGGCAATTCAAGCGTTTCAAGGTCGTGACGTCACTTGTCGACCGTAGGTCGACACGGGCAATTCAGCGGATACTCAGGTCTACGGTCCCATGAAGTTAAAAAAAAATCAAACTGCTAAGTTTACGTAGAAAAAAGTTACGGCCGTTTATTCAGCAAAAAACGCATATTTCGACACACTCAAGGGAATCAAAACCTATAGGGTACTTCCCGTTGACCTAGAACTATGAAATTTGGCAAGTAACATCGTTATAGACTACAAGTACAGGAATAAATCTCAAAACTATACATTTGTAAATAGATCTTAAAAAATAGGGGGTCTATATTTTTTATAGGGTGTCGAAATTTCAAATTGAAACTACTAGTTCAAATGGGGTATCATATGAAAGGGCTTGATGTACACATTGCAAAATATATTTTATTTATTTTTTTCGACGCATTATTTCTTATTTATAATGAAAAATATCAAATTTAATAAAGATACTTCGTACCTACGGAACCCTCGGTGGGCGAGTCCGACTCGCACTTGTCCGGTTTTATTTTTTTTTAATAACCCTAATGCCTATTACATATGGCATGGCACAGTTTGTGGCACGACGTTGGTATTATGTGGCGACCACTGAAATAGAAAACGTTCAGTGTAAACAAGCCCTTAAGGGGATGGCAGGCCAATGAATCCTGGTGCTATTATAGTTAATGTGACACTCAATTTGTTCACGTCACTTCGGGCCGATGATAGGTGCGCCTCGCACTGCGGGAATATGATATATACCTTCTGATAGATAGATAGACAGTCAGAATGTGCTTTATTTGCAGTATATGGAGCGTAGAGAACAGAAGAGTTTTGGGGAGTAAGTGGTTCATCAACATTTTTGAACCTAAGCCAACTTCACCTGCACGCGGTGCACCGTGCTGACTGACAAACGAAGCTCTGGCGAAAAGAGAAGTAGGGAGCGTAATTGTAAGCTACCCGACTGGGGAATGTACCTCCACCTCACAGAATACCGCAGCAAAATAACAATTCCCTTGAGGGTTGTTGTCTTCCTGCGAGTGAGTGAGGTCACCAGAAAGGAAGGAGATGCTGAGTTGGCAGCGGGGGTGGCGGCGCGCGAGTGATATTTTATGTTGCGAGCGTTAATATGGCTACGGCAACCGCTTCAAATCAGGCGGGCCGTATGCTTGTCTGCCACCCCACGTAGTATAAAAAAAAAGAAGAAAAAATTTTAACAAAAAAAAACATACTCTAAACTCTACATTTGTGTATGTAGATACAGGCTGATGATAATCAAAAAAATTTGGGACCAATATGGAAGTATACTCATTCAAATAACAAAATTTATTTGTAGTAAAATATATTTGTAGCTGCAACACCAAATTGTATCCCTCGATTTCGTTATATCCCTCTCCATGGAAGCAAATTTAAACACGTATTCACTGAGAAATTTTTACAAACTCTCATTTCTAGAGTTACGAATTGTATGGTATTAGGATGGTAGCCTACTTTGAAAATCACCAGCTGATAAATGATTGTCTATATATGACGAGCTCGGTGGTCGAATGGTTAGCAATGGCCACTTTGACTCCGAGGTCACGGGTTCGATTCCCGCACAAGACAAACATTTGTGCGCATGAACATGTCGGTTTGTCTTGGTCTGTGTGTTTTCTATGTATTGTAAGTATGTATTTACAAAAAAAATGTATTGAAGTACATTTATCAGTTGTCTAGTACCCATAACACAAGCTTTGCGCTTAATTTGGGACTAGATGGCGCTGTGTAAATTGTCCAGTGTAAACTGGGCGTGTGGTTTCTGGCAGACTAGAATAGAATCACTCCGTCTATTCCCGTGGATGTCGTACAAGGCGACTAAGGGAAAAACATTACCAATCCGTTTGGCCTGCGTGGGGAATGTAGGCCAAATCCTCCTTCTGTCAGGGACGGACGAGAGAGGGTCGTGCTTCTGTAGTAGAGACTAAAATGATCTGATGACGATGATGATGGAATTGTCCAGAAATATTTATATTATTTATCTATTATTAATATGGTTTCCGCCGTGGTCCCTCAGCTGGTGATCTTCTGGTATAATTAACTCACCGGTGGGCGGAGTCAGTGGAAAGCAAGTAATCTGGATATAGCATAAGCTTTTGATCGGGTGCGGCATAAAGCATTACTTTCCAAGTTTCCTTTTTTTGGGCTAACTGAGAAACTTTGTATATCTACGGTTGCCTTGGAACTCACAACGAATTTAATCAGAAGAAATTACTAGGAGTAGGAAGCTTTTGAAATTTGACTTCCCCTCTTAGCAATGTGGGAGGCAGCAATATGGCAAATAAGGCATTAAAGCCTAAAGCGATGGCTAGTCAAGGAAAATAAATAAATATAAAAATTTCTGGACAATTTACACAGCGCCATCTAGTCCCAAATTAAGCGCAAAGCTTGTACTATGGGTACTAGATAACTGATATTATACTTAAATACATGTTTTTTTTTTGTAAATACATACATATAATACATAGAAAGCACCCAGACTAAGACAAACAGACATGTTCATGTACACAAGTATTTATCTTGTGCGGGAATCGAACCCGCGACCTCGGAGTCAAAGTGGCCATTGCTAACTATTCAACCACCGAGCTCGTCAAGTGAAGCTCAACTGACGGATTTTAAATATCTAACACTATTGGGGCAGGTCCCCAATAGTGTTAGATATAATGTATATCTATATAACAATGTATATCTGAGTATGCTCTAAACTCCTTCGATTGAGGAGAGACCCGTGTCCCAACAGTGGGATGATTATGGGTTGATGCGAAAAGATGTTCACGCAGCCGAAGTCGCGAACAGCAGCTAGTATTAATCTAAGGAACCTTAGGCATTACATCCATCCTACTGTTCGTAATACCTTATAGGTAGTCATTAGAACGATGGAAGCCATTCCCTAAACTTTTCTTTCAACAGCTACAATTACTGAAGTACTAATGCCCAAAGTTGTATTGCCTCGCGATACAAAAGTTTGGCCTGAATTTTAAATTAGGCAGGCTTGTCTGGTCACTGTAGTCTAGGCGAATGGTACTTATACTTTCCATTTATATTACATTTGGTCGACTAATGACCGATTCTAGAAATGACTACATAGTCTAAAATTGACCAATTCGTAAAATGTTTTGATTCTATGAAAGACTGATTCTGTAGAAGACCACTTCTAAAATTGACTAATTCTCGAAATGTGCAATTAGAGAAAGGACCGATTCTACATTTGACTGATTGTATATAGTGTCGGAAAAGGAAAAGTCATACATAATAGCTATTTTTTTTCTGTGGATAAAATTGTATACCCCAACACGCCACGCTGACAAAGTCGCAGGCTCAGCAATGAAAATGAAAATATTTAAAATTAAATCAGGATTACAGATGCTATAATATCTTAAACAATGTTTTAAATTCATATCTTACTAACAATAGCAATAATTATTAGCGTATTTATTTGGTCAAGTGGGTTTAAAACCCATAAGCATTAGTTATGCTACGAAATATATTTCTTAACTTCATTTTGTACGTATATTGACTATTACATAACTCAACTCATCATCTACAAAATTAACTCCCCCCCCCCCCCCCTCTTGTCATATAAAAAAATGTTAAAAGTAAAATAAACCGAAGAATGTTCTAAACTTATTATCCGAATGTACCCGCTCGCTCCTGGACTATCTTTTCCAGTAATAACGCGGTTTTTTTCCCTATCTTTTCCTTATTATCTCGCCTACTGTGCACCCCTGCTTTATAAAGGAAACGAATATTGACTTTGGAATTAAATCTGAACTTGTGACAACTTTTTCGTGTAAATATGAATTTATTTCATAATTTTTATGTAACTTCCCGAACACTCTATATACAAACACCGCGTCGGTGATTTTACATAAACAAATTTTGCGTCTGTGTGCTCGTTATCATATAAACTGCCCGTGTACAAGACACGGCGTGAATGCGTGTGAGACAGTCAACAAGAAAGAAAGGTAACCTGAACAGCGGATTAAAAATCGAGTTGTCTCAAATCTGCAGGGATGTCAAATGCGAAGCGGTTACCGTAGCCATAATAACAATCTCGCAACAAAAAATATCGTTCGCGCTTGTTATACATACATACATATAGTACACTATACTATGCGAATTGCAAGCAAGCACCAACCTTAGCTGCATAGTAACCATTTCCAATGAAACGCGCCCGCCTCGTGTGCTGACAACGCATCACGCCACTTCGCCGGCCGCGCACCGTTTTGCAAGCCAAGCTATTTCAATGTAATATAGAATCCGGTAATTATGAACATTCTCGATCTAACATCGATCTATATATGTAGTATTAACATATTTACTTTGTAATTTTCAGCGAAATTTATTGAGCTTATAAAATCGTCCGGTCGTTATGTCTGTCCGTCCTGAAACTCAAAATTACCTTGGTTTTCCGATATCAATTCGAGAAAGTGGCCAAAATAAATAAATAAAAAAATTATGTCTGTCCGTCCGTTGCTATCAAACTCAAAATTTCGAAATTCCGACTTCGGATTCGTGTAGAGCATCAAAAAGTAGTACTGTAAAGTGACCTTGGTTTTGCGATATCAATTCGGGAAAGTGCCCAAAATAAACAAAAAAATATAATTTTCGCTATGGTGGCGCATGCTGCGCATCCGATGTTTTATAATTAAAGTAGGTAGTTTGTAAAAATAATTTTGGTTCTTCTGGGTCCTTCGGCAAGGACTTACTTGTAATGCTTTGTTAATGGTAAGACTGTAATATATAAATAAATAAATGTCAAACAACTGGTATGATTTCACACAAAGCATAAACTATGTTAAAGTAACTATATTTTCTTCTTCACTCGGTCCTTCATTGCTGAGGACCCTCAGTCAGATCTGTCTCCATCGATTCCTGTCCGAAGTGGCCCTCACTGCCTGATAGAATTTAGAAAAGGAGGCGGCCCCCTTCACCTCGTCAGACCATCTTGTTTATGAACGGCCACGTGCTCTCTTGCCTTCGGTGTTGCCAACAATAACAAACCTTTCCAGGCTGCCATCTCCTCTCCTCATCGCATGACCGAAATAAGAAAGTATGCGTTGCATACACGTGGTGGACAATCTGGTGCGTTTGCACGTCCATGGTATTTGGAGCATCCGCCTCCAGCACCACATCTCTAGTGCATCTATTCTCTGTCTCTCTCTTGCTCGGATAGTCCACGTCTCCACTCCATTGAGAAAGATCGGGAATACTAAGGCTCGGACCAAGTAACTATATAGTACACAGTTAATTGATTCAGGTGTTATTTTGCGGAAGTCAAATTTACAGGCAATTTGATCTACACTACTTTGCGTGCTTTCGCCACCAGTTATCATTTTCTTCTGTTTCAGATGTTGGAGATTTGCAGAGACGAACGCAGCAGCTGGAGCAGAGACGACCAAAACAGCCGCGGCAATCGTATGCATCTACTAACGGTAGTGGGTGGGTGCCGGCCGGCAATAGTTTGCATGAACATTTGGTGGCGGAAGCACGAAAAGAAGTGTAGATCAAATTGCCTATAAACAAAGTACTTGACAATATTGCCGAATATATAAATTTCAGGGTCGGCAACGCGCGTGTGATGCCCCTGGTGTTACAGGCGTTCATAGGCTATGGTAACTGCTTTCCATCAGGTGGGCCGTATGCTTGTTTACCACTTTAGTGGTATAAAAATAATTCTTGCTATTAGTAAACAAATGCCTACAGTTACTCCCATAATTAAGAAATACCTTAAAACCAGGTGCTACCTACAAATCGTCATTAGCAACGTTAAACCGTCCAAGTCATAAATTGTCCGCGGAATTTATACCACGGACACATTGACATGAAATTATAGACCGCGTATTCTTTCAAATTCATTTTGAATCCCCCACTGAAGTTAGAGGAACCTCGTGCATAGCCCTCTCCATTGCTCGATGCGCAATATTTAGCCCGTGGTGGGCCAGTGTCCAAGTTTTTGCACCATAGCTCATTGCGGGCAGGATAAATATTATTAAACTATAAATTAATTAATTATAGTAAACGTATATTTGTGAGGTAAGCCGACTAGTATCAATATCAAACAGAGACCTTCATACCGACTTGACTTGAGGGAAGTACCTCCACCTCAAGGAATTCCGCAGCCAAATGACAATTCCCTTGAGGATTGTTGTGTTCCTGCGAGTGAGTGAGGACATCATGATTGAAGGAGCTGCTGCGGGGGTCAGGGGCCAGCGGGCGAGCGATATTTCATGTTGCGACCGTTTATATGGCTACGGTAATCGCTTCACATCTGGCGGGCCGTATGTTTGCTTGATACCCGACGTAGTGTAAAAGAAGAAATATCAGCTACCCTTAATCTAGATTATTGCTCACTGCTATTGTTATTACCAAAAATACAAAGCGATATAAATATTCCTGAACAAATTACACAGAGCCATCTAGTCCCAAACTAAGCAAAGCTTGTAGTAAGTGTACTAGATAGCTCGTCTATAAATGATTTGAAATGAATCGAATCACAAATTCGCATTTGCTGTCTATAAAATTATGTCTATGCTATAGTAATTTCTCGCGCTGCGACGGGTGGCCAGAGTAGAAAAGTTGTACCCAATAAAATGAAAATACTGAACTTTATTCATTGTAATGTCTTCTTTCTTGTAATAGCTGCGTAATAGCTGCGCCGACAAAGAAAGTAAAATTATAGCTGGTACAACGCCCCATTTGAGGCAGGATTTATTTATTTTAACTTCATGCACAAATTTAAATTTTGGTCTTCAAGCATTGGGGTATCTAAGCGATGAAGTAGTAAACGATATGACATTTGTATAAAGTGGCCGTGGTGTGGTTATAGCGAACTTTTGAATGTGCCCATACCGATTCCATCGATATTCAATATCGACATGCTATATATTTTTTTTTGAAAAATGGAAAAATTCACCTGCCCCCCCTAGGTGGGATTTGAACCCACGACCTCTCGATGACCGGTCGAGTGCTCTTCCAACTGAGCTACCAGGAAGGTTTGTGTTGCTGACGAATTTTTGCATCTTATATTTCTAACTGTGTGAGTCACAGTGTGACGTCATCAACCTATTAAGTAATTACACTACTAAAGTAGGCATAGCAGTCCATCGTTGCAGATGAAATTCAGCTATTTTTTGATAACACCAAACTAATTAAATTATTATTATTATTTAAATAGTTGTCTTGGCCAACTTGCCAGATAAATATTTTTTGAAAAATGGAAAAATTCACATTTGAAATTCAACAAAATTTGAAAAATGGGATGTAGTATGGGTGCCCCCCTCTGGCAAGTTGGCCAAGACAACTATTTAAATAATAATAATAATCGACATGCTAGTCACATAGATAATCAAAGGGCTCTGTTATTGATAATCTAATATATACAGAGTATAAGTTATTAATACCTGAATATTATTTACTCTTGACCAGTTTTCTTCTAACACATTTAAATATCTTATTACTATTACAGAATAGGCTATTTGACCAACATTTTTTTCGGTTTGATATGTAGGGACGCGCGGACGTCTCAATAATACTTATAACCATAGGTGAAAGAATTACTTCGATAGCACAAAAATCTCTCGAGCTATGCTAAGTTGAAAATCATAATTTTGAACTTTCCCGAAAACGCTCCATACAAAAAGCTACTGAGTTATGACGTCACAGGTTTGTATTTTGTATGCATCAAATCAGAAATATGTACGACAGCTATATTCATCATCATCAGGTCCATTTTAGTCTCCACTACAGGAGTACGACCCTCTCTCGTCCGTCCTAGACACAACGAGGATTTGGCCTACGCTCCCCACGCTGGCCAAACGGGTTGAGGAGGCCTGATCGATGTTTTCTAATGTATTTCCCTTAGTTGCCTTGTACGACATCCACGGGAAGAAACGGAGTGATTCTATCCTAGTCTGCCGGAAACCACACGGCCAACGACAGCTATATTATGTTTATGTAATTAGTATCATAATGAAAGTTATAGTATTTTCTATAATTGCTTCTCCAATGGAAATATATTTTTTTAATAATTTTAAAATGGACTTTCCCGTCAAACTTTGATCGACCTTAAAATAAGTCGGACGGAAGATAGTAGAATGAAAGTTTGCAGATATTTATAGGTCTGTGTATTTTACGATATTGTTAAATAATTTGTACAATATTTTAACATTGTCAAATAGCCTATTGTAAGCTACCCGACTGGGGAATGTACCTCCACCTCACAGAATACCGCAGCCAAATAACAATTCCCTTGAGGGTTGTTGTGTTTCTTCGAGTGAGTGGGCTCACCAGAAAGGAAGGAGATGCTGCGTTGGCAGCAGGGGTGGCGGTGCGTGAGCGATATTTTTAATGTTAATATGGGTACGTTAACCGCTTCACATCAGGCGGGCCGTTTGCTTGTCTGCCACCCGACGTAGTGTATTAATATAAAAAAAATACTCTTGTTCGGTTTTCTTCTAACATATTTAAACATCTCATTACTAGTACAGGATTTTAAAAACAAATATCCGGGGTCCTTCCGTTTGGAAAAATATTTTTCGTCAAATTTTACTTCCCAAAAAAAACTTATCGCGTTGGTTTCATTTCCCAAAAGAATCTTTAGCAAATTTATATTTCGCATTTTAATCACTTTTTAATTTCGAAAAATTGCGTGATGTCTTCTCGTCCGACATACCGCAGTGCCTCAAGTCGAAAGTCTTCGACCAGTGTGTGTTACCAGTGATGACTTACGGCACTGAAACGTGGTCCCTCACTATGGGCCTTATGAACAAGCTCAAAGTAGCCCAACGAGCTATGGAGAGGGCTATGCTCGGAGTCTCTCTGCGAGATCGAATCAGAAATGAGGAGATCCGTAGAAGAACCAAGGTTACCGACATAGCCCAGCGGATTAGCAAGTTAAAGTGGCAGTGGGCAGGGCACATAGCACGGAGGACGGATGACCGATGGGGTCGAAAGGTTCTCGAGTGGAGACCACGTACCGGCAAGCACAGCGTAGGACGTCCACCCACAAGGTGAACAGACGACCTCATTAAGACCGTAGGATCGCGCTGGATGCAAGCCGCTTCCAACCGGTCTTATTGGAGATCTAGAGGGGAGGCCTATGTCCAGCAGTGGACTTCCAATGGCTGAGATGATGATGATGATTTTAAACACTTGGTCAAATATTCATTTGGCAACTTTTAACTTGCTCAAAGTTTTATTAAGTCAAATATACATTAAGCAAATGCTTTATTTTGTAAAAAAAAATATATTCCAAAAATAAGTACGTTCAAATTTAAATTTTAATATGGGTGATAATATAGTACACTATACTATGCGAATTGCATGCAAGCAAGCACCAACCTTCGCTGCATAGTAACCATTTCCAGTGAAACGCGCCCGCCTCGTGTGCTGACAACGCATCACGCCACTTCGCCGGTCGCGCACCGTTTTGCAAGCCAAGCTATTTCAATGTAATATAGAATCCGGTAATTGTGAACATTCTCGATCTAACATCGATCTAGTATTAACATATTTACTTTGTAATTTTCAGCGAAATTTATTGAGCTTATAAAATCGTCCAGTCGTTATGTCTGTCCGTCCTGAAACTCAAAATTACCTTGGTTTTCCGATATCAATTCGAGAAAGTGGCCAAAATAAATAAATAAAGAAATTATGTCTGTCCGTCCGTTGCTATCAAACTCAAAATTTCGAAATTCCGACTTCGGATTCGTGTAGAGCATCAAAAAGTAGTAAAGTGACCTTGGTTTTGCGATATCAATTCGGGAAAGTGCCCAAAATAAACAAAAAAATATAAATTTCGCTATGGTGGCGCATGCTGCGCGTCCGATGTTTTATAATTAAAGTAGGTAGTTTGTAAAAATAATTTTGGTTCTTCTGGGTCCTTCGGCAAGGACTTACTTGTAATGCTTTGTTAATGGTAAGACTGTAATATATAAATAAATAAATGTCAAACAACTGGTATGATTTCACACAAAGCATAAACTATGTTAAAGTAACTATATTTTCTTCTTCACTCGGTCCTTCATTGCTGAGGATCCTCAGTCAGATCTGTCTCCATCGATTCCTGTCCGAAGTGGCCCTCACTACCTGATAGAATTTAGAAAAGGAGGCGGCACCCTTCACCTCGTCAGACCATCTTGTTTATGAACGGCCACGTGCTCTCTTGCCTTCGGTGTTGCCAACAATAATAAATCTTTCCAGGCTGCCATCTCCTCTCCTCATCGCATGACCGAAATAAGAAAGTATGCGTTGCATACACGTGGTGGACAATCTGGTCTCAATGCCGAGTTGAGAAAGAACAGATACATTTATGCGTTTGCCCGTCCATGGTATTTGGAGCATCCGCCTCCAGCGCCACATCTCTAGTGCATCTATTCTCTGTCTCTCTCTCTTGCTCGGAGTCCACATCTCCACTCCATAGAGAAAGATCGAGAATACTAAGGCTCGGACCAAGTAACTATATAGTATACAGTTAATTGATTCAGGTGTTATTTTGCGGAAGTCAAATTTACAGGCAATTTGATCTACACTACTTTGCGTGCTTTCGCCACCAGTTATCATTTTCTTCTGTTTCAGATGTTGGAGATTTGCAGAGACGAACGCAGCAGCTGGAGCAGAGACGACCAAAACAGCCGCGGCAGTCGTATGCATCTACTAACGGTAGTGGGTGGGTGCCGGCCGGCAATAGTTTGCATGAACTTTTGGTGGCGGAAGCACGCAAAGAAGTGTAGATCAAATAGCCTATAAACAAAGTACTTGACAATATTGCCGAATATATGAATTTCAGGGTCGGCAACGCGCATGTGATGCCCCTGCCTGGTGTTACAGGCGTTCATAGGCTATGGTAACTGCTTTCCATCAGGTGGGCCGTATGCTTGTTTACCACTTTAGTGGTATAAAAATAATTCTTGCTATTAGTAAACAAATGCCTACAGTTACTCCCATAATTAAGAAATACCTTAAAACCAGGTGCTACCTACAAATCGTCATTAGCAACGTTAAACCGTCCAAGTCATAAATTGTCCGCGGAATTTATACCACGGACACATTGACATGAAATTATAGACCGCGTATTCTTTCAATTCATTTTGAATCCCCCACTGAAGTTAGAGGAACCTCGTGCATAGCCCTCTCCATTGCTCGATGCGCAATATTTAGCCCGTGGTGGGCCAGTGTCCAAGTTTTTGCACCATAGCTCATTGCGGGCAGGATAAATATTATTAAACTATAAATTAATTAATTATAGTAAACGTATATTTGTGAGGTAAGCCGACTAGTATCAATATCAAACAGAGACCTTCATACCGACTTGACTTGAGGGAAGTACCTCCACCTCAAGGAATTCCGCAGCCAAATGACAATTCCCTTGAGGATTGTTGTGTTCCTGCGAGTGAGTGAGGACATCATGATTGAAGGAGCTGCTGCGGGGGTCAGGGGCCAGCGGGCGAGCGATATTTCATGTTGCGACCGTTTATATGGCTACGGTAATCGCTTCACATCTGGCGGGCCGTATGTTTGCTTGATACCCGACGTAGTGTAAAAGAAGAAATATCAGCTACCCTTAATCTAGATTATTGCTCACTGCTATTGTTATTACCAAAAATACAAAGCGATATAAATATTCCTGAACAAACTAAGCAAAGCTAAGTAAGTGTACTAGATAACTGATATTTATTTAGTTATTTATTTAAACTTTATTGACCATAGAATAAAGGTACAAAAGGCGGACTTAATGCTAAGAGCATTCTCTACCAGTCAACCTTTAGGAAATTCAGATAACACACGAATGCGGTTTACAAAATATTATACTTAAATACATTTTTTCTTTTGTTAATACATACCTATAAAACACTCAAATCAAGACAAACAGACTTATTCATGAACACAAATATTTGTCTTATGCGGGGATCGAACCCGCGACTTCGGAGTCAAAGTAATAGCCACTTTCACACTCTCGCTAGGCATTCGACCACCGAGCTCGTCAATAAATGATTTGAAATGAATCGAATAACAAATTCGCATTTGCTGTCTATAAAATTATGTCTATGCTATAGTAATTTCTCGCGCTGCGACGGGTGGCCAGAGTAGAAAAGTTGTACCCAATAAAATGAAAATACTGAACTTTATTCATTGTAATGTCTTCTCTCTTGTAATAGCTGCGTAATAGCTGCGCCGACAAAGAAAGTAAAATTATAGCTGGTACAACGCCCCATTTGAGGCAGGATTTATTTATTTTAACTTCATGCACAATTTTAGATTTTAGTCGCCAAGCATTGGGGTGTGTGATGAAGTAATAAACGAGGCGACATTTGTATAAAGTGGCCGTGGTGTGGTAATAGCCCCTCCCGATCAGAAAGTCTAAGTAGCAAAACGTCCAACAAAGCGAAACGTCTAATGAGCAATTTACCTAGTTAGCTAATCGCCCATGTAGCAAAACGTCCAACTATCAAGAGGTCTATATATCAAAACGTCTATTAAGTAAATCGTCAGCTTTTCATTGTGTACACTTATGAACATAAATAGTAAAAGTCATATAATAACATTTTTTTATTTGAAACTAGCTGCATTTTCATCTACTTTTAAATGTGCCCATACCGATACCATCGATATTCAATATCCACATGCTAATCTGTTAATTAATTTGTATTTTTTAACATTGTCAAATAGCCTATTGTAAGCTACCCGAAGCTGGGACTAAGAATGTAAGTATCTAGTGGGTGAGAGGGAGAGAATGAGGAAGACCTTAGGAAAATAAATACAGGTTTTGCTGTGCAGTCCTGACAGCCCAGGTAGTCATGCTCACTAAAGTGTTCAAACTGGTGGTGGTGTCGTGTGGCGGGTCGCCGCATTCCCAATAAAATGGTTGAATGCGGTGATGGCTGCCCCATGCATCAACTCGTGAACGGGTGCTGCCAGAGGGGACTGGTCTGCCCTGGCTGTCATGGTTGCAAGGAAAACAATAGGAGGATTTAGGTAGTAGTAATGGACAATAATATAACTATTAGCACAATAGCGACGTGCAATTTATTAATTGTAAGAATATTATAAGATAAAAAAAAACAGAACATTGTTAATAAAATGTACGGACCCCGGGTCTGTAGACTGTAATAAATATCAATAAAAAAAAAAGCTACCCGACTGGGGAATGTACCTCAACCTCACAGAATACCGCAGCCAAATAACAATTCCCTTGAGGGTTGTAGTGTTCCTGCGAGTGAGTGGACTCACCAGAAAGGAAGGAGATGCTGCGTTGGCAGCAGAGGTGGCGGTGCGTGAGCGATATTTTTAATGTTAATATGGGTACGGTAACCGCTTCACATCAGGCGGGCCGTATACTTGTCTGCCACCCGACGTAGTGTATTAATAAAAAAAAAATACTCTTGTCCGCTTTCCTTCTAACACATTTAAATATCTTATTACTAGTACAGAATTCTAAAAACAAATATCCGGGGTCCTTCCGTTTGGCAAAATATTTTTCGTCAAATTTTACTTCCCAAAAAAACTTATCGCGCTAGTTTCATTTCCCAAAAGAATCTTTAGCAAATTAATATTTCGCATTTTAATCACTTGGTCAAATATTCATTTGGCAACTTTTTACTTGCTCAAAGTTTTATTAAGTCAAATATACATTAAGCAAATGATTTATTTTGTAAAAAAATATATTCCGAAAATCAGTACGTTCAAATTTAAATTTTAATATGGGTGGTATCGTAATTGTATTGTATTGGGCTATATTAGAACTGCAAGAAAAGTGGGTTAGGTTAGGTTAGAACTGTGACCCTAACAGAGCGCGAGCCCAGCAAGCCACGGCAGCGGCGAAGCGTCGCAATTGATTTGTTTAATAACAATATACTCTATCTATAGTGATAATGATAATACAAAGGTATTATCACTCAAAATGATGCCGTGTGTGGTGTATAGTCGCGTGAATAATGTCGGTGCCACTTTAAACGTACCATCTAATTACACACACACACACATTTGACTACATAATACTTGGTAAAATGAAACATTGCCATGTAATTATTTGTTTAACAATCAATTGCCGAAAATAGTATTGCTAACTGTAAAATTGCGAAAAGTTGTTTTGCCAAATGAAAATTTGGGAAACATACTTTGGCATGGGATACTTTGGGAAACGTTTTTTGCCCTAAAATTAGGAATCCTTAATAAAAAAAAAATACTCTTGTTCGGTTTTCTTCTAACACATTTAAATATCTTATTACTATTAAAGAATTCTAAAAACAAATATCCACGCTGGTCCAACTCTCAGTACAAAACGAGCGGATATTTGTACGGTCACGAGACACCGTATCCGCCGCGGGCCGACAATGTGTACGTGTTATTAGAATTCCGAGCGTCGAATTGAAAAAAGGAATGTTCAATATGAGATGAAAGACGATGTATAATGGAAACGTGCACGCGGCGCTGTTTGTGTTTCGTCTGCGATGTCTGTGCATTATATTCTGAAATATCTGAAAAATAACGTTGCAATGACGCCTCCCTGCAATGACCTATGGTGCAGACACTTGGACAATTTTTTTTTTCTTTCTTCTAAATATATCGATATGGGTATCAAAATAAAGGTCTCGATGACCTGATTTCAAATATATATTTGATATATTAGTTTTTGTCTGCGGCTTTGCTTGTATGGTATACTAATATATATTATTGATACGCGTGATTAATAAATCTGTTGTAGGTGCAGTCGGGTTTTTGATATTTTTAATTAACTTATAACTTGTTTGATAAATTTTATTTGCTATTGCATCATGTTTTACAATTTATCTGAATTTTATGCTGTTGTAACGTGTTTGTTTTTATTGTAACTAATTGTAATCTGTATTATTTCGAACTAGCTTTGTATCGTATTTTATCATATGGGTATATTGTAACGTATCTATATTGTAAGTAAGCAGATCTGCGCATACTGAGCGGCATTTTACACCGCTGAGTGTGCGCATATTGCAATTGGCTTCTGTAAACAAAAAAAGAAGACACTTGGACAGTGACCATCAGCCTGGTCGACAGGCTAAAGGTCGCGCAGCGAGCGATGGAGAGTGCTATGCTCGGGGTTTCTCTGAGGAATCGAATCCGGAACGAAGAAATTCGACGGAGAACCAAGTTTGTTGACATAGCCTTCAGTCAGTAAGCTGAAGTGTCAATGGACCGGTCACATCTGCCTAATAAGTGATGGCAGATGGGGGAGGAAGGTAATAGAGTGAGAGCTGCTCGTAGGATGACGAAGTGTTGGACGCTCTCCGTTCACCATAAGACAGCGGCTAGAAGAAGCAGGATGACACGACATCATACAAATATTCCGTCTAACCCTCTCCGTTGCGGAGTTATGACTAATTCATTGGTCGCACGGAGTGTATTAAAGCCCTTTTCCAACCCCCCCTCTCCGCACAAATACGCGCGTGCGTGATATCATAGGTATCGTAACAACTATAGGACATTATCTATTTTCAAAATATATATAATACTTGGCGGTGCAAACCGTGACTTACAAGATATATCGACGTTTATGGCGACAATAAAAGCGTTTCATCGCTAACACTGGCGCGCCTTAGTATGGGGGTATGGGGAGCCTTTTTAAAAATGTTTTCACGTTAAAAATAATAGTAGCAGTACTTTGTAGCCATAAAAAATTATAAAATAAAAACTTTTTCAATCAAATCAACCATGCAATGTGAAATCTCCAGCGATAAACAATAATATTCCAAAAAATGCAAACACGCATTTTTTGGAATATTATTGTTTATGTACATAATATGGTTTTCATTAACCTGTACGTAAATATATTTGGCTGAATCAAAAAACATATAGGTAGTTCGATTATCCGAAAATATCGGTTATCCGAACACCCATGTCCCCCAATTAGTTCGGATAATCGACGCTCTACTGTACTGCGTAGCTGTACGTTGATCAATCAATTTCCAGTCAGCTTACCAGTGTTTTCTTTATATATTAGATAGACTATTACTTATTCTGTCATTCTATTACAGATGTAGGTCATACACTGAATATAATTTTCATAAAACACAATCTTAAGTGTAAGTGGTATTGTACAAAAGGGTACAGTCATCAAATAAACTGAATATCATTACTTATGGCAAAGCACTGTACAACAAAATTGTTCCCGAGATCTCAACTTGGTGCTATCCATCATCCGTCGGCTCCGTGAAGTAAATCATTCATACAAACTAACTACAATATACATGCAGCTGTGAAAACGACTCTACATTTAAATTTTAAATCTATTTCTAAAGCAATAAGAGCTTAGAATCAATTTTAGAAGTGACTTTTCAAACTTTGTTTTCCTATACGCACTTCGTAAGACAAAAATAAGTTTGCAGTAAAGTTAGGCCTTTAAGAAATAACAATAAAGATTATTTTCCAATATTTATTTTTATGGAAAAAATTGTAAAACTTTTGCCAAGTCGCGAAATTATCGAAAGCCAATTTAAAGTTCGTTCCGTTTGAAAATCTCGTGTTTTCTCTTTATATTAGTATATCTTTTTGTGATTTATTGCAAGGAAGTAAAAATAATTAAGTGAGGTCAAGGGTAATGGCCGGTTCTTTCGAGTTTCCAAAGGGTTAATTCGATAAGTTAATGTTTTCTTAATAAATAAATATTTACACATCGCCATCTAGTCCCAAATTAAACGCAAGGCTTGTGCTAAGGGTACTAGATAACTGTTTTTTTTTTTTTTGTAAATACATACATATTTGACATTGACGAGCTCGGTGGCGTAGCGGTCAATGACGCGGCTTCGACACCAACACTTGTGGGTTCGATTCCCACACAGGACAAACATTTGTGTGCATTATCATGTCTGTTTGTCTTGGTCTGGGTGTTTTCTATGTATCATAAGTATGTATTTACAAAAAAAAAGTATTTACGTATGTTTATCAGTTGTCTAGTACCCATAACACAAGCTTCGCTTACTTTGGGGCTGGATGGCGCTGTGTTATTTGTCTGACAATATTTAATATTTATTTATTTATATTCATACAGGGTAACATACTACATACAAAATTTTAATATATAATATATATTACATAGAATACATCCAGACCAAGACAAACAGACATGTTCATGCACACAAATGTTTGCCTTGTGCGGGGATCGAACCCGCGACTCCGGAGTCAAAGTGGACATGGTTAGCCACTTGACCACCGGGGTTGTCGATTTTATTTTAATGGTACTGCCGAAGGCTTGAAATCCTCCGGTGACTTTTGATAATCGAATTCTTTTGCGAATCTATTCGAATGGCTGGTCAGTGCGAAACTATACCATCTGGGGCCCGTGGGAATTTCATCAGATGGGCCCTCAGAGGATGGGGCCCTCTCTAATAAATCATCTAAGCAACCAACACTAAAGAAGTATTTTGTACATTTTTGGTTAATGATCTACAATTTCATTTGCAAGAAATATGATTTGAGGTGTAAGCGGTTCATCAACATCTTTGAACCAAAGCCAACTTCACCTGCACGCGGTGCACCCTGCTGACCGACTAACGAATCTCTGGCGAAAACAGAGGTAGGGAGCGTAATTGTAAGCTACCCGACTGGGAAATGTACCTCCACCTCACAGAATACCGCAGTCAAATTACAATTCCCTTGAGGGTTGTTGTGTTCCTGCGAGTGAGTAAGGTCACTAGAAATGAAGGAGATGCTGCGTTGACAGCGGGGGTGGCGGCGCGCGACCGATATTTTATGTTGCGAGCGTTAATATGGCTGCGGTAACCGCTTCGTATCAACGGACCGTAGGCTTGTCTGCCACCCGACGTAGAATAAAAAAAAATGATATTTTACAATTTTGTATGTTGTATATTTATAGCCTATATAGCCTTGGCCGTGTGGTTTCCGGCAGACTAGAATAGAATCACTCCGTCTCTTCCCGTGGATGTCGTACAAAGCGACTAAGGGAAATACATTATAAAACATCGATCAGGCCTCCCCAACCCGTCTGGCCAGCGTGAGGAGTTTAGGCCAAATCCTCCTTCAGTCTGGGACGGACAAGAGAGGGTCGTGCTCCTGTAGTGGAGACTAAAATGACCTAATGATGATGATATTTATAACCTAACTTAAAAAAAAACGCTCACTACTACTCACTCAGCTCACTTACTAAGCTCTCGAGCCTGGGGCCCATTGGTCCGGGGGCCCATAGCATTTTGCCCACTCTGCTACCCTATAGTGGCGTAACACTGGCTATGGTCACTTTGACGTGCAGTTTCAGAGGAGTTTTTTGACCTCGAGCTGTCAGGTGTGGAATGAACTATGCCATGGTTTTCCTGTAGATGGCTTTTTCAAGAAATGCGTTATGAGTCCGTTCAAAAAAACCGGCTCGGTGAGGAGAGCAGATTTTGAATTCGTTTAAAATAGAGCTATGTATCATTGGCATAAGGTTTACTTTCAAAATTCACATCAGCCCTCGTGCATTCTCATATAACAAAAGAAGTGAATTTAAAAAATAAACATACCAATGATCCCAAAACTCTATTTTAAATGCCACCAAAATCTGCTTTCCTCTCCCAGCCGGTTTGTGCGAACGGATCCTAAGGGGTATTGCTGGGTCGGCAACGCGTGAGTGATGCCTCTGGTATCACAAGCGTCCATAGGCTGAGATAACTGCTTACCATTGCGCAGGTCGTATGCTTGTTTACCACCCTAGTGGTATAAAAAAAGATCATCAGTCTACCCACTCCTGGATACCCGTATAGTGCTTTCCCATTGCTTTCCACCATATGCGATCCTAGGCATTCCGCATCCAACCGCTAGCAGCCGTTTTTTTAAAGTCGTCGGTCCACCTGCAGACCTGCCTTGGCTCCGAGATTGCGGCAGCAAAGTGGCCATTGCTAACCATTATACCACCGAGCTCGTTAAATGTATGAATAAATACGCGAGAGAAGACGCGGGAAACAGCTATGCAATAACTGTTAACATAACTGACTAGTTATTAAAAGTAAATAACCTGAAAATAACCCCGTTGCGTTGCATTGCTTCAATCAAATAGCTATCATATAAAAGCAACCATCAAACCTATATTTACTCTGACATATAACATAATAATATCAATTTTCCTATCTATTATAAAATAAGGCTTCCGGAAGCCTGACGATTTTGACGCAACCGACACCAATGAATTTTCAATTTAGTCCGCTCAAATTAATATATAAAACGGAGGTAACGTGAATAGCCATGTAGCTGAAAATTTGTAGAACAGTTTTGAAAACACCATTATACATGGAAATTTTAATATTTATTTTGATTGGACTATTATATCGCTCACTCTACCCAGCTGCGAATACTATAATACTAATGCAAACTTCCATACTATACTTACAATTTCTTTATGTCCGACAGGCGCAAACGAGCATGTGCGTCACCTGATGGAAAGCAATCACCACCGCCCACGGGGTCAGCAACACTCACTTGCAGGAGCACAACAACCCTCAAGGAAATTGTTATATGGCTGCGGAATTCTGTGAGGTATTCTGAAGGTACTTCCCCAGTCGGGCAGCTTAAAAGATACGCTATGTCCCACCACTCTTTCTGCTAACGGAAGAGAAGGAGGCATAGGCATATGGTCATTTCTTATACATCTGTTTTTACATTGTATTTGGGGTGTAAGTAGTTCATCAACATCCTTGAACAATAGCCAACTTCACCTGCACGCGGTACACCCTGCTGACTGATAAACGAAGCTCTGGCGAAAAGTGAGGTAGGGGGCATAATTGTAAGCTACCCGACTGGGGAATGTGCCTCCACCTCACAGAATACCGCAGCCAAATAACAAATCTCTTGCGTTCCTGTGAGTGAGTGAGGTCACCAGAAAAGAAGAAGATGCTGCGTTGGCAGCGGGGATGGCGGCGCGTGAGCGATATTTTATGTCGCGAGCGTTAATATGGCTACGGTAACTGCTACACATCAAACGGGCCGTATGCTTGTATGCCATCCGACGTAGTGTATAAAAAAAAACTTGAAAAATATAAATATTCCTGGACAAATTACACACTGTCCCAAACTAAGCAAAGCTTCAACTATGGGTACTAGATAATTGACTTTTGACGTGACAACGTCTTATAAATTGGTTAGCCGGGTGACACTTCAAGAAACTGGCTCACGTTATGCGCTTACAATGAGAGCGAGTGAAAGGCACGCGCCCCTTCTAAGAGCGAGAGAGACAGACATAAAAAGTGAAAGGCATGCGTCCCTTCCACTCGAAAACATTTTATCACTCAAAGTCGTTGTCACGTAAAACTTTCGCCCGTATACCGACTTTACAGGCAACCAATTTTTTTTGTAAATATGTACATATAATACATAGAAAACACCCAGACCATGACAAATAGACATGTTTACACAAATGTTTGTCATGTACGGGGATTGAACCTGCGACCCTGGAGTCAAAGTGGACTTTGCTGGCCATTAAATTTGACTACAAAGCTCGTCGTCGTCGCCGAGGTCAGACGTCTGTCCTTCAAGGGGTGGGTCCTTTCGATCCTTGTACATAACTCTGAATCTTTCTGTCCCAACCAAACTGAAAATCAGTGCCGAGTCTGTTGCAGATTTCGGCCTTTATGCTGAGTTGGGACCATTTTGCGACATTGCACAGTACTTAATATTCTTGTATTTAATAATTTATATTAACAGTCTTATTCATAAAAGAAATCTTAAAACAGGCTTAAAAAAAATCTATTTAATATATTATGTGTTGTTTATACATATTGTGCTGTGTAATGAGCAAATATATGTTTTTTCTTTCTTTTTTTTTTCTTTTCTAACCATCATATTCCAGCCATTCTGCGAGTTAAATGTCTGAAATAATAATTATTTTTAAATAGTGGATTTCAACCAAATTCCCAGAATGTTAAAAATATTTGACAAAAAATGTAAAAAATCGGTGAATATTGCCATTAAAAAAATATATATTTATAAATAGGTAATTTGATCTACACTACTTTGCGTGCTTCCGCCACCAATTAGTTCATGCAAACTACTGCCGGCCGGCACCCGCCCACTACCGTTAGTAGTTGCATGCGACTGCCGTGGCTGCTTTGGTCGTCTCTGCTCCAGCTGCTGTGGTCGTCTCGGCGAATCTCCAACATGAAACAGAAGATACATGCGACCGCCGCTGCCCCGACTGTCGTGACCACGGCACCGAGACGACCACAGCAGCTGGAGCAGAGACGACCAAAGCAGCCACGGCAGTCGCATTCAACTACTAATGGTAGTGGGTGGGTGCCGGCCGGCAGTGATTTGCATGAACTAATTGGTGGCGGAAGCACGCAAAGTAGTGTAGATAAAATTGCATGTAAATTTCACTTCCGCAAAATAACACCTGAATCAATTAACTATATTTATAAATATCTGTAAGCGTGCGCGCGCCCTTAATCGCAAATTATTTGATGACACCGCCGCCGGTTCGCTACGCTTATAAATTTTTAAAACGTTTAAAACATCGTCAGTTGTCTATATGGCCTGGCAGGTAACCATTATGTTAGGGTTGGCAAAATATTGGATATTGCTCTCACAATCTTCAACTTCGTGCAAACGATTCAAATTTACTTTCAATCCCACATTTTCATTCAGGTTTCATATCCAACAGTTTCACTTTACAGGCTTCACGACTCTGGAATGCGTTGCCTCAACCTATCGGAAATATCCCAGTAAATTTGTTATTAAACAGAATAGATAATTAAATCAGGTGTTATTTTGCGGAAGTCAAATTTACAGGCAATACAATTTGATCTACACTACTTTGCGTGCTCCCGCCACCAATTAGTTCATGCAAACTACGGCTTAACGTGCCCTCCGAAGTACAGAGAATCTGACCCATCCATGGTCAGGCTACGGTCAACATTGCTTAACTTGCGTGTTCGATTAGAGTGACACGAACAACGAAACCATCGAGCTCCTCAATTAACTTATTCAACTAAAATCGAGAAAAAATGATACCCAATGCTACCAAAAACGTAAGCTATTCCAGTGTACATTTCAATTTATGCTGTACACCAGTAGCCTCGTCTCGGGACTGCCTTTAATTACCCGAATGAAATTGATGTTGGCATTGCCAAAGGTCACATGTCCTACCTGGACACTATATAGCAGTGTTTCCTAACCTTTTCCATATAGTTACCCCTATGACCAATATAGGAAACTGATTTTACCCGCACCTTAGATCAGATTTTATGGGTCTAAAGCTAAACTAATTTGTTATCTTTCATCAGCTTTACCCCTACAGAAACCTTGTTTTACCCCTGTGGGGGTAATTACCCCCCAGGTTCGGTAACACTGCTATATAGCGTCACATCGCATTGGACAAAACAAACATAATAATTAAACTAAGTCTAGTGGCGTAGTATGGACGTGGGCGAAGTAACATTAGCAACGGCCTTTTCTTTTCAAGCACACTTCACTTATATATAACATGTGTGATTTATTGTATATTGTGTGGTATTGATTTGGTAGTACTTACTACATAGGTAGAAGGCTTACTTTTTCGTGTATATTCTTCCATGCTTACTCCTTCTATTATTATGGTTGCTGTGTCATTTAAAATCCCTTTGTGGGATAAGTCCGCCCAGTGTTGCCAACTCCTAGAAGTTCAAGTCGCTAGACTCAAAATCAAAAGTCGCTAAAACTGTCTGGGAGAGGTGCCAGAGGTCACTGGCACTGTGAAACATTAGGATAGGTGAAAAAAAAAAGAAATTTATTGATAAGTATAGATTATAATTAAAATATGTATCGGCGCAATAACGTATAATATATAGCTTTTAAATAAATAATTATATTATCATCATTGTAACAAGACAAACATTTTTCAAGCAAAAATCGTCACTTCTAGCGACAAAGTCGCTAAATTGGCAACACTGAGTCCGCCTTTGTACAAATTGTATGTCAACATTTTTATCATTCAGTGAACTGCAACTGTATTTGTACAATAAAGATATTTACAACAACAACAATATCATATATTGAGGCTTACAGAAATATCCAATGCATACATAATAGGTAAAAATAAATACATACAATTATAATTAAAATAAAAATACATTAATAAACATAATTTACGACTCTCGGCATATTTGACAGCCGCTCTGTGGAACTGCACTTTAGTACAACTGATCAGGTCGACCGCTGGATACTTTAAAGCCAATGCATTAAGCAGTCGCAGCGCTCGATTGATCGGAACGTAAGCTGCTGCAGTCGTTCGGGTGGTCTGGAGCGCGAATAGTTTATGAAATCACACCCGATTGTAATTGTCATCACGAACAGCGATAGCAATTCCAATACCGTCGTATCAGGTTTGTATCCCCTAAGCAGACTGAATACATACTTTATCGAGTCTGCACGTATCTATTCCAGAGTATTGTATTGGGTCATGCCTAATAAAAAATCATTGGGGTATATAGTTTGTAAATGGTCGTCATTTCCCGCTGCTGGAAGACGTATTTAAGACACTACTGGACTGAAAAAAACGGGGCGTTTTCAGTGTGAATGGCGAGTACATCTCTTACCTTCGGTTTGCCGACGACCGAGACGTGGGCATAATGGCTGAATCGCTGGAGGATCTAGGTCGTATGTTGACCGATCTTAATGCTGGATATGTGGGCCTGGGATGAATTTCGATAAGGCGATGGATCACTACGAGCGATAGATCAATTGCAGCAATGCATATTATCGTATCGCTCTGCGGAGCTAGGACAGGAGGTCAGGCATATGGGATATTAAATTCACACAGCCATACATGACATAATTTCACGTGTGGCTGCGTACAAAGCTGAAATATGTTGAAACGACAAAGCGAAGTTTTGTTTTGAACGACGAAAAAATATTATATAGGTATATGCCAACCACAGCAAAACACAAATATTATATAGGAATATTTCTTTCTGCGAGTAGGTCACCTAATAAATAAATATTTCTGGACAATTTACACAGCGCCATCTAGTCCCAAATTAAGCGCAAAGCTTGTGTTATGGGTACTAGACAACTGATAAAAGTACTTAAATACATTTTTTTTTGTAAATACATACTTATAATACATAGAAAACACCCAGACCAAGACAAACAGACATGTTCATAGACACAAATGTTTTTTTTTGTGCGGGAATCGAACCCCCGACCTCGGAGTCAAAGTGGCCATTGCTAAGCATTCGACTACCGAGCTCGTCAACCTGATAGTTTCAAGAAATTTCTGTATTAGCACACCCCGACCACTCCATACAAATGTCGCGTCATTTACTACTACAAAAACAATTAAGTCTGTGCAGAGCAGGAATGAGCATAATGTGCGGCTCCATACAAACTGTTCCGGATTTGTCTCAGAGGGGGAGGTGAGGTCGACATGAGAGGGCGGCAGAGAGCGGCCATACTGTACGTAGTACTATTACTTATACTGTGGTATTAGCTTTATACTGTGGTATTGGATTTTTTGATAGCGAAAGTAAAACTTAAGATTAGTTTGGCGGTAATTGTGTTAAGCTAAGAGTTTGACGAGCTCAGTGGTCGAATGGTTAGCAATGACCACCTTGACTCCGAGGTTGCGGCTTCCATTCCCGCATAAGACAAATATTTATGTGCATAAACATGTCTGTTTGTCTTCATCTGGGTGTTTTCGATGTATTCTAATGTAGGTTTTATTAAAAAAAAATACTTAAGTATGTTATCAGTTATCTATTACTAGCTTTGTTTAGTTTGGGACTAGATGGCAGTGTGTAATTTGTCCAGGAATATTTATTTATATATATGTTTTTTATATACTACGACGACGGGTGGCAGACAAGCATACGGCCCGCCTGATGCGAAGCGGCAAGCGTAGCCATATCAACGCTCGCAATATAAAATATCGCTCGCACGCCGCCACCCCCGCTGCCAACGCAGCATCTCCTTCCTTTCTGGTGACCTCACTCACTCGCAGGAACACAACAATCAAGGGAACCGTTATTTGGCTGCGGTATTCTGTGAGGTGGAGGTACATTCCCCAGTCGGGTAGCTTACAATTACGCTCCCTACCTCTCTTTTCGCCAGAGCTTCGTTTGTCAGTCAGCAGGGTGCACCGCTTGCAGGTGAAGTTAGCTTTAGTTCAAAGATGTTGATGAAACACGTACACCCCTTATTTATTTAAGCTTAAATGGTAGAGACCCCAGAGCTCTACCGATTATGCTAAAGATGTTTGTCATTAATTCTAACTCTAAGATCTATTTTTGGAATCATAATATTCAAACGGAATCAGCATCAGCTTCGCCGGTAGGTCCCCTGGTTTGAAATGCGTCTTTGATTAGTTGCAATAATTCCTGCCTGCGATAAATCGTGTCGTGAGTTTCATACGTCGACTGTGCAACTACGAATCCTCAAATACTTCGGACACATTGTTCGGAACCAGAACTCCATAGAACGACTTATTGTCCAGGGGCAAGTGGAGGGCAAGCGGTCCAGAGGTCGATCACCTACGCGTTGGACAGACTGCATAAAGGCTGCCACACAAAATACTATGGTCCAATGTTCCCGTAATGCTGAAGACCGCAACAAATGGAGGCGTGTCGCGAGAGCTGCGTTATCCAGAGACGCATCATCGTGAAACCACGACCACTCTGTCAAGAGTGAACGACTGAGGAGGAGGAGTTTCATACCTTTTAGCGCGATTTTACATTATAATCGAAGGGATTTAGAGCGTACTCTACAACGCTGCTCAACTACGTTAACTAGTTGCCTACTTGCCAACTACGTTGGCAAAGTTGGCTAATTAAAACGAACTTTTTATAATGTTGATGAAAGTGCAGTCAAAAATATTACATACTTTTTGATAAAAAATACATAAATACTTCGTCGAAACCAAAGAAATTTTACATACTAACCAAAAATGTCGTGCTGTGCCGAGTCATGTAGTTCCGGCTAGTACTGTCTGTTCTTTTTATGTAAAAATAAATAATTTATTCCCATAAAACAGCTTCTGCTGTGGTTATGCACAGATAAAAAAAAACATAATAAGCAAAAACGAAAAAGAGCAAATGGCGCTACTCCACAAAAATTCCTTTAAAAATATCCTTTCAGAGTCAACACGGAATAGCCTTTTAAAAAACGTTTTAATTAAAAAATTATTTACGCTGGCAACCCTGTATTAAAAGGAAGTATCATTAAACATTAATTTTCAACTCTTCCCCTAAGTAGACCAGTGTTGCTGTTTTATTGATTTAAATTATACATTACGGTTGCGAGGTGCTCGTTATGACAGCTCGGTGTTGCCAGTAATTGGTAACATGGCCTCTTAATAGTGTTGCCCGCCTGCGGAAGATTTTTTGATGAACTTGTGGTAATATCAGGGCTTGATAGGGTACTTTGTAATTTTATTAGCTGTGTTCTCCCTGTTGAGTTCTAAAGGCTCCGAGAAAAAAAGATAAGTTTGTAGGTATTATTTTTAGGGTTTCGTACGTTCAAATATAAATATGGGGTGTAAGTAAGGTTCATCAACATCTTTCAACCAAAGCCAACTTCACCTGCACGCGGTGCACCCTGCTGACTGACAATCGAAGCTCTGGCGAAAAGAGAGCTAGAGAGCGTAATTGTAAGCTACCCGACTGGGGAATGTACCTCCACCTCACAGAATACCGCAGCCAAATAACGGTTCCCTTGGGCTGTTGTGTTCCTGCAAGTGAGTGAGGTCACCAGAAAGGAAGGAGATGCTGCGATGGCAGCGGGGGTGGCGGCGTTTGAGCGATATTTTATGTTGCGAGCGTTAATATGGCTATGGTAACCGCTTCACATCAGGCGGGCCGTATGCTTGTCTCCCAACCGACGTAGTATAAAAAAAACGTAGTAACTATATAAAATTACTCGTGTATCTGTCTGTTTAACATGTAATAACTCCGAATCTATTGAGTCGATGAAGTTGAAATTTGAGAGACATAATAAATTTAATGACCCACATATAGACGTATAACGCAAATGCTCTCGCCACGCTGTGTACTCCACCACGCTGCTCAACTGCGGGTTGACAGAGGCCAGTGTTTTCAAACTGACCAAAGGCCACTAACTTAGCTTAACGACTGTCATCTAATAACAACAGCCGGGACCGACGGCTTAACGGGCCCACCAAAACCCCGGAGAAGCTCGAGATAAACAAACCCATCCGTAGGCAGGCTACGGCTGATGTTGCTTAACTTGCGAGTTCGATTAGCCTGACACGTGCAACGCCGCTATCGAGCTCCTCTATACATGTTAACTGATACAAAAAACCCAATCCAAGATAAAAGATTCGTTCAGTCATGCACACAACTGTTTGTCTTATGCAGGTGTGTTTAGATCAAAGTAATCACAGAACACTTCAATTGAACGAATGGCACACAAAAAAAAATCAATATATTTTGTTCAGCAGCGAGTTCCCCACAATATTTTATATACGGAGTGCAGCCTATTTTTTTTTCTTTCGCGTCACTGCCCCGGTCACAGAATAGATTCAAGGCTTATTGCACATCACAACACGACTACGATACGATTTTCGATAAGGACTCAGGTTTCACTTTCTTTTTTACCTGAATACTTCTTTAAAATTACTTCCATTAGGAGGCAATTCAAAAAAACGAATGATAACAAAATCGGAGATAGTTTGGTTTTGCAGCTACATATCAATCATCTTCATCCAAAATTTAATCACACTACTAGATAGACGAAGGATCAAAGAATTTATTACGCTAAGTAAGGACCATGGACCATTGCGTGCGGTGGTGGGGGAAACGTTGCCATTTTGAGATAATTTTGCATATAACGTACATCACACGGCCGTGGCCCTAACACAGCCATACCCTATTTTTTAATTTTATTGTAAAAATCAAACAAATATCTATACTATGTATTTTTTTGAAAAATGGAAAAATTCACCTGCCCATTCATTTGAGAAGACCTTAATTCAAATCAGGATTATAGATATCAGTATAATCTAAGAGCTAATAAATAAGAGATGTGACCAGTGTGATCATAGTATAGAAAATTATTATTATTTAAATAATTGTCTTGGCCAACTTGCCAGATAAATATTTATTGCAAAATGGAAAAATTCTTCCTCTAGGTAGCTAGGGCAAATTAGGGTGATTAAAAACCCTAAAGCATTCTGGACTTACGTTAAAAGTAAAAGTAAAACCAGTAATTATCCTAGCTATATGAAATATAATGACGTCACTGCGGATACAGGTCAATCAATATGTGAGCTTTTTTCTCAATATTTCCACTCAACTTTTCTAAGTACTGACGGGAATAATATATGTGATCCACAATCGCAAACTACACATCAGGAATCACACCCCAACACATGTGATATAGGATCGATAAATATCGTTGAATCTGAGGTTCTTCAATTACTAAAAAGTCTAGACCTAACAAAATCTGGTGGATCTGATGGCATCCCAGCTTTATTCATTGTCCAATGTGCAGATAGTCTAGTTGCACCCTTCTGCTTACTACTCCGCCGTTGTTTAGCCGAGGGTATTATGCCTACCACCTGGAAATCAGCTTTGGTTACACCCGTTCATAAAAAGGGAGATAAAGCTGAAGTACAAAACTATCGGCCTATATCTAAATTATGCCTTTGCTCTGCACTCTTTTCTCTATTCTTCCTCCTGATTACTTGAAAAGTAAATTTCAGTATATCAGTGACACCCATGACCGCGAACAACTCTCTCGTACTCTATACTCCACTGTTTAGATCAACACCATATCGATATCCTTTACTTTGCAAGCATCGCGTCCCTCTCTGGAACACGGTTACAGTAACGTATATAACCTACATTGAGAAATAAATAAAGTTTTAAGACTTGTGTTTAATAGGTTCCCGGTATTTAATAGGTTCAAAATCTATTAAATACCGGGTGCTATAAAGGCACTTCGCAAGCGGAAAAGAATCGCCCTCCATAATAATAAAAATAGATGTATAAATATTTAAATATCTATTTGTATTATTTATATTAAATAATTTATAACAATTAATTATGCGCATGACCTACGTAATTTTATCGTTGTTTCCCTTCTAAAGGTTGCCTGGAAGATATTGTTTTTATCGATAAGACCGCCTTTTGTACTTTTCATTTTTGCAAGTTTCTTATATCAAAAAGCACTTAGAAACGTCATACAAATTAAATATAAGAATATGTATCTAAATCATTACTACTCTAAATCAGCAGAGCTTAGATTCACTTTCATCACACTATCTTGAATGTGAAAGTGAATTTAAGTGCCAGTTCCGGCGACGGGGCTTCTTGAGAAGAACTGGCAAGAAACTCAAGGCCGACTCTTTTAATTTTCTTAGATGTATCTTTGTCATATTGGTGCAACAAAGTGTATTCTATTCTATTCTATAACCTTGGTCTCAGTAACTTATATAACCTATATACAGAAATAAATCAAAATCCATTTTTTTAAGCTAGTTGAAATCTTAAATATCGCATGTTATAAAGCCAGTTCTCAACTGGAGAACAAAAAGATCACCCTCCACTCCAGTATTGGTCCCAGTAACTTATATTGCATCGCCGCGGGCTTACCGGCAGAATTCGTTTTTTACTCACTCAAACTTGCCACCAAGAACAAGTTTAAACGATCTTTTAAAATTAATTACTTACAAAAAAAAATGGTTGCCTGTAAAGTCGGTTTACGGACGATAATTTTACGTGATAACGTCATAAGAAAACATCGGCCGATGGATTGAAAGAAAGATAGATGCGTCACAAGCCGAACGCTTAGGCCGATCGTGCCTCTCTATCGCTTGTTCCGCGCTCTCGCTTGCGCGCTCGGCTCAGGCGGAACGTGACAATGAGTCATGCTTTTTCGTGCGTGCAGCCGGTATTCATCGATCTATAAGACGTTATCACGTAAATAACTATTAGGTTGGGGAAAAAGTCTTTTCGTATTTTATATGAAAATTCAAAACATTTTTTAACCCCTTCGGACCTGATTTAATCATTTACATGGGAAAAAATATTTGCAATGTTTTTCTGTATGTTTAAGCTCTATGTAACGAATATATGCAAAAAAAAATGTTATGTATTCGTATATTTTTGGAAAATCTAGTGTCCACTGAAATGGACACCGGGTCTACAGTGATACATTTTTCACCATAATTTATGACTTGAAGAGTTTTATATTAAATTAAAGTCACTGTTATAGTATATATTTAATTATAAAAGTATCATTAAAATATACAGGAAAAACATTACAGTTTCTGATGAAACGTTCTAAAACAATTTCTGTCACCGGTAAAGCACAAAATATATGTTACACTTTAGGCAACACATTTAGTAGTAGAGTTTTCCCCTTACAATCAGGTTTTTTACATCTTGTTGCATCTTTTTTATCGTCATATTCTGGTAGGTGATCGACAGTAACGTATTGGATTTCTTCCGCTGGTCTTATTTCTCTGCAGCGACGTCGTTTCTTGGTGCTTAGAATATTTATAGGACTGCTATTGCCGGAAGATGGACGTCCTTTTTTTCTCGTTATTAGTGGTTGTCCCATTTTTATAAGAGCATCTGCCACGCGCTGTCGAAAATGCAACAGATCCAAAATATCTTTTTTTTTGGTATATTGCAAACTTTGCTATCCTCTTGATATTCTAACCAGCTATTCGTTAGAGCTAAGTCGATAGCGTGGAATATCATTCGCAAAGTCCATTTCTTAGACCTAATGAAAATACGGTACAGACTAATCAAATGATCAGTCTTGTCTACTCTGCCCATGGCATCATTATAATATAATTGGATAAGTGCAGGACGTGGAATAGTTATGTATTCTTTAGATAATTTGTTCCATCGTCGCGCCAAATCTTGATTTCCTATACCAACAAAATTCGAGGCTAAGACCACACCTTTTGTCCATCCACTTGATGATCACTACATTCTTAGTATCATTGATGACTTGTTCGGAATATCCTCTCGCCTTTTCCCCCCCTTCCCTATCAGATAATAATGGAGGCTTTCCAAATCTATCTAATCTGATTGTTGATTCTACGTCAGAGAGTGGGGCGGTCCAACTGAAATTCGGTACCTCGAATGGAAGATCTTTTCTCCATACTAAGTCTTGTTTTCTTTTTTTTTATTTACTTGGTTCAGCACTAGACCCTGGTTGCTCTTCCAATTCATCTTCTACATCACCTTCTATTGCTGGTGATTCGTTAGGATGTATAATGGCACTACACGAGCCTCATTTACTAATGTAGCTGATAATATCTCGTCGTCACTTTCTTCATCAATATCCGAATCCATGCCATTTTCTAGTACCTATGGCGAACAATACATTAATATCTTTTTGTTTAGATAAATCCATGGCTAAATTATAACAAAATAATATTGTATTTTTCGACACAATAGATATTCGGTAGAAATGTATGTTACGACTATAGAGACCCATTGTCCACTGAGATGGACATACGAAAAAATACATATTTCTCAAATAATACACATTATTTTGAATGTATAAAATCATAATACTAATCAATATACATGCATTACTCATAGAAAAAAATAACAACAATAATAACATAAGGAATCCTAAAAAAATTAAATAAAACTAAAGACTTACTTGCTCCCGGCGTAACTTTGAATATAGTCAACACTTGACTGGATATTTTAACCTACCTACATAATAATTCTTTGTTCTTTGTTTATAAGGTACATTCTTAGATTCGTTCCAAGTGTAATGTCATGCTTACATTAAATGTTTTATAAACATACAGTATGTTATGATAGGTACTAAATCATGTCCATTGAGATGGACACAGGGACCGAAGGGGTTAATAAAGTTTATTTACATTTAACTAAAGTATGTAGGTGCCATTTTGTTCGATAACTTTTGGCCATCTTGTAGGTAGAGACATGATCCCATTACTATAGAAATTTTGGGACTTCTGTTCAAAAAACCACGACAAGTGGTTTTGGCAGTCTTCTCGTGATGGTAACCTGACATTGCCTAAAGAATTCTGAAGAGACCGAAACAGGTGGAAATCAGAAGGTGCAAGGTCAGGACTATACGGCGGATGCATTAACACCTCCCAGTCAAACTCTCTTAATTTTTGCTTAGTGGCTAAAGATGTGTGAGGTCTAGCGTTATCATGATGAAATATCACACCCCTTCTGTTAATTAATTCCGGCCGCTTTCTCTCAACTTTTTGCTTTAATCTCAACAGTTGTTCACAGTAGAGTTCAGAATCGATAGTCCAGCCTGGCGGTAACAGCTCATAATGAATAATACCCTTCCAATCCCACCATACACACAGCATCACCTTGTTGCGGGTTAACCCGGGTTTTGCCAGAGTCTGTGAAGCCTGACCGGCCTTTGACCACGACCTTTTTCGCACGTTCTTGTCGTACGTGATCCACTTTTCATCACCAGTTATAAGCTTCTTCAAAAACTGTTCGCTTTCATTACGTCGTAGTAAAGAATCGCAAATGAGTACACGGTTCATTAGGTTTCTTTCAGTGAGATTGTGAGGCACCCAAATATCGAGCTTTTTAGTGTACCCAGCTTTTTTCAATTGCGCCAAAACTGTTTTGTGGTCAATTCTTAATTCTTCAGCTACGTCGTAACTACTGATATGCCGCTCTTGCTCCACTTTTTCAAAAATGGCATCCATTTTATCCGTAACAGGGCGACCAGAGCGACGTGCATCTTTCACATCAAAATTTCCTGATTGAAAACGCTTAAACCAAATTTGTGCTACTCTCACAGACACTGCACTAGGTCCATAAACGTCACAAATTTTATTCGCAGCTTGCGTTGCATTTTTACCTTTTTTGTAGTAAAATTTTAAAATGAATCGAATTTCTTCATTAGATTCACTCATCTTGACAGTAAAAAAAACAAATGAAAATCACACATTTACCTAATTTGAATTTGGAATTATCTTTTTTAAAATATAAACTTTTTAAAGATATCAAAACCTGCCAGACACAAATGGTATAACCAAAGAGATTTTATTACAAGTTCATACATACTATAATGCGAAAAGACTTTTTCCCCTACCTATTATTTCACATACCTACTAATAATTTACAGAAACATACAAAATTAAAACCTTATATTTTCAATTCATCATCATTTTATATTTTTATCTAAGTCACTATATATTTTTATACCACGTCGGGTGCTCAACAAGTATACGGCTGCCTGCTCGCCTGATGTAAAGCGGTTACCGTTGCCTATAGACGCTATAACAATTAGTATCGCTCTCGTGCACCTCCACTGCTAAATCTTCATATGTGGTGTAAGTGGCTCACCATGATCTTTAGAGCCAAAGCCAATCTCACCTGCACGTGGTGCACCCTGCCGACTAGCGAACGAGGCTCTGGCAAACGAGAGGTAGGGTAAAGCGTATTTGCAAGCTGTCCACTTCACTGACTACCGCGGCGAAATAACAATTCCATTGAGTGTTGTTGTCTTCCTCCGAGTGAGTGAGGTCACCAGAAACGAAGGCATTGTTGCTTTGCTAAAGAAAGGTACGATATAATTATAAGCTACCCGACTGGAAAATAATACCTGCCTACATACACATATACACAGCTAAATAACCATTTCCTAACTTGAAGTAGGCTCTTTTAATTATTTTTTTTATATATTTTTTGACAATTTATGCAGCGCCATCTAGTCCCAAATTAAGCGCAGAGCTTGTGTTATAGGTACTAGATAACTGATAAATGTACTTAAATTACTTGGGGTGTAAGTGGTTCATGAACATCTTTGAACCAAAGCTAAGTTCACCTGCACGCCCAGCTGACTGACAAACGAAGCTCTGGCGAAAAGAGAGGTAGCTACCCGGCTGGGGAATGTACCTCCACCTCATAGAATACCGCAGCCAAATAACAATTCCCTTGTGAGTTCTTGTGTTCCTGCGAGTGAGTGAGGTCACTAGAAAGGAAGGAAATGCTGCGATGGCAGCGGGGGTGGCGGCGCACGAGCAACATTTTATGTTGCGTGCGTTAATATGGTTACGGTAACCGCTTTACATCCAACCGACGTAGTTAAAAAAAAAACATTTTTTTTTGTAAATACATACTTATAATACATAGAAAATACCCAGACCAAAAAAACAGACATGTTCATGCACACAAATGTTTGTCTTGTGCGGGAATCGAACCCGCGACCTCGGAGTCAAAGTGGCCATTGCTAACCATTCGACCACCGAGCTCGCCTAAAGTCTTTTTGGTTCTAAGATAAAAACACTTACACCCCAAATCCTTTTCTTAAATGATAATACATAGGAAATAACCTTATTATACATATTCACACACGTAGATACTCATTTATCTTGTGCGGAAATCGAACCAATGATTCGTGATGCTGAAGTAGCCGCACGACTAACAAACAGGGTTCAAATCGTCTTTAACCCTTGAGCCCTTTGAGACAACGGTACCAAAGGGCCAAAGTAACTAATGTCCCCTCAATATTGTGTTGGAGCTAAATCGTGACCCACATTTAGTGCACTATGGTTTGAATACAATACTCAGTGAGTGATGGCAGCGGAGCGGAGAGGAGAGATGGAGGAGAGAAATGGCGGCACTTGTTACGTCGATGCGTTCATTAATTTCTGACACACCATTTGGCCCCATTCTCGTTGGCTGAGGATTTCTTTTATATAGTACAGGAGCCTGAACTTAAATGATTTGTTTTTAATATTGCCAACTGGGGATGGCCAAATAAATGAATTAAGTCGTTTATTTGCAGGCAAACACGGTAGTTTTAAGACATAATACAGATCTTAAATACATAATTGTTCAAGCATGTTGCGGCAATATTTCGTATGCAAAAATAAAATAAAAGTTACAATAGATATACAAGTAATAAATACGTAATAATTACAACAATGTCATTTTATTTCGAAATTACGTTACATCAACTAAATAGTCAAAAATAATCAATAATAATAATACTAAAAACAAACTTACAATAAAAAAGTTTCAGTTAACCCTCTTCACTGGGACATAGTGCCCATTACGCTGGCGGCGTTACCTCGCTGGATCACAAGGCTTAGCCGCTGAGCGAAATAGGCACCAGCTTTTGCCTGAGGCGTGGACCAGTCTGGTGGTGATGTCCTTCACGAAAGCTTTCATGTCGGACGACCATGGACCGAGCGTTTCCACTGCAAGCGCCGCAAATTCGTGATGCTGAGCTAAGCATGCGTATTTGCGGCGCTTGAGAAACTGGGCTTGCTCGGCAGCTGCTCCGGCTCTGACGGCAGATTCTTAAATTAAATAAAAAAAGGTAACAATTAAATAAAATTAATATAAGTCATAATAATTATTTTATAACATAATTGAGTCAACGTCTTTAAAATTTATGATAATAAAAATATGCTGTACCCTATTAAATTCTATCCCAAATTCATCGAAACTAAAATTATATATAAATGATGATTACATTTATATATATTTTGGGGTGTAAGAGGTTCATCAACACCTTTGAACCAAAGCCAACTTCACCTGCACGCGGTGCACCCTGCTGACTGACAAACGAAGCTCTGGCGAAACGAGAGGTAGGGAGCGTAATTGTAAGCTACCCGACTGGGGAATGTACCTCCACCTCACAGAATACCGCAGCCAAATAACAATTCCCTTGAGGGTTGTTGTGTTCCTGCGAGTGAGTGAGGTCACCAGAAAGGAAGGAGATGCTGCGTTGGCAGCGGGCGTGATATTTTGCTAGCGTTAATATGGCTACGGCAACCGCTTCACATCAGGCGGGCCGTATGCTTGTCTGCCACCCGAAGTAGTATAAAAAAATATATATATAATTTTAGTTAATAAAGTAACAAACATACTTGAATAACTATAATTCACTGATATTTGGGGTGTGATACATATAGCCTAGTGGTTTTGATCCATCCAAGCCTATCTGACTTGGTTTGATGACTGTTGTCTAATGAGAACAGCCGTGATCGAAGGATTTTTTTTTCGAGTTTTGGATGACATTTTGCATAAATACTGCTATAAAACAGCATACAAAGTGATAATATGCGGCGACTTTAATATTGACATTTAAAAGAAAAATGGCACGTCTTCGAATTTTGTTGACTTGATTGATTCATTTAATTTAAATTTGGGAGTGAATGAACCAACGCATCTCTGCAGCGGGACGTGCATTGATAATATTTTACATAATGTGAATGGAACTTCGACAAAAATAATTGATCTGGCACTTTCCGACCACACGGTGCAGCTTTTGAGATGCCCAGTAAAGCAAGCTTGTAGATTTCCGTTCTAGTATAAAAAAAACATGTAATTATAGTAAAGCAAACATGATCAAGTTTAAAGAATGCATAGCAAGTCTTAGTTTCAGCGATGTTTATAATAGTACAGAAATTATTCTATGACTTGTTTTTCCCATTGAAAAAAAGAAAATTCGAACAATTCCAAAGCCAAAAAGGCTGACAAAGGAAATAAAAAATGTAGCAAACGTAAGCGTGAGTTATTGTGGGAATATAGGAAAAACCCGAACAACTTTAGTAAAAATAACTTTAAGCAATATACTTATCGCCTCAATAAAATAGTAAAATTAACTCGAAAAAGTCAAAATACACATTACATCAATACCTCTGATAATAAATCAAAGGCTACATTTTTTTTTATACTACGTCGGGGGGCAGACAAGCATACGCAACATAAAATATCGCTCGCGCGCCGCCACCCCCACTGCCATCGCAGAATCTCCTTCCTTTCTGGTGGCCTCACTCACTCGCAGGAACACAACAACCCTCTAGGGAACCGTTATTTGGCTGCGGTATTCTGTGAGGTGGAGGTACATTTCCAAGTCGGGTAGCTTACAATTACGCTCTCTACCTCTCTTTTCGCCAGAGCTTCGTTTGTCAGTCAGCAGGGTGCACCGCGTGCAGGTGAAGTTGGCTTTGGTTCAAAGATGTTGATGAACCACTTACACCGGTAGAGTGTAAGTGGTGGTGGAAAGTTATTTACCGTTTAAACTAAATTGTCCAAAAGAAGAAATAAGGCAAATAGAAGTAAATAATAAAATAATTGACGACCTATCTGAAATAGCAACGGCTAATATTTTTTACTTCATAGATATGGCTCTACAGAAAGGGGCTGACAATAAACAAAATACTTTGCGATATTGTAATTCTAAATCATTGTTCATGGGACCAGTAGATGCGCATGATATTTTCCAAATAATTAAACGGTTAAAAATAGTAACAGTACAGGATTCGATGAAATAAATACTAAAATTCTGAAATTTATTTTGGACATAATGTACTACACCTGTACTAGCTCACATTATCAATATTACTATTGCGAAAGGGATATACCCTTATCGCCTAAAATTCATTATAATTAGACCTTTATTAAAAAAAGAGATAAAGAAAATATAAACTTTTATAGGCCTATTGCCCTTATATCTATATTCTTAAACTAGCTGCCCGGCGAACTTCGTACCGCCTAACAATCAATGAATGTCGTGGTACATATTAGCTGAACTAAATTTATGATTTTATGGAATTAAAACAATGAATAGTAGAAAATAATAGAGAAGCTCGATGGCGTCATTGCGCGTGCCAGTCTAATTGAACACGCAAGTTAAGCAACGTCGGCCGTAGCCTGTACACGGATGGGTTTATATTACCTCGAGCTCCTCCGTGCTTCGGAAGGCACGTTAAGCCGTCGGTCCCGGTTGTTATCATTAGCTCATCTTGAGCTCCTCCGTGCTTCGGAAGGCACGTTAAGCCGTCGGTCCCGGTTGTTATCATTAGCTCATCTTGAGCTCCTCCGTGCTTCGGAAGGCACGTTAAGCCGTCGGTCCCGGTTGTTATCATTAGCTAATCTCGAGCTCCTCCGTGCTTCGGAAGGCACGTTAAGCCGTCGGTCCCGGTTGTTATCATTAGCTCATCTTGAGCTCCTCCGTGCATCGGAAGGCACGTTAAGCCGTCGGTCCCGGTTGTTATCATTAGCTCATCTTGAGCTCCTCCGTGCTTCGGAAGGCACGTTAAGCCGTCGGTCCCGGTTGTTATCATTAGCTCATCTTGAGCTCCTCCGTGCTTCGGGAGGCACGTGAAGCTGTCGGTCCCGGTTGTTATCATTTAATGACAGTCGTTAAGTTAAGTCAGTGGCCTTTAGGCGGTTCGAAAACACTGGCCTCCGCCAACCCGCAGTTGAGCAGCGTGTTGGAGTACGCTCTAAACCCCTTCGGTTGAGGGAAGACCCGTATCCATAAAAACTGAAGATTTCATAAAAATAAAGATTTCCTTATTGTATTTTTTTTTTTTAAAAAAACGTTTTGTTTTTTTTTTTTAGTTTTGAAATAGGTTTTATCATTTTGGTGATTTGTAATTGTCATTTCTTTTGATGTTTACTCTAATTTGATTCTTGCGCTCGAACCCCATGGGAAAAGCGTTTTCACCCCTATCGATTTGACATTATTAAATTTTCATAACAAATCACAGACAACTTTCGCGACATAAAAGTGACACCAATCGATTTGACGTTTTGATATTTGACAACCAATAAATATCGTAATCCCTTTTTCAACTGACACTTTAATTTGTATGGGAAAATGTTTTTTCTTTTATTTTATTTTTTCGAGAATTTTCCAATGTTTTTAAGAGTTATTCTGCTATTCGGGACGGAAACAAATCCAACAAATCAAAAACCATGGCAATCGGTCCAGCCGTTCTCGAGTTATAAGTGTTGTAACAAACACGACTTTCTTTTATATATATAGAAGTGCTTGAAAATGTAATATAAAAAGCTCTTTATTCGTATTTTGAAAACAATAATATACCTATTTACCAATCAACAAAAAGGCTTTCGCAAAAACAAAACAATTAATTTGGCAATATACGATTATTTATTTAAAATTATAACAAGTGTAGATAAGAGAGAACAAGTGATCTCTTTGTTCATGGACATGGCCAAGGCATTTGAACATATGGACCATAATATTCTGATGGAGAAGTTATATAGATATGGAATCATAGGCAACATTTAAAATTTAATAAAATCTTATTTAACTAATAGGAGGCAAGTTACTGCCATTAATAGATTTTGCAGTAGAACAAAATTCGAAAAAGCATTTCTATCAGAATCGAAATTGGTCAATTAAGGAATCCCGCAGGGAAGTGTGCTGGGTCCGTTGCTGTCTCTTATTTACATTAACGACCTTCCGAAATGCGTTGACCATCCTATGGTGCTTTTTGCAAATGACAGTACGATAATTTCGTAGCGATATATTGACACATGAAAATGAAATCAGTAGCTCGTTGTCTAACATTATAAAATGGTTAAATAATAACAACTTAGTGATTAATCTCGATAAAACTAAATATATGTCATTTGAACAAAGATTACGTAAAAACTTCACTACTCTTACTATTGAGCACCAGGGGAAATTCATAGAAAAAACAGATAAAATTTCTCGGTCTGCAATTGGACAGTAATATGACTTGGCATACTATCTACATATACAATCTCTTTGCAAAAAGCTAAATAAGTTCTCTTATGCTTTGTACATGCTCGTAAAGGTGGTAAACAAGACTGCTGCAATTACATCACATCATGGGTATGTGGTGTCTGCCTTGAGATACGGCATCACATTTTGGGGAAATGCCCCTGGAAAGGATAATATATTTAAAGCGCAAAAACGATGCATTCGCGCAATTTGCAAACTTTGTAGTTCAGACTCATGCCAACCTCACTTTAAAGAACTAAAATTGTTAACACTTCCAGGATTGTACATATATGAAGTGGCTGTATTTGTAAAGTGTCATCTAGATCTATTCGAATCTCTTATTTTCAAAAGATTTAAAGATAACATCTGTCACATACCACACAATACGGAAATGTTTTCTCGTAGTATTTTGGGGATGGCTCCTAAGGTCTACAATACGCTACCTAAAGCCATAAGACAACTCAGTAATATAATAGAATAAGACGAGTTTAAAAAAAATCTTAATAGATAAAACATATTACACTATCAATGATTTTTTATTGGACAATTTATAAATATATAAATGAATGAATATAAGAATGTAATCATAAATAATAATTATTGTGTAATAAGTATATTTGATGAATTATTGAGTTGCGAGTATTACTATTATTTTAAATTTAAGTATATGGGTTAACATTAAAAACAGTTAAGCACAGTTATTTATTTTAAGATCATATGTACATTACCTATAACTATACAATAAATGAATTTGAATTTGAATTACGGTGCTCTGCGAACCATATTCACTATTAATGTACCTTCACAGGCTTCACATTATCACTAAGCTGACTGCAATTTGATTCTAACTAATGCGTTTAGTTCGACGAAGTTTATACCGCATAATGGTATTATGGTCAGAGTAGTTCCTACAAAACCAATATATTATGGATATAAAACATATTGTTTATGATACTAATATGAATTTCGCTACAAGGTTAAGTTATATACAACTCCTGATATAAATCTGTACATAAAAACATTGGAAAATTGACGCAAAAATTAAATAAAAGAAAACACATTTCATCATCACATCATCAAACATCTTTGAATCAAAGGCAACTTCACCTGCGCGCGGTGCACCCTGCTGACTGACAAACGAAGCTCTGGCGAAAAAACAGGTAGGTACAGAGCGTAATTGTAAACCGTAAACCCGGCTGGGGAAAGTATCTCCACCTCACAGAATACCGCAGCGAAAGACCCCGCTGCCATCGTAGCATTTCATTCCCTTCTGGTGACCTCACTCACTCGCAAGAACACAACAACCCTCAAGGGAATGGTTGCAGTATTCTATAAGCTGGAGGTACATTCCCCAGTTGGGTAGCTTACAATTACGCTCCCTACCTCTTTTTTCGCCAAAGCTTCGTTTGTCAGTCAGTCAGGGTGTGCACCGCTTGCAGGTGAAATTGGCTTCGGTTCAAAGATGTTGATAAACCACTTACACCCCAACAAAAGCAGCTTACAAATACGCTGTACCCGTGCCTCTCTTGGCCAGAGCCTCTTTCACAAGTCGATAGGGTTCATAACGTGCAGCTGAGATTGGCTTTGATTTTAAAGATCGTGGTGAGCTTCTTACACCCCAAAAATGTGGGCAAACTAGGTGTGGTTATAAATATTTTTTAAAATGGACGTCACCTCCCCGCTTAGGTGGGATTTAAACCCACGACCCTCGATGACCGGTCGAATGCTCTTCCAACAGTGCTACCAGGAAGGTTTGTGATGGTGATGAATTTTTGCATTTTATATTTTACTGCTGTCAAGTCGCAGTGTGGCGCCATCTACCTATTAAGTATTACACTACTAAACAAGTTCTGTCATGTTGGCCGAAAAAATCTGACGAGCTCGGTGACGTAGCGGTCAATGACACCAACGCTCGTGGGTTCGATTCCCACACAGGACAAACATTTGTGTGCATGAACATGTCTGTTTGTCTTGGTCTGGGTGTATGTATTTACAAAAAAATGTATTTACGTATACCATAAAGTAGTATATAAAAAAATGTATTACGTTTATCAGTTGTCTAGTACGTGTTATGGGTAAATTCTAGGGATGGGCCGACTAGTCGCCGACTAGTCGGGAAAGACGACTGTTAAAGCATCGAAGCGCCATCGCGCGCCAAATATTGGAACTAACCGCGCGGTGTGAATGCAGCAACTGGCGGCGGCGCGGCGGCGTGAACTTCGCACCAAAAAGGCTCGGTAACGGCCGGGCTCCATTTTCTTTTGTCTTGTATAATTCGTCATCGTATCAAAACGAAATTTGTAAATTAATACGAAAAATAAACGTTTATGAAGAATATACAGGATTTCGATTTCTAAACATATTTTGGACCTTCGAACCACATAAATACGAAGAAAGAAGAAATCAGCGACCACTTTATACGAAAACTATTGAATAACGGTCATTTGCAACTACACGAAATAACCGAAAAGAAGAAAGGATCAGGTTCGCAGCTATCAGCGGTAGACCATCCTCGTATCGTTCCTTTTTACTCCCTTTCCTATCGACATTTGTGTTAATATTGTGTATGATTACAGTTCAGTGCGGTAAATACGGGAACAAGTTGTCCATTGTTCGGCAACTTCGCGATACCTACCTACACGACTGTAAGTACTCTTGCCTTTTATATACCACAAAATGCCTGATGAGGAGAATAAGTTAGCCCCTGAAGCGAGCCAAGGGAATAGGAATAGAGATAGATCAAAATCTCCATATTCCAAAACTGAAATGAGTCGCCTGGCTGATCTTAAAAAGCAGCGGGGTGTATTCAAGTGCAGGTTAACTTTATTTGATAAATTTCTTAGTCAATTAGATATATCTAGCTTAGATTCTAGTATTAAAGCTGAGTTAAATATGCGTATTCAGTCTATGTCTAATATTTATCAAAATTTCGATGATATTCAGTGTGAAATTGAGAATATAATTGATGATCAAGATCTTGTGAGTCATATTGAATATAGAGAACAGTTTGAAAATGAGTATTATTCTCTTTTAGCTACTGCAAAAAGCGTTTTAAACGTAGATGAACAAATTTCTCAACTACCTACGTTAATTACACCTGAGTTAGTCAAACTACCAAAGGTCAAATTACCAGAGTTTGATGGTTCTCATCATGATCAATGGCTCGAATTTAGAAACTCTTACGTTGCGATGATACACAAACGTCAGGACTTAGACTCGATACAGAAATTTCATTATTTAAAATCGGCTCTCAGCGGCTCCGCCTTAGAAGTCATTGCATCATTAGAATTTACGGCTACTAACTATCTTCATGCATGGGAGTTACTCGAAAATAGATTCCACAATCATCGCCTACTTGTTCAAAATCATGTCAGGTCTTTATTTTGTGCTCCATCAATTGACAAAGTATGTTCCGCGCAGATTAGGAAACTTATAGATACCGTATTACGTAACTTAAGGGCCTTAAAGTCTTTGAACGAGCCTACGGATTCGTGGGATACTTTAATAATTTATTTAGTGGTTTCTAAGCTCGACCCCTCCTCAGAGGAGAAGTGGGAAGAGTATAAAGGTGCTTTCATGTCTGATCCACAAAATAATTCGAAAAGATTGAAGCTGGATGACTTACTGACCGTTCTTAAAAATAGGGCTGACATGTTAGATATGAAGAATTCTAGTAACAATAAAGGCAATTTTTATTCTAAGCCCAATAATCGTTCAAAACAATATAACACTAATTTTAAGAAAGAATCTAATTCGAACACACAAAAAACACACACATTCGTTTCCACTAATTACAAAAATACCTTATCTAAAAATAATAATAAACATACACGTTCATGTTTATTATGCAGTGATATGCACCCTCTTTATGCGTGCTCTAAATTTATTAATATGTCAGTACAAGAGCGATGGAAGTTGGTCACAAGTAATAAACTTTGTTCAAATTGCATGCGTTCAAACACTCATACAATAAATGATTGTGTTTTTAGTTCTTGCAAATTGTGCCACCAGAAACACAATACACTTTTACACACCGACACTTACAATCAAAGTTGCAATAACACATCGGGTCATACACCGGCGCAATCGTCGGCTGCTCTGCATAGTATGAGTAATGCATCTAGTTCGCACATTCGTGAACTCGAGCGCAATGCGTTTTCGTCAAATACGCCAATGTCACAACAGGTTTTGTTGTCTACGGCGCTTATCGAAGTGATCGATTCACACAATACATATCACACAGTACGTGCACTTCTTGACAACGGAAGTCAGAATTGCTTTATTACTGAAAAATTATGTAAACGCCTCAATATACGTACTATACAGTCCACTATTCGAATTTTAGGTGTAGGTCAAGTCGTTTCACAATCTACACAGCAATGCAAAGTACATATACGTTCAAAAGTGAACGATTTTAATACGGATTTACAATGTTTGGTTTTACCAAAGATTACTTCGAATTTACCTTCTACAGAGGTTTCTATCGATTCTATACGTATACCTAGCTATATTCAACTTGCAGATCCTACGTTCAATATTCCTTCAGAAATAGACTTATTACTAGGTGCGGATATTTTCTGGGACTTATTAAACGACGAAAAAATTAGGCTCAGGTCTGGTCCATATCTACATAACTCGAAGGTAGGTTGGATTCTATCCGGACCTATCCATAATAAACGTATACATGCGAATGAACAAGTTAACTGTAACTTTGTTCAACTTGATTCTCAATTAAGAAAGTTTTGGGAAATTGAAGAATTGTCTAACCCAACTCATACGATGTCCAGTGAGGAACGAATCTGTGAATCATTATTCTGTGAAACTACTGAACGCGATAAACACGGTAGATTTTCGGTTCGGATTCCTCTAAAGGATTCACCTACTGTTTTGGGAGATTCATATACTATGGCTCGGAATCGTTTCTTATCATTAGAACGTAAATTGTCACATTCACCACAATTTAAAAAACTATATTGTGACTTTATGCGAGAATACGAAGACTTAGGTCACATGACACCTATATTAGACGACATACGAAATACAAAACAACCTTACTATATTTTACCACATCACGGTGTTTATCGGGAGGGTAGCACTACGACAAAATTGCGAGTGGTATTCGACGCAAGTGCAGCTACCACCTCCAATAAGTCATTAAATGATATTCAGCATGTGGGTCCCTCTCTCCAGAATGACATTTTCTCAATTTTACTTCGATTCCGACAATATAAGTACGTAGCGTGCGCGGATATTGAGAAAATGTATAGACAGATTTTAATACAACCGGATCAACGAAACTTACAACTTATTTTGTGGAGACCTAATACTGACACACCGATACAATTATACCGCCTAAATACCATATCATATGGGACCTCATCGGCGCCATACCTTAGTATGCGCTGCTTACGACAGTTAGCGCAAGAATGCGACGATGACGTCATTTCACGGGTTATCAACGGGGATTTTTATGTAGACGATTTAATCACAGGTCATGATAACTTAGACACTTTGTTGGACATTTGTACTGAAACGTCACAGGTTTTGCATAGCGGTTGTTTTCCTTTGCGCAAGTGGACTTTTAATCATAATGTCAACAAAGACATAGCAAAAGATCTAAGCATAGGTGAACATTGTCAATCTAAAACTCTGGGGATAGGCTGGTCTAACAAAAGCGATGAATTACATTTCACCACAAAATTAGAAACTAGTGAAAGTGCTATCACTAAACGATTAATGATGTCAGTTATTTCGCAGATTTACGATCCTCTAGGTCTTTTGGCCCCAGCAGTGATCTCGGCTAAGATTTTATTACAAAAACTGTGGTTAATAAAGATAGATTGGGATGAGGAGGTACCCACAGAGGTCGTATCATTATGGCATAATTTTATTCGTAATTTGCAGTGTTTACATGAGATTCGTATCCCTCGCTGTGTTATTGTGAACGATGCTCGGTACAAGGAACTGCATATATTCACTGATAGTTCTCAATTTGCTTACGGTGCTTGTGCATATGTTCGGTCATATGATACGCTTGACGCGCCTGCCCGTCTTTGTCGATTATTATGTGCCAAAAGTAAATTGGCTCCTATTAAAACTATTAGTATACCTAGACTTGAATTGTGTGGTGCTTTGATTGGAGCTAAGTTATATAATAAAATAAAAAATACGTTACATCTGGAACTTGACAAGGTTTATTTTTGGACAGATTCAACAATTGTCCAGGGTTGGTTACGTATGTCACCGCATTTACTTAAGACATTCGTACAAAATAGAGTAGCACAGATTAACGAGTTAACTGGTGATACTATTTGGCGGCACGTAAGAGGCAAGGAGAACCCTGCCGATTTGCTATCAAGAGGTGTCAATCTCGATTCCCTCACATACGATAAACATAGTTTGTGGTGGGGCGGTCCTGCATTTTTGCGTGAACCAAATGTTAAATGGCATTGTGAACGTAATGAATCGATTCAGATTTGCACTGATTTACCCGAAGTAAAAACAGTCAGTTTATTACTAACGGAATCGAATGATTTTATCAACTTCGATAGATTTTCATCATTTAATCGGTTAAAAAGATCCTGTGCGTATCTGTTGCGATTCATTCATAACGCGCGCAATCCTAGCGATCATAGAACCGGTCCCTTATCTGTGGATGAGCTTCACTCATCAGAATTGTTATTATGTCGTATTTCACAACAAGAATCATTTTCTAATGAATATCATAATCTTAAATCGAATTTACCTGTTAAAATTAAAGGCGTTAATCATATAAATAAAATATCAGGATTAAATATTTTTATGGATAATAATGTTATTAGAGTAGGTGGTAGACTAAGGAATGCTACTGAATTTAATTATGATAAAAAACATCCAGTGTTGTTATCGAGTAAACATCGACTTGCATTACTTTTATGTACACATGAACACATTCGGCTTCTTCATGCTGGACCTCAGCTTCTCGTGTCTACCATGCGTGACATGTGGTGGGTACTGGGAGCTAGGAATTTAGCCAAGCGAGTGGTTCATAGATGTGTCACCTGTACACGTATGAAGGGGCAAACGTTGAATCCAATCATGGGCGATTTACCGTCTGAACGTCTAGAAACCGGTTTTGCTTTTAGATGTTGCGGTGTCGATTACTCGGGCCCAATGTTTGTGTTGAATCGCAGCGGCAGAGGATCTAAATTAGTTAAATGTTATATTTGCCTATTCGTATGTTTTACCACAAGAGCTGTACATTTAGAGTTGGTCGGTAGTTTGACTACACAGGATTATCTGTTAGCATTAAAACGTTTCATTTCGCGGCGTGGAAAACCTTTTCAGATATTCTCTGATAATGGTAAAAATTTTGTAGGAGCTGAAAGGGAAATGTCGCTCATTTTTCAAAACTCGCAAGATATTTTAAACTTTTGTAGCAATGATGGTATTCGCTTCAGTTTCATTCCCCCATACGCTCCAAATTTTGGTGGTTTGTGGGAGGCAGGAGTGAAGTCGTGTAAGTATCATTTGAGACGCGTATTACAAAATGCAAAATTGACGTACGAGGAGTTTTACACGGTATTAACACAAATTGAGGCCGTCTTGAACTCCCGTCCCTTGGCTCCTCTTTCCACAGATCCCAACGATTTCTTACCTCTCACCCCAGCACATTTCCTAATTGGTCGACCGTTGACTGCACCAGCCAGCGAGAACTTGACTGGAGCATCACCTATGCGTTTGGGACGCTATGATCGTGTAGAACAGTTGCGGCAACATTTTTGGGAACGCTGGTCGAAGGAGTATGTATCAGAATTGCAACGAAGAACGAAATGGCAATCTAACAGCGATGACCTAGTTGAAAACAGCCTAGTCTTAATTAAAGAGGACAATTTGCCTCCCTTGAAATGGAAAATGGGCAGAATTTTATGCCTATACCCAGGTAAAGATGGAGTCTCCAGAGTTGCAGAAATTCGAACAGCAGCAGGACATATTCGACGGGCGTGTTCGAAGATATGCCCACTGCCTGTGCAAACGGACGAGATGTCTGCACCAAAATCATCATAAAAACGCACAAAAGATCTGAGAATACGCATCTTTCATCTTTGCTCTATTGCAACCAGGGGAAGACGAACGATAATATTGCAAGGGGTATACATCTACTGTACGAGTCCAGCGGCTATCAACCTCTCGCTCAAGCCATGTTTTGGAAGACGGTCCTTCCAAGGTGGCCGGCATGTTAAAGCATCGAAGCGCCATCGCGCGCCAAATATTGGAACTAACCGCGCGGTGTGAATGCAGCAACTGGCGGCGGCGCGGCGGCGTGAACTTCGCACCAAAAAGGCTCGGTAACGGCCGGGCTCCATTTTCTTTTGTCTTGTATAATTCGTCATCGTATCAAAACGAAATTTGTAAATTAATACGAAAAATAAACGTTTATGAAGAATATACAGGATTTCGATTTCTAAACAACGACTATTCGGCACATGTAGTAGTCGGCGACTAGTCGGCGAGTATTCGGCAAAATATGCCGACTATAATCAGCACGTAAAATAAAATCAACAAAATTCTTGTCTTATAATTTATTCAAAAAGTATGAAAGAGTTATAATCAGTTTTATAACATATTGAAAGAAACAATTAGCTAACTAATAGAAACTGAAGAATCAGTCAGTGATTCAGTATACGTCATGAATAAAAAAAAAATGACACCTATCGTGTAGTAAATAAAATAACAACCATATAAGTTATAACGCTTGGCCCATGGAGTTCGAGCACATAAAAATTATTTAGAGACATCTCCAAACGTTTGGGCGACTCTTTCCTCGACCAGAGGGCTGACCTATTTCCCGCTCAGCGAATAAGCATTGCCACCCAGCGAGGCAATGCTGCTAGCCTTCTGGCCACTTTCCCCTTTGATGGCGATGCGGAAGAATTTTTTGACGCTATTTAGATAGAACATTTTATTAATTTTAATTAGTTTTTGTTATTTTCGTTTTTTTTTTGATTGTATATATATATATATATATAGTCATATTTAGTTTTTATTTTAATTGTATATTTTAATTTAGAGTAAGTTATTTAATTATATTTCCTTATGATATTGTAAAAAAACTGTATAATAAAAATAGTTATTAAAAAATAAATACACAGATTCTGATAGGCAACACATTATTAAAAGTTTAAATAATAATTATAGATATGGTAGTTGCAAAATTGCGATACTTGATCACTAGCTCCTGCACTACATCGCTTTCGGCCGTAATATTTCAGTAACAAATGACATCAATTCGTAACATTTCCCTTGCAGATGGATGCGTACCAACAACTGGATATTATGGCCTATAAATATTTCATAATCAATTATTCTGGACTGGTAGCGGGGAATTCATACTACGACCCTTCAGAATATTAGTAAGCACATAACTTTTGTAATACTATCTTCTGTCTATAGTTTAAGGTTTAATTGATTATCAATATCTTTCAACCAAAGCCAACTTCACCTGCCCATGGTGCACCCTGCTGACTGACAAACGAAACTCTGGCGAAAAGAGAGGTAGGGCATTTCGGGGGCCCACCACACATTCCCACCACTGTGTCTCCTGTGTTGCCAGGATTAACAGCGGCGACAGACAAAAAAGGCAATGAACAATAAAGTCCATTGCAGTCCCGGGGGTAAAACTACGGCTGCCTTGGAACTCACAACGAATTTAATCAGAACAAATTAGTATGAGTAGGAAGCTTTTGGAATTCGACTTCCCCTCTTAGCAATGTGAGAGACAGCAATATGGCAAAAAAGGCGTTAAAAGTCTAAAGAGATGGCTAGTCAAGTGAAGAGGTAGGGCATAGCGTATTTTTAAGCTGCGCGACTGGGGAAGTACCTCCACCTCACAGAATACAGCAGCCAAATAACAATTCCCTTGAGGGTTGTTCTGTTCCTGGGAGTGAGTGAGGTCACCAAAAAAGGAAGGAAGGGGTATACTCCTTTCCGATTGCCAAACTGTCAACGGATCGGCGACCCCTTGGTGTTGCTGATCTCCATGGGCGGTGGTGATTGCTTTCCATCAGGTGGCCCCCATGTTCGATTGTCCCTCTCTCATATAAAAAAAAGCTTCGCCCCGCGTGTGTATACAAATTAATATTATATATACTAGGTACTATGTATCATGTATCTGCAAAAAAAAAGTGTCGTATGTATTAAACCGGGACCACAGATTACATAATAGTTACTACGTAACAGACACTTCACTCAGTAGAAAATTTCCGAAACCTACTGCTATAATAGCCTACTCCGTCGCGTCAGCAACCGCTGCATGCTAAAATGTGCCAAAATGCTCAAGCGTACAGTTGTGATCGCTTCGCACCGCGCGATCCCACAGCAATCGCAGGGCCTGAATTTGGTCCGCAAGCGGCCCGAGACCGCTCGGTCAGGCGGTAGGTAATTATAGCGCGCAAGTACATGGAGTGATGGAGGCTTGCCGGGACATATTCTTTATGCATGCCCAATTTGATATAAGTCCGTCAAATGAAAAGGTTTTGACAAGGTTGGCAACGCACGAGTGATACCCGTAGTGCTACAGATGTATATGCTTTTCCATCTTAGTGGTAAACATGAAACGAGCTAACTTAGTAAATTATTATCTTTATCGTCCATCAAAAAGAATGATAAAATGTTTTAAAAGACTTATCAACACTTGAAATGTTATTGTTTGTTCATAAAAGTATTCTTACATTGTTTGTTCATAAAAGTATTCTTACGAACACACAATAACAACCCCGTGCTGCAGTATCCTGGGAAGACATCGATAGACAGTTCATTCCAAAGGTTTCCAAAGTAAGAAAACTCTTATGAACAAACACTAACATACTAGCTTCGCGTTATTAACTTTCTCTTCTTAGCGTTTGTTCTTATTAGCGTTCGTGTTAACTTGAAATGTTTTTGTTTGTTCATAAGTATACTCTTGTGAACAAACAATAACATTTGAAATGTTCGTCTCCATAAGTAAAGCGTGTTTTAAAAAACATTTTTTTACACCAAAAATTTACGCTAATCAATCTAGGCCATGTACTATTTCAGAAGCAAATAAGGCAAGAGACGAGTCTTGAAAATAGGCCAATACATTTTGATATACTGAGGGACCGATAACGCCATAACTAGTTTTAGTAGAAGCGGGTTAATTGATACGATGTAGCGGAAAGCGAATATAATAAATAAATATTCCTGAACAAATTACACACGGCCATCTAGTCCCAAATTAAGTAAAGCTTGTACTATGGGTACTAGATAACTTATATAAAACTTAAATACATTTTTTTTTGTAAATTCATACATATAATACATAGAAAACACCCAGACCAAGACAAATAGACATGTTCATGCAGACAATTTGTCTTGTGCGGGGATCGAACCCGCGACCTCGGAGTGAAAATGGCCTTTGCTAGCCATTCGACCACCGGGCTCGTCGAATACGCTTATTAGCTACGCTCTTCAGAATGGTAGTGATCATCATGAGCGAGGTATGTGGCCTATCGCGCGCCGTCTCGCTCGATTTGAGGCACTAGATATACTCATGTAAAGGGCCACTTACTGACTTCATCTGTTTGGTCAACCAAACAGATGAAGTCTGTAAGTGGCCCTTGATCTGCTGCGTGGTCTTGTACCCGCGACTCTACCCATTAGACTAGAAAGCAGTATACTTCATTGATCATTTCTTGAACAGGAGGATATTCACTAACGTCATAAGTGAAGGAAACGGTAAAAATGATATATATTCGCTAGGTGCCAAACTTCAGGAAACGAGGCGAAAATTCTGGTAATTAAAATGTAGTCAAAATTTAGTTCTGATCATATTTGGCATTGTTGTACGACATATGAGTTAAATTTCAAAAGTATAATTAAAGGGAAACCCTTTAATTATCAAAATATGGCCGAAAATTAAACAGACAAGAATAGTATTTTGTTAGCAATAAGAATTGATAAAATTAATTAATGAAATCAAGAACATATAATTTTTAGTCAATTCACAATTGAATCTCTATTCAGTCAACTTTCAATCTGGAATCATAAAATAATTACAAGAATTGACCTTCTATACTTATGACTAATTTGCTACATTGGTGTCCCTCACATTGCCAAGAGAAAATTTATCATGTAAATTCATTCCTTAACGGACAGGAGCCTATCGCACATTCCCACCACCGTGTCTCCTGTGTAGCCAAGATTAACAGCGGCGACCACCAAAAAAGGCAATCAACAGTGAAGTCCATTGCAGTCCCAGGGGTAAAACTGGGGCTGCCTTGAAACTCGCAACAAATTTAATCAGAAGAAATTAGTAGGAATAAGAAGCTTCTGATTTGACTTCCCCTCGTAGCAATGTGGGAGACAGCAATATGGCAAATAAGGCATTAAAAGCCATTGAGCACCGAAAACATTTCATACCATAATCAAAACCATACAAACGCTTATAGTTTGGACCACAAAAAGACAAACAGATGCCATTACTTTCATTGATAGATTTTCGTACGGTCTCCAGCGTGCCAAATATTCTTGTTACATTACTATGACGTCTGGTCTACTTAGGTTGAATAACATATTTACTTTACTAGGGACTCTCAATATTGACTTTAGAAATGTTAAGCCATCGTCAGCTTGTGCCATTAAAGTTTGGAAAGGAGTGTATTGGAAATTCTGTTACTATAAAAAGTATCAAAATGGGGCATTGTGATGTAAATTAGAGATTGCAAACCGGGCCCGGTGCCCTTTTAGACATCCACCGGGCCCGGCCATTCATCCGGGCCCGGTATGAATGGAATGGAATTTCGTACCTACCGGGCCCGGTGACCAGGCCCGGTAGGTACGAAAACTGCGGCACGAAAGCCCCAACTTGTAGAAAATTGGCATGGCAAGAGCCGCGAACCGCGATGTTGCCGTTCTGACGCGCCAATGTTGAATATTGTTATTGCTCTTAAGAATTTGTTTTGTTTTTATTAAAGCTACCAAAGTTTATCTACCTAAGTTGATAAGACAAGTTTAGTACGTTAGGCTGCGTTATTAGTTTCTTATTCTATTACTATGTTTTCAAATAGTTACATTAGTATTAGTAATTAGCTTTAAGCAAGCAGGTCTTTCTCTTTACTATGTATAGTATTAGTAATTAAATTGCGGGCGACTTCTTAAATAATCTGACTACTTTCCAAACTTTTTCTCGAAATCCTCTAAATCCAGGCATGTCATCAGCGCGTGGAAGATCATTTCTATCCTAAACTTAATTACTGAATACTAATGCTTGCTTAAACCTAATTAGTAACACTAATGTTACTATTCCGTTCCTAAGTGAAACTAACTAATTCTGTATTAAAAACTAGTGATTTTGAGACTGATTATTGTTGATTTGCTGGTTTGAAATAAATATTATTCCGTAACCTTGAATCATTGTATTTTTCCTCCATTTACTTAAAGCAGATTTTCATAAAATACTTTAAAGGTTTCATCATAAACCCGCCGACACACCAACCCGACGTTTAGCGGTTGGCGGCGGATGTTACCGGACCCGGCCGGGTTGAAAAACATACCGGGTTGCAATCTCTAATGTAAATAGGTTTTTACACAGACCTGCCCCCTTACCACCAATTCTTATTGCGATTCAATAACTGAATAGAATGCTTATTCATACCAATAAAAAAGCTACTCTATTCAATTTGAAATACTCTATTCAATATTAAATTTGAAATAGAGTCGCTCATTCATTGGTATGCATTTTCTATTCAGTTATTGAATCGCAATAAGAGCTGGTGGTAAGGCGGCTGGGGCACTACCGCCGAAGCTGAAGCTTAGATTATTGCTAATTATGTTTAAATCGGCTGGTAGAAACCCTAGAGCTCTATGGACTAAGCTGAAGATGTTTGTCAATAACTTTAACCTGAGACAAATTTTTGGAATCAAAAGCACAGGCGGTAGGGTAGCCCTACCGCCCAAACTGAAACCAATTCCCATCGAATATTTGGATTTCCAAACATAGGTCTTAGGTTAGAGCATAGAGTTATTGACAAGCATTTTTAGCTTTATCGGTAGAGCTTCACTTCAGGGTTTCAATCAACCAAGCTAAACACAATTGCTACTAAGCTGAAGGTTTTTTTTTTTTTTTTATACTACGTCGGGTGGCAGACAAGCATACGGCCCGCCTGATGTGAAGCGGTTACCGTAGCCATATTAAAGCTTGCAACATAAAATATTGCTCGCGCGCCGCCACCCCCGCTGCCGACGCAGCATCTCCTTCCTTTCTTTCTGGTGACCTCACTCACTCGCAGGAACACAACAACCCTCAAGGGAACCGTTATTTGGCTGCGGTATTCTGTGAGGTGGAGGTACATTCCCCAGTCGGATAGCTTACAATTACGCCCCCTACCTCTCTTTTCGCCAGAGCTTCGTTTGTCAGTCAGCAGGGTGCACCACGTGCAGGTGAAGTTGGCTTTGGTTCAAAGATCTTGATAAACCACTTACACCCCAAAGGTTGATTTTCACAATAAAAAAATCCGATGAAATTTAATAGACACATACATTAATACACATTAATACACATTATTGTACCATTTTGGCTATAAATAACTCATCATTATCCTCAGGGCCAAAGCCAACCTCGCCTGCACGTGGTGCACCCTGCTAGTAAAAAAAGAGGCTCTGGCGAAAAAAGAGATAGGGCACAGCGTATTTGTAACCTTGCCGACTGGGGAAGTACCTCCACCTCACGGAATACCGCAGCCAAATAATAATTCTCTTAGAGGTTGTTGTGTTTCAGCGAGTGAGTGAGGTTACCAGGAAGGAAGGAAAAAGGAAGTTGCGGCATAGGCGTAGGCGGCGCGCGAGCAATATTTCATATAGCGAAACCGTTTACATGGCTTACGGTGACCACTTCATATTATGTGGGCCGTATACTTATTTGTCACCCGATATAGTATAGAAAGTACAAGTAACGTAGTCACAGAAATCTAAATAACTAAACCGGATTCTAGCCCACAGGGCCGAAATCTAGGTTGAGTGGAGCGAGTTCGCTGAGGGTATGTTTTTTCCATTGATTTCAATGGAAAATGTATTTGATGATCATTCATCAAGGACATGATCGATCTGAATTTTTTTCGACACAACTCTCAAGCATGTGGAGGTCTTTAATTGTGACAAGGTTCATCAAAATCTGTTTATTGGTTTTGGAGCCTATTTCCAAGAGTGACTTTTCGGTGTATATATGCTTTCTGCTCGCTCTACTCAACTAGGCATCATCATCATCATCATCAGGTCATTTTAGTCTCCACTACTGAAGCACGACCCTCTCTCGTCCGAGCCAGACAGAAGGAGCATTTGGCCTACACTCCCCACGCAACTAGGCATGTTGTTTACAATTCTGTGAAAGTAATCTAGATCTTGTCATGTGGTTTCCGGCTAGAATAGAATCACTCCGTCTCTTCCCGTGGATGTCGTACAAGGCGACTAAGGGAAATACATTATAAAACATCGATCAGGCCTCCCCAACCCGTTTGGCCAGCGTGGGGAGTGTAGGCCAAATCCTCCTTCTGTACGAGAGAGGGTCGTACTCCTGTAGTGGAGACTAAAATGACCTGATGATGATGATGACCTATCTGTCACACGAAGAACATATCCTTTTGTTCCAACGCTAAATATCATTCAATGCAATTTTCCTTTTCTATACATAATGTAATATTTCGGTCATATTTTTTCACGTTCAAGTATAAGTAATGATAGCCGTTTCTTTATCAAGGCCGCTAAAGGGATGACAGCCTCCAGGGATGAACAATGGGACCTTGTTGATTTAATATTCTCCGAGGTCATTATCGTTCTTCTTAGTTTCCAATAAATGATGTGATTTTTTTAAATGCCACAATGCTTAACGACCATTGTCTGATTAGCTAGTTTTTACGTGTCGGGAAGTGTATATTAGTAATATTGTCAAATACAAGCAAATATTTTTATATGTTAGTTGGCATCCGTATCTAGTAACAAGAAAAAATAATGGGATATGGCTGTGTCATGTAATGTACATGGCCGTGTGTTGTACGTGAATACGTTATACGCACTAAAATTATCTCGAAATAGGAGCGCTTCCCCTCTCCGCACGCAATGTTCCACAGTCCTTATTTAGCGTAATATGTCCTCTGATCCTTCATCTATTCAGTGGTGTGATTGAATTTTGAATAAAGATGATAGATATGTAGCTGCAACACCAAACTGTATCCCCCGATTTTGTTATCATTGGTTTTTTTTTAATTGCCTCCTTATGGAAGTAATTCTACCTGGTTAAATTAAATTCACAAAACTCAGTTCTCTAATTACCGAGACATGTCCGCACACTAACTATTAAACAATGTGTATTAAATTACAAAATATCTACTCAATAGATTCCTTCTGTTATTAGATATCATTAAGTAACGGCATGTCCGACCTCAAGTTATAATTACCGTAACCTTGTATGACACCTTGTAAGTTTGGCATCGGTACCTTCTTTACAAAGCTTCCCGCATACGGTACGGCCTACAGCTACGCAGATATATTAGTAGTGTGAGTGTCCTTTATCGTATCTATCACGGGGAATATTATGAAGACCTCTTTAATCTGGTCCCTCCATTTCTTTTTAGATCCAATAGTGCTGGTCTGAAACCACATGGGGGGTGGACTGCCAGCGCTGCGCTAATTGTAGGGATGGCGGTCCTAACACTTCGTCACTTGTGCTTTAAATTAGGCAAGGTGGGGGACATTTTGACATTAAAAAAATAACAAAATACAAAACCACAGGTCAATAGAGCTGATCTACAACAGGCGACCCTGTCCTGAATCTAAGTAAACGTATAACAGATTTTAAAATGTTATACGTTACGTACGTACGTAATTTTAAACTATACTAAAACAGAATTCGTTTCTTGTCCTGAAAAAATCTGAATTCATTTTTATATAAGTGCATACTAATATGAGCCGATCTCAACAGCTGTGATTTCTTGAAAAAATATTTGTGTAACTAACAGTGCAAATGAGACTTTACGAAATAAATAAGTAAGTTATTAAATAAATAGAATTTCAGCAAAATGTAAAAATTTACAAAAAATGTTTTAATTGTTTAATATAATAAGTGCCTTTTTAATGAGCAATAACAATAATAAAATGAACAACACTTTTTACCATGGCCTATTTAGAGTTCAGCGTTATTTCTAATGCTAAATCTTTTAAAAAAATATAAAAAATGCACGGTAATTAGGTGAAGAACGCCTAATGACTATTTTGAACTAACGACCCGCCCCGATTTCACCCGTGTGATAAGATAAGCGTCATCATCATCAACCGGCATCTAATATTTATAAACAAATTATAAAAAATTCCGCTACTTTAAGCTCCCTACCTTAACAAAAGTATCTGTATTTACCTAAAAAGGCTGACAACGGATCAGTGACCTTTTGTTCCAAAACCGGAACTCTGAAAAATTAGTCCATGGGCACCCTTCCATCTCTATATTAACTATATGATGCGACATTATTGTTTGAAAGTTTCAAATCGATAGGAACTTTATTTAGAAGTTATAACAAAGTCACGAAAGTTCGTGATAAACTTCCTTCTGAACTTGTAACTACAAGCGAAGCTAATAAAAGCCTGAAATTATAGAATACTGTAATCTGTAAAAGCATTTAAAAAATCATGGATGTCTAAAAAGGTTCTTGTAATTTCTTAAAAAAGTTTTTAATGCTGCATGTCTGGATAAGTCCCTCCACCTTACAGAATACCGCAGCCAAATAACAACAGATACCCGCAGGTGGTAGACATCTTTTACAGAGATAAGCTCGCCTTTGTACAAATCTTATTTATCTATTAGGCGAGCTTGGTGGTCGAATAGTTAGCAATGACCACTTTGACTCCGAGGTTGCGAGTTCGATTCCCGCACAAGACAAATATTTGTGTGCATGAACATGTCTGTTTGTCTTGGTCTGGGTGTATTCTATGTATTATATGTATGTATTTGCAAAAAAAACTATTTAAGTATAATATCAGTTATTTAGTACCTCTATTACAAGCTTTAGTAGTTAGTCATTTGTCCAGGAATATTTAGGTATTAATTATTTTAATTCTGTGAAATATTTATTTAGTTATGTACAAAAAATATAATAAAAACAAACGATTCCCTTGAAGGTTGTTGTATTCCTGTGAGTGAGTGAGGTTACCAGGAAGAATAGAGAGATTGATAGAATTATGCTTTAGTAAAGCTAGATTAGAGAAAAGATCGAAGGAAGGAGTTCCTGTATAGTACTCGGGGAGGCGGCACCTGCCCCCTTACCACCATCTCTTATTGCGACTCAATAACTGAATAGATTGCTTATTCATACCAATGAATAAGCGACTCTATTTCAAATGTAATAGAGTCGCTTATTCATTGGTATGAATAAGCAATCTACTCAATTATTGAGTCGCAATAAGAGATGGTGGTAAGGGGGCTGAAGTAATATTTCATGAGGCGCGCGTTATATGGGGGCGCTCGTTCAGCTGTCGTGAAGGTCTAACTGAAAACCAGCGATGGGGTTACACCTAAGCTATGCTGAGTTGGAACCATTTTGGCGTCACACGTACCTTTTTTTTATACTACCTCAGTGGAAAAACAAGCATACAGCCCGTCTGATGTGTAGCGGTTACAGTAGCCATATTAACGCTCGCAACATAAAATATCGCTCGCGCGCCGTCACCCCCGCTGCTAACGCAGCAATCCCTTCCTACCTGATGACCTCACTCACTCGCAGAAACACAACAAATCTAAAAAGCATTGTTATTTGGCTGCGGTATTTTTTGAGATGGAGGTACTTCCTCAGTCGGGCGACTTACACATACTCTGTGGCCTACCTCTCTTTTGCCAGAGCTTTCTTTCGCTAGGCGGCAGGATTCACCACGTGCAGATGAGGATGACTTTGGCTCTAGGATTGTAATGAGCCACGTACAATTGTAACAACCCAAAAACCTACATACATAGATACCTACTGAAGAATTTGTTTCTGCAGTTTCAGGTAGGTACTTTAGGTTAACTAAAAAGGTCTAGCTGAAGAAAAGAGAACATAAAACTACGTAAGCTGCTTCTCTAGCTTAAGTGGCTGACGACAAGCTGCTAATATTAAGCAGGCATGCTGCTTTGCCATCCAAGTGCATTAAATAACTGCACTTTTATGTCGAGAAAAGGTAAATTTCAGCTAAAGGAAACATTATGCTCGAGGTATCCTCCACGTACTTTTTACTTTTTTCGCAATCCCCAAAGTGTCACGACTCACGTTCCTTTTTGTGTGGTACAAGTTATAAGACTAATCTATCTATACATATAAAAGAGAAAGTATGTATGTTCCGTATAGACTCCGAAACGACTGGACCGATTTCAAATTGTTGTTTTGTGTGTGTGATTGTGAAATTTTCAGATAATCTTTAGTTTGACCCAGCGGATAATCCGGCACCCTTGGACTACGCGGGCGAAGCCGCGGGTAACAGCTAGTATATAATAAATATTCCTGAACAAATTACACGCTGCCATCTAGTAGTTTAGCTAGTTAACCGATATTATACTTTTTTTTTTGTAAATACATACATATAATTCATAGAAAACGCCCAAACGAAGATAATCAGACATGCACATAAATATTTGTCTTATGCGGGAATCGAACCCGCGACCTCTGAGTCAAAGTGGCCATTGCTAACCGATTTTATTACCGATTCGACCACCGAGCTCGTCTTTTTTACATGACAAGAATACAAAGGTTAAATATTTTTTTGGTGATAAAATTGTGCTTTGATAGCTTTTTCAATTCTGATAATATTTTGTTCGATCGTTTTCAAATACACGACACATTGTGTCGATTTTGAAGAGCTAATAAGATTTATAGTTTCCAACTTTATTTTTTAGTTTATAATCGAATATCCCATGATCCGATGAGAAATAGAACCATTATGGACTTCTTTTTAAAGCGGAGGAGATTTAAGAGTACTATATTATTATGTAATTCCTACGCTAGTGATGGCACAATATACTTACTCTGTTTATACGAACTTACTCTGTTTATACGAACATGTCTAATAACTTCTTCTTCTTTCTAATTCCATTATAATTTTAATTTTTAATTTAGTTATATTTTATTTTAGAACTTAAAATTAAATAATTTTAAGTTATGTATATGTATTTTTAGTTTTTATTTTTATATTTGTTATAATATATGTAGCTTGCTAAAAGCAAGCTATTTTATAATAAAGTGTTGTCTAAATAAATTTTCTTAGGATTAAATTATTGATTTTGATTCTAATAATATTAGATTTTGACGGTGATTTTTGCGTAAAATGGCAAATTTTGGCGTTCTTGATCTCGGAAACAAAAATACATTAACAATGTTGACTTATTGAATAGTATAGAATAGCTATTGGCATAGTACATAGCGGCCTCGCTTTTTGTAAATTTTGCTTAACTTTTTAAATAAACCCAAAATTGCAGAGAAAGATTTTTATAAAATTCACTATTTTGAGCTCCTGGATTGTACTACTGTTCCAAACAAATGAAATAAAAAAAATAGAATGTTATTTGTTATATAGTCGTATAGTACATAGCGGCCTCGGAATTTTGAAATATCATTGATTTAATATAGAAAAAAAACATTCTTTTACCCAAAAAAACTTCGAAAATCGCTTTAAGTAAACTGTTAATTTCTCGAATAAACGATAATATTATAGAGCAAAATTTATACGAGCATAATTGTTACTTCATGATGAATAAACTTTGTAGCATGAATTTATTATCTTATTTCAATAAAAACGATAAATATAACTTCAAAATTACTACAAAAAACGATGCACCGGCGGCCTTCGCCGGTTTAGTACTGCGTGAGAGCTCGTCAGCGTGCAAATGTAATAGGGCTCTTAACGAAAACTTCACAAAACCGCCAAAATCTTATGATTTGTCCTACACATAAAAATCTACAGGCAGACGGTAGAAAACGCATTTACACTGAATACAAATGCATTTTGACGCTGTTTTAGCATTTGTGCCGTGTTGTGCATGCGACATTTCTAATATTTAATATTGTTTGAAGTTTGCAATACATGCTAAAGTGTGATTACCCGTTAAGAGAAAGCAGAGGACACAGAATAAGGAATACTCAGTAGTTCAGTAGAGATGTTGTACACCTTTGATGTTAAAGAAAACCTTTGATCATCTATTAAATAGATTTTATCTAATCTCATACTGAAATTTACACATTAAGAAACTAAACACAGTATCATATACAATATACAATATATTACAATATCATATACAATATATTAGAGTTGAAAAAAACGGCTTAAAATTAATAAACGTTTAAACGTTGTACTTTTTATCAAAAGCGCGCTTTTTAAGAGCGCGCATAAAGCTAGAAAAATATCAAATTTCACCCGCGCGCTTCATACCCGTACACGTCCGTCGCTCGGAATGAAAAGGTCTCCCCGCACCGCCCCGCGTTTTTTTGCACAGTATACCTAAAATAATCTGATAAATACTGGCTAAGTGCGAGTCGGTTCATCTATTATGTAGATTTTTAGTGGAATTGATATGTGCCAAACTTTCATAGTCATTAGTTGCCGAAATATTCTTTAAATTAGAAGCTGATCTGAAAAAAAAAAGAACAATAAAAAAATATAAGCACCTAATTTGACGAGCTCGGTGGTCGAATGGTTCGCAATGGCCACGTTGACTCCGAGGTCGCGGGTTCGATTCCCGCACAAATCAAGCATTTGTGTGAAGAACAAGAGTCTTGGTCTGGGTGTTTTCTACTTAAATATATTAGGTTGGGGAAAAAGTCTTTTCGTATTTTATATGAAAATTCAAAACATTTTTTAATAAAGTTTATTTACATTTAACTAAAGTATGTAGGTGCCATTTTGTTCGATAACTTTTTGCCATCTTGTAGGTACAGACATGATCCCATTACTATAGAAATTTTGGGACTTCTGTTTAAAAAACCACGACAAGTGGTTTTGGCAGTCTTCTCGTGATGTTAACCTGACATTGCCTAAAGAATTCTGAAGAGACCAAAACAGGTGGAAATCAGAAGGTGCAAGGTCAGGACTATACGGCGGATGCATTAACACCTCCCAGTCAAACTCTCTTAATTTTTGCTGACTGGCTAAAGATGTGTGAGGTCTAGCGTTATCATGATGAAAAATCACACCCCTTCTGTTAATTAATTCCGGCCGCTTTCTCTCAACTTTTTGCTTTAATCTCATCAGTTGTTCACAGTAGAGTTCAGAATCGATAGTCCTGCCTGGCGGTAACAGCTCATAATGAATATCTTCCCTTCCAAACCCACCATACACACAGCATCTACGTGTTGCGGGTTAACCCGGGTTTTGCCAGAGTCTGTGAAGCCTGACCGGCCTTTGACCACGACCTTTTTCGCACGTTCTTGTCGTACGTGATCCACTTTTCATCACCAGTTATAAGCTTCTTCAAAAACGGTTCGCTTTCATTACGTCTTAGTAAAGAATCGCAAATGAGTACACGGTTCATTAGGTTTCTTTCAGTGAGATCGTGAGGCACCCAAATATCGAGCTTTTTAGTGTACCCAGCTTTTTTCAAATGCGCCAAAACTGTTTTGTGGTTAATTCCTAATTCTTCACCTACGTCATAACAACTGATATGCCGATCTTGCTCCATTTTTTCAAAAATGGCATCAATTTTATCCGTAACAGGGCGACCAGAGCGACGTGCATCTTTCACATCAAAATTTCCTGATTGAAAACGCTTAAACCAAATTTGTGCTACTCTCACAGACACTGCACTAGGTCCATAAACGTCACAAATTTTTTTCGCAGCTTGCGTTGAATTTTTACCTTTTTTGTAGTAAAATTTTAAAAAGTATCGAATTTCTTCATTAGATTCACTCATCTTGACAGTAAAAAAAACAAATGAAAATCACACATTTACCTAATTTGAATTTGGAATTATCTTTATTAAAATTTAAACTTTTTAAAGATATCAAAACCTGCTAGATACAAATGGTATAACCAAAGAGATTTTATTACAAGTTCATACATACTATAATGCGAAAAGACTTTTTCCCCGACCTATTATATATAATAATATATAATATATAATACATATATTATAAGTATGTACTTACGAAAAAAAATGTATTTAAGTACATTTATCAGTTGTCTAGAACCCACAATCTTTGCGCTTAATTTGGGTCTAGATGGCGCTGTGTAAATTGTCCAGAAATATTTATTTATTTACTAGCTGTTACCCGCGGCTTCGCCCGCGTGGTCTAGGGGGACTGCCATTGTGTGTATATTTTTTCTTGTAGCGGAGACTAAAATGGACCTGATGATGATGATGATAAAAAACGACCAGGTATCTATGTCTCCTTATCTTCCGTTAGCGAAATTATTATGATGTACGAAATTATGTATATTTTATAATTACCTATTGGACGACAATCAAAATTCATATATTTAAATTAAAAATGTTTGTGTATAATTTCCCATGTAAGTGACGTATGTTATGTCTTATCAGAATAAAGTTTCTTTAAACTTTACAAATAAAACTAAATCTATATATATATATATATATATATATATATATATATATATATATATAAATCAATGCCAATTTTCGTTGTAATTTTATAACTCAAGAACGGGCTCACCTATCCAAACCAAATGTTTAGACTTTGTTCGGATTATTTAGTAGATGGTTTATGTGAAGTTTGCACAAAATCGGTAGAGCGGTTCTTCATTTATCACATTTTTTGTAACAAATGAATTCAATAAATGGCGGATCATTTTGTTAATGGGGATTTTGCTGTCAAATTGAATTTTTTTTTCAGATGGGGATTGTGCTGTCAAATCGAAACTTTTTTCAGTGTTGACAGTACAAGCATGTTGTTATGTCATTCATGTGGTCTTTCATTTTAGACGTGCTTCAACTTTATGTTGCCTGTTACAGAGTCGGTACCCCCAGAAGTTTGTTTATTCATGCTCAAAATGGTAAAACAAAAAATATTGTTTATCCAAATGTTTTGGATTAAGTTTTAAAATAGCTAACAATTAATAAAATATTTTTTTGTTTGAATAAATGAATTTGTTGTTCCAATAATTTTTTTTTAGTAGGTACTTCACTTTGTACGTAGCGAAGCACGTACCGGGCCGCTATTATTATCTAAAAATGGACCGCGTGACATTGTACTGAAGATGCTGGCAGCGTTCCCTTGCTGTATTGCGATACTGACGCGTTCGTCAAGAAAGCTGCCAACTCTTTAGTCACATTAGCGCATTAAAGGACCCCATGGACCCAGGGTCTCGACTCCGAAAGAAAAAAAAGTGTATGAAGTAATAAACAGAACAGGATGAGCCTTAAATATAAAAAATATTCATATAATATTATGGTGTATTGCAATGGTATGGCCATATACTACGCCGTCCTACAGACCATATGGTAAACGTAGCCCTAAGCTTACCAACGACAATGCGTCGCCGCGGCAGATCTCCCGCCACCTGGTTGACGACGGTCCAGAAAGACCTGAGGGACGAACAAATTGACGCAGCAACAGCGCAGAACAAAACTAGATGGAAAAGACAGACAAGGAGAGCTGACCCCAGATGATGGGAAAAAGCTGAGGAGAAGAAGAAGATTCATATAAAAAATATACAGCGCCATTTAGTCACAAACTAGACTCAAACCCACCCGGGAGGTCCGTAACCGAGTTTTTTTTTGTGTGAAATGGGGACAAATGAGAATTTGGGTCACCTGATAGACAACAATTACCACCGCCCATGGAGATCAGCAACACCAAGTCGCCGATCCGTTGCCAGCCTACTTTCAACATCTCTGAACCAAAGCCTACCTCACCTACACGTGGTGCACCCTACTGCTGACTGACAAACGAGGCTCAGGCGAAAAGACAGGTAGTAGGCCATAGCATATTTTTTAAACTGCCCGACTGGGGAAGTACTCCACCTCACAGAATACCGCAGCCAAATAACAATTCTCTTGAGGAATATTGTGTTCCTGTGAGTGAGTGAGGTCACCAGAACGGAAGAAGTTGCTGGGTTGGCAGCGGGAGTGGCGGTGCGCGAGCAATACTTCATGTTGCGAGCGTTAATATGGCTACGGTAACCGCTTCACATCAGGCGGACCGTATGCTTGTCTGTCACCCTACGTAGTATAAAAAAAACTTAAGCAAAGTTCTTAAATTATTATTATTGACGTGATAACGTCTTATAAATTATCGCCGGCTGCAGGCACGAAAACGTATGACTCATTGTCACGTTCGGCCTGAGCTGAGCGTGCAAGCGAGAGCGCAGAACAAGCGATAGAGAGGCACGATCGACCTAAGCGTTCGGCTTGTGACGCATTTATCTCTCTTCCACTCCATCGGTCCATGTTTTCCTATGATGTTAACACCTTAATTATCGTCCGTAAACCAACTTTACAGACAACCGTTTTTTTTTAAATGTAGCTGGATTAATGTAATTTTCGTATTTAAATAATCTCTCTCCAAGCGCCTGGTCGAGACCACTGGTGACCGAAGAGCTGGCGGCTTTCTCGCACAACGCATTAGTATTGCCATACAACGAGGAAACGCTGCCAGCATCTTCGGTACAATGCCACGGGGGCCTTTTAAAGATAATATGTAGTTTTATTTTTATTTTTAATTTAAATAATTATGTCGTAATCTAACTTTGAAACGCAAAACATCGAAAATGAGTTTCGATGTAGATAGTAATAATAATTAGCCATCCAGCGAGGTAATGCTGCTAGCATCTTGGGAACGATGCCACATGGGTCAAACTTTTTACATTTATTTTAGTTTTATGTTAGTTTTATTTTAGATTTTTTTTTATAGTTTTATAGTTGTATTGTATATTTTATTTATTTGAATGGAGATAAGAACTTCGAAAAAAAGAGATAGTAATCTCGATAGCGGGTATATTTGAGCCTTTTGGGGTAGAAACGTTGGGACAATGAGGGCCGAGTGCCAAAAAAAAATTTAAAGAACTTTTATCGCGTCTAGTCGAAACATCTCGTGACCAAAATGCTGGCCTCTACTTTGCACAAAGAATTAATGTTGCGATCCAACGGGGCCAGCATATTGGAAACTTTGCCCACGGGCAGCGGTTTATTAGATTAGTTTTGCTTTTAGTGTTTATTTATGATATATAATTAGTTTTAATTATATATCATAAATAAATTTATGATTAATAAATTTATAGGATTCAGCTATTTTGATCGAAGCTGTCAACATCTCCCCGAAATGTCATTTGAACAAATATAATATTATAAATTGTTTCCTCGAGCTGAAGTGCCTATCGAGCCTATAAATTGTCTTCCGAGCCGGCGGTGCACCCGCGTGAGTGTGGGTGCTGTTTTTCGTGAGCATAGTGCTTGTTTTTGATGAATACAATTCTCGGATTATTTGGTTGAGCTGCCGTTTTTTGACATCGAGGACGCCATATAGTCGTCCTGGCAACGCATATGGTTGCCGGGTTACGTGACACATTTGTACGCCTTGTGTGCGCATTTTGTACTGCGTGCGCAGCCATAAATAAGAAGATAAAAAAAAAATAATAAAAAATAACAAAAAGAAGAAAAGTCAATTTTAGTTTTGAAAAAATAAATAAATAAATAGGATGACTTCTGCAAATAGTGGATGCCGAAAGATTAATGAAGGCACCACGGAAAGTAGAAAAAGCATAAGAAAAGTACATTTTTTTTTTCAAAACTCTTTGGTATTTAAAATGTCTGGGCGAACGACAGCAACCGCGTCAGCGAAGTGAAAATGTTTTATATTATCTTTGATTGTTGTACGTTATTTATTTTATATTTATTTTGTGTAAATAATTTTAGTTTGTAAGAGAAAAATAGTTTATGGATGGATCCAACGCAGGCAGCCTGCTAAACGCTGATCAACCTTCCACATCGTCTAACTTGCCTGTTCAATGTCCGCAGTGCTCACAAGTTCGATTTTTCAAAGGTAAGCGGGGTTTGAAGGTACATTTTGGCAAAGTTCATAAAGTCCAAAATGTGCCTCTCAGCCGATCGCCTTCCACCCCATCTCCAGTTACTAGCTCAAATTCCCTTTGGCAAAGCCTTTCTAAATTGAAACATTCGGTACCAGTTTTAAAACGTGTTCCCCGGGGAGCACGGCCTTTAGTAGCTCAGAATTTAGCTCAATGTGTCCGCTGTGCTGTCCGGGAGAACACGGTATCAGCCTGGGAGCACCTGCTTACTTTTCCCTACAGAATTCTACATGTGGAACGAACCTCTAATCCTAGTATAACCCTTACTACTCAAATTAAATCTAACTGCATTACCAACTCCCATATTATTCAAAATATTCCGAAATTTATTGGCCAACCGAATAGAGGCTCCTTCCATCATGTGGAATCGAAGCTGGCAGACGGCGATATTTCAGGTGCTGCCAGACTTCTTTTCAGTAGCGATGTGGTGGCGCCGAACTCTCCGGAAACACTTGCTGCTCTGAAGAGCAAACATCCGGCGCCAAACGATAACCTTACCTTCCCTGACTTTCCCGATAGCTCCTTAGCTCTGTCTGCAACAGCTCAGGAGGTGGCCACAGCCATTAACTCCTTCCGCAATGGTTCCGCCGGTGGCCTCGACGGCCTAACTCCTCAGCATCTGAAAGATCTGACGAGCTCGGGCGCCGGGGAAGCTGGTGGGGCTCTGCTGTCGGAGTTAACGGCTCTTTTCAATTTAATGCTCCGCGGCGGTGTGAACGAAGCTGTCATCGACGTACTATACGGTGCTAATCTTTGTGCGCTTAAAAAAAAAGATGGCGGCATTCGTCCCATCGCTGTTGGTTGTACGTTTAGACGCACGGCAGCCAAAATTTGTTGTACTTTTATATTTAATAAATTATCGAATTTGTTCCAGCCCCTTCAAGTAGGATTCGGTTCAAAGGGGGGCTGTGAGGCTGCCGTGCATGCATTATCTACATATCTGAATAGCAATGAAGGTGAGGTCGTCGTTAAGGTTGACATTAAAAACGCTTTTAATTCAGTCAACAGGGACACCTTGTTGGCAGAAGTTCAAAAAGAAATTCCAGAAATTTATAGTTTCATTTGGCAATGCTATCGACAACCATCAAAATTATTATTCAAAACCAATCCATTAGACTCCGCTGTCGGATGCCAGCAAGGTGACCCTCTCGGACCGGCCATATTTAGTTTAGCCATACATCCCATTATTCGCAAACTAAATTCGAAATTTAATCTTTGGTACCTAGATGACGGGACTCTAGGTGGCGATGTAGAGACCGTTTTGAGGGATTTAATTTTACTAAAAAATGAACTTCTGAATATTGGTTTAGAATTGAATCCCTCAAAATGCGAGTTGTTCCTTTCAGAACAAATAGACAAATTTTCGACCATACAAAAATTTAATGCAATAACTTCAGGCATCAAAATTTCAGAAAGACACTCTCTTCGTCTCCTTGGAGCTCCCGTCTTAGATGAAGCTTTTTTACCTTTCGTTGAAGAAAAAATTCAAAATTTTGACGACATTTCGGAAAGATTTTCTAAAATTAGTACTCATTCAATATATACAATCATTCGGTATTGCTGTTTCGTGCCAAAATTTACTTATGTCCTTCGATCCTGCCACATGTGGAAACATGTGGCACTCTTGGAAAGGATCGACGTAACACTAAGAAACACATTATGCAGATTACTAAATTTAGACCTGGATGACCGGGCCTGGCTGCAAGCTACACTGCCTATACGCTTTGGCGGGCTCGGTATCCGCAAAATTTCTAGCGTAAGCCTGCCGGCATTCTTGTCGTCGGTCCACAGTACCGAAGAATTGACCCGGAAAATTCTTTCTCCTACACGGGTTACTTCGGAGGTAATGTGTTTGTCCGACGCTAGGTATGCCTGGCAGGTGGCCTGTCCGAGTTATGATATGCCCATCAACCCTTCCTCCCAGAGACGGTGGGATTGGCCGCTGTGTGAGTTAGTCCGGAAACAGCTTATTGACACATCGACTAACTCTGCAGAGCGGGCTCGTCTACTGGCTGTGGGAGAATGGGAATCGGGCCTTTGGCTGCAAGCGTTGCCGTCTCCAAACATTGGTACTATGTTGGATGACGGCACTTTTCGTATAGCAGCCTGCCTCCGTTTAGGAATTTCTTGCGTTGTTCCGCATCGCTGTCGATGTGGTGAAGATGTCGACCAGCTCGGACACCATGGCCTCTCATGTTGCAGGAGCGCTGGCAGAATCCCACGTCATGGCAGCATTAATGATATTATTCGTCGGGCTCTTTCCACCGCCGGGGTCCCAGCAGTTTTGGAACCAAATGGTCTGGTACGCGACGATGGGAAGAGACCAGACGGTATGTCATTGCTGCCATGGAAGATGGGTAGACCTTTGGTGTGGGACGCAACATGCGTCGACACCCTCGCGCCTTCCCATCTTCCATATACGTCGTGTTCTGCGGGGGCTGCTGCAGCATCAGCGGAGACCCTCAAACGGCGCAAATATTCAAACCTCATCGGTAATTATGTTTTTGAGCCGTTTGGGGTGGAAACACTTGGCCCGTGGGGTCCGAGCGCAAGAATTTTATTTCGAGATATCTCCAAACGTTTGGTCGACTCTTCCCGTGACCAGAGGGCTGGCCTATTTCTCGCTCAGCGAATAAGCATTGCCATCCAGCGTGGCAATGCTGCTAGCCTTCTGGCCACTTTACCTTTTGACGGCGATGCGGAAGAATATTTTGACGCCATTTAGTTTATTATATTTTATTACTTTTAATTAGTTTTAGTCATTACCGTTTTATTTGTATATATAGTTAGCCATATTTAGTTTTTAATTTAATTGTATATTTTTAATTATTGGTAAGTAGTTTGTATAGATTCTAATGTAAAATTTCTATAACTATAATAAACATGAATGATTAGTTTTAATTAAAACAAAAACTTATTTTACATCTAAATAACTTATAAATGAAATACCTACTTAAATATAACTTACAAATAAATAACTATAAATAATGAAGCCCCGCCAAATCGTTACCCACTTGAAAAGTGCCCAAAAGGCTGGCAGCATTGCCACGTTGAATGGCTATGCTAATCCTCTGGCCGAGATATTGGCCAGCCCTTTGGTCATGTGATACTTCGATCAATCTTTTTGACAATTGTTGAAACATTTTATGTGCTGATGGTCCCCACGGACCTAGCGTCTCTACCCCAAACGGCTCAAATATGTAGCTCTGGTCCAAGCAAATATATTTAATAAATCTAATATTTACGATAGAAGAAATATAATTATATTGCCAGTATTTCCTGTATATTATTATTTGGTCACAATAAAAATTACTTTCATATATTATCATGCTATGTTTCGATGTTGTACGTAGCCCCATCGAAATTGGCAAACAGCTTTAAACTCTCCCTTGCTGAAACCAATTCTGAATAGTAACCGCCTGATACACGTATGGAATTCAACTTTATGTGTCTTGTTAGCTCAACAAAAGACAAACGAGGTTGGTTCAATGGCTTTCCATTTGTGAAAACCTCTAAATACCTAGTAATATTTTGCGACACTCGCCCGTTCGTAAGGGGTTCTCAAATAAAATCTTGGCACTCGTTGCCTTCGTAAACTCTGGCCCAAGTTAAGAGAAATTGGGAACAAACACGATCTACATAATAATTGCACCTGAAATATTATCTATATCGACGGCGGAAAGTGAAAACGTCATAGTCCACAAAGTATTGTAAGTATTTGGGGTGCAAGTGGTTCATCAACATCTTTGAACCAAAGCCAACTTCACCTGCACGCGGTGCACCCTGCTGACTGACAAACGAAGCTCTGGCGAAAAGAGAGGTAGGGAGCGTAATTGTAAGCTACCCAACTGGGGAATGTACCTCCACCTCACAGAATACCGCAGCCAAATAACAATTCCCTTGAGGGTTGTTGTGTTCCTGCGAGTGAGTGAGGTCACCAGAAAGAAAGGAGATGCTGCGTTTGCAGCGGAGGTGGCGGCGCGCGAGCGATATTTTATGTTGCGAGCGTTAATATGGCTACGGTAACCGCTTCACATCAGGCGGGCCGTATGCTTGTCTGCCATCCCTCGTAGTATAAAAAAAAAAAAAGGAAATTAGGTTTTATTGCACTGTTTGAATCAGAAAAAAACTGCTTCAAATGGTCTTTGCACTTGCACTTTGAAAAAAAGTGTAAAAGTTTTTTGCTCTGGTGAAAATTTTCGTTTTTGTGAATGATACATCATCATTCACAAAAACGAAAATTTTCTCTTTAATATATAAAAATTTCGTGTCACGTTGTTTATCCGCGATGGAATCCTAAACTACTGAACCGATTTTTTAACATTGTGTGCAGACCTGAAATTTTGCACAGTGTGTGCAGTTTGATCCAACTTGAGAGATAGGATAGTTTTTCAGAAAAATTAACGTAAAAATATATATTGTTGAAGATCACCACTGAAGCTGACGTACACGCCTGACGACGACTGCCCCAAACCTGCTGGGCTAGCCAAATGGCAGTTTGCGAAGTAGTAGAAACCCAGCGTAGCGGAGCTCATACTAAAATGTTCGAATTGACAAATGTCAATGACAAATGTTACGCTACGAATTACGGAATTACACTTGGCTACGGGGGCTCTCGTCGCTAAAAGCGATCGCCGAGGACCGAACACACTGCGGTATATATATCTGCCGTGTCATGCCTAAGTCATGTAAGTTGAGATACGTTAGTTACGTTTAACAACGCTTATTAGTCTTTTAAAATGTTCTTCTACCTGAAGAAAAACACAGATTTTAATTGAATGCATTTTTTCATTAAAAATACCGATAGCCGAACTAACGTATTTAAGTTTTTTGAGAGCATTTGTAATAATCTGCGGTATTTCGGTTACGTTATATAGGTCATACAAATTTTCAACACGTAGTCGAGATAATATTATTTTGTCTATCTCCGTTATCTCATTATAGCCATCAAATACACTGGGCCGCAATGAAAGCGGGTCGGTAACAAAAACATCAATAACTTCTAAAATATTTTAGCTAACTTTATGAAATAAATACTGAATTAAAGTTTATTTCCTTACAAATTATATATATTTATACATATTAATTATATATATTTATATTATAGGCAGAAGTAAAATCTTTTTATTTCTTTTTGGTGATTGTATTAAAACCATAAATAAAAAATAAAGACGATTTCAAAAATTGATGTTTTTGTTACCGACCCGCTTTCATTGCGGCCCAATGTATATTTACCTTTAAACTCAATATAATAAAATATATATAGACTGGTCTGATAGGACCAATTTGAAGTATTATAACACAATATATATTTACTATATACTTACTGTACTTCCCCAGTCGGGCAGCTTAAATATACGCTATGCCCTACCTCTCTTTTCGCCAGGGCCTCGTTAGTCTGTCAGCAGGATGCACCACATGTAGGTGAGGTTGGCTTTGGTTCAAAGATGTTGATGAACCGCTTACACCCCAAAGATTACCGCGCGAGTGGTGAATACACCATAAAAGATGTAGGCATCCGCAAATAAAAGATTTTTGAAATCGAAAATCAGTTACTTTATGGGCGCAAGTAAGCCATGTCGAGTCTTAGAAAATACCATACCAATGCTTTCCACCAACTACGATCCTCCGCCTTCCGCATCCAGCCGCTTTCTTAAGGTCATCGGACCATCTAGAAGTAGGGCGTTCAACGCTTCGTCGTCCTAAGCGCGGCCTCCACTCTAATACCTTCCTCCCCCATCTGCCATCACTTACTCGGCAGATGTTACCCGCCCATTGCCACTTCAGCTTGCAAAATCTGAAAGTTATGTCGACAACTTTTTGTTCTCCGTCGAATTTCTTCGTTCCGGATTCGATTCCTCAGGGAAAACCCGAGCATAGCCATAAAATAAATAAGATCCATTAATATTCTGACGTAATCAGATGTTCCCGCTAAATGTTGTTACTTGCACCACAGCACAGAGGTCCGCTAAATGTTGTTACTTGTACCACAGCACAGAGGTTCCACAAAAGCAGGCCAAGTGTGTCGTTTTACGATCTCTTTAGTGTCAAGTCGTTCTGCTTCTGCGATTCCTCACCTATGAGATTTTTCTACGGAACAGTTATAATGGGATTTGCCTTGAGAATATGTTTTTGTTGCTTTATTTCTAAACATTAAAACGCAGTATGCTTGGACCAACTAGTCGGTAGATATTTTTAAAATAAAACTTCCTTACGCACGCTTGACTTTAGGAGTAAGCTGGTGAAAGCGTTACGGTAACGGCGAACGGAAGTGGAGAGGGAGATATAAGTTAGTAGAGCTAAAGAAATTTACTTCAGTCGTGACCCACAGTTTGAAAATCACTGCTTTAGACCACAGTCTAAAGCAGTGATTTTCAAACTGTGGGTCACGATCCCTAGGGGGGTCGCCAAGATGCCTTCGGGGGGTCGCGGGGGAAGATCCGCAAATGTTTGTAGGTTATATACACTATAATAAAAAAACGTAAGTAGGTCTGATTATTGTTCAATAATCTTAAAAAAAAAGCTAAAAACTCAAATCTAAAAAAAAAATAGAGAGATAGGCTTGGAATCTATAGCCAATACAAGCCTATTTCTCTACTTAATTTTTATGTTCATCATAAAAATTAAGACTATAAGTTCACCTAAGAAGAAAATCGGTAGCAAATGGCACTAATAATTTTAAAACTTTCATAGCCAGCTGAATTGTTGCAGTTTCTTCACGGAGGAAGAGGGAGGAGGGGGTCCCCAGGATTATTTAACTTGTAAAGGGACCCGTATTCAAAAAGATTGAAAAACACTGTTCTCAAGCAAACTCGCTTTTTTTAACATGATCATTATTTCTGCTGCCCTGTGACAAAGATATAGTCCAAATTTATTAGCCAGTCCACGCATGTATATCATTTAAAAGAAAAGGAAAGAAGAGCAAATTGAACAGTTGTTTAGGAGAACTGGAATTACAGAAAAAATAATCTACCCAGCAATTCGGCAATACATGCTTCTGTAAGCTAATGTAAAGTGTGTTTGGAGTTAAGAGTGCCGTTGAATCAGAATTGTATATAGTCAAAATTCAGTTTCGATCCAGTCTCGATCTCACAAATGTCACATTTGGTATTCTCGTAACACAATATGTAACTTCAAAATTAAATTGATATATCGAAATATGAGTGAAAATTAAACAAACTATGATTACTTTGCCAACAACAAGTAAATAATAAATAAATAAATATTTCTGGACAATTTACACAGCGTTATCTAGTCCCAAATTAAGCGCAAAGCTTGTGTTATGGGTACTAGACAACTGATAAATGTACTTAAATACATTTTTTTTTTGTAAATACATACTTATAATACATAGAAACGCCCAGACCAAGACAAACAGACATGTTTATGCACACAAATGTTTGCCTTGTGCGGGGATCGAACCCGCGAACTCGGAGTCAAAGTGGCCATTGCTAACCATTCGACCACCGAGCTCGTCATTGACATTGTACAAGAATTGATAACAATTCATTAATGAAATCAAGTACATAATTTTAGTCAATTCACAATTCAATCTCGATTTGGTCAACTTTCAATCTGCGTTCGTAGAAAAATTACGAGAATTGACCTTCTGGTTTTTTTTTATTATTAAGGTGACCAACAATTATGCAACCTGCCTAATGGTAAGCAGTCATTGTAGTCTATACACCACCCATTGCCGACCCTGTAAAACACCTTCACGTCCAAAATGCAAAGTAGAACGTATACGAAACCACTTTCAACAAAAATAAATTCCAGCCGAAATTCAACAAACCATAAAATAATCTATACATATCATACATATAATCTACTATATAATATACTTACTATAAGGATGTGAGAAGCTGGCGGGCAGTTACAATGTAAAGAGACAGAACAACTTAGCTACATACATCTACTGGTCCTTACTAAAAAAAACACAAATTTGAAGCAGGTAAAATTTGGTGGAAAGAACAGTTAATTCAACCACAAGTAAAAGAAAATGAAGAAGCGAAACTAATGTGGGAGATACCGGCTCAAACAGATTTAACAATTGCATACAATAGGCCGGATATCTATCTAAATATATAAAAGAAGAAATTGACTGACTCATATACGTATATATCAACGCACAGCCCAAACCGCTGGGTCTAGAGATTCCAAATTTGCCACGTAGGTTCCTTATGATGTCTAGGGGTGCACTAAGAAAGGATTTTTCAAAATTCATCCCCTAAGGGTCACCCCCTTAGGGGCTGAATTTTGAAAAAACGGGTGTCCAAAGTTTGTATGGGAAAGCGGTAAAATGGGACGAATAAATCTGAAAATCGTCATGGATATTGTTTTTATGGTTTATCGGGTCGCTGATTACGAAAACAACAACAATTTTATTATCTAACATAGCCGACGTGATATAAAATCACCCCTGTATGGATGCGATGGGGTTGAAATATATAAAAGAAGAAACTGAGCGACTGACTGATATATATCAACGCACAGCCCAAACTGCTGGGTCTATAGATTCCAAATTTGGCACGTGGGTGGGTGTAAAAAGGTGTAAATACACCTTTTTATATCAACCTTTAGAAGAAATCTTCTTCTGCGAGTATTGTACATTTTTTGATGGGGAGTTGTGACGATTTTTTTTTATTATTGATTCCATTTAAGTAATTTTTGGGGTGTATGTGATTCATCAACATCTTTCAACCAAAGCCAACTTCATCTGCTCGCGGTGCAACCTGCAGACTGACAAACGAATCTCTGGCGAAAATAGAGGTAGGGAGCGTAATTGTAAATTACCCGACTGTGGAATGTACCTCACAGAATACAGTAGCCAAATAACAATTCCCTTGAAAGTTGTTGTATTCCCGCGAGTGAGTGAGGTCACTAGAAAGGAAGGAGGTGCTGCATTGGCAGCGGGGGTGGCAGCGCGCAAGCGATATTTTATGTTGCGAGCGTTAATATGGCTACGATAACTGCTTCGCATCAGGCGGGCCGTATACTTGTCTGTCCACCCACGTAGTAAAAAACAAAAAAAAAACGACAACAAAAACTACAAAATAGCCGTCCCGAACACAGAGAACTTTTTGCTAAGCTTAGATCAGTGGTGCCGAACTGAATCGCTGCACCAGCACTTAACTCACTGGACGGACATAATTTTCAATACTAACGCTGAAGTTAGTTCATAAATGCGAATCTAAAGCTTAATTCACACATATACCGTGATTGGAGTGGTGTGTAATTAGCTCCCCACGATCTCTAAAGCCAAAGCCAACCTAAAGTGGTACAGCCTGCTGATTAGCGAAAGAGGCTCTGCAGAGAGGTTACAGCAGCGTATTTACGATCTGCCCGAATAGGGAAGTACCTCATAACGCACGCGCAACAACAATTTCCATAAGGGCTTTTTTTGTTTCTGCGAGTGAGTGAGTTTGGTTTGAACAATATATGCTTTGTTTGTTTGAAATCAATTCTAATTAAAAAAAGTTATTGTCATGGGACATAATATAAAATTTCCAAATAGTACATTTATATTTTAACCAGAAGGCTGGCCATTACCTTGTTCAGAGAATAAGTATAGCTATCCAGCGAGGTAATGCTGCCAGTGTTCTGGGGACACTGCCGAAGTGCCGAAAAGACAACGATCTTGGGGATATTTTTATTCGTAAGTAAATTTGTATTTATTTAAATATTTAATTTTTGTAACTTAATTAAGTTTTCTATAATTAGATTGTATTTAATTAATTATATTTGAATATTGTTTAATTTAATTTGATAATTTAATTGTGACTATTAGAAAATTTATTGCTACACGACTGTTATAAATACACTTACTAATTAATCTATAATAATTTGAAGAACATAAGTACTGTATTCTCGCAAATAAAGAATTTAAATTTGAACATGAAATTGTAAAGCAACTGAAATTCGCCTGTTAAAATCCATAGCAAAAATCTCTGAAAATGTTGAAATTTCCCACGGACGAAGTCGCGGTCACCAGCTAGTATGATCTACATATCACTAGCCCCACATACATGTGAAGCTCGGTTAACACCGTTGCCGAACTATTTTGCACAGTAAGCTACAATATGTTAATCCTAGTCAGGTGAAGTGAGGGTATTGGAGAATAAACTTTAGTGAAACTAAATTTGCAACTTAAGTAATTATATTAACTAGTGGTCCAGTGGTCGAAATTCGACCAAAATTTAGTTAAATTATGACTTTAACATTTATTTTTGTTTTGTTTTTATACTACGTCGGGTGGCAGACAAGCATACGGCCCGCTTGATGTGAAGCGGTTACCGTAGCCATATTAACGCTCGCAACATAAAATATCGCTCGCGCGCCACCACCCCCGCTGCCAACGCAGCATCTCCTTGTTATTTGGCTGCGGTATTCTGTGAGGTGGAGGTACATTTCGCGTCGGATAGCTTACAATTTACGCTCCCTACCTCTCTTATCGCCAGAGCTTCGTTTGTCAGTCAGCAGGGTGCACCGCGTGCAGGTGAAGTTGGCTTTGGTTCAAAGATGTTGATGCACCACTTACACCCCAAAATGTATATTATACAATAAATAAAAGAGTATATATGCGTGTGTGTCTAATGTTTTTTTTTTATTGATTTAATGTATTTTTTATGCATAATTAAAAAAATATTTTTTCCGAATTTTTCCTGAAATTCAGGAATAGACCCATTATTTTTCAAGATTTAATTACAAATGTATAGTTTTGAGATTTATTCTTGTACTTGTAGTCTATAACGATGTTACTTGCCAAATTTAAACTTAAGTAAGATAGCAGTTGGCAGCGGGGGTGGCGGCGCGCGAGCTATATTTTATTTAGTTGCGAGTGCTAACATGGCTATGGCAGCCGCTTCACATCAGACGGGCCGTATGCTTGTCTGCCACCCGACGTAGTAAAAAAAAATCATAGTTCTAGGCAACGGGAAGTACCTACCCTATGAGTTTTGATTCCCTTGAGAATGTGTCGAAATATTTTTCTCAATTGTGTCGGTTTTTGCTGAATAAACGACCGTATCTTTTTTTACGTAAACTTAGCAATTTGTTTTTTTTTTTTACAACTTCATGGGACCGTAGACCTGAGTAAACAGTTCAAATTTCAGTTTGATACGTCCACGCATTCTCGACATAGAGCAGGGGTTCCCAAAGTGTGAGCCGTAGAAATTAAAGAGGGCGCCGCGGGGGCGCCGTGAGTCCATCCTCACATACAATTCTTTTATAATTAAAAAAACTCAATTTCATATGGTAGATGTTTTAATTTTTGTTCCTATCTACCAAACTACTATTATACGCCTATTTCTTTTGACTGTATCTTTTTCAAATAGCTAGGGTAGGGCGCCGTGACAAAATTAAAAAAGGTAAAAGATTGGGAACCCCTGACATAGAGGGTCTTCACTGACAGACAGACGGACAACAAAGTGATGTTATAAGGTTTCCGTTTTTCCTTTTGAGGTACGGAACCCTAAAAAAAATCGTCAGCTATGCAAGCTAAGCTAAACTAACTCAGCTTAGCTCTTGATCTGCCACCCGTTATGCTGGCCACGTAAAAAAATATCTAACCGACATTTTAAAATCCGTAGTGAGGAGTAGCGTATAACACAAACAGACGAGGTAAACGACTTTCTTTAATAACACCCCTGCCACTCCATACAAATGTCGCGTCGTTTACTACTACATAACAATGACGTCTGTGTAGAGCGTGAATGTGCGTGTGTGCATGCGGCGTATCAGAGAGGAGGTGAGGTCGTATGATCTACGATCTATCTATGAGTGATCATACTGTATGTATTACTTATACTGTGTTAGTACCATGTAATAATAAACTGAATACCAAAAAAAAAAATCTTTGCGAACAAAGCCGCAGGTTACAGCTAGTACTTATAATAATTATCATTTAATCTCTAATGCACAGTATGCAATTCTGTAGATCCCTAATACACATATGAATTGCATGTTGTATGCAAGGCGCCTTTGCCTGACGCATTCGCATGTGTAACCCTATCTTGAAACTAAATAATCTTAAATTATAGACCTGGAGCTAAGGTGAGATAAGGCAAATTTTACAAGTTTGCAATATTTGTTTGTATCTATAGATGGCAATAGTACTCCATATGCGGCCGAACTTGAGCTTTGTAAAGTATTTAGTCTTTGCCGCAGGTTGAAGTACTGTTTTGCTCTGAGCACACCTAGTTTCTTCGATGCCAGCTTGACCTTTCCCTCCAGGTGACAACGAAACCGGACGTAATTGTATTAAATGAGTGTAATATGGAAAAATAACGGAAAATTAAACAAACTGTGAACAATATAAATAAATAAATATTGTCAGACAAATTACACAGCGCCATCTAGCCCCAAAGTAAGCGAAGCTTGTGTTATGGGTACAAGATAACTGATAAACATACGTAAATACATTTTTTTTTTTGTAAATACATTCTTATGATACTTAGAAAACACCTAGACTAAGACAAACAGACATGTTCATGCACACAAATGTTTGTCCTATGTGCGAATCGAACCCACGAGCGTTGGTGTGGAAGTCGCGTCATTGACCGTTACGCCACCGAGCTCGTCTCTCTCGTCAATATGTGTTGAGACATAAAATAATTAATGATTTTATTTTAAATTTGACTGGCTCTGAGACTATCATCAAGGAAGACTACAACCGCTTATAAAGACAGTTATTATTTTAGTCATAGCTGTCGAATTTGGTTGAGTTATATAGATGACATATTACTTTGAGTGTTAGCGTTGGTTAGCATAGTATCACAGTTATGAACCATATAGTTACCAACGTGGCTGAAGGGAGTATAAGTAATAGTTGATAGTATTGTTCATTCATTAATGTTGAGCCGACAGACGCACTGTCTAAACCTTTTTTTTATACGAGAGGGGGGCAAGCAAGCGGTTCACCTGATGGAAAGCATTCACCACCATTTAATATCAGCAACACAAGGGGTCGCCGATCCGTTGCCAGCCTTTATTCCTTTTTTCTGGCGACCCCACTCGCAAGAACACAACAACCCTCAAGGGTAATAGTTATTGGGTGAGATATTCAGTGAGATGCAGATACTTCCCCAGTCATAAGCCGCCTAAAGACCACTGACTTCGCTTAACGACTGTCATCAAATGACAACTGCCGAGACCGATAGCTTAACGTGCCCTACGAAGCACAGACAAGCTCGAGGTTAACTAAACCCATCCATGACCAGGCTAAAGTCGACGTTACTTAACTTGCGTGTTCGATTAGACTGAAATGTGCAACGATACCATCAAGCTCCTCAAGAAGGAAAAGGCTTACTGTTTAATGATTAAGATTAGTCAATGAGGAGCTCGGTGGTCGAAACGGCTAGCAATAGCTACTTTGACTCCGAGGTCGTGGGTTCGATCCCCGCACATGACAAACATTTGTGTGCATGAACATGTCTGTTTGTCTTGGTCTGGGTGTTGTCTATGTATTATAAGTATGTATTTACAAAAAAATATATATTTAAGTACATTTATCAGTTGTCTAGTACCCATAACACAAGCTTTGCGCTTAATTTGGGACTAGATGGCGCTGTGTAAATTGTCCAGTGTAAATTGGCCGTGTGGTTTCCGGCAGACTAGAATAGAATCACTCCGTCTCTTCCCGTGGATGTCGTACAAGACGACTAAGGGAAATACATTATTAAATATCGATCAGGCCTCCCCAACCCGTTTGGCCAGCGTAGGGAGTGTAGGCCAAATCCTCCTTCCGTCTAGGACGGACGAGAGAGGGTCGTGCTCCTGTAGTGGAGACTACAATGGACCTGATGATGATGATGATGATTTAAGTACATTTATCAGTAATACATATAGTACAAGCTTTGCGCTTAATTTGGGACTAGATGGCGCTGTGTAAATTGTCCAGAAATATTTATTTATTTAATCAATAAGCCGTGTTCTTTGTGAGAGAAAATAAATATTCATTTCAATATTAATATTGACGTTAGGTAGTAAATTGAAAGCCAGAAACTATTCGCCTAATGGGGCTACAGCTTTATCTCGATGGCCGATAAAGCTTTGATAGCACTGCAACTGAAAGCGTTTGTAACCATTCGGAAGGCTTAACCCCTCGCGTGCCACGATCCCATGGTGGGTACAGCTGTGTGTTTAAGACTAAAAACCACTGATTTGTCTTCACGGCTGACATCTATTGACATTAGCCGGGACTATGTGCGATTCAAAGCCCGGAGGAGCTCCAGATAAATAAATTCATCCTTGTACAGACTACGATAAACGTTGCTTAACTCGTGTGTTCCATTAGACTGACACGCGCAACCTCTCCATCGAATTCCTCATCGTACCTCAATTGCCTAAATTAAGGACACGTGGTACGACTAGGGCTTCGTTATAAGAAATCTATTTGGTGTGTAACTAGCCCACCGCGATCTTTAGAGCCAAAACCAACCTCACCTGTACGTGGTGCACCCTTTCGATTAGCGAAAGAGTCTCTGGCAAAAGAGAAGTAGGGTATAGCGTATTTGTAACTGTCCTACTGGCGAAATACCTTCACCGTGAGGTGGAAAACAAGAAAGAGAAGAAGCAGAGAAGGCGAGTGGACAAGACCTTGGCTGCGGTCTCAACAACCATTCCCTTGAGGGTTGCTGTGTTCCTGCGAGTGAGTGAGGTCACCAGAAAAGAAGGAGTTGCTGCATTGGCAGCTGGGTAGCGGCGCGCGAGCGATATATCATATTGCGAGCATTAATATCGCTACGGTTCTTTTTGGTATATGAAATGGAGGGAGGGGGTAGGGGGGGGGGATTTAAGGGGTCCTTCCGTTTGGCAAAATATTTTTCGTCAAATTTTACTTCCCAAAAAACTTATCGCGCTAGTTTCATTTCCCAAAAGAATCTTTAACAAATTTATTTTAGTGATTAAAATAAATTTTAATCACTTGGTCAAATATTCATTTGGCAACTTTTTACTTGCTCAAGTTTTATTAAGTCAAATATACATTAAGCAAATGCTTTATTTTGTAAAAAATATATTGCAAAACTTAATTAATAATTAATTGTAAATAAATAAATAAAATAATTCAGGCTAGATTAGAACTGTAAGAAAAGTGGCTCAGGTTAGGTGTGGCCCCAACGGACCGGAATTGATTTGTTTAATAACTTAATTATTATAGATTAATACTTATAGAAGTTCTTACCTGTAAATTATTTGTCCAAGGTGAAACAAACATCCATGCAGCAGTGTATTTTCAAAATTGGATCTTAAACTTGAAATACTAGCTTTTTCGAAATCCAAAATGCTGCATTTTGGGAAGAGCATGTTATGCCGAACCACATTTGACTACATAATACTTGCTAAAATGAAACATTGCCATATAATTATTTGTTTAACAATCAATTGCCGAAAATAGTATAGCTAACTGTAAAATTGCGAAAAGTTGTTTTGCCAAATGAAATTTTGGGAAACATACTTTGGCATGTGATACTTTGGGAAACGTTTTTTGCCCAAAAATTAGTAATCCAAATTTCAATTCTAACATGATTGCGGGAAAAACAAGTTACAACGTCATTCGACGCACGTATCGACAGGTAACGATATATTTGTGTGCCCGACGCAAATACCGTGGGATAGGATTACATCTAGAAATTAAACTTCATTTCACATTCTTCTAGCATTAAAAAAATACATTGCATAAGTGGTATAAAAATAAAAAAAACGGGTTGCACTCCGGGAGTGCCGGCAGAAGTGAAAACTTGAACATTAACGTTGTGCATTTTTGAATATTTTGGAATGGTTAGGGAATAATTTCGCACGAATTGCGTTATTTATCAGTATAAAAGTATGTACTATCATTTATGTGGTAAAATACAATATTCATTTACTGCGCTATCGTACACAAACATGACAATTTATATTACATTAAAAAAAAACAACAGGAGCATGCATACATTTTCGACGCGCGGTAGAAAGAGAGGGGGATATTACTTCCTCTCCTACGCCGCGCCGCTGGTCTACTCTCCCTCAGTTTGCGAGATCGTCGTCTGTGATTTTTTATTTAATATTTTTTTTAAATTTATTATATTTTCTATCGCGTGGTAACCCTGGTAAAAGTGTAAACTGGATGAATAACGTTACACGACGTAACACCGCCAGTTGTGAAAATATTCATAGTAACGAGCGTTTTATGGCACGCGACATAGTATCTGTGATGCACTTGGATGTACGGTATTCGTTTTATGTGCACTATGACACATATTGCATACAAAGTTAAATTTATCGTATTTTTAAACATTCAAACTGGACACATAGTTAAGAAACAAATAATATTATACTATACCAGTTCCAGATAACAGGGGGGTATGGTGGCTCACTACCATCTCCGGAGCTAAAGCCAACCTCACCTGCACGTGGTATACCCTGCAGATAAGCGGACGTAGCTCTGGCGACAGTCGCCAACCCGCTTATCCAGCGTGGCGACTTAAGGGCATTACGCTCCAATGTATACAAACTAAAATATACCATCGGACTGGGCCACAGGCTAAAAGGTCACGCAACGAAGAAATTCGACGGAGAACTAAAGTTGTCGACATAGCTCTCATAGTTAGCAGGCTTAAGTGACAATGGGCCGGCCTCATCTGCCGAGTCAGCGATGGCAGATGGGGAGGAAAGCTTAGGAAACCGAGCATCGGTCGCCATGAGCGACTCGACTTAAGATGCCCAAGTACCCTGTATAATCACTACATAGTATAAAACAAAGTCGCTTTCTCTGTCCCTATGTCCCCATGTATGCTTAAATCTTTGAAACTACGCAACGGATTATGATGCGGTTTTTTTTAATAGATAGAGTGATTCAACTGGAAAGTTTATATGTATAATATATGCATAACATAGTAGAAAAACACTGATAATTTAGAGGTTTCTAATGTGATGTCGTAAATAAACACATTTTTTTGCTCTTTCATTGCAAACGCTGGCTGAACCCAACGAGATAGATCAAAATAATGTAGTACAGTATTATTCACCTTAAAATGGTCTACAAAAAAGTTCGCGATGGTATATGTCTATCTCTTAGTGGTAACACACAATAACCGTTATTTTATCCTTTGCTTTTTACAAGAAATAATGCCTTATTTACGAAGCGATTTTAAGCAATACAGAATTAATCCTTATCCAATTAAGTACCTTAAATACATTGCGCATTTAATATAGATCAATATGACCCTTCACAGCATGTAATTTAAATGAATAGTTTAGAAGATATTACACATTTAAAATGCAGGGACATAACGGCTGTGGCGGTACCGGCCGCGGAGCCGGCGGCGTGTGCCTATAACTGGGGAAGGACTGGATAGGACAAAGCGCAAAGACCTTCTGTAGTACATTTACGGGGTGTAAGAGGTTCATCAACATCTTTGAACCAAAGCCAACTTCACCTGCACGCGGTGCACCCTGCTGACTGACAAACGAAGCTCTGGCGAAAAGAGAGGTAGGGAGCATAATTGTAAGCTACCCGACTGGTGAATGTACCTCCACCTCACAGAATACCGCAGCCAAATAACGGTTCCCTTGAGTGCTGTTGTGTTCCTGCGAGTGAGTGAGGTCACCAGAAAGGAAGGAGATGCTGCGGTGGCAGCGGGGGTGGCGGCGCGCGAGCGATATTTTATGTTGCGTGCGTTAATATGGCTAGGGTAACCGCTTCACATCAGGCAGGCCGTATGCTTGTCTGCCACCCGACGTAGTATAAAAAAAAAAAAAAAAAAATTTAGTATCAGCATTGCACCCGTGCGAAGCCGGGGCGGGTCGCTAGTTATATATAAAGAGGAGTAAGACCTGCTTACCAATCTTTTTGCGTGCTCGGTTGGTTTACAGAGCGCAAGAGCGGTGCGAGTAAAGGTCCTCTCGTCTGGTTGGTTTACTGTACGAGAGACTCGCAATCCTGTGATATAACCGGAAGTTTGATGCACACACGCGCATTAGCTATAGGCATAGAGTCCCTTATCAACCTCAATGGCAGGAAGGCATAAGAGAAAAGCTATATCCACGAGGGGATAGATAGGGCTTGATGATGATGATGAACTTCATCGTTACATTAAGCAAAGTGACGAACATATGACATTATTACAAATTCCAAGTATACTTAGTCAATATTATGTTTATGGGCCTGGTGTGTCGAAGTATGAACAAGCTATTATATTAGGCGCCTGTGCTAAAACTGTGCAAGTTAAAATTTGTGAATTTTCACTGTTAAAATTTTCCCCTATTCTGTGTGTGCTGTGTGTGAGTCGAAATAAAGCCACTGGTTATTCAGTGTATTTTAATTCATTTCCACTCATTAGAATATATTCTAGGATCCGGGGGCCTACTGCGGAAGCTGAAGCCGATTACGATCGGATATTTTGATTCCAAAATTTGGTCTTCATCATCATCATCAGGTCATTTTAGTCTCCACTACAGGAGCACGACCCTCTCTCATCCGTCCCAGACAGAAGGAGGATTTGGCCTACACTCCCCACGCTGGCCAAACGGGTTGGGGAGGCCTGATCGATGTTTGATAATATATTTCCCTTAGTCGCCTTGTACGACATCCACGGGAAGAGACGGAGTGATTCTATTTTAGTCTTAGGTTAAATTTATTGACAAACATCTTCAGCTTAGTTAGTAGCACTCTAAGATCTCTACTAGCTAAGTTAAATATAATTTCCAACAATCCAAGCAATAGTTTGAATTTTGCAATCACAAATTCAGATGGTAATCGTCTTCGGCACCGACGGTACGATCTCCGGGGGTCGAATGGCTATATTTATGTGCATGAGTATATCTGTTTGTCTAGGTCTGGGTGTTTTCTATGTATTATATATATATATATATATTTCCAAAAATAAAAGTATTTAAGTATATTTATATACCTAGTACCCATAGACGAGCTCGGTGGTCGAATGGATAGCAATGGCCACTTTGACTCCGAGATCGCGGGTTCGATCCCCGCACAAGACAAGCATTTGTGTTCATGAACATGTCTGTTTGTCTTAGTCTGGGTGTTTTCTATGTATATTATATGTTACAAAAATAATGTAATTATTGTTATTATTTAAATAGTTGTCTTGGCCAACTTGCCAGATAAATATTTTTAGAAAAATGGAAAAATTCACCTGCACCCCCTAGGTGGGATATATAAAAAATATATAAAAATAATGTATTTAAGTATTATATCGGTTATCTAGTACCCATAGTACAAGCTTTGCTTAGTTTGTGACTACATGGCAGTATGTTGTAATTTGTCCAGGAATATTTATTTATAACTAGCCGCCCGCTCCAGCTTCGCACGGGTAAAAAGTGGTGTTTTATTTTCCTCACAATTTTTAAAATTTTTCTCTGCGTAAGAACCATCCTCGTACTTCAAGGAATATTCTAAAAAAAGGATTAGCGAAATCGATTCAGCTGTTCTCGAGATTTGCGCTTAGCAACACATTCAGCGATTCATTCAACTTCTAATATAATTTAAATAGAAATTGTTTTAGTGAAAGATACATAATAATAATATAAATACCTATAATTATATACATACTTATATATACTAAAATATAATATTATATACTTACGACATCTTAATAATGAAATATGTATAAAACTGAACAACCTTAGCTAAGAAACTTAACTTTACTGATTTCAAGAAACTGAAAATAAAACCTGTCATGAAAAAACAACAAAACAAAAGAAATCCTAAAGAATATTATTTGTAGATTCTAATCCGCTGTTACCGTGGATTAGAGCAGCGTTTCCCAACCTGGGACCCGCAGACCGCAAGGGGTTTGCGAGACAATCTCAAAGGGTCCTGAGGTTCAAACAGAATTACGAAAGCGTGGTATTAAAGACGCTAACCGTTGGGCTGGTCCACAGACTAAAAGTCGCACAGCGAGCGACGGAGAGAGCAATGCTTGGAGTTTCTCTAAGGGATCGAATCCGGAACGAAGAAATTCGACAGAGAACCAAAGTGGTCGATATAGAGTTGAAGTGGCGGTGGGCTGTCCACATCTGCCAAGTCAGCGATGGCAGATGGGGGAGGAAAGTCCTAGAGTGGAGGCCACGTATCGGACGACGAAGAGTAGGGCGCCTCTCTCTAGATGAACCGACGATCTCAAAAAAGTGGCTGGTAGCGGTTGGATGCGGAAAGCGGAGGATCGCATATGGTGGAAAGCATTGAGAAAGGCATATATCCAACAGTGGGTAGATACAGGCTGATAATGATGATGATGATGAGTATTAAAATCACTGATGTGCATTTTTTTTTTATTATTGAAGGGTCCGTAGTATCCACAGTTCTTAGAGGTCCAACGTTGCATAAGTTTGAGAAAGACTGTATTAGTATGCTAATGTGTAGAAATGAACCCACTGGTGGATTTGTTCAGTGGATTAAAGAGGAATTGGGGCAAATTTCCCCTCCAACAACAAAGAAATAGGCATTTCCAGACCAAATTGCAGTGTTGACTTATTTTATTTCTACTTCAATAAGTACTTCAAAGCAGCAACATAGAAAACACCTTTTTTTCTGCTTTATTTGAGTTACTTCTCTTTCTTTTCTCTCCCCCCTCATCCACCAGATACTTACATCCTTTGATCAAGCATTTTTAAAGACGTAAAATATTTCGAAGTAAATTAGAAATATTATAAACTTGTCTTGCGACGTTTCCGCACAAGGGTTCTGAAATACATTCAGTGTGTTTTATGACTTCCATACGATCGACAGCTGACGCTCGTACATTACGCCGAGACGTACTATATTTTACTAGGCTTTACTGTTATTTCGCGTTACGTAATATTGATGTAGACCATATTCCCAGATAGGATTGCTTGAGGAAAACTGACAGTGTATGTTTGAATAGTTAGATAGTAAGAAGTTACTATTTCTAACCATATCTGTACCAGTGTTGTTTCCATATGTCATCCTAGTCCGAGGTATTTTTATCCTATTTTTTGTTCCAATAAAGTAGACATATACACTTGTTTCAATGAACTTCTAATTCTCCAAATGTTTAGTCGACTCTTCCCGCGACCAGAGGACTGATCTCGCTCAGCGAATAGGTAAGCATTGCCATCCAGCGTGGCAATGCTGCTAGCCTTCTGGCCACTCTTTGACGGCGATGCGGAAGAAATTTTTGACGCTATTTAGATTATTATATTTTATTACTTTTAATTAGTTTTTGTTATTTCCGTTTTGTTTGTATATATAGTTAGCCATATTTAGTGTTTATTTTAATTGTTTATTTTTAATTAATATTAAATTCATTCCAAAAAAAGTGGATTTAATACTTCTAGAAATTTCGTTTCGAAATGAACTTAATCATTTCTTGCACCAAGGAGATGAACTTAGCATGTTCTCGTTTTTATATAAAAGAAATCGCTTACCGAAAAGACTGTTTCACTTTTTTTTATTATTTTATTATGGGTATGTATTGTATACTAAAATTAATGATGATTGCCAAAAAAATTACTAAAATTTATAGTTGGATCGTGTAAAGTTCAAGGAAGCGGAAAAAGAAGATAAATATTTATAATAAAGTGCCAAGTTTCCGAAAGGCAATTGAGTGCATAGGTACGTATAAATACGCATAATTTGAAAAAACTATTAATTGAAAAGACCTGTTATTCCATAGATCAATTTTTAAATGATAAGAACATGGCACATGTAATGTAAATTAATTTTAATACGATACTTTGACATATATTCGATATATAATGTAATATTTGATATATATTGTAATATTCGTAAAATTTTATAACATTGTAATCTAATAATTTCGTATTGCATAATTTGTAAATATATTGTAACATGTTTAGTGTAATCTAAGAGTTTACTATGATAATTTGCACACCTAACGGTTAAAATATAGCGATCACACAATGTATAAAATGAACACCAATTGTAACACCTATATTTATGGAAATAAATTGATCGATTAATTGAAAAAAAAATACTAGGTATATAGAGCATTGATTGAACATGGCCGTGTGGTTTCCGGCAGACTAGAATAGAATCACTCCGTTTCTTCCCGTGGATGTCGTACAAGGCGAGTAAGGGAAATCACTACATAGTATAAAACAAAGTCGCTTTCTCTGTCCCTATGTCCCCATGTATGCTTAAATCTTTGAAACTACGCAACGGATTATGATGCGGTTTTTTTTAATAGATAGAGTGATTCAACTGGAAAGTTTATATGTATAATATATGCATAACATAGTAGAAAAACACTGATAATTTAGAGGTTTCTAATGTGATGTCGTAAATAAACACATTTTTTTGCTCTTTCATTGCAAACGCTGGCTGAACCCAACGAGATAGATCAAAATAATGTAGTACAGTATTGTTCACCTTAAAATGGTCTACAAAAAAGTTCGCGATGGTATATGTCTATCTCTTAGTGGTAACACACAATAACCGTTATTTTATCCTTTGCTTTTTACAAGAAATAATGCCTTATTTACGAAGCGATTTTAAGCAATACAGAATTAATCCTTATCCAATTAAGTACCTTAAATACATTGCGCATTTAATATAGATCAATATGGCCCTTCACAGCATGTAATTTAAATGAATAGTTTAGAAGATATTACACATTTAAAATGCAGGGACATAACGGCTGTGGAGGTACCGGCCGCGGAGCCGGCGGCGTGTGCTTATAACTGGGGAAGGACTGGATAGGACAAAGCGCAAAGACCTTCTGTAGTACATTTAGTATCAGCATTGCACCCGTGCGAAGCCGGGGCGGGTCGCTAGTACATTATAAAACATAGATCAGGCCTCCCCAACCCGTCTGGCCAGCATGGGGAGTGTAGGCCAAATCCTTCTTCTGTCTGGGACGGACGAGAGAAAGTCATGCTCCTGTAGTGGAGACTAAAATGACCTGATGATGATGATGATATACAGTTGAACAATACAATGCAAAAGTAAAGGGTTTGGGGTGGCCGGACACAACTACTCCCAACTCGCAAGCAGGAAATTCAATAATACGAAAAGCCCTATGAAATGAAACAAACGTCCAAATCCACGTAATTGGGTTAAGTGCTCCGCAGCATCCGAGGTCTACAGGACTGGATATTTGTAGATATACATAAAAATGTATGTCAGTATGTTAATCTTGAGGAAAACGTTGGGGGCTTGATGGTTTCGTTACACGTGCAAATCTTTAAGGCCGTTGGATATCTTACAATTAATTATTGGTGTTTTTAACCGACCCCAAAAATGGAGGCGGTTCTCAATTCGGCTGTATTTTTTTTTATGTTTGTTATAAGAATGAGTTATACGAACGATTTGAAAGAAACTTTATTTTATTTGAAAGAGTATACTTCCAGATTGGTCCCTTATTTTTTTCATTATCATCATCATCATCAGCATCATGATCTACTCTCTGTTTAATATAAGCCTTCCCCAATGCCTCCCACCAGATACGATCCTGGTCTTAAGGTCATCGGACCATCTAGAAGGAGGGGCCAACGAAATAATTTTTGGAGTTTTTTTTTTTATTTTTTTCTTAAAATTATTGAATACAGAAAAGGCAGATATTTTTAATGGACACTAGTTTTTAGGGTTCCGTACCCAAAGGGTACAAAGGAACCCTATTACTAAGGCTCCGCTGTCCGTCCGTCGCGTCCGTCCGTCCGTCCATCTGTCACCAGGCTTTATCTCATGAACCGTGACAGTTAGACAGTTGAAATTTTCACAGATGATGTATTTCAGTTGCCGCTATAACAACAAATACTAAAAAACAGAATAAAATCAATATTTAAGGGGGCTCCCATACAACAAACGTGATTTTATTGCTCGTTTTTGCTCGCAATTGATAACGGTAATAGGTAGACGCTTGAAAAGACCTTCTGATTCGGAGGGTGAAATACTCACATAATATTTAGTTGTATATTCACTTTAAAAATAAATAATTAAATAAAAATAAAACAAATATTTAAGGGGGGCTCCCATACAACAAACGTGATTTTTTGCCGTTTTTATAGATAATAGTACGGAACCCTTAGTGCGCGAGTCCGACTCACACTTGGCCGGTTATTATTTTATAATCTCATCTGAGTTACTAACAATGACTTAACAATACAAATAACGGAAAGTGAGATGGAAGTGTGATACCAACATTGACATAAAAGCGCACATTCACTCTTTGCATTGCAGCCAACTTAAATATGTATAAATATTGCCATATTAATAACAATTATTACTAGGTATTGCCCGCGAATTTGTAAATGGCTCATCAACATTTTTGAACAAAAGTCAACCTCATCTGCAATGGACTGACAAATGAGGCTCGGGCGAAAAGAAAGGTAGGTACATAGTGTATTATTAAGCTGCCCGACTGAGGAAGTACTTCCACCTCACAGAATACCGCAGCCAAATATCAATTCTCTTGAGGATTATTGTGTTCCTACGAGTGAGTGCGGTCCCCAGAAAGAAAGAAAGGAAGGAGTATAGGCTGGAAACGGATCGGCGACCCTTTGGTGCTCATCTCCATGGGCGGTGGAGATTGCTTTCCATGAGGTGACCCACATGCTCATTTGGCCCCCTCTCACATAAAAAAAAAGATGGGAGCTTGATGGTTTCGCTACACGTGCAAATCTATAAAGCCGTTGGATATTATACAATTAATGATTACTAGTTGGTGCCCACGAATTCGTTCGCATGGATATTTTGATATGTATGTGTAAGAATTGACGGCCTGAAAAACGCAGTTTTATTAGAAATTATCGAAATTCTGTAAAACGCAGTCTCACTCTCGCTCACACACACATTCTCTCTCTCTCTCTGGTCCCTATACTGCATGTATAATTACGTAGGTATTGAGTAAACGCTTTGTAGTCAATTTTTAATGTCGTGATGTTCGCCTATGACCAGGGCCTATCCTATCGGACCTATCGGCTTCGGCTTCGACGGTAGGCCTAGTAATGTACTGGCCCTACCATCATACTATCGAATTTTTTTATCGCCAAAATAGATCTTAGGTTTTAGTTATTGACAAAGATCTCAGCTTAGTCAGTAGAGCTCTATGGTTTCTACCAGCTAAGTTAAACATCATCATCATCATCATCAGGTCCATTTTAGTCTCCACTACAGGAGCACGACCCTCTCTCGTCCGTCCTAGACGGAAGGAGGATTTGGCCTACACTCCCCACGCTGGCCAAACGGGTTGGGGAGGCCTGATCGATATTTGATATTGTATTTCCCTTAATCGCCTTGTACGACATCCACGGGACGAAACGGAGTTATTCTATTCTAGTCTGCCGGGATCCACACGGCCAACTTACTCAATATATGATATTTTAATTTATGATGTGATTTTGAAATAATAATTTGACTTTAATATAATTTCATCAAATCTGGGATTTTTAGATTAAAACGTTTTTCATTCTACCCTTCGTTTTATTAAAATGTATAACCCGTCCGTACTAAATGCCACAGAATTTTTGCGACTGGAATTAAATATCCCGCAAATATTGGCCGCCGAATATGCGAATAATTTGTTATACGTAGGGGTGGCACAGCCTGTTGTGGCAAATTGTTAATAATTAATAAATTAAATTAAATATTCATGTATTTCAGATTTGAGTATCCATATGAAACATAATCATTAGTATATGTATGAATCAATTATTTAACATGTCAAAATTATTATCAAAATTAAATTAAAATAGAGTGTCAATTTAATTAGTATCATGTCAAATAGAATAGCAATGTCAAAAATACGAATAAAAATGAAATAAAATAAATTGTCCAATAAACATCACGTGAATGAATGATTTCTTATTCATTCCACTGCTGGGATACCGGGCCCACTTCAATCGAAGTGGTTTTAGAGCTAACTCCACCACACTGCTCAACAGTGGTGGTAGGTGAAGGCCAGTGTTTTTAAGTCGCTCAAAGATTTGGCTTAACGACTGTTATTTATAATGACAGTAAATCAAATAAAAAAAATGAAATAAGCTTCGGAGGGCACGTTAAATAACGTGCCCTCCAAAGCTTGGAGTTAGGCTCTATACAGACGGACTGCATTTCAACTGCAATTCCACTGCAAGTATGCAGTTTGAACGCAGTTAGTACGACTGCAATGAAACTGCAAACCAACCGTACAGGCCGATTGCAGTCGGTGTGCAGTGGGCGTGCAGTTTCAATGACGGCATCCTGACTGCAAGCTAGCTGTACGGTCGACGTGCATTCCTAATGCAGTTGGACCAATTGAACTAGCTATGGCTATGCTAACTGCTTCACATCAGGCAGGCCGTATGCTTGTCTGCCACCTGACGTAATATAAAAAAAATATACGTTTTGAAATATTATCGTCCATCGTCTAGAGTTGACAGCCCTAACGTGTGCCTGGCGGTCACAATATAAATTCCAGTGGAAAAATCTATGTTTCGGTCCGACGCATATTATGAGATCCGTGTCGACAACCCTACCATCCAATTAGGGATCTAGATTAGAATTTCAATATCCTGAGATATCTAATATTCCAAATCATGCCTGCTATCAAAGATGTTTTGGGTAATCCTTCTATATTGTTTGCCTTAAGAGTGTGTATGTCGTATACTAACAATAGAAACAAAAATCAGTACTTGTTACTACTCTTTACAAGTACTATTGGAATCGTCATACCGGCATATAACATACTTTAGTGATAAAATTCTATCGTTTTAGTCATTTTAACATACGTTTTGTGCATTCTAGATTATATTCAACTTTCACGTTGCACAATTTATGAAAATATAATAATAACGGGTGTTAGTGATAGGAGAGCGTATATTAAAAAATAGACTGTATTTTATAAAATAAAACTCAAGGCCAGAAGAACTAAGAAAATATATATTCACTTTTACACCGTTCGGCACTTGACATTAGAATATTTTACAATATAGCAATTAGAGATGAAACGGATATCCGGCAGCTATCTGGTATCCGGCATATCCGGCCGAAAATTTACCATCCGTCCAGATAATAAATCCGGATAATAAAGAAGTATCCGGCCGGATACCGGATTTTATAAAATACAAGAAATTCTAAGAATGCACGAACAAACAGTGACCATCTAGTCACTATTCACACCGAAATATTTGCATGAACTTGACACAAGATTTAGAGACATAAAATGTTAAAGAAAACTTTATCGATATCATTTTTGGTTGCGAAATCTTTTTTTTTATACCACTATGGGTGGTAGATGAGCGTACAGCCGGCCTAATGTGAAGCGGTTACCGTATCTGTATCCGTAGTGCTTGGCCGGGGTGACTTCAACAAATAAATCCATAGTCGCATTCGACTGCGCTGGGCAGCATTCAGGAAACTTCAGCATATCCACATAATGCAATTATCGCTAACATTAAAGAACAAAGTCTTCAACCAGGGCATCCTCTCCGCCATGACCTACCCTACCTCTCTTTTGTCAGAGCCTCTTTCGACAGTCGTCAGGGTGTACCATGTGCAGTTGAGGTTGGCTTTGGCTGTAAAGTTCGTGGAGCACATACGCTCCAAAATTTTTCATGAACGCGGCCTTGTCCAATACTATCCATTATTCGCGATCTTCCTCTTTCCGTATGTGCCCAACTCTTTGTCGCCCCATACGCGGTCTCTACTTCAGAACTTTCTTTCTCTATTTGCCATCGCTGACTCCATACATGTGTCCAGCCGTCAGTACGCTGGTCACATGTGTCGACTCAGTGAGCATACTGATCCTAAGGGCTAAGTCAACAACTTTAGTTCTCCTTCGAATTTCCTTGTTCCGCATACTATCCTTAAAATCCTAAGCACAGCTCACTCAACCAGCCTGACAGTCAGCGTCTAAGTTTCTGCACCAGGTCATAGCGAGGAAGATGGACTGGTTGAAACCTTTAATATTCAAACAGTGGGATATCCGTGCCGTGAAGATCGATCTCTCTTTGTCCTAACCTAACCTAACCTAACCGAGCACCAGAATAGCGAGTATTTACGACGTTTGTAATCAGAAAAAATATGCGATTTGCCTGCCATATATAGATCGAATCGTGCTTGCCATCAATTCATCAAATCAATGAAACACTATTAATGAAAAAAAAACTGAATTCAGGTTTTACCCTAGTCCACCAGATCGTTCGTGCGCTATTCAATTTACGCTCGTTTAGGCCAATCGGCAACGTTCGGCCGAATATCCGGCGGCCGGATATCCGGCTATCCGGCCGTAAAGTGGGCCGGATATCAGGTATCCGGTATCCGGCCAAACAACTATCCGTTTCATCTCTAATAGCAATATTAAAAAATTGACATAAATTCAAAAAATATTATAAAAAATAATCTACAAAAGAGGCACATAACAGCTGGCGAGACTGCCAGCAACAACGGGAATCAACGCGATCATGCATAAGGGTATTTCCATACCTTCATTATTGCCCACAGAAATAAAAAAACAGGTAGAAATCGTATGACGACCTATTAGTAAGAAAACCTTTGTCGCCAAACTCACACATGTAAAGCAAAATGTTAACGTGTTACTACATGCATGTTTGTGCTATGATTGGTCTAAAAATACTGTAAAAAATGACATATATACAAAAATATGTTAGTTTAAATTCAACCTTATGCAGTTATGACACGGTTCATAAACAATTAAATCCCGAATAAGCATCTAGTGAGCAATAGCTGTACTTCTTATTCCGTCAGATTCTAAACAGTATAGCTAATCGACGCAAGGTGGCGCTACTAATATTGATTTCAATATTATGACTTCTGTCCTTGACTAAAGGCTGATATTTTAATGACCGTACTGCACGAATGTCGATATCACTACTTTTCGAAGTGATGTAGTAATGAGGAACACCAAGTATCACCGAGTACTGCTACCGGATTAATGAATATCTACCTATTATAATTTTTGGTACCATAAAATTGAATATTTTTACAATCTTTTCTTCAACTTACAATGTATGTATGTCAGTATGTAACAATGTTTGTTCGGGTGGAATGCATTCGGGTGGTGCAACTTAATTTTGAGACAGATTTTCAACCGATTGAGCTGAAATTTTGTAGTACACGTTTGTTTGGATGACAATGCATGATAAACGTAAAAGCTGCCGTAGAAGCTTGTCCCAAAAAATATTTTTTTGAAAAAACTTATTAATTATGATGATATATGATGATGATAGGTGAAATCATACTTCACACTAATAATTATAAATGCGACAGTTTGTGAGGATGTTTAGAACTTTGTGACTCGATCAGACTAGATGAAATTTTGCACAAATATAGATAGTCTGGATTAATATATAGGATACTTTATATGTGACAACGAAGTGCTACGCGAGCGAAGCCTCGCGCTACAGCTGGTTTCTTATGCCTGCCTATATTTATTTATAATTTATAACATTTCTTACAATTTATTATATTATGTTCATAATTATGATATAATATTTTTTCATAATTCAAAAATTATACTGTTTCAATATCGTGATGGGAGTAAATAATCAAGTAAATAAATACTGACGATACATGAGTCACATCACTAATCGATTAACGCTAGAATGTTCTAAACAAGAGACGTGGAGTGCGTTAGAAATTTGACCTTAAAATTAAACTCATAAAGGTTACTTTAGTTTGTTCGCGTTTGTGCATTTTATTGAATATGCTTAAATTCTATTAAATAATGAAAATAATGAGAAATATTACTTACCGATGGTATGAAATGCCACCATTAGACACATTATTTTTGCTACTATTATTCTTACACGATAATATGGCACAAGAAGGCATTTTTATATTTTTTTTCTATGATTGTTTCCGCGGCTGTGACAAATGACGACTGAGATATGCGACGATCGAGATATGCCAAATTGGAGTATATTGACCTACGCGGGTAACGCCCACTTGTTATTTCTAGTCCTTTTTTATTTCTGTGTTATTGCCTGATGTTTCGACCAGGTTGCACCGGCCGTGGTCACAGGCTGACTGTCTCAACGTGGTCACTCTGTCTCCGTTACCGAAGTCGATGAATCTTCATCTACCCCCGTCACAGATTACTTAATAGTTACTACGTAACAGATACTTCACTCAGTAGAAAATTTCCAATACCTACTGCTATAATAGCCTACTCCGTCGCGTCAGCAACCGCTGCATGCTAAAATGTGCCTAAATGCTCAAGCGTACAGTTGTGATTGCTTCGCACCGCGCGATCCCACAGCAATCGCAGGGCCTGAATTTGGTCCGCAAACGGCCCGAGACCGCTCGGCCGGGCGGTAGGTAATTATAGCGCGCAAGTACATGGAGTGACGGAGGCCTGCCCCCGTGTTGTTCTATGTCCATGTACCGCGACATACTACACTCATAACATCCCTATTCTGCGAAATAACCGACGCGTCCGTATTCTGTCCGTTACCCGACTGCAAACCAAAACGAGGTTGAGTGATTTTAATCACTGGATTCCATGCCGCAGACTTATATCCATCTTACCGATTGAAATTAGTATATTTCTTCATTTCAATCGCTTCACGCACAATTCTTGAGAAGAAGTGTCGATCTGTAGAGAGGACTTGCGTGCGATGAAATTCAATCCAGTGATTCGTGACTGCTTCAAGTATATGTTCTGCAATCGCTGATTTGCTCGTCCGGTGGTTCTTAAAAGCCGCGATGTATTCTCGGACCTTTTCAGTGATCTTTCGCTTCGTTTAGACTATGTAAGCACTACCGCAGCTGCAGTTGATTTTGTAGACACATGGAGTTTGAAGGATGCATGGAACCCAGCGATTAAGGTCACTCAACCTCGTTTTGATTTGCAGTCGGGTAACGAACAGAATATGGACGCATCAGTTATTTCGTAGAATAGGGATGTCGTGAGTGTGTCGCGGTACTTGGATATCGAACAACAGGGGTAGATGAAGATTCATTGTCGGACGATAATGGTTGTATGTGTGCTATACGTGTAGGTATCTATATTGTCTCTGTGAAATGAAATGAAATGAAATGAAATCGAAATGAAATGAAATCGTTTATTTGCTATGGCACATGGTAAGTACATCGGTGTTACATTTATGTCAGAATGCTCATACATGTCCCGCCAGGGTTACACTAGCATGCAAAAACTTAGTTGTCATTACAGGTATGTCTCCGTAGGTATTTTGTAAGATACAATTTAAATATTTGTCAGTTAATACAATACTAATCAATACAAATTCAATCATAATTATATAAACATTGTACAATAGATTATCATGTCAATTAATTAAAATTAATTGTGTGTAGTTGAATAGTTGAAAGTATTTAAAAAAAACTTTCTATGTGCGTTTTGTAACTTGCTAAAAAGAGTATAAAATCCTCCCTCTGAATATCTAGCTTCCACAATGGGATGTATCCAGTACTGTCTGTGGATAGTTCCCTTTTTACGTATCAAATATAATAGATACGGCAAATAAAGTTTTCTATTATAGTCTGCCATTATGACCTGCCCGCACTAAGCTATCGGACAAATGGCCGTATTGGAACGATTTTGTCGGAAATATGTGAAAACAGCACATGGTGTCGGCTGTCGGATATCGGCTGTCATCATCCTACACTGATATCGGATCGGATAATGTGAAAACGCTCTGAGAGCTATGTCGCCGACTAGCCGATGTGCTCTCCGTCGAATTTCTTCGTTCCGGATTCGGTCCCTTAGTTAAAACGCTATATCTTTCCAAATGGAATTTACCCGTCGGGTATTTACCCGCATCCCATCTCTACACAGGACAGTGCTCAATATCACTCATACTTTACAACCTCAAAGGAAACTGTCGCAAAGCAGTCACAAGTTTAATCGAATGATCATAAACTATGGTCTGTCTTTGAAGCACTTAGAACCCTGTCGTTAATAACTCTTCATTGAAATTGCTTTGCGCTCGATACATTTCCTAATGAATATTTAATATGACAAGGTTGTCGAATTCTCAGTAAACTAAATGCTTAGTGAAAAAATGGAAGTGTTTGTTTGTTTGAAATGGACGTGTGTTCACAATAAGTAAATAAATATTTTGGACAATTTGCACACCGCCATCTAGTCCCAAACTAAGCAAAGCTTGTACTATGGGTGCTGGATAACTGATAAATATATCTAAACACATTTTTTGTAAATATATAGAAAACACCCAGACCAAGCAAACACACAAATGATTGTCTTGTGCGGGGATCGAACCCGCGACCTCGGAGTCAAAGTGGCCATTCGACCACCGAGCTCGCCAATAATCTACGGATTGCTTATGTTACCTTATTGTTAATTACCAGCCTAATCACACAAGTCAAGCAACGCCAACCTGACTATGGATGGGTTTATTCATCTCGAATCATCATTATTGATGATTATTTATTCATGAATGAAAACAGCCGAGGTCGCTGATATCGGCTCGGGATAACTAAGCCCATCCATAGACTGGCTACGGTTGGCGTTGCTTAACTTGCATGATTAATTTGATAACTTAGCCTATTCATAGACTGGCTACGGTTGACGTGGCAACTTGCATGATTAATTTAACTGACAATCGCTACGAGGCCATCGCGCTCTCCACTCTACTCAGCAGCAGTATAATCGAAGCAAAGCATTCTTAACATTCTTTCATCTTAGAACCAAAGCCAACCTCACCTGCACGCATTGCTCACTTCTGACTAGAGATGGGCAAAATGCCAGGTATTCACAATAAGTGCCCAGTAAGTACCTGTAAATGCCCAATAAATGCCTAGTTTTTATTTTAGGGAATTTGTAAGTACTTTTTGGGCATTTACCGTAAATGCCCGGCGTTTTGCCTATCTCTACTTCTGACTGACAAACGAGGCTCTGGCGACAAGAGAGGTAGGGCATAGCGTATTTTATAAGCTTACCCGACTGGGGAAGCACCTCTACCTCGCAGAATACGGCAGCCAAATAACAACTCCCTTGAGGATTGCTTTGTTCCTACGAGTGAGTGAGGACACTAGGAAGGAAGAAGTTACTGCGGTAGCAGTGTTACGAGCGTTTATATGGCTGCGGTAACCGCTTCAAATCAGACGGCCCGTATTCTTGTTTGTCACCACACGTTGTATTTTCCCACAGGACAGGCTTAGCCTAGTGTAGGAACTCGGGGAAAATACATACTCTGTAATAAAGATTATGTATCTCTTTTTGATCGCTGGTCAAGCCCGGTCAATTGATAGACTTGCGCGGGGATATGGATCTAACGCGTACAGGCCCCTTTGAGAATGTTAAAGTAATGTTGTATACCCGCCGTGACGTGACTGACGTCTGACGGACGGACGGACGGACGGACGGCAGGCAGGCAGGCAGGCAGGCAGGCAGGCAGGCAGACAGACAACTAAGTGATCTTATAAGGGTTCCGTTTTTCCCTTTGAGGTACGGAACCCTAAAAATATGACGTTATTGCTTCGTAAAGTATTCAAGGTGGCAGTATAAGATTGAGAACCCCCTGCTCTGTATCAAAACGTTTATAGAATTCAATAAGAATAGTATTAAAATCTCTTTAAAATTAAAAAGAAGACTTCATCCATCCAAAGAGAATTTACTACTTGATCTGAGTACTCGATAAACATCAAAAGAACTTGACAGATCCAAATTTTATATAAGTTTCGTCGACATATATTAAGTTGAAATTGTATATAACACTGAAATTTTATGTGTCTCAGTATATGCTGCTACAAGTTGTTTGAGTTTTCATTCGTAAGTATAACAATACTGTGTTAAATACTGCTTCCATAGGGAGGTAGTTTAAAAAAACGAATGATGACAAAATCGGAACATACAGCTCGGTGTTGCAAATCCATCATCTCCATCCAAAATTCAATCACACCACTGGATAGATGAAGGATCAAAGAATTTATTACGCTAAGTGCGGGGGTGGAGGAAGCGCTGCCATATTGAGATAATTTTAGTGCATACAACGTATTTGGGGTGTAAGTGGTTCATCAACACCTTTGAACCAAAGCCACACATTCACCTGCACGCGGTGCACAACGGTGGACAAACGAAGCTCTGGCGAAAAGAGAGGTAGGGAGCGTAATTGTTAGCTACCCGACTGGGGAATGTACCTCCACCTTACAGAATACCGCAGCCAAATAACAATTCCCTTGAGGGTTGTTGTGTTCCTGCGAGTGAGTGAGGTCACCAGAAAGAAAGAAAGGAAGGAGATGCTGCGTTGGCAGCGGGGGTGGCGGCGCGCGAGCGACATTTTATGTTGCGAGCGTTAATATGGCTACGGTAACCGCTTCACATCAGGCGGGCCGTATGCTTGTCTGCCATCCAAGGTCGTATAAAAAAAAAAAAAAAAAAATAAGCGCTGCCATATTGAGACAATTTTAGTGCATACAACGTATTCACGTACAACACACGGCGGTGTCCATGACACAGCCGCACACGATTTTTTGTTGTTGTTGTGATCTCTTTATTGTACAAGTTTCTTACATATACAAAATAAATAATGGTAAGGTACAAAGGCAAAGTTCTATTAGACGAGCTCGGTGGTCGCTTAGCAATGGCCACAATGGCCAGCATGGCAGCGTCAACTGACAAGACATCAAGGTCTCATGTCCATTGCCGATGCGATTGGGGCTCCTCTTTTCGCTTACCATCAGGCGAAGTGGAGCCAATATGCTGAGCTAATATAAAAAAAAAAAAAAAAAACTTTGGCTCCGAGGTCGCGGGTTCGATCCCCGCACATGACAAACATTTGTGTGCATGAACATGTCTGTTTGCCATGGTCTGGGTATTTTCTATGTATTATATGTATGTATTTACAAAAAAAAAATATTTAAGTACATTTATCAGTTGTCTAGTACCCATAACACAAGCTTTGTGCTTAATTTGGGACTAGATGGCGCTGTGTAAAATTGTCCAGGAATATTTATTTATCATTTATCGCATAAAATTCGCCGTATACGGCAGAGAAGTAGTGCATAGCGTATCTATAAGTTGCCCGATTAGAGAACTACCTCCACCTTACTGAATACTGCATCCAAATAACAATTCCTTTGAGAGATGTTGTATAGTGAGTAAAGCCACAAGCAAGGAAGGAGTAAAGAAGGAGACTACATCATGGGATTCTTCAAAAAGGGCGTGAAGAGGTTTTTACAGGGTCGGCAACGCGCGTGTGATGCCCCTGGTGTTACAGGCGTTCATAGGCTACGGTAACTGCTTTCCATCAGGCGGGCCGTATGCTTGTTTCCACTAAAAAAGGAGTTGCTGCGGTGACAGATGAGATTTCATGTTTCAAGCGTTTATATGGCTGCAGCAACAACTTTACATCAGGCGGGCCGTAAGCTTGTATGTTAGGACGTATTATAAAAAAAAATATGACACGCAGATGGGTGCTAAACACTATTTTAGTATCTAGCAAGACATGAACCGCACTACACGGTTCGTACCTACTCGTAATCGAGATTTTAACAATGCCTCGTAGCGCAGTTACTTAGCTTTACCGTTAGTGGCAGCTACGACGTATCACCGGTGCTGCAGCACTGGACTGGCCGTATGCTTGTCTGCCACCCGACGTAGTATAATACCTACCATTTAAAATGAAGCTGATGTAGTAAGGATATATGACAGCCTAAATTAGTAGGGAATTTCATAAGGCGTCAAAGATATCCGATAAACTATTTTTACAATTTGGCTAATGTGGAAAGACAGAACTTGTTTCAATAATCAATGTCATATATTTAAATAATAAAAATAAAACAAATAGATAAATTCATGCTCAAAATAATTAATTATTAATTAATTATATTATATTAATTAATTAAATAATAAAAATTGCATAATAATCAGTGAAATACCATCAGAATGAATTCCTAGCATCAATACTTCAGAACAAACTTGGATAAGTAGAAAAGATGAATAGAATACAAATATTTCTGCTTACAGAAGACACCTCGGCGGAGATATTATTATTGAAAACTTGAGATGGGCAAAAGAAGCAGAGCAGCGAAAAATCAAGACGATACTAGCGTATTATTCAGACGATCAAACACCACTATTGGTCGGTCCAGGACTTCTTCGAAAACCACAATATACTACAGCAGAAATACTGCATCCCAAATAGTAAAGAAGCTTTCTCAGAGTAGCCAATGTTATTCACAAAAACATACAATTAAAAGGGACTTAAGCATAGAGACCGATGTTTGTATTATGCGAAGATATGTCACAAATAAGAGACACAAACTAGGAGGATCTTCTATCAACTCTAAATATTCTACTTATGTTGACACCGAGATTGAAACAATTGAAGAATTTGAACCTGACGATAGTGCTTGTGGCGACAATAAAGGCAGATCGAGTAATGATATTGAGTTTAAAACTAAATACTCAAAGGTTGATATCACAGCGCTGATGATGGAAAACCTTAGAAATTTACTTAACACTTGGATACAAGAACAATTGTTAAAAGATAATGAAATCAAACAAAAACTTAATTTCCTACTTGACTCCATTCTGTTTAAACTAAATTCGACAATATCATCCAGTCAATTGTCTTATACAACTTATGTAATGGATAATAATAGCGCAGATATTAAAACTAATGAGCAAACAAATACGACTTCGGTAATATATCCATATTGGAAAGATAAAAGAAATATATCAAAAATTAAAAAGTCCCGGAGTAAGATTGTCAAACAAACATCGTGTTATACTATACCGTTGCTGTACAACAATTACAGGATAATCTCTACTTTAAGTATCCCCAGAAACTTTTATAAATGCAAAACTGAAGTTTATAGGACTAAAGACCAAAGTAATCATAAAAATAAAAAATCAAGACAAGCAATGATTAAAAGGTCACATAATATTTGTGTCAAGTCATTCCAATCTCCTATTTATTCAAAATCTTTATCCCATCATGGCATTCCAAATATTCAACAAAATAATAAGAAACATAATCATTACAAGACTTTAACATTTCCCAAAGAATCAGGTGAAAATACAATATTTGATACACAAAACAATCGAACTGATAGGCATTCAGAAATAATACCAAATCTTGTTAAAAGCATTTATGTTGATGACCCTGCAAATGTTACAAGCACCGATAAAGACTTTGTATACAAGACTCGAAAAGATAAGTGCGCTAAGACTAAAAATAATATTTATCTGGATTCTTTAGAAAATGCAGATGACCACTCATCAACCATTCACGAAACAGAATATGCATGCTATGACAGACGTTTTTGGCCGTTAAATTTTACCAATGAAACTGGACAGAATATTACAATGAGTGGCAAAGATTTTATAAACACAAGTTTTGAATTTCCAAACATAAGTTTGCCCACCAAAGACGGTAAACAAATAAAGTATAAAACTAAAACTAAATCTATATTAAAGAATATGCGTGGTACGATTAAAAAGCATAAGCGAACTGAAAGACAAAGTTCTTTATTATTAAGGAAAGCCCAAAATATCCAACATAAATATTCCAAATATTTCTTGAAAAAGGGAAGCAATAGTACTTGCGAAGTAGAAGGGCTTTCAGATTACTTGCAAAATGTTTTCAAATGTATAACTGAACATATCGGTAATAAAAATATCAAACTTGATGTACAGGTTAATGTTTATCGTAATTTTGACAATGATTCCAAAAAAGAATTTATTTTACGCAATGAGATCAGACACACTGAAAATAATGCGAGCAATATTAATTTTAATACTGTCAATCCTAAAATTACAAATTCCTCCAAAACAGAAAAAATACAAGATATTATGAAAACAAACATTAGAAAATCTCCTCCAGAAGAACATCCTGACATCATACCTTTACTTGATGGTGCTGCAAGCCACGCTACATATATACTCCAAAATGAGAACACCACTAACAAAGCTTGTGATACCGATAATAAAAATAGTAACCTTACAGATCGTGGTACAGGTATGAATGCTTTTATTATATCTCGTGAAATAAAAGAACTCAGAGCAGTAATTAAAGATTTAAGACATACTACAGAACGGCTAGTTCATGATCATCTGAAAACAAAAGTCTATAATACAAAAGCAAACCCGATGATAACAAAAGTTAAAGAAAACCAAATATCAGTTAAATATGTCAACACTAAGCCAGCACAAACTCAGTCTAAAGGAATCCAAATCTCAAATATTTCTCCAAAATCTCAATTCCTTTCTGGATTAAAATTATCAAAAGAGCCCAAAAAAATGGAAGAGGTCTACAATAAACTGACAATAAAAAGTGCCTCTTATCACATAATTGAAAGTGAGTCTGTATTAAAAGTGACGGATATGATTTCTGGGGCTGTAGATTATGACAAACTAAAGAATGAACAGTCTTGTAAAAACTCACAAATTAATGTAAAAAATAGTACCAATGAAGCAAAGCTACTTACATATTTTTGTGATGGCCCACATAAGTGTGAAGAGCATAATATTTATCCAGCTTGTAGCCATCCTAAGCAGGCTTGTACAGAGGGGACAAATAATATAGGCGAATGTGTTTGTAAAGAGAATATCTCTTGCATCATACCCATTGAAGGCAATAATTGCTATAATGGACCTCAACTAATGGATACAAAGGCAGAGAAACCCATAAATTCATGTCATAAGCAAATTCCAGGACTTTGGGAATGTTTCACATACTGTTCATTGTTTTGGATTCTAGTAATAGTAGCAGGTTATTTTTTCTACATCTACGCTTTCAAAGATTTGTATCAATTTACGAAAAACAATTCTACATCAAAAAGTTCAATATTACCAAAAAGTATTGCAGCAGGATCGAAAAATAATTTGGAAAACACATCACATAATCGTTTGTCACCTTCAGATTTAGGTTTTTAATATGTTTTGTGTTCGTATAATTTGAAATAAATTCTCAATCTTACAAAAATATTTTTGCATATACATTTACACATGACCATAGAAATCTTTGAACTCTGCAAACTAAATTCTAACTAAGCATGATAAGCAAATGTAAGGACTTTTAAAGGTAGGTAGGTATATTTCGTTGCCCTTAATCATAAATGTATCATCATGTCAACTCCATGTATTACATCTTTACAGAATACAACAAGAATGAAACAAATCATCTAAGAAGTATAAATGGAATCTACAAAAGAATCTGTGAAAAAACAAAATACTATCAACCCGTATCCAAAAGCAACGCCTACTTATGTAGTTGCTTTCGCGCTCCAAGAAACATATGATGATATAGTAACTGCACAACGAATGATTTGCAACAGAAAAAGTCCTCAAGGTAGTATTAACTCTACAACTGCGTCAGTATCCTCAGGTACTTCAGATACCCAGCATATTGAAAACATAACTCCCACAAGAAACATACTTGAAGATGAGACAAATATTACAATAGAAGATGAACAGCAATATAGTGACGCAGAAAAAAAATCCTCTCAACTTAGTAACAATCTAGTAGTTGATAACGCAACAGAAGATAATGATCTTGTACAGCCACAGGTAATATTTAATACAACTAATTACACTAAGAAACATAGTAGAAATAGAAAATTAGAAAAAAGGAAACTAAAAAAGTATAAAGATATATTTGAAATCAGAAATGTTAATTTTAAATATAAAAGACTTGAAACTAATATAACAAAGAAGTTTAAAAAATACTGTGGCAAACCGAAGTTAAATTTAGCTAATAAAAATCAAGAACTACATGCTGCCTTTACTACCACTTTTATTTCCGAATCTAAAACTTTGGATAAGGGCGAAAATTTACTTGAACATATGGATAACGGTTTGACATCAGCTTTTGATACAATATCTAATGAATACCTATTTGAATCATTGACATCTTCTCCTTCAACGGCTAAAAGATCTATTTTAAGTTATTCTAGTCAAAATACTTTGAAACGTAAATTTAGTACAGATTCGTCTATAAATGAATACGATGCATACCCTGTGAGCTCAGTTATAAAAGTACCGTCAGAAAACACAAAACCCTATAGAAACGATATATTAAATGTTTCTGTCGCTGTACCATACAAACTGTCAAAACACAACAATAATGAAAAGCCCGCTACGAAAATGGACAAAAGTTATACTATAATAAAATCAACGGATTTAGTAACATCCCAACTAGATTATTGCAATTTACATAGAAATATGTCTAACCGGGATTCGGAAATGTGTACATCTAGCAAAAACTTAGATATTAATGAAGTGAGCAACGAAACCCTAACGGCAGAAAATCGCTTATATGCGGGGATATCAAGTGAAGACGATGCATATTTTAATGCGAAAACCAGTTCCGAATTTGAGAAATCAAGCTTCAATTCTATATTTACATCGAGCTCGGATGTTGCATCTCATTTAGAAAAGTTTAATACTACTTTAACATCACTAGCTATTCCTGCTGAAAACCCAATCGAAAAGACCACTCTCATGGATACGGTTATCAATATAGGTATGTTCCATGATTTAAATCCTCCTACGAGTTCAGGTATAAATTTAAGCAAAGATATCTTAGTAACAAACACCTTACAAAATTATATACCGATTACGAATAAAATACGAAATAAAGGCGACCATGCTAGTGACGTAGACCAGGAAGCATCTCAAAATCTTCTGCAAAATTCTTCTAGTAAGGACAAGATACTTGAAGCAAAGAAAAATTTTATTCTGCCTAGTGAATCTATGACGAAAGCTTTTCTTAAAGAAAGGATAAATCCGCATAAAAAATTTAGCTCTGAAGACATCAGCAATTATCCATTAACTCTGCCAGAGCTTTGGGATAGAATAGTCGTAGTTTTAGATTTAACTGTAAAAAGACTAGAAGAAAACTTGGTAAAATCTATTGTAACGAAGCTATCTAAAAACATTGCTACATTAGAAAAATCCACCCATCCAATACCAAATTTAGAAATTGTTAATACCAGACCTGGTTTGGAAGTAGTAGTCGAAGGAAACATTGAGCCAAGTAATAACTTAGACGAAAATAAAACTGATACAGCTGAGCAGTCTTTACAGTGCAATCTAGTGAAAAACCATATTATAGACAATATTATGCTGAAGCTAAGCGTTGAAAGTGCTAAGCATGCATTTCCCCAAACTTCTAGTAATAAAATTAAACCTAAACTTCTAAAGGATTTAGTTGAAGTGCTGAAACCACGAAGCATTGAAAATCATGTCGTTGAAGTAGAGGAAGGTACAGTACCTATTTCGACAGAAGTTGCTGAAAAGGAAACTGCGCTCTGTCCAAGGTACAGGCGACTAAAAATGATATTTACATCTACAGTTATATTTTTAAGAGAAAATTTATTTGTTATAACTAGTGTTCCTACGTTTTTCCTTATATTGTTATGTCTCTACGGACTTATTGTATTCGTAATGAAGCCATGGTAACTTTTGTGAGTTTTATTAGCTTGGGTGTAAGTTTGTGCTTATAAAGTAAATATTAAAATAACGTTTAAAAATTAAACAGTTTATTTTAACCCGTGTTCATCGGCAAAGTGTAATAAATAATGAGAAACAACAGTGAAAAGACAGCAAATAAAAATCACAGACAGCATTATTTCGCTGTTTACAATTCTACGTAAATAGGGCTATTGCAATTTAATAAGTATTACATCATGGCTTTCCATGATATTTCTATGGCAAGTAAAGTAAAGTAATTTCACTTTCTACCTTAATACAAGGGATAAGTATTTATGTGCCCAGAGCACAGTATACCGGGAAGCAGACTCCATACAACTTGTTCAATATAGGGGTTGCCGCGTTGTTTGAAGTGACAAATACACTACATAATCTGATCTAGGTATCCTATAAAGAGTAATGTATAATCTATTATACTCGTACATTACTCTTTTATTGTATAATCTAGAAAACAAAACGTTAATACTGCACTATTTATTTTGTCATTTATTTAATCTCCAGATCTTGCTAGTTTGACCATTGTCCTGCTGTAGTTTTAAGTATTTTATACATTGCTCTAGTTTTGTTCTGCCAGTACCAAGTGTCCGGATCTGTCCAAGGTGAACACTGGACGAATGCGGCGGTTCCTGTAAAAAAGTTAAGTATAATATTAATAAAATTTAAAAATCAAGTACCTATATTTGCATTACATATGATGTTATGAACACTGTCTACCTCCTCGCTATAAGCACCGTTTGATATATATACATATATATTATTTGTTGGGTACTTATGCACTTGTGTGCTCATATGACTATATTATACATAATAATCCCTATAGTATGTGTATGTTACATTACTTGTATTAAATTAATTTCTTAAATTAATAACTCTATCTGAGGACTTGAAGGCGTCGTTGCGCGTCTCAATCTAATCGATCACGCAAGTTCAGCAACGTCGACCGTATCCTATCTATGGATGGGTTTATTTATCTCGAGCTCCTCCGTGCTTCGGAAGGCACGTTAAGCCGTCGATCCCGGCAGTTGTCATTAGATGTCTAAAGAGTAACTAAAGAGTACGCCTAATGTAATTGTACCCACACTTGGGCAGCAGATAGCTGGCTACCTAATGTCTATGACAGATACCGGAACTACGTACCGGAGCTAGAAGGCACGCTCACTTTCTCACCAGGGCAAGGGTCAGTGTTGAAGCTAGAATGCGGACACTCGATTGCCGTCTTGGACAAATGATTCATAGGCTGATTGATGATGATTGATTGATGACAGGCTATAACGACTGCTTATCATCAGAGAGGTCATATGCTTCTTAGTTACCTTAGTTGTATAAAAAATGATTCATCAGAGTTTCGGCGGGCGAGGAGGGACTGGTTCATTTAATCTACGTATATGACCAGTAAACATTGTAAATGAAGAGTACAGGCAAAATAACAGGGAATAAAATTTCAGAAAAACACAGTCAAAAATTCAGAAGTATTACAATTTAGGTTTAAAGAATTTATTCTCATAAAAGATTACAATAATCCACTTACATGAGAACAGAATTAAAAAAAAAGTACTTAAATTATAAAGCAGCCACCTCAATCACAGTAGCACTATAATACAGGTAGAATCCGTATAACTAATCTAAATCAGCCATACAGGACTGGACACGCACTAGCCGGCAATAAGCACAAAAAAAATAATAATAATAATCATATATTCATACATACACACGTTTGTCCCACTTTATTACTCGAAGGTTGAGTAGTTTTGAATTATATGATCGCGTAACTGGGTTTTAAAATGGTGTAAGGTGTTTGTCTCTTTGATACGAGAAGGTAATTTGTTATAAAAGAGTGCTCCCTCAAAGGTGATACTTTTTGAGCCAAGTTTGGTTCGTGTTTTTGGTAATACTAGCAAGCCTGGTCGACGCAAACTGCGTTTAGAGACTTGTGATCTTATAGTGAAAGATAGATTAGTGTGGATAGTTTTACTGGTGATCTTTTTAATTAAAATGCAAGTACTGTATATGTAAAGTTGTCGAATACTCAATAATTTTGTCTCCTCAAAAATTTTGTGAGTTGGTGTTAAGAATGGGTAGCAGAAAAGTGCTTTTATTACTTTATTTTGAGCTCTTTGTAATTCATGTAATCTTGTCTTGGCGGCACTGCCCCATATTTCTATTAGGTATAACAAATGTGATTTTACTAGAGAATTGTAGATATTGTAACGTAGTTTTCTAGGTATACAATGATTTATACTGTAGACTGAACTTATAAGTGATGTTAATTTGTTTTTTATGTATTCTGTTTGTTTAGTCCATGTTAAATAATTGTCCATTCTCAAACCAAGGTATTTTTCACAAGTTTTCTGCTCAAGTGGGGTATTATTAATCTTTAGGGGGTAATGGGGAGGAATTACTTTGTTTTTTGTCTTGAAGATGATGTAGCTTGTTTTGGAAATATTAATAGTCAACAAGTTATATTGAAACCATTCGTACAACGTGTTAAGATCTTTTTGAGCCTGTGAGGTTATTTCATTTATGCTGTTACCGAAATAAAATAGACATGTATCATCTGCGTACAGGGTTACATGACCATAGAGGTCTAACTTAGCTATGTCATTAATGTAGATAAGAAATAACAACGGTCCTAATATGGAACCTTGTGGGACGCCATGGGTGATGGGTTGGGTGTTGCTTTGGGTGTTTCCAATTTTAACTATCTGTGTTCTGTTTGTCAAGTAAGATTTAAACATTTTGAGGGCAGTGCCTTTGATACCAGTGCATTGCAACTTATGTAGTAGCAGATTGTGACTGACAGTATCAAAGGCTTTTTTTAGGTCGATAAAAACACCCAATACTAGTTTTTTCTTATCTAAGTTGTCTTTTATCTTTGTTATTAAATCAATTACTGCCGCCGTGGTATTGCTTTTCGAACGGAAACCGTACTGCCGTGCAGATAAAAATTTAAAGGAGTCGAGATAATTTGACAATCGATTATAAAGTACTTTTTCTAGTATTTTTGATAAAACCGGGAGTACTGAAATTGGGCGATAGTTACCTGGGTCCGTTGTGGCACCCGATTTGTAGATTGGCGTTACTTTTGCCACCTTCAAACAATCGGGAAATTCGCCGTCAATCATGAGTTTATTAAAACAACGTGACAAGGGCTCTGAAATCAGATCTTGCAGGCATTTGACTACTTTTATGCTAATTTTATCTATACCACTACTTGAATTCGAATCAAGATTTTGAATAATGTTTTTTATTTCATTAGCGTCACATGGAGTTAAGGTGAGCAGTTCGTGATCATCTATTTTTTGTGGTACACCAAACGGGTTCGAGTCACTATTGTGATATTTATTAGGTATTTGGTCTGCTAGTATGGAGCCTATGGTAGAGAAATATTTGTTGAAAATCTCACACACTTTCCCTACGTCAGTAATTTGTTTAGAATCTACTAAGAGCTTTGGGGAAGCACTACTTTGTTTTGTTTTGTTTTTGGCTAAATCGTTTATGAGAGACCAGGTTTTTCTGGGACTTTGGGAACAATTTGAAAATAACTTATGATAATAAGATTTTTTTGTGCTTTGAATTAGTTTGGCTATTGTGTCTCTTTTTTGTTTGAAATCCTTTTCTAGTTTCTTGTTTCCCGGATCACTTTTGTGTTGTCTCCATAGATAGTTCCTTTGGCTAATTCCAGTGATTATTTCGTTGTTAATCCAGTCTTTTCTAGGAGAATTTAGTATTTTCGTTTTTACTACTCTGTTATGTTCTACGCATTGCTTCAGTTTATATTCAAAATCTTCGTAGTTGTCGACAACCTTTTTTAATCCTAGTGATTCCATTTCTGCGTACAGTTTTTTGTAGTCGATTGCTTCATATACCGATCGTATTTTCTGAGGAGGATTATACCTATTCAATTGTAAGAAAATTTGTTTGTGGTCTGACATTGATGAATTTATAATAGCGAGATTGATGGGTTCACATTTTAAATTGGTGCTGACATGGTCTATAATGGATTTTTTTGTTTCTGAGTCTCTTGTACAATATTTTTTGTGTACTTTATTTAATATCCTGTGTCCTGATTCCCTTATTGCTTGTTTGTATTTAGTCAGGGTCTTCTGCTTTGTCAGCAGGTCGATGTTGAAATCGCCAAATACAATTGATCTTTTTTGCTGTTGTAACTGTGTACCATAAAGTTCTAAAAACCTTTCAAGGTTGGTATGTCCAGGTTTGTATACAACTCCAATATTAAGTGCGAATTTTTCCAGATGTATCCATAAAAAGTTATTTCCTTCTTCATATGTTGATTCAATTAGATGATGTTTTAAGTTGTTGTGTATGTATGCTGATACTCCTCCGCCTCTGGTATCACTTCTGTAGTTAAAATGATGAGTGTAGTTATCAATTTGTAGTTGCAAGGCTTGATCTTCATTTTGTATCCAAGTTTCCGTTAATAATATTACATGTATAGGTGTAGGCATTGATTGCAGGATACATTTTAGTTCGTCTAGCTTTCCTTTCTTTTTGATACTTCTAGCATTTAGATAGAGGAATGATAATGCAGATTTTTTTCCTGTTTCTATGAGTCTGTAGTCGTCAACAATTTGATGGATTGTATTATCAGAGTCCTGTACGGTATGTTTTATTGGCTGTTGAAGTTTTTTGATACAGTCTTCACGATGCTTGGTATACCGTTTATGTACTTTATTGTGATGTCACTTTCTCCACCATTTTTACGTTTTGTAAGTTCATCTTTTATAGCTAAAAAGTGTTTTTGTTGAGCTGGTGTTTGGTCAGAGAAAAGTTTTATGTGATCAGGCAATTTATCTTTATTACGTAGTAATAACATTACAGGTTCACGTTTATCAAAACAGACTTTTACTCTACGGGGCTTTTCAGCATTATACTTCCCAATGCGGAAAATCCTAGCTGGTTTGGGAATATCTTTGCTTATTAAAGAAACTATATTTGAAACCTCACCCTCGTCCTTTGCAATCCTCTCCTTGCTGTTTGTAATAAATAGTTCTGGTATGCCAACTATAATAATATTATTTTCTCTCTTTTTGCGTTCCAAAATTTCGTGGATTATATGTTCATTTTTTTCTAACCGATCCGGCTCCAATAGTTGTACAGGTGTGGAGGTCAGGGTCATGTGACCCGACTCAAGAGTTATGAGCCTATCTTCATGGGTAGAAATTTTTGTACCTAAGTCTGTTATGCAACTTTTCATGCTATCCTGATCCTTCATAATCTCTGAGGTCGAGGCTTTAATTTCCTTTATCTCTCCATTCAACACTGTAATATTTTCATGTATATCATTGGCTAGTTTCTCCTGTGACAATACGAATTTTTCCAGCAAAGTATTCATACGAGATATTTCACTACGTAGCCCTTGTATCTCTTTCTTACATTCACAATCGTGGTCGCTTTCCGGTTGCTTCCGTTTTCGAAATGTACTTGCGGGCAATTCCTCCGTCATGCTGGATAGGTCGGGTTGCGAGTTATATTTTAGTTCTCTGTTATTAGGGGATCGTATCATTCTGTATCAATTCAGCAAACAAAGCAAAGTCGTTAGGGTGCTAATATATGCGTAATATGTCTCAATACTAATAATTTAATCTGTGTCCGTATAAAATATTCACAATATCGCGTTTTATTTACAATATGCGCAAGCGCCGGTAGTATTTTTTAAAGTCACTTTATCACCTCACATGCACTGTTTCACTTCACTATAGGCGTAATAGCGTACGTGCGACAAGGACCACTGCTATTGTTCAGTAGAAACCATTCGTGCGAGACACCGAGCGCCCAGGTTAAGCGCCATAGGCCAGGGATCTTGATGGTTGGTCTTTCTAATATGAGGGTGACCAGCGACGATAGCCACGGTGATTCTGTGTTGTGCGTCGTAAGGTAGGGGTCCAAATCACTGGTTTTGTTATGAGAATTTTGTAGGAACGTCCGATTGCGGTGGCTGCCACAGCCGTCTCTTTCATTAAGATCAACGTATGTAGTAACTTTACATTAAGGTCAATTTACATTAAGATCAACGTATGTAGTAACTTTTACTTTCCCCTTTTTGGCGCTACCTTAATTTTGTTAAAAGTTAGTGATTGGAAATTAAACTAACAGAGATAAGGATTTCATTCCAAAAGAAAATAGAAAAAATAAAAATTTTGACATTCTCTGTTATTTGTCTGTACCCTTCAAATGCCCTTCCGACCTATGGTTACACTGATTAGTTACACTGGTGTAACTGAGCACACATATTATCAGTGGTCACATTTTAAATAGAAATAGTTGATAGTTAAAAAGATCCTAATGAGGCTAGTAAAAAAGTTTTTAATTGATATTGTCTTACCTTAGCTTGGCACTTTTCCTCCTGCTACCATTCGCTACCGCCCTAGCATCGACAACCGTCGGTCCCTCGTCTGTTGTCGCCTTTAAAATACATTTAAATTATATATTATTGTATTAAGGGTGTCCATGCAGCTTAACTAATAACTAGTAATAAATAAAACCGGACAAGTGCGAGTCGGACTCGCCCACCGAGGGTTCCGAAATAATGAGTCGAAAAAAATAAATAAAATATATTTTGCAATGTATACATCAAGCCCTTTCATATGATACCCCATTTGAACTAGTAGTTTCAATTTGAAATTTCGACACCCTATAAAAAATATAGACCCCCTATTTTTTAAGATCTATTTACAAATGTATAGTTTTGAGATTTATTCCTGTACTTGTAGTCTATAATGATGTTACTTGCCAAATTTCATAGTTCTAGGTCAACGGGAAGTACCCTATAGGTTTTGATTCCCTTGAGTGTGTCGAAATATGCGTTTTTTGCTGAATAAACGGCCGTAACTTTTTTCTACGTAAACTTAGCAGTTTCATTTTTTTTTAACTTCTTGGGACCGTAGACCTGAGTATACAGTTCAAATTTCAGCTTGATACCTCCACGCATTCTCGACATAGAAATTCTTGACAGACAGACAGACAGACAGACAGACAGACAGACAGACAGACAGACAGACAGACGGACAACAAAGTGATCTTATAAGGGTTCCGTTTTTCCTTTTGAGGTTCGGAACCCTAAAAACTAGTGTGCTTTAGACCAGAGTTCCTCAAACTGTGTGCCGCGGCACACTGGTGTACCCTGGTCATTAGTTGCGGAAGACTGCTTTAGACCACACGACTGAAGTAAAACTTCTTTAGCTCTACTAACTTATATCTCCCTCTCAACCTCCATTCGCCTCGCCCGATCACACTTTTCGTAACGCTCTCGTCACGCATTAGGGTCTGTTCAAACAAACCGGCTCGGAGAGGAGAACAGATTTTGAATGCGTTTAAAATAGAATATTTGCATACCCTACAGTACTTAAAAAGCGGTCCTTGTGGCCTCGCCCGGATCTCTTGGGTAGAATCTTACGATTCCTGAAGATTGGACAGAGAAATGCATGCTTACCTCAGCTGTAGCTTCTGTGGTCGACTGATACCCTGGGGTCACTGGGTACGGCGCTCCGTATTGCGTGAGCACACGAGGCTGAGTCCTGAAAATTATAGTAACATTAATAAATGAAGTAAATAAATATTTCTGGACTATTTACACAGCGCCACCTAGTCCCAAACTTATTAATGATTGAATGGCTAGTAATGAATACTTTGACTCCGAAGTCGGGGGTTCGATCCCCGGACAAGACAAATATTTGTGTGCATGAATATGTCTATTTGTCTCGGTTTGGGTATTTTATATGTATTATAAGTATGTCATCATCAGGTCATTTTAGTCTCCAATACAGGAGCAGGACCGTCTCTCGTCTGTCCCAGACAGAAGGAGGATTTGGCCTACACTCCCCACGCTGGCCAGACGGATTGGGGAGGCCTGATCGATGTTTTATAATGTATTTCCCTTAGTCGCCTTGTACGACATGCACGGTAACAGACGGAGTGATTCTATTCTAGTCTGCCGGACCCCACACGGCCAATATAAGTATGTATTTACAAAAAAAAAAATGTAAAGTATTTTTATCAGTTGTCTAGTACCCGTAGTACAAGCTTAACGCTTAATTTGGGACTATATGTGACTTAAAATTTGGCTTGTAACATTTGACCTAACGAAGTTAAAGCAAACAAACAACGTTCAACGAAAACTGACTTACAATCCAACTTCCTTACATAATTGACTCATCAATGAAAGTCGGCGATGGTAAATAATTGAACAGACAGACCGTATATCTGATGAATATGTATTAAATCAGAATTCATCGCCAAAACACTGGCAGTATGGTAATGTGACGGCGTGTGGCCCTCGATTTATAATTAGCATACTCTTTGATACGTGACCGCTACCACCGCTACTGACAGGGCTTTCTGGGATCCTTTGACATAGTAGCCATTGACTATGCTTACCCGACTGGTTTTCGAGCGTATCTACAGTATTAATCTTTGACAGGCTCTACAGAATAAAATTATTAAGTACTTTCCAGCCGCAGACTAAGGATATTTATTTCACTACGTTACTAGCCTAGGCCGTGTGTTTTCCGGCAGACTAGAATAGAATCACTCCGTTTCTTCCCGTGGATGTCGTACAAGGCGACTAAGGGAAATACATTATCAAACATCGATCAGGCTTCCCCAACCCGTCTGGCCAGCGTGGGGAGTATAGGCCAAATCCTCCTTCCGTCTAGGACGGACGAGAGAGGGTCGTGCTCCTGTAGTGGAGACTAAAATGACCTGATGATGACAACTTATAATACACATAAAATACCCAAACAGAGACAAATAGACATCGATCGAACCCGCGAGTTCAGAGTCAAAGTATTCATTACTATAGCCATTCGATCATTTAATAATTTTGCGACTAGATGGCGCTGTGTAAATAGTCCAGAAATATTGATTTACTTTATTTATTAGAGAGGTTCGTGCTCCTGTAGTGGAGACTAAAATGGACCTGATGATGATGATGATGACTAGCCACCGCTTGAGCGATTTCAACATATGATAGGAGGGGAGGCTATGTGGAATATCGATTTCTTTCAAAGGAATCGGTCGATTACGTTGAAATAAAAAAAAAATCGTGTCACTTACTAAATAATGAGAATACGATACCAAATAGCCAGCAAAAAATTCTTTTTTCCTTAGTCATAAATTCTTTTTTCTGTTTTAACTGAATTTTTAAATATAGGTACATAGAGACCTGAGTGAAAAACAAAAATCTTAATTCATGAAAAAAAAAATAGAAATTATATTTTTTTTTTTTGGTCGTAATTTTTTGATCGATTTTCACCCCCTTCCAGTGTTACACTTTATCCCTGGACACACTGTATAACCGTATCACCCTTAACCACTTCTGAAAGTATTTACTAAAAGACCGGATCCTATTGAAAATAGCTTGACGCAATGAGCTCATATTAAGTCACTCCATTCACGTAACAGTTCACGGCCGAAAGACCTTCAGGTGTCGCGCATAGCATGAAGATCAAACAAGGATAATTAAATTGTTATGCAAAAGACAAACCCAGTTCTACTAACCTTGTTCCGAAGGCAGTCGCTATTGCTGTCGCTGTGTTGTCCTGGGCGCCATCCTCTGCTTCATCTTTTTCCTCAGTTTGCTCTACTCCATTTCCTTGCTGGTTCACGTCAAGACCACTCTGAAGGAAGGCATCTTGACCCTGGTAACCTGGCTGATTTTGTTGCTGAGCTACTAATTGTGGCTGGTTAAAGGTGTTCTGATAGTCTTGATTAGGATAAGCCACTAGCTGACCTTGAGTTACCATTAAGTTCTGATAATTAGGCGTAAACTGATCCGCTTGAGTTGTAAAAGGTTGCTGATAAAATGTCTGCGGTTGAAAAGATTGTTGGTAAACAAATTGAGATGGATTTTGCTCATTTTTTACTTCAACTTCTTCTGAATCTGGATGAGGTTGAGGAGGTGCGTAATAGTTTGGCTGAACAGTCTGGGGAGGAACTGCAGGTTGGGCTTGGATTTGAGGGAATGGTTGCAACTGCGGTTGTACAAATGGCTGATACTGGTTTAGTGGTTGTACGGGAGCTGGAGCAGCATATGCAGGTTGGCGACTGATAGCTGGATTTGAAAATATAGGTTGTTGATTTTGTAATACTGCCTGTTGCTCTAAGATTTGTCGTTGTGCTAAAACCGAAGGCAACGCCGCGAAATGTGTTTGCGCATCGTATCCAGCAACCTGCCGTTGTGGCGAGCTTTGAGTTTGAATGAAAACTGGAGCTCTCAGTTGTCCAAATTGCTGAATCTGGGGCTGGAGTTGCAACTGGGCAAAAGAACTCAGATAGAATTCCCCTGGATATTCTTGCAATCTCTGTTTTGTTACTTCTACGGTAACTTTTTGTTTTTTCTGTGAATTGTCTTCTAAAGTTTCTCCTTCATTCAGGTCCAAAGCTTCAGTTGTTGAAGACACTGTTGTTGGGTCATCATTTCTCTGCGTAGTAAAGGTGGTTTCTGGTCTACTAGTGGTAGAACGTCCAAATACTCCAGGTTGTTGTTGGCTATTGCCATTAGTATTGGCTTGAGCTTCCAATTCCTTTTGTCTTAGATATGTCTTATACTGTATTTGCTGCTGTTGATACTGAAATGGAGATATCGATACCACATAAATATAAGTATTTTACATATGAAATAAAGCCCTCAAAGTTTAATCTACTTTCGCCTACACCTGCTCTCCTTTTACCAGTTAGGTTTTACCACAGTATAAGTAATAGTGTTTTACATAACCTTGATATTTACACCCTAACCAAAAAGACGCAGAGGTTTGAAACCCCTATTTATTTCATTTATAGCAGTTCATAAAGTGTTTGATTCAAGACATTAGCAAGTCATACGTACATTTCGATTTATGCTTTCATATATAACAAATATATAACAAATATTTCATATATATCAAATATCATATAACAAATATCAATTTTGCTTGATAATTTGCTTCAGTATCATGAAATGTCTGCATTATTGGTAGACTCTATAGCGCTCTTAAGTTGAGTAGCTCGTGTTCTCAAGCATCGAGGCCCTACCACAAGTAACACTAAGAAATGGATCGATTTCTTAACGTAAGATGACAAATTCAGCGCCAGTCTTACCTGCTGCTGTCTATATCTATCATCCAAGGTTTTCAGGTCAGCTTGCAGAGTAGGACCGACGTACTGCTGGCCGTGGATGGGAGAGGGTTGGAAAATTGGTAGCTGTTCCTGCGTGGGTATCCCTTGCACGGAAACGTCATCTTCCTCAGCGGTGTTGGGGACTCCATATTCGGTGTTAGGAGGCTGCGGGTTTCGTGGATCGAGGGCAGGTAAGTATTGTTGTTGGGGAGTGTTCTGGAAAGGTAATTAAGATTAAATAAGATAATTAATATTTGCATGCTAAGGTAATTGGCAAGACATGAGCGCCCTATTTCAGCATATTTATATAATAAATAATATATTTATAATATAAATAAATATTTATTTAACTATGAACGCATAAAAATATTATTTTTACAAGTTTTATTTAGTTTCACCCAATGATGTTTTATTTATGGCATATGCATACTAAATTGCATCAGAAAACGTCTCACTTCGCTTGAAAAATCTATGACCCATCGCTATCCTTTTCATCTCAGCGGTTTAATATAGCGCGCGAGCAATATTTCATTTAGCGAGCTTTCCCGCTTCACATCAAGCGGTCCATGTGCTTGTTTACCACCCATCGTGGTATAAAAAAATGTATGGAAATTATTCAAGAAAATACTCTAAACTTATATCTAGTTACATAATCTTACCTGAGTCTGCTTTTGAGGTAGTTCAAATGCAGGTCCGTTGGGTCTGAACCCACGAGGTGGGTAAGGGGCGGCAGGCGCCTCAGCCACCACGCCGCTGACGACCAGGGAGATCACAACCAACAAGCCCTGCAAAATATAGCAATGTTTGATTTTTATTAAGTACGGTTGATGTCACACAACTTGGGTCATTACATAAAAACGCGATTATCTGCTTACTGGTAGCCGGAACATATGAAAGCAAGTCTAACTGATAAATTCATTTACAATAAACTTAAAAAAAAGGTATGGTTAGCTTTCCTAAACCGCAGGTCGTACCGGGTACAAAGCGAAACGATACTACGTTCATTTAGCTTCGCTCATGTTTCCAACGCGTTTTTTCATACTTCGGTTCACTCAGCTCTGTAATTCGCGGTGTGAACTGACATACGAAGAGATGCGGCAGCGACATGATCGAAGCTAAACGAACTAAGCTTCGTTTCGCTTCGCTCCCGGGTGGTATCGTAGCTCCGTAGCTTATAGATGAAAAATTTCAAAGCGCTTTTTTATAGGAAAGCTGGTTTGAACGAGAAAGTTCTTTTTTAGTAAAAGGTACTTTCTCGTCAATCAATTAGTTGTATGTGAGGATGTTAAATGTCAATTTATCTACACTTATTCAATATTTTGATTAAATTATATAATAACCGGTTACTAAAGCAACGTGTTAAAGCAAAAAATAAGTTTTGCATTATTAATTCTTTTTTGGATGGTTGTTTTAATATTTTATTCTTTATATTGTTTCTTTAGTAAGTAAAAAGAAATAAACGTATAATAAAATCTATAAATAAAGAAACGATCCAAACTGATAAAGAAAATTATATCCTTTCAATAGCACTTTAAAATAAAAAATATTAAAAACAAACTAATTTGAGTTAAAAACAAACAATTTTAGTTTTAGGTTGATTTTATTTTAGTGTTATGCAGTTTTAGGTAATTTAGTTTTATATATATTTTATGTATTTTTATAGTGAAAAAAAAAAAATAGAGAACAATTTGACTTGCTTTAGAAAAAAAAACCATGTGTGAATATTTTCATATTCAAATATTGACTTTTGATCGATTGATTGATTATTGATCACTTCACTAAATATACAAATTATATTTTTCACTGATATTTTACACGATTTTCTTTTAGTTTGAATTACTAATAAAATTTGTTAAAAAATATTTGAATTCCTTAAGAATGACATCAGATTGTATTTATATCACTTCACAAAATAATGAAATAATTTTCACTATTATCTCTTCTATTTATTTACATCCACACAAATCACAAAACATCCGAAAATAAAAAAAAACAATAGGAACGTGCAATCACCTTCATTTTCATACACTTTCGATTATGTCCTGCGCCTGCGCAACGCTTATAAAGACAAATTGTGTCCCATACGATTTAAATTCGTCGCGCGTGCAATATCGACCTTAGCAACCAATACAACTATTTTACCATCCATTTACATACCAATTATTGAAATCTAAACCTTAATCGACAGTCAATAAGTTCTTTAAATGATTTTGTTAAACGTGAATATTAAGTTTGTCAAAGCGAATAAGGTTTTTTTCTGGCGTGATAGCATAGGTATGACACGTTTAGGGACGATTTAGAATTACGCAGGTCAATAATGAACCCTTTGTTATTTAAAACACGTTCCGTAAGTCTCCAACGTGTCTGTTACGTGTTTTTGAGTATCATGAAAATACAATAAATATATGTATATACAAAGAGCAGTACGTACCTAGGTAAGAGAGATACATATTTATAAGGTGGCATATTTATAAGAGGGCGGCTCAACATATTTATAAGGTGTCCGAAAACGTCACAGAATACCGCAGCCAATAACAATTCCTTAAGGGTTGTTACGTTCCTTTACTTAATTGAAATTGAAAAATGAATTACATACGCGAGCAGCAGGTAGGGGGGCAGGTGCATGTGCATCATAAAGTTTCCCATAGAAGCTCTTCACCTCGGCAAAGATCTCTAGCTGGCTTTGAAGAGGCGATGTGACCATCCTCTCGTTTGAGTTATGCCAGGTTTGCTCTTCCCGAAGGCTGAGAAAAGATTTTTAAGCCTTTGTTCTGAATTATCGCATCTTCAATACATTTAGTATTGAAAGTCGTGACGTACCCGCCTTCGGATCCTGAGCTCTACCGCCGAAGCTGAAGCTAATTCCCACGGGATTTTTTGATTGCAAATATCAAACTCCAGACAATCGTGTTTAACTTAGCTGGCAGAAACCCTGAAGGTTTACCGAAAAAAGCTAAAAATGTTTGTTAATAACTAAAATCTAAGACCTATTTTTGGGAATCAAAATATTCAATGGGAATCGGCTTCAGCTTCGGCGGTAGGGCCCGTGTTTATTTGACACCGCATAGTTCGCCGGCAGGGTGCACCATCTACCCCCCATGTCGCATGTCATATCATGAATGTCGACAATAGTTGGCGCTCCAAAATGTTTTATTTTATCGACAAAAATTGGAATCCCAAAATGGTTTATATCGACAAAAGTGCCGTCCCTAAGTGGTTTATATCGACAAAAGTTGACGTCCCTAAGTGGTTTATATCGACAAAAGTTGACGTCCCAAAGTGGTTTATATCGACAAAAGTTGACGTCCCAAAGTGGTTTATATCGACAAAAGTTGACGTCCCTAAGTGGTTTATATCGACAAAAGTTGACGTCCCAAAGTGGTTTATATCGACAAAAGTTGATGTCCCAAAGTGGTTTATATCGACAAAAGTTGACGTCCCAAAGTGGTTTATATCGACAAAAGTTGACGTCCCAAAGTGGTTTATATCGACTCCCGGGGAGTTATTTCAACATGCAAAGGGTTAATAAAATTAGTTAAGATAAATTTTCATTTACTGCAATAGGTATATATAGGTACAGTTAATTTACTATTCAACTCAGTCTTAGAAGTTTCATTATATAAAGTTCATAAAATTAAATTATTAGTAGGGCAAGAGGTCTACTGTAAATCGTAAAATAAAGCAAATTAAGACTAATTTGCTTTATTTTTCGATGCATAGACATGTGAAACAAAAGTTTGGTATCTGCATTAATTTACTTATAATAATGCGAATACCAAAATCGACTTACACTGATGCAGTAAGTCGATTTTGGTATTCGCATTATTCGCTCACTGCCATTGCAAATTCAATAAATAAAATGGATATAATTATGCAATAATGTGCATTCGGATAATTCTACAAATTTTCCTACATCATTACAGGAATGTATTTGACGCGAAATGTATGGCAACTAATGAAATTAGTCCCGCTGAAACAACTGACTGCTGATATGTAGTTTGTTTACATTGAACTATGTTGTGGTGTAAGTAGTTCGTCAACATCTTTGAACCGAAGCCAAAAAGACGTATTTTTTAATCTTCCCAACTAGGGAACTTCCTCCACCTTACAGAATACGGCAGCCAAATAACAATTCCCTTGAGGGTTGTTGTGTTCCTGGGAGTGAGTGACAGTGAATGAAAAATAAACTTCTTCCAGGAGTATAAGCTGGCAACGGATCGGCAACCCCTCGGTGTCGCGGGTCTCCATGGGCGATGGTGATTGCTTACCATCAGATGACCCACATGCTCGTTTGCCCCCCTCTCATATAAAAAAGTCTAATCTCATAATCGGTCAAAATCACTTTTGACTGCAAAAGTAATAAAAAACGGTTTTGACTAACGTCCGTAGTAAATAACAGTTTTGAGTGATTTTGTGGTCAGAAGTGGTTTTGACTATCGTTTTTTGTCAAAGATGGTTCTTTCTAATTTAAAGTTCAGACTGTGTCACAGAGGGAGCTTTGACCGTAGACAAGGGTCGTTGTAATGACCTGATGACGATGATGATAGAGTCGTTGTACCTCCACCTCACAGAATATCGCAGCCAATAACAATTCCCTCGAGGGTTGTTGTGTTCCCGCGAGTGAATGAGGTCACAAGAAAAGAAGCTAGTTGCTGCGTTGGCAGCGGGGATAGCGATGTGCGAGCGATATTTCTCATGTTACAAGTGTTAATATAGCTACAGTAACCGCTTCACATCAGGCTAGCCACCCGACGTAGTATAAAAAAAATAGAACAGAACAGGACAAAACAAAACTGACGTAAATTAGGATTTTCGGTTCCGGCTGTTGACATTAGATGCCGGTCGTTAAGCTAAGTCAGTGGTGTTTATGCGACTTGAAACCAGTGGCCTCCACCAACCCGCAGTTGAGCAGCGTGGTGGAGTACGCTCTAAACCAGAGGGATGCATAAGGGTTGACGACGATCCATCACATTTGACAAAATTATTTAGACATGAAAGTATAAACTAAGATTGCTTATCAACTTTACCAAAAAAATTTCAATCTGAACAAATTCCTATTTAAAAAATAAAATAAATATTTCCTGAACAAATTACACACGGTCATCTAGTCCCAAACTAAGCAAAGCTATGGGTACTAGATAACTGATATAATTCTTAAATACATACATATAATATATAGAAAACACCCAGACCAAGACAAACAGACGATTCATGCACACAAATATTTGTCTTGTGCGGGGATCGAACCCGCGACCTCGGAGTCAAAGTGGCCATTGCTAACCATTTGACCATCGAACTCGTAAATATACTGACAATTTCCATTTTTTTATCTACACGTCATTTTCCGAACAAACCCCATTACACAATCGGCAGAGCACACAAAGGGAAACCAATTCTCCTCAGACAAGTTAATGGCTCAGTACTGTAAGCTTCAGATCCTCAATAATCCCCACAACTCGTCTCTGAACCACTTCACAAGTTGCTATACCATCAATTATTATACTAGCTGGCCAGGCAAACTTCGTATCGCCTTTAAATATCTGTACGTTAATTTTTCTGTTGAGTTATAGACTATTCTATCTCTAAAGTTAGATCAAACTGCACATGCTGTGCAAAATTTTATTATAATCGGTTCAGTATTTTAGGATTCCATCGCGGACAAACAACGTGACACGAATTTTTTTATATATTAAGAAGATATGCTGAGTAACAGCCCAACTGACTTTATCTGATTTAGGTCACTATTCCCAAACTGCAGTAAATCGTTGGAACGACACCGTAAGAATATCACGAGTTTTCAAGAAAACACAAGTTTGCAAGAAAACATGATAACGATCACGTTTGCTAATGGAAAACGTTTCAACCCATTCCAGATAATGTCAGTTGAATAAAATTTAACAGTTGAATGTTTAATCTGTGAATTATGTACTGTTTTTATTTATTTATTATGGGGTGTAAGTGATTTATCAACATCTTTGAACCAAAGCAAACTTCACCTGCACGCGGTGCTTTTATTATGACCCTGCTGACTGACAAACGAAGCTCTGGCGAAAAGAGAGGTAGAGAGCGTAATTGTAAGCTACCCGACTCGGGAATGTACCTCCTCACAGAATACCGCAACCAAATAACAATTCCCTTGAGGGTTGTTGTGTTCCTGCGAGTGAGTGAGGTCACCAAAAAAGAAGGAGATGCTGCGTTGGCAGCGGGGGTGGCGGCGCGCAAGAGATATATTATGTTGCGAGCGTAAATACGGTTACGTACGTAGTACATAATACTTCCATGGTATCATGTCAAATAAAATAGCAATGTCAAAAATTAAATTGTCCAATTTTGTAATGTCAAAATAATAATAAAATTTAATATGAATCATGTCAAAGAAAGAAAGAAAAAACTAAAGAAAGAATATAAATATAATACCACTGAATTCAAAATTCTTTCAATTCAAACTTCGATCCTCAAAAAAAACTTCTCATAAAACGCATTGCCCGCTACCGACGCCATTGTGATTTTGTAAACAAATCCATTTGCACAAAGTTGCCGCCAAACTTTTCAAAGCTCTATTGAAACTGTGTTTTATAAAATAAGGGACCATTTCATAGTATGCTGTGTCTGCTGGCTATACCTGGATATAAATAAATAAATAATAAATAAATAAGTTTTTCTGGACAATTTACACAGCGCCATCTAGTCCCAAATTAAGCGCAATGCTTGTATTATGGGTACTAGACAACTGATATTATACTTAAATACATTTTCTTTTGTAAATACTTACATAGAAAACACCCTGACCAAGACAAACAGACATGTTCATGCACACAAATATTTGTCTTGTGCGGGAATCGAACCCGCGACCTCGGAGTCAAAGTGTTATATATGCTGGGTTCTAGGCTACAATACTGTGGCCCACATACACCACTGCAGTTTGTACAGAAAACTATCAATCTGTCGTTCTGTAAGGCTTTTGTAGATTACAAAAAGCCTTCGTCTCCATCAAAGACGACGAACAAGAAGTAGAAAATCAATAAGGTATGTAAATATAGATAAATAATAAATAAAAAAGTTTATTATTATATTTTTCATACAATTATTTCTAAGAAACTAAATTAAAAATAAAAATAAAACTACATATTATCCAAAAAAAGGCCCCCGTGGCATTGTACCGAAGATGCTGGCAGCGTTTCCTCGTTGTATGGCAATACTAATCCGTTGTGCGAGAAATCCGCCAGCTCTTCGGTCACCAGTGGATTCGACCAGGCGCTTGGAGAGCTCATTCATTAATTTAAGCGCATTAGGACCCCACGAACCCAGGGTCTCGACTCCGAAAGGCACAAAAGTGTATTCCGAGCCGAGACCGCGATATTTCGTAATTTTTCTTTTCTCGGCCGCCTTCGCCGCATAAATAAAAATAAAATAAAAATAATTTATCTCAGATCCACATGTTCACAATTATTAATAAACCTATGTACTTAAGTCCATAGATAAATACGATAAAACTAACATGCATATAAAATAATCTACTAAACTTAAAACTTCACGTTCAGTCGACGACGACGTGTATCGCGTTGCATTCGACAACCGACCTCGGAACTTCCAAAAAAGAAAATCCGAATAATTCCGAATAACTTTTGGCCCCGGATAAAGCAAACAACAATTATAAGTAGATAGTCTAAAAACACCATTAAATATAATGAAATAGATTTCATTATCATTTTTTTTTTTATACTACGTCGGGTGGCAGACAATCATACGGCCCGCCTGATGTGAAGCGGTTACCGTAGCCATATTAACGCTGGCAACATAAAATATCGCTCGCGCGCCGCCACCCCCGCTACCAATGCAGCATCTCCTTCTTTTCTGGTGACCTCACTCACTCGCAGGAACACAACAACCCTCAAGGGTATTGTTATTTGGCTGCGGTATTCTGTGAGGAGGTACATTCCCGAGTCGGGTAGCTTACAATTACGCTCTCTACCTCTCTTTTCGCCAGAGCTTCGTTTGTCAGTCAGCAGGGTGCACCGCGTGCAGGTGAAGATGGCTTTGGTTCAAAGATGTTGATGAACCACATACACCCCAAATCGCAATCCTTCAAAATTTAACCATGATAATAACAGACGCACATATATTTTTTTTACAAGTACTATTATTTATTTATTCAACATATAGTTTTTAAATGCATGTATAATCTATATATATAAAACAAAGTCGGGTTTGTTCGAACACTTATAACTCGAGAACCGCAGGACCGATTTTCATGGTTTTTTGATTTGTTGGATTTCTCTCCGTCCCGAATAGCAGAATAACTATGAAAATCATTGGAAAATTGACGAAAGAATAAAATAAAAGGAAAAACATTTTCCCATACAAATGAAACTGTCAGTTGAAAAAGGATTGCTATTTATTGGTTGTCAAATATCAAAATATCAAATCGATTGGTGTTACTTTTATGTCGCGAAAGTTGTCTGTGATTTGTTTTGAAAATTGAAAAATGTCAAATCGATTGGGGTGAAAACGCTAGGCCCTTGGAGTCCGAGCGCAAGATTCAATTCAGAGTAAACATCAAAAGTAATGACAATTACAAATCACCAAAACGATGAAACCGATTTCAGAACTAAAAAATAAAACCAACGTTTTTTTTAAAAATTTTTAATTAAACAATAAGGAAATCTATATTTTTGTGAAATTTTCAGTTTTTATGGATACGGGTCTTCCCTCAACCGAAGGGGTTTAGAGCATACTCCAACACGCTGCTCAACTGCGGGTTGGCGGAGGCCAGTGTTATCGAGCCGCCTAAAGGCCACTAACTTGGCTTAACGACTGTCATCTAATGATAACAACCGGGACCGATGGCTTAACGTGCCTTCCAAAGCACGGAGGAGCTCAAGATAATCTAATGATAACAACCGGGACCGACGGCTTAACGTGTCTTTCGAAGCACGGAGGAGCTCGAGGTAATATAAACCCATCCATGTACAGGCTACGGTCGACGTTGCTTAACTTGCGTGTTCAATTAGACTGACACGCGCAATGATGCCATCGAGCTTCTCTATTATTTTCTATTATTCATTGTATTAATTGCATAAAATCATAAATTTAGTTCAGCTAATATGTACCACGACATTCATTGATTGTTAGGCGGTACGAAGTTCGCCGGGACAGCTTGTAATACATAAAATACAACTATAAAACTAAACTACCTAAAACTAAACTAAATCTAAAATAGATGTAAAAAACTAGGCCCATGTGGCATCGTTCCCAAGATGCTAGCAGCATTACCTCGCTGGATGGCTAAACTGATCCTTTGGGCGAGGAATGTGCCAGATCTTGGGTCACCCGTTACGTCATCGACCAATCTTTTCCTAATTCTTTTACAAACCTTTTTGTGCTAGGACCCCATTTGCCAAGGGTTTCCACCCCAAATGGAACAAATAGTATTCCGGGCCGATAATATATTATAATATATATATATACACAGATATATGTATATACTGACGAGCTCGGTGGTCGAATGGTTAGCAATGGCCACTTTGACTCCGAGGTCGCGGGTTCGATCCCCGCACATGACAAACATTTGTGTGCATGAACATGTCTGTTTGTCTTGGTCTGGGTATTTTCTATGTATTATATGTATGTATTTACAAAAAAAAATATTTAAGTACATTTATGTTTTCTAGTACCCATAATACAAGCTTTGCGCTTAATTTGGGACTAGATGGCGCTGTGTAAATTGTCTAGAAATATTTATTATTATTTATTATATATACATATATATTATGTATATACACAGTACTTACTTCGCCCACAGCTGTATCACAGTTTTAAAAGCATAAAAATAGTAATACTGTGGCTGTATCTATCTTACCACCTACATAATTCAAACAATAAACTCTGCTCGAAGCTTATCTTTGCACACATATTCACTTAGGACCAAATTGAAGGTAAGATGGTCCCTACATTAAATATTCATGGATATCTACATTTTGTACCTAAAAATAGATAGTCTACTTGGTACCAACCTTACTTGAAGAGTCAGAGTCTTATTCTGGACATTCAAATTTTAATCCCTGACGATAAAAAAGAGGTCATACAGATAGGGTTGTCAACTATACTGTTAAAATATTGTTATACTGTTTTTCACTACATTATTTTTACTGTTGAACAAAAATAAAGTATGCAAAATACTGTTTTCAACATCTTGATTGAACATTTTGATTGAACAAAAATGTGTGAGCGTCTAAGTCTAACACTAGTTAGACTTAGACGCTCACACATTTTTGTTTTTTAATTTAGTCATTAATAGTATATAACTATTAATTTAATAAAAAAAAATATTGGTTGCCTGTAAAGTCGGTATACGGGCGAAAGTTTTACGTGACAACGACTTTGAGTGGTAAAATGTTTTCGAGTGGAAGGGACGCATGCCTTTCACTTTTTATGTCTGTCTCTCTCGCTCTTAGAAGGGACACGCGTCCACGACACGCCTACAATGAGAGCGAGTGAAAGGCACGCGCCTTTCACTCGCTCTCATTGTAAGCGCATAACGTGACCCAGTTTCTTGAAGTGTCACCCGGCTAACCAATTTATAAGACGTTGTCACGTCAAAAACGTCACCATAATATAACTAAAATTAGATCAGTAGCAATTTTTTTATATATAGTTATATATTAAAAAAACTGTAAATTAATAAGTTGTGCGAAAAGCTCTAAAAATATGTATTTAAAACATTAAATAAATAAAATACTGTTCATTTTTTCTTTAATACTTTTTAATATTCTTCTCAGACCTAAATTACTATATAATAATGAATACTATAGAATAGCTGTTAAAAGTAATGATAAAAATCTATTAAAATAGTATTAGTATGGTCATAGATGTACAATACCACAGATAATACACCACGTTTTATGGACGCCTGTCGGGCATGGCAAAAATGAGATTGTTTATTATATAATAGAGGGGCAAACGAGCATGTGGATCACCTGATGGAAAGCAATCACCACCGCCCGTGGAGACTAACAACATCAAGATCCGTTGCCAGCCTATACTCCTTTCTGGTGACCTCACTTACTCGCAGGAACACAACAACCCTCAAGGGACTTGTTATTTGGCTGCGGTAGCAGGTAGGAAGAAGTTGCTGCATTGGCGGCGAGGTGGTAGCACGCGAGCGATATTTTTAACAAACTCCAAAAAAGGACGAGATTCTCAATTTGGCTGTATTTTTTTAAATGGTTGTTACTTAATTACTCCGTGATTTATAAACCGATTTGAAAAAAACTTTTTTTATTTGAAAGAGTATACTTCCATATTGGTCCCATATATTTTTCATCATCATCATTATCAGCCTGCATCATACATACATAAATGTAGAGTCATGTTTAGAGTCGGTTTTTTTTAGTTAATATTATATATTGTTAATATGGCTTCGGTAACCGCTTTACATCAGATGGGCCGTATGCTTTATTATGCTATTCTACCACCCGACGTAGTATAAAAATAAAGAATATCTCAAAAAAAATATCTCTATTCACGGTACCTACTAGGTAAAGCAGGTCTATTGTAGAATAAGTCAGCTGATTACCGATGCAGTATCCTTGCCAAGTATTACAAAGGCTGGCTGGCCAGCATCCAACGCACACTCTGAACATAATATCTGCTGATGTAATGCTGGAGGGCCGAACGTTTAATAAAGTCACATGTTGAGAGATCTACCTACTGTACTCCAACCACACCCCGGCCACTCTATACTGTGGAACATACATAACTGTGGAACCAACTTTCCTCAGCGGTATTGCCGAACAACTACGACATGGGTGCCTTCAAGAACAGAGTTTTAATTTAATTTTTAAAGGCTGGCAACGGATCGGCTACCCCTTGGTGTCACTGGTCTCCATGGGCGGTGGTGATTGCTATCCACCAGGTGACCCACATGCTCGTTTGCGGTCTCACATTAAAAAAAAAATACAAATGTCGCGCCGGCTACATAAACAATGACGTCTGTGCAGGGCGTGAATGGGCGTTTGTGCGTGTGGCGCCATACAAACTGTTCCAGATTTGTCTAAGAGGGGAGGTGAGGTCGACACGAGCGAGCGGCAGGGCGGGGCCATACTGTATTCAGTACTGTTACTTATATTGTTCCAACAGGAGTTCTCAAACAGGGTGCTGAGTGCGAGTTTTTTTATTCACGTTCGATAATGTCAACGTAAACAAACCGACCAAATAGATAAGTACTGTCATGTTGTGAATTTACCAGACGCGTGTTACAAATCCAATTTAGCCGGGTTGCTCACTTCGAAATGTGAGCGGGTTAGCTATATAATTTTGATATGTAACACGCGTCATATAAATTCACAACATGAGAGTAGTTATCTATTTGGTCGGTTTGTTTAAGTTGACATTATCGAACGTGAATAAAAAACTCGCACTGAGCACTCAGTGCGTCCCGTAGCGCGTACGATATCTGTAGGCTTAGTGCAAGTTTTTTGTTCGCATAAACTCATGTCAACGTAAACAAACCGACCAAATAGAGAAGAACTCGTCATGTTGTGGATTTACAAGACGCGTGTTAAATATCAAAATTATGTGACTTACTTGAGCAACCCGGCTAATTTGGATATATGTAACACGCGTCTTCGTTTATCAACATCTTTGAACCAAAGCCAACCTCACCTGCACGTGGTGCACCCTGCTGACTTACAAACGAAGCTCTGGCGAGATTTTTGTTCGCGTTCGCTCATGTCAATGTAAACAAACCGACCAAATAGAGAAGAAGTCGTCATGTTGTGGATTTATAAGACGCGTTTTACATATCAAAAATATGAACTACAAAACCAAACCAACGTCATGTATTTAACAGAGCTCTTGGTAGACTATCTCTGTCTCAAGAGATAACAAGTCGGTTGAAAACATAATCATTAAAATCTTAAAATCTGATTTAGGCGCTACGGAAAACATAAGTACTATTACAAGTACAAAGACACATACAAACGAGGCTCTGGCGAAAAGAGAGGTAGGGCATAGCGTATTTTTTAAACTGCCCGCCTGGGGAAGTAGCTCCACCTCTCAGAATACCGCAGCCAAATATACTAAGTAGAGCGTCGATTATCCGAACTAATTGGGGGACATGGGTGTTCGGATAACCGGTATTTTCGGATAATCAAACTACCTATATGTATAACCAAATGCGAGTCGGACTCACGCACTAAGGGTTACCATTATCTATAACGTTTGTTTTATCGGTTCCCCCCTTAAATATTTGTTTTATTTTAATTTAATTATTTATTTTTAAAGTAAATATGTAACTAAATATTCTGTGTATATTTCAAGCATCTACCTGTTGCCGTTATTAATATCGAGCAAAACAATCACGTTTTTTGTATGGGAGCCCCTTTAAATATTTATTTTATTCTGTTTTTTAGTATTTGTTGTTATAGCGGCAATAGAAATACATCATCTGCGAAAATTTCAACAGTCTAACTAACATGGTTCATGAGATACAGCCTAGTGACAGACGGACGGACGGACGGACGGACTGTGGAGTCTATAGGGTTTGTTTGTTGGGTACGGAACCCTAAAAAAACGTGCAGACAATCTTGTAGTAAAACATGTATGTACTTGGTACAACGCTTAAAAAGATCTTCGTTTGCCGAAGCAAGCCTACCCGCTTACGGGTGGCTTAGGTCTTAGATCACGTATTTTTTTAGGACAAATATTTGATATGTACTGGTCGGTTTCGGCCTGTGTTGTGGTCTATCAAACCAAAGCAAAGCAATATTTAAGCAAGTAAACGCTTCAGAAGCACCAATTATCATTTCGTCTTCATTATTTGAACTTGAAGTTGATGAAGGGCTAGTAGTTCGAATAAGCGGTCGTTCGGTTAGGCGACGTTCGGATAATCGACGCTCCACTCTATATAAATAACAATTCCCTTGAGGGTTGTTGTATTCCTGCGAGAAAGGTCACTAGAAAGAAAGAAAGGAATAGGCTGGCAACGGGTCGGCGACCCTTTGGTATCGCTGATCTCCATGGGCGCAGGGGCGGACTAAGGCCTAGGCAACCTAGGCACGTGCCTAGGGCTCGTAATGTTTGGAGCCCGAAAGTTAGGTGTTTAATTTTTATTTTGGAAGAGAAAACTTCTTTAGTAGATTCGGAAATACAATGTTGCCTAGAGCCCGCTTTAGCCCTTATCCGCCACTGCATGGGCGGTGGTGATTGCTTTCCATCAGGTGACCCAAATGCTCGATTGCCGACCTTCCCCCCCCCACCCTAATAAAAAAAATAAATTATGTAGACCATAACCCTTTCTTTTGGCTTTTCCGTAGTCGGGTAAAAAGACGTGTTTTAGTGCCCAAAAGAACTCATTAGCATACTTAAACAATTTCTTTTCACAAAAAAGCTCCAGATGCTTTTTTATACGACTAGAGTAACAACCAAGCGTACGACCTGCCTGACGCTTACGACATCAGAGACGTCACTCTCGCGTTGCCGACCTTGTAAAAACCAAAGAGGTTTTCCTTCACGTATACAAAAAAAACAGCAATAACCCCTTTACGCTGAATACAAAACGTGTTTTAAGGTCAATCAACCACGACAGTATTAAAATTCCATTTCCCAAGCCATTAGTGAATCCTCCTAGATTTAATTCTATGTTGTTTATCCCCCATTAGTCAGTTTTCACTGCAGTCGCTGCACGTGCGATATTGACCTCGACGAGAAGCGAATCGTAATCGAAAACAACTCGACCCCGGCTCTGCCTGTGTGGTGCAAGTGATAAGCTATGTACCCATAGGCAAGGGCGTCGCCAAGGGGGGGTAGGGAGGGGCAGTGGCCCCCCCTTTCCAGAGGTTCTATCTTTCATGAGCTCTAGATTTTACCTACAATTCATACTTTTCCATATCACCTCCCCCCCCCCCCCCCCCGGGCCATCGGCTGGCGACGACCTTGCCCATAGCCTCTATGTACACCGCCGCGGAATGGAATGGAAGTGGCTCTTTGCAACGAAATTGTACATGGCATAATGAACTTTATGTCAATTGCATAACATATAAACTTAAATACGAGCCAAAAAAGTCTCGCGTCTTCCGGGGAATCCTCGCGCATTCTCGAGAATTCCCCTAGCTACTGTCGGCGCTGCCTATGGAATCCGGAAGTGGCGCGAACGGGGAGTCGATCGGGTTGGGCACAGCAATGGAATACTTACGCGGGAATACACGAGCGTTCCAGCTAATTCGCGTGACTTCCCGCGTCATGGTGGTGAAATTGACGCTTCCATTCCGCGGCGGTATAAATTGATATAAATGGCCATACAAGTTTTAGGACGTTAGTAGCTCACCATAGTTTTTAGAGACTAACCCACCTGCACGGTGTGTACCTTGCCAACAACTAACAAACTAAACTGACGTAAATGAAGTAGAGCATGTCGTGCTCAACTGCGAAAGTACCACCACCGCACAGAAAACCGCAATCAAATAACAATACCCTTGAGCTCGTATTGCAAGCTTATAGGCTAAGGTAATCGCTTTATGCCAGACGGACCGTATGCTTGTTTGGCACATGATCAAATCTCCAAGTAGCTCGGCGTAGTCAGTCTACATCACGGAAGTTAACATCGACTGTAATCTGTTCATGGATGGATTTATTTATCACAAGCTTCGTGCTTCTAAAGGCACGTTAAGCCGTCAGGCTGTTGTTATATGATAGTCGATAAGCCAAGTCAGTGGCTTTTGGAAGCTTGAAAACATTAGCCTCCGGCAAGCTGCAGTTGAGCAGCATGGTGGATTACGCTCCAACCCCCTTGTAATGAAGGGAGACCCGAATGCTAAAAGAGAATATGAGTTGATGCAGTATCCCTGCCGCTGTTTTGCCAGATCCTACACCTCAAGCAAGTGAGATTTGCATTGCCCTAAAACTGGATAGTAAGCCATGTAACGCCGCGATTAAGTATATTATGATCTTTAGCTAAAACGCTTTCCGCTCATGTCTTAGCCATAAACTTTTTACCACACGTTTAGTTTGCTACGCCGTACCTCCTGTGTAACATGTTTTGGTAAGGTTTTGAGGGTTGCATCCATGGCTGAGCGTGGAATTTGCCTCGATAACCGATTTGCATACTAATAAAGTGTTTGGTACAGAGTGCTGTAACTTCTAATGATGAAATGTGGCATACAGATTTTTTAATTAAGGTGTACAGATGTTTTAATATTTCTGCATATAACGACTAAATTTCGTTTTAAACTGTGAAGAATGTCAAAACTAAGAATTTTATATTATAGAAATAAAAATCCCGCGTTTACAATAAACTCCGAAACTACATTTGGTCCAACTTGATAGATATATGGATAGATATGTGTGCCTTATTTCGGCACTGCCCAGGTCTCAGATCTTGATTTTAACTAGACAAAAAATTAGTCGTTAATTTGTCGAAATTAGTCGTTAATTTGTCGAAATTTGTCGTTAATTTGTCGAAATTTGTCGCTCAAAGCAAAAAAAATTGTCGGTCTCCCCGTTAAAGAGATAAAAGGTTTTTTTTTTGTGGCAGTGCCGAAATAAGCTTATTTCGGCACAGCCCACTCGGGATCAATTTAACTACAAAACATAGCGAAGATATGATTTTCCCCAGAATTAGTCGTCAATTTGTCGAATTCAGACACCAAGTATCAGAATTAGTCGACCTCCCGTTAAAAAGTTATAAGTATTTTTTTGTGGCAGTGCCGAAATAAGCCTTATTTCGGCACTGCCCAAAAAAACTACACCACCTAGCGAAAATCTGATTTCACCCAGATGTTGCCTTGAATTTGTCGAAATATGTCGGAAATAAAACACAACTGGTCGATGCGTAATTAAAAAGTTACACGCATTTTAATAATTCTCATAATAAGTATAGTCCGAGATCTTGCATCAAAATTATATCATGCACAAAATGCAACAGTAAACGTTTTATTTCCTTCCTTTTTCAGTCTGGCAAAGTTTGTCAATGCATGCAACTGTTGTCTGATCTACGAATGCTTTAGGTGTTCTTTAGCACTACATTAGTTGCTTTTTCGATAGCCATATGTGAATGGGGTGGTGTTATTCTACTCTGCCTACGTTAGGCTCTCTGACTACAACGTGAATTATTAAAATGCGTGTAACTTTTTAATGACGCATCGACCAGTTGCGTTTTATTTCTGACAAATTTCGACAAATTCAAGGCAACATCTGGGTGAAATCAGATTTTCGCTAGGTGGTGTAGTTTTTTTGGGCAGTGCCGAAATAAGGCTTATTTCGGCACTGCCACAAAAAAATACTTATAACTATTTAACGGGAGGTCGACTAATTCTGATACTTGGTGTATGAATTCGACAAATTGACGACTAATTCTGGGGAAAATCATATCTTCGTTATGTTTTGTAGTTTAATAGATCCCGAGTGGGCTGTGCCGAAATAAGCTTATTTCGGCACTGCCACAAAAAAAACCTTATAACTCTTTAACGGGAGACCGACAAATTTTTTGCTTTGTGCGACAAATTTCGACAAATTAACGACTAATTTTTTGTCTAGTTAAAATCAAGATCTGAGACCTGGGCAGTGCCGAAATAAGGCACACGATAGATATGGCGTTTATTTGTTTCTATACTTTCTATTACCGTCCAATCAATCACATTACCAAAAAGGCAGCTAATATGTGCATCAAGGGTGTATCGATTCATTTTTTGGGTGTAAGTGGTTCATCAACATCTTTGAACTAAAGCCAACTTCACCTGCACGCGATGCACCCTGCTGACTGACAAACGAAGCTCTGGCAAAAAGAGAGGTAGGGAGCGTAATTGTAAGCTACTCGACTGGGGAAGGTACCGCTCGCAAAATATCGCTCGCGCGCCGTCACCCCCGCTGCCAATGCAGCATCTCCTTCCTTTCTGGTGACCTCACTCACTCGCAGGAACATAAAAACCCTCAAGGGAATTTGGCTGCGATATTCTGTGAGGTGGAGGTACATTCCCCAGTCGGGCCGTTTGTCAGTCAGCAACCCGTGCAGGTGAAGTTGGCTTAGGTTCAAAGATGTTGATGAACTACTTACACCCCAAGACTGTACTGTAGTACTGTGGCTTGAGTAAAAATTTATTCTAATAAATGTAATTACAAAACAAATATGTACTTACTAGATTAAAAACAAAAGTAATATCAAATCAAATGTTTATTAATAAACAGATTTTGTGCAATACATTGAAACACAACATGACAATACGACAAGAACACTAAATAATTTATGTAAACATTAATAAAATAGAGAGAAAAAAACGATAATTGTCAACATCGACCAAGCAGAATATTCATGGATTTGTTCACATTACGTATTTCGACTGGACATATATTTAAATATCTTCCTTAACTCAATAATTTAGGCTTGAAACTGCGTGACACGGACGCCCGCGTGGTCCCATACAAAAGTGGACCATCACGGGGACCCGAGCGGTCGTCCGTCGCGGGGAGATGGGCCTCGCGTCCGTGCAACGGGTCCCGACTTCACGCGATGGAGCCCGAGGGATTCGCGGAGTTGTTCGTTCGTTTACAGTGAAGGGCCTAGTCGTCTATTATTGGTATTCGAATATTTTGATACTTTTACGTTCGTTAAAGTGTCGTCACGCGAGCACTCACGCGCGTGAAGCGCGACGTGCGACGCAGTTTCAGCCCTTAGGCGTTACAAAACAATCAAGTATCGCTAGCTAACTAAGCTTCAATAATAAATGACAAGACGAAATCAATTTAGCCTCACAATTTTAGACTCTATGTAGGACTTGTTATCATACATATATTTATTACATATAATTTGAAGGGTTCAGGCAAATAACAGGGAATGTCAAAATTTTAATTTTTTCGTTTTTCTATTGGAATGAAATCTTCATCTATGCCAGTTTAATTTCCAATCTCTAACTTTTTTAAAACGTAAACAGATGGCGCCAAAAAGGCAAAGTAAAAGTTACTACATTTTTTTTTTTTTTTTTTTATATATTAGCTCAGCATATTGGCTCCACTTCGCCTGATGGTAAGCGAAAAGAGGAGCCCCAATCGCATCAGCAATGGACAAGAGACCTTGATGTCTTGTCAGTTGACGCTGCCATGCTGGCCTACAAGATGCTTCTTCACGCTTCGTTTGAAGGATCCCATATTGTATGAATGAGGAAATACGTATGCCGGCAACGCGTTCCACTTTTTAATGGTGCGACAAAGATAGGAATTACCAAACTTTTTAGTACGCGAAGGGATGATCCCAACGGTAAACTTGTGATATCGCGAGCCTGCACGTGAAGTTCTGTGACGGAAAGGGGATACATACATACGCTGATCTCAATGTAAATTGTAATACTTCTGTACTTTTAACGGTGTTATTCTCAAAATCTATTCTTTTAGACATTCCCTTTTATTTGCCTGTACCATTTATTTATTAAGGCCATACCTGCTGCAGAACTAGCTCCACTTAAAATGAATTACACGCTAAATACGCCACGAATCGAGATACTGTGTTACACGATTGTTTAATAACCTCCATAGTTTTGAAGTGATAACATCTTATAAACAAATGAACGCCGGCTCCACGCACGAAAAACTATGACTCATTGTCACGTTCCGACTAAGCCGAACGTGCAAGCGAGATCGCGATAGAGAGGAGAGGAACAAGCGATAGAGGCACGATCGGCCTAAGCGTTCGGCTTGTGACGCATCTATCTCTGTATCGGCCGATGTTTTCTTATGACGTTATCACGTAAAAATATCGTCTGGAAACCGACTTTACAGACAAGTATTTTTTTAATAACTCAAAGTTTATAAAGTATGACACTGTGTAGTTGTTAAAGTAAAATGTACCAGAAACTTCCGCTTACTTCATTGCAACAACTAAAAGATTCATTATTTCATAATATTTCTAAATTATAAAAAAAAAACAACGGAGCTTAATAAGCTATTTGTGTAACACAGTTTTTTGATTCGTTAAGTATTTATCGAATGAACGTTTTTTTACTTGAGTCGAGCTAGTTTCGCCGCATGAAACTCCTTCAGATTAAAAAAATATATTATACGATAAATGATAAATCTGCAAACAGTAATAAATACGACATTTGTCGATAGTTATAATAACTCTTTTCTAAACAGCGCTTGTATAATATCTAATAAATTTAAACATAGCCAATAACAATAAAATATTAAACACGTCAGTCTAATTGTTAGGACATAGCCAATTTATTCATTTCTAATACCACCCGTATATTATAATTTTAACATTCTATAATAGCTAGAAATAATTTGAGGAGAACCATTGAGATATAAGTAACACGTACTAGAGAAGCTATCAAAAGAAATGGTTTTGCTCATTTTTTTTTTTTTTTTTAATCTAAAATCCACTGAAGTTCTAAAACATTAAATATGTCGTCCAACCAAACATTTAAAACACAAAGCGCTAAAGCGCATCTAAGATGCACTAAATGTGCCGTGATTAGAGATGGGCAATATTCCAGGCATTTATGATAAGTGCCCAATAAGTACATATATATAGGCGTATAGACAAATGCCTAATTTTGGGCATAAATAGGGAATTTATATATACATTTTGGGCATTTATCGTAAATGCCCGGCATTTCGCCCATGTCTAGCCGTGATTGCTCGGTAGCCGTCGTCGCGTTGACGCGTCGTCACGAGTAACAATTGATATAATTAAAATAAACATGTTTTAAAGATAATATTATATTAAACTTACTGGTGAAAAGTCACTCCTTGACTTTTACTCATGTTCTCGAGAAACATAAGTAAAAGTATTAGAACAATATCTCAATGCACACGAAGGCATGTTTATAGAACAACTTCGCACTCGAAACGTGTCACACTGCGGTAAGCGCTGGGCACAGACTAAGCGAGTTGGAGTGCGCGCGCTCTAACTCGTATTACAAACAATCGAGTTGAAGCGTCTCCTCTAGTACGTTGTACTTATATCTCAATGAGGAGAACCGAGAGAAGTCAATTGCAACCGATGGCCCGGGTGGGAAAAATCTAAGACAGACACAAGTGGATACTCGAGTTCTAGAAATCCTCAAATGTATTTATTTATTTTTTTAAGTTTGCTACATCAATGAATATTGTAATATAATTTATTTTTGTATATAAATTAGTTCCTGCGAGTATTTCTTACAGAATGTCTAAGTAGGTTTTTGAAATTTATGGAAAAAAATATTTTTCTAGATTTTTAGAAGTCGAGCATCCAAGTCTCATAAATTTATATTACTTATGCTTCATTAAATAGTACTATGGTAGATATATATCGAAACTCCCTTCAGACCCACCGTACCACTAACCGTAATTCAGGTGGTACGTTGGATATTTTAAAATTAATTTTAATCCTTTCACGGCATCACAATCTACGCCCAACATAGGCACCATGAGTATTATAAGTGAATAATAGTAGGCTGACAAAATTATTTATAGACAAATACAAAAATAATAAAACCAGAAAATAAGTTTTTCAGACGTGGCGAAATATTTGCCTATTTGCGCATTATTTGTAGTTATTAATTTAGAAGCAGTATTTGAAAAAATCGACAGGCAACTAATTTGCATAGGCAAATTATTGGTATAGACCAATGAAAGGGTTAAAATACCAACCATACCACCAGTGGTACCTACGGCCAGGTCTTAAAACTCGAAACTTATAATAAATTCACACATAATTTTAACACGTTTACAAAAATATATAATTTTAACATTAATCTATGAAAATAAGTGCATCCTTGTGCATACTCGGTACATTATAGCTTTTTTTTAATTTATTTTCCTTAATAATAAATTTGATCATTCTACCGATATGTAAATTTCTATTAAACATAACTAGATTGGAATGTGTTTTATGTTCCAAATAATATATTTTTAATATTTTTTTATATGTGTTTATATGTTTCTGTTAATACTAAGTATTTTTTTAATTAACGTACTTTCCGATTTTTTTATCGACACATTAACATAAGCACTTTTTTTACTGTCATTACATCTATATACTTATTACTCTGCAAATCATAGAGAATTTTAATCCATACAACATGTATTGTATTATCATTAATCTACAGTCCGTTTTAATAGCTCAGTTGCGCTGCATGTACTACAAATGAATCAGATTTGAAGTGTAGTTTGTGCCTATGTAAAGTAATATATAGAACGTATCAAAACGGTAGTTCTTTTAATAATGCAACGTTGCTATTGATTTTGGTTTACTCAACAGTGTATGAATGCGGCATCGATTCACTATTACGCTGTAATCGAGGGCATCCAAAAACATTTCTTTCGTTTCCTTGATTATGGATTATATCGAATGTTATATAAGATACGGTAGAAATATATATATATATATATATATATATGTGTATGTATGTATATATATATATATATTTGTATTTTTATATATTTAAGTACTGGTAAAATCGTACTTTAATTTATTTTAAATATTTAACATGTGATGAGTAATATAAAAGCATGAATGTACCGAGCTCTACACCTTAGAGTGTCGACATCGCCTCTCCGTCCAGATAGTGTGGATGGGGGCTAGCGGGCTATCTCGCAAGTTGGCTAGCCACGAGTTAGCGCTTCTCTTCTGCCTGGAAAAAGGAAAGTATATGATACCAATATTAGTTCCTTGCTAACTACATAAGTGTAAATAATAATGACTAACAAGAATATAATAATGGGGTGTGGATGTGTATGGACACGGCCGTGAGTTGTACGTGAATACGTTATATGCACTAAAATTATCTTAAAATGGCAGCGCTTCCCTCTCCCCCGCACGCGATGTTCCATAGTCCTTACTTAGCGTAATAAATTATTTGATCCTTCATCAATCCAGTGGTGTAATTGAATTTTGGATGAAGATGATATATTTGTAGCTGCAACACCAAACTGTATCCCCCGATTTTGTTATCATTCGTTATTTTGATTTGCCTCCCTATGGAAGCAAATTTAAAGACGTATTTACGTCAAAAGCTCGGCTGCCTCTGTCACGAAAAATAAAAATAAAATCTAAAAAAAACACGGGAGTGCCGGCAGAAGTGGAAACTTGAAAATTAACGTGCATTTTTGAATATTTTGGAATGGTTAGGGAATAATTTTGCACGAATTGCTTTATTTATCAGTATAAAAGTACTATCATTTATGTGGTAAAATACAATATTCATTTATTGCGCTATCGTTCACAAACATGACAATTTATATTATATTAAAAATAAACGGCTCCTGAGCAGGCATACATTTTCGCCGCGCGGTAGAAAGAGAGGGCGATATTACTTCCTCTCTTACGCCGCGCCGCTGGTCTACTCTCCCTCCGTCTTACGAATTTTCGATCACGTCACGTGTCCTGACGCGAGTTTAACATTGTTTACCCATCCCAAAAAGTGCATAACACCGCTAGTGTTGACACACATACAAGCACAATAAAAAAAAATATATTGTGCTTGTATGTCCGTGATGTTGCAATTGGTCCTAACTGAAAATAAGTGCCGAGTCTGTTGCAGATTTCGGTTTTATGCTGAGTTGGGACCATTTTGCGACATTGCACAGTACTTTAATTTTCTTCTTTTTAATATATTATCTGTTTGTTGATTTGTTTATACTGTGCTGTGTAATGAGCAAATAAATGTTGTACTGAGGTGACAAATAAGCATACGGATTACCTGTAATGGTAATGATGGTAAGCAGTAATAATATTTGATTATTATTTTCATCGAACCTATTATCATTAAACTATTGCTGGTTTTATACTACGTCCTGTTTTTTAACTGAATTGTCCCGGTTTTTCCAACTTCAAATCCTTGTTTTTGAAATTTTGTGTTGGCAACACTAAACTACATAGATATAAATAAGAATGACTCACAAGAAAAAATAAAATAATTAAAAAGTTCGATTGCCACACAGTCAACATGAAAATAAAAATAAACATAATTTCTACAAAATTAGAAGTGAATTAAACCACGCTGATGAAGTCACGGGTAACAGTTAGTATAAAATATATTTACGTATTTATTGATTTATATTGCAATTATAAAGCATACATAAGTTACCTTTAACAGCACCAAGTTAGTGAGACCTAGTGTGGTATAAAAAAAATTGCGTAAATTAGAAGCCGCTCGAGTAGGGCACGTACTTCCCCTCCACAGCACCGCAGCCAAATAACAATACCAAACACAAATAAATTACTTCTCAACACACTTGCTCATAAAGTGGCTCTAATTTCAACGCAATAGGCTATTTTCTAGTGTCCGACCGAATATTCGGTTTCGGTTTCGGTTTCGGTCGAGTTTCGGCAAAAGTAACGAGTTTCGGTTTAGTTTCGGTTTCGGCGGCAAACCTGCCGAAACTACGACCGAAACCGAAACTTCATTCGGGAGCTCCCGCGCTGTGCTCGGTCATGTTCAGCGCAATAAATTCCATCCAAGCGACGAAGACATTTTGCCGCGACCACGTGCCTAATCATGTCGTGACTTGTTTGCGTTTGCAGTGCGTTTTGTTTGTTGTTTGTGAGTTTTCGTGTGATTTGTTTTGAATTGAGTAAGTTTTATCATGTGATATTGTATTAAGGGTAGGTATTAAACATAATAATGTAATGTAACAAACTAATGCATAGATTATAGTAGAATCAAATCTAACATAACTATCTGAATATTTTGTGGTTAATTTAACACATTCGGTAATGCTATACGTAAACAAACAATAGTTAGGTACTTGGTACTTACTGTAGTGCATTAGAGGTGATTATAACGTAACATAACGTAATTATTATTATTATTATGTATCTCTTTTTAATCACGGGTCAAGCCCGGTCATTTGATAGGCGTGCGGCTGGGATATGGATCCAACGCGTAGAGGCCCCTTTGAGAACTTTGATGTAATGTTGTACGCCCGCCGTGACCCGCTCCAGGATATGTCAATGGAACGACATACCCATGAACAGGTCTTGGCAGGCGTTGATACTATTGCGAAGTGTGATGGAAAATAAATGGGCTATGGAGATGAGATCTGGGAGAACTTAATACCGGGCTATTACAGAAGAAGGACGGACGCCTGCCATAACCGCTTTTATTGCTAGTCATTTGCGGCAGGCGGTGGCTTGCCACTCACTAGATGGGCCCCCGAAATGCCAGGGAAACGGCCGGGGGCAACACCGGTGTGAGTGACTCAGGGATGTCGAGAGGTGTGCTGCGCTTTCTCCGAAGTTACTCGCGGCGTGATGCTCTTTAACACTTCCACCCCTGGAGCATATAGCTCTAGCGGCTCGTCTCTGGACGGCCAATGAAGGCAAGCCAGAGCTGAGAGTCCTGCGGGCCTTCTTGTGTTTACACTCCGACCGATGAAGACACGTCGGATACGAAGGCCCTGATCGACTCTCTGGAGAGTCGGGTCCGTGGTGTCGCTACTCACACAACAGCTCGCCACACAAGCTGCCCTGCGGACTTATTATTATTATTTTTATAATACGTCGGGTGGCAGACAAGCATACGGCCCGCCTGATGTGAAGCGGTTACCGTAGCCATAGTAACGATCGCTAAAATATCGCTCGCGCGCTGCCACCCCCGCTGCAGACGGAGCATCTCCTCCCTTTCTGGTGACCTCACTCACTCGCAGGAACACAACAACAACTCAAGGGATTTGTTATTTGGCTGCGGTATTCTGTGAGGTGGAGGTACATTCCCCAGTCGGGTAGCTTGCAATTACACTCCCTATCACTCTTTTCGCCAGAGCTTCGTTTGTCAGTTAGCAGGGTGCACCGCGTGCAGGTGAAGTTGGCTTTGGTTCAGAGATGTTGATGAACCACTTACACCCCCAATTATAAGAAAAGTACCTACAGTTAGATTATTGTTTCGTAAAAGTTTCGGTTTCGGTTTCGGTTTCGGCCGAAACTGTGACTGTTGCCGAAATTCGGTTTCGGTTTCGGTTTCGGTCGTAAAAACCAGTTTCGGTCGGACACTACTATTTTCCAATGTTTAAAAATTGTACAAATATATTAACAATATCGTAAAATACACAAAACTATAAAGATCTGCAAACTTTCATTCTAATATCTTCAGTCAGACTTTTTTTAGCGTCGATCAAAGTATGGCGGGAAAGTCCATTTTAAAAGTATGAAAATATTATAAAATAATATTTCTATTGGAGAAGCAATAAAAAATGCTATAACTTTTATTATGATACTAATTACATAAACGTAATATTTAACATAGCTGTCGTACAAATTTCTGATTTGATGCATACAAAATACAAACCTGTGACGTCATAATTCGGTAGTCTTTTGTATGGAGCGTTTTGGGGCAGTCTAAAAATTGTGATTTTTAAATTAACATATCTCGAGAGATTTTTGTGCTATCGAAGTAATTCTTTCACCTATGGTTATATTATGGAGACGTCCCTACATATCAAACCGAAAAAAATGTTAGTCAAATAGTCTATTAGGCACATAATAAGATCTGTAAACAAACTGTGCTTTTTCATTGCTATTATTCACAAATGAGTTATACAAGTTTTTTTTTTATTTTATTGGTTAGTTCTTAAAAAAAAATTGGATACAAAAAAAATCGTGTGGTTGAGATCGTATTATTGAATACAAATAAATTTATGTACCTATTGCTTGCTCATTTCATGCAACTTCGTATTTAAATATATAAATTTAATTACGAAGTTGCATGAAATGAGAAAATTTTGCGAAGAAAACTATATACTAACTTTAAATTCCCTATTTTGTACGTGGATTAAACGCTATCCGCGAAAAGCCAAAACTATGAAACCTCATTCTTTTAGTCTTATATATAGGAAAATCATTTTTTCCCGCCATTGCGAAAAATTTTTCACTCACAACTCGTTTCATAGTTTTTTAGTATTATTTTCTTCACAAGTGTGTTGAAAAACGTCGTATGATACACGTGTATATGGATGATTACCGTCCTCGGCTCTCTTAAGACAGTTAAGACCCTCACCTAACAGCTCGGGTCTCAATGACGCCTCAGCGGTAATCACCAACATTACACACTTGTGCCATAATGTACTATTATTGAGAATAAGGATTTTGAAATGAAAGAGTCAAAAAAGTATCACTTTTTTGACTGCCGCGACGACATTAGTTATAATTATAAGTTAATTAAAAAAATAAAAAACCCGACTGCACCTACAACAGATTTATTAATCACGCGTAACAATATTATAATTCCATACAAGCAAAGCCGCAGGCAAAAACTAATATATCAAATATATATTTGAAATCAGGTCATCGAGACCATTATTTTGATACCCATATCGATATATTTAGAAGAAAAAGAATTACTGCAACGACAATTTTGCGGCTCACAGACGCCATATTGATTTTTTTTATATTTGATTTAGCCTATGTCACTCTCACAGCAAATACGAATCTAACGACACCTCTCAAGCTAAAATTTATCCAGCCGTTCAGGCTGCAGAGCGAGCCAAACAATTATACATACATACATACATACAAACATACATACTCTCGAAAAACATAACCCTACTTCTGTCGCAGTCGGGTAAAAATACAATAACGTACAATATCGTACAACTCGCCATAAATTAAAATTCCATCCATATCATCTTGATAATTGGCGATCTACTACAGTACGTTTCCTAAGACATTTTGTACCACGAATGGTGAAACTGTGGAATCAACTTCCCTCAGCGGTATTTCCGAACAACTACGACATGGGTGCCTTCAAGAACAGAGTTTTCATTTCCCTTAAAAGGCTGGCACCGGATCGGCGACCCCTTGGTGTTGCTGATTCCATGGTCGGTGATGATTGCTTTCCACCAGGTGACCCACATGCTCGTTTGCTCCCCCCCCCCCCCCCCCCCCCTCATATAAAAAAAGAAAACGTTTCTAATCCTTTATATTCTGCGATTTGTAGCCTTACAAATGAATGTAAACTTTATATACATACAGCACTCTGTTCGGGCTTCTTCTCTGCCATCTCAGCGTTGTATTCATTCTCCAAACCGAAGTGCTGGAAACATATTATTTATTTCTTTAAACACAGATGACCACAACATAAAAGTGTGAAACGAAGCTCAAAATTATCGTAAAAAATTAGAAATAATTAAAAAAGTCAGAGAAGTTTGTTTCGTTGGTTTTTGTACCAATGTAACAAACTGTAGTGTGTGTGTGTTTGGCTGTATGATTTCTGGCAGAATAGAATCACTCCGTCTCTTCCCGTGGATGTCGTACAAGGCGACTAAGGGAAATACATTTTCAAACATCGATCAGGCCTCCCCAACCCGTTTGGCCAGCGTGGGGAATGTAGGCCAAATCCTCCTTGTCTGGGACGGACGAGAGAGAGTCGTGCTCCTGTAGTGGAGACTGAAATGACCTGATGATGATGAACAAACTGTAGTGAGCAGCTCGATGGCGTTTGTCTAGAGTCTATCTGCTCGATCATGCAAGCTAAGCAACGTCGACCAATCCATGGATGGTTTCATTTAATTGTCACTAGAGGACAGTCGTTACAGTGCCCTTTAGGCAGCTTGAAAACACTGGCCAACCTGTAGTTGAGCAGCGTGGTTGAGTATGCTCTAAACCCCTTCGATTGAGGGGAGACCCGTATCGCGACAGTGGTAAAATCTAAATGTATTTATTGTGGAACACTATGCCCTGTCCTTAAGGACATATAATAATTTAATAAATGTTTACATGAATAATAAAAAAAAAAAATTTAAAATGTCAATAAAATTCCGTCACATTATCGTTTTTATTCTTTATCTTTTATATTATAGTAGCATTTATTAGTCAAAAATAATTTCAATTTAATTATAAATGTCAAAAAATCTAAAACTTTAAAACTATCTGGTAATTTATTGAAAATGATGGGGGCCAGTCACATTTTTACTCAACAAAGCTGTTTTATGTCCACCATATGCCAACTTCTGTTTGTATTGTGACCTAAGTTGTGGTATGATTATGGGTTGATGTCGAATGTCGAATATTCAAATACAAGTATGTACTATATCTAGATAATACATCACACATTGTACACTCAACTTGTAAACTTATAGTGCCAGATTTTTTCCACCAGGACCATCAGTTTAGTGGAAACTGTTACATTCGACTTCCCTCGGTTCTCCGCAAATTATTTCTACCTATTATATAATCCTACCAGTGGGACGAATGAGAGCTGACTACGGTTGGGATATATTTACCTTCATAATATCCTTATTAGGCAAATGGTCGCCAGGTCCAGTCTGAACAAAATGGCGGAGCAGATTCCCGCCTTTTTCCACCAACAGCGCCCCTCCCGTTTGCACCCAATCTCCTTTCAGATCCCCACCGAGTCCTAAATACAACAAAAAAACTCAAAAATAAACCTCTAGTATATCCAAATTGGCCAGCCGGTCCCCTGGGCCGGATTGCACGAAATGATGTAATATTTTTCCGCCATTTTGAATTATCAACGCGCCGCCATTTTGTAATCCATCGCCGACTAAATCGGTTTGCAAACCTGTAGTGTATTATGCTTTTAATAAATTGAAATATTATAATTATTTAACACTAGCAGCCTCAAATGCCCAATGGGGAAGCCAAACTTCAAAGCTTCCTACTCCTACTAATTTCTTCCGATTAAATTCGTTGTGAGTTCCAAGGCAGCCGTAGCTTTATACCCGGGACAGCAATGGAATTCATTGTTCATTGCCACGTTGGCTGTTGCCGCTGTTAATCCTGGCAACACGGGTGACACAGAGGAGTGGAGGAAATGTTTGGTGGGCTTGTCGCTTAGAAAACATTAACAACTTGTCGTGGCTTCACTCATATGGTAAAACACCTTATACATATATACATACACATACGCTAGTGAGCGAGGTCAATATAAAGGAAGGAGTTGATGCGTTGTCAGCGGGGGTGGCGGCGCCGGAGCGATATTTCTTGTTGCAAGCGTTAATATGGCTACGGTAACCGCTTTACATCAAGCGGGCCGTATGCTTGTCTGCCTCCCGAAGTAGCATAAAAAAACCTCTTGTTTACGTCACGAGGGAAGGGGTTGCTGCGTAGGCAGCGGGGGTGGCAACACGCGACCTATATTAGCAATATTGCATATTGCGAGTTGCGAACGTTTGAGTGTCTACTATAACCGCTTCATATCAGGCGGACCGTATGCTTGTCTGCCACCATGAACTTCAGTCTTTATTACCTACTTACTGATGTTAACCCTGAATAAACAGTACACAGGAGACAGAGTGGTAATAATAATAGTAATAAATAGTGGCGTTGATTCTACTTACCCATGCCACGGCCTTTGAATAGGGCGTCTCTGGACTGCTTCCAGAACAGGGACGTGATGATTGACACCACGTTGAATCGCTTGAAGCCCAGCGCTTGGTAAGTGGATAAGTTCTCCACGTAGTACAAATCTGAAATTATTATAAAATAAGTGTTTACTTTAATGTAAGTTATTTTAATATGTTCTTTACATTACAAGTATATACACCTCATTCTTGTTCCAAGTACAGCTCCTTGAGAAATGCCAACACTTTTGAAAATGGCATGTAATTTAAATGTTTTAAGTGGTTCATCAACATCTGTGAACCATAGAAAACCAACTTCACCTGCGCGCGGTGCACCCTGCTGACTGACAAACGAAGCTCTGGCTAAAAGAGAGGTAGGGAGTAGTAATTGTAAGCTACCCGACCGGGCAATGTACCTCCACCTCACAGAATACCGCAGCCCAATAACAATTCCCTTGAGGGTTGTTGTGTTCCTGCGAGTGAGTGAGGTCACCAGAAAAGAAAGAGATGCTGCGTTGGCAGCGGGGGTGGCGGTGCGCGAGAGATATTTTATGTTGCGAGCTATTATGGCTACGGCTACGCTATAATACTGCGTGTTATTTTTATTCGTATAAAACTTTAAATAGCGTTAACCTAAAAGTAACAATGTCGTTTAGATACATTCTGCATTACAGGGTCCAACTATCAATCAAGGTCTAATACAACTATAAATTAAATATAATCGATGGCGTCGTTGCGCGTGGTAGTCTAATCGATCACGCAAGTCAAGCAACGTCGACCTGTCCATGGATGGGTTTATTTATCTAGAGCTCCTCCACGCTTCCGAGGGCACGTTAAGCCGTCGGCCCCGGCTTTTGTCGTTAGGCCAAGTCAGTGGCCTTTAGGCGGCTTGAAAAACTGACCTCCGCCAACCTGCAGTTGAGCAGCGAGGTGGAGTATGCTCTAAACCCCTACGATTGAGGGGAGACCCGTATCCCAGCAGTGGTATGAATAAAGGTTGACGAAGACAGTTCAACTATAAACTATAAAGAGGAAACTATTTAGACATAACTATTAGTTATAGATAGAAATCTCGACTATAATGTATTCGGAATGTAATTTATTGCCGCATTCTATTCATTTGCGTATTCATTCTATTCATATTGCGGTTTTCTCTCCACACATTAGTGAGGAGAGAAAACCGCACGAAGGCTTCCATATCATTATGTATAAAAACGTCAAAAAAATCATGTCTGTTGTATGGGAGCCCCTAAAATATTTATTCTATTTCAATTTAATTATTTATTTTTAATAATAATGTTTGTGTTCTAAATTAAAGTGAATAATATAACTAAATATTCTGTGAATATTTCAAGCGTCTACCTGTTGCCGTTATCAATATCGAGCAAAAAGAATCACGTTAGTTGTATGAGAGCTCCCTTAAATATTTATTTTATTCCGTTTTTTAGTATTTGTTTTTATAGCGGCAACAAAAATACATCATCTGTGAAAATTTCAACTGTCTATCACGGTTCATGAGATACAGCCTGGTGATGGACGGACGGACGGACGGAGAGCGGAGTCTCAGTAATAGGGGTCCGTTTTACCCTTTGGGTACGGAACCTTAAAAATGGAGGAATATAGCCGGAGCGCAGTGGAAACCTACTATTATTCACACGTGAATCTAGGAATAATCTATATAAAAAACAAAAAACCAATGGATAACATACAATTTTGAACGTTATAGTAAATGTATTTTAGAATAGATTAAACTTTATTTCTAACTTCATACAAAGTTGTTAGATATAATATATTATGTAGATTAGAATCAGCAGTTCAACCGTATCAGGTATGCAATAACTGTATAAACATATGTATGTACCGTTTTCAATTTATGATGGCAGCTGTAAAACATACATATCGATCTTTATTGACGAACTTGGTGGACGAATGGCTAGCAATGGTCACTTTGACTTACAAAAAAACTAACCCGACTTTGTTTTATATATATATATATATATATATATATATATATATATATATATATGTCGGCGCAACACACAAATAATAACTGTAGAGCCGGTTGTTCTACATTAAAATCATTGTTAAATAAATAAATAAGTATTGACTATAGGTTAAATTATGTGATTTCGTTGTTTACTACAATTATTTAAGTGTGTCGGTGTATCCACAAATAATAACTATAGAATCGGTTGTTTTACACTAAAATTATTGTTAAATAAATAAATAAATAAGTACTTACTATAGGTTACAACTATTTAAGTATGATTATAACTACACAACGCATTAATGAGCGCGCGCAAGCAAATCACGCCATGATGCGTCATGCACCACCTGAGCTCGTCCGATCGGAGGGGCGGGTGAAGGTTGTTTGTGCACGCCTTTATAAGGCGGCCGACCGCCCGTACGGGGGCACTTCGATTCGAGACGTCGTTCCGAAAGGACTGCGTAATAGTTGTCACATTATTATTGTTACATTATTATTGGATTTAAATTAATTGAGTGTCAGTTACTTTGTCATTTAAATGAACAATTGTTAATTACATCATTAGTTGAATAAACGAATAGTTTCAGTACAAGTGAGTTTTCTTTTATCATTTATCAAGGATGAATGAGAAGCAGGTCAATGATACCAGGGAAGTTAGCAATCCTGACGTCACGTTTACTAACAATACCAGGGTCATTCTTTCGACATCAGAAGTGGAGGATAATTCAACCCAAGCTACTTTCTCATCAGCTCATTCACCACGTGAGCAATTGGAACAAACCACCGCACAGCAGCAAGTGCCCGTGTCGATCAACGATACACAATGTGGAGCTATGCTACAATCAACACCACTCCAGGGAGTGCATATGAACGGAATGCCACCACAGTTCTTAATACAGATGATGGAGATGATGCATAAAATGTCAGAACGTTTATGTGCACCGCCGACTGAATCAAAAATAAATATCAAAGACATCTATTTACCATCATTTGATCCCGATACCAACGTTGGCGTACGAGAATGGTGCCAGCATATAGATCAAGCAATCGAAGCATACAAGCTTAATGACTTTGATGTTCGTATGAAGGTTTGTACTTTGTTGAAGGGACGTGCAAAAATGTGGATTGATGATTGGATGGTAACTACTTCTTCGTGGGTAGAGCTGCGTAAAAATCTCATCACTACATTTGAACCTGAGAACAGGTACTCCCGTGATATCGTCTTGTTCAGAGAACATGTTTACGATCCAACGAAAGATATAGCCGAGTTTCTGTCACGCGCATGGGTTTTATGGAGAAGAGTCACTAAGGACAAACTAGATGGTGAACACGCTGTCGAAGCTGTAATTGGATGTGTCAATGATGAGCGTTTGCGTATAGAATTATTGAACGTTAGAGCAAAATCAGTCCCTGAACTCATTTCAGTGGCAACATCTATACGTAAGAAGCGTTCTAACCCAAGTTCAAGTACCGCAGTACATAACAAGCGCCCGCGCTTTTCAGAAAGTACCCAATTAACATCAAGATGCCGTATATGCAAGAAGACAAACCACTCCACTGACGATTGCAGATTTAAACCTTTACAGACTAAATTTGCAGCTGGCGATAGCGAATTACAAAAGCCAACCGTACCTAGCTGTACGTATTGCAAGAAACCAGGTCATACTTATGAAGCATGCTTTAAACGAGAGCGTTCACTAACTTCCAACGTGAACCATTGATTCCATTTTATTGATAGATAGTAGCAATAAAATGGCCTATCCTATCACCGTTACAATAAATGGAAATGTTTTACAAGCTGTGTTTGATAGCGGTGCAGAGTGCTCAATTATGCGAGAATCCGTCGCTTCGGCATTACCTGGTCGAAGAATTTCAGTAGTTAACTATTTGAAAGGGATTGGTCAGTTTCTCGCCCTATCTATGACCAAAGTTGTGACCGTTTGCGTCATAGACACCATCAGTGTTGAACTAGAGTTTTATGTGTCACCAGATTATGAAATGTCAACAGACATTCTCATCGGTATGAACCTAATCCATTATACTAATTTAAGTATGGTAATTACATCTAACGAAACTAAACTGATTCGTCAAGAACTTGTCAATCATATGCGACCAAGCCCACGAAAAGTGGAGGCCCTCGTGAAAGCACCAGTTTAGCAGCACGGTTTAGCAGGTTACTTTAGAAAGTACATTCCCGACTTCTCTCGTATAATGGTACCGTTGTACGAACTCACGAAACAAGGTGCAAAATGGGTATGGACAGACAAACACGAAAAAGCACGTAGTGCAATCATAGAGTGCGTAACTTCTGCTCCAGTACTTCCTCTATTTCAAGAGGAAGCACCAATACAACTATATACGGACGCGAGCACCCTGGGATTTGGTGCAGTGCTTGTACAAGTAATCGGTGGACGTCAAAATGCGGTTGCATTCATGAGTATGAGAACCACAGAAGCTGAAGTTGCATTCATTACAAGTTAGAGACATTGGCAGTGGTACGTGCTATAAAGCACTGTCGCAACTATTTGTATGGCCGGAAATTCACCGTCATAACTGCAATGCATTAAAAGACCTTCTGCCGAGAATACATCGTTGGTGGCCATACTTGCAAAATTATGATTTCGAGGTGGAATATCGTAAAGGCGAACGTCGCTAACATGCTGACTTTATGAATGAATTTATAGTCAATGTTATGACAAAAGAATTAGACTGGCTCAAAATTGAACAACGACGTGATGATGAACTATGACCAATAATGGACAGATTGAGTAACAACAACCAGGTAGAGGACTTTGTCTTGGAGCACAACGTCTTAAAAAGAAACGTTTATTAATCATGTCTTCGGTCAGCAGATATGCACAGTCGTTCCTAAATCTTTCCAGTGGAGCCTTATCAACTCTTTTCACTCCGCGTTCAAACACACTGGCTAAAAAAAAAACTGCAAAAAAATCAGAGAAGCTTATTGGTTTAATAAAATGAGTTCTACTGTTCGCAAGTGGAGAATTGCGTGATATGCAAAACATCTAAAGGTAGATCGGGAGCCATTCAAATTTAATTTCATCCGATACAGAAACCCGCGGCTGCCTTCCAACTGCTTCACATGGACGTAACAGGAAAACCTTCGGAGGGTCACCAGTATGTTATAGTAACTACTGACGCCTTCTCAAAATACGTTTTATTCTATTACGCTACCAACATAAACCCACACAGCACATTAGCTGCTCTGAAACGTACTGTGCTCTGTGTAACTGTGTATCTAATTGGCACGTATGTCCAAATAATCGTAGATGGAGGTAGGGAGTTCCTTGGCGAGTTTAAAGATTACTGTGATTACACTGGAATAAATATTCATACTATAGCTCCAGGAGTCAGCCGAGCTAATGGCCAAGTCGAAAGAGTAATTGCAACACTAAAGAACGCATTGGTGATGATCAAAAACTACGAAACGATCGGCGATGAATTGTGCGCCTCATCGTGTCACAGGAGTTGCTCCGTTGACACTTATTACACAATGAAAGCACTGCGTACCTCCTGAGCTTCTAAATCTGGTGAATATTGGTAATCAATCAATCGACATTGAAGCACTTATTCAACAAATTCAACAAAAAATGTCTCGTTCTGGTGAACAACACAGACAGCGCTTCAATTTACACAAGGCCAAAATCCATCATTTTCGAAGAGGGGACTACGTGATGATTAAAAATAATCCTCGAAACCAGACCTCCTTAGATCTTAAATTCAGCGAACCATATGAAGTTTGTAGACTACTAGGGAATGATCATTATTTAGGTAAGTGGTAAAGAAAATGGATAGTAGAGGACGACCCCGAAAAGTCGCTCACGACCAACTGCGTCGTGCGCCACAATCTGGTGAACAGTTGACCGTGTCGGCGGTAGACCAATCACCTTCTCATCGAGATTTTGCTGGAGCAACAGATGATCATGTCCCATCTACTTCACGAGGAATGTGGCCATTACAGCCAACTTATAACCTACATGATGGAGACAATTCATCAGAATAATCAAATTAATGTCATTAATCAAATTAATATTAAAATAATTTCTCTCTCTAAAAGACTAAAGACGAGAGAAATCTACGAGACTCTCCGAGAAATCTACGAGACTCTCCGAGAAATCTACGAGACTCTCCGAGAAATCTACGAGACTCTCCGAGAAATCTACGAGACTCTCCGAGAAATCTACGAGGCTCTCCGAGAAATCTACGAGGCTCTCCGAGAAATCTACGAGACTCTCCGAGGCTCTCCGAGAAATCTACGAGACTCTCCGAGAAATCTACGAGGCTCTCCGAGAAATCTACGAGACTCTCCGAGAAATCTACGAGACTCTCCGAGAAATCTACGAGGCTCTCCGAGAAATCTACGAGACTCTCCGAGAAATCTACGAGACTCTCCGAGAAATCTACAACACAATGAGAATAAACCAGGCTGGTGCAGAGCGCGCACCGCCTGTCAGAATGGCCGTGTCGGCGCAACACACAAATAATAACTGTAGAGCCGGTTGTTCTACATTAAAATCATTGTTAAATAAATAAATAAGTATTGACTATAGGTTAAATTATGTGATTTCGTTGTTTACTACAATTATTTAAGTGTGTCGGTGTATCCACAAATAATAACTATAGAATCGGTTGTTTTACACTAAAATTATTGTTAAATAAATAAATAAATAAGTACTTACTATAGGTTACAACTATTTAAGTATGATTATAACTACACAACGCATTAATGAGCGCGCGCAAGCAAATCACGCCATGATGCGTCATGCACCACCTGAGCTCGTCCGATCGGAGGGGCGGGTGAAGGTTGTTTGTGCACGCCTTTATAAGGCGGCCGACCGCCCGTACGGGGGCACTTCGATTCGAGACGTCGTTCCGAAAGGACTGCGTAATAGTTGTCACATTATTATTGTTACATTATTATTGGATTTAAATTAATTGAGTGTCAGTTACTTTGTCATTTAAATGAACAATTGTTAATTACATCATTAGTTGAATAAACGAATAGTTTCAGTACAAGTGAGTTTTCTTTTATCATTTATCAAGGATGAATGAGAAGCAGGTCAATGATACCAGGGAAGTTAGCAATCCTGACGTCACGTTTACTAACAATACCAGGGTCATTCTTTCGACATAATATATATATATATATATATATGTATATATATATATGTGTATATATATATATATATGTATATATATATATATATATATACTAGCTGTTACCCGCGGCTTCGCCCGCGTGGTCCAGGGGAGCTGCCATTGATTTGTGTATATTTTTTTTCTTGCAATTAGGATGATTATAAATAGAATGATTATAAACTTTATTTTTTCCCGTGGGAATAAAATGTTTTTCCTGGATAAAAAGTAGCCTATGCCACTCTCCAGACCGGAAACTATCCCCTGTTAAAAAATCATGTCCGTACTTAGGTTCCTTTCGATGTGAAAAAAGGACAAATGATTGTAAACTTTATTTTTTACCGTGGGAATAAGATGTTTTTCCTGGCTAAAGAGTAGCCTATGTCACTCTCCAGGCCTTAATCTATCTCCAAAAAAAATCATATCAATCCGTTTGTTACTTTCGACGTGAAAGAAGGACAAACAAACAAACACACATTTATAATATTAGTATGGATAGATAAAGATACTACAAAAAAAAAATTATTCAATGTTGTAAGGTAAGTTAGGTGGTACTGCACGTATGACCTTTGACTGTACATCAATTCCAGTTGTAATCGAAATCCTACATCAGAAATAAGTTATCATATCACGTACTTGACAAGATAAGAAAAAAACGATATATAAAAGTCTGCGCAGCAGATTTAGACTAATATGCGCGATAGAATCTGATAAAATCAAAATTATAGCTACTTATGATTGCGAAAATGATTTAATCCATGCTATCATATTTATTACATTAACATAATAACAAAATAGGCAATGAACAATGAAGTCCATTGCGGTCCCGGAAGAAGTACGGCTGCCTTGGAACTCACGAATTTAATCAGAAGAAATTAGTAGGAGTAGGAAGCTTTTGGAATTTGACTTCCCCTCTTCTTCTTGATGTGCCTTCCAGAAAGATTAATTTTTGTGCTGTTTTCAACTAACGGATCCCTATGAGCGTGCGACCTTCACCGGATATTAGAACATTTAGAAGCATATTAGAACTTATCTATTAGAACATTTTTATTATTTATTTATTTATTTATTTAATCATAAACAATTTTTACATTGTGTTTGATATCAATAGTCAAATATAAATGTTGGTACTAATAGATAAATTTTATATAATGTTAATTAACTGGATATTTAAAATCATCATAAGTAATATAAGAATTGAATTAACTTAGTAGTAGAAATTATATAATTATAAATTAAAATCAAGTCATCAACGAATTAAATGTCAAAAAATAATAATAATAACACTATGACATGAAAATGTTCGAGACTGGTCGAGACACGTTAACGATGTGTACCGATGGGAAGTACATACACGTACATACGTGAACATTCGAGAATCCTTGCCGGCGGATATAAATAGCGACCGCCGCGGCGCATAGTTGAGTTCAGTTTGGACTTCGGAAGAGTAAACTTCGAGCGAATCTACCTGCGAGACAAGTGATAACCTACGACCTTAGCGATACTATTGGACTTCGATTTAACCTGCGATTCGGAATCTTCGAGTGGACTTCGTGTTGTGAAGACCTGCAGACCAGACCCTGCGTGAATAAATCCTTGCAAGTTGTGATTGGCGTTTTACATGCAAATCTGGAACCCTAGCTCGTAACACTATCTATGGTACAGTGGTGTTGTTTTGCTTTTGTAGTTATAGTTATATACGTCCCGCTACTGGTTATAGCCGTTATTCGCCGGTTAAGTGTATCGTGTTACTTAAATTATTCTCTCCTTCAATAAATAAATATATGTGGTGTGAGTGAAGAGAAATTACCAGGATATATTAACGATTTTTAATCGCGCACAGGTTATTCTTCCTATCCAACTATGCCAACCCACATATACCTACTCATACAAGAACGCGAGAAATTATTGGTCTGCCAGCATCCACGAGACTACATAACTATTTGATAGCATAAAAAACAAATTTGTTGCATTATCCTTGACCTATCTACGAAGCCTATTTAGGAAGCATCTATATCCAAGAAACAAAAGCAGCTACCAGTCTGAATGCAATAGAATATCGGTAGGAAATGGCTGAATATGCTCGTGGACTAGTAACAAATGACGTCAAATTCACTACGAAATCATACATGCTTTTTAACCAGCTTATGGGGCGTAAATGGATTATCAACATCTTTGAACCAAAGCCAACTTCACGTGCAAGCGGTGCACCCTACTGACTGACAAACAAAGCTATGGCGAAAAGAGAGGTAGAGAGCGTAATTGTAAGCTACCCGACTGGGGAATGTACCTCCACCTCACAGAATACCGCAGCCAAATAACAATTCCCTTGAGGGTTGTTGTGCTTCTGCGAGTGAGTGAGATCACCAGAAGGGAAGGATATGCTGCGATGGTAGCGGGGGTAGCGGCGCGCGAGCGATATTTTATATTGCGAGCGTTAATATAGCTACGATAAACGCTCCACATCAGGCGTGCTGTCTGCCACCCGACGTAGTATAAAAAAAACCTCTTTGAATTGGTAAAAGATTTTGACGTGAATAGTAAAATTGCTTCCACAGGGAGACAATAAAAAAAAACGAATGATAACAAAATCGGGGGATACAGTTTGGTATTGCAGCTACAAATATATCATCTCCAACCAAAATTCAATCACACCATAGTGGTGTGATTGAATTTTGAATATAGATAGATGAAGGATCAAAGAATTTATTACGCTAAGTAAGGACTATGGAACATCGCGTGCGGGGGAAGAGGAAGCGCTGGCATTTTTAGATAATTGCATATAACGTATTCACATATAACACACGACCGTGTCTATGACACAGTCGCACCCCATTTTTATTTTGACTATCTTTTTACTTATTTATTTGCTTTAACCCGTGAATAGGCAAGACAAATTAATTGACAACTACTTTGTAAGTAATTGACCAATCTAACTGTAGTCAATTTTGTATTTGATTGATTTTAATTTGAGTTGTATCGATTGGGACATGTTAAATAAGTATCAGATGTATACATTGTAACTCCCAAAGGACAGGCGCTCATAAATTGTTGTACTTGAATAACCTTCACAAGCTAAATAACATTGGAAATATATCGATCCTTTTAGACTTATCTGTTCAATTTGTCAACTTGCCATTTAAGCTAAAACAAAGCTGAAATAGTATAACCCACTAATACTAGTCTAATTCGTGTAAAGGCATGAATTCTGCGGTAATCCGTCTTTATTTATTGTCCAGTTTACTGGCAATCTGAATTATCCATTACAGATTATATGTAAAACTCAGTAACCACAGGAATCTTTGAATAGAATGCTAAGTGGTCCCAATTCACAAATAATAAGAAAGAAAGGAAAAAGTATAGGCTGGCAACGGATCGGTGACGACTTGGTGTTGCTGATCTCCATGGGCGGTGGTGATTGCTTTCCATTAGGTGATAGATGCTCGTTTGGCTCCCTCTCAAATAAAAAAAGAGAATGATCATCTGTCTTGTCTCCCTTCGCAAAAACAATATTAATCAGATCTAATATTGATAACAACATGAATTTATACCATCGACGTCTATCACAACAAGCCTATGTAGTCGGCCAAAATGTCTCCACCTTGCCGGATGGAAAGCACAAGTGAAGATTAAGTGTGAGTACCGCCATCACTGCGATTGCGATTGTTGCCTTCGCCAAAGGCCTGCTGAGGCTATCAACGGCAATAAACAAGTTGACATATACACATTGACTACAGTGCAGCTTTCGATCTCATATCTATCATATTCTGCTAAAAATTAATTTACATAACATCTAGCAAGTTTACCAAACGAATAGAAAATTTGGAATACACTTTGAAAATGGCACATGTTTTTTTATTGTGAAATGTTTGTAATGACAATTCTGAGAATCATTTCTGGAGTACCACAGGGATCCTACTTAGAACCAATCTTATAAATTATTTTTACCATTTGTATTTTGTATTTATATTTTTTATACATTTTTATAACTTTCTTAGGAAGTGAATTGAATAGTGAATGAAAAAAATTTTGTACCGCATGATGAGAATATTACTAAAAGACTATCTAAACTGCATGGAATGTAGGAAATTTTATAGGATTCCTCAGCTGAAAAGACCCTGTGTAGTTCGAAGTAGCTTACAATATGATATGTAGGAGTGGTTTGGAGACCACATGTCGCCACGCCTGCTATACATCATAATCAGTCTGTATCTAACACCCACAAATAGATATAGATCTTCCCTAATTCCGCTTTCCTCATGCATTCATTATCAACATTAAATTCATAATCAATACTTGGCATACTCTAGCTAATATGAAGGGAAGGTTATATGGGAAGTAAGGACAGGTCATACAGCAATCATTTAAATTGCTCTAATAACGATCATTAACTGTAGAATTGTAAATGACTTTCTTTTTGTATACAAAATTCTTTATAATTAATTTAATTACTTACAACTACTACATTATATCAAATTCTCCTTGGGTACCTTAGTAATAAATTAACTCAGTTTTTTTCACCGTTAGTTCACCGTTGCGGAAAACTGTTGATGGTGCTAATTTCCCTATTCATAGGTTCCTTGTATGTTTTATGCGTATTACGTCCTAGTCGACGTACGTTTCGACTTACTCAGCAAGTCCCGTAATGTCTTAACTATATAGTCTGGTGAATATTATTACAACATCAGCAGTGCAAAGACAAAATGATGATGATGAAAAATGACTTTCTTTCTGGCAATAAATCTTTTATGCTTTGATTACACTAAATACCAAAAAAAATTGTCTCAAAAACCTCACATTTGTTACTGATCAGTATGAGAGGAAGTTTGCGTAAGGGTAGTAGTAGTTTCATTATTTATTATTTAGTATTAGTAAGAAGTAGTATTCATCCAAGAGGTGCGGCGCCACAATGCCTAAATCGACGCGAACGTTCTATTTCTCAAAACACCTCTATGGTTACTCGCCGCTGATCTCCGCGCTGCAGCGCCGCCTCGCTTGGATATGTTTTTGCCCTAAAAATGGATGTGTGTGATCAATATTCTCACTCAATCCTCATCATATCTCACCTCCATCAAAGAACTTTCCTTCGAGAAACTCCTTGGAGCCCGGTTCTTCGACGCCCACTCCAACCAACTTAATGTTGTGCCTCTGTAGGATCGGTGCTATTTCGCCCAACTGTAACGTAAAAATACATAATTATTTTCATTTATCATCATCATCATCATTATTGTCATTGTAGCATCTTGCGCATGTGACCACTACGTGCTCAAGATATGTATACTGTTTAAGGAATCTTAATGAAGTGCTCACTAATGCAACCTGCATTAGTGAGCACTTCAAAAAAACGAATGATAACAAAATCGGGGGATACAGTTTGGTGTAGCAGCCACAAATCTATCATCTCCATCCAAAATTCAATTACACCACTGGATAGATGAAGGATCAAAGAGTATATTACGCTAAGTAAGGACTATGAAACATCGCGTGCGGGGGAGGGGGAAGCGCTGCCATTTTGAGATAATTTTAATGCATATAACGTATTCACGTTCAACACACGGTCGTGTCCATGCCACAGCCACAACTAGAGATGGGCAAAATGTCGGGCATTTACGATGTGTCCAAAAAGTACTTTTAATTTCCCTATTTATGCCCAAAACTAGGCAATAATTGGGCATTTATATGTACTTATTGGGCGCTTATCGTAAATGGCTGGCATTCTGCCAATCTCTAGCCACAACCCATTTTTAGTTACTTACACCCGCTATCTTTTTTTCTTTTTTTTTATATTAGCTCAGCATATTGGCCCCACTTCGCCTGATGGTAAGCGAAAAGAGAAGCCCCAATCGCAACGGCAACGGACAAGAGACCTCGATGTCTTGTCAGTTGACGCTGGCATGCTGGCCTACAAAATATCTTGATGTAAATGTTATTACTCTGTACAATATGGTTACTCTTTGCCTTTCTCACAAGTTGCCTCTTTCTACCCGAGTTATCAATATAGGTAAGGATATTTCTAGAAAAAGTTATTTGCTTTTATAAATATTGTATTTCAGCTCGGGGTCAAGTGGCTTATAGATAAGTTAAGTAACGTATCTTTATTAAATACAATAACATAAACAATTTTACGATTACGATAAAAATGTGAAGGTGTACAAAAATATTTAATCTTATATTGTTTATATTTGTCTATTTGTTTTGATCTGCGTGTTTTCTATATATTACCTGTATGTATGATTTTAAAAAAAAATGTTGTTACTAAATAACATTTTTTTTTTAAATAATTGTATGATTTTAAAAAAAAATGTTGTTACTAAATAACATTTTTTTTTTTAAATCATACATTTGAAAACTAATAATATCAGTTATCTAGTACTAATAGTACAAGCTTTGCTTAGTTTGGAACTAGATGGCATTGTGTAATTTGTCCAGGAATATTTGTTTATTATTTCATTCTATAGTGAAAAGATCTTTTTTCTTGTTTTTCATTATTCTTATTACTACTATAACAATGGTAATTCACTGACATTGATCATTAATGTTTCTTTGACAATTATGGGTATTTTCTCCTGAATTAAATGAACTTCACGTTCACGTTTTTTTTATTTTAATAAATAATATATCCCAGCATCATTTGAGAGCTGTTTTGTTGAGGACATTTTTTTTGTGTGCATTTAGTTATGCCCCCCGCTCATATATATAAAAAAAAGCCTGCTATGACACTGAACTCTACACTCTACAGCTCAAAACTATTGCTTTCATAGCGATTTAAGACGCTGAAAGCAGTAACAACCACCACTATTAGGTGAGCCACATGCTCATTTGACCTTCTCATAAATGAAGAATCTATAAAAAAACCGGACAAGTGCGAGTCGGACTCGCGCACCGAGGGTTCCGTAGGTACGTAGTATCATTATTAAATTTGATATTTTTCATTATAAATAAGAAATAATGCGTCGAAAAAAATAAATAAAATATATTTTGCAATGTGTACATCAAGCCCTTTCATATGATACCCCATTTGAACTAGTAGTTTCAATTTGAAATTTCGACACCCTATAAAAAATATAGACCCCCTATTTTTTAAGATCTATTTACAAATGTATAGTTTTCAGATTTATTCCTGTACTTGTAGTCTATAACGATGTTACTTGCCAAATTTCATAGTTCTAGGTCAACGGGAAGTACCCTATAGGTTTTGATTCCCTTGAGTGTGTCGAAATATGCGTTTTTTGCTGAATAAACGGCCGTAACTTTTTTCTACGTAAACTTAGCAGTTTGATTTTTTTTTAACTTCATGGGACCGTAGACCTGAGTATACAGTTCAAATTTCAGCTTGATACCTCCACGCATTCTCGACATAGAAATTCTTGACAGACAGACAGACAGACAGACAGACGGACAACAAAGTGATCTTATAAGGGTTCCGTTTTTCCTTTTGAGGTTCGGAACCCTAAAAATCAATAAAAAAAAATATACCTCCTTGGCCCACAGTCTGCACAGCATGCACCCCCAGCGGCGGAAGAAGATGATAGCCACATTTTGATCTTGCCAGAAATTCCTTAATTCAGTGGTCTGCAAACATACAAGAAAATATACTAAACACATAAACTTACCCTTAAGGAAAAGACTGTGCATTAGTGTGCATATTTGAATCAGCATCCCTTTTCACTTCCACAGCATTAAGGTGCAAACTAGATTTGATTATAGACATTATCTATGACTTATGTGCATGTAACAGCAATTTTTGTTTTTTCAACTATTACTGCTCGCAACATAAAATATCGTTCGCGCGCCGCCACCTTCGCTGCCAACGCACCATCTCCTTCCTTTCTGGTGACCTCACTCACTCGCTGAAACACCACAACCCTCAAGGGAATTGTTATTTGGCTGCGGTATTCTGTGAGGTCTCCCTACCTCTCTTTTTGCCAGAGCTTCGTTTGTCAGTCAGCGTGGTGTACCCCGTGGTGCAGGTGAAGTTGGCTTTGGTTCAAAAACATTGATGACCCACTTACACCCCATATTACTACAGTATGGGGAAAATATCCCCTAGCTGATGCCTTCAGCTTCACTTGAATCAAGTATATTATGTCGTACTGGGAATTTCAACAGAGAGATGGTCCATAGAGCCCAGGATTGTTTGTCCTGGATGATGTATTCTAAAATGTAGGCTCTGGTGGCAGCCAGCGATTGGATGCACAAATATTGTATGATAGTGCCACAATGGGATTGATACTGCTTGCTGTAGAGGGTCACAGCCTGTTCACAGAATACTGGATATCTACGATCGAGTTTATGTCATATCTCTGACGCCACACAACTCAATGCTTTAGGACCCCAATAGTGTTAGATACAAAAAATCTGTGGTGCACTGCAGTTGATCTTCACTTGACTAGCCATTTCTTTAGGCTTTTAATGACTTATTTGCCATATTGCCATCTCTTACATTGCTAAGAGTGGAAGTCAAATTCCAAAAGCATCTTACTCTTACTAATTTCTTCCGATTAAATTTGTTGTGAGTTCCAATCCAGCCATAGTATTATCCCCGGGACTGCAATGGGCTTCACTGCCCATTGCCTTTTTGGGCGGTCACCACTATAAATCCTGACTACACACAGTGATGGGAATGTATAGTGGGTCCCCATCCCGTAAAAAATAATTTCTGGCTCCATTTACGTCAGCAGAATTGCATCAGCTTTACTCTTGCATAACAAAGTACATGCACCCTTGCTCTTCTTCTGCACCTCTGGGTTTGCAAAATCCATCATAATATTGAGCAAAGCTATAGTTAGTGTCTATGAATTAGGTTCCAAGATTAAAATCTATAATATGAAAATGAATTACTGAATGTATTGCTAAGCGCAAATCTCGAGAAAAGCTGAACAGATTTTGCTGATATTTTTTTTAGAATATTCCTTGAAGTACGAGAATGGTTCTTAGGCAGAAAAATTTAAAAAATTGCATGAAAAAATCTAAAAACAACACTTTTCTATACTCCCATACAAACGATTCGTAATAATACTTAAAGTCAATTTGAACTTTAATGCCATATCATAAAGTTCAATTGTTAGTGGAGAGGTTCCAGGAAGGCAAAACAATTGAGTGACGTTAGTATCGTAGGCGGTACGAAGTTCACCGGGTCGGCTAGTATTTAATAAAAAAAAGGCGCGCATCGGGATGATACATACCAATATCAGGGTCAAGCAAAGATTTACCCTTCTTCCAACAACCCAAAACTACTTTTTGACTGCCTAAAAACCAATGGGCAACCCATAAAACTATTATCGCCACTGCGAAATCATTGAATTGAAAGTAAATTACAATTAACAAGTTGAAATTAAATAATTATCCACAATTATTACCATATTCTGAACGTGTTAAATAGACAGGGACGGAATACATGTTAGTACAAAGCAATTCACGCTCCACTGATGAATCTAATTATAATATTTTGCAACTGAGAGGTAGTTGAAATACAAAAACGCCGGTTACGAATAACTGTCTTAAATGTATCAAAAACTACCTAAAAGTCTTTAAAAGTACACATATAAAGTACATAATATCTCGTGGCAACAACTGAACAATTTTTTTATTAACTACACAGCGTTAGAATAATAAAATTAGAAAAAACAAAGTTGCACTCGGGAAGGTACTAACGGTACCCAGCGTATCGAAATATTAGTAACAAATTGCACTTACATCTCCTGTTGTGATGCTTTTCACTTTCTGAGATCCAATTGCAGTAATATCGGTAGACATTTTCGTTGCTTTCAAGCGTTTAAAAAGTAAGAAAACTTTTTTGGATTTTTAAAAGTGAATGAAATTCAACGAATGACAGCAACAACACCTACCAGTAGCAAACCAAACAATCAAATGATGAAAAGTGTCAAAAATTAAAAAAAAATAGAGATGGATGTGCCTTGAATCAAATACAAATGATTCGATTTTCGAATCAATCGAAATACGGCGACCAAACTCAATTCACTTGAGATATTATAAAATGTTTGAACAGGAAATGATTCGAATCATTTCCTGTTTTATACCCTGTCCAGACTCTAGGCAAACAGCAAAAACCAACATCTCAGTGTGAATTGGTGTTATTGTTTGTTGTTAAGTACTTTTTTTTAATATTAAATAAGTATACTAAGTAAGGGTGGCAGACAAGTATACGGCCCGCCTGATGTGAAACTGTTACCTTAGCCATATTAACGCTTGCAAAATGAAACATTCCTCTCACTCCGCCACCCCCACTGCCAACGCAGTAACTCCTTCGTTTCTGATAAACGTGATAGGAGTACGCTGTAAACCCATTCGATTGAGAGAAAATTCTTATCTCAGCAGTTGGGTTGAAATATGGATTGATGTAGAAACATTTCTGAGCAGAAATGCATTAAACCATTTATTTTGCTATCACCTACCTAGCTGGTATAAAAATGACGAGCTTTCTGCCCGCGGTTACGTCTCGTGTGGACGCTATGTCGCGTTTAAAAGGTATTCTATGTATTAATCTATATGTATGTCGCAACCAAATGGTTAAAATAGCCGTTCAATCAAACAGCTAGCCCTTTGACTCAACAACGCCATTCAATCACACGGCTATACGTCGTTTAGCCGACTTGTTGACTGCAACGTTCAACACTACATCTAAACGACGCTTAGCTAACCAGTTGGCTAAGCGTCGTTTAGCTGTAGTGTTGAACTGTAGTGTTGCGGGGAGGACGCACTGGTTGAAGACTTTAGTCTTCAAGCATTGGGGTATCTGTGCGGCGAAGATGTACCGAAGCTTTCCAAAAGCTGCCCAGCCCAGTCGAATACGTCTATCGATCTCTTTGTTGAAATTACCCCGGCCAAGCTGTATGGAATGTCCGAGGTAGACATAGTCATTAACCACTTCAATAGCGGCATTCTCTACTATAACCGGGCTAGAGATGACATACTCGTTGTACATGACTTTCGTCTTGTCGAAATTCATCCCCAGCCCCACACGTCGAGAAGCAGCATTGAGATCGACCAACATACGATTGAGATCCTCCAGCGATTTAGCCATTATAACCACGTCGTCGGCAAACCGAAGGTGTGAGATGTACTCGCCATTCACACTGACGCACCGTTTTTTCCAGTCCAGCGTCTTGAATACGTCTTCCAGAGCAGCGGTGAATAGTTTTGGGGAAATGACATCTCCTTGACGTACTCCCCGCTGCAGCTGAATAGGCTTAGACTGCTGGTCCTGGACTCGGACGGTCATTGTCGCAGCGCTATATAGCCATCTCAGCACCTCGATATAGCGGTGGTCGACTTGGCATCGCTGTAAGGATTCCAGAACAGACCAAGTTTCGATGGAGTCGAAGGCTTTCTCGTAGTCCACAAAAGCCACGCAGAACGGCAAATTGTACTCTGTGGTTTTCTGCACAATCTGCCGCAATGTATATATGTGGTCTACGGTGCTGTAGCCTTTACGAAACCCAGCCTGCTCCGGTGGCTGGTAGTCATCAAGCCTTCGAGCGAGACGATTCGTGATAACCCTTGAAAACAGCTTATACACGTGGGTCAGGAGCGAGATCGGTCTATAATTCTTCAATAAGGTTTTGTCACCTTTTTTGAAGAACAAGACAATCATACTCCTGGTCCACGCGACTGGTGCGGTCCCATTGTGAATGACGGAATCAAACAGACGTTGTAGTTCCTTTAGAACCGGAGTTCTTCCAGCTTTCAACAGTTCTGTTGTAATTCCGTCCTCACCGGGAGCCTTACCATTTTTCAGCTGTTCAAGGGCTATCCTAATCTCACCCAGGCTGATGTCTGGAATATCCTCGGTTTCGTGTCGGGTTAGCGGGGCTCGGCGATCACTTACACGAGCAGCTGATGTAGGGACAAGTGCATGTGCAGCATAGAGTTTGCCATAAAATCTCTCCACCTCTGCGAAGATCTCTGGCTTAGAAGAAACGATTCGACCATCTTCTAGCTTGAGCTTCGACAGATAAGCCCTTTCAGAAGGCCGAGAAAAGACTTTCAGGCCTTTGTTGCGAGCTATCACGTCTTCAACTCGTTTAGCATTGAAGACGCGACAGTCCCGCCGTATCAGCCTTCTGATCTGCTTATTTTAAAGCTACATATTCTTTCGAAGCTCTAACAGACGCTGTCGCCTCTCGTCTCTTCTGCATAAGAGCCAGAGTTTCGCTAGAGAGCTTGTCCTCTCGAGCTCCATGCTGCCGCCCAAAGTGTTTCCTGCCGACTTCGTGTAATGTTATCCCTATTCTATCTGATGCCTCGTCCATGTCCGCAGTGGTTTCCAACGAATCGAATCGGTTTTGAAGTTCCAGTTGGAACTTTTCCGAAGCTTGAGTGATTTGAGGAAGAGTTGGACGTAGATTCGACTTCATCACACGGGCTCTTTCGAATTTATAGCTGATATTTAGGGTGCCTCGTACAAGTCGGTGGTCGCTACCGGTACCAAACCTGTTAACCACCGAGAAATCCCTAAATATCCGCCTTTTATCCGTTATGATGAAGTCGATCTCATTCCTAGTCACCTTGTCGGGGCTTTGCCAGGTCCATTTCCTCTGGGGCTTCTTTTTAAAGAACGAGTTCATCAAAAAGAGCCCCTCCATTTGGAGGAAATTAACCAGCATTTGCCCCCTGTGGTTCCTCAACCCCAAACCAAACCCTCCGACAACCGATTCGTCGCATTCTTGTACTCCCACCTTGGCGTTGAAGTCCCCGACAACAACCGTGAAGTGGGTCTTGGTGGTATTACGTATGGCCTTCGTAATGTCCTCATACATGGCCTCGACCTCTTCATCCGGGTGTGTCGTCGTTGGAGCATATACCTGTACTACTTTCAAAGAGTATCTCTTTGTCAGTTTTAGCACAAGATATGCTACCCTCGACGACACACTGGATACCTCCACTACGTTGTTGACGAGAGCTTTATGAACGAGGAACCCGACACCGCCCTGGGAGAGCCGGTCTCCTTCACGGTAGTAGAAGAGGTTGCCAGATTCGAGTATCACGGTCGCCTCTCCCTCTCGTCGGATTTCCGACAGACCCAGAATCTGGCATTTGACTGACCTCAATTCTACTTCCAGCTCTTCCACATCCTCGTCGCGCCTCAGAGTCCGTGTGTTGAAAGTGCCTATTGTCAGTTTTTGTTGGTGGCCTGCCAACCGGAGATTGTTCGCACCCCCCGCCCTGCCGGAACCGAGACCGCCACCTTGGCCCGGGATTGCAGGGCTGCCGGGTACTGGGGGCCATATATTAACTTGTGTAAACATTGGAGAGAAATGCCCTTGAGTCGCCACGCTGGGCAGGCGGGTTGGCGACTTTCGCCAGAGCCTCGTCCGTTTATCTGCAGGGTGTACCACGTGCAGGTGAGGTTGGCTTTGGCTCCGAAGATGGTATTGAGCCACTTACACCCCGTAACCTAAAATTTACATTACATAAGAAGAATAAACTGTGTTCTAATTCTAAAGTATCTTGAAACAATCACAAACGGGTGTTTGTGATTGTTTCAAGATAAGAATTAGAATTAGAATATAGTTTCAAGATTTAGAATTAGAATATAGCTTGACGCCATAATGAAAACAAAACGCACCTAGCGCCGCGGTGGTGAGCGCTGAACTAATTGAATTAGACGGCGGCTTTTCAATCAGCTGTAGTGTTGAACGTTTTGAGCGACTCAAATATTCAATTAAAAAGCTAGACATGTGATTGGATGGCGTTGTTCAGTCAAAGGGCTTGCTGTTTGATTGAACGGCTATTTTAACCAGTTGGCTGCGACATGTATACCAAATTTGTATATTGTTGTATGGAATTGGTCTATGAAACTTACTTACAATTTTAAAATTCTTTAGATAATGAAAAGTGAAAACATAAATTGGCAGTAGTACTTGAAAACATAAATTGTTCACTATTTTACATAAATTGACGCTATGAATTTCTTACAATTTGTTACCGTGTTTGCTAGCAAATAAATGTAATTTGTATTTGTATGAATATTTTGCTATTACTCGCGAATCACTGATCCGATTTTAATGATACTTATAGATACTTAATTATCCACACAGTTTATGTATTTACTGAACATTGTAATCAGTGTAGTAGTTTTTAATACATTGGAATTGTTTCGAAAAAAAAACCGCGAGGTCTCAGTTCTCGACGAACGAAGGGGAAGTGAACATGAGATGAGAGTAACATTATGTTTTTTTAATAATTCTTTGTATTAAAGTTCTTTAATCAAATTAGGTCTTTTGTATTGAAAACACATGTCACCACTGTTTTCATTAGTAGAATCACCTTCTGAAACGGTTTTAAATTTTAAAAAAAATATTTTAGGTTATTATTTATAATATGTAATTGTATCTTTTCAAGCGACACTCGTTTCATGGCTATAAGCTAGTTATCGTTATACAAAATCGACATGTTTCCATCTCTTTCCCTGCCGCCGGCTTAAGCCCCCCTACACGTCGACAGATGTGTCTAGTTTACCAAAATCGCTGGTAAATTACGGTAATTTACGAAAATTACGGTAAAATTTGTTACGTAACTGCCATGTTTAAAATTTTGACTTGTTGAAATGCCACGTCCATATTGTTGCGAAATAGAATGTAAGCGCCCTAGGACTGCAAAATTACGTAATTTTACCCAAAAGTCTTGTAAAATACCGGCGTACTACCACAATATTACTATTTCTATACAGTAGCGCATCGACTTTGAAGTGGGACGATGCCGCCGCCCGCGTAGGTATCCACTAACTTAGAAACCGTTTAACTGACGACAAAATAAACAAACGAATAATGATTCGAGCTAATTTAAAATACACTCAAACAGAATCTGTTGAAATGGATATGTTTGACTTTGACACTGATGACGAACAATCAGACACAGAAGACCAATCAGTGGATCCTATATTGTAACTCAGTCTTTTTTTTATGTCTACCACTATAGTGGAAAACAAACAGACGGCCCGCCTGGTGGTAAGGTTACCGCTGCCTACAGACTTATACATAATTATGATTACTTGTGATTATATTGCTTATTACATACTACTAGTCAATAAATAGAAAATGATTATTAATTTGTAATGATTATATCATCAATATTGTACTGTAAGACCATTAAACTTACTTAAGTACTACAAATTCAAGTTTTATTTTCGATATCATCTGCAAATGGTAATTTATGGACACAGTTTCGTTTATCTAAGTCACTCAGATAAACGAAAGAGTGTGATTGAGTGTAATAGTATTTTACGTAAAATATCGGAAAATGACGTAAAACATGGTATTTTACCGAATTTTACCACGGTAATTTTATCGCTTTACATCCCTAGATGTGTCTGTACTTATTTTATAGATCATTTGCCAATGCGACCGCCGACATGTAGACGGGGTGAATTGCTCGTCTGTGGTAGGTATTTAAACGTCGGCAGATGCGACTGTCATCAGTCGGTTTTTGGCACGCATCAAAGGATTTCAGTGCGAGCGCCCGGCTTCTGTCCACACGTCTGACGACGCATCAGTCAGTACTGAGAGTATAATACAAAGTACTCTGTGGTACTGAGTTACAAATGAGAGTGCACGCGCGCTTCTTTAAGTTTTTTTCGTTAGTTATAAATCGTTTTATTTATAAATTAAATCGATTTTAGTCGAAAAGACTAAATCAAAAATTTCTTTAATCTGTAATTCTAATTACTTTGTTCAGTTTTTATGTATAACAAGCATCCACCACCTTCTTCTTTTCCATTTTTTTGAAAACTCTACTACAATTCACATCCAAGTAGTAGATAAAAGTACTAAATAAATAAATAGCTGCGGCAGCTACGGTCTCTCAACATCCATATTTTTTTAATGTTGCTTGCGTGCAATTTGCGTCTGTCGAGAATTGACACAGACTGAATCACCTACACGTGTGATCGACTCGTGGTGATACATCTGCTGATGTATCTGTCGATATATACAGACGCATCTGTATATCGTGACGGGGGCCTTACCAAAGAGAATGTAATCTCAGTGGAATGTAACCACTACGTGTTATGAGACGGATGTGCCTTACAATAGCGTAAATTCTAATATGTATGAAATGGAAGCGAAAACAATCAGAATTTGTACCAAATTCGCTTCCGATTCATAGAATCGTTTTTTTACCTTGAGTTGCGCGCCTTACAGTCATCCAATTGGTTATGTTCCATTTAGAGATGGGCAAAATGCCGGGCATTTACGATAAATGCCCAAAAAGTACTTATAAATTCCCTATTTATGCCCAAAACTAGGCATTTATTCAGCATTTACAAGTACTTACTGGGCACCTAGTGTAAAAGCATTGGCATTTTGGCCATCTCTAGTCACATTACATTAGGTGGTCGCGAGAACTGGATTTGTTGTTCCATTTATAGGACTCGTATCCAGGGCTGTGAAAATACAAAGCTGTTAGTAAAAAAAAGACAATCTCGCAGGGGCAATTTCCCCTAATTTTAGGGTATTATTCAAGCATTTAGGGGATTTGAAGGTATAAATATAATAGGGGTGTAGACTATTTATTGGAATTTTTTATTTTTACAGATATACATTTATTACACCTAAAAAAAATATATAAAAAATAAACACACTCTTACTTAAATTAAAAAACCACTTATGAAATTTCGTTTTAAAATATCCCGGTAAAACGATAAAGTTCTATCATGGCGTCGCTATGACGTCACGATCCTCTAAACAACAACATTGTTTCATAGTAAGCGGATGCAGTTCATTGTATATTTTATGCGTTTAATAATAAAAAACTGTATAGAAATGGATTCCAAGTTCTACAAGTATTGTGCAGTGCAAAGTGCAGTGCCTTTGTGTCAAAATACTACAATCAAAATACTACAAAAACTGTTTGTGCACGTGCCAAAACAAAAAGCAATACGAAAAAATTGGTTGCCTGTAAAGTCGGTATACGGGCGAAAGTTTTACGTGACAACGACTTTGAGTGGTAAAATGTTTTCGAGTGGAAGGGACGCATGCCTTTCACTTTTTATGTCTGTCTCTCTCGCTCTTAGAAGGGACGCGTGCCTCTCACTCGCTCTCATTATGAGCGCATAACGTGAGCGCGTTTCTTGAAGTGTCACCCGGCTAACCAATTTATAAGACGTTGTCACGTCAAAAAGTGGTTTCAACTTGCTAGGAGATATAAAGATCATTTTGATGTAAGTAATATTTTGTTACAATTCTATTACATAATGTCTTGAAGTTCCGTACAAAAATACTGATAACTTGGTGAAGAAGACACAGTCATAGGTTATTTTCCTTTATAGGTCTAAAAATCTGGTTATGAACAATGTGCTTTGTTATTTCAGATGCCAAATGATATGGAAAACTTTATAAATGTGATAAATGTTCACTTAATTTCTTCTTTTTATCAAATCAAAAGTAAAATGTTCAAGCTAATCTTTATGTTTACATCAAAATGTCACTGTCACACACAATGTTTAGAAGATCGTGACGTCACACGCTGTGATCGGTGTTTGCGATCACGTGATATTACGGATTAAATATTCACTTTTTATTCATTAAAATAAAAAAGATAATAAACTTAATGAGTAAAAATATGTCATTTTCGGTAATTCTATAATATACTTAAACTCTTAGAAAAACAATAATTTGTATTATATTTCGTTTACTGTCTACACCCCTATTTGCCTAAGAAAGATTTAAAGTAAAGTTCTTGACATGAAAATCATAAGGTTTTAATTTCTAGATTTCAACGGAGCAAAAAGAGAATTACTAATTATTTTGGATATCGTAGAGTAACTTTAAAACTTTTTCTTATGCAATCTTTGGCAGACCATTATAATTTTAGTTTTTTTTTATCATTTTATACTACGCCAGTTATTAAACATATTTTTTTTAATTCTTTTATTGGTTACTAGCTGCTATTTGCGGCTCTGATCGCGTAGTCATTATTTTATTAAAACATTTTATCCGCTGGAATAAAATGTTTTTCCGTGATAAAAAGTAACCTGTAATCTCCAGACCTTAAACTACTTATTCTCGTAAAATATGCCAATCTATTGGTCGGATCCTTTCCATTTGAAAAAGATAAACAACATTATTTTAATAAAACTTATATTTTTCTCTTGTAACTTGTAAAAAAGTAGTATAGGTCAATCTCCAGACCTTACGTTTTATTATGCGAGATTTTTACCACAGCTGCAGTGGGAAGTGGGAAGTGGTAATTTCTATTTATCAAACACTAGCAAAGTACCCGTGCTTCGCTACGGGAACACTCCTGATTTGCGTCTATTTTTGTTAAGATTCCAGATAATAATGATACACCTCCGTTCCATGCAAGTGGTAGGAGATGGAGCGGACAGGCCAGCTCCATCACCTTCCACAGCTATAATGGTATGGGGCATTATCACATCTTACACAAGTATAAATTCAGTCAATCTTGATGTCATTGTTTGAAAAATACCGAAATTCTGATATTAAGTAGGCATACCCCAAGAAGTTGGTACTTAGAATAAGTTTTTCAATTAGTTTTCGGCACCAGATGTAGCTTCATTTGAAGGACGCAGTTTTTTTTACGCCCTACGCGCGCAATGGATAACCTCCAGGGGTAACTACGGGGATGAGGTGAGCGATGAACCGTCATGGATAACCCCATGGTTTGAAATAATCTCTCGTATATACCCTTTCCAATAAATATAAAGAACCCATAGCGCGCTGTGCAAATGCTAGGTATAGCGCCATATAGTGATGAGTTAATTAAAATATAAATATAACATTTTTAGACATTTCTTAGCTGGGCGCTGGTCAAAAACTAATGAGTTACCCATAAACATCCCCTTTTTTATGAACAACCATTCCACCAAGTCTCCAAATCGTAGGTGAATCGATTTTCAAAAAGAGGGTTATTTTTTCAACCCCTATTTTCAATCTCTTAGGGGTGGAATTTCGGAAAATCCCGTGTTAGTGTGCGCCTACATTGTATAGGGAACACATATCCAAAGTTTCAGGTTTCTAGCTTCAGTGGTTTGGGCTGTGCGTTGATTAGTGAGTAAGTCAGTCAGTGTGGACAAAGCCTTTTATTAAAGATTTACCCGCGGCTTCGCTCGCGTGAAATTTGGGCATTTTAGATTATCCAAGTCAAGTCTAACACGCAATGAAACCACCTTCATGTAGCACATTTAATTGTACTAAATACGGAAGAACTTTCCAAATAACTACTACACCCGTCCCGCTCTCGCCGCGCTGCCCGCGATCGTATAAGCATTGATTGATGCCAAATACAAATTTAAAAACCTATTAGGATAACACTTCAGTCAACACACAAGTCTTATTCCATCAGCTTAAAAAAAGATAAATCAAAGTTTAAAAAAATTACATGATGAAGGATGATCACGTTAGCCACGTTAAATTTTAAAATCGGTGTTGGTTTCGTAATCAGCGACCCGATAAACCGTATAAACAATACCTATTACGATTTTCAGACATTTTCACCCCATTTCACCCCATAAGGGGTTGAATTTTGAAAAATGAAACACGTGTTTACTCATTTATCTATCATATATCATTTATCTATATGACATTATTTTTTATATAATTGTCATTTTTTATAATTTTCTGTAATGCAGCATTCATTGTAATAATAATAATTGGTATTAAGTAGTATTAGTATAAGTTGACATAAAAATATTGCACGCCTGCTTGCGGGCTGAAAACATTGTACCTGACTTTGTATACCCGAATAACAACTTATGTAACTGTATTCTGCAAATAAAGATGATTGATTGATTGATTGAAGTACTCGTGTAAAGTTTAGGATAAAATAGTCCAACTAATCTCGTTTCCCTATACATACATTGGACCTCCGTTTCACCCTCTTAGGCGTAAAATTTGAAAAAACCTTTTAAGTAATATCGTGTTCGTAATTGACGTCCCAGAAAACCATAGAATCAACACCCATATTGATATTATGACATTTCAACCCCAGCGCACCCCCATAGGGGTGATTTTATATCACGTCGGCTATGTTGGATTATAAAATAGTTGTTGTTTTCGTAATTTACCCCTTTAGGGGTTGAATTTTGAAAAGTCCTGAAACACGTGTTTACTCATTTATCTTTAGAAGTACTCGTGTAAAGTTTCGGATAAAATAGTCCAACTAATCTTGTTTCCCCATACAAACTTTGGACCCCCGTTTCACCCCTTTAGGGGATGAATTTTGAAAAATGCTTTCTTAGTGCACCCCTAGACGTCATAAGGAACCTACTTGCCAAATTTGGAATCTCTAGACCCAGCGGTTTCGGCTGTGCGTTGATTAGTGAGTCAGTCAGTCAGTCAGTCAGTCAGTCAGTGAGGACAAAGCCTTTTATTATTATAGACTAGCTTTCGCCCGCGGCTTCGCTCGCGTGAAATTCGATCATTTTATTATTCAAGCCAAGTCTAACACGCAGCGCAACCAACTTGATGTAGCACCTTTAATTGTACTATTTGTACAAATTATGCAGTTTAGATTTTTTCATACAACATTTTTTTCCAGCTAACTGTCGTTCCCATGGGAATTTTTCAAAATACAGCCATAACTAAAATTTATATTTACTAAGGTATGCATGCATGCTAGATAAGGTATGCATGCATGCTAGATTGAAAACATCTATCTTACGTGATTTAGATTTTTACATACAAAAGTTTTTTCCCGCTAACTCCCGTTCCCGTGGGAATTTTGCAATATCCTGTTGCAACTAAGCTTTAAGTTTACTAAGGTACCTGCATGCCAAATTTCAAGCGTCTAACTTAAGCGGTTTAGATTTTTCATACAAAAGGATTTTCCCGCTAATTCCCGTTCCCGTGGGAATTTCGGGAATTCCTTTCTTAGTGCACCTCTACGGTACCTAAGCTACGTCCCTTCCAAATTTCAAGTGCCTACGTTTAGCCGTTTAGGCTGTGCGTTGATATGTCAGTCAGTCAGTTTCTCCTTTTATATATTTATATAGAAGATATGCAAAAAGTGTATAGGGCTGTGGCCATTTGGTTGCCGCGGTACACACATGCATCTTTTATCTGCTTTCTGTATACGTTCTCTCCTTGTTATTTTTTAATTTAATTTTTATGTGTGTGCGACTGTAATTAGTAATAAACGTATCTATAATCTATCTATCTAGGAACTATCTTTGAGTAAGGAACTATATTTCAATGAATCCAGTGAGTCGGGTTACAAATCAAGCTCTGGCAACACTAGACTGATCTACTGTCGGATTGACACATTCCCTGTTCAGAGTGTCCTGAGTGTCATTCCCTTCCCTTCCCTTCATTCAAGTTCATTCATTCATTCAATCGCTTCTTTTTCTTGTGCTTGCGTTGGTGGGTCGCCGCGTGTTTTCAGTGGTTTGTTAAATCAACTTCTTTGGAACTGTGAGTACCTACCGATTATAATTAGTTTTGTCTACCTCTTCTCTTCTCCATAATTTGCATAGTAGTTGTATAAAAAAATTATCACTATCATTAAAATGTTTGAACTACAAATGACCTTGTACAATGCGATTGATTTTCTTGTTTCCTTGTTATTTGTGTTTAAACTTCATTATTTTCGATAGGTAGAACAATAAATGACATTATCATAGTGATTTCAGTGGTTTTGCGTACAATGTTATCAACGTCCGTCGTTATTTAATATTGTTTGCTGATAAAGTTTGTTTAAGTTTACAAATAACCAACCTCAATTTATACCGAACGCATAGAATGATTGTCTGCATATCCTTCACCTGGTTACGTATTTCCAGAAATACAACATCGCAGGAGTACCAATTAATATTTGAAATTCAGTCTAGTTTGTAAATTACAGAAAGTATAGGTTTTGCCGAGCCCGGTGGTCAAATGGCTGACTTTGGCCACCTACTTTAGTTTTAAGGGTCGAGAATTCATACCTCATACATCACTAATCATCAAAACTCCAACAGAAACTTTGGGACGTTTCAACGCGTGTCGCGCAGCCCGGCATACAGTTTGGCACGCAGCACGGCGCCCGGCGACGGGCTATAAACCAGCCAATCACATGCACGGGATTCATGATCACTGGCGCGGGCGTGGGCTACTTGTTAACATGCTCGTGCCTATACTAGTGTCCATTGAATGTCCTGTTGAATTAGTGTTGTGTAGTACATACAAGAGGCGGTACTTTTGTCCCGTACATAACGTCAAAATGTGAGAAATTTCACGTCGCGGTACAGTACACTACCTAGTCTTTTACTCTCAAAACGGGCCAAGTCCTTACAGAAAGTAGGAAACTGGTTAAGTGGGAAAAAAGTAGCTCAAATATTATTTTTAAACAGTAATTTGTAATTTTTTATTTCCCATAATACACTTTAAAATTCATTTATTTATTTACCTATAAACTATATTTTGTTAATTGTTTCTGCTTACTTTGTAATATATAGTTTGTTGTAGGACTAGAATGTCATCTCATCAATCGGACTGTGTTAAAATACAATACTAACACAGTAATATCAAATGTCTTATTCGTAATGTTACTTCAAATGTGTCGCCGAAGTCGCCTCGCCTCATTTGAAGTGAGACATTGCACTGGCTCAATACAAAAAAGAGGCTACTCTTACAAACTCTTTTTAAAATCGTGTCCTACCCAACACTATGTTGAATGCTAGTGTGCAAACGCACTATTATTTTTCAAATGTAAATGGTACATATTGACGAGCTCGGTGGTCAAATAGTTAGCAATGGCCACTTTGACTCCGAGGTAACACACAAGACAAACATTTGTGTGCATGAACATGTCTGTTTGTCTTGGTCTGGGTGTTTTCTATGTATTATAAGTATGTATTTACAAAACAAAAATGTATTTAAGAACATTTATCAGTTGTCCAGTACCCATAACACAAATGTTGCGCTTAATTTGGGACTAGATGGCGCTGTGTAAATTGTCCAGAAATATAAATTGTCCAGAAATATATAAAATATGTTACAGTATTACTTAAAGAACCTAATTACCTGTTTACTGGTAGCCAGTGTATACTTGTGTCCATTGAATTTCCTATTGAATGCTAGTGCGTAAACGCACTGTTATTTTTCAAATGTCGGTACATGCAAAATATGTTATGGTGGTTACTTGAAACGCCCCAATTACCTGACTAATGGTAGCCAGTACATGTCAATACAAAGCAAACTATACTTTATCCAAATACTTAATTAACCATACTCAGAGGTCAGACCAGGGGCCCTACCGCCAAAGCTGGAGCTGATTCATCATGATCAGGTCATTTTAGTCTCCACTACAGGAGCACAACCCTCTCTCGTCAGAAGGAGGATGTGGCGTACACTCCCCACGCTGGCCAAACGGGTTGGGGAGGCCTGTTCGATGTTTTATAATGTATTTCCCTTATTCGCCTTGTACGACATCCACAAGAAGAGACGGAGTGATTCTATTCTAGTCTGCCGGAAACCACACGGCCAATTTTTGAAAGCGATGATAAAACTACTGATTAGATTGTTTTTGAATGAATGAATGAATGAATGAACTTTATTTGCTATAGATGTGGTACAATATAGACGTTACAGTATATATAAAAGCAACCCCTACATCTAGCCATTACTGGCATGCAAAATTTTCCCTTTCAAAATATTCATAGACATATATTAATTGTATATTGGAGATATTAATTGTACATAAATTTATTAATTAATGTCCTAATAACTTATATTTATGCTATCATTAAACTATTATTATAACATGTCAACATTAAAATTTTATTCTTATAACATGTCAATTGCATTCGATATAATTAAATTAAAAATATTAAATTCAGAAACAGATTACTGATTGTTATGCCATCATCACCCTCATAGTTCGTCATTTATATTTATTTTTGTATCCATATATTCTTGAACCGAATAAAAACATTGTACAATGAGCCATTGGGTTAATGTCCTTTTGAATTCACTCAACGGAAGTGCTATCCATTTGGTGGGCAACTTATTAAACACCATTATGGTAGATGGATAGCAATTTCGTTTGTAAAATTGCGTTTTCATATTTGGTATCAATAGCTTTCCCGGATGTCTTCTTGAGATCACACTGTGATCATCCTTCCATCTAAAAATTTCAGGGTGACATTTAACAAAGATACAACATTGCAGTATATAAAGTGAATGTATAAAGTGAATGTATAATATATGTTGCTAATTATGTTTAGCTCAGCCGGTAGAAACCCTAGAGCTCTACCGACTAAGCTGAAGATGTTTGTCAATAACTTTAACATAAGACCGATTTGCTTTTGAAAATAAAAAAAAAGTGATGGTAATTGGCTGCAGCTTTGGCGGTAAGGCCCCTGTACCCAAAGCTCGCTTACATGAAGCGTTGATTTACTGGTATGTTGCCTTAGAAGAGCCAGAGCAACACTTCATAAAAATGTTATTTTGTCTACCCTCAGATTACAAAATATTTTTTTAACATATTAAATTTAAATGATTTAAATACACCAACACAGCAGCAGCAGCAGCTAAAGCAGGTGAATACAAGGAACAGTTAATCCATCACCCTAACGAACTTGCTCGCCAACTCACCATAGACCATTATGTGAGACAACAAAAACGCCATCATATCCTAGAGCTAGAAGACTGGCAGTAGCTCTGGGCAGCAGTTGAGTAGGCGCTTCTAGTGGGAAGCCACTCTCCATGACAGCTTCACTTAACATAGTCTTATTATTATTATTTAATAAATAATAATAATAACATAGTCTTAAGACTGATTGCAAATACATGCAAAAAAAATTTTTTAATGAAGACGAATTTACCCACAGTCCAGACCTAGCTAGATCAATTTTTCAGCCCTGTAAACCCCTATATTATTAAATTTCATCTAAATTGTTAAAACTGTTTGTGAGATTGTCGTAATATAGGTATGTATGTACTATTATATTAATATAGGTATGTATGTAATATTATATTGTATTTTATGAGACAGGATATATGGTCAGGGAAAACCTGATACCTATTCAGGATTTCCCTGACCATGTATCCTGTCCAGCAAAATAGGCTATTTGACCAACATTTTATCAGTTTGATATGTAGGAACGTCTCAATAATATAACCATAGGTGAAAGAATTACTTCGATAGCACAAAAATGTCTCGAGATTTGTTAATTTGAATATCATAATTTTGGACTTTTCCGGAAACACTCCATTCAAAAGGCTACTGAGTTATAACTTCACTGGTTTGTTAAACGACAGCTATGTTAATTATTAAGTTGATGTAATTAGTATCATAATAAAATTTATAGTAATTTTTATTGCTTCTCCAATGGAAATATTGTTTTTTAATAATTTCATACTTTTACAATGGACTTTCCCGCCAAACTTTGATCCACCCTAAAATAAGTCGGACAGAAGATATTAGAATGAAAGTTTGCAGATCTTTATAGTCTTAATTTGGGGCTAGATGGCGCTGTGTAAATTGTCCAGGAATATTTATTAATGTGACCTTCCTGAAGACTTTGTCGCAGTCAGGTAATAAAATATATAAACTTAACCATGTAGCCATCCCGATTTCAATTTCACTGCTGTGATGCTGATAATAACCATAATACATAAATATTATAGTACATATTATAAAATAATGGTTAAATTTGAAATATTGAAATGAACATTGATATCACAGTTGAGAGCCTGCATCTGGTAATAAAGTAAATGAAGAGGGTAAAATTCTGCAATTTTCTTTTTTGAAGTAAAACTTCTTTACGCTAGTCTGACTTGGGAAGTAAGCTGGTGAATGTGTGACGAGAGCGTTACGGAAAGTGTGATCGGGCGAGGCGAACGGAAGTTGAGAGGGAGATATAAGTTAGTAGAACTAAAAAAGTTTTACTTCAGTCGTGTGGTCTAAAGCGCACTAGTTTTTTTATACTATTATTATCCATACTAATAATATAAATGTGAAAGTTTGTTTGTTTGTTTATTTGTTTGTGTATGTTGTTTGTCATTCTTTCAGGTCGAAAGTAACAAACGGATTGACATGATTTTTGTTTTTTGGAGATAGTTTAAAGCCTGGAGAGTGACAGACTATTCTTTATCCCGGAAAAACGTCTTATTCCCACGGGAAAAAATAAAGTTTATAAACATTTGTCCTTCTTTCACTAGATCATTAGATGGCGCTGTCTCATTTCTAAATCGTGCTATGGTTGTGTATATAAATATACACAAATCAATGGCAGCTCCCCTGGACGACGCTGGCGAAGCCGCGGATAACAGCTAGTATTCTATATAAGTTGAATACTCCTTTTTTTTTATACTTCGTCGGGTGGCAGACAAGCATACGGCCCGCCTGATGTGGAGCGGTTACCATAGCCATATTAACGCTCGCAACATAAAATATCGCTCGCGCCGCCACCCCCGCTGCCATCGCAGCATCTCCTTCCTTTCTGGTGACCTCACTCACTCGCAGGAACACAACAGCCCTCAAGGGAACCGTTATTTGGCTGCGGTATTCTGTGAGGTGGTGGTACATTACCCAGTCGGGTAGCTTACATTTAAAAACAGCGTGGCGGAGTATGCTCTATCTAAACCCCATCAATTTAGAAACCCATATCCCAGTAATGTGATGATGAGTAAGAGTTGACGGCTACAATATTTGCGTTTGCCAAACTATAGATTCCACGAAACTAGCATTTGATCAGAGTACTTACGCATACAGTATTTTTAAACTGACGTTAGTACAAGTTGCCAAAACAAAGACTTAGATATTCTGACGTTGCGTCTAGATTGGCTGGACCACAGAATTCCTAATTCTGAGTCGAATGTATGCGTCAACCTACCCTATACTCTAGTTTAAAAATACTTGCAAAATACGGAGTTAATTAAGACCCTCCCGGCGTATAATGTCACTTTCGCAAAATGTCACAATTCGTTTTTACAGTAGCTCAACGTCACTTTCGCACATTGACCAGATAATTAAACTTAAATATAAACATTCCCTTGCGCACTCCTGTCCAGCGCCTATAGTTAAGGCTCAGTTAATACATAGTATTCGGGTCCAGTAAGATTTCTGTTCAAATCAAATCAAAATATCTTTATTCCTTGGGCTTTATAAAGCACTCAAAAACATCATACAAATTAAATATAAGAACATGTATCCAAATCATTACCACTCCAAACCCGCAGAGCTTTGATTCACTTTCATCACACTATCTTGAATGTGAAAGTGAATTTAAGTGCCAGTTCCGGCGACGGGGCTTCTTGAGAAGAACTGGCAAGAAACTCAAGGCCGACTCTTTTAATTGCCAATATCGTTACATTAAATATAAACATAACAAGAGCAATTCATTTCCAAATACTTTTTACATTTATGTAATCCGAGATACAATAGTAAGCCTTTTGACATAATCTAGTTTTGATATATTTCTTAAATTTACCCATGGATAATTTAAACGCGTCGTTTGTAAGTTTATTGTTGACCTGAGAACGAGTTAGAGATTTTATGGAGCCTAGTAATATTCACAGCGAGTTTGTTTTTATTTCTTAAAAATTGATGGAGATCACTGTTTTTCCTAAATTTAGTTTGATTTTTATGAGCGTAAATAAGATTTTCATAAATATATTGAGAATGTAATGTCATAATACTTATCTCCATAAATTTATTTCTCAGTGTCCCCCTGGGACTCATCATATAAATAGCACGGATAGCTCGCTTCTGGAGCACAAAAATTGAGCCTACATCCGCAGCACTACCCCAAAGCAATAAACCATATGACATAATGCTGTGAAAATAGCTAAAATAAACTAAACGCTCACTGTCAACGTCAGTCTGTTGACGTATTCCGTATGACGTATTATTGTTCGATTCCTCCTTTGCTTATTTAATATGCTACTAATATTATAATAGTAGGGTAGAGTAGGCCGGGATGCTAAATTTGCAGTTACTAAGCGTCATGGGCAGGGGCGCCGGCTTTAAGAAAACCTCAAGGATGCTCAAGCTCATGCTCATTTGATGACTCTAAAATGTGGCGAAGTGTGAGAAGAGAAATGCACACTGATCGACCGACAAATAAATTAATGTCCTACTTATATACTGCGTACTCTAAACCACGGGTCGTCGGGTAATAAAAAACACCTATCATCCCTAAAAGGCGATTACTTATCTGTTTCTATTGTATATTCTCAGTGGTGCTCGGCACCAACTGTTTATTTCTCATGAATGCTCGAGCCCCCGAGCACCCACGGAATCCCCCTGGTCATGGGGACCTGTTGGATGGTGAAGATTAGGTCCAAGACGAACGAAAGTTTATGTAAAATTTTTGTTGGGGGGCGCGTGTACAAAGTTTCAAAAGTGTTTAAAAATAAACAATCACATGGAAATACTCGAGCGCGTCAGACATTTATAGTGACTCTCGAGACTCGACTCGACTCTCTAGAGAGTTATATTATAATTGCTTACCAATATAGTTTTATCTATTTATAATTTCTTACGTATTACTAGCTGAACCGCCAAACTGTTGTTTTTCCATAAAAAAATGATATCAACCTATTCTCAGACCTACCCAATATGCAAAATTTCATAAAAATCGGTCAAGCCGTTTCGGAGGAATAAGGTAACTAACATTGTGACATGTGTGAATTTTATATATTAGTTAATACGATTATTACCCCCTTTGTTCCGTACACAGTAAGAACCTCCGTTCTGCTGACAACCTTCTCCTTTTGTGCCCTCCTCACCATTCTGGGTATGTAGACCAATCGTTCAAGATCCAGTGTATTCGTCTTTGGAACGCGCTACCTGTCGAAATCAGGAAGGCCAAGACTCGGATCTCATTCAAATCGATGACCCGTGCGTATTTTCTCAAGTCTATTCAGGAATAACAGACATAGTTATTTTCTAATTATCTATATGTATGTATTTATGTATATGTGTGTATTTATGTGTATGTATATAATATATATATATATATATATATTCATTTATTTATATGTATGTGTACATCTATCTATACAAGTAAAAATTATTTAATTAGTATGTATTTGCATATGTTTAAACTTTATTAAACCTAAATTAACATTTTAATTTCCAATTATTCTCTCCCTGTGCACCTGCCATGTCTTATCTCTGCATCACCCTATGGTTGACTGGTAGAGAATGCTTGTATAGCATTAAGTCCGCCTGTGTACAATTTTGTGCATGAAGTTTAAATAAATAAATAAATTATTAACACCAACATTAACATTAACACGTCTGTCGACCTCATTAAGACCGTAGGATCGCGCTGGATGCAAGCCGCTTCCAACCGGTCTTATTGGAGATCTAGAGGGGAGGCCTATGTCCAGCAGTGGACTTGCAATGGCTGAGATGATGATGATGATTTAATACGATTTGTGTATAACGATGTCTTTCTTAATTTTTTTTCTTCGGTATTGTGTATACGGTGAACGAAGTCGCGGGCAGAAGTTAACTCAATAATTAACACAAATAAGTTGCCATGGATTTCCCATGCATCAACAAGCTATAACACTGCCAAATTAAATAACACATTAGTACTGTTGCTTTTCCTTCACTATAATCATCGTCCATTCGCAACCATGACTATCCGGAACGCAGTCAAGGTTGAATCAGCGAGTGACGTCATTTGTGTACCGCCAACATAATAATATTACAGCGACTCACTGACCTAGGGTTGACAAAACTGCTTAATGTGTTTATGTTGTTAGGTCCTATAACTATATAAAGTTTGTAGCCTGACCGGCTAGGGCAGCCAATCTCAACCTTCTCATTTGGTTAGGCCACAGTCACTAACAGTAACTACTACACCTTAATAACTTAGGGGCGTAAGTGGTTCACCAACATCTTTGAACCAAAGCCAAATTCACCTGCATGTGGTGCACCCTGCTGACAAACGAGCTCTGGCGGAAAGAAAGGTAGGGAGCGTAATTTTAAGCTACCCTACTCGGGAATGTACCTCCACCTCACAGAATACCGCAGCCGAATAACAATTCCCTTGAGGGTTGATGTAGTATAAAAAAAACCTAACGGGCCGCAATAATCTACCACCGACTTTTTTTCATCACGTTTTTGAAGGCGGAAGGAAGTTGATTCCACAATTTCACCGTAGGTGGTATAAAATGTCATATGAAACGTACTGATCGCCAATTATTAAATAAATAATAATAAATAAATATAGTCAGACAAATTACACAGCGCCATCTAGCCCCAAAGTAAGCGAAGCTTGTGTTATGGGTACTAGACAACTGATAAACATACGTAAATACATTTTTTTTTAAATACTTACTTATGATACATAGAAAACACCCAGAGTAAGACAAACAGACATGTTCATGCACACAAATGTTTGTCCTATGTGGGAATCGAACCCACGAGCGTTGGTGTCGAAGCCGCGTCATTGACCGCTACGCCACCGAGCTCGTCATTAAGATACAATCACATGGAAATACTCGATGATATGGATTCAATTGTAGCTAATTTAATTAATTTCTGTCATCATTTTACCGATTGCACAAAATTTGTAAGCAATTTCGTCATCGCTGCCACAATCTGAGTCATGTATCAATAATTAGATATTAATCAACTGGCAAAACCAAGAGTCTAGTGACAACCCTAACGTTAGCTGACAAAAATGTCACTACTTTATTTTATGATTCAGTCAGTCGATGGCAGATCGCTTTTGAAAGCGAACGTTCGAACACAGTTCAGTGAAGATAGTATAAAAATTACTGTGATATTATTATTATAAGACCAAATTGTAGGTAAGTGTACTTGTTTGAATGTCTGGAGTATTGTGATTTGTGACATATCTCTTATTTTTCATATATCTGTGCTTGTTTAAATGCAGAGAAAACATTTGTTTAAAATTTCCAGTTGTGCAATAATATCTTTGATAGATAACATTAGTGTATTATTTGCTTTGGTAAAAGATGTTATATGTAAACTGGCTGAAACGTTGTACCATATAACTTATTCCTAGGATTATTTTAGTAGAAAAAAATAGATAACAACCTATTCTCAGACCTACTGAATATACATACATATAAAATTTCATCAAGTCGGCCAAGCCATTTCGGAGGGGTATGGTAGCTAAAACTGTGACACGAGAATTTTTAATATTATATTTTATCTCTTTTATTTTTATCGTCGATTTATGTGACAGAAGTTGAAGTACTTTCTTATCTTTTTTAATATCACGATATAAATCCGAAAATTACTACCTATTTTATGTCAAATCTAATTTCCTTGAGACTGTGATGAATTTTCGGGTAGATCTCCCTTATTATTGGTTACTCGGGACCGCACAATTAACTTGACCAGTGTTTTAGTGGTCCTTTTTGCCAAACTAGAAAAAAGAACAAGTTTGACGAGCTCGGTGGTCGAATGGCTACTTTGACTTTTAGGTCGCAGGTTCGATCCTTGCACAAGACATTTGTGTGCATGAACATGTTTGTTTGTCTTGGTCTTAGTGTTTTCTATGTATTATAAGTAAGTATTTACAAAAAAAATGTATTTAAGTACATATTTATCAGTTGTTTAGTACCCACCCATAATACAAGCTTTGCGCTTAATTTGGGACGAGATAGCGCTATGTAAATTGACAGAAATTATTAACAGAAACAGAAATATTTATTTATTTTGTTTATTTATAATTAATCAATTATTTATTCCATATCAATATTACATTGTGTTAAATATAAAAATTGCAAAAAATGTCGTATAATTTGACATAAATAAAACAATCACATGTTTAGAAAATAAAGAGATACTAATATCCCAAAAGTTCTTCCCATATCCCAAGTCTTTATCCCAAAAATCTCTTAAAAGGCTGGCAACGGATCGGCGATCCCTTGGTGTTGCTGATCTCTATGGGCGATGGTGGAGATTGCTTTCCACCAGGTGACCCACATGCTCGTTTGTTAATCATGAAATTAAATTGTGACAAATATACAATCTAAAGTAGCAACATTCACCCATAATGATGGTATCAAAGAACAGTGACTATGTGCATGCAATTGTTAGGTATTATGATTTATGTATGACTCATTATTATAAATAGCAAATGATTTAGCAAATTTTATATACCTAGTCAGTTAGGAAATAAGTGTACGAAACGTACGGTCGGTCGAGTGGTCTAAGTTTCAATAAAACTTCCTAACTAATTTCGTCGTCGGTATTCGGACCTCCCCTCAATCAAAAGAAGTTTAGAGCATACTCCACCACGCTGCTCAACTGCGGGTTGGCGGAGGTCAGTGTTTTCAAGCCGCTTAAAGACCACTGACTTTGCCGCTTATAGACGACTGTCATTTATTAAAAACAGCCGGGACCGACGATTAAAGTCTAAAGACTTTTTTTTATTAAATAGCTTTACGGCTCTGGAATCAATGTCCTTTTGAGGCCGTCTTTGTATTATTTCTTTATCTTATTCCCGGCTTCAGGGACATGCCGAAAAATATCATCATGATTCGTCTTGTTCCTCCATTACTTGTAATAAGTCGACACTAAACCTAATCGTGTAATTTTTCTGCAGTTTTGCTCAACTTCTTGAAAAGACTCGGCAGCCCCGATTCAAACACTTTAAATCAAATATTCTACTAATTTTATGCACACAAATGATTACTTGCACCATAATACACTATCTCTATTATGAATCAATATCATTAAAAATAAATAAAATAAATATTCCTGAACAAATTACACACGGCCATCTAGTCCCAAGCTAAGCAAAGAAAGTACTATTGGTACTAGATATCTGATATATAACACTTAAATGCATTTTTTTTTGTAAACATACTTATAATACATAGAAAACGCCCAGACCAAGACAAACAGCCATGTTCATTCACACGAATGTTTATGTTATGCGGGGATCGAACCTGCGTTCCTCATTCGATCATTCAACCGAGCTCGTCATTTATCATTCATTGTACCTCCATTAAATTATGAAAAATTATTTATAATCATAACCCCGCTCAGTTCGCGCCAAAAATTCCCCTATATACTTTCCTGGGCGACTAGTACATAGATGTAAAACAAAATAGACTCCATTTATTCAACGGCACAAGGCCTGAGTATCGATTTTTTGCCACCCCGCGGAACCTTGGCTAGTTTTTGTATAAACATCCATTAATCATACCGACTACTGCGCATGGAAGGTTCCATTTTATTATTGACTCACTTTCGCTTATTAAGCTTTATTATCGTAATTATAGATCAAAATTGTGCCCGGTGGTCGAATGACTAGCAATTGCTACTTTGACTCCGAGATCGCGGGTTCCTTCTCCGCACAAGACAAACATTTGTGTGCATCAACATGTTTGTTTGTCTTGATCTGGATGTTTGCTATGTATTATAAGTATATATTTACAAAAAAAAAAATGTATTTAAGTACATTTATCAGTTGTCTAGTACGCATAGTAAAGCTTTGCGCTTAATTTGGGACTAGATGGCGCTGTATAAATCGTTCAGATTATTAATTGTATGCAAAAATCAAATTTTCTTCTGTTAGAGGAGCTACCTATGACGACACTCGACACTCGACTGTGAAAAATTATTTAGTCGCTAAATACACAACGAATCCAAAGCCCTTCTTTCAAAGTTAGTCTACTTTATAAACATCTACAAAGTTACAAACCAATATTTTCCTCTTTTTTTTTATATATGAGAGGGGGTCAAACGAGCATGGAGATCAGCAACACCAAGGGGTCGCCGATCCGTTGCCAGCCTATATACTCTCCATCATTTCTTTCTGGTGACCTCACTCACTGGCAGGAACACAACAACCCTCAATGGAATTGTTTTTTGGCTGCGGTATTCTGTGAAATGAAGGTACTCCCCCAGTCGGACACCTTAAAAAATACGCTATGCCCTACCTCTCTTTTAAAACTTTGTTACAGTTAGCATTTCAAAAGATATCTTTTAGCGCCTTTTTGTTGATGCATTCTATTTTAAAAGACTAAAATAAACTAAATAAATAGTCCAATACTTAATTTTACATCAATGGAGCATAGGTAGTTTTAAACCGAATAGTAGCGAAGAGCTAGATAAAAATTCACAGATCTCGTGCTCTATACGACTTGAAAGGGCAATGAAAATGAATCTACCAAAAAATTTTCTGTGAAAACATACGATTTTTCGGTCGAAAAAAGTAGTTTTTTTTTCGATTTCCAAAAAAGTTTTTGACTTTTCCAAAATATTTTTTACATCTTCTTAAAGCCCTACAAATTCCGCGTCTTTTTAACTTCTCATACGTCCTCGTGGCCCTAAACCTCAGGTTATCACGGGCGAGACGCACTTCCAGCGAAAATGGGGGCTTACTGGAGCGAACGAAAAAACATTTTCAATGTTAATAAATAAGCCCATATACAATTATTTTTTTATATGACTACAGCCTCTTTCTGCAATCGCACCGCTCACCATCGGTGGGAAATTCATCCTCACACATTCGAGTCAACATGGTCGCGAACTCTCAGGTTATGGAATGAATGCCGAGGTTTTCCCAAGTGACTAACAGCCTAGGTTGTTCAAGAAAGACGTGAAGAGGTTTATAAAGCAACGCTTGAGTTGGTAGCGTCCCATAGGCTCCGATGACTGCTTACCATCAGGCAGGTCTAATTTGCCTTGCGTGATCAATTATATTGATACGCACAACGATGTCATCGAGCTCGTCAATAAGTATTTATATACCCTTGTAACTAAATACCGACCTCTGCGGTATTCAAGTAACCACTTGAGCAACTTGAAGGATTTATCAAACTTATTTAATATATAATTTATTCTTATTTTTATATAAATAAATAAATATTTCTGCGCAATTTACACAGCGGCATCTAGTCCCAAATTGAGCGCAAAGTTTGTATTATGGGTACTGGTCAACTGATAAATGTACATAAATACATTTTCTTTTATAAATGCATACTTATAATAAATAGAAAACACCCAGACTAAGACAAATAGACAACATGTTCATGCACACAAATGTTTGTCTTGTGCGGGAATCGAACCCGCCACCTCGGGAGTCGAAGTAGCCATTGCTAACCATTAGACCACCGAGCTCGTCTATTTATCTAGTCTAGTATACCTATTTGATAATAAATTTCTGAATGGACTATAACCCAGCCCCCTTACCACCATCTCATAATGCGATTCAATAACTGAATAGAACGCTTATTCATACCAATGAATAAGCGACTCTATTCAATTTGAAAGAGTTAGTGGTAAGCGGGATGAATTTAGAATACCAATTCTCGTAATTATTTTACGATCGCAAAATAAAAGTTGACCAAATCGAAATTGAATTTTGAATTGACTAAAATGATATACATAAATGTGAAAAAAACAAATTACACACTGCCATCTAGTCCCAAACTAAGCAAAGCTTGTACTATGGGTACTAAATAATTGATATAATACTTAAAACCATTTTTTTTCTAAATACATACATAATACAATACAGACCAAATAGACATGTTCATGCGCAAATATTTGTATTTGAACCTGCGACCGTGAATTCGGAGTCAAAGTGGCCGTTCGATCAATGAGCTCGTCACTTATTTATTCTATTTGATTGATTGTTGAATATCAATTTTTATTGTTAGCTAAATACTATTCTTAGTTTCTTTAATTCTCGGTCATAATTCGACATAACCACACTTTTAATTAAACTTTTGAAATTTTGTATCGTTTTTCGAGAATACCAAATGTGACATTTGTGAGATCGAGACTAGATCGAAACTGTATTTTGACTACATTTTATGAGAATTTCTGCGCAGACCGTTGTCATCATCATCATCATCAGGTCATTTTAGTCTCCACTACAGAAGCACGACCCTCTCTCGTCCGTCACACAGGATTTGGCCTACACTCCCCACGCTGGCCAGACGGGTTGGGGAGGCGTGATCGATGTTTTATAATGTATTTCCCTTAGTCGCCTTGTACGACATCCACGGGAAGAGACGGAGTGATTCTATTCTAGTCTGCCGGACGCCTTTAGACCGTTGTACCCTCTTCAAATTAGTTTGTTTTTAAACTTATATTTTAATAAAACTTTTTAATTTTCCAGTGAAAATGGCCATCCACATTAAAGATACTGAAGACCTGAAGACCAGGCTGACGGAGGCCGGAGATAAGTTGGTGGTGATCGACTTCATGGCCACCTGGTGTGGACCCTGCAAGATGATCGGGCCTAAACTTGAAGAGTTCGCCGAAGAGATGGCAGACTCCATCGTTGTCCTCAAGGTATGTCACCAGCAGCCACGTAGACTCATATATGACCACTACATAAAGTGAGCTTAGGGATCGGATACTGATCATTGTTGTATGTATGTATGTAATAATAATAAATAAATAAATATTGGCAGACCTACCTATTACCTATTTGAAAATAAAAATTACACAGCGCCATCTAGCCCCAAAGTAAGCGAAGCTTGTGTTATGGGTACTAGACAACTGATAAACATACGTAAATACATTTTTTTTATGTAAATACATACTTATGATACATAGAAAACACCCAGACTAAGACAAACAGACATGTTCATGCACGCAAATGTTTGTCCTATGTGGGAATCGAACCAACGAGCGTTGGTGTCGAAGCCGCGTCATTGACCGCTACGCCACCGAGCTCGTCAATCTCTTATACCACAAAACAATACAAAGAATGGTAAGAGAAATAAATTAAAACAGTATAAAGGCGGGTTTATCTCTGAAAGAGCCTCAAGCTAACCTCACCTGCACGTGGTGCACCCTGGCGACTAACGGGACTGGGGCCCACCGCTGCGTCTCCTGTGTAGCCAGGATTAACAGCGGCGCCCACCAAAAAGAACCAATATGATACTTTTACTCAATTTGATCAGCTTGTGAACGTTATCAACATGTCTGTTGGTCTTGGTCTGGGTGTTTTCAATGTATTTACAAAAAAAAAAACAACGGGTTGCACTCCGGGAGTGCCGGTAGAAGTGAAAACTTGAACATTAACGTTGTGCATTTTTGAATGGTTAGGAAATAATTTCGCACGAATTGTTTTATTTATCAGTTTATCAGTACTATCATTTATGTGGTAAAATACAATATTCATTTGTTGCGCTATCGTACACAAACATAAACTATTCAAAGCAATCTCAATCGTATCGTCTTTGCTTAAGGTTGGATTTTGTAGTCTCGCCAGCTTTGTCATACGAACTGTCATTTCGAAACTATTTCGAATCATTAAAATATTCAAAGAATTCTCAATCGTATCGTCTTTGCTTAAAGTTGAATTTTGTAGTTTCGCAGCTTTGTCTTACTAATTTTCGATCAGGTCACGTGTCCTGACGCGAGTTTAACATATTTAAAGAAGTTTTCACTACAAAAAAATGTATTTAAATATAATATCAGTTATCTAGTACCCATAGTACAAGCTTTGCGCTTAATTTGGGACTAGATGTCTAGACTAATCACTTCTTAACAATCACAACACATTTCCCCCTCCACTCATACCTCCAATCTTACATTACATAATCATTCATCATCATATATTATATATCATACATTATAATGACATCATACATTATAATTATTCATCTTACAGCATAATTCACTGCAAACACACATCATTCTTACCTCTCAACCACCAATCTATTCAACACACATTTGCACACAAAAACGCATATAACTCACAACACACACACTGTGCACTTACATCGTATTTAAATTATAAGTGTCAATGTATATGATCAATCTTATTGTTGTTATGAAAGAGCGGTGCCTCCTGGCACAGGCATATTATGCTTAAAAGGAGACACCGTCAACTTGATCTACCATTTGTGAAAGATTGAATAAAGAAATTTTTCATTTTTTTTTTTTTTTTCATTTTAATATGGCGCTGTGTAAATTGTCCAGAAACATTTATTCATATTTATTTTCTCAATTTAGTCGGCTTTTAAACATTACCAGTCAAATTACAAAATCTTTAGTGACATTGTAACTATATCCTGATGACCCGTGTCATTCCCCAATCACGAGGTGCCGATAACTCGGCACTCCTATAAAATCAACAGGTGATAGGACGGTCTATCTAAAGCTTGTTCAAATATGTTTAATACTTTAGTAGGCTACGTAGATAAAATTTATAGTTTATCAGAAAACCACGACTGTTGATTGTGGAGAATGCAATTTCTAAGCTTACCTACCTGTGAGTAGGTAATGATTCAAATCGGTTTTCGGTTGACAAAGGACATAATAGTAAAAATCGGTGCGTAATAGAACATACATCTATATATGTATATAAATTTATATATAAATATTTGACGAGCTCGGTGGCGTAGCGGTCAATGACGCGGCTTCGACACCAACGCTCGTGGGTTCGATTCCCACATAAGACAAACATTTGTGTGCATGAACATAATCTGTTTGTCTTAGTTTGGGTGTTTTCTATGTATCATAAGTATGTATTTACAAAAAAAATGTATTTACGTATGTTTATCAGTTGTCTAGTACCCATAACACAAGCTTCGCTTACTTTGGGGCTAGATGGCGCTGTGTAATTTGTCTGACAATTGTCTGTCTGTCTGACAATAAAAATCCGGCTAAGTGCGAGTCGAACTCGCGCATAAGGGTTCCTATAAAACTGCAAAAAAAATCACGTTTGTTGTATGGGATCCCCCCTTAAATATTTATTTTTATTCTGTTTGTTGTTATAGCAGCATTTCGGATGGCAGACAAACATATGGTCCGCCTGATGTGAAGGGGTCACCGTAACAATATTAACGCTCGTAACATGAAATATCGCTCGTGCGCCGCCACTCCGAAGACGAATACACGCGAACTTTCTGGTGACATCACTCACTCGCAGGAACACAACAACCCTCAAGGGAATTGTAATTTGGCTGCGGTATTCTGTGAGGTGGAAACCTCGTCCTTATAAAGCATTTGTATCATATACAATTCATCTTAACACATGATTGTTACTTCTGATAATGACGGTATTTTTTTTACTTTGGCGTAATGCGAGTTAGCGATCGACAGACGTGATAATTTTCCATACATATGTCTCTTTTATCGTACAGCCAATAGCCGAATGATAATATATTGGTGATAAGGCTAGTGGGTGTTTACGTTATCAATTTCTTTAATGGGAACCTGCTGAGTACTGATAATCAGTTTAAAATTGAACATGTGGAATTTTTGCAAATCTCTTTGAGATATTGACGTTAAAGTCATAATACGAGTTCTGTGGTCGAATTGTTGGCAATGGCCACTTTGACTCTGAGGTCGCGGGTTCAATACTCGCTCAAGACAAGCCTCCCCAACCCGTCTGGCCAGCGTGGGGAGTGTAGGCCAAATCCTCCTTCTGTTTGGAACGGACGAGAGAGGGTCGTGCTCCTGTAGTGGAGACTAAAATTACCTGATGATGATGATTGTGTGAGGTGGAGGTACATTCCCCAGTCGGATAGCTTACAATTACGCTTCCTACCTCTCTTTTCGCCAGAGCTTCGTTTGTCAGTCAGCAGGTACCGCGTGCAGGTGAAAGAAGTTATAGAACCACTTACACCCCTGCTCATGATTATGGATTGAGCCGTCAAACAAACTTTGTAAAATTACTTGACTGTTATTCTCTCTCTATAAGTCAGGGAAGTAATATGATTATACCTCTGTTGGAATACGGGTCTCCCTTCAATCGAAGGGGTTTTCGAGCGTACTCCACCACGCTACTCAACTGCGGATCGGCGTAGGTTAAATAATAAATATCTTTGGATAAATTACACACCGCCGGGCATCTAGTCCCAAATTAAGCAAACTATACCCAAACTGAGATATAGGTCGCGCAGTATTTTATGATCGCTGGACGTTGCGGTGGGAGTAGTTACGCGCATACGCACTGACTATTAAAAATGCTCTTCTGCGCATTCGAAGTCAGCGCTCTTTAAATACTGCGCGACCTGTAACTGATATTTAAATACATTTTTTTGTAAATACGTCATCACCATAAGGTCACTTTAGTCTCCACTATAGGAGCACGACCCTCTCTCGTCCGTCCCAGACAGAAGGAGGATTTGGCCTACACTCCCCACGCTGGCCAGACGGGTTTGGGGAGGCCTGATCGATGTTTGGTAATGTATTTCCCTTAGTCGCCTTGTACGACATCCACGGGAAGAGACGGAGTGATTCTATTCTAGTCTGCCGGAAACCACACGGCACATGTTGTAAATACATATATTTATGTATTTACAAAAAATGCACAGAAAACACCCTGACCAGAGACTAAACGACAAAAAAAAAACGATCGTAGATAAATTATGCGAATTGTCATTCCAGAAATGTGTCGGTTATCGTTCGGTTAATGGCCAGCCACGACCTTGCGCGCTGATGTAACGATGGCACTTAAGGCGTTGACTAAATACTGCGTCACTACCGTTTTTAATACGGCTGAGAAGGACGGTACTCCGCGTGACGCCGCACTTATAAGAAAAACATAGGAAAGATTATTTACTTATTAACTTTATTGTTTATGGAAAACAAGATAAAATGTTAACGTCTACTGAACTAGTCTTAAAACCGTGCGGGACGGGGGCCCACCACACATTCCCACCACTGTGTCCCCTGTGTAGCCAGGATTAACATCGGTAACCGCAAAAAAGGCAATGAACAGTGAAGTCCATTGCAGTCTGGGGGTAAACCTACGTCTGCCTTGGAACTCACAACGAATTTAATCAGAAGAAATTAGTAGGAGTAGGAAGCTTTTGGAATTTGACTTCCCCTCTTAGCAATGTGAGAGACAGCAATATGGCAAATATGCCTAAAGAGATGGCTAGTCACCGAAACCGAGCGGTCAAAAGGTTATTAGAGTTAAATTCAACTACTAAATTATGAATGACTCACATTTAAACCTACTTTAACAAGTTATCTGAGTCACTTCCAGTTAAATTGCGCGTTACGCAATAACGCTGTGGAGCATTAAAAATTAAGGTCTCAGTCCTCAGTAAAAAGTAACGGACATATTTTGGGAGAACTTTAAGATAACGATACATTTATTTGCTCCGAACATGTGTAGTTAGAAATGGGCTAAATGCCAGGCATTTACGACAAATACCCAATAAGTACATATAAATATCCAATAAATGCCTGATTTATGGGCATAATTGGACGAGCTCGGTAATTTAAATTTTTTAAATTATCGAGATCGCGCGTTCGATTCCCGCACAAGACAAACATTTGTGTGCATGAGCAGGTCTGTTTGTCTTGGTCTGGATGTTTTCTATGCACACAAATGTTTGTCTTCTGCGGGAATCGAACCCGCGACCTCGGAGTCTAAAGTGGTCATTGCTAACCATTCGACCACTGAGCTCGTCAAAAAGTGTCTGGCGGAATACATTCAGAAATGGTCTACATGTGTTGCTGTATTGTATAACAGCATGCAAATATGAATCATTCATTACATGTCATAAGTTTTAATTTAATTATATAATGTCTAAAATTGACGAGTTGCCAATGTTACAAAATTATAAAAACTCTATCAGTAACGTAAAGTACATAAAACTAGAACGAACTGCGATCTTAAAATTTTAATAACTTATGTCCGACGGGTCGATCAAAGTTTGGTGGGAAAGTCCATTTTAAAAGTATGAAATTATAAAAAATAAATATTACCATTGTAGAAACAATAAAAAATACTATAACTTTTGTTACGTCACTGGCTACATAAACGCAATATTTAACTTAGCTGTCATACAAATTTCTGATTTATTGCATAGTAAATAGCAAGGTGTGACGTCATAATGTGGTGGCCTTTGTATGGAGCGTTTTCGGGATAGTCCAAAATTGTGATCATCAATTTATCATATCTCGAGAAGTTTTTATCGAAGTAATTCTGTCACCTATAGTTATATTATTGTGACGTCTTTAAATAACAAATCGAAAAAAAAATGGTTCAAAAGCCCATTTGAAGAAAATCAAACGACTATCATACGGTTTTAGTTTAGTTTTAGAAGTCCCATTTTTCAATGATATACATACGATAATATAATTTAGCTCTAAAAAAGTGATGTTTTCTTCCCACAGGTGGACGTGGACGAATGCGAAGATATCGCGGCAGAGTATGAAGTTAACTCAATGCCAACATTTGTATTCGTCAAGGAAACCAAAGTGATCGAACAGTTCTCCGGGGCGAACGCGGAGAAACTCAAGGCCACCATCTTGAAGCTCAAGTAAACGGCGCGCGTGGGATGTACGCTACTTAAACGCTTCACATTACACAATTGTTCATGATTCGTTAAAAGAAATTACCTTTTAATCTAGTCCCAGTAGTACACTCAATTGAACTACTGGGAAATTCTGTCCCATTAGTACAGTCTCATGACTACTGGGAAAATATAAGACTGGTAACTGGGATTAACGTTGTTATACGTCATGCTACTGTGAAAATTTAACTTAACATCCAGCTTATTATAATAATCTCAAATTTCCAATCATGTACGATTGTGTAGATATGGAAAATGAAATGTATGTTGCGTAACACATGGCGGGAACTAACGTAATTAACATAATACAGTTGTGATATTATAATTAAACAATAAGTGTCTGGAATGTCATTGAAATGTACGGAGAATGTTGCGCAACACATTTCATATAAAAACAGGCTAATGCTTATGAATTCATATTTTTTTGTGATTGAATCCAGTGGACCTTTTTGTCTCAAATCTAGATACTATATTTATGGTATAATTTAAATACTCTAAAGGCCTAATACCATTATTTGATAAGCTCAAGTGTCGTTGCCAGCAATATTTAATGTATTGTTAAGAAATAAATGCTAACACTCATGACCAGGCAAAGAACTAAAAAATCAAAAGTTTATGAGAAAATAACAAATATTTCAATCAATAAACAAAAGTAATAAATGTTAACAGTGATAATTATTACTGAAATAGAAAGTGATATATCAATACTCACTAGGAACAATCCTTTATGTGAGATACATAAACACACGTAGAGAAAAGTGCTGCAAAAGTAATTAAAGAATACACGGGAGAAATAACATTCTTGCGTGACTGCGTCAGGCGCAAGCTTATCACTAAAGTGATTTCAAGAAATACTGTACAAAGTAATTCAAAATATTAAAAACCTCCAAGGAGAAACCTTTTGAATGTGAGATATGTAAAGTTAGAATTAATTAGAAGCTTAGTTGCCCTGCCTATTCGTCACAGAGTCACTTACTAAACATAGAAAAAAGCTATGTTATGTTAAAATATAAAAAAAAAAATTATTTAAAATATTAAAAGCATTGTCATTGGCGAGAACATCACGATTGCCATAAAGAAAAATTGAAATAAATCGTTTCGATATAAAACTTTTTATGTGAGATGCTAACAAAGAGTAAAGTTAATTAAAAAAATTAGCGGAATCTTTGATTAAAAGTGTTTAGATCGCCGCTGCCGAGTCGTTCCAAGAAATGGTCTAAAACAGCAGCAAAATTGCATTATCGGTTTTGGTGCTGATTTATTAGAAACAAGTGTAGGAAGAATTATTACCAAAACGAAACAAACAAAAAAGAATATTTAAAAATACACTGGGGAGAAACCTTATGAATGTGAGATATGTAAATAAAGATCCAGAATATGTGAAATATAGAGCACACATTTTATAAAAGTGATTTGAATAAAAGCTAATAAATCACACTGCTGAGAAAGCTTATGAATGTGATATATTCCAACTTCTTAGGGGATATTTAAAAAAAAATGTTTCAGTATGTAGATATCCTCCGCTAACCCGCAAAGTTGAGCAGCGTGGTGGAGTATGCTCTGACCCTGTTCAATTGAGGGGAGACCCATATCCCAACAGTGGGCCCATCAGATAATTAAGAATACGCTCTTGGGACAATTATTGATTATGTTAAAATCTTGTGTATTTTAGTTGGTTTCGACTGGTTCAATCACAAAAATAAATTAAAGCTTTAAAACCTAGACGTTGCAAGTTGTGAATATTCGATTACTTGACTTTTTTGAAAATATATTTTTACTGCTAACCTGTGGCCTTAGGGAGACGTGCTTAACATAGATTAATATAACTCTTTGGATATCGGATTTTGGAGTTTTACGACATTCCAATGCATATGAGAACTGTTAAAACCCATAAAATTGTTTATTTAAGGGTGTCTTGCAATGTTCTAGTAATCGCCCCAACTATGTAAGAGTTATAATAGCTCTAGGAGCAAAAAGTTACATAATATTACGGTGTATGACTTATTTTAAGACAGTATTGTATTGTGAGTCGAGTGTATTTGCAAGAAGTTCGCATTTCTTTTATTTTTTGTTTTGTTTAGTAGTTGTGTGTAAGCACTGTTACTGCGCTGTCGTCCACATATAGTAAGTTATAGTATGCGTACTCCCATAATGGTCGGTATATTTAATTTCTCCATATTTTTTATGTATGTTAAAGTATTGTTACTTCAGTAAACATTGTGAAATTATGACGATTTTTATTTTATTTCCATACCTGCATTATAATTGAAATTGCATTAGGTATATAATGTGAAGATAAAAGTTCAAAAATAAAATCCCAGTAGTTCTGTTAATTGAACTAATGGGAATATATTTGAAACAACTCTCCTCCAACTTTGTTCGCTATTAGCAGAAAGTATAATCACTCACCCGCCTTTATAGGTGTCGAGGTCATGAGCAGTTCCCATAGATTCACTGAAAAATGTTACTAAATTTTATGACATCATTCTTAAGGTGAATGTGATCTAAATGCGATCGACATACGTAGTATTCTATAGCGATACAACCCACCTTCCTTTCTTTTAATTGTGTGTGTGAGGAGGGAGCATATCTCAAATTCGCGAAATAAGTTTATCACAGTTCTTTTAATCGCTCGCTCCACTCAGGAGCCAGCGAAACATTTATATAGGTACGCCGAAAAGTCATTCTTGGAAATGAATAGGCTCCACAATAGGCTCCAATACCACTGAACCGATTTTGTTGAAACTTAGAGGTGTGTCGAATAAAAATTGAGATCGATCATGTCCTTTGAAATGATCATCAAATACATTTTCCATTGAAATCAATGGGAAACATACACTCAGCGAATCTACTCGCTCCACTCAACCTCGATTTCGGCCCCGTGGGCTAGAATACAATGTTTGTTATAGAGATGTGATCTATCGATTGTGGCCATAAAATGAAAGTCTTTTTTTTTTATTCTAGCCAATGCGATTCCTAGGTGTGGCGCATTTTTTTTTTTATTGAAATTGGTTTTTTTATGCTACGTCGAGTGGCAGACAAGCATACGGCCCGCCTGATGTGAAGCTGTTACCGTAGCCATATTAACGCTCGCAACATAAAATATCGCTCGCGCGTCGTCATCCTCGCTGCCAACGCAGCATCTTCCTTTCTGGTGACCTCACTCACTTGCAGGAATACAACCCTCAAGGGAATTGTTATTTGGCTGCGGTATTCTGTGAGGTGGATGTACATTCCCCAGTCGAGTAGCTTACAATTACGCTCCCTACCTCTCTTTTCGCCAGAGTTTCGTTTGTCAGTCAGCAAGGTGCAACGCGTGCAGGTGAAGTTGACTTCGATTCAAAGGTGTTGATTAAAACCACTTACACCCCAAAATAATAGCAGTTTTAATTTCAGAATCTGTGAATCAAATTTCCTATGTTCCTTATTTACTTTCCCTCCGAGTAACCTTAAAAATACCACTATGTAAAAATAAAACTGACTTCAAGGCCATAGAGGCGTTCTGCGGGTTTATTGTCCATCTGTAAATTATAATAATTATTAGCCTTTGGTGTATTGTTGCAAAGACACACTCATGCAGTAAGTGGGGAAACAATATCTGAACAACTAATAACTTCTACCATTGTTAATTAACTGTAATTGCCTATTATACCGGTGAAGTAACCGTGAAAAGCACCTTGCGGACTCTGATTATTTGTACAAACGTGATCTTATTTGACGAGCTCTGTGGTCGAATGGGTAACAAGGGCATTTTGACGACCTCGCGGGTTCGATCCCGCGCAAGACAAATATTTGTGTGCATGAACATGTTTGTTTGTCTTGCTTTGGGTGTTGTCTATGTATATTTTTACAAAAAAAAATATATTTAAGTATAATATCAGTTATCTAGTGGGTACCCATAGTACAAACTTTGCTTAGTTTGGTACTAGATGGCAGTGTGTGCTTTGTCCAGGAATATGTATGTATATTTTATGTTGCAAAAGCAGAACTAATTAGATATAAATAGTCTGACATTTTGCCTAATGCATAGAGATAAAAGGCACTAAAGGGCTAATGCCCGCTGAGAATCTGTGCTGATCACAGAGATATAAGCATTGTGGATTTGGTGCTAAATCAATGCGAATGCTCAAAGGTGCTAATATATATATTAGCTCAGTATGGCGGTATGGCTCCGCTTCGCCTGATGGTAATCGAAAAGAGGAACCCGAATTGCAGGGCAACTGACTAAAGACTAGATAAGTTTTAAGTCAGTTAACACTGCCATGCTGGCTCGCGACTCGCGAGGTTCTTCTTCACGCTTCGTTTGAATCCCATGTTGTAGGAAGGAGCAAATACATGTGCTGCCAAGGCGTTCCACGATAAAGGTAGGAGTTGTTATAGATCATTATATTAATAAGTGAAGCAAAAACTTTGTACCTACCCCTTTTTAAGAAATTTGCGAGGACAGAGTATGAAATTTCGCACAATTATAGTCTACTAGCTGATGCCCGCGACTTCGTTCGCGTGGTCTTTATACATCTTCCATTGAAATTAACCGGGGTATTAATACAAATACGAACTAATGTAGATACATAAGAAAATATTTGTGGCAGTATTATACGTTAAATGTCAATAAATTATTATTTTTATTTAAGATAGTAACCATAGTTAAAAAAATAAGGGAGTATGTCCTTCGGGAACTTGTATGAAAAGACCTGAAGCGTTACTAAGCCTCGATAAAGCCACGTAAAGTTAGCTACGCGAAAAACATGCGGTATAACTAAAATGTGCGGTATATTTTAGTTTATTGTCATAGCAAAGCAAGTGGTCACAGAGAACTGTGTACGTTTAAAATTAAAATGGAAAATCGTTGGAGAAGAGTGGTATCATCATCATCATCAGGTCATTTTAGTCTCCACTACAGGAGCACGACCCTCTCGTCCGTCCCAGGCAGGAGGATTTGGCCTACACTCCCCACGCTGCACTATGGTTCGTGTGGAACAAGTTAGCTGGACAATATTATTTGCTTTGATTTTTATGTCTAAATGAGGTTATAAAGCATAGATGTAAAGTCCTCTGTACTTCTTGGAGGGCAATTTTTCATTTGAGTGAAAAAAGAACAAAGTTCAAGAATATGTACAGAATATCTATATTTTTATCAAGATTTTTATAAAATAATTTATCTCTAAATCTAACTTAATAACTAATAACAGATACATAAAACAGTCAGCAACAAAATCTATCTCTCATTATCATCACTATCCTCAGATGAATCATCCAATGAATTGTAATGATGATGATGATGAGTGGCAGAACTATGAAAACTATGAAAAACATTTTCTTCCTTACAGCAAGGTTGAACTATGAAATCTAAGACTTCACATTCACTTCACATGGTCAGATGTCCATAACACATTAAGTAAATCTCTATTCGTAGATTGTTTTTTTTTTGTTGCATTCACGAATTCTTCTGCAGTCCTTAGTCCGGCTCTGATGCTCCACTCCTGGACTGTAAGAAGTTTAGTTACCTAAGTGGAAGACGGGAAGAAGAGGTCATCTACGCGACGTCTTTTTGTTTTGAGACTGGAATCTTCAAACTCTTTAGTAGGTCGTCCAGGTCCCGGTTGGGTTTGTATCGATGTCCTTGGCATGGATAAATAAAAGGACACGGCGAAACATATGTCAACACCCTTTAGGTACGTCGAAGTCGTCTCTAGGAAGCGCTGTCGGCTTCTTCCGCAGCAGTTCCATTTTTCAGCCATTTTGATGAATATTTGGAGATGATAACTTTGACGTCCCTCACAGATTACTCCGTAACACCATCAACATCATGTCTCAAAGATACAAGCCGATAAAGCTCCTCATTCCGCATTTCTTTCGGGTGTTTCAGCCATTCTTCGAAAAAATCTATTTCCGAGATGGTGAAAACTGTTAAAAGAAAAAAATTAAAAAAAAATAGTTGTGCAAATAATTCGCAATATTTTTTTTTACCAATAAGTACATAGATACTTAGAGAATCATATATGATAGATTTTACGGAGTGGACATGAGTGGACATGTAATTATTCGTCTATTGAACTAAAAAAGACGGTTAAAAAACATCACTTTTATCTAAACATTTAATTTAATAAAATTATCGAATGAAGTTCCTGTGATAAAAACTAACTTAAACAAAACTACATACCTTTATGTACACAATCCATCATAAAAACACTATCACAAACTTCTTTTAGTAACGTAAATAATGCTTTCAATTATGGCGTAAAATTGCAAATGAATGCACTTTGAATTATCAACATTTTGTATACTTACCTCAATGACGCTCCTATTGACGAATGTAACGAAAATTCATAGGTGTATTCCTTAATGTATATATCTAATGAGTTCATCTTAATAAGTAATTACTAGAAATTTAAGGGTCGTTTTTGTCTAGCTAGCTTGTTCTATTCGAACCATAGTGCGCTGGCCCCAGACGGGTTGAGGCCTGATCGATGTTTGGTAATGTATTCCCTTAGTCGCCTTGTAGGACATCCACGGGAAGAGACGGAGTGATTCTATTCTAGTCTGCCGGAAACCACACGGCCATGTATTTGACACATATACTCTTTTGTTTACTGACCTTTTAAACGCTTTACTTAATATCACTTGTCGTGCCCCCAGCGCCAGGCACAGTCAAACGATAAATAACTACCTACAACTAATAGAGATGTTCAGTATATATATCGATATTGGAAATGCATCTCTTTCGAACGCTTACAGTTTAATTTAAATATCTTAACATATGGAAAGCGTTACTTTGTAATTTAATAATTTTATTTATAACACAGTAGAACCTCTATAAGTCGAAAACCTCTAAATCTCGAAGAAATGTTCAGAGGCCCGATTCTCGTAATGAAATTCCCAACGGCACCGGAACGACTTGGTCTCGTCCCTCTTTGGTTTATCTATTTTACAACGTGCCAGAGAGGGAGCGGGCGAAGTCGTTACGATGCCGTTGAGAATTTTATTACGAGAATTGGGCCTCTGTTCCCTTCCCTTCAAACACCAAAACCTCCATTACTCGAAATCGCAACCCTCTATTAGTCGAAATAATCACTGAGAATTTTGGGGTGTAAGTGGTTTATCAACATCTTTGAACCAAAGCCAACTTCACCTGCACGTGGTGCACTCTGCTGACTGACAAACGAAGCTCTGGCGAAAAGAGAGTAATTGTAAGCTACCCGACTGGGGAATGTACCTCCACCTCACAGAATACCGCAGTCAAATAACAATTCCGTTGAGGGTTGTTGTGTTCCTGTGAGTGAGTGAAAAGAAGGAGATGCTGCGTTGGCGGCGGGGGTGGCGGCGCGCAAGTGATATATTATGTTGCGAGCGTTAATACGGTTACGGTAACTGCTTCACATCAGGCGGGCCGTATGCTTGTCTGCCACACGACGTATTATAAAAAAAAAGTGAGTCCCTCCAAGCCATTTTGGTACCTATTTTCCCTCCATAACTCGAAAAATTACTTGTATTAGTAAGTATTTTGGTAAAACAATGAAACAAAAGCGTATAAAGAAAATTGTATCGATGACACTTATGAAACACGTATAATGCAGCACAACACTAATGGAAAATTCCAGAAGGCGGCACTCTTTTATGACGTCAGAAGCGAGCGTGTTTCTCCACTCGTGGCTACAGGAATACTTAAAACATTCGTTCAAAAACATGCAGACTAGGGATGGGAATTGTCAATTCAGTTTTGTTCATTCACTGACAGTTTTCGGCTTTAATCATTTAAAACAAAATAAAATAAACTCATTTATTTCTACAGTAACAATTGCTTTATTTGTTTTATAATAAATAAGTCAGTATAAACAGAAATAGTTTGATCTAAGTGGATTTTTGTATCTGTCAATCATTGTTTATGCCCCATCCCTACTAACGGAATTTTCCGGCCGTGGCGCTAGACATCAATACACTTTTCTAAAAATACTATCAGTAATTTATTCAACTTTAGACATTAATTTTAAGTCCTATAATAAAGAAACTTAAGTGTAATCAATTGTAAATAATAACTTCATTATCTATTTATCAAGTAATGAACACTATTTTTATATAATACAGAGCTATTAAACAAAAAGGCAGATTTACTGAGTAGTGGTATTTGAGCGTAAAAATCCGTCCTTAGCGAAATAGGCACGAAAATATTTGGCGGATTAATCCGCTCGTGGCGGTTAAAGGGTTAAAGTCATAATAGTCTAATTTCGACCAATGGGCGACCACTAGTTTATTGTAAAAGCAAAGGTTTTCTTAAAAGGCTGACAAACTGGCAAGGGATCTGATCAAGCAAAAACTTTTTAGGACCTGAACCCTTTGTTGGTCTCTCATATGGTATAAATAGCAGGGCGAAATCTAGGCATCAGGCTGAATGGAAGGAGATGAGTGGAATGTTACACTCCAAGGAAACCATTGGCGAAGGTACAACGAATTGGTACAGACATATACATATGCTTGGTGCACTGACGGGCCACTATGCCTGTCAAGGACACCTGTACAAGATGAGGCGTGTTGATAGCCCAGAGTGCAAAATATGCAAAGGGTCTAATGAAACCATGAAACACTTGATGTGTCAATGTGACGCCCTAGCCGGCAAACTAATAGAAATCCTAGGAAAGGCATACCCGGACCTGGAGGACTACAGGCTCTTTCCATTAAGCGGCATACTGAAGTACATGGAACATGTCTCCAGACAGTCAGGGGAGAGTGACTAAAGGATTAGGGAGAACACAAAAGATCCACTGAGGGTCGACGTGTCACCGGTGCTGCAGCACTGGACCCACTTTAAGATAAGATACTAAAATGTCAATGGTGCTAAAGCAAATACAAATACAAATACAAATAATTTATTTGCTAGCAAACACGGTATATAACATGTGGTATAAATAAATAACAAAAGTACAAGCGTGCCGCACCAAAAATTGGCATTCTCAAAAAATCCTAGTTATAATGTCAATGTTAATATAATGTCAAAATATCGTAATCATAATGTCAATATCAATTCAATTAATTCCAGTGGTAAAAATAACTGCAAATTCAAATACACATAATAATTCATAAAATCGATATAATAATATAATTTCAAAAGGAAAATTTATTGATATGTATGTCAAGTTATGTCAAATTTAGGAAATAGTAAAGTGATTTAATTATCTAATATTTCATTCTTTTAAATTCGTCAATATTGTACACACAGTTGTCACAAAGCAAACGAAACAAACGGGACTTAAAAATGTTTATAGGCAAGTCTTTAATAGTCTCAGGTAATAAGTTATACAAGAAAATTGACATATTGTAACAATTTTTAGCAAAACAAGTGGTACTATGGGAGGGACCGGCCAGGCGATTTGGATATCTCGTCAGAAAGTTTACCACATCATGTTTTTTTGTATACAAATTTAGGTTCTTCCTAACGAAAATGCAAATGTCAAAAATATACATCGCTGGTAGTGTTAGTAGTTTTAACTTTTTGAATAACGGTCGGCAGGACTCTAAAGGGCCCACACCTCACATTGCTCTTATGCATTTTTTTTGAATAAGAAAAGCTCGATTTATGTCGGCTGAGTTGCCCCACATAATGAGACCATATCTTAAGATAGAGCATACGAAGCCATGATAAGCCATCAGCGCAATTTGTTGACTGCATATTTTTGTTAAACGATATAGTGCATAGACAAATCTGTTTATTTTTTTGCATACGGAATCTACATGTTCTTTCCATGTTAACTTGGAATCCAACATTATGCCCAAGAATTTAGCTGTGCTGAATTCGTTAACGGGAACTCCAGAGTAGGATACAGATATATCGAGAGGTTTGCCATTTTTATTATAAAATTGTATTAGTTTCGTTTTACTAATATTGACGCAAAGATTATTAAGTTTCATCCAGTTAATAACATCGTTAATCATATCGTTTATTTCCTTTTCATAGTCAATATTAGCTTTTTTATGAATAATAACTGAAATGTCATCGGCAAATAAAATGCAAGGATGTGTCAGAGTGTCTGGTAGGTCATTAATATAAAGTAAAAATAATAATGGACCCAAAATACTCCCTTGAGGTCTTTGAGTATTAATCGACAGGAGATGCCCTAACGAAATTCTCCGAACAAATTTTTTCACCACTTTTAGCGGGGGGCGAGGTAAACACGTACAACACACCACCAAAAGATGTAATTAACTCGCGACACAAATTTTGCTGTTGCGATAAACGCACACTACAAAAAAAATCAACACATCAAAAATTACATGCCCACAGACACAGTTTTCAAGTAACTATGCAGCACACATACGAAAAAAGATAGTGATGGGACACATCTGAAGAATGAGTCAAATCAGTAATGAATGAACTGAATTGTCATATACTATTTATTATAAAACTGTAAAAGTGAAAATTCTGTACATTAAAGATATTATCCAAAAAATATGTTTGTTTGTATGTATATCTGTCTGTATTTATGTGTCTTTGTGTCATGAGCACTCTCGTGCAACTAAACGCGGTATGAACTGTCGCCCGCGGTTTTCCCGGGCTGATACAACCACTGTCTTCTATAATACAAGTACGCTGGACTACGTACGTACTTGTAGTATAGAGGTCAGTGAAAATAACCTTCAAGAAAAGAGCGTACGCCCATCTAAAAACCCAGCTACGCACTTGTAACCCTTCTTGAAGTTGCTTAAATAATTTCTTATCCTTTATTTGATTTTATCGGACAAAACCCTGTTTGAGAACATGAAATATTGTCAATTGATTTTTTAACAGATATCCTACTAATACTTTAAATGTGAACATCCAAAGATCCAAACATCTTCGTTTGGATGTTTAGATCTTTGGATGTTACTCAATCACGCAATAACGGCTAAACGGATTTAGATGAAATTTGGTATGGAGATGGTTTGAGTCCCGGGGAATGGCATTTTCGAGAGCAAATGCATGCCTCCTTTTTTGAAGTCAGTTAATAACCATTTGTTGTATACTAAAACCTCCTCCTCCTCCTCCTCCAGAATATAATAAATACATTTCTGAAAACCGCATCAAAATCGATTCAGCCAAACGCGAGATAATGGCCCACAAACATACATAGAAACATACGGGTCAAACTCGTCAAACACAGAACCTCCTTTTTTTGAAGTCAGTTAAAAACCAACACGTACGTATGTAGAACCCAAAAGTCAATAATGTTGATGAATGGTAATCGTACAAATATTATATGCAGCAGATCTATACTTAAAGCACCCAAGATTGTTGACAGTCACAACGCACAAGGAGAACATCAATACACTTTCCATAGACACTTACGCTCTTCTAGAGTGAAGAAATTTTGAAAAGGATATATGGGGCAAAATGGGACAATATTTAAATTTTTATCCTTCATTTGATTTTATCGGAAAAATACACGGGTTTAAAAATTAAATGTATACCTACTATATTGAAGTAGTCAAAGATTTAAGAAAAACAAAGAAATAATGACTCACCAAACAAGGACAGAGTCGCAAAGAAGGTATTGCACCTTCAATCAATGTCTTTCTGTTATTTTTGTAGCTCTCCGGAGTAAAGTGCTCCGAACAGATAACACTTGTATGTGTAGGTCTCCAAGAATCATTTTCGCTATTACAAAATTTTCTCCATTTCTCTTTTATATAGGGATCTTTTGGAAATCTAAAAGGACATACAATTACATATATTAAATAAAGTCTATATATAATAGTATCTGTATAACGTATACACTCATAGTCCCACACAAAATGTATTGCTTTTACCTACTTTTTTTTTAGCCAACAATTCTTTTCATTTTCAGACAAAATTTCTACATCGTATGTCCAGAGAAATATAATTTTTCTAATTCACCTTACAAGATTTCAATGTAACATACATCTATACCTACTATTTAATTCAATATCTAATAAAAAAAAACTGACTATTATACGAACTGCAGTAATTGAATGAGTGAATGATTCATTCAAATGTTGAATCGATTTTTTTGTCACATCCCTAAAAGACCGATTCGCCCCTGTACCACTGTATTCATGTTTACATTTTTCTGTCGTTTACGTATCGCAACGGTTTTTTCTTTAAATGGAGATTGTACTTTAATAAACATTTAATAGTTAGTAAAAATACTTACCTATGATAGGAAACGCGATCTTGTTGCGAATTTGAGCTATCAGATCGCCTTTTGCACGATAATACTGCACAATTCACCATTTTTGGAGAGAAACGTCAGACGACACAGAGGGATTATAACGTGTTTGACCAGTTGACCAATGTACTTTGCCGGAGGGGTTCGCCCGCGTATGGCATCTCCTGTCGATTAATACTCAAAGCTTGAGGTACGCCAAAATTATTAATTTTGAATTTCGATTTGTGAGATATATTTTCAAATGAACTACCTACCCTATTTATTTCGACACATTGTGTTCTTCCACTCAGATAGCTTTTGATCCAGTCAAGAGCTTGTCCCCGGATCCCCCAACCCTCGAGTTTATCCAAAATCCTTTAAAACCCTTGTACACAACTCATCATGTCCCGTACAGTTAGTATTGCTGAGTGACAGAATAATTGTTTTTAGTTCCTGCTCGTCTGTAGGTGTTAAAAATATACTAGATTTGAGTTTTTGTTTATTATTCCTACTATTATTATTATCAGTCCCTGGTCACATATCTGTGCCCTGGAGTCTGTTGAATTTTGTTTAAAGGTAACAGTAACATTTGAGCCGTATTGTGATCCGACAAACACAGTGGTAAGGTTTCCCCTACCGCTGTTCTACTGTTACTGGCAAAGTGATCAATGCATGCTTTTAAACGTGTAGGAGTTTTTATGTGTAAATTAAAATTATAACTTTCGAGAGTAGTTACAAGCTCCTGTGACATTTTTGTATGGCTTAGGGTATCAATGTTCCAATCACCTGTCAAAACAATAGTTTTATTATCTTTATATTTTAATTGGTCCAAAAGAATATTGAGTTTGTTAAAAAATATATTTATATTAGAATTAGGAGTCCGGTAAATACAAATAATTATTACGCCATAATGAATAAGCTCTAAGCCACAGCATTCGAAGGATAACTCAGAAGACAGATCTTTCAAAAAAGTTAATTCCTTAGTCTCTATAGAGCTATTGTGCAGAATGCAAACTCCGCCTCGTTTTTGTTTCCGTCTAGAGTAATATGCACCTAAATTATAGCCCTTTAATTTAATATTGTCCTCGCAAGTTTGTTGAATAAATGTTTCAGACAAACACAGTACATCAATCAATTTATTACTCTGTGTCAGGTCCTGTAAGATTATTTCAAGTGTGTCTTTTTTACTTAAAAAGCCACATATATTTTGATGGATGATTCGTAAGTTATCGCTATCTATAAAAAAGAACCATTGTTTATATACTGGCCACCCGCTTCCGGCATGATCCTGTCACCTGACGGTCTATGTAAACTTGGGATATAAATGTTATTTCTAGTATGTAATTGACTATTAATAAATTCTGTATTTAACCTACTATCTTGAATATGAGTAATATGCATTATTTCTCTAAATATAGCAAAACTCAGATTTGCTAAAAAATGTTTAGACCTGTACCAGGCCCTTCCATAATTCATCCCCACAAATGAAGCATGAAAGAAGCTATTACAAATTAATTTTAATTCATAATTTAACTTATTGTTGTTAAGAAATCCATTACCGGGTAAACCACAAGTCAATATGTTAGTGTTCGTTGTGGACTTCAAAAAATTTAGTAAGTTGTATTTGAGCTCAAAAGGGTTAACATCGTTCATGCCTCCTGCGACAACTATGCAGTCTTGTATTGTTAACATAGATAATTCCTTTTTACATGTGTTAAGAATCTCTCTTAGAGTAGCATCACTTTTCCAGTAGCAAAAGATTTCATAATCGTTATACAGTAGTTTCTGCAGGGCTGTTCGAAGGCCTTGACCTTGCTGATCTGCAATTATGAAGATCTTTCTCATCCGTGCAACACCTGCAGGAACGCCAGAATAACCAGTTCCACAATCAGATTTGTCAGTATGTTTTTCTGAGTCAATATTAGGTTCTGTTATAATTTTTTTTTCTGAATTTAATGTCTGATTTATGTCCGAATCACAGTTGATCTTAGTACAATCGGTTTCTGAGTGATATGTTGTTCGATTCCTTTTATTCTTTTTTTTTTTCTTAGATGTTGCAGTTGCAATGCTTAGTCGCACGTCTTTTTTGTTACTGGAGCATATGTGTAAAAGGTCATTTATTTTACGATTCTGTTTAGCAATCGTTTTATTCATATTCATCTTTTCTAATACTATCTTGTCAATTTCATTTTCCGCAGCCTTTAATTTAAGTTTCAAATCGTTTATTTCAGTTAGCAGCGACTCCACTTCCTCGTTATGTAACGTCGACAGGTCCGGTAGACTCCTACGGTGCATGCTAGATTGTGAAGACGACAGAGATGAGTCGGAATCATCAATCAGGGACAAATGCTTAGTTTCCTTTGGTGCTATTCTTCGATTTGTAACATATTTGAAACTGTTAGATTTTTCGAGTTCCTTCTGTTCAAATTGGTTCCGGTCTACAGCCTCTAACATGGTGGAGTTAATTGGATCTAAAAGAGCAGAAAGAATGGGGGACGACGCAGATGGAGCAGTGTCAATTATATTTTGCTGCTGATGGTGTTCCGGAGTAGCAGTCGGGGTAGCAATTTTGTCCCGTACTATTCTTGGTGTTGAGGAAAGAATGTTACAGTTTGTTTGTATTGCAGGCATCTTTTTATTTTTTTTACATGTATTTGCTTTACAGTTCCAGTTAGCTTTAGTTTCTTTTTTCATCAGGTAAAAAAATTTTGCAGAAATGCTCAAACAGCCTATGTCATACACCTGTTGGCACGTAATACATCGTAGGTATTCTCTATTTGTTATTATCTTTTTGCACTTTGCACAAGTTTGATTCTTTTGCGCCATTGTTTTGGTACTGCTAGCGACATCTGTCATTATTGTATATGTAACTATGCCGCGTAGGGCGTATAGCATGCAGTTGCAGAGACGACCAGCCAAACAAAAGGCACCAAATCCACCTTGCTAAATGCTTTCAAGCAAGTAAGAAAGTAGCGACATCTAGTGTGATCCATAGGCGAAGCAAAGCAGGCGCACGTATAAAGCACTTCTACCAACGAAGACGTACTTAGCAAATAGTCTATGCTTAGGTCGGCAAGGTCGGTAAAGTCGTGCATTCGATTAGTTGCGTCGATATATCAGCAGTTCTGTTTACATATTTTGACAGACGTTGCACAAAATGTTCAAATTATTAACTGACGATATAAAAACAAAGTGCAAAATAACTTCAAATGAAATTCCACTCACGCAGTATTTCCATGGATGCTCTGTTGTATGTCGAGTATCTTAATATGTCCCGGTAAGTTCAGTCGATTATTCATTAAATTGTGTTCACTGTTTTTTGATGTCACTTTCAAGATATTACGTTTTTGATAATTTTTGTCACTAAATTTCCATTCACTCCGTCGATAACTTCACAGACAATTCCTCACACCTTATTTAATTATCTTCTATAGTATAATCGGTAAAATTTAACCTTTGTACATTTTTATGATTTTAAAAACACGGACTCCTCGGACTCGGAATCGGACGAACCGTGGTGGTGGTGGACGAGCAGTGGTTCCCAACCTTTTGTTCGCGGACCACTACGAGGTTTTTGTTGCGTGTAGGGTCCCAACTATCATATAAATCCATTATTATATATCATTAGAATAATATAGTGGTCAATCTCTTTCATCATAAATTTGTAACATTGACCATAATTTACCTCTCAAGGACCACCGGTTGGGAACCGCTGTGCTAAAGGTTAAATCATGAGAATGAAACACAAAAATTGCTAACATAATTTTTATTACGCTAAATTATATAGTTACAGTCCTTCAATGAGTCTCCAAGGCTATTAATGCGAAGTATTAACGCCTTAACTAAACAAAAAATCATAGTAAACAGGCATATGAACATTATTGCTTAATGTTTTAACTTAAAATTAGTTTGCGAACTGTGCTTTTTTATTGAGCGGAGCGAGCGCTCATTCACTCTTTGGAATGAATACGCTCCAAAACCCCTGAACCGATTTTGATGAAACTTGTCACCATTAACCATTCAAACGTCGACCCCCCCAAAAAATTGTAGGCTGATACGTCCAAGAGGATTTTTTTGTGACCAAAATACAGACGAGCGGCCGCGGACGCAAATGAAAATCGTTATAACTGGCGTAATACTACAGCTATATTGAAATAAAAAATACCTATGGATAGCTTATAATATACAGAATGAGACTACATTGTCACAAATTGCTATAATTGAAGCTAAAGTAAAAAATTAACAAAGAAAAAGTCAAGTATATCAACATTTTGCTCGAAAATTTTTTTTCGAACAAGTTTTTATCAATAAACTTTTCATTTCGAAGCAATCAGACTTATATTGAAATAAACTACACTATTTCAGCTTTAAAATGACATATTAATATCTTTCGTAGGTTTACATAGCGTGGAGAAATAAAATAAATAGTATCAGTACTACTCACCAGTCACGGATTCGTCTCCATACAAAAATCACGACGAAACCCGGCGGGCGCGCTGACATAAAATGTCATTATTTACACATCCCACTATATTTCTGTTAAAAACTATTTTTTATATGTTTCCAATACACTATTATTCACTTATCTTGCTTTTAAAACACTAAAATAGCATATTAATTATTGTAAACAAACAAACACAACAGCGCCATTGTTCCGTGTTCCGGGCGCGCCCACTTTTCGTGTTCATAAATAAACATGAGTGTTTCGAAACTCATTTAACTAAACACACACACGAAGTACACATCACAACGATTCTTTTGATATATAATAACCGTAGAAATAAACACTTTAATCACATTAAAGACCACGACATACTTGTGTCAAAAAAAAATTATATCGATCATGTCCTTGAGGATTGATCATCAAATACATCTTCGGGGCCATCCATAAATTACGTCACACGAATTTCATGATTTTTTTGACCCCTCCCCCCGTCCTTGTCACAAATGGTCACATTTGTGAGACTCCCCCCTCCCAAGTGTGACGTCACATATTTTGCAATTTTACATATAGAGTTGCAAAGTTTTTCGTTAATAGTTCAAAGTTTGTGTTAACATTTAGATTGTAATAGATTTTGAAATGTTACGTCACAAAATTTAGGACCCCACCCACCCTCTAGTCACACAATGTCACACTTCGTCGACCCCCTACCTCCCCCTTAACGTGTGATGTAATTTATGGATGGCCCCTTCCATTGAAATCAATGGAAAACATACATACACTCAGCGAATTTACTTGCGAAATTACTCAACCTCGATTTCGGCCCCGTGGGCTAGAATCCGTCCTAGTTATTCTATAGTGGCGCTAATTCTGCACACTAATCGCCACAACATATCATATGACGGCTATACAATCTCATGCGAGTGCACTCGCTCAGCCTCGTATGAAGTTTCATTGGAGAAGGCTCGGAACAAGTCAATGTTGCTATTTTTTAAAAATTTAGTTCAGAGGGGCAATTCTCGTAATTAAAATATAGTCAAAATTCAGTTTCGATCCAGTCTCGATCTCACAAATGTCACATTTGGTATTCTCGTAACACAATATGTAACTTCGAAATTAAATTTAAGCGAGATTATATAGAAATATGAGTGAAAATTAAACAAACTAAGAATGTTACTTTGCTAACAACAAGAATTGATAATAATTAATTAATGAAATCAAGTATATAATTTTAGTCAATTCACAATTCAATCTCGATTCGGTCAACTTTCAATCTGCGATCGTAGAAAATTTACGAGAATTGGCCTTCAGTTTCCGCTCTTTTCGCTAGCACTAGTTTTTTTAAAGACGTGAACAAGCTTTTCTGGTCCACAATATTGAAGAGTTCTTAAATCTACTTTTAACCTAACAATTTTTTTATAATACAAATTATAAACATTATTTATACTATTAAGGTTGCAAACAAACATACGATTTGTCTGATGGTAAGCAACAGGGGTCTACTCCGAAACGAAATCCGATCTTTCTGTCGAAAGTCCGAATTTTTATTTATACAAGTAAACAAGCATACGGCCCGCCTGATGTGAAGCGGTTACCGTAGGTATATTAACGCTCGCAACATGAAATATGGCGCACGCGCCGCCACTCCCGCTGGCAACAGCTCCTTGCCAAAGGGGCCAACCGAATGAAATTCGTATCTCTCGTAAAAATTTCTAACTTCCGACGGAAACTTCAGATTTACACTTCGAAGTAAACCCTCAGTTCTCGTAGCTTTTGGACACTTGCAACACCAGAGGCATCACTCACGCGATGCCGACCTTACATAATACAAGATATGAACTAGTCTTAAAACAACCGTGAAATATGCACCCAAATCTGAAACAAGGAAAATTATTTTTTATTAAAAAATAATATATATATTTTTTTTTTCAGAACAATTAATTGTAGATTATTGCATCGAGCACAAAGTAATTTATTATTGCACCGAGTGCCTGATTTAGAGCCCGAGCGTCAGCGAGGGCTCTAATCTAACAGGCACGAGGGCAATATAAATTACTTAAGGCGAGGTGCATAATCTGCTTTTCTTTCAACTAATACCTATAGGAATAGTAGATAAAAGAAACTCATATCAAACAGTTAAAATAAAAGTTTCTATAACACTGTCGGCTTCATTTAGAATGTTTTCCGGAGTTAATGTGTCGCTAGATGATTCCATTTTAATTAGAAGCCGAAGCACTCAAAATCAGATAGTATCACACTTTTATCGTTTCCAAAAATATTGTCAAGCAAAATTAACAAAGTTCCCGCCAAATCACTTTTTTAAATTTCTTTCATTTTTAATTCAGAGTTAGCAGCAATCATTTTTTAAATTTGGAACAAGTAGGATAGAAACGAATAATACGTACGAAAAAAAAAGTATTGATATCGGCTGGCTGAATAGAGCTAATCCATTGAGATTGGCACCTTTTGGTGCGATTAAAAAAAACTGTGCAATAATGAAATTTCATACATTTTTATTGCTCTAGAGCATTAAAGACTCGTTTTGTACTGAGTTTTTAGTGTGATTGTGATGAAATTAAAGCATAGTTGGAAGAAAATTTATTTTTCTTGCGACGTCTTTCGTATTTACTACGCAGTGACGTCACGAGGCATTAATAACAGGGCCGTTATTAAACGGTCCAAAATTTCCGTGCGAAAATAAAAAATAAAAAAAATGTTTTAAAAATTCTCGTAATTTATTATCACTGTAAGATTTAAATACATTCACAATGTTAGAAGTTCTTGCGAGAGTTATATCTATGGTAACCGCTTCACATCAGACGGGCCTTATGCTTGCCTGTAACCCAACGTAGTATAAAAAAAAGGTTTCATACTAATAATTTACTAAATTGTTAAAAAAAGTAATATTACAGACCTGACTTCCAGCTAGTCCCTCCTCTTCTTGCCGTGCTGGTCGTGTCTGTCGTGGTGGTCCCTCTTCCTGCCGGACTTGTCCGCGCGCTTGGCCTCGCTCAAGAACCGGTCCAGACCGAACGGGTCGAAGTCAGCCTCCGCTTGGTTGCTGCGAGACTGCCGATTCAAAAACACCGATTCATAATCACCATCATCATCATCTCAGCCATTGGAAGTCCACTGCTGGACATAGGCCTCCCCTCTAGATCTCCAATAAGACCGGTTGGAAGCGGCTTGCATCCAGCGCGATCCCACGGTCTTAATGAGGTCGTCTGTCCACCTTGTGGGTGGACGTCCTACGCTGCGCTTGCCGGTACGTGGTCTCCACTCGAGAACTTTTCGACCCCATCGGTTAATAAATATATTTTTTTATACTACGCCTCCTTTCTTTCTGGTGACCTCACTCACTCACAGGAACACAACAACCCTCAATGGAATTGTTATTTGTTACATTTCAATAAATAAATAATCCTGGACAAATCACACACGGCCATCTAGTCCCAAATTAAGGAAAGCTTGTACTAAGGGTACTAGATAACTGATATTATACTTAAATACATTTTTATACATAGAAAACACCCAGACTAATTGTGCTGTGCTATTCTGTGAGGTAGAGGTACTTCCCCAGTCGAGCTGCTTAAAAAAATACTAAGGGTGTAAGTGGTTCATCAACATCTTTGAACCAAAGCCAACTTCACCTACACGCAGTGCACCCTGCTGACTGACAACCGAAGCTCTGGCGAAAAGAGAGGTAGGGAGCGTAATTGAAAGGGAATGTACCTCCACCTCACAGAATACCGCAGTCAAATAACAATTCCTTTGAGGGTTGTTGTGTTCCTGCGAGTGAGTGAGGTCATCAGAAAGGAAGGAGATGCTGCGTTGGCAGCGGGGGTGGCGACGCGCGAGCGATATTTTATGTTGCGAGCGTTAATATACCTACGGTAACCGCTTCACATCAGCGGTATATTATATTATATACCTACGGTAACCGCTTCACATCAGGCGGGCCGTATGCTTGTTTAAGCATACGGCATATAAAATATCAGCAGGGTGCACCGCGGGTATACAAGTAAACACTTGTATACCCGCGGTGCACCCTGCTGACTGACAAACGAAGCTCTGGCGAAAAGAGAGGTAGGGAGCGTAATTGTAAGCTACCCGACTGGGAATGTACCTCCACCTCACAGAATACCGCAGGCAAATAACAATTCCCTTGAGGGTTGTTTTCGCAAAACTCAACATTATCAACATATCATGATCGTTTATACGATGTCTTATACCTCTAATGATACACAATGTGAGGTCTTATAACCACATTCGCAAAACACAACATTCTGCCAACATCATATTTTCGAAATAGGCAAAAAAAGGACACTGGACCCCAAAAAATAATGCCGACGGCGGTTTTATGGACCATCTGCTAGACAGTTACGAAACTTTTTAATAAAAAAAAAACAATAAAACTCTAGTGACTGTACTTCGAATGTGGTATCACAAAAGTGTTGTATTTTGCGAATGTGGTTTCGTAAGATCATGATATTTTGAGAATATGATGTTTTGCGAATATCGTGTTTTGCGAATGTGGTCTTTTGAGAATATGATATTCAGAAACGGAGGGAACCACGCGGGCGCAGCCGCGGGTAACAGCTAGTATATTATAATGTTATAATAAAGCACTTGTACTATTCCACGTTATTATATTTAATATTACCAAACGGTTTCGCCGCTAAGGCATTATCAAGGTAAACAGATGGTGTTTGTGTAGAAACACAAATTGTGATAATAATCAACAGTATCAACTTTTAGTATAATAAACTTACGGGCTCGTCCCTGCTGGATGGGTTGTCTTTTTCGAATTGTACAGGTCCTGAACGGGTGTTATTGCTGCTTGTACCGGCAAACTCTTTGTCCGCCACGAAACTAAAAATATAACAAATTACTTAACTTAAAACATACACAAAACAGTTAAGTGGTATCCGTTGTAGTTTTGCTAAGGCAAGTTTATCTCTCTGAGAGTCCTCTTCCAGCCTGTCTATGTTGTGAGACGAGTGACATACATCAAATGTGAATGACGATAATATTAAAAGTAAAAAAAATGGCCACAATAACCGCTTCACATCAGGTGGGCCGTATGCTTGCCACCCGGCGTAGTATAAAATAAATTGCTCATAAGATTTACGTCACGCCTACTGCGGCATCTAATTCTCATATTAATGATCGAAGACTATCACGAATAAAAAGGTGGAGAAATCTCTCAGAGGCCGCAATCATATAATCAAATGATCTATGATCACGACCGCTCCGCCGTGAGTGTACGACTTAGGCTCTAGACAGACGGACTGCATTTCAACTGCAATTCCACTGCAAATTTACAGTTTGAACGCAATTACTACGACTGCAATGAAACTGCAAACCAACTGTGCAGCCCTATTGCAGTCTGTGTGCAGTGGGCGTGCAGTTTCAACGACTGCATTGTGACTGCAAGCTAGCTGTACGGTCGACGTGCGTTCCTAATGCAGTTGGACCAATTGAACTAGGACCGAAATAGAACTCAATTTGAACTTAAAGGTACCTAACAAGTTGAGCATAGTAGTTGTGCCGTGGGTCATACCTAGTGCAGTTGGTCCAACTGCATTAGGAAACAGTCAGGATGCAGTCGTTGAAATTGCACGCCCACTGCATACCGACTGCAATCGGGCTGCACGATTGGTTTGCAGTTTCATTGCAGTCGTACTAACTGCGTTCAAACTGCAAATTTGCTGTGGAATTGCAGTTGAAATGCAGTCTGTCTGTCTAGAACCTAAGAAGTATGGTTCTGTTTACCGCCGGTTGTTGACGATGCCGTCGATGTCGCCGCCGTAGTTGTCCTTGTCCGCGTTCCTCGTCGGCCTGTAGATGTGCGCGCCCACGGTGTCTTGATTGCGCCAAGGTTTGTCATACACGTTATACGCCTCATCATCACCGTAACCTGCAATCATTAACATTTTATGACTTTCCATTTGAGACTTCCTTTATAAAGTAAGGTGGCAAACAAGCATATGACCTGCTTTGAACAACAAGTTTGGAAAAACTCTGGCACCGCACTATACCCGTGGGGGTTATGCCTGTCAAGGACACCTATACAAAATGAGACGTGATGATAGCCCAGAGTGCAGAACATGCAAAGGGTCTGACGATACCATGAAACACTTGATGTGTCAATGTGACGCCCTAGCGGGCAAACGACAGGAAATCCTAGGAAAGGCATACCAGTGAGTGAGTACACCAGACAGGAAGGAGATGCTGCGTTGGCAGCGGGGGTGGCGGCGTGTGAGCGATATTTTATGTTGCGAGTGTTAATATGGCTACGGTAACCGCTTCACATCAGGCGCGCCGTATGCTTATCTGCCACCCCTCGTAGTATAAAAAAAAATGAAACGGCTTGACCGATTTTGATGAAATTTTATAAGCATATTCAGTACGTCTGAGAATAGGTTGTTATCTATTTTTTTCTACTAAATAATACTTGGAATAACTTATATGGCAAAACCTTTGCCGGGTCACCTAGTTTATTTGTAAAGGTAGATACATCTGAATAAAGGACAATAGTTTGTCAATTCAAACATCGCATTAATCGCAAGCAGTGCGAGCTATAGAGAAAATGTAATAGTGATGAGAGAGGTAACAATCCTTCTAGATAGTACTTACCACTATCCATTCCCTTGCTGTTGTTGAACAGTCGCTGGTCGAACATGCCCTCGCCGCCCTGGTTGGCCTTCGCCGGCATTCCAAGCGCGATCTGTTCAGAGATATCGCGCTCGCGGTCCTTCGCCAACTTCGACCTGGACGGAATAAAGCACATTGAATTTTCACGTCACGTCTATAGAACGCGCTGCCTGAATCACTCAGCAGGATATCATCTAAATACAATCTCAAAACGAAAATCCACGCCTATCTTTTCGACAGTTTAACGAAAAATATATTTATAATATTCTGGCGAGTTGGCCGAAAACAACTATTTAAATGATAGGTTTGACATTGACATGTGCTCCTCCGTGCTCAGCGGGCTCACCTCTTGTCTGGCGCGGCGCGGGCGATGTTCCTCTCCCGCTGGCGGTCCTTGTGCCGGTCGGCCCGCAGCTTGTCTCGCTCGGCCGCCGTCAGCCCGCTCTCGTCGATGTCACCTGGCTCCTCCTCATCGGGCAATCTGATACCTATTAACACATAATTATTCTATTAAATCTTCGAATTTAAATTATGTTCCTGAGGTAAAAAAATTGCGCCGCTTTTCCAGAAAGTATACATACTACACATTATTTGAGTATATATATTGTCGCGGTCCTGTCGCGAATCATCTAGAATGAAACCTTCTAGAATAGCCGGTTACTTCGCTGCAAGCAATAATGACCCGTATGTCTACTGCCGTAAGGTTCATAACACTATGACATGAAAATGTTCCAAACACGTACCGAAGGGAAGTACATACATGTACATACGAGAACATTCGGGAACCCTTGCCGGCGGATATAAATAGTGACCGCCGCGGCGCACAGGCAGTTCAGTTTGGACTTCAGAACAGTAAACTTCAAGCGAATCTACCTGCGAGACAAGTGATAACCTACGACCTCAGCGATACTATTGGGCTTCGATTTGTATTGACTAGCTCGTAACAATATTATGAAAAACCATTCCAATATGGACGGAATAAACTATTTTTATTTAATATATCTAATACTGTATGTAATTGTTCATATTCCGAAAGGCACATCGCCTAATTACAAAAGAGACAAGAGTATTCAAATTTCTACATCACTTCTCTATCCCTTATCCACATTTTTTCCAACTATGTTCTAGCCCACACAACCATTAAATATTTATACGATAATTATTTAAAACATTGACCAACTCACCAGCCCTATGATCCCTGGCTCTCTGCGCCAACATCCTCAAATGTTCTTCTTTCTTCTCCTTCTCCCTCTGCGCCAATCTCCTCTCCAACTGCGCTCTCGCCTCCACAGCTTCTCTCGCCTTCCTGTCAGCTATGTACAACGCTTCGGCCAGCTTCGAGAAGTTCTCGTTGATGTGGACTTGTTGAAGACCTCTGCCATCAGCTGCGAGACGCTTGTCCAGAGGGATGGTGTAACCTGGAGGAAAAGGAAGTTATTTAAAATCTATTCTACTTCTGAACGTGATTCGATGGAACGTATTCATAACAGTGTTGTTGCCTTATACAATGTAGCTTTTTTAATGTTATGTATTATAATGTTTGTTTTTGGGGCCTGAAACCTTCGAAGGACCTATTCTCATATGGGACAGTAATTAGGGCTGGCAAGGCAAGTTATAAATGGCAAGGCGAAGTCTATTATTGTCTATAGTCTAATGGAAGGAGATGAGTGCTTACGAGAGTGAATGCTACACTCCAAGGAAACCATTGGCGAAGGTACAATGATTTGGTACATAAATATGACACGAAACGGATTCGTCTCATGCTTGGATCACTGAGGGGCCATTATGCCTGTCAAGGACACCTATACAAAATGAGACGTGTTGATAGCCCAAAGTGCAGAACATATAAAGGGTCTAACGAGACCATGAAACACTGATGTGGCAATGTGACGCCCTAGCCGACAAACGAATGGAAATCCTAGGAAAGGCATACCAGTGAGTGAGGTCACCAGACAGGAAGGAGATGCTGCGTTGGCAGCGGGGGTGGCGGCGCGTGAGCGATATTTTATGTTGCGAGTGTTAATATGGCTACGGTAACCGCTTCACATTAGGCGCGCCGTATGCTTATCTGCCATCCGACGTAGTATAAAAAAAAATGAAACGGCTTGACCGATTTTGATGAAATTTTATAAGTATATTCAGTACGTCTGAGAATAGGTTGTTATCTATTTTTTTCTACTAAATAACTAGTTTCTACTAGAAACTAGGAAAGGCATACCCGGACCTGGAGGACTACAGGCTCTACCCAATAAACGACATACAAAAGGAAAGGATTTTGGGGTGTAAGTGGTTCATCAACATCTTTGAACCAAAGTCAACTTCACCTGCATGTGGTGCACCCTTCTGACTGACAAACGAAGCTCTGGCGAAAAGAGAGGTAGGGAGCGTAATTGTAAGCTACCCGACTGGGGAATGTACCTCCACCTCACAGAATACCGCAGCCAAGTAACAATTCCTTTGAGGGTTGTTGTGTTCCTGCGAGTGAGTGAGGTCCCCAGGAAGGAAGATGCTGCGTTGGCAGCGGGGGTGGCGGCGCGCGAGCGATATTTTATGTTGCGAGCGTAAATATGGCTACGGTAACTGCTTCACATCAGGCGGGCCGTATGATTGTCTGCCATCCGAGTATAAAAAAAAAAAAAAAAAGACATAGAACATGCCTCCAGACAGGGAGGTGAGAGTGACGAAAGGATTAGGGAGAGCACAAAAGATCCATGTGTCACCGCTGCAGCACTAGACCAAGTGGGTCAAATGATAAGATTATAATGTTATCTTATGTATGTTATCCTTGGTGTTGTGAAGGGTAACATACACAACACGACGTGTTGTAGACGTCGTCTAGTATAGACGTGTTATGTATGTTACCCCTTGGGTTGTTAGATATTGTAACGTGTTGTGCGCGTTACTCCTTCATTGTTAGATACTGTACACTATAGATGGAATCCATAAAGGATTTCAGAATTCATGAATTTCGGTGAGTGTGGTATCATTCTATAGAAATGTAGGGAAACGCTTTCCGAATTCAGATTTTTAAATTTAAATCAGCAAAAAAAATATATTTAAATTAGTTATTATTTTATTGAATTTAGATTCTGAATTCCACGACGGATTGCTACTGAGTAAGGTCACCTAAGGCGTGTTAGGGGATAGAGGCGAGTCGAGGCGACCATAGTACTCATTGAAATGCATTTGGCATTTCAATGAGCGCAAGTAAAATGAAAAGCATTTTCCTTCTCACTTGTACACGTTGAAATGAGCGTATGAGGAGCATGTTGTGAGCGTTACCCCTCGTGTTACGGTGAGTGTAAGATGTTACCCTTGGCGTTCTTCCAGTGCGAGACGCAGGGCGGCACCTTCCAGTCGCGCTGCTGCTTGACGGAGACGCGGCGCGGCGGCGAGTGCAGCACGGGCGCGGGCGGCGACGGCGCGGCGCGGGGCAGCTTCTTGTTGATGGCGAAGCGCGGGGGCTCCAGCGGGTCCGACTGGGCCTCCACCAGCCTGCCCGCCGGCACGCACGCATATTATTAACAAACTCATTACATATCTGTTACTTAAAATTATTCATCATCATCATGTCCATTTTAGTCTCCACTACAGGAGCACGACCCTCTCTCGTCCGTCCTAGACGGAAGGAGGATTGGGCCTACACTCCCCACACTGGCCAGACGGGTTGGGGAGGCCTGATCGATATTTGATAATGTATTTCCCTTGTACGACATTCACGGGAAGAAACGGAGTGATTCTATTCTAGTCTGCCGGAAACCACACGGCAAACTTAAAATTATTAATTTGAATAAATTAAGTTGACGAGCTCGGTAGTCAAATGATTAGCAATGGCCACTTTGACTCCGAGGTCACGACTTCGATTCCCACACAAGACAAACATTTGTGTGCATGAACATGTCTGTTTGTCTTGGTCTGGGTGTTTTCTATGTATTACAAGTATGTATTTACAAAAAAAAAATGTATTTAAGTAAATTTATCAGTTGTCTAGTACCCATAGTAAAAGCTTTGCGCTTAATTTGGGACTAGATGGCGCTGTGTAAATTGTCTAGAAATATTTATTTATTTAAAACGAAATTGGTAAAAACCAACTGAGAACAACCAGTCATTCAATATAGTAATCTGTTTACCTTGATAATGCCTTAGCGGCGAAACCGGTCGGTAAAATTAAATATAATTAAGTGAAACAGTACAAGTGTTTTATTATAACATTATTATAGCTTTTTTTTTACATTTTTCCCCTGCTAACTCCCATTTGTAAATGGGAGTTAGCGGGATAAAGAATTTGGTTTAGAAAATAAGGAATAGTACTCACCGAATGACCCTTTGTTTAGCTCCCGAATTGAACGCACCGCCTTGCTGCGCTGGAGTATACCTGATGTACTGGGCTGGTGCCTGAAAAGACAAGGTACTATCACACACAACGTAAAAATATTCTTATCTAAGACCAAAACAGAATTAGTTAAGTGCAATTCGGACTCGCGCTGGACAGAACCCTTTCTTAAGCGCAGCACTTCATGAACAATATTTTTTTTATTTGAGAGGGGGGCATGTTGGTCACCTGGTGGAAAGCAATCACCACCGCCCATGGAGATCAGCAACACCAAGCGCCGGAGTGTTGCCAGCCTTTTAAGAGGAATAAAGACTCTATCTCTTACAGGCTCCCATGCTGCAATTTTTCGGAAATTCCGCTGAGGGAAGTATCGTCTGCGTATAGCTCATGCTATACGCTTTGTATTTAGATCCCCTGCTGCTGGCATCTCCCGTGGTCAGGGGGGATCCCTTGCTAACCCAGCAGCTCTACACCTCTGATGAAGCAAGTTGTGTACAGCTCGTACCAACACAACAATCTTAACTCAAGTGTATTGTTATTTCAGTATCAACCCATTTTCTTCCCACTGCTAGGATACAGATTTCCCCCTCAATCGAAGGGGTTTAGAGCGTAATCCACCAAAATGCCCAAGTGCGGTTGACGGTGACCATTGATTCCAAGCCGCCCAAAAGCCACTGCTTATAGCTTAACAATTGTCATATAATGATAAAAAAAGGACCGACGGATTAATGATCACGCCGAAGCACGGAGGAGCTTGAGATAAATACACCCATGCATAGACAAGCTATGGTGGACGTTGCTTAACTTGCGTGATCCTCTTTAGCTATGGTCAAATCAAAAAGGGCGTGAAGAGGTTTGTACAGGGTAGGCAACGAGAATGTGATGCCCAATGCCCCTGGTGTTACAGGCGTTCATAGGCTACGGTAACTGCTCCCATCAGGCGGGTTGTATGCTTGTTTACCACTTTAGTGGTATAAAAAAAAACGAGTTGCACTCCGGGAGTGCCGGCAGAAGTGAAAACTTGAGGGGGATATTATTTCCTCTCCTACGCCACACCGGCGGTCTACTCTCCTTCCATCCTACGAATTTTCGAGCAACCCCCTTACCACCATCTCTTATTGCGATTCAATAACTGGATAGAATGCTTATTCATACCAATGAATAAGCAACTCTATTTCAAATGGAATAGAGTCGCTTATTCATTGGTATGAATAAGCATTCAATTCAGTTATTGAATCGCAATAAGAGATGGTGGTAATGGGGCAGATACGTATCCTGACGCGAGTTTAACATTTTTTCATCATCATCATCATCATCAGGTCATTTTAGTCTCCACTACAGGAGCACGACCCTCTCTCTTCCGTCCCAGACAGAAGGAGGATTTGGCCTTGTACGACATCCACGGGAAAAGACGGAGGGATTCTATTCTAGTCTGCCGGAAACCACACGGCAATTGGAAATAACATTTTTTACCCATCCCAAAAAGTGCACAACGCCGCTATAGAAGTTTTCATTAAAAAAAAAATCGGGCCCAGAATACCTGTATCTTCATATAAGCATTCTATACCCTGAAATCTAGAATTTCAACTCACGGCTTTAGGAGCAGCTTTGACCGGCATCGCAGCAGAAATCTTGGCATTGGTCAGTTTCTCCAGGGCCAGTTTCGTTTTCTCCGTGATCTCTTGAATGTCCTCATCATCTGGCTTTTGCAGGCTGGGGTCGTCTTCAGCAAGGACTTCAGATGGAAGTAGGTCGGTTAATTTTGTATAGATTATCTGAAACAAATATATATTGTGTAACTTCATTGATTATTTAATATAGTCAAATTTAAAATTAAAATAAAATTTAATTGTAGTCAAATTCAAAAAGCTCCTAATTTCTTCTGATTAAATTCAGTATGAGTCTCCAAGGCAGCCATAGTTTTACCCCCGGGACTGCAGTGGACTACATTGTCTTTTTGACTTTAGTTTGTTTATCTTTCTTGGTGTTAATCCTGGCTGCACAGGAGATACAGTGGTGGGAAAATGTGGTTGGCACCCGTCCAATGATGCAGTCAACTGCAGGAACTTGAGGATACTCCTCTATGCCCTCCGGTAATTATTTAATATGAATGAGCTCAATTACGGCAATAAATGATAGGGTGAAGTCTAGACATCAAGCTGAATGGAATGCTGATCCCCAAGGAAACCATTAGCGAAGATACAGTGAATTGCTACAGACATGTACATAGGTAAATATGACAGAAAACGGAGGCGTCTTATGGTTGGGGCACTGATGGGCCATTATGCCTGCCATGGACGCCTATAGATGTAGAGACTTGTTGAAAGTCCAGAGTGCAGAATATGCAAAGGGTCTAACGAGACTACAAACCACTTGATATGACAATGTGACGCCCTAGCTGGCAAACAAATAGAAATCCTAGGAAAGGCATACTCCTAGATATATCCTTGTGTTCCTGCAAGTGAGGTCGCCAGGAAGGAAGGAGTTGCTGCGACGGCAGGAGGTGTGACAACGCACGAGCAATATTTCATGCTGCAAGCGTTTATATGGCTATGGTAATTGCTTCACTTTAGGGCCATATGCTCGTTTGCCGTCCGACAGACAAAAGGTCCATACAGACGAACTGAATTAAAATTGTATTTGAAAACTTCTGATTTTCCCTTCCTAGAAGAATCGCAGAAAACCTGTTCTGTCAGTGAATATTACCTTATCAGCGCTATGCCCCTGTCTGGCTATGGCGGAATACTTGACCCGTCCAGACTCGTCCAACTGCACTGCCAGTGCATTGGACGTACTCTCCTTGCCACGCGCTCCCATACCCAATGGGTATTGCGCCACATGGATTTCTGGGAAGGCGCCGCCATCTGTAAAAAAGCCGATTTACTATTTTAAGATCACAATTACACAATTACACTGAATATAAGTAGAACAATATAAATAAATAAATATTCCTGGATAGATTACAGATATATGTACAGACTTTTTAATAAAAATTTAAATTGAATCAATATTCCATTCCATATTCCACTGTACTGTTGTGGGGAAACGTAGCTGAACCTTTCCCCACAACAGTACAGTGGAATCTCACTAATGGGCACTATTAAAAAAAGAAAAAAATATATAAAAAATAAAGCATTTTTTATAAAGAAAATATGGTTTCTGTTCTACATGTTTTTATAACAGTAACACGTGAAAATTAACTTGTAATTACATACATAGTTTTATAATAATAGTTAATTTAAATTTAATTGAAGAGTGGCAGGGGGTGCAGGCGAAGGGTGCTGGGATTATTGGATGTGTTGAAGGATTAGTGAGATTCTGCTGTATACCATACAACATAATACTACGAAAGTATCTAAAATAGCCTAGGCGCACAGTAGTCACGATCAACAGCTAATTGGTTTATTTAGAGGGTCCCACTGCAATTTTGAGTCCACTGTAAGTCCAAGAAATACCCTGTCAATAATTCTAACTAAGGACTTCTGTATTGGAAGAGATTACATTTGGAAGATAAAATTTGATACATTTCATTTTAAGCAAATTTCACTGAAATGAGATGGGAATGAGAAGATTGAGTCACAGCAAAATGGTTGGGTTGTTAGTTTATATAAATAACTTATTAGTAGTAGTATAATGGGAAGTAAGACTCCATACCATTAGTACTCCATAGTTTTATTACTTTATGTTACAGTAAGAATAACAAATTGAGTCAACCGTAGAAGATAATCCATTGTGATCATGGGGCGAAAACCAGTTAATATTGATAGAAATAGAAGGAATATGAATGCTAACAATTGTATATTTATAGAATTTTCTTATGTATCTTCTGTTATTTAGAATCAAGTAACGTTCAACTTGACATGAGTTCCTCGATATAGACTCGACTTTATTCTACGAATGAGTCTAATATGTGCATACATACCTCCAAAGTCATCCTCCGCTCGAGGCACCCATCCTTTCCTCTGTCCGTACGGTGGAACGCTGGTCTGTGATACAACTAAAGCGCTGCCAACGCGCTTCGCTTTGAACTCGTCATCACGATCCCACACCTGCTGAGTGGGAGCTGGTAGTAAGCTGAAAATATCATTAAATAATTTAGCTTCACAGGGCACTTACATCGACTGACACAGAAGGCGAACACGGGTTAGTGCGTGTATGTAAAATTTTGATATTAAAATTACTGCTAATGTAAACTACAAAACGTATATGAATAACATTCAGTCACACTAAAATGCCCATGGTTGTTGACAAATCGAGGCTACATACAATCATAAATAGAAACAATCAATTTAATTTAAGAACTAAATAAAAGTATAATGAAGCAGACAGTACATTGCCTAAAAATAAGTATAGAAAAGGTTTTAAAATATAAAAATGAATATAAAATAAAATACACACACCTCGATAACGACGACATTTTGTTGTCGAAAAAATTTTTTGACAACACAGGCTAGACTTGTGTAGTTCCTGAGTGAGTAGTTCAATTGTACTAGTTCACCATACAAGCCGGTTCTTGTCACTCATTCTTTCTTGTCCCATGTAGTTCACTGCGTCATTTAGTTCAATGAGTGACAAAGAGTAAAAAGAACGGAAATACATAAAGCGTACGAACTAGAATGAGAGAGATACGTTGTAATGCCAAAATTGCTGATAGAGAGCGAAAAGGACGGAAGATTCTGAAATTGTTCGTGATAAAACGAGACATATAGTATCGTGTGTGGTTGACTGACCGAATTAGAACTCTAAGGCTAAGGACATAAGAACCATAAGCTGTTAGCGAAAATATGCTATAGTATTAATACAAGGCTCAATTTTTATATTAATTATTATTTTAACCACTAAATAATTTCTTTTTACTCAAGCTTGACAGTCCTAAGCCTGTGAAAAGTTTGAAGGAAAATCAATATTTGGAAGGAAATTTATAAAATATTTAATTAGTTATACTTATTTAATACAAAAATACAATGTCATCAAAATGATGCAATAGAACATAGAAGAATGTAGAAGGAATCAGTCAACAGAACTACTGAGTCGATTGAATCAAAGATACATTGAACTAAACGAACTAAATGAGTCAAAAGAACTAAAGAAGCAATTGAACTAAATGAACTAGATGAGTGATATAGTTCATTTGCGTCAAAAGAACTGCATCTTTCTTTTCAGTTCAGTGAACTGTTTTGCGCAAGTCTAACACAGGCAGGCTAGAGTATTTTTTTTTTCAAATCGCTTTACGGCTCTGGATACAATATCCTTTTGAGCCCGTTTTTGTATTATTTTCGAGTCCCGAACTCCTGACTTTAGGGACATGCCGAAAAATAATACTGTCAGAAATCTTCTTGTTCCTCCATTACTTATAAGTTGACTTTTAAGTAATACATTACTTATAAGTCAACAGTAAAACCGATAGTGTAATTTTGCTGCAGTATTACTCGACTTCTTAGAATGAGTCGACTGCCTCGATTCAAACACTTTTAATCAAAAATTCTAATTTTATCCACTCAAATAATTACTTGCCCCATAATACACTATCTGTAACATGAATCAATAGCATTATATATTAATTATGAATTATTTGTTTAGAAGCACAGTCGCGTTCAGCAAGTTCACGAAAAGAAATCCAGGTTATAGCATACAGGGTACGGTAGGGATCAGTGAATGCAATGATTTAACGGAACCCCACTCAACCGTCCCCCCCCCCCCCCCCGCCGATGCCGTCTCATGCGTCCACGTATCTCTTACTAACCATAAGTACCTACGAGCGGCCCCTACGTTGTAACAAAAATCGTCATAGCTGGCGTAATACTACAGCTATGTTGAAATAAAAAATACCTATGGATAGGCTATAATATGCAGAATTAGACGACATTGTCACAAATTGCTAGAATTGAAGCTAAAGTGCAAAAAAAAAATGTGAAAGTCAAAGTGTATCAATATTTTGCTACATTTTTTTTTTCGAACAAGTTTTTATCAATAAACTTTTCATTTCGAAGCAATCAGACTTATATTGAAATAAACTACACTATTTCAGCTTTAAAATGACATATTAATATCTTTCGTAGGTTTACACAGCGTGGAGAAATAAAATAAATAGTATCAGTACTACTCACCAGTCACGGATTCATCTCCATACAAAAATCACGACAAAACCCGGGCGGGCGCGCTGACATAAAATGTCATTATTTACACATCCCACTATATTTCTGTTAAAAACTATTTTTTATATGTTTACAATACACTATTATTCACTTATCTTGCTTATAAATAACACTAAAATAGCATATTAATTATTGTAAACAAACAAACACAACAGCGCCATTGTTCCTTTTTCCGCGCGCGCCCACTTTTCGTGTTCATAAATAAACATGAGTGTTTCGAAACTCATTTAACTAAACACACACACGAAGTACACATCACAACGATTCTTTTGATATATAATAACCGTAGAAATAAACACTTTAATCACAATAAATAATTAAAATACCCGAGCCGACCGCCAACCGATAAAAAAACTTGACAATAATAAACAAAACTTTTGATTTTAGAAAAATTTTGTACTGCCAGTGTCACTTTTTAAATTTTTGACGTGTAATAAACATAAAGGTAATATTCCTAACGGAATAGAGTAACAAAGTGGTGAGCGAGCGAGATGTCACTAGCGGCAATACTTCGTGTTAAAAAGAGTAGCGTGATGCGACGTAAAAGTACTATTTTTGGCTACTGTTTGACAGTTCGTCGGCACTCATCGGCACGCAGAGAATTCGAGCTTTGTGATTTTTTCTGAGTTTACGTGAAATCGTGGATATTTTTGAGAAATATTGCTTCAGAACCATGGTGACTTGTTCAGTGATTGATTGTTGTACAACACAGCGAAATAACCCCGAAAAAAGTTCATTTCACAGGTAAATTATTTTAAATATACACCTCCTAACCTATGGTTTATTTTTGCCAATGCGCTCCGAATTTTAAGCATTAAGTGTGTTAGTTCTCTTCTATAGACATTTATTTATGTAATAAGCAAAGATAGAATACACATAATGCAGAATTTACTAATATTTTGTGTAAAGAAATAATTTTCGTTTTACACTAGGGCTGCATCAAGTTATCGATATTTCGTGTCCACTGTCTACCTAGTACCTACGCTATGACGCGGTAAACGAATATGTATTACTGTTGTTTATGTACCTATATGACGTTTAGATATTAATTACCTCTAATATTCCCAGGCCTATTAATATGAAATCCTATTATTGTACTCTAATTCCCCTTTTATATATTTTTATTTATTTATTAATATTCTTTGTAAGTATATTTCTTCTTATAATATTAAATTATAGTTTTACTTATTTGTTCTCTGTTTGTATTACGTCTTTGTACTTCTTCTTCTATTTATATTATATTCTGTGTTTGTCTTTTTAGGCTACTCAACCAGGGTTCAGTTCAACAATAGGCCTGTAAACAAAGTTCTAAAATTATAAAAACTCTCTATCAGTAACGTAAAATACATAAAACTAGAACGATCTGCGATCTCAAAATTTTAATAACTTATGTCCGACGTGTTTTATGGTCGATCAAAGTTTGGTGGGAAAGTCCATTTTATAAGTATGAAATTATAAAAAATAAATATTACCATTGTAGAAACAATAAAAAATACTATAACTTTTGTTACGGCACTAGCTACATACACGCAATATTTAACATAGCTGTCGTACAAATTTCTGATTTAATGCATATAAAATAGCGTATCGTGACGTCATAATACCGTATGCATTTTGTATGGAGCGTTTTCGGGATAGTCCAAAATTGTGATCTTCAAGTTATCATATCTCGAGAAGTTTTTATGCTATCGAAGTAATTTTTTGACCTTTAGTTATATTATTGTAACGTCTTTAAATAACAAATCGAAAAAAAAAAAATGGTTTACAGGCCTATTTGGCAAAAATATAACTGGTCAATCTCAATCTGCGTCTTTTATCTGGCAGAAATGGTCGATCGCTCTACAGACGAGCGATTGCCATAATTAAAATAATAAGTATCAATGTTGACTGTTAGAATAGATAATATCATTAAGTAATTTATGTATCTTTCAGATTTCCTACTAACTTGGATACCAGAAATGCATGGCTTAGATTAATTGATCGTCCGAACTGGATTCCCAAGAAAAATTCATGTGTATGCAGTAAGCATTTTGAAGAAAAATATTTCCAAATACGAGGAGCGAAACGAATTTTGATGAAATCTGCAATTCCAACGAAGTTTGTTCCGGTAAGCTTAAATAAAATAATACTATTCTTGGTCCGGGTTCGATCCTCGGTAGGGTGCACCAATGAGTTTTTAAATTTAATTTAACTACTTATGTGCATTTATTCGACTGTTCTTAAACGGGGAAGGAAAGCGTCGTGAGGAAACCTGCATGTCTGAGAAATAAAGATTCTGAGGCATGTGAAGTCCCCAACCTGCAATTGGGCCAGCGTGGTGGATTATGCCCGTACTCCCTCATTATGAGGGAAGGTCCTATATCCCAGCAGTGGGATGTTTACGGACTGATGAGGATGAGGTTTCTTGGTGTCCTTCAAGCTGTAATCCTCGTATTTGAAATCGCAATAAAACGAATTTTGACAATGCTAAAAAATAGTCATGAAATAGTCATACATGTAAAAAAAACCGGCCAAGTGCGAATCAGACTCGCGCACGAAGGGTTCCGTACCATTATCTATAAAAACGGCAAAAAAAATCACGTTTGTTGTATGGAATCCCCCATATTTATTTTATTCTGTTTTTTAGTATTTGTTGTTATAGGGCAACAGAAATACATCATCTGTTGAAATTTCAACTCTCTAACTATCACGGTTCATTAGATACAGCTTGGTGACAGATGGACGGACAGACGGACAGCGCAGCCTTAGTAATAGGCTTCCTTTTTACCCTTTGGGTACGGAACCCTACAAATAGTCGTATTATAGTTTCGGCGTTATAACTATAGGTTGGTGAGGATTATGACTTGATAATAACGTCAACCTGTAATCCTCACCTCTCATGCAAGCAAACAGTAAGGTCTATCGACTTGGTTTAGGTCACAAAATAGTCATGAAATAGTCATAATGATATGCCAAATCTCAGATATAGTCGATAAAAGATTCCAAAGATATAAAGGTAAGTATGTGTGTGTATAAGTATGGTGAGGATTATGGCTTGAACATTTGAAAACTTCAAATTTCTCCGGAACGCCAAAGACTTTCAGTTTAAAGTTTATACCAAAAATTAATCATGAAATAGTCGTACGAAACGAAAATAATTTTGAGCTGATTCAGTTTAAAAATAAAAACTTATTATTTTCCCTATGGATGTACTTTTTGGAAGTTTTGGATTGAAATCTTTAATAGCGACTCATTTCTTTCTTTTTCACAGCTCAAGATAGAGCCTAGACGCACAGTGTCGTCCTACGTTTACAGAGATATAGTGCCAGAGGCATCCATATCTATACCATCGTCATCGCATTCTAGATCTACACCGCCGCTATTGCAACAGTCCACACCATCGACCTCTTTCCAACTAGAATTGACGCCAAGAAAAAAGAAGCTTATGTCTAAATGCACTAAGTTGCATGAAAAAATTAAAAAAAAACAGCAACTTATTCGAAACCTGAGGGCGCAAAATAAACGCACTAAAAATAAAGTACTAACCTTAGCATCTTTGCTTGACGAAATTCAAAAACGTCCTGGCCTGAAAGATCATTTAAATGATATTGCCGCAACATGCTGTAACAAAACCATACAGGCCTTAAACGACCGAGCGAATGCTGTAATTCGAGGTGATATATCTCAATCAGCTACATACTGTGACGAATTGAAAACATTTGCATTAACGGTTCATTTCTATAGCCCGAGATCATACAGTTACATTCGCGAAAAATTTTCTTTTTGTTTGCCACATGAAAATACACTAAGAAACTGGTATAAACGCGTAGATTGTGCCCCAGGATTTACAGCAGAATCTTTTAATACAATTAAAGAAGTAGCCAAAACAAAAGATCTTCTTGTAAGTGTAACTTTCGATGAAATGAGCATCAAAGAGTGTACTGAGTTTGTAGGTAAGAACCACTATGGTCACGTTAATTTCGGGAACGATTCACATGGGGATGAAGTTCCAGTGGCAAATCAAGTTCTTGTTTTCATGGTCGTAGCAATCAACCACTTTTGGAAACTACCTGTTGGTTTCTTTCCAGGGCGATCTTTTACAGCTACTCAAAAGGAAAATTTACTAAAGATCTGTCTTACTTTTTTAACTGAAACCGGATGTACCGTTGCTTCAATTACTTTTGATGGCATATCCTCTAATTTAAACATGTGCAAATTATTAGGATGTAAATTTACAACAGAATCCATCATTCCTTATTTTTATTTTAAAAACAGAAAATATTACGTTTTATTTGATCCATGTCACCTTATAAAACTTATAAGAGGGATATTTAATGATAAAAAGACATTTATAGACTATGATGGGAGGAAAGTAGAATTTAAATTTGTTACAGAACTGTACAACCTTCAAGTAAAAGAAGGTTTAAGACTTGCCAATAAGTTAACTTTCAGACATATAAATTTCATTAAACAGAAAATGAAAGTGAAATTAGCCGTGCAATTGCTATCGGAATCTGTTGCCAAATCCATAGAATATTGCCAAAACTTTTTGAATTTACTCCAATTTCAGAATTCAGAAGCAACTGTTATATTAATACGCATGGTTAATGAAATATTTGATATTTTTAATTCGCGGAACTTCCTTTCATATGGATTTAAAAAACCGTTATTTGAAAAGAACAAGGAAATTATATTTCAAAAAATAGATCAAGTTTACGACTATTTTTGTAATTTAAAATACGAAGATGGCACTTTAGTAATAAATTCCTCAAGACATCTTGGTTTTTCTGGATTCTTAGTTAATATTAGAACTTTGAAATGGCTGTATGTAGACTATATCGAGAAAGGTCCTTTAAAATCATTGCCTTTACACAAACTTTCGCAGGATCACGTAGAAACTTTTTTTAGCGTGATTAGATCTAAGGGTGGTTTTAATAACAATCCCACAGTAAGAAATTTTGTATCTGCTTATAAAAGATTGCTTTGCCACACTGAGGTCAAGCTAAGTGAATGTGGGAATTGTCTAGAGCTAGAAAAAGTAACTATACTTAATGGTGTAACTTCTACGACAGACAGAATTAATTGCTCTATAATATTCAACAAGATGAAACAAGAATTTGAAATACAAGATGATCCTTTAGAAAAAGAGCAAGAAGATATATCACAAATATCAGAATTAGATATATTACCAGACTCTTCTGAAGATTTCACACAATTTGTTAAATCAGTCGTACAATATATTGCAGGATTTGTCATCAAAAAAATTCGAAGGTCCATACATTGTGAAGTTTGTTCGGAATCTCTAATACAGGCCCGGGCCGACTCATTAATAAGTCGTAAAGACTTTGATAAAGATGGTGTTGGTTTTTTAATCTATCCTTCTGAAGATGTAATAGCTGTTTGCTTAAAATGTGAAAAATATTTTAGAGAAAAATTAAAAACTAATTTTGATTTTGATAAAAAAAAATTTGATAAGACTGTACTAGATATCATTCGTCATATTGATTTGGGAAATCATTTTGATTCTTTGGTTGTCCATTCATTCGATCAAGATCCACTTAATAGTCACAGATATCTTATTATAAAGTGTATCATAGAGACATATTTGCCTGTAAGATTGAGGTATGAAACGAAATTGAAAAATGTATCAAAGCTAACTTTGAGAAATTATTTAAACAAAATAATACTTTTCCGAGGCCAATGAGAAAAGTTAAATAAATGATTTAAATGTCTTCCGAGTTTTTCTTAAATTCACTTCTGAATCGTAGTTTCAGTCATGCAAAATCCCATCCCATCCTATTTAAGTTCTATTAATGGTATTACTGTTACATACGAATTAATATTATCGATATCGATATCAAAGTGAAAAGCGACATGACATACATTACTAATACACATACATAAACATTTCTACACACACAAATGTCATCGTATTTCGGTTTCGTTTGACAGCTCGTGTTTGTTGCTCTATTCCGTTAGGAATATTACCTTTATGGTATTAGACTATCCAGCTTAATTTTAATAAAAGTTTCAAGGCTCTGGATAATGAGCCGAATTTTTAAAGCCGGGCTTCCTACGCCGCGCGGCGCTGGGACCCAGACGTTCCAGGACGTTTCGCGCCACTTTCTCAGTGGGTAAGCGGTGGTTCCCGCGGACGTTTGAGTAGATGCCGATACAAAAATATGTAAAAAAATAATCGGAAATAAAAATATTAATTAAATGTGATCAAAAACCCGAATGTGTAAAAAAACCTAAAAAGAAATACTCTATATTTTAAAGTACTAAGCTTATTTTCTCTTTTTTGTTTTTTTTTTAACTAATGTTTAGCTACAATCTACAATGTACGTTATATTTCTTTAGCTATAACTAAAACGACGGGACAGAGCTACTTCTCACAGATACAAACTAATTACAATTCTATTGTGAAACATAGGAATTTTGAACGGACGTTCGTTGGACTCGTTGGCACTCGTTGGATTTCTTTAGGTCCCGTAACGGTAACGACTGTTTAAAAGCATTTTGTTACTTATTTTTTTCAGGATATAAAGTATTCCGTTATTTATTCTGGAATTCTATTATGATATTATGTGCAAAGTTTCAAGGTAATCGGTTCAGTAGTTAAGGCGTCAAAACGCAGCAAACAAACTAATTTTCTTTTGCATTTATGAGATTAAGTAAGGATGAGTTTATTTTATAGGTACATTCTGTGTAAGTTTGCATTTAATTCCTATAAACCGAAATTCGATGACGAATCTATTACAATTTGACTGTCTGTGTGTCTATTATATTTACCTATTGTTTATTAGTTTATAAGCAAAACCCAATACTGGGATTAGAGTTTTATTTTTTTATATTTTACTAAATAATATACGAATTTTTATTACGTATTTGTGTATGTACAGATTTTTACAGATAAGCTCTTTAGTCTATCTGAGTAAAGTGAGTAGTTTTACAAAATAAATAATATAATTGACGAACGCTTGGTACAAATGAACCATTTGTATAAAATAACTTTTTTTAATTAAAAAGAAAAAAAGAACAATCCATATACCGATGTTCTAAACTCTGTATATCCGGTATATTGATACCAATTAAGCAAAAATAATCTTCGACTCTAGGGTGATTGCTAAAAGAAATAAAGAGTGAATACGAACTATTGACAAGTGGCCAATGATATGGAGGGTAAACTGTCAGATTCGTATATATATGAAGTAGGCTGCGAACGTCTCCCTTTTATAACCTCAAAAATGCGCGAGATGTAATAAAGTCTGATGGATATTTGAGCTTATTTATTAATTAATTGGTGTTAAAGTGAACGGATTTCCGCCATGCCCTCAAAGAAGAGAAAATACAATGCGAGGTTTCCCGCGGTGAGTGGAAAAACGTTAAAACAGGGGTGTAAATATGGAAAATTGTGCGTTGTTTTCGTGTTGAATTATTGTGGAAGATCAAAAGGTGATAAAACGACATTGTTTGTTTGTAGGGGCGAATTAAGAAGATCATGCAGACAGATGAGGAAGTGGGGAAAGTTGCTCAGGCTGTGCCAATCATAATCTATATCCTTTTCAATAATGTGAAATTAATGTTCATGTATACAATAGTCCATTGATGGTTTACAAAGGCTTCACAGTTGTGTGTACAGGTGCCATGCATATTGTTATTATTCTTCTTTGATGAATATGTGTAACATAGATTTTGAAAGTCTGTGTCAGTGTATTTGTTTACATAATACTAGCACATATTGCAGTCCTTTTAAAGATGTTTTTGGCATATTACCATTCTAAATATTGGTCACATGTAGACTGAAAAAGAAGTATGAACACCTCATTTAGTCACTTGTCTGATTGTGTTATGTTAAGATTAATTTAATTGTCTCTGGGCCGAGGGTAGATAACTTTAACGAGCTCGGTGGTCGAATGGTTAGCAATGGCTCCTTTGACTCTGAGGTCGCGGGTTCGATTCCCGCACAAGACAAACATTTGTCTGCATGAACATGTCTGTTTGTCTTGGTCTTGGTGTTTTCTATGTATTATAAGTATGTATTTAGAAAAAAAAAATGTATTTAAGTACATTTATCAGTTGTCTAGTATTCGTAACACAAGCTTTGCGCTTAATTTGGGACTAGATGGCACTGTGTAAATTGTCCAGAAATATTTATTTATTTATTTAATGTATAGATGCCTTGAATTAAATTTTTTTCTTAATGATGAATGTGATGTTCCCGCCAATGACAATGCTTTTTCTTCTTCTCCTTTGTAATCTCTTCCCTCCCGGTGACCTTAACTCTTTCCGGCACAGGGACCGGTTCTATAAACGTTTTTTGAATAAAATTATGAGTTAGGGCTTAAAACTGACCCAAAAAAAAATTTTTTTACCTTTTTTTACATAGGGGTCAAATACAAAGTGGTTATCTCTGGTAATCACTGTGAAATAAGTACCGCTGCTAAACCACTTCGCTAAACCACTTCGTATTTGTGACTGTGCAGTAAAAAATAAATCATGGATTACATCTCATTTTCACTATAAATATGTGATAATATAAATCAACCCTAATTACCAACAATTTACTTTTTGAATAAAAACATCGAACACTTTCGAACTGTGAAAAACCAGTGTATTTTGGAAATAAATTTTAGTACACAATCAAACCGTGGCACTAGCAGTCAATGACCACCATGAAGAAAAGAGTTAATGTAGAGGCAACGAGAATGATAGAGCTATACCAGTCCCTTACCACCAACTCTTATTGCGATTCAATAACTGAATAGATTGCTTATTCATACCAATAAATACCCATAAGTATATACCCAAAGTAAGCGAAGCTTGTGTTATGGGTACTCCCATAACACAAGCTTCGCTTACTTTGGGGCTAGATGGCACTGTGTAATTTGTCTGACAATATTTAACACTTAGGATACTCCAGGTACAGTGTCTGAGTAGGATGAAGCCCCGGATAATTTCCCCAACCCATAATCATCCCACTGCTGGGATGTAGGTCACCTCTCTATATTCAGAGACCTTTTTTTCACTCAGGGGCGCTGGCTTTTAGAAAACCTCATGGGTGCTCATGCTCATTTTATGACTCTAAAAAGTGGCTAAGTGTGAAAAGAGAAATGCACACTGATCGACCGACAAATAAATTAATGTCCTACTTATAGATAGATAGATAGATAGAATATGCTTTATTTGCATAATACAAATTAGAAGGACAGTGAATCAATAAATTATTACAGAGTTGTATATATGCAACAAGGCGGCCTTATTGCTGAGAGCAATCTTTTCAAGGCAACCTTAGGGTAACGAATTTGTGCATGGAGTGGGCAGGATTCGCAAATCAAAAAAATAATAATAATGAAAACTAGAAGTATCGTAATATTATGAGAATCATTATTATGTATATACGAAGATTTATCATGATAAATAATTGAATAATAAATAAAAATACATATAATATATATTATAAAATATATAATAAATAAATAAATAAATAAATATGAATACATATAAAAATGTCGGTTTACTAAAGTTGGAATGGAATTACAAAGCAAGGAAATGTTTTTTAACTTGTTTTTTGAAAATATCAATAGACTTTGCCGTTCTGATAGCTACAGGTAAGGTATTCCAAAGTCTGATTGCCTGAACATTAAAAGATTGATTGAAAAATTTGGAAGAATGAGGAGGTACCAAAAGAGTAAGGTTTTCAGTGGAACGTAGAGAGAGACCATGTGATGAAGAGGAGAAAACGAAGGAGTCTTTAAGATACGAAGGAGCTTTAGGATTGAAAAGTATAGTATATAGGAAGGATAGAATGTGCATATTTCTACGCTGGCGTATAGAAAGCCATTTAAGTTTTTGCCTATAGTGAGATACGTGGTCATACTTACGTAAGCCATAAATAAATCTGATGCACAAATTTTGAAGACGTTCTAGTTTGTTCATTAAATCTACGTTTAGATCCGGATAAGACACATCAGCATAGTCGAGGATAGGTAGGAGTAGGGATTATGCAAGAGCAACTTTAGTGGCAGTGGGTAGAAAATTTCTGAGACGACGAAGAGACGACGAAGCCGCAAACATTCTCCTGCTTACTTCGGCCACGTGAGCCTTCCAGGACATAGTGGAGTCAAAAATAACTCCCAGGTTTTTGACTGACGTAGTGAAAGGAATGCAGATACCGTCAAACACAACCGAAGGAATTTGAGAAACATCAAGCCTGGAAATAAACGTCGGGCTGCCTATAATAATAGTATGCGACTTTGTTGGATTTACTTTCAGTCCAAATCGTTTACTCCAAGATGAGATCAGTTCTAGGTCATTGTTGGTCTGTAAAATAGCTTGTGCAATATTATCAAACGTTGCCTGAGAATAAATCTGCAAATCATCTGCATAAAGGTGATAGGAAGAAGAGAGTGTGTAAGTTATTGAAGTAATAAATATAGCAAATAACAAAGGAGACAGCACACCACCCTGCGGCACGCCAGCAGTTGTGTCACACCAAGCGGAATTGGAGCTATCTATTTTGACACGTTGCCGACGCCCGTACAGGTAATTATGAAACCAATCAAACACTGCTGGAGATATGTTAAGAGAAGAGAGAACTCCTAAAAGAATGTCAAAATCAACGGCATTAAAAGCATTACTAAAATCAAGCAAAGTTAATACTGTGAGCTGATGATTCTCCATACCACATCTAATGTCGTCAGTAATCTTGATCAAAGCAGTAGCCGTACTATGACCGGGACGGAAACCGGATTGAAAGGGATTATGAAGGTTGTTGGAGGTGAGGAAGGAACTTAACTGCCAATGGACTAGCCTTTCTAGAACTTTTGAGAGGAAAGGGAGTATAGAGATAGGGCGATAGTCACTGAAGGCAGAAGGATGAATCTTTTTAGGTAATGGAATGATGTGTGCTTCTTTCCAGCACTCAGGAAAAGAACCAGTCAATATCGAAAAATTAAGGATATTTGTCAGGACAGGGACAAGGACATCAATTATAGGAATTATCATATTACGGCTAATGCAGTCACCCCCGACAGCATTAGATGTGATGGACAGTATACTTCTCTTAACATCACAATCAGTGAATGGTTTGAAAGCAAACGGTGAGTAGTCGGGAGGTGATATCGAAGAAAGTTGACGTAATGTATCAGTTTTGACTTTTTTGTCAAGAGAAGAGCATGATGAGAAATGATTATTTAATGAGTCTAAGTCAAGATCAGAAGAACAAGTATTGCGAGATTTGCCAACTCCCATAGTTCTGAGAAATTTCCAAACTTTCGCTTGGTCCTCATTTTCGACTGATTGATGAATATGGCGTCGCTGTGCATCCCTACACACCTTATTGCAGTGATTTCTTGCACTGTGATATTTATCGCGCTTAGTTATGTTTGATGGATCTGCTTTATAACGAGCTTTAGCGCGATGTTTTTTTTCGCGAAGCAACCTGATTTCTTCTGTTAGCCAGGGAGCAGGAAGATGTTTGAGCTTTACAGGACGAATAGGTGCATGGACATCATAGAGCTGTATGAGTAATTCATTAAAAAAATTTACTTTTTCGTCAATTGTGTCAGCTCTATCAATGCTAGACCAGTTTATTAATTTCGCGTCATTACGCAATTGGTCAAGATCTATACCACTAAAGCTACGCTGCATAAGGATCTTGGGTTTAGGCTTCGGGGGACGGATTTTATATGAAAGGTATATTAAATTATGATATGAAAAGGCATCTGCATTTAGCTGACCATGCTTCGCGACATGATCGAGTGAATTGACCATAATAAGATCGAGAAGGGAGGGAGTACAGTTAGGGAAATAATGAGTAGCATCTAAAGGGAGTATACTCATGTTAACGGAATTGATCACAGTTTGAAGACGGCGAGCGCGGAAATCATCTTTTAAAAGACAAGTATTGAAATCACCCATGACAATAGAATGACTGTATGAAGAACTGAAGTCTTCGAGAAGGGTTTCGAAAGAGGAAAAGTAATTAATGGACAAATTTGGGCTGTAATAGACGCCAAGAAGTACTTTGATGCCAGAAAGAGATATTTCTAGAAAGAGATGCTCAGCCGTGTCTTTTGGAGGAGGTTGCGGAGACTTGCTAATAATAGTGAAAGGAATGTGACTGCGAAGATAGACGGCTACGCCACCATGGGCAGAAGAGGTACGATCATTGCGGATGAGTTGGAAACCTGGAAGGGAGTAGGTGGTAGAAGGTAAAGAAGGATGAAGGAAGGATTCGGATACTAGGATGGCGTGAATATTCCTGTTATTACCAAAAGTGAGCAGCATATCAGCGTAATGGGCGGGGATACTTTGCGCATTAATGTGTACGGTATTAAAATTTTTCGGGACGTCTGAGAAGGTATATTTAAGAGAGTCTGTAAGAGTAGTATAATCGAGACTTTGAAAACTATCATCACTTAATGACAAATATTCATTGCTAGTATTTTCATCATCAGAACCTGACATAAATTATATATGGGATAAATATATATAAAATAATAATAATATTTAAATATAAACTAAAATATATTTAAATAGACAAAATAAATAATAATAAAAGTTTACTCACGCTAATGCACCAATGTTACCCGCCAGCAGCATTAAAAATTACAACTAATAAGCTTAAAAATACTAAAACTCAGTTCTAGAGTGAACGAAACGAACAAATTACAATAAACTAACTGCGCATGATATGTCCGCAACGCAACATACAAAGTTAATAAAAATGTATCATTTTACTATGACCACACTAACACATGAATATAAAAGTCGTCAAGTTTTGGTTGATTGCCAACAAACAAAATATGATTCAAATATTTGACGTTTGACATATTTGACTTAAAGTGACATTTTAAAGAATAAATTTTATGAATTATGTATAACCTTCAACTTCAAGTAACTTGGAAAGTATCGAAAACTTTTAATTATTTTAATACCCTTTATCGTCATAATAAAAAAAGAAATATAGTGAAAGTGAATGAATGAGGGTGCATACATGTTTGAAACAAAATTTTGAAATGACTGCTAAAATGAACACTAATAAAATTATATGCGCGGACAAAACTATCTACAACAAAACCCAATACAGAAGAGAAATATGCAACACTACTTTTTACCGGCCGGAGCTGCTCGTCTTCTGGTCTGAATACTCTGGTGAAAAGGGGGCTGCGCTGAAGGTTTCACTGGTGACTTCTCTGCATCTGCACCAGTTCCGCTCACTAGACTAGGGCCATCGAGGGCTTCCAAGTCAACAGGGGATGTTATGCGTTGCCTCTTACCACTTGCATCGATGCAATAAATGTCACCATTGCGAGTCCAGCACCGGGTTACGCCAAGTTTTGTACGCGCTGCCATAAACAGCTTATGGCGGGACGCCGTTAGAAACTCAGACAGAGTTACACCAGTATTTTTTAATTGCTTTTTAGATAACCAAACTCTGTCACGCTCGACTACTCCACAGAACTTGATGAGCAAAGGACGATGTTTCTCACCATTAGTTCTCCCCATGCGGTGACATCTGCTTATATCACCTGGATTGATGTGGGAATCCTGTATGTGGTCCGCAAATACTGCCAATGCAGTTGTAACAGTATCTTCATCCTTTTGCTCAGGCACACCGTGGAGAAGCAAAATCTTCCGTCGGCTTCGCATTTCAAGTCTGTCAACATCTCGGACCAGAAGGGAAACTATTGTTTGAAGACTGGTCAGGATAGCAACGCTGTCAGACCTGAAGGACTTGAATTCAGCCGAGAGAGTATCCAAAGTGTGTTGATTACCTGGAGATGCACGGACTGCTTCTAACTCCATATCAAATTTTGCCATCCGACTGTTTAATTGTTCTGCAATGTCTTGGACTGTTTGCATAGTGGTATCCATTTTGAATGACAATGATTTTGAGTTAAGTTTGTTCCACTATTATAGTTGTTGTGTATGAAGTGATTTATTGAGGAAATAATGCTAGCTGGTAGGTAACTTTTACTATGTTTGCATACTATGTATATATTAAGTATTTACTTTTATAAAATTAAATAATGATTAGAGCAAATTATGTACGTCTTAACTTATTTAAGCCTACCCGCCGAAAAAAAAAAAAAAAAAAAAAAAAAAAAAAACCAGCACCCACGGAGTCTGCGCCCCTGGTGGCACTACCATGGAAGATATTTCTTTCCCGAGACTACTATTCTCAGTACCTGATCCGATTCTCTTATCAAAATTCCCCATGGATGGAAGAAAAACGATAGTTGTGCCATGGATAATGAGTTAATCTACTTATATACTTATATACTGCGTACTCTAAACCACAGGTCGTCGGGTAATAAAAAACACCTATCATCCCTAAAAGACGATTACTGATCTGTTTCTTGATGTCTATTCTCAAGGGTGCTAGGCACCCACTGTTTATTTCTCATGGGTGCTCGAGCCCCGGAGCACCCACGGAGTCTGCGCCCCTGGTGGCACTACCATGGAAGATATTTCTTTCCCGAGACTACTATTCTCAGTACCTGATCCGATTCTCTTATCAAAATTCCCCATGGATGGAAGAAAAACGATAGTTGTGCCATGGATAATGAGTTAATCTATGGCACAACTATCGTTTTTCTTCCCTGTTTTTACTGCTTCAGACCCACCGTACCCCTGGCCGTACCTCTGGTGGTACGGTGGGTCTTTAAATTATTAAACCATACCACTAGCTAATAGTGTTGTAAACATCACAAATTTAAGCCATTTCAAATAATAAAAGTTTAATATAACAGTATCAGTAAGGGATGTATTTTATTTGTTTTTATTTATTTATATTTTATTTACCGCCCCGTATAAAAGGCGGATTTAATGCTATAAACAGGCTGATGATGTTATCAAATCGTGTCACGAACTCGTAAAGACCAGCCAAAATATTCCTCAAAATTGCAAATTTATTTGCAATATCAACTTCAATCTCTATTTAAAGAGATGAGTTCACTGGATATATGAAGTCATTGTTGCCCTTATCACACTTTCATATGGAGTGTACATACCTAATATAACGGGAGATAAGCGGACAAATTAGTACTGTTTACTATCCTGTGTTACATTGAAAAATAAATTGTTTATTATGATTTAGGGTTCCACATTCTAATAACATACATAAATGTAGATAATAATCTATCTGGCGAAAAGAGAGGTAGGGAGCGTAATTGTAAGGTACCCGACTGGGGAATGTACCTCCACCTCACAGAATACCGCAGCCAAATAATAATTCTCTTGAGGGTTATTGTGGTCCTTCGGGTGAGTGAGGTCACCAGAAAGGAGTTTTTTTTTATATTAAGACGGGTGGCAAACAAGCATACGCAGGAATACAACTACCCTCATGGGAATTGTTATTTGGATGCGGTATTCTGTGAGGTGGAGGTACATTCCCCAGTCGGGTAGCTTGCAATTACGCTCCCTACCTCTCTTCTCGCCAGAGCCAGAGCTTCGTTTGTCAGTCAGCAGGGTGCTTCGCGTCCAGGTGAAGTTGACTTTGGTTCAAAGATGTTGATGAACCACTTACACCCCAAACGAATGAAATGAATACAAAAACATATTTTTAATACCACACTAGGTGCCAAACATGCATATGGCCCGCCTTGTATTGTAAGCATTTATATGGTAAGGTCTCTGCCGTGTCTGAGCGAAGCGGCGACTTATTAATTGATGTCCCATGCATTCATCATCACATTGATTTATGTACTTCATTACTCGCATTCGATCTTAATCATTTCGATAAGGAAGAGATCTCTCTGAGAGATAAGTCGGCCTTGGTACTACTCTTTATTGTCTTCATTGTATCTGTGTTTTTATCTTTTGTACAATAAACTTTTATTAAAAAAATAGGCGAAAAATAGGGCTATTGGCCGTGTGGTTTCCGGCAGACTAGAATAGAATCACTCCGTTTCTTCCCTTGGAAGTCGTACAAGGCGACTAAGGGAAATACATCAAATATCGATCAGGCCTCCCCAACCCATCTGGCTAGCAGCGTGGGGAGTGTATGCCAAATCCTTCTTCCGTCTAAGACGGACGAGAGAGGGTCGTGCTCCTGTAGTGGAGACCAAAATGGACCTGATGATGATAATGATTAGGCGAACATAATAGCACTAAATATTGCTTACGACGCCACCCCAACTGCCAACGGAGCAGCTCCTTCCTTCTTTACTTCACACACTGGTAGTAACATAATAACCCTCAAGGGAATAGTTACCTATTGGGTTGAGGTGTTCTGTGAGGTGGAGGTACTTCCCCAGTCGGGTTGCTTATAAATACGCTGTACCCTGCATCCCTTTTTCATTTGACATTAGGGCGTACCACCTGGAGATAAATAAATAAATGTTCTTAAACAATTTCACACTGCCATCTAGTCCCAGATTAAGCAAAGCTTGTGCTATGGGTACTATTGAACTGATATACTTAGACATTTTTTTTTTCAAACACATACAAAGAAATATAAACATAATAAAGAAAACAGCCAGACCAAGACAAACAGACATTTTCATGCACACAAATATTTGTTTTTTGCGGGGATCGAACCCGCAGCCTCACTCAGAGTCAAAGTGACTTTGAGTGGAGATGAGGTTGGCTTTCACTCTACAGCCCCTCTAGCCAAGACAAGTGTAATTCGTAGCGTAACGAACGTTAGATAGATCACGTTATATTTGTCAATTCTCATACTAAACTGTTCGATTTTGACAAATGTCACGTGATCTATCTAACGTTCGTTACGCTACGAATTACACTTGGATATGGGGGCAGATCGCGAAGAGCCACTTACACCTAGGGTTGCCAACATTTCGTCGGCGAAATATAGTATTTTTCAAAATATGCTATAAAAATGTAGTAGGTACACTTCTAAAAAAATATTGTATTTTATGGAAAAACGCACGCCTCACTCAAAAGTTAATGTAAAAGCGCGTTCATAAATTTTAATATAAGGATTTGTTTGTTACATTTCGGTGTTGAAAATATAGTATTTTGCGTAATATACATGACGAGCTCGGTGGTCGAATGGTTAGCAATGGCCACTTTGACTCCGAGGTCGCGGATTCGATTCCCGCACAAGACAAACATTTGTGTGCCTGAACATATCTGTTTGTCTTGGTCTGGGTGTTTTCTATGTGTTATAAGTAGGTATGTATTTACAAAAAAAAAATGTATTTAAGTACATTTGTCAGTTGTCTAGTACCCATAACACAAGCTTTGTGCTTAATTTGGGACTAAGTGGCGCTGTGTAAATTGTCCAGAAATATTTATTTATTTACATAGATTACTTCAACAGTATATAGTACGCAGATCCGAAATATAGTCCATTGCTATATATTATAGTACGATTGGCAACCCTAACTTACACCCTAAAACTGTTAGTGACTATCAATTGATACATTTTGTTACGAACAATGTGTAAACATATTTATTTCCAATTTCGTGAGTGTGCGCTATGCGACGCAGTAGTGTGAATCATCTTTACATTTGCGCCGTATGTATAAACATTCCAATTTGACATCCTATTTCATGTTTTTAAATGAAAAAATAGATTTTCCTGTTATTTTGTTAAAGTATTTTTTATATACCTACTAGCGACCCGCCGCGGCTTTGCCGACTTTTGTGTGGGATATATCGTTACTGACAAAGTGTATATTCAGGCAATGTATAGAATACCTAGTCATGCTATTGTATAAAATAATAATTACCTGTAATATTAACTGCCAGAGAATACATTTCATCATCATCATCATCTCAGCCATTGAAACTCCACTGCTGGACATAGGCCTCCCCTCTAGATCTCCAATAAGACCAGTTGGAAGCGGCTTACATCCAACGCGATCCTACGGTCTTAATGAGGTCGTCTGTCCACCTTGTGGGTGGACGTCCTACGCTGCTTTAGAGAATACATTTAGCTGTTAATAATCGTCCATAGACTGCTTTCCATCAGGAGATGTTTGTCACCTTAGTGGTAAAAAAAACTGCCTTTTGTCGTCAACCCTTACTCATCTCACTGCTAGGATACAGATATCCCCCTCATATGTAGGGGTTTAGAGCATACTCCACCACGCTGCTCAACTGCGGGTTGGCGGAGGCCAGTGTTTTCAAGCCGCCTAAAAGCCACTGACTTGGTTTAACGACTGTCATCTAATGACAACAGCCAGGACAGACGATGCGCGTGGAGGAGCTCGAGATAATATAAACCTATCCATTGACAGGCTACGGTCTACGTTGCTTAACTTGCGTGTTCGATTAGACTGACACGCACAACTACGCCATCGAGCTCCTCAATTTTGCTTTTCGTACCCTTTTAATGTAATTTCACGGTCAAGAAAGTTTAAATAAAAAAACCGGACAAGTGCGAGTCGGACTCGCCTACCGAGGGTTCCGTACGTAGGATCGTTATTAAATTAGATATTTTTCATTATAAATAAGAAATAATGCGTCGAAAAAAATAAATAAAATATATTTTGCAATGTGCACATCAAGCCCTTTCATATGATACCCCATTTGAACTAGTAGCTTCAATTTGAAATTTCGACACCCTATAAAAATATTGACCCCCATTTTTTTAAGATCTATTTACAAATGTATAGTTTTGAGATTTATTCCTGTACTTGTAGTCTATAACGATGTTACTTGCCAATTTTCATAGATCTTCGGGAAGGTTTTGATTCCCTCGACAATGTGTAACCGTAACTTTTTTTTACGTAAACTTAGCAATTTGATTTTTTTACAACTTCATGGGACCGTAGACCAGAGTATACAGTTCAAATTTCAGCTTGATACCTCCACGCATTCTCGATATAGAGGGTCTTGACAGACAGACAGACAGACGGACGGACAACAAAGTGATCTTATAAGGGTTCCGTTTTTCCTATTGAGGTACGGAACCCTAAAAATGAGTATGCTTTAGACCAGTGTTCCGCAAACTTTATGTGTCTAAGCTGTGGTCTAAGCACACCGTGGCCACTCCATACAAATGTTGCGTCTTTAACTATTACATGAACAATGGTGTCTGTACAGAGCGTAAATGAGCGTGTGTGCATCCGGCGCCTTACAATCGGTTCCAGATTTGTCTCAGAGGGGAGGTGAGGTCGATACGAGAGAGCGGCAGGGAGTGGCCATACTGTATTATTATTTATACTGTGGTGTAAGGTAGGAACATCTACGAAAAGAAAATTTTTTGGAGATACACAATAAATGAAAAATCAGGTTTTATTTGTGTAAGTATTTTTCTACTGTCCGTCTATTTAGCTTTATGAGAATATATTATTTTTCCGAGGCACACCAATTAATGACCACGGTACACCAGTGTGCCGCGGCCCACACTTTGCGGAACACTGCTTTAGACCACACGACTGTAGTTACGTTTCGTATAGATGGCGCTAATGAAGTTTTACTTCATTAGCGCCATCTATACGAAACGTAACTGCGTATGAGAGAAAGAGAGAAAGAAAATGTGTGCTCGCACCTCTCTATCTTGCCCCTACAGTAACATACGGAACGTAACATTTCTTTCTATCTTCACTAACTTATATCTCCCTCTCAACTTCCGTTCACCTCGTCCGATCACACTTTTCGTAACGCTCACGTCACGCATTCACCAGCTTACTCCCCAAGTCAAGCGAGCCTATAGAAGTTTTACTTTGATGTTATTTTTGGGTTTAGTTATAAGTTTATATCAGCAGAGATAATTTAAGTTTATAAATTAAAAAAAAGATTAATTAAATTTGATTACACCGTAAAATACATCTTTTTATTAAATTAAAAAAATACTTTTTACTAGAAGTATATACCAAAGTTTTCTAGTATAAGATGTAAATATAGGGGTTGAGTTATGAGCTAAAAGTCTAAATCTCAGTTGGTCTGGTTATTATTTGGCCTATAAAAATGTTGGTCTATATCGAAGTAAGTCTAACTAGCGTTATGCCTACTTCTACTTTTGGTTAGTCATAACGCGAAGTGGTCGTTCTGCGTATTAGGTATACCCCGCGAAAAGCAAATAAACGCAGTTCAGCTCTCAATAAATATATTTCGTGCACAACTTGTGGTGACACACTTTGTTATTACAATCACTATAGTAACCTTGCTTAATTTATAACAATGTCATAAGATTATATACATTTCTTTTTAATTACGGATACTCCAACCTCCGGGTTAGAAGCTTTAGGACTACTTCTCGATAAGACTAGATGCAGGTATGACTAAATCGCTTTATGACTAAATCTCGATATGACTAGATCGCCAGTGGACTAGATCGCGTTTGAACTAGATCACCTTAAGACCAGATATCGTAAAGTATAGAAGAACTATAGAAGACTATAGGAGAAGATTAGAATTTTCTAATTATGTAGACAACTTTACTTTATAAAAAATAGTCTTTACGATATCTGGGGGGGCTAGCCAAATGGCAGTTTGCGAAGTAGAAAAGCGTAGCGATCGCTAATTTGAACTGTGGAGCTCATACTAAAATGTTCGAATTGACAAATGTCACGTGATCTATCTGACGTTCGTTACGCTACGAATTACACTTGGCTAGGAGGGCTGGCCTTACGGCGATCTACCTAGATATGGGTTAGGGTTAGAAGCCTACTTCTCGATTCCATCATACTTCAATAAATAAGTATCCACAAATGATCAATTCCTTAACTCAGATATATTTCCATGAACACCTCGAACGCTGGAGTTGTTTGTGGAATCACTTCTCACGAAGGCCAAGCAGGTGACGATGGCTCGTAACGCGAAGACCCTCAGTCCATCCCACGTCAAGCAATGTATCCTAGCTGAATCGAGGTTTGACTTTCTAAGAGACCTGGTAAGTTAGTATTAATTTAGATTGTAAAGCTTCACGAGTTAGTTCTTGACTGTGCAGTAAATAAAACTTATATATTAATAGAATCTCTCTCTCTATGTCGCCAAAGGGGGCCCCCTTTGGCCACGCTCTTGGCTGATTCAGGTTTTTTCAGATTAATATTAGCGGATGCCAATGCTGATATTAATAAATTGCTTTAAAAAAATATCCTACTATTAAATTATTAGCGTATGTCATATATTATTTTGAATAAAATCACTAACGTCCAACCAATGTATAAGCGGCTACACACGACCCTAACATCGGTGGCGATGTCGGAGAAGTGGGAAGAATCCTAGATCGTACCATAAATTCCTCCCTCCATTTCCTCTAACTCTAAAATCGCTTCGGGCGAGCTCACGATTTAGGGACGATTATCGTCTAGGGAGCGTTGTCGGTACGTGTGTAGCGAAATCGGGCCTGCCCCCCTAACCAAGTGTAATTCGTAGCGTAACGAACGTTAGATAGATCACGTGACATTTGTCAATTCTCATAATGTCACGTGATCTATCTAACGTTCGTTACGGTACGAATTACACTTGGCTAGGGGGGCTGATTATTATTATTATTTTTATACTACGACGGGTGGCAGACAAGCATATGGCCCGCCAGGCATATTAACGCTCGCGCGCTGCCGCTCCCGCTACCGACGCAGCAACTTCTTTCTGGTCCGGCCGTTCCCTTGAGGTAATCGGTCCATCTAGACTCTAGACGCTTCTAGAAAGGGGGTGGGGGGATGCTTCGTCACTTCATACGAGGTCTCCACTCCAGGACTTTCCTCCCCCATCTGCCATCGCTGACTCAGCAGATGTCGGTCCACTGCTACTTCAGCCCGCTGACTCTGTAGAAATATATGTTTTAAATAATTATTTATTTAATTTCAGGTTAAAAATATTCCGGACGTTTCGGCAGCGGAGGAAAAGGAAATGATTAGTGCCGAAAGTTCGCCCAATTCTTCAAGGTAAATACACATTTGTTTTTTTTTTTATTCTACGTCGGATGGCAGACAAGCCACGGCCCACCGGATATGAAGCGGTTACCATAGCCATATTAACGGTCGCAACATGAAAACGCAGCAACTCCTTTCTTTCTGGTGACCTCACTCACTCGCAGGAACACAACAACCCTCAAGGGAATTGTTATTTGGCTGCGGTCTTTTATGAGGTGGAGGTACTTCCCCAGTCGGGCAGCTTAAATAATACGCTATGCCCTACCTCTCTTTTCGCCAGAGCCTCTTCTGTCAGTCAGCAGGGTGCACTACGTGCAGGTGAAGTTGGTTGAAGAGGTTGACTTTGCTTTAAAGATGTCAATGAACCACTTACACCCCAAAATTTGTTATTTAAATTATGATAATTATCATACATTAGAAGTTTAGAACCTCTTATTGCTAAAATGGTACCTACTTTTTTTAATGTGATAAATAAATCGATGAAAGCCGGCTGCACACACGAGAAAGCATGACTCATTGTCACGTTCCGCCTGAGCCGAGCGTGCAGGCGAGAGCGCGAAACAAGCGATAGGGAGGCACGATCCGCCTATGTTCTTATGGCGTAAAATTATTGTCCTGACTCTCAGGTTATACCTGACTTTACAGTCAACCAATTTTCTATATGAGAGGGGAAAAACGAAAATGTGGGTCACCTGATGGAATGCAATCACCACCGCCCAATGAATTCAACAACACCAAGGGGTGGCCGATCCGTTACCAGCCTGTACTCTTTCCTTTCTTTCTGGAGACCTCACTCACTCGCAGGAACACAACAACCCTCAAGGGAATTGTTATTTGGCTGCGGTATTTTATGAGGTGGAGGTACTTCCCCAGTCGGGCAGCTTAAATAATACGCTATGCCCTACCTCTCTTTTCGCCAGAGCCTCTTCTGTCAGTCAGCAGGGTGCATCACGTGCAGGTGAGGTTGACTTTGCTTCAAAGATGTCAAGGGAATTGTTATTTGGCTGCGGTATTCTGTGTCCGGTATATTAGAATAAAATTGTGCTGGAAAACTTCTGGCCTCAAATAGAAACTTAAAAGTGTACCTACATTAAAAATTATACTTACCCGATCTTTATTTCTTTCATCGGTATTATCATCATTCTATCGTATCGCTATACCAATTACGAGCGTTAATATGGTTCCAGTAACCGTTTCACATCAGGTGCGCCGCATGCTTTTTTGCCACCTGCCTTAATGGTCAAATTGTCGAAATAAAAGCTACTCTGAATGGCATTGAATTACGCATTATTTTAATACCACTAAGATGGTAAACAAACATACGGCCCGGCCCACCTGCTTGGAAGCAGTTACTGTAGCCTACGAACGTCTGTAACACAACTTCCCTGACGCGCGCGTTGCCGACCCTGTAAAAACCGCTTCACGCCCTTTTTGAAGAACCCCATGCTGTAGTTTCCTGGGAAAACAGACAGACAGTGTTACCTTATTAGACATCGAACGCAATAATTTAGGTTTAATCGATTTTTTGAACCTGTCACTCAATTTTTTTAAGTATCCAATATTCATAGCGAATATACTTTGAGATTGATACTTGGAGATTAGAACTGCAGTATACTATAGAACGCAAACCACTTGGACGCCTAACTGAAACCTGGGGCCCTAGCGGCTAAGCTGAAGCCCCTATCGAATTTTTTGGTTACAAAAATCACACTTCAGCTAAAATTTATGGTACCTTTGTTTAGCTTCGCTGGTAGAAACTCTGGAGCTCTACGGACTAAGCTGAAGATGTTTGTCAATAACTAAAACATAAAACTTACTTTTCGAATCAAAATCATCATCATCATCAGGTCATTTTAGTATCCACTACAGGAGCACGACCCTCTCTCGTCCGTACCTGACAGAAGGAGGATTTGGCCTACACTCCCCACGCTGGCCAAACGGGTTGGGGAGGCCTGATCGATGTTTTATAATGTATTTCCCTTAGTCGCCTTGTACGACATCCACGGGAAGAGACGGAGTGATTCTATTCTGGTCTGCCGGGAACAACACGGCCAAATTTGGTACAAAAGTTTAAGTGCGTGCAAATGGGCTTACGTACTTTTACTGTATGTCATGTACAAGCTAACATTAGGAGTCGCCGTCAACCCTTATCCATCCCACTTCTGGGATACGGGTCTCCTCTCAATCGAAGGGGTATCGTACAAGGCGACTAAGGGATAGTCGCCTTGTACGACATCCACGGGAAGAGACGGAGTGATTCTATTCTAGTCTGCCGGAAAACACACGGCAATCGAATCCAAAATATTTAATGGTGATTCGGCTTCAGCTTCGGCGGTAAGGCCGCTGTTTGAGAATTCCCTCATGTCTGTCTGCTACACTGATTTGTTACTTTATTTCCATGCTGCTTAATAGGACGAACAGGTGACTATTAACAGAGCGTTTGGTGAGAGTTTTTTGTACGCGTTCGATCAGCCACCGTAAACAAACCGACCAAATAGAGAAGAACTCTCATGTTACGAATTTATAAGACGCGTGATACATATCAAAATTATGTGGCTTACTTGATCACATTTTGACGTGAGCAACCCGACTAATTTCGTTTGTTACCAACGAGAGTTGTACAACACCCTCAACTGTAACACAAACAGCTTGATCTCAGTATGAGTTCGCAATCGAGTAATTTGATAAATAATATTTTCTTTATAAAATTACATATAATCATAATTAACGTTTATAATTAACAGTGTTACGGGATGGGAAGAAAGTAGTGCCAACATGTAACAGTGTAACTGGTTGCGAATATTTTTTTTCCCATCGAGTAACAGTGTTACAGTTGAGGGTGTGACTCGTTGGGAACAAACGACTAATTTGGATATGTAACACGCGTCTGGTAAATTCACAATATGAAACTTTTTCTCAATTTGGTCGGCTTTTAAACGTTCACGTGTCACATTCAAACGTGTTAACTCAAACTCGCATTAAGCACTCAAAAAAAACACATAAAGTGGTTACCGCAATCGGTAGGTGTGTGCAACACAAGGTGTAGTATACACCTACCGCATTGCCATCTCTACTGCTGACGCACAGCCTCCTCAAGGTCTTCTTGGTGACCGCGCTCACTAGCAGTAACAGAACAATCCTTCAGGTAATTGTTATTTCGCTGCAGTCATCTGTAAGGTTGGAAGTACTTCCTCAAGCGGCCTGTTTGTAATGATGACATAGTACTCACTTCTCCTGTGATTTTGTGATCAATCACCCGCAAATGAATGAAAAAACGAATGAAACATTAATTTGTATCTCCAGCACACATATAATTCTTCCAGTTTTATAATGACTAGGCCGGATTCTAGCCCACGGGGCCGAAATTGAAGTTGAGTGGAACGAGTAGATTCGCTGAGTGTATGTTTTCCATTGATTTCAATGGAAAATGTATTTGATGATCATTCCTCAATTACATGATCGATCTCAATTTTATTTTCGACACAAACCTTAAGCATGTCTGGTCTTTTATTGTGACAAGTTTCATCGAAATCGGTTTAATGGTTTTGAAGCCTATTCATTTCCAAGAATGTCTTTTGGGCGTATATAAGAGTTCCGCTCGCTTCACTCAATTACTTATAAACTTAAGTGAAATATAGTATTAAAAAAATGCAAATGCATCCAGATAACCAGAATAACCGACATAATTATACTCATAGGTTTTCAGACACATCAGCGCCTCCTCGGAGGATAGTCCGAGAAGATTCAAACAGCTCGAGCAGTTCCGACGTCAAAGTGGTAGTCACCCATCCCACGAGAGACATCAGAGCGGCATCCTGCGAAACAGAACTCCCTCACAGGCCTCACAGGACAGAGGCTACAGCCACCATCGTCTCCACAGACACAGCCATCGATCTGTCAAAGAAACCAGACACTCCAGTTCGAACAGCAAATTTCTACCACGAAACCTTACTCACAGATGAGTTGCAACATAGAACAGTCATCACAGTAAACCCAACATACACAAGTCCACAACCATCCACAAGCTACACAAATATGACCCTTGTTGAACCTAAAATAGAGCAAAAAATCCCTAACTCCATAGAAATCGTGCCAAAGCCAGATCCAGTTTATTTCGTAGATGTACAACACAATAACAATCTACCGCCGCCAAGAACACCCGTGACTCCAATTTTAAATATAGACTTTTCAAAAAATCTTGGGAAACCAGAAATAAAAGTTCTAGATACGGCCGTAGCAAACATAGTAGGTGTGTCTAAGGAAGCCAAAAACCAATCAAAATTAATTAGGCAGAACTCCAAACCGCACAAGCCGGAAATTAAAAAAGATACAAAACCACAGACACAGTCAATAAATATAGACCATTTGAATTCTGGTAATTTGCAGATAGATGAAGACTACGATACCTGAATAAGTTCGTTTGTTTTTTTTTGTGTTCGTTTGTACGCACACGGGAAGCGTTATTCAAATTTTGCTTGATATATGTATGTTGAATGGTTATTTTAGAGTTGTTGCAAATTGTCGACTAGTCTTAATGTTTGTCAGAAAGTTAAAACGAATCTTACGTGTAGTTGAAATATTTCTGATATTGTGTTACCTGCATATTGCCATTGTTTTTGTCAGTAGCAGAAAATGGAACTAAACTTTCACGTGCAAAGTGTATGTCAAGTGGCGCCACCATTAAAAATATGTTTGTTATTTTTCTTTCAATCACGAGATGGGGATTATAAACTGACAGCTCGTGATAGATGGCAGCACTGGTACTGATTCCAAAATTTGCTATTAGCACAGCAGTAATACTCCACTATCAGTTTTGCTGTGGAGTTATTTTAAGACAGACTGGATTGGTTCTCATAATATTTTTCTGCATGATCTTAAAGTAAAAAATAAAGAGATAAAATTTAAAAGTTGAGCTCTAAGGGACTTGTATCCAAGGCCATAAAATTAATTAAAAATATTCATGGAAAAATACAATCCAATGGGAACATCTGCCATCTACCGGGAACGCATTATCTCTATGAATTCATGATTTACTACCAACCAATATGAACCTTATGCGGTCTGCATAATAGTCACTGTAAATATTACCATGGTGAGATCGTCTCCAGAACACTTTGCGGTAGGCTCGCTGGGCTCCAGCAGCCAAGTAGGATGGTCTTAATGTCAATTTGAAATTTGGGACAACCATAAGTAGTGTACAATAGAGTCACCATAATTTATTTTACAAGATGGGACCGTCCAGACCAGGTAATGCTGAAGTGCAATCGGTTTTATAACCTCATTCCTAAAGGTAATCTTACATGGGCATTTTTTTTGAGCAAGAATTGCCCGGCAACTGTGACGGATCAATGCAGCAATATGTGTTTTGTTTATGTATCTGAATTTGTAATTTTACTGTAATATCAAATCCGTTTTTATTTATTTTCATATGCGCAGTTGTTATAATAAGTAATGAGATATGTAACACAGCCGTCGATTACGTTCCGAAATGAACGTTTTCTTAATAAAAATGCTCTTTTTTACAGCTTGGCAAGCTTCCGCGACCATTTTTTTTTTATACTACGTCGGGTGGCACACAAGCATACGACACGCTTGATGTGAAGCGGTTACCGTAGCCATATTAATGCTCGCAACATAAAATAACGCTCGCGCGCCGCCACCCCCGCTGCCAACGCAGCATCTCCTTCCTTTCTGATGACCTCACTCACTCGCAGGAACACGACAACCCTCAAAGGAATTGTTAATTGACAGCGATATTCTGTGAGGTGGAGGTACATTCCCCAGTCGGGTAGCTTACAATTACGCTCCCTACCTCTGTTTTCGCCTGAGCTTCGTTTGTCAGTCAGCAGGGTGAACCGCGTGCATGTGAAGTTGGCTTTGGTTCAAAGATGTTGATGAACCACTTACACCCCATATTTTTATTTCATTTTTTTTAAATATCTGTAATGTCCTGTCAAGTTGGTCGAAAGCAACTATTTTAAATAATAATTATTTTATTAGTAAACCTTTAGTCGACGGTGAGTGATACTTGTATTATGTTCAAGAATAAATATTTGTGTTAATATAATTTCTGTTTGAATGTTGTAGACCAAAATGTAGGTATGATTGTGTGCGTGTTAGATTGTTGGGATTAAGTTGCGCTGTATAGTCGTTTGGATAACGTTAGTCGTGTTCAATGTTTACCATGTTAGATGTAATATATGTATAAGAGCATAGATTTAAAGTAGGGTAGATACGGCATGTTTATTAAGTAATTTGAATATTATGTTTGTCATTACAGAATACCATGCCGTGTTAAATATTTAATTTCTTTTCTAGAAGAAGACTTTACAACTTCCCATTGTCAGTCTTCTTCCGACTATTACTACATATTAGTCTAGCTATGTAATTTTAAATTAAATGCCTAACGTTGGCTTGGCAGTTTTACACACAATTTACGAGAACATAGTAATGAAATCGTGATTGACATGAATCGTTTTTATGTCATGTTTATTATTAAGGGGTCCGTGGCGATCATACTTGAATCTCTTAGAGGTTCGCTGTTACAAAAGTTTGCTATAGAACAGGGGTTCCCAACCGGTCATCCGCGGACCATCAGTGGTCCATGAACGGCATATTATGGTTCATGATACAATCTTATAATGAAAGAAATTGAGCGCCATTTCCATTCATATATACGAAAGACTCGAATTACAGAGTAATTGATTTATATGATAGTCGGGGACCCTACTCGCAACAAAAACCTCGTAGTGGTCCGCGAACAAAAAAAGGTTGGGAACCACTGCTATAGGAAAATGTTGTCGCGTATCAGTGTGGCAGTTTTACGTACCCGATCGTATTTCTAAATCTGCCAGGAGCCTTGGCAATCACTATTTTTGACACAAACATAAGTTGCATGGCAAGTTTATTAATTATGCAATTTTTGTTAATAGGCTTGGAAATACTGCTTCTATCTACCCGGCTCTAAATCTGTGCCTAAGACATTTTTGTACGCTGAAGTCTAATATAAAAGTAGTGGCAAAGGGTTTATATTCTTAGAATACTGTGTTGTAGAAACAAAATAGTTGTTGACACTCCAAGGCGCGTCAGATACAAATTACATCACGAGTGAGCATTTGGAAGTCGAACCGCAGACGAGACTCCTAAACGGCCACGAGTGATGTTATTGAGTAGCATGCATCACTCGGGGGGAGTGATGCATGCTACTTTATACTACACTTGCAAAAAAAAAAAATGAAAAGAATTGCACATATTTTCGAGCATAACATATTTTTTTTTATATGAGAGGGGGGGGGGGGGGGGGGGCAAACGAGCATGTAGGTCACCTGATGGAAAGCAATCATCACCGCCCAATCAGCAACACCAAGGGGTCGCCGATCCGTAGGCAGGCTATACTCCTTCCTTTCTTTCTTTCTGGTGATCGTTGTGGTAGACAGCAAGCGTGCACCCTGTGCCCAAAAGGGCGACGGATCAGACCCATCGAATTTCAGGCCTATCGGTATTACCTCTCTTCTCTCCAAGGTAATGGAGCGCATGATAAACAACTGGCTTCTTGAATATCTTCTTGAATATCTACCAGAAGAGCACGACTTGATCAGCGATCATTAATACGGCTTTCGTCATGGTCGCTGAACTGGTGATCTTCTAGTGTATCTTACAAATCGCTGGGCTTTAGCTGTGGAGAGTCAAGGTGATTGGCTGTTAGTCTGGATATGGCGAATGGTGTCCGATCGGGTTTGACATCGTAGTCTTCTTTCGAAATACCTGTTTACGAACTGCCTGAGGGTTTATGCGAATGGGTCGCTAACTTCTTGTCCAACACAAGCATTAGAGCCGTTGTGTATGGTAGTTGCGTCCCGTAAGGTTCTATATTGTCCCCTACGCTGTTTTTTCTGCATATCAATGATATGTTATCTATTGACGGCATTTATAGAACTGGGGACCTTATTACATGAGCCGCGCTAATATCCCTCGCTCACTTGTGGAGGAGAGCCGCGAATAACTTGTGTCGTAGCAGCGACGTAGCGTGGGTGTCGGCCGCCCGGGGCGGAAATCAATTTTGGGGCGGAAGTCGGAATAGATGGTGTTACCAGCAGTCGCTACAAGATATCCTTCAAAGAAAGGTTTCCCCGAATTCGTTATGGAATAACAGCCAATCCCTCACCTTGACCCTCGGCAAGAATAGTCTCTTAAGAGCATTGAGCATCCCGGAAAGCCTAAAATAATAACTAATGAAAACTTCTTTGCTCTTTTCAATCGGTCTGAATTTCTAGTTGCGATTAAAATATGAAATGGTTCAAATATTTTTATTATTTATTGTGAATTTTTGCCGCCCCCTAAATAGTACCGCCCGGGGCAGGCCGCCCCTGCCACTACACTACGCCACTGTGTCGTAGATCACACAGAAGAGCAAATTGAATTGAATAGAATGTCCGATTGGGGCCAACAAAATCTAAATGGCGCTATTCGGGGTTTTTTCTCGAACATGCATCGCGTTTACCAAATTTAAAAAGTAAAAGGTAAAAAAGGGCGATAAACGACTTCCATACAACTTATGATTTTAGTCCATGTAATGGTTTTTCATACAATTTTACGTTTCGGAAATTTGAGAGGGTTTTGAGTTTCTCTCTATTGTTAGGGTAGATCAGATCAGATCAGTTTTTTTGTTCGCGGAACAGTAAGAGGTTTTTGTTGCGTGTAGGGTCCCAGCTGACATATAAATCCATTATTTTATAACTCGGGATTTGCGTATTTGCATATAATAGTGCTCAATCTTTATTTTCTAGCACGAACTGTGAAGTTGTGGAATCAACTTCCTCCAGCGGTATTCCCAAACAAATACTACGGCCTTCAAGAACAGAATCAATATTTCTATTAAAGGCTGGCAACGGATCAGTGACCCCTTGGTGTTGCTGATTTCTATGGGCGGTGGCGATTGCTTTCCATCAGGTGACCCACATGTTCGCTTGCCCTCCTCTCATATAAAAAAAGAAAAATCTGTTTCATTATAAGTTTGTATCACGGACCATAATTTACCTCTCACGGACCACTGGTGGTCAGCGGACCACCGGTTGGGAACCTCTGGGGTAAACCTTAGAAAGCAAGTGTAGTATAAACGTATTGTTACGAGCTAGGGTTCTAGATTTGGATATAAAACGCCAATGACAACTTCCAAGGATTTATTCACGCAGGGTCTGGTCTGCAGGTCTTCAAAACACGAAGTCCACACGAAGATTCCAAATCGCAGGTCAAATCGAAGTCCAATAGTATCGCTGAGGTCCTAGGTTATCACTTGTCTCGCAGGTAGATTCGCTCGAAGTTTACTCTTCCGAAGTCCAAACTGAACTCAACTATGCGCCGCGGCAGTCGCTATTTATATCCGCCGGCAAGGGTTCCCGAATGTTCTCGTATGTACATGTATGTACTTCCCTACGGTACGTGTCTCGAACATTTTCATGTCATAGTGTTATGAACCTTATTACAGTAGACATACGGGTCATTATTGCTTGCAGCGAAGTATGCGGCGACTATTCTAGAATGTTTCATTCTAGATGATTCGCGACAGGACCGCGACAGTATTTTACAGTCGATAATCAACATAATACTTCAACTTATAACTATACCTTATACCACTTATATTGATACAATAGATTACCTTATGAAATACACACAGTAATCCATTTATATGAACTCTTCGCCATAGAATTTCAGCCTTTATTACCATTGGCATAAGCTAGGCCTAATACAGACAACCGATTTTAATCGGAACCGTAGTGGTGAAATGATAAATGACATTGATGCTAGCGTCTAATAAAGGAATCTGTCGTGAAAGAAAGTCTCTAAAAGAAATTTATCAAGTCACGATGATTCGCCCATTTCTAATAATTAACTATAAAAATGATTTTGGGATAATTTTAAGTGTTTCGTATCTGTGTTTTGAAAAAATAACGATTGACGAATTTTGACATTATGACATTTTGACATTTTCATATGCATTTATTTCTTTATGCAATTATGTCGGCAAAATATATTGTATAAAAATTATGTTTTCTCACATATTTCTACTGATTTCTACATAAAATTGACACCTATGAAATTTTTTTTTTTGGGTCGACTTCACTGCTGACACCATTCCTGTCAGATATGCAAATGGACCTGGAGAGTGGGTAAGACGAGTGTCGGGGGCCTTGGTTAGGAACAGCCCGATGAATGAGCAGATGCGGTCAATTCCAAGTAGATCCCAATGCTGATCCAATAGATCAACCACAGGTCCTTCAACAACTTTTGTGTTGTACAGGCACACCAAGGCATCTTTTCTCATGGATGTTATAACTGACCTAGTGGTTTGAGGGGGCGGGCTTCGTTTCTTTAACGCCTTCCATTCTGCCTTAAAGTCAGCGGCAGAACTGTCCGTTTTATCTGCTGTTTGAGACGGGGGAGATTTGGAGTGGCGGGGCTCATCTGTGGGAGGGATTTTTTTGGCAGTCGCAACAGGAAGATTCGCATGACCCTGAGGAAGTTTTATATCCATGGATGCAAGAAGGCTGGAGTCATAAGACAATCCTGCCTCTCCAATCTGATCTATCTCATCAGGAATGTTTATCTCTACTTGCTCGGCCCAATTCCCAATACCTTTCTCCGTCATAGCTATGAGAGGAGAGTTGGTGGGAACAAGGTGTGAGTTATAATAGTATCTGGTCTGAAAGATGGGTTTTCGCTGTCTCGGTTTTGTGGGGTTGTGTCGGGGCTGTTGTCTATCGTCTCGTGTAGATCGCATGTATCTGCGCGAGCGAGGAAAGCTCTCTTGACTGGCAGATGACGAGGGGTTGTTACAATTGTTGTATATTAATTAATTTATAATTGTAAGGCTACATTCTAATATGTTGGCGCGGTTTTAGTAAATCAAATAATAGATAAATAAATTGAATTGAAATTAATTAAGATGCATTGTCGCGCTGTCGTATGATACTATTTGGGAGTGTCATGTCTGGGTAGTCGACGTTAGTTGTCCATTTTCCCGGGTAAGCACTTAAATATAAAAAATCGCACCAACAAATTTGGAAGTGACCTTTTAATAGAAAAACATGTCTGAATGTATTTACACGTTAATTTCATCATATGCGTAAATAGGCAAACTCACAATGTCGAGTACATTTTACAAAATATTATGCAATAACTTTTAAAAAGGTTTGCAATTTAGTGAGTCGTATGCATAAAACTGAAGATATCCTTCCAAACATAAAATTATATAATGCCATGATTTAGTAAAAGTTCTTTATAATGAATAAAGAGGATAATAGAAAGCAGATGGACATTCTTACTATTTTGTAATAATGCACATATTATTTCCTTTATGAATACAACCCATTAAAGTATGTAGATAGTTATTGGTGTTTATAGAAAACATATTCTGATATAAAATTTCTAGAGTGGGGGTTGAATATTAAAAATAAATGTGTTATATAAGTGTCTTGATTATACAGAAAAAGAATAGCTTAAGAACTTGTTTTAGGTGATATGGTGAAGGAGACGAATCTTGATTGAAGGATTTAACGGAAAATGTTGACAAAAAGTAAAAATTATTAGTTAGTACAGTGAGACCTAAAATAGTAGGCAAATATAGTTATTATTTCTTGTAACAGCTGAATTATTGTAGTTGTTTTCTCTTTATTGTACACAAAGAAAACCATAATTACAATATTATAAGGCAATGTTATGTACTAACGCTGGCTTATCTCTTTTAGAGATCTCTTCCAGCCAACATTTATATAAATTATTTCGCCAATACATAGCATTTGTCGGCGAATACATGCACTCACTTAACTATGACGCTACTAATTTCATACTAAGTGCATATACTTGTGATGTAATGTTTTATTAACTATTAGATCTTTACGACACTTAAGACACGTCATACGTTTTTAATAATATTATGTTTTACACGTCTGCCAAACTTATGTTTAAATTTTCCGGTAGATCCTTCGATCCTGCCTGATATTTATTAGGAAATGAATGTGTCATCTACAGAAAACAGGCGAGTTGTTAACCGCACCCTCAAGTTTTTTACATAGGTTTTCAAAATACCTACTCCAAGTAAAGTTTTCACACTCCTAAAGAAAGAATCCTCCGTGGATGCAACCTAAAGACTTATTAAGTGGATGCAATATAAAGATTTATTATTTAATATGGTTAAAATAATAATATTAGTAGTAGATGATTATTGCGAATTCTAGATCACGAACTTCGCCTACGCGACTTGGAGTGTGCCAGGATCCCCAATTGTCACCTACTAAATTATGAGCAGGTTTCAGAATGTATGGGATTTATTAATAAAATGATGGAGTAGGGACTTTGAAAACAATACGATTTAGTTACCTTTCTTTCTGCTGCTAATGCATCTAGGGGGCGGTCAACGATTAGCATGAGCTGTATAATAAAGATACGTTTTTATTATTGGCGATGAGAGCTTACAATGGTTTGTAGAGGGGAAACAGAAAAATGGCAATATAAAAAGTACAGAAAATAAATACCCGCGATTCACAACTGATCTTCTATTTTTGATACTGTGTGGTTTATCGATAAACCGAAAGCATAAAAAAATATAATAGTATAAAAACCACCAGGTCAAAGGAGGGAGTTGCTGCGTTGGAAGTAGGGGCGTATGAAGGAAGAGGAAGTATGGCGGCGCGTGAGCCATACTTCATGTTGCGAGCGTTAATATGACTATAATAGCCGCTTCACATCAGACGGGACTTATGCTCTGTCTGCCACTTGACGTGGTATAAAAAAAAGTGGTACTGCATGTGTGGTATGACCCTTCTGATTGATGAGTACTCTCTATTTCGGACGTTGGAGTTAAAGTACAGTACTTTAATTCCAACGTCCGAAATAGAGAGTACTTACTCATGGAGATACATGCCGCGTCCCAAGATTACGACTAATCGAAGCGCGTTGCCAATTATAATTACGTAAATTGTAAGACAATATCATTATACAAATTCTATATATGGATACAGAGTCCATGTTCAAAGCAATAATGCAATGGTGGGTATGTAATTTATATGTTAGACTACTGTGTACAATGTGTATATTATTGTTTATACATTCAGCGTTAATAGAACCGCACCTTAGAAATATTTGAAAATGCCCTAAAGGTACGGTTCCGTGGAGGACTACAAACGAATGCCGCAAGCGACACTACTTGTCTATATGAATCTCCGTACTCTGCGGTCGCGTGCGATAGGAATTAAATTCTTAGAGATTCATAAGAACCAGTAATGTTGCTTGCAGTTTATATTTGTCGCCTAGCACAGATATGTAATAAGGGATATAGCGCACGAGTAAGTAGTTCAAATCTAAAATCGTTGTACTGTTGTAAAAAAAAGCTTGGAAAATTATTATTTCTAATGCGCTTAATTTCTTGGTACTAAGTCTCCAACAGAACATCGTGGGCAATAACCGCCTAAACTGAAGCCTATTCCCACATGTTTTTGGATTGGGAAAATCTAACTTCAACTTAGATTAACGGCAATTGTGTTTAGCTTAGCTGGTTCTATTACTACTATAGAGTTCTATCAACTAAGCTAAATAAGTTTGTCATTAACTTAAAGCCTAAGAACTATTTTTGATATCAAAATATTCGATCGGAATCGGCTTCAGCTTAAGCGGTTTGGCCCCTGGTCTACTTAGACCGGTAGTTTTGGAAGCTAATAATGCGCGAGATCACTAAGAAAATCATAATTCACTTGTAATAAGGACAGCGATATTAGCTATCTTTTACAGGGGGACCCTCTATTTGCTAACTCGATTGACAAGGAAGAAGGCCTTTTTAAAGTAGATTACTTTCTTCAGAGCTTCGAAACCGGTTTTAATTTAGGTACAAGCGGTATTCTTGTAATGTTCCGTTCAGCAATGTAATTTTAAATCCAAAAAGAAGGTAACTGCCACGAGCGTTTCACAGTAACTTAAGAGATTATTTATTAGTAAAACAAAAAAACCACGCGTCGGGCCGTGTTCGTCTCGTAAATTCGTGAGTTTGGAGTTATGATTGTCATCATCAGCCCTTATCTACCCACTGCTGCATATGGGCTTCTCTAATGCTTTCCAAATGAGACCTTTCGCTATTCAAAGTACATAACAGAAAAAATAGAAGATTGTTAATAAAAGGTACGCACCCCGGGGTCTGTAGATTGTAATTATTATCAATAAAAAAAGTACATAACAGAACCTTTACGAAAATGTTCCGCATGTACCTTATATGAAAATAAAACCAGTTTTCAAGCCGTGGACTTCTTCGTTGCCGAGTCGAGACGAATAAGTAATCATAGGTAAAAAAAAAGAAATTCTATGTTTAGAGAATTATGTTGAAAAAATGCATGGAAGATTTATCTTAAAATAACGAGAAAGAAGTGACTTATGGCGTGATAAAAAAAAACTTAAATATACATTTCATTCGTTTTTTTGTTCTGTATTAAATAGTGTTTTTACGATACGATGTTTCGACATTACCAACGGAATTTTGCGACCTTTTTGGAAGGAGTCGTAAAATCGCATCGTGGAAATACAGCCTTAATCTTAAACCCTTAGCCCGTGAGCCCTTATTAAAAATCTAGGGAACAAATATAATTTTCAAAGGTGCAACTGTATAATATGTTGAGTGTATGTTGTAAATTATAATAGAAATACAGATTGGTGATACGTATTCATTTGTTTTTGTGAATATTATTTTTTTACTCCTTTTTTAAGGGGACGGCAGAAGTCTTAACCATTTTTAGGGTTCCGTACCTACATTAAAAGGAAAAACGGAACCCTTAAAAGATCACTTTGTTGTCCGTCTGTTTGTCTGTCTGGACCCTCTATGTCGAGAATACGTGGAGGTATCGAGCTGAAATTTGAACTCTCGTCTACGGTCCCATAAAGTTGTAAAAAAAGCAAAAAACGCATATTTCGACACATTCAAAACTCATAGGGTACTTCCAGTTGACCTAAAACTATGAAATTTGGCAAGTCACATCGTTATAGACTACAAGTACAAGAATATGTCTCAAAACTATACATATGTAATTAAATCTTAAAAAATAGGGGGTCTATATTTTTTTATAGTCGAAATTTCAAATTGAAGCTACTAGTTCAAATGGGGTGTCATATGAAAGGGCTTGATGTGCACATTGCAAAATATATTTTATCTAATCTCATACTGAAATTTAGAGATAAAAAACTAAACACAGAATCTTAATGTCGTCAGTCTTTTACGCACAAGACATCAAAATAAATTTAGAATAGTAGTTTATGAAACTGTTGCATAATAAGGGTTCTTAAAATACGAGTGTGAGTTTATCACATGAGCCGAAGGCGAATGTGATAATAGACCACACGAGTATTTTAAGATCTAATTATGTGCAGTTTTATACACTACTTTATGTAATCTCATGAAATAGATGATAATAACATTTTAAATAAAACCATGTAGTTAACTTCACAGCTTTATTTCTTATAAAACCATTTGCAGATGAAGAATGCACGCGACGTGCGGCGAAAAATATAAAAAATTATTAGATTCCTGAACTATTTATAATGATCCTACGTACGGAACCCTCGGTGGGCGAGTCCGACTCGCACTTGTCCGGTTTTTTTTTGTAATGTAAATAATTTGTTTTGTTTTTATATTAATTTCCAAAATAACAACTTTTGACTAGTTGAGTGTTTGCGTCATAAATAGGCTATTTTCCAATGTTTAAAAATTGTATAAATTATTTAATAAAATCGTAAAATACACACAACTATAAAGATCTGCAAACTTTCATTCTAATATCTTCCGTCCGACTTATTTTAGGGTCGATCAAAGTTTGGCGGGAAAGTCCAAAAGTATGAAATTATTTAAAAAAATATTTTCAGAAGCAATAAGAAATACTATAACTTTTATTATGACACTAATTACATAAACGTAATATTTAACATAGCTGTCGTACAAATTTCAGATTTGATGCATACAAAATACAAACCTGTGACGTCATAACTTGCTAGCCTATTGTATGGAGCGTTTTCGGGACAGTCCAAAATTGTGATTTTCAAATTAACATATCTCGAGAGATTTTTGTGCTATCGAAGTAATTCTTTCACGGTTATATTATTGAGACGTCCCTACGTATCAAACCGAAAAAAATGTTAGTCAAATCTGTCGGAAAAAGAACAGTCCATAAATGCTACTATCGTACTATCCTTGTCTATCGTGTAATCAAAAAAAAGGAAACTAGTTACAAAAGCATTGTCCAGTGACGTCAGCCGCTCTGAAACAAGGATACTTAGTGCTATTTTTTAACCGACTTCAAAAAAAGGAGGAGTCTCGGTCTCAATTCGACTGAATGATTTCTTTTGTATGTAATGTTCTCCGGTATCTTCGCGAATTGTGAACCGTTTTTCAAAATTCTTTTTTTATTTGAAAGGGTATGATTGCAAGGTGGTCCCATATTCACCAAGTCAGGATCTCATTCATGGGATCTCAGGGAAATCAAGGGAAACCCTTAAATTTTATAAGCACGTATGGTGAAATTCTATTTTTTTTATATGAAAGGGTGTAATTGTGAGGTGGTCCCATATTCACCAAGTCAAAGTCTGATGATGGGATCCCAGAAGAAGTCGGTTTTAATTTTATTTTTAAAACACCTTTTATTATTTGTTTCTCCGGTCGTCACTATTTGTTTGTACAGTGTTTGATTCATATATGCGTCTATTGTTGTTTGGTATGTTATCCAGAGAGACTGATCGTAATAGTAATAACGTTTTATTACTATTACGACATTTACGACCATACCGAATCAAAATGAGTTTTTGCTAATAAATCTATTTTTTCGATACCTCCAATGAACACTACGCCAACTCAAAACATACACATCCAGATACACACCGCTAACATCTATACTAATATTATAAAGCTGAAGAGTTTGTTTGTTTGTTTGTTTGTTTGTTTTTTTGAACGCGCTAATCTCAGGAACTACTGGTTCGAATTGAAAAAATCTTTTTGTGTTAGGTAGCCTATATTTCAAGGAAGGCTATAGGCTATATAGCATCACGCTACGACTCATAGGAGCGGAGTACCAGTGAAAAATAGGAAAAAAGTATTCCTTTTGAGGGCTTACGTCGCATGCGCTGCGTAAACGGTTGAAGTTACGCAAAAATCATGTATGACGGAATTGTTCCTCTTTAAAAGTTCTAAAAAAAAGTCCGCGACAGCATATCGCACCTCCGCTCAAATAGTGTCATAAGTCAAAAAAACAAACTATCGAGTAAAAAGCGTTTGAAATTAATTGTAACTTTATTTTTCACTTTTCGGCTCATAACTCAAAAACTGACAAAGTCACCGCAATATGAATTTGAACAAGTTAAAATGATTTTTGTCGCTTAACAAAATGGTGTAGAAGGTATCTTAAAAATATTAAAAAAAAAATTAAAAATTTTGAGTTGTGACACTTTCAGGATAAAAAAAACTAATAATTTACAAAATATTGTTTATTTAAAGCGTATAAAAAAAGAAAACTTATCAAGAAAAACAGTGAAAATATAATCTTGTGACTCTCATTAATTCAGCATGTCTTATACATAAAATAAACATACTTTTTTAATCATAGGTAATTTAGAACTCAAACGTAATACGTGTCTTTGTTACTTAAAACATAATCAACAAAAATTATAATATTATTAGAAATAATCAACATACAAAAATAAATCAGAATAGTTGTTAAATATTATTATATAAAATCTCAACTATCTACTTCAGAAATTGTTGAAAAAGTAAGCATAAAAACTTGGAATATGATTATTATGTACCAAAGTCATTGGATCAGTTTTTTTACTCGCTTTAATCTCTATTTTACTTGTTTTTGTGCTTTAACTACCGATACTTCACTTCTATAGGTCTTAAATGTTTATGTATAAATCGGGGATGTTATGGATATGTGTATGTATGTATGATAATTTCGGATTAGGATACGGTTACGGATATGTAATGTTGGAAGTGACAGCCAGAAAAGTATAAAAACCGGCGGGAACACGTGCCGATTCTCATTCCGTTGCGAGTCGTCGAAGCGTCAACATCACATCATATTTTCATTTCGAGTACTTTTGTAGAAATTCTTGCCAATTGTTTAATTTTGTTGCAATTTGGATTAAATCAGTAGCTTGGAAGCTGCCGTTAATGTCATTTTTTAATATTTTCATAACGAAATGCTAAAATCAGAAGTTGGATAGAATCCATCGCCATTTAACCTATCTTTGACAGTTACAGGTTTTTCCTAGATGTCGAACAGTAACCGATCTCGTCAGAGGACGAGGGTCGGCGTCGCGATTCCAGACGCCGGAATCGCACTCCAGACAGCGAACTGCTGCAGGAGATAGCTGCTATGCGATCCCGATTGCGAGCGTTTAAGGAGCGTGCAGGGAGACAGCCTAGGCGGTTGCCAGGCCGTCCGGCGTCCGCGCCGCGCACGCCACCAGCCCGGCGCTCGCCGAGCGTGTCGAACGCGCCACCGCCATCTCGGTGTGAGTTTAGCGCTGCCACCGCGTGCAGCGAGATCACGGCGCGAGTTGCCGTTTCAGCGCGCATCTGGCTCATGGCGCGAGTTATCGTGCCGGCCAGCGGTCAGCACGTCGCTGCCATCGCGTGCAGCGAGCTCACGGCGTGAGACGCCGTCTCAGCGTGCATCTGGCACATGGCGCGAGTTATCGTGCCGGCCAGAGCTCAGCACGTCGCTGCCATCGCGTGCAGTGAGCTCACGGCGCGAGACGCCGTCTCAGCGTGCATTTGGCACGCTGCGTGGATCATCGTGCCGGTCAACGGCCCGTACACGATGCCGAGCGTCATCCCTGTCGAGACGACGGACACGGTGGCGGCCCGCCACCAGCGTCCCTGCCGCCGGTGCTGCCGTGCGAGGCGCCCGCAGAGCCTACCCATGCTGCGGAGTCCATCTCCGAGCAGGCCGTCAGCGATGCGAGCATGCCGCTTGGGGTCACGAATCATCTCGTAGATGCTATTCGTTTCATCAACACCTCGGTGAGATCCAACCAATATTTTTATCCAAGTTTGCACCATGAAGTTGACCGTCTAACCGTAGAACTAAATGCCTAAACAATAGGGGCGAATATGAGTGCAAACCCATGTGTCCGAAAACAGACCTCACTATGTGTTTATGTGTGAGCAGACCTCACATGCAACTTTGTTACCTAATTGTGTGAGCAGACCTCACTTATCTATTAATGTGTGAGCAGACCTCACATGCTAACCGTGTGAGCAGACCTCACATAGTCTCTTTAGTGGGCAGACCCCATTGCACATGTTGTTAGTACTTTACATGCTAGTAGTGTGAGCAGACCTCACATAGTCACTCTTGTGGGCAGACCCCATTGTATATGTCGTTAGCGAGCAGACCTCGCTTAGTTGCGATTGCGGTAACGCATAATAAGATGAACATTTGTTCCACAGCTTATGATGATGTTCCTCAGAGTCAGACGAGTTGGACGTCGGCGAACTGAAGTTGAACCTCGAGCTGCAAAGTCTACCGGTTCCTCAAGATGAAGCAGTCCCTAACACATCTCGAGGCGGTGAAAAACCAGAACCTGAAAGCAAGGGAGCCCGAGGACGGCCTCCTGTCAGGAAAGGCCGTGTTGGAAGTGACAGCCAGAAAAGTATAAAAACCGGCGGGAACACGTGCCGATTCTCATTCCGTTGCGAGTCGTCGAAGCGTCAACATCACATCATATTTTCATTTCGAGTACTTTTGTAGAAATTCTTGCCAATTGTTTAATTTTGTTGCAATTTGGATTAAATCAGTAGCTTGGAAGCTGCCGTTAATGTCATTTTTTAATATTTTCATAACGAAATGCTAAAAGTAAATAATATGTATTATATCGGTTTCGGTTACGCTTACGGATTTTAAATTATTTCGGATTATCCGATAGTTACGGATAGTTTAAGATACGGATATTTTTAGAAATTTTAATACAAGGTAAACTTTCACAAAATAGAAACATGGTTCAAGTAAATGCGAAATCAACAAATTACTTGGAAATTTAATTATTTTGGACTCATAAAAAATCATATCATCTATAACCCCTGCAATGTCAATTGGTGGAAATTATCTGTCATAATAAAAAGGGCCTTTTTTGTAATTTTAATCTCACAAGAATGTATGACAGATTTAAAGAAGTATGTAATTATTATGTAGATAAACGATGCAAGCGTCGAGCGACGCAGTTAGTATGTCGTCTTGGCCCGCGAAAACCTATCAAAATGTGTCTCATTTAGATTCCGCGTCTATCCGAAATTTTTATATCGGTTTTGGTGACGGTTTCGGATAGATTTTTGTCTGTAAATAAAAATCCAAAACATCCCTAGTATAAATTGCCTCTCTAACTCAAAATTTTGCAAAGCCCAGTAACAATCGAACAATTGAAGCCTTATTTCGTTGGTAAGAAATGAACTGCATTTCAGTCTACAACGTTCGCCACAACCTTCTTTAATCCTTTTCTAAGAATATTTCGTCCTGATTTGTTTGATAAGGTAATCCTGAGTTCCTTAGAACTTTAGTCACATTTTGCTTCCATTGTCGTTCAACGCGACGTTTTTTAGGTGCAGTTAGCATTTCTTCCGACACCTCATGTTGTTCCTGGAGGTGATTCCTATCTAAATATGATTTCTGAAGTTGATGAGCGGTCTTCGTAAATGTCTTCACATTGTTTTACTAAGGCAAAATTGACGACCTGGATGAGGATGCATTTGAACTGGAAGAGGATGTAGGTACTTGAGTTGGATGATGAAGCACTTGAAGTACTCGTTGATGATGATGATGATCGACGTTGAGGAACGACCATAATTTTCTTATTCTGTTCAGTTAAAGATCCAAATTACGAACCGTGTCGTAATTTGGATCTTTAACTGAATCATCTGTTTCTTCCTCTCCATATAAGTTATCTTGCATACGTTCTTCATATTCAGGATCACCTTCTAGCTCTAAATAAGATCTGCTTAGATAGCAAATTATAAATATTTTCTTTGTTTACACTGTCATGCATTGCTTCTAAATACTTTTTTTTAGTACACTCTGATATAAAAATGGATTCATTTATTTCTTGACCATGCTGCCCATTCGGCTCCAGGCACAGACACAAAATTTTGCTTGATCTGGACGTAGTATATATTTGTAGGAACAGCCACCTAAGGACAATAAAAACAATAATTTTAGTGTAAAAAAGTATATTATAATAACTTCATTCAAAATTTCTTCTAAAATTCGTGATAACAATACCTAAAACAATTACACATTTCGACACAGATCAGTTTAAAATCAAAAAAATAAATTACCTTAATCAAGTATACTATCATAACTAGATACACAACACTGTTATTTCCAAAATAAAAATGGTTTTCGCCTTGTCCTTATCACATATAATGGCATATGTCGAAACAGTACACTTTATCAAATAAAAATAAAAGATTGTAAAATAAACTTTATCACATATAATGTCATAACTTGAAACGGATCACTTTCTTGCGAAAAATATAGTGACTTTTGACTTACCTTAAACAAATAAACTGTCATATGTCTACATACTTCACTTTTATTGCATAAACCCAGAAATTATTTCTACTTGCCTCAATACATGTACCGACATAAATCGATAAACATCACTCTACACAATATTCAGACAGACGACCACCTCGCACAAGCAGAGACGTGACACTGTTCATGTTTGGTAAGACAATTCTTTTAGTTTACGATATAATGTCACAAGCGCCATCTAGGGATAAATAATTAAACTATTTACATGACATTATTTTAGATAAGATTTTTAGGTTTTCTGACACCAATAGTACAATAAAAGAGATTTTCAATTTTTTTGAAATGTGACACTATTTGAGCGGAAGTGCGATATGTCTATCTTTTAAGATTAACTCACTATAACCTTTTTTTACCTACTTTCTCCTATTGATTACCATGAAAAAACGTTATAGTGTGTCAATCTTAAAAGATAGACATATACTGTCGCGGACTTTTTTTTAGAACTTTTAAAGAGGAACAATTCCGTCATACATGATTTATGCGTAACTTCAACCGTTTACGCAGCGCACGCGACATAAGCCCTCAAAAGGAATATTTTTTTCCTATTTTTCACCGGTGCTCCGCTCCTATTGGTCGTAGCGTGATGTTATATAGCCTATAGCCTTCCTTAAAATATAGGCTAAGTATCTAACACTAAAATATTTTTTCAAGAGTAGTTCCTGAGATTAGCGCGTTCAACCAAACACACTCTTCAGCTTTATAATATTAGTATAGAATTAGATAGTATAGATTAATTTTATATATAAAACTAGCTGTTACCCGCGGCTTCGCCCGCGTGGTCCAGGGAAGCCTGCTGCCATTGATTTGTGTATATTTTTCTTTTGTTGTATTTTTTTTTACTTCGTGGGATAAAAAGTAGTACCAGTATGTACAAATTTTAATGATGATTGGCTGCATAGTTAAGGCATGAAGAAATAACAAACAAACGAATTTACTTTAACACTTATAATATTTGTATGGATGGAACGCCCACACTCAAGAGAAAATAATTGTTCACCACATAAATGTTTGCCCTTCGAATAAAATATTTTTCCTGGATAAAAAGTGACCTATGTCACTCTCCAGACCGGAAACTATCCCCTGTTAAAACATCACATCACTACTTACGTTCCTTTCGACGTGATAGAAGGACAAATGATTACAAAGTTTATTTTTTCCCATGGGATTAAATTGTTTTTCCGGGATAAAAAGTAGCTTATGTCACTCTCTAGATTACCCTATTAAAAATTCATGTCTGTACTTAGGTTTCTTTTGACGTGAAAGAAGGACAAATGAACTTTATTTTTTAATAACGTACGTTAACGGTATGGAGAGTGGCATAGGCTACTTTTTATCCAGGAAAAACATCTTATTTCTACGGGTAAATACATACTTTGTAATCATTTGCCCTTCTTTTAAGTCGAAAGGAACCTAAGTACCGACATGATTTTTTTTAACGGGATAGTTACGTAGTAGAGTACGGACATGACTTTTTAAAATGGGGATAGTTTACTGTTTGGAAAGTGACATAGGCTACCTTTTATCCCGCAAAAACATCTTAATCCCATGGGAAAAAATAAGCTTTGTATCTAATCACTTGGCATTCTATCATGTCGAAAGGAACGTAAGTACCGACATGATTTTTTTAACAGGGGATAGTTTCCGATCTGGATAGTAACATAGGCTACTTTTTATCCAGGAAAAAAACATTTTATTCCCACGGAAAAAATAATTCGATCCCCGCAGAGGGTAATCATTTACGTGGTGAACAATTTTTTTTGTCTTTGTCCATAAATATAATAAACTTTGTAATCATTTGTCCTTCTATCACGTCGAAAGGAACGTAAGTACTGATGTGATGTTTTAACAGGGGATATTTTCCGGTCTGGAGAGTGACATAGGTCACTTTTTATCCAGGAAAAACATTTTATTCGAAGGGCAAACATTTATGTGGTGAACAATTATTTTCTCTTGAGTGTGGGCGTTCCATCCATACAAATATTATAAGTGTTAAAGTAAATTCGTTTGTTTGTTATTTCTTCATGCCTTAACTATGCAGCCAATCATCATTAAAATTTGTACTACTTTTTATCCCACGAAGTAAAAAAAAATACAACAAAAGAAAAATATACACAAATCAACGGCAGCAGACTTCCCTGAACCACGCGGGCGAAGCCGCGGGTAACAGCTAGTGAGTTATACATTTACTTAGTAGTTTGTATTTATCGAATTTGTGTCCGTGTGTCTTTTGTAAATAAAATTCAGGTAGCATAATGTTACTGAAATATTGAATCGATTTAGATAAAAAACGAAAACTATCGAAATTTTGGTTGGCGTAGTGTTTCTTGGAGGTATCGTTTTGTTATCCACGTGGATTTTGGTTTTAGTAATAAGACTTTTAGCGTTTCATACTTTTTTATTTATAAGACCTAATCTTTGGTCAATAAAATAATAGTGTTTAAGATAGGGAGAATAGCTCCCTGTTTTAAACACTACCGGGTCGTATGCTACCGGGGTCGATGAAACAACTTTTCCCAACCGACCCGTTAACGCGGCGGGACGACCAGGGTAGATGCTACAGACTAGATTCCAGAAATTTTTCCCCTTCGGCCGTCAGTTTTGCTGTGGCAACTCATGGTAACTCCAGTTTTATGATGGATATGCTTACAACTTAGCTAACTTAGAAAGCGGGAAAAAGGTGCGTTTAAAATCACATGCAGGTGGCTATCGTCGTCGTTTTGACGGCTGCCGCCAACGGCGGGCGACTATAACTTAGATAAACTTGCAAGCTCTTGATTTCCCACAGGCAATGGAAGAGGCAAACCAACATAACACTGACAACACTAGTCATCACTTCCCATTGTCCTTATAGAATCCCATGCCGTTTACTGTCATGTTTTATGACTTAGCATATTATAGGTCTATCCATTGGCGCAGCTACGCGATGGCGAAGTGAGCTCTCGCCCACGGCCTCGCACTACAAGGGGGTTTTTTTTTTCATATACCTACTTAGTTATTATCTGATTTTCATGTTTTTTTTTTCTGATAGGCAAGGAGGCATATGGGTCACCTGATGGAAAGCAATCACCACCGCCCTTGGAAATCAGCAACACCAAGGGGTCGCCGATCCGTTGCCAGCCTATACTCCTTCCTTTCCTTTGTTTCTGGTGACCTCACTAACTCGCAGGAACACAACAACCCTAAGGAAGTTGTTATTTGGCTGTGGTATTCTATAAGGTGCACGGACTTCCCCGTCGGGCAGCTAAATAAAATACGCTATGCCCTACCTCTGCTCTCGCCAGAGCCCCGTTTGTCCGTTAGCAGGGTGCACCACGTGCAGGTGAGGTTGGCTTTGGTACAAAGCTGTGAATTGTGTGTGAATTGACCTCCTCCTTTTTTTTGAAGTGGATTGAAAAAGATCTCGCTGCTACTTTGCCCACGTCTTGATTAGCCCACGCTACGCCACTGGGTCTAAGCTTACGACACTGCTACCATTGCGGGGCAAAGGATAAGAGAAATATATGCAACATTATGCGAATTTGATAAAGAAAATTGTAAATTTGTAACACACAAAATTAAATATGTATCAAATAAAAACAAAAATGTCATCATGTACAAAAATATTTCATTTTATTGCTTGTTAAATTAATTGTTACATAACAATAACAATTACTTAAATTTAAACTTAGCTAAGTTTGTTCACGATATTATCATTACATTTTGTTTATATATTATTATTAAAAAATATAAGGATTTAGTATACAGTTTGACAATATGTGTGCGTGGTCTGGGCCTAACACGCTGCCTAGCGGTAGACCTAAAATACTTTTGTGATTTATTGACCAAAAATATTTCTTTAGGAAGAAGTGAGTTATATTCGATGGAGAATATTAGATGTTGTACGGAGACTTGCCATATATGAGGACTATGGCCTTATCTCAGTAACGGTAGACAATGTACAGAAGAGATATTCTAGCTTAGCTGAGACTATTGCATTGCATTAACTCTGCAAAGTATTGTTAACTCGGCAATGAATCTGAAAAGAAAACTCCTGCTGCTTCGTTCTCAACTGATTTAGCGAATAGTTGAAACTTTGTCATATATTGGATATTACGAATATAGCACAAAATACCGCAGAGCAGTTATAGATTTTTTTCACTACAATTTTATTATAAATACAGGTCTACCACATTCCCAAGATCTACTGCGTGACAGCCAAGACCACATACGGATACAAACTACGGATGTATCAGAACTCATCCAATTCAATCATGAGAAATGAATAGGTGTAGGAAGTTTGCAATTAGGTCAGCCCTTGGCAATATAAGAGACAGCAATATGACAAATAAAGCTTTAACAAAGAAATAATTTTGTTTTAGTTTTACCTACATAACTTTTGTATTAACAGTGAAATTTTCGTCGATAATAAAGTGGCTAATAATATTACATTTTCGATATTAATATGTTTTTATTTTTCCATTTGAAGACGGCGAGGGGGAAAGTTATAATAGATGATATAAGATTGAGAACCTATGGTATTGATCGACGTTTTGCTATAGGTACAAAAATGCACATGAAATGGGTTTAAATTTAAACTTTGACCGGGGATGGTGACGTGACACACTTTTTATAACGTTACAGTGTTTTGTCGACTCAACTTTTTTAAGTTATATTTATTTGAAATTAATTAGTAATAATTGGATAAGGTTAAACGGGTTCATTTTCGGATTATTATTTTGTTTTAATACTGTCACCACAATATCCTTATTTACTTTTAATAGTTGTAGAAGCACAATATTCATTCGATTATTTATTTTCATAAGTACGGTGTTACAGGTGAATGCGCGAATATTACAATATATTCAAATGTTTATTTTGAAATCGACATAAAACATTTTCTGAAGCATTATGTTAGCTGTATTTTAGAGATTCATAAGATATAATTATCAGCTTATCATTAAACTGATTAACAAAATGGACATCTATAATATCTACGTAACAGTCTGTTGTCGATCCTAAACTTAAAGCTAACTTAAATAGTTATAAAAGATCCCGTAGTCGAAATGTACAATTGATTACTTGGTAAACTAATTAACAACTTTCTGTGTTTTATGCTTATGATATCGTGCCTAAGTCTTTGTATGTGTAAAAACCAAATTAAATCAATAAAGGCCTGTTATGCAGGCTCAAAAAATTTTGCCTGGACTGAATTTTGCCTTTGCCTGATGTATATTTTTTTTTATCCTGATAATATCTTTCATTCAGCAGACAAATCTTAATAAAAGGTTTTTAAAGCTGTACAGAGTTATTTTGTTACAAATTTATTAATTGCATGCCTATCCGCAGTAAACACAAAATGGTCCTTCGAGCGCGGGTTTATAAAATTTAAAAAAATATTTCAAATAACTTAAACTTACGGAGTTTAAGTTAATTGCATTAAATTACGATATTTAAAAAATACAGTAATAATGATTTTTTTTCAACAGAATTCAGTTCAAGTTTAAGAGTAACAATCAGAAGAAGTATTGTTTGTTTTCTATTTCTTTTACTATACACGTTTCATACTAATACCAGATAATCTCACAGAATCATAGGTTTTAAAGACAGCATTCGACATGAAACCACGAAATGTTGGAACGACGTACCTCCGCCATTAAGACAATAGTAAAGTATATTTTAAAAATAAAAGTATTTTTTTAGAACAGCAACAAAATTAGGGTGTAGATGGCTCATCACGATCTCTAGAGAAAGCCAACTTCGCCTGCACATTAAAAATACTGCTTTTCGTTAGTCGTGCCATGCTTTCTCAGTTTGTGGTATACTTGCTATTACTATGTTCTATTAATTAGTTTACAAAGTACCAACATTAATAATATTCAATATAAATTAGGATATTAATACTGATTACATTACTTATAGATTATTATGGTAATTGATGGCTCTATATACAACGTGGCATGATATATAATTTAGTTAAGAATGTTAAACCCGCATTTATGTACGCAATAACTAATTCGTATATAATACAACCGATTCTAAAATAAATAAATTCTAAAGTCGCTTATAATCTTAAAATTAATTTTAATAATAATTAAAAAATATTATGAAAATGGCCACTATTATTAAGTTTATAAATATATGTGCAATAACACGTTTATATAACATTTAAGCACCTTTAGTTAGGAGGTAAGGCACTATATGGTGGCACAGTGATGCACTGTAAAGCTCTCCTGATCAAATTGCCTATTTAGCATAATACCACACCCAGGCTACTCCATACAAATGTCGCCTCGTTTACAACTACATAAACAATGAAGTCTGTGCAGAGCGTGTGTGCGCGCGAGGTCAAGACGAGCGAGCGACACGGAGTGACCATACTGAACGTAGTACTATTACTTATACTGTGATAATACCTACTTAAAATCAAAAAACTTTGTAGCAAAAAGCTAAGAATAGAAAAATAGAAAAGTCAAAAATTTTGTAATTCAGTATTTTATTAGCTATTCAGTAATAATAGAACTATTCAGTGGCTGAATTAATTATTAAAAGAAAAAAACTATGACAAGCCCCACATATAATTATTTAGCCCTGATTTTGGAGTGACACCATTAAAGACTTATATGAGTTTTAGCAATTTAGTCATCGTGCATTTGAAACATATCACACACTAAATATGTCGTATCTGTTTATGTATGATGTACTTTAGACATTTCATCCTCGTAGCCTTTTCGTATTATCTGATTATTAAAAAAACCTATTGGCAAGTTTCTTTCAATCATTTCTTCTTCGCCAACGGTTAACACCGAAATGCTATTAGATAAAAATAATGACAAAAGATAAAAATATTATTAATAAAAATGTTTAAGACGTGTCTAAGTGCCCACAAGGGCCCAATGACAGAATAAATAATTTCATTTCATTTGCTTTGTACACAGTCTGATCAGGAGAGATGTAAAGGTGCTTGTGCACTCATCTGTATATGTGAGAAGAAAAGGGAAATGCCTGCGATGGATGTTTTTGTGACAAACGAAAAGCTTATCAGTAAAATTTAAAACTGTATACTTCAAAATAATGAGTTTAGCCTGGATTTGCTTCAATAAGGAGCAGAAGTACGGGACGGGGGCCCACCACACATTCCCAACACTGTGTCTCCTGTGTAGGCAAGATTAACAGCGTTATGAACAATAAAGTCCAGGCTGCCTTGGAACTCAGAACGAATTTAATCAGAAGAAATTAGCAGGAGTAAGAAGCTTTTGGAATTTGACTTCCCCTCTTAGCAATGTGAGAGACAGCAATATGGAAAATAAGACATTAAAAGCCTGAGCAGAAGTAATTGTCCAATTATGGATACGCGGCACAAATATTACGGCGCTGTGGGAGTGTTTATGCAAAAACGATTTAGGGATCTCCGTAAAAGCACTTTTGTTGTACACAATTTGAAACCGAGGAAAATATCCTCATTTTGACAATTAGTGCCTACGCACATGCCCTCTATACTGAAAAACAACAAACATGATCTTACTTTCTCTTTCTAAACAGCAATATTAAAAAGAGAAGATGAGAGCGACATTGATATTATTTTTTTATTATTGAAAGTGTAGTGGAGATTTTTAAGTAAACCTTATAGTATGGGATTGATTATGTTTTAAAGTTTACGAGTATTATGCTGCTCACTATCCCGCTAATATTTCGCCCTTATAAGAACAATCGAAGCATTTTTCTGTTATTTAGTCAACATTTAAAATACACCTATTGGACACAAAGGCTAATTTACTTTTTTGACTCCATTCAGAAGCTGTTTTTTAATGGACGGCATAAACGCTGTAAAAAATACAGATGAGTTGCACTAGAACCTTCAGGTGTTTGATATTATTGCATATTCGTTTCATATTCCTATACAAAAATAGGAATTTACACAAATACAAAACGATACTAATTCGTCGTAAATAAATTTTCCAAAAACATTCTTAGAATAAAAATATATCACTGGAAATTTTATTTAATGTAATAATTATTATTTATTACATAAAAAGCCTCTTGTTAGTAAAAATATTATTTCTGATCCGTTTGAAAAGGGGTGTGGCATTTTATGTACTACTAGTTTCCACCGGCGGCTTCGCCCGCGTTTACTTTTTTTTAAATAAAATGTATCCTGTATCCTTCCAAATACCTTTGAAAATATGCGTACAAAGTTTCATGATGACCGGTTGAGTAGTTTCGGCGTGAAAGCGTAACAAACAAACTCACATTCACATTTATAATATTAGTAGGGATGGGGAGACCTGGTTTAAATGGACCAGTGAATGACATATCGATATTTTCACTAGTGCATTTATACCCTGGTTTTTGTAATGATTAAATCACTTGTAGTATGTTAGTAGGTACACAGTATCTACCAGCATTATGGTATTGACCATTGGCAAGAAAAATGTTTGAAAGAAACTTGGTAACATAGGTATAAACAAACAGGTGTTCTTGCTTTCTCATAACATTATGGTAAATCCCGTGACTCTATGACTTATATTAAGTGTATCTGTCATAGATTGCACAGAATTTAATATGTTTTAAGAAAACGAGAACACCTTTCGTTTACCTTGATAATTCCATAAGGCAAAAACTGTAGGCAAAATAAATTTTATTAAGTGGAACAGTAAAAGTGATTTCATCAATACAAATTGTCTACAAAGTGCCAACAACCACCAGTATCTAGAGATGGGCAAAATGCCGGGTATTAACGATAAATGCCTAATAAGTAAATATAAATTCCCTATTTATGCTTATTGGGCATTTATCGTAAATGCCGGGCATTTTGCCCATTTCTACCAGTATCACTATACCCAGGTCTCCCCAATGTACAGAAAGTGACACACCCTTTTCCAATCTTTATATAATCTTCAGTTGGAGATTATTGGACATAAAACTGTGCATCACTATGTGAATTATCAAGGAAGACTGTTACACACACTAATTACACTATTACTACAAAATATTACAACACTACAAATTAATATATTAATTAAATTCAATGTTTAAAATATACTAAACATACATATTGGAATGTAAAATAATGAGTTGGCAGTCTTTATGCTAAATATTTTACAATGTAAAATATAATTCATTACACTATTTAATTCATAGTTACTTCATGTAATATGAGTTTTTATTATTATCAATGACCTTTGGATCAGTACTTACAAAAGTCGTAATATTATTTGAGGATTAATGAATTTGCATCACCTGATTTAAAACTATGGATAATCTCTGTGAATCTAATTAAGTCTTTCATTCCAAACATAGAACATAATTTGCATTTGCATGTTTCTAAAGAATTTTCTGCATGAAGCGAATATGTACAATATATGAATTTTATAAATATCTTGGAACTGTATACAGAACTAGCGAACGGGATGTTCCTATGAGACCTTATCTAGAGTAGTAGATCCTAACTTTATGGCCCACCACACATTCCCACCACTGTGTCTCCTGTGTAGCCAGGATTAACAGCGGCAACCGCCAAAAAAGGCAATGAACAGTCAGTTTCTGAAAAATGAAAGGGTAGATAGCGCATTTACTCTTCATAACACTATTTCAGTTTTTCATTGTTCTTTCGGATTATTCCTGATTGGATCATTTGGACCTGTGTTGTGCTGGCTGTTTTTGGCATCAATTCAATATTTATATAGCGCCTTACCAGTATATTTTCAAGGCTGTTTCGTTGTTATAGGTGCTCAGTACTACTCAGGTACCACATACGCTCTACCTAACTGCTAATGCGCCCCTGTGTGCCAATCTTCTGGTTTTATCACAGGATTGCGAGTATCTCGCCCAGTAAACTAACCAGACGAGAGGACCTTTACCCGCACCGCTCTTGCGCTCGGTAAACCAACCGAGCACGCAAGTGGATCGGTAGCAGGTCGTACTCCCCTTTCACCTGCATGCAAGCTATTTAGGTACTCTTAAGTCGCGTAGGTCGTGGCGAACCGACACTCGGTTTCCCAAGCATCGTGGCCCTACCACCACTCCCCAATCTCCATGATGCGGTACCGGAGCTGTAGGCACTCAGGGACCACTTGAAGTGTTCTCACAGACCACTACTGGTCCGCGGACCATAGGTTAAGAACCACTGATCTAGATAGTGCTCAAATTTGGTACACCATTCATTCTATTGCAATGGAGCTGTTTTTATTATCTTATCCACTTATTTTGATTTACTATATTTTTAACAATCTAAAAAAGTTAAGCATCAGTCATTAATTATTATTGTACATATTATTACAAATTCTTTATGAATTTGCATTTGTAGGACCTATGTAAGTATTCCTATTGATGAGATATCCACAATAATCATATGATTAGCTAAACTCATTGCCCTCATATAAACTCTCGCAAACATCCAACAGTCTGAGAACCGGACTAATATTGTACGGAAATAATGATTTTGATACCAATCTACTGATCTGCAATCGCAACCGTATCAACACCCTCATGGTATCATCCAAGCCCCTCGTACCACCAGAATCAGCCTGCTGACATGTTTCGAGGAATTTCGACCAGTTTCTTCGAACATATTTGAGAAACCGCAACAAATAGAGTAAGAAACACGTCTCGTTGCTCACTAAATAATCCAATAATACATCACTATCATGCGAAACAACCTTCAAAAACTCAATGAATGACGATATCGGATTCAACATCGGTATAAGGTCCGGATACATAGAATTCCTGTAGACAATACCGACAGTAATGTCTAATGTGCAAACCATAGACTCAATCAAATAGTCATCTTGTTCACTAAATAAATGAATAAGCATCTTGGTGAACGGTGTTTCAGGATGAAATTCTAAACTGTTCCGTATAAATACATCAAGCTTTTTTAATACATCTCTTATAGATCTTTCAACAATTTGCATGTCCTGAATAGCATTATAATCCGATGAATCAATTGAACTGTCAGAAGAATCGCATCTCATTTCTTTGACAGTAACTGCTATAGATTTTAAGACTAATAAGGACATCCTTTGCAGCATAGTCTTATCAACTTCACTCTTCAACGGAGCACTATCGTCATTTTCGTCATCCCCATAACTCTGATCTACTAATTGAATGGAAGATGACAATGGACTTACTTCAGGTCCTATTGAATAGTCCATTATGACTCTACAGTCATGTCCTAAAAAGCCAAAACCGCTTCTACTATTATGTACTCGTACATCATTCAATACTCTATAATCTTTAACAAAACGGACAATTGAGTGAGCCAAGCAACAGATCTCTTCAGGTAAAACATCTTGTAGTGCTAAAGTGGAGCCGTAACAGAGTACTTCATTGAATAAACTCAACAAATGTGTATAAATGAGACTCGGAAGTGATGTATTTCTTAATAAATCAACGAAGCTTTGCAAATCTGCATAAAATGGTTTCGTATCTCTCACAGAAAGATTCGCCTTAACACTTATTATGTTCTCCCATAGAGAGAAAAAAGTTAGTATACAGTTTTCAACATTAGCTAAGTTCAGGTACGTACGTAATAGAAGTTTCATATTTTTTACTAAATCGGGCCAGTTGTGCTCCAATGTCTTTATTGTTAAGCATTTTATATGCGCTGTATCAAAAGATTCAGAGTCTTTTAGTAATACTGTGACACAACCATGTTCGTTTACTCTTTCTATTCTAACATGTGGCGGAACAGGAGAGGGAGATCTCTCCCTTTGATCTTGTTGATCAGGAAATTTTAGAACTGGCTCATGTAGTTTAAAGACTGGTCTGTCATCTGTCATGGTCTGTCGGTCTGATGATGTGGAAGCAGCACTATGAGTTTGCAAATTAGAGAATGCACTGTGCAAATTGTTACTTTGAGAACTTGATGAAGGTACTTCCGCATTATTATTAGTAGTACTTCCATATCCGACACTACTCCTGAATGGGTTGTCTTCTTGAACTTGCAAGCTGCCAGAATTTGTATAATTACTTTCCTCTAGAGGATGCTGTTCAACATCTTTCCATTCAACAACCCTTTTTATGATATCTAAACTGAAATTGATCTTTTGTACTGTGATCCTGTTAATACTATCAAATGAATAAATATTTTCTGCAATTTGCTGTAGCCACATTTCATCTACGGTATCTTTTGAAACAATTAGAAAGCTGGCGAGCACTCTACTGGCTACAAAAGTAACAAACTTACTATGATGATCCGCTAAGTCGATCACTTCCGTTATCCAATCATGTTGGTTCCTAACAAAAATGTCGCATGCCTGCATTAACTTTGAACATATAGTACCGATATTATTCTGTTTTAAATATATGTCGAACATGAGCTGCATTGTTGATAAATAAGTCAAGGACGTTGTCAGTGGCCACGATACAATGTTCAGCGGACGATCAAAAAGCTGTGCTAAGATATTTTCATTAAATCTACATAAGCATTGTGCAACAAGTGCTTCTTGAATTGTTCTTAGCTCTGACATCAGCTTTTCATCTTCAGTCTTCCAATGAGGTGTTGTACTCGACCCAGATGGTATTACATCTAAAGTTATACTACCGGGAATACGTAGAACGGCGGAACAGTCAACTGCATCTTCACTAACTGTTCCACTGTCTGGCGATTCTCCATTTCTATGGCTGAAGTCCAGTGAAGACTCAGCAGGGGTTTCCGTGTCGAATAACTCGGTGAGTGTATCTTCTGTAGACCTATCGCTCCCGTCATCGATGTCGGGAGCGTCAATCCGCTGTTTCTTTTTCACGGGTTGGTCGGAAGCCATACCTTCATGTAGTGGTCCACACTGTTGATGCACTCTCCAAACCATCAACTCGTTTCTTAACTTCCGATCTATTAACGGATTTGTTTACGTGCTTTGGACGTTTTTATTTGCGAGTAATCATCGTTCTGAAAACAAATAAAGCGAAATTAAATGCATGACCTTTCGGTTTGGCTACCCAATTACGCGCGCGACAAAGCCATTGCATATTTCACGCTTTTCATCATTATATCATGAAAATACTTCAATATTTTCGCAACATAACACCACATTTCACAAATTCACGTTAAGTTCATTGCTTTGAACACGTTTATCCATGATTTTCAATGAACTTTCCAAAATATTTTGATGGCATACATATGTACCTACCATTGACAGGACGAGGTTGTACAGATACTTGTTCTCCTTTTGGGAATCCATAAATTGTTTCAAAATAATCACTGCAATCCAATTGAGGGCAATATGTCACAGTTTTATGTGATATTTCGTTGATTTATAAAATTATTTCACTTGTTGTAGAGAACATCGACTCCATTACGTACATGACGCTCTATCAAATGATGTACTTTTTCCGTTGGAATTTATCCACTAAATTACAAAATAAAGAATTAATATCTGTAAAATGTAACACCAAAATTTTACTTTCTATTTATAATAACCTTCGAATTATTAGATATTTCAGATAATCTATCGTATTCATTATAAAAATTAAGAATTGCTGCACTTAAATAACTAAGGTTAACTTTGAGTTAACGACATTTCCGGTAGAGACGTTGCCAGTCAGACGACTACCGAATTTAGCAACTCCAGTAGCAAAAATAACTACTGCGTTCTGAGAAGTTATCATAATGTTATCTCATATCTAGAACGAAATAAAAAGTTATCAAATGAATATTATAGATTACACATATATATAGACATTAAAAATTATTCATTTTGGGGCATAAATACTAAACAAGAGTAGCAAAACACTAATATTTGAAGTTGTCGTGTAAATTCAAAACTCAAAACGTATGTACTTACTAAAAATATAATAAATTCTAATCAATAAACCATCAATAAAACAAAAACAAAATATAAAATAATAAATATAGAACAAATTATTTGTTATATGTATGCATCCAAAGTTTTTTTGTGTAATTAAGAAAAAATTAATAGTAATATTGCAAGTTAAAATGGCAACACTATTAGTACCCCCCTCCCCCCCTAAAGTAAAAATGTCTGCTTTGACTTTGAGAGACTCAAGAAATAAGTTTTGTAGATTAAAATACTGTTCATAAATATAATCAATCAATTGTTACAGAAAAATCAGGTGATTATCAAGAACGTCTGTATGTGTTGTGTGTTAAAAGTGTAAACGATGACTCATCTCAGTGTTTTTGCATAACAATCGATAGAATAAATTTAGGTTAAGATCTCTGTCGTATTGTATTCGGAACAATACAATATTATCTGGATTTATAAACTCTCCTCTGGATTATGTTTCCATCCCACGCAAGTACCTACATGTTATTGTTTATTTATAGTAGCAATACGGAAACGTATCGATATGTCATCGGGCCGTATAGTTTTTTTTGGAATGAAAATGTTATAAAAAGTCAATTGGAAGGGTTGCGAAAGAGCTCCAGTATTGAAAATGACACCCGCAACCTTGCACCGAGCGAATAGAAAGCCTTTGTCGCCTGTACAATAGTTAAACAATGGTGAAATTAGTAAATTTCCTGTTAAAATACTGACCATTAATAAATGGGTCTTTTATCGTTGCTCTACTACGTGCTAACGCCTGCTCTATTAATTTATAATAAATGAGCTACATTTACCAATTGGTGTGAGTAAAAATACCTGAAATTCTTATTTGACTTTTTAGTATAAATTAGCTTTAGAAGTACGTTAAAAGCTTTAGAAGTAGGTTAAAGTTTTATGTTCCTTTTTCCTAAATAAAAATAATGTACACAACACAAATTACAGGTTTACATAAATTCCCCTTTTATATTTATAAAATTTACATAATTATGTCTTTAAATGTATAGTACATAAACTATATTCTTGTATATGTGTGCAAGAATATTTTTTATTCTATGGCACAGAAACTAATAGACCCCCCACTCAGCACACATAAATTCTCCTCAGAGGTATTTTGCCAGGTTATTTTCAGCCAGTATTTTCCACAAATTCTCCTTCTCTAAGGTTATTTCCAGTATTTTGCTAGGGTTAACATGCAAATTTGAAAAATGCCAGTCATACATACAGTTCTAATTATCGTTACACTAATTTAGAACCTGCCCTCATTAGACCAATATATTTACGTAATTAGAAGCTCATCACAACCTTGTGTTATGATTTTTTTTGTTCATCCACTTTGAAGAACCAAAAAGTTTATGAGTATATAATCTTAGCAACAAAATATCATACAAAATGTATGTGATCTGTGAAATTTTGTTATTTTTTCATTAACAACAATATAGGTCAATTGGACTCTATTATTCAGAATAGATCCAACCGACATTTTGTTACTTTTAAGTTCAAACTATTTAAAGTTTAATAGGAAAAAAAATATACAGTATATGTTTTGTGAAGCATACGTCACCAATCTGCAAGATTCTGTTGGAAATATATAAAACTCAATTTGAAGTTTCTCGCTGTGTATATCTCTCAATTATGCATAGTTTGTCGGTTGGATCCATTCGGCATAACAGGGTCTAATTTTTATGCTATGTCAGGTACCAAACGAACATACAGCCTCTTGACATCGACCTATAATCATCTCTCTGTTTGGGTCTCCCCTCAATTGAAGGTCTTTAAAGCATATGTGAGCATGTTGCTCAACTGAGGGTTGGTGTTGGTGCTGGATGTAAAGTGTTACTATCATCATCATCATCATCAGGTCCATAATAGTGTCCACTACAGGAGCACGACCCTCTCTTGTCCTAGATGAAAGGAGGTTTTGGCTTACACCCCCCATGCTGGCCAAACGGGTTGGGGAGGCCTGATCGATATTTGATAATGTATTTCCCTTAGTCGCCTTGTACGACATCCACGGGAAGAAATGGAGTGATTCTATTCTAGTCTGCCGGAAACCACACAGCGAAAAGTGTTACTACACCATAGGCTATATAGAGACATGCAGCTTGCTCCCTGACACCCCCGTTCTTAATGGAGCATCACACAATTGGTGTCCTCACTTACAGGGCAAGGCATTCCTCAAGGTTATAAAATTTTGCTTCTATACATTCTGTGACTTTAGTTTTAGTTTCGTTTTAGTTATATCATTCCATTCTCTTCCCTATGTAATGATGATGATGCCAATGTCGAAGTTTAGAAAAAAACATTATGGTCATTCTGATTATTGACACATAGCAGATGTACAATGAATAACCTAAAACCTACAAATATCTGTGCTTTTCTCTCTCTTTCATTAAAGCCTTGTTTGTTAATAGCAGGATGCACCAGGTGACGTTGGCTATGGATGGAAGGTGATCGTGACATAGTTACACCCCACTGCCCACTTTATGTAATCCCCTCTTGAGTTTTGGCTTGAAAGTCAGTGAAATCATAATTTCATGGATGCAGGGCATGAAGCACATCTAATCTGCATTGTAAAAAACTTATAAAAACTTTCTTTTTTTTTCAGGTTAACAATGGAATGTGAAAAAACAAACGCCACAATAAATAATTGTATGCCTTAATTTTTTGAAAAGTAGATTTTTTACAAATTGCGTAGGACATAAGTGTAGGACATGCGTGTTTGAAACGTTGTGTGTGTGTGAGTGACCGGCGCCATGTCTGACGAGGAGGACTCTTCGCCTGATCGGGCTTTGGTGCCAACTAACAATGTTCCAGGTTTGTGGTCACTATTATTATGCATATTGACGAGCTCAGTGGTCGAATGGTTAGCAATGGCCACTTTGACTCTGAGGTTGCGGGGGGAGACTCTGCTTTTTGGTTGAGTGCGTAACGCTTGTGTTGATTTTGTTTCTGAGTTGTATTTGTATATTTATAACTGTTGACCTACCAAATCTGTTCTTTTGTGTTGGTGGTGGTAAGGTGCTTGTTGAGTAAGTGTTCGTTAGTCTTTTTATTACTTGGTGACGATGAACGAAGAGCCGCCCGACCCAGGCGGTGGTTGCAACACGCGCGCTCAGTCGCCGCCATTGTTTTCTCTACCCGGTACACAAAGTTTGCTACTCCAAACACAGCAAACTGAACAAAATGAATCCAATTCACGAAAACGTACCCAAGACCCCGAAACTCACAACTCATTACCCCCGAAAAAGACAATCACACACCCCTCCCAGTCATCTCCTTCCATACAGACCATATATACTCACCCTGATTTTGTCAACAACAAGTGCTGCTACTCGGACAATGACGTTGCTCCTTTTATTATCCACGTAAGTAAATCGGAAGATTCTACCAACGGTACAACAATCCGCCCAATCCAATTTGGGCAATTTTTGTTCCGCCAAAACATTAAAAATATATCTAAGGATGGAGTAAAAAGAGTAGGACGTAACCGTCTTTCTGTAGAGTTCAAGACAGCAGTGGACGCCAATAACTTTATAAATCACCCCGCCTTAGCCTCAGCAAAATTTGAAGCCGCGATCCCCTCATACAGTGTTACACGGATGGGTATAGTTAGAGCTGTACCGGTCGAATGGTCGCTCGAAGAGTTTGTTTCGGCTATTGACGTCCCTTTTGGATTTGGCTCCGTGACCAAGGCGCGTAGACTTAACAGAAGGTCTGTTAGTGAGGGTGGCAACACAGTCTGGGTCCCCACCCAGACTGTGGTGTTAACCTTCAAAGGGCAAAAACTCCCAGAAAATATCTACTGCTTTTACACGCGTATGCCAGTGGAGACTTATGTCCTACCAATTATACAGTGCTTCAAGTGCTGTCGCTTCGGGCATGTTACTTCACAATGTAGGTCAAATCCACGTTGCTTTATCTGTGCTCAAGACCACGAAGGAGTATCATGTAAAAAACAGACTCCCACCTGTCTATTCTGTTCGGGTAGACATACTGCTAAAGACAATTCCTGCCCAGAACACAGTCGACAAAAGTCTATTAAACTCACCATGTCACAGGAGAACCTTTCATATCTAGAGGCATCAGCAAGGTTTCCGTTAGTGAGACGATCTTTTGCAGACACCACACGACTTACCCCCAGTCCCCTTCCATCCCAAGCTCCCCATACCTCAACCCATCCTCCCCAGTTTGACAACATTACAAAGTTATATCCCCCCCAAAGGACTTCATATCGAAAAACAGTCACTACTCCACAACGTCAGTATTCACCTGCTTCAAGTGCTGGTTATGATAGACGAGCCCATGAGGTGATTACAGAAACTCCGGTTTCTGCTCTCCCTAATGGGTGCGCAATGAATTCTCCAAACGACAACCTATTTGACCTATTATTATCCACCCTGATGAACCTCCTTACCCGTTTCAATGACACAGAGCTCCCACATAACTACCGTCAAAAACTTACTGAGCTGGTTTCTTTATTTAATAACATTCCAAACAATTCTTCAATGGAATTGTCGGAGTATCAAACATAAGAAAGCTGATTTGATCCACCTTATCAACAAATTCAATCCCATCGTTCTTGCCGTTCAGGAGATGTGGCTTAAGCCTGGTGCTCCCTTCAGGATCCCAGGCTATTCATGTCTCCGGGATGACAGGGAGGATGGGCATGCTGGTGCATCCATACTTGTCTCTAAATCTATTACTTTTTCTCAAATTCCTCTATCTACCCATTCTGACAATATTAATATTGTGGCTATACGCTCTTTAAACATATCCTTTGTATCCGTTTACATACCTAGCCCTAATCCATCGATCCTAAATGATCTATCAACTATCATTTCCTCTCTACCCCTTCCTGTTGTCATTCTTGGAGACTTCAATATCCACCACACTTCATGGGGGTCACATTCTAGTGACACTCTTTCTTCCTCATTTCTTGACTTAGTGGACGACTTAAACTTGTGCATCCTCAATGATGGCTCTCCTACTCGGCGTGTCCTTCCCTCCCAAAATGTCAAAAGCGCTGTCGACCTTTCACTATCTTCCTCTGAACTATCATCTCAATTATCATGGAAAGTCCTGCCAAACTCTTATGGTAGTGACCATTTTCCTATATATATTTCCATCCTTTCCTCTGACATTACCTTACCTACTCCATTTAACCCCCGCCTAAAATTCAGTGTTATCAGGGCAAACTGGTCCCAGTTCGCTGCAAACTCTGACGAGTTAGTTTCTCAACTCCCATCCCATATAGATCAAACCAATATTAATTCTGTATATGTAGATTTTAAAAATTCTCTTCTATCAGCAGCAGAAAAATCTATTCCCATTAAAAAACCGCGCAAAAAAAAGCCATCACCTCCGCCTTGGTGGGATCAGGAGTGCTACTCTGCAGTTAAAAGACGTAAAGAGGCAGAACGTCAATATTCCAATAATATGTCAAGGGAGAATTTTCTAACATATCAGAAAGTGGCTGCAGAAACAGTGAAGTTGCTGGCAGAAAAAAAGAGATTAGGGTGGCATAATTTTTGCGAACATCTGTCTCCTAGGACACACCTTTCTCTGGTTTGGGGAAATGTTAGGAAATTTCGATGTTCAACATCCAATGATCCTAACATCTCCTCAAATGATCACAATGAATGGATTGAAGCATTTGTGCAAAAACTTGCCCCTCCCACAGTCCCCTCACTCGAGGAGGCATCGAGTTTTCCTAATCCTGCCCATTCCCTTGATCCTTTCGATGCTCCATTCTCCCGTGAGGAACTGGACCTGGTTTTGGATGGCTTGATTGATTCTTCACCTGGGATAGATGGGATTCCCTACTCATTCATAGTCAATAGTGGGCCGGTTACAAAAGAACGTTTCCTTGATATCATCAATCATTTCTACATTTCGGGCGTCCCACCTGAAGAATGGAAAGCCCAAATCGTAATTCCCATATTAAAGCCTGGTAAACTAAGTTCCGACCCTTCAGGTTATCGCCCTATTGCTTTATCCTGTACCATGGCAAAAATTTTAGAACACCTGGTAAAAAACCGTCTAGAGTGGCTAATGGAAAGCAAAAGGATATTACCCATAAGTCAATTTGGATTTCGTAAAGGTTACAGCACAATGGACAGTCTCAGCACCCTTGTCACAGACATTAGGATAGCCTTTTCCAAGCGCGAATACTTGGTGGGGGCTTTTCTCGATGTGTCAGCAGCTTATGACAATGTACTACTTCCTGTACTCAGGCAGAAAATGCTCAATCTGAGTATCCCAGTGAGGCTAGTAAACTATATTTCGAACTACCTTTCGGCCAGATTGATTCATATCAACATTCAAAATTACAGCGCACCACCAAGAAAAGTATGGAAAGGTCTCCCTCAAGGGTCTGTGCTGAGTCCCCTTCTTTTTAGCATATACACACACGATTTGGAACTATCTGTTAATTCGTTTTGTAATGTCCTTCAATATGCAGATGATCTAGCTCTGTATATCTCCGCGGATAATATTGCAGTAGCCTCTTCAAGGCTAAATTCAGCAATCTCATACTTGCAGGATTGGCTTTCTGAACATGGGCTATCCATCTCGATTCCTAAAAGTAATGTTGTTATTTTCGCTCGTCAAAGAATTATACCAAACATTTCGGTCGCCCATAATGGGCAAATTTTTCCAGTTAAAGAAAAAGTTAAATTTCTAGGTGTAATTCTGGACGCTAGATTATCAGGCACCCACCACATCAACCATATTCTCAAAAAATGTGAAAAAAATCTTAATGTCCTTCGTTCCCTTTCTGGAGTTTGGTGGGGTTCTCACCCATATACACAAAAATTAGTATATAATGCCCTTGTTCGTAGTCACTTGGATTATGGGTCTTTCCTCCTCGAACCATGTAACAAAGGAGCTTTAAATTCTCTCGACAAAATCCAATCCAAGTGCCTTCGCATTGTAATTGGCGCTATGAAGTCCTCCCCAATCAACGCCCTACAGGTCGAATGTGTGGAATGCCCCCTTCACCTGCGTAGGCAATACCTGTCTGACAGATTTCTGCATAAGGCTCTACAAATGTCTGACCACCCTTTAATTGCTAAATTGCATGCCCTGTCCGAACATATTTCTGCAGGCGGATATTGGGCCCATAAAGACCCTCCTTATCTTTTTAACAGTTTTATCGCCTACCTGCGACTCCCTTGTCCATTATATCAATGTAGAATAAACCCCCTATTTGATATCCCCTATGAGGCTATTATCCATTCTCCAAACGTAACTCTCAACCTCGATATAGGAAAGAATTGCCCCTTTGCGGCTGTTAAATTAAACTCTGCTGTTCAGGAGTTTTGGAGTGACTGGTTGGTCATGTACACAGATGCCTCCAAAACTACTGAACAAAGTTGCGTGGGCGCAGCAGTTTGGATTCCTGTCTATAAAATCATTTTAAATTATAAGTGTCCTTCGATTTGTTCCATATTTACAGGGGAAGCAACTGCAATTCTGGAAGCTTTACTATACATAGAATCACACAACATCGCAAAGACTGTTATTTTTACAGATTCCAGGAGCGTCTTAATGTCGATCACCGCAAACCAGTTTCGTAACAAAAGTAGATCGCCTGTAATTTTAGCCATTAAACAAATATTATACAGATGCCATACCAAGGGTATACAGGTCCAACTTGTGTGGATTCCAAGCCACAGTGGTATTATGGGAAACGAAACAGCGGACCAATGTGCTAAGGATGCCATACAAAACGGTTACGTATCTCCACATTGTACAGCATATTCACAAGACCTTTTGCCACTCGCACAAAGCAAACTTTTTGCTAATTGGAATCGGCTGTGGGCTAAGTCGAGTACCGTGAAAGGTATTCACTATGCTTCCATCCAACATAACATACCACCCAAGCCATGGTTCTTTAAATACCGCAACGCAAGTAAACGAGCAACGTCAGTCATATGTCGTTTACGCCTAGGCCATGCCTGCACTAATGTGTTTTTGAACAAGATCAGGGTGAGGGACAGCTCGCTGTGCGAGTGTGGCATGGACGAAGGTACTCCAGATCACATTTTTTTCAACTGTCCTAAATATACTCCCTCTCTCTACGATTCCCTTCCCCCTTCCATACCTCGTCCCATGGATTTTAAATCCGTCCTGACATTTGTCAACTCCTCTTGTGTAGTATATGTTTTATGTGACTTTATTAATTCTAACAATATTAAACTGTAATTTGTTTGTCAAATAATTAACTAACACTTTTTGTTGTCTTATATGTCGTCTTTGTCTTTTGTTTTAGGTATGTCAACAGATCTTCGGAATTATTTTAGCAATTTTTTAAATTCTCTAATAATTGCAAACTCACAAAGCCATTTCGTCATCGCAGAGTCACTTACTAAGCATAGTCACCTACTCAGAGACATATGCTGAAATAAAATAAACAACATTGTCATTGGCGGGAACACCAAGATCGCCATAAAGAAGAATTGAATTGAATTGAGGTTGCGGGGTTCGATTCCCGCACAAGACAAACATTTGTGTGCATGAACATGTCTGTTTGTCTTGGTCTGGGTGTTTTCTATGTATAGTAAGTAAGTACACTTATCAGTTGTCTAGTACCCATAACACAAGCTTTGCGCTTAATTTGGGACTATATGGCGCTGTGTAAATTGTCCAGAAATATTTATTTATTATTATTTATATGTATTTTAAAAAAATATTAATAAAAGAAACTACAGAAGGCACTAGAGACAACACATATGGGATCTTGTTCACTAAGTTTGTAACATAATATGAGACAGTTTCCTCACTGAAGGAACAGTTCTCTCTTGTCACTTAATGTCTAAAACAGATCTGCTAAGGGCTTGATAAGACGATCGCACGATTGTATCCCAAAAAAAAAAAAATATTTAGGTTTGTATTTCATGTGAGGTTATCTCTTTAGTGATAAGTATAGCTCGTAATTTGATTTGATTTGATTCGTGAGCTGCCATCACCGTGGCTATCGCAACAGCTGCTTTCTTCCTGGTAACATCACTTACTCGCAAGAACACAACCTCAAAGGAATTATAATTTGGTGCAGACTTCTGTGAGATATAAGAACTTTCCCAGCAAGAGCGCATGTAACATCTTTTATTCTATGATCTGCTACATAATATGTAGCAGTACCCTACAGGTTTTGGTTCCCTTGAGTGTGTCGAAATATGCGTTTTTTGCTGAATAAACGGCCGTAACTTTTTTCTACGTAAACTTAGCAGTTTGATTTTTTTACAACTTCATAGGACCGTATACATTTCAATTTTCAGCTTGATACCTCCACGCATTCTCGACATAGAAATTCTTGACAGACAGACCGACAGACAGACAGACGGACAACAATGTGATCTTATAACGGTTCCGTTTTTCCTTTTGAGGTATGGAACCCTAAAAATGTACATTCTCACATCTTCATAAACAGAACACTACTTACTGTTTTTTAGGTAATGAATATAGATGTTACCTATAAACTTTAATGCATTACACTTCCTTGACAAAGTCATGATTTTCCTCCTTATTTATCTATACTAATATTATAAATGGCCGTGTGGTTTCCGGCAGACTAGAACAGAACCACTCCGTCTCTTCCCGCGGATGTCGTACAAGGCGACTAAGGGAAATCCTACTAATATTGTAAAGGTGAAAGTTTGTGAGTATGTGTGGTGGATGTTTGTTACTCTTTCACGCAAAAACAACTGAAGGGATTGTGATGAAATTTGGTACACGGGTAGAACATAATCAGGAATAACACATAGGGTACTTTTTATCGCGACATTCCCACGGGAACGGGAATAATGGGACTGAACGTGTAGTGAATTACACGTTCAGTCCCATTATTACAAGTACTAAAGAGATTGTGATGAAATTTAGTACATGAGTAGAATATCATCTGGAATAACACATAAGGTACTTTTTATCTTGGAATTCCCACAGGAATGGGAATAATGGGACAGAATGTGTAAATCACTGACTACTGAAGGGATTGTTGACCCGCCCGATGGCAAGCAGTCATCGCAACCTATGATACTAATATTATAAAGGCGAAAGTTTGTGAGTATCTGTGGATGGATATTACAACTATCACATTACCATCAATCACCATATACATCCGTCATCACAAACTATAGCGTTTATAATACCAATTAGTGGTATCATCATGAAAGAATACTTAGTTTTAATTTACATATATCACACAATATTGAACAAGAGTCTCTCAAAGTAACTCTCTCTATCTGTTACGCCTTCACGATGTCATGTCAGAATCAATTTTAATTCTGTCGTCGAGAATGAATTTTGATATAAACATAGATAGGAGGAGGATTGGAGAAGATAATAAGCTACTCGAAATACTAATCCTGCCCAGACGAAGTTGCGGGCACAAGCTATTTTTATATAAAAAACATGGCTGTAGCTGGTATTTGTACACAATCCTTACAATCCATAACCTACAAAAACTCATATTCCTTACTAAAACTCTGTCTGTTTGTTTGTCCGTCTTTCACGGGAAAACTACTCAACCGATTTTGATAAAACTTGCATGCACGTAGTTTGCATCCTTAGACATAGGGTACCTTCTTTTTATCCCGTTCAAATATAACTGACAACGTTAAAAACAACCGACTTCTCTATAAACAAACTTTTTTTAAAAGTGTTTTCTTAATTGGTTTCCAAAAGTAAGTTTCGGAAAAAGTCCTATCTGATACAAAAATATTTATTGAAATCCATTCATAATTGCCGGAGTTATCGCGTAACATACATAAGAAAGGATATACAGTCGAATTGAGAACCTCCTCCATTTTTGGAGGTCGGGTAAAAATGTTTTCGGAGGACGCGCGATTTTAAGACTGTGTGATAAACCTAATTTCACGCGGGTGAAACCGCGGGTACAGCTAGTACATTATAAAACATCGATCAGGCCTCCCCAACCAGTCTCGCTAGCGTGGGGAGTGTAGGCCAAATCCACCTGTCTGTGACGGACGAGAGAGGGTCGTGCTCCTGTAGTGGAGACTAAAATGACCTGATAATGATGAATATTATAAAGAGGTAAAGTTTGTACAGTTGTAGGGCGTCTCTCTGGATCTACTGGACAGATTTTGAAAATTCTTTTACCAATAGAAAGCCACGTTATTTGTGTATGTCATGGACTATACAAAAAATTAAAAGAGTTGTTGGTAAAATTCTTTACTGCCTAACAGCGTGGGCACGGGTCAGCTAGTTAGTTATATATGCTCGCCTGCCCCGCTCATATATATATAATACAAAGAACATATATATATAATACACCGCTCATATATATACAAAAAAAAACATGCTAGACACGGTGTCTACATAAATTGTAAAGCAACAGAAAGGTTTCACAACGTACTTTGTAATATAGGGAAATATTCAGTTTTTTCTATAGTAACTGTACCTAAGCTTTTGGAAAAATAATGGAATTTGAAGTATTAGGGGTGTAAGTGGTTCATCAACATCTATGAACTAAAGCCAACTTCACCTGCACGCGGTGCACCCTGCTGACTGACAAACGAAGCTCTGGCGAAAACAGAGGTAGGGAGCGTAATTGTAAGCTACCCGACTGGGGAATGTTCCTCCACCTAACAGAATACCGCAGCCAAATAACAATTCCCTTAAGGGTTGTTGTGTCCTGCGAGTGAGTGAGGTCACCAGCCGCCTTAGCGACTCTATTGCAAATTCAATTGAGTCGCTTATTAATTGGTATGAATTAGCATTCTATTCAGTTATTGAATCGCAATAAGAGTTGGTGGTTAGGGGGCAGAAAGGAAGGAGATGCTGCGTTGGCAGCGCGGGTGGCGGCGGGTGAAAATTACCCATGGGGTCGCTTCCCAGTATTATTATGTTTGTTTACTGTGTTATGACAGTTTTGCTCACCGTAATAATGTTTTGTTCACTTGGTCATCACAATAGGCTAGACGACAATTTTTTCTCTCGGTTTGTTATGTAAGGACGTCACAATAATATAACTATAGGTGAAAGAATTACTTCGATAGCATAAAAACTTCTCGAGATATGATAACTTGAAAATCACAATTTTGGACTTTCCCGAAAACGCTCCATACAAAAGGCTACATAACTATGACGTCACACTTATGTATTTTGTATACGTTAAAACAGAAATTTGTACGACAGCTATGTGAAATACTGCGTTTATGTAGCTAGTGCCATAACAAAAGTTATAGTATTTTTGATTGTTTTTCCAAAATTAATAATTTTTTTTATAATTTCATTCTTTTAAATTGGACTTTCCTACTACACTTTGATCGATCATAGAACCAGTCGGACATAAGTTATCAAAATTTCAAGATCACAGATCGTTCTAGTTTTGTATATTTTATGACACTGTTAAGTACTTTTTATAATTTTTGATCATTGTCGTCTAGCCTATTGACCGATATGACGAATTTATCTAATCTGACGAGTATCTGTGAAGTATGATTCAGATGGAACACGTGTATTGTATACACGTGTTCCATTTGAATCATACTTCTGCGATTTCGATCTACTTCGCCGCTCTCAATGGCAGGGCCGCCATCCATGCATTATTATGGACTGTAATAATAGTAATTAGAATTTATTTTCTTTATTGCGTTACAACAAATACGGAAATTAGTGTACATAACTGCCTGTCGACGTTTTCTCAGGAGACTACAGCATTGGGTTTTTTTTTTATACTACGATGGGTGGCAGACAAACATACGGCTCGCCTGATGTGAAGCGGTTACGGTAGCTATATTAACGTTCGCAACATAAAATATCGCTCGCGCGCCGCAACCTCCGCTGCCAACATAGTATCTCCTTTCCTTTCTGGTGACCTCACTCACTCGCAGGAACACAAAAACCATGAAGGGATTGTTATTTGGCTGCGGTATTCTGTGAGGTGGAAGTAATTCCTCAGTCGGGTAACTTACAATTACGCTCCCTACCTCTATTTTCGCCAGAGCTTCGTTTGTCAGTCAGCAGGGTGCACCGCGTGCAGGTGAAGTTGGCTTTGGTTCAAAGATGTTGATGAACCAATTACACCCCAAAATTGTTTTTTTTTTATCAGTGGATAGGTAATTACTGCAAGCATTATCCCAAGATGAGTGTTGTTGACATCTTATCGTTATCACTATCAAATAGCTGAGTAATGGGATTATAAACTGAAACGTGACAGCTTTGGCGTAGGTACAGTCAACTGCACGCAAAATTTCACACTGCCAGTATAAGATTGTCGCGCGTAGTAGCCACGAGACAGTACCCTTACGTGGCTGGGCCTAATGGGTGATTGACGGTTTCACTTGATGGGAGACTTGACGCCCAAAATGTGCCGTCAAGTCCGGTCAACCACAGTCGCCTTCCGAATTTCAATCTGTACTCAAGGAAGTCGTCGCAATTCGTTGGTCGCAGCTACAGAACATGAAAAACAGTTTTTTATGTTCTGTAGTCGCAGCATAAATCAGCATTCCAAATCATTTTTATTATAACAAAAATAGAATGCCATATCAAAAATAGAATGCCATATCAGCATATGGCATTCTATTTTTGTTAGAATACTCCTTACTTTTGACTTTCCATAGTAGGTCCTGTTCGTCGTCCGCCATCCTCGACGTTACGAAAGCTTGTCAAGTCCCGTCAAGTCGCGTCAAGCGCTAGCGCATCAAGTGCTGGCCTGTCAAGTCAATGAAGTAAACGATCAATACTTGCTTCATCACGTAGACTTGTCAAGTAAACTTGATCGTCTCAGGGACCCATTACGCGCAGCTGGGAAATAACACTACATTATCTTTCGTCTGTCTGTCGGGTCAATTATACCAGACAGTGTCATAACAAGTCAGTCGTCGTGAACCCTTATTCATTTCATTGCTGGGATATGACTCTCACTCGCAGAAACACAACAACCCTCAATGGAATTGTTATTTGGCTGCAATATTCTGTGATGTGACGGTGTTCCCCCAGTTAGCTTATAAATACGCTTTACATCTCAGTCGGCAGGTTGCACTACGTGCATGTGAGGTTAGCTTTGGCTCTAAAGATCCTGGTGAGTTAGTTACACCCCTCTGATGATATATTATAGTTTGATACTAAATGTTACTACCCTCCTGATGATAATTAGTCATCGCTGATTATGGACGCCAGCAATACTAGAGACATCACCCACCCACGCCTTGCCGATCTTATAAAAGCCGTTCACAATATCCAGCAGGCCGTATATTTGGCACCCAAAAATGTTTTCCTTTATAAACGAAACGTATAAAAAACTAAGTTATACACACTATACCGTTAACGATTCGACATTATGGTAATTTAAAAATAAATTACCATAACTATCTATTTTCACCAGAGACAATTTTTTTTTTTTACAAATACCGAACAAGGACATGCTAAACACCCAATAAACATCAAATATTGCGCGCATTCATAATTAATTTACATGCCGTTGCGTATTCAATGGCCCGTAACTCGCATAACTTCGTTATAAAGTTTGGGTCACACCTGTGATATTCGACTACTTTGTATAAATAACTTGTTGCTAACTATTACATAAGCGCGTGACGTTTAGACACGAGGGATACATGTGTGCGTGTATCGTCGAAATGTAGTTGTGTCTACAACTTTGTTCGACGATACACGCACATCCAAACGATGTCGATCGTTTGGCGCCAATATTTTGACATGAATACGTCTAAAATTGCTTCCATAGGGAGGCAATTAAAAAAAACGAATGATAACAAAATCGGGGGATATAGTTTGGTGGTTGCAGCTACATATCTAAAATTCAATCACACCACTGGATAGATGAAGGATCAAAGAATGTATTACGCTAAATAACTAAAAAACAAAGTTTTTCCTAAGCTTGTCAGCAGCCTGGAGGGGGGGGGGGGGGGGGATCCCGTTTCTCCTTGAATCCGTCCTTGCTCTATAGACTCTAGAAGTGCAAAGAGATGCGACTCTTGATGACCCTTGGAGTACCGCCATACCTCGACCATACCTCGGCCATGTAGAAGAAACACCCCTTGCTCGCCACGTTCGCTCGGTCATTTAATAATAGTTTCCCTAAGCCTATCAGCCTCGGCGGGGGGAGGGGGGGGGGGGGGGACGACCCTTGGATCCGCTCTTGCTCTAAAGTCCAGTGTCATCCCTGAAGATCGTGGTCAATGTTAGGGTTGTACCATGAGTGAACGGTTCTATCGCGTCTCTTACTACCGCGTGGAGAATTTGGAAGATGACCATCTTTTCAACTGATCGGTCCTTCTTGTTGGTGATAGACCGCGCGATCGCGCTTGATTCCTAACTACAATGAGTTTCTCCAAATTTTCGTTGCTTTTTTGTGCTTTATGTGGCCGAAAATAATTGAATTAAAAATCCCCCGATCTTCTATAGATTAGAAGATCGGGGGATTTTTAATTCAATTCATCAAGCCCTTTTATTTGATACCCATATTTAGAGAGTTGTGAAAAAAATATATTTAATTCGCCATTTTGTGGTAGCGGTCATCTTGGATTTTAAATTTATCATTGTGTATAGTATTTTATTAGTCAAGCCCTTTCATTTGATACCCATATTTATTGTGAAAAAATATATAATCCGTCATTTTGTGGCCGTGGACCGATTTTCATCAAACATAGCTAGGAACAATCCCGACTAATTCGCCTTCCAAATAAAAAAATAACAAAATCGGATCTTTCGTTCGGGAGCTATTATGCCACACAAAGACACGTCAAACTTATATATAACACCCCGTTGGGGATTCATCATCATCAGGTCATTTTAGTCTCCACTACAGGAGCACGACCCTCTCTCATCCGCCCCAGACAGAAGGGAGGATTTGGCCTACACTCCCCACGCTGGCCGAACGGGTTAGGGAGGCCTGATCTTTGATAATGTATTTCCCTTAGTCGCCTTGTACGACATCCACGGGAAGAGACGGAGTGATTCTATTCTAATCTGCCGGAAACCACACGGCCATCGTCGGGGATTAATAATGTTTTATTTATTTGTTCGCGTAATCTACCTATTACTCAAGTAATAATGTAATTGCTAATGCCACTTCACTGTACACAGGTGTGGTTTGAACCAACCGAGCGTTGATTATATATATAGCAATGGGATATCCTCACATTTTAGGCGCTTTGTTTCCTGTTTATTCTTTATATGTAATGGTCATTGTCCGTTTGTCTGCCTGTTTTATATGAACGTGTTTCTATTATTAAACATGCATTTGTTTAATTTCAATTGTTAATAATGTTTCGCGTATTAGTTATTTATATCCATAATATCCATAGTACTTACAACCTTTGCATTATTTCGGACTAAATGGCATTGTGTAATTACTCTAGGGCTTACTAACTAACCAGTGGCCGAGTAAGGCTAAAGCGGGCCCTAGGCAACATTGTATTTTCAGGCCTAATAAAGAAGTTTTCACTTCAAAAATAAAAAATAATTATAAAAAGCGGCCAAGTGCGAGTCGGACTCGCGCACTAAGAGTTCCGTACCATTATCTATAAAAACGGCAAATAAATCACGTTTGTTGTATGGGTGCCCCCCATAAATATCTGTTTTATTTTTAATTCATTATTTATTTTTAAAGTTTATATATAACTAAATATTATGTGAGCAAAAACGAGCAAAAAAAAATACGTTTGTTGTATGGGAGCCCCCTTAAATATTTATTTTATTCTATTTTTTAATATTTGTTGTTATAGCGGCAACAAAAATACATCATCTGTGAAAATTTCATGTGTGTATAGTATATATATATAATATATATATATATATATATATATATATAAATAAGGTTCCTTTTTACCCTTTGGGTACGGAACCCTAAAAATTAAATACCTACCTAATTTTCGGGCCCTAAAAATTCGAGCCCTAGTCACGTGCCTACGTTGCCCAGCCCTTAGTCCGCCCCTGCTCTAGGGCAGTGTCATCTTGTACGACATCCACGGGAAGAGACTGGTGATTCTATTCTAGTCTGTCGGAAACCAACCGGCCAATTTTGGAATGTTCTGAAATATTAGAAAATTTCCCAGTAAAGAAGGATGGGCGTTTTTGCCTAGCATGCACACAAATGTTTGTCTTGTGCGGGGATCGAACCCGCGACCTCGAAGTCATAGTGGCCATTCGATCACCGAGTTCATCAAATAGATGGCAGTGTAAAATGTGTCCAGTGTGAGTCCAGGAATATATATGTCACGGCTAAAGGTGGGTGTGAACATAAACTTAAGATTAGCCGGCTAATGTGCAGATTAACCGAAACGAAACGGCTAAAAATGTATTCGATGGACGCGCCGCCGGGCCGGCGGAGGGCTTGAGGGGGCGGTGGGGAGACAATGCGCTCACACGTGGCAATGAAATTTCCGAATAGAATACTATTTTAATGAATTACGACGTACGCGAACGAAGCGCACCCCGAGGTTAGGTTTTGTTAGGTTACTTTAAACCCCTTACACAGAAATAGGAGCTCCGCTTCGCGGGGCTCCGTCGAAATAGCACCACAGTCTATGAAATATGAAAGGTAATTTAGCCGGCTAAAGATATAAGAAACTAACATTAACACCAAATTAGACCTAAGTTTAGCCGGCTAATCTTAGGTTTATGTTCACACCCACCTTTAGCCGTAACATATATATTTACTAGCTGACCTGGCAAACGTTGATTTGCCATAAAAAATTCATAAAAATCGGTCGAGCCGTTTTGGAGGAGTATGGTAACTAACATTGTGACACGAGAATTTTATATATATATTTATTATGTTTACAGTGCTGGGCATCAAGCGGCTCAAACAGATAGAGTCGATGTTCCTTTCACGTCGGCTGCAGATGCCACGAACGCACGGCGTCAGTGTGGAGACCCTGTTGGACATCCTGCTGGTGCTCTACGACGAGTGCTGTAATAGCAGTTTGAGGAGAGAGAAGGCTGTCGCTGACTTCATACAGTGTGGTGAGTATTAATGCAGAGATGAAGTTTTCACTTCTGTAGTGTGGTTGTATTATTTTTTTATCTTTTTCGGGGTCATCCATATTTTTTTGATTTTTCATGAATTTCATGATTTTTTGACTCTCCCCCCGTCCTTGTCACAGCTGGTCACATTTGTGAGATTCCCCTCCTCCCTAGTGTGACGTCACATATTTTGTAAATTTACATCTAGAGTTGCAAATATTTTTCGTTAATAGTTCAATGTTCGTGTTTTAACACTTAGATTATAATAGATTTTCAAAGGTCACGTCACGAAATTTAGGACCCCTTCCACCCCCTTGTCACACAATATCACACTTCATCCACCCTCTCCCCCTTAACGTGTAACGTAATTTATGGATAGCCCCTTCCCGGATTCAGGGACATGCAATATCTTCAGGAATCTTCTTCTTCTATTACTTGTAACGCTACGTTTACACGCTAACCTGTTTAGAAATTTGTAATGGCCCGGTATTGTATATGGTTTGGACAGCCCTGCATTAAATCATGAAAATTTGTTTACAAGCACAGCCGCGCTCACCAAGTCCGCGACAAAAATTCTTCGAACCGCTATGCTCTCTATGTTGCCAAGTTTAACAGCGGCGACCGCCACAAAGGCAATGAACAATGAAGTCCACTGCAGTCCCGGGGATAAAACTACGGCTGCATTAGAACTCACAACGAATTTAATTAGAAGAAATTTGTAGGAGAAGGAAGCTTTTGGAATTTTACTTCCCCTCTTAGCAATGTGAGAGATAGCAATATGGCAAATAAGGTATTAAAAGTCTAAAGAGATAGCTGGCGAAGTGAAGCTCAACTACCGTGCCACACGGATTTTAAATATCTAACACTATTGGGGACCTAAAACAATGTGTTTGTTACCTAACACATCGATTCCAATAATATGAATTGCAAAATCGTCTGAACGCTTGGTAATTCTCCCTTGTGCCAGATGCCGGATGCAACATGCAAGGTATTCAACTATTGTCGACCTAATTATTATTTAAATAGTTCGGCCAACTTGCCAGCATATTATAACTGGAAGAGCACTAAATATTTAAGAAGAGCAATAATTATTTTATAAGTTTGGTGTTATCAAAAAAATAGCTGAATTACGTCTGCAACGATGGACTGCTATGCTTTGTTTAATAGTGTAACACTTAATAGGTAGATGGCGCCACACTGCGACTTCACAGCAGTAAAATATAAAATGCAAAAATTCGTCACCATCACAAACCTTCTTGGTAGCTCAGTTGGAAGAGCACTCGACCGGTTATAGAGAGGTCGTGGGTTCAAAACCTAGGTGCTGGAGGTGATTTTTTCCATTTTTCAAAATATTTATGATCTTATAACCAATTGGTTGCTTATTTGGTTACAGTGGAACCAGTAGCAACTGCTTTGAAGCGGTTACGACTATCTCGCGACGATTTTGAGCTGGTCAAAGTGATTGGGCGGGGTGCTTTCGGGGAGGTTTGCGTCGTGAGGGCGTCGTTTATGCAGGTCAGTGACGAGGTTTGTGTTATTTTCATCTTTGTTTGTTTGTATTATCTTAATTGTAAACTAGCTGACCCGATAAAAAAAGGCCGTGTGGTTTCCAGCAGACTAGAATAGAATCACTCCGTCTTTTCCCGTGGATGTCGTACAAGGCGACTAAGGGAAATACATTATCATACATCGATCAGGCCTCCCCAACATGTCTGGCCAGCGTGGGGAGTGTAGGCCAAATCCTCCTTCTGTCTGAGACAGACGAGAGAGGGTCGTGCTCCTGTAATGGAGACTAAAATGACCTGATGATGATAACCCGGCAAATGTTGTTTTGCCTTATATTTAGGGGTTGATGGCAGAAGGGTGTAAAATTTGAAGTTGTATGTGTTTTTCAATGCTAAATCATTATAAAATTAAAATAAAAATTTTGTCAATAAAATAAAATAAAAATATTTAGGGGTCCAGCCGTTTCGAAGGAGTTTGGTAACAACTTTGGTAATAACTTAGGGGTGTTGTGGTTCATCAAAATCTTTGTACCATAGCCAACTTCACCAGCACGCGGTGCACCCTGCTGACTGACAAACGGCTCTGGCGGAAAGAGAGGTAGTGAGCGTAATTGTAAGCTACCCGATTGCGGAATGTACCTCCACCTCACAGAATGAATACCGTAGCTAAATAACAATTCCCTTGAGGATCGTTGTGTTCCTGCGAGTGAGTGAGGTCACCAGAAAGGAAGGAGATTGGCAGTGGGGGTGGCAGCGTGCGAGCGATATTTTATGTTGCGAGCGTTAAGCGACAGAAACCGCTTCACATCAGGCGGGCCGTATGCTTGTCTGCCACCCGTCATAGTATAAAAAGAAATACTCGACTCATCGGGAGTTCCTAAGTATTGTTGCACGTTCTAGTGTTAAAGGTCTTCAGCGAAATTGTTCTTCTGTTTGAAATGATAAGATTTGGTGTTGGAGTGGAGTGATTACTGAGTAATGGCGATAAATATCGTTTGTTCACATTATTGCTGATTTCTGTTGAAAGATACCGTAACGCGTGCGTTCAAGACATCAAATGTGCGTACAAAAGTTTCATCATCATCATCATCAGGTCATTTTAGTCTCCACTACAGGAGCACGACCCTCTCACGTCCGTCCCAGACAGAAGGAGGATTTGGCCTACACTCCCTACGCTGGCCAGGCGGGTTGGGGAGGCCTGATCGATGTTTTATAATGTATTTCCCTTAGTCGCCTTGTACGACATCCACGGGAAGAGACGGAGTGATTCTATTCTGGTCTGCCGCAAACCACACGGCCAAATTAGGTACAAAAGTTTAAGCGCGTGTAAATGGACATTATGTACTTTTACTGCATGTCATGTACAAGCTAACATTAGGAGTCGCCTTCAACCCATATCTATGCCACTGCTGGGATACGGGTCTCCTCTCAATCGAAGGGGTTTAGAGCATACTCCACCACGCTGCTCAACTACGGGTTGGCAGCGTGGTGCATTATGCTCTAAACCAGTGTTTTTAAGCCGCCTGTTGGAATAAGTATACAAAAATAAATCTATCTCGCTCTGTTTAATAGACATCTGTCTTAGTCACACAATATTGTTTATAATATCTTTAAACAAAGGGCTGCATTGTTAAATGCTCTGTATGCCTTAGTCAGCTAACCAAGCTGTGTGGTCCAGTAGAAATCATATTCCAGTTTAGTATCGTCGACTTCTTTGTAGTAGAACACACCTTTCTAAGAGTGCATAAAATAAATTTAATTATTATAATTTGCACTGAACGAATCTTTTATTTTTGGCTTCCTAACCTAACAGCCTAATGACCACTGATTGGCTTAACGACATCAGCCTGTACCGAAGGCTTAACGTGCCCTCCGATCACGGAGGAGCTTGAAGATAATTAAACCCATCCATAGACAGGCTACGATCGACGTTGCTTAACTTGTGTTTTCGATTAGATTGACACGCGCAACGGCACCATCAATCTGCTCTATTAACATTAGAAGTAAAAATTATTTGAATCGTTGATTTTGGCCAACATGCCAGAATGTTATATTTTCAAAAATGGATAAATTCACCTCTCACGCCTAGGTGAGATTGTTTAATAGTGTAATACTTAATAGGTAGATGGCGAATCACTGCGACTTCACAGCCGTAAAATATAAAATGTAAAAATTCGCCGCCATCACAAACCTTGCTGGTAGCTCAGTTGGAAATGCACTCGACCGGTAATCTATAGCAGTGTTTTTCAATCTTTTTGATTTCGTGACCCCTTTATAGGTTGATAAATTCTGGCGACCCCCTGGTGCCATAGACAGACAAATAAATAATTTAAAAGACTACGTAAATGTTTTTTTTTAATAAGCCGCGAGAGTTTTGAAAATAAACACGATGTAAGTTGACAAAGGGCGCTAGCTTGCGCGGGCGACGATGCCGTTGCGGCGAGACCAAGCGCTACCCGCGATGTTCGCTTCTACACCTTGCCTTTTTCTTATTGCTGGCGACCCCCCGCGTCTGGCTTCGTGACCCCCTTGGGGGTCGCGACCCACAGATTGATAAACACTATGATCTAGAGGTTCAAATCGCACCTAGGCGGTGAAGGTGGTTTTTTTCCATTTGTAAAAATATTTATAACATTAGAAGTATTTATATTTAATTTGGGGTGTAAGTTGTTCATCAACATCTTTGAACCAAAGCCAACTTCACCTGCTCGCGGTGCACCCTGCTGACTGACAAACGAAGCTCTGGTGAAAAGAGAGGTAGGGAGCGTAATTGTAAGCTACCCGTGACTGGGGAATGTACCTCCACCTCACAGAATACCGCAGCCAAGCCAAATAACAATTCCATTGAGGGTTGTTGTGTTCCTGCGAGTGAGTGAAGGAAGGAGATACTGCGTTGGCAGCGGGGGTGGCGGCGCGCGAGTGATATTTTGTTTTGCGCGCGTTAATATAGTTACGGCAACCGCTTCACATCGGGCGGGCCATATGCTTGTCTTCCACCCGAAGTAGTATTAAAAAAAAAATTGTATGTTTCCTTAGGGCTCTGACGGCGGTGTGAATATGACGGCTGGCACGGGGGGCGCCGTCTCAACGACCACGGGGGAGAGGGTGTATGCAATGAAGATACTTAACAAGTGGGAAATGCTCAAGGTAAGGATGGATTACTTTACAGTTTTTGCCTATTTAGATTGTCGTTTAAAGATTTTCATAGATAGAATATGCTTTGTTTAAAGTATTGTTGTATATACATATATAGATATATAACAATGTATACATATTCACACGAATACACTATCTATTTTATTCAATTCTGTATAGGTCGACTATTTTTCAAATATCTATTTATTTATTTGTAGCGGCAAAGAGTACCAACACGCAAACCAATAAATACTCCTTGCATTGTAATCATTTAAACGCAGCCATTTTGCAATTTAAGAAATACAGATTGCAATGCAAGGAGTAACCGCTTTACATCAAGCGGGCCGTATGCGTTTTGGCACCCAACGTCGTATTTTTAGTTGGTTTTAATTTTTAATACCCCTCGAATAGTGAACATTTTTTATAATCTTTTTTATATTTTAGAGGGCTGAAACAGCGTGTTTCAAAGAAGAGCGCGACGTACTCGTGTTCGGAGATAGGAGGTGGATTACGAACCTACACTATGCCTTCCAGGACGAACATAATCTGGTAAGTTCAAGTACATAAAATTATCGATAAAAAAAATTTAAAAGAATAAAAATATATGTTTTCTATTTTTCTTTTTTATGAATTAGGATTTTTATTTGTCACTAAGGACTCTATGTGAAATATCGATTTGTTTCAAAGTATGTAATCGGTCGATTTCGTTGAAATAAAAATAATAATCGTGTCAGTTTGTACCTAAGTAATGAGAATGAAATGAAATTATTTATTCCGTCATAGGGCCCACAAACGCTCAATGACAGAATAGCATAACTAATTCATGTCTGTCAGAGTAGGATACAAGATACAATTAATACGAGATGTGAACAGGATAGCATTATAGCAGATTTATATGTCTCAATTTCTCAAAGAGCGCGTAAATGCGACAGTGCTGCTCGAGTTGTGGTTTTTTACAATTGTTTGTTTACATGTCGTTGCTGTTTGTATGGTTACATGGAGCAGAGCTATTGGCCAAATTACAAATGATTTGACAATTGATAAATGGCTTTTGACAATTGTTTTATTTTTATCTGTGCACAGTATCTGGTAATGGATTACTACTGCGGCGGGGATTTGCTCACTCTGCTCTCCAAGTTCGAAGACCGGCTGCCCGAAGACATGGCCAAGTTCTACATAGCTGAGATGGTACTTGCCATACAGAGTGTCCACGAGTTAAGATATGTGCATAGGTGAGTTGGGCATACATTGTAAAATCTATTGTTGTTGGCTTAAAGGCATAAAATGAGGATAGGGGATTACACCGCGTCGTTTTATAAAACCTTATTCCAAATAAAAAATATAGTATTTGGGGGCCATTCAAGTATTACGTAAGCGCTTGAGGGGGACGGGGGGGGTCTTTGCTTTGCTTATTTTTGATGATATGGTGGGTGGGTGGGTGGGGGGGGGGGGGGGGGGTCGATATCGTGATTACGTCAGCAGTTTTTATTTACTTTTTTACACAAATGGCAACCCACAAATTGTCTATGCTTAAAAACAAAACACATGTCGGGGATTCCCACAAATAATGAATACGTTATAGGTACTCGCTTAGAAGCGAGTGGGGGAATTACCGCGCGCTACTCACTTTTCACTTGTCTAAATTTCTTTCGTCAATCTATTGTTTCGTTTCGATTCGAATGGCGATTTGACTGATTTGACGATTTCACTACCAATGATTACGTAAGCATGGGAGGGGGGGGGGGGGGGGGGGAGGTCTGCTTACTTTTGCTGCTTACGTAATACGTGAATGGCCGCTTGACACACGGCTGTTAACGTTATTATAAGAAATAGTTTTATTATTCTTTCCACATTTTAATGCCTTATTTGCAATATTGCTGTCTCTGACATTGCTAAAAGGGGACGCCAAATTCCAAAAGCTTCTTACTGCTACTAATTTCTTTTGATTAAATTCGTTGTGAGTTCCATGGCAAACGTAGTTTTACCCCCGGGACTGCAATGGACTTCTCTGTTCATTGCCTTTTTTGGCGGTCGCCGCTGTTAACTCTGGCTACACAGGAGACACAGTGGTGCGAATGTGTGGTGGGCACCCGTCCCGATATTCTTTCCACATTCGGTAGTTTTACACGAACAAATGTATACATAGATGTTATGCATCTAACTTATGTGGAGAAAATCTGGTGCCCATGCTAGGTGGGTTTACACCTGCCTGTAATACAGGTCACCAAGCTCTCCTTTGTATTGCCATATTATTGTTGATTAAAACCTCTTTGACGTTTGATCTTTTTTTTTTTTTTTTTTTTTATATGAGAGGGGGGCAAACGAGCATGTGGGTCACCTGATGGAAAGCAATCACCACCGCCCATGGAGATCAGCAACACCAAAGGATCGCCGATCCGTTGCCAGCCTTTTAAGGGAATTAAATACTCTATTCTTGAAGGCTCCCATGTCGTAATTGTTCGGAAATACCGCTGAGGGAAGTTGATTCCACAATTTAACCGTTCGTGGTATAAAATGCCTTAGGAAACGTACTGTAGTAGATCGCCAATTATCAAGATGATATGGGTAGAATTTTAATTTATGGCGAGTTGTACGTGGATATATAAGCATCGATCACAATCGATAGCAATAATCTACTTTTCGTACTTGTATAATTTAAATTCTAGACTTATATATTCTATATTGGATACTCAATGCCTAGACACTTGGTATTAATCTAAGCATTACTGAAAATATTTTATATATAAAACAGAGAAACAAATTTCATTGTATGAAACAACTCTCCTTGATTTCGACGGCGCAGCCGTACCCACCCATAATTATAATTATTTTTTCTATAAATATTTCTTTTATTAATATTTATTGTCATATATGTTGATTTTTATAGTGTCTGAATAATAAAATATTAAGAGTAGAAGGCATTACTCAAATGGACTGAAATGATGTATTCTGTCATTGGGCGTTTGTGGGCACTTAGACACGCCTTACGTCTTTTCTTATAACTAAATATTCTTATTCTTTGTAATGTTTTTTAATCTACTATCATTTCGGACTACCTACTCTATCCCTTGGGCTCGTTGCATATATGTATTGTGTTATTTTCAGGGATATAAAACCCGACAACGTGTTGTTAGACGCGAGCGGTCACATCAGATTAGCTGACTTTGGCTCATGTTTGAGACTCGGCGACGATGGCAAGGTATGTTAATTGTATTTCATTGTTGATACTGTATTTGGCATCAGCTGCTGGTTCAGGTCTCCCCTCAATCAAAGGAGTTCAGAGCATACTCCTAAAGAAATTACATCCAAATCAACATTAATTTAGTGCGGACCCAATCGCGCGGGGGCCAGCAAACAGTGTATGCGCGCGGGCGAGAGATATGAATTCGTGGCGGGGGTATGCTCCGCTGTGATGACGTGATTTTGTAGGAGCTGGCCCAATGGGCTTGTATCACATTTTTTTTTCGATTTGTTATTTAAAGACGTCACAATAATATAGGTGAAATAATTACTTCGATTGCATAAAAACTTCTCGAGATATAATAACTTGAAGATCACAATTTTGGACTATCCCGAAATCGCTCCATACAAAAGGCATTATGACGTCACGCCTTGCTATTTTATATGCATTAAATCAGAAATTTGTACGACAGCTATGTTAAATATTGCGTTTATGTAGCCAGTGCCGTAACAAAAGTTATAGTATTTTTTATTGCTTCTACAATTAGTATATACTTTCCCACCAAACTTTGATCGAACATAAAACACGTCGGACATAAGTTATTATATTTATTGTCTGATTATATAATATTTTTTGTTCTAGTTTTATGTATTTTACATTACTGATAGAGAGTTTTTATGATTTTGTAACATTGGCAACAAGCCTATTCGCATAAGCGGAGCGGGTAGCGGATTGAACTCTGTGTTTGTTACGCTACACCATGGGGTCGCTGATCCGTTGTCAACCGTTTATGGGAAAAATTGTGTGTGTGTAATAATAATGTGAGTAAATAAATGTTGTGTTTGTTGTTTTAGGTGCAGAGCAACGTGGCGGTGGGCACGCCCGACTACATCTCGCCTGAGATCCTGCGCGCCATGGAGGACGGCCAGGGCCGCTACGGGCCCGAGTGCGACTGGTGGTCGCTCGGTGCGGACTCTAACTCCTTATACGAATAGGGCCTTTTCGGAATAGGTCATTCTCGGAACAAGTCGTTTTCAGAATAAGTCATTTCAATAATGGGTTTTTTCAGAACTCTGTGTCTATATCCGAAATAGGGCATTATCGTACTATTCCGTTGGCACCGACTTCAAATTGATAAATTTAACGTTACGTTGAAGTATTTCATATTTCATATTTATTTTTATTCATGAACAATATACAATTGTGTATTGTATGGAATGGCATTTTTATGTGTTGTTTCGTCCACATTTTTTAACTTTCCTCATGTGGGTTAATACTGGAGTGGGGAGTGTCAGTTGAGCTTGGACAAGCTATAGTATAAAGCAGTGTTTTCCATTTGCCGGGTCGCGACCCGGTACCGGGCCATCAAAATAAAATACCAGGTCGCAACATTCTCGCTTTGTTTTAAGAATACCTACTATCGAATTCGAACTTTTTAATGCCTTTTGTCAAAAAAAATGTGAAGCTGGGTTTCCAACACTAGTTTACCTTAAAATAAATATAGGAACCGACTTGCAGTGGAACCAGACCTTAAAATAAAACTTTCGTCTTTTTCCGCGAACTTTGATTATTTTGCATTAAATATATATATATATATATATATATATATATATATATATATATATATATATATATATATATATATATATACATATATATATACATATATATATATATATATATAGGTACCTATATACATATATATATATATATATAGGTACATTAAATAAGCAGTAGCTCCATACTTCGCACTCAAATTTAGTGACTAAACCGGCGAACCAAATATTTTTACTATTAAAAAATAGGTTGGAACTAGGGTTGTAACGGAGGCCTACTTAGCGGACGCGGATGCGGATGCGGAGGCGACCTGTATCACCTCCGCGGATGCGGAGGTTAACGGAGGCGGAGGCGAAGGTGAAAGTGGATGTAGAAAATTGCAATTTATAGTACACTAGCTGACCCGGCAAACGTTGTTTTGCCATATACATTAATCGTTTAGGGGTATAAAAAATAGATGTTGGCCGATTCTCAGTCCTACCCGATATGCACACAAAATTTCATCAAAATCGGTCAAGCCGTTTCGGAGGAGTATGGCAACGAAAACTGTGACACGAGAATTTTATATATTAGATTAAAACTAAGTACATAGTTTTCGTTTCAAATTACTTTAGTAAACATATACTGGTAAATAAACATTGCCTTCTAGTCAATCAAAATTAACACAAAATTGATGTCTTCTAATGGTTTTTACCGCGCGTTATTGTTCTATGATTACATAAATAAACCTCCGTTACAACTCCGCAAAAATTGTACGGAGGCGGAGGCGAAGATACGATTTCTTGCGGAACTTCCGCAGTAACGGAGGCGGAAGCGAAGTTCCGTTACAACCCTAGTTGGAACCAACTTAGGTTTAAAAGTATTAAGTGGGCCACGAAGGGGAGTGAAAATTATCAGGCATGGCCTGATAATTTATACTTACGCGCAGAACAATGTTTGGGAAACACTGGTATAAAGTATTCTATAAATATGTGTATAATTTTCAGGAGTATGTATGTATGAGATGCTGTTTGGCGAGACGCCGTTCTACGCGGAGTCTTTAGTGGAGACGTATGGGAAGATCATGAACCATGCTCGCTCCTTCCATTGTCCGCCGCCTGAAGAACACACTGCGCAGGTAAGGATATCATCATCACATCATCATCATGACGAGCTCGAATGGCGAGCAATGGCTGCTTCGACTTCGAAGTTGCTGCTTCGATCCCCGCACAAGACAAACATTTGTGTGCATGAACATGTCTGTTTGTCTTGGTCTGGGTTTTTTCTATGTGTTATAAGAATGTATTTACAAATAAATTAAGAGTTTAAAAAACACTAGAAAAACACGCTTTTATAAGTGCACCTGATCGTGTTCAAAGTCCATTACGTGGCCTTTCTCACAAGTGCAAACACCACTATGATACGATATTCCATCATGCAATGCCAGTGCCTATCTTCCCGCTTCATCATCAGACCTTGAAACCTAATCGTGGTCAAAGTTCATTACAAGACTTTTCTAAGAAATCCAAAAACAGCTATGATACGATGTTCCACCATGAAGTTCCTGTTCATATCTTTCGGCTCCATCATCAGATCAGTTCGATAGTACCATATTATTGTATTGTAATCAGAACTACATACAGCTGCCAATTGTCATTACGCTACGATCCTAGAAAGATGGTTAAATTAGTTACCTTAGATTCCATTACATAGTTAGTTACATACAGGTCGACCTAATAAAAGTGTGTTAAAAAAGGTATTTATGTACTTTTATCAGTTGTCTAGAACCCATAGTACAAGCATAGTGTGCTTTAGACCACACGACTGAAGTAAAACTTCTTTAGCTCCATCTATACTAAACGTAACTGGCTGTGAGAGAAAGAGACAAAGAAAATGTGTGCTCGCACCTCTCTCTCTTGCCCCTACAGTAATATACGAAACGTAACTCTCTCTCTCTTTCTATCTTCACTAACTTATATCTCTCTCTCAACTTCCGTTCGCCTTGTCCGTTTTTGGATTTTAGGAAAATCCTAAAAATCACCGAGCTTCTTTTTCTTCATCTTGCCACTTACATGAATTTGGGAACTTTAAATATTTTCAGACAAATTACACAGCGCCACCTAGCCCCAAAGTAAGCGAAGCTTGTGTTATGTGTATGTACTAGACAACTGATTAACATACGTAAATACATTTTTTTTTGTAAATACTTACTTATGATACATAGAAAACACCCAGACCAAGACAAACAGACATGTTCATGCACACAAATGTTTGTCCTGTGTGGGAATCTAACCCACGAGCGTTGGTGTCGAAGCCGCGTCATTGACCGCTACGCCACCGAGCTCGTCAAATTATGTTCAACTTTGCTCGTTGCCTAGGTTGATTTATATATAAGGTTTAAGGTTATGTCTGTTATTTTGCAGGTGTCTGAAGAGGCTAAAGATTTAATACGAAGGTTGATATGCTCATCAGAAAATAGGCTGGGAAAAAATGGATTACAAGACTTCAAGGTAATAACTAAATCTACCTTCTCTAGCGTAAATAAAAAAAAATCTGGTGGGACTGTGTCGGTGTCCATGGCCGTTAGTTAACGTGGAATGTGTATATCAGCGATCACCGCGCTGTCACGTGTGAGTCGGGAGTTATACTGAATACAAAACAAGCGAGAGCCCCTCCCCCGCCACCCGCCGCCGATGCAAACTTAAGGTCTTAGTAGCGAGCTGACTATGATCATCATCATCATTTTAGTCTCCACTACCGGAGCAGGACCCTCTCTCGTCCGTCCCTGACAGAAGGAGGATTTGGCCTACACTCCCCACGCTGGCCAGACGGGTTGGGGAGGCCTGATCGATGTTTTATAATGTATTTCCCTTAATCGCCTTGTACGACATCCACGGGAAGAGACGAGAGTGATTCTATTCTAGTCTGCCGGAAACCACACGACCTGAGCTGACTATACAGGGTAGAAATTTGTAATGCCACCTGGAGGGAAAGTACTCTTAATACTGTAGATAGAAAATTTTATTCAAAGAAAACATACATTTATTTTGGAAAAGATAGAAAACTGTATTCAAACATTTTCGAAAATTCGCTTGCTACACTCGGGAATCGAACCGACTGAAATCTGTAAAAAATATACCCTGTACTTTTATTGCATCCATTGTTAGGGCCAATTATAAGGATGAAATCTTTCTAACAAACTTGATAAATTAAACTTTCCCTCCAGGAAGCATTAGAAGTGTCCAGCCTATATACTCTAAATCAGGGCTATCCAATCTGTATACAATACCGGGAAAGAAATTACTAAATAGATTAGCGGGCCGCAGAAACAAATACCTACTTGACATTTTTACTACCTACTTTGAAATTTTAAGCTTAGCAACTGCATAGTTAATTATAAAACTTTAACTTTTCTAAAAATATATAATTTTCAGTCAGATTCGTTGTACAAAACCTGTACCGGTAAAAATTAATAAAAAATCATTAAATGAGAAACACGTCACGGGCCGCACAAATATAAGCTGAGGGCCACATGCGGCCCGCAGGCCGTGCTTTGGACAGCCCTGCCCCCTTACCACCATCTCTTATTGCGATTCAATAATTGGATAGATTGCTTATTCATACCAATTAATAAGCGACTCTATTCCATTTGAAATAGAGTCGCTTATTCATTGGTATGAATTAGCAATCTATTCAGTTATTGAGTCGCAATAAGAGATGGTGGTAAGGGGGCTGCTCTAAATAATGACATGCGATTCATGTTTATACGACTTAATAGTTTTGTAATTATTAAGGTAATGCGATATAGACCAATTCGTTGGAGTCCTATTTTCTGACCTGGGACCTTACCGCCGAAGCTGAAGCCGACCATTACCATTGGATTTTTTGAATGCGAAATTGAAACGAATTCTTAGATTGTTCTAAATAACTTAAATAAATTCAACGGGTCACTCACGTCTTTTTGTCGGGAAAGCCGACTAGTTTCGATCTCAAAAGGAGACCTTCATCAGGGTGAATGTCCAGACACGTCCACCCTTTGTCTCTCGCGCCGGACACTGCGCGCCAATGCGCGCGCCGCCCGACTGGAAAGGCGCGTTGATTGGTGGAGCGCTGCCCTCGACGATGACGTAGTGGTAGCCGGTGGATCCAATTCTTCTATCTCTTCGGGCGCGTGGTCATCTAGTGCGCTTACCATGTGGTGGTAAAAACTGACTGACTGAATTTATTTAAGTTATTTAATATAATGTCTCACGTGAGTTTTAATAATATTATCTTAGATGGTTGGTAATTATGTCTAGATCAGCTAGTAGAAACCATAGAGCTCTATCTACTAAGCTGAAGATATCTACTATATAAAAATAAGTCGGGTTTTCCTTCCTGACGCTATAACTCCAGAACGCACGAACCGATTTCCACGGTTTTGCATTCGTTGGAAAGGTCTCGGGCTCCGTGAGGTTTATAGCAAAGAAAATTCTGGAAAAAATTGAAAAGAAAAGCGGGAAAATCTTTTTTCACATATTAATCACCAAACGAAATGTTACATAAAACGAAGCCATCTGGTGGCGAAACGGAGTTCGCCGGGTTTGCTAGTCTACTATATAAAAATAAGTCGGGTTTTCCTTCCTGACGCTATAACTCCAGAACGCACGAACCGATTTCCACGGTTTTGCATTCGTTGGAAAGGTCTCGGGCTCCGTGAGGTTTATAGCAAAGAAAATTCTGGAAAAAATTGAAAAGAAAAGCGGGAAAATCTTTTTTCACATACAGCGCCATCTCTAAGGAAATGGATGGAAACGAAAAGATTGAGCCACAGCGAAGCGTGGTCGGGCCGCTAGTTTGTCAATAACTTTAAGTTAAGACCAATTTGGCCGTGTGGTTTCTGGCAGATTAGAATAGAATCTCGCTCCGTCTCTTCCCGTGGATGTCGTACAAGGCGACTAAGGGAAATACGTTATCAAACATCGATCAGGCCTTCCCAACCCGTCTGGCCAGCGTGGGGAGTGTAGGCCAAATCCTCCTTCTGTCTGGGACGGATGAGAGAGGGTCGTGCCCCTGTAGTGGAGACTAAAATGACCTGATGATGATGATGATGAAGACCAATTTATGGAATCAAAAAACCGGTGGTAATCGGCTTCAGCTTCGGCGGTATGGTACCCCTGGTACCCGTATGTATTGGAGGGATTTTAAAGGCGTTTCAAAAAACAAATTTTGCTTTATTGCCACTTTTCTCGTGTGTTGACTGATACAATTAAGTCCGCCTTTTATATCTTTTGCTAACTATTTTATTCACAACTTCATTTGGTGGAACTATTTAGTTTCACCAAATGATGATATAAATACTACAGAAATGGCATGCTAAATTGCGTCAGAAAACGTATCACGACCTAGGAGATCTGTGTCTCGGCGCTTTAATATACAGTAATACCCCGGACTTACGAGATAGGTGGGACCAAGAGATAGCCGTGTAAGTCGAATTCGCGTAAGTCGGGGTTCAACCTTGCATATAAATACGTATGAAGTTTGTGTAATAGGGACCAGTCTAAAGAAAACAATAATTTAGAAGAAACATGTTTAATAAAATGTTAGATAATTCTGATAATTAAATCAATTTGATGAGATGACTTTTTTATTTCTCGTTTCTTCTTCTTGGACGTCATCAGCATTTTTCTCCAAATTTAATTGTTTGGCAATATCGATAACTTCTTCTATTATTGTACCATCGATTTGTTCAGAATCTGAGGCTGAGGATTCACCTTCAGTTTCTGTCGTAAAAAAAAATGGACACAGCTTTTTCCAGACGCCATTCAAAGTTTTTTGTGAAATCTCATTCCAAGATTGTCCAATAATTCTTACAGCATCTAAGACATTGGATTGCTTCCAAAAGTTTTTGACAGGAAGCTCGCTATTTTGTCTCATAGCTTCATTAAGATGTGCAAATGATCGCCTTGAGTAGTAAGCTATAAATGTTTTGACTCCCTGGTCCATTGGTTGAAGCAAGCTGGATGCGCGCGATGATCAAAGAAAAACCGCGTATCTCCGAATTCGCGTAAAACGGGGTAGCGTAAGTCGGGGTATTACTGTACTTGCAATCGTTTTCCGTCGCTGAGTACGTAATCGGCGCAATGGAGTCTTTTTGTCTTAAATATGAAATTATTTATAATTATTGTGTACTTTAGTGTGATATATATGACTTGGGCTTTATTTACTTTATATTTTATAATGACGAGCTCGGTGGTCGAATGGATCCCCGCACAAGACAAATATTTGCGTGCATGAACATATCTATTTGTCTTGGTCTGGGTGTTTTCTATGTATTATATGTATAAAAATTAAGTATAATATCAGTCATCTAGTACCCATAGCACAAGCTTTCACATAGCTCTGCTCAGTTTGGGACTAGATGGTCGTGTGTTTGGGATTAGATGGCTGGAGAAATTCTCCAGGAATATTTAATATTATATTTGTTTATTTTGTTATATTTTAGAATCACCCGTGGTTTGCCGGCCTGGATTGGGAGAATTTACGTGAGATGCAGGCTCCCTTCGTCCCGGACGTGTCCAGTCCGACGGACACCTCCAACTTCGACGTGGACGATACCGATATTAGGTAAGTAGCTATATTTTTATTAACCGACTTCAGAAAAGGAGGAAGTACAACAAAGTGTATGGTAAACGTAGTTGCAAAATAAAAGGCTTGTACCACTTAAAATTGGCAGGATGTACCATTTAAAATTGGCAGCATATACCACTTTAAATAGGCAGGTTGTACCACTTAAAATTGCGAAAAATATTACTAGTTATCTCTCTAGTAGTCACTTTTTATTAACATGTGTTTGCCGTGTGGAACATAATATTATTCTTGTGCTTCCATCATGGAGGCGGCAATTAGGGTGATTTTTATGCCCATTTCGTAGGGTTTAAAATTGTTCGATTCAAACGTCAAATTGACATGAACATCATCCAGATATTACTCGGCAGTAGAGAGTTTGCTCGTGTGTTCGTTTGCTATTAAAAATGTTCCCGGGCGGTGTGTGTGTGTGTGTATGTGTGCGTGCGTGGTGGCAGTATGTCGAGAGTAAGAAGCCGGAAGCTGTTGCAGGCTGTCGGAGGCCGTGCCGCCGCCGAGCGCGTCCTCCGCGTTCTCGGGGCTGCACCTGCCGTTCGCGGGGTTCACGTTCACCGCCGGCAGCCGGCTGTGCGACCTGGGCGCCTCGCTGGCGCCGCTCAGCCCCGCCAAGAACGCGCCCCGCCAGGTACACTACCTACACTACACTACACTACATACACTACACCGCCGGCAGCCGGCTGTGCGACCTGGGCGCCTCGCTGGCGCCGCTCAGCCCCGCCAAGAACGCGCCCCGCCAGGTACACTACCTACACTACACTACACTACATACACTACACCGCCGGCAGCCGGCTGTGCGACCTGGGCGCCTCGCTGGCGCCGCTCAGCCCCGCCAAGAACGCGCCCCGCCAGGTACACTACCTACACTACACTACACTACATACACTACACCGCCGGCAGCCGGCTGTGCGACCTGGGCGCCTCGCTGGCGCCGCTCAGCCCCGCCAAGAACGCGCCCCGCCAGGTACACTACCTACACTACACTACACTACATACACTACACCGCCGGCAGCCGGCTGTGCGACCTGGGCGCCTCGCTGGCGCCGCTCAGCCCCGCCAAGAACGCGCCCCGCCAGGTACACTACCTACACTACACTACACTACATACACTACACCGCCGGCAGCCGGCTGTGCGACCTGGGCGCCTCGCTGGCGCCGCTCAGCCCCGCCAAGAACGCGCCCCGCCAGGTACACTACCTACACTACACTACACTACATACACTACACCGCCGGCAGCCGGCTGTGCGACCTGGGCGCCTCGCTGGCGCCGCTCAGCCCCGCCAAGAACGCGCCCCGCCAGGTACACTACCTACACTACACTACACTACATACACTACACCGCCGGCAGCCGGCTGTGCGACCTGGGCGCCTCGCTGGCGCCGCTCAGCCCCGCCAAGAACGCGCCCCGCCAGGTACACTACCTACACTACACTACACTACATACACTACACCGCCGGCAGCCGGCTGTGCGACCTGGGCGCCTCGCTGGCGCCGCTCAGCCCCGCCAAGAACGCGCCCCGCCAGGTACACTACCTACACTACACTACACTACATACACTACACCGCCGGCAGCCGGCTGTGCGACCTGGGCGCCTCGCTGGCGCCGCTCAGCCCCGCCAAGAACGCGCCCCGCCAGGTACACTACCTACACTACACTACACTACATACACTACACCGCCGGCAGCCGGCTGTGCGACCTGGGCGCCTCGCTGGCGCCGCTCAGCCCCGCCAAGAACGCGCCCCGCCAGGTACACTACCTACACTACACTACACTACATACACTACACCGCCGGCAGCCGGCTGTGCGACCTGGGCGCCTCGCTGGCGCCGCTCAGCCCCGCCAAGAACGCGCCCCGCCAGGTACACTACCTACACTACACTACACTACATACACTACACCGCCGGCAGCCGGCTGTGCGACCTGGGCGCCTCGCTGGCGCCGCTCAGCCCCGCCAAGAACGCGCCCCGCCAGGTACACTACCTACACTACACTACACTACATACACTACACCGCCGGCAGCCGGCTGTGCGACCTGGGCGCCTCGCTGGCGCCGCTCAGCCCCGCCAAGAACGCGCCCCGCCAGGTACACTACCTACACTACACTACACTACATACACTACACCGCCGGCAGCCGGCTGTGCGACCTGGGCGCCTCGCTGGCGCCGCTCAGCCCCGCCAAGAACGCGCCCCGCCAGGTACACTACCTACACTACACTACACTACATACACTACACCGCCGGCAGCCGGCTGTGCGACCTGGGCGCCTCGCTGGCGCCGCTCAGCCCCGCCAAGAACGCGCCCCGCCAGGTACACTACCTACACTACACTACACTACATACACTACATACACTACACCGCCGGCAGCCGGCTGTGCGACCTGGGCGCCTCGCTGGCGCCGCTCAGCCCCGCCAAGAACGCGCCCCGCCAGGTACACTACCTACACTACACTACACTACATACACTACATACACTACACCGCCGGCAGCCGGCTGTGCGACCTGGTCGCCTCGCTGGCGCCGCTCAGCCCCGCCAAGAACGCGCCCCGCCAGGTACACTACCTACACTACACTACACTACATACACTACACCGCCGGCAGCCCGCTGTGCGACCTGGGCGCCTCGCTGGCGCCGCTCAGCCCCGCCAAGAACGCGCCCCGCCAGGTACACTACCTACACTACACTACACTACATACACTACACCGCCGGCAGCCGGCTGTGCGACCTGGGCGCCTCGCTGGCGCCGCTCAGCCCCGCCAAGAACGCGCCCCGCCAGGTACACTACCTACACTACACTACACTACATACACTACACCGCCGGCAGCCGGCTGTGCGACCTGGGCGCCTCGCTGGCGCCGCTCAGCCCCGCCAAGAACGCGCCCCGCCAGGTACACTACCTACACTACACTACACTACATACACTACACCGCCGGCAGCCCGCTGTGCGACCTGGGCGCCTCGCTGGCGCCGCTCAGCCCCGCCAAGAACGCGCCCCGCCAGGTACACTACCTACACTACACTACACTACATACACTACACCGCCGGCAGCCGGCTGTGCGACCTGGGCGCCTCGCTGGCGCCGCTCAGCCCCGCCAAGAACGCGCCCCGCCAGGTACACTACCTACACTACACTACACTACATACACTACACCGCCGGCAGCCGGCTGTGCGACCTGGGCGCCTCGCTGGCGCCGCTCAGCCCCGCCAAGAACGCGCCCCGCCAGGTACACTACCTACACTACACTACACTACATACACTACATACACTACACCGCCGGCAGCCGGCTGTGCGACCTGGGCGCCTCGCTGGCGCCGCTCAGCCCCGCCAAGAACGCGCCCCGCCAGGTACACTACCTACACTACACTACACTACATACACTACATACACTACACCGCCGGCAGCCGGCTGTGCGACCTGGTCGCCTCGCTGGCGCCGCTCAGCCCCGCCAAGAACGCGCCCCGCCAGGTACACTACCTACACTACACTACACTACATACACTACACCGCCGGCAGCCCGCTGTGCGACCTGGGCGCCTCGCTGGCGCCGCTCAGCCCCGCCAAGAACGCGCCCCGCCAGGTACACTACCTACACTACACTACACTACATACACTACACCGCCGGCAGCCGGCTGTGCGACCTGGGCGCCTCGCTGGCGCCGCTCAGCCCCGCCAAGAACGCGCCCCGCCAGGTACACTACCTACACTACACTACACTACATACACTACACCGCCGGCAGCCGGCTGTGCGACCTGGGCGCCTCGCTGGCGCCGCTCAGCCCCGCCAGGTACACTACGTACACTACACTAAAACACATTCATTAGTTTATCAAATATTTTGCGGCTATGTATGTAAATTTCTCTAAATCCAGTGCTTCCCTACCTTTTTTTGTGCGTGGACCACTACGAGGATTTTGCTGCAGGGTCCCCAACTGTCATATAAATCCATTATTGTATAACTCGAGATTTGAGTATTTTGTATAATAGTGCTCAATCTCTTTCATTATAAGTTTGTAACACAGACCATAATTTACCTCTCACGGACCACTGGTAGTCCACGGACCACCGGTTGGGAACCTCTGTTTTAATGAGATAATAGTTCAACAAACAATATTCATTCGTTATGTTATTCAACAGGCACCATCAAATGCGGGCGACCGAGCGGCTTTGAAAGCTTTAGAGCGTGAAAACGCCCTTCTAGCGCAGACCATCGCTGAGTTAAGAGCTGGCGGCGCTGCCTTGGATGCGGGGAGCGGTGAGTATTCTTTAAATCACTTACATGACTGTTTACGAAATTAGTTCGCAAAACATGAGACGCGTTTCGCGCCGTTAGAAAGGTAAATTACTTACAGCATTCGCGGTAGTGTTTCTGAGTTTCGTGGTGAGTCTGGTATCTTGGCGATAGGGGGCCCCCGTCTTCCCTCTTGAGAGCTTCCAATCCACCACCAACAATAACACTCAACGACCACAACCGCTGTCTTTAACAGTTTAACACAATACAACCACGGATAAACCGATTACAATTCCGCACAATTAGATTAATTAAGTCAACCAACTCTCAATTGACGCACATCAAAACAAGACACAATCAAACACTGCACATTCCCACTGAAGGCAAAACATTTTCAAACGGTGAACGGCGCCGGCAAACAATGGCCGTCGATACATACTACGCTCGCGTCAACCGTGACATCGCTGCGTGCGCCCTCCGCGCGACCTCTGACCGCAGGTTTAAGCAGACTCGCTTATCAACACAATCAAATATTTTCTACGACGGCGGTGGCAAACAATCCGGCCCGCACGCGGCCACGCCACCGTCAACAAAACAAATATGAGCCGGCGCGCTTCCGGCGCGTCTTCAACACGGCTCCAACAACCAAAGACTGTCGCTTCGCGAGCGCAGAGCGAATGCACCCCGCGTGTAAACTCACTCATTCAATTCCATTGCGAATGAGTGGGGGTGCGAGAATCTCAAACAGAGCTAATCCCTTTTTTTTATTCTTGGACAGAAGAGTCGATTCAGTTGAAAGAAGAATTGGCAGCGCTGACAAAGAGGAATGCTGATCTAGAGGCGCAAGTGAGGTGTTACGAACAGTTGAACAGCGGGATTACGGCGCAGGTAAATTATATTGCTTGTTTTTTTAGTAGTTGAATTTCTTAGAACTTTTTATATACTTTAATGTGATCGATTCTAGTAGCTTTTAGTGAGTCGTCAAGCCTTATTCATCCCACTGCTAGGGTACGGGTCTCCCCTCAATCGAAATGGTTTAGAGCAGACTCCACCACGCTGCTCAACCGCGGAGTGTATTGGCGAAGGCCAGTGTTTTCGAGCCGCATAAAAGTCACTGACTTGGCTTAACGACTGTCACCTAATGACAACAGCCGGGACCGACGGCCTAACGTGTCCTCCGAAGCACGGACGAGCTCGAGATAAATAAAACCATCCATGGACAGGCTACAGTAGACCTTCATCTATTTATGAACATCTATCTACATATGAGTGTAGGCCAAATCCTCCTTCTGTCTGGGACGGACGAGAGAGGGTCGTGCTCCTGTAGTGAAGACTAAAATGACCTGATGATGATCTACATAAGAAGATCTACAGTCGAAATCGAATTCATCTACATAAGAAATAAAATGGTTGTTTTATGAAAGAATTTCCAAACATAAGGTATGACTAATCTATCACCTTAAAAGTGGATTCCATGACATAGATATAAGGCCCTATGTAAAAGAAAGTAAAAGATTTTGTATGTGTTTTTTCAGGACGTGACAACGGCGTCAGGCACTCCCCATGAAACAGTGGCGCGACTCCGAGAGTTGGAAATGCTAGTCAATACATTGAATTTCGAAAAGGAGGAGTTGTCTAAAGACAAGACGGATTCAGTGGAGAAGTTAAGGCTCCAGGTAATGGTAATCTTTACAGTTTTATTATAAATCAATCAAATACTGTTCATCTATAGATATTCGAAAAAATTGAAGCTGCTCCCCAAAGCCAACCTCCCCTGCACGTGGTGCACCCTGCCGACTACCGAAAGAGGCTCTGGAAAAAGAAAAGTAGTGTACAACGTATTTGTAAGCTGCCCAACTGGGAAAGTACCTGAGGAGACCTCAGAGAATATCATTGCCAAATAACAATTCCCTTGAGGGTTGTTGTGTTTCTGTGAGTGAGTGATGTCATCAGAAGCAAAGTTGGCAGAGGAACGATATTTGATGTTGCGAGCGTTAATATGGCTGCGGTAGCCGCTTTACATCAGGCGGGCCTTATGCTTGACTGACACCCGGCGCAGTATAAAAATATTCACCTTTAAAGGCATTGTCTTCAAGTGTTCTTATTATATTTAAAAGCTATACTTTCATTTACATTTATTTATGTTTGTCTGTAGGATAAAGAACTGAAAGATGCATTGTCTCAACGGAAATTAGCAATGGCCGAGTACAACGAAGTGACGGACAAGCTCTCGGAACTTCGGCAACAGAAACAGAAGCTGTCCAGACAGGTATTGTCCTAATAAATAAGAAAGTTTATCATATAATTCATCCTCACACATTGGAGTCAAAGATAGTCGCGAACTGTGTTGCTGTTGACGCGTTGCGCGAAGTCCCGTTTTTTGGCCAAAAGTGCGACATCACGTGTCCCGATTTTGGTGGCGGACGCCAAAAAACATGAGAAATACAACCGTGTTTAAAAACTTTTTCTTCCAACTATGCTTTAATTTCATCACAATCACACTAAAAACTCAGTACAAAACGAGTCTTTAATGCTCTAGAGCAATAAAAATGTATGAAATTCCATTATTGCACAGTTTTTTTTAATCGCACCAAAAGGTGCCAATCTCAATGGATTAGCTCTATTCAGCCAGCCGATATCAATACTTTTTTTTTCGTACGTATTATTCGTTTCTATCCTACTTGTTCCAAATTTAAAAAATGATTGCTGCTAACTCTGAGTTAAAAATGAAAGAAATTTAAAAAAGTGATTTGGCGGGAACTTTGTTAATTTTGCTTGACAATATTTTTGGAAACGATAAAAGTGTGATACTATCTGATTTTGAGTGCTTCGGATTCGAATTAAAATGGAATCATCTAGCGACACATTAACTCCCGGAAAACATTCTAAATGAAGCCGACAGTGTTATAGAAACTTCTATTTTAACTGTTTGATATGAGTTTCTTTTATCTACTATTCCTATAGGTATTATGTAGTTGAAAGAAAAGCAGATTATGCACCTCGCCTTAAGTAATTTATATTGCCCTCGTGCCTATTAGATTAGAGCCCTCGCTAACGCTCGGGCTCTAAATCAGGCACTCGGTGCAATAATAAATTACTTTGTGCTCGATGCAATAATCTACTATTATACCTACGAAAACCTTAGACAATATTTTTGAGCTTTTGATTATGTTCTATGGTGTCATTACGCGTGGTAATCTAATCGGCTTGTGATATTTAAAAACATCAAATAACAGACACGTAAGATGCAAATTTCCCCTGGATGCCATATTAAGCCCTGGGGGGAATTTTATAACAAAGTCTACAACAACCATTTTACACTCTCTGAATTCAGCGCCAAGTTCTAGAATACAATCGAAAACTAAGAGCTAAATCCCCAATAATTAAATTTGACAAAACCAATGATTCATAGTGTTATGCGAACATCCTATTGTAGAAAATGTTTGATTTTGTAAAATACTTTGTATGAAAAAATAGCAACTCTGTACCAAATTAGAAACATGGGTTTCGAAATGTAGCTCACTATCAATTATTATGCCGAGATCACAAGTCTAGTCTGATCAATTGTCCAGCGATGGCAATTTTACGGTTCTGTCCTAAGATAAATGAAATTTGATTCTTCGAATCCAATATAATGAATTTTGATTTATCAGGATTAAGAACCAATGCATTTCTAGCAGACCACGAAGCAATTCGATCTAAATCTTCATTGATTTGCGATAACACCTCCATCATACTCTGTCGAGGAAGTGGTGCATAAACTTGAGCATCAGCAGCATATGCTGATGTAATTATCACCTATATAGGTGATAATTACAATACTGAATCTGTTTACTAAGGTCAGCGGCATATATAATAAAAAGTAAGGGACCAAGTGTCGTACCTTGAGGGATGTTATAGAGCATAAATTTATAATAATAAGGGCCGATTTTTCAATCATCGAATAACTTAACAAATAACTAACTAGCGAATTAAAATATCCGACTGTTTAACGGACGGATAAAATTGGTTGAATTTTTCAATGGTCAGATAACGAGCTGATAACTATCCAAGGATTTTAGTTGCAAAGTTCACTCTGATTCTGTACGAGCGAGAAGTACGCATACGTTGTTACGTGTGTTAGAAGAAGACAAAAAAAGATTGACATTTGTTTATTAGACGTTTAATCATAACCTCTAATTTCTATGCATCAATCAAACTATTATGCACTTTTTACTTTCAGGATTTAAATATTCATAATATCTCATCAACCTCTTCTTCAATTGCCAGGTCGTCAATAGTATCGAAAATATCAATAGTTTGGAGAAACAAGAAATAACCTCAAAATAAACGTCAATGAAAGGAAGGTTGACTTGACGTATAAATACCTATCTAATGATAGGGTTACCTTACCAAACGAATAAATTTAAGAATTATTTTTTTACGGGCCTGGATCAAGATTTTTGGAGCCTATCTTTAGTTTTTCGTTTCTTATCTGGCCATCAAAGAGGCAAATAGATTTATTCCCCAGATAAGGGCGTTATTCGCCAAATAGAGCCTATCGGACGATTGAAAAATGCAATATTTTGTTATCTGTCAAATAAACACTATCTGTCTACAATGCCGTCTTTTGTTGTTCAACACTCGACTATAGTGTAGAATTACGATGGTCTAAACATTCTCAAGTGGTGTTTCATAGCCAAGTATTCAAAAAAATACCTTATGAACTAAGGCGATAACGTATAGTTTTTTATTTAAAAATACGCTAGGGAGATAAAACCCGATGTTAATAAACAAAAACCTACACTTACCTAAACAAAATAAGTTTTTATAGCACTTGACACCGGCCCGAACATCTGGCGTCGTTAAGGCGAGTCTCTTAAACCCCTTTTTTTATTTTTTTTTCCATTGAGTTTATGATTCTTTGGCCTTAATCCGATAGCTAATATGGCGGAGAAACGAAAAAAACATAAACAAATGGGCCTGAATGTATGACAGATGAGTATTGTTCAATCTGCCCAAAACTGAACGCCAAACTGCAAATGTCGACCGTAGGTCGACACGGGCATTTCAAGCGTTTCAAGGTCGTGACGTCACATGTCGACCGTAGGTCGACACGGGCAATTCAGCGGCTATTCGAATAAAATTATCAAAATCTTTATACCATTAAAAAATTAACGCCGATTTCTTGTCTATGTCAGGTGCGGGACAAAGAGGAAGAATTGGAAGTTGCCATGCAGAAAATTGATGCGCTAAGACAAGACATCCGCAGGGCTGACAAGGGCCGCAGGGAACTTGAAGCTAGGGTTGACACCGCCATTGCTGAAGCAACGAAGGTCAGTGATCATGCTTAAAATAATGGAGTGTTTAGTGGCTCGGCACATGTTTGTTGTTATAGTTACTTAATCTATCTAGGATGAATCTTGTGCATTAATAATAAAATAGGGAGGTAATCGGAATATCCCATCGAAAGGACTTCTACTATGAATAATAGAAAGAACCTTTTAAAAAATCGTCATTTAAAAAAAAACGAGTGTGCTTTATACCACACGACTGAAGTAAAACTTGTATCTCCCTCTCAACATCGGTTCGCCTGGCCCGATCACACTATTCGTAACGCTCTTGTCACGCATTCAAAAGCTTACTCCTCAAGTCAAGCGTGCGTAAAGAAGTTTTACTTTAAAAATCGATTATTTAATTAATCGAGTTTATGTACACCATGTGCAATTTGTATAACAAATGGCGTGTACGACAGGAACGCAAGTTACGAGAGGAAACACTCAGAGCTCAGCGAGTTGAAGGCGGTGGCGGAGGGGCAGCGGACGTGGCAAGGCTGCAACATGAAGTAGAAACACTAGAGGTAAATATGATTGATCCACTGTTTCAAATTAAACTAAGCGTTCTTATGAAAGACATCAACGTGCATTCGTTTGGGATTGTGTCCAATCATAAAACTCCAATACATACGATTCCATATAAATATAAGAACCACGTGCACCTTAAACGCGTATTCATTAAACCCTCACGTGCCACAGTCCCATGGAGGTACAGCGTTGATATGGCGCTTGGTACAGCGCAAAAATTTATATATATTTATTATTTCTCCATGCACTAATCACTCCATGCACTAATTCGTTACCTTAAGGTTGCCTTGAAAAGATTGCTCTCAGCAATAAGGCCGCCTTGTTGCATATATACAAGTCAACTGTCTGTAATAATTTATTGATTTATTGTACTTTAAATTAGTATTATGCAAATAAAGCATATTCTATCTATCTATCTTATATCATCAGACGCAGTACAAAGAATCATTAGCTCAGCAACAAGCGAGGTACAACGCTGAGTTGGCGGCGCTGCGAGATCAACTGCAAGAAGGCGACGCCATGCGCAGCGTGCTCAATCGAGAGGTAAATATACAACAAATATTTTTCACGCGCCAAAGGCGTCATTTGTTTCTTTTTTTTTTTTTCGTTATCAAACAGGTTTTTTGCAAGCCAGTTTGAAATTTAAATAAAACTCTGATAAGTTGCCCAAATATTTTTCACGCGCCAAAGGGTTCATTGTCTTTTTTTTTTTTTCATTATCAAACAGGTTTTTTGCAAGCCAGTTCGAAATAAAACTCTGATAAGTTGCCCAAATATTTTTCACGCGCCAAAGGGTTCATTTGTTTCTTTCTTTTTTTTTTCCATTATCAAACAGGTTTTTTGCAAGCCAGAAATTTAAATAAAACACTGATAAGCCTGCATGGTTGCCATGATTTGGCGTAACAAATCGTTTCATTTTTAAAATGCACGATAGATATGAATTAACATGTATATTTATTTGGCCGCTAAAACACGACACATAGGTATGGATTTTCTTCCATTTTTTGCCGGCTGCTGCTCGCATGTATTTGGTCAGTACAGCAATTTCGATTTATCTCGAAGAAGGTTGTCAAAATAATGCTCAAATTTCCAAGGATGTTTGAGAAAAATATACAACGTACCCTATACCTACAGCTAATGCGCCCCTGTGTGCCAACCTTCTGGTTATATCACAGGATTGCGAGTCTCTCGTCCAGTAAACCAACCAGACGAGGGGACCTTTACCCACGCCGCTCTTGCGCTCGGTAAACCAACCGAGCACGCATGTAGATACGTAGGTCTTACTCCCCGTTCACCTGCAAGCAGGCTACTTAGATACTCGTTAAGTTGAGGGGGAGGGGGATAAATGACCTCACTAGGATATTTTCTATACTATACTATATGAGATATTGAAATCCTGAAGTATCAATGTCTCAAATTTAAACTAGGCGATGTCTGTACTTAATGTTACGAGCTAGGGTTCTAGATTTGGATGTAAAACGCCAATGACAACTTCCAAGGATTTATTATATTATTCCAATGATTTTCCAAGGAAAATAAATATAAATTTTCCTGGACAAATTTTACACTGCCATCTAGTCTCAAACTAAGCAAAGCTTGTTTTTTGGGTAGTGGATAACTAATATTATACTTAAATTCATTTTTATTTTGTAAATACATACATAAATAGAGGAGCGCGATGGCGTCGTTGCACATATCAATCTAATCGATCACGCAAGTTAAGCAACGTCAGCCGTAGCCTGTCCATGGATGGGTTTATTTATCTCGAGCTCCTCTGTGCTTCGGAGGGCACGTTAAGCCCTCGGTCTCGGCTGTTGTCGTCTGATGACAGTCGTTAATTCAAGTCAGTTACATTTCGGCGTCTTGACTACACGAAGACTGCCCTGTTCTGATACTATCTGATATATTGAACCGACAGCTGAAGAATGAATGATAATAATATTTTTTTATTGAGAAACATCGTGACAAAAACGTAGCTTAGGTTAACATAATGAAATAATTTGACATGTGCCTGAACTAGGAATATTTCTGTATTTCAGGCATAAGAGTTCTTATATAACTTATACCTAATAATGTATCTCTTTTTAATCACGGGTCAAGCCCGGTCATTTGATAGGCGTGCGCGGGGATATAGATCCAACGCGTAGAGGCCCCTTTGAGAAGTGTAATGTAATGTTGTACGCCCGCTGTGACCCGCTCCAGGATATGTCAATGGAACGACATACCCATGAGCATTATTATTATTATTATTTACCAGCTGCAGTCATCGAAGGAGAAGTTGGAGAACCGTCGACTCGAGCAGCTGAGCGATAGCGAGGACAAGCAGATGTTGATCAACGAGAACAGGAAACTGGCCAAAGACCTCGACGCGGTATGATGTATTTATATACCTCTTCTCAATACTCAAAATCTCAATATTAAAGGTTGGCAAAAGATCGGCGACCCCTTGGTGTCGCTGGTCTCCATGGGCGGTGGTGATTGCTTTCCACCAGGTGGCCCACATGCTCGTTTGCCCCCCTCACACAAAAAAAAAATCTTTATTGCATTCTATATGTGCGTAGGACGATGAAGTGTTGGGTGCCCTCCTTCTAGATTAGTGGTTCTTAACAGAGGTCAGTGAGAGGTAAAAATATGGTCCCTGATACAAACTTATACTAAAAGAGATTAGCATTATTATACAAAATACTAGCAGGTCGAGTTATAGAATAATGGATTTATATGACATTGGGGCTACTCCCAACAAAAATCTCGTAATTGTACGCGAGCAAAAACGGTTGGGAACCACTGTTCTAGATGGTCCGATGACCGTTCAAACAAACCGGCTCGGAGAGGAGTTTTTTTTTATACTACGACGGGTGGGAGACAAGCATATGGCCCGCCTGATGTGAAGCGGTTATCGTAGCCATATTAACGCTCGCGCGCCGCCACTCCCGCCGCGCACGTAGCATCTCTTTCCTTTCTGGTGACCTCACTCACTCGCAGGAACATAACAACCCTCAAGGGAATTGTTATTTGGCTGCGGTATTCTGTGAGGTGGAGGTACATTTCCCAGTCCCAGCTGACAATTACGCTTCCTACCTCTCTTTTCGCCAGAGCTTCGTTTGTCAGTCAGCTGGATGCTCGACGTGGCTCATCATCACCGTTGAGCCAAAGACAACATCACCTGATGTTTTGGTTGCCAAGTAGCCGGGACCCACCAGGATTGTCCCCGAATTGAGAGCATATGGCCCGGGTCTTGGAATTGAGAGAAATATCCTGGAATTTTCACAATTATGACATTATATATTATATGGGATGTAAGTGGTTCATCAACATCTTTGAACCAAAGCCAACTTCACCTGCACGCGGTGCACCCTGCTGACTGACAAACGAAGCTCTGGCGAAAAGAGGTAGGTAGGGAGCGTAATTGTAAGCTACCCGACTGGGGAATGTACCTCCACCTCACAGAATACCGCAGCCAAATAACAATTCCCTTGATGATTGTTGTGTTCCTGCGAGTGAGTGAGGTCACCAGAAAGGACGGAGATGCTGCATTGACAGCGGGGGTGGCGGCGCGCGAGCAATATTTAATGTTGCGAGCGTGTCGTGTGTAAAAAAAAAAGAATAAAAAAAAAGATTTTAAGTAGGATTATATGGTGATGGTTATATGGCAAAGAACCCCATCACCATATAAATGCAAAAGGAAATTACTATACACGAACAAGTTATATAAAAAGAGATTGGAGAGTGCTCACGGATATGTCTCTCGAAGGTTGCACTGGACCTTTACGTCAAGGACCTCTTGGATGCTCGATTCAGGGTTGCTGGGCTTGTACGAACTCAATAACAAAAAAACAGAGTTACAAATTACATTATTTATTCAATAATGGGATAAGTCCGCACTACCGGGACGCGGAAACGATACGCGCGCACTGATTCTACTTGGCCATAGCAAAAAAAGACGAAACGTGTGTGCACACTTACGTGGAGCCGCTGGAAGAGGGGAAGGTGGAACTCCTTGGCATCGTCGCGTGCAGATATCGCACGCGACACGATCGGTCCTCCCAAACCAATCGACCTTCGGAGAAACGAACCGAGGGTCGTCGTCACTTAATAGTACCACGCCATCGCGTGACACCGGGAAGGGTCGGAACGGAAATATGCCCGCCACCGACTGTTATACGACGATTGTATTAGCTGCCGTCCAAAGATATATCCTGTTCCAAGGACCAGAGCCAGGATGTCTTCCGATCCAATTCCTCTAACCACTTATTACCTTTTCTTTGTTCCACTTACATGATCACGTCCGAGTTCAATCTGACAGTCCGTGTATAATGTTGCCAGTCCTTAAGTCACAACACATAAAAAGGAACCATAGATATGATGGTCTATATAAAACGCGATAATTGGTACATAAATTATTGTTACAATTTCGTCGACCACCTTTTAATGTGTGATGACAATCTCGGCTCGCTAAGTGTCTACACATTATCAACTCAACCAAGATCACGAGAGAATCGATCAAGAATATAATTACTCATTAACGACTACATTGCGTAGTGGAAAATATAGCAACACTGTCGCCGCACTAAAACGCCGCGCGAATAATGGTGACACATGTCAGTGACATGTGACAGTGACAATACCGTCTTGTAAATAAACCCTAATTACAGCAATGCGATACCAATTATATGATAAATATAATTGTACGCTACAAGCGTTAATATGGCTACGGTAGCCGCTTCACATCAGGCGGGCGATATGCTTGTCTGCCACCCAACGTAGTATAAAAATATATATATATAAGTTTTATTTACGATTTACAACAATTTAAATCGCAAAGTGTAAAATAACTTCTCTGACATCCGAGTCAATATTTTAATGGTTTTTTTTTATTATTATTAAATAGATGGCTGAAAACGGCAGAAGGTGGCAGTCAGAGAGAAGACAAATGGAGTTGGAGTTAGAAGAATTAAGAGCAAAACGAGATACCATGCATCATTGGGAAACACAGGTGCGTGCCTGCTTCCCTACTTAATATTATAAATGTGAATGTGAGTTTGTTTGTTACCCTTTCACGCCGAAACTACTCAACCCATCATCATGAAACTTTGTACATATATTCTCAAAAGTATTAGGAAGGACATAGGATATTTTTTATTTTAAAAAAAGTAAACGGCTAAAGACAAAGCCGCGCGTTAAAGCTAGTAATTTATAAATTACGCAGCGCTATCTAGTCCCAAACTAAGCAAAGTTTGAATTATGGATACTAGATTTTTTTTTTTTTTGTAAATACATTCATATAATAGAAAACACCCAGACCAAGACAAACATGTTCGTACGCACAAATGTTTGTCTTCGTCGGGGATCGAATCCGCGACCTCAAAGTCAAAGTAACCATTGCTAGCCATTTGACCACCGAGCTCGTCATCTATGCGACTGGTTCTGCAATCGAAAATGGCGTGCAAATATTAAAATCTTAGTAATTGAAATATTGGCCGTGTGGTTTCCGGCAGACTAGAATAGAATCACTCGTCTCTTCCCGTGGATGTCGTACAAGGCGACTAAGGGAAATACATTATAAAACATCGATCAGGCCTCCCCAACCCGTCTGGCCAGCGTGGGGAGTGTAGGCCAAATCCTCCTGTCTGGGTTTGAAGAGAGATGGTCGTGCTCCTGTAGTGGAGACTAATATGACCTGATGATGATGATGAATTGAAATATGTATATAAATCACTGATAAATAAATCATCAGTATCAGCAAGATAAATAAATGTCAAATTATATTTATGTCAATAGAATATGCTGAATTCTCACGGGATGCGGTTATACGCGCATATAAAGTAGTGGGTGCTAAAGCCGGAATAATAGTATTGATATATTTATTGTAGATTGCCGACATTATTCGATGGGTGGCCGATGAGAAGGAGGCTCGCGGCTACCTGCAGGCTCTCGCCACCAAGATGACTGAGGAGCTGGACTATCTCAAACACGGTGAGATTATACGTTATACGTTCTTAGCCTTCGTTGAGATCGCTCATAATTCATAATTCATTTATTCTTTGTAGAACATAGGTAGAAATGTATAGATCATACAAATTAAAAGTGCAGACCATGTTCTGCCATTTGGGGTGGCGTACAAAGATTATGTTACATATTTATAGGCATTTAAAACGGATTCATAAAATATAATAATCATCATCATATTATGTCATCATAAATTGTCATTAAATTAAGAATTACAATAAATTAATAAATTGATTTACATTGATTACAATAAATTCATAAATATTGAAAAGATTAAAGGAATAGATATCAATACAATTTCAGGTCAAAGATTATAAAGAATGTCAATTATTTTAATAATACCTCAAATGATAGATTCATTTGAGGTATTATTAAAATAATTGACATTCCTCCTCCAAGAATTCACCAATCGTGTAATAGCATTTCTCTACCAACAGGAATTTTAGCCGTTTTTTGAATAGTACTAAAGGAAGTACTTTCAAAGCACTAGGCAATTTATTATATATTGTCACAGACATCCGGAAAAAACTTTTCTGCAGCAAAGTCGAGTGTGTGATCTCATAGCGTAATTTGGTTTTGTTGCGAAAATTTCGTTGGTGGATTGATGATGAAAGTGTATACAAATTAGGGTTGGACTTTAAAAATATCGCAACTTCGTATATGTATAGACTTGTGAGGGTAAGTAAATGCAATCTTTTAAAGTGCGGTCTACAGGATTCCCTTGATTTGAGATTACAGATAGCTCTCAGACATCTCTTTTGGACTTTAAACACACTTTCCCAGTTAGTGGAATTACCCCAAAAGATGATTCCGTATCGTAACACGGAAACAACGTAGCCATTATATGCTACCAAAGCAGTCTCCGTGCTGGAGACAAGTAGCAGCTTTCTTAGTGCGTAGACAAATTTTGAGATTTTCTTACATGTTGTATGGACACCGCTCTAAATTGGAAATCCCATATCGAAATATGGGATTTCCAATTTAGAGCGGTGTCCATTGTAATGCCAAGGAATTTACTTTCTGTATCCTGTTCTATAACCGTGCCCATGTAATTAGCTGTGATGGCTATAGGTCTCAAAGCTCTTTGACGAAAGTGGAGGATTTTCGTCTTATTTAAATTAATTATGAAATTATTCATGTCCATCCACTTAACTATATCCCGAATGGTATCATTAATACATTCTTCGTAATTCGTAAGATCCTCACATTTTATAATGAGTGTGCAATCGTCGGCGTATAGTACCATAGGGTGTTTGGTTGCTCTAGGTAGGTCATTAATATAGCATAGAAAGAGCAATGGTCCTAAAACTGTACCCTGTGGGACGCCATACCGATTTTCTCTATATCCTGAGCGATATATATTCTCAGATTTTGTTTTCTTAGAGATAATATTAATTTGTGTACATTGTTTTCTATCACTCAGATATGATTTGACTAAGTTTGTAGCGTCGCCGCGTATACCGTATGAATACAGTTTGTCTATCAAAATTTTATGGTCAACGTAGTCAAAGGCTTTTGACATATCCATAAATATAGCACATACTGGTTTATTTACATCCATATTATTGATAATGGGCTTAAGTAAATCGAAAATTGCCGCGTTAGTGTTATAATTCCTCCTAAAGCCTTTCTATTCTTCAGCCAAGATTTTGTGTGATTCTAGAAAATCATATAACCTTTTATATATGACACGCTCAAAGATTTTTGCCGTGACTGGTATCAACGCGATAGGTCTATAATTAGCTTTATCATCACAGTCCCGTTTTTAGGGTTCCGTACCTCAAAAGGAAAAACGGAACCCTTATAAGATCACTTTGTTGTCCGTCTGTCTGTCTGTCTGTCTGTCTGTCTGTCTGTCAAGAATTTCTATGTCGAGAATGCGTGGAGGTATCAAGCTGAAATTTGAACTGTATACTCAGGTCTACGGTCCCATGAAGTTGTAAAATAATCAAACTGCTAAGTTTACGTAGAAAAAAGTTACGGCCGTTTATTTAGCAAAAAACGCATATTTCGACACTCTCAAGGGAATCAAAACCTATAGGGTACTTCCCGTTGACCTAGAACTATGAAATTTGGCAAGTAACATCGTTATAGACTACAAGTACAGGAATAAATCTCAAAACTATACATTTGTAAATAGATCTTAAAAAGTAGGGGGTCTATATTTTTTATAGGGTGTCGAAATTTCAAATTGAAACTACTAGTTCAAATGGGGTATCATATGAAAGGGCTTGATGTACACATTGCAAAATATATTTTATTTATTTTTTTCGACGCATTATTTCTTATTTATAATGAAAAATATCAAATTTAATAATGATACTACGTACCTACGGAACCCTCGGTGGGCGAGTCCGACTCGCACTTGTCCGGTTTTTTATATCCAGGTTTAATTATAGATATTTGAAGTGCTTTAGGATATTTTTCAGATGATAGGGAAATGTTAATAATATGAGCTAAGTGTGGAGCTATTATGTCCACAGTTTGTTTAATTACTGACGTGTTTATACCATCATGCCCTACACTATGTGTATTTTTGAGGGTCATAATATTTTTTGTAATTTCATCCACATTGGTGGGGGTCAGGAAGATTTAATTTAATTGGCTGAATGTATCAACTCTACAGGAAATAGAAGAATCTTTCGAAGTTTCGACAACCTGATCTATGAAGAAGTTATTAATTATATTGGCAATTTCAGACGGATTATTAATATATAGATTATTTTCCTTAAGTCTGTCAATTGAGCTTCTCGGAATGTTCTTGCTATGTTGATTTACAATTTCCCACGTTGCTTTAGATTTGTTAGACGAACATTGGATTTTATAATTATTTCGTGCTTTTTGTGTAAGATTAAGATTTTTTTTATATCGTTTTGAGTAGTTTTTAAATCTTTTTTTATTATCGCTAGTAGGTGTTATACGATATTTCCACAACATATTTCTCTTGTTTTTACTACACAGCTTAATACCCCGAGATATCCATTTAGCCGATTTATTTGGTATTATCAAGATGTTTCTCATAGGAAAACAAAGGTCGTGAAAGAGTTTAAATGTATCCATAAAACTGTTATAAGCAGTGTCGGGATCATTACTGGAATAAACGTCATTAAAGCTTATGTTCCTAATAGATTCTCGAAATTTTATGATATTTTCCTTATGATAATCCCGCCTTTTTATACGCCATTTTTTGAGTAAACATTGTTTGTTAATAGGACAAAACAGAAGTTGACATTTGTGGTCAGATAGCGCCAACTCTATAATCTCAGCCTTATAACTCTTGTCCTTGTGTTTAATGATTATGTTGTCTAGGCATGTTCCACTGCTAGGTCTAGAATGAATGAATGAATGATACTTTATTCACAGAATATGGTTAACAATAAGGCGTTATAAATTGTATGGTCCTTAGCATATTCCACCAAAATGGCATGTGAATATTTATATAAAAATAAGAAAACAAAGTTATATACTTAAATTAACATTTTACATTGCAAATTAAATATTAAGTACATACTTAAAACATGTCATGATTTTAGAATTTATAATTGAAAAAGTCATTTATGGAATAAAAACAATTTGTGACCAGGAAATCAAATAAACATTTTTTAAACTTATATAATGTCAAACATTTCAATGAGTCTGGTAGTTTATTATATATTTTAATGCACATACAGTATGAGCTGTTGCTCCTATATTTTAATTTAGTATTAGGGTAAATTAAATTGTATTTACGTCTGTTCGATCTTTTCATTACATCGTCAAGTTTTTCAAATAAGTCTAGGTTACGTTTAACAAAAAGAGCCGTTTCATATATGTACAGAGATGGAACGGTCAGAAGACGGAGTTCTTTGAACAAAGGCACACATGTGTCGCGTCGATCTGCTCCGCATATGGTACGAATACATTTTTTTTGGGCTACAAATGCTCGGTCCGAGTCTACCGAGTTTCCCCAAAGAACTATGCTATATCTAAGTAGCGAACAGACGTAGCCATGGTAAGCCAAAAGAGCCGCTTCTCGAGACACAATTTTTTTGAGCCTCCAAAGAGCAAAGATAAATTTGTTTATTTTTTTGCACAATTCTGATATCTGGTCTTTCCAGTTACAGTTAGAATCCAGAATGATGCCTAAAAATTTGTTTCTTGTAACTTCCTGTATCCTGATATCATTATATTTAATAGTCAGATTGAGAGGTTTAGCTTGATAAGTCAGAAATTGCATGAATTGCGTTTTAGAAAGATTAATTTTTAAATTATTATTATTTAACCAATTTATAATGTCGTTGAGAGCTATATTAATATCATTTTCAAATGTGTCAGTATTTTTATTTTTTATTATTATAGTTGTGTCATCAGCAAATAGCAAGCATTGATGTGCTATTGCTTCCGGAAGGTCGTTAATGTATATTAGAAACAATAATGGTCCTAATATACTGCCTTGCGGGACACCGAATTTGTTTACTTTATATGATGACTCGTAATTATTTTGGACTGATCCCTCTACTCTATTAATTTGGACACACTGTAGTCTGTTTTTCAAGTAACTTTCAAACCAAGATAAAGCTATTCCTCTTATGCCGCATTTTTCCATTTTGTTCAGAAGTATATTATGATCGACTGTGTCGAAAGCCTTGCTCATGTCCAAATATAGAACGCCTACTTGTGTATGATTATCAGCGCATTTCGTTATGATGTTATTTAATTTAAAACAGGTTAAAGTCGTGGATTTATTTTTTCTGAACCCGTGTTGTTCTGATCGGAAAAAAGACATTTTTGATAGAAAATTATCTACACGACTGTACATAGCTTTTTCATAGATTTTGGATATTACTGGGTTAAGAGTAATTGGTCTATAATTAGACATTTCACATTTATCTCCTTTTTTAAATAGGGGCTTTACTAACATTTTTTTAAGTTTTACGGGGACTGAACCTTGTTCAAACGATAGATTTATTAGGTGGCATAGAGGATAACATAAGATGTTTGCTGTTTGCTTTAGTAACATAGTTGGAATCTCATCATACCCAGTAGTGCTTGTATTTCTTAGTGAGTGCATAATTGAGTAGATTTCTAGTTACTTCTTTTATCAACAGTCTCAGACCAAAAGAAAGCAAAATGTTTTCAAAGTCTGTTGTCATAGAATTATGTTTAAGAGTATCTATATTATAGTCACCACATATTATTATTTTTTTATTAGAATTATTGCATAATTTATAGCTAAGAATTTGATTCAATATATCATAAAAACATTCAATGTCACTATGGGGAATTCTATACATACATATAATAAGCAACTTATGATTTGTCAATTCGCTCATGATTTGTGATGGTAGATTCGACAAGGGTTTGTAAATCATAGGGGCCTGCCTATGCTGAATGGAGCTGATTCCGATTGAATATTTTGATTCCAAAAATAAATCTTAGGTTAAAGTTACAAATATATTCAACTTGGTCAGTAGAGTCCTAGACGTTCCACTAGCTAAGCTAATCACCATTCCCACCAATCTAGGCTGAAGTTTGATTTTGGCAATCAAAAAATCCTATGGTAAACGGCTTCAGCTTCGGCGGTAGTTCTGAATTCATTTTAAAGTAACTGAATTATAATTTAACTACAACTGCAGTTTTAATTAACGTAATATTTACGATATTCTAACAATACACGCTTCTAATTTAATAATTTATGCTAATTATAGCATAATCGTGTAGGATTACATAGAATAAACACGATTCGTTGCAAACGTGGTGCACGGGTGCCGGTCCATATAAAAGTGAAAATTCTAAGATGGCAGCCGCGCCAACCATCGACAAAACGCTCCGCCAGAATGATAGTTATCACTCTCGCTCTGACGTATCCGTATAAACGTGGCTGTACATTCTCGGCCTCGTATAAAGGAGGCGCCGTGCATGTGCCGTCATATATACTTTTAGTCATAATATTTTTTTTATATTGTAATCAAGATACAATAACGGTTATTTACGTATGACCGGATAAATTACACAGAGACAGCAAGTTCCACACTAAGCAAAGCTATGGAGATAAATCATCAAATCCCTTCAATTGAATGCGTAACAGTTAGTACATGGTTGTATATGATAATGTTTGTTTCTCCTCCAGCGAGCTCGTCACGTACTGGCGTACCTCCATCATCTCCCCCGGCCTCAGCTCCACCAGGTACCGGCGGGTGGAGGAACAGGCGGTCGCAGAAACTGGACAAGATGGAAATACTTACTCTACAGTCGTCACTCCACTCAGAGATACAAGCTAAGCAAGCTGTTGGAGAGGAACTTAGCCGCACGAGGGCTGAACTGCTCGCTAGTCAAAGGTAACTGATAAGTGAACAATTAACTGCTGCTAACTCTATCAGGTATTAAAATGCCAGGAAGAATCCTTAGTCGTAATCAGAGGTAAATCACTAATGGACCTGCTGCCAGTGGAGTTTACTCCACCAGACGCAGGTGACACTGGACAAAATTTAGATCCTGACGGCTATCAACGGCGGCGCTAGTTCGCATAAAGACCTCTTAGCAATGGCCTGTTCAAATCAAAGACGATAGAGTACTATACCAAAGAAAATAACTTTATGTTACCTTCTCATTATCTAGGGAGCTGGTGGAAACACGGCAGCGGTTAGACACTCTAGCACACGACATGAAGCGTAAAGAGCAACACATTCGCGACATGCAAGCGCGTCTCGACGCACCGCACCAGCCTTCCAACTCCTGTGAGTATACAACATTTTTATATTATGTGCACACATATTTTATTTCTATATTTATTATTGTTTACTACAAAAAAAAAATACATACGATTTTAGATCTTATGACTTTTTCATATACTGTAATATATACGAATATATATAAAACGTGATTAAATTTCTAATGATTAAATGAATTTAAATAAGCAATCATTTAATCATGAATATTTGATTATTTTCAAAATTATTGCTTGAAATTTCGTATATGTGGACTTGTATTGTGTATTATTTTTTTAATATTTGCAATATATGCAATATCTATTTTTATTTCTTTTGAACACAAAGTATATATTATAATATGTTTATTTAGTGCACCTTTTTTTTTGTTTTCGTTACATGTGTCCGCACAATCCCATCCAATACAAAATTGACGAAATATTTTCGTGACGTCACACTTAACCGCTTATCTCAAATGGATTCTGGGCTCCCATCACAAAGTCCAACGTCGTCCGCGACGGAAAAAACGGAAATAACGGACAAAAACTATTTAATGTCTTTGAATGGTGGCTATACTCTATGGACGTTATTGTGTTATTGTGAAAAATAAATCGGAACTGTGATTCGTTATTCCAAATTTGTTGTTGATTGGTTGTTTCGAAATTTAAAAATGTTTATTACTGGCCATCGTTTGACGTATTCGTCATGTATTATCTGTGGCATTTATTATTTTCGTGTTTAACGCGAAAATTGTGTCTTTTTATGTGTTTTTATTGCATTGTGCTTTTTACCATGGCAGTCCGAGCTTGGTTGAGACCGTACATACCTCTGTTTATAGGCATGACGTCATGTATATGGGGTGTGGCAATACTTGTGTATCATCAAATATACGATTGATGACTGTGACACATCTACGATCATAATATTTTGCATTTATGAAGTTTATATCCTATCATACCGGGTAAAATTATCATCTGTATGTTTTTTTGAAAGGAAGAATTTATGAAATATGAATTAGAACGGATGAAGTTAAACATTTTCCTGTTCGATCACAGTGGGTCGTATATTTAATAAATCAAGGATCGTAAAAAATCAAATATTGACTGTTTTTATAACATTTAGACACATGTTTCAATTCGATTTTTATTTTTATTTCATTCAAATATAACAAAAGGTTATGTTAACATTTTTATAGTTATTTAAAAATGTTTTAACATAATAAGTGTATCTTCAACTTTTAACTCGAAGTAGGTATTAAATTATTTGAATTTGTGGCTTGTATCAAGATTTCTTAAAAGCAACTTTTATAAATGTAATAAGATTTTTATGTGAAAGTATGTACATATATTCTTGTAAAATATTGTGACCGTAGATTTAGATTTTAATTTGTAATTCCCATTTCTTTTTTATTGACCAGAGATAGTGCTCAAAATTTTAGTCACTGATTTTGGTATGGAAAGAGAATTATCACCAGAGGTGTTTCACTGCGTCTAGTCTTTGATATGTAGTCTAGTCTAAAACTTTTACCAAAGATTTTTAATCAAAAATATTTTAATCTCAACAACTCGGTACTAGTCATTATCGAATTGGTTAGTTATTATAATGTGAATTCATAATTTTTGTGTGATAAATTAAAAAGGGACAACGAATTGTTTTAATCGTGTTTTATTAAATTTAATCATAAATTATAATGTCGATAAATTTAATCATGAATGATTTTAATCATGTAACGTGTTGAAATGTCAAAGGAAGTAATAGTTTCAACAAATCGCGAGATTTATTTTTAACTGTTTCATTTTAAAACAACGATCTAATAAATTTTAATTTAATGACATTTGCATATACACGAATTTAACAAATAAAATTAATTGCGAATAATGCTAGAGTAGTCTCAACGACTCGACATTTAATTAATAATAAATTTTCATACAAAAATAATGAATGCAATAATAAATTGACAATTTCTAAAGCACAATGCAAGGATTATTTATTTATTATTAAGCTTTTTAGATCAGATTTAGAATCTCAATTTGGTTTATTATTTAAGACCATAGTTATAAATTAGCTTTTTTTTTTGTAATGTGATATGTGTAGCTAAATGATACCAGTGTCTTATTTTGATAAAAAAAAGAGGTATATTTGTGCACAACTTGTTTAAAATGCAGAAGTGCTGCTTAATATATTTTATCAAAATCCAAATGATTATTTATTAGTTGGCAAATGTCGGTCCGTACTTAAATTTTAAGTAAAAATATGCGTCACATTGCAGCAATAAATAATGCACATTTAAATAATGCACTAATACATTTTTACATTTAAATGAATTAAGTATGTTAAACTTGCAAGATTGTCAAGACACTGGCTCATTTCAAATCCTAATAGTTTTAAAAATATCACATTTAAAAGTATTTGTCACACCCGTCTGATTAAAAACGTAGATTTTGTCTATCCAACAACTGTACTTCACTAGTTGTTGTATAGACAAAATCCACAACAAAAAAGAAGTTTCAGACAATTGCATTATATACAGCATCCCTGTGGCTAGAATAAAAATAAAATAGCTTTACCAAATAATTAAATTCATCAGGCATGAACATTACCTAAATCATGCAAAATTAAAAAAAAATCCTACTGTTTTTTTTTATATTACCGATTATTCATTATTCCATAAAGGCAGTGAATCTTACTATACTACGTTCTATCCGATACGTTTTATTCCTATTTGGATCTTTTTTTATTATTATTGATTTTATTTGTATTTTTTTATCCCTAAGTAAATTTAATCAGACGGGTTTTATACCAAAATTACAATCATTTTTTATTTTATTTTATAATTATTACTTTTGGTTCTCTACTATTTTAAGTATCAGCACATTTACTATGCATTTACGTTTTTTTTTTCGCTGTAAGTTAATTTCCGTAAATTAACTGGTGTAACTCTTTGTCACATGCAACTTTTTGTATAGTTTTTTATGTACATAAGTTATTAAAGTTCTGTTGTATTATGTTGTTATTATTATTTTTAGTTTCATTTTGAAATGTGACATTTTTCATAGTTCCAATATCTATATAGCTATCTATCAGGTGTTAGTTTAGTCTAGCAAAATATTTTATTTAAGAAGAACTACACAATTAAATCATAATAGCAATGATAATAGGAAACCTGAGAGAAAATAAATGCCTTTTTTCTATTATCAACATATTTTGCAGATTCATCCAGAATAAGTAAATTATTTAAAAATAAATTTTACTCATCTCGAAAAATAAAAACGGAGATATACAGCACTTCTGTTTTTTTTTAATACTTTATTGCCCGTATTTAAAAATAAAAATTTGTATAAATAATAAGGACATAAAGTCCTTATTATAAAAAACATATAGTCATGATAATTTGCTGTAAAGGAAAGACTTAGTAACTGTCATATTTTTTTTCCAAGACATTATAAAATTTTCTTATTTTTATAGATTTCATATGTAACTAAATGCCAATCTACAGGCGGTAGATCACTTATTTGGCTCACTGTATGTATTAATATATATCTATCCAAATAACATTATCAACTATGCTTTGACAGACCGGTAATAATGGAATAGAAAAAACTGTTTTTCTGTAATCTGGTTAATCAGACAACTGAACCATATTATGTGCAAAGAGGGGCATTGTCACGCAGTGGGAGCCCAATGGCTGTTTGTAAAGGAACTTAGAAGAATATCAACTAAAAAATATATTTGATATTTCCGAAAGTTTTAATAGTTGTCCGTCCCTCCCAAACAACGAAGAAACTTTATTACTATTTACAAAATGTTAAAATAGTAAGTTATGTGCAAGCAGCGAGGCAAGGATCAGCCAAGTCGTCGACGTACTGGAGTGGCAAAGATGAAAATGGTTCGTTATTCAGTTAGTAAACCAGTAGTTTCGTATGTGATTGTGCATTTTGTTTGTCTATGTAACATTGCGTTTTATAAAATTAGTCGCTCGCAGTGAAATGAGACCTTACGATTTTTTCATGATAAGTCAAAATTATTCAACGGTAACGGTAATTATTTAACGGGTACGGGTCCCCAGTAAACCTGGTAATTGTGTTATATTATTTATTTCACCATCGACAAAGTTGAAAATACATGAGTAATATTTATTTTCACATTAATGCAAATACCTCAAAAGCTAATTCTGATAATCAACGATCTCGAAAATTGTGTATAAGTTTGCTACTTAACAGTCCTAATTTCATCAAAGTTTAAACACAGTCATCCTGACATGACCATACATACATATTTTTTCGTCCGAACATTATTCTGCTGTACATATTTCGGGACATATGTAATTCACTGCACAGCGCTGTCAATCTAGTGTCAAAAAATATGTTATATAATTTCTTTGCACATTTTATTTGGGTTATCTGTACATATATACTTTTTAGTATATTTCAAGAAGCTCATTGTCTGTTAATCCTTAAAACTTTTCAGACGCCTACTTGGAAAACATAAATTTGAATTGACGAGAAGTGTAGATTATTTTTTGGTAGGAAGTCTATTAGGTGTGATCGGTTATTACCAGACTTCCCGTTTGGCTCTATTAAACTTTACCTAGTAAGAAATGGCAGAACGTTTGGTCCGTGTTTTGCAGGCCGCTTAGAACATTTGGTCCGTGTGTTACAGTTTGCAGGCCGCTTTGATTCTTTGATTTTTAAAACGACATTTGAGAAACACAATGTTACAATCTTTTTAAAGGTGTAAGTTTTTATTATAATTCTTGTGCTGCGTTTTTAGTGTAACATGAGTTTTTATTTGGGCTTGCAAATATATGAATAAATTTGAATAATTCATACAATTATTCGAATGTTTACAAGCTCTAGTTTTAATCGTTTATCGTATTATTGTAAATACGAGCAAGTGTAAAGGAAAATTTATAATTTTTTCAATGATTTTCGATATCACTGTTTTGTGGGTCTGAATATTATTTTGTTTTATATTAATCATTCTTATGGATAAAACACTAACAACAATTTTATTTAAAATGAAACACACATACAAGTATTTTTCGTCAACCTTAATCATTGGAGCCACTTTATATGTATATAAATTAAAGGTTATACTTATTGTAGTAAACATTTAGATAAATTTAATTTTTATTATATTCGATATAAATTATTAATAAATTTTCTTATGTCAAAAGACTCCAAAATAGTGATGGTCGAACACTATTTGGCGATTATTTACATTTCAAAGCATTTTCTTTATTGTAAATCGCTTCGCTTTTGCTTGAGCTTGTTGAGGTGGCATGGATGTGGTAAAGTACACTTTTTATATTAAAAATAACGCTATTTTATATGAAACGACATAAGAACATGTCATTTGTTTTTTTTTTGTAAACTAAAAACGTCCATAACACCACATAACGCGCTGAGCGATATGGTTTTCTTTAACACTTGTTTGTATACGCACATAGGATTGACTAATCTGTTTTATTGTATACTCTGTATTGTGAATTAGAACATCCAATCACGAGACAACATGGACGCGGTTTTTATCATACCCTTTTTATGTAGTAGTAAATTTAAATGTAGTAATATTTAGATTAAAATTGTCATAGGACACGGTAACGCAGTTTATGTTTAATTACTACAAAAATATTATCTATTATTCTATTTATATTATCTTTATATATATATATATAATAATCCGTATATCCTTAGTCACGGCAATCATGCGTGAACGGCAGGATCGATTTCGCTGTTTATTTTTATGTTGTATTTAATTAATAAATTTATGTTGTAATTTTGTAAAAAAATTAGAACGTTGCGCGGAAAATTAGAAAATTTAAGAAAACTGAACTACCGTATTAAATTTTCTAATGTAACTTTATATCGTTTGACGGAACTGACAGTCGTTTGACAGATTGCGCGAAACTAATTCGAATTCAATATTCATTGTTAATAAGACAGGACAACGTCTGCCGGGTCATCTAGCCTCTTATATATTGTCATTGTTTTTGTGTGCGATTAATAAATAAACACTAAAATGGCAATGTTTAAAAATTTATGTCTTATATAGTATGTATGTTAAATGACCTTTATTTTTCAATATTTTTTTCTATGTATCATATAATTAAATTATAGTTAAAAACATGCTACACACCAAAAAAAAAAATAAGGATCAATTTCTGTCACCCATTGAGGACTCTATATGCCACATCGTACTTCCATTTTACCAGCTTTGGGACTAGAATTGCTTAGGCTTACTTAGGTAAACAATTAAGGGTTGAAAGATATGTTTATAAATTCTGTTACAATATTGTGAGGTTATGGGTCTAGAAAGAAAGGGGTAGGTGATAAACGCCTGTTAATCATAATTACAGATTAATTTAATCATAATTAACGATTAATTTAAATAATTAATGATTAAAAGATATTTATTGTGTTTATGTTGTCTCATGATTAAATGCTTAGATTTGTACATCGTCAATTGTAAGCGTCCAATGCATGTATAGTCCCGGTTTTTTTTGACTAAAATATGCCAGTGTACTGTCAGGCGCAAAAGTGACTTACATTTTTACGCAAAGATATAAATAGTTTAATGACTTGAATTTTGGAGGAAGAAATGTAGTTCTGCAAATATATTTTTTTGTGTAGTTTTGATTGACGTCTTTTCCCAGATGGTTAAATCCGTCAGAATTTAATATTTCTTCTCTGTCTGAAGCAAGTCAGTCACAAAACAATATAAGACATTATATATCGCCATTGGTTAAAATCTGGATCTCATTATCGCTACATAATGAATTTTTAATTAAATGTGAAAGTATTTTTTATTATCTAAATATTCTATTTTAATTAAATATGAAAATAAAGTTCAAAATATTATCCCAAGGGAACTATTTTTAGAATTATATCTCAATTTATTTTTGTGTTACAATATTTTTGCTATAATGAAGTTACAAAATGAAATTAAATTTTATACAGCACTTTTGCACCTGAATATACTTATTAATTGTACCTACTGTTTGTACACCGTTCTGTGATGTTGGTTGCGGGTGGGGTTGGTTTATGTGAATTTTACCCTTGTATATTTTTTTTATAATCCATACTATCCAGTTCAGTGTTCCGTGCCTAAAAGATATACTTATCTAAAAATACTAGACCAGCGTTTCTTAACCTTTTTCAGTCCGCGGCCCCCATGAAAATCAAGCAAAATTTCAAGGAATAAAAACATGTTAATAAAAACACAGGAATAAATTTAGGACAATTTATTTTAGTAATGAAAACTAATTACATTTTTATAAAAAATAAAAGTACTGTATTAATGTGAAGGTTGGTGCTGGTTTTTTGCAAGTCTTGCTGGCATTATTAATTAATTAAAATGTTCATAGATAAGACGGAGGACTCCCAGGGTGTCCGCGGACCACAGGTTAAGTACTAGACGATAGTTCTCGGTTATCAACTAGGAATATGCTGGAAATCGGTTATTTTGTTCCATGGTCATAAAGGGAGAACTCTTATGTTCTTTTCATTAGGAACGTTTATGCCATCAGTAAAAAAAATCTCGAACAGTCAATGTGAAAAATTGGAATTCGTAGAGCGTAAATACAGTGTCGGTATAAAATTATGTGTCAATTCAGACCATTTTCTATACTAGCTCTTACCCGTGGCTTCGCCCGCGTGCTCAATATTTTAATACAACTTTTTTCCCGTAGGAGTAAGATGTTTCTTCGGGATTAAAAGTAGCCTATGCCACTCTCCAGACTTGAAACTATCTCCATAAAAATCATGTCAATCCATTCGTTCCTTAACTAAAATACTTTCACATCTGTGATATTAGTATGGATGTATGACAAATGTCATTCAAATCCATTAAGTGATTCACAAGTTAAAAATTCATACATACATCCTCACAATCTCATATTTATAATATCCGTAGGATGTAATTTTTATTAATGTTTTTCTGCAGAATAGATTCTATTCTGGATGCCCCCTAAATTTAATGCTTTAAACCCCTCTATGTCTCTGAAGAGAAATGGTCAGAACTAGGCTTTCATTACTCCATAGATAGATCGATAGTTTACATCACAAAGAAAACAAATAATAATTTTTTTTTTTGTAACCAGGTAAATACAACAAGGCAGCCTTATTGTTAAAAGCAATCATTCTTCACTTCGTTATATAGAGAGTAATTCAAACTTTTACCCATATTTAGCTACAACACAATAAACCGCGTCATACACCTTTAATATAATTTATACCTATTTAGAGCGAGACACTGCTATATGCGTGCAAGAGACGGTGATATTTCTTCTCTTGTCTCGCGTATAGCAGTGTCTCGCTTTAAATATATAAAATGCTTTAAACACGCGTTGTTTTCATAGGCAAATGTAATAAGGCACGGAACACATTATTTTAAAGCTCTATGGGCTAATAAATTCTATATATGTTACAGTTTTAGACCGTCCGCCATCTCAAATGAGCTACCTGGACCAGTTCCTGAAGGAAGCGCCCACGGAACGCCATTACGACAACGTGCCTAATGTTAACAATGAGCAGAAGGTATGTGATTGTAACTTTAAAAATAGACTTTCTTTGATAATACTATAACAGTGTTTTTCAATCTTTTTGAATACAGGGCCTCTTTACATGTTAAAAATTTCTGACGATCCCCTCCTCCGTCCCCCTTTCTCTGCATCCTCCTACCCTTCCAAACATCAACAATGCTGGCTAAGAAAGCTTTAAAATTGTTAGAGCCATTTGCTTTCGATTTTGTTGACATAAAAATCAAGAAGAGAAATAGAAATGGGCTTTAATTTTTAAATGATTAGCTTAAAAATTTGAGTTGACGAATTTTTTAACAAGAGTCAACGCAAAATAAAAGGCCCGTTTTGACATTTGTCTTCGCGACGTAACTATGATGTAACCAAACGACTCGGTACTCGATACTTACGATATATCGATTCAAGTTTGCATGAGTATTTGATCAATTTGAATAATATGTATTGTAAAGTGTATTGGATTAAAGTTCTGATTGGAAAATTTTACTTAAACTTTGATATTGTAGGTATTTTGAAATGATACAATAAAACAATTGTAAAATAAATAAAAGTAAGTAAATAAATAAGACCGGCCAAGTGCGAGTCGACCTTAAAAAAAAGTTATCTTGATCAATTTTTTTCCTTAACCGATTATTAATAGTCTGTGGATAATATGAAAAATCCACATCGTTATCCACAGCTCTTCGCCGAGTGTGCGATACCCATCAATGAAAAATGTATTTACCTTCAGAACATTTCGATCGGTAAAAAATAGAGAACTTCATGGGCGTGAACTGTCAAAACAAGCCTATTATTTTGCGTTGAGTTTAGGCCTGATTAGGCCTGTTTACGTTTTTTTATTGTAGCGTATAACCTACAAACATTTGCGTTTTTTCCCCGCGACCCCCGCATATAACGCGACCAATAGTTTGAAAAACACTGTACTATAGTATGCGACCGGTCATCCATTTTGGTATCGATAGTCACGAAAGACTTTAAACAGTTAGTTACACAAAAGGAACATTTCACTGCATTTTGTAGATACTCGTAGTATGCGCACGGTTGTACTAATTTTTTTTGAATAGGTACCTAGTACGTATGTAGACTTTAAAAATTAGAATTGTGTAAAAAATTGAGAGTGGTAGAAAAAACACATTTAATTTGTACTAGAATGGTGATAATCTATACAATGTTTATAGTAACTGCGTACAGATTATGAATATTTTTTACCCGATTGAAGAAGAGAAAGAAGGGTTATGGTTTTCGTGTGTTTCTTTGGAACTCTACAGACAAAACCGCTTGATGGATTGCAACATGTGGGGTATCATTCGTTACTTGTCAGCTGTGAGAGAGACGTAGGTTCTGTTACTTATGGGTTTTTATACAAATGTCGAGTCGGGGAAGTATCCTAAGTTCTGCTCTGTATATTTTCTAAAAATAATGCGATTTAAAATTCGTATTAATTTTTAACGGTACAAGGTTTACTCTCATTGTAACTCATCATCATCATTATTTAATTTTGTGACTAATACAGGTGATCGTAGTTATAATTCCATATGCTTTTTTATCCGTGTGTTCAGCTAAGGACATGTCCAACTTGTCACTTTGATATTACTTTTGTTATGCTCCACGTAATACGAGCTGAAATCGAACTGCATTGTGACGAGTTATATGCTCTTAGTTGTGGCTGTGTAACTCAAAGAAGGGATAAAGTGATTAAAAGGCTGTGAGTAGGTTGTGTTTGAGTTTGTCCAAAACAGTTTGATATCGCGCAATATACTTATCAAAATTAAAAAAATATTAAAAAGTTATTCTGACTTGATCTCTTAATATTAATTATTATTATATTAAAAGTTCAGTTGAGAACAGATTATATACTACGAACGAACTTTTGTAATATATGGCCCCGCTGGCAGCCCTTGCTATCGATTTGACTCAGAGGGGAGAAGAGGTCGCCTTGTGAGAGCGGTAGGGCATGGCCATACTGTACGTAGTACTGTTAGTTAGATTACAGAGTACATTGAAGAGTCGTATTGTGATACGGGAATACAATTGTGACATTTTTTATATCGAAACTGGATCGGAACCGAAATATAATTACGAAATGACTACATTATAATTACGAAATTAAGCTTTCTTTTTAAACGTCGCTGCACATCGCGAGCTACAAATCAAATCAAATATCTTTTTTCCTTGGACTTTATAAAGCACTTAGAAACGTCATACAAATTAAATAATATAAGAACATGTATCTAAATCATTACTACTCTAAATCATCACACTATCTTGAATGTGAAAGTGAATTGAAGTGCAAATTCACTTTCACATTCAAGATAGTGTAGAGCTAAACTATATATTATTTTGTAATATGTACATAATAGTTGCGTTTTTTATATATATTAAACTTATTCCTTAACACATTCAGTGTCGAGGACGTCAATCGGCGGTCTAAAAGTAATTATTCACATGCCAGCTGTCAATGACGTATTCTTTTCATTATAATTATTTCCTTCATTGAGTTATGATGATATTTAACATTTTGCTTATACTTTGTGTTGCCATTGTTTTTGTTTATTTCCGCACAGATGTCGCCGCCGTATCGTTATAGAAACGTCCACTATTGTTGCAATGCAAAGGTTTGATTTATTTTTATTTTTTTAATGCTTGTATATATGCTTTTCTACTATAATTTATAAAAGAAATTTATGTTTTTTATTTGAAGTCTCCCGTATGCTTTTGTATTCATAACGAGTGTTATAACGAGTTTTTATGCTGTTATATTCATAACACTCAAGTTTTATCTTTATTGAAACGAAAGTACCTTATATACAAGTACAAACAAATTGTATTATAGAATTGACTTCGTAAACTTAAAAAAAAACTTAGAATATAAACTGTTAGATATGCTAATTTCATTTTGTATGGAAGATCCAATTTTTTTTATACTATGTCGGGTGGCAGGCAAGTATATGGTCCGCCTGGATGTGAGACGGTTACCGTAGCCATATTAACGCTCGCAACATTAAATAATGCCACGCCTACTGACAGCGAAGCAACTCCTCCTTTCTGGTGACCTCACTAACTCGCAAGAACACAACAACACTCAAGAGAATTGTTATTTGTCTGCGGTATGCTGTGAGGTTGTAGTACTTGTAGGTTGTAGTACACGCCAGAGCGTCTTGCCAGTCGGCAAGGTGCACCACGTGCTGGTCAGGTTGGCTTTGGCTCTAAAGATCGTGGTGAACTACTTACCCCTAATTTACTAATTCCATAGTTTCTCCTATAATACAAATTAGTTTATGATGATCGCCATGTTTAAAGATGTTTTCTTAAAATGTAAATGTTTTCTTAAAGATAGTTCAGTGATTAAAATTTAATCATATCATAAGACACGAAATATTTAAAAAGCATACGGGAGACTTTTAATAATGTTATTGATGTTTTGTGTTATTTAATTAATCATGAATTTACATTTTATTAATCAGATAATTTATCATTTAATCGTTATCAAATATAACATTTAATAATTAATTACTAATTTTACTAAACAATTTAAATTTAAAATGAGCTAAATAAATTTATTTTTTTCGTAAACTGTTCGATGAACTGTTTGCATTTCACATGGAGAAAATGATGTTAATTTCTAAGTTGCTATATTTAAAGTTATTTGTGATGATGAGGACTATCGTGCCTTGAATTTTGATTTCAATTTTCAGATAATGTACGGATCCCAGCAGTCAGCGGCTCTGAGTGGTTCCGTAGAGTCGCAAGACGAATTAGAACCCAGAGCCGCGTCGCCGGCATCCAGTAAAAGTTCGCCGAGCGAGATGTCGACTGTAAGTATGCTTGGCTACTCAGCTCCTTAAGGAACTGATGACATTAAAACGAGATGGTTATCATCATCATCAGCCTATATCTACCCACTGCTGGATAAGAAGCCTTCCTCAATGCTTTCCACCGTTCCCATTACTGTGTCTCCCCAGGATTAACAGCGGCGACAGTGAAGTCCATTGCAGTTCCGGGGGTAAAACGACGGCTATCTTGGAACTCACAACGAATTTAATCATAAAAAAATAGTTGGAGTAAGAAGCTTTTGGAATTTGACTTCCCATCTTGACAATGTGAGACAGCTATATGGCAAATAAGGCATTTAAAGCCTAAAGATGTGTCTAGTCATTTGAAGCTCAACTGCCGTGTACCGCGGATTTTAAATATCTAACACTACTAGGATCTAAAACAATGAGTTTGTTACCTAACACATCGATTCCAATAATATGAATTGGAAAATCATCTGCACGCTTGGTAATTCTCCCTTGGTACTACCAAATCAGAGTAGTATTTTTTTTTTATTTATACTACATCGGGTGGCAGACAAACATACGGCCCGCCTGATGTAAAGCGGTTACCGTACCTATATTAACGCTCGCAACATAAAATATCGCTCGCGCGCTGCCACCCCTACTGCCAACGCAGCATCTCCTTCCTTTCTGGTGACCTCTCTTACGCACAGGAACACAACAATACTCAAGGGAAGACGGCTGTATTCTGTGAGGAGGAGGTACATTCCCCAGTCGGGTAGCTTACAATCACGCTCCCTACCTCTCTTTTCGCCAGAGCTTCGTTTGTCAGTCAGCAGGGTGTACCGCGTGCAGGTGAAGTTGGCTTTGGTTCAAAGATGTTGATGAACCTCTTACACCCCAAATACTGCCCCAGATGCTACATACAAGGAACCCAACATGTCCCGCTCTCACCGCTAAAGATCACACTCCCAGAAAACATGGTGTGCTATCTTATTCTTCATATTGTACATTATGTTGTAAATATGTGCATAATAATTTTACGAGCCCGGTGGTCGGATGGTTAGCAATGGCCACTTTGACTCCGAGGTAGCGGGTTCGATTCCCGCACATGACAAACATTTGTGTGCATGAACATGTCTGTTTGTCTTGGTCTGGGTGTTTTCTATGTAAGTATTTACAAAAAAAAATGTATTTAAGTACATTTATCAGTTGTCTAGTACCCATAACACAAGCTTTGCGCTTAATTTGGGACTAGATGGCGCTGTGTAAAATGTCAAGAAATATTTATTTATTTATTTTTAATATTTATTAAACTTATTTCTTAACACATATTTCAGTTTACTTAAAAGTTGTATAAATTCAGTTTACTTAAAAAGATATTTTATTTGCACCAGGACGCCTCGCTCGGGCCGGCGATTCCAGGCAAACAGAAGCTGCACCAGTTCCTCGTGAGGACGTTCAGTAGTCCTACCAAATGCAATCATTGCACCTCGCTGATGGTAAGTGAAGTTTGGTATTAAAAATTTAATTTTAATGGACATTTTGTAATGTTCAAAGTGATAATAGTATATACATAATTATCTTTTATTTTGTATTTTTTTTAACACATTACATTAAAATTTTCAAGAGGCCCGCCCCTAGTCGTTGCATCCATATCTCCGTGCGCGACTATCAAAGGACCGGGCTTGACTCGTTATTAAGAGCCATATTACATATCGACTTTGATTTTTGCGTAAAATGGCCAATTTTGGCGTTCTTGATCTCGGAAACAAAAATACATTAACAATGTTGACTTATTGAATAGAACAGAATAGCTATTGGCTTAGTACATAGCGGCCTCGCTTTTTGTAAATTTTGCTTTTTAATTAAACCCTTTTTGTAAAAATTGCAGAGAAAGATTTTCATAAAATGCGCATATTCACTTTTTTGAGCTCCTGGATTGTACTACTATTCCAAACAAATGAAATAAAAAAAATAGAATGGTATTTCTTATATAGTCGTATAGTACATAGCGGCCTCAGAATTATGAAATATCATTGAGTTAATATAGAAAAAAAAAAACATTCTTTTAACCAAAAAAACTTCGAAAATAGCTTTAAGTAAACTGTTAATTTCTCGAATAAACGATAATATTATTGAACAAAATTTATACGAGAATAATTGTTACTTCATGATGAATAAACTTTGTAGCATGAATTTATTACCTTATTTCAATAAAAACGATAAATGTAATTCAAAATTACTACAAAAAACGATGCACCGGCGGCCTTCGCGGGTTTAGTACTGCGCGAGAGCTCGTCAGCGTGCAAATGTAATAGGGCTCTTAAAAAAAGATGCATATCAATTTTTTTTTGTATAAATTATTTAATTACCTATGTAAGTTGTAGAAAGAGAAATTAATCATCACCCTGTGTCTACTAACTGCTTGTCTTGAGTTAACTATCCAATTTTAATAAAACTTGATGGATACATAGATAATAATCCGATAGTACATGAAATTAACATGTTCATTTGTATTAAAATATAATTTTTTTTTTTGAAATATAGACATTGACTTGAAAAACCTTCATCAGTAATCAATTTGAGGTGAGAAAGCAGTATAGTAGCCGTCTTTTCTTTATTTACTATGTCAATTGGTCTTCAAGCATATTGCTGCCTTGATGTGAATGGCAAAACGTTACCAACACTCCTAGAACCGCAAGCGTTCATTCAATGCTAACGCAATTCCACATGTAACTTCCGCTTAAGAACTAGTACCGTCACTCATTTGGAGGGACACAATGACCTGGTGCGGTGGAATTTAATCGAAATACATTAGTAGGAGCAAAGAAACTTTAGGAATTTGACATCCCCTCTTAGCAATATGAGAGACAGCAATGGCAAATAAGGCATCTCTAAGGACTAGACCACTAAAACTGAAGTGAGAAGAGATGAGGTTTATTTACATACAGTTCATGCCTAGGTGTACTCCGTTATCGCTGTTAAATGTACGAGAAATGTCTCCGCCCATGTTCAGACCTCGAGTGGAGATATTTCCCCTATGTTTATGAATTCGTTCGCCAGATCGGGCTGACCCGGCAAGGCGTGGTGTGCGAGACGTGCGGGCTGTGCGTGCACACGCGGTGCTGCGCGCGGGTGGCGGCGCGCTGCCCGCTGCCGCCCGAGCGGGAGAGACGGCCGCTGGGGATAGACCCCGCCAGGGGACAGGGCACCGCCTACGAGGGATACGTCAAGGTACGTACTGTCACGTCACACCGGCGCGAGCCTGCCGCCCGAGCGGGAGAGACGGCCGCTGGGGATAGACCCCGCCAGGGGACAGGGCACCGCCTACGAGGGATACGTCAAGGTACGTACTGTCACGTCACACCGGCGCGAGCCTGCCGCCCGAGCGGGAGAGACGGCCGCTGGGGATAGACCCCGCCAGGGGACAGGGCACCGCCTACGAGGGATACGTCAAGGTACGTACTGTCACGTCACACCGGCGCGAGCCTGCCGCCCGAGCGGGAGAGACGGCCGCTGGGGATAGACCCCGCCAGGGGACAGGGCACCGCCTACGAGGGATACGTCAAGGTACGTACTGTCACGTCACACCGGCGCGAGCCTGCCGCCCGAGCGGGAGAGACGGCCGCTGGGGATAGACCCCGCCAGGGGACAGGGCACCGCCTACGAGGGATACGTCAAGGTACGTACTGTCACGTCACACCGGCGCGAGCCTGCCGCCCGAGCGGGAGAGACGGCCGCTGGGGATAGACCCCGCCAGGGGACAGGGCACCGCCTACGAGGGATACGTCAAGGTACGTACTGTCACGTCACACCGGCGCGAGCCTGCCGCCCGAGCGGGAGAGACGGCCGCTGGGGATAGACCCCGCCAGGGGACAGGGCACCGCCTACGAGGGATACGTCAAGGTACGTACATACGTACATTCACAACTGCATACATTATTTAGAAACTTTTCTAGCTATGCTGAAAGGCTCATTTATTTATCCTAATTAGTGTCGTTGTTCAGGATTATCATACAATGTTAACTCGTCATGAAAACGAGAAACTTCAATTACAACAACTTCTCCTTAAGGCACATAAGTAAACTCTAGACTGATCTAGATTGCAGATGTGAAAAGTTTGCAGATGTCTGAACATCTGCAATTATTTTTATCTTACAGACCCCTGGCTTATATATATTTTCCGATTTATGTAGACTCCCTGTCCTAGTAATAAATTAATTTATACGAATTAACATAGATACTTTGCATGTCAGAATTGTGAGCAGTCAAAGACCACTTTGGGAATCTAATGTTCTAAATACATCGTGTTTTAAATACCTATATACATAGTGCTCTAAATACATACCAAATGACATAAAGGAGCTACCATTAAACAAGTTTAAAAAAACATTTAGGAACTGGCTATTGGAAAAAACGTTTCATACAGTTGACGAATTATTAATTTATTTTTAAAAATAGTTAACTAATGTTTGTTGATGCATGGAGTAATTCCTTAAAATTGTAACTATAAATATTATATATTATGACTAAATAGGCATAAGCAACTTTACTTCTGAGATCCAACCGCATTTATTGTACCCACCCTATTTATCTATAATAGAAAAATGAATCGCTGAATATGTTGCTAAGCTCAAATCTCGAGAACAGCTGAACCGATTTCGCATTTTTTTTTTAGAATATTTCTTGAAATACGAGCATGGTTCGTACGCAGAGAAAAATTTAAAAAACTGCGATGAAAATAAAACACCACTTTTTACCCGTGCAAAGCCGGGGCGAGCAGCTAGTTTCAAATAAATAATTTGTAATTGTATTTGTTTTGTATTGTCCACAGGTACCAAAGCCGGGTGGCGTGAAGAAAGGCTGGATGAGACAATTCGTGGTGGTCTGCGACTTCAAACTGTTTCTCTACGACATATCACAAGATAGGTACGGTATACGCACACTTTTTATGTACATCGGGTGGCATGCAAACATATGGCCTGCAACAATCCTCTAGCTAGAAGGTTACTGTGTTGTTTTTAAAAGTTTTTGTTACACTGATTTTGAAGATATTTGTTATTACAATATTAGTTAAAGTATAACGTCTTACGTCACAAAGTAAGCAGTCAACCCTAAGCCATCTACACATACATTTGCATGTATGACTAGTGATGTAACGAATATTCGTATTCGCATTCGCGAATATTCGCATATTTCTCGACATTCGCATTTTATGCGAATGTTTTGCGAATATGAACGGCCTAATTTCTTTAATCGAATATGAACGTCCTTTTTATCTATAACATTAGATAATAATTGTACGTGGAAGCCCCATATAAAAAATGTATGTAAAAAAATCAACCGTTTTTCTTATGTATTATGGCGGCTTGGTAATATAACAGACGAAAAAACAGCCTTACTGGCGTATCATGGATATGTGGCGTCAAATTTAAGATATGGTATCGTGTTATGGGGCAATTCAGTAAATGTAGAAATAACTTTTATTTCTCAGAAACAATGTGGACGTTCTATATGTAAATTATCGCCGACGACCAGTTGTAAACCATTCTTTCAAAATTGAATCTGTGAACAGTACCGTCTATATACATCTATGAGGTGTGGCATTTTGTAAAGGTTTACATACACCTCTTTAAGCAAAAATGTGATGTAGTCATAAACTATAGATGCAGATTTCCAAATCAACTGGTGCTGCCTAATATATCGACTATCCAATGGCAATTCGAATATATAATAAATTGCCGAAAGAGATCACAGATCTTCCTTTGAATAGATTTAAAAATAGTCTACATCGGTTGCTCTCTGACAAATGCTATTATACGGTTACAGGATACCTGACGGACAAATTCCTTTAAATTGCAAAAATGATATTTTATCAAATGTACCTATATACTGACATTCTCTTAAGTTAAGTTATTAATTTATTTGAAATAATCATAATGTGACATAATGTATGATTGATGTTAAAATGAATTTGATTTAATGTATTTGTATTGTTATTACCTATCAATGACGTTATATAATTGTGACAATTTTAAAGGCAAAAGTGCTTAGTACCTAGTAGCTCGATGCTATTAATTAATGTATCCACAAATATATATTTGCATGTCTAATTTGACATAAATGTGAAATACTTTATTATTGATCAGAACACCATCAATGTACTCACTTTTAATGCGAATAAACTCTATTCTATTCTAAAATTAAAAAAAGATTTTCAATTACAAAAAGGTAAATTAAATAGACAAATAAAAGTACCTATCAACTTCTTATATATTTATTTCAAAACCTTATCTTCTGTTAGGATTTTTGTTAACTAAACAATAAACATCACTCGTAAATGAAACAGCAATCGGCCTTCTTCGGATGGGCTCGACAATGCTCGGAAGTAGATGCAAATAATTACAAAGTTGTGCGTGTAACTCGCGCGCCGACTTAGCTGTCAAAATAAAGCCATAGACAAATGGAGCCAAATACAAAAGTCAATATTCGTATTCGCATTCGCGAATATCGACGGCATTCGCGAATGTCTAGAAATTGACATTCGTTACATCACTAAACAGACGCGGTGTGTTTGTGTTGTTGTTTTTTTTTCAGGAGTGGCCAGGGTGTGGTGTGGGATGGCAGTGTGTAATTTGTCCAACAATATTTATATTTATTTACAGGAATGCCCTGCCGTCTGTGTGCGTGAGTCAAGTCCTCGACATGCGCGACCCTGAGTTCAGCGTGGCGTCGGTCAAGGAGTCAGATGTGATACACGCGAATAAGAGGGACATACCTTGTATATTTAGGGTTAGTACCATGCATTATTTCATACAAGGCCGCAGTATATGTATAATGTAATTTTTAAGATCAGTAGCATATGGGACGGGAGCCCACCACATATTCCCATCACTGTGTCTCCTGTGTAGCCAGGATTAACAGCGGCGACCGCCAAGAAAGGCAATGAACAGTGAAGTCCATTGCGGTCCCGGAGGTAAAACTACGGCTGCCTTGGAACTCACAACGAATTTAATCAGAAGAAATTAGTAGGAAGCTCAGTAGCGTATATAATTAAATGGCTGCCCATAGATGGCGCTGTCACAAAGTTTTTTTGTTTTTTATGAGAGAAAGGAAGCGGACATGTGGGTCATCTGATGAAAGCAATCACCACCGAAATCCATAGAAATCAGCAACACCAAAGGGTTGCCGATCCGTTGCCAACCTTGGCACACGCCTTCAAGAACAGAGTCAATTTTTCCCTGTCGTATTTATTTGGGAATACTGCTGAGGGAAGTTGTTTCCGCAACTTCACAGTTCGTGGTAGAAAATGTCTTAAAAAGCGTACAATAGCAGATCGCCAAATATCAAGATGATGTGGATGGAATTTTAATTTATGGCGAGTTGGGAACTTACAGATATCTCTTTACTTTTTTTTCTCTTACAGATATCAACGTCCCAGCTGGAAGGCGGCAAACGATCACACACGCTCATGTTAGCAGAATCAGAATCGGAGAAAACGAAGTGGGTGGTCGCGCTGAGTGAACTGCACAGGATATTGAAGAGAAACAACCTGCCGGACAAATGTGTGAGTTGTTGAGCTAGCAATCAGCACTCTCTACGGTTTATATAAGCTTCTCTATACTTATTGAAGTAAAACTTCTTTCATCATCATCATCAGGTCCTTTAAGTCTCCACTACAGGAGCACGACCCTCTCTCGTCCGTCACAGACAGAAGGAGGATTTGGCCTACACTCCCCACGCTGGCCAAACGGGTTGGGGAGGCCTGATCGATGTTTTATAATGTATTTCCCTTAGTCGCCTTGTACGACGTCCACGGAAAGAGACGGAGTGATTCTATTCTAGTCCGCCGGAAACCCCACGGCCGACTTCTTTACGCAAGCTTAACTTGGGGAGTAAGCTGGTGAATGGATGACGAGAGCGTTACAGAAAGTATGATCGGGCGAGGCGAATGGAATTGAAAGGGAGATATAAGTTAGTAGAGCTAAAGAAGGTTGACTGCAGTCGTGTAGTCTAAAGCAGACTCGTTTTTTTTTATCGAGAGTGTAAGTATGTGGGGGTGTAAGTGGCTCATCACAATGTTTAGAGCCGAAGCGACCCTCACGTTATAATATTGTAATATGTATACAAATACTTTTGACATTGCATTCATTCGTAGTCGTCTTCGTCAACACTTATTCATTCCACTACTTGAATATGGTACTCCCGTCAATAGATGGGGATTAGAGCATACTCCACCACGTTACTTAACTGCGGGTGGGCATTCGTCCAGTGTTTTCCAGTCGCCTAAATAAAACCTCTGTGGCAATGTATGCAAGCCCCGTATGAGAATAAGAATATATGAAAAGTAGATGAAAAGATGAAAGAAAGATAGTTTAGAGTGAATAGAAGTCGAGTAGATAAAAGCAAGTATAATAAAGAAAAATAAATTAAATACAAGTCAGCAATAATTTAATGCGGACCGAATCGCGCGGAGGCCAGCCAGCAGTGTATGCGCGCGGGCGGTAGATGGGAATTATATGTATGCCAGCTGTGGTGACGTCGTCGGTGACGTGATCTTGTAGGAGCTGGCCCAATTTGCATAAGCGGAGCGGGAAGCGGATTGAACCGGCTCTGTGTGTTTGTTATACTACACCACTATTTGCGAGATCGTCGTGATATATATATTTATAATAAGCCTCCCCCTATTTGTTGCAAACGCAGGTGTACAGCGCGTGCGTGCTGGTGGAGTCTGCGGCGGCGGCGGCGGTGCGCGGCGCGACGTGCGCGTGCGTGCTGGAGCGGTCGAGGATCTGCGTGGGGGGGGAGGCGGGGCTGGCGCTGGTGGACCTGGAGCGGGGGGAGATCACCCCGCGCCGCGCACACGCGCCCATCGCCAAGGTGCTCTACGTGCCCAAGGAGCAGCTGCTCGGTGAGTGCAGGAGAACATGACGTGGGGGGAGGCGGGGCTGGCGCTGGTGGACCTGGAGCGGGGGGAGATCACCCCGCGCCGCGCACATGTGTGCTCCCCGAACACACTTCACAAATCTATGTGTTGGATAGGTTGGGGAAGGTGTATCACGAACGATGGGAAGTCATCCCATGATGAGCTCTTGTGTCTATCGTGAAGATCCTTTATGCAGCCGAGGAACGGCCCCTTAGTGAGTGCTCCTAAAATAGACGTAGCATCGGTATTCTATGCCGGTTCATTGTATACCTTGAGTGACGGGAAATCATCCCGTGATTAGATCATAGGGGCCGTCCATTAATCACGTGATGTTTTTTTTTTTTTTGCATTTTTAAACCCAGCTCTCCCCTTGGTGAGACTTGGTGAGGTGTAAGGCTCACGTGATTAATGGACGGCCCGCCTATCTCCAAAGTCCTTTATGTAATCAAGCAACCCATGTCGTTGTATATTTTTAACGTAGCTAATAATTTGAAATTGTTATGTAATGATGTATCTACAATTTTCATAAAAAAAACACAGTTCATTTTGCAATGCTAATATAATTCAAGCGCTTCATACGCACGCGCCATTTATTTTATTTTTAGCGCGCCAAAGCATGTATTATAAATAAACGCCATCTACCGCAACAGTATGTCGACAAGAAAGAGACACAATTTCTCTACTTGGTCAATAGATGGCACTATTCAAGATTTGTTCTCGAACCATCGTCTCGTTTAGTAAAATTAAAAAGTGAAAATTCGCTTCCTCCTCCCCCGCACGCGATGTTACATAGTCCTTATTTAGCGTAATAAATTATTTTATCGTTCATATATCCAGTGGTGTGATTATATTTTGGATGGAGATGATAGATTTGTAGATGCAACACCAAACTGTACCCCCCCCCCCCCCCGATTTCGTTATCATTCGTTTTTTGAATTGCCTCTGTGGAAGCAATTTTAAAGACGTATTCAGGTCAATATCGATTGTGTAAATGTGTAATGTGGATGCGAGGCCGGTGAGTGTACGTTGCATGTTGTGGTGTGGCTAACCCTCCACCTGCCATGGCTTCCACCACAGAAATAAAAAAGGACTAGAAATAACAAGTGGGCGTTACCCGCGTAGGTCAATATACTCCAATTTGGCATATCTCGATCGTCGCATATCTCAGTCGTCATTTGTCACAGCCGCGGAAACAATCATAGAAAAAAAATATAAAAATGCCTTCTTGTGCCATATTATCGTGTAAGAATAATAGTAGCAAAAATAATGTGTCTAATGGTGGCATTTCATACCATCGGTAAGTAATATTTCTCATTATTTTCATTATTTAATAGAATTTAAGCATATTCAATAAAATGCACAAACGCGAACAAACTAAAGTAACCTTTATGCGTTTAATTTTAAGGTCAAATTTCTAACGCACTCCACGTCTCTTGTTTAGAACATTCTAGCGTTAATCGATTAGTGATGTGACTCATGTATCGTCAGTATTTATTTACTTGATTATTTACTCCCATCACGATATTGAAACAGTATAATTTTTGAATTATGAAAAAATATTATATCATAATTATGAACATAATATAATAAATTGTAAGAAATGTTATAAATTATAAATAAATATAGGCAGGCATAAGAAACCAGCTGTAGCGCGAGGCTTCGCTCGCGTAGCACTTCGTTGTCACATATAAAGTATCCTATATATTAATCCAGACTATCTATATTTGTGCAAAATTTCATCTAGTCTGATCGAGTCACAAAGTTCTAAACATCCTCACAAACTGTCGCATTTATAATTATTAGTGTGAAGTATGATTTCACCTATCATCATCATATATCATCATAATTAATAAGTTTTTTCAAAAAAATATTTTTTGGGACAAGCTTCTACGGCAGCTTTTACGTTTATCATGCATTGTCATCCAAACAAACGCGTACTACAAAATTTCAGCTCAATCGGTTGAAAATCTGTCTCAAAATTAAGTTGCACCACCCGAATGCATTCCACCCGAACAAACATTGTTACATACTGACATACATACATTGTAAGTTGAAGAAAAGATTGTAAAAATATTCAATTTTATGGTACCAAAAATTATAATAGGTAGATATTCATTAATCCGGTAGCAGTACTCGGTGATACTTGGTGTTCCTCATTACTACATCACTTCGAAAAGTAGTGATATCGACATTCGTGCAGTACGGTCATTCAAATATCAGCCTTTAGTCAAGGACAGAAGTCATAATATTAAAATCAATATTAGTAGCGCCACCTTGCGTCGATTAGCTATACTGTTTAGAATCTGACAGAATAAGAAGTACAGCTATTGCTCACTAGATGCTTATTCGGGATTTAATTGTTTATGAACCGTGTCATAACTGCATAAGGTTGAATTTAAACTAACATATTTTTGTATATATGTCATTTTTTACAGTATTTTTAGACCAATCATAGCACAAACATGCATGTAGTAACACGTTAACATTTTGCTTTACATGTGTGAGTTTGGCGACAAAGGTTTTCTTACTAATAGGTCGTCATACGATTTCTACGTGTTTTTTTATTTCTGTGGCTTCCACCGACCTCGCGGTCATATGAGCCGGAACATGCGCGCGGCACTTTATCTTGACACTTGCACAGGCTCTAGACAGATAGACTGCATTTCAACTGCAATTCCACTGCAAATTTGCAGTTTTAACTCAGTACGACTGCAATGATACTTCAAACTAACCGTGCAGCCCGATTGCAGTCGGTGTGCAGTTCCAACGACTGCAAGCTAGCTGTACGGTCGATGTGCGGTCCTAATGCAGTTGGACCAATTGCTTTGGAACAGTTACCTTGCAGTCAGGATGCAGTCGTTGGAACTGCACGCCCACTGCACACCGACTGCAATCGGGCTGCACGGCTGGTTTGCAGTTTCATTGCAGTCGTACTAACTGCATTGAAACTACAAATTTGCAGTGGAATTGCAGTTCGTCTGTCTAGAGCCTAAGGCCACGCTAAGAAATTTCACCGTGTTTACTGCAGACAGGACCAATTCATCATGTACACAACAAGAATTTTGTCGGATCAAGGCACGAAAACCACCGCACCGCGGCAAAACGTCGCGCGTCATGTCTAGCGCAGACAAGATTTTTTTCTTGGTCAGTAGTGCGCAAGCAGTGTACACAGTTCGTGTGTAGAAACGACACGAATTCTTGCATAGGCCCGGCGACTTTTCTTAGCGTGTACAAGAGGCCTAAGGCTCTTTCGAGTCGCGGGCAATTGTTGACTCCCTCCAAATGATGTATTGCACGTTGTGTTGTGGTGGTGCAGTGAGCATCGCCGGTCGCGGGCGGCACGTGCGGCTGGTCCCGCTGCGCGCGCTGGAGTGCTCCGAGGTGGAGTGCGTGAAGCTGGCCGAGTCCAAGGGCGCCGTGGACGTGGCGGCCGGCCCGCTGCGGGACAACGTGCACGGGTTCGCGGTCGTCTGCAAGAGGCAGGTCAGTCAGGCCCGACACCGCTTCTAACTCACTTCTTTTTTGTTTGTCACATTTTTTTTTGGCAGCTTGCCAATATTCTAAATACTATAGTAAAATACATAAAACTAGCCGCGTGCTGTACGGTGTCAGAGGAGGTTTCTACTAGCATGTTGTGGGATGAACTCTTTGGCAAGGTTTTCCCAGGAAACTACAGAAAGAATGCTTAAGAAAGGCAACGAGGGAGCGATGCCTCTGTTGTCAGAAGTGTCGATAGGCTGCGATGATTGTTTTACTTATCATGTGGATTATATGCTTAAATAGGATATTACCAAACCCCGACCACTCCATACAAAAATGGCGCTTTTGCATGTAGTAACCAAATGACGTCTGTACACGTGTCTATGTTTGAGTGACGTTCTCTAGGGATGACATTATTCAATTATTAGTCGGACATGTAAGGGGGTGTAAGTGGTTCATCAACATCTTTGAACCAAAGTCAATCTTACCTGCACGGGGTACACCCTGCTGACTGACAGACGAGGCTCTGACGAAAAGAGAGGTAGGACATAGCGAATTTTTTAAGCAGCCCGACTGACGAAGTACCACCACCTCACAGAATACCGCAGTCAAATAACAATTTCCTTGAGGATTGTTGTGTTCCTGCGAGTGAGTGAGGTCACCAGAGAGGATGGAGTTAGCAGCGTTGGCAGCGGGGATGGCAGCGCGCGAGCGATATTTAATGTTGCGAGCGTTAATATGGTTACGGTAACCGCTTCTCATCAGGTGGGCGTAGTGAAGAAAAAAAACATAGTAAATACACTACTCTGACTTCAGCCAATATTTACAAAACGCCTTGTTTAATTGCCATTGCTACCTTACCCAAAATTTTATATTTTCTAATCACCACTAAATCGATTGTTCGCCTTCCAAATGGTTTGACCATTACAATGAACCGGTGTTCCGGTTCATTGTAATGGTCAAACCATTTCATTCTCAGTAATTGTAGCTTTTTACTATTCATATATATGCGTAATGATTTGATTCATTTTCATATTCGCATGGAACAAACGTAATTTAAAACTAATACCACACATGACATCACGCGTAATAAACATTGAAATGTAAATAAGAAAATTGTAAATATTAACAATAAACCACCATAACTCAAGTGACAGCAATGTCATATCCGCGTCTGCGCACTCACTTGCTCTTTGAGACATAAAGCTGCTATAACGCTATCCTTTTCTCATCTCATTAATTGTATCTTGTATCCTACTTTGACAGACATGAATTAGTTATGATGAAACTATGGCTACCGCATGTTTTTTATGTAATTTATAAAAAAAATCAGTACTTTATTTCAAAAAGGGATCGAATTGATTTCTTTTTTTGATTTCCATGTGTTGAAACATCCGTCCACTGCACAAGTCACTCCCATCTTCATTTTGCTGAATGAAAAATAAAACACGAGCGACGTCAATTCGCACGTTGTGGCATTCTTTGCGAACGGTTCCAAATCGGTTCCATAGGGGAGGTGAGGTCGACTAGTGAGAGCGGCAGAGAGTGTCCATACTGTACGTTAGTACTATTACTTATACTGTGATATTACTCAAAAATAGGACTTGACTTGAGTAGCCTAAAACGGTGACGTTATAACAAAGTATTTCCTACATCATTTATACGAACTTGCTGTTTATTTATAAAACCATTTAAATATCTTAATAATGCTGTAAAAGCGAAACCCCGACCGGTTTCGCTTTTACAGCATTATTAACTAACAACAAATTGAAAAGTAATTTGTGTAAATTGTCGTGTTTGGTGTTGTCAGAACTCGTACGTAGTGAACGTGTACGAGATCACGCGCACGGCGGCGCGGCGCTGCCGCATCGCGGAGCTGCGCGCGCCCGGCGCGGTGCACTGCGTGCAGCTGGCGGGGGGGCGGCTCGTGCTGGGCTACGGCGGCGGGCTGGCCGCGCACTGCCTGCCCGACCCGCGCCGGCCGCACCTCGACCAGCCGGCCAGAGGTCAGTGCACTCTCACACGACCAGCTGGCGGGGCCGGCTCGTGCTGGGCTACGGCGGCGGGCTGGCCGCGCACTGCCTGCCCGACCCGCGCCGGCCGCACCTCGACCAGCCGGCCAGAGGTCAGTGCACTCTCACACGACCAGCTGGCGGGGCCGGCTCGTGCTGGGCTACGGCGGCGGGCTGGCCGCGCACTGCCTGCCCGACCCGCGCCGGCCGCACCTCGACCAGCCGGCCAGAGGTCAGTGCACTCTCACACGACCAGCTGGCGGGGCCGGCTCGTGCTGGGCTACGGCGGCGGGCTGGCCGCGCACTGCCTGCCCGACCCGCGCCGGCCGCACCTCGACCAGCCGGCCAGAGGTCAGTGCACTCTCACACGACCAGCTGGCGGGGCCGGCTCGTGCTGGGCTACGGCGGCGGGCTGGCCGCGCACTGCCTGCCCGACCCGCGCCGGCCGCACCTCGACCAGCCGGCCAGAGGTCAGTGCACTCTCACACGACCAGCTGGCGGGGCCGGCTCGTGCTGGGCTACGGCGGCGGGCTGGCCGCGCACTGCCTGCCCGACCCGCGCCGGCCGCACCTCGACCAGCCGGCCAGAGGTCAGTGCACTCTCACACGACCAGCTGGCGGGGCCGGCTCGTGCTGGGCTACGGCGGCGGGCTGGCCGCGCACTGCCTGCCCGACCCGCGCCGGCCGCACCTCGACCAGCCGGCCAGAGGTCAGTGCACTCTCACACGACCAGCTGGCGGGGGCCGACTCGTGCTGGGCTACGGCGGCGGGCTGAGAGGGGGGGGGGGGGGGTGATAGCGGCATGGAGTGTACGCTGATCGGCTGACATCGTACATACCGCACACTACTGCCGTGGAAGACCTTTTCATATCTACTTACTTATTACTTACTATATTTACTTTATTTTATAGCCAGGACCGACAGCTTTACGTGTCCACCAAACTTATCCATAGACACGCACGACGCGCCGCTTAAGAGACTCGATCTAACCGACCCGACTAAGAAATATTTTTTGAAATGAAAATTATTTTAAAAATCCCCGTTACATTTTTTTTTGAAATTTATTTAATTCCCGTTATTTCATAAATAATGCAACGCGAAAGTTTAAAAATTTAAAAAATCCAACACAACAAAAGCGATAATTTTCTACCTCTCGAAATAATACTTATTTGATAAGTAACAACGAGTTATGTTATCCAATTTTTTTCTCTAAGTCGTATATGCTATATTAAGTCTTACAAATTCATTTATATTTCCAGCACTAGTCCACCCCGACAACCAAGTGAACCTGTTCCTGTCTCACTCGAACGCGAAGCCTCTCGCTTGCGCGCCGGTGCCCAACACGAGCGACACGTTGCTGGTGTTCAACACGCTCGCGCTGTACGTGGACAGGAACGGGCACAGAGCGAGGGATACGGAGCTCATGTACACGGCCAGGCCTACGTACCACGGTAAGTGATTATTTCAATAGATAGAATATGTTTTCAAATTCCAAAAGCTTCCTACTCCTACTAATTTCTTCTGATTAAATTCGTTGTGAGTTCCAAGGCAGCCGTAGTTTTACCCCTGGGACTGCAATGGACTTCATTGTTCATTGCCTTTTTTGGCGGTCGCCGCTGTTAATCCTGGCTACACGGGAGACACAGTGGTGGGAATGTGTGGTGGGCCTTTTTTTTTCTTTTTAAAGATAGAATTTGCATTAGGGGCCATCCATAAATTACGTCACACGTTAAGGGGGAGGGAGGGGGTCGACGAAGTGTAATATTGCGTGACAAGGGGGTGGAAGGGGTCCTAAATTTCATGACGTGACATTTCAAAATCTATTATAATCTAAGTGTCAAAACACGAACTTTGAACTATTAACGAAAAAGTCGAAAACATTTGCAACTCTAGATGTAAATTGGCAAAATATGTAATAAACACCCAGACCAAGACAAACAGACATGTTCATGCACATAAATATTTGTCTTGTCTCGGGTATCGAACCCGCAAACTCGTAGTCCAAGTGCTTATTGCTAACCATTCGACCACCGAGCTCGTCATCTGACTCGGATAATCAGAGTTTCATATATGTTTCTATCAACATGATACAATCAGATACGTACAGAGCGAGGTTGATGTAATGATAAAAGTCCCGCTGAAAATATCTCTTCTGAAGAAGTCTTCACGAAATCTCATACAGAAGTATGTATGAGATTTCGTGAGTTGGACCGATAGATGTGACCGGGAGTGTATATTTGACGACACGATGGTATATGGCTTGCCACTCTTAGGTCGGGAGTACGATCCGCGTACAAAACAAGCATTTGTGTGCAAGTTATGGAGTGTAAGTGGTTCATCACAAACGAAGCTCTGGCGAAAAGAGAGGTAGGGAGCGTAATTGTAAGCTACCCGACTGGGGAATGTACCTCCACCTCACAGAATACCGCAGCCAAATAACAATTCCCTTGAGGGTTGTTATGTTCCTGGGAGTGAGTGAGGTCACCAGAAAGATAGGAGATGCTGCGTTGGCAGCGGGGGTGGCGGCGCGTGAGCAATATTTTATGTTGTGAGCATTAATATGGCTACGGTAACCGCTTCACATCAGGCGGGCCGTATGCTTGTCTGCCGCCTGACGTAGTATAAAAAAAAAAAGAACATGTCTGTCTTGGCCTAGGTGTTGTCTATGTATTATATGTATGTATTTGCAAAAAAAAGAAATGTATGTATATATCAGTTATCAAGTACCCATAGTACAAGTTTTGCTTAGTTTGGGACTAGATGGCGTTGTGTAATTCATCCAAGAATATTTATTTATTATTTAGTATTTACAAAAAAGAAATGTATTTAAGTATAATATCAATTATCTGGTACCCATAGGTTTGCTGAGTTTGGGACTGACCCACCACCTCCCATGGCTCCTCCGACCTCGCGGTCATATGAGCCGAATCGCGAGAGATGCACGCAGCACCGTTGCTCTAAGGCTCTTTTGTGCCGCGGGCATTTCTTGACTCTCCACAAATTATTTTTTAATACAGTTGCTCAAAAAGTGGCGTATTGCAGGGATGTATAGCGTTCGGGATGTGGGCTATTACACACTCGTGCTTTTTCTTTACCTTTTCCGCACTCGTGCGTTCTCTTTCCCAACTGTCAAAATAATGTGTATTAAAAAGAAAAAACCAACCACGAAGTTTTTACTAAAAAAAATCATAGAAGTTTTTATGATTCATGCAAATATTTCTAAAAAGAAGCTACTAATTTGTTTCAATATCAGATTTAATGAGTTGATTCAATGAATTATGCTAGGTTTCATTTAATTTCATCTCATTAAATTTCATTTTCATTTCATATCAATAAAAAAAAATCTACTGCAGACTTGGCTGTATGGGCATAGTTCCCTTTGCCTACCCAGAATGGGTGAAAAAAAAAAACTGCCTATTATTTTACGGTTGGCGCCATTTTCCAAAAATTTTCTTTGTTGCGTTGCGGGTTTAGTTGTTTGTTGCACATAATGAGTAATTTCGACGATATTTTATTTGAATTAACACTACCGGAACTCAGTATAATTGCACAAAATGCTTCAGAGAACATTTTACCGGAAAAGTCAAAAAGTCGCTACATATCTACATACAACGAATTTATTGCGTGGAGAGAAGAGAATAAAGCAAATAGTTTTTCAGAAAATGTTATATTGTCATACTAAATTAATAATAGTTTGTCTCAAACAGTAAATATGCAACCTAAAACTTCCCCAGTTAGTATAAAAAACTGTACCAATTTCAATGTATATGTGAATTATAACTTTTATAAGAAATAAATGGTTAGTTAGTTGAGTTTATTGTGTTTTTATTAAAAATTAAATTGCTTCATTTTTTCGCAACTGTATTAAAAATAGTTGTTCAGTACACGTGCGGAACCGTCATTGCAACTTGTTCCGACTGTCAACCCTCGCCTTCGGCTGCGCCTCGGCTCGGGTAGACATTTGTCGGAACTCTTTGCAATGACAGGCTTTCCGCACTTGTAATGAAATATACTATAATGTATGTCCTTGTCCCATTTTGGCCCTCTCCCCCTTCTGGGGCGGCGACGAATACAAGCACGCCTTCGCTGCCGTTCGAAGATGAGTTGCTACTTCCACTCTTCTGCTCCCTCTCTTCTGCACTCCTGCGCGCGTGCCATTGATGGGCGAACCTGTGCAGAGCAGCAAAGTTCGCCGCCGAAGAAACGAGGTCGGCGTAGTACACCGGACCTGGGTCCAGTAGCTCCTTCCTAATATCGGAGTACCTGCAGTTTACCTGCTGAGTTTGGGACTAGATGGCGTTGTGTAATTTGTCCAGGAATATGAATGTATTTATTGTTTCCAGCGATCAACGAGACGCACCTGTTAATATTCACCGCCACACACATCGACATATACGACATCGAGTCCGGGGAGTGGGTGCAGACAATCAATATACGTGAGTAACTTACATACACAGATTTATAATATCCCCGATCCCGGTTCTCATCCAGAGTGTGTACAGTACATGTGAATGTATTTCTGTCCGTGTATCAGCGAACGGCCGTCCCCTGGACGAGAGCGGCTGGGTGGTGGCGGTGTGCGGCGGCGGCAGCGGCGGCACCAACAACGGCTTCCCCTTCTCTACAGACGCGGCGCCCACGCTCGTCTACCTGCGACCTGTCGCGGCGCGTATGTATCTATTTTATATATAATATAAGGTATATATGGTCAATACTCAATATCTTTATTGCTCACATGTAGTATATACATAACTAGCTGGCCCGGCGAACTTCGTACCGCCTAATTGTCAATGAATGTCGTGGTATACATATTAGTTGAACAAAATTTATGATGTCTTGAAATTAATATAATGAATAATAGAAAATAATAGAGAAGCACGATGGCGTCATTGCGCGTGTCAGTCTAATTGTACACGCAAGTTAAGCAACGTCAACCGTAGCCTGTCCATGGATGAGTTTATATTATCTCGAGCTCCTCCGTGCTTCGGAAGGTACGTTAATCCGTCGGCCCCGGTTGTAATCATTAGATTAACTCGAGGTCCTCCGTGCTTCGGAGGGCACGTTAATCCGTCGGTCCCGGTTGTTATCATTAAATTATCTCGAGCTCCTCCGTGCTTCGGAAGGCACGTAAGACGTCGGTCCCGGTTGTTATCATTAGATTATCTCGAGCTCCTCTGTGCTTCGGAAGGCACGTAAGCTGTCGATCCCGGTTGTTATCATTAGATTACCTCGAGCTCCTCCGTGCTTCGGAAGGCACGTTAAGCCGTCGGTCCTGGTTGTTATCATTAGATGGCAGTCGTTAAGCCAAGTGGCCTTTAGGCGGCTTGAAATTACTGGCGTCCGCCAACTCGCAGTTGAGCAGCGTGGTGGAGTATGCTCGAAACATATTCAGTTGAAGGAAGACCCGTATTTAATATTACCCAGCAGTGGGTAAATATTAAGTTCAGTATTTTACTATGTCACAAAATAAAGTACCATGACACTTGACAACCAATTAATATTCATTTTCAAGCATTCATTCATAAACAATTTTCAAAACAACAACGGACAACTTTCGCGACGTAAAAGTTAGACCAATCGATTTGACATTTAATTGAAAATCAATAAATATCCCAATCCGTTTTCAAATTTAATTTTTCGACAATTTTGTCAATGTTTTAATACTTATTATCCTATACCCACATTTCTGAACGCACGCATACATTTGACGTAACGTTAACGTCACGTTTGACAGGTCCGACATCCACGAACATTTTGTATGGAAAAATGATTTTTCTTTTATTTTATTTTTTTCGTAAATTTTCCAATGTTTTTAATAGTTATTATGCTATTCTGGATGGAGACAAATCCAACAAATCAAAAACCATGGCAATCGGTCCAGCCGTTCTCGAGTTATAAGTGTTGTAACAAACACGACTTTCTTTTATATATATAGATTATAAAGATGTTTTAAAAAGTATAGAGATTATTCCATACATATGAACACTTCGTCTCAGTCAACAACTCATAAATGTCACTTGTATTTTCTTATCAGATAGTTAATTGATTCAGGTGTTATTTTGCGGAAGTCAAATTTACAGATAATTTGATCTACACTACTTTGCGTGCTTCCGCCACCAATTAGTTCATGCTAACTACTACTGGTCGGCACTCGGCACTCATCCATTATCGTTAGTAGATGCAAGCGACTGCCGTGGCTGCGTTCTCCTATCACATTAAAAAACTTCAAAGGTTAATTAAAGTGTGATTATATTGAAATATGACCGAAAATTAAACAAATTTAAAATTTCAACCAATAATTAACATCAGTTTTTATTGCTAACTGAATAAGTTAGCAATAAGAACTGATGTTAATTATTGGTTGAAAGCAAAGTCATTTTTAGTCAATTCAAAATTCAAACTCGATTCGGTCAATTTTCATTCTGCGATCGTAAAATAATTACGAGAATTTGGTCTTCTGGTGTCAAAAATCAACTATATCAACATACATTTGTTGCAGAGGGTCCCCTGTCGGTGGAGCACCTGTCGTTATGGGGGAACAGCAAGCGGAGATTCTCAGTACGGGAGCAGTCGCATCAGGCCATCGAGGCTCACAATAGACTGTGAGTACATTACTATCCACAGATACCCCAATTTATTTATTTAAAAACTTCCTTGACCATAAATTTTATATAGCGGTCCAAAAGGCGGACTTAATGCTAAAAGCATTCTCTACCAGCCAACCTTAGGGACAAGCAGAAAATCACGAATACGTTTCTGAAGAAGCAAAACAAAAGCAGATTTAAGTAATCTATACCTATAAAAGAGAAAGTGTGTATGTATAGGCCGTGTGGTTTCCGGCAGACTAGAATGGAATCACTCCGTCTCTTCCCGTGGATGTCGTACAAGGCGACTAACGGAAATACATTATAAAACATCGATCATAGGCATGATCCCCAACCCGTCTGGCCAGCGTAGGGAGAGTAGGCTAAATCCTCCTTCTGTCTGAGACGGACGAGAGAGGGTCGTGCTCCTGAAGTGTAGACTAAAATGACCTGATGATGATGATGTATGTATGTTCCGTATAGACTCCGAAACGGCTGGACCGATTTCAACGAAATTTTCAGACAATCTTTAGATTGACCCAGCGGATAAACCTGCTTCCTGGACTAAGCGGCGAAACCGCGGGTAACAGCTAGTATAATATAATACTACGACTAGTAAACTAGACTAGTATTTGCGATTATTGATCATTGTGCTATCTTAAATCATTGTGCTAAAATTCGATAATAAATACTTAAACGAAAATAAATGTAGATATTTGTAGTTTTGTGTATTTTACGATAATCACTACATAGTATAAAACAAAGTCGCTTTCTCTGTCCCTATGTCCCTTTGTATGCTTAAATCTTTGAAACTACGCAACGGATTATGATGCGGTTTTTTTTAATAGATAGAGTGATTCAACTGGAAAGTTTATATGTATAATATATGCATAACATAGTAGAAAAACACTGATAATTTAGAGGTTTCTAATGTGATGTCGTAAATAAACACATTTTTTTTGCTCTTTCATTGCAAACGCTGGCTGAACCCAACGAGATAGATCAAAATAATGTAGTACAGTATTGTTCACCTTAAAATGGTCTACAAAAAAGTTCGCGATGGTATATGTCTATCTCTTAGTGGTAACACACAATAACCGTTATTTTATCCTTTGCTTTTTACAAGAAATAATGCCTTATTTACGAAGCGATTTTAAGCAATACAGAATTAATCCTTATCCAATTAAGTACCTTAAATACATTGCGCATTTAATATAGATCAATATGGCCCTTCTCAGCATGTAATTTAAATGAATAGTTTAGAAGATATTACACATTTAAAATGCAGGGACATAACGGCTGTGGCGGTACCGGCCGCGGAGCCGGCGGCGTGTGCCTATAACTGGGGAAGGACTGGATAGGACAAAGCGCAAAGACCTTCTGTAGTAAATTTAGTATCAGCATTGCACCCGTGCGAAGCCGGGGCGGGTCGCTAGTGTTAAATAATTTATCTAATCTCAAACTGAAATTTAGAGATTAAAAAACTAAACACAGAATATTAATGTCAGTCTTTTACGCACAAGACATCAAAATAAATTTAAAAAGTTACTTTTGGATACAGCTCTTCTATGGACAACTGTATCGAAAAATAACTTTTTCTCCATTTCGATACAGCTTCAGCCCTGGATACAGGTATTTTAAACAGGTTGCAATGCAAATGCATTGCAACGTTGCGAAATTTTTCTACATAATCTGTGAACGCGGCGCCGCGCGGCGCGTTGCGCATGCGCACCACGCATGCTCCATCTGCAAATGGATTTATAAGTAAGAAATGAAGCTGTTAAATTAACTTCATGGTTTTATTTAAAATATTATTGTCATCTATTTCATAAGATTAGATAAAGTGGTGTATGAAACTGCAATGAAATAATGAATAATTAGTGTTATATATATATAGTACTCGTGTGGTCTATTATCACATTCGCCTTCGGCTCATGTGATAAACTCACACTCGTATTTTAAGAACCATTATTATGCAACAGTTTCATAAATTACTATTGTACAATTTTTGAACATTGTCAAATGGCGTATTATGTGATGTTTCAGATCGGAGCGTCGCTCGCGGCTGATATCGGCGCCGACGAACTTCGCGCACCTGTCGCACATGGGCCCGGGGGACGGCATCCGCTCGCAGAGACTACTCGACCTGCCCACTACCGTCGAAACTGCCGACGAACTGCCGCAGGTTACTCATTATAACTGCGTTAACCACTCATATGTAGCAGGCTGTATGCTTGTTTGTCAACCGTCGTAGGATAGTCAACTTATATAATAACTTGGTCACGGCATCATGCGTGTACGAAAGAAAAAAAAAAGAAATAAGTTAGAAACACAAAAACCATCTGTTTACCTTGATAATGCCTTAGCGGCGAAACCGGTCGGTAATATTAAATATAATAACGTGGAACAGTACAAGTGCTTTATTATAACGATTTTATAATAATGTTCCACATATTATGATAATAATGTTCCACCAAGTGCCAACAATCAACAGTATCAACTTTATAAAAATAAGAAAGTTGAGTGGAAAATTAAAAAAAATAAGAAAACCGAACGACCATATAAATTTAACTTTTCTACTGTAACTTTATGTATTCAATATTAATTGTTAAGAAGACAGGACAACGTCTGTCGTTGGCAGGAATCAACTATTAAGTAATAACTAGTGGTCGCCCAGTTGTTGAAATTCGACCAAAAATTAATTTAAATTATGATTTTAACAATAAACAAAAGAGCATAATAAACAAAAGTGTGTGTGTTAAATACATGGTAGTGAGTGTGTTGTTATTTTTATTGATTAAATTTTTCTGCATAATTTTAAAAAAATGTTATCATTCTGCACCACCTCACCTCCACTCCATATAAACTATAAGTGTGCGAAATTTCATACTCCGTAAAATCCGTGGTTTGTACCCCACAAAGTTTTTACTTCACGTATTGATATATAGATTACTTTAAATCTATTTTTTTGCTGTTATATTCTTCTGGTTGTTTATTTTTTATTTAAACTTTATAACAATGTAAATGTTATGTTTTTATTTGATTATTCAGCAGATGTACAGCAGTCGAGAGAGCAGTAAGCGGACGTCGCCGCTCACGATATCGCACGGCACGGGCTCGTACAATGGTGAGTTCTGTATAAAAGCATACAAATTTGTATGACTTAATCAGCCCCATACATATATAAAAGGCGTTTTGTTAATAATTAACGAGCCCGGTGGTCGAATGGCTAGCAATTGCTACTTTGACTCCGAAGTCGTGGGTTTGATTCCCGCACAAGACAAATATTTGTGTACATGAACATGTCTGTTTGTCTTGGGTTGGGTGTTTTCTATGTATTATATGTATTTACAAAAAAAAATGCATTTAAGTATATTTATCAGTTATCTAGTACCCATAGTACAAGCTTTGCTTAGTTTGGTACTAGATGGCGCTGTGGAATATTTCCAGAAAAAAAAAAAGAATTACACTAGACGTTCCCTACAAAATAAGACCGTGATTATTTACTACCCATTAAAATTAATGTAATAAATAATTATTTCTGTACAAATTACACACTTCCATCTACTTCCAAATTAAGCAAAGCTTGTACTATGGGTACTGAGTAAAGGATAATTGTACTTATTTTTTTTTTTTTGTATATACATGTTAAAACATAGTTAACAACCGTGACCAACAGGGTGTAAGTGGTTCATCAACATCTTTGAACCAAATTAATATGTCTCTCATCATCTATATCCTATATATGTGTAGTATGAATTCCCCTTTATACATTATTACTACATAATATTAATCGATTATTCTCTTAATAAAATCACATACTCGAGACCCAGTGTTTGCATCATCTTCCAACCTTACATGGCGACCCTGCCAGGATCCTTAGATAGATCCTTGGGAGATGATGCAAAGACTGGGTCACGAGAATAAGTGATTTTATTAAGAGAATATTCGATTAACATATGTACTAGTAATATATAAAGGGGTATTCACACTACATATGTCATCATCTATACTCAAATTCCTCTAACACAATAATATCTGTTGGCGAGACCGACTCGCACATCATTAAATCTTGACTTTGATACCAAGTATGTGTTATTCCACAGGTTCGTGGCGGCAGCGCGGCCGCGACAGCCGGGAGGAGGCGCCTCCTTCGCCGCATCACCACCGCCCCATGGAGAGGTAATTCACTAATAGACATCACATTGATCACTTAGAACCAAAACCGAATGTAGAGATATGTTGCGTATACAGTGTGTCACGGGATAAAATGTATCCCTGAAAGAGGGGGACAATAGAGAAAATATTATCGACAAAAAATATTAAAAAAAATAAAAATATGTTCTATTTTTTTCTCATGAATTCAGATTTATATTTTTCACTAAATTTATATTTTTAAGAAAGAGACTGTGAAATATCGATTTGTTTCAAAGCAATCGGTCGATTTCGTTGAAATGAAAAAAATAATCGTGTCAGTTATTAAGCAATGAGAATACGATACCAAATAGCCCGCAAAAAGTGACTGTCATTACCTAAGTTAAAAATGTTTTTTTTTTCATTTAACTTTATATACTATATTTTACATAGAGTTCTCAGTGAAAAATTAAAATCTCAGATATACGGTAGGGGGCTGAAGGAAGCGATCACCCACCTGAATGACAGCGATATACATCTAGCAGTAGGATAAACTGACGGCCGCTATGATCCCCCCCCACCCTGAACGCAAGTGTCCCGTGCGCAGGTCCATCGGCGGCGGGTCCCAGGGCAGCGGGTCGCTGCTGCTGGAGCGGTCCATCACGCCGCTCAGCCTCGGCAGCATGAGCTCGCTGCACGACGTACTTAAGGTAGCGTCACAATATGTATTCATTGAATATGAAATGTTAATATATAATATTAAACATAATAAATAAATAAATTTAAAATTGACATTACTTTATTAAATGAGTAATACTATTATTTACATTAAAAACAAATCAATTTGTTTTTAATGTAAATAATAGTATTGCTCAAAAAAATGTACAACAATTTATATATCATATTATATATAATATTTTCAAAATTGACGTTGTACAAGGTATATTTTCATAATAAATTAACATTAGTATAATTTATTACCAAATTGGAGTACGATTTTCTTTACACTTACTTAAACTTGTAACTTAAAATATGTTAGGTGTTTTCTATGTATAATAAGTATTTACAAAAAAAATAAAAATAAGTACATTTATCACTTGTCTAGTACCCATAACACAAGCTTTGCGCTTAATTTGGGACTAGATGGCGCTGTGTAAATTGTTCAGAAATACTTATTTATACTTGTTTAAAATAGAGAAAATATTATTGACTCAGTAGTCAATAATATTTTGTCTCCACACTCGGACGAGCCTGTCTCGTGGAGGACATAGTGATACATGTTCATAGATATTTCGTATTTTCAAAAAACGTAAAAACCACATGACGAGCTCGGTGGTTGAATGGTTGCAATGGCCACTTTGACTCCGAGGTCGCGGGTTCGATCCCCGCACAAGACAAACATTTGTGTGCATGAACATGTCTGTTTGTCTTGGTCTGGGCGTTTTCTATGTATTATATGTATATATTTACAAAAAAAAAGTCTATTTAAGTATTATACCAGTTATCTAATACTCATAGTACAAGCTTTTCGCTTAATTTGGGGCTAGATGGCGCTGTGTAAATTGTCCAGGAATATTTATTTATATTTATTATACCATTAAAAAATTACGTTAGCCCTACCTCTCTTATGCCATTACAATTTCAATTGTCTAAGATCTTGTTGTAAATGTCAGGTGGGCACAGAGCTAGGCGAGGGCCTGCACTCGGAAGACAGCAGTTGCGGCGCCTCTCCGCCGCACCCCATGGATCCCTGATGGTAACTGTCATCACCACTTGCTCTGTAATTTAATTATTATATTTTTCATCTCCATAATAGTCACCAGTTGATTGTCATCATTATCATCATCATCAGGTCATTTTAGTCTCCACTACAGGAGCACGACCCTCTCTCGTCCGTCACAGACAGAAGGAGGATTTGGCCTACACTCCCCACGCTGGCCAGACGGGTTGGGGAGGCCTGATCGATGTTTAATAATGTATTTCCCTTAGTCGTCTTGTACGACATCCACGGGAAAGGGAGTGATTCTATTCTAGTCTGCCGGAAACCACACGGCCGTTGATTGTACAGCTTCAGTATTAAACCACGATTTTCTAATTTGTTTCAAAGTAAGGAAAAGGTCAAATCAGAAGACCAATTCTCGTAATTATTTTACTAATGCAAAGGTTAGGAATACTTGACCGAATTTAGATTGAATAGGCTAGCTGCGACATACCCAATGATATAAAAGAGCTACCATTTAATAAATTTAAAAAAACATTTTGTAAATGGCTACTAGAAAAAACGTTTTATACGGTTGACGAATTCTTAAATTATTTCAAAAAAATAAGTTCTCGGGTTATGTGGATGCATGGAGTAAATTCTTAAAATTGTGACTATAAATATTTGCATGCTATTATATAATATGGCTAAATAGGCATATAAGCAACTTTTACTTTAAGATCCAACCGCATTTATTGTACCCACCCTATTTATTGCAAATAAATCATTGGTATTTGTAAAAAAAAAAATGTTCTAAAATTATAAAAACTGTCTATCAGTAACGTAAAATACATAAAATTAGAACGATCTGCGATCTTAAAATTTTAATAACTCATGTCCGACTTAAAAAATAACAAGGTGTCAAACAACACCTTCCTACCTTTATACCTTAACGAAAATATTTAAATAAAAATTAACGGAATTGGTCTAGCCGTGTTCTCAAGTTTTGTGCTTAGCAACGTTCATTTTTATTTCTATAGATTACTAATTGTTATTTGGCTGGACAATCATAAATGTAACCTAAAAGCAACAATAGCACAAATGTAAGTTGCGAAAATATCGCACTCTCTGTTATGTGTATCATTTTTTTTTTAAAGTTATTTCTTAAATTTTCTAGAAACCAGTTGAACGCGTATTGGACGCTGGACATGTCCCGTTTCTACGCCTGCTTCTGTTAATTACGTTTGTCGAACGAGGCTACGACAAGTGAAAACGCGCGCGAACATACAAACATACATACATTATGATCGCATCTTATTAGGATTGTTTTGTGTATGAACTTTACCAAATAATAGTTTGTAACAATAGCTGTCCAATAAGGAGGTAAACTTTAATTGGACTGTTATGCAGAAAAGATTCAACTGACATTTTGTTACTTTTTAACTGACTCCAAAAAGGAGGAGGTTCTCAAGTCAGCTGCATTGATTTTTTAATGTTTGTTACTTAATAACGCCGTGATTTATAAACCGATTTGAAAAAATATTTTTTTATTTGAAAGAGTATACTTCCAGATTGGTCCCATATTTTGTTCATCATCATCAGCCTGTATCTACATAAATGTAGAGTAATTTTTGGAGTCGGTTTAAAGTTTAATAGGAATTAAAATATCACGCAGTATAATTGTTATTTGGCTGCGGTATTCTGTGAGGTGAAGGTACTTTCCCCAGTCGAGTAGCTTACAATTACGCTCCCTACCTCTCTTTTCGCCAGAGTTTCGTTTGTCAGTCAGCAGGGTGCACCGCGTGCATAAGTTTTTGGAAGCATATGTCATCAGACTGCTAGAATCTGTTCATCATCAGGTCATTTCAGTCTCCACTACAGGAGCACGACCCTCTCTCGTCCGTCCCAGACAGAAAGAGGATTTGGCCTCCTCTCCCCACGCTGGCCAGACGAGTTGGGCCTGATCGATGTTTTGTAATGTATATCTCTTAGTCGCCTTGTATGACATCCACGGGAAGAGACGGAGTGATTCTATCTAGTCTGCCGGGAACCACACGGCTGGAATCTGTTGCCAATATATAAAACTCGATCTGAAGTTTCTCGCTATGTATTATCTCTCAATTTGGCAGTTTGTCGGTTGGATCCATTCTGCATAAAAGGGTCGAAATGTTAAGGTCGACAATCGTCGAAATTAGCAGCGCCATTAACAAAAGACATAATCATCGCACTGTTGGGGTACGGGTCCACCCTCAATCGAACGGGTTTAGAGCATACTCCAGCACGCTGCTCAACTGCGAGTTGGCGGAGGTCAGTGATTTCAAGCCGCCTAAATGCCACTGACTTGGCTTGACGACTGTCATCTAATAACAGCAGCCGGGACCGACTTAACGTGCCCTCCGTACGAAGTGTTTTTTTTAATGGTGGTACCAATTTTGATGATGTACAACTTGAGAACGTTTATGCAGCTTACTAGCGGTGCTATCAAAAGAAATCAAATATTTAACTGAGTTAGGAAAATAGTTATTTTTTTTATACTACGTGGTATGGCAGACAAACATACCCACCACGAAATATTGCTCGCACGCTGTCATACACTCTGCTAACGCAGCAACTCCTAACTTTCTGGCGATCTCACTCATTCGCACAAACACAATAACCCTCAAGGGAATTGTTATTTGGCTGCGGTATTCTGTGAGGTGGAGGTACATTCCCCAGTCGGGCAGCGTACAAAAACGATATAACCTACCTCTCTTTTGGCAGAGCCTCATTCGTTAGTCGTCAGGGTGCACTACGTGCAGGTGAACTTACGCCCTAAACGTTCCTTTGATTTTATTATCAATCGCGGCTCTAGTTTTCTGCGTAAACTTTCTTTTTAAACGGTTCCGCACTGCATCCAAATCCGATCAGAAGGCAAATTTTTGTAATTATTTCCCATTGCAGAATTAAAGTTGATTGAATTATGAAATTATTAAAAATTGTATTATTAATTTAATTAATTAATATCAATACTTATTGCGAGCATAGTGATGAGGCCGGTGGTCGAATGGCTAGCAATGGCTATTTTGTACTTGGGGTCGCGGGATCGATCCCGCACAAGACATACTTTTGTGTGCATGAACATGTCTGCCTTGATTTGGGTGTTTTCTATGTAATGGGTATTTCTATTATTAAGAAATTTTAATATATTTCTTTTTGGCTTACCCGTAACATACTGCTCTATACTACGGCATTGAAAATGTAAATTATATCAAATAACTTCGAATTCGGATACAGTTCGGATACAGACCTTAAAGGACATCACCCACGACAAAATATAATATAAACAGCACAGAGGCACAGCTATACGCGTATAAGAGATGGTGATATTGCTTCTCTTGTCTCGCATATAGTTGTGTCTCCCTCTAAATGTATATTATATTCGCCGCGTGTGCGGTTTACGTTTGAGATTCGAGGCTTGGGAATAAGAATTAATATCGCGCGCGTAGCATAATAAATTTTATTATTAATTGGTTCCTATGTATGAAATTTATAATTTGCAATATTTATATTATTGACAGTCAACTTTTACCCTCCGTTATGATAATAATGAGGGGTAGTTTGCTTAGGGGTTAACTGATGTGACTTGTAGGTCAATTAGACGGGCTGCTTCGAAAATACTGCAAACCGGACATTTACGAAAATCTTTATGGATAATTATTTAATTTCGGCAAACTTGACAGAATATTATACTTATAAGAGGTAGGTGAATTAAAAAAAAATTAAAATACTGATTTTAATTTTTTTTAAATTAACCTACCTCGCCTAGGTGGGATTTGAACCCACGACCTCTCGTTAGACCTAGGCGGGGTAGGCGAATTTTTCAATTTTTACAATATTTATCTTTATAGATGGCGGTCCTCAGTCCTCCAAACTATTTATAATTAAATAATTAATAATTTTTTTAAATATTTTTTTTCATTATCCATCCTTTTCTAGCGCTCAGGCAATTATTTTACCAAAACGAGAAAGTGTGTCGTGGTATCGCGCCTCAATATCTGTGGTACGAAGCACACACGCTATCTTTCTCGCTCTAACATATGACGTCCCTTAGCGGCAGAAAAGGATAGAGTATGAAAAATTGTGAATTGATGCGGTTCTCGGTCTCCCAGGTTCGCAGTAATTTCGACGCGGCAAACACCAAGATCATGTATTAAATAACAAATATATTATTATAATAGATGTAGACTATTAACCAAATTGTATTTATTTGCTTAAGACGTTGCACTGAATACTCCGAGCGTCATGCCACCGCCGAAAATATTGTATAAATATATATATTTACTTAAGTTGTAATGGCGCTCTTTATGTAAGGTTTTTTTAACTATAAATATTATTTTAGCTCCAAAATACTGCCTTACTAGCGTGAACATTACCCTGACACTGCCGTGTAGTGGGCATAGACAAGCCATAGATAATATAGACGTTAAAAATGTAGGTACTTCAAAGTTAATTGAGAGTTTTGAAATTTTTATTTTATCTATCCAGGATTCTAGCCCACGGGGCCGAAATCGAGGTTGAGTGGAGCGAGTAGATTCGCTGAGTGTATGTTTTTCATTGATTTCAATGGAAAATGTATTTGATGATCATTCCTCGAGGACATGATCGATCTCAATTTTTTTCGACACAAACCTCAATCATGTCGAGGTCTTTAATTGTGACAAGTTTCATCGAAATCGGTTCAGTTGTTATTGAGCCTATTCATTTCCAAATGTGACTTTTCGGCGTATAGAAGCGTTCCGCCCGCTCCACTTAATTATGTATCTTATCTTACTACACAAGTTTTGTGAGATACAATTTTTGTATTACAAAAACCTAATAAATGACCATATATTTTTAATACAATTTTATTGTATCTCATAATTTGTGTCAAATTACATCAAAATACTGAAGTACAAGTTTTGTTCATGACATGTTTCAAAGTTCTTCCTAAAAATCTTTGTATAATCTGTAACCGTATTTAATGTTTACGCTAGATAGATATTTTTAAAGTATAATACATAAATTACTTAAATGTTACTTTATGTAATATTTAAGTAAGGAAATAATTATAATTTAAAGCATCGGTATAATCAAAGATAAGCTCTCAAATTATAGACCATTGTACCACAAAATGATCTATCATTTGACATTTACAGAATATTTAAATAATGTTGACTAATCTCGTATGTGACAATGTCAAATGATTGATAAATGACAAATAGTACTATTATAAAAAGCTGCGGTCGGCGGATTAAACATGAAATTTGAATTGAAAAATCTTTTATATTAGGTGATGAAAACTCCGAATTTTGTTATTCCGATTAAAGCTTGATATTTTTTTTGACGTGATAACGTCTTATAAATCGATAAACGCCGGCTGCACGCACGAAAAAACAAGACTCATTGTCACGTTCCGCCTGAGCCGAGCGTGCATGCGAGAGCACGGAACAAGCGATAGAGAGTCACGATCGGCCTAAGCGTTCGGCTTGTGACGCATCTATCTCTCTTCCACTCCATCGGCCGATGTTTTCTTATGAGGTTATCACGTAAAATTATCGTCCGTAAACAGACTTTACAGACAACCATTTTTTTAGTAATTGTATTTTGAATTCTGCGTTGCGGGCAGCGAACAGTCCAAATTGTTGTCCATCATTTGAAATTGTCATTGTCAAATGGCGAGAGACGCTTTTATAATAAGGTATTTGTAACGAATATAATTTAGATATTTTACCAAAATAAACTGTCACATTTATTATAGGTTAAATGAATATGTTATTTAATTATTTTTTTTAATTATACAAGTTGCTTAACGCGTAACTTATATGTAGACGGTGATGCTTTCCGCTGTGAATATTGTTTTTTTATTGACTAAAATATATGCTGTATGAGTGTTACAATATTGTATGGCATCTAAATATGACAAACGATGATGACGATTTTACTTTTAAGATTTCTTTTATTGTTTTTACAAAAATAGGTGATAATTTTAATATCTGTTTTCCTTTGGTCACTCGGTACTTCAAACGAACTCTTACATTTATGTATTTGAATTAAATATATTTGATTCCGTGGATAAAAAAATACCTATATAAATTATTCATTGATTTTAAATTTAGTGAATTCGTTTTATCGAACGGTCTGGCGAAACATTGACCACGCCAGTCCGTGCTCTACTTTGGAATTTATTATTTTTATCGCATGTATAAATGTAAATTAACTTTTTTCTCCTCATGACAAATGAAATTGAATTTATCCTTCATGACATATTTAATTAGAAATAAAGAATATGTATAAATATTTAAGGCGGCCTCATAATTCATTTATTCTTTGTAGAACATAGGTAGAAATATATAGATCATACAAATAATAGTGCAGACCATGTTCTGCCATTTTCGGTGACGTACATAATCTTTGTACGTCACCACAAATGGCAGAACATGGTTACATATATAGAGGCATTTAAAACGGATTCATAAAATAGCCTCTGCTGTTAACCTAGGCCGGCTCGACGGAAAATTATATACTCGACAAATCGAACTGTCCACTGGATTGTTTAATAAGCTTATTTTTAGCCAAATAGTTTTTGTATACTCATAAATTGGTTGCAACATTACACTACGTAGGTCTTGAAATGAAACGAGCCAAAATTGCCCGTCGTCCGCAAATAAAACTATTACATGCTTCGTCATATTTTCTAAATGAACAGAGTTTATATTATCATTTTCATTATGTAGTTGTAGTAATATTCATATATTTTATAAAGATAACACTACTGAATGTTTATAATTATAACAATTTTTTCTAAGATTTTTTTAAATTATGTAAAATCTATAAGACTTATTAAATCGTATAATACACTTATTTGACAGCAGAGATTGCCTTAATAAGATTTTTTAATGCCATGAATATTGTAACACTTCTACGGATAAATAGCTTATGTAATTCAGTCGTCACTTGCAATGAAATTCAGGGATCTTAGTTATCGTCGGATCACACCACATGATATTTTGACTTGATAACGTCTTATAAATCCATGAACGCCGGCTGCATGCACGAAAAAGCATGACTCATTGTCACGTTGCGCCTGAGCCGAGCGTGCAAGCGAGAGCGTGGAATAAGCGATAGAGAGGCACGATCGGCTTGTGACGCCACTCTCTCTCTTCCACTCGGCCGATGTTTTCTTATAACGTTATCACGTCAAATTATCGTCTGTAAACCGACGTTAGTTTCATAATAAAATAAAAGAAATAAATTACTTATTGCCAAATATCATGAAAATGTGAAAGTATTATTTTATTGAATTAACGATCTGCCTGGTTTGGCAGATGAAAATTGAGGTATAGCAAATAATAATTAAAAATATTTTTTAACTGATTTTTTTTTGATAAAAAATATTTTGTATCGTTCGAACAGACTTCCCCAATCTCATTAATTTGTAATGTGATTGTTTTTTAATTGTAAGCAATATAAATGTAATTATTATTTTTAACAATCTAGTCTTTGTTTATATGTTAGCGATGTATTATTACGTATAATTATGTTCTTCACATATTAAATAGGTATTAATTTAGTTTTTTTTATAGATGAAAACCGATTTTTTAAGATAATTTCTATATAATAACATGGGAAGTGCAGTCTCGTGGAACATAATAGTGAAATAGTTCACGTATTTTTTTTATTTTTTGATGGACCATTACGTAGGACTATGTTTCAAAACGAGAATCAACATTCCGATTAAACTAAAATGTTCCAAACTAGCATTTTTTTTACAATTTTTTTTTCCAAGTTCGACACTGTTTACAGATTTTCAAGTCACCAAAGTTTTTAATAAAGAAATAATTGCATTCATTGTACGTACATTTTTCAGTTATATGAACTATTTTTCTTTGTAAATATTTTCACAATTGAGAATCAACGAATATAATTTCAACTAAATTGTACTGAATAAAACTTTATTTGTACAGTGACGTACATAAAGCGTTGACATATTTTTAATCCATATTTCTGCAAAAGAAAACTCATTAAACAAAATAATAAAAAATGCATATTACATTTATATCGTATGAACTAGGTATATGATAAACAAACAAACAAAGCCTTTTTCCGTGAGTTGGTATGTACTCCTATGTTGTCACTAGACCGGACCGAATTTACGTTATAGGTATTCCAACGAACTGTACAAACGAATTCGATCAAAATGTGTTGATTGTGTAGGAAAATTAGTATGTATTATAATATGTTTTTAATATGAAAACTATGAAAGTCTCAGTGTTATTTAAAATATATATGTATATGTTTATGCTTTTCAAAGAAAAAAATTAACACATTCGTAGAACAAGAACAGAACATACGCTACAACTACGTTTAAGGGTTTTATTCAGCACACAAGCGTTTTTAATTAAAAAAAAAGCACGTTCGTGAACGGAGAAATTAAAGTACATATACTATATTCTGACTCTGTACGTATCGTCCTCAGACAATAAAGTATTTTTACATTTCATATGACTATTTCGCGTAAGCAGATCTCCGTTTACGCATTAGCGCGCCGCATGAAACTTTTCACCAGAAAAGTGTTCTCGAGGTGATGAAATTCGAATGACGGCGTTACTATGGTTTAAGAAAACTCAACGTCTCGACGAATCACGAAAAGTGAAAAAAAAATGTGCCCTCAATGAAGAATCTTTGACCGCTTGTTTGATGGCTTGAATAACTCAGCATTTATATGTTCCAAACACATCAGTATTATTTGACATTTTTGTATCGAAGTTATTCATTCGATGGCAATAATATATAGATTTTTTTTACAAAAAATAACCGTTTAAAAAATAGTAACATAATGGACGAAGACTGCATCGCGTGACACTTCTTAATAAGAAGCGTAATTAATGTCCTCCCAATACTAATTACATATTTTCAATTTTACGCGATCATATTGTGGCTAATTTGCGATATATTCACACCTTAGTAAATTGCTTTTAAAGATGGTCCGGACAGAAATTAGGTATACGTTATTTTTGGGCTGAATCAGTTAATTATTAATTGCATAATATACCTACCTACTTCTATAGGTGCGTTTAAAAATATATGTGTAACCACTTGTGGCACTGATTGTACAGTCAATGTTCGTCTAGTATCCTATTTTAACTTTAATTAGAATAAAATACATACATTTATTAGGATACTAATAAAAATCAATTTATTTTGTAGTGCTAGTCATTTTCTGCAAAGTAATTTTTGGGAAATGTTAATATCATAATAACTGCGTGTTTTATTCAAAATTAAGGTAAGTATTGCATGAACCTTGATTGTACAGTCTTGTAACGGTATTATCACTTGCAGTTTGTACAAATAATATTGAAAATTATTATTCAACAGTTTTTTACCATTTGAAAATAATATGTTAATTACAATAAATTCATTAAATAATGTCAATTGGTATAGTATTTATTAGTAGGACTAAAGACAAAAGAACGATTGGCCGAAACGTAACCTAATAAGTAAAAAAAAAAACGAAATTTGTTGAAATATTACCCTAGTCTAAGGAGTGTATTGTTAAAAAGTATTTGGAAATTTGGAAATCTCGGATCGGTTAGGTGTAGATTTTGCTAAAATTGATATAAAGCATTTTATACATATTATAATATCAAGAAGAAATATCAAATAATTACGCTTCGATTAATTACGAGTTTTTATTTGAAATATATGAAAACTAATATATGCGTCTATCTAACCTCTATAAATCTTTTCAAATGGATACTTTGAATCTAAAAAGCGATATTTAAAGTATTCACTGTGAAAACGTTACAGAGCGCTTAGTGCGAGTTCTTCTTCGCGTTCGATCATGTCCACGTAAACAAACCGACCAAAAAGAGAAGAACTCTCATGTTGTGAATTTATAAGACGCGTGTTACATAGCAAAATTAAGCGACTTGCTCACATTATGAAGTGAGCAACCCGGCTAATTTGGATATGTAACATGCGTCCGGTTAATTCACAATATGAAACTTTTTCCCCGATTCGGTCGGCTTGTGAACACGTTTCGAATGTGACCGAAAAACTTGCACTATGCACTGAGTTCTAAGTAATTTGATAACCATTACAACATTTATACCACGCTTTGGCAATATAGGTGCCATCAGAATAGCAAAACGTAGGTGAAATGCATTTCATGCTGGGATATTGTTACTTTTAAAGCAAACTTTGAGAATACGCTATGAAATCCTTGCGTTCCAGTAGAAATCCCTTTGCCAAGAAATAATTAGTAACGTTTCTCAAAGTTTGTTTTGTCTGCCGTTTCGAACAAGTTGCATAGTTTTAACAGGAACTAGTAAATATTAGCGTCTTGAAGATATCTTCCTCGTATCTAACGATATAGCTACTATTATTATTTGTGTGTAAATCTAAATTATTGACTAATATTAAATTGCAATTACGCGGAAATCTCATCTCAACTTATTTTATGTAAATACATAAATAAAGAAACATTTGAATGATGCATTTGTTTTATTTGAATATGCCCTACGCCATAAACACGGTCGTGCGTCTTCCGGGGAATCCTCGCGCATCCTCGAGAATTCACTAGCAACTGATCGTATTTAAGTTTATATCTTATACAATTGACATAGAGTTCATTATACTATGAACAATTTCATTGCAAAAAGTCGCTTGCATTCCGTTCCGCAGCGGTGTAAATCGAGTCTATAACCCCTGTTTTGTAGGGTCTTTAGTCGTTTCACACCGCAGCTGTTCGGACCGCGGTGCGAATCGCCCAACTGCTGATTTTGAATGGGGCCATTCACACCGCAGTGGTTGGAGTGGTGTGAAAGGCCCAAGGTATTTTTTGTAATGGGTCGATTCGGACCACGGGGCGAAACCAAGGATTCTAATTATTGATTTGTACAGATATACAAAAAGAGAACTGTTTTGTTCCCCACTGCGGTCCGAATCAGCCCATTACAAAAAGTTATTGGGCGATTCGCACCGCGGTGCAAAAGGACCCATTCAAAATGAACTCTTGGGCGATTCGCACCGCGGTCCGAAAAGCTCGCGGTGTGAATCGACTAAAGATCCGTTTTGTAGGTATATGCGATTTCAACAATGCAGTAGGTAATGGATATGTAATGTTGCCTTACAGAATATATTTGCTGCATTGTTTTCTTTTCATCGTATTGCCACCCCGCCTGTTATCGCATCAACTCCCCACAATATTACTAAGTTGCAACAAAATTATACAACGGATCTTAATTAAAACGTTACATAACAAAATGAGCCAAAGCCAACCTAACCTGCACGTGGTACACCCTGCTGAACCCTTTCATGTTGCGAGCATTTATTTTGTTACAGTACTTCACATCAAGCAGGCCGGATGTTTGATTGACACTCTACTACTAACGTGCAATCGATTAAAATATCCTAATGAGTGGAAATTACCCATTGTAGTTTTTTTTTTATACTACGTCGGGTGGCAGACAAGCATACCCGCCCGCCTGATGTGAAGCGGTTACCATAGCCATAATATCGCTCGCGCGCTGCCACCCCCGCTGCCATCGCAGCATCTCCTTCCTTTCTGGTGACCTCACTCACTCGCAGGAACACAACAGCCCCCAAGGGAACCGTTATTTGGCTGCGGTATTCTGTGAGGTGGAGGTACGTTCCCCAGGCGGGTAGCTTACAATTACGCTCCCTACCTGTCTTTTCGCCAGAGCTTCGTTTGTCAGTCAGCAGGGTGCACCGCGTCCAGGTGAAGTTGGCTTTGGTCCAAAGATGTTGATGAACTACTTACACCCCAATATTTTATTCAGTATATTACAGAGGATTAAAAGGGAAGTTGAAGGTTGTATATAAACAATGATTTTACAAGTAGGCTGATGATGGGAAGTAAATCGGTTCCGGCGGTAAATGACAGGCACATTTTTTATAAATACAATTTATTCAGCGAGACACTATGTCAAATAGTATAAACGCAACACTTAAAACAATTGTAAGTCTTTGTACAAGGCAATTTCGTGTTAACAATATCGATAACTGATAAACGGAAAGCAAAACAGTGCAACTACAAAGTTTTATTGAATTAATTTCTAATTTGACATTGGAAATATAAAGATATTTATATTTACAGTTTGTAAAAAATAATCATAACATGATTTTTAATATATATTTTGGCAGTTGTGATGAAAAAAACGCGATCGAGCATGATTCTCTTTGATGGTTCTCACGCTCACCCAGTGGGGTCAAAAACAATAAAATACACGTCATTTTTGCTTTCCGTTAAAATCAATTTTTAAATTTCCATTTCTACATTATAAAGTAAGTATATTTGTGTACATTCGACGTAATTTGCATTAATTAATATAAATTAAAATATGTAGTTAAAACGTAAATAAATACAATAAGATAGAAATGCAAGCGAATACAATTGAGTATTTTATGATAAATAAGTAATAAATATACAAAAATCTCGTAAGTACGTATTGTGAATGAGAAGTTGACGAAAAAGAAGGAATTTTTCGGCAGAAAAAGGAAAAAGAAAAAAAATTTCGCAGCACGCATACCTATAAAACTATCCCAAGTAATGCAAAACAAAATCAAAACCACAAAAATTTCATTTCCAAAATAAAAAAAATATGTTTAAATTCGGCAACTCCTCATAAATAATAATTATTGAGCGTTCAACATTAATTTAAAGGAATGTTGGACAAAACGTAACAAGTTTCAAAACGTTTCTATACGGACTTCGTATCACACTTCCCATTTTTCTAATTTCTGTGAAAAAGAAACGCAACGCTGAGACTTAAAATTAGTTATAAAATTAAAAATGTGAGATAATACTTTCAAAATTTACCAAATAGAAATTATTGGACGATAACGTTAGGCGCATGTGATCGGTAATATATCGAGTTACATTGTTTGCCACCTTAATGGTATGAGGGAAAGCTGTATAAATCATTTGCATGTCCATAATGCAACCTTGGTTATTAGGGGTGTGGTCTCCATACTTTTAAGTTCCTTCATCTACTGTAGGTACATCAACATTTCGCAAATATTTTTGGATCAGTTTTTGCAAAACCCGTCCTTTAGCGACTAACTCTTTGCAAAGGGTATGGGAGACGTCTGTTACCCGAAAATACCGACCCATGATAGCAAATTGACTCTATCATACATAGTTATGAGTGACTTTATGACCCTCCCAAGAGACGAACAAGGCCGATGACAACAGTTTCACAATCCGAAAAGAAAACTCCGAAATACAGTCAGATAAACACTAACCAATCACGCACGCCTAAACAACTAATATTAAATAGTACTCGTACATACACTAAAATTTGGTGCAAACAAAAATTCACGCGTGTGGTAAATGCTACAAATGCAACGTTGATGGGAGATTACAAAATGGCAAACGATCGACGAAAACATACCAACTCGCCAGTAGAACTAAGTTAGATTTTTAGAATATTTAGTTGAATTTGTAATGCAAATCTATATTAGAATAATAAATAATAAAAATATAGGATAGTCGCGATAATAGCGTGGTATTTCTTGGCTTACAGGGCTGCACTAGGGTTCTGCAATGTAAAATACTTAAATAACAGTATTTATTGGTCGACTATTCGAATATTTTTTAGTATTTTTTTTTTATTTCATCGGTTTCAGTGTGCAAGGTCGGAATAAATTCATAGGTATATTGCTATATTTCTATTATTTATTACTCTTAAGAGGTTAGCAGACGGTCAAACAGATTGATTTCAAACAAGTACAGCCCGCTGATTCAAGCCACTTGACCGTCTTCGATTCTCTTTAGGTTTTTCGCTGCATCAAGTGGATGCTAGAAGCGAGCTTCTCTCATTGGTCACTATTTGAACGAACGAAAAACCTTTATAAGTGTAATAAATGTCAATTATTATAAAAGCTATCGTGTAATATTTATATAAATATTAATTGTCAATTTTGAAGATATAAATATTACAGCACAGCATTTAAATCTGGACCCATTTATGAATTGATGGAAAACTATTAAACATTTCAAATATTTTATAGGTACTTAGGTATTTATGCTAAAAGGGACAAAGTACATTTACGTCAAAAAATACTAGCTGAGCCGGCACACGTTGTTTTACTATTTAAATCTAGGGGTTATGGTAGAAGGGTGAAAATTTAAAGTTGTATGTATTTTTTAATGCCACATTATAAAAAAAATGTACAAACAATTGGGTGGGTGGACAACCCACAAGGGGTCTGAAAAATAGATAGTAGCCGATTCTCAGATCTACTTAATATGTATATAAAATTTCATAAAAATCGGTCAAGCCGTTTCGCAGGACCATACTCCTCCGAACCGGCTTGACCGATATAACTAACATTGTGCCACGCGAATTTTATATTTTTTAGAATTTTGCAGTCGGGTTTTCATTTTGGGTAGGGTTGCCATCCGTGCGGGTTACCCGGACTTGTCCTAGTTTGGAGGACGTCCGGGTATCGTCCGGGCGGAGACAAATGAAACCCATTTGCAGTCCAGGGTTAAAATTTTTAAATCACCACCGCCCGCTCCATGCTGCGAATATCAGTCTTGTCACAGAATAAAAATAGTACTAGTACTAAAAACACTGATGACATGTCCGGGTTTTAAGATTCAAAATCCGGAGTTTTCACACTTCTTGTCCTGGTTGCTAGCGTTTAGAGATGGCAACACTAATTTCGAGCAATATTCGTTTATTTTGTCCATTTTAGCACGACATACTAGCACAGATTTTGGTACCTTTCGCTCCTTTGGTGTCGCATAGGAGTTTTAGATGGAGGTAGAAAATTCCATGTTAAATTTTCATTATTATATATCTAATTATGGATCCAGAAATCTATCTAATATATTATCTAAGATTCCTATTATAACGTTAACTATTCATATCGTCTTCATTAGAATTTCGTTTGGAACAAATCAAAGATAACTTTAGGTATAGGGAGGAATTTGTAGGTATCCAAATTTATAGAGATATTTTAACAACATTGAGAAGTCTATGGCTCAATTCACAGCGCCGCGGAATGGAATGGAAGCGTCTTTTTGCAACGAAATTGTTCATAGCATAATGAACTTTATGTCAAATGCATAACTTATAAACTTAAATACGAGCCAAAAAAAGGTCGCGCGTCTTTCGGAGAATATTCGCGCATTCTCGAGAATTCCCCTAGCTACTGTCGTCGCCGTCTGTGGAATCCGCGTTAAGTGGATCCATGGGGAGTCAATCGGGTCGGTCACAGCAGTGGAATGCGTGAGAATATTCGAGCATTCCAGCGAATTCGCGCACCTTCTCGCGTCATGAGGCGAAATTGACGCTTCCATTACAATCCGCGGCGGTATAAATTGAGCCTATAACAGAAAAAATGTTCAGAGCACGTCTAAAATACTTTCGTAGATTAGGTTCGTCTCACAATAAGCAGTTACAGTATGTCGACGGTCCTTACGTTAATCATCCCTGCGTCTTTGATTGGACCTAATTATGAAATGAATTTATTTATTCCTCCATTGAGCCCTCGTGGGACTTACTTAGACACATTTTACACATTTTATAAATATTATTCTTATTTTGATCTGAAACATAATTAAAATCACTCCAATAAGTACGGATACGAGCCCCCTTACTACCAACTCTTATTGCGACTCAATAACTGGATAGAATGCTTATTCATACCAATGAATAAGCGACTCTATTCAATTTGAAATAGAGTCGCTTATTCATTGGTATGAATAAGCATTCTATTCAGTTATTGAATCTCAATAAGAGTTGGTGGTAAGTAGGGCATGAATCTCGGAATCTCGGAATATCGTAATATCGGAATCTCGGAACCGATTTCCGATATTATAAATTCCGATACTGAGTGACCCAATATCGTAATATCGAAGTCAGACAAATTTAGTTTTTTTGTTCTTAAATAAAGTTAATAAGCGTGCCACAAGCAACAGCGCCGCATAGATGATAAATTTCCGAAACGCACAAGTGAGCCATTATGTGACGTTGTTGTAAACAAGTTGAAACGCCTTAAATATAAAGAAAATCCAACTAGCGCCATCGCCGTCACAGAAACAGAGATGGAATCTACGACAACTGCTTTATTATCTTCCGATGAAGATGATGAACCCTTAGTCTCGCTACAACGAGTAAGTTAACCCTGCAACAAGAACTTGAGAAGGAACTGAAAAAGTGCAAAGAAAAGAAGAGAACCGTAAACTCGTCAGACAAATTTGACCTTTTGGGATTTGTAATGACTAAAAAAGTAATATACGACAACAGATGTGAAAGAGGAGTTTATCTGACGCAGGCCTACACTTACCTTACATGAGTTTTGCCTACCAGTGTTGAAAGTGAGCGTGTTTTTCGTCGGCCGGTTATTTTAGTAATAAAATACGAAATTCACTATCAGACAAAATGCTTGAAGCTTTGTCGTTTTGAGAACGTATTGCAAAGAAAATCGTGCCTTTAAAAATAAACCTAGTCTTCATTTCTAATAATTAATAGTCATTCCTAATTAATGTTGATTTCGCTGTTATTCCTCTTTTTCTTCGTTACGCTCTTGGCAGAAAGGATTCGGGGTTGTAGTTGCTCGCCTCACAATATCCCGCCATCTCGTCCGATTTGAGGCACTTCTGGTGCATTTATGCAGTGGGCCGCCCACGGCAGACTTTATCTGGTCGGTCCACCGCATGGGAGATCTGCCGCGGGGTCTTGTACCCTCGATTCTATCCTGAACCACAAGGTGTTCGATGGAGTCACCTTTGCGTCTTGAGACGTGGCCGAAGCATTTTAGTATACGCGATTGTACTAGAGCAGATATTCGCTACTTGATGCCGAGTTGTTGAAGTATAGAGACATTTGTGCGATGTTCGGTCCACGAACTCCGAGCATTCGTCTCCAGCACCACATCTCTAAAGCATCTATCTTCTTCTTTTCCACTTCGCGTAAAGTCCACGTCTTTGCAGCGTATAAAAATATGGGGAAGACTAAAGTTGTTACGAGCCGGGTCTTAGTGGCTTTAGTTAAGTTCCTGTGTTTCCATATTTTTTTCAGCTTATCCATTGCGCTTATAGCTATAGCCATACGTCTCTTTACTTCATCCACGCAGCCACCGCTGTCCATTACAAGAGAGCCAAGGTATATATAGGACTTGACCACTTCACAGTTTGCGATCTGTGTTACTGTTGACGCGATCCACGATCATCATTTTGGTCTTAGTACGATTGATCTTTAGTGCGAACTCTAGGCTGACGCGTTCCATTCTGAGAAGTAGTTCATCCATATGACATTTACTAGTTGCAAACAAGGTGCTGTCGTCGGCATACCGCAGGTTTGCAATCCTATATCCACCAACTGCTACACCGTCTGTCCAATCCTCCAAAGTGATTCTCATTATAAGTATATCTGTGTATTATGTATATATTAATCAAGAGCGGTGATATTATGCATCCTTGCTGGACACTGGCACTGGGGTGGAAGTTAGTCGACAAAATGTCATCTGTCCGTACCGAAGCTGTAGGTACCTTCTTCATACAAACGTCTAATAAGGTCAACTAGATGTTTTGGTGTCCAAATTGCTAACAGCGTATTCCAGAGTTTTGGCCATTTCACCGAATCAAACGCTTTGGAGAAGTCAACATAGCAGATATAAGTTAGCTTGTTGAATTCTCGAGCCTTCTCGACAATTTGACGAACAATGAGTATTTCCTCTCGAGTGCCCTTCTCCCTTACAAAACCAGCATGTTCCGGAGCAATCTTCTTAGATCTTGCTAGAATGTGATCTATGTGCAATAAGGCGGTAGTTGTTACATTTCTTAGTTGACCCCTTTTTGTGTAATGGGGTGAAGACTGTATGAGTCCATTAATCCGACCATACTCTGGTACGTATATCTTATTACAGATGGTATGTATAATTTGGGAGCCGTGTTCTCCCAGGGCTCGTATAGTTTCGTTTGGAATCGCATCTCTACCGTTTTTTAGGTGGTTAATAGCGGCTTCAATCTCTCGTATAAGTATGGGCGGCTCCAGTTCCTCACTCTCAGGCTCCGAGCTGGGAAAGTTCTTGGATTGTGAATCTTCAAATAGGGACTGACAATAACCTTTTCAAATCTCTGAGATTTTATCCAGTTCTGTCCCTATATTACCACTAGAGTCTTCGAAGGCCCATGTTTTCGATGACAGTGATTTTGTGATGATGCAAAGTTTATGGTACAAATGTTACTCCTAATTGTTGATTTTGCTTCGATATTTTCATTTGATATGTTATTGGTGTTGATTATGAGTCCGTTTAATTAGTAATGTAGGATAATAACGAGAAATATGTGATTTAATAACTTAATAAGGTTTTATTAAATTCATTAATTTGGTACAAAACTTTGTGGTTACAAAGTTTTGTACCAAATTAATGAATTTGATTTAAAATATTATTTTCACTGTATCGAACTCAACTTTATGAGTATGTATAACGCATTTGTGAAATTCCGATATTAATATCGGAATTCCGATATTGAGATCTAATATCGGAAATCAGTATCGGAATTGAAAACTTTCCGATATTACATGCCCTAGTGGTAAGGGGCCAGGTAAAAAAACTGGACTGTAACGAATTGATCTATATCGTCTTACCTTAATAATTACAAAACTGTAAGTCATTATAAACATGAATCGTATGTAATTATTTAGCGTATATAGTCAGCTCGCTGCTAAGACCTTAAGTTTGCATCGGGGCCGGGCGGGGCGGCGGGGGAGGATCTCGCTTGTTTTGTATTCAGTATAACTCACGACTCGCACGTGACAGCGCGGTGATCGCTGATATACACGTTCCACGTTAACCAACGGCCGACACAGCGAGACACTGTTATATGCATGTAAGAGACGGTGATATAGCCTCTCTCGTCTCACCTATAGCAGTCTCTCGTTCTAAATGTATCTGCTTAGTGTGTGACTAGCTTTAGTCATGTAGGACAAAGTAAAACAGTATATTATTTACGATATAGCTTGTTAACCTTTGATTCTAAAACCATATCTATATAAGTGCACATAACTCCAAATCACACTAACGCTAGCATTTCTGAACACTCGACTAAAAGTACTTCAATTCCCCCGGAATTTGGAATACCCTCGATATCCCTATCACTTGGGTATTTCAGATAAAAATGCAATCAATGCACATGCTCATATATTACCAAATCTTATTATTATATTAGCATTATTTAGCAAATCTTAGACAGTGGGAACAGACTTCATAATAATGAAGATTTAGTTTTACTCGTTTTATTTTAATTTATTTATTTTTCGTGGAATTGATTTATAATTTAAGGGTACATAGGCGGTCTCTATGTATACTGTTGATTGTTGGCACTTGGTGGAACATTATTATCATAATGTTATAGTAAAACACTTGTACTGTTCCACGTTATTATATTCAATTTTACCGACCGGTTTCGCCGCTAAGGCAATCTGTTTACATGTTTAGGGGCCATCCATAAATTTCATGATTTTTTGACCCCTCCCCCGTCCATGTCACAGCTGGTCACATTTGTGACACTCCCCCCTCCCTATTGTGACGTCACAAATTTTATAATTTGACATCTAGTTGCAAATGTTTTATAGTTTTTCGTTAATAGTTCAAAGTTCGTGTTTCAATACTTAGATTATAAGATTTGGAAATGTCACGTCACAAACTTCAGGGCCCCTCTCAACCCTTGTCACACAATGTCACACTTCGTCGACCCCTTCCCTCCGTGTGACGTAATTTATGGATGTCCCCGTATGTTAGTATTATGAGGTCTTTATCGAGCATGTACATTGAATCCTTGATTCCTCCCTATAGCGTATGCGAGGGGCTAGCGCTCGGGTCCCGCAGGGCCTTAGTCGGCCTTACGGGGCCTTCGTTTGCGGACCTCCGCTGGCTTTTCTTCCTTTTCGGCCTTGGTGTCCCCGCCTTCTGCCGGCTTTGTCTCGTCTTCCGATGACTAAAATGAAAAACCAAATAATAAATAAGGACGAGTAGTCGAATGCATAACAATGGTCACTTTGACTAATGGTCGTGGTTCGATCCCCGCACAAGACAAATATTTGTATGCATGAACATTTCTGTTTGTCTTGGTCTGGGTGTTTTCTATGAATTATATGGATATATTAACAAAAAAAATGTATTTAAGTATAATATCAGTTATCTAGTACCCATAGTACAAGCTTTGCTTAGTTTGGTACTAGATGGCAGTGTGTAATTTGTCCATCAATATTTCTTTGTTGACTGAGGATTGTTGTGTTCTTGCGAATTAGGTCACTAGATTTGAACCAGGAATATCCCCTATTCGATTTTTATTGTTACGAGCTAGGGTTCTAGATTTGGATGTAAAACGCCAATGACAACGATTTATTCACGCAGGGTCTGGTTTGCAGGTCTTCACAACACGAAGTCCACACGAAGATTCCAAATCGCAGGTCAAATCGAAGTCCAATAGTATCGCTGAGGTCGTAGGTTATCACTTGTCTCGCAGGTAGATTCGCTCGAAGTTCTCTCTTCCGAAGTCCAAACTGAACTGCCTATGCGCCGCGGCGGTCGCTATTTATATTCGCCGGCAAGGGTTCTCGAATATTCTCGTATGTACTTCCCTTCAGTAAGTCATCGTAATGTCTCGAGACATCTCGAACATTTTCATGTCATAGTGTTATGAACCTTATAACAGTAGACATACGGGTCATTATTGCTTGCAGCGAAGTTTGCGGCGACTATTCTAGAAGGTTCCATTCTAGATCGTTCGAGATAGGACCGCGACATTATAATAAAAAAAAAAATGAATAAACTAAGCAAAGCTTATACTATGGATACTAGATAATTGATATATGTACATAAATCAATGCACATATATCATCTGCCGACGTATTCGCAGATACGATTTCACAATTTTTAAATATGTGTATTGTTCTATATAAGTAGAATGAATGTTTTATTAATTTAATAGTTACTACAACTGTATTATGTACATGAATGTTTTGGTAAAATATTTACTGTAAATTTATGTATGTTAAATAAATAAATAAATACATTTTTTTTAAATACATACATATAATACATAGAAAACACCCAGACCAAGACAAACAGACAAGTTCATGCACACAAAAATTTGTCTAGTGCGGGGATCGAATCTGCGACCCCGGAGTCAAAGCGGACGTTCTTTCACTCGAATACTGGGATCGTCATTGGGTATATTAGATATTTATTTATTTATTGAAGTGCTTTCATGTGCTTATGTTATGAACTTACGTCGCTGGGCGAGTTCTTCTCAGCTTCGCTGTCGTTCCCGTTCTCGTTGTCGTCCACTATGTCCTCGCTGATTAGTTCCTGTAACAATGCACAATTAAAAACAAATCTATCAATCAATCAATCATCTTTGAATGAATGAATGAATGAACGAATGAATTTATTTGCGTAGATAAAGGTACAAACTGGTGTTAAATTTATAATATATAGCATCCTTAAATCTGCTACTTTGATAGCATGCAAATATTTATATTTAATTTATATTTCGACGGTCCCTACGTATAAAGCGACATGTCATTTCAGACATGTCTGCTTATACTACGATAAAATAATCAGAGAATATTATTATTTTAATTATATACAATCAATAAAATAAAAAAGAAAATGTTTTTTATGGGCAACCGATAGCAATTTATGCAATAAAAAAAAAATTGCCATTTTTGACATGTCGCTTTATACGTAGAAACCGTCGATTTATACAAATCAAATATTTGCAGGATACAGTTACATAAGTTGTTATTCGGGTATACAAAGTCAGGTACAGTGTATTCAGCCCGCAAGCAGGCGTGCAAAATTTTTGTGTCAACTTATACTAATACTACTTAATAACAATTATTATTATTACAATGAGTGCTGCATTACAGAAAATTATAAAAAATGACAATTATATAAAAAAAATGTCATATATATATATATATTAATTTACTATTTAAATTTCATGAATTCTGAGACACTGTAAAAGCATAAATAACTAAAAGTTAAGCAACGTCAACCGTATCTACCGTAATCTACGTAAATAAATAAAAGTTAAGCAACGTCAACCGTAGCTTGTCCATGGATGGGTTTGTTTATCTCGAGCTCCTCCGTGCTCTCGGGCGGCACGTTCAGCCGTCGATCCCGGCTGTTGTCATTAGATGACAGTCGTTAAGCCAAGTCAGTGGCTTTTAGGCGGTTTGAAAACACTGGCCTCCGGTAACCCGCCGTTGAGCAGCGTGCTGGAGTATTCTCTAAAGCCAAAACCCCATCGATTGAGGGGAGGCTCGTATCCCAGCAGTGGTACGAATAATGGGTTGATGACCAAATAAAACTGAAGTGTACGTTTGTTAAGTCAAAATAACAGATTTTTCTTATGTAATTTTATTAAATTTCCGAGGAAGAAGTCGCGGGCAACAGCAAAACTTGTATCATGGAATGACATTTGTATGGAGTGTCCGGGGTGTGTCCATAGTACAAAGTTTACTTATTATATGGCTGCACTAATCTGTGAGGTGGAGTTACTTCTCCAAACAGGCCAGCAGTCTCGGCTGTTTAATCTAATATATAAAATTCTCGTGTCACATTGTTTGTTACAATACCTCTCCAAAACGGCTTGATCGATTTTGATGAAATTTGATGTGTATATTCAGTGGGTCTGAGAATAGGTTCTTATCTATTCATCATCATCATCATCATCAGGTCATTTTAGTCTCCACTACAGGAGCACGCCCCTCTCTCGTCCGTCCCTGATGCTGCGGCTACAGTACCGTGATATGCCAATAATTATTGCCATAATTTCAACAACGCCTAGGTGTAACCACGATTTATGGCCATAATTTTACAATGCCAATCAATATGGCAAATGACGGTAGACAATAGCTCCGGCGGCGGTCTCTTTTCGCATATCAAAGAGAATTACCGCAATAATTAATGCGTTTGTGGCCATACTACCGTTTGTCCAGTGTGCAACATGAGCTCAACGGCGACGCACGTATCGACCGACATGGAGTGGTCAAACGAAAAAAGCTTGAGTTTTGGAATTATTCCAATGCGAACCGTATCTTTTTATGAGCTTTCAGTCGGGTATACCCCGATAAAAATCGCAGTGTACAATGATGATTTGAAGAAGAAAAAAAAACCGGACAAGTGCGAGTCGGACTCGCCCACCGAGGGCTCCGTAGGTACGTAGTATCATTATAAAATTTGATATTTTTCATTTTAAATAAGAAATAATGCGTCGAAAAAAATAAATAAAATATATTTTGCAATGTGTACATCAAGCCCTTTCATATGATACCCCATTTGAACTAGTAGTTTCAATTTGAAATTTCACACCCTATAAAAAATATAGACCCCCTATTTTTTAAGATCTATTTACAAATGTATAGTTTTGAGATTTATTCCTGTACTTGTAGTCTATAACGATGTTACTTGCCAAATTTCATAGTTCTAGGTCAACGGGAAGTACCCTATAGGTTTTGATTCCCTTGAGTGTGTCGAAATATGCGTTTTTTGCTGAATAAACGGCCGTAACTTTTTTCTACGTAAACTTAGCAGTTTGATTTTTTTTTAACTTCATGGGACCGTAGACCTGAGTATACAGTTCAAATTTCAGCTTGATACCTCCACGCATTCTCGACATAGAAATTCTTGACAGACAGACAGACAGACAGACAGACAGACAGACAGACAGACAGACAGACAGACAGACAGACAGACAGACAGACAGACGGACAACAAAGTGATCTTATAAGGGTTCCGTTTTTCCTTTTGAGGTTCGGAACCCTAAAAAGACCGAAACCATCTAAATAAATATAACAGCTGTAGCGTCAACCTCCATCTTGAAAAATGATATTTTTACCGCCTAATTTATTGACATATCTAGGTAAACTCTAGTGTAACCACACCACTTCACGCAGTAATTGAAACGGTAATTTAATGCCACAATTATGGCGGTAACAGCCCGGTAGACGTTAAGGTAGTGTAGCCGCAGCATGACAGAAGGAGGATTTGGCCTACACTCCCCACGCTGGCCAGACGGGTTGGGGAGGCCTGATTGATGTTTTATAATGTATTTCCCTTAGTCGCTTTGTACGACATCCACGGGAAGAGACGGAGTGATTCTATTCTAGTCTGCCGGAAACCACACGGCCATATCTTATCTATTATTTATGGCAAAACAACCTTTGCCGGGTTACTAGCTAGTAATACACAAGTGTTACCTCTCCGTCAGTCTTCTTGGAGTCCCTGTCCGCCCTGGCCTTGTCGAGGTCCGCCTGCGACACGAACGACTTGTCGGAGCGACGCGGCGGGTATAGCATGTCGATCATGCACACCAGGACCTACACAACATATAACAAATTTTAGCGTGGTGTACGCACACACGCTCATTCCCGCACTGCACAAACGTATTTGTTTATGTAGTAGTTAACGAGGCGACATTTGTATGGAGTGTCCGGAGTGTGCTCATAGTACAACTTTACTTAGTATATGGCTACATGTTAATTGTCTGCGTTATTCTGTGAGGTGGAGGTACTTCCCCAGTCAATCTGCTGACTGACAAATGAGGCTCTGGCGAAAAGAGATGTAGGGCATAGCGTATGTTTTACCCGACTGGGGAAGTACCTCCACCTCACAGAATAACGCAGACAATTAACAATTCCTTTGAGGGTTGTTGTGTTTCTGCAAGTGAATGAGGTTACAAAGAATGAAAACGAAGGAGTATAGGCTAGCAACGGATCGGCGACACATTGGTGTTGCTAATCTCAATGAGCAGGGGTGAGTGTTTTCCATCAGGTGACCCACATACTCGTTTGTCCTCTTTTCATATAAAAAAAAATGGTTGTCTGTAAAGTCTGTTTACGGACAAATATTTTACGTGATAACGTCATAAGAAATAATCGGCCGATGGAGTGGAAGAGATAGATGCGTCACAAGCCGAACGCTTAGGTCGATCGTGCCTTTCTATCGCTTGTTCCGCGCTCTCGCTTGCACGTTCGGTTCAGGCGGAACGTGACAATGAGTCATGCTTTTTCGTGCGTGCAGCCGTCGTTTATAAAACTGTAAAAAAAATTTCAAGTAGCTTTTTGGAAGATTTAGGAAATACCCCGCTGCAGGTTGTCGAAGACTTTCATCGTTGCCTAATAGCTAAGACTTGGTTTGACAACAATGTGAACAGGGTCCCTACCGATAAAGCCGATTCCAGTCCAATAATATGATCACAAATAGGTCTTTAGTTTAAAGTTCGTAGTATTTAGTTGAGGAGCTCGATGACGACGTCGCGCGCGACAGTCTAATTGAACACGCAAGTCAATACCAAAATGGTAATAAATAAATAAATATAGTTAAAAAAAAACACGCTTTAATGATCAAAAGAACTAAAAAACGAAAAATATTTTTTAATAGAGGTAGAACATAATAAATGAACGAAAACGATTAGCATTATTGTGAAAAAAGCGTGGAGTGCGCTTATCGCGATGATGATATGAACAATATGGCACGAAGCAGCCACGCTTTTTTCACAATAACACTAATATTTTTGTTCATTTATATTTTCTGCCTATATTAAAAATATTTTCCGCTTTTTAGTTCCGATGTGACATATGAGGAAATTAATTAATTCTAGCTATACTTACCAGGATAATTAAAATAACTTATCAAATTATTGTATTGTCATAGGTCCTTGATAAGTATACAAAGTTTAAATTAAATATGAGGGCCAATTCTCGTAATTTTTCTATGATCGCATATTGAAAGTTGACCGAATCGAGATTGAATTGTGAATTGACTAAAATTATATACTTGATTTCATTAATTAATTATTATCAATTAGTTGGCAATGTAACATTCTTAGTTCGTTTAATTCTCAGTCATATTCCGATATAATCCACTTAAATTAAAATTTGAAGTTACATATTGTGATACGAGAATACCAAATTTGACATTAGGGAGAACGAGACTGGATCGGAACTGAATTTTGACTAAATTTTAATTACAAGAATTGCCCCTCTGACCGTTCAAAGTGGGTCAAAATCAGGTTCAAAGAAGTTGGTTACAAACTGACAAGCAAACATACAGGTGAAGCTAATAAAAGCGTGTTAAAAAAATACAAAAAGTAAGAATACTATTTCTATATACTTGTATTCAGAGCTAATAAAAAATCGCCTGCATGCGTGCCACCTGTGTTGTTGAATGGTTGTCTATTGAAACGGGTCTGTAGTTTTAAATATCTGGGCCATATTGTAAACGAGAATCTAAACGATGATGCCGACATAGAGAGGGAACGTAGAGCTTTGGCAGTCCGGGGTAATATGGTAGCCCGTAGGTTTGCTCGCTGTACAAAATCTGTTAAAATAGCTTTATTTAAAGCATACTGCCAAAGCTTCTACGCGAGCAGCCTATGGGTGAAATATACGCGCCGGGCTATCGATCAAATACGTGTACAATATAATAACATCTTCAGGATGCTATTGGGGCTGCCTCGGGACTGCAGCGCTTCAGGTATGTTCGTCGAGGCTCACACTGACGGCTTTCATGCCATTATTAGAAAAAAGGTAGCCTCCCTATTGCAACGCGTGCGAGGCAGCGCGAATGGCATTCTGGAAATGATTGCATCTCGTTTTGATTGCCCTATAATCAGACACTGTGTTGGAGTCTCTTTAGGAGGTAGGATATAGGGACCGCGAATGAAAGTGGTGCCGGTGTTATGCCGACAAAACTTATGTATAATAAAATGGAAATGTCAATAATATAAATAATTTTTACTAACATAGCTATAAGTATATTTGTATTACTAACAAACTATGGTTCCATACCGAAATAAATGTTTATTATTATTTCTAAAACGTGTAAGACGTGTCTAAGTGCATGCCACCAAGAGCCCAAAAATAACGATCCACCGTTCTCTTCTGAAATGAAATGAAGTTACTACTTTCAAGTAGGAGGAGGAAGTAAACATTAAGTCACATGTTGGAGCTGAAATGCATCATTTTGTTCTTTTACAATAAATTATACTCACCAGTCCAAGCAAAGCTCCGATGAATATGGTGGCGACTGCAAAGATGAGGTAGGAGCCCCACGTGGGCAGCCCGTACGTCTCCATCAGCATGTTGTGGACGCTCTGGAAGACATGCTTCAATTAAAGCAATTATAATAAGTATGATAATAATGGCTTGCCTTCATTGGCCCTCCAGAGAGGAGCCGTTAGAGCTATATGCTCCAGAGTGGAAGTGTTAAAGGGCTGTTAAAGGCACTGAGGGAGGTTGCGCTTCGCAGAAAGCGCAGCCCACCTGTCGACACCCATGAGTCAATCACACCAGTGTTGCCCCCGGCCGATTTCCTGACATTTCGGGGTCCATCTAGTAAGTGACCACCCACCGCCTGCCGCAAATAACGAGCAATACAAGCATTTATTACAGACGTCTGTCCCTCTTCTGTAATAGCCCGGTATTTAGTTCACCCAGATCTCATCTCCATAGCCCATTTATTTTCCATCACACTTTGTAATAATATCAACGCCTGCCGAGACCTGCTCATGTGATGATATCCCATTTCCATTGATTTATCCCGGAGCGGGTCACGGAGGGCGTATCACATTACAACAAACTTCTCAAAGGGGTCTCTAAGCGTTGGATCCATATCCCCGCGCACGCCTATCAAATGACCGGCCTTGCCCGTGAATCAAGAGGAATGATAATAATAATAATAGCCCATTTATTTATCCTTAAATATGTGCTAGACAAGCATATGGCCCACCTGATTTGAAGTGGTTACCGTAGCCATATTAACGTTAGCAACACGAAGTATAGCTCGCCGCCAACCCAGCTGCCAACGCAGCAACTTCTTCTTTCCTGGTGACCTCACTCATTCGCAGGATCACAACAACCCTCAAGGGAATTGTTATTTGGCTGCGGTATTCTGTGAGGTGGAGGTTCCCCAGTTGGGCAGCTTAAAATTACGCTGTGCCCTACCTCTCTTTCGCTAGAGCCTCGTTACTAAATCAGCAAGGCGCACCACTTGCAGGTGAGGTTGGCTTTGGCTGAAAGATAGTGGTGAGACTCTAACACTGTTTACGGTACGGTACTGTTTAAGGTACATCTAGGAAAACGAAAATTTTTGGCGGTATACTATAAATGAAAAGCCAGTGTTTGTTTATTTGTGGAAGTATTTTTCTTCCGTCCGTCTATTTAGCTTCATAAGATAACCTTATTTTTCCGCGACATACCAACTAATAACCACGGTACACCAGTGTGCCGCGGCACACACTTTGCGGAACACTGCTAACATTCCAATGACTTGATGAATTCCAGAATATTTTGAGTTGGGTGTAAAACTACATACCCTGAGAGCTTGGCTCAGCTTGAAGAACTCAGCGACCAGGCTCATCTGTATAGAATGCGGTGCTTTCCACCCAGGGATGGGGTCGACTTGCTTCCACCGTTGCTGCTCGATGAAGCCCAGCATGGACTCCACGTCACGCGGTCCTTTGTATTGGCGGAATTCACCGTCTTTAACACTGCAAAAGATATAAGAAAGACTTATACAATTTGAATTGACTACCACTTAATTTTTAATAGGCTATTTGGCCAACATGTTTTTCGGTTTGATATGTAGGGACGTCTCAATAATATAACCATGGATGAAAGAATTACTTCGATAGCACAAAAATATCTCGAGATATGTTAATTTGAAACGTCACAATTTTGGACTTTCCCGAAAACGCAAAAGGGTACTGAGTTATAACGTCACAGGTTTGTATTTTGTATGCATCAAATCAGAAATTTGTACGACAGGTATGTTAAATATTATGTTTATATAATTAGTATCACAATAAAAGTTATAGTATTTTTTATTGCTTCTCCAAATGGAAAAAATATTTTTTAATAATTTCATACTTTTAAAATGGACTTTCCCGCCAAACTTTGATCGACACTAAAATAAGTCGGACTGAAGATATTAGAATGAAAGTTTGCAGATCTTTATAGTTTTTTGTATTTTACGATATTGTTAAATTATTTAATTAACAATGTTTTAACATTGTTAAATATTGGCGAATAGCATACAAATAAATTACGTAACGTACGTAACTCCCATACAACAAATGTGATTTTTTTTTGCCCCCTTAAATAATTGATTATTTTTAGTTTTATTATTTATTTTTAAAGTGAATATATAACTAAATATTCTGTTAATATTTCAAGCGTCTACCTGTTGCCGTTATCAATATCGAGCAAAAATATCACATTTGTTGTATGGGAGCCCTGTTAAATTTTTATTTTGTTTTGTTTTTTAGTATATGTTGTTATAGTGGCATCAGAAATACATCATCTGTGAAAATGTCAACTGTCTATCATAGTTCATGAGATACAGCCTGGTGACAGACGGACGGACGGACGGACAGCGAAGTCTCAGTAATAGGGTCCATTTTACCCTTTGGGTACGGAACCCTAAAAAGAAAGAATCTTACTGGAATATAGTGGGCAGTGCGGTGACCACGAATCTGCCGCTCAGTCCAGGCGACTTGGTGACGTCCACTGCCGCGGCGCGCAGGCCGAGCTCCTTGCGGGCGGCGCGAGACGACAGATCCTTCCAGGCAGGCGCCAGGGCGTTGCACGCTGGACACCAGGGCGCGTAGCTGGAAAATAACATAACGGCTTAGGCGTAGAACGTCTCCTTCGTCATAATAAAATGTCTACCGGTCGTAAAATGTATCTAAAAGAGGTAGGGCATAGCATATTTTTGGTTTAGTCGACAAATGTCAGATTCTAGAAATGTCAAACGAATTTAAAACGCCAGATTCTATGAATGCCAGACTATTAATGTCATCTTTTTGTTAACATTGCAATATAATAATTTTCCTAAGAGCGTGTACAAATATTCACTTAAGATCAATGCAGATTTTTATCTGATCGAAGTCAAGTTTTTTTTATAAAATTGATGACATATCTAATATGTCACATTGAATGTTTTGCATAAACCAATTATTCGCATGCATATATTTTAATGCAAAATATTGAAATTAGCAAAAATTTTATACACACCTTAGGGAAATTATTATATTCCAATTGTTTGAAATGCGCTAGATGGCGCGACTAGTAAACAAGTAGCTCCGCATATAAAATTTATTAAAAATAGTAAACAGTGCTTAATATTACTTAAACGTACACAAATTAGTAAGTGGTTACAAAATTTAACTACGGTAAAGTTTGTGGTGATTATTATAAACAATTGAGTGAGAAATACTAAAACAAAAAATACTCCATTACAAAAAAAAAATCAATTATGTTTTATAGTGATTAGTCATATTTATACGAATTATATTTGACATAAACCACTGACAGTGTCCAAAAAGTGTAAAACAGTGCAAGTAAACAACAGACATTTAGTGAAACAGTGCATATTTTTTAAATAAACAATTTACTATAACCGCCATATTTTGTTAAAACAAAGTTGACCTTTGGACTCTGTAGACTTAACGTACCAGTACATACATAGACAACGACTACCGAACGATGATTTCGCCAGATAAGTAATATGAACGTTCAGTCCAGTGGTTAAGCTCTGTACTTAAGGTTCGACAAACTCGGGTTCGAATCCTACTTCCAACATTTCGCTTTTTGAATACAAAATTGTTTTTGTATTTGGAATATTTAAATTGAAAACTATAAATTATCGCTTAACTTTCGTTTCGGTAAGATCAGTTAAGTCGTGAAAAAATGTCTTCGGATGAATTTGTTACATTTCGATCACAAATGGCAATCCAATCAAGTTCTTTTGATTTGTCGTCGGGGAATAGCTTGGTTAATTCAACATTAATTGACAGTCAATCTACGAGTGTACCAAATATATCTATCTTAGAAAATTCACAGATATTATCACTGAAAACGCAAATAGATAGTTTGCAATTGGAAGTAGACCAAGCAAATGAAGAAATATCTAATTTAAATATAGAAAACCAAGATCTTAAGAGGAAAATTACTACATATGAAAATACAATAGATAAATATAAAAAAATAACTAGTTCAGATATAATTGCGCAAAGAATTAATTCAATCAAACAAGTAAAAGGCAAGGGAATGTTTTATACCCCCCAACGTCACAAACTGGATAATTATAGAATAGGTTTTCGAATACAATCGAAGTGTCATGAAAAGCCATTGAATTGTTCTACACTTGCACAGGATACTAAAGAAAACAAAATCACAATAGATTTTCCAACCATTCAACCTATAGAAAAAGCTGCAACAAAAAATATAATACCAAAGAATTGCTCTGAAAACACAAAGATGAAACCAAAAATAATTTTGCTTGGCGACCAAAGCGGTATTGGACTGTCAAAGCAGCTTAGAAAAATGCACGGTATGGAAAATTATGAAATAATGGGATTTATCAAACCTAATGCCTCAAGCAAACAAATCCTGAACACTTTTCCAGATTTACAACGCGAATTTTCTTCTGATGACCACGTTATCATATGCGCCGGCACTAATGACAAGTCCGACAGAATTATTTATAGAATTAAGTGCGTTTTTGAAAAGGAATGTTAATATAAACATATATATAACAAATGTACAATATAATAAATATATAAATACGAGTTCTTTGAACAATCACATACAATTAATATCAAAATATTTTAAAAATTGTACTGTCATTGACCCGCATCACAGATATCACAGGTTCTCAAGGTCACTTCTTTCATCTTACCAATTATCAAAACAAATTTCCATTGAAATTAATACAAACATTTATTTAAAAAAAAGTATTGCTCAAGCGGCCTCTCGATGCAAAAATAATTCTACTCTTAAAGGTACAATACCATACTACTTCAAAAAATTGCCTACTGGACCCAAGATAAATAACTGCAGTCTAAAAATAAGTGATTCCGTGATTAACTCAGATAGTAAAAATGAACATCGCGAAACAAGTACTCCTATTAATTCCTTTCGCTCCTAAAGTACACAATAAATTTAGAGTGTTTCACCAAAATATAGCAGGAGTTTTGAATAAACGAGAAGAACTAGAAATTATTTTGCAGACATTCAACGATAATGATAAAAGCTGTGATATTGTATGTTTAACCGAGACATTTTTGCAGCTAGGAACCGAAAATAATTTACACTTAAATAATTATGAAATAGCATCATTCTTCTCTAGACAAAATAAAAAACGAGGTGGAACAATTATTCTAGCTAAGCGAAATTTAGAATACACTGTGTTATCACATGTAAAAGAATTAGCTGTAGAAAAAGAATTTGAATGTTGTGCTATAGAAATTCTGAATCCAAATCTAATCATTGCATGCATATATAGAACGCCAGATTCAGATAAAAATGTATTTTTCGAAAAACTAGAAAAGCTTCTACAATTGCTTACACAAAGAAAGAATAAACACGTAATTCTAACTGGCGACTTTAATATAGATATTCTGGAAACAAACAAATATTCCCAAGAATATTTTGACATATTGGATAATTTTAGCATGCATCATTACATCAATACTCCGACGCGCAAAACAAAATGTATAGACCATATTATTGGGAATTTTGATAAAGTGCATGGGGAAACTCATCAACTTGGTCTATCTGATCATAATACAGGTCAAACGATAGAATTTCATGTAAACACAAAACGCGCTCCAACATACTGGTTTGTCAAAAAAAGGGACTATCACAAAGATAATATAATAAAATTTAAATACTATATAGAACAACTATCTTTCTCTGAAGTATACACCGAAAAATGTGCGGACAAAGGATTTACGATTTTCCATGATTTACTTTATCTATTTTTTAATTTATGTTTTCCAATAATTAATGTAAAAGTAAATTCGACAACTAAAAATACAAAATGGATTACAAAATCTATTAAAAATTGTTGCAAAACTAAAAGGGTACTATATTTCAAACGTCTTAAGTCATCATCCCACAAACAAGAAAATGATCAAAAATATTCCAAATATAAAGAAGTTTTAAAAAAATGTATCTATCAAGCTCAAAAAAATAATAATTTACATTATCTGTCTAAGGCTGCAAATAAATGTAAAGCAAGCTGGCAAATTATAAAAAATAATTTTAATTCAACATCTGAGAAAGAAATTAAATTTATAACAACTCAAAACGGAGTAAATAAATATGACCCTCTCGAAATTGCTAATGAATTTAATAATAATTTTATAAATATTAATAACAATACGACATGTAATAAATCAATCAATAATAATTTTTCCATAAATACCAATTCAAATAAACACAGCATATTTCTTAATCCAACTACACCTAAAGAAATCTACTCAATTATGCACTCACTAAGAAATACAAGCACTACTGGGTATGATGAGATTCCAAATATGTTACTAAAGCAAACAGCAAACATCTTATGTTATCCTCTATGCCACCTAATAAATCTATCGTTTGAACAAGGTTCATTCCCCGTAAAACTTAAAAAAATGTTAGTAAAGCCCCTATTTAAAAAAGGAGATAAATGTGAAATGTCTAATTATAGACCAATTACTCTTAACCCAGTACTATCCAAAATCTATGAAAAAGCTATGTACAGTCGTGTAGATAATTTTCTATCAAAAATGTCTTTTTTCCGATCAGAACAACACGGGTTCAGAAAAAATAAATCCACGACTTTAACCTGTTTTAAATTAAATAACATCATAACGAAATGCGCTGATAATCATACACAAGTAGGCGTTCTATATTTGGACATGAGCAAGGCTTTCGACACAGTCGATCATAATATACTTCTGAACAAAATGGAAAAATGCGGCATAAGAGGAATAGCTTTATCTTGGTTTGAAAGTTATTTGAAAAACAGACTACAGTGTGTCCAAATTAATAGAGTAGAGGGATCAGTCCAAAATAATTACGAGTCATCATATAAAGTAAACAAATTCGGTGTCCCGCAAGGCAGTATATTAGGACCATTATTGTTTCTAATATACATTAACGACCTTCCGGAAGCAATAGCACATCAATGCTTGCTATTTGCTGATGACACGACTATAATAATAAAAAATAAAAATACTGACACATTTGAAAATGATATTAATATAGCTCTCAACGACATTATAAATTGGTTAAATAATAATAATTTAAAAATTAATCTTTCTAAAACGCAATTCATGCAATTTCTGACTTATCAAGCTAAACCTCTCAATCTGACTATTAAATATAATGATATCAGGATACAGGAAGTTACAAGAAACAAATTTTTAGGCATCACTCTGGATTCTAACTGTAACTGGAAAGACCAGATATCAGAATTGTGCAAAAAAATAAACAAATTTATCTTTGCTCTTTGGAGGCTCAAAAAAATTGTGTCTCGAGAAGCTGCTCTTTTGGCTTACCATGGCTACGTCTGTTCGCTACTTAGATATGGCATAGTTCTTTGGGGAAACTCGGTAGACTCGGACCGAGCATTTGTAGCCCAAAAAAAATGTATTCGTACCATATGCGGAGCAGATCGACGCGACACATGTGTGCCTTTGTTCAAAGAACTCCGTCTTCTGACCGTTCCATCTCTGTACATATATGAAACGGCTCTTTTTGTTAAACGTAACCTAGACTTATTTGAAAAACTTGACGATGTAATGAAAAGATCGAACAGACGTAAATACAATTTAATTTACCCTAATACTAAATTAAAATATAGGAGCAACAGCTCATACTGCATGAGCATTAAAATATATAATAAACTACCAGACTCATTGAAATGTTTGACATTATATAAGTTTAAAAAATGTTTATTTGATTTCCTGGTTACAAATTGTTTTTATTCCATAAATGACTTTTTCAATTATAAATTCTAAAATCATGACATGTTTATAAGTATGTACTTAATATTTAATTTGCAATGTAAAATGTTAATTTAAATATATAACTTTGTTTTCTTATTTTTATATAAATATTCACATGCCATTTTGGTGGAATATGCTAAGGACCATACAATTTATAACGCCTTATTGTTGTTAACCATATTCTGTGAATAAAGTATCATAAAAGTATCAAAGTATCATTCATTCATTCATTCATTGTAACAAAAATCAAAATATTAATAGAATCTGGCGTTATTATAATCTGGCGTATATACAATCTGACATTTGTAGAATCTGGTATTCACAGAATGTGGTATTTTAAACTCGTCTGACATTTCCAGAATCTCGAAACCATATTTTATAAGCTGCACAAATGGGGAAGTAGAATAAAATAATAGAATACTATCCTTTATTTGCTTAAATGTGGGTATACAACACGTACAAATAACATTAGCTCTTAGATCCGTCACATTTGCCAGAAACATTGTGCAAGTAACTCCACCTCACAGAATACGGCAGCCAAATAACAATTTCCTTGAGGATTGTTGTTCCTAGGAGTGAGTGGGGTCATCAGTTCTTTTTGAATGGGTCCATTTACACCTGCTAATCGCCCTAGAACTTTTTGTAATGGGTCGATTCGGACCGCAGTGGGGAACAAAACAGTTCTCTTTTTGGATGGGTGAATTTGGTCACAGAAGATATGTAGTTTTATTACACATACCTAGTACAATCGGGCACAAAATAACAGGAAAACTAAATAATTTGTAAGTTCTATATGTCAAAAGGCCACTACGTTAATTTTTCGTGCTAATGCATATTGATTTGTAAATATATTGATTTTTTTACTAAGTAAACATTTATACTTAGCTAAGTAAAAATATGTTAATAGATGCAAAAAAAGTGCCGATATCCGCACATTCTAAGAATCTCAGGTAAAATTAATCCTTTGTTTAAAAGTAGACTTTCGGTCCCATAAACAATAGAACAACCCTCTGATTGGTAGATGCTTCTATAGTGTCATCTTGCTTGCTTAACTTATTGGAAACATGTGGCACAGTGTCTTATCTACTTTGAGAGTGGTGATGTGACGGGATAAATAATAATTGTTATTCAAATGTTGTGATAATTATGTTGTAAAATTCATATGCTAAGTACAACTTATGATATTTAACGCAAACACTAGGTACTAGAGATATTTAAAATGTGGATAACTGAAGTTTTTGAAGAAAACATAAGAATTTATATAAAAAAAACAGTATTTAAGCATTTCTCCATGTTTTTTTATTAAACACTAGTGAATCGCCATCGCTTTGGTTTGGACTATGTATAGTTTTTGTACGCTAAGTACATTTTTAAAGTTTCATTAATGTGAATTTACATAATACATTATGTTTTTTCATCCACTTAGTATCCAATTTCTATGTAATATTATACAAAACGGTATTCAAATAAAATAAAAAATATATATTATAATGTTTACGTAGTTCATTATTGTCGATTTTTAACATAACTAGAATTAAGCAAAAGGTTTCGTTTGATATTGGTTCGTTCGGATAGATAAATATAGGCTACAAAGTAAAAACACACTGCAGCTCCATTTGATCGCATACAACGAAGAGCTGTTCGAATCGTTGGTGACCCAATGACTTCTGATCGGCTGGAGTCTCTCTCTACATGCAGAGATATTGCATCTCTTTGCGTTCTATATAAATTATACCACGGGGAGTGCTCGGATGAGCTATTTGATTTGATACCTGCCACTGAGTTACAACTCGCTATCATATAACTCTCCAAAAAATAAAATTCCATCCACAACATCTTGATATTTGGCGATCTACTACAGTACGCTTTTTAAGACATTTTCTACACGAACTGTGAAGTTGTGGAATCAACTTCCCTCAGCGGTATTCCCAAATAAGTACTACATGGGGGCCTTCAAGAACAGAGTCAATATTTCCCTTAAAAGGCTGGCAATGGATCGGCGACCCCTTAGTGTTACCGATACCGAAGTGTTACCGACGGTGGTGATTGCTTTCCATCAGGTGACCCACATACTCGCTTGCCCCCCTCTCATATAAAAAAAGCAGTACGTCTAGGCCGCCTTTAAATATTTTTTTTTACTTTTATTGTCAAATTGTATTCATTTATGTACATATCAAAATTATCATGATAAATACTTTACGCATTTTTTTTCTTTAGGTCGCTGTTACTCTTTCCTTTAAAAATGTTTGGTCACCCATAAATTCACATGGTCAACCAAACACTGCCGACTTTTCTACTCATCTGTACAAATAAATATTTGGAATCCTTAAATTTTTGATATGAATCCAAATCGGACCTACGAAAAGAGCATGGAATCGTTTCGCCTCGTGGTCCGAATCGACCCATTACAAAAGATACCTTGGGCCATTCACACCTCACCAATCACTGCGGTGTGAATGGGCCCATTCAGAAACAGCAGTTGGGCGATTCGCACCGCGGTCCGAATCACTCGTGGTGCGGAACGACTAAAAACCCGCTCGTGGGTTTGTCATATAAAAAGAAAAGAAAAGAAATAGTTTTAAACTCACACTCACAAGAATAGGTTTTTACATGGTCGGCAACGCGTGTTGCGAGCGTCTATAGGCTCGATGACTACTTACCATCAGGCAGGTCGTAAACTTGTTTGTCACCTTAGTTGTATAAAAAAAAATGTAAAGGCAATCGAGTAGTTTACTTTTACAATATTGATTATTTTTTTAATCAGCAAATTGCCTATTATAATAAGTAGTTATCATTGGTTAATTGGCTTCTTTTGTATGACCTCATCCATAACCCAACAGTATTGGGTGATGTCATGTCATTACATTGTGTATTCATCGTGTGACTACCTGTGTTATTTATGAATGTTTATATAAAAACAACAAGAGTATGATAACTAATCAGTTATGCAAACAACGATATGATTATACTGCACAAGATATCTATCCATACAGGTTTAGGGGCTCACTATCAACTTTAGAGCTAAAGTTAACCTAACATGGGCACCCTAATGTGTGTAATGTGATGTTGATGTGGCAAAAAAGAAAACCGCCCTCTAACCTCTGTCCTATCGATTTTAGATCCCTCCTTGTTTTTAGTGGACTTCTCTCCTTTTGTACGTATTTTGACTAATTATATTAACACAAATGATATTAAATAGTATTATGTTTGTCAAAATTATAACCAACTAACATTATGTGCTGTTATATATGTTGTGTTCTTTTAATCTTTGTTTTAGGTATGTTAACAGAAGGCCAATTCTTGTAAATTTTCTACGAACACAGATTGAAAGTTGACCGAATCGAGATTGAATTGTGAATTGACTAAAATTATATACTTGATTTCATTAATTAATTATTATCAATTCTTGTTGTTGGCAAAGTATCAGTTTGTTTAATTTTCACTCATACGTATATATTAAATTTAAGAGGGATTATATCGAAATATAATCCCTCTTAAATTTAATTTTGAAGTTAGATATTATTGTGTTACGAGAATACCAAATTTGACATTTGTGAGATAGAGACTGGATCGAAACTGAATTTTGACTAAATTTTAATTACGAGAATTGCCCTCTGATCGCCGCATTGTATTAAAAATACTTTTATAGTTAATTGCAATCTGTATATAAATTTCGTCGATTATTTGCAGTCCAAGCCCAGTGTCTTGGCCCACCTCAGTTCATTCTGGTATAGGTAGGTGTATAATTTTGTGATCTTCATGTCAGTTGAGTAGGTCAATAAAGGAGATTTATTTTTCTATCTGGAAGTTACCTCTCTCTGTTTTTTGAAACTAGTTGTGAGTTCATTTCTATGGTTTATGATTAAAAATATTAAAGTTTATGTATACTTATGAGGCCAGTTTATTGCAGAGTCCATGTACTAAGCTTAGTCACATACTCAGATATCTATGCAGAAGATAAAAAGCATTGCCAGAACTTGGTGAGAACATCATAAGAAATGAATATTTGAAAAAACTGCAGTCTAATAACAATATCCTTGTGGATTGTTGTATTCCTGCAAGTTAGTGAGATTACCAGACAAGAGGTGATGCTGCTTTCGCAGCTGGTATGGTGCTGACCCTTGCCGTTTTAGAAAAATAAATTGGAAAAATGGCAACCATAGATAAGAATTAATAAATATAAATAAATAAATATTAATGGACATTTAACACAGCGCCATCTAGTCCAAAACTAAGCCAAGCTTGTACTATGGCTATTAGATAAATGATATTATACTTAAATACATTTTTTTTGTAATTACGTACTAACACATAAAATAAAACCAAACCAAGATAAAACGTCATGTTCATGCACACAAATATTTGTCTTGTGCGGAGATCGTACCCAGAGACTTCGGAGTCAAATTCACCATTGCCAGTCATTTGACCACCGTGCTCATTCATTAATACATATTGTTGGGTTGACTCACATTCTGTAACATTCTGTTTGAATATATCTGCAATGATTATGTGCAATTTTTTATGCATCCATGAGTCAGTATCTATACATTGAGTCACTAGTAAGGTATTAACCATCTATGCGCCTGACATAGTATGTAAAAAAAATGAGTTCCTTCATATCCTCTCTGCCGTCAAGGACCGTACATAAGTACTTAGCGCATCTGTCATTTTTTATGCGTTACCCCCAAAATGGCCTCTCGCGATATTGCCGCGTCGCATTAAAAAAAAGATAACAAAAAAAACATGTATAAAAGATATTTATAAAACTATATTGTTGAAATTTGTATGGTATATGCTAACAGAATAAATATAGTTTTGCACAATTTTACCTTGTAATATATGTTAATTCTAAGGTGAAAGTAGTACGAGCTATGTTTTCACCCGTCCACTCAAACTTTATGTCATAAAGCAAATTCTGTTGAGTTTGTTTTAAATAACAGTTAAATTTGACAATCTCCTGATATTTACAAACTAAATCAACATGAAACAATTGAAGGAATGTAAACAAAAAACTAACAATAACACTACACAATGGGTGGCTGTGACCTTCACGAACACATGTGCTCCATTTAATAAACAAACCGGCGTTAAGTGGATGCCAGTTGAATAGCACTTGAGGATACTTTCTGTCCCTGTCATTTTTTTCTAAACGTTGTTAAAGTTTGAACTGTACACGTATAGTTTTAAAGATTCATTTCACACTTTTAAAATACGTCCGGACAGATCGACCTCCAGGAGGCGGTGGACGGATGCGCGGTTTTTGAAATCGACCTCCAGGAGGCTGGTCGACAGTTGAGAGGATATATGCCTGATAATTTTATTAGGTAATGAACTAGTAATGAGGTTTAACGAGGTTAAAATTACTATGGTATGTATAATTAGTACAACTTATCAGGTTAAGAAGGTCAAACTGATACTTTTTTACACTTAAAACACCATTTCTCCATGGTTGTAAGGGCAGATTGAACTTCTTCTTCTTCTTTTTTATTTTAATGGCTCCATCGTTTTTTTTGAGAATGAACCAGAGGTAGACATAAACTGTCGATAACATAGTTTGGAAGTAAAACAATTAGATTGGTGCCTTGAAGAATAACATGAGGTCGAAATTTGTTTTTTGACTGAATACAATAGCTCTGTTAGCAACGAGTACGCTAACCGGCAACAAATAAATAAACTGGGGACACCACAAAGGCTGTCACGGCTTACTAAACGGTTTCTCGTGGCCTTGCTATAGTTTATTGAACTTTTCCAAGAGTGGGATTAACATTTTCTAATCACTTCTAATGCACACATTATATAAATATTCACTTATAACAATCATTAATTTACGATAAACATGATAATTTAAATGGTTAATTATCAATTTCTCAAAGAAACACATGCGAAAATTAGTTTGACACGTTTTGGTCAGAACATCCGACCGGCCGGAAACTTACAATTCCACCATCCATTCTCCATCAAGGATCTCTTTCCAATTATCTTCATTTAGTTCACGGTTGGCACTGACTGAACTTGTATAACAACACAATATAAATGAGAAATAAAAGAAAAATTGTAAAATTTGCGGAGACGTGAATACGCGCGCCATGTCTGATTTAGAAATAATGTTACCAAATCAAAAATATATATTGAAAAATATATCAAAAAGTTTTTCTAGTCACAGTTTAACGACCCCGGACAGAAGTCTTTTTAGGTTGACTTTACAGTTCAGCAGATCTCTGGGACAAATGAGTATGGCATATATATGCTCTAAACCCCTTCGATTGAGGGGAGACTCATACCACAGCAGCGGGATAAATAAGGGTTCACGAAGAAGCGAGATGTAACTATGATAGACTAACTGAAGACTCACATTTGGAAATGAATTGTTCTTGTTATGTTAATGATTGTATTTGTGTTTAATGTAACGATATTGGCAATTAAAAGAGTCGGCCTTGAGTTTCTTGCCAGTTCTTCTCAAGAAGCCCCGTCGCCGGAACTGGCACTTAAATTCACTTTCACAGATATTGTGATGAAAGTGAATCTAAGCTCTGCGGATTTAGAGTAGTAATGATTTAGATACATGTCTAAATTTAATTTGTATGACGTTTCTAAGTGCTTTATAAAGTCCAAGGAATAAAGATATTTTGACTTTGACTTTGACTTTGAAGACTTTATAAAGTAAAAAGCCTTAACTTAACGCCATCATTACGTAAGGAAATGAGACAGATTGAGACAAGTTTTTGTTTCCCGTCGCGCGCAAGCTATCAAAGGAAAGTACAATAATGTGCGAAACAGTTAGATTACAGCTATTTAAAAAGTGGACATTTCCTCTCATGTTTGCCACGCCAAGGTGTCTTACATATACGTAATGCAATATACGCCTATGGTTCCTGTATATGCGCCATCTAGTGACTATTAGTAGTTATTAATTCTATTAATGTTTTCGGATGATGCTCATAGATAGCACCACTGCTCTTAATAAAATATAATGGCACTATGGCAGTAATTATGTAATTATAGTGTAAAAGCATGTTTGCACTGTTTTTTTTGCGATTTCTGCGTTTCTGTTTGCAATTTTCCAAAGTTCATCAACTTTTGTTCCACATCGAATTAAGACGAATCGTCAAAAAGTTGAAATATTTCAGTAGACTTTTGTTTTAGTTTTTTGGTCACATTCGAACGTGTTACCGTTTACAAGCCGACCAAATTGAGAAAAAGTTTCATATTGTGAATTTACCAGACGCGTGTTACATATCCAAATTAACCGGGTTGCTCACTTCAAAAGGGGAGACCCTCCCCTCATTTAAAGCATACTCCTCAAGGCTGTTCAACTGCGAGTTGGTGGAGGCAGTGGCTGATTAAGACTTTCTGAGGCCCTAAGCATAGAGCTCATGTGGGCCCTCTGTAGCTTGAATTTGGAAGATATCGGATATATATTAGATGGAATCCTTACTAATATTATAAATTCTCATTTGTTCATGGCACAACTTTTTAATTAGTATTATATAACATGGATAGGGGCCCCTGGAAACCAGAGGCCCCAAGCACGTGCTTATAATGCTTATACGTTGATCCGCCACTGGGTGGAGGCTGGAGGCCAATGTTTCTGCCGCTGCCTAAAGGCCTAAAGACTTGGCTTAACGACTGTCATCTAATGCAAACAGCCGGGACCGACGGCTTAACGTACCCTCTGAAGCACACAGAAGCTCTAGATATATAAACCCATCCATGGACAGGCTACAGTCGACGTTGCTTAACTTGCGTGTTCGATTAAACTGACACGCGCAACGACGCCGTCGAGCTTACTTATATACACATATACAAACACACATACGTCAGAGAACCTTTTTAGAAGTCGGTTACTAAATCTAATTAAAGTTACAATAGACGAAAACAGCGTATAGCTCGAGCCTCGAACCCGCGACCCGTATCGATTGTAAACGAAGCCAGCGAACGAACGCGAAGCCATACAACACGACGTGCAGTGGTCATGTCGATGGACTTCTATAACGTCGAAATAATAAGAAAAACGGTGTAAAGAAAATATGTACATATATTTACTTATATGAAAACCAGCTGACCCCGCAAACGTTGTTTTGCGTTAAAAAATAGATAACAACCTATTCTCAGACCTACTGAATGTATCTACATATAAAATTTCATAAAAATCGGTCGAGCTGTTTCGGAGGAGTATGGTAACTAACATTTTGACATGAGAATTTTATACATACTTATGTGTACAAGCTGACCCGGCAAACGTTGTTTTGCTATATAAATTTAGGGGTTGATCGTAGAGGGGTAAAAATTTGGGGTTATATGTATTTTTATATGCTATAGGTATCATAAAAAAAATGAAAACAAAAAATTTTGTCTAAAAAATAAAAAAATAATAAAATAAAAATTAGGGGTGGTACCCTTAACATTTAGGGGGATGAAAAATAGATGTTGTCCGATTCGTAGACCTAACCGATATGCACACAAAATTTCACGAAAATCGGTCGAGCCATTTCGGAGGAGTTTAATTACAAAAACCGTGACACGAGAATTTTATATACATAAGTATATATGAAAATTTGACGAGCCCGGTGGTCGAATGGCTAGCAATGGCCACTTTGACTCCGAGGTCGTGGGTTTGGTCCCCACATGCATGGATGAACATGTCTGTCTTGGTGTTTTATATGTATTTTATGTATTTATTTACAAAAAAAAGTATTTAGGTACATAATTATATCAGTTATCTAGTAAGTACCTATAATACAAGTTTATTTACAAAAAAAGTATTTATGTAGGTACATAATTATATCAGTTATCTAGTACCTATAATACAAGCTTTGCTTAGTTTGGGACTAGATGGCGGTAGTGTTAGGGAACCCGTTCATCGCGGAAGGCTATATAATTGTACTTAAGATAGATATAGTATTTATTTGTTTCTTCAAACATATGAGAAATTGCTAGCTTAAATAATAATTAAGGGGTGTAAGGGGCTCACCACGATCTTTACAGCCAAAACCAACCTCACCTGCACGTGGTGCACCCTGCAAAGAGGGGGCGGAGGTGGTGCGCGAGGGATGCTTTAAAATAAAGCATCTATCGCACACCACGGCAAGCGTTAAATAGGCTACGGTAACCGCATCATGTCAAGTGTCCTCTTTCTTACAAGTGAATTTCTCTTCTCTTACAAGTGTCTATAGGCTACATTATTTAAGTAGTGAATGCTAAATAAATAAATAAACATTTCTGGACAATTTACACAGCGCTATCTAGTCCCAAATTAAGCGCAAAGCTTGTGTTATGGGTACTAGACAACTGTTAAATGTACTTAAATACTTTTTTTTTTTGTAAATACATACTTATAATACATAGAAAACACCCAAACCAAGACAAACAGACATGTTCATGCACACAAATGTTTGTCTTGTGCGGGAATCGAACCCGCGACCTCGGAGTCAAGTGGCCATTGCTAACTATCCGACCACCGAGCTCGTCAAATTTCTTTATATTTACTGTGCTGTATAGATTAAAACCTATTTGGAAATTTTCCTCTCTCCTATCATTAGAATAAATAAAAGTACAAAGTAATTAACCAAATAATTATAATTGTGGTGTAGGTTCTGTATGTAGACAAAAAATGGTTTCCGTCTTCAACCCCGTGCATGTAAAAAACAAATAAATAGTTAACGAATAGATATTGATCAATTCTACCGTGACAGAATAAGCATCAAAATATCAAAATATCAAGCATCAAAATATTTTACGCGCGCTTTTATTTAAATGATAAGACATGGGCTCTATGGCGGCCAGGGTTGGCAGTTAAAAACAAATGTATTGATGATTTCTTTTATTGTTGAAATAATTAAAAAAAAAATGTTGACGCTGTTGATTGTTGGCACTTGGTGGAACATTATATAACATTAATTCGAAGATGAACTATGTACTTACTTACTAATTTTTTTCTGTTATTAATAAAGCACTTGTACTGTTCCATGTTTACCAACCAATTTCGCTTTAAGGCATTCTAAAGGTAACGTTACCTTAAATAAATTTAATTAAGTAGGTAATTAAATAATTTTATTACGTGGAACAGTAACAGTGCTTTATTCATCATCATCAGGTCATTTTAGTCTCCACTACAGGAAGGAGCACGACCCTCTCTCGTCCGTCCAGAGACAGAAGGAGGATTTGGCCTACACTCCTCACGCTGGCCAGACGGGTTAGGGAGGCTTGATCGATGTTTTATAATGTATTTCCCTTAGTCGCCTTGTACGACATCCACGGAAGAGACGAAGTGTTTCTATTCTAGTCTGCCGGAAACCACACGGCCAAGTGCTTTAATAATAATTGAAAAAAATAAGTATGTAGTTCATCTGCGAATTAATGTTAAAATCTACCGATTTTAACATGCCTGTACAGTTTTACCTATATTAGTAAAACTACTATAATTATTAGTACCTACTCAGACATTCAGTAGTAGATAAATACGGCCTGATATCATTTTATAAATACTGGGTGGAAACGATTAGTGATCTCACTAGGTTATTTATTTTATAAACTAGACAAGATATTGTAAAACGAATTACTGATGAAATGTTTTACGAGCTCTATGAAATGGTATCCGGAATAGGTTATAAAAAAAACTGGATTCATCCGCAAAGTCAAGGTTTCCATACTCCATACATTTAAATCTCGATGATTTCTAAACTGTACAAAATATTGAAAAACTGAGCATTGAGTATGAAAATACTTTACGAGCTCTATGTAATGGTATCAATAATAGGTCATAAGACAAAATGGGTCTATGCGAAAATTCGATGTTTAACTACCATCAGTATCTATATTAGTATACTAGCTGATGCCCGCGACTTCGTTCGCGTGGACTTTATGATTCCGAAGTATTAATACAAATACGAACATAATGTAGATACATAACAAAATACTTGTTATACGTTAAAAGTCAATAAGTTATTATTATTTTTTATTTAACATTGTAATCATAGTTTAAAAAAAAATATAAAATAAATTAAGGGAGTCTTTGTTGGTTTGTATTATCTTTATTGCTCAGATTACAACGAATGAGTACATGTAAAATAGATACAAAGGCGGACTTATCCCACATGGGGATCTCTTCCAGTCAACCTTAAGTCTTTCCTTCGGGAGCTAATATGAAATGACCTGAAGCATTACTAACTCTCGAGAAAGCCACGTAAAGTTGGCCATGCGAAAAACAACCAGTCCTAAGCTTGACCAGCGAATTTTAGTGATTTCTTTATTATCATAGCCAAGCAACTGGTCACAGAGAACTGTGTACGTTTAAAATTAAAATGTATTTTTTTTTGGAGAAGAGCGGTATACGCGGAATAAATACAGTTTCACCGGCACCACTCCCAGTGAGAATCTCAGCTTCCATTATATTTCGCTGCCAGACATTGACTTTACTTCAGGAAGGAGATCTTCCCCAAATTTTAATAATATTCTTGAAAACTGTTGGGCACGTAAAGTTCTATATACAGCTTCTAGTGCCTTACTGTTGGCCATTTCGCATTCATCTCAAACGATTAGAGAGCAATCCTGAAATACCTTCGCTTTGTCACAGTTTCGTGTCACAGAGCATGTCCATGTTTCAGTTCTGTTTAAATTGAGTAGGATATTGAACATTGTATTTGCGTCCTTCCGCCTAGAAGTAATGTGAGCATCTAAGAAAAACAGTTTCCACTTGTTGCTTAAAACATTTTCTACATAGCGTCCCGCAAATGCACGTATTCTTTCTGGTTTGTGCGATTATATACCAATCGTTCCATTTCAATTTTAGCGTACACGTCTATAATAAACTGACTAAATATACCACGTTACCTTTGTAAATAAAATAAAACGATTGCGTCTAACTTGTAGCATGTAAGAATAAAAGTAGCACCTCGCGGTTTTTTTTTACAATACATTCAATATTTTGTTAATGTATTTATTGTTATTTTAAGTTACTTTTTTAGTTTTATTTGCTATTATAGCGTGTTATTTGAACTTTTTTTAAACTATAATTTATTGTAAACACATGTTGTTTATGCAAATAAATTTAACTTTGTTCTGCATCAGGTGTTCCAAGTCTTGGATTTTTATACCCCAACAAAAAATGCTCATCAGGTTGAATAACTTTTGCTAAGGCGTCATTTTTATATTTCTTATAGTTTACCTGAACCATTATGGTTCTGCATCAGGTGTTCCACTTTCCAAAATCAATTATACCCTATATGTTGCCCAGGCTTAACAGCTATATAACAAAAAAAGTTTCATTCGAATCCGTCCAGTACTTCCAGAGATTAGCGTGTACAAACAGACATACAGACAAACAGACAAACATTTTTTTTTAAATTCTTACTCTATTACTATATCACCATCGCCTCCAATTGTTTTTTTGTAAATACATATATTCAATGTACAGACACATTATTTTAACTGTTTTATTATATGTATAGATGTAAAAGACACGTAGAATTAATATTTATGTTTGTTACTCATACTCTTTCACGTTCACGATTAAACAATTGAATGGATTTAGATGAAATTTGACATTTATAGAATATCTGCCTTTTTCGTATCTACATGTTTCCAACTACGTTGCTAAAGGTAAAAAGGTTGCTTTGAAAAGATTGCTTATAGCAAGGCCCCTTGTTGCACAATTTACACAAACATATATTGTAAGTGTATATTATGTAACTTATGTTCAGTGTTTAAGTTTGTAGGTATTGTGAAAATAAAGTATATCTATCTATGTTCTGGATTGACACGTATGATACTTTTTATCCAGGTAATGTGTCCATACGGAGCGAATCCTCGCGTAGATGCTAGTCAGTTAATGTCGAAACCAACTGGGGAAGTATCTCTACCTTACAGAAGAGCGCAGTCAAGAATAAACAATCCTTTGAGGATTTTTGTATTCCAGTGAGTGAGTGGAGTCTCTATATGTGAGACGCTGCGTTAACAGCTGGAACGCGAACGACGGAACAATATCCTTTGTATTGCAAGCGACTATAGACTATGGAAATTAAACTAAATAATATAATCACTATTCGGGACACCCCTATACTTTGCCCCAGTTTCTGTCGAAATTCGAACGTGCTGCCGCCGCGGTGTCTATCTATGGTGAATGTTATATTTTTTTATTTTTAAATATCGAACGGCGAATGGGAGCCTCAAACGGTTGTTTATTTTCATTGGAATAATGGCATTGTTTGTGGACAACAGTCTTGTAGCTAGTATCTTGATCACAGTGGAATTTGGGAGCATGTTTGATACGTAAACATTGTCTATGCGCGTGACTGTGCGTTTTTGGCCATCCGTTGTCCCTTCTTACTCATTGATAGACTGGTGAGATAGACCTACATGGTACACATTAAAATAAGGTAGGTATATTCTTCCCCAATAGGGCAATAGCCAAGATTACGTAACGAATTGTGTTATCGACGTTTGACATCTTTCATATAAAATCTAATGACCATAGATGTATTACACCATTTCTCTGTCTACGCTAATGACGTATGGTCCGTGAGCCAGCAACAGATTTTCATGACAAATTTCCTCTCACGCGATAACTCGGCAAATACTTCAGTCGTCTCAATACTTATACGTCAGCTGCCGCTCCGTGGCCGCGTGGGTGGGTTGGGCATCGGCAGCATCTTAATCACGTAAAAAAATAATTGTTTTCAGTCATTTCCTCCCGACTGAAAATTTGTTAAATAATAGTTAACGCAATAGGCTTGTTGCCCATGTCACAAAATTATAAAAACTCTCTATCAGTAACGTAAAATACATAAAACTAGAACGATCTGCGATCTTAAAATTTTAATAACTTATGTACGACGTGTTTTATGTTCGGTCAAAGTTTGCTGGGAAAGTCCATTTTAAAGGTATGAAATTATAAAAAATAAATATTACCATTGTAGAAACAATAAAAAATACTATAACTTTTGTTACGGCACTGGCTACATAAACGCAATATTTAACATAGCTGTCGTACAAATTTCTGATTTAGTGCATATAAAATAGTATGGTGTGACGTCATAACGTGGTGGCCTTTTGTATGGAGCGTTTTCGGGATAGTCCAAAATTGTGATCTTCAAGTTATCATATCTCGAGAAGTTTTTATGCAATCGAAGTAATTATTTCACCTATATTTATATTATTGTGACGTCTTTAAATAACAAATCGAAAAAAAAAAAAGGAATACAAGCCTATTATTAGAAGATAAAAAAAGACAGCTGGCCGTACCGTGGTGGAATATACATCAGCTGGTCACACGAACAAGCAAAAATTTTTTTTTCGTTCAGTGATTTCCTCTCACTTGAAAACTTACCAGCAGCAGCTTTTAACTCTCTGAAGTAATTCACGAGTTATCGCTTGCGAGGAAATGACTGACAAAATATACTTCTGGCTCACGGACTAGTAGATAAGTATAGGGAAGATCATGAGGATGATATAGTATATCGCTCGCGTGTCGTGACCCCCGCTGCCTCCTTCCTTTCGGGTGACCTCACTCGCTTGCAGGAACACAAGAAACCTCAAAGGAAATGTTAATTGGCTGCGGTATTCTGTGAGGTGGAGGTACTTACCCAGTCAAAGCCGTACTTCAACTCGCGTCAACCGCTTTTCAAAGTATAAGTATTAACTATCATTTATTGTTGTATATGAGCAAGAAGTCATGAGGTGCCTGTTAGTACCATCTAGGTCTCACCTAAATACTAGCTTGCACGATAGAGTGAAAGAGAGATAGATGCGTGCCTTTCTATCGCTTGTTCCGCGCTCGCTCGGCTCAAGCGGAACGTGACAATGAGTCATGCTAAGACGTTATCACGTCAAAATCGTCCGTTTCATTTCAACGTGACATAAATGAAGGCGATGTCTGCAAATTAATGAATGAAAAAGAATGAAAAAAGTACTGCATTTGTTACCTTTTAAAATCGTCATAAAAACTCGATCGCGGAAGTACTCAATAGCAGTAGACATTAAATAGTAGTAGAACTAGTAGACATTATAAAGAGTACGTTAATTCCAACGACCGATTCAATGACGCACTCGTATGCCGTTTATCCTACTACTACACGTAGTACTATTACTTATACTGTGATAATACACGATTTTAAATGCTGATTTTTTTTTATACTACGTCGGGTAGCAGACAAGCTTACGGCCCGCTTGATGTGAAGTAGTGAATGACTGATCTATCAACGCACAGCTCAAATCATTAAACGAATGAGATCGAAATTTGATATACAGGTATTATGACCTATAAGAAAAGATTTCTGAAAATTTTCAGAAATCGTTTCTACGAGATATCGGAATGCGAGATATCGGGATACGCATATAATAATAATATATGCGCATTCCGATATCTCGTAGGAATTTTCAGAAATCGTTTCTTAGAGGATGCCTACGTCATAATTCCTGTATATCAAATTTCGATCTGATCCGTTTAATTACACTATGATGAATGACGCATAATTAATACAGCACTTTAGTTTTATAGTTGAATTGTACTTAAATACATATAATATAGCATATGATATAGCATATGACATATATAAGTAAAGCAAATAGGTTCCTCCACCTTCATATTATGAAGGTGGAGGAGCAAGCTAGTGTCATATACGAGTATATGTCTGTAGACTGTAACTTAGGATTGTGTAGAGACCTGTGTCTTCTTGAGTGCGTTGATTTTCGATTTTTCACAGTATAATAGTACAGTATGGGCACTCCATACTGCATACTGTAACATCAATTCCTCTCTAAGTCGAACCTGGAGCAGTTTGTTCGACGCGGTGCACGCTCACACGCGTATTTCCGCTTTCGACATGGACATGGATATGCAATACCCGAAACACAGTTAATATATTAATACTACGTATCGAAGTGCTCTTGTAGAGTTGATGTACTTCTCTACGTGTCTACTGTGATTCTACCTCGTTGAAGACTACTAACTGCAAATAAATAAAGGTACTCTAGGGCTGGGAAGTATTCTTACGTGTCTAGGTGTAGAATTAAAAATAGTCTATGATCGAGGCTATCTATATTTTGTAATTTTTTTTATACTATGTCGGGTGTTAGACAAGCATACGGACCGCCTGATGTGAAGCAGTTACCGTAGCCATATTAACGCTCGCAACATAACATATTGCTCACGCGCCGCCACCCACGCTGCCACCGCAGCAACTCCTTCCTTTCTGGTGACCTCACTCACTCAATAACCCTGAAGGGAATTGTGATTTGGCTGCGGTATTCTGTGAGGTGGAGGTATACATATCCCAGTCGGGTAGCTTACAATTACGCTCCCCTATCTCTCTTTTCGCCAGAGCTTCGTTTGTCAGTCAGCAGGGTGTACCGCGTGCAGGTGAAGTTGGCTTTGGTTCAAAGATCTTGATGAACCAGTTACACCCCAAAATTTCTTTCTATCATATAGAAAGTTGCGCGGAAATATAGAAAATTTAAGAAAATTGAACGAACACAATAACTTTTCTAATGTAACTTTATGTCGTTTGACAGAACTGTCAGTCATTTGACAGATTGAGCGAAACCAATAGTCGGGTCAGCTAGTAAAGGATAAAACAAAGTCTGTTTCAGATGTTGAACTATATTGTTCAACTATATAAAGCCCAGTTTCGACCTCACATGGAATATTCTTCGCATCTCGGCCGGGGCGCTATAGTACTTGCTTGCTCCATTTGACCGCATACAACGAAGAGCAGTTCGAATCGCCGGTGACCCAAAGATCTCGGATCAACTGGACTCTACACGCAGAGATATAGCTCTTTGCGATCTATACAAATTATATTATTATCACGGGGAGAGCTCGCATGAGCTGTTAACAACAGGGATTGAAATTACTTAACTGCCTACCTGATAAAGGTAGGCAGTTAAGTAATTTAAGGAAACATTTTTAACCACGTGATTAAAAAAAACAATTTATAATGCCAAGAATTTGTCGTTAGCAAACAGATTTTTCGTTCATTCCTTTTGTTAATCCTCGGCCATTCACTCCTGTCCGTATCAGCATTGTCACTTATCTATCTTTACAAAAAATCATGTCAATCAATAACTACGTGCCTACCTGACGCAACAATGAACAAATCGAGAATTAATAAAGTGTATCGAATACTCGACGTGCCATCGTTCCATATCCCACGCCTGTTTAAAAATAATCGATAAAAAAGATAATCAATAGAAAAAAATATTAATAATCCACATCCCTAGAGGATTACACGACAAACGCATTTTCGATGTGGCCACACTGAATTGGACTCTTCCAAATTCAAATTAAAAAAAAGAATATTGAAAGGTTTATTTTTTTATGTTTACTGGTGTTGTTTGCGCGTTATGGTCTACGCCAACGCCACACAAATTACACAATCAGAGCTCTATTCCCATTGGTACTATTTTTTTTATTAGCGCTTGTTATTATCATGTCATAATATTAGTTCTTTATAAATTACGTCGGGTGCGGCCCACCTGATGTGAAGCAGTTATCGTAGCCATATTAAAGCTCGCGCTGGCTCACGCGTTTTCATCGCAGCAACTCCTTCCATCCTGGTGACCTCACTCATTTGCAGGAACACAACAACCCTCAAGGGAATTGTTATTTAGCTACGGTATACGGTATTTCGGTATACGGTGTGGTGGTACTTCCTCAATCAAGCAGCTTACAATTACGCTCGCTACCTCTCTTTTCGCCAAAGCCTCTTTCGCTAGTCAGCAGGGTGTCACGTGCAGGTGAGGTTGGCTTTGGCTCTAAAGATTGTGGTGAGCCACTGACATTCCAATTTATTTATTTACCATTTAGTGCACCGTCTCATCTCCAAGGAACTACACAGAAAGCAGGCGCTGCGGCGGAGGCGGCCGAGAAAAGAAAAATTTCGAAATATCGCGGTCTCGGTTCGGAATACACTTTTGTGCCGTTCGGAGTCGAGACCCTGGGTTCGTGGGGTCCTAATGCGCTTAAATTAATGAATGAGCTCTCCAAGCGCCTGGTCGAGACCACTGGTGACCGAAGAGCTGGCAGCTTTCTCGCACAACGCATTAGTATTGCCATACAACGAGGAAACGCTGCCAGCATCTTCGGTACAATGCCACGGGGGCCTTTTTTAGATAATATGTAGTTTTATTTTTATTTTCAATTTAGTTTTCAATTTAATTTCTTAGAAATAATTGTATTTATGAAAAATTAAAATATTTAGTGCACCCTGATGTTTAGCGATAGAGAGCTAGGGCTGATTGGCGTAAAAAATAAAGACTCAAAGCATAGTCCATGATTTTCAAAAAAGGAAATTCAACAAAAATGCGTGATTGCGACTATAGAGATTCACATCACTATGACATTGCGCAGGTGTTGCCACCTGTCGTGTAACGTGTGAATATATCGGCGATCGATGATTTAGCAATAATATTTACAATGAAGTAGACTGCCTGGCAACATTTATGGTTTGATGAGGGTGGACAAGTGACGAGGCAAGTAATGCTTATGAATGTAATGGTGTGTGAAATTTTTGTTTGTACACAAGAAGAGTCGTTTTGTTATTGAATACTAGTTGAAGGGTACAGGCAAAGGTCAGGGAATGTCCTAATGAATAGATTTTAAGAAAAACACATTTAAAAGTTCAGACAATTTACATTGAGATCAGCATAGATAATAACTTTTACTTTGCCTTTTTGGCGCCATTTGTTTACTTTTCTATAAAGTTAGGGATTGGAAATTAAACTACCATAGATAAAGATTCCAATCAAAAATATTTCCCGCATTATAGGCAATTTTATTTGTGTAATATTAAGGCTGACTGAAAACCAGCGTTGGTTAGTGTCGGCAGCCTGTTAAACACTGGTCAACATACAGCTGAGTCAATGCCTTTTTGCAACACAAACTTCTCTGCATCTATTTAAGCGATGTTCTTTATTGGTATTATTTGTGTGTGTGTTTCGCAAAAAATTTATTTCATTTCATTTCAAAAATTAAAAAAATGTGACATTCCCTATTCTATGCCTGTACCCTTCAGTTGTTACCCGCTACTTGATCTCTCTACATCTTCACATCAATCCATATTCATCCCACTGGAGGTATAGTGGTCTTCCCGTAATCGAATGGTTTTAGAGCAGTGTTGCTCAATCTTTTTGAAAACGGGACCCCTTTATAAGTCAAAAATTTCTGGCAGCCCCTTTCTTCCTCTCCCTCTCCCTTGATGAAAAATCTTAGACAATTCAGCTGGCTATGAAAGCTTTAACAGTGCCAGTTACTACCGACTTTGTTCTTACGTGAACTAATTAGGTCTTTCATGGTGAACATAAAAATTAAGAACAGCCCCCTTACCACCATCTCTTATTGCGGTTCAATAACTGAATAGAATGCTCATACCAATGAATAAGCGACTCTATTCCATTTGAAATAGAGTCGCTTATTCATTGGTATGAATAAGCATTCTATCCAGTTATTGAATCGCAATAAGAGATGGTGGTAAGGGGGCAGGGACTTACAGTGTATATGATTGATTATTTGATTCTACGGATAAGTCCCAGTAACGACTTATCGGCATCTTACACGCAAGAGACCCCAACAAGGCTTTCAATTGATTGAGATTTGCTTAAAGGTTTGAGTTGATGAATTATTGAACAAGAATCAGACCTGCTTACTTTTTTTTACTGTAGCGTATGATCTACAAACCTTTGCATTTTTGCTCCGCGACCCTCCGAAGGTAACTTGGTGACCCCCTTGGGGGTCGCGACCCACAGTTCATGGGACCATTCCTTCGCGTACTAAAAAGTTTGGGAACTCCTATCTATGTCGCACCATTAAAAAGTGGAACGCGTTGCCGGCATACGTATTTCCTCATTCATACAATATGGAATCCTTCAAGCCAAGCGTGAAGAAGCATCTTGTAGGCCAGCATGGCAGCGTCAACTGACAAGAAGTCTTGTCCGTTGCCGATGCGATTGGGGCTCCTCTTTTCGCTTACCATCAGGCGAGGTGGAGCTAATATGAAAAAAAAAGAGTTTGAAAACGACAGTTTTAGAGCATAGGTACTCCACCACGCTACTCAATTGGGGGTTGGGCTATGATATTCTATTGTTTTTTTTTTATACTACGTCGGGTGTTGAAAAAGAAAACAGCCCGCCCGATGTGAAGCGGTTACCGTAACATATTAACGCCACCGCTTCCACTGCCAACTCAGCATCTCCTTCCTTCCTTTCTGGTAACCTCACTCACTCGCAGGAATACAACAACCCTCAAGTCTTGCCGCGACGGTCAGTGGCGAGGGACAGAGTTTATGTCGGGTAAATATCTTGCTTTCTTCTTGCCACCGTGGATGCAGGTAGAACGCATCTGTAGGTAAAAACGTCATGGGCAAAGGTAAGTAACATGGTTAATATTAGCATCAAGTGACAAATTTGAGATTACAATTTTTTACGCAAACGAGAGGGCCCAAACGAAGAAATACGATGCAGGGATGCAAGATAGGTATTTACTGAGAGCGCGCGTTTAAAAGGATTACTTTGCGCCCGCCATGACACTCGAGCGCTGTGTAAAAAATAAAAATAATTGTTGGGGATTAGCTGCCAGTGTCAAAGTGTTAAATATCGAACACACGGCGTCTAATTTGACAAGTGTGGCCGAAAAATTCGAACCCACGCCGGCGGACCTAAGAAAAAAGTATTAATTGAAAAAAAAAAACATTTGACATGTGTGTCGTATTTCTGTTGCGATGTGACAGTTCGATTTGAAGTTATGTCGCCGAGTTTGACAGCTGGACGGGATGGCTTAATGTATGATGGTTTTTCAACAAAAATTATGCGATTAAAATTATTAATTACATACGGAACATAAACTCGTTTAACGATTAGCTTCATTTGATTCATAAAAACTGCAATAATCTAATGCCTATCATATGTGTCTAATAATCACGACGAGTTATGAATTATGCGTAGGTAGGTACCTAACTAAAAATAAATAAAATGGTACGTAGCTTATTAATTGAAGTACAAGTACAATACTTGCATTAAAATTACTTACACAATTTTGTATGGCGGAATCGACGCCAGCCGTCCCCGTGAAATGCAAAAAATGACATAATATGTAAAATTAAACGAATTAAAAAAAAATGGTAATAGTTCTCCCTAGACCAATGTTCCGCAAAGTGTGTGCCACGGCACATTGGTGTACTGTGGGCATAAGTTGGTGTGCCTCGGAAAAGTTATCTCCTAAAGCTAAATAGACGGACGGAAAAAAGTTCTTACACGAATAAAAACTGATATTTCGTTGGTATGGTGTACTAATTGTTGAAAATATGGTCGAATGACGAGCTCGGTAGTTGAATGGTTAGCAATGGATTCCGAGGTCCTCGGTCCCCGCTCAAGACAAATATTTGTGTGCATGAACAAACATGTATGTTTGTCTTGTCTGGGTGTTTTCTATGTATTATATGTATGTATTTAGAAAAAAATGTAGGTATTTAAGTATTATATCAGTTATCTAGTACTCACAGTACAACCTTTGCTTAGTTTGAGACTGGATTGTGTAATTTGTTCAATAATAAGAAATATTTATTTATTGGTGCTAATTATACCTAACTACGTTTTTTTTTAGAATTTGTTTCATAATATTTTATTTATTCTAAAAACATATATTGCAAATGAGTCTCGAGCTGTTATCCTGTACATTAATATAAAAAAACAATTTATGTATTATGTTACGAGAAAAATGTTTACGACCTTCACTTGGACATTCACTCCTGACGTCCGTTTAAAAATCATATTTTATGTTTATTTCTATTTAATGAACTACGGTATAGAATGTAGAAACAGAGACTATGTATAAATAAACACTGCGATAGATGTGGGTATGTACCGCAATGATGACACTGGGAATTGCTGTAGCAAACCGTAAGTATTCGGTACTAAGTAACGGACGGGTGCGCTGTCAAGTACCGAGTTACGAAACGTTACTCACCAATGCATCTCGGTACTTGCATGTTTCGTATTTTGGGTACAGCTGTTTCAGTTGGTGCACGTATCATTTTTTTAGTTTAGTTTTGCACATTCGCGCTTATATATTTGATGAATTTAAAAACGTACGTTACCTACAAGGATAGATGTTTGTTTACTATTTTCATATTTTGATTTTTTAAATCGTTTATCCAAATTTTTAAAGAAATTTAAAGCAGACCTGACGACTTGAATACATTTTTTGGTTATTAAAGGCTGCTAATCATGAATTAGTGTTAATTGATAATATTTTTATATTATTTGACATTTCAAGCACTATAGATTGTTTCTAAAAGTAACGAATACTGAATAATGCGATGCCGCGACGTAATAAACGCCCAGATAAACCCTGTGAGGTTTTCGTGGTACGGCATTAACGTGTTGAAATGTATGTATGAGAGTTTTAGAAATAAATTATTAAAAAAAAATAAAAAAATACCGTACCTATACGCACGCAATGCGACTCGATGCTGTTATATGAGGTATCAAAAGTAACGAGTAATGTAACGATACTATAGTAACGAGTAGTAACTGATAAAGTAACGAATACATACGGGTACGCTTTTTTTCGTTACTTTTACACCAGTAGAATTGGGTCTTTAACTTTCAAGTTTTGCTTACAGACACCGCGCGAAACTAAAATGGCGGTAAATATGAAAATGTCATGATCCCGGGTACCTATCTATCTATATATAAAATTGAAACTCTATTTTTTACTACGTCGGGTGTCAGTCAATCATACGGCCCGCCTGATGTGGAGCGGTTACCGTAGCCATATTAACGCTTGCAACATAAAATATTGCTCGCGCGCCGCCACCCCCGCTGCCAACGCAGCATCTCCTTCCTTTCTTTCTGGTGACCTCACTCACTCGCAGGAACACAACAACCCTCAAGGGAATTGTTATTTGGCAGCGGTATTCTGTGAGGTGGAGGTACATTCCCCAGTCGGGTAGCTTACAATTACGCTCCCTACCTCTCTTTTCGCCAGAGCTTCGTTTGTCAGTCAGCAGGGTGCACCACGTGCAGGTGAAGTTGACTTTGGTTCAAAGATCTTGATGAACCACTTACACCCCACAATCATCACATCACATCGCATCACACGTAAACGGATATAACAATTTCGCTAATTCTTTTTATGTTGTATTTGTTATTGCCAGGAGAAGGTACTTATGAAAAAAAAAGTTGCATGGAAAATTAGAAAATTTAAGAAAACTGACGACCATTGTTAACTTTTCTAATGTAACTTTATGTCGTTTGACAGGACTGTCAGTTATAAACAACGTCTGTCGGGTTATCTAGTAGAAAATAAAAATCAGCAGCAGTTACATTATGACTAATGCTTCAATATTTACATTTATTTGCATTGACATGCAGTCGACCGTAGACATGCATAAATTAATTCCCACCTCTCTTAACTTCTGATTCACAATATCTAGACAAGATCAACAGTTTTCGAAAAATGTTTGTCGCGTCATTCATCTAATCTATTACACAAAGATGGCCAGGACTTGTGTGGGCTGGTCTCCCGGGACCATCCACAATGGACGCTGTATTACGATGTCTCATTGTGTTTCGTTTGTTTTCTGCTGTGTAACACGAGATGTCATATTGACGGGCTTAATACTTAGGTACCTACTGCTAGAATAAATTATTGTTAGATTTCATTTGCTTTCCATCAGGCGGGCCGTAAGCTTGTTTGTTTTTTTATACCACTTTAGTGGTAGATATCTAAACCTTTTTTATACCACTAAAGTGGTAAAAATATAAATGGGAAAACTGGATTTGCCAATGTTGGAACACTTTATTAGTGTGCTTGTTAAACAGAGGTAACTAGCTGGCTGTACTCGTAATAACACGTACTTTACACTCTGGAACATAATTTCAAAAACTATTTTTTTTTATTTCATTTATATTATTTCATTTTTATTCCTATTTTTGACATTGCTATTTTATTTGACATATTACTTATTGAATTGACATTATTTTATTATAATTATGATAATAATTTTTGACATGTTAAATAATTAATTCTTACTTACTAATAAATGCTAATAATAATGTTTTATATGGATACTCAAGTCTGAAATAAATGAATATTTAATTTAATTTTACAATCTATTTTCAAAATTATTTATCTCTCTTAATTCACGGGTCAAGCCCGGTCATTTGATAGGCATACGCGGGGATATAGATCCAACACGTAGAGGCCCCTTTGAGAAGTTTGATGTAATGTTGTACGCCCGCCGTGACCCGCTCCAGGATATATCAATGGAACGATATACCCATGAGCAGGTCTCGGCAGGCGTTGAGACTATTGCGAAGTGTGATGGAAAATAAATGGGCTATGGAGATGAGATCTGGGTGAACTTAATACCGGGCTATTACAGAAGAGGGACGGACGCCTGCCATAACTGCTTTTATTGCTAGTTATTCAAAATTATTATTATTACGTTTACTAATATTAGCGCGTAAGATAAATTGTTACTAACAAATGGGCCCTCTTTGCCAAAATAAACAAATATTTTATTTATTTTTATTTTCTTTATTTTTATAACATCTAAACGTTTTTTATACAACTAAAGTTGTATAAAAAAGATTTAGATTTTATATTTCTTAGTTAATTGATTCAGGTGTTATTTTGCGAAAGTTAAATTTACAGGAAATTTGATCTACACTACTTTACGTGCTTTCGCCACCAATTAGTTCATGCAAATTACTGCCGGCCGACACCCACCTACTACCGTTAGTAGATGCATATGACAGCCGCGGCTGCTTTGGTTGTCTCTGCTCCAGTTGCTGCGGTCGTCTCGGTGAATCTCCAACATCTGAAACAGAAGAAACATGCGACTGCTGCCGTTGTTTGCCTGTTGTGTTCTGTGAGGTGCTTCAATACAGGCAGCTTACAAATATACTGAGCTCCATCTCTTTTTTGCCAAGTCTCTTTCGCTAGTCGACAGCGTGTACCACTTGCAGGTGAGGTTGGCTTTGGCTCTAATGATCGTGGTGAGCCACTACAGCCCAAAAAAGTTATTATTACTTTATGATTAGCTGACCCGACAGACGTTCTGTCTTCTTCATCATCATCAGGTCATTTTAGTCTCCACTACAGGAGCACGACCCTCTCTTATCCGTCACTGACAGAAGGAGGATTTGGCCTACACTCCCCACGCTGGCCAGACGGGTTCGGGAGGCCTGATCGATGTTTTGTATTTCCCTTAGTCGCCTTGTACGACATCAACGGGAAGAGACGGAGTGATTCTATTCTAGTCTGCCGGAAACCACACGGCCAACGGTTCTGTCTTCTTAACAATGAATATTGAATTCGAATTGGTATCGGGCCATTTGTCAAACGACATAAAATTACAATAGAAAAGTTAATATAATCGTATTGGCGAGAACTCCAAGAACGCCACAAAGAAGAATCGAATTGAATTGATTATGGTCGTTTAGTTTTCTTAATTTTTTTAATTTTCCGCGCAACTTGCTTATCTTTCTTTCTTAGGGACCTTTTCCTGACTAAGTGACAATAACAAATACAATATATATAAAAAGAAATAACGACATCGGTTTTTTTGACGATGATTTTTTTTGACGCCCTACGCGCGCGATTTTCTACCTTCCGGAGGTGACTACGGGAAGGAGGTGGTGAATCCTCGATACACCCGTAGCATAAGGCTACGTTGGTTATGTCGGACTTTTACCGACTAAACACCACCTAGGGAATTGCTTTTAGCCTTGCGTGGCCTTAAAAGCTACAACTGAGGGTGACTGCGTGACGTGGTGTTGTCTTTTATGCAATGCGCTAAAGGTAAACCTAGACTCTATACTTGAAGACACTGAGGTTGAAAACACCTATGTCGTCGTACTTATTCGGGAGCACCGTGGATTAGATGCTTATTCTGTAAGTGTTACAGAAATCAGTAGATAGAAAATGTACTTATTAAAAACGCAAGGTTTTAGATCACCAATTGTCGAGTTGATATGAATGGAAATTTGGTCAGTAAATCGAAAAGAAGAAAATTTAAGAAAACTGAACGACCATTATTAAGTATTCTAATGTAACTTTATGGCGTTTGACAGAACTTTCAGCCTTTTGACAGATAGCGCATAGCGCGAAAAGAATTCAATATTTTATAGTTAAGAAGACAGGTCGACGTCTGTAGGCTTTAGGGTTAGCCATTAATAAATAAAAAAATAGCTAACGCGAAAGTGAAGGGAATTTTATCCTAAGAACAATAGTTATTGTTCTTAGATTTTATCACATGTGCTGTTAAAATTACTGACCTTCGTCCACAGATGCAATCTTTCACAGTTTATAAGCATTTAACAATAATTATCATCATTTAAATTATATAAATGATGACCCATGGTTACCATCTTTTCACACGTGACCGTCATAAATTTCGCTATCATGGTCAGCAATGAAAAAAAACGTGGGAATTGCTTTATGGTCCATGAAACTACATTGTCGATGGTAGTTCCGTTTTCTGAATGAACTTTTTTTTACCGTGTGTACACAGGTGCCTATTTGTTTGGTGTTGCAGTCCCGTGTCTATCAAATGTCTTCAATGGAATTGATTCGTATGATGTCTGATTTTGTTATTTTAAACTGTATAGTAAGTAAGTGTTTGTTCTGGCTTTGTGAATATATACTTATTGAATATTTTTGATACTCTTGAGGGACGATATAGTCCCAATGTTATGGCCATAAAAGTCTCAAAATCCCCGTCAGGGTTAACCTATGAATTACATATACCATCTGTAATTATTACACATAATGAATGCAATAAATAAATACATAGATATGTAGCATCATCAGACAGCGCCTATCTACCACAGTACAGTCACGCATTCTAACCTTCTTCGGCCATATATCTCGTCGTGGTGATGACTCCATGGAGCGTCTCGTAGTCCTGGGTAAAGTTGAAGGCACCAGACCACGTGGTAGGTCACCCATGAGATGGACGAACCAGATCAAAGCCGCAACTGAGTGCTCGGTTTGCGAGTGCACCAGGAAAGCGGCAGTCCGCGATGAATGGCGCTGTATTATCACAATGATCACTCATCGTGATTCATAATGATGACCACGACCATTCTGGCAAGAGTGTACCTACTAGGAAGAAGAAGAAGAATATTGTATTCTTTGTTACCTTCGTTACGTGCTACGTTCTGTTTGTAGTGAACACTTCTTCAGAGGCGCTGTGCACAAATTTTGTCGTTAGTGAAGTGAATGACGCTGAGTCGTAACTAGAGTTGGGATTCTATACGATAAATTCCCAAAGCGGATAAAAACGGGGTAAAATACCAAGGTTAGCCTTGAAAGTTAAAGTACATAATGTAACCTATCGCATAAAAGCTATGCATTAAGCGTATTAGACTCATCACCTTTACATAACTTATAAAAGTTAGATCCCCAATAGCGTATTTATTTACTTGACTAGCCATTTCTTTAGGCTGTTAATGCCTTATTTGCCATATTGCTGTCTCTCATGTTGCTATGAGGAGTAGTCAAATTCCAAAAGCTTCTTACTCCTACCATACCTACTGATTTCTTATGGTTAAATTCGTTGTGAGTTCCAAGGCAGACATAGTCTTACTCCCGGGACTGCAATGGACTTAATAGTTCATTGCCTTTTTTCCTGGCAACACAGGAGACATAGTGGTGGTCACTTCTTGTTCGTCAGTAAATTATTTCCTAGGATGGCATCAATCAGCATATTGCTACTTAGTCATACAGATAAAAAAAATTGGAGTGTCTGTTTGTAACATTAAAGTAACCGCTTTTTATATGTTGATGTATACATACACGGTACATACATATACCAAAATATATTTTTTTACAATTTTTGTCTGTCGGTCTGTATGTTCCGGCTAATCTCTAAAACGGCTGGACGGATTTTGACGGCACTTTCACTGGCAGATAGCTGAAGTAATAAAGACTAATAAGGAGTAACTTAGGAAACATTTATTTTAGAAATTTTATTATTTTTTATTAATATAAATAATTCGCGCAGAATAGTTATTTTGTTATTATGTATAATATTATTTCTAATAACAAAATAACTATTTCGCGCGGACGACGCCGCGGGCACAACTAGTCAATAATAATATTGATTGTATAAAAACTCCAATTTAATTTAATAATTTGGTTCTTCAATAGATTTTCTTAATACACGACATCGAACTTAAAGCAATAAATAAGTTTCTAAGTACAGACCATGATTCTTGCAGAAGCACTTGATATTCAGATATTTAACTATAATATCATCTAATATTCTATCAATTGAAGTATTTGACAATCACGTAGGGTTGCCTCTTGGAGATATTGAAGTAAAACTTCTTTACACACGGTTGACCTGGGGATTAAGCTGGTGAATGCGTGACGAGAACGTTACGGAAAGTGTGATTGGGCGAGGCGAACCGAATTTGAGAGGGAGATATAAGTTAGTAGAGATAAAGAAGTTTTACTTCAGTCGTGTGGTCTAAAGCAGGGATGTAACGGAGCTTCGGTTTCGATTCCGATACGTCGGAACTTCCGATTGCTTTTGCATCCTCGGTTCCGACTTCGGTTCCGATAAATTTTAAACCGAAGTCAGAAGTCATATCGGAGGTCGGCGGCCGGCGCGGCGGGCGAGGGTGGGTAGACGGGCCGGGCAGCGCGAAGCCGCGGCGGAGTCGCGATCTATCGATTTTAGCAATTGTTTCATTGTTACACTGTTAAAGTATTGATAATAAAGATAACACTAAGTTAGTGTCACTAACGAATAATGATGTGTAATTATTTCATTGAAAATGATATCTACACATATCTCTGACTGACTTCATATTTTATTCCGATACCGGTTCCGATTCCGGTTTCGACTCCGATAAACCAAATTCAAAAATTCCGATTCCGGTTCCGGTTCCGATATAACCACATCCGTTACATCCCTGGTCTAAAGCACACTCGTTTTTAGGGTTCCGAACCTCAAAAGAAAAAACGGAACCCTTATAAGATCACTTTGTTGTCCGTCTGTCTGTCTGTCCGTCTGTCTGTCTGTCTGTCTGTCAAGAATTTCTATGTCGAGAATACGTGGAGGTATCAAGCTGAAATTTGAACTGTATACTCAGGTCTACGGTCCCATGAAGTTAAAAAAAAATCAAACTGCTAAGTTTACGTAGAAAAAAGTTACGGCCGTTTATTCAGCAAAAAACGCATATTTCGACACACTCAAGGGAATCAAAACCTATAGGGTACTTCCCGTTGACCTAGAACTATGAAATTTGGCAAGTAACATCGTTATAGACTACAAGTACAGGAATAAATCTCAAAACTATACATTTGTAAATAGATCTTAAAAAATAGGGGATCTATATTTTTTATAGGGTGTCGAAATTTCAAATTGAAACTACTAGTTCAAATGGGGTATCATATGAAAGGGATTGATGTACACATTGCAAAATATATATATTTTTTTTTCGACGCATTATTTCTTATTTATAATGAAAAATATAAAATTTAATAATGATACTACGTATTTTTTTTTTTTTTTTTTTTTACTACGACGGGTGGCAGACAAGCATACGGCCCGCCTGATGTGAAGCGGTTACCGTAGCCATATTAACGCTCGCAACATAAAATATTGCTCGCGCGCCGCCACCCCCGCTGCCAACGCAGCATCTCCTTCCTTTCTTTCTGGTGGCCTCACTCACTCGCAGGAACACAACAACCCTCAAGGGAATTGTTATTTGGCTGCGGTATTCTGTGAGGTGGAGGTACATTCCCCAGTCGGGTAGCTTACAATTACGCTCCCTACCACTCTTTTCGCCAGAGCTTCGTTCGTCAGTCAGCAGCGTGCACCACGTGCAGGTGAAGTTGGCTTTGGTTCTAAGATCTTGATGAACCACTTGCACCCCGCGCACCACTTGCACTTATTGTGTTAATTAATATGTCTGTTTGTCTTGGACAAACAGACATATTCATGCACGCACAATAGTCTGTCCTGTGCGGGGAAACGAACCCGCGAGCCAAAGTCAAAGTAACCATTGCTAGCTATTCGACTTACCAAGACAAGCTTTTGAAACTGAAAAAGGGGTGTATAAAAAGGATTACAATAGTTATGAACTAGAGAAACGTAAAGTGTCGTCATTGTAACTAGTTCACCACCATCTCTAGAGTTAAAGTTAACTTCACCTGCACGTGGTGCACCTTGCGGACAAATTGGCGATGCTCTGATTAAAGAGAGGTAGGGCAAGTCGAGCAACTGGAACCAACTGGGGATGTAACACGAGTTCACAGTAGATCAGCTAAATAAAGAAATACTTAGCAGCGGAATAGTTAGACGGTGCGGTTATTCGCATTCGAACACGAAAAGTCAGGGAATTTGTCAGTAATCATATTTTTGTGTTTGGTAACCCTAAGTAGGTACCTAATCGTAAAACTAACCGTAAAAGAAGATTAAACTTTGTCGACTAGGCTTATCCAGAGTCATTGCTACCGAGTACCGCGCTTTAAAATTTAGAATTCCAAATTTAAACTGCGTTGGCAGCAAAATGACCATAAACAACTTTACTTTTTTCTCGCCGCGCTAAGGCCGGGCCTTTGTGCCAGTATCCTGCTCTTTTCATCCAGACCTTTTTAAGAAAGATATTTATTATGTATTTCGGCCATGCCCAGTAGCCGTTTTTAATTGTGAATTATGGCTTATTTTTTAAAGTATTTTTTACGCGTAGACGTTTCCTGGCCATCGGAAGGTAACCTTTGTATTTTTATAGATCTGGATTATTTATCTGTTATGTTTTTTTTATTAAATTAGTAACAGGTCCCTTTCCTACCTTTGATTCTTAATCGGCCGGAACAGTATTTTAATCTTATAATAAAACGGATACAGGAACTTACCGATTAAAATAGATAGAGATAGAGCAAGCGTAGCAAGTCTTGATATTTATATTTTATTTTAATAACAAAAAATTATCAAATGGAAAAAATCACACTGCGTTAGAAAATACAGACTAAAAAGCGAAAAATATTTTTTTTACTTATCCCTCTATTTATAGATCTGTATGTAGAAATTCCACAACTGAGACGAATCTAATAACACCTCATACGGTTTAGGCCACAGAAATAAAAAAGGACTAGAAATAACAAGTGGGCGTTACCCGCGTAGGTCAATATACTCCAATTTGGCATATCTCGATCGTCGCATATCTCAGTCGTCATTTGTCACAGCCGCGGAAACAATCATAGAAAAAAAATATAAAAATGCCTTCTTGTGCCATATTATCGTGTAAGAATAATAGTAGCAAAAATAATGTGTCTAATGGTGGCATTTCATACCATCGGTAAGTAATATTTCTCATTATTTTCATTATTTATTAGAATTTAATAAAATGCACAAACGCGAACAAACTAAAGTAACCTTTATGCGTTTAATTTTAAGGTCAAATTTCTAACGCACTCCACGTCTCTTGTTTAGAACATTCTAGCGTTAATCGATTAGTGATGTGACTCATGTATCGTCAGTATTTATTTACTTGATTATTTACTCCCATCACGATATTGAAACAGTATAATTTTTGAATTATGAAAAAATATTATATCATAATTATGAACATAATATAATAAATTGTAAGAAATGTTATAAATTATAAATAAATATAGGCAGGCATAAGAAACCAGCTGTAGCGCGAGGCTTCGCTCGCGTAGCACTTCGTTGTCACATATAAAGTATCCTATATATTAATCCAGACTATCTATATTTGTGCAAAATTTCATCTAGTCTGATCGAGTCACAAAGTTCTAAACATCCTCACAAACTTCGCATTTATAATTATTAGTGTGAAGTATGATTTCACCTATCATCATCATATATCATCATAATTAATAAGTTTTTTCAAAAAAATATTTTTTGGGACAAGCTTCTACGGCAGCTTTTACGTTTATCATGCATTGTCATCCAAACAAACGTGTACTACAAAATTTCAGCTCAATCGGTTGAAAATCTGTCTCAAAATTAAGTTGCACCACCCGAATGCATTCCACCCGAACAAACATTGTTACATACTGACATACATACATTGTAAGTTGAAGAAAAGATTGTAAAAATATTCAATTTTATGGTACCAAAAATTATAATAGGTAGATATTCATTAATCCGGTAGCAGTACTCGGTGATACTTGGTGTTCCTCATTACTACATCACTTCGAAAAGTAGTGATATCGATATTCGTGCAGTACGGTCATTCAAATATCAGCCTTTAGTCAAGGACAGAAGTCATAATATTAAAATCAATATTAGTAGCGCCACCTTGCGTCGATTAGCTATACTGTTTAGAATCTGACAGAATAAGAAGTACAGCTATTGCTCACTAGATGCTTATTCGGGATTTAATTGTTTATGAACCGTGTCATAACTGCATAAGGTTGAATTTAAACTAACATATTTTTGTATATATGTCATTTTTTACAGTATTTTTAGACCAATCATAGCACAAACATGCATGTAGTAACACGTTAACATTTTGCTTTACATGTGTGAGTTTGGCGACAAAGGTTTTCTTACTAATAGGTCGTCATACGATTTCTACCTGTTTTTTTATTTCTGTGGTTTAGGCTGAGTAGGTAGACCGTACCAAAGAATTATTATAGAAATACATACTCTTGAAAAACATTAGGCCCTTAGGCGTATATGATAGCGAGAGTAAAAATGTTTAATTCCAGAGGAGGATATTGTATAGACTCTATAGATTAGTCTTCTTTTCTAGGCTCTATACTATAGAGCCTAGAAAAGAAGACTAATCAATGATAATTTAAAAAAATTACGTCTACCATGATGGCGTCAGGATCTACTTAATTAGGGCATCTCGTATAAATGTATTTCTCTTATCTTCATACGTCCACGGTACGAATTTCAGTTATGTACGATGTATTTTTGCGCGTCTTTAGTTCTAACAAGACAGGATTTCCAGCACCCCACTGCGTGCTATGGAAGTTGTTCACCCAAGTAATGGGTTAAGGGTTGTGTGTACAACTTCTATATGTAAGACATCCCAATTAAAACGTATTCAGTGAGCCACCTGGGCGAAAAGAAATAATAAAAAAAAAATCCGATCAAGCGCGAGTAGGCTCGTGCATTAAGGGTTTACAAAAAAAAAACAATCGCTACATACAAAAAACTCTTTGTAAAAAAAAAATTGTTGCCATAGCAGCAATTTGTAGACGCGGCATAGATAATTATAACTTTTAGTGGTAGGTGCACTAGATTTTTTCCTCCGCAAACCCGCAGTTGAGCAGCCTGGTGGAGTATGATCTAAATTCCCAACGTTTGAGGGGAGATGTGTATCCCAGCAGTGGGATTAATACGGGTTGACGACGAGCTAGATATTTTAAAAGATGTTACTTTTCGGATTTGTTATTAATTTCCAACGAAAACACTATTCATATAATTATTGTATATAGTTTGTAATGATTATGCAACAGAATCTGATAATTTAACGCCTTTGTTTTATTTTAGATCAAAGTTCGAAGAGGAAACATCGATAAAATCATTTTATCAAGGCTATTTAAATATATTAAATGGGAGCCTTTTATATGTAGCTGGTAACCATACTCCGAATGTTATGTATGAATTGGTAGATATTTTATAAATAATCAATTCACAAGATACTCTGCCTACGCACAGTAATTTGTTATTACGTGTATGGTGAAAAAACAATTGTAATATACGTATATATAAATTTCTATATATATAAAAATGGATCCCTGTTTCCCCTGGTGACGGCATCGCGCGTGAACGGCTGGATTGATTTCGCTATTCCTTTTTATGTTGTATTTGTTATTGTCAGGAAAAGGTTTTTGTGAAAGAAAAAAATAAGAAAGTTGCGTGGAAAATTAGAACATTTGAGTAAACTGATCGACTATATCCACTTTTCTAATGTAACTTTATGTCGTTTGGTAGAACTGTCAGTCAGTATAAATATGCCGTTGTAAAGATATAACACTGTGACGTAATAAAAACGTCAAATTTGTATTACACCCTGTATCCGTTTGTTAATACGGAACCCTAAATAAAATCATAAAAAATCTATGGCAATTTCGCTCGTCGCATTTCGTAATCGGCAATGGAGCGTGCTTCTTAATCCATCGATTCTGATTTCGCTTTTTTATTTTTTTTTATAGTATTCGCATTTGTGCGCGAAGGTATCGCGCCGCGGGCGGTTACATGACGACGGATCCGTGCTTTTTGGCACATTATCACGATTTTGCGATTTGAATGAAGTCGATTCAGGTAGGGGATAATTGTATAGATTTATTTACTGCCAATTTGAAATATATAACACACTAGTTTTTGAAAGCACTCGATTTTGCTTTGCGTTAAGTCGGAATAAACATTATAGCTGGTTGGAAACCGAGCTACAACGGGTAGTTTTTTTTTTGTATATTCTGTGTATTCAACGAGTTTTTTTTTTAATATGAGACGGGGGCAAGCGAGCATGTGGGTCACCTGATGGAAAGTAATCACTACCGCCCAGCAATATCATAGGTCGCCGATCCGTTGCCAGGCTTTTAAAGAAAAAAAATGACTCTGTTCTTGATTGAAGGCGCGCCCATGTCGTTTTATTTGGGGTGGTATTACCTAACTAGGTACTGCCTGGTACTGCTAATGGAAGTTGATTCCACAATTCCACAGTTCGTTGTAGAAAATATATTTTTTTTTAAATCTTATAATCATTTTTGAAAAATGGAAAAATACACCTCCCCCGCCTAGGTGGGATTTGAACCCACGACCTCTCGATGACAGGAAGTAAAAAGTCTCACGCAGTAAAAAGTATAAGATGCAAAAATTCGTCACCAACACAAACCTTCCTGGTAGCTCAGTTGGAAGAGTCATCGAGAGGTCGTGGGTTCAAATCCCCACCTAGGCTAGCGAGGTGAATTTTTCCATTTTTCAAAAATATTTATAATATTCTGGCAAGTTGGCCAAGACAACTATTTAAATAATAGTAATCATAATAATCACTAAATCCCATAAAGTGTTATGCTGTTATTGTTGTGCGAGTTGTACTGCATGAGCTAGCAGTGCTCACTCCCGCAGAGTATGACGTCATAAAGTCGTTGCCGTCGGGTTCATCTCCACGACGATATAATAAAACTTTTGGACTTTAGAAGATTAGTTTGAAGCTTTCAAGAGCGACATATATTTTCTGGATCTTCAACCGGAGTTTTCTTTAACAGCACATCGCCATTTAGTTCCAAAATAACATAGGTACATTAAAGATCATTGTTTGAAAAGACAATAATGTGTGACGTGGGTGCCTTTGTGGGTGCATTGCCCAATGGCAAATAAAGATTTAGATTTTTGACATGTAAATAAATAACAATATCTAAATTGAATATATGATATAATAGGTCTTTATCTATGAAATTGCCGTTCTGCAGTACTAGCCATTTCAAATCAAAATATTTTTTGTTTGGCTAAGAATTCTAATTTCAAATTAATTTTATTTTAAAAACATGGAATTATTTTTCCAAAAGTAGTCATTTGTTTATTGATTAATGTTACATTTTCATCGCATTTCAATCTTTTTCGTCATCATGGATACGTTAAAAATTCGAGTAGGTAATTATGGAATATGAGTACCGTCGTGGCAGCAACGCGGTACAAGCGGCACGCAACATCAACGACGTTTATGGAGCTAACACTACAAACCAACGCACCACCTGTTATTGGTTTGCTCGCTTCCGTTCTGGAAATTTCGACCTGAAAAATGAACCTCGCGGTCATCCGAAGACTTTGGTCGACAATGACGAATTAAAGGCGATTGTGGAAGCTGATGATACACAATCTACGGCTGAATTAGCAGCAGCTTTCGATGTTAGCGTCAAAACAATATTGGTCCATTTGCGTCAAATTAGCAATGTAAAAAAAGCTTGACAAATGGGTGCCCCACGAACTCAATGATCGCCAGCGCTAAGTACGCGTCGAGACGTGCCTTGCACTGCTCAACGGACACACAAATGAAGGAATTTTGAACCGCATTGTTACTTGCGATGAAAAATGGATTCTGTTTGATAACCGCAAGCGCTCAGCAAGTTGGTTGGATCCTGGTTCAGCACCTAAACAATGCCCTAAACGAAAACTTACCCCTAGAAAAGTGAGGGTCACTGTTTGGTGGTCTAGCGCCGGTATGATTCATCACAGCTTCTTACCAAACGGGGTAAGAATTACTGCAGATGTGAAGAACTGAACACAATGATGGAGAAGCTGGCACGTCTCCAACCAGCATTGGTCAATCGCTCGTCTCCGCTGCTCCTGCACGACAACGCGCGACCTCATACTGCACAGCAGACGGTCTCCAAGTTGCAAGAACTGGGATTGGAAGCTCTCCGTCATCCGCCCTACTCGCCAGACCTTGCTCCTACAGACTACTACATTTTCCAGAATTTGGATAACTTATTGGCGGGAAAAAAATTCAATACCCGAGAGGCAGTACAAAATGCCTTTGAAGAATTTGTTGCCTCCCGTCCAGCTGATTTCTTTAAGAAGGGCATCAATAAACTGCCACTGCATTGGCAAAGATGCATTGATTGCATGGGTGATTACTTCGATTAATACAAATAAAAAATACATGAAAAAAATTTGTTTAAATTTTTTCATACAAAACGGCAATTTCATAGGTATTATATATTAATTACAAAGTGGATACATAAATTAAATTGTAATTGTTGTAATATCGGATTATTAAACAAAAAGGATCCTTATTGTCAAATTTCTTTTAAGCATTTCTTCGCAATGGTCATTATCCAAATGCTAGTAGATAAAAAAGTGTCAAAAATTACGTGTCTAAGTAAGTGCCCACAAGGACATCATAAATAATTTCATTTCATTTTATTTCCATAAAGTTTTAAATTAAATTAGCTTCAAATTAATTTAGTGGCCATCTCATTCCAATGGATTTCCTATACAATCATTGTCCTTACAATTTCATCATTACTTTTTTTGGTAATTTTTCTGATACCTACATAAATACATATGTATAGCCATTCTGCTGTTCGGAATATTTCAAAAGATTTAAAAGAAAATTGTTCATTCTTTCTTGTTTTATGGCTCCTCTTCACAATGGGACATGATGGCCCATCAAATGATCGTACATAATCGCCGCCATGATCGGGCAGCTCTCCACACAATCGTGTCTATTCATTTACTGACTGTCTACTGTTATGATAAGACGTCTATCGAAGATGGATATCAAAGTGATCGCGGCTGCGGCAATATTTCTTAGCTCTTATAATCATTTACTTAATGTGCGCGAAAACAGACTTGTGAATTGTAAAATGCAATTCTCATTTTTTTTTATACTACTTCGGGTAGTAGACAAGCATACGACCCGCCTGATCTGAAGCGGTTACCGTAGCCATATTAACGCTCGCAACATAAAATATCGCTCGCGCGTTGCCACCCCTGCTGCCATCGCAGCATCTCCTTCCTTTCTGGTGACCTCACTCACTCGCAGGAACACAACAGCCCTCAAGAGAACCGTTATTTGGCTGCGGTATTCTGTGAGGTGGAGGTACGTTCCCCAGTCGGGTAGCTTACAATTACGCTCCCTACCTCTCTTTTCGTCAGAGCTTCGTTTGTCAGTCAGCAGGGTGCACCGCGTGCAGGTGAAGTTGGCTTTGGTTCAAAGATCTTGATGAACCACTTACACCCCAAAATTTTGATATAGTTCTATGAACCGAAAAGGTTTTTCATTCGTTCACGTTACCATATTGTGTTTGTAAATCGACAGAAAGAATACATAAGTACAGAACACTAAGAATATGTCCCTCTTTATTTTTTTACCGAGACGTCTACACGTCTACACTGTACCCGAGACAACTACGTACTGACTAAACGGCGATGTGTGGACGCGCACACAATCATGGGCCAGCATTCCTTTGATGTACCGACAACTTACCGATTACCGACGATGACGCCCGATCACAGACAAACACTCACGATCACGCCCTCTACACAATCGTGCTTGTCTGTAATCGTCCATCATGGGCCATTGTGAAGGGGGCCATTACATTAAAGACTAACATCAAATAAAATACATGATTAGGCAAGACTCTTCATTCATACATGTCTAACGAAAGATATAGACCGTCAAACAGATTTCCATATAATATCGCAGTCCTAAATGAAGAGCATGGGAACAATTGTTTTCTTTATTCAAAAGGGTACCACAGACAAAACATTCGATTAAGTAGTCGATACCGGGCATAGACAATTGAATGGCGAGGCGCGCGGCACGCGGCGGCGGAAAAGTGGCGCAAATTGAGTGCTCCAATTACGGCGTCGTGTTCCATGGACGTTTTATGTACAGAGTGTTCCTTTTGTTAGGCGTAATTTTAAGTTATCCAGAATCTGAATCAAGTTCTTCTTTGACAGTGTCTCGGAGTAGAAGAAATTGAGAGTACAGAGATAGACATTAGTACCTATGCTATATATCAGCAATGAGAGCTGACTTTTGGGAATGGAGAAGTTTTTTTGTATACCACAAAAGTGGAAAACAAGCATAAGGCCCACCTGATGGAAAGCAGTTACCGCAGCCTATGAACGCCTGTAACACAAGGGGCATCACACGCGCGTTGGCCACCCGGTAAAAACCTCTTCACGCACTTTTTGAAGAGTTTATTACGAACTTCAGAAATAAGAAATTTAAAGTGCCTACACAGGGTTGTTTTTTATAGTTTCTTTTGGTGACGAAGCACACGTATTCCGCATCCAAATGGATCGACTGTCACATTTGGAGAACACGTAAGTTTCGTCATCTCATATGCTACTCTAGGACTTTCCTCATCCATTTGCCGTTGACTCGGCAGCACAATGCCTGATAAGTGCCTGTAAGTAGTATTTAATACTGCTTATACTCAGGAAGGCCGTATACATATTTGTGGGATGAATAAAAAAAATGCTGTTGTGGTGTAAGTATATGTTACGCCTAAAGGTTGTGAACATAAACATAAGTTTAACAGATTTAACTTAAATGTAGCCGCAGCCCCTAGCTAAAAATGTTTAATGTAAACATCCTACTCGATAGGCTGCGATAACTGCTTACCATTAGGCAGATACCTTTGGGTTCATATGGTCTAAAGTATTAAAATGTCCATATTACCAAAATGTCTAATTATTGGCTAATGTCTTGACACCTTAGATAGAAATAAAAAATATTTAATATTTTTTTTTCTAAACAGCCTCTGTAGCAACTATCACGAACTCCCGCCCCTGTTTGCAACGCGCACGTGACTTAAAATGGCGTCGTTCGGAAATCGAATAAATCAAGAGGATTGCCGGCTAATCGGCGCTCTCGGCGCAAAAACATCCGAGGTATCCGGGTGACGGGAACCCAGGTTGACCCGGCACTCGTGGACTCGCAAATTAAATGTAAATAGTAATGTTATAATCTATAAAAAGTGTGAGTATTCATATAGACAATTGTATCTATTCATAATCGTAAATTTATCGTTTATTTGCTTCCGTCGTCGCCGTCAATCCTTATTTTTATTTTTATTATTTTTGACGTGACAACGTCTTATAAATTGGTTAGCCGGGTGACACTTCAAGAAACGCGCTCACGTTATGCGCTCACAATGAGAGCGAGTGAGAGGCACGCGTCCCTTTCACTCGGGCATGGTTAGCCCGCCTAAGAGCGAGAGAGACAGACATAAAAAGTGAAAGGCATGCGTCCCTTCCACTCGAAAACATTTTACCACTCAAAGTCGTTGTCACGTAAAACTTTCGCCCGTATACCGACTTTACAGGCAACCAATTTTTTTCTTTTTTTTTAATTACCATTTATTATTTTTTTGCCAATCGCAATATGCGTCAATGTTTCAAATCAAAAAATCAAATCAAAATATCTTTATTCCTTGGACGTTATAAAGCACTTAGAATCGTCATACAAATTAAATATAAGAACATGTATCTAAATCATTACTACTCTAAATACGCAGAGCTTAGCTTCTTCACGCTATCTTGAATGTGAAAGTGAATTTAAGTTTATTAATCCCATTGCTGGGATTCGAGTAGCTGCGTTACAGGGTCGACAACGCGTGAGTGAAGTCTCTGGATTTGCAAGTATTACGATGATTGCATACCATCAGGCTTGTCATATACTTGTTTGCTCCTTAATGGCATAAAAATAGGTCAATATCGTCAATGAATTTGAACTCCTTAACAAGCCTCTCAGCTAATCTAAATAGAATCATATGTATGTAGTCACGGTTTACCGTGTCTGTGTAATATTTTGTGTTTGTTAAGAAGGCAGGGTGCCCCATGTCACATAAATATATATAATAATAACCTATATAATAGTACTACGTAAAGTATGGCCACTCCCTGCCACTCTCTCGTATCGGCCTCACCTCCATTCTGAGACCAATCTGGAACAGTTTGTATGGCGCTGCAAGCAAACATGCTCATTCACGCTCTGCACATACGTTATTGTTTATTACATAGTAGTTACTGACGCGACGTTCGTGCGACCACGTACAAATGAGGTTGGTTTTGTCTCTAAAGATAATGGCGTGCCATTCATCATCCCTAAACTATGTTTCTCTTATTTCCCATTTGCAAACATAAACTTACCAAAATACGAATAATACAATTCATTTCATGCTTACATCAATAATTTCATCCACATTAAAAGATAAAAGGGGGCATCAAATTGAAAAGTCGAGTTCCGCGTAATCGAATATTCCGATTCGCTCAATAGCTACCCACATCAAAGAATTTTTCAATTTAATACGATAAATCGTTTGAAAATTACCAAACAAGCAGAATTGGCACCTCCCTAGCTTTACATGAAAACGTCATTTGTGCCTTGTTTATGGACTGTAAAGGTGACTTTACACTTTGTTTGACAGTTCATAATAATTAATTCCATGTTTTATAAATTCGATTATAAAGAAGATAAATGTGTGTCACGCGCTTTGCAAATGCCGCAACTAGTTATAGAGTTTTTGAATCTACATTTGTATTGTCTTACGTCACTTGATTATTGTAATTTGATTATTTTTATCTCTGTCATCTCTTCTCTTCATCGCATGTGTACCGCAGTAACTGTGAGGTCAACGAGTGCTCCATACTACTGTAATTTGTAAAATATTTGCAAATTGTAACCATACAAATACAAATATTAATGTAGCTAGCGAATTCGCACAACTTTGTCCGCCGTGGACATTGCAATGGACCAGATTTCAACCCCGGCTTTTCTAATTAATAGTCCTATTGTATAGTACGAAGGGCTCAAGTTTTTCAGTTTTCAGATACTGAACGAATTAAAATAAACTTTACATTAAAAAATGGACATAAGCAGAGAAACAGATAGAGAAATTGACGCGAATTCTAAAAAAAATGTTTTGATTGAGACTATACAACCGTCAGGAAGGTGGTGTCAGTGCATCTCACCAACACAAATTTAATGTAAGAAGGAGAGTGTGCATTGTACACAATACACAGAACAGAAATCCAAATAAAAAATATTTTTACTTAGATTTCTGTTACGAGCTAACCCGAATCATCTACCCGGTAGATGATGATGATTCGGTAGATCCAACCGAAACAAAATAAAAAATTGTTAGCAGAAATTGTCTTAGTATATGTATAGACTCCTTAAAATGCCGTATTTTTTTTTAAATTAAGCTGTTGCGTATCAACAACGTTATAAAAATTAAACTCCAAATTTAAAACTTGACCAACACTTCCAAATTCAAACAGTTGCAAATAAGTCGAATTGCTTGAATTTGGAATTGCTAAACATCATTTCTATAATCATTTTTCGTTACATGCAAAAAAATATTTGTGCTGAGTGAGTAAGAAATTGAATTTTATAAATTTCAAAAGGAGTCTACGCTGCGTTTGGTGGAGCGTCCAATTCAATTTGGGCACCGCTGGCTGGTGGCCGCGAGTGGATTTATGACATTATTACCGCATGAATCTACGTCGTTCATTTGTTTCCTTTGATCAATTTCCTTATTTCGCCATGTTGCTGATTGGGAAATGCCTATTTTTTATATTATTTTTGATTGACAGAAACATAATAGAAAGACAATACATAGACCTTTATGTTCTTTCCGTATGTGGCCAAGACTGTCGTGAATTTGGTTGTATAAACTGTCATTTTCCATACAATTTTTTTTTATGGATGGTGTTCCTGCGAGTGAGCGAGGTCACCATACGGAAGATGCTGCGTTGGCAGTGGGGGTGGCGGCGCGCGAGCGACATAATTATGTTGTGAGCGTTAAAATGGCTACGGCAATCGCTTCACACCAGGCGGGCCGTATGCTTGTCTGCCACCCGAAGTAGTAGGACATAAAAAAAACTGTATCCACCCAATAATATTTCTTGGGTGAAATGCCTAGCATAATTTGTTATTTAAACTGTTCTTTTTCTGTATAAATTGTTTATGTTGTTTCTTGTCGTTTCTGAGCATGTATCGCAACTGGTCCTAACTGAAAATCAGTGCAGAGTCTGCGACAGATTTCGGTTTTTATCTTACTGAGTTGGGAGCATTCTGCGACATTGCACAGTACTTTAAATTTTCTTATATAATAATTGTGTTTGTTTGTTTTGTTTGTTTAGTGCTCTGAAATGTACAAATAAATGTTTTTCTTTCTTTTATTTTTCTAAAATATAGTTGACTTACAGTTCGTTCAAAAACATACCATGTACTTGGGATTGTTTGTTGTTGTACTAGGGATGTTTTGGAGCTCCGTAACCGAAACCGTAACAAAACCGATATAAGTTTCGGATAAATTCGGATAGAGGCGGAATCTAAAACACGTTTTGGTAGGTTTTCGCCGGCTATGGCGACATACTAACTGCTCGACGCTTGTATTGTTTATCTACATAAACAATGCGTCCCCATATCTGTTATCCAATCTTGTGAGATTAAAATTACCTAAAAAAAAAATAACCGGCCATGTGCGAGTCGGACTCGCGCAAGAAGGGTTCCGTACCATTATCTATAAAAAACGGCAAAAATATCATGTTTGTTGTATGGGAGCCCCCCTTAAATATTTGTTTTATTTTTATTTAATTATTAATTTTTAAAGTGAATGCATAACTAAATATTATGTGAGTATTTCAAACGTCTACCTGTTGCCGTTATCAATTGCGAGCGAAAACGAGCAAAAAATCACGTTTGTTGTATGGTAGCCCCCTTAAATATTTATTTTATTCTATTTTTTAGTATTTGTTGTTATAGCGGCAACAGAAATACATCATCTGTGAAAATTTCAACTGTCTACCTATCACGGTTCATGAGATACAGCCTGGTGACAGACGGACGGACGGACGGACGGACAGCGGAGCCTTAGTAATAGGGTTCCTTTTTACCCTTTGGGTACGGAACCCTAAAAATGAAGGCCAATTCTATTATGACAGATGATTTCCACCGCTTGACATTGGAGGAGTTATAGATGATATGATATTTGTTGCTTTCCGTGATTTGCTGATTTTGAATTAACTTGAACTAAGTTTTTTATTTTTTTAAAGTTTACCTTGCCTTTAACATTTTCCTTTTACAATTCCCAAAAAAATTAACATCCGTATCTGAAACTATCCGTAACTATCGAATCAATATCAATACATATAATAAAACAGTAGGAACATTTGATAAAATTAACAAAAAATGGGTGTGGGCGATAAAAAAGAGTAACAGACAGAACACAAAAAAGATTTTTTTGATTTTTTTGTCTGTCTGTCTGTATGTACTCGCTAATCTTTAAAACTACTGAACAGATTTTTACGCGGTTTTCACTAAAAGATTAAGCTCATCCCTGAGCAACATATAGGCGTTTCATCGAAATCTGATGTCAGATTAAAAAGTTATCGTCATTTAAAGTTTAAAGAAAATTTTTCTATAGAGGAAATCACTGTCTCACTCGTCACGAAATCTCAGAAACTATAAGTGCTAGGAGTCTCAAATTTTGTATGGGAGTTCCTTTCAGGACGTAGATGCTCACTAAGACGGGAATTTGGAAAATTCAACCCCTAAAGGGGTGAAACGGGGGTCCAAAGTTTGTATGGGGAACCAAGATTAGTTGGACTATTTTATACGAAACTTTACATGAGCACTTCTGTAGATAAATGAGTAAACACGTGTTTCAGGATTTTTCAAAATTCAACCCCTAAAGGGGTGAAATGAGGTGCAAACGTCTGAAAATCGTCATGGGTATTGTTTTTATGGTTTATCGGGTCGCTGATTCCGAAAACAACAGCTATTTTATAATCTAACATAATCGACGTGACACAAGAGCACACCTGTGGGGGTGCGATGGGGTTGAAATGTCATAATATCAATATGGGTGTTGATTCTATGGTTTTCTGAGACGTCAGTTTCGAAAATGGCATCGATTTGAAAACGTGGACACAAAATTTCCATCTCGGTATAAAAATCCAAGATTTGGAACACCTGATGCGGAACCATAATGGTTCCGGTAAACAATCTATAATAATAAAAGGCTTTGTCCTCACTGACTGACTGACTGACTGACTGACTGACTGACTGACTGACTGACTCACTAATCAACGCACAGCCCAAACCGCTGGGTCTAGAGATTCCAAATTTGGCAAGTAGGTTCCTTATGACGTCTAGGGGTGCACTAAGAAAGGATTTTTCAAAATTCATCCCCTAAGGGGGTGAAACGGGGGTCCAAAGTTTGTATGGGGAAACAAGATTAGTTGGACTATTTTATCCGAAACTTTACACGAGTACTTCTATAGATAAATGAGTAAACACGTGTTTCAGGATTTTTAAAAATTCAACCCCTAAAGGGGTAAAATGGAGTGGAAAGTCTGAAAATCGTCATGGGTATTGTTTTTATGGTTTATCGGGTCGCTGATTACGAAAACAACAACTATTTTATAATCCTATATAGCCGACGTGACAACCCCCCCCCCCCCCCTCATCATCATCATCTCCCTATGGGGGTGCGATGGGGTTGAAATGTCATAATATCAATATGGGTGTTGATTCTATGGTTTTCTGGGACGTCAATTACGAAAATCGAATAGATTTGAAAATATAACATAGTGGACACGAAATAACTTAAAAGGATTTTTCGAATTTTTCCCCTAAAAGGGTGAAACGGAGGTCCAAAGTTTGTGGAGGGAAACGAGATTAGTTTGACTATAGATAAATGAGTGAACAGTTTCAGGATTTTTCGAAATTCAACCCAAAAAAAAGGAGTAATAATATAGTAGTACTAGCGGCCCGACCACGCTTCGCTGTGGCTCAATCTTTTCGTTTCCATCCATTTCCTTAGAGATGGCGCTGTATGTGAAAAAAGATTTTCCCGCTTTTCTTTTCAAATTTTTCCAGAATTTTCTTTGCTATAAACCTCACGGAGCCCGAGACCTTTCCAACGAATGCAAAACCGTGAAAATCGGTTCGTGCGTTCTGGAGTTATAGCGTCAGGAAGGAAAACCCGACTTATTTTTATATAGTAGATAATTGTTTTTATATTTTATCGGGTCGCTGATTACGAAAACAACAACGATTTTAAAATTCAACGTGGCTAACGTGACCATCATCATGTATTTTTTTTAAACTTTGATTTAACCTTTTTAAGCTGATGGTATGAGATTGTGTGTTGACTGAAGTGTTATCCGAATAGGTTTTTAAATTTGTATTTGGCCTCAATCAGTGCTTATACGATCGCGGGCGGCCGGCGCGGCGAGGACGGGACGGGTGTAGTAGTAGTAGTTATCTGGAAAGTTCTTGCATCTGTATTTAGTACAATTGTAGGTGCTACATGAGGGTGGTTGCGTTGCGTGTTAGACTTGACTTGGATAATCTAAAAAGCGCGAACTTCACGCGAGCGAAGCCGCAGGCAAAAGCTAGATAGTAAAAGGCTTTGTCCTCACTGACTTGATTGACTGACTCACTAATCAACGCACAGCCCAGACCCCTGAAGGTAGAAACCTGAAACTTTGGATATGTGTTCCTTATACAATGTAAGCGCGCACTAAGAGTAACTATTCACTCCTAAGAGGTTAAAATAGGGGGTTGAAAAAAAACCCTCTTCGAAACCGATTCACCTACGATTTTGAGACTTGGTGGAATAGTTGTTTATAAAAAAGGGGATGTTTATGGGTAACTGATTAACTTTTGACCAGCGCCCAGCCAAGAAATGTCAAAAAATGTTATATTTATATTTGAATTAACTTATCTATGGTTTCGTTATTAAGGAAAGGGTATATACGAGAGATTATTTCAAACCATGGGGTTATCCATGACGGTTTATTGCTCACCTCATTCCAGTAGTTACCCCGGAGGTAATCCATCGCGCGCGTAGGGCGTAAAAGAAACTGCGTCCTTCAAATGAAGCTACATCTGGTGTCGAAAACTAATTGAAAAACCTATTCTAAGTACCGACTTTATGGGATATACCTACTTAATATAAGAATTTCGGTATTTTTCAAACAATGAAGTCAAGATTCACTAAATTTATATTTGTGGAAGGTGTGATGATGCCATATACCATTATAACTTTGGAAGGTGATGGAGCTGGCCTGTTCCGCTCCATCTCCTACCACTTACATGGAACGGATGTGTATCATCAGGAGGTTCGTGCCACCATTGTTCACGTATTAAACAACTGGAACGATGAGTTGTTGAGTGAAGACAGTAAAGGATGCGCTGTTGAGGAATCTCTCTTGATAACCCGCATTCCCATTATTCCATAAGACCACCCAGTTCAATTTAAGAGACTTCACTTCAATTTCCCATAAAGGTGTTTCGCTATGACCATTAACAAAGCTCAGGGGCAGTCTCTAAAGGTCGTCTGTAAAGTCCTTTCTCAAGTCAAGACTGCTTCTCTCATGATCAGTTGTATGTAGTTTGCTCAGGAGTAAGTTCTCCTGGAAGCATTGCAATTTTGGCTCCTGGTGCGAATGCCAAAAATATTGTTTACCGGGACGTCTTAATCTAAATGGTGTATGTTTGTGATAATGGTTAATACGAAACAAAAATAGACGCAAATCAGGAGTGTTCCCGTAGCGAAGCACGGGTACTTTGCTAGTTCAATAATATAAGAACGGGAATTAACGCGATCATGCAAAAGGGTATTTACATACCTTTATTATTGCCTGACGTTTCGACCAGGTTGCACCGGCCGTGGTCACAGGCTGACTGTCTCAGCGGTGTTACTCTGTCTCCGTTGTCGAGGTCGATGAATCTTCATCTACCCCCGTGTTGTTCGATATCCATATACCGCGACATACTACACTCACGACATCCCTATTCTGCGAAATAACCGACGCGTCCGTATTCTGACCGTTACCCGACTGCAAACCAAATTTCTTCATTTCAATCGCTTCACGCACAATTCTTGAGAAGAAGTGGCGATCTGTAGAGAGGACTTGCGTGCGATGAAATTCAATCCAGTGATTCGTGCCTGCTTCGAGTATATGTTCTGCAATCGCTGATTTGCTCATCTGGCGGTTCTTAACAGCGGCGATGTGTTCTCTGACCCTTTCAGCGATGGTTCGCTTCGTTTGGCCTATGTAGGAACTACCGCAGCTGCAGTTTATTTTGTAGACACCTGGAGTTTGCTATCTTTCGGTGAACCCACCAAATGGTTGACTTTGGTACCCGTTGTATAAACGGTTGGGATGGAATATTTCTTTAATACCGAGCCAACCTTATCTGTCACTCCTTTGATGTATGGCATGTGGGCTGGTTGTCTCTTCACGTCTGGATGCTTGAGTCTCCTTGCCGGTTTCTTGAGTCGTCCATTCACTTTATATCCGTTTCTTTCCAGTACCTCCTGAACATGATCCAACTCTTGCTCTAAATGTTCAGGGTCACAGAGATCGTAGGCTCTGTTCTTTAGAGATGTCATAACGGATTGTAAATGACGCGGGTGGTGGTGGGATGTTGCATGTAAGTACCTATCCGTGTGTGTAGGCTTGCGGTATACACAGTGTGCCAATGACCCATCTGATTTCACGGACATCCTTACATCCAAGGTATGTAAATACCCTTTTGCATGATCGCGTTAATTCCCGTTCTTATATTTCATAAATCATGCAACGCGAAAGTTTAAAAGTTATTTTAGCTATTCAATAAGTCAACATTGTTAATGCATTTTTGTTTCCGAGATCAAGATCGCCAAAATAGGCCATTTTACGCAAAAATCACAGTCAAAATGTAATAAGGCTCTTAATACTTTGTATGTTCATATGCAGTATTTTTACGCAATGTTTGTTATTGTGTACGAAAAAAGTTTTGTGACCCTTCCTGATCAATATCTATATTTCCTTGATTTTTTTGTACATTTATTCTATTAAGCTTTATTCGTTTAAAAAGATATGGAATTGTGCATTGTGTTTTTCGTTTTAATGAGGTGTCAGTATTTATTTTGTTATTGTTAATATTGAAGTAACTCGTAATTAATTTTTGTACCGGTTTTTGTTTCATTTGTATTTTTTGACTGCATATCGTTTGATTTATAAAATTTACTTTGTAGCCGATACTAAGTATCTCTCGCAACATCAACCTACTTGTATATAGCCTACGTACTCCAAGGCGGCTGACATGCTGCAAGGGTACGAATGTGGTATGTGTTGTCTGGGAACAAACTAGGCGTAGAAATTCATTTTGCATGTTCACATTTAGATTTTTATTATCATAGATTTCACCAATTAGCCTCTAGAGTATTTAGCAGCGGGATTCTGTGAAGTAAAGGTAAGTATGTCCACAGTCGAGTAAACTATGTTTTACCTCTCTTTTTATTTTAAAAGTCGGGTTCGCCATGTTTTACCTCTATTTTTTCTCTATATGAGAGGGGGGCAAACTAAGTAAAATTTTGTAATAATTATTACAAAGTTTTACTTAGTTTCAACCGGTGTCTGTAATCAAATTTTGCAAGTTAAATTTGACCTGCTTTCCAGAATCTGATTGAGTCACCAGTTGGCACACTCGTCTGGTTCTCGCGACAATGCACGTTTACGCCGCCATTTTAAATCCAATATGGCGGCCGCTGCAAAGTGGCGATTTACAATTTCCATATCAATAAATATGGGTCTCAAATGAAAGAGCTTGAGGAGTAAAACACAGTAATTAAACATTTTAGTCTTTCTGTTTTTAAACATAGTTTAAAATGATTAATCTTGTGTATTTGTCACTACTAAATAACAGCGTCAAACAAAAAAATCTGAAGCATCCCACATGTGCATAACCATCAACCTGTTAACCCCAAACAATTTCGCATGTATCGAAAAAAATAAACAAATCCCTCTCGCAGACCACTGAGGCAGAAGAAATACTTCCTTCACCAAATGTGCCCCTCCGGACCCTCTCCATACGATAGTCCTTACATGTTAAAGAATCCATAAATAATAGAGTTGACGTGTGGATTGTGTTACACCCCACCCTTACTCTATGGTGTACTCCTTGTCTATGGTGCCTAATGCCGCTATTGTCTGCTCGCGGATTTATTATTCATTTTCCCTAATACATCTGACGGTTATGAGTTTTCTATTGAAGCGGTGAAAAGTTTAATGGTTAATGTAATATGGCGTCTAAGGTTTCGCGGTATTTTTAAGTACGCACGGAATGGTGAAAAAGTATTGGGTTATTCATACCCAAGTCATTGCGGGGATTGTTTTTGTCTTTTTTCAAGTTTAGTTTATTAGTTTCACCGTGATTTCTGTATTCAAATCTTACAAGTTAAATTTGACCCATTCCCCAGAGTCCGATGAATTGAAATTTGTCACATTCATTTGGTTCTTGTGACATTTAATGATGATCTACTTGCCGTTATTTTAATCCAATAATGGCAGCCACCACAAAAGGGCGATTTATGGTTTCCACTTTAACATTGGTTTGAAATAACTCTTAATTAATCTACTTACGTCACTCGCTACTTAGGAAGCTAAGTAAAATAACTAATTCATATATGTACTCTTCCTCTTAGAATAAGTTTTGAAAAAAGAAAGAATCTTCAGACTATAGACAAATTACAGACTAAAACTAGAACTAGAACTATTTCAATTTTGTAACTAGTTATGTAAAAAACTTTACATAACTAGTTACAAAATTGAAATAGGTCATTACCTATTCTTCATACAGTTATTTTATTGAAAAAAAGATTACTAAGACCATAGAGAAATTACAGACTATCAATGTCTACCGCCTTATACTGCAATAACATAACACTTTCTATTTACGAAGATATGTAAAAGAATTTACTCTTCTTCTTTGAGATATTAAAAAAAATATTACTACCCTTATTACACACTATCAATGTCTACCGCCAAAAACTGCAATAACACAACATTTGCTCGAAATAAGCTCTGTATGAAGTGGCCACATGCCGGCCGTAAATTGAATACCCCGCTGCTCGTTGGCGGTTATTAACGCTTCTATTTGAACAAGTAAAAAGGGTTGCCTTTTTGGCGGCAAAATTGCGATGAATTTGACTTTTTCTTCGAGGGTTGATTTTTATTAGAATAGTAAAATCGCTGTGTACTGTTCAAGGTACTGCTGCATGGATCAAAGAACTTCAAAAATTATCACGGGCTCTCCCGAAAATACCCAATCATGAGATGATGCTTTCTGCCAAACAAGCGTAACGCGATTACCGTGGTAGTAAACGCTTGCAATGCAAGAATGCTAGCGTGATGACACCTCCGCTGCTAATGCAGCATCTCGCGTTTGGTGACCTCATTCACTCGCAGGAAAACAACAATCCTCAATAATATAGTGTATTGTTATTTGGTTTCGGTCTTCTGTAGGATGGATAACTTCGCCAGTCGGGCCTAAAATGACCGAAGTAAGTTCATACCTCTCTTTCACCATAGCTTCGCTAACTAGGCATTAAGGTTTACCACGTTTGTTTTTTTTATTTTTATTAAAGCTAAGGTGGCAAATAAGCCTACGACTAAGTACCAACTTTACCACGTTCAGGTAAAGTTGCCGTTGTCTTCAAAGATGTTGGTGAACATGGGTACGTTCAAACAAATAAATCAATAAAAAAATCATTAAAATACACTGGCAACTAAATGACTCTTTATTATTTACCTATCAAGCTCACGTGAGCGCCAAAGCCTCACATGGCAAGGGTCGCCAAAGCCCCACGTGCTGCACTCCGCAGAGCCAGCCGCAAACTAATCTCTAAATATTGCAATATACTTACTTTAATTCTATAATTTACGTCTATGATAATTTATATTTAAGGCAAAAATGCCGTTGGCCAAATCCTAGTAAATAAAATAAAAATAAAAAAGTTAAAGCGCGGTTATTGTAAACAAATTTTCATAATTTAATTTAGATGATACTTATTGATTCATAATAGTGTGTCATGGTGCAAGTAATCATGTGTGTGCATAAAATTAGTAGAATGTTTGATTAAAAGTGAATTGAAGTTGAATCGGGGCTGCCGAGTTATTCCAAGAAGTCGTGAAAAGCAGATGAAAAATTTATACTATCGGTTTCACTAATATTTCAATTTAATAACAAGATTCCTGACGATATATTTCGCTAGTTCGGTACGGTAACTGCTTCATATATGGACGTATGCATGTTTGCCACTCGACGTAGTATAAATAACAAATATATGTACCTATATATATCACTCATCAACCATCAGAAAGTTAATGGCAACAAATTATATTAGACGTATGTATAACGTGACCATTTTTTTTTAACAGAGCGGGATATCTGTGGAAGTATATAATAAAAAAAAGTTTTTAGTGCTTTACATTTTTTTTTATTATAGAAGATAAAACTAAACACAAAATAGACATGACTTCTAAGTCGTATTTTTGTATTTGTCGGCTGAACAAATTTGTTTGGAAATATCGGGACTATGTCCGCTCGCTGGGGACACCGGGAGAAACCGCCTGAAAGCGGGACTGTCCTGCCCAAAGCGGGACGTATGGTAACGTAGTATTCAAAGTATGTATCGATATGTGCTTACATTATCACAATCATTATCCCTACTATTTTTATAAATGTGAATATGAGTTTGTTTGCTACGCTTTCACACCGAAATGTGCCGAAACTACTCAACCAACAAGTTCCTACCCTACCAACACCAACCAACCACCTACAAAGTTTCATGATGGAATCGGAAATACATGGATCGGAAGGACATATGATACTTTTAAAACAAAAAAGTAAACGCTGGCGAAACTACGAGTGAAAACTAGTAACAAACATTACAAGCCGTAATTTTATTTATTAATTTGAAACGTGATAAATTACTGCAATAGACGAACTTAATGTTAATTGCATTCTCTACCAGTCAAATATTGAGAGTGGAGAAAATCACGAATGCGTTTACGTGATGAATGAATTCGATTTTTGAACTTTTCGCTTATATTAAGCTGACCGACTGGGAAAGTGCTTTCCCAGCAGCCCGGCAGCTTAAAAGATACGCTATATCCTGCCACTTATTTTGCCAGAGCCTTGTTTATCAGTCAGCAGAGTACACCATGTGCAGGTGATGAACCACTTACGCCTAAAATTAATCCTGGCTACACAGGGCAGGAGACACTGTGTTGAGAATGTGGAGTAGGACCTTCCCGTTTCTCACTCATTGGCAATGGGAAATATAATTTTATAATATATATTAAATGTAAAACAGTGTCAATTTCCGCTGCAATTTGGGCTCATCTTTTCGCTTACCATCAGGCGAAGCGGAGCCACTATGTTGATCTATATGTATAAAAAAACCCGTGGTTTTAATCGGCCGACGATCGCAACAATATTTTAAAGCCATTGTAAACGAGTCAGAGATATCACCGCTATATTGTGCCCTGTCAAAATTGTACCTTTGAAATTCAGCGCAGTACACCTAAGTATACGCACGGTATACGTATATACCGTGGTATATATACCGGAGACATCGAGTGAGAGTGGCGGTTGTAGACGGTTCTTGTAATATATATCAGTGGGTTATTCTGCAACGTTCATTTGTGCGTACGCATTGTTTAACAAGATTTACTTAAAAATTGCTTGTCTGTAAAATCGGTTTACGGGCGATAATTTTACGTGATAACGGCATAAGAAAACATCACCTGATGGAGTATGGAGTGGAGGAGATGGAAGAGAGATAGATGCGTCACATCACAAGCCGAACGCTTAGGCCGATCGTGCCTATCTATCGGCTGATCCGCGCTCTCGCTTCAAAGTCGTTTGTATTTTCTTTTATATGGATAACTAGTTGTAACCCGCGATTGTATCTTCTTGTTGAAAACTTCTGCATGGGGATAAAAAAAAATTGTCAGACAAATTACACAGCACCATCTAGCCCCAAAGTAAGCAAAGCTTGTATTATGGGTACTAGACAACTGATAAACATACGTATATACATTTTTTTTTGTAAATACATACTTATGATACATAGAAAACACCCAGACCAAGACAAACAGACATGTTCATGCACACAAATGTTTGCCTTGTGTGGGAATCGAACCCACGAGCGTTGGTGTCGAAGCCGCGTCATTGACCGCTACGCCACCGAGCTCGTCAAAAAAAATGTCATGGAGGTTGTGGGAACTATAATACTAACTTGTATGATTTTTTTCTGACGTGATGTTCTTTAAATCGATGAACGCCGGCTGCACGCACGAATAAGCATGATTCATTATCACGTTCCTCCTGAGTCGAGCGTGCAAGCGAAAGCGCGGAACAAGCGATAGAGAGGCACGATCGGTCTACGTTATCACCGCACCCCGGCCACTCCAAACAAATGTCGCGTCGTTTACTACTACATACATAAACAATGACGTCTGGGCTGACAGTGAATGAGCGTGTCTCCGTGCAGCGCCATACAAACTGCTCCAGATTTCATTATTACATATTTAGATATGTAGATAATTGTTTTCGGCCAACTTGCCAGAATATTATAAATATGTTATAAATGGAAAATTCATCTCCTCGGACCAGCCCGCCTAGCCAAGTGTAATTCGTAGCGTAACGAACGTTAGATAGATCACATGACATTTGTCAATTCTCATACTAAAATGTGAGATTGTGTTCGAATGTGAGATTTGAACCCGCGACCTCTCGATGACTGGTCAAGTACTCTTCCAACTGAGCTACCAGGGAGCTTTGTGATGGTGACAAATTTTTGCATTTTAACGAAAAGATAACGTCATAAGAAAACATCGGCCGATGGAGTGGAAGAGGGATAGATGCGTCACAAGCCGAACACTTAAGCCGATCGTGCCTCTCTATTGCTTGTTCCGCGCTCTCGTTTGCACGCTTGGCACAGGCGGAAATTGTCAATGAGTCATGCATTTTCGTGCATGCACCCGGCGTTCATCTATTTTTAGGACGTTACGTCCAAAACATGTCAATCCATTGGTTTCTTAACAAACACAGTTTCATATTTTGTAATATTAATAAAATTAAGTATGGATGGATAGTATTATTACAAGGTGAATTCTTTATACCTTATTGTCTACTTAGTACTTAGTGGTAGGTATACCTATGTATTTTTTTAACATAGATGATGATTAATTTAAAAATAAACTAACCAACTCGGGTTGCAGAATTTCGCTCCTTACGCGCAGCAGCCGGCAAGAGCGCGGGGCGCGGCGTGCGGGCCGAAGATAAGCGGCTTAACTCCGCACCCAAACGAAACAACACCATACCGCGACGTCATAGGAAAGAGCGAGAGAGAGATACAACCCTATATACAGCTGCAAACATTACTGTGTAGGTTCGGACCTAGGCATTCTTATTTTAAACGATGTATAACCGTCACCGTCATATTGAAATCTCAGATGTGTTCCAACGAGATAAAGTTGATATTCGAATGTAACATTTTGGTGGGTTATTCAAGCGGGGTTGCCACATTAAAATAAAAATACATTTTCCAGGGAATATCTACGACGGTACAAGTAAAGTTTGCGTTTGGTAAGGTATAGTTATGGGTGTACGGAGGCACAATTTACCGCGGCGTCTAAACAGCTAATTTTGAAAGAACTCTAACAGAGTTGGGGACTTTCGACTTTAATAAGAGGTTGGTTTTATCCTGAAGTGCGATCTTAGTAAATCGAAGATGTATTTTGATATTATGTCATCTCATCTCCATATACATGATATCAAAATGCGGATGCATTCGGACTTGGAGGATTTTGTGAGAGAATTAAATCTACCTATCTGGTTGGAGAGCGGCCACCAGGACTTCCAGCTTGCTTTGGACTACAAGACGCTGCATAGTTTTATTTTCGAGTAATATGCCTGAAGTACTTATTAGTATACGTATTTGCACAGTCGACGAATGTGTAATCATTCATTCAATGAAGCTAATCTTCATTCATTTATTCGTCGACTGTAGAAATGCGTATACTGAAGTTCTTCGAGTATATTACCCGAAAAGAAAACTCTATAGAGCGTCTTGTAGTTCAAAGCAAGGTGGTTAGAGACCCCGTGGCGGCTCTCCAACCAGATGGGGAGATTTAATTAAGAGCCCTATTACATTTGTACGCTGACGAGCTCTCGCGCAGTACTAAACCCGCGAAGGCCGCCGGTGCAACGTTTTTTGTAGTAATTTTGAAGTTATATTTATCGTTTTTATTGAAATAAGATAATAAAATTATGCTACAAAGTTTATTCATCATGAAGTAACAATTATTCTCGTATAAATTTTGATCAATAATATTATCGTTTATTCTAGAAATTAACAGTTTACTTAAAGCGATTTTCGAAGTTTTTTTGGTTAAAAGAATGTTTTTTTTCTATATTAAATCAATAATATTTCAAAATTCCGAGGCCGCTATGTACTATACGACTATATAACAAATAACATTCTATTTTTTTTATTTCATTTGTTTGGAACAGTAGTACAATCTAGGAGCTCAAAATAGTGAATGCGCGCATTTTATGAAAATCTTTGTCTGCAATTTAGGCTTTAATTAAAAAGTTAATCAAAATTTACAAAAAGCGAGGCCGCTATGTACTATGCGAATAGCTATTCTGTACAATTCAATAAATTAACATTGTTAATGTATTTTTCTTTCCGAGATCAAGAACGCCAAAATTGGCCATTTTACGCAAAAATCACAGTCAAAATGTAATATGGCTCTTAAGTCTACCACAAAATCCTCCATGTCCGAATGCAATGCCTCCATCCAGAATTAAATGGAGAAATATAACAGGAGCCGCTATTCGTAATGACCTGCCCATGATCACGACCACTCTGCCAAGAGTGTCCGACTGAGAAGAACAATGGCTAAACTTACCCGGTGACGAGCTCGGTGGCGTAGCGGTCAATGATGCGGCTTCGATACCAACGCTCGTGGGTTCGATTCCCACACAGGACAAACATTTTGTGTGCATGAACATGTCTGTTTGTCTTGGTCTGAGTGTATTCTATGTAACATAAGTATGTATTTACAAAAAATGTATTTACGTATGTTTATCAGAGGGCCAATTCTCGTAACAAAAATACAGTCAAAATTCAGTCTCAGTCTAATCTCGATCTCACAAATGTCACAAAAGGTATTCTACTAACGCAAAATACAACGTGAATTGACACTGAATGTGGTTTGAAATTGGAATGTGATCGAAAGTTGAACAAACTAAAACGGCATTCCCCTAGCACTTTGCGTGATATTGATATTTGAACGAAACTATCATCGGTATTCTACTGTCTAATTATACGTCATTTTTGACATTTCAATGAGATTGAAAGTTGATCGAAATGTGACTGATACAAAGCTGTAAATTATTAGTTCCAACGAACATACCGCACTGTGTTAGATTAAATAAACCATTAAAATGAATTGTCTTCATTGCTGGCGGTATTTAATAATTACTCAACGAGCTGCAAGAACAAGATGACGTCGCTCTGTGCAACACCGACTCGATAAGTACGCCTTCGAAATGAGTGACCGGGAGTTTAGAAAAACTTATCGGTTAACGAAAACAAACAATAGAGGAATAATAATATATAGGAGGAATAAGGATAAATTTTAATAAAGGAATTATAGTCCTACATCCGCTTCTCATGAAGCGACGAGGCGGGCTAAATGCGGTACCACCAAAGTAAGTTTCAACTTATAAATTTATCATTTATGTTCCTACAATACTCCCCAGAATAATTATACTCTGCAACATAGTAATAAAGTCAACATAGTCCTAAATATAATTATATTCTTGATTTTTTTAGGTTTTCACAGCACTTGCATTTTTTTGCAAGTGGATCATACCAAACTTTGGTTGGACAAACTCATATAATACCAGTCATGCTGTATCTGATGTATCTCAACCAAGTTACTGGTGCACTGAACATGGCAGGGATATTTATAAAATACATTCAGCTCACATTAACAACGGACACTCGGGAAATAAATAAGAGATAGTAAGTAAAGTGGCATTTAATAGAATAAATATGTAGTGTATGTATTTTCATTTATTTATTGTTAAATTATTTATCAGTAAAAAGTTGCATATCTTTGTCTATACATAATAATGATTCTTACAAATTTATAATTTTCATTTATTTCATTTGACTTGTGAATCCTGTACACTCCATGCTCAGTTCGTTGCCCTAAGGTTGCCTTGAAAAGATATCTCAACAATAAGGCCACCTTATTGCTTATACAAGTCTGTCATAATTTTATTGATTCACTGTTCTCAAAGCATGATCGGTCTGTCCATGAAATTGTATTAGGAAACAATCACCTATTTTTTAATGTTTTTAGGTATAACAATGTGCCTTATTTTAAGGTTTTATTCAAAAGTCGGAATGCTTGGTGTCATTGGCTACATAGATGGTATACATGTTTGTATCATGAAGCTCTTAGAACGCAAAGAGGCATATTATTGTACGAAGGGATACCATTCTCTTAATGTGATGATAGTAAATGTAAAGAAATAATAGTAACTAATTTGTTTTAATATGTACCTAGTAATTTAAGTTAAATATAATTTATTTTCCAGATTTGCGATGCAGGCCTACACAATTTATGTGTGGACCCCTCTAGTCCAGGGAGCAACCACGACTCGACTCCACAACGTGTAGAGACTAGAGACCATCCTCTCAATAATTATTTATAAATTTTAAGTAAGAATGGAGAAGCCAATTTTCTTTTAGGTAGGTATGAGATGTTTCACAACTTGTATAATTGTCTACAAACTATACTCATCGTTAAATAAACGTTACACCACGATTTTTAGAGCCAAAGCCTACCTCACCTGCATGTGGTACACTTAACGACTAGCGAAAGAGGTTCTGGCGAAAGCTAGTTAGGGTACAGTGTATCAGCTGCCCGACTGGGGATGTACCTTCACCTCACAGAATAATGTAACCAATTAACAATTCCCTTGTGGGTTGTTGTGTTTGTGCAAGTGAGTGAGGTCACCAGAAAGGAAGGAGTTGCTGCGTTAGCAGCGGGGGTGTGAGCGATATTTCATGTTGTGAGCGTTAATATGGCTACGGTAACTGCTTCACATCAGGCGAGCACTGGCATATGCATCATTACTGTCATCTCTCAAGTTTATAATACCTACATGAAATTATGACAGTCTAAATTTATAAAAACATTTGTTGTTACAGATGATAGTAGATATCCTTTAAGGAAAAAATTATTAGCAATAATTTTAAACATGGCAGAGGGTAGCCTGGATGCTCATTATTACAACATTCGAGTCAAAGGCCAGAATGTTGTGGAAAGGATCATAGAAGTTTTGATTTAGCCAGATTCAGGTAATGAATTCAAATATAGATAGGTATTGTAAAAGAATCAACTAAGTACTTAATAAATTATATATTTATAATACAAACAACATGGTATATTAAAAAGGCAATGTCTTAAAATCACTATAAATCACTTTTATTAGGCATCACATATTTATGATCACATGGATTGCAAAAAAATATAATTACCTATGTATTTGTAGCATTCAACAAACAATATATCAAGAATCACAATTAGAATAATTAACAATAGATAATATAATTAAGTTTTAATTGTTGCAGATGTCTGTTTAGTAGTCCGGCAGCTACAGTACAAACCAGAAATGGCAGCAAAAATTATGAATGCTTGCTGTGTGTTTCACAACATCCCAAATCGCTTCCATCTGAGAGTCTAAGATTTGTCGCAGTGTCAACAGGAGGAATAGCGAAGGTTGTAACTACAGCAGCATCTCATCGAAGCAATCCTGCTGGTCGCTTCCCCTGCTGCCGCTATAGCTGCAGGGCAGAGCTGTGCTACATGCTCTTGTCTGAACTCTGTGGGCCAATAAAGTTTGAATATTAATAAATACTGCTACCATACAAATCTAAAGTATTTTTCTTTTAATCCTATGTGTTTTCTTTAAAACAACAATTGTTTAAGAAAGATTTTAACCTTACCTGTTTGCAGTATTATAATCAATACAAGAGTAGAGTAACATGTAGACATTATTGACCATGAATATGATAATGGCCTTTCTTTTGATAGACAGCAATGTTAACATTATCTGTGCCGGGGCATAGTTAGGGATTACCTAATAAAATCACTTAAATTCATGGTTAATAATGTTCACATAATGGTACTCTGCGCTTGTATATTGGTTATAATACTGCAAACAAGGTTGTATTAACTAATTTAGCACAGATTTAAAATACATAACTACTACAAGTTAATCACAATATATAGGTACTTACTTTCTTCCGTTCCTTTGCAGTTTTATGGGCACCATTAAATTCTGAATTTAAGATTTGTGTGCATTCTTGCTAGTGGCGTTTTGAGAGTGCGTTTCCCTCTTTTGCCCGCACTCTGCCAACAACCGATGTGCGATGCTGTTCCATAAAAACAAGCAGTAGCTCTAATTGACGCAGGGAAACTTGTTGGTTATATAAAATGATATATTTTCGACTTTATAAATAACTAAGAATGCGACAAAATTATATTAACTTTCTGTCAAAGGTTTTAAATGGACAAGGCAAGTTTGACAATTCTTTAATTTTCGCGGGTATAGTTTTGACAGTTATTTTTTTTAATCTCTATGATTATATAACGAGCTGTATATTTTATTCTGTGTCTGTTGAAATGTGGCACGCGATCGAAAGTGGATTTTGAATTGATCGTCATGAGACTGAATCGAGACCGAATCGAAACTGAACCGAAATGATATTGAAATTAGATCGTTAAAAATAAGAGCAGAATACCATATTTCTGTCAATTCATAATTCAGTCTCGATTCAGTCAAGTTTCAATATGTGTTGTAAGATAATTAGGAGAATTGGCCCTCAGATATCTAGTACCCATAACACAAGCTTCGCTTACTTTGGGGGCGCTGTGTAATTTGTCTGACAATATTTATTTATTATGTATCTCTTTTTAATCACGGGTCAAGCCCGGTCATTTGATAGGCGTGCGCGGGGATATGGATCCAACGCGTAGAGGCCCCTTTGAGAAGTTTGATGTAATGTTGTACGCCCGCCGTGACCCGCTCCAGGATATGTCAATGGAACGACATACCCATGAGCAGGTCTCGGCAGGCGTTGAGACTATTGCGAAGATGGAAAATAAATGGGCTATGGAGATGAGATCTGGGTGAACTTAATACCGGGCTATTACAGAAGAGGGACGGACGCCTACCATAACTTTATTTATTATTATTACCCTATAACAATCCTTATCAACTCAGGCATTTTTGGACTGTCATCAAAAATGAATTTAACTACAAAGTTTATCAATGAGTTTTTCTTGTCAATCAAAACAATTTATGTTATACAAGCAGTTGTTACTGCATCAACCCATATTCATCTCACTGCTGGCTTTCCCTTCAACAGTAGAGGTTTAGAGAGCATACACCATGGGGGCTAGCCAAATGGCAGTTTGCGAAGTAGAAAAGCGTAGCGATCGCTAATTTGATCTGTGAAGCTCATACTAAAATGTTCGAATTGACAAATGTCACGTGATCTATATAACGTACGTTACGCTACGAATTACACTTGGTTAGGGGGGCATGTTATTCAACTGTGAGTTGACAGAAGTGCTTACGCAAGTACGTCGGGTGGCAATCAAGCATATGGTCTGACTAATGTGAAGCTGTTACCATAGTCATATTAACGTTCGCAACATAAAATATCGCTCACGCGCTGCCACCCCTGCTGCCAACGCAGCATCTCCTTCCTGTCTTTTGACCTCACTCACTCGCAGGAACACAACAACCCTCAAGGGAATTGTTATTTGGCTGCGGTATTCTGTGAGGTGGAGGTACTACTACATTCCCCAGTCGGGTAGCTTACAATTACGCTCCCTACCTCTCTTTTCGCCAGAGCTTCGTTTGTCAGTCAGCATGGTGAAACACGTGCAGGTGAAGTTGGCTTTGGTTCAAAGATGTTAATGAACCACTTACACCCCATTATGAACCATCTACACCCCATTTTTCTTTAAATTGTTGCGACGTCCTTATACTAATGTGAAGCTGTTACCATAGCATGAAATATCCCTCGCGCGTTATCTCCGTTGCCAACGCAGCAACTCCTTCCTTTCTGGTGATCTCACTCACTCGCAGGGACACATCACCCTTCAAGAGAATTGTTATTTAGCTGCGGTATTCTTTGAGATGGAGGTATGCGTACTTCGGTCGGAGGTAGTCGGCCGTTTTACAAATACGCTGTACCCTATCTCTCTTTTGCCAGTACCTCTTTTGTTAGTCGACAGGGGGCACGACAGGCAGGTGAGGTTGGCTTTGGCTCTAAAGATCGTTGTAAGCGGCTATACCCAACGATATGACCATGATTGTTGAAGAGGTCGCTAAAAATCACGCCGTCTAGAAACTTTCGTATACGTAATGTATACGAATCAACAGTGTCAATCAATTGAGTTCTTCGTGTGCGTGCTGGGGCGAGTCATTAGTAATTATCTACTAGTTGCCCTACTAGTAAGCTTCGCACGTAGAAAGTGGTGTTTTATTTTCCTCGCAATTTTACGTCTTTTCTCTCCTTAAGGACCTTCCATAAACCTTAAAGAAAATATTAAAACAGAAATTAGCAGAATTGGTCGCGCTGTTCTCGAGTTTTGCACTTAGCAACATTCATTTTTATTAATATAGATAACATATTCATTGATACTGTTTTTTTATGTCACTAAAGTGGAAAACAAGCATACGCCCGCCTGATAACTAACTGCTTTCCAACAAAAACAACAACAGCACGGATAACATACGCGCGTTACCAACCCTGTAAAAATCGAACTATTACTATTCTAGTGAGATCAAACATGATACCCCTGCTGATAATGAGGAGTTTTGTATTTTGCAGGGTTTAGAGAAACCTAGAGCATCTGGTCTAGAATATCATCATCCTCATCAGGTCATTTTAGTCTCCACTACAGGAGCACGACCCTCTCTCGTCCGTCACAGACAGGAGGATTTGACCTACACTCCCCACGCTAGCCAGACGGGTTGGGAAGGCTTGATCGATGTTTTTATAATACATATATATATATATATATATATATATATATATATATACACACACACATATATATATATATATGTATATATATATATCCCTTAGTCGCCTTGTGCAACATCCACGGGAAGAGACGGAGTGATTCTATTCTAGTCTAGAATATAATAAGAAATAATTCGTACAAATTGCACAGTACCATCTAGTCCCAAACTAAACAAAGTATGTATGTGCTATGGGTACTAGATAACTGATACATTTATGTTTTTACAAAAAAAAAATGTATTCAAGACATTTTTTTTGTAAAAATATAAATGTAATACATAGATAACATCTAAGACCAAGACAAACAGACATGTTCATGCACTCATATATTTGGATTGTGCGGGGATCGAACCCGCGACCGCGGAGTCAAAGTTGCCATTGCTAGCCATTCGATCACCGGATATACGAATAAAATTATAATACGAAAAAAAAGTCGAAATTGGTTTCATCTAAATTCAATAACACATAGATGAAGGATCAACGAATTTATTACGCTAAGTAAGGACTATGGACATTGCGTGCGGGGGAGCAGGAAGCGCTACCTTTTGAGGTAATTTTAGTGCATATAACGTATTCACGTACAACACGCGGCCGTGTCCGTGACACAGGGTCTTTTTTTTATTATTATTTATACTAGCAAGCATACGGTCCACCTGATGTGAAGCGGTTACCGTAGCCGTATTAACACTCGCAAAATAAAATATCACTCGCGCGCCGCCACCGCAGCATCTCCTTACTTTCTGGTGACCTCACTCAATCGCAGCAACACAACTACCTTCAAGGGAATTATTATTTGGCTGCGGTATTTTGTGAGGTGGATTCCCCAGTCGGGTAGCTTACAATTACGCTCCCTACCTCTCTTTTCACCAGAGCTTCGTTTGTCAGGCAGCAGGGTGCACCGCGTGCAGGTGAAGTTTGCTTTGGATCCAAGATGTTTATGAACCACTTACACCCCATTATGAACCATCTACACCCCATTTTTCTTTTAATTGTTGCGACGTCCTTAACAAATCGAAAAATGAAATAGTGTAGCCTATTTTGCGGCGGTCTTCAGTGAGGTGGAGTTACTTCTTCAGTACCTTTAACTTCACTGTGCTCTCTTTTACCAGAGCCTTGTTAATTAGCAGCGCATTACATGCAGGCACACCCCGGCCACTCCATACAAATATCGCGTCGTTTACCACTACATAATCAATGACGTCTGTGCACATGTATATACAAACTGTTCCAGATTTGTCTCAGAGGGGAGGTGAGGTCGACACGAGAGAGCAGCAGGGAGTGGCCATACTGTACATAATACTATTATCTATACTGTGCTATCACTCGGTCAAACCAAAGGGAATGGTCGGGAGACTATAGACAAGTAAGAAATGATATTGAAACCGAGGCCCTGGCGAAAAGAGAAGCTGGGCATTACGTATTTTGTAAGCTGACCGACTGGGGAAGCACCTCCGCATACCTAAGCATACGGTCTCTGATTAATGACATATTAACGCTCGTAACATGAAATATTATTCGCGTGCTGCCACCCTTGCTGCCAACGCAGCAACCACTTCCTTTCTGGTGACCTCACTCACTCGCAGGAACACAACAATCCTCAAGGGAATTATTATTTGGCTGTGGTATATTTTACTAAGTATAATCACCAGGTGGGTAGCTTGTTATTATATTATGCTGTGCCATACCTCTCATTCTTCTTGCGAGGAGCTCGATGGGGTCGTTGCGTGTGTCAGTCTAATCAATCACGGAAGTTAAGCAACATCTACCGTAGCCTATGGATGGGTTTATTTATCATTAGATAACAGACGTTAAGCCAAGTTAGTGGCCTTTGCGTGGCTTCAAAACACTGAACTTTTAAATGGTAAAATGATTAATTTCTTATTATTTATTCATTAAGACTAAACTATTTGTTATTTCGACGTTTTTGGAACTTTTGGAAAGTGAATTTTGATATTTATTCCACATTTCAATAGATAACCACGACATTAGATTGCAACCCGCGTGAAATATGAGTGACTGGCCTGGGTGTAGTTGTAGCGAGAGAGTGAGGTTATCAGGCAGGAAGGAAGGAGTATCCTGCGTTGAGAGCGGGGGTGCTGTGACATTATGCTGCGGTTTGCCAGTGTTTTTGAGTCTATGATAATCGCTTCACATCAGGTGCGGCGTAAATTTATTTCGCGTCCAATGTAGTATAAAAAAATAATAGAAAATAATGTCCATTTCCACACAGTAAGCTCACCTTGACGAAAGAAAAATGTCATTGCATCAGACGGGCCGTAATTTTGTTTGGCGCCTGACGTAGTGTTAAAAAATGGGATGTGGATACGGCCGCGCGGCCATGTTTTCTACGTAAATGTTATATGCACTAAAATTATCTTAAAATGGCAGCGCTTCCCTCTCCCCGCACGCGATATTCCATAGTCCTTACTTAGCGTAATAAATTCTTTGATTCTTCATCTATCCAGTGGAGTGATTGAATTTTGGATGGAGATGATAGCTTTGTAGCTGCATCACCAAACTGTATCCCCCGATATTGTTATTCGTTTTTTTGAACTGCCTCCCAATGGAAGCAGTTTTAAAGACTTACCTATTATTACTACACTACTACACTTACCTATTCTCGTCAAAATAATAAAAGATAATAATATTGTCAATTTCCTAAGCTCACCTCAACAAAAGAAAAATGTCATTGCATCAGATGGGCCGTAATCTTGTTTGGCGCTTGACGTAGTTTAAAAAAATTATAGAAAATAATGTCCATTTCCACATAGTGAGGTGAGCGTGCGGTCACCGGAAACTTGATCGGGTGCAGGTTCGACGACTGAAGCCCGCCGGGACGTCCTACAAGGTCCGGCGATGACACTACGTGACACTGCTATGTGAAGATCTATCTATACCCCGGCCACTCCATACAAATGTCGCGACGTTTACTACTACTTAAACAATAGCGTCTGTGCAGAGCGTGAATGAGCGTGTGTGCGTGCGGCGCTATACAAACTGTTCCAGATTCGTCTCAGAGGGGAGATGAGGTCGACATGAGAGAAAGGCAGGGAGTTGTCATACTGTACATAATACTATTATTTATACTGTGCTATCACTCGGTAAACCCAAAGCTTGAGGTTGGGTGACTATTGCCAAGAAAAAAATTATATTAAAACCTTGGCTCTGGCGAAGAGAGGCAGGGCATTACGTATTTTGTAAACTGACCGACTGGGGAAGCACCTCCACCTCACAGAATACTGCCGCCAAATAACAATTCCCTTGAGGGTTGTTGTGTTCCTGCGGGTGAGTGACGTCACCAGAAAGAAAGAGGTTGCTGCATGCGTTGCTGTTAGCAGCGTAGTGGCGGCGCGCAAGCGATATTCCATGTTGCGAGCGTTAATATGGCTACGGTAACCGCTCCACATCAGCCGTCTGCTTGTCTGCCACCCGACGTAGTATAAAAAAAATAGTCCATTCTAGTTAAAATGGGTTACAGGGAAATACTAAGATATTTTTAAATAAATAAATACCGTCACTTGTAGGTAACCTACTCAATATATTTACGAAAACTTTTAAAAGATTCTAATTAGGAAATCTCCCAGTAAATTTGTATTCAAAACACTGACTGCAAAAAGAAAGTGCGTTCTTACCGCAGACCTAAATTTCTCTAGCATTTGCCGCTCTCCCTGCCAATGTGGTGCACAGGAATCTCTATACCTACTTCACATTTATACAATAAAACCCCTACTAAGGCCGCTTTTTTTTTTTTAGGTTTACTGTACTTCGAATTGAATTCTCCTATCTGGTCTTCTTCTGGCGGATTATATTTACATACATATACGCTTTAGATGTTACTACTGATTACCTACCCTCTTTTTTTTTGTTTTTTTTTTTGAAGTAACAATCTATATTGTTGTAATTCTACTAAGTTTAATAATTAAGTAGGTACTTAATTAGTATGATTTCGAAGTGTATGTGGTTCATCAACATCTTTGAACCAAAGCCATCTTCACCTGCACGCGGTGCACCCTGCTGACTGACAAACGATGCTCTGGCGATAGGAGAGGTAGGGAGCGTAATTGCAAGCTACCCGACTGGGGAATGTACCTCCACCTTACAGAATACCGCAGCCAAATAACAATTCCCTTGCGGGTTGTTGTGTTCCTGCGAGTGAGTGAGGTCACCAGAAAGGAAGGAGATGCTGCATTGGCAGCGAGGGTGGCGGCGCGCGAGTGATATTTTATGTTACCAACGTTAATATGGCTTAATATGGCTACGGTAACCGCTTCACATCAGGCGGGAATGCTTGTCTGCCACCCGACGTAGAAAAAAAAAATACTTAGGGTCGTATCTCCCGCAAAACTACCGTCGATCGAGTGACAAATTAATTATTCGCTAAATACACAACGAATGAAAAAAGTGTGTTACAGAATTGTTTATTAACCCTAGCTTTTTCTATAACTCATAAAATTGACAAAATATAAGTATATAGGTATACTCTGTAGACCTGTAGTTGTTGAAGTAAAATGTGCCAAACAGCCGTTTTCCGTAAATGTCATTGCAACAACTACACTCGCGAGCAAAAGTTTGGAATCACCTACTTGCGATTTGCTACGAGCGATTTTAAGAACTAAACAACTAATGAAGATTAATAAATATGGTATAATTTTAAAGGTTATTCTGTAAACTTTAAATTGATACTATATTCATTTCAATTGGACCCGTATTTTAGGAGCAATCCTGGTTTAATCAAGGAGTAACGAAAAGGTCTCAATTTATTCGTTACGAGTTGCGCGCCTATGAATCCTATAAAAGCTCAGGGAAGTTCGTGGGACAACTGCCAGTGAGTGAACAGTTCCGCGAAGACTCAAGCAGGCGAACTTGACTCCAAAAAGGCCTGCCACAGGCCCAAAACTGACGGCAGCTCACCGTCAAGCACGCCTTCAATTTGCTCGCGCCCATCTTAATTGGGAAATCGAGCAATGGAGGCAAGTTCTGTTCTCAGACGAGTGCAGAATGTGCTTACACGGTAGCGACCGAAGGGGCCGGGTCTACAGGCGACCTGGAGAGCGATTTGCTCAGTGCTGTTTCGCTGAAACAGTAGCTTATGGAGGCGGTTCCTGCATGATGTAGGCCGGCATTTCATTCGACGCAAAAACGGAGCTTGTTTTCGTGCCTGGCGGGGGACGAGGGGGTGGTTTAACTTCGGACCGGTACATTACCGATATTCTGCTGGAACATGTTGTTCCTTATGCGGGATATGTCGGCGATAACTTCGTCCTAATGCACGATAACGCCCGATGTCACACTTCACGTGCCACAATTGACTTCCTGGGTCAAGTTGGAATCGCCACATTAGACTGGCCAGCGCTCAGCCCTGACTTGAATCCCATTGAGCACTTGTGGGATGAGTTGAAAAGAAGGGTTCGATCCAGAAATCCAGCTCCCTCAAGTGTTCATGAGTTGAAATCGGCTTTGACAGAGGAGTGGGAAGGCATCCCACAAGATTCTGCCAAGAAGCTGATTAGGTCCATGAAGAATCATCTTCGTGCTGTAATTAGGGCTAGGGGAGGTAACACTAAATATTGAACAAAAATGTTTTATCCCAAATAAAGATTTTCCTCTAAATTTTGTTTTTTTTAATGGTTCCCGTTTCCTCATTCCTTCATTTTTCCTTACTCCTTCACTTAAACAAGGACAGCTCCTGAAATAGGGGTCCGATTGAAATGAAAATGGTATCAATTTAAAGTTTACAGAATAACCTTTAAAATGATACCATATTCATTAATCTTCATTAGTTATTTAGTTCTTAAAATCGCTCGTAGCAAATCGCAAGTAGGTGATTCCAAACTTTTGCTCGCGAGTGTAGGTTACATGAAATTGTTTTGTCAATTTTGTAATTTAAAAAAAAACTATGGAGCTGTTAAGATAAACAATTGTGTATAGTGCCACAAACTTATCTGGCCCGTTGGCGGGGGCGGTGCGATCGACTTAAGTGTAGCCATTAAACGAAATGCCGCCCGTTTTAGAGGAAACATAAAAATCAAAGAAATCTAAATATATAAAAGGAGAAACTGACTGACTGACATATCAACGCACAGCCTAAACGGCTAAACGTAGGCACTTGAAATTTGGAAGGGACGTAGCTTAGGTACCGTAGAGGTGCACTAAGAAAGGAATTCCCGAAATTCCCACGGGAACGGGAATTAGCGGGAAAATTCTTTTGTATGAAAAATCTAAACCGCTTAAGTTAGACGCTTGAAATTTGGCATGCAGGTACCTTAGTAAACTTAAAGCTTAGTTGCAACAGGATATTGCAAAATTCCCACGGGAAAGGGAGTTAGCGGGAAAAAACATTTGTATGTAAAAATCTAAATCACGTAAGATAGATGTTTTCAATCTAGCATGCATGCATACCTTAGTAAATATAAATTTTAGTTATGGCTGTATTTTGAAAAATTCACATGGGAACGACAGTTATCTTCTATTATTAAATATATAAAAGGAGAAACTGACTGACTGACATATCAACGCACAGCCTAAACGGCTAAACGTAGGCACTTGAAATTTGGAAGGAACGTAGCTTAGGTACCGTAGAGGTGCACTAAGAAAGGAATTCCCGAAATTCCCACGGGAACGGGAATTAGCGGGAAAATCCTTTTGTATGAAAAATCTAAACCGCTTAAGTTAGACGCTTGAAATTTGGCATGCAGGTACCTTAGTAAACTTAAAGCTCAGTTGCAACAGGATATTGCAAAATTCCCACGGGAACGGGAGTTAGCGGGAAGAAACTTTTGTATGTAAAAATCTAAATCACGTAAGATAGATGTTTTCAATCTAGCATGCATGCATACCTTAGTAAATATAAATTTTAGTTATGGCTGTATTTTGAAAAATTCCCATGGGAATGACAGTTAGCGGGAAAAAAATGTATGAAAAAATCTAAACTGCATAATTAATTGTATATATAGTACAATTAAAGGTGCTACATCAAGGTGGTTGCGCTGCGTGTTAGACTTGGCTTGAATAATAAAATGATCGAATTTCACGCGAGCGAAGCCGCGGGCGAAAGCTAGTATAATATATTTCTTTGATTTTTATACAGTGTTAAAATAATAGCATTGATATACTTATTAATTGTGTTGTGTGGTGTTTCAATTAAATATCAATTGCCTTCTATTTTTTGTTGATTAGTTTTAAAAATGGACCACGTTAAGTCGCGATCATAGCTATTATATAATATTAGAGAGTTATAATATTGCACAAAAACAATTCGTTGACGATTTTTTTATTGTAAGAAATGAAATTTGTGTAGAAAAAGATAATATGTATTTAAAAAAATACACCTCAATGGAATGTGCATACGCGGTAAGTAAATTAATTGTACCTGGCAATACTACATTCCAAGATGGCGGCTTTAGTTCTAAATTTGGCCACCGGGTCAGATAAGTTTGTAGCACTGTAAACAGTTATTATCTGATTTTTTACATATATTTATTTATATATCGAATCTTTTCTTACTCTAGCTTTACGGCTCTGGAATCATTGTTCTTTTGAGCCTGTCTATGTTTTTTTTTATTCCTAGCTTCAAGGATATGCCTTAATATCGTCATAATTCTTCTTGTTCCTTCATTACTTGAGAAAAATTGCACTGTTGACCTATTGTCAACAGTGCAATTTATCTCCAGTTTTGCACGACTTCTTGGAATGACTCGGCAGCCCCGATTCGTAAGTACGTACAATTAGTTATGCTGTGATCTCGTTAATAGTTATTTGTGTCCTAAACCCAGTGGAAAAAAAAAATAAACCTCGATTGTAATTGTGGAAACTTTAGGAATATTTTGAACAGTAGAAATTTACCTGTTTGGGGTTCATCAACATCTTTGAACCAAAGCCAACCTCACCTGCACGTGCACCCTGCTAATCGACAAACGAGGCTCTGGAGAAAAGAGAGGTAGGGCATAGCGTATTTTTTAAACTACCCGACTGGGGAAGTATTTCATCTCACAGCCAAATAACAATCCCCTTTAGGATTGTTGTGTTCCTGCGAGTGAGTGAGATCACCAGAAAGAAAGAAAGGAAGATGTAAAAGCTGGCAACGGATCGGCGACCCCTTGGTGATGCTGATCTTCATGGGCGGTGAAGATTGCTTTACATCGGGTGACCAACGTACTCGTTTGCCTCCATCTCATTGAGAAAAAAAATACCTGCATATAATTGAGGAAAATGGGTTTTATTTTATTACCTCCATCCTCGAATAGGGTCAAGGGAATATTAAATACTTATGTATTTATTACGTTATTAAAATTTTCATTAATTTATTATACAAAATCGTTATGCAGAAATTAAATTAAGGAATTTTAAATATCATAATGAGTGGGTGTTTTATTCAAAATTTCAGGTAAGGGGGGTAGTACAGGAAAATGCAGATCATGCTTACTTTCCACCAGATAACCCACAAGCTCGTTTCCCCCCATATAAAAAAATGCTAGACAAGTCAATACAGACAGTTACGTATGTCATCATTATGGTTCAAAGGCCCGAGTGTAAAGGTTGACTTGCTCTTAGGTGTACTGCAATTACCACCCTTGATTGTATGTATGTACAACATATTTCGGTTTTTACGTCTTTCGTAGATAAAATAAATAAAACACAGAAAATCTTTTCATACGCGTGTACTTAATAGGATTATCTATCAATCAAATATAATAAAAAAAAATACACAAATTCTTTATGGAATGTATATAATAAATGTACTTATAACATAACTCTATACTAACCTTAAACTTTTACTATAAATTACAAATTTCATTACACTTTAATATACTAGAATTTGATTTAGAAATAATATAAATTATATAATAATAATAATCTCTTAACACATTTTTTATTTCGTTTGTATTTCGTTAAAATTTTTCGTTTTTACAAATTTTACTATTTACAAATTCGTTAAGGTACTGACACACTTCATTATACTAAGCACAATAGCATGCTGCAGCGGGAAATGCGAATTCATTAAAAGGTACTTATCTGTGAACCGTTCCTAAAATTATTTAAAGACCTAATTCGAAATGAAAATTAGAAGTTTCGATCGAAAAGTCGGATTTTGTAATGTTTTACTAAGTTTATTTTATTCGATGTTTATTGTGTCATTTAAAAGACAAATTAGGCCGTTATTGAATGACATTTGTATGTGAAAAATTCCGACTTTCGCCAGAAACTATCCCATTTTGACTTCAAAGTAAATTCTCCGATGTCATAACATTTTTTCGATTATCGTTATATCATGCTAGTGTCCTTACTATACAGCATGTGTATCACTTTGGAACTGATCCTAAAATTAGACTAGCATTGAACAATAAAATTTAGGATCTTAGGCATGGTATGAAAATTATTGCAGACAATTACTGAAATTATGATTGAGTATTTCTGTAGTAAGTATGAAGTAAGTTGCTGCTAGAAATAACAAAAAATCTCGTAGATACACTGTCACTTTCGTTAAAAACATCAAACGAAAGTGTTACACCAAATATTCTTTATACCATTAAAGTAACAAAGAAGCCCGCTTGATTGAAGTACTACCGCGAGTAATACTTATGACCACAGCGTAGCGGATGCGTGCAACCAGGAATATCATTTACAAATGTGCGGTGGCCCTTATAAAACCTCATTCACGCCATATTTTAACTAACCCATGCTGAATCTTCCCGGGTAAATTTCGATAGGAAGTTAAGTCCCCAAGTTAAAATCCCCAATACAGTTGTTTCATATCAGAGTCGCCTATTCACTACAAGACGTGTGGTCTATTAAGCAGCAAACTACGGTCGATTTCTTAGCTACAGCAGGAGCCAGTAGTCGGTTAGGAATGAAACGATTCCCTCCAGCCAAAATTAAATTCTAGCATTCTACCAACAAGTTCTAGAATTAGGTATTCTGGCAAGCGTCCGTTTTTCAAAAGTCCTAACACAATCGAAATTATAGGTGTGATGATATTTCTGAGGTTACGAATACCCTTTTTAAGACATGGTAGGGGGTATACCTACAAGTAGAAGCTCGATGTCGCCGTTACGCGTGTCAGTCTAACTAATCGAACACGCAAGTTAACCTATTCACCGCCAATAACTTCCATAGAAGTTCGAGATATTTTGCCGTCTACGCCAGTACTTTATTAAAAATCCTTCATTATACCTACTATAATATAATATCTTTACGATACACAAAATATTTGTTTCTTTTGTAATTTTGTGAGATGGAATCGACTGAAGCCTTATTTTTTATTTTTTCAAGCAAAACAGGCTTTTTTCGTGTTTTAATATGGATAAAAATAAAAACGCCTCAAATACTTTTAAGTCCTGCACAACGACTTCATATCAATAATAATAAATAGTGTGTCATGTTGCAAGTGACCACTAAAGTGAATTAAATTTGTGGAATATTTGATTATAAAGTGCTGCTAACGCGTTGATTCAGGAAGTCATTACAAGTAATTGTAATAACTCATAACCAAGCCGAAAATAAAATAAAGAAAATACCAAAGTCAGAATCTAAAGGCGTTATATCCAGGGCCGTAAAACTATAAAAACCTAAGTACCTAATCTGTGGTCGATTCGATTGTTCTGTCTGCAGAGTTATTTGAATTTTGGAAACGAACTTGCCATACTATTTGCCTATTCTCGTTGATTACCTACGTGCAATAGGTACTAATCACGATTTCGCCACTCACTATTCTTCTTGACCAATCGTATGATACCTGTGATATGGTCTAGCTATTTGGACGCTGAACTATTTTGTGTTGAAATTGCAGACGACTAATAAATGTAAGTAATTAACTATATACATACAAATTACCTCATTAGTCTTTAAATAATATTATGATGGCAAAGCCTAGATCAATTAAGTGGCACTGGCGTTATTTATATATACATACATAAATGTGCTCTGTACTGCATTGTAGAAAGTAGTAATGAAAGAAGTCGAGGCTTTTAAGCCGCTATAGTTAAGACTACCCTCAATTTTAAAACTCGACCAAAAACACGACTTGAAGCTAATGTTAAAGAAGAAGAAAAGACTCGAGTTGCAAGTCTTTTTTTATGTAAAGAACTTGAGTCATTTAACTGAACATTTGTATGTGTCCTTTCCTTATTTTGCGAAACCTGCCTATGTTCACACACACATATGCGTTACTTAAAGGTTGCCTTGAAAATATTGCTTTTAGCAATAAGGCGGCCTTGTTAAATTTACATGTTTGTAACAAATTAATATTTTTATTAGTTTTCTTTTTGTTGTACACTGCACATCTCGACGAAAAGTCGAGCTAGGTGGTCGAATGGTTAGCAATGGCCACTTTGACTCCGAGGTCGCGGGTTTGATTCCCGCACAAGACAAACATTTAATTTTGTGAAATAGCGCTCGCGCGCCGCCACGCCCGCTGCCAACACAGCAACTTCTTCTTTTCTGGTCTTTATTAGTTTAGTGAATTTAGTAATTTGAGTGACTGACTAAAAACCTCCCTATAGCTTTTGTGATTCATTTTGTATATTACAAAATGTAAAATATAAATATTCTTGGACAAATTACACATTGCCATCCAGTACCAAAGTAAGCAAAGCTTGATATGGGTACTAGATAACTGATATTATACTAAAATATGATTTTTTGCAAATAAATACATATAATACTTACTCAAACACCCAGACCATGACAAAAACACACATGTTCAAGCACACAAATATTTGTCATGTGCGGGGATCGAACCCGCAACCTCGGAGTTAAAGTGGACATGGTTAGTCATTCGACTACCGGGGTCGGCCTATAATAATCATACAATAATATATTTGAAAGATATTGTATAAAAATATACGTTCTCAAGGTAATTAAATTAAATTTTACAGTAAAATGGATGAACCGTCAACATCAAATCAATCAATAACAAGACTTGCAACTATTACTATTACTTATCTCGCATCAAAAGAGGACATAACAGAAGATGTTTGATCTGACGCTGATTTATATGGAACACTGGCTGGCTTGATGAAGCTAAAGTCAAAGTAATTACGATGGATGAAGCTGAACAGATAGATGGCACTTCAGAACAGGGGCGTAGCTACCAAGGTCGTCGCCAGCCGATGGCCAAGTATGAATTGTACCTAGGTAAAGTCAAGAGCTCATGAAGTTTTTCACTTGTAGTACGAGCCTTACATCTACAGCGATAGTAATAATAACGGTACAGAGTCCAACGTGTAAAGCTTCACAAGTTCTTGACTGTACAGTGAAAAAAATTTATAAATAAATAGAATATCTAGAGGGGGGCAGCTACCACTCCCTGCCCTCCCTTGGCGACGCCCTTGGCTACTGCCGTATCAGTCGTATCAATGATACGCTCCTCCCCAAGGGGGCTACAGGCCCCCCAGCATGTTCGGTTTGAGTAGATAGGAGCCCCCTCAACCCTGAAGTAATTGGGTAAAAAGGCCCACCACCAAGTTTTGATAGCTCGTCTAGCGTAAGCTACGCCACTGCTTCAGAAGTTACAGAAAATTTGGTTTCTGAAATCCGACCACCAAAAACGACTTTTTTTTACAGGAAATCCTGGCATTAAAGGCGACGTGTAAGGACGTCAAACAACCAGGTTTTTTTTTTTCAGTCATGTTTTCGGGGCCCTGCAATATTCTGAACTTTTACACTACCAATATATTAATACATTTTGCCATCAACGGTGGCGCTCCTAGCGGCTGCAAAATAGACACACACCGAAATAGACGATTCACCGAGAAGATTGCATTATTTTTTTCCACTGACTGAAAACTAGTTTATTTGAAGTGTATTTGAAGAGCGGTTCCAGAGAAGTTTTCTCCCACGTACTATCAAGCTGTGAAATGAACTGCCTGTCGAGTTTTTCCCTGAAGATTACAGCATGGGGTTCTTCAAACTGCGTGAAAAGGTTTATTTACAGGGTCGGCAGCGTATCTGTGATCCCTGGCCTTACAAGTATAATGCTATTCATCAGGCGGGCAGTATCTTGTTTGCCACGACAGTGGTTTAAAAAAATAGTGACCCCGTTAGCAACAGCATGCTGTTACTGGACTAGCACATGCTGTCACATGGATTACGAACTTACGCAGTTATTATGGTTTAATAGAATTCTTTATTTGGTTCTAAAATACTCAAATAATAATTATTATCTGCATACCTAGTTGATTTCGGCCAACTGCCCAGATTTTTCAAATACCTACTTCGACTTCACAGCAGTAAATATAAATGCAAAAATACGCCACCATATTTGCAAAATTTATACATCGAGGTCGCAAACTAACTTTTTTATTTGTACAAAAAAATACGCTGTTTTCCTATGTTCAAACATTTTGGATCATTTATTCATTTATTTATGTTTTTTTTTATAAAAAAGTTAAACTTGTTTTTTCCTTCCTAGTAGGTCAGTTAGAAAGAGCACTCGACCGCACCTCACAGAATACCGAACAATTCTCTTGAGGATTGTTGTGTTCCTGTGAGTGAGGCCACCAGAAAGGAAACGACCAATGAGCGTGGAGCCACGCGAGCGATATTTTAGATTGTTAGCATTAATATGGCTACGGTAACCGCTTCACATCAGGCGGGCCGTTTGCTTGTCTTCCTCCTGACGAGGTATATAAAAATAACGCAAGTACGTTTTCTTATAAATAATATAAATTTATAGTGTAAAATGATGTACGGAAATCTGAGTTGCCAAAAATTTTAAATTAGAAACTGCTGCAAATATTTTCATATTAATTTGTCATTGATAACTAAACGTTTTTTATTACTAATAATGTCATGATTATAATTAAATTTCAACATTTACATATTACAATATTTACAGCCTTAAACTTTACAACATGAGTCACATATACATCCTGAACACACACACATTTACAAATTGTAATAAAAATAAAAACTCTTAAACACACAACTATATACAATATTACAAAACTTAGCCTAAACATATAAATATGATATGATCAATTAAAGTATATACACATGGAAGCGAACAAGAAATAGTCTATACATATTTCGTATAACTTAATTTTTTTAGTTGTAGCAGTGTTCACCGCTTTTCGATGTATAAAATTAGGTCGAAAAGAATAAAATATTCGATGGAACAGTTGCAGTTGAAATAAATTCAGTACATATTAACACTAAACTTAGTAAATAAAAAATTAAAAAGAATAAACATAATAATTATATTAAAATAATTAAATAATAGAATTTACTATTAAATATTAGAAAGTATTTCTCCCCATAAGAGCCTTATTATACTAGCGGCATGCGAGCGTCTTCAAAGCGCAGAGGGCACGCAACAAATGCGTTACGGACGCGTGGCGGCTGTACAGCGAGGATGTCGCGAACGCTTAGCGTATACGCAACGTTTTCGTCGCGTGTTTAATACAGCGAGGAAACACTGCTGTTGATTTTCATTTTGCCACTGAGTGTATTGTACTAATCTCTTCTGATTAAAGTCGTTGTGAGTTCCAAAACAGCCGTAGTAAACTAGTAGTTAGTAGTACCCCTGGGACTGCAATGGACTTCACATTGCCCTTTTTGGCGGTTGCCGCTGTTAATCTTGGCTACAAAGGAGACACAGTGGTGGGCTCCCGAGTGTATTGTACGTCGTAAATACGCGACGAAAACGTTGCGTATCCGCCACGCGTTCGCGACGTCGTCGTCGCTGTGCAACCGCGGCGCGTCCGTAACGGATTCGCTGAGCGGCTCCGCTTTGAATTGAAGACGCACGCAAGCCGCTAGTATGTTAAGGCTCTTAGACATGAAGTTTATTTCAAATAGATAGAAATAAAAACTCGATAGATCTGAAGTGTCTGAAGTTAACATATTAATATGTACTGAATGTATAATTTCCATACTTTGAAATACAAACACAATTTGTATTGTTACAAACGACATAAATTTAACAACATTCATACTGTAAAGAATGTGTTTGATATGTATATACATGGAATTTTGCCAAATGTTTACCTAATTAATGAACTTTTAAACTTATGTGTATAATTACTTAAGAGAATTTAGGTAGTACACGCCGCTTCTGAATACGTAAAGGCAGAGGCGGATTTCCCATAAGACCAACTAGACTCGGGCCTACGGCGGCCGGATATTAGGGGCGGCTGGCCAATAGTGGCACAAAAATATACTATCCAAAATTGGATGCCGGCTTGCAACATCTTATTATTTAAATGCCTCGCTTATAGTAGCCAATTGACCGAAGCTTATTGAACATGTATCTACGGGTAGCTTAAACAGTATAATGCATTCTGTTTGTTTACTTCATCTTTGCGTCCAACCAGTGACGGACTAAGGCCAAGGCCCCTAGGCAACATTGTATTTCTAGGCCTACTAAAGAAGTTTTCACTTCAGAAATAAAAATTAAAAACCTAATTTTCCCCAAAAATTTCTTTTTGCAGATCACATTGATAGGTAGACTTGACAACGTCGCTGGGGTCGTTAGATTGGGGGATGGCTTTCGTCTTAACTGGCTTTCAACGTGCTTATTTTGGACGAGTCGAGCCCTTTAAGTTGTTGGTAATTGTTTTAGAGGGCGAGGCTGTCTTCACCGAATTTTCCGAATTGACGAACAATTCTCACAAGGCTTATGCGGTAGGGCCCCTGGTACCTCAGTAAAAATGTTATTTTTCGTATAATTGCTTGGATAATATATGGTGAATTGTATGCAGCCTGCCCATACCCCTGGTGGTGGGAAGCTGAATACCGCCTTATATATTCAGAGCTTCCCGTCCAGTGCACGCTGTTATAGCTCTCATGGTACATGTTACCAGGACCATTCAGGCACTGGGTGGTTATAGGGGGTGAGGGCGTGGTCATTATAGAAGAATTCGACCCCAACGGTGTCAAATTACCGGTCAATTTGGAACTATACTGGTCTTTTAGGACACTGCTCCCAAAGGCCTTCTCCAAGTAATCGACTTTGCTGGAGTCCTCAATCCTTTTGGGGCTGTTATAGAGTTCCTGCTTAGGCGTCACCCCACAAGCATGAACGCTTGATTCAGGCGCAGACGATTCTTTCGGTATTCTTGACTCGTTGTAGTGGTGAGGAAGACTCAAATTGTTTTTGTTGGACGCGTCGAAGTTCACCGCGGATTCCGTTTTGCAGATGACATTGATAGGTGGACTTGACGACGTTGCTGGGGTCGTGAGATTAGGGGATGAGGTCGTGTTCGAGTTGTTTGTCGCTGAACTGGCTATCGTCGTGCTTCTTTTGGACGACTTATTACTCCAGCTCTTTAAGTTGTTGTTAGTTGTTTTAGAGATCGAGGATGTCTTCGCCGAATTGACGAACAATCTCACTAATTTGCCACAAGGAGGTTGGCGAGCGAAATATTATTTGATTGCCTTTTATAGTCTGACGGATCGTTGCAGAGTAGTAGCAACGGCGTATATGAGTTTGTGCTGATGTTCACGGGCTTACCATCAGGTGATAGTAAGCCCGTAGGTGACGAGGGATTGCCAAAGACAACCTGGTTGTAAACCTGGTGTCCGATGGCTGCTAGGTTGTGTGAGTGTCCGCCGTGAGATTGGACGTTGTACTCATGGATGAGTATGGATGAGACGAACAAGGTTGTTCCGTGGACGGTAGGTGACGAGGGATTGCCAAAGACAAGCTGAATGAATGGTTGAATAGCTGGTGTCCGTTGGCTGTCAGGTTGTGTGAGTGTCCGCCGTGAGGTAAGACGTTGATACTCATGGATGAGTATGGATGAGACGAACAAGGTTGTTCCGTAAGCATGAACGCTTAAGTCAGACGGCGACGATTCCTTGGGTATTCTTGACTCGTTGTAGTGGTGAGGAAGACTTAAATTGATTTTGTTGGACGCGTCGAAGTTCACCAATGGCTTATGCGGTAGAGCCCCTGGTACCTCAGTAAAAATTTTTCTTTTTCGTATAATATTTAAATTGCATTCTCACCTGGCTTGGATAATATGGTGAATTGTATGCAGCCTACCCATACCCATGGTGGTGGGAAGCTGAATACCCCCTTATATATTCTGAGCTTCCCGGCCAGTGCAAGCTGTTATAGCTCTCTGGCTATAATCTGGAGCTATATTGATCTTTGAGGACACTGCTCTCAAAGGCGTTCTCCGAGTAATCCACTTTGCTCGAATAGTCAATCCTTTTAGGGCTGTTGTAGAGTTCTTATTTAGGCGTCACCCCATATGCGTGAACGCTTGAGTCAGACGGCGAAGATTCTTTCGGTATCCTTGACTCATTGTAATGGTGAGGTAAATTCAGATTATTTTTGTTGGACGCGTCGAAGTTCACTGCGGATTCCTTTTTGCAGATGACATTTATAGGTGGACTTGACGACTTCGCTGGGGTTGTTAGATTGGGGGATGAGGTCGTGTTAGAGTTGTTTGTCCCTGAGCTGGCTTTCGTCGTGCTTATTTAGGGCGAGTTATTACTCGAGCCCTTCAAATTGCTGGTAATTGTTTTAGAGATCGAGGATGTCTTCGCCGGATTTTCAGGATTGACGAACAATTCTTACCAATGGCTTATGCGGTAGGGCCCCTAGTACCCCAGTAAAAATGTTCTTTTTGATGTATAATATTTAAATTGCATTCTCACCTGGCATGGATAATATGGTGAATTGTATGCAGCCTGCCCATACTCCTGGTGGTGGGAAGCTGAATACCCCCTTATATATTCTGAGCTTCCCGGCCAGTGCAAGCTGTTATAGCTCTCATGGTACATGTTACCAGGAACATTCAAGCTTTGGGGGTTGATAGGGGGTGAGGGCGTCGTCATTATCGAAGAATTCGACCCCAGCGGTGTCAAATTACCCATCAAACTGGAGCTATATTGATCTTTGAGGACACTGCTCCCAAAGGCCTTCTCCGAGTAATCCACTTTGCTCGAATAGTCAAAACTTTTGGGGATGTTGTAGAGTTCTTATTTAGGCGTCACGCCATATGCGTGAACGCTTGAGTCAGACGGCGAAGATTCTTTCGGTATCCTTGACTCATTGTAATGGTGAGGTAAATTCAGATTATTTTTGTTGGACGCGTCGAAGTTCACTGCGGATTCCTTTTTGCAGATGACATTTATAGGTGGTCTTGACGACGTCGCTGGGGTCGTTAGATTGGGGGATGAGGTCGTGTTAGAGTTGTTTGTCCCTGAGCTGGCTTTCGTCGTGCTTAATTTGGACGAGTTATTACTCGAGCCCTTCAAGTTGCTGGTAATTGTTTTAGAGGTCGAGGATGTCTTCGCCGAATTTTCCGAATTGACGAACAATTCTCACCAATGACTTATGCGGTAGGGCCCCTGGTACCCCAGTAAAAATGTTCTTTTTGATATATAATGTTTAAATTGTATTCTCACCTGGCTTGGATAATATGGTGAATTGTATGCAGCCTGCCCATACTCCTGGTGGTGGGAAGCTGAATACCGCCTTATATATTCTGAGCTTCCCGGCCAGTGCAAGCTGTTATAGCTCTCATGGTACATGTTACCAGGACCATTCAAGCTTTGGGGGATGAGGGCGTCGTCATTATCGAAGTATTCGACCCCAGCGGTGCCAAATTACCCGTCAATCTGGAGCTATATTGATCTTTGAGGACACTGCTCCCAAAGGCCTTCTCCGAGTAATCCACTTTGCTCGAATAGTCAATCCTATTGGGGCTGTTGTAGAGTTCTTATTTAGGCGTCACCCCATATGCGTGAACGCTTGAGACATTTATAGGTGGGCTTGACGACGTCGCTGGGGTCGATAGATTGGGGGATGAGGTCGTGTTAGAGTTGTTTGTCCCTGAGCTGGCTTTCATCGTGCTTAATTTGGACGAGCTATTACTCGAGCCCTTCAAGTTGCTGGTAATTGTTTTAGAGGTCAAGGATGTCTTCGCCGAATTTTCCGAATTGACGAACAATTCTCACCAATGGCTTATGCGGTAGGGCCCCTGGTACCTCAGTAAAAATGTTATTTTTGATGTATAATGTTTAAATTGTATTCTCACCTGGCTTGGATAATATGGTGAATTGTTTGCAGCCTGCCCATACTCCTGGTGGTGGGAAGCTGAATACCCCCTTATATATTCTGAGCTTCCCGGCCAGTGCAAGCTGCTATAGCTCTCATGGTACATGTTACCAGGACCATTGAAGCTTTGGGGGGTGATAGGGGGTGAGGGCATCGTCATTATCGAAGAATTCGACCCCAGCGGTGTCAAATTACCCGTCAATCTGGAGCTATATTGATCTTTGAGGACACTGCTCCCAAAGGCCTTCTCCGAGTAATCCACTTTGCTCGAATAGTCAATCCTTTTGGGGCTGTTGTAGAGTTCTTATTTAGGCGTCACCCCATATGCGTGAACACTTGAGTCAGACGGCGAAGATTCTTTCGGTATCCTTGACTCATTGTAATGGTGAGGTAAATTCAGATTATTTTTGTTGGACGCGTCGAAGTTCACTGCGGGTTCCTTTTTGCAGATGACATTTATAGGTGGACTTGACGACGCCGCTGGGGTAGTTAGATTGGGGGATGAGGTCGTGTTAGAGTTGTTTGTCCCTGAGCTGGCTTTCGTCGTGCTTATTTTGGACGAGTTATTACTCGAGCCCTTCAAGTTGCTGGTATTTGTTTTAGAGGTCGAGGATGTCTTCGCCGAATTTTCCGAATTGACTAACAATTTTCACCAATGGCTTATGCGGTAGGGCCCCTGGTACCTCAGTAAAAATGTTCTTTTTGATGTATAATGTTTAAATTGTATTCTCACCTGGCTTGGATAATATGGTGAATTGTATGCAACCTGTCCATACTCCTGGATGTGGGAAGCTGAATACCCCCTTATATATTCTGAGCTTCCCGGCCAGTGGAAGCTGTTATAGCTCTCATGGTACATGTTACCAGGACCATTCAGGCTCTAGGAGGTGATGTGAGGTCGTCGTCATTATAGAAGAATTCGACGGCAACGATGTCAAATTACCGGTTAATCTGGAGCTATATTAATCTTTTAGGACACTGCTCCCAAACTTTGCTGGAGTACTCAAACCTTTTGGGGCTGTTATAGAGTCCCTGCTTAGGCGTTACCCCAAAAGCATGAACGCTTGAGTCAGGCAGAGACGATTCTTTGGGTATTCTTGACTTATTGTAATGGTGAGGTAAATTCAGATTATTTTTGTTGGACGCGTCGAAGTTCACTGCGGATTCTTTTTTGCAGATGACATTTATAGATGAAACTTTGCTGGAGTACTCAAAACCTTTTGGGGCTGTTATAGAGTCCCTGCTTAGGCGTCACCCCAAAAGCATGAACTCTTGAGTCAGGCGGAGACGATTCTTTGGGTATTCTTGACTTATTGTAATGGTGAGGTAAATTCAGATTATTTTTGTTGGTATTCCTTTTTGCAGATGACATTTATAGGTGGACTTGACGACGTCGCTGGGGTCGTTAGATTGGGGGATGAGGTCGTGTTCGAATTGTTTGTCGCTGAACTGGCTATCGTCGTGCTTATTTTGGACGAATTATTACTCGATCCCTTCAAGTTGCTGGTAGTTGTTTTAGAGGTCGTGGATGTCTTCGCCGAATTTTCCGATTTGACGAACAATTCTCACTAACTTTGGCACAAGGAGGTTGGCGAGCGAAATATTATTTGATTGTCTTTTATAGTCTGACGGATCGTTGCAGAGTAGTAGCAACGGCGTATGCATTACCATCAGATGATAGTAAGCCCGTAGGTGACGAGGGATTGCCAAAGACAACCTGGTTGTAAACCTGGTGTCCGTTGGCTGCCAGGTTGTGTGAGTGTCCGCCGTGAGATTGGACGTTGATACTCATGAATGAGCATGGATGAGACGAACAAGGTTGTTCCGTGGACGGTAGGTGACGAGGGATTTCCAAAGACAACCTGGTTGAATACCTGGTGTCCATTAGCTGCCAGGTTGTGTGAGTGTCCGCCTTGAGATTAGATGTTGATACTCATGGATGAGTATGGATGAGACGAACAAGGTTGTTCCGTGAACGGTAGGTGACGAGGGATTGCCAAAGACAACCTGGTTGTATACCTGGTGTCTGCTGGCTGCCAGGTTGTGTGAGTGTCCGCCGTCAGGTGGGACGTTGATACTCATGGATGAGTATGGATGAGACGAACAAGGTTGTTCCGTAAGCATGAATGCTTGAGTCAGACGGCGACGATTCCTTGGGTTTTCTTGACTCGTTGTAGTGGTGAGGAAGACTCAAATTGATTTTGTTGGACGCGTCGAAGTTCACCATTAGTTTATGCGGTAGGGTCCCTGGTACCTCGGTAAAAAATGTTCTTTTTTGTATAATATTTAAATTGCATTCTCACCTGGCTTGGATAATATGGTGAATTGTATGCAGCCTGACCATACCCCTGGTGGTGGGAAGCTGAATACCGCCTTATATATTCAGACCTTCCCGGCCAGTGCAAGCTATTCTATGGTTATAGCTCTCATGGTACATGTTACCAGTACCATTCAGGCTCTGGGGGGTGATAGGGGGTGAGTGCGTCGTCATTATAGAAGAATTCGACCCCAACGGTGTCAAATTACTGGTCAATCTGGAACTATTATGAACTAGTATGAACGCTTGAGTCAGACGGAGATGATTCCTTGGGTATTCTTGACTCATTGTAATGGTGAGGTAGACTTAAATTTGTTGGGCGTGTCGATGTTCATCGTGGATTCCTTTTTGCAGATCACATTGATAAGTGGACTTGACGACGTCGCTGGGGTCGTAAGATTGGGGGATGAGGTCGTGCTCGAGTTGTTTGTCGCTGAACTGGATTTCGTCGTGCTTATTTTTGACGGTGTTCCGGTGATTACCGGTAAATCTGGAGCTATATTTATCTTCTAGGACACTGCTCCCAAAGGCCTTCTCCGAGTAATCCACTTTGCTGGAGTACTCAATTCTTTTGGAGCTGTTATAGAGTTCTGCTTAGGCGTCACCCCATAAGCATGAACGCTTGAGTCAGACGGAGACGATTCCTTGGGTATTCTTGACTCGTTGTAGTGGTGAGGAAGACTTAAATTGTTTGTTTGTTGGACGAGTCGAAGTTTACCGCGGATTCCTTTTTGCAGATCACAGTGATAGGTGGAGTTGACGACGTTGCTGGGGTCGTTAGATTGGTGGATAAGATCGTGTTCGAGTTGTTTGTCGCTGGACTGGCTTTCGTCGTGCTTATTTTGGACGAGTTAGTACTCGAGCCCTTCAAGTTGCTGGTAATTGTTTTAGAGATCGAGGATGTCTTCGCCGATTTTTCGGAACTGACGAAAAATTCTCACCAACTTTTGCACAAGGAGGTTGGCGAGCGAAATATTATTTGATGGTCTTTCATAGTATTACGGATAGTTGTAGAGTAGTAGCAACGGCGTATGTGAGTCTGTGCTAGTGTTCACGGGCTTAGCATCGGGTGATAGTAAGCCCGTAGGTGACGAGGGATTGCCAAAGACAACCTGGTTGTATACCTGGTGTCCGTTGGCTGCCAGGTTGTGTGAGTGTCCGCCGTGAGATTGGACGTTGATACATGAGTATCAACTCATCCATGAGGATGTATGGATGAAACGAACAAGGTTGTTCCGTGGACGGTAGTTGACGAGGGATTGCCAAAGACAGCCTGGTTGAATACCTGGTGTCCGTTGGCTGCCAGGTTGTGTGAGTGTCCGCCGTGAGATTGGACGTTGATACTCATGGATGAGTATGGATGAGACGAACAAGGTTGTTCCATGGACGGTAGGTGACGAGGGATTGCCAAAGACAACCTGGTTGAATACCTGGTGTCCGTTGGCTACCAGGTTGTGCGAGTGTCCGCCGTGAGATTGGACGTTGATACTCATGGATGTGCTCAGAATGGACATGAATACATTATGCTGATCTCGCAAGGAATATTGTAATTCGAAAATGGGAAGGATACATATCCTTATCTACATAGATATCCTAATAATATACTCTAGTAAGTAATTATTATAAGCCCCTTGTAGATGAAGAAGTTTGATGTAATGTTGTACGTCTGCCGTGATCCGCTCCATGATGTATCAATGGAACGATATACCCATAAGCAGGTCTCGGCAGACGTTGAGATTATTTCAAAGTGTGATGGAAAATAAATTGGCTATGGGGATGAGACCTGGGTGAACGAAATACAGGGCTATTACAGAAGAGGGACGGACGCCTGACATAACTGCTTCAATTGCTAGTTATTAGCGGCAGGCGGTGGCTTGCCACTCACAGATGGGCCCCCGAAATGCCAGGAAATCGGCCGGGGGCAACACCGGTGTGAGTGACTCAGGGATGTCGATAGGTGTTCTGCGCTTTCACCGAAGTTACTCGCAGTGTGATGGCCTTTAACACTTCTACCCCTGGAGCATATAGCTCTAACGGCTCCTCTCTGGACGGCCAATGAAGGCAAGCCAGAGCTGAGAGTCCTGCGGGCCTTCTTGTGTTTACACTCCGACCGGTGAATACCCGTCGGAGACGAAGGCCCTGACCGACTCTCTGGAGACTCGGGTCCGTGGTGTCGTTACTCACACAACAGCTCGCCACAAGCTGCCCTGCGGACTATTACTTACTATTATTAAACCTAATAGATAAACATGTTCAATAAGGTCACTGCAAATTTCGATTTTTGGAAGGGTGTGTTTTAGAACATAAAGTGCTCGAATATATCGTCACTCATTTAATAAATATTGTAGACACTTTTGACACACTTGAAACGTGTAAAAAATTTCTACAATATTAATCGAATAATATAAAAGCGTGCATATAAAATAAAAGGCGTGCAATAAGATCTATGTACTGCTTAGGAGCCCGAGTATCTCTGAGAGAACTGTTTTAAGAAATTAATATCTTGACTGTTGTCTATCAATATGTTTTTGCAAATATCATGTATGTACGATAAAACATTCACTTACATGTAAAGAATAGTGATTTGCACAATTTTAATACTAGAAATAAAAATAAAATACATTACCTGCTTTCCGATTATACAAAGTGTTTATTCGTAGCGGTATACGCTTTAATAACAAGATTTCAAAAAAAATGTTAGATCTTTCACCTTTTCAATTAGAAATAGGTTAAGTGACGAGTCAGCCAGATGGTTACTTTGTATTAATTCTTGGTCAAAAGAATTAATATAAAGTAACAGTAATGTCAAAGCTATTGTGTAGTGTTATGTAATTTTATTTGTATTGTATTTTGTTTATGAAGTGAAAAGTTCTTTAGCGGCGTTGTGCACTTTTTGGGATGGGTAAAAAATGTTAAACTCGCGTCGGGATCACGTGTCCTGATCGAAAATTAGTAAGACAAACCTGCGAGACTACAAAATCCAACTTTAATTTAGATTGAGAATTCTTTGAATATTTTAATGATTCGAAATAGTTTCGAAATGACAGTCCATAAGAGACAGCTGCGAGACTACAAAATCCAACTTTAAGCAAAGACGATACGATTGAGATCGCTTTGAATAGTTTATGTTTGTGTACAATAGCGCAATAAATGAATATTGTATTTTATCAAATAAATGATAGTACTGTTATACTGATAAATAAAGCAATTCGTGCGAAATTATTTCCTAACCATTTCAAAATATTCAAAAATGCACAACGTTAATGTTCAAGTTTTCACTTCTACCGGCACTCCCCGGAGTGCAACCCTTTGTTTTTTTTTTATTTAAATAAATGGTAAATTGTATAACTCTTTTATTCCATTTCATAAAAGGTGAGAGTCTATCAATCTCTTTCTAGACAGGTAATGTTCTTTAAAATACAGTCAAGTTAATGTCATTAATTTGTTTTTTATATGTTTTAACCATGTAGCACATGTAAGCTTATTAAATATAAACGTTTATTAAAAGACAGACTGACTCCCGTGGGACACGGTAGATAGCTCAGTTAGTTTGAGCATCGGCACGGATCGCTTAGGTCGTGGGTTCAAACCCCACCCGGTGTCAGTTGATTTTTCGAATTTCTCATTAAATGTTTAGAGATTTATTAATTTCGTTGGTCTATGGCTATGTTAATTCAAGCTCAAAATGTACCTACTCTGTTACGTTGTACTAAGATCTAAAGTAACGTTTAATAAATAGCAATAGGCTAATAGGTACTTGCGAGACTCATGCCGCAATACCAAGACCAAAACTAGGGTATATTGGTGCATGATCAAGATCAAGACTAAGTCTCGTCTTGTTCTTGCATTCGGGCAACACTACTGGTTGTATATCTGGTGTCCGTTGGCTGCCAGGTTGTGTGAGTGTCCGCCGTGAGATTGGACGTTGATACTCATTGATGAGTATCAAAATACAAAAACACGCCAAATGCAAAAATAATGGTATTTCGCAATTAATTAAAGTGGATTACTGCCATTATTTTTTCCATATTAGTTTTCACAATAATTCTATCAATAAGTTTACAAGTACAGTAGCAAATCTGTCATGTCAGACATCTTTTAAAATAAATATTATTACTCTGGAAACATGGCAAAATACGAGAAACTAATCCAAGTGAACTATTTTGATTAAAACTATATTGTTCAAGTATACAGTAATCGTTTCAACGCGGCTTTACAAAAAATACACTTATAATACACTTATGGATACTTATAATACACTTATATTGAAATATTTACAATAAAAATTAATTGTTGGACTAGAACTACACCATATTAATACCGTACTTCTCAGGGGCAAAATACGCGTTGGTCGAATTTGTAAAATTCGATATTTGAGACGCTTGAAGCATGCTCAAATGGGACGCATTTTGCCCCTGATTTTCGGGGGATTCAGCACCACCGGTGAGAATATTGTGGGACGCCCACGCGGTAGGTGACGAGGGGTTGCCAAAGGCAACCTGGTTGTATACCTGATTACCGTTGGCTGCCAGGTTGTGCGAGTGTCCACCGTGAGATTGGCTCACAGCCGAACCGTTGAAGTACTCAACCTGAAAGAAATGTAATATGTTAGATATCGTCACACCTCGGCGACTACATACTAATGCCCTGTCCTCAACTATTACATAAATGTAGAAGTCTGTGTAAAGCTAGATAGAATGCGCGTGTGTGCGTGCAGAGCCATACAAAATGTTCCAGATTCAACTCAGAGGAGACGTGAGATCGATACTAGAGACCAGCAGGGAGTGTCCATAATATATGCAAGTACTACATATAGTACTAGTATAAATGTATGTTGTAGTCAAATACCCTAACTATTCGTACTTGTTAAACCTGGTACCTCAATAAAAAATGTTCTTTTTAATGCTTATAACAAATGCATAGAAATCTGTTTGTAGCTCATCTTTGACGCAAATATAGTTTCCTTGATATAAAAAATTTTGATAATTGTTCAAATTTTTGGACGGCGGAATATCTCATTTTTTATACTGAATCGGGTAGCAGACAATCAAATATTTATCTGAATTTTCCTTCGAATTACTACTACATTATGCCTTGAGGTGCTCTACTTAACAAACGGCCCATGTGATGACAATCAGTTAACGTAAGCTTATGGACGCTTGCTACACCAAGGTACACCAACTCGCACGTAACCGATCATCTAAAATCCTCTCGCTACGTAGTTTGGGAGGAGCTTAACTGAGTTTTTAGTTATATATATTATTTTGGGTGATGAACTTATCATCAACATCTTTGAACCAAAGCCAACCTCACCTGCACGTGGTGCCCCTGCTAAAAGACAAACGAAACTCTGGCAAAAAGAAAGGTAGGTACGGCACAGCGTATTTTTTAAGCTGCCCGACTGGAGAAGTACCTCCACCTCACAGCATACCGCAGCCAAATATCAATTTCCTTGAGGGTTGTTGTGTTCCTGAGAGTGAAACAGTTTCAACAGAAAGAAAGAAAGGAAGGAGTATAGGCTGGCAACGGATCCGCGATCCCTTGGTATTGCTGATCTCCCGATTTCCATGGGCGGTGGTGACTGCTTTCCATTAGGTGACCCACATGCTCGTTTGCTCCCTCTCATATATAATAAATAAACTGTAAAAAAAAACTTTTTGAAACAAGCTTTAATTTAAGCGACCTAAAAAGATGAAAATAAACTTTTAATTTAATCAAACTAATCAATTTAGTACTATGTACCTATAACACAATTAAAATTTTATAAAAGCTTGTCGCGATATTTATCTGCTTATTTTTTATGATACATATTATTTCTTATTATGTCAAGTCAATATTGTGTCATAACGAGTTAGATAAAGGCACATCTCGCGACAAGCTTTTATAAAAATTTTATTGTGTTTTAGGTACATAGTACTAAATTGATTAGTTTGATTTATTTAAAAGTTTATTTTCATCTTTTTAGGTCACTAATATAAAAGCTTGTTTTAAAAAGATTTTTTTTTACAGTTTATTTATTTTTTAGTTATTATTGGGCATATTTTTCATGTTCTACTTAGCAAGCCCTTTTATTTGATACCCATATTATGGCAGTGCAGAAAACAATGCTAGTCCACAATCTTGGATAATCCGCCATATTGGATTTAGAATGACATCACATATCTAACCATGCATTGTCATCTAAACTAAGCGTGTATACAAAATTTCAGCTCAATCGGTTGAAGATAACTGGTTCAAAATTAAACATACATACATTTCAAGTTAAATAAAAGCTTGTAAAAAATATATTAAAGATAAATATTAAAATTACATTCTCACCTGGCTTGGATAATATGGAGAGTTGTAAGCAGCCTGCCCATACCCCTGGTGATGGGAAGCTGAATACCCCCTTATGTATTCAGAGCTTCCCGGCCAGTGGAAGCTGTTATAGCTCTCATGGTACATGTTACCAGGACCATTCAAGCTTTGGGGGGTGATAGGGGGTGAAGGCGTCGTCATTATGGAAGAATTCGACCCCAGCGGTGTCAAATTACCAGTCAATCTGGAGCTATATTGGTCTTTAAGGACACTGCTCCCAAAGGCCTTCTCCGAGTAGTCCACTTTACTCGAATAGTCGATCCTTTTGGGGCTGTTGTAGAGTTCCTGCTTTGGCGTCACCCCATAAGCATGAACGCTTGAGTCAGACGGAGACGATTCCTTCGGTATCCTTGACTCATTGTAATGGTGAGGTAAATTCAGGTTATTTTTGTTGGACGCGTCGAAATTCACTGCGGATTCCTTTTTGCAGATGACATTTATTGGAGGACTTGACGACGTCGCTGGGGTCGTTAGATTGGGGGATGAAGTAGTGTTCGAATTGTTTGTCCCCGAAGTGGCTTTCGTCGTGCTAATTTTGGACGAGTTGTTGCTAGAGCCCTTCAAGTTGCTGGTAATCGTCTTCGAGTTCGAGGATGTCTTCGCCGGTATTGCGCTCGACTGTTGCTGCTGCAGCTGTTGGCGACACTTCGCCCTTCTATTTTTAAACCAGACCTGTTGACAAAAAAGAAATTAAAAATATAACTGAGCAAATATATATTTTTTTCAATCACGCATGTGCTCGGAAAACATTACCGCTAAAAAGCCATAAGTAAGTGGCTTGTGAGTGGTTTACACTACATGCACGTGATGCACTCTACTGACAGATTGGCTCAGCGAAAGATAGGTTTTTTTTTATACCACTAGAGTGGCCAACAAGCATACGGCCCGCCTGATGGAAAACAGTTACCGTAGCCTATGAACGTCTGTAACACCAGGGGCATCACACGCGCGTTACCGACCCTGTAAAAACCTCTTTACGCCCTTTTAGAAGAACCCCATGTTGTAGTCTCCTGAGAAAACCTCGACAGGCAGTTCATTCCACAGCTTGACCGTACACGGGAGAAAACTTCTCTGGAACCGCACAACGTAATGGTAAGCAGTCAGAGGAGAGTGACTAAAGGATTAGGGAGAGCACAAAAGATCCGAGAGGGTCGACGTGTCACCGGTGTTGCAGCACTGGACCCACTCTAAGATAAGATAAGCTGCCTGGCTGGAGCATGTATCTCCACTAGCATTACAGAACACTGAAGCCAATTAACAATTCCCTTGAGGGTTGTTGTGTTCAAGTGAGTTTACCGGGAAGAAAGGAGTTGCTACGATGACAGTGGGTATGGCAGCGTGCGTGCGATTGATATTGCAAGCATCTATACGCTACGGTAATCACATATTAAGCGATCTACGGACCCTATCATAAAATCATTTTAGTCTCCACTACAGGAGCACGACCCTCTCTCGTCTGTCCCAGACAGAAGGAGGGTTTGGCCTACACTCCCCACACTGGCCAGACGGGTTGGGGAGGTCTGATCGATGTTTGGTAATGTATTTCCCTTAGTCGCCTTGTACGACATCCAGGGGAAGAGACGGAGTGATTCTATTCTAGTCTGTCGGAAACCACACGGCCAACCTTCCGGTTATATCACAGGATTGCAAGTCTCTCGCCCAGTAAACCAACCAGACGAGAGGACCTACCTACACCCGCACCGCTCACGCGCTCGGTAAACCAACCGAGCACTCAAGCAGATCGGTAGCAGGTCGTACTTCCCTTTCACCTGCAAGCAGGCTACTTAGGCACCCTTAAGATATTAAGCTCGATTAAGATATTAAGCGCCAAGCGGTCAGTATGCTTGTTTGCCACCCGAAGTGGTATTAAAAAAAGCAGCACCCCACATTGCATGGTGCAAATATCGCACGTGAGCGCTGTGTGCGGATCAATTACAACACGCATTCTCGCCTGTTGTTTGTTTTGTGGCTTATTACTGATTTATTGCCGGTCGGTTCTTGTGGTTAGGGCGCGTGTCCTCGTGGGTGTAGTTTTGAATATTTGCCCAAAATGAAGACAATATTCATATTATGGTTTGACGTAAAAAGTAAAAATAAAATTGTCTTTGGTTTACAATTTTGCTCAGGTTCGATGTTATATGATGATGTATGTAACTAACGCACGCATATTATGTTATTGTGAGGACTCATTGCAAAGTTTTATACCTTATTGTTAAAATTTCGTCAAAAACACTCAAAAAACCTCAAAAATGTCTCACGTAATTAACGGACGCCCCCTAATCCATATTCATATTTAAGTACTTTAAATAGTCAGGTGGAGAAGCACAGTTTTCATTAAAAGTCCATCCAATGTATTTTTCTCATTAAAAAAAAAACTATTTTATAACATGGCAATTGCAACATCTGGCCACATACATTTACGCATATCCGAACGCAAAAATAGTTTCAATCAGCACATCTGCTAGTAACCATTCTCACTCACTCACCCGTTCATTTGCGCTTTTCTATAAAAGTTATTATCTCACTCACAATGCGCTAGGGGGCGCTGCCCGCGTAATCCTAGGTGTGTGCGAGTTGGCACGAACTGACTTGCGTACTGTTTACTATATTTCTGCTAATGATTCGTTTCTTTTGGCTCCTTTTACTATTTTGTTATGTTACAGTTGACTTCCGCAATGTTGTTGTTGTTGTTTTTTAAGTATATTTATTTATTGCATAACAACAAAAAATACATAAATTTGTTTACAGATAAGTTATACAAAGGTTAGGTTACCTCTTCAAGAGATTTCCGGCTACCTCTACTGTTTCTTGTCTTAGAATCAATTTTCATGTATATATAGCCCGCGTTGTAAAAATAAAATAATAAATTTGGGGTGTAAGTAGTTCATCAACATTTTTGAATCAAAGCCAACTTCACCCGCACGCGGTGCACCCTGCTGACTGACAAACGAAACTCTGGCGAAAAGAGAGGTAGGGAGCGTAATTGTAAGCTACCTAGTGCTAGTAACCGCTTCATATCAGGCGGGCCGTATGCTTGTCTGCCACCCAACGTAGTATAAAAAAAAATTACACACTGCCCAAACTAAGCAAAGCTTGTGCTATGGGTACGAGGTGAGCTGATATTACACATTTTTTTGTAAACTACATAGAGAACACTCAGACGACGACAAACTGACATGTCCATCCACACAAATATTAGTCTTATGCTTGAATCGAACCCGCAACTTCGGAGTCAAAGTGGCCATTGCTAACCATTCGACCACCTATCGTCATTATGTATTATCTTAGAATCAATTTTTATGTGCGTATACATATGTATACGCACATATATACAAAAACAATTTGATACGAGGAAGCTTGCCTCTTTAAGAGATTTCTTCATGAGATATTGAAATCCCAATTACTCCGCAATTCTTGCAACGCGGACTAATAGTCCGCGTTGCATTGTATTATGCAATAAAGAAAAAAGAAAACAAATCTAGACAAACTGTTGTATAAATTATCTATGGTCTATCTAAATCGATAGACTTAATACACGTCAAAGTCGACTTGGAATTACCGAAGCTGACAACACCACTAATTTATAAAGAGCTGTTGATCTTTGATTGATGTGAGAACATTGTCGTGAGAAGTCTTAGCAGTAGGTATCTTTAAAGGTTACTGGATCAAATTATATGGGAGTTTTGTGGGGGAGATTCGCTCGAGAGAGGAAAGTAGACTTTTGAATAGATACTGCATAGAGGAGTGTACTCTATGCAGTATCTATTCAATACAAATAAATGTTTCATTATTCATTCATTCTATGCAGTATCTATTCACTGTGACACTTGAACGTTCGAGAGGAACGGGAGTGTTTAATTTATTTATTATTAATTAGGCGCCCACGCCATTTCCGATGTAAGTAATCAACAATCGCATTGTCAAGCATGATCTAATTTTAGTGAACAACAACAATTAAACAACAATACAACTTTTAACAAATAAAAAATAGCTTCCGCCCGCGACTTCGTATGTGCGTATCCCGGTATCCCGTGGGAATTTTCAAAAATCCTTTCTTAGCCAATGCTTACACCATAACAGCTACCTGTATGCCAAATTTCAATACGATCCATCCAGCGGTTGCCTTTTAGGCGCCCATTACACGATAGGTTTTGCTGTCAGTATTACCACAGTCACAGCTATGACTGACGGATTACCTATCGTCTAATGCAGTGACTGATGGTTGAATGAAGTTGATTGACGATTATCTGAATATTTTGATTTTTGCATCATTCAACCATCAGTCATGACTTTTGAGTGAACGTGTAATGGCAATTCATCAGTCAAGCGTCAGTCAGCGCGCGGACAGCGATGGAGTCGGACATGGAATGCATTGGAGTTACATCTTTAAAAGAAGTACAAATAATTTTACATCTTTAGAAAGAGGCACGGCTTCCCAAATAATTTCAAGTATTAACTATCATTACGATCAACCATCTGAAAGACCTGCTTTAAATTCAAATGAATCCATACTACACATCCCAAATATTCCTACCCCATCACATTAACAAGATAATAATAATCATCTTGCATCACACATTTCTCAATTGATGCCTGAATTTTAAAATTATAAATACCCTACTTTTTTATCTTATTACAATTATATCCCGAAATAAGTATTATTAAAATTGAAGTGTTAGATAAATAACTTGTAATGTTGTTTTTGTACTTCGGCATCAACCTATAATCATCCAACTGATGGGATACGAGTCTCGCATCAATAGAAGGGGTTTAGAACATACTCCACCACGCCGGCCGCTCAACTGCGTTCAACAACAACAGGTTGGCAGACGCCAGTGTTTTCAAGTCGCCCAAAGGCCACCGACCAGGCTTAACGACTGTCATTTAATTACAACAGCCGGAATTGACGGCTTCACGTGCGCTCTGAAGCACAGAGGAGCTCGAAATAAATAAACCCATCCATAGACTGGCTACGGTAGATGTTGCTTAACCTGCGTGATCGAATAGACTGACACGCGCAACGACGCCATCGAGCTCCTGTAAAACGTATATAAGTGCCCGACATGTAGGTATTTAAAATTGCTTCACAAATAGCAGCAGATGACATAATTAAATACTGAAAACTTCATTTCTTCAATATTTCTACTAGCAACAAGATATCGCAAAGTTGCTCCGAGCTTTACGAGCTGATCAACAGGTTATCAAAACACGCATCTTTCATACGAATATAAATAAATAAAAAATGCGTACATAGGGAATAAATATTATAGGAATAAATATTTGTTCTCGCCTGAACACGTGTATTCCCTGTGAAATTTTGGGTTTGACTGACGATCAGTCAGAGTGACCGTCTAATGTCGATAAAATTTCATCAGTCACCGTCGAGCAAACGCAATTCATGACTGATGGAATTGACTGACGTTTGAATGAGCGTCTAATGGGCGCCTTATACTTGTACACATTATTTTTCTCTAAGAAGTACCGAAAGTGTAACGTTGGCAAAACAATGTGATTACTCGATTCCCCAATTTGAATTTAGTACGTAATTCGATTGCGCGAGTTAATGCTCAACTCGTGTTGATATAAATTGGACGTTTGAACGAATTAGGAGTCAGTCAACCGTCGAGTGCCGTCGGTGATGGATCGCTAAGCTTTTTTATTAACTTTATTTCTAACAGCATTTTGGGTGGTTTTCCATTACGGCGGATTATAATTTTTTTGAACGCATATCTAGTTAATTGAAATTAATAAATCGACGGATCAAGCTGTTGTCTGATACGCTAATGGGTTTTAAAATTATGATAATAAGGTGTGCCTACACGTATGGGTTTATCTGATTGAAAGTAATAAGGAGTAATGAATTGAAACAAAAAGCTAGGCTAGAAATAGACTATAGCTCTATAGCAGAGGACTGTCACCAATCGGGCTGAGTCATCTATCTATATTTAATTCAATCTAATCTATATAATGTATCTAAATATATTTTTGGCTGTCTGTTAACCACTGATTGAATTAAAGAAGGCAGCTGAAAAATATGAAGTTATATGTGTATACTCGTAAGTAAAAGTAGAAATTGGTAAATAATTTTGTTTTTAAACTACATTTCACTAAAGTTATAAGACTGGAAATAACTAATTATGTGTGTACTCGAGATAGAAATCGACCAAGACACCGAGCTCGTGCAAGGAATGAATGAAACATTTTGTTCCGTTCATTCCTTGAACAAGCTCGGTGGTAAAAATGTTTGGCAATGGCCACTTGGAGAGTTAGCCACTTCGAGGATGCGGGTTCGATCCCCGCACAAGACAAATATTTGTATGCATGAACATGTCTGTTTGTCTTGGTCTGGGTGTTTTCTATGTATTATATGAGTGTCTTTATAAAAAAAATGTATTTAAGTATAATATCAGTTATAAGTGTCTTTATAAAAAAAATGTATTTAAGTATAATATGTATAAGCTTTGTTTAGTTAGTCCCGGCTGCTGTCATTAGATGACAGTCAAGTTAAGGCAGTGGCCTTTAGGCGGCTTGAAATCACTGGCCTCCGCCAACCCGCAGTTGAGCAGCGTGGTGGAGTATGGTTTAAATTCCTTCGTTTGAAGGAAGACCCATATCCCAGAAGTGGGATAAGTGAGGGTTGACGATAACAATTGCTAAATAGAGAGTTCAACTGGCTAAGTAACTTCACCCCACAGAAGACCGCAGCCAACTGACAAAACCTTTGAAGATCGTTGGGTTTCCGCGAGTGTCTAAGATCACAAGACTTAAAAAAAAAATCATAGGCTACGGTACCGTGGGCACTGTCGTAGTATAAAAAACGTTTCTTACCTGTACCCTAGATTCCGGCAAATTGATTTTCAACGCTACTTCTTCCCTCATGAAGATGTCTGGATACCGAGTTTTTCCGAATAAGGCTTCTAAGACATCCAGCTGCGCTCTGGTGAACGTCGTCCGCTCGCGCCTCTGCTTCCGAGGGTTCACTCCTGTCAGCAAAGAAAAAATGTTTTAATATATATAGCACGCATTCACCAGCTTACTCTCCAAGTTAAGTAAAGAAGTTTTACTTAAAAAAAGAATCTTTGAAAATGTTGAAGATTGTACTCTCCCAAGCTTTACAAAGCTAGTATGCTATAGAATAAGAAAAAAACAGATTACAATAAAATTACACAATAATACAGAATAGTTTTGCAAATGAATTCAATTTCATATGTTGCTTAATGTGTGAATGTAGGAATTAAAACGAACCGGTTTTTCTATTAGCGTACGTAAACATATCGTCTTTAATCTTAGGATTATCATTAATTAGTTTGTTTATTGACTCATTAATTACTTTTACAACTGCTAAAAGCGTTTCGTTCTTTTTATGTATCATTCTATTTTCTATTAATATATTTATTATTCATTCAGCGGATTCATCATTCATCGTTGGAATTGAATTAAAAGTGCTTTAAATGCCTGAGTTTACATTTGAGTTCTAGGATGTGTAGAGTTCAAGTTATACTAACTATCTAGCGATGGAGAGTCATATAAGTGTTAAAATCAATTATTACCTATATATATAATATTTTATTTAAGGAACACAAAATAATAAAATACAATAAATACTTAAAATAAACTTGAAATTGATAAAATTAAATAAATACATCTAAATTAAAACTAATTAGAATAAACTACAAGCAAACGTGATCTATTAAACCGCTGCCTGTAGGCAAAGTTCCCAATATGCTGGTCCCATTGCCTCGTTGGATCGCAGACTAAATATTTGCGCAAAGTAGAGGCCAGCGTCTTGGTCATGAGATGTTTCGACCAGACGCGACGAAAGTTATTTAATTTTTTTTTCATTCGGTCCCCATGACCCCAACGTTTCCACCCAAAAAGGCTCAAATATATACCCGTTATCGAGATTACCTTTCCTTGTAATTTTTTAATTATTTCAAATTGGTCGTAGTAACTTAGGAAATTAAAACACAATAATAAATTTATTATTATTGTGTACTTTTGTGTGATATGTAATCTCCTGGGCTTTAATAACTTTATCAACATAAATTTTGCATTTTCGCTATATAGAAGACGGCAATTTAACCTATTTCAATCAATTGTGAGGTTAGCTCACATTTCGGGTGTTACTTTTTGACACTTAGTGGCATATCTATACAAATATAAATTCATTGCTTTTAAGGTTATTTATAATTAAACTGGTTCATTAGATTACCTTATTTAAATTTTTGTCTTATAATATAAATGACCGCATATTTTATTGTTGTCATAATTTTAACATAACTGGTCTCTTCATACTTTAATATCATATCAGGTTTTGTGCGTCATAAAAAATGTATTACAGAGTGCACCAGGCCAAGTTCTCTCAAAAGCGGCGAGACTTTGCAACATTTGCCCAGTGACGCAATTTTTAATTTTCTAAGCGGTGACTAGTTACATGACTGATTTGAGACAAATTAAAAATTATAAGAAAAAAGTAAACAAAATAAAGTGTTATTCCGAGGAATAACACAAATATATAAAACATTTATCAATTAAAGGTTTATTTTAAAATTAAAGGTTTCATGTATAGTAAGTTTTATGAGTAACATTTCCTTTCCCAGGGATTCCATATAAAAACTATGTCCTGGAATATTTATTTATTAACATAGTTTAAAATGACAGAATAAACAATTATACACACAAATTTTCGTGATCAATGTTTATGCACAGCGGTGAGCAAATGTTTACGAGGAGTTGGCCTACATTTTTAACATTTATATTTTGAGAGGGATCGTTTCTATTCCAATCAAATTATGGTAATGAGGTGTGTAGATGCGCTCCTGTGTTACGGATGGACGGATAACTAAATTTTAATAAATTCATGCGCGATAAATACTTTATGAGTTACAATTCAGTTTAATATTTGAATAGGAACCATGATGCTTCTAGATTTGAACTAGCTTATTTTTTCGCTTATTAGCGAATGCAAACTGTTGTCTATATCTACTATTCATAGACAACTTGTCGATTTTGATCTAGATTTTGCCACTACAGGCAACCCATATTTTTATCGAGTATACATAATATCTTCAACCCAATATTTTCCTTTTTAAATGTAAGTATAAAAAAACATACACAGTGCTTATGAATTTATTTGGAACGTCTTCTAAAACGATCGATTTGTAACAGTCAATCTTAAAACAGTTTTTATATCAACACTTCTGATTTTTTTTATGCTCCTGTCGATTTAATTGATAGTTTGTATAAATCATAATAAGTATTTAACATAAAATGGCGCCAATGAAAAATTATCTTGATCTTCGCTTGACCCAAATTCCTCATACATTCCATACACATATCTAACTTTAATGAAGACGTCTTGTCTTTTAACTCAGGAATTTATCCCCTATTATTCATGTTTAAACAAACACACATACGGGCATGCCATCTCGAAAGCAGGTCACATGTTAACTGAAGGTTGTAATCCCTATAGAAATTAAAAATCATTAACTAGACAACATTACTCAAGCCAAATTACATCTTAAGACTTTGACGTCTCTATTTATATAGCTATAAGAGAGAAAATTCAATGATAAATTGCTTTTTTAAAGTTTTCTATTAGATGTCAAAGACAGACTGCGTGTCTCTAGTTTTGAATCGCGCGCGCGCGCTTTTGTCTGCCATAGAGAACGAGAGTGAGCATAGACTTATACTTTTTATTTTCAGTTATGGAATGCAAGGGTTTTTGTCTCTGTTGTTCGGGATTACACGGGTCGTTCTGAGATGGTTTTTGGTAGCGATGTATTTGGTTAGGGTTATTTTTTGTATATTTTGTTACAAAGATTTTCAAAAAAAAGGTATTGATCAATTCTGTACAAAAATGCGGGGCTATAATCTGAATTTCATACTAACCGTTTATGGTAGGTTGTCTATTTCTTTCGATTTCATAATTTAAAAAAAATAAGAATTTATTGTAACTAAAGTGCCACAAACTTATCTGGCCCGGTGGCGGGGGCGGTGCGATCGACTTAAGTGTTGCGATTAAACGAAATGCCGCCCGTTATAAAGGAAACATAAAAATCAAAGAAATATAACATATTTATTAGATTTTTATACACTGTTAAAATAATAGCAATGATATACTTATTAATTGTGTTGTGTGGTGTTTCAATTAAATATCAATTGCCTTCTATTTTTTGTTGATTAGTTTTAAAAATGGACCACGTTAAGTCGCGATCATAGCTATTATAATATTAGAGAGTTATAATATTGCACAAAAAAAACTCTCGTTGACGATTTTTTTATTGTAAGAAATGAAATATGTGTAGAAAAAAATAATATGTATTTAAAAAAATACACCTCAATGGAATGTGCATACGCGGTAAGTAAATTAATTGTACCTGGCAATACTACATTCCAAGATGGCGGCTTTAGTTCTAAATTTGGCCACCGGGTCAGATAAGTTTGTAGCACTGTAGCTTGTACGCCCTCGTATAAATTTCGGGAGAGTGAGCTAACCTTTTCCATACCAGGGTTCAAACTGTTGCCATACCAAATTTGTATAACCTCGCTTTTGCGATTTTACTATAAAAATACACAAATAAACACTTTGGCATATTTTTCATTAGGATTACTGATAAGTGGTAGATTTCATAAATTGTATTTTCGCTGAAATTTTGTAGAAAAAATGTCACGAGAGAGGATAAAAGCAACATAAAAGTTTTTGGAAAACAAGACCGTTGCGTGGCATTGAGAATAGAAACAAAAATTAGGTAATCTTTAAGAAAATTAGTTTTTTTGTTTGAATGAGCATCACGAGAAGACGCACGGGGCTGAGTCAGACTGACTAAATCATTAGGAAAGATTTAAACAAATAAATACATCTTTATTTGTATAAAACATGTTATAGTAAACAGTCAATGATATTAAGTGCTTAAGTAGGGCACTCATGTCTTGCCAATCATTATTTTAGCATGCATGCAAGATTCATTTCATCATTTGGATGGATCCATGAGAAAAATGCGTGAACCTTCCGTACGTACGGACGTACAGAAGGTTCACGCATTTTTCTCATTCGCACTCGTATGCAAAAACTGTCTACAAACTATCTGGCTTTATGAAAAAAAAAGGGTAATACATAAATTGTAGAAACTTGTCTCTGGTTTCATTTTGTATAACTGTTTTTATCGTAGAATGAGTCGGAAAGGAAATTTTGCCAAAAAAAACTGCTTTTAGACACCATTTTTTCAATATGGCGGCGCGAGCGGCAAAAATACCAGGTGGCAAAGTTGGAATTCGGAAAGAGCACAAGAAAATCTACAAAAGTACCAAAACTCCCGGAAAACTTTCCAGATAACCACTATTTTTCGAACCAAATGACTGTACTACATATCAACTTTCATCTTCGAATAACCTATCAACGCACAGTTCAAATCAATTACCGTCTACTAAAGAAATTTTGAAAATTCTCACGGGTTACTGAGATACGTGCGTATGAAACCTAATATATTTATATTATGCATAAAAAAATAAGTAATTTTATAATGATAACCGTTCTTATACTTAAACAATTTCTCAAAAAAGACTTATATTTATAAATTTAACAATTGATAAGCGAATCAAAGTTTTATGTCACGCAAAGCATGATATCGAGTTGCACAAGTTTGTCATGAAATTATAATAAGCTGCACAATTCTGTCACTTACGGATTAAAAATAAAATATACAACGCTCATTTCAAACGAAACCCCATTGAAACAACAAACAAACGGTTCATACGAAAACTGTCGCATTACCGATCCATAGAAAAGCGAAAATAAATAGACAGACATCCGTCTCTTTCCGCTGTTCGATGACAGACGTAGGTTAGACAAGGAAGGATAGATTTCAATTGTCCTCGTCGACAATGGGGCTCGAGCGTTAATCCTCATGACATGGCGGGCTTTTCTTTTTTCAGCGTTGGCTTCGATTTTATCTCTGATTTCTGATAGGGCTACTGCGTAATACTTGTTTATGGTCGCGCTTGTCTGTGGTCTAATGGTAGAGTCGTGTAGAGATCTCGTTACACGGTGTCGATAATTTTGAAAGGTGGTTTAGATTGGGCCGATAATGGGTAAGCTCGGTATCCGAGTTTCGCTTCGGTTAACTCGTGTTAGAATTGTTGATTTTCAAATTTACGTTACGGAGAAGTTTATTGTAAACAGAAGAGTTACATTGTGAATTATATAACGATTACAAATACAAATGTCTTTATTGTTGATCATAGGTATTATATATAGATCAGTATTAGAGTTTGATATGTGAAATGATGACGGAAATTACTATAGGGGTTCAATGGATGTTAGTGGCTCATAATTAGATTTTACGTATGGTGCATTCTGCCGATTTGCAAATCGAAAGAGACTGGTTTTATACTTTACAGGATGCACCATATGAAATGTTAGAGAGAGATAGGACCGAGTCCCATCATCATTATTATCATCAGGTCATTTTAGTCTCCACTACAGGAGCACGACCCTCTCTCGTCCGTCCCAGACGGAAGGAGTCCAGGGATATGGTCTATGGTACGGGTGATTGAAAGGTAACCTTACAATCACCTTGAATATCCTTCTTAAAAACCGCTATTCGCCGATCCATACTGTTAAATGTCATTTAATAATGAATCATTAACTGACTCTGAGGAAGCTTTGTTAAATATATACTAAGGTGTTGCTTAAGTAATCGAATAACCGTCTTGTCACAGAATAAAAAAAAATGTACTAGTACTAAAAACATTGATATCATGTCATGTTTAAGATTCTAAATCCGGAGTTTTCACGCATCTTATGGTTGCTAGCGTCTCTAAAGACTGGCAATCCGGCAATCCTAAACGACTCTAAGTGCGGTTATTCATAATACCCATGTTACAAATTTACAAAGGAACTGAAAGGTTATCAAGGAATTTGCTAATGTTGCCCCCCCCCCCCACGCTATTATCTAATTGATAATCGCCCGGGGGAGGAGGGGGGGGACATATAACATATTCACGTTGTCACACGACCGTATCAATGAGACAGCCACACCCCATTTTTTTTATAATTCTTAATCTTAATTACTTACTTGAAATTACATTTATTACCAACCTAAGCAAACCAAAGCGGTTTGGTGAGTCATTGTTATTAAGCAAATAGTATTCTTTCAGTAAATTTCCGGACAATTTCAAAACATTTATTAATTTAAGCATATAATTATTTAAGAAGACCTTGCATGAATGGCTCTTAAATAAGTCATACACTGTAACGGTATATATGAAAGACAGATTTATCAATTATTAAAATATAAGAGTTTTTTTAATGTCATCTAGATAAAAATTGACTAATTAAAAATTTGCACGCCCCTACGAGGGTAGAATAAGTTGGATACCTATGTAATTGTAACGACTTTTGTAAGTACCTTATTTTCGCAAATAAATTTATCTTATCTCAAAGATTTTTACATTTTTTACAACACTGTTTACTATTTATATTTAGGTTTGTAATCTAACACAACGACGCCTATGGATAATCATTCAGAGTAGATGGCAGTAAGCGCTTTGTAGCCAATTTTCACTGCCGTGATATTCGCCTAAACGTCCATATATAAAATATCATAGTATACAGCAAATTAATTTGCTAGTATAAAAGACATCAACGAGTCTCACAAATTAAAACAAATATTGCGACATACTGACGAGCCCGGTGGTCGAATGGCTGCTTTGATTCCGAGGTCGCAGGTTCGATCCCCGCACAAGAAAAACATTTGGTGCATGAACATGTCTGGACGATTTACACATCGCCGTCTAGTCTCAAATTAAACGCAAAGTTTGTACTATGGGTACTAGACTGTTGATAAATGTGGTTTTTTTTTGTGAATACATGCCTAGAATGTATTATAAGCATGTATTCAAAAAAGTTTTATATTTTCTTGGCCAAGAACCAAGAAAAACAAACATGCTCATGCACACAAATGTTTGTCTTGTGCGGGGATCGAAGCCGCGACCTCGGAGTAAAGGTAGCCATTGCTAGCCATTTGACCTCTGGGCTCGTCACTGAAATGGGCTATGAAGATATCAAGCATATCACGGGTATATAGGTAGTTTACTTCGATATGGCATACTTCTTTGGGGAAACTCTTGTCATATGGATCGAGCGCTCAAAGCGCAGAAGCAATGCATCAGGGCCATCTGTAATGTTGATCAACTAACATCATGCAGACCTTTATTTAAGGAATTAAACATTTTGACAGTCCCGTGCATGTACATTTTTGAAATTTGTGTTTTCGTTAAAAACAATCAAACTTTATTTACAAAGCGCCACGAAATTAACAAATATAAACTCAGGCACCCTAACCGACTTAATATGCTCCCAATGACTACATCGGCATTTAGCAACAACAGTTACCAAATGGCTGTTAGAATATATAATATACTAAACGACGATATCAAGTCTCTGTCTTTACGTAATTTTAAAATAAATCTAAAAAACTGGCTAGTAAAACAATGTTTTTATACAATTGACGAATATTTTAAATTTAATAACCACAAGACATTCATTTAATAATTTTATTTGTTATTATGCAGCACTTATAAATTTTGCATGCCAGTGTCTGGTAAAATGTGTGAAACTAGTTGTTATTCTTGACATTTTTAACATCGATATTATGTACCACATTTTTAGCAAAATAAAGATATTGTATTGTATTGTATAAGAATTATTATTATGTAAATATTTTTTTATTAAGTTTTATCAAAATAAGTAATAAACCGAGCATCTAAAATTGTGAAACTGGACGACTATTATACTGACTTGGCGACTAAAGATGATATAAAACATACCAATTGGGGTGTAAGTGGTTCATCAACATCTTTGAACCAAAGTCAACTTCACCTGCACGTGGTGCACCCTGCTGAGTGACAAACGAAGCTCTGGCGAAAAGAGAGGTAGGGAGCGTAATTGTAAGCTACCCGACTGGGGAATGTACCTCCACCTCACAGAATACCGCAGCCAAATAACAATTCCCTTGAGGATTGTTGTGTTCCTGCGAGTGAGTGAGGTCACCAGAAAGAAAGGAAGGAGATGCTGCATTGGCAGCGGGGGTGGCGGCGCGCGAGCAATATTTTATGTTGCAAGCGTTAATATGGCTACGGTAACCGCTTCACATCAGGCGGGCCGTATACTTGTCTGCCACCCGACGTAGTATAAAAAAAAAAAAAAAAAACAAACCTAATCTAACCTAGTATTTCTGTGGCTCATTTAGTGTTTTTGTGGCTCATGTTATTACTTTCCTTAAAATAATGACCATGCGAGCAAAGCTGCGGGTAATAGCTTGTATATTACTATCGTTCCCTTTATCTCCATTCTATTCATAAATTTTATGTTACCTTACATTTCTTCTCGTCAATGGTCATTCCGAAATGCTGGTAGATAAAAAATATATACCTAATTGTGAAAGACGTGTCTAAGTGCCCGCGAGGGCCCACAGAATAAAGAATTTTGACTTTTGACTTTTACCTACTGCCTACTATTTGCTCTCTCTCTTCGTTTTTTTTTAACCCTAAACTGCCTGCCTGGAACAGTTCGCAGAGCGATAAGACCAGAGTTGTAATGTTATTTACTGTTATTTAAATTGTCCTTGTAAATCTTGTTTCAGTGCAAGGTGCGGTGAAGGATAATAAAATAAATAAATAGTGGTATTCTATTATAAATAAATATGTAATAAATAAACTAAAGTAATACTTTTTTATTTGATTTTAAAATTATATAACGACCTATTAAAAAAAAACAGTAAAAAATCAAAATTAAAAATTAAACTATATATTATATAAAAATGACCCTAAGGCGTAGTACTGAATATGCTGGCAGCGTTTCCTCAATGTATGCTCTTCGCTATTGTATATCGATATTTTTTTCGATTGTATGTCGATATTTTTCCGAAATTTCAGCGACGTTGGAAAATTGATCGCGGTAAGTCTCGTATGCAACGACGGCATCCAGCCTTTTTTAACTACCTTTATTATCTTTTTATAAAGGCTGTTGTCTTTAGATAAAGAATTATGTATGTAATTGGGGTGTAAGTGGTTCATCAACATAGTGGTTTATCAACATAGTGGTTCATCAACATAGTGGTTCATCAACATCTTTGAAACAAAACCAACCTCACCCACGTGGTGCGCCCTGCTGACTGACAAACGAGGCTTTGGCGAAAAGAGAGGTAGCGCATAGCGTATTTTTTAAGCTGGACAGCTTAAAAAATACGCTATGAGCTACCTCTCTTCGTATTCTGTGAGGTGGAGGTACCTCACAGAATGCCGCAGCCACATTACAATTCCCTTGAGGGTTGTTGTGTTCCTGCGAGTGAGTGAGGTCACCAAAAAGAATGAAAGAAAGGAGTATAGACTGGCAACGGATCGCGATTCCATTGGTGTTGCTGATCTCCATGGGTAGTGGTGATTGCTTTCCGTCAGGTACCTCGTTGCCCCCCCTGTGTGATATAAAACAAAGAGTAATGAAAATAAAAATAAAATGTACAAAAGTGATGCAAAGTTTAAAAATATATGCCAGCCGTTCGGTCACCAGTGGCTCATGCATAAGCAAAAATAAAATGTTGTAAATAAAGAATAACCTAAATTCTTTCAGTCTGCGAAATGTCTATAACAAGGGCTAACGACCGAAATTATGAGTCAGATACAGTTTATTGTATTTTGTATTTAACAAAACATTAAACTATATTACTGTTTGTCTACCTACAAAGCAATTACATTTATCAAGTAAAGTAGGTGCAGATTTTTATCGTTTTACACTGAATAGATTATGGCACATTGTTGTTGATTTAATGTTTTTAGGGTTCCGTACCTCAAAAGGAAAAACGGAACCCTTATAAGATCACTTTGTTGTCCGTCTGTCTGTCTGTCTGTCTGTCTGTCTGTCTGTCTGTCAAGAATTTCTATTTCGAGAATGCGTGGAGGTATCAAGCTGAAATTTGAACTGTACACTCAGGTCTACGGTCTCATGAAGTTGTAAAATAATCAAACTGCTAAGTTTACGTAGAAAAAAGTTACGGCCGTTTATTCAGCAAAAAACGCATATTTCGACACACTCAAGGGTATCAAAACCTATAGGGTACTTCCCGTTGACCTAGAACTATGAAATTTGGTAAGTAACATCGTTATAGACTACAAGTACAGGAATAAATCTCAAAACTATACATTTGTAAATAGATCTTAAAAAATAGGGGGTCTATATTTTTTATAAGATGTCGAAATTTCAAATTGAAACTACTATGGTTCAAATGGGGTATCATATGAAAGGGCTTGATGTACACATTGCAAAATATATTTTATTTATTTATTTCGACGCATGATTTCTTATTTATAATGAAAAATATCAAATTTAATAATGATACTACGTACCTACGGAACCCTCGGTGGGCGAGTCCGACTCGCACTTGTCCGGTTTTTTTTATTTATAGATACCAGTTACGTTAAAATAGTTTGTTTGTTTCTAAAACTTTATTGTACAAAGACATAAAATTACAAGTACAGAATATTATAAACAATGGCCGACTTTTGAATGAATGAATATTTTTATTGAATTAACAAAGACTCATGTTGTTAGTAATGCTTATAAACTATGTTAGTAAAGATATTAAGTTGATATATTAATTTTAAAGTGGTCTTTCCTGCACCACTTATCTCAGAAGGGATCTCTTTTTAACCGACACCAAAAAAGGAGGAGGTTCTCTATTCGGCTGTATTTTTTTTTATGTTTGTTACTTAATTACTCCGTGATTTATAAACAGATTGGATTTTTTTTTATTTTATTTGAAAGAGTATATTTCCACATTGGTCCCATATTTTTTCATTATCATCATCATCACCAGCTGCCTGTATCTACCCATTGTTAGGCTTGTTATTTCATTACTCCGTTATTTATAAACCGATTTGAAAAAAACTTTTTTTATTTGAAAGAGTATACTTCCAGATTGGTCCCATATTTTTTTCATCATCTTCATCAGCCTGTATCTACATACGTAAATGTAGAGGAATGTCTGGAGTCGGTTTTTGTTAAAATTATTGTCAACCAAAAATAGCTTGAAAGTGAACTATTTAGGTCAGGGTTAGTACATTAAGTACAATAGATATAGAAGCAGTTATTATAAACACAAATATAGACCAATACACAATAATACCTGTGGTCAACCACACAACTGCAATAAGTCCTAACTTAGATAGATACAATGAATTTCGGTTTCGGAAACATCACTGAAGTGCGTTCCTAGCTGGCTTTTAAAAGAATTAATAGATATTATTACGAATCTATAATAATATTAAGAAGCTGATGATTTTGTTTATTCGTGTGTTAGAAGACGCTAAATTTTGGAAGTACTAATTCGAATTCTTGAAGTGTTAGAGCCTATTTATCGAGAAAGGCTATATATATATATAATATTATGCTACGATCAATAGGAGCGAAGCATAGATGAAAAATGTTGCAAAAACGGAGAAAATGCCACACGGACGTAGACGGGGTGGGTCGTAAAAATAAACCCCAAAACAGAGATTGGATGAGAAGAAAAAGAATACACGTTGATAAAAAAGTTATGAATGACGGGAATGCAAAGGATGTAGCTGACTCATCACCATATTTAGAGCCAAAGTCAATCTCACCTGCACGTGGTGCACCCTGCCATCTACCGAAAGAGGCTATGACAAAAGAGTAAGTGAGGCTACCAGCGTTAGTTAGTAGCGGGAATGCGAGTAATACTTATATTGCTAGCATCTATATGGTAACGGTAACCACTTAACATCAAGCGGGCTATATGTTTGTTTAGCACCCGACACCGTATAGAAAAGTAGTTACATTATGTATCAAGTTGGTGGCACGCACCGAAAATATAAACACGAGACTAAAAAGACTATTATATATATTATTTTCCCGTTTTTCACGGTGTTTGACCCCTGGGGCGTCTCTCGCACATCTCTTTTAATGACCTGTAAAATACTTTGGGGTATAGACACAGCTGCAAACAAATAATATAAAACTAAGCATTCTAAACTTTATGCCTTTGCCATAGAGTATACTACGAATAGCTCGCGGTAAAATCGCGGGAATGGAACGTCAACTGTCAAATTGACAGATCTAAAAGGGGCTATAATGGCCCGTTCGGATTTTAAACCGGATTGTTGTTTTAGAGTAGCGTTCCGAAGGGTTGATTCGTAAACTTTCAAATTAGTTTAACCTAGTAGTTTTTCGGATGGAGGAGTTATCCAAAAGACTCTACGTCTGTACGTCAATGTATTATTGTTTACAATTTGTTTGAAGATAAGATTGAAGGCTGCATTTTAAATTTATAGAACTTTTTAGGCACGTGAAAATCATACTTTTGTCATAAATTACATTGTAGTGCCAAATGATAGAGATATCTCCGTGAGATCAGAATTCGAACTCGATTTTCGCATTAATTGTTCACAATTTTCTCAGGAAACTACAGCTTGGGGTTCTTCAAAAAGGGCATGAAGAGGTTTTTACAGGGTCGACAACGCGCGTGTCATGCCTGGTGTTACAGGAGTTAGGCTACGGTAACTGCTTTCCATCAAGTGGGCCGTATGCTTGCCTGTCACTTTTGTGGTATAAAAAAAATCTATGAAACTGTAATTACAACTGCGGCAGCGAAAATTGCTACATAATGCGATGTCTGAACAAATTTCCGACGTGAAATTTGTGAAACGCGTCTTAACTCAATGACTAAAATGTTGTGCCGTGTTATAGCGTTGCACAAAAATTTGTAAACATTAAAAAGCAGCAGATTATATCAGCATAATATATTTAATACCAATTAACATGTAATTAACGATGAGCTGTCCATTTTATTTTCATCGTACATGTGAAATTAACTTAATTATAATTACTGAAATAAATGACTAGAAATGGGACGGGGGCCCACCACACATTCCCACCACTGTGTCTCCTGTGTAGCCAGGATTAACAGCTGCGACCGCCAAAAAATGCAATGAACAGTGAAGTCCATTGCAGTCCCGGGGGTAAAACTACGGCTGTCTTGGAACTCACAACGAATTTAATCAGAAGAAATTAGTAGGAGTCGGAAACTTTGGAATTTGACTTCACCTCTTAGCAATGTGAGAGACAGCGATATGGCAAATAAAAATAAGGACTGTTGAATTTAGCCCTTTTGCCATTAATAAAGTAATAAGAAAATCGTAATGAATTTTAAGTAAAATAATAACTTTCGATAAGTTATTATTGAGTAGGTACCCAAAAAAGTAACCTTTGAAATGTAACTTGAGTCTTTGAAATCGCAACGAGACAAACGGGTACCATGTTAGACAAGTGGACCATAATGAAAACCCATGGACTTAGTATTACCTTAATATTATTATTTTCACGTGAATACGTGTTTAAATTTGCTACCATACGGGGGCAATCCAAAAAAAATTATGATAGCTAAATAAATATTCATTCATTCATTCAAATCGGGGGATACAGTTAGCGTTGTAGTTTCAAATCTATGCTCTACATCCAAAATTCAATCACACCACTGGATAGATGAAGGATCACAGAATTTATTACGCTAAGTAAGGATTATTAAACATCGCGTGATTGGGAGGGAGAAGCGCTGTCATTTTAAGATAATTTTAGTGCATATAACGTATTCACGTAAGCACCTTCCGCAATTCGAGGGTTAGGAATGGTCACAATAGTTGTCTTTCCAATTACGTAGATTTTATTAAGTAATTACATTATCGAGGTCGACTGGGGAAATATTTTGTTTATAATAGCTTTAAAATGTAAAGCGGTTACCGTTCGTAATACAAGAAGAATTGGTCGAGCACTAGCACTCTCACTGCAACCGCAGCATTTCATCATATATGGTAAGCTCATTCACTTGCAGGAACACAAATATCTCCAAGTGCCTATTATGATGCGGTGTTTTGTGAGGTGGAGCTTCAGAAGGCTGGCTCGTCATGCCTCTTTTCTGCCAGTGCCTCGTTTGCTTAACGTAGGGGTACAACACACTGCCGCCGTATCCATGACACAGCCACACCACATTTTTTATAGATATTTTTTTTTATATTCGGGACAGGCCCACCACACATTCCATAAGCAGTGGCTGTCCATTTTATTTTCATCGTACATGTGAAATTAACTTCATTATAATTAGTGAAATAAAGGACTAAAAACGGGACGGGGGCCCACCACACATTCCCACCACTGTGTCTCCTGTGTAGCCAGGATTAACAGCGGCAACCGCCAAAAAAGGCAATGAACAGTGTAGTCCATTGCAGTCCCGGGGGTACAACTACAGCTGCCTTGGTACTCACAACGAATTTAATCAGAAGAAATTAGTAGGAGTAGGAAGCTTTTGGAATTTGACTTCCCCTCTTAGCAATGTGAGAGACAGCAATATGGCAAATAAGGCTTTATAAGCCTAAAGAGATGGCTAGTCAAGTGAAGCTCAACTGCCGTGCACCACGGATTTTATGTATCTACCTAAAAATTTTATTGATAATAAAAAAAAAATATGTATCTACCTAAAAATTTTATTGACAATAAAAAATGGCAGTGTGTTTTGTTAATAAATAGATGATTGGTAATGAGAGTGATGAAGCTAACCTCGACTTGCTTTTAGATTTAATTAGTATAACCCAAGAACGCATAGATTTCGGGTATCGACTATCTAAACACTATAAATACAAATAATTATATAATTGTATAGTTGAATAACACAAACATAATTATCTTCATATCTCTGTGCTTACATATTACATGGGTTAATAAATATCAGTGAACTATACGACACTAATTTTATGTATCACGCGTCACGCAATATCGTGGAGGCTGAAAACGAGGGTTGCCAACCAATAAATCATGTTAGCACATAAATTTGTGTTGGCAACCGCGCCGCATAGCTGCAGGGGTGACACGACAAGTTGTGACAGATTACCAAAGGAGGGTTGGCTGATTTTCAACCTTATGTGTTTGATTTAAAGTAAAATTGAGTAGTTTTAACAGTATGCAATGAGTTATTCTATTACCATGATAATGTTGGTAGTATCGCGTTGGGGTGCAAACCGAATGGTAGTAATTGAAATTTATCTAATAAATTATTGCCTATTTGCTACAGTGTGGGGCGTAAACTGTGGTGTACACAGATTTTCACGGCCATTTCTTTCATGAATGCACACATAAGTATATTGTGTTGCTCCCCCTTTCATATCAGACTTTTTGTAATATTTGGTAAATGTTATTAGCAATAAAGTATTTCTTGTATAGATTTATTGACTTATATATTTTAGGGTAAATAAAGGTAAGTGGTTCAATAAGATCTTTGAACCAAAGCCAACTTCACCTGCACGTGGTGCACCCTGCTGAATGACAAACGAAGCTCTGGCGAAAAGAGAGGTAGAGAGCGTAATTGTAAGCTACCCGACTGGGGAATTACCTCCATATCACAGAATACCGCAGCCAAATAACAATTCTCTTGAGGGTTGTTGTATTCCTGCGAGTGAGTGAGGTCACTAGAAAGAAAGGAAGGAAATGCTGTGTTGGCAGCGGAGGTGGCGGCGCGTGAGCAATATTTTATGTTGCGAGCGTTAATATGGCTACGGTAACCGCTTCACATCAGGCGGGTCGCATGCCACCCGACGTAGTATAAAAAAAAATGACGTGAATACGTCTTTAAAATTGCTTCCATATGGAGGCAATTCAAAAAACTAATGATAATAACAAAATCGGGGGACACTGTTTGGTGTTGCAGCTATACATATCTATCATCTCCAAAGGCGTGAAGAGGTTTTTACAGGGTTGGCAACACGTGAGTGTTACCATACCAGAGGTAACACTCACGTGTTGCCAAGGCTGAGATGACTGCTCGGTGGCGTAGCGGTCAATGACGCGGCTTCGACACCAACGCTCGTGGGTTCGATTCCCAGACAGGACAAACATTTGTGTGCATGAACATATATGTTTGTCTTAGTCTGGGTATTTTCTATGTATCATAAGTATGTATTTACAAAAAAAATGTATTTACGTATGTTTATAAGCTGTCTAGTACCCATAACACAAGCTTCGCTTACTTTGGGGCTAGATGGCGCTGTGTAATTTGTCTGACAATATTTAAAAAAAAATTACTGCTCATCATACGGGTCGTACGCTTGTCTGCCATCTTAGTAGTATAAAAAAATTGGTTTTCTGTAAAGTCGGTGTACGGACGATAATTTTACGTGATAACGTCATAAGAAAACAGCCGATGGAGTGAAAAAGAGATAGATTCGTCACAAGCCGAACTCTTAGGCCGATCATGCATGACTCATTGTCACGTTCCGCCTGAGCCGAGCTTGCAACCGAGAGCGCAGAACATGCGATACAAAGGCACTATAGCTCGTCCCGCGCTCTCGTTTGCTCGCACGGCGCAGGCGGAACGTGACAATGAGTCATGCTATTTCGTGCGTGCAGCCGGCGTTCATGGATTTATAAGATCTTATCACATCAAAAAAGTTTATTTAAACACCTTTTTAGATAGATTTTAATTTCTATTTTTCAATATCAGTCATAGTGATGTATTGCTTAAATTACCGTTTAACAAGTAACGTATTCAATAGGCTTGTAACCATTTTTTTTCGATTTGTTATTTAAAGACGTCACAATAATATAAATATAGATGAAATAATTACTTGAAGATCACAATTTTGGACTATCCCGAAAACGCTCCATACAAAAGGCATATACTCCAGGCAAAACGTTATGACGTCACACCTTGCTATTTATCAGAAATTTGTACGACAGCTATGTTAAATATTGCGTTTATGTAGCCAGTGCCGTAACAAAAGTTAATAGTATTTTAATTGTTTCTACAATGGTAATATTATTTTTTTATAATTCCATACCTTTAAAATGGACTTTCCCACCAAAATTTGACCGAACATAAAACACGTCGGACATAAGTTATTAAAATTTTAAGATCGCAGATCGTTCTAGTTTTATGTAGGTACTTTACGTTACTGACTGAGAGTTTTTATAATTTTGTAACATGGGCAACTAGCCTATTCTAATCTAATTTCTCCGCGATGAAAGAACCCACTCGAGATAAGCCTCGTTCATATTAGCCCAATATTTTCAAGTGTGAATTGCTGGGCACATAGATAAATACAGGAACGTGCGGGCCACGTGCGCGCCCGCCCGGCCAGCCCTGATAACTGATGACTTTATACTGTGGTAGCTGGGGGTGAAATAGGCTTGTTGCCCATGTTACGAAATTATAAAAACTCTCTATCAGTAACGTAAAATACATAAAACTAGAACGATCTGCGATCTTAAAATTTTAATAACTTATGTCCGACGTGTTTTATTTTCGGTCAAAGTTTGGTGGGAAAGTCCATTTTAAAGGTTTGAAATTATAAAAAATAAATATTACCATTGTAGAAACAATAAAAATACTTTTGTTACGGCACTGGCTACATAAACGCAATATTTAACATAGCTGTCGTACATATTTCTGATTTAATGCATGTATAATAACATAGCACGGTGTACAATAAAATAGCACGGTGTGACGTCATAACGTGGTGACCTTTTCTATGGAGCGTTTTCGGGATAGTCCAAAATTGTGATCTTCAAGTTATCATATCTCGAGAAGTTTTTATGCAATCGAAGTAATTATTTCACCTATATTTATATTATTGTGACGTCTTTAAATAACAAATCAAAAAAAAAATGGGATACAAGCCTATTGTCGGTCTTAGGTACACTACATCGAGTTTATACACCACGGTAAGTTATAGTCGATTCGGAAATAAATTGACGAGCTCGGTGGTCGAATGGTTAGCAATGGCCACTTTGACTCCGAGGTCGCGGGTTCGATTCCCGCACAAGACAAACATTTGTGTGCATGAACATGTATTTGTCTTGGTCTGGGTGTTTTCTATGTATTATGAGTATGTGTTTACAAAAAAAATGTATTTAAGTACATTTATGTTGTCTAGTACCTACCAATAACACAAACTTTGCGGCTAATTTGGGACTAGATGGCGCTGTATAAATTGTCCAGAAACATTTAATTATTTATTTATTAAATATACAGAAAAATTGGTTGTCTGTAAAGTCTGTTTCCGGACGATAATTTTACGTGATAACGTCATAAGAAAACATCGGCGATGGAGTGGAAGAGATAGACGCGTCACAAGCCGAACGCTTAGGCCGATCGTGCCCCTATCGCTTGTTCCGCGCTCTTGTTTGCACGCTCGGCTCAGGCGGAACGTGACAATGAGTCATGCTTTTTCGTGCGTGCCGACGTTCATCGATTTATAAGACACACGTCAAGAAAATAAATTTTATGTTTACAATATAAAATAAAAAATAATATTAGCAATCTGCACTCCTTCTCTATATAAACGAGGTTACAATGTGTTTTATAATTGTAATTCATACAATTATTTCTAAGAAACTAAATTAAAAACTAAAATAAAAATAAAACTACATATTATCTAAAAAAAGGCCCCCGTGGCATTGTACCGAAGATGCTGGCAGCGTTTCCTCGTTGTATGGCAATACTAATCCATTGTGCAAGAAAGTCGCCAGCTCTTCGGTCACCAGTGGATTCGACCAGGCGCTTGGAGAGCTCATTCATTAATTTAAGCGCATTAGGACCCCACGAACCCAGGGTCTCGACTCCGAAAGGCACAAAAGTGTATTCCGAGCCGAGACCGCGATATTTCGTAATTTTTCTTTTTACAAAAATAAAAACATTATGATCACATTTTAATATTCACATTGACGAAAACATCAAAAGCCAATTTGAAACCGCCCTTGTGATTTGCAAAAGAAAACATTTGTGTGGCGGGCGACACAACGCCTCTCGGCTACTGTAAACATTTGACTGCGGCTATTGACGTGGGAGAGGCGGTGAGAGGTCGGCACGTGTGACCAATGAGGTATACACTTAATTGATTTATACTAGATGGAGTGTGGGCAGACACAGAAAGAAGAATAAGTCAATAATTTCAATAAACAAAATAATAGTAACAAAAAAAACCGACTCCAAACATTACTCTACATTTATGTGTATGTAGATACAGGCTCATGATGATGATGATGATGAAAAAATATGGGACCAATCTGGAAGTATACTCTTTCAAATAAAAAAAAATTTTTCAAATCGGTTTATATATATAGGTACAAAAATATGCAGAAGCTCATGAACTTAGACTTCATCACCATGTGAATCCAGAGGTAGTCAAACTTCTCGATAACACAGACCTAGTGAGAAGACTCAAAAGAACAAAACCTTTTGAGTTAGTGTAATAATAAGTGAGACAATATTAGTGACAGTGCATTAAATATAACACAACAAGAAAGTGTTTCACCTTAATAGACACTAAGAAAAGTCAATGGACATTATTCTTAGAATATAATATTTAAAAGTTTATGTTAAAATTAAATTACTTATTAGCCCGTAAGCTAGATCGTAATATTTTAAAGTATTATGCTTTATAGAAAAAAAAATCGGTTTATAAATCAAGGAGTAAGTAATAAACAAAAAAAAAAATACAGCCGAATTGAGAACCTCCTCCTTTTTTGGAGTCGGTTAAAAATGGGGTGTAGGTACCTGTGTCATGGACACGATAGCCGTTTTACTTGAATACGTTATATGCACTAAAATTATCTCAAAATCACACGCTTCCCCCTTCCCCGCACGCGATGTTCAATAGTCCTTACTCAGCGTAAGAATTTATTCTTTGATCCTTCATCTATACAGTGGTGTGATTGAATTTTGGATGTAGAGCATAGATTCGAAACTACAACGCCAAACTGTATCCCCCGATTTCGTTATCATTACATTTTTTCATCATCAGGTCATTTTAGACTGCACTACTGGAGCACCACCCTCTCTAGTCCGTCCCAGACAGAAGGTGGATTACATTTTTTGGATGATAGCAAGTTTAAAGACAAAATGCGTATTTCCGTCACAATGTGAGTTAGACACTTTTTTATTCCACGTCGGGTAAAATAATTCTCTGACATGATTATTATAATGAATGTAGAAATTTATATATCAAGATGAACTGAATCTATTAAGCCCGTAATTTTTAAATTGTTGATAGTATGTGTAGTGTAATGTTGGTAAGTGACTCTAATTAAACATGACGTATTATATTATTTACATATTGAGTGACAATGTCAGGAAATTTTAAATATTTGTATGCCTGAGGGCAAAACATAGAGCACAAAAAATAAATGTAACCCAACACTTCATTAATGTATATACCACCTATGTTTAACAAATAAAATTATTCTTTCTATTCTATTCAAGCAAGCATATAACCCGCATAAGCGATTACCACAGCCTATAGACGTTTTCAAAATTCAGAACTATTCGATATAGCACGTCTGTTTGTCTTAGTCTGGGTGTTTTCAATGTACTTATTATATGGAATTTTCAACAAACTTTCGCCCTTAATTTTACCCCCCTAGTCTTTAAAAAATATTTCTTAACATATGCTATAACAGGCTATTATGGCATGTATTTGTAAAAAAAAATAAGTACATTTATTAGTTATCTTGTCTCACTCACAATACAAGCTTTGCTTATTTTGGGACTGTTGTAATTTGTCCAGGAATATTTATTTATTTATTAAAGTTACAGCGATTTTAAAAGAAAGGTAAAATGATATTAACAACACTATTTATTATTCCGTAGATACGATGTCCTGTCTAACTCTAAATCAACCCATATTTATACCGGGTTACGGGTCTCCTCTCAATCGAAGGGGTTGAGAATGTATTCCACCACGCTGGCTTGGATTGGCTTGACGACTGTTATCTAATGACTACAGCCGGGACCGAGAGCGATAATATTTTGAGTTGAACAAAAGTTTTTTCCGTCAGCTATAAAAATAATTAATATTATTTACCCCTCACGTTACGTGCAAATAGGTAATTGCGTGCCTCTAGGGTACTTTTTACCCCACGGAGTATCTCTCACTAATTGATAAGTCAACATTGGTTGTTTGTTCGCGCCACTGTTTTAGTGTTTGTATTTTTTGGTAAGTGCCACACCCTCTGGCCGCCGGCGGGGTGCGAGGTGGTGGTGCTTGCGAAGATATATGAGTGTTGTTTTGAGATAAAATGCAGTTTGGGGTGTAAGTGGCTCATCGCGATCTTTAGATTAGTATATTAAGTATAATAAGCTAGTAGCTGACCCGGCAAACGTTGTGTTGCCATATATATTATTCCTAGGTTTTTTTTAGTAGAAAAATATAGATAACACAGACCTACTGAACATATAAAATTTCATCAAAATCGATCAAGCCGTTTAGGAGGAGTATGGTAACTGAAACTGTGACACGAGAATTTAATATATAATAGATGTAAGTTATTTTTAAGTATTTATCTATGGGCTAATATTTATTATTAATTGTACATGTTGGTCTGCAATAAACGCTTTTATTATTATTATTTAGAACCATAGTAAACACCTGCACGTGGTGCACCTTGCCGACTAGCGAAAGAGGCTCTGGCAAAAATAGATAGGGTGTAGCGTATTTGTAAGCAAGACCATTGGGCAACTACCTCCACCTCACAGAATACCGCAGCCAAATAACAATTCCCTCGAAGGTTGTTGTATTCCTGTGAGTGAGTGAGGTCACCAGAAAGGAAGGAGTTGCTGCGTTGGCAGTGGGGATTTTTTTTTTTTTTTTTTTTATACCACTAGAGTGGCAAACAAGCTTACGGCCCGCCTGGTGGAAAGCAGCTACCGCAGCCTATGAACGCCTGTAACACCAGGGGCATCACATGCGCGTTGCCGACCCTGTAAAAACCTCTTCACGCCCTTTTTTATATATGGATTTTATATATTGGATAGCTGTGTGCGATTAATATTTCATGATGCGAGTGTTAATATTGCTAGTTCAAAGATGATGATGAACCATTTACATCCCATCTCTATTTTTATAATTGGATATATATATATAGTACCAATATTTCTCGTTACAGTCTTTATTTATTTGACGCCCCTTCGCGTGACGTAAGCCTATCGCAAAAATAAACTATCAAGTGTTAAGTTTCTCACACGTTGTCTAAATTCACAACAAGGGTTGGTAAAAAAGGTTCTGGGGAAGCTTTGATTTAGATACACGCGTTGAAATACTTTTTAGTTCTTCTGGCGGTACGTAACGAATGGCCGTACCCCGGCCACTCCATACAAATGTCGCGTCCGTAACCACTACATAAACAATGGCGTCTGTACAGAGCGTGAATGAGCTTGCGTATGCGTGCGACGTCATACAAACTGTTCCAGATTCGTCTCAGAGGGGAGGTGAGGTTGCACGAGAGAGCGGCAGGGTGTGGTCATACTGGACGTAGTACTATTAGTTATACTATTGTATCACCTATCCTACATATATGTGTTATAAACTAGCAGACCCGGCGAACTTCGTACCGCCTAACAGTCAATGAATGTCGTGTTACTTATTAGCCAAACAAAATTTATGATTTTATTCATAGTGGAAGAGAGATAGATGCGTCACGATCATGCCTCTCTATTGCTTGTTCCGCGCTCTGGCTTGTTGCTTGGCTCAGGCGGAACGTGACAGCGAGTCATGCTTTTTCGTGCGTGCATCCTGCGTTCATCGATTTTTAATATTATTATCACTTTAAAAAAAGCAAATTGCTTATGCAAATACCATAACAAAACAACGGTAAGTTAAATCAAGCGTGAGCAATCGAAGACGTGACATTGTCGCGTCGCAGCAGGGTGCCAGCCCTCGGAGACAAGTGGCGGTTCACACGGAGGGACGCGGTGCTTGTTGGGATGCTTGATGTGACAATTTGGATACAAACAACAAAGTAGATGATATTTTTTTAGTCAATTCCTAAAGGGGACTTCATACACCAACACAAGTTGGGGAAAGAGACGCGAGAGAGTGTAAATTGCAAGAAATGTCACACAATTCGTAAATTTTAACGAATTAAAAAAAAATGGTAAGATAGTTCCCTAGATCAGTGTTCCGCAAAGTGTGTGCTGCGGCACACAGAAGTCCAATTCTCGTAATTTTTCTACGAACGCAGATTGAAAGTTGACCGAATCGAGATTGAATTGTGAATTGACTAAAATTATACTACTCATTACCTTGCTCAGAGGATTAGCATTGCTATTCAGCGAGGTAATGCTGCCAGCATTCTTGGTACGTTACCAACGGGCAACGATGTGGGCGAAATTTTTTATTTATAATTTTTGTTTTATTTCTTTTCTTCCTTTTTTTCTACCTCTTTGTAAATATTTTATTTGTAAATATTCTTATTGTAAATATTATCTTTCTAGACTCTCGGATATTAAATAATGTTATTGTCATCTAGAGCTACGCTTTGAAATGATATTCAAATTAAATTTACATATAAATTATACTTATACTTGATTTCATTAAATAATTATTGTCGATTCTTGTTGTAGGCAAAGTAATGTTAATTTTCCCTCATATTTCGATATAATCCCGCTTAAATTAAAATTTGAAGTTACAGATTGTGTTACGAGAATACCAAATTTAACATTTGTGAGATCGAGACTGGATCGAAACTGAATTTTGACTATATTTTAATTACGAGATTTCCCCCTCTGGTGTACCGTGGTCATTAGTTGGTGTGCCTCGGAAAAATAAGCTAATCTCATAAAGCTAAATAGACGGACGGAAGAATAATTCACTTACTACAAAGAAGAATATTAACACAAATAAAAACTGATTTTAAATTTATGGTGTACCTCCAAAAAATGTAGTTTTCCTATATGTACCTTAAACGACGACGAGAGACGAGCTCGGTGGTCGAATGGTTAGCAATGGCCACTTTGACTCCGAGGTCGCGGGTTCGATTCCCGCACAAGACAAACATTTGTGTGCATGAACCTGTCTGTTTGTCTTGGTCTGGGTGTTTTCTGTGTAAGTATTATATATAATAATATATATGTATATATTTACAAAAAAAAATGTATTTAAGTATAATATCAGTTATCTAGTACCCATAGTACAAGCTTTGCGCTTAATTTGGGACTAGAGGGCGCTGTGTAAATTGTCCAGAAATATTTATTTATGATTATGAAATAATTTGTTTGCTTCATTTCCTCCTTTCTTCTTCTTCTAAGCAGTAGCTTACTAATGTGATAGAATTTGTGCCTGAGTAATTTACTTTCTACATTAACAATGCATTAGATAGTGTCCGGACATCCGCCCTGATGAAGGTCTCCTTTTGAGATCGAAACTAGTCGGCTTTCCCGACAAAAAGACGTGAGTGACCCGTTTAATTTATTTAATTAATTTTGCATTAGATAAGTTTGATCATACTTAATAGGCCCTGCGAAATCTACACCCAACATCTAAAACGCATCCATTATGGGTCAACTGACCTCAAACCACTTGAGATATGCAAATTGCATCACAAGCCGATGACCGTTCATACAGCTGCTGGCATCACCGCCACGCTGGTGATATGACACGTCATTATAGCGGTATTAATATCACCTGTCAGACGTCTGTATAACCGTGAAGAGGTCATGCTGTTATCAGCACGCGTCATCATTTGAGACAGTTACCGTCGGGAATATCGCCTTTTTTATTTCAAATTGTGGTAAGCAGAAATTGGACTTACTTCTTTTTTTGACCTGATAACATCTTATGAATCGATAAACGCCGGCTGCATGCACGAAAAAGGCATGACTCATTGTCACGTTCCGCCTGAGCCGAGCGTGCAAGCGAGAGCGCGGAACAAGCGAGTGAGATAGAACTAATCGTTCGGCTTGTGACGCATCTATCTCTCTTCTACTCCATCGGCCGATATTTTCTTATGATTCATTTTTTATTTCAAATTGTGGTAAGCAGAAGTTGGGCCACTTGATTTTTTTTGTGAATTCAAAGAGTCACTCTATGACGTCTACGCGGGGAGTGAAGGGAGAGTCAAACATATTTTTTCTATACCACTAAGGTGACAAATAAGCATACGATCCGCCTGATGGGAAGCTGTTACCGTAGCCTATGGACGCCTGTAACACCAGAGGCATCACATGCCCGTTGCCGACCCTGTAAAAACCTCTTCACGCCCTTTTTGAAAAACCCTATGCTGTCGTCTCCTGAGAAAACCTCAACAGGCAGTTCATTCCACAGCTTGCTATTACGTGGAAGAAAACTTATCTGGAACCGCACAGCGTCCACTTCAGTTCCAATGGGGTTGGTAGAGGTTTTCAAGCCGCCCAAAGGCCACTGACTTGGCTTAACGACTGTCCACTAATGACAACAGCGGGGACCGACCGCGTGCCTCCAAAGGACGAAGGAACTCTAGTTAAGTAAACCCATCCATGAACAGGCTACGGCTGACATTGCTCAACTTGCGTGTTTGATTAGACTGTCAAGCGCAACGACGCCATCCAAGATCCTTGCTTACTCATTTAATTGTTAAAGCATTTAATAATCCTTTAGCTATCATTCTCAGTAATCTATGCTTGCTTGCACATAATTTCTAAACTCACTTCACCGAACCGGCTCAAGTTTGTTACAAATAATTAGAAACACAATAAGCCGGTTTTAACAAAACCAAAATGCATTAAACTATTAACCAACAGATAAACTATGAGATTCCATCTCAATCAACATTCGTTTGTTATCATTAAAAAGTAGCAAATTATATTTAAGCCGTCAGACATTTCCCTGATAACGAATGACGGTGACAAGAGCATTGCATTAACTGGAAAAAAAAAACAAAACAAATATGTCGACGCAAGATGGCCGCCGTCAAAGGGCGCCGACGGTAGCGGCTCTCGAATGGAATTCATAAATGATAAATTTAATATTATTTATGGTGTTTAGTACTTATTTGAAGTTGTTGTTGTGAGATTAACGTAGTTTTTGGTGTGACAGGGATATTTTTGTTAAGATTAATTTACACACTATACATAACTATAATCATCATCATCATCATCAGGTCATTGATTACAGTCTCCACTACAGTAGCACGACCCTCTCTCGTCCATCCCAGACAGAAGGAGGATTTGGCCTACACTCCCCACGCTGGCCAGACGAGTTGGGGAGGTCTGATCGATGTCTTATAATGTATTGTATATCATAACTATAATGTTATTGTAAATTAGGTAGCTGTTATTCAACTTTTTTCTACAATTTGAAATTTTGGTGTAGCAATCTTAAATTTATTTACGGGTTAAATAATACTCGATATTTGATCTTAAAACCTGTTGTTTATTATTTATAACTTATAAAAAATCCTATTGTCATTTGGAATTGATATGAATGAACTGCTTATATTCAATAATTTATATTTAATCGCATGGGCAAATAATAACAATGATATTCTGGCTATTTCTTGTTCAATTCATCTGTATAGGTTTTTTAAAGTTAATTAATTGGAATTTCACATGGCACTTCCTATAGCATAGAAATTAGATTTTTTTAATAGAATTGGAATTTTGGGCCCAAAAACATCAAGTCTACTTTTCAAAACAAGTGGCAGAGCTACTACTAATGTATCATAAACAATAAAAAATTACATTTTTAACATCAGCAGAATAAGCAACATCCCTAGCTACTGTCTGTATTTTATTCTTCCTAAGCTGTGGTATTATCATCTCTCGAGAAACATTAAAAGCCCGCGTTATAAAATATGATAGTTAATTTAAGACGACGGTCGCCCACCGCTGACCTCGATTTCACGCGTGTGAAGGAACCTTATTAAAAAAAAAAAGTACTAGTGTTGGTTCACCGTGATGGCTACTGTATTTTGTTGTTTAAGAAGTTATAGAGGTTTAATGCGTAGGCTATCGGACGTCGGTTTAAAGTTTCTACTCCGTGAGGTCTTTGTGGTTGACTCCACCACTTGTAGAGAGAGAAAAACATACAAATTGATAGCTTCTATCGCATTCATACAATTAAACGAGTAACTTACGCCTTCGTTGTATAAGTAAATGAGACAGTCTGATATGATTATGAATTGAATACGTCTTTAAAATTGATCTAAAAATGCGTAAAATCGTGTAGAGTACGTACCTACTTAATCAACAAGGCCTTTTTGAAGTGTTTATAACATTTCGCATGCCGCGGTCCCGTGGATACATGCACAGCACTGGTACAGCGAGTTAAGAGTGGATAAAGGACATTCTTTAAACGAGAATTCGTCTGAAAAATTGTTTCCATTAAAAAAAGCGAATGATCAACAAACAAAATCAGGGGATACAGTTTGGCGTTGTAGTTTCGAATGCATGCTCTACATACAAAATTCAATAACACCACTTGCACTGGATAGATGTAGGATTAAAGAATTTATTACGCTCAATAAGGACTATTGAACATTGCGTGCGGTTGCAAGCGCTGCCATTTTGAGATAATTTTAGTGCATATAACGTATTCACGTGCAACACACGTCCGTGTCCATAACACAGGCATACTCCAGTTCGTCAATTTCAAATACATCATCGTCCTTTCTCGATATAAGTACACTATCGTAAAGTAACGCAAGCATAGTGAAACTTACAAATCGATTTAATCGTCAATGTCCTTAGACGGCAGTGGTGTGGTATCGATTATAGAATCCGGACAAGGCGGTAATCCAGCCGGGCGGTGTCGGCTGTCGTGTGTTTGTTTATTGCTGGCTCAGCTTATAGTGTCTCCTCGTTGGTACTCTGGCTATTAATGGAATGAGTTTTACACTGTGCAATGGTAAATAAGGTCTTAACTATCAGTAGTTTCATCCCACTGCCGGGATACGGGTCTTCCCTTAATCGAAGGGGTTTAGAGCGTACTCCACTACGCTGCTCAACTTCGTTGACGAAGGTTAGTGTTTTCAAACAGCCTAAAGGCCACTTTGACTTGGCTTAACGAATGTCATTTAACGACAATAACAGGGAACGACGGTTTAACGAGCCCTCCATGGACAGGCTACGGCCGACGTTGCTTAACTTTTTTGTCCGATTAGACTCCATTCCACCCCGCTGCTCAACTTGGCTGGAGGAGGTTAGGGTTTTCAAGCAGCCTGAAGGCCACTGACTTGGCTTAACAACTGTTATCTAAAGATAACAGCCGGGACCGACGGCTTAACGTGCCCTTCAAAGCACAGAGGAGCTCGAGATAAATAAATCCATGGACAAGCTAGGGTGGATGTTGCTTGACTTGCGTGATCGACTACACTGCACGCGTAACGCCATCGAGCTCCTTTTATCTAATTAAGTATCATATGGTCAGTCCATCGTATAGTATCACTAGGTGACCTGGCAAGCGTTCTGCCATATAGATTACTTTAGCGTTATGACATACCTATACTGCGGCGCGCGAGCAATATTTTATGTTGCGAGCGTTAATATGGCTACGGTAACCGCTTCACATCAGGCGGGCCGTATGCTTGTGCGCCACCCGACGTAGTATAAGAAAAAAAAAATCTATTGGTACTATGGCTGCCTTGGAGCTCACAACGAATTTAATCAGAAGAAATTAGTAGGAGTAGGAAATTTGACTTCCCATAGCAATTTAAGAGATAGCGATATGGCAAATAGGACATTAAAAGCCTAAAGAGATGGCTAGTCAAGTGAAGATCAACTGCCGTGCACCACGGATTTTAAATATCTAACACTATTGGGGACCTAAAACATTACTTTATTTATATAGATTACGATAGCCCCTACGTATACATATACGATAATCCAAAACCGGAAGCTTTGTGTTGTGCAACCAACCTTCCGGTTATATCACAGGATTGCGAGTCTCTCGTCCAGTAAACCAACCAGACGAGAGGACCTTTACCCGCACCGCTCTTGCGCTCGGTAAACCAACCGAGCACGCAAGCAGATTGGTAGCAGGTCGTACTCCCCTGTCACCGGCAAGCAGGCTACTTAGGCACTAGACTTGTGTAGTTCCTGAGTGAGTAGTTCAATTGTACTAGTTCACCATACAAGCCGGTTCTTGTCACTCACTCTTTCTTGTCCCATGTAGTTCACTGCGTCATTTAGTTCAATCGAGTGACAAAGAGTAAAAAGAACGGAAATACATAAAGCGAACGAGCTAGAATGAGAGAGATACGTTGTAATGCCAAATAGAGAGCGAAAAGGACGGAAGATTCTGAAATTGTTCGAGATAAAACGAGACAGATAGTTTCGTGCGTGGTGGTTGACTGACCGAATTATAACTCGAAGGCTAAGGACATAAGAACCATAAGCTGTTAGCGAAAATAGGCTCAATTTTTATATTAATTATTATTTTAACTACTAAGTAATTTCTTTTTACTCAAGGTTGACAGTCCTAAGCCTGTGAAAAGTTTGAAGGAAAATCAATATTTGTAAGGGAATTTATAAAATATTTAATTAGTTATAGGTACTTACTTAATACAAAAATACAATGCCATCAAAATGATGCAATAGAACTGAGAAGAATGTAGAAGGAAACAGTCAACAGAACTACTGAGTAGATTGAATCAAAGATACATTGAACTAAACGAACTAAGAGAGTCAAAAGAACTACAGAAGTAATTGGCTATTTTCCAATGTTTAAAAATTGTACAAATAAATTAACAATATCGTAAAATACACAAAACTATAAAGATCTGCAAACTTTCATTCTAATATCTTCAGTCAGACTTTTTTTAGCGTCGATCAAAGTTTGGCGGGAAAGTCCATTTTAAAAGTATGAAATTATTAAAAAATAATATTTCCATTGGAGTAGCAATAAAAAATGCTATAACTTTTATTATGATAATAATTACATAAACGTAATATTTAACATAGCTGTCGTACAAATTTCTGATTTGATGCATATAAAATACAAAACTGTGACGTCATAATTCGGTAGTCTTTTGTATGGAGCGTTTTGGGGCAGTCTAAAAATTGTGATTTTCAAATTAATATATCTCGAGAGATTTTTGTGCTATCGAAGTAATTCTTTCACCTATGGTTATATTATGGAGACGTCCCTACATATCAAACAGAAAAAAATGTTAGTCAAATAGCCAATTGAACTAAATGAAGCAATTGAACTAAATGAACTAGATGAGTGATGTAGTTCATTTGCGTCAAACGAACTGCATCTCTCTTTTCAGTTCAGTGAACTGTTTTGCGCAAGTCTATTAGGCACTCTTAAATCGTAGGTATAGGCATAGGATCCGTCTTTACAGGATCAGTAATGCGAGAGTCATACTTCTGGCGTTGCGAGCGTCCATAGGTTACGATGACTGCTTACCATCAGGCAGATCGTATGATTGTTTGCCACCTTAGTTGTATATAACTGGGATACCTTCGTACGCAGTCGTGGGTGAAGTAGGCGACGATATAGTATGACAATAATCGATAACGAGGCTATTGTGTCATGGAAGCCATACATATTAGGATTGCTTCACACTTGAGGCTATTATGTTTATTTATATAACGTAGGGTGGCAAGTAAGCATATGGCCCACCAATTTGAATAGAAGGCAAATTTATGAGCACCAGGGGCTATCGCCGAGATTTGCTTTTCGAGAGAGATGAGAGTTATCCAAATCTTTGAAAATAATCATTCCCGTGAGTTCGAATTATAGCTACTAAAATCGATAACCCTAAATCTCCTTCACAAATAGAAAAAGTTAAAAATAATATTAATATGTATATATTATTTACAATATAATGCTTTTTAAAAGCAATTTTGATGGTCACAACTTTACCCTAACCTAACCCATCTATCTCGAATTGGCAACACTACCGAAATTCTGCACTACGTCTATACCTGGGTAGCAGTTATGGTCCATTCAAGACTTAAGTATGTATCTAGCTTAAGCTTATGGGGTGTAAGTGGTTCATCAAGATCTTTGAACCAAAGCCAACTTCACCTGCATGTGGTGCACCCTGCTGGCTGACAAACGAAGCTCTGGCGAAAAGAGAGGTAGGGAGCGTAATTGTAGGGCTATCCGACTGGGGAATCTCCACCTCACAGAATACCGCAGCCAAATAACAATTCCCTTGAGGGTTGTTGAGTTCCTGCGAGTGAGTGAGGTCACCAGAAAGAAAGGAAGGAGATGCTGCGTTGGCAGCGAGGGTGGCGGCGCGCGAGCAATATTGTATGTTGCAAGCGTTAATATGGCTACGGTAATCGCTTCACATCAGGCGGGCCGTATGCTTGTCTGCCACCCGGCGTAGTATAAAAAAAAAGAGAAGAGACTGCTTCAGTAAACGATCTATTTCATCATTTCACTAAACTCTCATCAACCCTTATTTCACCCACACTGTTGAGAAACGGATCTCACGCGGGTTTAGAGCATACTCCGCCATGCTGCTCAAATGCGGATTGGCGGAGGCCAGTGTTTTCAAACCGCCCAAAGGCCAGGCCACTGACTTGGCTTCATGCCTGTGATCTAATGACAACAGCCAAGCAGAGCCAGTCGCCAAAAGCAGTTATTACGGGCGGACCTTAGGGCCAAAACACATAACCGCGTTGCGGCACCGCACCGCCAAAATCAGCAGTGCCGCCCGCCGCTACGCAGAATTTAGCGGTACACTGCGCCGCACATAGTGTACAAAAAGTAACATAAAGTAAGCGTTTAATCAAACTTTAACGTTAAGGAAATGTAACATTTTTGATTATTTTTAGGGTTCCGTACCTCAAAAGGAAAAACGGAACCCTTATAAGATCACTTTGTTGTCCGTCTGTCTGTCTGTCTGTCTGTCTGTCTGCCTGTCTGTCTGCCTGTTTGTCTGTCTGTCAAGAATTTCTATGTCGAGAATGCGCGGAGGTATCAAGCTGAAATTTGAACTGTATACTCAGGTCTACGGTCCCATGAAGTTGTAAAAAAATCAAACTGCTAAGTTTACATAGAAAAAAGTTACGGCCGTTTATTCAGCAAAAAACGCATATTTCGACACACTCAAGGGAATCAAAACCTATAGGGTACTTCCCGTTGACCTAGAACTATGAAATTTGGCAAGTAACATCGTTATAGACTACATGTATAGGAATAAATCTCAAAACTATACATTTGTAAATAGATCTTAAAAAATAGGGGGTCTATATTTTTTATAGGGTGTCGAAATTTCAAATTGAAACTACTAGTTCAAATGGGGTGTCATATGATAGGGCTTGATGTACACATTGGAAAATATATTTTAATTAATTTTTTTGACGCATTATTTCTTATTAATAATGAAAAATATCAAATTTAATAATGATACTACGTACCTACGGAACCCTCGGTGGGCGAGTCCGACTCGCACTTGTCCGGTTTTTCTTACATACATTCAACAACATTAAAAAAACAAAAAAATGGTTGCCATGTATGGGAACGCTTTGTTTCGTTGCGGCGCGTCGCCGCGACGCGGTTATGTGTTTCTGCCCTTATAGTGCCTTATTTGCCATATTGCTGTCTCTCACATTGCTAAGTGTTGCAGTTAAATTCCAAAATCTTCTTACTCCTACTAATTTCTTCTGATTAAATTCGTTGTGACTTCCAAGGCAGCCGTAGTTTTACCCCCGGGGATCGCAATAGACTTCACTGTTCATTTGCGTTTTTTGGCGGTCGCCGCTGTTAATCCTGGCTACACAGGAGACACAGCGATGGGAATGAGTGGTGGGCCCCCGTCTTGTCAAAGACCTTATGGTGCAAAAAACAACAAACTTACGCATTTATAGTATTAGGTCATTTATAGTATTAAAAGTCTTCAAGTAAAAATCTATATGCTATAGCTTAAAATATAATTTGCCATAAAAACAGGATAAAAAGGCCATGAAAGCAGGACCATAAAAACGATATGGAATATCTTTACAAAAAAGAAAATCAAATAAGACATTAACCTTTGAATTTTGACGTATGTTATAATCACAATGAAATTCCATCGTCCAGATCGGACTTCCTGATTCAGGGGTAAAGTTGAAAAAATTATATCGAATCAGAAAAAAAAATCAATTAATTTATACCGCTAAAGATTAAAAAAGCAACTGGCTGTATAAAATGCTAAGGGATGCCAATAAAAAGGAAATATACAATGAAAAAAAAAATGAATTTGAAAAAAGAACGCCCAGCTGCCATCGTTACGCCGCCGAGCGTCTAGGGCGTAAAAGGGACGCATGTATACGCATTTTATTTATGTGTAAAAGGGACACCACTACGGATTAAAAATGGAAGTTGGCAGAGGATTAATTTTATTCCCGTATTAACTGTGTATTGGGCTTTAAATGTAATAGGTCGCAAGTCGTTAATTTTGTTTATGAATTTATGGTAGTTTATTGATACGTTGTTGTTTACTTCGAAAATGTTGGTTTTCATTATATCGATTTTCAAATTTATATTTTATGATTGCCACCAATTTAATCATCACGCTCTATGGTTATGACTAAAACACTATGGTTAAATTCTCTATGGTTATTGCGAAAATTAGCAGTAGATTGGGGTGTAAGTAGCTCACCACGATTCTTAGAGCCAAAGCCAACCTCGCCTGCACGTGACACACCCTGCCGTCTAGCGAAAGAGGCTCCGGCAAAAGAGTAATATAAAAAATGCACTTCCGTCAGCCCGGTCACCCTACCGTAGGCCAGAGGTAGACCTTCTGTACCATGTAAAATGTAGAATGATTTATTTCTTACTATGTAAACATTATCATTAAAGTACACGGAAAGAAATTAAGTGTAGTTAATAAAAATGTCTTTCAGATGGCGATACAAATTTCAAGTGATATTACATGATATTACGGAGATACCCACACAATTCAAAAATAAATTGCATAATTGGCTAATTGACTGAATTTCTACAATTTCACATCAACTAAATATAACTTTGATATATCCTTTGACTACCAGAATTACTTAACCGGACATTTATAATTAATTTAATTTAATTTGCTATTAATCTTGACATTTTGCATGCCTACAGTGTTGAAAAAGGCAGAACATAATGGACCGTTTATTCATACCAATAACTATATTTTGTACCTATGTTTTTAGCAAAATAAATCATTAGAATTTTAATTTAAACTATTTCTATTTTTTTCAGTTTTAACAATGAATTTTGCATATTATATTTTCACAGGCGATTATGACGTCATAATGAGTCTTACCATTTTAAAAGCAATGAAAGCATTCAATTTGAAAACAATAAACAATAAGGCTTTTAGTGACACTTTGCAAAAATTATGGTTTTTGGTGAAAAAATATGTGGATGTTTCGAAGAATACCTTTTTTGGGATTAAGGTCCCTTGCATTTTAGAAATTGCATAGTTTACTTGCAAATAACAAGAGTGAAGAAATATATTACATAGCACTAAAATCGTAAACAAGCATACGGCCCGTATGATGTCAAGCAGTTACCGTCCTATGAAGGCATGCCGCCAATCCGCTACCGATGGTCAGTGTCTTAAAAACATTTTTTTTGTAGAAACATTGTTTGTGTGTTCAACATAGAAAACATCCAGTCCAGACCAAAACAAACAGACACGTTCGTGCACACAAAGATTTGTCTTGTACGGGAATCGAACCCGCGACCTCGGAGTCAAAGTAGCAATTGAATTCGACCACCGAACTCATCCTTTAAATCGTGTTCATGTACTTATGTACGCAGAAAAAGAAAAAATGTCCGAAATGTCCCAATAATGTATTTACTCGGTACACACCCAGTGATTTTGTACATTCTCAGAACGTCGGGACCTTAATCCATCGTCTACTAGGAAAACACCCTTTTTATAAAAAAAGATTTTTAAATGTAACTTCTTTTTACATTTTTTTATGGAAAGGATTATCCAGTTCTCTTCGTATTTTTAGTTTTTTGTGCCAAAATTGGACAATGGAACATTTCCTAACGACAGACGTGAAACTTGCATATAGGTAAAATAAGCAATGGCCATTTTATTTTGAGGTCGCGGGTTTGATGCACAAAACAAAGATTGGTGTGCATGAACATGTCTGTTTGTCTCGATCTGGGTGTTTGCTATGTATTATTTAGATATATGTGTTTATAAAAAAATGTATTTAAATACATACCTATATCAATTGCCTAGTACCCATAGACAAGCTTAGCCTAGTTTGGGACTAGATAGCGTTGTGTAATTTGCCCAAGTGTCGAATGAATGAATGAATGAAATGAATGAATGATTGAATGAAATGAATGAATGAAATGAAATGAATGAATGAAATGAAATGAATGAATGAAATGAAATGAATGAATGAAATGAAATGAATGAATGAAATGAAATGAATGAATGAAATGAAATGAATGAAATTTATTTGCGTGAAATGTGGTATACTAAGTTGTTAAATTAAAATATACAGAACAATACACACTTCACCAGAAACTGGCGTGCAAAATATAATGTCCTTATACTAATTATATAATCGAATGGCTAGCAGTGCTAATTTCACTCCTAGAGTTAAAATATCCATTGCTAGCCATTCGCCCACCGGGGTCGTCAAAAGAATCGTAAGAAGAAGGAACCAACCGAAACATATATGGAATGCGCTACCCGATAGCATCTGAAGAATCGCGAATAATTTTTTTTTTTTTTTATACTACGTCGGGTGGCAGACAAGCATACGGCCCGCCTGATGTGAAGCGGTTACCGTAGCCATATTAACGCTTGCAACATATAATATTGCTCGCGCGCCGCCACCCCCGCTGCCAACGCAGCATCTCCTTCCTTTCTTTCTGGTGACCTCACTCACTCGCAGGAACACAACAATCCTCAAGGGAATTGTTATTTGGCTGCGGTATTCTGTGAGGTGGAGGTACATTCGCCAGTCGGGTAGCTTACAATTACGCTCCCTACCTCTCTTTTCGCCAGAGCTTCGTTTGTCACTCAGCAGGGTGCACCACGTGCAGGTGAAGTTGGCTTTGGTTCAAAGATGTTGATGAACCACTACACCCCAAAAGATATAATAAATTCAAAAATAAAATTCTTGCTCGCCTATTGGAACAATTTGTCAAAACTATGAATCATCCTCCTATTCATTATGTATATGTATGTTTATATTATTTTATATGTATCATATATTTTGTATTTATGTAATATACATACATACATGTATTTCTGTTGTAGTATACAATATTGTTGTTAATTTATTTTGTATGCCGCATTCTGTATATCTGCACTTCCCAAAGCTTGTCTGGTAGAGAATGCTTTTAGCATTAAGACCGCCTATATACCCTTAAATTGTGGTAAACAAAGTTTAAATAAATAAATAAATGAATATACCTAGTCGAAATAAAAAAAATATTTACAGCGCAGTATCTCCTCAAGTCTGGTGACAACGCAATCATCCACAAGGGTATTGTTATTTGGCTACTGTGGAGGGACTACCCCAGTGGAGCTCGACACATGGACATCGCGGTCGACACCGTGCACTACGTGTAAGTGAGGTTGACTTTGGCTCTAACAATGGTGAAGAGCCTCGTACACCCAAAAATATAGGTATATACCTAATTGAACTACTTGGATACAATAAAAGATACCCCAATGCTTGAAGACTAAAGTCTTCAACCAGTGGAACGCACTGGTTGAAGACTTTAGTGCAATGACCTATGGTGCAGAGACTTGGACACTGACCATCGGACTGGTGCACAGGCTAAAGGTCACGCAGCGAGAGGGCTATGCTCGGGGTTTCTCTGAGGTATCGAATCCGGAACGCAGAAATTCGACGGACAACCAAAGTTGTCGACATAGCCTTCAGAGTTTGCAAACTGAAGTGGCAATGAGCCGGTCACATCTGCCTAGTAAGTGATGGCAGATGGGGGAGAAATGTATTAAGAGCGGAGGCCACGCGTAGGACGACGAAGGGTTCCTTCTAGATGGTCCGATGACCTTAAGAAAGCGGCTGGATGCGGAAGGCGGAGGATCGTATTTGGTGGAAAGCCAAATACGATCATCAATCTGTCCCACTGTTGGATATAAATCCAGCAGTAGGTTACAGGCTGATGATGATGATGAAAAGCTTCATGGCTAACAATCAGTTATATGTCCCTTCATCACTATTAAATGCCTATCTAGATACAAATATTCCCAATAATAAGAACTAATTAACCATATCAACAAGATTGTGATACTCTTTCATGTTAAAAACTGATTGAAGTAACCTCTTAGACAAAAACATCAAAAACCACATGCGTAAAACAAAACAAAGCTACCAACATCGAAACTCAAACTTGTACTAATTAAACTAACTAACAAGGAACGACTTCCGATTCTCCCACATTTTAGGGTAGCGTGGCAACACTGGCGTCCCGACGGGGGGAGTTAAGCGGCTTACGAGGGAGACCGGGCTGTTTTGATTATTTCCAAGAATGTCTTCTTGCTACGTAAATTATGCAATGCTTTTGCTTTCCTCTCGTTGTTTTGACGTTCATTTTGTCAAGTTGGTAGTTGTGGGTACTACAGAACATAAAGTTATAGATGGGTAGGTGCAGGCACTCGGATATTAAACATTTGATTTGGAATTTCATTTGAATTAAAAAAATGACGTTGATTGAAATAAATTAAAAAATAAACTACATTAATAATATCATCGTCATAATGCTGGGATACGGGCCTCCACTCATTCGAAGTGGTTGAGACCCGCAGATGAGCAGCGTGTTGGAGTATCCAACATGCTGCTCATCTGAGGGTTGGTGAAGGCCAGTATTTTCAAGCTGCCTAAAGGCCACTGACTTGACTTAACGATTGTCATCGTTTTAAAAATAATGACTATGATAATAGATGACCAATTCTTGTAATTATTTTTTGATCGCAAAACAAGTCGAAACTGAATTTTGACTACACGAGAATTGCCCCTCAACTACATAACCATTGCTTGATTTGGGCTACGGATGATGGTGAGTCTGTCATGGATAAAAGTATGTTTTTATTTATTAAGTTCGAAGAAAAATGGCCTATTTTTATAATGATCGAATTTGTGGATTTTTTTATATAATAGGTGGGCCAACTAGCATGTGGGTCATCTGACGGAAAGCAACCACTGCCGCCCATGGAGATCAGCAACATCAAGGGATCGCCGATCCGTTGCCAGCCTATATTCCTTCCTTTCTTTTGCGAACTCAATTACTCACAAGAACACAAAAACTCTCAAGGGAATTGTTATTTAACTGCGGTATTATCTACCTATATGAGGTGGAGGTTATTTCCCAATCAGGCAGCCATACACCACTTACACCTTAAAATGTTTTGCCAATTCGTGATATTTCAATGTTTTGTATCTAAAATATTATCTCCCGGGTGGTATTACCATATCAATAACACGTTTTCCTTTATTTTTCGCCTACATCATCAATAATTTTTGCAGTGTTTAACACTACAAATCTAAAAAATATTGCCATGTTGAAATCAATCTCTCCTCATTATTATATTTAATCACATTTAAAGTGATTTATACGATTTTTTTTTTGTTGTATGCTTACTTTAGGTTTGCTATTCAAATTTGATGTCTTTTTAAGAATTGATCGATATCCCATTAACTGTATATAATGTGGCGTCGTATATACGTAGGCGTCACGGTCGCTAATAACGTTGTAATTTGTTAATAATAAGTATTTTTTTAGGCGTTTTTGAGTGTCAAAAAATGATTAAGACGTCGACGTTACTCGCTTTTTTGGATGATTCGTTTTTCATTTAGATGAACAAAATTGGCGGAAGGCTAGGATGTGACCAAGTCACCACTGCCACTAGTCTCACTAAAACGAATGCCCTAAGATATAAGTACAAACAAAGCCAAGAAAACCATTAAAGAACCCGACCTTCAGTAAAGAAGCGTACGAAGAGGAAGATGTCGTTTTTTTTGAGTTTAATGATGAACTCGCAGCCACATACTGATTTTACTTTTAAACTTGATTAAATAAGAACGTTTAATTGAGGATTATTTACTGTAAGTAAATAACATTTGATTCAATAATTTCAGGGTAAACGACATTCGTAGGATTAAAAAAAATCGGTTGTGGCTGTGTCATGGACCGTGTGTTGCAGGTTTTTTTGAACTGCTTCCCTATTGAAGCAATTTTAAAGCCGTATTTACGTCAAAAAGTAAGGAACAAGCTCAAATCTCATTACTATGCTGGTGATTTGGTGGAGTTGGTAGAGTACATAAAAATGGGTACATTTGAAATCCAAAAAGAAAATCGTAATCTTAGACTTACCCTGCGGGAATCCAACTTCCAGTCCATGATGCGTCAGCCCAAAAGGGCCTAAGCCACCCAAAGGCCCTGGGCCCATCCCCATGTGATGAGCACTCGAGTGATGAGCGTAGGGATTCTGAGCTAACGGCGACGGCTTGTTCAAATACGAAAAGTAGTGATGAAGGCTTGAAGGATGATGAGCCTGAGGGGCCGCAGGTCCGGTGGCTGTAGGTCCTGTAGCTGAGGAGTTGGTCAGCAGCGCCATCTTGTCAGCGTTCAGAACTTAAGTCACCGCAGCCTCTTTCTCGTGTGAAATGACATGGTTGCTGACGGTCGTTAGTGGCTCTCAACTCTGATTTGTGATTTCGATGGCATTTTTGAATGGTCTGAAACAAATCAAAATATGTTTAGTAAACATTAATCAACCTTAAATTCCAAAAGCTTTACTTCTACTAATTTCTTCTGATTGAATTCGTTCTGAGTTCCAAGGCAGCCTTAGTCTACCCCCGGGACTGCAATGGACTTCAATGTTCATAGCCTTTTTTTGGTGGTCGCCGCTGTTAATCCTGGCTACACAGGAGACACAGTGGTGGGAATGTGTGGTGGGCCCCCGTCTTTTAATCAACCTCATTCCAAGTTAAGTTTAAATTGATTCATCTGCATTCAATAAATTTTATTGTTTGAGGTTTTTCGGTCCTTTTAGACAATACACAAGCTGACAAATGTCGCCCCTACAATAACTATTTCATAATCATTTTTTATACAATCCAAATAAAAAATATAATTTCAACTTCCATAATTTAATATTGAGGAAATTCGTTTTTCAGCTATATCTGAGTGGCTCAGACGTATGAGTTAGGGTACAGCTTATTTGTAAGCTGCCCGACTGGGCTGAGGTATTCTTTAAAGTATATCCACCTCAAAGAATACCTCAGCCGAATGACTTCTTAATTATATATACCATTTGGCTTTCAGTGCATCTGATAGACGGCCAGTGAAATAGCGAAATGAAATAATAAATATTATCTTTTTTCCACTTTGCCAAGCATTCTTTTCCTTTTATTCTAAGGAAACTTCCTGCAGGTCCAAGTTACTTGACCTACCGTAGTTCTCTATACAAAGCTAACTTATCTAAAAATAATTAAGTTCACATCAGATCAAAGTTACAAATTTGTTACAACTAATAATATGCATTCTGTATTCAACCAACTATCGTACAAATAATATATCATAGTGATAAACAAAAGTTGCGTTGTTATAACATTTACAATTATAATTATAATCAGACTATGTGTGACTCCTTACAAATTTTAAAATAAATAATAAACGTAAAACTTAAGGAGTGTGTTTTTATTTAGGTATTTCATTAACTTTTACAATTAGATAGAATTTTGTTCAACTTGAATTTGTTGTTTGCTTTAATTCATTTTGCAAAAGCTCACTTTTGCAAAATGAATTGAAGCATAAATAAATCAACCTATCATGTTTTTTATGAACATTATGCACTATTAACCTTTTTACTCTACCTTTTAGATCCGACAATAAGTTTAACAAATAACCATTCCATAATTGGCAATTCCCATATCGTTTGAAGTCAATTTTATGAATACAAAAAGCGTACGAAGTGAGCACAACATCGCAATTATTCACGGCTCATACAGCATTTAATAACTTCGTTTCGTTCGATTGAACGCATGTCAATTTCAATTACAAGCAACGATGATCTCTGTTTTTTTTAAGGTTCATAAACTATTTTACAATTACCCGCCTTGATGGTAAATTTTTGCAACATTGCAACACAAATCTCAAAACGCTTTATTCCATAGGATGGAATTCGCAACGAGCTCAATTATAAAAAAAAAAAAATAAGTCAAACACGTGGAACGCCTTCGATGTTTGAATAGGCGTGTATTCGTCACGATCATCCGAGGATTCGAATTGCAAATTCAAAAGATTTTATTTTTTTTTGGTTGGTAAAGGTACGAGGAGGTACATGTTTACAGACATTTTGTCACGTTTATTTTTTTTTGTGAATGTTACCTGAGATTTCGTGTACTAAATCGAAGGGGCTGATTTCGGGAGCTATGATCGAGCTTGTGTCGCTTTGTACTGCTAGAGAAATTGACAAACCATATCACAGTGATGACATTCGAGACGTAAAAAAAACTACAGATATGATACGTAATGGTATTGTTTGCTTGTAACACAAGTAATATTTTGATACCAATTTTATATTTGTCAAAAACGATAGAATAGTTAACTAGCTGCGTTATTAAGAATGCTAGGTTCATCTATAAGTTGTGATAATATTCAAGGTTGGACCTAAAATGTATTGAATGCCTGTTAAATGTGTAAGTGGTGGTGAGTTTCATAAAAACATGAGGAAGCATTGTGTATATATATTTTTTTATACTACGTCGGGTGGCTGACAAGCATACGGCCCGCCTGATGCGAAGCGGTTACAATAGCCATATTAACGCTCGCAACGTGAACTATCGCACGCGTGCTGCCACCCCCGCTGTCAACGCAGCAACTCCTTCCTTTTTGGTGACCTCACTCACTCGCAGTAACACAACAACCTCGGCTGCGGTATTCTGTGAGGTGCAGGTACCAGCACATATACACTTCCCCAGTGGGGCAGCTTACAGTTGCGCTCTCTACCTCTCTTGCCGTCAGAGCCTCGTTTGTCACTCAGCAGGGTGCATCACGTGCAGGTGAGGTTGGCTTTGGTTCAAAGATTTTAATGAACCTCCCCCAATCATTTAATTGTTGAGAATTTGATGGCAATGTTAACGCTTATAAGGTTTAAATCGAAGCAAACACACTAAGCTTCTAATTACGTAAATAGAGCATGTAGTAGTACACAGAAGGATAGATTGATTTCACCTGCGCGTGGTGCAACCTGCTGACTGACAAACGACGCTTTGGCGAAAAGAGAGGTAATGCATTGCTTATTTTAAACTCAATATACATTTATTTCTACCTACTTATATAAAATTATTAGCAAACCCGGCCTAGATTGTTCTAAAATTAATGCAAATGGCGAAAGTTTAATGGATTCATAAATCTTAACGGATGATTTAATTGAAGTTAAATTCTGCAAATGGCACTGTCCATTTAACAGTTAACCAGTTAACTAGAATATCTTTTAGAAGTGTCTTACCGAAATGAAATATAACAACAGAGTTAAAAGAAAATGAATTTACGTCCCATTACCTTACTTAATAATGAGAAATGGTAAAAAAAAAAAATACTTTGGGCGACATCCTTTTCTGTCAACAAAAGATTATCTCCAGCCCACAGATTCTATCTTTCCCTTTCAAATACTTTCCGAAAACTCAAACTTTAATTTCGTAACTTAAAAGTTCAAAATCGAAATGTATTTTTTTTTTAAAAGTTTTCAAAAATCCTCGAAAGGTGTTCGATTGTGTAATGAGGCCCTCGAATGGTTTGGTTTTCAAATTTTACAGTCGGCGTTACAGAAGTGTTTCCACATCAGTGATTTTTGCGGATTCTACTGAGAAATAAGCTATTTCGTGTAAGAGACATATTTTAAATAGTGTATTGTTTGTTTTACAGGAAACTCGAGTCTTTATTTCCGACCACCAAGTAAGCGACGGGGTGTATTCTGGTGTGTGTGTGTGCTAAAAGTTCGTAGGCAACATATTCGAATGCTTGCTTTATGCGTACTAACTACAAGATATGACAATTTCTATATCTAATATATCTATCTAATATCATCATCAGGTCATTTTAGTCTCCACTACAGGAGCACGACCCTAACTCTCCGTCCCAGACAGAAGGAGGATTTGGCCTACACTCCCACGCTGGTCAGACGGGTAACCCAATTACACAACCCGACAACCCGAGATAGGCTATCTTGGCGCCGTAGGATAATGAGAGCTGCAAGGCAATTCTCGTAATTAAAATATAGTCAAAATTCAGGTTCGATCCAGTCTCGATCTCACAAATGTCACATTTGGTATTCTCGTAACACAATAACTAGTACTTCTCGTAACACAGTAACTTCAAAATTAAATTTAAACGGGATTATATCGAAATATGAGTGAAAATTAAACAAACTAAGAATGTTACTTTGCCAACAACAAGAATTGATAATAATTAATTAATGAAATCAAGTATATAATTTTAGTAAATTCACAATTCAATCTCGATTCGGTCAAAACTTTCAATCTGCGTTCATAGAAAAATTACGAGAATTGGCCTTCTGATCCCTCCCATTCAAAGTGGGATAAGGACAAGAGAAGAGAGAAACATTATACAAGATAAATATTTGTGTGCACGTCTGTTTGTCTTGGTCTGGGTGTTTTCTATATAATATACTTATGTATTTACAAAAAAGTGTAGTTAAATATTATATCTAGTTATCTAGTGCAAGCTTTGCTTAGTTTGGGAATAGATGGCCGTGTGTAATTTGTCCAGGAATATTTATTTATTACTATAGGTACAACCAATTAGAATACAAAGTTATTAGTACTGCGTTCCCATACAAATCTAATAACATACCATACAAACCCATACAAATCTAATAACATGCCGATTAGAATTCATTTGCGTATGTGGCGAACAGAACGTCGCTGTTGCTTACTTACCGAAAATATCTTTGCTTTTGCATATTATAAGAAATTTATTACGTTACATTCGATTTTCTCTGAATAAAAATATTATACAGAATCATTTCAACCGGATCACGTTCTCTACACCGTAGATTAACGTTATTTAGTAGAATCCCATGACGTCGAAAAATATACGTCTTTCATTTCTGCTTTCAACACTTCAATAAATCATCAAACATCACGAAAGCGTTGACCCGATACAATAGCCCAACAAAAAGAGCAGACAAATCTATAGTCCCCCTTAAAAAGGTGTCAATAACGCCAAAAATCTATTTGTTAGTAAATGTACAAGGCTATAAATAATATCGCAAAGCAAACAACGGCCATATTGTGCCGCGCTGAGGAAAACAAACATTCGCGCCCTTCCGATGTAATTATTCGTTGTGTTTGCGCAGTTGGCAACAGTGGCTGTCAGTGTGACAAATCGGCGGGATGTGGCAGCGTTCCAGATTCAAATTTAAATTTATCTAACATTTAAAAAAAGTTATTAATTACCTGGACAACGAACCGACCGAAAGGGGTGTTAAACCATGATCCTATTTTGAGCTGTCTATATTTTGGTATACCTACTGAAACTGCAGAAAGTTGGTGTTAAATTAATAGGAGCAAACGAGCAACAAGTTTTTTTATACCACCTCGGGTCGTAGACAAGCATATGGCCCATCTCTTGCGAATCGGTAACCGTAGTCATATTAACGGTCGCAACATGAAATATCGCTCGCGCGCCGGCCCTCCCGCTGCCAACGCAGCATCTTCTTCCTTTCTGGTGATCTCACTCACTCGCAGGTTACATATATCCTTCAAGGGAATTGTCATTTGGCTGCGGTATTCTGTGAGGCGGCAGACATTTTGTTGGTATTAAGTTAAAGCTAATATATTTAGTTTAATAAGAATAAAAATATCACGCAGTATAAGTTTTGGGTAGTATATATCATCAAATTGCTAGAATCTGTTGCGAATATATAAAATTCGATTTGAAGTTTCTCGCTATTATATCTCTCAATTCAGCATAGCTTGTCGGTTGGTTTTATTGTGCATATCAGGGTCGAAATGAAAGCATGCTTTACATGACATACAAACTTTATGATGTGAAGATTGGTAGTAGGCACCTACTTAAACGAAAATCATCATCATCAGGTCCATTTTAGTCTCCACTTCAGGAGCACGACCCTCTCTCATCCGTCCTAGACGGAAGGAGGTTTTGGCCTACACTCCCCACGCTGGCCAAATGGGTTGGGGAAGCCTGATCGATATTTGATAATGTATTTCCCTTAGTCGCCTTGTACGACATCCACGGGAAGAAACGGAGTGAACACTATTCTAGTCTGCCGGAAACCACACGTCCAGAAATAAACGAATATAACAATTATATTGAGTTTGTATCTAAATATCCTTCTCCTTGCGTCGTTTTCCTCATTGCTGAGGGTCGTGACCCCATGGCCTCACTTTTGCATGGATGATGCGCCGCCACTTGTTCCTATTTTATGTAAGCTGGTGTCGAGAGCAGTTCGGATTTGGTCCGTATCGGACTTCGGCCCCGTCGTGTTTTGCCGTCTACCTTACCGGTGACAAGAAGCCTCTCTAGGTTGTCACCACGTTTCTGGGCAATGTGGCCGAAGAACTCCAGGGTCCTTCGGAGACAGATGGTAGAGAGTCTCATTTTTATTTTTAGCTGTTTAAGAATCGATACGTTGGTCCGGTGAGCTGTCCAAGATATGCGCAGCATTTTCCTCCAGCACCACATCTCAAAGGCATCTATCTATACGTGATCGATCCGCTTTCTTTAATGTCCAAGTTTCGGCACCATACAAGAAGATGGAAAACACGAGAGTGGTTACCAGCTTGATCTTGGTTTTGAGGGTGATGTTTCTATCTATTATGTATCTAAATATAATAATGTACAATACGTATCCACATGAAATCCCCTAAAAATCGAAAGCCAACCCATCTCGCCAACAAAGACACTAATTTCAGGCGTGATAATTGTTCCCGCAGAGCCTATTGTGACAAATTTCGCGCATCGGAACACGCTATTAACTATTGCCATTCATTTTTTTTGTAGTTCTGAGTAACTATTTGTCGACAACCACAATAGTTGTCGGCACTTTTTGTGGTGCAGGACTTGGGACCGTGTTTCTGAATACGGCACTGTCGGTTGATGTAGTTTAAAGTTTTAGTAGGTATAAATTTAACTTTATTTCAACTTGCACCTACTTGAAAACCTTTTAGCTCATAATGCCAACTTCGCAAAATGTTACCCGCTCGCGAATAGTCAACTTCTCGAGTTGCCAACTTCTCGAAATGCCAACTTCCTGAAACGCCAACGTGTCACAATGCTAACTTCTTATAATTATTCCTATTGGTCATGGCAGCTTTATCCCATTGCACTCTTGGGTCTAATCTTAAGTTTTATTTCGAGAGGTAAAGATAAGATAAGATAAAATTCCTATATTCACAAAATAACTTATAGGTAGACTTGTATCATCCTGCATAAAGTTTTTAATTAGCATTTTTGTCATTATGGATAATCGTGGATGGCTCTTGTCAGTTCCTTCTAATGATAAGCAGATGCGTTTCATTTTTTTACTGGCAATCATACTGACATTTGCGTAAACATTCAAGATCAAAGTTCTCTTCACTATGATACGGCATGATCTGGACATACACAACACAGTCATACAACTGATCTACAGAACAAAGTCAATGTGAGCAATATTACATAGAAAACACCCAGACCAAGACAAATAGACATGTTATTATTACCTTAATTTGTTGTTTCGCCAACTTGCCAGAGTATTCTAAATATTTTTTGAAAATGATAATAATAATTTAATAAGTTTGGTGTTATAGAAAAATAGCCGAATTTCATCTGCAACGATGGACTTGAAAATGAAACAATATGCATAAGTTCCATATATACCTACAAGCCAATAGCAAAGTAATGAAGTTTTGCTAAGAATCCATCTAATTTAAATACTTTTGTATGCCATTCAATAGTTTTCTGTTTACTTTCCTTTTTGAAATAAAAAAAAATACTATTTGTTGTTGGACTACCCGTAAGCATGTTTCTATTGAGATGCCAGTGGAACGCAGCCAGCGCCGCCCATTGTCACCGATGACAGCTTGCCAAACAGGGGTCTGATGACAATTGTCTATTTTAAAATACATTTTGGGACGTTTGGGCACTCTTTGACGTTTTTAATTTCAAAAATTTTAAATAGGAATTATTCTCAGAACACTTTGTCCTTAACGATAAGGAGAAAGTGTATTTCTAATTATAGAAAATAGTAAAATAAATTCATTATTTATTTTCGTATAGATACATAAATAACAAAAAAAAACCGGCCAAGTGCGAGTCGGATTCGCGCACGAAGGGTTCCGTACCATTATCTATAAATAAGGCAAAAAGAAAATAACGTTTCTTGTATGGGAGCCCCCTTAAATATTTATATTATTCTGTTTTTTAGTATTTGTTGTTATAGCGGCAACAGAAATACATCATCTGTGAAAATTTCAACTGTCTAACTATCACGGTTCATGAGATACAGCCTGGTGACAGACGGACGTACAGCAGAGTCTCAGTAAGCAGGGTCCGTGAAGGTCCGTCTAGTATCTGAGAACTCTGAGATAGTTTATAGCTCGCCTGATTTGCCGCGGTTACCATAGGTATATTAAAGCTTGCATTATGAAATATCGCTCGCCGGCACCCCCGCTGCCAACGCTGCAATTCATATTCTGATGAATTCACCCACTCGCAAGAACACGACAACCCTCAACGGAATTGTTATTTAGCTGCGGTATTCTGTGGTGGAGTACCTTCCCTAGTCGGGCAGGCGCTGTACGCTATTTCTCTTATGCCAGAGCCTCTTCCGCTAGTTGGTATGGTGCATCACGTGCAGACGAGGTTGGGTCTAAATAAATAATAACTAAATATTGATGGACAAATTACATACTGCCATTTAGTCCTAAACTAAGCAAGGCTATCTACTATGGGTACTAGGTAACAGGTTCTTAGGTAAATACATTTGTTTTATAAATACTTATATACATATAAAATAGCTGTAAAGATCTTGATGAGCTACTTACACCAGGCAGAAAAAAAAACTAAAAGACAGTCAACTATAAAATGTTGAGATAATTAAAACAGTGTTCAATCAATTCTCGAGTAGGCAAGGAATCAGCGACCCCTTGGTGTTGCTGATTTCTATAGGCGGTGGTGATTGCTTTCCATCAGGTGACCCACATGCTCGCTTGCCCCCCTCTCATATATATAAAAGGTACATTAGAAAACTATATAATTTTATAGTAAGTAAGTATATAGTGTACCAGATTAAATCCAATGAATGTCAAACAAATCAAAGACGTCAGAACAAAACCTTACTTTGTAAAAGAATAAATGCTAAGCAAACAGATACTAATAGAAGAGTCAATACTATTTCAAAGAAAAAATCAAATAGCCAACATCTAATTACTGATGTAAAAAGAACTAAAAGGTCCTAAAAGCGAAAAAGCTAGTACATTCCCTGGAGTAAGAGAAAACAATTAGGTCGGCGAATCTAATACTGCCGACAAATACGGCATGCTCCCGAGGGAAGTAATCGGATAGCCTCATTACTCGCACAATGATTGTGTAAATGTAGGGGAGTGCCAGTGCGGTGGGTGGATCAAATCAAATTCAAGAGTTTGATGTATTATAAATAATAAATTTAATATCAATCTTTCAAGATGTTGTTAGAATGAAGTTGATTTTGTTATGAATACTACTACTACTCTGCGAAATATATATATTTCGCAGAGGCAGATGTGTCAAACGCATAGTCCTGTATTTTTAGTTACCTACATGTTTACTTCAATTGTAACCCTAAATTTATGTCTAGTCTAGTCGAGGCGAGGTGAGTTGTTATAATACCTACAAAATAAAAAACATCAAGTTTTTTTGCCTGAAACATCTTTTTAATCACTCCAATACATAGGTAGGTTAGAAAACTGGACTGTAACAAATAGGTCTATATCGTCTGACCTTAATAATTAAAAAACAATAAGTATTAAAATAAATAATAAATAAATATTTCTAGACAATTTACAAAGCGCCATCTAGTCCCAAATTAAGCGCAAAGCTTGTGTTGGTACTAGACAACTGATAAATGTACATAAATACATTTTTTTTTGTAAATACATACTTATAATACATAGAAAACGCAAAGACAAACAGACATGTTCATGCACACAAATGTTTGTCTTATGCAGGAATCGAACTCGCGACCTCGGAGTCACAGTGGCCATCGCTAGCCATTCGACCACCGAGGTCGTCATATGTATACATATAGTAGGTATATATATAGTAAATATAGTATAGTAATAAGTAACAATAAGAAACATGAATAGCATGTCATTATTTAGCGTTTATTTTATAGTCAGCTCGCTGCATCCGGACCGGGCAGGGCGGTAGTGGAAGGGCAGTATTCTTTCAATCATCAAAACACTAAAAGCGACTCGCTGATATAGACGTTTCACGTTAACCAACGGCCGTGTGCCGATTTTCAGCGAAATTCATTGAGCTTATGAAATCGTCCGGTCGTTCTGTCTGTCCGTTGCCATGAAACTCAAAATTTCTAAATTCTGACTTCGGATTCGTGTAGAGCATCAAAAAGTAAAGTGACCTTTGTTTTCGGATATCAATTCGGGATTTCGAAAAAAAAAAATATCTATGGTGGCGCATGCTGCGCGTCCGATGTTTTTTTATCAAGTAGGTACCTATCCTCAAATAACCACGGTTTGCTCTCATACCAAAATTCATGCTTTTACAATATCGGAGTCCCCCAAACGTGTCGAAACGAGGGCGGAGTCCCGGGGGGCTCGCTAATGGTGCGCGTGTTGCCAAATACGTCGCGCTACGGATGCGGTCGAAAGGGCGTGTCGGAATGAAGAAATTAATTCCCTGCTCTGTTTTAGATTAGATACTTATTTGGCAATTCACTCCATGCTTCCATGCCATAATTAAAAAAAAAACATTCTTGGAAGATGTCTTTGGGGTATTGCACGTGGTGCAAACTGCTGACTGACAAACGAGTCTCTGGCGAAAAGAGAAGTAGGCCATGGCGTATTTTTTAAGCTGCCCGACTGGGGATACCTCCATCTCACAGAATACCGCAGCCAAATAACAATGCCTTTGAGAATTGTTGTGTTCCTGCGAGTGAGTGAGACCGATATAGGCTGGCGACGGATCGAACATCCCTTGGTATTGCTTATCTCCATCTCATAAGTATAAAAAAAAAAAGAAATACATTACTCGTTGGCACCGCGGCTGCTAACGTAGTGTCTCCTTACGTCGTGACCTCATTCGCTCGCAGTAAAGCAACAATAATTCAAAAAGAGTAGATATTGTTGTGCCTGCGCCCTATTAAGAAAAACTGGACAAACCTAAGATTATGTCGAACTAGATTTTACCTGCGGTTTCGTCCGCGTGGGCATGGATTTTAATAAAAATATTTTTCTCCGTGGGACTAAGATATTATCGCATAGGAAAATTAGCATATGTCACAAAACATGTGTAAAAAAAAACATGTCTATCCATTGGTTAATAAGTGAGATTTTGCGTGAACATGCGTGAATATTTAGGTAGATGGCGCCACACTGCGACTCACCCAGTAAAATATAAAATGCACAAATTCGTCACCAACACAAACCTTCCTGGTAGCTCAGTTGGAAGAGCACTCGACCGGTCATCGAGAGGTCGTGGCTTCAAAATGTTGAAATCTCACCTAGGCGGGAAGGCGAATTTCTCCATTTTTAAAAATACTTATTTATAATATTCTGGCAAGTTGGGCAAAAACAACTAGGTACATAAGTATTTAAATAATAATAAATATATAGCAAATAATAAATCACAAATCATCATAGAAAATATTCATTAGGACATCTTATTTAACAAATTACATTTTAATATCTTGCCATTGATCAATTTAGCAAAAGAAATAATACAAATTGAAATGAAATTACATCGTATTGATCAATAAGGTTTCCTATAGAGCGGGTATATCAATTTATTTCATATTTCAACGAATTGCTAATTCGCCCCCTCGCGTGATGCGCGCACAATGGGCCGCGTGCCTGTATTGTGGACAAAATTAATGTTGCAAATTGATAGTTTTCGTTTTAGATCGCATCGGGTTCTCGCTTCATGGGGCATGAGGGTCGGGAAAACTACATTTGCTTTTAAAATAAGGTGATGATTTCTATTAATAATTTAGCGTGGAAGCGTGTTTGTAAAATCTTTATTGTTTTTAAATATTACCTAACACAGATTGTAGTGATAAGACATAGTGTTCCAGTCAACCTTTGAGTTCCTGAAAGGAAACTGTGAATTGGCGGCGAAGAAAACACAATTATATACTATAAGTACATAACCATCCGATCCAACGAAGTTACAGTTACCCAACGCACATTCAACGCTGTATCAAAAAAACTGTTTCTATATGGCTATAAAAATTTATAATAAAATCCCAAAAATCATAAGGGAACTAAATGCTAATCTATTTAAAATTAGATTAACAAATTGGCTAAAAGACAAATGTTTTTATTCATTAAGTGACTTTTTATCCTGTAAGCATGACATTATATGAAACGGACATCAACTTATTACATTATTATTAATATTTTTTGACATATTTCTTAATTTATTACTTAATTTAATTAGATTTTTTTTTCTCAATTTAATAAATTCATTAAGTATTTTTGAATGTATACAAATTTGCACGCCATCAAAATATGGCAAAATATGAGAACTGTTGTTAACATTATAAGATCTGTATAACCATATTTTACGCAAATAAATTATCTTTATCTTTATCTTTAACATAAATAAGACTGAACATGCATCTAAAACGCAAGAATAATATGCTCCAGGGGTGGAAGTGTTAAAGGGCATCACGCCGCGAGTAACTTCGGAGAAAGCGCAGCACACCTATCGACATCCCTGAGTCACTCACACCGGTGTTTTCCCCGGCCGTTTTCCTGGCATTTCGGGGGCCCATCTAGTGAGTGACAAGCCACCGCCTGCCGCAAATAACTAGCAATAAAAGCAGTTATGGCAGGCGTCCGTCCCTCTTCTGTAATAGCCCGGTATTAAGTTCAGCCAGATCTCATCTCCATAGCCCATTTATTTTCCATCACACTTCGCAATAGTCTCAACGCCTGCCGAGACCTGCTCATGGGTATGTCGTTCCATTGACATATCCTGGAGCGGGTCACGGCGGGCGTACAACATTATATCAAACTTCTCAAAGGGGCCTCTACGAGTTGGATCCATATCCCCGCGCATGCCTATCAAATGACCGGGCTTGACCCGTGATTAAAAAGAGATACATAATATAAAATATTATTATCGTTTGTACCTACGTGGATATTATGGTACAAGTAATTAAATATTATATATAATAAATTGATATACCCGCTCTATAGGAAACCTTATTGATCAATACGATGTAATTTCATTTGAATTATATATAAGCTATTCGACTATTCCTATTTAAAACAATTATTAAGATATTTTTTTCAAAATCGATTTGCTTTTTACATCGTCGCCGACAATCCTTATTCATCGCACTGCTCGGATACGGGTCCCTCTCAATCGAAGGAGTTTAGAGCGTACTCCACCACGCTGCTCAACTGCGGGTTGGCGGAGGCCAGTGTTTTCAAACCGCCTAAAGGCCTCTGATTTGGCTTAACGACTGTCATCTTATGACAACAGCCGGGACCGACGGCTTAAAGGTGCCCTCCGAAGCACGGTTCCTCCGTGCTTGGTCTTTATGGATTAATATCTGTAGTGGGTTAGATATATTTATTTATTTATTATTTGGAAGACTAACAGCTTTTAAATCTTATTACATTAAAAAGGTTAAACAATTGGAAGCCAATAACAAGTCTTCACGTATAAGAGTTTGATTAGAGACACATAACACGAACAATAGTAATAACATGATAACATTGTTCTATCAACCGTTTCTCCATATAACAATCTATATATATAAAAGAGTAAATCACTCACTCACTCATCACGAAATCTCAGAAACTACAAGTGCTAGGAGTCTGAAATTTTGCAAGGGGGTTCCTTTTAGGACGTAGGTGCTCACTAAGACGGGAATTTGAAAAATTCAACCCCTAAGGGGGTGAAACGCGGGTCCAAAGTTTGTATGGGGAACCAAGATTAGTTGGACTATTTTATACGAAACTTTACATAAGCACTTCTGTAGATAAATGAGTAAATACGTGTTTCAGGATTTTTCAAAATTCAACCCCTAAAGGGGTGAAATGAGGTGCAAACATGAAAATCGTTATGGGTATTGTTTTTATGGTTTATCGGGTCGCTGATTCCGAAAACAACAGCTATTTTATAATGTAACATAACCGACGTGACACAAGAGCAGTCCTGTGGGGGTGCGATGGGGTTGAAATGTCATAATATCAATATGGGTGTTGATTGTATGGTTTTCAGAGACGTCAATTACGAAAATGGCATCGATTTGAAAACGTGGACACGAAATTTCCATCTCGGTGTAAAAATCCAAGATTTGGAACACCTGATGCAGAACCATAATGGTTCAGCTAAACTATAAGAAATATAAAAATGACGCCTTAGCAAAAGTTTTTCAGCCTGATTAGCATATTTTGTTAGGGAATAAAAATCCAAGACTTGGAACACCTGATGCAGATCCATAATGGTTCAGCTAAACTATAAGAAATATAAAAATGACGCCTTAGCAAAAGTTGTTCAGCCTGATGAGCATTTTTTGTTGAGGTATATAAATCCAAGATTTGGAACACCTGATGCAGAACAAAGCTAAATTTATTTGCATAAACAACATGGTGTTTACAATAAATTATAGTTTTAAAAAATAACTAAAAACACGCTATAATAGCAAATAGAACTAAAAAAGCTACTTAAAAAACAATAAATACTTTAACAAAATATTGATTGTATTGTAAAAAAATAACCGCGAAGTGCTACTTTTATTCTTACCTGCTACAAGTTAGACGCAATCGTTTTATTTATTTACAAAGGTAACGTGTCTATTTAGTCAGTTTATTATAGACGTGTACGCTAAAATTGAAATGGAACGATTGGTATATATTCGCACAAACCAGAAGAATGCGTGCATTTTCGGGACGCTATGTAGCAAGATTTTGTGATGCAAGGTCTTTTAAACAACGAGGGGAAACTGTTTTTCTTAGATGCTTCAGGAGGGACTGGAAAATCATACCTGACGAGAGCAATCCTCGCTGAAATCAGGCGCCAAAATAATATCTCACAGCACCATCACCAGGTATTGCAGCCATATATTACTTCTAGGCGGAAGAACGCAAATACAATGTTCAATATTATACTCGATTTATACAGAACGGAAACACCGACATGCTTTGTGACACGAAACTGTGACAAAGCGAAAATGTTTCAGGATTGCTGTCTAATCGTTTCAGATGAATGCGAAAAAAAAAAAAAAACAATAAGGCAGTAGAAGCTGTAGATAGAATTTTACGTCCCAAGAGTTTTCAAAAATATTATTAAAATTTGGGGAAGATCTCCTTCCTGAAGTAAAGTCAATGTTTAGCAGCGAAATATGTATAATTGAAGCTGAGATTCTCACTGGGAGTGGTGCCGATGCAACTGTATTTATTCCGCGTATACGAGTGGTATTCCTTCTAACGGCCGTGTGGTTTCCGGCAGACTAGAATAGAATCACTCCGTCTCTTCCCGTGGATATCGTACAAGGGGACAATGGGAATAGTTTTTGTCCCAGAAATTACCTATTATTGTTGTTTATTGTACCTGTAGGGCGGTTCTATGTTGTATGTATTTTTTTTAATTCAATGATTTCTCCGTCAATTGTACCTACAGCAATTTTAATAATTCTTATTCGTTTGAGAGGGTACACGCTCCAGGCGGTCCCATATTAAAATGAATGTCGCTAAGCGCAAATCTCGAGAACGGCTCGACCAATTCTGCTAATTTTTATTTTAATATTTTCGTTAAGGTATAAGGAAGGTTCCAATGGAGAGAAAAGACATAAAAATTGCGAGGACAAGACTTTCTACCCGTGCGAAGCCGGGGCGGGCAGCTAGTAATATATAAAAGATTTACACTATGTTGAAGCCTAAAGATTAGATACATATTACAGTTTGTCACTAGCTACTTAATATAATCGTGAATTAATTTACGTATATTTTTTGAAAAATTCGCTACTTAGCAGCCTTCTCACCGCCGGTACACTGGTATTGAATATATCAAGATTTAGTTTACGGTTTAGTTTATTGAATTTGCTAGTTGCTCGCAGCAAAAATGAATTTAGTCGATAATTATTTTGGACTAACGGTACGTGGTATGGGGCATGATACCTCATGGCAATTTTTGAAGGGATGTTGAAATTCAACAGTTCGGGACAATCGATAGCATCAGTAGTAATTTACCTACTTACTACCTATATACGAAAGTGCAAAAAGATGCACTATTTGACGATGACATTTTAAAGCATTAGGTAAAGTAATATGTAACTACTCTTATACTTATTAAATTAGATAAGAGAAACTCTTTGCGATTTAGCATGGATCAGATCAGTCGCGTAGTTTTTAAATAAAATTTTCCTTAGCACTAGTGGCTCCTCTGACCCTTTGAGAAATATTTTTCTACCTAGGGGTGTAAGTGATTCATCAACATCTTTGAACCAAGGCCAACTTCACTTGCACGCGGTGCACCCTGCTGACTGACAAATGAAGCTCTGGCGAAAAGAGAGGTAGGGAGCGTAATTGTAAGCTACCCCACTGGGGAATTACATACCTCCACCTCACAGAATACCGCAGCCAAGTAAACAATTCCCTTGAGGGTTGGTGTGTTCCTACGAGTGAGTCATCAGAAAGGAAGGAGATGCTGCGTTGGCAGCGGGGGTGGCGGCGCGCTAACGATATTTTAAGTTGCGAGCGTTAATATGGCTACGGTAACCGCTTCACATCAGGCGGGCCGTATGTTTGTCTGCCACCCGACGTAGTATTAAAAAAAAACCTAATTTCATCAGCCTTATTTTGAAAACAATATCTATTTAAAAATATATCCATCAAAATATATCTGTTTAGATTTGGTCCAGTGCTGCAGCACCAGTGACACGTCGGCCCTCATGGATCTTTTGTGCTCAAATCTAAATATATCTTCACTTCTTAGAACTCATTCCGCTCGTGTGAAAAATAAAAATATTTCGCGACAAATGTGTTTACATTTTTTAAAGCTTCAGGACAAACTTAGTCTCCTACTTATAAAACGTATTTTATTTTGAAAAGCCTCACATTGAAAATATCCAAATACCGAATATCGGACAGGCAATAATTTATCCATGCCTCGTGATTCCTCCTCTCCGAAACCTACGTGCCTACAAATACCTACACATCTTCAGCTCACCACAATTACGTATAGCCCGACCGTGTAATGTCAACATACAATATTACCGCCTATCTTACCAACTGAGTACCGACATCATTCGGTCGGGTAAACAAACCGGCGTTTTAAAGAAAATCGATAGTTGAAGAGCGAGCGAAACAGAGAATTAAGTTGTGTAAGAAAGAAAAGGATGTAAAGTGGGGGGCTGTTACAAGGCGTGGCTTAAACTGCCGCCTATAGAAATAACTGGTTCAGGAAGAGATGGCCATATGGGTAAGCCTGAGTGTGAGGTAGACGGGTATAGTTTGGGTGAGTTAGATGTTTTCACTACTGCTTCTATTACCTAGACTGTTTCAGGACTAGACTGGATATGTAAATAATGCAGGCTTCGCTCGCGCTCGATGAGTGTGCTTAACATTCGCATGAATGCCGATTACCTTTCGCAAATGATCATTTGAATATATCGTTACATTATCAAGCGAAACAAAGGCTGTTTCTATGATTAAATCTGGGATGATAACTAGGGTTGTCAAAAATAGTATTAGGTATTTATACTGAAGTAAGAAACTGAACAGTAGGTATATTTGTGTTACTTATTATTTTCTGTGTCAGTATGTAGAATAAAAAGAGTTTATTTTTTGTTTGAAAGAAATAAGTAGGCAGGTGTATGTAGGTATGATACTTAGGTACAATACAAATACTTTTCTGTAATATCAAATACAATTCTTAATAGCGGTCGAACACAGGATTTTTGATTATTTTTACTAACTATAATTGGCAACCCTAGATGTAATCTTAGTTTTAAATAAGATTTTTCGTTTATTAAAAGCCTTATAAAAATATTGACTTGATCTTGATTGGTATCGTGCATCCACGGTGCTACCTATCATGTGCGGGACTATGAACAATGTGCATATTCAACAATTCATTACAATACATACATTATGAAAAGCTAAACAGATGGAATTAATAATTCTATTAAAATCAATTATGAGGTATTTTCATGTTACACATTTACTGCAGCAATTTCATTTATGATATGAAACTGGAGACTTGTTGTAACAGATTTATTAAAAAGTTGGGTAAAAGGAAACTAGGTATGTATATAATAATAATAAAATAAGTTATTATTATTATATGATCATTTAAAGAAAAAGTGATATAAAATGAGACTATATGACAATAATAGTAAAATAAGCTATTATTATTATATAGGTACCTATTTTACATCATTTTCCCCAGTCCAATTCAAAGTCCCCAGTTGCTAAGTCTCTAAAAGATAATACTATAGTATTAGGTATTTTTTTTTTCGTAACATTTTTTAATAATTCACCATGGACACGTTGGCACCGACAAATTTAATTAATGTATCCTCTACGTGCCTTTAAATCCGAGACACATAATAGAATTCATACGAGTTCGCATTCACCGTAGAACGTGATACCAACAAATGAATATGACGATTATGTCGCTACGAGAATACCGTGCCTTTAGATTTATTTATTTTTAATTTCTTTTTGTGCGTGGGTAGTTATTTTTTTTTTATTATGGGGAAATGCGACTATTTGTAAGGTAAAACACGGAAATAAACTTTTATACGTCCCCGCGCAAGACAAATATTTGTGTGTATGTAACGTCTGTTTGTCTGGTCTGGGTGTTTTCTATGTTTTTTTGAGGTATATGTAGGCATGTATTTGGAAACAAAAATCTATTTAAGTATAAACTGTGGTATAATATCAGTTATCTAGTACCCATAGTACAAGCTTTGCTTAGTTTGGGACTAGTTGGCAGTATATAATTCGTCCAAGAATATTTATTTTAAACATAATAAATTTCCAACTATGTTTATTGACATAAAATTAATGATAGGTAGGTAGGTATACAGTTTAGATCTAAACATTCATACTTTATTTTATAATAATTAACCAAATACGATCCAGTCAGGTCAATGGACATTATACCTACACACTAAACTGGAACACAGTATTCCTATTTGGCAAAAAAAAAAATATATTATTAAATATAAACAGAAATAAAATAGATAGGTACCTAATTATTATGAATTGTAAGCAACGTTATTTTAAATTCAAATTTCAAAATGCACCCGCACAGTGGTTCGAGATTGGTGAACGATGGGCGAAAACTTGTCATACCACTATAATTATTTTTATTACCCCAAACAGTGCGGATGGCACAAAACGTTTTTTTTAAATGCGTTACCCCAGGGGGCCGGAGGGGCGTTGCACCAATTATTTTTATTGTCAACTCTAGAGTACATAGGACTTATGAACATCTGCCTTTTTGGTACAAAAAAAAATATGTATTGTTTATAGTTTTCAATATGGCGGCATTGTTTTGTTATGTGTTGGCTGTATAGTTCCATTTTGACGTTGATACGTCTATAAAATTGCTTCCATGGGGAGGCAATTCAAAAAAAGTAATGATAGCAAAATCTGGGGATACAGTTTGGTATTGCAGCTACATACAGTTGTGGCCATATAATTAAGAACGATTTTTTTTCTAAAAACTTTTGATTATAAGATATAATTTTTTCATTGTGTTTCATCTTAGAAATGATTTATTGTATTAAGTAATAATCACATGGATAAAGCAAATTATATTATGAATATCAATTTAAAATACATGTGCTTTTATTCAGTAAAGTACGTTTATTTGAAATCTAACAAATACGCGTATAAAGGAAATTGGACAAATAATTAAGAACGGTGAATGAATTGATCAGACGTTGAAACTTCTAATCAATGCAGAGACATTAAAATAAAAGAAATTACATTAAATAAGATAACTGAATGGTTTCTGAACATTTTGTTCTAGAATTAATATTTAGTGGCATTCCCACGACTTTTAATTACAGCCTTACATCGGCGAGGCATTGATTTTATCAATTTTTGACATTTAGCGAGTGAAACAGAGTTCCATTCTTCAAAAACACGTCGTAAAGTTCTCTTAAATTGCCACACTGTCTATTTAATACCCTTTTCTTAACTTCACACCAAAAGATGTTCGATCTGATTTAAATCCGAGCTGTTAGCTGGCCAATCCAAGACAGAAACAGATTGTGAGTCAATGAAATCCTTTACTGAGCGTGCAGTATGCTTTGGGTCATAGTCGTGCTGGAATATCCAAATAACCGGAAGGACAGCCTCATAGGGTAGCATTGTTGCCTCCATCATGTTCTTCTACTGAAACTGATGCATGTTGCCTTCTATGAGCCTTACAGGCTCGATTCCATGACCAGAAAAGCATCCCCAGATTTTCACATTTCCACCACCATGCTATAATGTCACTTTTGTGAACTTGGGGTCGAAAGCTTTATTCGAAGGACGTCGCACGTATTGCTTGCCATCAGAACACACCCTGTTTAGTTTAGTTTCATCTGAAAAAAGAACATTTTTCCACTGTCTGGCTGTCCAGTTTTCATATCGTCTTGCAAACGCGATACGGGCTTGTCTATGACGCGATGTTAACATCGGCACCTTCCTTGTTATCCTTCCAAACAACTTCTTTTTCACCAAACGCCTTCGAATGGTGCGTGCCGTGATTGCCGTGAGGTTATTTTCGCCAAATAAATCTCATTTGACCCTTTAAAAGGATATTGCTTTGCCTAACCTACAATGTTTCTGTCCTCTCGACGGGATGTCTTCTTCTTTCTAGGCACTCGCGGAATGTTTGAAGTAGTTTGATGCGTGTTAGAATGCTTTACAGCCTGGAAAACCATAGTTTTCGAGTATTGCAAATGATCTGCTATCTTTTTGTACGACCAGTTCTTCTCACAAAGTTTTAATATAATTTCTCTCGTCGATTTATCGCAACTCTTATTTTTTGCCATTTTTTTTATAAAAGTAAACCTGTTTTAAATAGTTTTAATATTTTGTAGCAATAAATGGCGCCAAAATTATACAAAAAGTGACCTAACATAAAGCGTTTTTTATTTGAATCATAATTTATAAAATATAATATTCCGCGTTCTTAATTACGTGACCAGCCAGTCACAATACCACCCATGGTCAGTTGCTAGTTTAAGTCTTGTAAATAATTTATCTCTTCATTTTTTTTATTACTCATGTGTTAAACGAATGTCTAAATAGTACGGATGTATTTTGAGATACAACAAACAATAAAAGAAAACATTTGTAATAAATTATGCACAGTGTTTGTAACAAATCTTCTCATTTATTAATCGTTCTTAATTATATGGCCACAACTGTATCTATTATCTCTATGCAAAATTCAATCACACCACTGATATATGAAGGATTAAAGAATTAATTACGCTAAGTAAGGACTATGGAACATCGCGTGCGGGGGAGGGGGAAGCGCTGCCATTTTTAGATAATTTTAGTGCATAGAACGTATTCACGAACAACACACGGCCGTGTCCATGACACATACACACCCCATTTTTTTTTATACAACGCCGGATGACAAATAAACATACGCCCCGGCTAAAGCGATTACCGTTGACTATATGCGCTTACAATACAAGAAAGTTACATTAGAAAAGTTAATATGGTGGTTCAGTTTTCTTAAATTTCTAATATTCCGCTCAAGTTCCTTATTCTTTTCTTTCATAAGAACCTTCTCCTAACAATAACAAATAGGTAACATAGACAGAAATTGCGAAATCTGTCCAACCGTTCACCCATGATGCCGTGACCAATGGAAATACCTAAGGATTAATTTTTATACATATAGATTACGTATATACATTCCTTTTTATTTACATATCGAAATCATTATAAGATTAATAAGTGATGCAAAAACTTTGTACCCCTTTTTACGAAAATTGCGCGGACGGAAGTGTACGGAATTTCGCACACTTATAGTTTACATAGAGAAAGAATGCAGAATGCTAATATTTTTTTAAAATTATGCTTAAAAATACACAAAATTAATTAAAAAAAACATTATTTATTATTTGACGAGCTCGGTGGCATACCGGTTAATGACGCGGCGTCAACACCAACGCTCGTGGGTTCGATTCCCACATAGGACAAACATTTCGACGGTCCCTACGTATATAAAGCGACATGTCATTTCAGACATGTCTGCTTATACTACGATATAGTAATTAGAGAACATTATTATTGGAAAATGAGTTAATTTCTTACTTTTTAATTATTGTATATATAATCAATAAAAAAAAAAGAAAATATTTTTTTACAGACAATTCTATAGCAATTTATGCAATAAAAAAATTGCCATTTTTGACATGTCGCTTTATACGTAGGGACCGTCGATTTGTGTGCATGAACATGTCGGTTTGTCTTAGTCTGGGTGTTTTCTATGTATCTTATTTTAATAAAATATATATTTTTACGTATGTTTATCAGTTGTCTAGTACCCATAACACAAGCTTCGCTTACTTTGGGGCTAGATGGCGCTGTGTAATTTGTCTGACAATATTTATTCATTTATTATTTATTTATACCTATACATACTACCACGTATTTGATACACACATATACTCTTTTGTTTATTGTTAAAGCCATAATTTAAATTAATTATGGTCGAATTTCGACTACTGGGCGACCACTACTATTTATAATCATCATCAGGTCATTTTAGTCTCCACTACAGGAGCACGACCCTCTCTCGTCCGTCCCAGGCAGGAGGATTTGGCCTACACTCCCCACGCTGGCCAGACGGCTTGGGGAGGCCTGATCGATGTTTTATAATGTATTTCCCTTAGTCGCCTTGTACGACATCCACGGGAAGAGACGGAGTGATTCTATTCTAGTCTGCCGGAAACCACACGGCCAATATTCCTAATAGGTACTATATATGTCTTGTCTTGTAAGTACTTGGTCTGTGAAATTACCGATATAATCATGGTTATGATGGGTTTATAATCATGGTTAGAATAAAACTAGTAAATTCAAGTTCCTTCTTCTTCGTTCCAAAGTATACCATATCCGTTCTATTGTATAAACAATCTAATAGAAACATAACTACACGCCTTGTAAATTAGAAGCGAGGTTACGGAGTAGCGCAGTAGCAGACGAACAAAGGCTCTGCTGACTCATACACAGTCATGTCCAATTAGAGAAACGTGAACCAAAGCTTACAAAATATGAATAAAATTGTATAACAGTTAAATAGTCGTTTCCTACGAACTTAAATGATTTTTGATTATTCATATCATTTGGCTCGATTACGGCATTTTTTATTGAATTTAAAAGTGTCCAAGTAAAATAATAAATAAACTAGTTTAAAAATATATTTTACCCTTGTAACCTATCATTCCTTCGCGTAAGCACGCTTAAGTACTAAAAAGATTAACAACTCCTATCTATGTCGCACCATTAAAAAGTGGACCGCGTTGCCGGCATATGTATTTCCTCATTCATACAATATGGGAACCTTCAAGCGAAGCGTGAAGAAGCATCTTGTAGGACAGCATGGCAGCGTCAACTGACAAGACATCAAGGTCTTGTCCTTCGCCGATGCGATTGGGGCTCCTCTTTTCGCTTACCATCAGGCGAGCCAATATCTGCGCTAATATTAAAAAAAAAACATATCTAGTGAAATACATATTTTTTGCAATTGTCACAAACGTAAGTTTCGTTGGCTTGCTTGTGAGAATTAATTGCGAGGTAAGACAATTACCTCACTTTTCGGGTGTACGGTTTTGAGGCTTGTGGCATAATTTACAAAATAAATTGCTAAGCACCGGATTATGATACCACTACGATAACCGCTTCACATCAGGCGGACCGACGAATATTTACCGAATAATATTTATTACACTTTCTTGATACTTTAAGCTTCTTATTCCTACTAATTTTAACGGGTTAAATTCGTTGTCAGTTCCAAGGCAGCCGTAGTTTTACCTACCACCGGGACTACATTGTTCATTGCCTTTTTTGGTGGTCGCCGTTGTTAATCCTGGCTACACGGTGGGCCCCTGTCCATGAGCATCGGTTTATGATACTACTGCGATAGCCGCTTCACATAAGGCGGACGAATATTTACCTAATAATAATTAGTAATTTGGGGTGTAAGTGGTTCATCAACATCTTTGAAACAAAGCCAACTTCACCCTGCACGTGGTGCACCCTGCTGACTGACAAAAGAAGCTCTGGCGAAAAGAGAGGTAGGGAGCGTAATTGTAAGCTACCCGACTGGGGAATGTACCTCCACCTCACAGAATGCCGCAGCCAAATAACAATTCCCTTGAGGATTGTTGTGTTCCTGCGAGTGAGTGAGGTCACCAGAAAGAAAGGAAGGAGATGCTGCGTTGGCAGCGGGGGTGACGGCGCGCGAGCAATATTTTATGTTGCAAGCGTTAATATGGCTACGGTAACCGCTTCACATCAGGCGGGCCGTATGCTTGTCTGACACAAGACGTAGTATAAAAAAAAAAATAGTATATTATTCATTACACTTCCTTGATACTTTAATCTTATTACCTACTCCTAGATAATTAATTTCTTCTGATTAAATTGATTGTGAGTTCCAAGGCAGCCGTTTTCTTACCCCCGGGACTGCAATGGACTTCATTGTTCATTGCCTTTTTTGGTGGTCGCTGCTATTAATCCTGGCTACACAGGAGACACACTGGTGGAAATATGTAGTGCAGGTATACCTCCGTCCTGTATTTTTCTTGATACTTTTTATCTCCATTACAATTGCAACTTTCTTGTTACACATAGGTAAGATGCATAATAAACTAATAACCTAAGATAATAAACTTACACGATTTTCCTTTTACGAGCAGTTAACGACTTAAGATCCGATAGATGGCGCCCAGTAACTGGTACTAGACTGGATAATTAGCAAGAACATGACTCGACTTTATTTCATTCACACGAGAATCAGATGGTAATCAATGTTTTATATTGACTTTTTTACTCGCCAGTCTTAAAATATAATAGTGAGCAGTATGTATAAAACGTCCGGATGGCTGATTTGACGTTTGATTTGTACCTACGACCATTGCTTAATGGGTTGGTAACTTTTTTATTCACCAGTGGTAAAATATAACAGTCAGCAGTATAAACATAACGTCCGGACGGCTGATTTGACGTTTGATTTATTACACTTATGGTAGGTAGTATGTCAATCATCCAATATCTATATGTAAATGGGGCCCGAAATCGAGGTTGAGTGGAGCGAGTAGATTCGCTGAGGTTTTTTTTTTATACTACGTAGGGTAGCAGACAAGCATTCGGCCCGCATGATGTACCTCACTCACTCGCAGGAATACAACAACCCTCAAGGGAATTGTTATTTAGCTACGGTATTATGTGAGGTGGAGGTACATTCCCCCCTCGAGTAGCTTACAATTACGCTCCCTATCTCTCTTTTCGCCAGAGTTTCGTTTGTCAGTCATCAGGGTGCACCGCGTGCAGGAGAAGATGGCTTTGGTTCAAAGATGTTGATGAACCACATACACTAAGGTAGGTTATGTTTATAGGCAATTTGATCTACACTACTTTGCGTGCTTTCGCCACCAACCGCAACAAACCAATGGCTTTGGTCGCAGAAGCACGCAAAGTAGTGTAGATCAAATTGCCTGTAAATTTGACTTCGCTCCGCTTTCTCCGCTCGCTCCACTCAATAAAGGATTCCACAACCACATATATGTTTTTTAAATGTTAACTTTCAGTCTCGAGAGTTCCTGTTCGACTTAAAAAGACATAGATATAGCATATAATGTTGCTGTATGCAAATACTTCCGCATAGTATGGACACTCCCTGGCACTTCTCTGGATGACTATACATCTTTCTGACCAAAAAATCAGAGGGTAAGTATTTTCTGAGAACTTTTTATAATTAAAATATGTTCATGGTTAAACAGACACACCTATACTTAATCATACTAGGAAGTTACATAAATAAACAGAGTAGGTATGATCCTACTTTTGGATCAGCTCTCTTTGTTTCGTTTAGCTACTTCTTGATATGGTTTCCAAATGCGTGGTGCTATGAAATTCAAGATTCCATTTGAGTGCATAAATTGTTAATTAATAGTTCTCAGGAGATATCTAAAATAGATACACTCTCTTTCTAATTAAATTTTGGCACAGTCTGTGGCGAATTTCACGTATAGGTGCGTTCGTTGCGATTTCTGATGACCAATTCTCGTAATTATTTTACGATCGCAGAACAAAAGTTGATCAAATCGAGATTGAATTGTGAATTGACTATAAATTATATACCTACTTGATTTCATCCATTAATTATTTTCAATTCTAATTGTTAGCAAAATTACATTCTTAGTTTGTGTAATTTTCGGTTATATTTCGATATAATCCCTCTTAAATTAGACTTTGACGTTTCATATTGTGATACGAGAACAACTTTCACATTTGTGACATCGAGACTGGATCGGAACTGAATTTTGACTACATTTTAATTAAGAGAATTGCCTCTCTGATGTTTTGAGGGTAGGCTTAAAAGGATTTTCTTTATATAATTCGGCGAGTGACAAACATGCTTACGGTTCGCCTGATGTAAATGCTGTTACCGTAGACTCAGGTAGTACTCCAGGTAGAGTAGAGTCGGAAATTTTAATTTTGCTGGTGTCTTCTGTGAGGTGAGGTGACTTCCTCAGTATGGTCCATACTCAGTAATCAGTATACCTTATGTCTTTATCGCGAAAGCCTTCCACAGAATCTAGAAGGTGTCTATGTCTCATAGTGATTATCTAAAGTTACAGTATGATAAAAAATTGAGGCGCCACTTTCACCATAAGAACATATTTCACAGAGAGTGGTTGTGATGTGAACTTGTGCACTTTTGTATGGAAAAAGTAAATATTACCACAGTATAAGTAATAGTACTACTTATATACAGTATGGACACTCCCTGCCACTCTTTCGTATCGACCTCACCTCCCCTCTGAGACAAATCTGGAATAGTTTGTCTGCCGCTCGCACACACCCTCATTAACGCTCTGCACAGACGTCATTGTTTATGTAGTAATTACCGACGTGACATTAGTATGGAGTGGCCGGGGTGTACCTTAACTTGAATTTTGGATTCACTATAATCTAAAAATGCGATGTAGGTAAGTATTTATCATATTGACCAGCACGGTCCAATCAAATGGTTACCAATGGCCACTTTGACTCCGAGGTCGTGGGTTCGATCCCCGCACAAGACAAATATTTGTATGCATGTCTGTTAGTCTTGGTCTGGGTGTTTTCTGTGTATTTATTATACTAAGTAGATATGTATTTTCAGAAAAAAATCTATTTAAGTATAATATAAGTTATCTAGTACCCATAGTACAAGCTTTGTTTAGTTTGGGACGAGATGGCAGTGTGTAATTTGTCCAGGAATATTTATTTATTTATTTATTTATCATAATCGCCGTGGCGCCAAACAACAAATCACCAGTCTGTTCTGTTTCCATACATAACATATACATTATACAGACAACCGTCCGTCTGTGGGTGTCCGCGAACGATAATCCCAGTCCAACGCGAGATTAACGACACTTTGATTGCGATAAGAACACTCTTGACTTACGTAACGACTTTTTTAACGTTATCTATCAAACAGACTACCCACTTGAAGGTTAGTGTCCATAATATCAGTGATTTCAAAATATACAAGGATAGGGTATAAGTGTTACATATACCTGTCTTCAAATCTATACATAGACACAGAAATATAAACAGCACAAAAAAAATAGAATAAAGAAGTTGTATTTTTAAGTATTTTACTATATATATATATATATTTTTCAGACAAATTACACAGCGCCATCTAGCCCCAAAGTAAGCGAAGCTTGTATTATGGGTACTAGACAACTGATAAACATACGTAAATACATTTTTTTAAAATACATACTTATGATACATAGAAAACACCCAGACTAAGACAAAAAGACATGTTCATGCACACAAATGTTTGTCCTATGTGGGAATCGAACCCACGAGCGTTGGTGTCGAAGCCGCGTCATTGACCGCTACGCCACCGAGCTCGTCAAGTTATACTATCTTAAATATAATATAATATAATTTAAAATATAATAAATATTATACTATCTTGTAGTGCCGCTTTTTTACTTTCAAAAGTCTAAAATCCCGGTTTGATCTAATATAAATCTGACAACGCTGCTTGTGTATTTCTACCATAGTCCCTTTGCGGTTAGATTGTTTCTGCTCTTTATTTCTATCTCTTTCTATTTCTATGTCGCTAGCAAACTAAATACATACCACGCAAAAGTATTTGGTACCTAAAACTTTTGCGTGGTAGGTATTTAGTTTGCTCTGCTCTTGGAGTTTAGATTAGCTCTATTTCTATTTTGCTTGCAAACTAAATAAGTACCACGCAAAGTAGGTACACGAGTTATCTCTACAAATATTTTTAAATTAAACAATGTCAATTTTATTATCAGAAATATATTAATCACAGGAAATATCACGATTAGATTGTAATATAATGGATTACAGTAGTCAAATTGACTCATTAACTATATTAAATAAATTTTACATTACGATTTTTTTTAGATTCTTAATACGTGTTCATTAATTTACAACTATTTCATAACTCGACGTCGTTGTTGCGCGAGTTAAGCAATATGTACCGTAGCATGTCTATCATCATCATCATCATCAGGTCCATTTTAGTCACCACTACAGGAGCACGACCTTCTCTCGTCCGTCATAGACGGAAGGAGGATTTGGCCTACACTCCCCACGCTGGCCAAACTGGCTGGGGAGGCCTGATGGATATTTGAAAATGAATTTCCCTTAGTCGCCTTGTACGACATTCACGGGAAGAAACGGAGTGATTGCGGGCATCAACATGTTTCATAATAAGAAAACTAAAAAAAAACATAGTTAAAGGGAGTTAAGATGGGTAATGAATTATCTTAATATCGTCCTTCAAGGCAGTGAAGTATTTTAGGTCACTTAGGAAATAGATAAAAAGTTTTAAGTCATTTAATCACTGTGTATTAGGTATTGTTAAAAGTGCCTTCAACCCATCCTACTGCTGGGATACGAGTCTTCCTTCAATCGTAGGGGTCTGACTCCGCTTCGTCTGATGGTAAGCGAAAAGAGGAGCCCCAATCGCATCGGCAACGGACAAGAGACCTTGATGTCTTGTCAGTTGACGCTGCCATGCTGGCCTACAAGATGCTTCTTCACGCTTCGCTTGAAGGATCCCATATTGTATGAATGAGGAAATACATAGGCCGGCAACGCGTTCCACTTTAGAGTGGCCGGGGTGTGATCTTACTGCTCTGTTAGTGGCTATTGGGTTTTTTTAAATAAATGACTTATTCTGTATCTACCTGTAGATGGAAATGAGTTGCGAATGCAAACGTTGTCATATGATCTGGTTATTAGTATCCAATCAGTGGGCATTAAGTTGTAATCCATCTTTGATAAAGGTAATACGAATACATATAGTTATATAATTTGTGGATAAAAATAGCCACATGCATTAATAAGAAGCGGTACATGAGACCATTATTTACCAATGTAAAGTAAAACATATGACATGTAATAAATCACATTTGGGGTGTAAGAGGGTTCATCAACATCTTTGAACAAAGTCAACATCACCTGCACGTGGTACACCCTGCTGACTAACAGGAGAGGCTCTGTCGAAAAGAGAGGTAGGGCATAGCGTATTTTTTATGCTGCCCGACTGGGAAATCCACCTCACAGAATACCGCAGCCAAATAACAATTCCCTCGAGGGTTGTTGTGTTCCTGCGAGTGAGTGAGGTCACCAGAAAGGAAGGAGTTGATGCGTTGGCAGCGAAGGTGGCAGCGCGCGAGCGATATTTCATGTTGCGAGCGTTGATATGGCTACGATAACCACTTCATATCAGGTGGGCCGTATGCTTGTCTGCCACCCGACGTAGTATAAAAAAAATATATTTGCATGCTGTTATACAATACAGCGAAACATGTAGACCATGTATGAATATTCCGCCAGACATACACACTTGCAATTTATGTATGTAAGTAAGTGTACGATGAGACATGTTCTCAGGAAATAAATGTATTTTTCTTTATCTTTACCAACAGGGGCCTCACGGCGTCAGCATCGGCGAACCCGATTACCATCAAATATTTTGATTTGAGAAATAGATCTTATGTTTTCTGAAAAAAGCGGTCAAGTGCGAGTCGGACTCGCCCATGAAGACGAGCTCGGTGGCGTAGCGGTCGATGACGCGGCTTCGACACCAACTCTCGTGGGTTCGATTCCCACATAGGACAGACATTTGTGTGCATGAACATGTCTGTTTGTCTTAGTCTGGGTGTTTTCTATGTATCATAAGTATGTATATACAAAAAAAAAATGTATTTACGTATGTTTATCAGTTGTCTAGTACCCATAACACAAGCTTCGCTTACTTTGGGGCTAGATGGCGCTGTGTAATTTGTCTGACAATATTTATTTATTATTTATTTATTTATGAAGGGTTCCGTAGCAGCAAACAATCAACTCAAATATAAAAATATTTGAGTTGATTGAATGAAAGGTAACTTATGGTTTACGATTTATGACTAAACTACTTACTAGATCTGATCGAGATCGAGAAACCAATTTTCGGTGGAAGTTTGCATGGTAATGTATGTTGCATAAGTTTTAGTTACCCCCAAAATTTATTATTTTTTTTCAATTTTTGTGCGAAAATCTTAATGCGGTTCACAGAATACATCTACTTACCAAGTTTCAACAGTATAGTTCTTATAGTTTCGGAAAAAAGTGGCTGTGACATACGGACGGACAGACAGACAGGCAGACATGACGAATCTATAAGGGTTCCGTTTTTTGCCATTTGGCTACGGAACCCTAAAAACGCTTATTTCGAGAGTTGCTTGTCATGTTGCGCGCTCGTAGCAAATTAGTGTAGCAGTTACGGTAGCTGCTACAGTAGACTGCAGAAGGTTACGGCATTGGCTACGGCGTAGCATTTGAAGTATGCAGCATCAGCGTGTAACATGAAAACAACAAATGATTGTAATTTTTTAACCGACTTCAAAAAAGGAGGAGGTATGTTATTCGATATCTTCGCGAATTGTGAACCGATTTTCAAAATTATTTTTTTATTTGAAAGGGTATGATTGCGAGGTTGTCCCATTTTCACCAAGTCAGGGTCTGATGATGGGATCTAAGAAAAATCGAGGGAAACCCTTAAATTTGCCCTGTGGTTGCCGGCAGAATAGAATTGCGCCACTCTATTGCTCTGCGCTGGATGTCGTACAAGGCGACTAAGGAATCTTGTGTGACGCAATAACTTTTCTCCCGGAAGACGGACTGCAGCGTCTCCACCTGCGGGGTATTCCACCAATAAGCTGCGCTCGCCAACTGAAGTCGGTTATTTTTTTTTTTTTCACAAAACAACTTAGTAAATTGTATCGCGATGGCGTTTTGAGCAGTGTGGTAGAGTATGCTCAAAAATCCTTTGATTGAGGGGAGACCCATATCCCAAGAGTGGAAGGATTATGGTTTGATGCCGATCATACTCTTATTCCACGTTACCGGATTCGAACCGGGTGGTCTATTAGCTAGCTTTCCGTGGTAGCGCGTTCGATCCCCGCACAAGACAAATATTTGTATGCATAAACATGTCTGTATACCTAGTATAAAAAAATATTTAAGTATAATATCAGTTATCTAGTACAGAGTTCCGCAAACTTTTTGTGTTTAAGGCATGGGTACTACGAGTATGTACATCTATGGAAAGGAACATTTTTGGAACTATACCATAAATGAAACATCAATTTTTATTTGTGTACGAATTTTTCTTCTGTCCGTCTATTTAGCTTTATGCGATAACCTTATTTTTCCGAGGCACACCAAGTAGTTACCACTTTGCGGAACACGTATCTAGTACTCACAGTACAAGCTTTGCTTGGTTAGAGAGTAGATGGCAGTGTGGAATTCGTCCAAGAATATTTATTTATTTATTTATCCGTTACACCGTTCATAAAAATCTGAAATTACAAACAAACACCGCCTTAACGATTAGAAATTGATCGGAAGACAGATTATTAGTACGGGTTACCCTAATTCCAATTGCATTTCCTTCATAAAATCATTATTTAAACAATCTAAATTCGGTATTACGAGGTATAATCTGACAATACAGGCGCATTACTCGTGTTATGTCCATTCGCACTGGAATCAGTAATTACTAAAAAATTTGATACCAGCTAATCTGATAATATATTTAGCAATGTCCAAATGATACGATCGCTTGTCAGCAGCGATAAACTAGCGATTGATCGCTTTTTATTTAATCTAATTACGAAATTGTTTACAATTTTGTGGTAGAATTGCTATTGCACGTGCCTCTGCTCACGTGGAGTCCGAAAACATGGTTATATATAGCACTGCTGGTAAACTAGCTAGCTAGATAATAACTAGTTTATACATCTAGCTAGCTAGCTAACTACCTAGCTATTAATCTAAGTAATTACGAAATAGGCTATTTGACCAAATTTTTTTTTTGTTTGATATGTAGGGATGTCTCCATAATATAACCATAGGTTTTCACCTATGGTGCAAACCTATGGTTATATTATGGTGATAGCACAAAAATCTCTCAAAAAAAAGATGTTAATTTGAAAAACACACTTTTAGACTTTCCCGAAAACGCTCCATACAAAAGACAACCGAGTTATGACGTCACAGGTTTGTATTTTGTATGCATCAAATCAGAAATTTGTACGACAGCTATGTCAAATATTACCTACGTTTAAGTATCATAATAAAAGTTTTAGTATTTTTTATTGGTTCTCCAATGGAAATAATATATATTTTTAATTTTTAATAATTTCATACTTTTAAAATGGACTTTCCCGCCAAACTTTGATCGACCCTAAAATAAGTCGGACGGAAGATATTAGAATGAAAGTTTTCAGATTTCTTTGTAGTTCTGTCTATTTTACGATATTGTTAAATAATTTATACAATATTTGAACTTTGTCAAATAGCCTATTCTTTAACAGCTAAATAGCTGTATAAACTAGCGATTGATCGTTTTTTATTTCATCCAATTACTAAACTATAATATTTACTACTATACTTACTATAGTCTTTCTACTTCTTTTTCCCTTACTTTCTTCTTCCCCCTCCCCCGCACGCGATGTTCCATTGTCCTTACATTAGTACAATAAATTATTTGATCCTTCATCTATCCACTGGTGTGATTGGATTTTGGATGGAGATGATGGAATGATTTGTAGCTGCAACACCAAACTATATTCCCGATTATGTTATCATGTGGTTATCATTAGTTTTTTCGAATTGCCTCCCTATGGAAGCAATTTTAAAGACGTACTATTCAAGTCAAAAATAAAAATGTAATACTAAAAGATTTCATTGAATATAAAATTAATTTCGTTCAAAAACAAAATTTCATGTATGTATACTAAAACACTTAGTGAAAATTATCAACACAATCTACAACGAAAATGTAACTTTATGCTCATCTGCATAGGACACAATTTAAAATGAACAACACGTGTTTTGGCTAGTTAAGCACCCTACACACGATTGCACGCTAATTAGGCGCCGTGTACACAAAAGCTACCGTCGTTTTAGAATTAATGACGTTAGATATCAAGGATTTGTTCAAAGCAAACAGGTTACGGATAAAAGGTTTATAATCTATGGCATTTTGGCGCCTTTTTATTTGTCAGTTCTCTTTCTTTTTAATTGTCAGTTCTCTTTCTTTTTAATTGCCAGTTCTCTTTGTAATTTTATATATTTTTTTGTATTTTCATTATAAGCCTTAGAGTCGTCGTCAAACAGTTACTCATTCCACTGCTCGGATATGGGTCTCCCCTCAATTGAAGGGGTTTAGAGCATACTCCACGCTGCTCAACTGCGGGTTGGCGGAGGTCAGTGTTTTCAAACCGCCTAAAAGCCACTAACTTGGCTTAACGGCTGTCTTCTATAATGACAACAGACGGGACCGATGACTTAACGTAAACTCCGAAGTACGGAGGAGCTCGAGGTAAATAAACCCATCCATGGACAGGCTACGGTCGACGTTACAGAATACCGCAGCCAAATAACAATTCCCTTGGGTCGGGTATTTGTGTTCCTGCGAGTGAGTGTGGTCACCAGTAAGGAAGGAGCTGTGTTGGTAGCAGGGGTGACGGTGCATGAGCAATATTCATGTTGCGAGCGTTAATGTGGCTACGGGTATATTATTCTGTGGCTACGGTAACTGCTTTACATCAGGCGGGCCGCATGCTTGTTTTCCAACCGACGTACTCGTAGTACAAGAAAAAGTTGGTGTAATTTGCATGTTTGATTAGACAGGCAGCGACGTCATCGAGCTTCTCAACTGATAAAGGGTATTCATTTAAAATAAAACCATAAACAAGGAATTAAAATTAAATTTAATAGTAGTTTATGAAACTGTTGCATAATAAGGGTTCTTAAAATACGAGTGTGTTTATCACATGACCCGAAGGCGAATGTGATAATAGGATCACACGAGTATTTTAAGACCTAATAATGTGCAGTTTCATACACTAGTTTATCTAATCTCATTAAATAGATGATAATAATATTTTAAATAAAACCAAGCAGTTAATTTAACTGCTTCATTTCTTACTTATATATATTATCTATAAATCCATTTGCAGATCGAGCATGCGTGGTGCGCATGCGCGACGCGTTCACAGATTATGTAGAAAATTTTTGGTTGCAATGCATTTGCATTGGAACCTGCTTTGTGCTGTATCGAAATGGAAAAAAGTTATTTTTCGATACAGTTGTCCATAAAGAGCTGTACTTATCTAAAAGTAACTTTTTAAATTTATAATAAAAATGACTGACATTAAGATTCTGTGTTTAGTTATTTAATCTCTAAATTTCAGTATGAGAGTAGATAAATATTATTTTAGTACAATCATCATCATCATCATCATCTCAGCCATTGAAAGTCCACTGCTGGACATATTTTAGTACAATACAATACCTAAATTCGATATTAGCTTGATGTTTCGCTAACTATTGTACCTATTGTAACTATTGTATTCTATTTTCAAATTATGTGTGCGAAAAGAAAAATAATACCTCAATTTGTTGCACCACCGCTTTGAATAAAAAAAAAACACAAGCAAACCGACATTCGTATTTAATTATGAATGATTCAGATTTCAGATCAAAAACATCAACAGCAATATTTTGGATCTACTCTTGATCTTTTTATCAATAGATCAGATCTAAAGAGTAGGATGCAAATTGCCAATTAAAATTTTATCTCGTGTGGAGGGGTCTTTAACGAAGCATCAAAACAGCAGATTATAGATTATTAATCTATTAAATGAGAGGAGCTCGATGGCGTTGTTGCGCGTGTCAGTCTAATCAAACAAACAAGTTAAGCAACTTAGCCGTAGCCTGTCTATGGATGGGTTTATTTATATCGAGCACCTACGCGCTTCGGAGGGCACGTTAAGCCGTCGGTCCCGGCAGTTGTCGTTAAGCCAAGTCCGTGGCCTTAGGCGGTTTGAAAACACTGTTCTCCGCCAACCCGCATTTAAGCAGCGTGATGAGGTATGCTTTTCGATTGTGGGGGAGACAGGTATTCCAGCAGTGGGATGAATAAAGGTTGAAGAAGAAGAAGAATCTATTAAAACACGGACAGTCATGAGTGAGTTGGGCTCACACATATACAGTTCCTTCAATATTTTCTGGGGCATTCCCCTTCAGGAGACGTTTGAGTTATGTCACACCCCGGCCACTCCATACAAATGTCGTGACGTTTACTACTACATAAACAATGACGTTTGTTCCGAATCTGGGGCCCTACCGCCGAAGCTGACGCCGATTACCAACGGGATTTTTGATTGCGAAAATTTAAACTTTAGCCACAGTATAAGTAATAGTACTACGTACAGTATGGCCACTCCCTGCCGCTCTCTCGCATCGACCTCACCTCCCCTCTGAGACAAATCAGGAACAGTTTGTATGGCGCCGCACGCACACACGTTCATTCACGCTCTGCACACACGTCATTGTTTACGTAGTAGTAAACGACGCAGCTTTAGTATGGAGTGGCCGAGGTGTGCTTTAGCTTAGATTAGCGGTAATTGGGTTGTTTCCAATGTTTAAAAATTGTACAAATAAATTAACAATATCGTAAAATACACAAAACTATAAAGATCTGCAAACTTTCATTCTAATATCTTCAGTCAGACTTTTTTTAGCGTCGATCAAAGTTTGGCGGGAAAGTCCATTTTAAAAGTATGAAATTATTAAAAAATAATATTTCCATTGGAGTAGCAATAAAAAATGCTATAACTTTTATTATGATAATAATTACATAAACGTAATATTTAACATAGCTGTCGTACAAATTTCTGATTTGATGCATATAAAATACAAAACTGTGACGTCATAATTCGGTAGTCTTTTGTATGGAGCGTTTTGGGGCAGTCTAAAAATTGTGATTTTCAAATTAATATATCTCGAGAGATTTTTGTGCTATCGAAGTAATTCTTTCACCTATGGTTATATTATGGAGAAAAACCTACATATCAAACAGAAAAAAATGTTAGTCAAATAGCCAATTGTGTCTAGCTTAGCTGGTAGAAACCATAAAGGACTTAGCTAAAGATGTTAGTCATTAACTTAAACCTAAGATATATTTTCGAGATCAAAAAATCCAATGGGAATCGCCTTCAGCTTCAGCGGTAGGCCCCCTGTTATAGATTCGTCTCAGAGGGGAGGTGAGGTCGACACGAGAGAGAGTGTTGATTCCATGCATGTTGCATCCGGGGTAGTATACTATTCTGATTTGGTAGCAACAAGGGAGAATTACCAAGCGTTCAGACGATTTTACAACTCGATATTTTAGGTAAAATCTCAATGTTTTAGGTCCCCAATAGTGTTAGATATTTAATACCCGTGGCGCACCACAGTTGAGCTACAAATAGAGATTTCAAGTTGATGGGTCTACGTATTCCTGAGAATAAGTGTCAATCGACACTAAGGCGAAATTCCGCGGCCGAAATTCCGCGTGGTTAGGATTGATTGGTATGTAAAAAACGCAACGTAATTTTGGTCAAATGTGTCGATAGTAGGTAAATGAAAAAGTATTGCAGGCGTAATGACGCCGAACTTCGGTCGCGTATCTTCGGTATAGTGTGTATAGACAATAAGGGACTTGAAAGACGGACAAAAAAGTGATGGCATGAGGGTTCCTATTTTCCATTTGCGGTAAGGGACCCTAAAAAAGACGAATCTTCGAGCGAAGATGTGTATTTCAATTTATTACTCACATAAAGTACAAGCCCATTAAATTGCAACCCGGGGATGGAGTATACTTAAAAAAGACATAACCGCGCGCCACAAGGGTGTAAGCAAGGAAGTCATGGTTTCGGGGCGGGGCGAGACCACGCCTCGAGGGTGAAGATACGGGTAGGCGGACTGCATACTGAATATTTACGAGATGCCTTTGTTAAGGCTTCGCGTATTTCTTGCTATAAACAAAGTAATAAACAATTATGGTTATATTAGGTATACATATTAATTTTTTTTATAAATTATATTATTTTTTGTGTCATTTTGCGCATCTCGAATACATAATTAATTAATCTTTAAATTTAATTAACAAAAAGATAACTTATCACATCAAGGAAATATTTTTTAATTTGTCATAATAATAATTAAATGTGTTAATTTGCATTTATTAGATGACAATAACTTAATCTGTAATCGAAATTATTCTATTTAGGTATTATTAAGAGTGTGCTATGTAATTAAATCAATATTATAAAAGTGTGTTTGCTTCTTTATGTGCCTTTTTTTCACGTGTCAGGATAACGAGTAACGAAAGGATTGACATAGTTTTTTTATGGGAATATGTAGTTTAAAAACCTTACAGTGGCATAGTGTACTTTTTGACCTGTAAAACCATCTTTTTCCTACGATAAAAAAATGTTTTATTAAAATTATGACCATGCGGACGAGGTCACAATTGTCTGTTCTTTCATGTGAAAATGAAACAATGGATTAACATGATTATTTTTACGGGGATAGTTTAAGTTGAGTGAGTGAGTCTGAGTGATATAGGCTACTATATAACTTTTATATATTTTATTATATTAGCAATAAGTATTAATTCCTAAGGAGAACATTTTTTATTAAAATAATGTCAACGCGATTTTTTGGTTGCCCCTCTTTCACGTCGAAAGGAACCAACGTGGCTAGTTTGAGTTCTAGGGAGTAAGTCTGAGTGTCATAGGCTACTTTAATACTGGAAAGACATTTTATTCCTAGGGAGAAAATGTTTTATTAAAATAATGACCACGTGGGCCACGCCGCAATTATTTGAAAGAATGACCACGCGGACGAAGCTACAATTTTTTGGTTGTCCCTCTTTCACGTCGAAAGGAACCAATGGATTGACATAATTTTTATGGTCATAATTTAAGTGCTCGAGAGTGACATAGACATACCTACTTAAAACACGGCAAACTCAGTTATTTCTATGAGAAAAAAAATGTTTTAATAAAATAATGCCCACGCAGACGAAGCTACAAATTGTTTGTTTGCCCAAACAATTGTAGCTTCGTCCGCGTGGTCATTATTTTAATAAAACATTTTCTCCCTGGGAATAAGAGGTTTTTCACGAAAACACGTCGAAAGGAATCAATGGATTGACATGATTTTTGTTACGGGAATAGTTTAAGACTTTAATTTATATTTAACTAGCGACCCGCCCCGGCTTCGCACGGGTGCAATGCTGATACTAAATGTACTACAGAAGGTCTTTGCGCTTTGTCCTATCCAGTCCTTCCCCAGTTATAGGCACACGCCGCCGGCTCCGCGGCCGGTACCGCCACAGCCGTTATGTCCCTGCATTTTAAATGTGTAATATCTTCTAAACTATTCATTTAAATTACATGCTGTGAAGGGCCATATTGATCTATATTAAATGCGCAATGTATTTAAGGTACTTAATTGGATAAGGATTAATTCTGTATTGCTTAAAATCGCTTCGTAAATAAGGCATTATTTCTTGTAAAAAGCAAAGGATAAAATAACGGTTATTGTGTGTTACCACTAAGAGATAGACATATACCATCGCGAACTTTTTTGTAGACCATTTTAAGGTGAACAATACTGTACTACATTATTTTGATCTATCTCGTTGGGTTCAGCCAGCGTTTGCAATGAAAGAGCAAAAAAATGTGTTTATTTACGACATCACATTAGAAACCTCTAAATTATCAGTGTTTTTCTACTATGTTATGCATATATTATACATATAAACTTTCCAGTTGAATCACTCTATCTATTAAAAAAAACCGCATCATAATCCGTTGCGTAGTTTCAAAGATTTAAGCATACATGGGGACATAGGGACAGAGAAAGCGACTTTGTTTTATACTATGTAGTGATTCATCAATTTACATGTTAAATATGTGAATTGATGCATCCCTTTACAATTTACAATTTGAATTTGAATTTCACTAACATAGTTTTTTAAGAACTCTCTGTTACTAACATGAAATGGACCTAATAGTTGTCTGAAATAAAAGATTTTTATTTTATTAATTTTTTTATTTATTATTTAAGGTCTGGAGAGAGATCATAATTAATTTAAATTATGACCTTAACAATAAACAAAAGAGTATATATGCGTGTGTGTGTCAAATATATGGTAGTGTGTGTAATGTTTTTTGTTGTTGATTTAATGTATTTTTATGCATAATAAAAATTAATATTAGCATTCTGCACTCCTTCTCTAAGTATATAAACTATAACTAAGTCTGCGAAATTTCATACTCCACAGTCCGCGCAAATTCATTGTACAAAAAAGGGGTACAAAGTTTTTGCTTTACGTATTAATATATAAAGGTTATGAAATGGTTAAGAGCCATATTACATTTTGACTGTGATTTTTGCGTAAAATGGCCAATTTTTTATTTTGGCGTTCTTGATCTCGGAAACAAAAATACATTAACAATGTTGACTTATTGAATAGTACAGAATAGCTATTGGCATAGTACGTAGCGGCCTCGCTTTTTGTAAATTTTGCTTAACTTTTTAAATAAACCCAAAATTGCAGAGAAAGATTTTCATAAAATGCGCTCATTCACTATGTAAGAGTGTTATCGTTGTTGGCGTTTTATCATTCTTTGTTTTATATATAGCACAAAGAATCATAGATAATAAGAAATCATTGTCATTACAGGACAATAACTATATAATTATAAATATATCTACAGCGACATAGTACTTTTCGTAATTAAATTAAATTACTCTTTGTGGCCGTGTGGTCTCCGGCAGACTAGAATAGAATCACTCCGTCTCTTCCTATGGATGTCGTACAAGGCGACTAAGGGAAATACATTAGAAAACATCGATCAGGCCTCCCCAACCCGTCTGGCCAGCGTGGAGAGTGTAGGCCAAATCCTCCTTCCGTCTAGGACGGACGAGAGGGTCGTGCTCCTGTAGTGGAGACTAAAATGGACCTGATGATGACTCTTTTGATATCATCTTATCTTATCTTATAATATACTAGCTGGCCCGGCGAACTTCGTACCGCCTAATTGTCAATGAATGTCGTGGTATACATATTAGTTGAACAAAATTTATGATGTCTTGAAATTAATATAATGAATAATAGAAAATAATAGAGAAGCACGATGGCGTCATTGCGCGTGTCAGTCTAATTGTACACGCAAGTTAAGCAACGTCAACCGTAGCCTGTCCATGGATGAGTTTATATTATCTCGAGCTCCTCCGTGCTTCGGAAGGTACGTTAATCCGTCGGTCCCGGTTGTAATCATTAGATTAACTCGAGGTCCTCCGTGCTTCGGAGGGCACGTTAATCCGTCGGTCCCGGTTGTTATCATTAGATTATCTCGAGCTCCTCCGTGCTTCGGAAGGCACGTAAGACGTCGGTCCCGGTTGTTATCATTAGATTATCTCGAGCTCCTCTGTGCTTCGGAAGGCACGTAAGCCGTCGGTCCCGGTTGTTATCATTAGATTATCTCGAGCTCCTCCGTGCTTCGGAAGGCACGTTAAGCCGTCGGTCCTGGTTGTTATCATTAGATGGCAGTCGTTACGCCAAGTGGCCTTTAGGCGGCTTGAAATTACTGGCGTCCGCCAACTCGCAGTTGAGCAGCGTGGTGGAGTATGCTCGAAACATATTCAGTTCAAGGAAGACCCGTATTTAATATTACCCAGCAGTGGGTAAATATTAAGTTCAGTATTTTACTATGTCACAAAATAAAGTACCATGACACTTGACAACCAATTAATATTCATTTTCAAGCATTCATTCATAAACAATTTTCAAAACAACAACGGACAAATTTCGCGACGTAAAAGTTAGACCAATCGATTTGACATTTAATTGAAAATCAATAAATATTCCAATCCGTTTTCAAATTTAATTTTTCGACAATTTTGTCAATGTTTTAATACTTATTATCCTATACCCACATTTCTGAACGCACGCATACATTTGACGTACGCACGTTAACGTCACGTGTGACAGGTCCGACATCCACGAACATTTTGTATGGAAAAATGATTTTTCTATTATTTTATTTTTTTCGTAAATTTTCCAATGTTTTAATAGTTATCTTGCTATTCTGGACGGAGACAAATCCAACAAATCAAAAACCATGGCAATCGGTCCAGCCGTTCTCGAGTTATAAGTGTTGTAACAAACACGACTTTCTTTTATATATATAGATATAAAAATTTCGTGTCACGTTGTTTGTCCGGGATGGAATCCTAAACTACTGAACCGATTTTAATAAAATTTTGCACAGTGTGTGCACTTTGATTCAACTTGAGAGATGGGATAGTTTATAAACTCATCGGAAAAATTAACGTAAAAATATTTAAAGGCGATACGAAGTTCGCCGGGCCAGCTAGTAGGTATCTAACTAATATTTTCTAGAATTTATGTCTTTTTCAAAAACATATAGATACTCCTTCTTTTTATATACTTTTTCGTTATGAATGATGTAACGACTTTTTTAAATTAAATATAAATAAATTATTTGTTACACCCTATATGCTGTAAGGCGTATCGACCCCTATTTAGCGACGGTAATGGAAATTATTATTGAATGAGCGGTAGGGGCGGGCCACATAATAGATTGGGTGGCTGATTGTTGCAAACACAATGCCTATTTTATTATACTGCATTATACGATGCACTTTTCATATAATAATATCCTTTGTGTGCGTATATCGTATACTAGATTCAGCCCGCGACTGCACACGTGTAAAATTGAGGAAAAATAAACCTAATGTCATTCTCTGTAATCTCTATAAAAAGTAAAGCTAATTTTGCATTCATCTATATATTACATAATACATGAAGCAAAATTTTTGTACCATTTTTTACGAAAATTCCGCGGACGGAGGAGTATGGAATTTCGCACAATTATAGTTTATATACAGAAAGCTAATATTTTTTTTTAATTATACATAAAAAAATATATTAAATCAATAAAAAAAAACACATTACAAGCACTACCATGTATTTGACTTGACACACACGCGCATATATACTCTTTTATTTATTAACAAAGTCATAATTTAAATTAATTATGGTCGAATTTCGACAACTGGGCGACCGGTAGTATAAATTATAACATGGTACGGAATATTAAAATAAGCTATGTTTCTCGGTAAGAAATTTAAAACTTTTTGAGATATAAAAATGTTTCCTAAAAACATAAATTCAAAATAACACCACCAACCAGTACCTAGGAAACCACCAGGGTAGTAAATAACCCTAACCCATTGCAAAACCGCCACCTGACGAAAACGATTTCAAATTGGTAGGTATAGATTTCTTTTTTTGGCCGTGTGGTTTCCGCATTTCCGGCAGACTAGAATAGAATCACTCCGTTTCTTCCCGTGGATGTCGTATAAGGCGACTAAGGGAAATACATTATCAAATATCGATCAGGCCTCCCCAACCCGTCTGGCCAGCGTGGGAAGTGTAGGCCAAATCCTCCTTCCGTCTAGGACGGACGAGAGAGGGTCGTGCTCCTGTAGTGGAGACTAAAATGGACCTGATGATGACGATGATGGTAGGTTTCTGTTTGGTATTTACATGCTATCTTATCTTAGAGTAGGACCAGTGCTGCAGCACCAATGATACGTCGACCGTCACGGATCTTTTATGCTCTCCCTAATCCTTTAGTCACTCTCCCCTGACTGTCTGGAGACGTGTTCCATTACTTCAGTATGCCGCTTATTAGAAAGACCCTGTAGTCCTCGAGGACCGGGTATGCATTTCCTATGATTTTCATTCGTTTGCCAGCTAGTGCGTCACGTTGACACATCAGGTGTATATTTTTGCATTCACATGCAAACTTTTAATAATTGTATTACCTATCTAATTGAAAATCTAAAAGAATACCTAAATTTGGGCAGCCAATGGCAGACTAAGTATTTTTAAATTAATAAAACAATATGGCTGGTGTAACTCTATTAAACTTTATCTCAAGCATCACAATGTTAGATAAGTGCTGATACACTATTTACTTCTAGGCCGGATTCTAGCCCACGGGGCCGAAATTGAGGTTGAGTGGAGCGAGTAGATTCGCTGGGTGTATGTTTTCCATTGATTTCAATAGAAAATGATAATCATTCCTCGAGGACATGATCGATCTCAATTTTATTTCGACACAAACCTCAAGCATGTCGAGGTCTTTAATTGTGTCAAGTTTCTTCAAAATCGGTTCAGTGGTTTTGGAGCCTATTCATTTCCAAGAGTACCTTTTCAGTATACATAAGTGCTCGCTCCACTCAATAAAAACTTGAAATTAAAAAAATAAAATAATTTTACAAAATATACGTACAATCCTTGAGCTTTTTATGATCTTTAATTATTTTTTGTATAATATAGGTATGTAATAATTATGGTTTTTAATTTATTATTAAGTACGTATTAAATTGCAAATAAAATTTCTAATATTATTTTATAGGCCATTGAAATTATACTTAGATTCGCTAACGTGAACTAAGTATAATTTCAATGGCCTATGAAAGAATGAAGATTATCATTAAATTTAAAGAGATAAAAAATATAAAATTTAATATTTGTAAATAGTCATAAAACTATTACGAAACGAATTATTTCTAAGCCAATGTCGTTTTCTATTACTTGATATCACGTTTTGTTATCATAATTTTAACGTAGCTATATAGGATAGGCCTAAACGTACGCGCGTCGATTAGCGGAGTGTTAAAAATTCTGGTTTATCAAATAGCTTTACGGCTCCGGAATCAATATCCTTTAGAGCCCAACTTTGTATTATTTCATTATATATTAATTCTTAAAAATATCGTCAGGAATCTTCTTGTTCCTCCATTACTTGAAATAAGTCAACAGTAAAACTGATAGTGCAATTTTTCTGCTGTTTTGCATGACTTCTTGGAATGACTCGGCAGCCCCGATTCAAACACTTTTAATCAAAGATTCTACTAATTTTATGCACTCAAATGATTACTTGCACCATAATACACTATCTCTATTATGAATCATCATCATCAGGTCATTTTAGTCTCCACTACAGGAGCACGACCCTCTCGTCCGTCACAGACAGGAGGATTTGGCCTACACTCCCCACGCTGGCCAGACGGGTTGGGGAGGTATTATGAATCAATATTAATAAACTTTAAAATATGAAAATTTGTTTAGCTAAAAAAAGCACAACCGCGCTCACCAAGTAAGTACGCAGCAAGAAGTCCAAAAACTGGCTGTAATATATTTCCATGTTATTTGTAACTTTAAAATAATTTATTTTTATAACTAAATTTCAATATAACTACAGTTGTTTGTAAAATAAAATACATTAAATTTAGTTACTTACCACTTACCTACTATGTTTTTAATTTCTTCTAAACTACATAACATGCTTGAAATTAAATATATATATATATATATATTAATTTTATAATTAATTTTTTTACATGCTGTATGAGACGGTCTAACTTATATCCAAATACGTAATATTTCGGTATGAATTCATTGATATTTCACATGTTTATTATAGATAGATATGTAGATTATTATTAAGTAAGTATGCTTTATTTGCATAACACAAATTTAAAATACAGTGAATCAATAAATTATTACAGACAAGGCGGCCTTATTGCTGAGAGCAATAATTTTAAGGCAACCTTAGGGTAACGTTAATTAACGTTACAATATGGTTGGCATAAAAATATTGCTATAACTACTTATAGCTAGTAGTTTATAGTTCACAAATTTGATTAACTTGTGAACAAGCACACATACCTAATAGTTTCAAGAAACAATAAAAATACCCATGAAAGATTTATTAAATAATATATAATAAGATAGCTATTAAAAAAAAACTCACCTTAAATCTCCAAAATCCAAACTTTCAACTATCAATTAAACGCACTCTGTAAATAACTTGATAATTGCACTTGGAAATCGTTCATATAATGCGACGATCAATCACTTCGCACGAACACGACAAAATGCGAATGCGACGTTCTATACAAAATTATCTTATCATTAAAAAGAACTCCCTAATCAGTTGTTTCAAATTTCCTAATTACACGTCCTTGCTAAAAGTCTGTTTAAAAAAATAATGTTTATTTAAAAATTAAAGATAATCGATTTAAAACTTAGGCCGTTGAAAATAATTAAACATAAAATACATACACTATGCACTTTTGTCCATAATATACCGGTTTTCGAATTCCGTTCGAAAGTTCTTTGTGGCGGGTTAGCGGTGTGCGTCGAACAAACGCTCGCTCGACTCCGCTCGGCCCGACTGACGCACGCCAGTGCCCCGCGCGCGCTCGTCTGCCCCTCCCCACCCTAGCGAGCAACATAAATTTTCAGGTAAAAAAAGAAAAAAATCTATTGTTTTGTTATCTATTTGACGTTCCAATTGTTTATCTTAGAAAAATATAGTTCCTGAAAGTGTGACTGCGGTTCGCCGATAAATTGTTAGTACCTCATTCTGTATTTAGTTGTAAATTTGTCAATTTTTTTGTACACTCCATTGAAAGTAAATTCGTTATTTGCAAAAAAAAAAATGTATGTAAATTCGTCATAGGTAGGTGAAGGTTATTGTAAATTTGTCATTAGTCATAGTCTTCATTTCGACGAGCTCGGTGGTCGAATGCAATGGCCACTTTGACTCCGAGGTTGCGGGTTTAATCCCTGCACAAGACAAATATTTGTGTGCGTGAATGAGAATTTACAAAAATAGCCTAGTATTTGGGGTGTAAGTGGTTCATCAACATCTTTGAACCAAAGCCAACTTCACCTGCACGCGGTGCACCCTGCTGACTGACAAACGAAGCTCTGGCAAAAAGAGAGGTAGGGAGCGTAATTGTAAGCTACCCGACTGGGGAATGTACCTCCACCTCACAGAATACCGCAGCCAAATAACGGTTCCCTTGAGGGCTGTTGTGTTCCTGCGAGTGAGTGAGGTCACCAGAAAGGAAGGAGATGCTGCGATGGCAGCGGGGGTGGCGGCGCGCGAGCGATATTTTATGTTGCGAGCGTTAATATGGCTACGGTAACCGCTTCACATCGGGCGGGCCGTATGCTTGTCTGCCACACGACGTAGTATAACAAAAAAAAAAAATGTATCAATAGCTTTGCGCTTAATTTGGGACTAGATGGTGCTTTGTAAATTGTCCAGAAATGTTTATTTATTAATATTTTTAAGTAGATATGGGTTATTGTAAATTTGTCACAAGCCTTCATTTTACACCATTTTGTATAAAGTACTGGTAGCAAGTAAAGTTATTGGTTTTTAGCGCTTGAAATTAAAGATACTTAAATAAAATGCTAAAATTGTGAATGTCCTAAGGGTGGGTATACACTATCACATTTTTATCATCATACAACATAAGACACTATCTGACATCTCTGTAGAGGCTGATTTAGGGCCTTGGTTGCCCTAGGCCCTAAAATATCAGCCGCCCCTCTCTCATCATCATCATCAATCATTCACGCTATACCCGATTTTTTTTAACAAACAAGTAGAGATTCTTATTACTTAGTAGTTATAAACACTACACTTCTAGTTATGTTTTTTATACTACATCTAATTGAAAACAAGCATACGGCCCGCCTTTTGTGAAGCGGTTTTCGTAGCCATATAAACGCTTGCAATAGTAAATATAGCTCGCGTGCCGCCACCCCCGCTGCCAACGCAGCAACTCCTTTCTGGTGACCTCACTCAACCACTCGCCGGAACACACACTTATCTATTTGGGGAACTTACAAATACGCTTTTGGGGTGTAAGGGGTTCATTAACATCTTTGAACCAAAGCCAACCTCACCTGCACGTGGTGTACCCTGCTGACTGACAAACGAGGCTCTGGCGAAAAGAAAGATATAGCATAGCGTATTTTTAAGCTTTTATTTTATTTTTACTAGGGAAAAACACTACACACTAGGGAGTGTACACTCAACTTCACAGAATGCTGCAGCCACATAACAATTCCCTTGAGGGTTGCTGTGTTCTTGCGAGTGAGTGAGGTTACCACAAAGAAAGAAAGGAAGGAAAATAGGCTGGCAACCGATTGGCGACCCTTGGGGTTGCTGATCTCCATGGGCGATTGCGATCCATGGTGATTGCTTTCCATCAGGTGACCCATCTGCTCGTTTGCCCCCTCTCATATAAAAAAATGTACTTTAAAACATAAATTTATTATTATGTATATCTTTTTGTTGTATTTTATTATTTATTACTGGCTAATCAAAATTTGAATTTATGTTTCCTTTTACTATGCACTGTTTTCTTATGATGTCTTTGTGTCACTTGTTTAAAATAAAGTCAATTCCATCACTTTTGAACCACGAGTCAAGCCCGGTCATATAATAGGCGTGCGCGGGGTTATGGATCCAAAGCGTAACACCCCTTTGAAATATTCGATGTAATGTTTGATCACCTGCCGCGACCCATTCCAGTTATATTTACTTATCGTCTCCAATAAAGGCACATAGCTACTTCTAATCGCTACTTAACATACTGTGCCACTGCTGAAGGTACCAGGCTCTACCAGCCAGGTAGAGATCTCTATTGGAGATAAGCTCGCCTTTGCATACCACTTACGTAAACTCTTGTAACCTTTTTTTTTGTAATGTGCAATAAAGAATATAATAACTCCATCATCAAGTCTTTGCAGGTGTTGGGACTATTGTAAAGTGTGCTGGAAAATAAATGGACAGTAAAGATAAGATTTGGATGGACTAGACACTGGGCTTTTACAAAAGAGGGACGGGGTCTGCCATAACCGTTATTTGTGGCAGGAAGTGGCAGGAGGTGGCTGGCCACTCACTAGATAAGGCCCCGAAATTCCAGGAAGTCGGCCAAGGGCATCACCGGTCGTTATTTGCAGCAGGCAGTGGCCATTCACTAGATGGCATCACCTCGCCAAAGGTATCACAGGTAGGTATGAGTAACTCAGGGGTGTTGAATGGGTCTATTATGCTATTAAGTTATTGATGGTGTAACTAACAAGACTTAGTTTTATAATATATATAGATATTGTTGATAGAACCCAAATATTTAATACTAGCGGCCCGCCCACGCTTCGCTGTGGCTCAATCTTAACGTTGGCTTTCATACAAACTACCATACCCCGTTTTAACTCCAAAAAGGGGGTTGATTTCTAAAGATACATAATAATGTATCTTTAGAAATCAACCCCCTTTTTGGAGTTAAATTTAAAATGCTCTATAGATGGTGTTGATGGAGGTGTACTAATAAGTACACCTCCATCAACACCATGTATAGAGTATTTTAAATTTCAAGTCTCTTATTTCAAAAACTTAGGACTTTCATACAAAGTTCCAACCCCCGTTTTACCCCTTTATGGGTGGAGTATCGTAAAATCCGTTGTTAGCGGATGTCTACACCCTAAAAAGAACCTACCTGCCAAATTTCAAGTTTATACGTGTTATAATTTCTGAGTTTTCGTGATTAAACAGTGAGTGGTATTTCGCTTTTATATTCATTCATCATCATCAGGTCCATTTATTTTAGTCTGTATATGTCCATTTTTTATACCACTAAGGTGCCAAACAAGCATACGGCCAGTCTGATAGCAATTGGCTATTTGACTAACATTTTTTTCTGTTTGATGTGTAGGGACGTCTCCATAATATAACCATAGGTGAAAGAATTACTTCGATAGCACAAAAATCTCTCGAGATATATTAATTTGAAAATCACAATTTTTAGACTGCCCCAAAACGCTCCATACAAAAGACTACCGAATTATGACGTCACAGTTTTGTATTTTATATGCATCAAATCAGAAATTTGTACGACAGCTATGTTAAATATTACGTTTATGTAATTATTATCATAATAAAAGTTATAGCATTTTTTATTGCTACTCCAATGGAAATATTATTTTTTAATAATTTCATACTTTTAAAATGGACTTTCCCGCCAAACTTTGATCGACGCTAAAAAAAGTCTGACTGAAGATATTAGAATGAAAGTTTGCAGATCTTTATAGTTTTGTGTATTTTACGATATTGTTAATTTATTTGTACAATTTTTAAACATTGGAAACAACCCAATTACCGTAGCGTATGAACGCCTGTAACACAAGGGGCATCACACGCGCATTGCCGGCCCTGCAAAAACCTCTTCACGCCCTTTTACAGTACCTAATGCTGTAGTCTCACAGCTTTTCAGTTGATCCACTGCTGGTTATAGAACTTCCCCAATTCCTTTCACCATACATATGCTACCAATCATTTCCTCTTTTGGGGCCGAGAGGAGTCAGTTCTTCTGTGTCAGATGGTGGAGATTCGCAAAGAACACTGCAGCAGCTGGAGCAGAGACGACCAAAGCAGCCACAGCAGTCGTATGCAACTACTAACGGTAGTGCCGGCTGGCAATAATTTGCATGAACTAATAGGTAGCGGAAGTACGCAAACTAGTGTAGATCAAATTGCCTGTAAATTTGACTTTCGCAAAATTACACCTGAATCAATTAACTATCTGTAGAGGGGAGTGCTTCGTCGCTCCATACGCTGCCTCCACTCTAGACTATTCCTCCCCCATCTGCCTTCACTGATGCGGCAGATGTAGCCAGCCCACTGCCACTTGCGCTTCTTGACTCTAAGAGCTACTCATCATCATCATCATCATCATCCTGTATCTACCCACTGCTTGATATAGGCCTTTCCCAATGCTTTCCACGATATGCGATGCGATCCTCCGCTTTCGGCATCTAACCTCTACCAAACACCTTTTTGAGATCGTCGGTCCATCTAGAGAGAGGGCGCCCTACGCTTCGTCGCCACATACGTGGTTTCCACTCTAGGACTTACCTCCCTCATCTGCCTTCGCTGACTCGGCAGATGTGGCCAGCCACTACCACTTCAACTCGCTGATTCTGAGAGCTATGTCGACCACTTTGGTTCTCCGTCGAATGTCTTCGTCCCGGATTCGATCCCTTAGGGAAACTCCAAGCATTAAGTTTGTGAATTCAAAACATCATTAAACCTATTTACTTCTACCTCCATGGTGCCGAATTTATCATACAACTTTTTTTTAATTTGTTAAAAACTCAGACTCGGAACCTCCTTGGTGTACTTTTTTTTTATTTGCTTTGCGCTCGCAATTTTCTTTTCACGTTATATTTAACCTTAGGTTAAAAACAAGAAAGTTGAAAACAAGTGAAAAACTTAAAATTAGTGATTTCATAATGTAGTATTTAATACCAAAACTGAAATAAAAGCATCTTGTGATTGAAAATGTTTTATTTTTTGCATTTAGTCATTTCCTCGCTGAGGTGGAATGAAAAGTTACTCGAGTGTTGCACTCGAGTTCAAAGATTTTTCACCTCGTGCTCTTTTGATTCCCTCGCTAACGCTCAGGATTCTAATTTTTGAATCACTCGCACTTTGCACTTTTGTATAACAAGTAACTATTATTTGCTTAATACAAATTTAAAGTACAGTGAATTAATAAATTATTGCATTTATTTATTTATTTATTATTAATGTGTGCTATCAAAATAGTATTATTAAACAAATAGATGACACTAAGTTTTTAGGAGTAACAATTGACAGAAAATTGAATTGGAAAGCACACATTGAACAGCTTTGTAAAAAATTAAGCAAATCAGCGTATGCTCTGCATAGAGTTAGTCGTAAATTAGACGTTCGTGCACTTATCACTGCATATCATGGCATGGCAGCTTCGATCCTAAGATATGGCATTATTTTCTGGGGAAATTCAGTTGACAAGCAATTTGTCTTTATAGCCCAGAAAAGATGCATAAGAGCCATGTTTAACTTAAAAACAACGGATAGCTGTATTCCTTACTTCAAGAAGTATAATATTTTGACGATGCCCTCACTGTATATACTTGAAGTAGCACTTTTTGTCAAAAATAATTCAAATTTATTTCCTCGGCTATCAGACGTCTACCAAAGAAACAGACGCAATGACCGATTATGTACAAAAATGTCTAGTACAAAGCTGATGCATGAGAGCGTGTTTTGTATGGCGCCTAAAATAATGAATAAATTGCCTAACTCCATAAAAGATCTGCCGACTAAATTATTTAAGCGACATTTCACAAAATTATTGGCTGATAAATGTTATTACACCATTCAAGAATATTTAAATGACAAGATTTAATTATTATAAAATTTATAAGATTTAATATATTTAAAATTTTAATGACATATTGAATATAATATTGTGTGATGTTTATATATATCGTTACTTTTGATGAAGCATATTTATTTGACATTGCTATTCGATAGTATTGTAATTATTACTATTTTAAGCATGTCATAAATTAATATTTTTGAATTGTAATTATGACGGTAACCATGATCTCTACAGACTTTTTGTATACCTTTATGGTGAAACATGACCGGATTGTCCTTAGCATAAGAACTATATGTATGCCACGCATGTTTTTACAAAATAAATATCTTGTATCTTGTATCTTGCAGAGTTGTATATATGCAACAAGGCGACCTTATTGCTGAAAGCAATCTTTTCAAAGCAACCTTAGGTTAACGAATTTGTGCATGGAGTGGGCAAGAGTGGGCGGAAATCAAAGAAATTAATGAAAATTAGAAGTATATTAATATTATAATAATCATTATTATTTATAGATGAAGATGTGTATCTATTGCTGATAAATAATTTAGTAGTAAATATAAATACATTCACTACATATTATATAATAATAATAAATAAATATATATATTAATAAATAAATACATACATCATCAATATTAAATAAATAAATATTCCTGGACAAACTACACATTGCCATCTAGTCCCAAACTAAGCAAAGCTTGTACTATGGATAGATTAGTGTTGGCAGCCAGCGCTAGCTGGTCTCAAAATAAATAAATAAATCTTTATTTGCGTAAAACATGGTATAGTTACAATACGATCTTAAATGCTTAAGTAGGGCGCTCATGTTTTGCCAATAATTATTCTAGCATGCAAATATTAATTTTAATTTACAACTTATGCTCAAGTAGTGCATTAATACTGTAAAATATTTTGTCGTTAAGCCATTTAAATAATTTATTTTTGAATTGACTAGTATTTAATTCTTTGAACTTTTAATTCTTTGAAATTATTTTTTCAACCTAGCTTAACTACTGTGATCGTTATTACTGACCTTGGCTTTAATTATCTGAGTGCTTACTGCGAGTTTTTAGTTCGTGTTCAGTCATGTCAACATAAACAAACCGACTCTCATGTTGTGAATTTATAAGACGCGTGTTACATATCAAAATTATGTGGCTTACTTGCTCCCATTTTGAAGTGAGCAACCCGGCTAATTTGGATATGTAACAAGCGTCTGGCAAATTCACAATATGAACCTTTTTCTCAATTTGGTTGGCTTGTAAACTTTAACACATTCGAATGTGACCAAAAAAACTCGTACTAACCACAGTATAAGTAATAGTACTCACTACACTAACGCTAAGCACTCTGTAGCTTCTTAGTTGATCCATCAGTTTCGATTGTTGTCGTTGTAATCAGGGGGGTTGTAACGAGGGCTCGAGCACCCATGAGAAATAAATAGTGGGTGCCGAGCACCACTGAGAATAGACATCAAGAAACTGATCAGTAATCGCCTTTTTGGGATGGGCGTTTTATCATTACCCGACGACCGTTAGGCGCAATGGTTTAGAGCGCCGGTTGAGACGCAGTGGTCGCGAGTTCGATTCCCGCACCAACACAAATGTTTGTTGATGAAACATATATTTGTGTTGGGTGTTTGTGGTACCTTCGTTGTTACTGGTTTCCATAGGAGAACCTTAGTTTGGGACCAGGACAATGTATGTGATGTTGTCTCAATTTATTATTTTCGAGTTATCAAATGCGTATGAGCACATTGAGCACCCATGAGGTTTTTTAAAAGCCGTCGCCCCTGGGTGTAATAGTGGCCTTTGGGAGGACTAAAAACAATGACTTCTAACTTGTAGAGAGCATAAGGCCCAGGCCTCATCAAATTTCGTTACAATGCAACGTCGCATTCCGATATGATGAAATGATGACGCAACGCAAAAAATTCTTCGTTTAATTATGAAAATGAAATCTCTACGACTAACTAGTTTAGTTTCTAATGAATGAGACACTGACCGCACTATACGTGTCATACGATACGTGCTGAGATTTTTGCAATGCGATGATGTGACGCCTTTATCTCGAACCTTTTCGTTTGAAACGAAATATTTTCTATCCTATGGGATATCATTCTATCATAATGAACCAAAGCCAACTTCAACTACACGCGGTGCACCCTGTTGATTAACAAACGAAGCTCTGGCGAAAAGAGAGGTAGGGAACGTAATTGTAAGCTACTCGACTGGGGAAACCTCCACTTCACAGAATACCGCAGCCAAATAACGGTTCCCTTGAGGGCTGTTGTGTTCCTGCGAGTGAGTGAGGTCACCAGAAAGGAAGGAGATGCTGCGATGGCAGCGGGGGTGACGGCGCGCGAGCGATATTTTATGTTGCGAGCGTTAATAGGGCTACGGTAACCGCTTCGCTTGTCTGCCACCCGACGTAGTATAAAAAAAAATGAAAAAAAATCCCAGCTATGGATGATTATAAGCTGGAGAATCATATGACCTTGTACCGCAATTCCATATGAAGGTTGATGACGCAATGTAAAAATTCGCTCGTCGCTTAATCATTATTATTATGTCCAATAAAACCACAATTATGCAAACTAAGTTTATTGTGCTAGGGAGCAGCAAACTGACATGGCGTCTCTGTATGAAAAATGTCAAAGTATCCTCATTGCTTAATCTTATACAACCTACAAAATTAATAATTTAGTACCTACTTATATATATACCAATAGGCTATTTGAAAATGTTCAAAAATTGTATAAATTATTTAACAATATCGTAAAATACACAAAACTATAATCATCTGCAAACTTTCTTTCTAATATCTTCCGTCCGACTGATTTTAGGGTCGATCAAAGTTTGGCGGGAAAATCCAATTTAAAAGTATGAAATTATTAAAAAAATAATATTTCCATTGGAGAGACCTGTGACGTCATAACTCAGTAACCTTTTGTATGGAGCGTTTTCGGGAAAGAAAAAAGTTGTGATTTTAAAATTAACATATCTCGAGAGATTCTTTTGCTACCGAAGTAATTCTTTCACCTATGGTTACATTATTCTTATGAGAGTTCCCTACATATCAAACCGAAAAAAACTTTGGTCAATTATCCTAATTATGAGAATTACCTAAGTCTCTACAATTAACTAGTTTAGTTTCTAGTGAATGTGACACGGGCTGCACGTGTTGTGCTGATGAGATTTTTGCAATGCGACATCGCGACGCAATGATGTGGCCTCACCTTTAGCATTAGCCAGCGGCGTAACTATACCATCAGGGGCCCGTGGCAAATTTATCAGATGGGCCCTCAGAGGATGGGGCCCTAATAATGTAATAAATCATCTAAGTAACCAACACTAGAGTATTTTGTACGTTTTTGGTTAATAATCTATAATTTTAATTACAAGAAATTTATTTTTGTCTATTTTTGTACTTACTAAGATCTTAAGCCTGGGGGCCCCTTAACCTGGGCATTTTGCCCGCTCTGCCACCCTGTAGTTACGCCACTGCCTTTAGCTCTACCCTTTTAATTATTTTTTTTTTTTTAATTTTTAAATAAATCAAATTTGAAACGAGATATTTTCTATCCCAGCTATGGGATGAGTGTGAGCTGGTATATTCAAAGTATGACCTTGTATGTCCACTTATATTTCTTCTCTCGGAGCTCAATATTATGTAAAATAAAAAAAAATGCGCGTTGGGATACATTTCAAATGTCATAAGTTTCACACCTATAAAAAGGACTTTATTATTGAAAACCTAATAGTTAATCATGAACTCTATTGATATAGAAATAGAGGTGAAAAATAAATCGTTGATTATAGAGATGCGCCGTTGTGGTATAGAAATTGAAAACGGGATATTGATTAGCAATAGTATACTTTAAGGTTATTGAAATAGAGTCGGAAAATTAATGATGAGTTTTGTAGTTACGTCATTTTGTGCTGATAGGCGAGAATGGTAAATGTCATTGGTTTTGTGCGGCTAATGAAGGAAGACTTAATGTGGATACGTCGAATTGTATAAGTTAAATTTAATGAATTACGAGATATTATTTCCGCTGAGTTCTTAAGTGAATTTGGCTTTTAAAGTAATAGAGGACATAAAATAGGGTGCAGGGTCGTGTTAATTAAAAAAAAAAATTGATACAACTTGTGACTCTATCATAATATGATTTTTTTTTTACTTGGACTGTACTCGGATGTGCGGCAGGTTGCGATCTCGCACGGGCTCCAATTCCAATGGAAATGCCAAAATATCATACAGTATGTCAACTTCAACGAATGTCCGATATGTTCGTATTAGTTTTAAGCACCGAGTCATATAGGTACTTTTTATGTAATATAGTCTATATATAGAGGAGCTCAATGTCGTCGTTGCGCGTGTCAGGTACGCAACACACAGAACACGCAAGTAAATTAACGGCGACCATAGATTGTCCATGGATGGGTTTATTATTGAGCTCATCCGTGCTTCGGAGGGCACGTTAAGCTGTCGGTCCCGGCTATTGTCATGAGATAAAAGTCGGTAAGTTTTCAAGCTGCTTAGAGGCCGCTAACTTGGCCTCTAAGCAGCTTGAAAACTTACCGGCCTGCGCTAAACCACAATTGAACAGCAAGGTCGGCCTATGTTCTGAACCCCTTCGAATGAAGGGAGTCCCGTAGCCCAGCAGTGGGATGTATAAATAAATAAATATTCCTGGACAAATTACACACGAACGACCCATCTCGTCCCAAACTAAGCAAAGCTTGTACTATTGGTACTAGATAACCGATAATTTATAATACTTAAATACATTATTTTTATATATTTTTTATATATCCCACCTAGGGGGTGCAGGTGAATTTTTCAATTTTTCAAAAAATATTTATCTGGCAAGTTGGCCAAGACAACTATTTAAATAATAATAATAATTACATTATTTTTGTAACATTAATATACATAGAAAACGCCCAGACTAAGACAAACAGACATGTCCATAAACATAAATGCTTGTCTTGTGCGGGGATCGAATCCACGACCTCGGAGTCAAAGTGTCCATTGCTATCCATTCGACCACTGAGCTCGTCAAAATATTGACGGTTAGTTCAGTCATGTCCATACAATGCCTGCCGCGACGGTCGGCTCCCAACAAAAGTGAGATATATGTTAAATACATTTTTTTTACTTTTCAGTGTGAAAGGTGTATGAATTTATGTCATTTTTGTCGGTTGTTTATCTTTGGGAGCGCGGGGCTGCCGTGTGCAGCGTTTTATGCCTCTCGCTGGCACATGGAGGTACTAAGATATTAGAACTTCTACCAACTTAGCAGGGATGTAACGGATGTGGTTATATCGGAACCGGAACCGGAATCGGAATTTTTGAATTTGGTTTATCGGAGTCGAAACCGGAATCGGAACCGGAATCGGAATAAAATATGAAGTCAGTCAGAGATATGTGTAGATATAATTTTCAATGAAATAATTACACATCATTATTCGTTAGTGACACTAACTTAGTGTTATCTTTATTATCAATACTTTAACAGTGTAACAATGAAACAATTGCTAAAATCGATAGATCGCGACTCCGCCGCGGCTTCGCGCTGCCCGGCCCGTCTACCCACCCTCGCCCGCCGCGCCGGCCGCCGACCTCCGATATGACTTCTGACTTCGGTTTAAAATTTATCGGAACCGAAGTCGGAACCGAGGATGCAAAAGCAATCGGAAGTTCCGACGTATCGGAATCGAAACCGAAGCTCCGTTACATCCCTGCAACTTAGTATCTGCAAGTGCTTGAAAGAGATGAGACGTGTTGCAGAACATGAAAAAGTCTAACGAGACCATGAAACACTTCATGTGTCAGTGTGACACCCTAGCCGGCAAACGAATGGAAATCCTAGGAAAGGCGTACCCGGACCTGAAGGACTCCAGGCTCTTCCCAATAAGCGGCATATTGAAGTATGGAACATGCCACCAGACGCAGGGGAGAGTGACTAAAGGATTAGGGAGAGCACTAAAGATCCATGAGGGTCGACGTGTCACCGGTGCTGCAGTACTGGACCCTCGTGCACCCTGCCTTTGGCGGACTAAGAGCGGGCCCTAGGCAACAGTGTACTTATTTCCGTGCCTACTAAAGAAATTTTCACTTCAAAATAAGAAATAAACACCGAGACTTTGGATTTTAGTTTTTATTTTTGAAGTGAAAGGGCCCCAAAAATTACGGGCTCTAGGCTCGTGCCTAGGTTGTCTAGGCCTTAGTCCGCTCCTGACCCTGCTTAGAGAAAGAGATAGATAGATAGAATATGCTTTATTTACACAATAAATTATAGAGAATGCAATAACAGTTGAGGTTGCGAGAGCAAAAGAGAAGTATGGAAATAACCTCCACCTTACAGAATTCCGCGGCCAAATAACAATTCCCAACTAATTGCAACAAGTCCTTCCAATAAAACAATCATAAAGACAATGAACCTACCGCAGTCGACTAACAACAGACAATGGTGATGACTGGTAATGGTAATAATGGTCAGTATAACAGTGAACAATTGTCACCGTCCGTACTTGCTTCACTGTCACCCCACGTAGAATAAAAAAAAGTACAATATTTACAACCCACAGTTAAAACCTCTTTACATTTTAGAACAATATTAAATATTGAGAAAGATCTTTTGTCTATTCCTTTTGTAATTCCCTGATAACAGTTTGAAATACCATCTCACCATGCTATGTGAAATTCCTTTCCTGACAATTTCACGAGACGTGAAATTGGCAGGAAAGGCCGACTGTTAGCTATCATTAAATTTAAAAGCATAATTTATAATTATTTTGTATGTATTTATGAGCATGATCGCCACAAAGACATGATTTCACATTGTATAAAAGATTTGATTTGACTCCAAGCTTGTAATTCGCTGAGCCACCACACCACTCATGATGCAGCACACTAGTTTGAAGAGTGGGTGAGTGGTGGTGGAGGAGGCAGGCGTCAACTTCATTCCAAGCGAGGCAAGCATCAGGCATTCGATATCGAGCGCTCGTACAGACAACACGTGTGTGAAATAAATTATCTCAACTGTCAGTATTACAGTTAAGCTACTCCTAGGAATATAGTGAATATCAAGCAACACCAGGAGTTTCATTACTTTTAACAACAGAAGACCAATTCTCGTAAATTTTCTACGAACGCAGATTCAAAGTTGACCGAGATTGAATTGTGAATTGACTAAAATTATATACTTGATTTCATTAATTAATTATTATCAGTTCTTGTTGTTGGCAAAGTAACATTCTTAGTTTGTTTAATTTTCACTCATATTTCGATATAATCCCGCTTCATAAGATATCCGATAAATTCGAAATAATTAAATTTAATTTTAAAGTTACTCATTGTGTTACGAGAATACCAAATATGACATTTGTGAGATCGAGACTGGATCGAAACGGAATTTTGACTTTATTTTAATTAAGAGAATTGCCCCTCAGCTATCAAGATTTTGCTACAGCGAACAATAGGCTATTAGACCAACGTTTTTTTCGGTTTTATATATTATGTACGGCGAAAAGTCGCTCTTGGAAATGAATAGTCTCCAAATCCACTGAACCGATTTTGATGAAACTTGTCACAATCAAAGACTTCGATATGCTTTATGTTGGTGTCGAAACTGTCGAAAAGAAATTGAGATCGATCATGTCCTTGGGAAATGATCATCAAATACATTTTCCATTGAAATCGATCGATTAAATCGATTTCGGCCCCGTGGGCTAGAATTCGGCGTAGTGGTTGACTCACCTTGTTCGTGTTTGCTCGCTGAATCAGAATCAGAAAATATTTATTTTGAACTGGTACACATCGGTTGTTTAAGCAGATATGTGTAGAAACACAATTCTTACCTATAATCAGGCATACACTAACATATAATATCAAAGAATAATGGAATAATTAAAGTAAAAGTGCATATAATTTGTTTAATTACTTAGTATGGGACTTAAAATTTGTTTGAAATGTTATTTGAATGTTAAAACGTTAGACACTTCAGAAGTGCAAGAAATAATTCTTTAATAAAAAATATTTTTTTGTGGAAAATTTTGCTGATTTTATCTATGGTAGTCTCAGGGACACCCATAGATAAAACATACTCATCAGTATTAACGACAAAAAACAAGATGTCAGTGCTTAAGGGTTAAAAATCAAAATAAAGTTTTTTTTATTGAGCTTTGTTTTTAAATCATTTTTTTCATGGAGTGACATAGACGTTACAGCTAGGCTCTTTAAATGTTGATAAAAAATATGTGTGAGGTGACGCATATTATAATAAATAAATAAATAAATAAATATTGTCAGACAAATTACACAGCGCCATCTAGCCCAAAGTAAGAGAAGCTTGTGTTATGGGTACTAGATAACTGATAAACATACGTAAATACATTTTTTTTTTTGTAAATACATACGACACATAGAAAACACTCAGACCAAGACAAACATACATGTATTTACATATACAATTATACATATATATCAATCCCTATTTCCTTTCGTCAAGGCATCACGTGTGAACGGCTAAATCGATTTCGATAATCTTTTTGTTGTGTTTGTTTTCCGAGAGAAGGTTCTTAAGAAAGAAAAAAATTTGAACGATGCGCGTAAAATTAGAAATTTTAAGAAAACTGAATGACCATATTAACTGTTCTAATGTAACTTTGTGGCGTTTAACAGAACTGTCAGTCATTTGACAGCAAGTGCAATCATCATCATCATCACATCAGGTCATTTTAGTCTCCACTACAGGAGCACGACCCTCTCTCGTCCGTCCCTGACAGAAGGAGGATTTGTCCTACACTCCCCCCGCTGGCCAGACGGCTTGGGGAAACCTGATCGATGTTGTATAATGTTCCCTTGGTCGACTTGTACGACATCCACGGGAAGAGACGGAGTGATTCTATTCTAGTCTCCTGGAAACCACACGGCTGAAGTAAGCAAGTGCAATACCAATTCAATATTCATAATTAAGAAATCAAGACAAAGTCTGTCGGGTCAGCTTGTATTACAATAGAAATAAAATAACCAAATGCGACCGTACCCATGATAAGAGAAGATTATAGAGGCAGATACTTTGTCACCTCTACGGCCGATCACATCGTAGCTCGATGACGTGTCGCCCGTCTCGGTGGTCCTACTATAATTCTCTATGGTGCAGTTTATAATAATGGCTGACCAACTAGTTCAATATTTATTTTTTATAGTTGCGGGAGCAAACTGAGTAAATAGGTCACCGTTCACTTCCTCATTATTTGATAAGTGATTACAATACGTTAGAAACGTGACTTCAGTCGGGCGTCGCGTCGCGTCTCCCAACCGTATCCATTTTTACCCGACCGCCGAAGGGTTATGTTTTTCGAGCGTATGTATGTCTTATTATTTGACACGCTCTGCAGCTTAAACCGTTTGACAGATTTCAACATACGAGGTGTCGTTAGATTCGTCTTAATCACGCGAGTGACATAGGCTATATCAAATGTAAAAAAATCAATATGGCGGCTGTGAGCCGCAAAATTGTAGTTCGAGTAATTTTTTTCTTTTAATTTTCATTTATTTTATACGGAGTCGGGTTTTTTGACTTTTTAAATTAATTTAACTTATTGTATACTTACTACTCGCCTGCCAAAGCTATACCTACATGGTAAACGTCTGTGACAAACTGCGCTTCATAGTAACTACCTGATTTTTTTTATACCACTAGGCCACCCTAGTGGTATAAAAAAAATCAGGTAAAAAAAACAAGCATACGACAAGCCTGATGGAAAACAGTCACCGTTGCGTATGGACGCTTGCTTGACTTGTGAAATACATTTAATAGACACTTATCTAATTTATAATACATCAAAATCTGATTTATAATCACTTAATCACACCTTCTGCAACCAATGACATTCTACAGTTGGTAACCCGTAAATCACAATAGAGATGCTGTATTCCTACATTTTTTTTATATAAGAAGGGGGAAAATGAGCACGTGGGACACCTGATGGAAAGCAATTAACACCGCCCATGGAGATCAACAACACCAAGGGGTCGCCGATCCGTTGTCAGCCTATACTCCTTCCTTTCTTTCTGGTGACCTCACTCGCAGGAACAACCCTCAAGGGAATTGTTATTTGGCTGCGGTATTCTGTGAGGTGTATTCCCCAGTCGGGCAGCTTATAAACTACGCTACAAAATACGCTATGCCCTACCTCTCATTTACATACAGAAGGTAGAGACGTAGAGAACGTTACTTCAGTTACATCACTAGTATAACATGAGCCACAAAAAATACTGAATAAGCTACACAAATAATAGGTTAGGTTATGTTTGGTATGTTTTATATCAACTTTAGTCGCCAAGTCAATATAATAGTCGCCCAGTTTCATAATTTTACATGCCCGATTTATTATATGTATCTAATTAGGGTTTTAGAATCAAAATTTTGTGCGTCTCCGTGGAAAGTGATGTCATCGCTTTCGACACCTGTGTATCCGAACCCATGACCTAACTAGTGGGTTCAAGGACCTTATTATTCATAATCACGTTCAAAACTCACAATTATACATTCCGATATTATGAGCCGTAGAATCGGTACGGTTCGAACTGGTATCACAATTGATATCCATAAAAACACCGACAACTGCATGCTTGTACAAAAAAAAATATTTTATAATCACATTTTTTAAATAAACGTAGTCCAATACGTAAATTGAATGACAAATTTAAAAAAAACTCGCTTCAAAACGAGCATTGTATTAACGAGAATTTCGTATAACATTCAAAACGTTAGTTCAATAATGGAATCCTTCGTCCGGAAATGTATAAAAAGCGCGGCAAAACTTGGAACTGAATGGAGGTTCATTTTTTACGTCCGTTAGGCTTGTCGCAGTGAAAAATGATATAATTTATATCGATGCTGGATGGTAGCGGCTACCCGTTTTGTGTGTGCGTGATAAAATATAAATAAAAAATAAATTTTATAATATTTTTCTCTTCTCCTACTAATTTAAAATGTTTCCTTATCAACGCGCGGCGCGCTGCGACAAAAGATATAGGGATGGGACGCGATGTATTTTATTTATTTTATCGATATCGATTTTTATCAAATGTTTCAATATATTTACATGTTTGTGTGTAAGACGTATACAAATTATGTAAGTATCAATTAATCTATATAAGTAATTATGTATTTTATAGATGTTAAAATTGGGTTTTCATAATTAATGACTATTGTGCAAAATGTAGTTAAAATTTAAATAAAAGAGGAGGTAACTAGTGCCTATTATAGTATTTTAATTCCATTAACTGTGTTAATTTTACCTGTGACCTATAAGCATTCTTATAGTAATAATAAGATCTCACCTAATAGCATTTCATGGGCACACTATACGGTTGTTTGAACAAATCACCCACGGTTAACATTATCGGTAAATCAGAAATCACGTCCCTAGTGTACGCACACAGCCTCAAGTCCCTCACACAAATCAAAGCGCGCTCTCATACGAGCACGAATGAAATATTCAAATTTGGAAGCTGATTCCGTTTATGGCTACTTAATTTGGGTGATTCGATTTAAATATTTAAAAAAGGAACATCACATTTTTTCTGACGGTCATACACATTCCACCAGCTTCGAGCACGAGGTAGACGATGCTTTAATTTTTTTTCTTAATTTGTTTAAGTGTAGCAGATTTTTGTAATTTATGACGATACGAACTCGATCAATTTATTGTTATAGATGGCTTTATAGATTTGCGGTTTCTATGTGTGTTTAGTTTAACATTTTTGTTTTTTATAATGATAAATTGTGTTTTTAAACTCCCTGTGTTGCGATATTTAAGACTTTTAATTTATCTGCCGCTGTGCCTTGAATACAAATTACAGTTTTAAATGTATATCTAACTATCCTAAAATTTTTATTTAATTATTCTAGGACTTGAAGTGAAGTATTTTATCTTATCTTAGAGTGGGTCCAGTGCTGCAGCACCGGTGAAAGGTCGACCTCATGAATCTTTTGTGCACTCGCTAATCCTTTAGTAACTCTTTCCTGACTGTCTGGAGACATGTTCCACAGTATGCCACTTATTGGGAAGAGTAGTCCTCCAGGACCAGGTATGCCTTTCCTAGGATTTCCATTCGTTTGCCGGCTAGGGCGTCACATTGACACAATGAGTGTTTCATGGTCTCGTTAGTCTCTTTGCATGTTCTGCACTCTGGTCTTATCAACACGTTTCATTTTGTATAGGTGTCCATTGGAATCATAATGGTACGTCAGTAGTGAAGTAAAATCTCACTCTGTCTTAATTATATTTTATCAATTCAGTTTGTGTTTACATCCGACTGCATCGAAACATAAAAACAGTCGTAATCTTTTTTATTAATTTTAATTGTGATTATTGATCTACGAGTAAATTATAAAGCTTGTTATTGGAACTGATTATTATTTTTTTTTTTTTTGGGATCTGTATTCTGAATGGGTTAATAATGCCTCCTTAATCTCCGCCAACCCGCAGTTGAACGGCGTGGTAGAATATCTTAACATCATCTTTAAACCCCTTCATTTGAGAGGAGACCCGTATCCCAGCAGTAGGATGAGTTAGGGTTGACGAATATAGTGTAGGTACAGTCAACAGCAAAAGTAGATGAAGATCTTATTTATTAAAAAAAAATTGATTAGATATTTTCAAAATTAAAATTCTAATAAAAAATTGTGTCTGTAAGTATTTTAATCAAAATCAAAAACTATTTCAACATTTTCAACTGAGCACACTAAATAGTTAAACTGCAATACACCATCATATAAATATAATCATAGATCTAAGGGGCAAAATATGATGTAGGTATCTATGATTATTCAGAACAGTTAAGAGCTATTTCATTCTATTTTCAACGTTAGAGGCAATAAATAAGTCCATATTTATAGGCACATTTGAAAAAAGAACTGCAAATTCAAGTGTGAATAAAGATGCGAGCGTCCATGTATCACACGTTTAATCCGGTGGAATCAGCCCCGAGTTTATGACGGCAGTGGAGCCGTAAAACATCGACGCGCGCCTGCGGACAAATCTATGCGACATATCAATTGAACAACACTTAAGGAGTAGCATCGATTCTTGAAATAAAGTACCTAACTGAAGATAACATGACGAGCTCGGTGGTCGAATGTTTAGCAATGGCCACTTTGACTCCGAGATTGCGTGTTTTTAATTATATTCATATTAATTTATTTCGAAACAATACAGTATTGTGTTGAAAATGAATAATGTCAATTTTAAATAAATGATAAATTAAATTTAAGACTAATATAACTATAGGTAATAAGTCAATTAGGCGTGTGCAATCCCAGCACAAGACAAACATTTGTGTGTGTGAACGTGTCAGTTTGTCTTGGTCTAGGTGTTTTGTATGTATTATAAATGTATGTATTTAAAAAAAACTGTTGAAGTATAATATCAGTCATCTAGGGCCCATAATACAAGCTTTGCTTAGTTTGGGACTTGATGGCTGCGTGTAATTTCTCCAGGAATATTGATTTATTTACTTTAATTAACAATAATAGTCAAAGTAAAGTCCTAAAACGTTACACACACGAACTTGCCTAATCTGTTATTCAAAATATACAGCACACCCACCAGCAATGTGTGACAGAGACCTGATAAATTTGCTAGGAATAAATGCATGTTATTTAAAATCAGCTTAATAGGGAACATGCAAATATAATATTTATGAAAATTTTGTTATTAAAATGTTAAAAAAATATAAAAGAAGGGCCACTGCAAGGTTTATATTTTATATAATGTTGTTTTTTTAACAATAATTACGAATTTAAAGTATCTTGAAACGGAACGGATTTGAAACACCAATCAGCGTTCAGTGACGTCACTCCTGTTATGACAGTAGTTAATTTGATGTTACAGTTAGTAGAAGTGAACATTAAAACGAAAATTAATTGTGTTTTTCGAATAAAAATGGAAGTTGGGTTTGTCAAAGCTGATTCTAGGAATTTACCAAAAGTTAGTGTTGACATGGTAGTGACTTTTTTTGTCGAAAGTGCAGAGTTTTCAAGTGTAGAAATGAAAGGGACTAAACTACTACGGTGTGTAAATCATAGTTAGTCAAATTTGTATGTACTCTGTAATTTGTATGTTCTCCAACTGTAAAATAAAAAGTCATAAGTTTGGATAAGTATTAGGTAGGTTAGGTAACTATGTTTCTTTTGCGAACAAGCAGATTAACTAAGCGTATAACAAATATATCCGCCGACTTACGTCAAAATGGTCTTCACAGCATCGAATGATAGTCTTTGAGGAATAATTGTCATTTCTCTTCGCAGCTTGAAACCACTTTTTTCTCAGTTCTGGGTCAGAGGGTCCAGTCAAAAACAATTTATTTGGAAACTAAAAAGTAGATGGACACATTGGCACAAAACATACGTCAACACGGCTTTTTCTCGGAGTAGCGATTGTATAGTTATGATCACCTGATGTTGATGGATAGTCCATTTTAATTTTTTACAAAAAAATATCTCGAAAGTCGAGAAAAATGCAAAAGTATGAAGCCAGTGAGGACACAATCGCAGTACAATCAGTGGGCCAGCGACTAATGACAGACAGGAGTGACGTCATACGAACTACAGATCCGTTTTCGCGGGAAAATTTAAATTGACAGTTTTAAACCGCATTTTTTGCAGTAAATTACAGTATTTTTATTTTTTAATATACTTGTGGTCTATACTACATGGAGTTCTTTAAAATAAACACAAAAATAAAAAAAACGCATCTTCCCTATTATAACAAAAGTTTTGCAAAGAATAAATAAATATTACTGGACAAATTTACACACTGCCATCTAATCACAAGCTAAGCAAAGCTTGTATAGATAGTAAATTACTGATATTATCTATACTTACTTAGTTTTTTTGTGAATACATACATAGAAAACACCCAGATAAAGACAAACAGACATATTCTTGCACACAAACATTTGTCTGGTACGGGGGTGGAACCCGCGTCCTCGCAGTTAAAGTGGCTATTGCTAACCATTCGACCACCGAGCTCGTCAAAAGACACACAAAACTGACCTTATTGGTAAAAATAAATAACTTCCTTCTTTACTCCCATGGGACAGCTATGGGTTAACCAGGTAGGTAAGTACCAGTACGTGGTACTACATACTTTTACTAAAAACAGAAAGTGAATTTGTTTAGTTGTTCACTTTCAAAGCACAACATTTTCGATATTCGTAAAATGTGACATGCGCACTCGACTTTTCCTTTCTTATGGAGAAGCAAAAGGCAAGTAATGCAGAGATGTTTGCTAGCCCTAGAAATTGGTTCATAAGTCATGTGAAGTCGTGACTTATCCCTTCAAGTTATCGTATGGCTTTATGTTATGACAAAAACAAATAAATACCTAATCTTTACCATTATTTTGTTACAATTAATTTTCATAAAACTAATAGGTTGGCATAAATAAATAAATATTATTAGGACAAATTACACACTGCCATCTAGTCCCAAACTAAGCGAAGCTTGTAAGTATTATGGATATGTAACTGATTTTTTTATAAATACATACATTATAACACGTAGAAAACACCCAGGCCAAGACAAATTGACATGTTCATGCACACAAGAAATTGTCTAGTGCGGGGATCAAGCCCGCAACCTGTGCCGCGACCTCGGAGTCAAAGGAGTCATTGCATGCCATTCGACCACCGGGATCGTCATGGCATGGAGATTTAAGTATAATCAAAAACAGTAGTTAAGTCATGTTCCTCTATTAAGGCAAATTAATACAATATGCTTATTCATTTGTTTTTCCTCTTTTGTAATTATTCAATTCATTCATGAAAATTAAATACATTTTGATTAACGCTCAACAAACATAGTTCATAATTATTGTATACCAGAAAGTCTGAACTTCATTAAAACCTGAATGGTTGTGATAATGAACTACAACTGAACATACGCATTCTCCTTAAACATCAACCACTCGCGTCGACGGACGCAGAGTGAATGAACAAAAAAGCGCGCGAGACACTCATCTGACATCCAACGCAGGGTGGAGCTTACCGCATCCCGCCTCTCAAAACGAGCCCGACCATTGGCTCATTTAAAAATCGATTCCATTTTATAAATATGTAACCACTCTCTCGACATCCATTCGAAACGGTATTAAATCGAATCGCCCCATCACTAGACTTGAGTTCTATTGTCCTAAGCGCGAAATTTGAAAATGGAACGCGTGGTGTTTAGTGTTGCGTCGTTTCCTATCGATATCGAGTCAATTGTTTTACCGACATGTCTTTGTAGTCTCTTTTGTTTTATTTAAAGGAGAATGGGCCCAAGAGATGTGTTTTTTCTGAATCGAGTCGACGAAATATTTTTTTGCTATATGCCACGTCGAAATAAACAATGAACGCACGTAGGTGGGTGAAATTGAGTCGGTAATAAATAATGGTGTATTTATGATTTATGGAACAACCGAACGGGAGAGGTAAAGGGATACAGATTATAGTGGCTCCGTCTTATTTATTAGTAATGATCTTTGCCTTCGTTAATATTTATACGTCGGTCTATGTTTTAGTAGACAAGGACAGGGCTGGTAGGTACTGGCAGCAACACATCATCATCATCAGGTCATTTTTGCCTCCACTACAGGAGCACGACCCACTCTCGTCCGTCCCTCAGCAACACATAGTTGTACTTATTAGACTTTATATTTATCTAATCTTCATTATTTTGTATGTTGGATAAAAAAATGTAGATTATATTAAGGACTTGGGTATAGCGCAGTATAAGTAATAGTACCTACTTACGTCATACAAGTATGGTTAAGGTGACCATACGTCCCGTTTTGAACGGGACTGTCGCTTTTCTAGGTCACCTGTCCCTTTGTCGGACAAAGCGTCGGGACGCAAAATAGTCACGTTTTCCGAAACTACGCGAAAATTTAAATTTACGAAGATAAAATAATGCTGATGCTGATGGTTTTATTTTTTTATTTTTTACAACTTGTAATAAAAATAATTTATGAATGTAAGTAATAATAGTGAATTCTAAATAAATAAAATTAAGAAGTTGTGTTTATTTTCATTGCTAACTGGGGTATAAAAACTTATGTCCCGTTTTGAGTACAAAAATAAATTGTCAGTAAGTATGGCCACTCCCTGCCGCTCTCTCGTGTCGACCTCACCTCCCCTCTGAGACGAACCTGGAACAGTTTGTACGCACACACGCTCATTGACGTTCTGCACAGACGCCATTGTTGATGTAATAGGGAACGAAGCGACATTTGTATGGAGTGGCCGGGGTGTGGTTATACTTATTAGACGTTATATTTAAATATAGATGGCGTCATTGTCGTGTCAGTCTAATCGATCACGCAAGTTAAGCAACGTCGACAGTAGCCTGTCTATGGATGGGTTTATTCATCTCTCTCGAGCTCCTCTGTGCTTCGGAGAGCACGTTAAGCCTTCGGTCTCGGTTTTTGTCTTTAGATGACACTCGTTAAGCCAAGTCCAAAACACTGGCCTCTGCCAACCCTCAGTTGAGCAGCGTGGTGGAGTACGCTCTAAAACCCCTTCGATTGAAGGGAGACCCGTATCCCAACAGTGGGATGATTATGCGTTGACGCCGTAGCCGTTATAATAATAATAATAAGTCCGCAGGGCAGCTTGTGTGGCGAGCTGTTGTGTGAGTAGCGACACCACGGACCCGAGTCTCCAGAGAGTCGGTCAGGGCCTTCGTCTCCGGCGTGTCTTCATCGGTCGGAGTGTAAACACAAGAAGGCCCGCAGGACTCTCAGCTCTGGCTTGCCTTCATTAGCCGTCCAGAGAGGAGCCGCTAGAGCTATATGCTCCAGGGGTGGAAGTGTTAAAGGGCATTACGCCGCGAGTAACTTCGGAGAAAGCGCAGCACACCTCTCGACATCCCTGAGTCACTCACACCGGTGTTGCCCCCGGCCGTTTTCCTGGCATTTCGGGGGCCCATCTAGTGAGTGGCAAGCCACCGCCTGCCGAAAATAACTAGCAATAAAAGCAGTTATGGCAGACGTCCGTCCCTCTTCTGTAATAGCCCGGTATTAAGTTCACCCAGACCTCATCTCCATAGCCCATTTATTTTCCATCACACTTCGCAATAGTCTCAACGCCTGCCGAGACCTGCTCATGGGTATGTCGTTCCATTGACATATCCTGGAGCGGGTCACGGCGGGCGTACAACATTACATCAAACTTCTCAAAGGGGCCTCTACGCGTTGGATCCATATCCCCGCGCATGCCTATCAAATGACCGGGCTTGACCCGTGATTAAAAAGAGATACATAATAATAATAATAAATTATTTATTTGCTCACAAACACGGTATAAGGATCTTGATATATTCATTTTTCGCATGTTTGGCTGATACAGTCAGCATGCAAATTTGTATTGACTTAATATTAATTACAACTATTACTTCATTATAATCTAAATTATACGTTATCACACAAACTTAATAATTAAATTAACATTTGTTCATAATAAATACTACACATTTTTGCATCCACTCAAGCGTCCGTTCCCCCCGCCGATGCCGTATCATGCGTCCACGTATATCTTACTAACCATAAGTACCTACGAGCGGCTAACAAAAATCGTCATAGCTGGCGTAATACTACAGCTATGTTGAAATAAAAAATACCTATGGATAGGCTATAATATGCAGAATTAGACTACATTGTCACAAATTGCTAGAATTGAAGCTAAAGTACAAAAAAAAAATGTGAAAGTCAAAGTGTATCAATATTTTGCTACATTTTTTTTTTCGAACAAGTTTTTATCAATAAACTTTTCATTTCGAAGCAATCAGACTTATATTGAAATAAACTACACTATTTCAGCTTTAAAATGACATATTAATATCTTTCGTAGGTTTACACAGCGTGGAGAAATAAAATAAATAGTATCAGTACTACTCACCAGTCACGGATTCATCTCCATACAAAATTCACGAATAAACCCGGCGGGCGCGCTGACATAAAATGTCATTATTTACACATCCCACTATATTTCTGTTAAAAACTATTTTTTATATGTTTACAATACACTATTATTCACTTATCTTGCTTTTAAAACACTAAAATAGCATATTAATTATTGTAAACAAACAAACACACACAACAGCGCCATGTTCCTTTTTCCGCGCGCGCCCACTTTTCGTGTTCATAAATAAACATGAGTGTTTCGAAACTCATTTAACTAAACACACACACGAAGTACACATCACAACGATTCTTTTGATATATAATAACCGTAGAAATAAACACTTTAATCACAATAAATAATTAAAATACCCGAGCCTATAATGACGCCGCGCAAAAAATTTGACAATAATAAACAAAACTTTTGATTTTAGAAAAATTTTGTACTGCCAGTGTCACTTTTTAAATTTTTGACGCATAGTAGACTATATCCATCTTATTTTTAATAAAAGTTTCAAGGCTCTGGATAATGAGAAGTTGGAAAAATAAATTTTTGAAGCCGGGCTTCCTGCGCTGGTTCCCAGCTGTTCCGGGACGTTTCGTACCGCTTTCTCAGTGGGTAAGCGGTGGTTCCCGCAGACGTTTCAGTGGAATAAATATATATACTATAAAAAATTTCCATTTAATAATTCATTCGTATCATAAAAGTTATACTTCTTAAGCCATTCATGCAGTCTATGTTTGAATGAATTGTGATTTTGAATTTTCATATCATTTGGTATCTTATTGTATATACGTACACACATAGCGACACAACTCTTTACATATTTAGCTGATTTAGGATTATTGGAAAATATAAGCTTCTGTGGATTCCTTTTAACTCGTGGATTTGTTGTACCCGATAATTTAAATAATTCTTTATGCTTATGTACAAAATTACAGATTTCATATATGTAAAGAGCTGGTAGTGGCAACAAACCGAAACTCTTGAACAGTGGTTTACACGACTCGTCGGGTGGAATCCCTCCTATTGCTCTCATGCATTTCTTTTGTGCAATAAATGCCCTGTGTCTATCTGTACTGTTACCCCACAAAATTAATCCGTAACGCAGAATACTTTCTACGTATGCGTGGTAGGATACAATAGCCGTTTTTGTGTTAGTTACATTTCTTATTCGGTTAAGGGCATATACAAACTGATTTAATCGTTTACTTACGTTATCTATATGCAATTTCCAATTGAGGTCTTGGTCAATTATAACACCTAAAAATTTTGTATGTGTGACTTCTTTCATTGTTGGAATATTCGTTTTGAAATTGTATTTATTATATTTAGATTGATTAAATTGTATATAATTGGATTTTTCAAGATTGATTTGTAATTTATTTTCTTCTAGCCATTTTATTATTTTATCTATCGTATTGTTAATGTCAATTTCATGATTATGTATTGCCGTATTTTGGTTTTTATTTGTTGATACAATTATTGATATGTCATCCGCAAAGAGAATACATTTATGATGTGTTATTTGAGTAAGATCGTTTATGTAAAGTATAAACAGTAGCGGACCAAGTACGCTTCCTTGCGGAACTCCGTATTTGTTTTCTTTATATTCAGATAAATACGAATGTTTCTCATTTTTTACTATTTTATTAACAACAACACATTGGCGTCGATTTCGTAAGTATGAAGAAATCCACTGTAAGGTGGGTCCTCTGAAACCATAATTTTCTATATTCATCTACTTAATCTTCATTATCGACGAGCTCGGTGGTCGAATGGTTAGCAATGCCCACTTTGACTCGGAGGTTGCGTGTTCGATCCCCGCACAAGATAAATATTTGTGTACGTAAACATGTCTGTTTGTCTTGGTCTGGGTATTTTCTATGTAGTACAACATAATAATATTATACCTATATATGCATTGGCCGTGTGGTTTCCGGCAGACAAGAATAGAATCACTCCGTTTCTTCCCGTGGATGTCGTACAAAGCGACTAAGGGAAATACATTATCAAATATCGATCAGGTCTCCCCAACCCGTCTGGCCAGCGTTCCCAACGCTGGCCAGACGGGTTGGGGAGGCCTCATCATACCTCATGTAGGCCAAATCCTCCTTCTGTCTGGGACGGACGAGAGAGGGTCGTGCTCCTGTAGTGGAGACTAAAATGACCTGATGATGATGAAACAAATGTTGGTAGACCATAAATAAATAAATAAATATAAAAGGAACTAGGTATAGCTAGGATTATAAGTTTTAACCTACTACATAAGCCGGAGAGCAAAAAATATTTTGAAGTGTAAGTTGTTCTCCACGTGATGCAACCTGCCGTTAAGCAAGCTAGGCTTTGGGGTACCTAAGAGTTAGAGCACGTCGAGCACGACTGAGGAAGTGGACTGTACACTTCACCCCACAGAATACCGCAGCATGTTCTTGAGGATTGTTATATTCTTGCGAGAGCGCTTGCAGAGTGGAGGAGATGCTGCGTTGGTGCAATCTATACCGAATTTACTAAGGCCTTTGATAGAGTAGACCATAGGATTTTTTACTCCAAAGGTCAAGATTCGGGAAGACATGGTTTTCTTTCATTTTGGCTCCAATCTTACCTATCAAACAGTACTCAAATAGTCACGGTATACGGTTACGATTCGGTCTAATTTCTAATCAAATCTGGGGTTCCACAAGGTGGCAATTTGGGGCCACTTTTATTTATATTGTTTATCAACGATTTGTCGTCTGTATCGTGTGAAGTTCTGGCCTACGCTGACGACATTATAAAGATATTTAAAAAAAATGGTTGTCTGCTGTAAAGTCGGTTTACGGATGATAATTTTACGTGATAACGTCATAAGAAAACATCGGCCGATGGAGTGGAAGAGATGTGGATGGGTCTCAAGCCGAACGCTTAAGTCGATCGTGCCTCTCTATCACTTGTTCCACGCTCTCGCTTGCACGATCTCCGAATTTATTTGTTTGTTTATTGTGACATTATAAAAAAAATTATATATATATTTATTTCAGACCCGAAGATCCATATTCTGTTAGTAAACAATTTCCTTAATATTATGTTAGTGCGTATCGTTCATTTCTATTGAGATGTAAGCCCACCCAGTGCTTAACAAAGCGACTGTCCAGGCTACACCCAATAGTAGACAGAATGGTGTTTTAGTAGACAGAATGTGACATTACGCAACAATCTAAAATAATAGGGATGTAAGTGGTTCATCAACATCTTTGAAGCTAAGCCAACTTCACCTGCACGCGGTACACCCTGCTGACTGACAAACGAAGCTCTGGCGAAAAGAAAGGTAGGGAGCGTAATTGTAAGCTACCCGACTGGTTGTAACATACATACCTCCACGTCAATGAATACCTCAGCCAAATAACAATTCCCTTGAGGGTTGTTGTGTTCCTGTGAGTGAGCGAGGTCACCAGAAAGGAAAGAGGTGCTGCATTGGCGAGCATAGACGAGCTCGGTGGCGTAGCGGTCAATGACGCGGCTTCGTCACCAACGCTCGTGGGTTCGATTCCCACACAGGACAAACATTTGTGTGCATGAACATGTCTATTTGTCTTGGTCTGGGTGTTTTCTATGTACCTATCATAAGTATGTATTTCCAAAAAAAAATGTATTTACGTATGTTTATCAGTTGTCTAGTACCCATAACACGAGCTTCGCTTACTTTGGGGCTAGATGGCGCTGTGTAATTTGTCTGACAATATTTATTTATTTATTTATTGGCAGCGGGGGTGGCGGCGCGCGAACGATATTGTATGTTGCGAGCTTTAATATGGCTAAGGTAACCGCTTCACATCAGGTGGGCCATATGCTTGTCTGCCATCCGTCGTAGTATAATTAAAAATATTGATTTACACGTTAAAGTAAGGAATTTCCCAGAGTGGCCCTCTGGGAAACTCCGTACTATCTATATTTTCGTAATTGAAATGTAGTAAAATGTATTCAGTTTCGATCCAGTCTCGACGATCTCACAAATGTCAAATTTGGTATTCTCCTATCACAATATGAAAGTTCAAAGTATAAATTAAGTGAGATAATATAGAAATATGACCGAAAATTAAACAAATTACGAATGTTATTTTGCCAACAATTATTTTCTGGTGACTTTCCTTCCTTTCTGGTGACTTCACTCACTCGCAGGAACACAACAACCCTAAATCGAATTATTATTTGGCTGCGGTATTCTGTAAGGTGTATACCACATATATTCCCCAGTCGGGTAGCTTACAATTACGCTCCCTACTTCTCTTTTCGCCAGAGCTTCGTTAGTCAGTCAGCAGGGTGCACCGCGTGCAGGTGAAGTTGGCTTTGGTTTCAAAGATGTTGATGAACCACTTACACCCCATTTTTTTAGGGTTCCGTAACTCAAAAGGAAAAACGGAACCCTTATAAGATCACTTTGTTGTCTGTCTGTCTGTCAAGACCATTTAAGTCGAGAGTGCGTGGAGGTATCAAGCTGAAATTTGAACTGTATACATCATATACATTTATATATATATCATATACATTTTAAATACAATTAAGGCATGTATGCGCAGTTAATGGTTGAGTCGATTTGGTTGCTCGCGAGTGTATACATTTGTAATTAAATCTTAAAAATAAATTCCTGAACTATTTATAATGATCCTACGCACGGAACCCTCGGTGGGCGAGTCCGACTCACACTTGTCCGGTTTTTTTTAAATTACCACCCAAATAGACTATTATCATTTATGATATACAAGTCGGTTAAAGTTACAGTTATAGTCATAAAAGTACCGTCATTATTTATTTATGAGACTTGGAAAGTACTCATTTTATATATAGGTACCTACTTAGACGGACCACAGATTAACAACACGGCAGAAAAAAAGGCAAAGGGCTATTGTGCCCAAATACTTGTTGAAATTCTAAGTAAACGGAAGTAATAACAATGCATAGTGCAAAAACTTAAAGTAACTCATAAATCAGATCTTTTCTTTCTCTTTGCGTCACAAAACAAAAAGCCATTTTTTTTAAACTACCCTTTCTTTTCATAGGTTACCTCACATTATGTTGAAATTTCTAAGTAGGTCAAGAGTTTATGGAAATCAGAAACTGCTAATAAAGAAGAAGAAGAAATACATTTATTTTCATGAAAACGAATTGATGATTAAAAAGAACAGATTTTCATCAACGAAATCTTGTAGCCTTTTCTATCTTTTCTATACAGAGAAATAGGTACGCAAAACAGCACCGCCCACCTGAACCTACTCAGAACGAGGAAATTGTTTTCAATTATAACGTCATAATACAAATCCTACGTTTGTGATCTGTCCATTAAGTTAAACAGGCGGCCACCCCGGGGCGGGATTCATTTTCATAATGGCTGCAAGATTTAAATGACCCTAATGATAGGAATATATGGATCAGTAACTCAATGGTATCTAACTATGGACCAGTAATTGTGCTGCCCAATGTGCTCAACATATTGAATGGTCCCGGGGGCCTATCGTCTAATCATCATCATCATCATCATCAGCCTGTATCTACCCACTGCTAGATATAAGCCTTCCTCAATGCCTTCCTTGCCTTCCGCATCTAGCCGCATCCAGCCTCTTTCTTAAGGTCAGCGAACCATATAGAAGGAGCCTCCACTCTAATACGTTCTTCCCCCATCTGCCATCACTTAGGTACTCGGCAGATGTGACCGGCCCATTGCCACTTCAACTTGCAAACTCTAAAGTCTATGTCGATAACTTTGGTTCTCCGCCGAATTTCTTCGTTTCGGATTCGTTCCATAAAAAAAACTCCGAGCATAGCCCTCTCCAAGTCACCATCGCTCGCTGCGCGATTAAGCTGAAGCCGATTTCCATCGGGTTTTTTATTGTAAAAATCGGACTGTGTTTAAATGGATAAACGCATTTCGTCATTAACGCAGTTTGTCATCGCCGATCTTATTTACGTCATTTGTCACTTTCGCGATTCGTCTCACAAGCAGTTCATCACATATGCGATTGGTCATATACGCGATTCGTCACAGACGCGGTTCGTCGTAACTTTATCTATAAGGACGATTGTCAGATCACGAAAAAAATACTGCTGTTTTGTACAAAAAGTAGTTTTTTTTAGTGTACCAAACTCGCCCCCAAGAGGAAATGTGCCAATTATGTAACATGTAGGTACAATAGGATCCAAATTGAGTATGAGACAAATTGCAAGTGTGGCGAACTGCGTATGTGACGACTTGCGTCTGTGGCGAACTGCGTAGGTGGCAAACTGCGTGTGTGACGAATAGCGTTTATGACGAACAGCGTTTATGACGAATCCCGTTTATGGCGAATGGCGTAATCTGACATAATGCGTAAGTGACAAAATACGTTTATGACGACCAGCGTGTAATCCATATAATCTAGTCCCAAACTAGAACAAAGGTATGTTGGGCAAAACGCTACATAGACCAATTGCGTTTTAAGCATACAGAGAACAAAGGAGCAAAGCTTGTACTATGGCTACCTACTAGACAACGGATATTTTTTTTGTAAATACATACTTATAATACACTAGCTATCACCCGCGGCTTCGCCCGCGTGGTCCAGGCGAGTTGCAATTTCTGTATATTTTTTTCTTGCTTGCTGCTGTATTCGGTGAGATGGAGGTACTTTCCCAGTCGGCCAATTTACAAATACGCTGTACCCTGGTAGGGTACAGCGTTTTCTTTCGCCTATTTCGTTACACGGCAGGGTGCACCACGTGCAGCTGAGCCTGGCTTTAGCTCTGAAAAACATTTGTTTGCTTGGTTGTTCAAAAAAATCATGTTAGCAATTAGGTTCTATTCGACGTGAAAGAAGGACAAATGAATATAAACTTAATTTTTTCCCGTAGGAATAAGATGTCTTTCCGGGATAAAAAGTAGCCTATGTCACTCTCCAGACCGTAAACTACCTATTAAAAATATCATGACCATGTGCAGCTGAGCCTGGCTTTGGCTCTAAAAAACATTTGTTTGCTTGGTTGTTCAAAAAAAATCATGTTAGCATAGCAATTAGGTTCTATTTGACGTGAAAGGAGGACAAATGATTATAAACTATATTTTTTCCCGTGGGAATAAGATGTTTTTCCGGGATAAAGAGTAGCCTATGTCACTCCTCAGGCCTTAAACTATCTCGAAAAAAATATCATGTCAATCCGTTTGTTACTTTCGACGTGAAAGAAGGACAAACAAACAAACACACTTTCACATTTATAATATTAGTAATATTAGTATGAAAGTATGAATATGGATTGATTGACACATACATTGATATATAGACATTTCAACCCTATCGCACCCCAATAGGGGATGATGGTCACGTTAGCCACGTTGAATTTTAAAATTGTTGTTGGTTTCGTAATCAGCGACTTGATAAACCATAAAAACAAAACCCATGACAATTTTTAGACTTTTTGACCCCATTTTACTCTTTTAGGGGTTGAATTTTGAAAAATCCTAAAACACGTGTTTACTCATTTATGTATAGAAGTACTCGTATAAAAGTTTCAGATAAAATAGTCCAACTAGTCTTGTTTCCCCATACAAACTTTGGGCCCCCGTTTCACCCCCTTAGGAGATGAATTATGAAAAATCCTTTCTTAGTGCACCCCTAGACGTCATAAGAAACCTACTTGCCAAATCTGGAATCTCTAGACCTAGCGGTTTGGGCTGTGCGTTGATATATAAGTCGGTCACTTTCTTCTTTTATAGATTTAGATATAGACATTTCAACCTCATCGCACCACAATAGAGGATGATAGTCACGTTAGCCACGTTGAATTTTAAAATCGTTGTTGTTTTCGTAATCAGCGACCCGATAAACCATAAAAACAATACCCATGACGATTTTCAGACTTTTTGACCCCATTTTACCTTTTTAGGGATTGATATTTTCAAATCGATGACATTTTTGTATTCGACGTCCCAGAAAACCATAGAATCAACACCCATATTGATATTATGACATTTTAACCCCACCGCACCCCCACAGGGGTAAATTTATGTCACGTCGGCAATGTTAGATCCTATAATAGTTGTTGTTTTCGTAATCAGCGATCCGATAAAACATAAAAACAATACCCATGACGATTTTTAGACTTTTTCACCCCGTTTTACCGCCTTAAGGGTTGAATTTTGAAAAATGCTGAAACATGTGTTTACTCATTTATCTATAGAAGTACTCGTGTAAAGTTTCGGATAAAATAGTCCAACTAATCTTGTTTCCCCATACAAACTTTGGACCTCCGTTTCACCCCCTTAGGGGATGAATTTTGAAACATCCTTTCTTAGAGCACCCCTAGATATCATAAGGAACCTATGTGCTAAATTTGGAATCTCTAGACCCAGCAGTTTGGGCTGTGCGTTGATATATATCAGTCAGTCACTCAGTTTCTTCTTTTATATATTTCAACCCCGTCACATCCACACAGGGGTAATTTTATGTCACGTCGGCTATGTTACATCATAAAATAGGTGTAGTTTTCGTAATCAGCGACCCGATAAACCATAAAAACAATACCCATGACAATTTTCAGATTTATTCGCCCCATTTTACCCCTTTAGGGGTTGAATTTTGAAAAATCCTGAAACACGTGTTTACTCATTTCTCTATAGAAGTACTCATGTAAAGTTTCGGATAAAGTAGTCCAACTAATTTTGTTTCCCCATACAAACTTTGAATCCCCGTTTCACCCTTAAGGGGAAGAATTTTGAAAAATCCTTTCTTAGTACACCCCTAGATATCATAAGGAACCTACGTGGCAAACTTGGAATCTCTAGACCCAGCGGTTTGGGCTGTGCGTTGATAATATATAAGTCAGTCAGTTTCTTCTTTTATATATTTAGATAGACATTTCAACATTTTCAACATCATGCACCTCAATAGAGAATGATGGCCACGTTGAATTTTAAAATCTTTTAGGGGTTGATATATTGAAAAATCCTGAAACACGTGTTTAGAAGTACTCGTGTAAAGTTTCGGATAAAATAGTCCAACTAATCTTGTTTCCCCATACAAACTTTGGACTCCCGTTTCACCCCCTTAGGGGATGAATTTTAAAAAATCCTTTCTTAGTACACCCCTAGACGTCATAAGGAACCTACATGCCATATTTGAAATCTCTAGACCCAGCGGTTTGGGCTGTGCGTTGATATATAAGTCAGTCAGTCAGTCAGTCAATCAGTTTCTTCTTTTAAATATTTAGAAGATAGAAAACACCTAGACCAAGACAAACAGACATGTTCATGCACACAAATGTATGTCTTGTGCGGGAATCGAACGAACCTCGAAGTCAAAGTCCGAGCTCGTCCTTCTTTCTTGTATTCTTTGATCATCCGCTTGAATGGCATTTAGATACTAATACTTAGTAATTTTATGTGAAGATGGTTTATGTCTACTGTCATACCGTTCCAGTTTTTTCAATTAAACTCTAGTTAATGCGGGCGAGTAATTGCAATTTTTATTTGATATTTCTTGTAACAATTTAATCCTTTGAAAGGGCTCTGTCGAATCAGATGACTAATGGCGAGTAATCAAATTCAGTAATAATAAGTATGCGATTTCACAGCAGTAAATTATAAAATGCAAAAATTCGTCACTATCACGAGCCTTCTTGGTAGCTTAGTTGTAAGAGCACTAGACAGGTAATCGAAAGGTAGGCGGAGGTGAATATTGAATATTTATAATATATCTATATATTATATATAAATCAATGCCACTTTTCGTTGTAATTTTATAACTCAAGAACGGGCTCACCTATCCAAACCAAATGTTTAAGCTTTGTTCGGACTATTTAACAGAAGGTTTAAGTGAAGTTTGCACAAAATCGGTAGAGCGGTTCTTCATTTATCACATTTTTTGTAACAAATGAATTCAATAAATGGCGGACCATTTTGTTAATGGGGATTTTGCTGTCAAATTGAAACTTTTTTCAGTGTTGACAGTACAAGCATGTTGTTATGTCATTCATGCGGTCATTTCATTTTGGACGTGCTTCGACTTTATGTTGCCTGTTCCAGAGTCGGTACCCGGGGAGCCGTTTGTTTACTAATGCTCAAAACGGAAAAACAAAAAATATTGTTTATACAAATGTTTTGGATTAAGTTTTAAAATAGCTAGCATTATTAAATAAAATATTTTTTTGTTTGAATAAATGAATTTGATGTTCCAATTTTTTTTTTGTATTTCACTTTATACGTAGCGACGTACGTACCGGGCCGCTAGTAATATACATATAATCTTATATTTATTTATGTATAGGTAAGTAACAAGGTCCTCCGTGCTTCGGCGGGCACGTTAAGCCGTCGGGCCCGGCTGTTGTCGTTATAGATGACAGTCGTTAAGCCAAGTCAGTGGCATGAAGTTCTTCATAAAGGTCGTGTGTGTGTGGAGGTACCCCGAAAAAAAAATATTTTTCAAAATTTTATTCTACCACTTTGTCAGCATAGTTAATATGTGTCTACATGCCAAACTACAGCTTTCTAGTATCAAGCGTCTCTGAGCTAGGCCGCGGACGGACGGACGGACAGTCGGACATGGCGAAACTATAAGGGTTCCTTGTTTACTACGGAACCCTAAAAATGGGGTGTGACTGTATCATAGACGGCCGTTTGTTGTACAACAAACGGCCGTCTATGATACATGTACGTGAATACGTTAAATAATATGTATTAAAATTAACCCAGAATGGCAGCGCTTCCCGCACCCCCGCACGCGATTTTCCATAGTCCTTACATAGCGTCATAAATTCTTTGATCCTTCATCTATCCAGTGGTCTGATTGAATTTTGGATTAAGATGATAGATTTGTAGCTGCAACACCAACCTCTATCCTCTATACCACAGTATTACTATTTTTCATACAGTAGGGAATCGCCTTTGACGTGGCACGCGGGCGGCGGCATCGTGCCACGTCAAAGGCGATTCCCTACTGTATGAAAAATAGTAATACTGTGCCTCTATACCTGTGTCTATACTCTGATTTTGTTACCATTGGTTTTTTCGAATTGCCTCCCTATGGAAACAATTTTAAAGACGTACCTACTTATTCCAAAATACACAAGCTCACAGATATATATGTATATATATATATAAAGGATAACAGACCAAGCATTACATAATTAGAACGAGTATGTTGTGTCTGTCTCCCTTTATACGTCTGTGCTGAAACCGAAAAAGAAATCTAAATAATATTTAACATTTTTAATGTGGTATGTAATGAAATAATACCCTGCTGCTGATACCACAGCGGGGTGGAACGAGTGTGGCCGCGAAATGGCAAAACAAACGCTAAAGACTCCTGTTTTCTATATTAAATTTCACCCCTTACAATTTAGTGAGGTCTGCTGCAAGGCTGACGACGTTATCGATGTCGATGTTTATTAGACTACTTGCTGACCCGGCATACGCTGTTCTGCCATATAAATTAATGAAATATACTTTACGATCTATATGTACGAGTGCTAACAATCTCCGGTTGGCAGGCCACCACCAACAATTGATTATTGGCATGGAAACACACGGTCACTAAGGCGTGAGGAGTATGTGGGAGAGTTGGAAGTAGAATTGAGGTCAGTCAAATGCCAGATTCTGGGTCTTTTTTTTTATACTCCGTCGGGCGGTAGACAAGCATACGGCTCTCCTGATGTGAAGCGGTTACCGTAGCCATATTAACGCTCGCAACATGAAATATCGGTCGTGCGCCGCCACCCCCGCTGCTATCGCAGCATCTCCTTTTTTTTCACTCACTCGCAGGAACACAACAGCCCTCAAGGGAACCGTTATTTGGCTGCGGTATTCTGTGAGGTGGAGGTACATTCCCCAGTCGAGTAGCTTACAATTACGCTCCCTACCTCTCTTTTCGCCAGAGCTTCGTTTGTCAGTCAGCAGGGTGCACCACGTGCAGGTGTAGTTGGTTTTGGTTCAAAGATGTTGATGAACGACTTACACCCCAAAAATCTGTCGGGTCTGTCGGAAATCCGACGAGAAGGAGAAGATACCGTGATACTCGAATCTGGCAACATCTTCTACAAGGGTGAAAGAGATCAGCTCTCCCAGGGCAGTTGCGGATTCCTCGTTCATACAGCTCTTGTCAACAACATAGTGGATATATCCAGTGTGTCTTTGAGGGTAGCATATGCATAGCATAGTAGTACAGGTATATATGTATATGCACCAAGACCCACTTGGTGGTATTACGTATGGCCTTATGATACAAGATATTACAAAGGCCATACGTAATACCACCAAGTGGGTCTTGGTGTTATTACGTATGGTTGTTGTCGGAGACTTCAATGCCAAGGTGAGAGTACAAGAATACGATGAATCGGTCGTTGGACGGTTTGGTTTGGTGTCGAGGAACCACAGAGGACAAATGCTGGTAAATTTCATCCAAATGGACACCTCTATTCGTAATGACGTGGTTTCTATGACGTATGGTTTCATTCACTTTGCACTATCATCTATAGATGTAATTTTTCTCAGTTTTAACATATATTAAATATTTGTAACATTTTAAGCAACGGTACGTTAAAAACAATACAGAGAACACTGCATTAAAATATCGATAAATTGTAATACTAGTCCCATCACTATTTTAATGCGAACACCGCCAATTTTCACTGCGGGGGACAATCTAATGAATACATTGCGTTCGGAAATGCACATGTGTCGAGATTGCGTCGAGTTACTCGAGTACCCACTCGATTTCACGCCCCCGTGGTAGGGGTATCGAGTCGATGATACCGAACGATTACAATCTTATCGATGTTTGAAGTGCAATGTTTTTTTCTTTCGCTAATTTGAATTAATCTTCTTAAGAGGGTTTCTTTACAATTTTAATATTACTCTTTAAAGAGTCAGAGTGATTTGTTACCTACTGTTTTATTCTCTCTCTCGTTTTTCTTTATTAATAAGTACGCACGTATTGTAATTATCCGTCAAGTGACTATTTCTCTTATTGTCTATAGCAGTGGTTCCCAACACGCAACAAAAACACTACGTGGTTTTTGTTGCGTGTTGGGTCTCATTGACAACTGTCATTTAAATCCATTATTCTATAATAAAAGATTTGAATATTTTGAATAATTAGTGCTCAATCTCTTACATTATAAGTTTATATCACTGACCATAATTTACCTCTCACGGAACACTGGTGGGACCACCAGACACAGACGCAGACCACCGGTTGGGAGCCTCTGTCTATAGGATCGGCTGGAAGAGATCTTTTGTAGAGATAAGCTCACCTACTTTTGATGTAGCTATGTTATAATAATTTATGTGCAATAAAGAATATCATCAGCATCATCATCATCAGGTCATTTTAGTCTCCACTACAGGAGCACGACCCTCTCTCGCCCGTCCTAGACGGAAGGAGAATTTGTCCTACACTTTACAAATTGGATTATTTTATGGGTACCGATGCTGAATCTCCAGAGAGTAGGTGAGGGCCTTCCTCTGCGGTGTGTCTTCGTCGCTCGGAGTGAAAACTTACCTACTTAGAGGTCCTGCAGAATTCTCATTTCTGTCTTGCTGTTCATTGGCCGTCATGAGAGGAGTCATTGGAACTGTAGGTCTGCTTCAGGGATGAAAGTGTGTGAAGCTCTGGCGAAAAGAGAGGTAGGGAGCGTAATTGTAAGCTACCCGACTGGGGAATGTAGCCCCCACCTCACAGAATACCGCAGCCAAATAACAATTCCCTTGAGGGTTGTTATGTTCCTGCGAGTGAGTGAGGTCACCCAGAAAGGAAAGAGATGCTGTGTTGGCAGCGGGGGTGGCGGCGCGCGAGCGATATTTTATGTTGCGAGCGTTAATATGGTTACGGTAACCGCTTCACATCAGGTGGGCCGTATGCTTGTCCCAGTATAAATGTCCCAGGATATTTGCGTCCCAGTAGGTATAAAAAAGAAGGGTCGCCAGTGCAGTCTCGAGGTAAAGGTGAAATAAATTTAAGTTGATGTGAAGTCCCTTATCTTGCAAAAATCCACGTTGAGTGCGGATGAGGACGATGCCGCTGGGAAAACACTCTTCTTTCATTCTTTCCTGGCCACTGAAGTGGATGCCTTTGTTTATTTATTTATTAAGGTACACCAACAGGTTACATGATTACATTCGATATAAGTAATTGTACAAAGCTGGGCCCAGCATGTAACCCAATTACAGGTGAAGCCAACTTTCACAAGGAATTAACAAAATAAAAATATTTAAAAAAAAAATATTCTACAAATATAACAGTGACAATCCCATAATAATTAACAAGCGCCATGAAACGACTGAACTTTTCGCTTAAACTTTAAAAGTGAGTCATGGCTTGAGGTTTATTGAGAGAAGACGCTACACCTACAGCAGAATGGACAAAAAAGCAGGTGTCTACCATCGCAGTAATGCTCGGGGGCCTACCGTTGAACCTGAAGCTGATTTTTTGAATGCGAAAATTAAACTTCTGCTTATATTGGCGGTAATAGGCTATTTGACTAACATTTTTTTCGGTTTGATATGTAGGGACGTCTCGATGATATAACCATAGGTGAAAGAATTACTTCGATAGCACAAAAATCTCTCGAGATATGTTAATTTGAAAAACACAATTTTTAGACTGTCCCGAAAACGCTCCATACAAAAGGCTACCGAATTATGACGTCACAGGTTTGTATTTTGTATGCATCAAATCAGAAATTTGTACGATAGCTATGTTAAATATTACGTTTAAGTAATTAGTATCATAATAAATTTTATAGCATTTTTAATTACTTCTCCAATGGAAATATTATTTTTTAATAATTTCATACTTTTAAAACGGACTTTCCCGCCAAACTTTGATCGACCCTAAAAAAAAGTCTGACTGAAGATACATATTAGAATGAAAGTTTGGAGATGTTTATAGTTTTGTGTATTTTACGATATTGTTAAATAATTTATACAATTTTTAAACATTGGAAAATAGCCTATTGTATTTAGTTTAGCTGATAGAAACCATAGAGCTCTATCGTCTAAACTGAAGATGTATGTCATTAACTTAAGGCTTGTCTTTAGAATAAAACATTTCGATGGGAGTCGCCTACAGTTTTACGGTAGGGCCAGGGCCAGGGCCCCAGGTTGTGGGACTTTACACAAGTTGACGGTTCAGCCTCCTGGGGCAGGCTTTGGAACGCCTTACCGCTCTCAGACAGGCAAGCACAACCGCTAGACAATTCTAAACACGCTATTGTCTTTCGAACTGAACTGTTTCTTATACTTTATTCAGTTGACATTTAAACATAATTTTGTATCTGTCTTATCTTGTGTACTTATGTACGTTTTTGTTACAAATTTCTGTTATATTTTCATGCGCCACCTACCTTTGTCTACCAATTCTTTTTTTTTTTCATTATTGCAAGGTTCTTGGAAGAAATTTAATTTGCGATAATTTTAAACACGTTGTTAAAAGCTATTTATTTTCTTTCGAACTGAACTGTTTTTCTATTTCATTCAGTTGACATTTCAACATAATTTTGTATCTTGTGTACCTACTTATGTACGTTTAGTTTTTGTTACGATCTTCTGTTATGTATTCGTGCGCCACCTACATTTGTCTGTCTATATTTTTTTTCCTTTATGCTAAGGTTCCTGGAAGGAAGAAATTACATTTGCGATAAGACCGCATATTGTACTCTCTCAGGTGTATTATGTTTTTTTATTGTCATCTAATGGTAAAATAATGAGTTTTATTTTAGTTTCTTCATTTTGTTTATTTTTCACAAAATATTCTAAGAATATCTTGGTGATCAGAATGGCTTTCTGTTACAAGTAACATTCGTTATCTTTTAAAATAATAATAATATAATAATGTTTTGATAATCAGAAAGCATCGGGTTTCTACCAAGTAGAACTCTTAAGTCTGAGAAGAGATTTTGCGTCCCTTTGTGTGTTCTACTCTACCTATTGTATACAATGGGGTGTGTTCAGAGGAGTTGTTTGACATGATGCCCACGGCCTCCTACAGTCGCACCGCTCACCATCGACAGGGAATTCATCCTCACACATTGGAGCCTAAGTGGTCACGTGCGGTTCCAGAAAAGTTTTCTCCCGCGTACTGTTAAGCTGTGGCAAGAGCTGCCTGCGTGGTGTTTTTCAAAAAGGGCGTGAAGAGATTTTTACAGGATCGGCAACGCGCGTGTGGTGCCCCTGATGTTACAGGCGTGCATAGACTACGGTAACTGCTTGCCATCAGGCGGGCCGTATGCTTGTATGTCACTATAGTGGTATAAAAATATATTCATATGTTTTTATACATACACTCATCTTGTAGGAATTTGCGGACTATGCGACAAGTGTATTTTTTGTGCTATTATGTAGGTATACAGATTCAGGCAGATCATTATGTAGTGATGTAAATTATTCGACTTTATTATAATTTTATTATTTCTCTTAAAATCATGGGATACAGCTGGTCGTTTGGTAGGCGTGCGCCGGAATATGGATCCAATGCGTAAAGGCACCGTTTGAGAAATTTGATGTAATGTTGTACACCCGGCGTGACCCGCTCCAGGATATATCTATGGAACAATATATCCGTGAGCAGATCTCAGCAGGCGTTGAGACTATCGCAGTGTGATAGAAAATAAATGGGCAATGGAGATGAGATCTGGGTGAACTAAATACCAGGCTAATACAGAAGAGCGTCCCTCTTCTGTCGCCTTCTATCGCGTTTTGACGCCTGCCATAACTGCTTCTATTGCTCGTTACTTAATTGCGGCTAGCGGTGGAAATTGGCTGGGGGCAACACCGGTGTGAGTGACTCAGGGATGTCGAGAGGTGTGCTGCGCTTTCTCCGAAGTTACTCGCGGCGTGATGCGCTTTAACACTTCCACCCTTTATTATTATTATTATCACTCTTAGTTTCATGGGCTTGAACTCAGTTATTTCAGTTATTTGGTAGGCGTGCGTAGGGATACCATACGGTATCCATTCGAATAATTGCGTTAACTATCATTTAACAAATTTTCAGTCGGGAGGAAATGACTGAAAACAAATATTTTTTTACGTGATTAAGAGGCTGCCGCTGCCCAAGCCAGCCACGGAGCGGCAGCTGACGTTTACCATACGGCATAATACAACTCTCTGAAGTATTTCACGAGTTATCGCTTAAGAGGAAATTGGTCAGGAAAATCTGTTGCTGGCTCACGGACCAATTCGACTGAGCTCCCCCAACGATTCAGCCATTATGACTATGTCATCGGCAAATCGCAAGTGTGGGATACACTCGCCGTTCACATTGATGCCTCGTGTCATCCAGTCCTACATCTTCTAGTGCAGCGGTAAATAGTTTAAGGTAAATAGTTTAGAGGAGATAACAGATTGTGAATGACAGAATTAAACAGATGCTGTAGTTCCTTTAGAAGAGTAGTTCCTCCAGCTTTCAACAGTTCTGTTGTAATTTCGTCCTCACCAGGAGCCTTACCACTTTGAGACGAGACGAGCTCGGTGGTCGAATGGTTAGCAATGGCCACTTTGACTCCGAGTTTGCGGGTTCGAACCCCGCACAAGACAAATATTTGTGTGCATCAGCATGAACATGTCTGTTTGTCTTTGTCTGGGTGTTTTCTATGTTTTATATATGTATTTAATTACGAAAAAAAAAATGTATTTAAGTATTAGACTAGATGGCCGTTCGTAATTTATCCAGGAATATTTATTTATTTATTATTTATTAAACCTTTATTGTGCACCATCGCACTTTCAATGCAATGTTATAATTATACCATAAATTATTATTTCCAAATATTCCATTGTTTCTACTTTCATTTGTAATTTTATTGTTCTCTAAATACCAAAAACCGCAAAACAATTACACTTTTGTATTTTTGACAAAGAGTTAAAGGGGCCTACAACCACTTGTGTGAAAGGGACTTATAATAATTATCTACGCTTCCATCTTTTTGTCTGTACCAAAATTCCACATTGATTTATGACCAAAAATTACAAATTGTCATAAAAAAATCAGTCCCTTACAAATAATATACTTACAAAGCCACTCAAATTTCGACTCTGTTTGCAGAATAGACCCAACCAACAAACTATGGCAGATTGAGACATATACGAAGAAACTACAAATCGAGTTTTATATATTCGCAACAGATTCTAGCAATCTGCCCCCTTACCACCATCTCTTATTGCGATTCAATAACTTCTAGACAATTTACACAGCACCATCTAGTCCCAAATTAAGCGCAAAGCTTGTACTCTACTGTAGAATCTTCCTCCTTGGTCCTTTCCCTGCTCAATCTCCAATCAACATACATAAGCGGCCCTACAAGGCACGCCAAATGTGTTACATTACAACAATGTAATACATTTGGCGTGCCGTGTAGGGCCGATACCTCTCTACGTCAAGTGAGTTATCACCTTTTAGAATAGGCATGTGACCAATGTTCTAAAATTACAAAAAATACATACGAACGATATGTGATCTTAAAATTTTAATAACTTATGTCCGACGTGTTTTATGGTCGATCAAAGTTTGGTGGGAAAGTTCATTTTAAAAGTATGTAATTATAAAAAATAATTATTACCATTTCAAAAACAATAAAAAAATACTATAACTTTTGTTACAGCACTAGCTACATAAACGCAATATTTAACATAGCTGTCGTACAAATTTCTGATATTATGCATGTAAAATAGCACGGTGTGACATCATAACATAGCTTTAGTATGGAGCGTTTTCGGGATAGTGCAAGGTGCCCTGATGGACCGAAAGGGTGCAAAATTGTGATCTTCAAGTTATCATATCACGAGAAGTTTTTATGCTATCAAATATATACAAAATATTGCGAGTATACTAGCAAAAAAATACATAATAGAAATGACCATCGAAGAATTGGAGAAAGAGGGGTTTGCTCCAGATATATTTTGTTTCACAGAGACGTTCGTTAAGTCAGGATTAGAAAAATATATCAAAATTCATGACTATAACTTAGGGGCATCTTACTGCAGGGAAGGTAAAATCAAAAGAGGGGGAACTTGTATATTAGTTAGAAATGATTTACATTGTAAAGAAATAAGTTTAGTTAAAAAATTCGTAATCCCAAAGTCCTTTGAATGTTGTGCGGTTGAACTACCAACTAATAAACTAATAATTATCTGTTTATATCGAACCCCAGATAGTGACCCAAATTTGTTCTTAAATAGATTGGATTGTGTTTTACATGAAATTTACTCCAAATATAAAAACAATACTAAAATTGTTATAGCAGGTGATACAAACATAAATACTCTTAAAGCAGGAAAAACAACAGAGCATTATAAAGATCTCGCACATAGTCATAATTTAACAATGCATATCACGCTACCAACCCGAAAAGAATCTTGTCTCGATCACATTCTTAGTAATATAAAAAATGCTAATTCAAAAATATTACCTTTATATCTGTCTGATCATGAAACTGCTCAACTACTGACATATCCTGTCAAATCTAAAGGAAGTAAACCGAAAACGTATTATGTATTTAAAAGAGATTATAGCCCAGAAAATATTTTAAAATTTAATCAATGCTTAGAGAAACTAACATTTAATGACGTATTGATGGAACAAGATATCAACAAGGCATTTAACCTATTTCATGAGCAAGTAAGTCTTTTTTATAAGTTATGTTTTCCTAAGTATAAAATTAAAATTTCTAACAACAAAAAGCAAAAGTGGATAAGCAAAGGCCTTAAAGAAAGCTGTAAAACGAAACGTTTGTTAAGATATAAATACTATAAATGTAAAACTACAGAAACCAAAATAAAATATGTAAATTATTCAAAACTGCTAAAGACCTGCATAAATAAACTGAAAAAGAATTGTAATATAAGTTTTGTTAACGCTAGTAAAAATAAAAGTAAAGCAACTTGGGCCATAATAAACAATGAAATTGGAGGTAGCACTAATAATAAAAATGAAATAGAATATCTCAAAGTAGGTAACAAGATAATAAAAGATCCTGCAGAAATTGCAGCAACTTTAAATACATATTTTATCAAAACACATAATCAAAATATAGATGGAAAGAAACAACGTTCCAAACAAAAACGTGAAAACAGTCCTCATTCAATGTTCTTAAAGCCGGTAACTGAAACAGAAGTGTTGAAGGAGGTTATGTCTTTAAGTAATACAAAATCGGAAGGATTTGACGAAATAAGTACTAAGGTAATTAAAGCTTCCATACATAACTTATTACTAATTCTTACGCATTTAATAAATTTATCATTTATGACAGGGACTTTTCCTGAGCTACTCAAAATATCAGTCGTCAAGCCTCTGTTCAAAAAAGGAGATAGATGTGATGGAAATAACTATCGTCCCATTACATTAATTTCTATTTTCTCAAAAATTTTTGAGAAATGCATGTATAGGCGTTTAAGTGAGTATTGTGACAAATTTAATATAATTCGGCCTGAACAATTTGGATTCCAAAAAAATAAATCTACCACGCTAGCTACCTTCACTCTATTGAAAGAAATTTTAAACAAAATTAATAAGAAAAACTTGACTACTGTTTTGTTCTTTGATCTTAGCAAAGCGTTTGACTTTGTCGCTCATGATATGCTCATACAAAGATTAGACAACTTAGGTGTAAGAGGAATTCCTCTGGACTGGATTCGATCCTATCTAAGTCGTAGAAAACAGCATGTTTCCATCACGAAATTAAATAAAAAAAATGAGGTTGTTTCATTTGTCTCTGATTATCAATACAACAGATACGGAGTCCCACAGGGTAGTATCTTGGGACCTCTTTTGTTCCTCATCTACTTGAATGACATAGTTGATACCACGAACCATAAATGTGTAATGTTTGCTGACGACATTTCCATAATAGTAACTACTGAAGGTAAAATCAATAATGACATAATAAAAAATCACGAAACGGACATAAATAAAACTATAGATACAATTATAAATTGGCTTGACATTAGTAATTTAAGCATTAACTTAAATAAAACTATTAACTTTAATAATAATCAGATACAACTACAAATAAAATACAAAAATTCTTACATTAAGGAGTTAAACGAAACAAAATTTTTGGGAATAATTATTAATAAACAATTAAACTGGGATTCCCATATCGAACAAGTAAGCGAAAGAATTAGCCAATTTGCCTATGCCCTAAGATGCTTGAGAAACCTGACTAATAGATCTACCGTCTTAACGGCTTACCATGCCCACGTAGGATCAATCCTACGGTATGGTCTCCTCATATGGGGGAATGGCATAAATATACAAAGAGCTTTAAAAGCACAAAAAAAGTGCTTACGCGCAATGACAGGAATATCCCCTCGTGATTCGTGTAAACCTATATTTAGGGATCTTGGTCTGCTACCCTTGCCTTGTCTATACATATATGATGCCTGTGTTTTTGTAAAGCAATTCTTTCACTTTTTCACTAAAGCAATTGACATTAACCCTAGAAGTCAACGCAACCCTCATAGGTTAGTTTTCAGTGAAACGCCGGCAACTGAAAAATACAGTCGAAATTGTTTATGCATGTGTATTAGACTATTTAATAAATTACCAAGTGACTTAAAAAAACTGTCCATTACAGAATTCAAGACAAAATTGTATAAATGGCTTAATGATAAAAATTACTATGCAATTAAAGAATTTTTGGAATAGTTATATTTATTTTGTATTATAATGTATTGTAATTTAATTGTAATGTAATTTAATCAAATTTAATATTTTTCTTTGTATTCTCATTTAATGTAATTTAATTATAATGTTTAATTTTATTTTTTTAATATTGACCCGCAATTAATTAAGTTGCATGCTTATTGTAATAAGCGGAACATGATGTACAACAATTAATTACATTGTCACCTAAACTACCATGTTTCATGCAAATAAATGATTGAATTGAATTGAAAAAAAAAAAACTAATTCTTTCACCTACCTATAGTTATATTATTGTGACGTCTTTAAATAACAAATCGAAAAAAAAATTGCTTCAAGCCTATTCCGTTTCTGCTATTTGACTACGTACCGAACATAAAAAAATAAACAAATAAAAAACATACATAAACGCAAATAAGAATGCCAAATCACGGCTTACAAACTTTGTTACTTATAAATTCTAATTTGGAACGCGACCGTTTCCGACCACTCAAAGGTGACCTGCGAAGTTCTCAGGTATTTGACAAAGATTTCATTTAATAGAGGGGACCGGTGAGGTCTGTCTGTTTGCTTGAACTGGCCGACATAACAAAGCGCTTCCGTGTCATTGTGCCACGATCGAAAGATGGATAAATTCAAATAAATAATGTTTGATTCACACTCGGTTAATGAACAGGGATCGTAAACAGTTTTATAGGTGATTTTCGAAAATATGGGGTATATGTGGTTAACAGGGGTGTAAGAGGTTCATCAACATCTTTGAATCAATGCCAACTTCAACTGCACGCGGTGCACCCTGCTGACTGACTAACGAAGCTCTGGCGAAAAGAGAGGTAGGGGGCGTAATTGTAAGCTACCCAACCGGGCAACTACCTCCGCGTCACAGAATACCGCAGCCAAATAACGATTCCATTGAGGGTTGTTATATCCCAGCGAGTGAGTTAGGTCACCAGAAAGGACTGCGTCGGCAGCGAAAGTGGCGCGGCGCACGAGCGATATTTTATGTTGCGAGCGTTAATATGCCAACGGTAACCATTTCACATCAGGCGGGCTGTATGCTTCTCTGCCATCCAATGTAGTATAAAAAAATATATATCGATGGGTCGTTGATAAAGAGATGACGTGTCCATGTAATTCAGTGTAGTTTAACGTACAAGTAGGTACCGTTGTGATGTGCCTACCGCCCCCTTACCACCATCTCTTATTGCGATTCAATAACTGAATAGAATGCTTATTCATACCAATAAATAAGCGACTCTATTTCAAATGGAATAGAGTCGCTTATTCATTGGTATGAATAAGCAATCTATTCAATTATTGAATTGCAATAAGAGATGGTGGTAAGGGGTCTGTTCTGGTATCAATGATCGAAAGCTGAGGTAGATGGTATTAATTCCTTAAGTAGCATACATGCTGTAGCGACCAACATACAAACAACACTCCTTGTATTGCCAGCGTATATGTGGCTACAAAAACCGCTTTATATCAGGCGGACCGTACGTTTCGTTGACAAAAGAAAAAAATATACGAATTTCAATAACTAATCGAATAGCTTGTCTTAGTACGGATAAATTGAGATAATACAAAGATATTTCGTCCGTACTTCGTAAACTACGATAAGACATTTTCCTTTTTTTTATAGAAGAGAGGAACAAACGAGCATGTGAGTCACCTGATGGTAAGCAATCACCACTGCCCATGATCAGTAAAATCAAATAATCACTTTTTAGGGAAATATAGGTTCTTTTCTTGAAGACTCCCAACTCATATTTGTTCAGGAACACCGCTGATCGAAGTTGATCCACAATTTCACCGACTGTGGTAGAAAATGTCTCAAAAAACCGTACTGTGGTAGACGTATTACAAAAGTATTAAGTGCAATATAGAATTTTCAGTAGAGTTTTTTTTTATATTTTCAGATGCAACGATGTCGAGAAAGCCATCTTGTCCCATTCTGTCCGGAACGTAAAGTAACATGTCGCATATGCTGTAACCACAATTTTAGGAGATAATGCTGTGAAATATAGAAAAAAGAAACATTTATATATATTACTTAAATATGTAGTTGGTTTCGGCCAACTTACCAGAATATTATAATGATTTTTTATTAATAATTAATAGGTAGATGGCGCAACACTGCGACTTCACAGCAGTAAAATTTAAACTGCAAAAATTCCTGGTAGCTCAGCTCTTGGAAGAGCACTCGACCGGTCATCGAGAGGTCGTGGATTCAAATCCCACCTAGGCAGGGGGTTTCAAATTCTCCATTATTTTTAATATTCGTAACCTCCATTACTAAAAACATTAAAAAACATATATAGGTTATGGTAACTTACTATTATTAAAAACTGTTGATGACTTCTGCCACCTGAGCAATAGACAATAAATTATTTTTTTACGCCGCTGCTACCGTGCGCGGCCGCCTTTAATAATTCGAGAGATTTATGACCGATCGCGCTTCGGAAAAAAAACACGTTTTTATTCTCTCTGGTAAGGACACAGATAAAATATGAGCTTCAATTTGTACAAATTAAATAATGACCGCAGCATTTAACTAAAAGATATAATATTTGAACTACGAGTACACTTTAGAGACGAAATATAATATTATTCAGCGGGGGTGCGGCGCGCGAACGATATTTTATGTTGCGAGCGTTAATATGGCTACGGTAACCGCTTCACATCAGGCGGGCCGTATGCTTGTCTGCCACTCGACGTAGTATTAAAAAATAAAACCGGCCAAGTGCGAGTCGGACTCGCGCACGAAGGGTTCCGTACCATTATCTATAAAAAAGGGAAATAAATCACGTTTGTTGTAGGTATGGGTGCTCCCTTTAAATATCTGTTTTATTTTTAATTCATTATTTATTTTTAAAGTGTATATATAACGAAATATTATGTGAGTATTTCAAGCGTCTACCTATTGCCGTTATCAATTGCGAGCAAAAAAATTACGTTTGTTGTATGGGAGCCCCCTTAAATATTTATTTTATTTTATTTTTTAATATTTGTTGTTATAGCGGCAACAAAAATACATCATTTGTGAAAATTTCAAGTGTCTAACTATCATGGTTCATGAGATACAGCCTGGTGACAGACGGACGGACGGACGGACAGCAGAGCCTTAGTAATAGGGTTCCTTTTTACTCTTTGGGTACGGAACCCTAAAAAATAACTAGTTACTTATAGAAATCCGGGGTGTACTTACACCTCGGATTTCTATAAGTGCCACTTAGCCCACCATAGTCTTTGAGCCAAACCAACCTCTCCTGCATGTAGGGTTGCCAACTTTTATTTACAAGAAAAACAGTATATTAAAAGCTGCGTAGCAAAACAAACAGTATAGTAAGGCCCAGTGCATGCGGAGCAGTACAATAAACAGCCCCCTTACCACCATCTCTTATTGCGACTCAATAACTGAATAGATTGCTTATTCATACCAATGAATAAGCGACTCTATTTCAAATGGAATAGAGTCGCTTATTCATTGGTATGAATAAGCAATCTACTCAATTATTGAATCGCAATAAGAGATGGTGGTAAGGGGGCAGTGCTGTGGTCAAATGAAGTTTTTTTCAACAGTATTAAAGCATAGAAAACAGTATAATACTGTTTTTAACAGTATGGTTGGCGGCAACCCTACCTGCATGTGGTGCTCCTTGACTAACGAGTCTCGCGAAAGAGAGGTAGCGCATGGCGTATTTATATCCTGCTCGACTGGGGAAGTAATACCTCCACCTCACAAAATGCCGCAGCCAAATAACAATTCCCTCAAGGGAACAACCCTCAAGGGTTGTTGTGTTTCTGCGAGTGAGTAAGGTCACCAGAAAATATTGAGTTGCTGCATTGGCTGTGGGGATAGCGGCGGGCGAGCTATATTTTATGTTTCGTGCGTATGTAGCTACGGTAACCGCTTCATATTCGGGCCGTATGCTTGTTTGTCACCTAGCGTAGTACTAGGCCGGATTCTAGCCCACGGGGCCGAAATCGAGGTTGAGTGAAGCGAGTAGATTCGCTGAGTGAATGTTTTCCATTGATTTCAATGAAAAATGTATTTGATGACTGTTGGCGACTGGCTGGTTGTGCACAAATTTTTTTGTACATATTTGTTTTCCTTTATTTCTTTTTGATTTGACGTATGTTTTTAAATTTTTAGTTGTCACGTAAGCCCACTACATGAAACATTGTAAAACCAGTTTATTAATTTATTATAGTATTTTTCCATTTATTTTGCCTTTAATTCCACTCTTCGTCAACAATTAACAATTGAGGAATATTGTTAACGTTCGTTAAGAATGACCATTCCTCAAGGACATGATCGATCTCAATTTTTTTTGACACAAACCTCAAGCATGACGAGGTGTTTAACTGTGACAAGTTTCAACAAAATTGGTTCAGTGGTTTTGGAGCCTACTCATTTCCAAGACTCCAAGAGTGACTTTTCGGCGTAAATAAGCGTTCTGCCCCCTTACCACAGAATATTATCATCTCTTACCATAGATTGCTTATTCATACCAATGAATAAGCGACTCTATTTCAAATGGAATAGAATCGCTTATTCATTGGTATGAATAAGCAATCTATTCAATTATTGAATCGCAATAAGACATGGTGGTAAGGGGGCTGCTCGATCCGCACACTCCACTCAATAAAAAAAACAACTATGAATGTTTATGGACAAAACAGTTTATATTTCTCACACAAGCCAATATTTTACGTTGTTATTGTTCATGACTTGAGGTTTTGTATTTGCTTCAGGAAGGCACTGTAACAAAACATAAATTTGTATGTTTTATATATTTATTTAAACTTTATTGACTACAAACTAAGGATACAAAAGGCGGACTTAATGCTAAGAGCATTCACTCTAACTACCTTTGGGAAAATCTGATATACGAATGCGGCTTATAAGTTAATGCAAAAAATACAATATAAGTATTGGGCCGTGTGGTTTCCGGCAGAATAGAATAGAATCACTCCGTCTCTTCCCGTGGATGTCGTACAAGGCGACTAAGAAATACATCATCAAATATCGATCAGGCCTCCCCAACACGTTTGGCCAGCGTGGGGAGTGTAGGCCAAATCCTCCTTCTGTCAGGGACGGACGAGAGAGGGTCGTGCTCCTGTAGTGGAGACTAAAATGACCTAATGATGATGATGATGATACTTTTTGAATATGACAGACTTACTTATGTTTTTGATTTGCTCCAAGAAACCGCTGTAACATTATAATATAAATAAATAAATAAATATTGTCAGACAAATTACACAGCGCCATCTAGCCCCAAAGTAAGCGAAGCTTGTGTTATGGTTATGGGTACTAGATGGTACTAGGTACTGATAAACATACGTAATTTTTTTTTTTTTTGTAAATACATATGATACATAGAAAACGCCCAGACTAAGACAAACAGACATGTTCATGCACACAAATGTTTGTCCTATGTGGGAATCGAACCCACGAGCGTTGGTGTCGAAGCCGCGTTATTGACCGCTACGCCACCGAGCTCGTCAAATATATATTATTATATATAGAGAGGTCTCGTTGACTCCGATTCACCGTTAGGCTAACAGAGGGTTTTAAACAAAAAAATACTATGTTGTTTCGGGACGCTCCGCTCCAAACACCGCGTTAAATGTTCATAGCTTTTGTGCGAACATTTCTTGGACTTTTCTACAACTGTGCATTTTAAATATTTCTAAATCGTGTCTAACAATAAAGGTTCTTTCATATTTTATTCCGTACTAAGAAAGTTACCGTCAAGTGCCGTCAAGGCCATAATTTTATTCTTCTCTGTTTATATTATTGTGTTGGTTTAATAGCATCAACATTTTCAAGCCATCTTTGTTGAAATGCAATAATAGCGAAAAGGTTTGGGAAACCGTTTATGGCCATTTGAATATCTATATTATATGACGAGCTCGGTGGTCAAATGGTTAACAATGGCCACTTTGACTCCGAGGGTTCGATTCCTGCACAAGACAAATATTTGCGTGCATGAACATGTCTGTTTGTCTTGGTCTGGGTGTTTTCTATGTATTACATGTGTGTATTATAAAAAAAGTCTCCAGACAGTGAGGGGAGAGTGACTAAAGGATTAGGGGGAACACAAAGGATCCATGAGGGTCGACGTGTCACTGCAACACTGGACCCACTCTAAAATAAGATAAGATAGAGGGTTGCTATGTTTATACGAGTGAATGAGGTTACCAGCAACGAAAGAGTTGTTACATGGTAGTAAGGATGACGGAGCGCGAATGACACTTTCTTCACAGTATAAGTAATAGTACTACGTACAACGTACTCTATATGTACCTAACAGCTAGTGCGCCCCGTGTGCCAACCTTCCGGTTATATCACGGGGATGCGAGTCTCTCGTCCAGTAAACCAACCAACCGAGCACGCAAGCGGGATGTTACGTCATCATCATCTCAGCCATTGAAAGTCCACTGCTGGACATAGGCCTCTCCTCTAGATCTCCAATAAGACCGGTTGGAAGCGGCTTGCATCCAACGCGATCCTACGGTCTTAATGAGGTCGTCTGTCCACCTTATGGGTGGACGTCTTACGCTGTTACTATATTGCAATACATGTGTATATGGTCTACGGTAACCGTTTCACATCAGACGGGCCGTATGCTCGTTTTCAAGCTGAAGTATTTATACAAAAAAGAAGAAGAATACTTGACAACTTCCTGTAGGTCGGGCGCTTCGCACAGGTTGTTGTGGCCGAGCCCCATGCCCCGCTCGAAGCTGTGCAGGACGATGGGCGCAGCACCCGGCCCGCGGGACTCCGACACCGCCTCGTGTAACTGTTAACAATCATCATCATCATTTTAGCATTTTTAGCTACAGAACGTCTATAGGCCTTGTTTCCATAATAACGAGCTCGGTGGTCGAATGGTTAGCAATGGTCACTTTGACTCCGAGATTGCGGGTTCCATTCACGCACAAGACAAATATCTGTGTGCATGAACATGTTTGTCTAGGCCTGGGTGTTTTATTAGTATTATATTATGTAAGTTTTTAAAACAAAATGTATTTAAGTATAATATCGGTTATCTAGTACATAATCATACCATACAGAAATACCTAATGATTCCTCAGTTTGTCAGGAGGAGGTGCTCGATGGCGTCTTGCCGCGTGTCAGTCTAATCGAACACGCAAGTTAAGCAACGTCAGCCGCAGCCTGTCTATGGATGGGTTTATTTATTTCGGGTTTCTCCGTGCTCCGGAGGGCACGTTAAGCCGTCGGTCCCGACTAGTGTCTATAAATGACAGTCGTTAAGCCAAGTCAGTGGCCATTAGGCGGCTTGAAATCACTGGCCTCCACCAACCCGCAATTGAGCAGCGTGGTGGAGTACGCTATGAACACCTTCGACTCCTTAGTCCTGTATCCCAGGAGTGGGATTACAAAAGGTTGGCGACGATGTAATTAACAATATATTTACATGACTAGGTGCGCTCCTCTGTGAGATGGAGAGCTCAATATGCCGTATTTCTTTTTATCCAGAGTTTCGCCAATCTTTCAGCACGGTGTACCACGTGTACATGAGGTGTGATTGACTCTAAATATGTTTCTTCAGTATTTCCATTATCATATACACTCTCTCTCTCTCTTTGGCTTTTAACGCCTTATTTGCCATAGTGCAGTCTCTCACATTGCTAAGAGGTGAAGTTAAATTCCAAAAGCTTCTTCTTACTCCTACTAATTTCTTCTGATTAAATTCGTTGTGAGTTCCAAGGGAGCCGTAGTCTTACCCCCGGGACTGCAAAGGACTTCACTGTTCATTGCTTTTTTGGTGGTCGCCGCTGTTAACCCTGGCTACACAGGAGACACAGTGGTGGGAATGTGTTGTGGTCCCCCGAAAACTTCGAATCAGTGAGTTATTAAAAACCAACCTTAACGGCCAATTCATAAGGCACAATTTTGTCGCCTTTGGAGTGCAGCATGAGGATCGGCAAATGAGGCACGCGTGTCAGATACTGGTCGGTGGTGAAGGCATACTCCTGGGACGCTGCGAATGGCTTCACGAACGTCTGGTTGTAGTATGGAAGCCAGGAGACTAGCTGTGGATGGAGATAAATATTAACAAATAAATAAATAAGTAAATATTCCTGGACGAATTACATACTGCCATCTAGTCCCAAACTAAGCTTGTACTATGGGTACTTACTAGATAACTGCTATAATACTTAAATTCATTTTTTTTTGTAAATATATACATATTATACATAGAAAACGCCCAGACCAAGACAAACAGACATGTTCATGCACACAAATGTTTGTCTTGTGCGGGGATCGAACCCGCGACCTCGGAGTCAAAGTGGCCATTGTTAACCATTCGACCACCGAGCTCGTCAAATATAGTCACTCTTGAGACCGTGAACGAGTCTTCATGGACTGAATTAGAATAAATATTTTATTAATTTTCGTTTAAGATTACAGCAATATTTGCAAATATCTACTAGTCTTAAATTAAAATAATTTAGCAAATATTTTTTTTAATAAATTATAAATAGAAATTTTGAAAAACCTCACGAGAGATTGGGGTAGGGGAGAGGGTCGAGGATAATCTTACAACATCTCACCAAGGGGTGAGAGGGGGGTCAAAAATGCCTCACGTAATTTATGGACGCCCCCTATGTAATAGGCTATTTTCCTATGTTTAAAAATTGTATAAATTATTTAACAATATCGTAAAATACACAAAACTATAAAGATCTGCAAACTTTTATTCTACTATCTTCAGTCAGACTTTTTTTAGCGTCGATCAAAGTTTGGCGGGAAAGTCCATTTCAAAAATATGATATTATAAAAAAAAAATATTTCCATTGGAGAAGCAATAAATAATGCTATAACTTTTATTATGATACTAATCACATAAACGTAATATTTAACATAGCTATGGTACAAATTTCTGATTTGATGCATACAAAATACAAACCTGTGACGTCATACTTCGGTAGTCTTTTGTATGGAGCGTTTCCGTTACAGTCTAAAAATTGTGATTTTCAAATTACCATATCTCGAGAGATTTTTGTGTTATGGAAGTAATTCTTTCACCTATGGTTATATTATGGAGACGTCCCTACATATCAAACCGAAAAAAATGTTAGTCAAATAGCCTATTGTTTATGAGAAATAAAGATTCTTAAACTTGTGGTTTATCTTTCTTTCACTATAATGTGCGGCCATAAACCTTTTTTCTTTCATTTTTATGGGCGTCCATAAATCTTTTTGTTTGTCCAGTCTTTTTAGACAAAATAAGGGTTTTCTGGATACTTTTGTATATTCAAATGTTGCTGTTACTTAATAAAACCGTTATAGGTAAATTGAATGATAACAATATTATAACTTTCTCAATACTATAAATTTTGAGGTGTAAATAGTTCATCAACATCTTTGAACCAAATCCAACCTCTCCTGCACGTGGTGCACCCTGCTGACTGACAAACGAGGCTCTGACGAAAAGAGAGGTAGGGCATAGCGTATTTGTGCAGTTGCCCGACTGGTAAAGTACCTCCACCTCACTGAATACCGCAATCAAATAGCAATTCCCTTAAAGGTTGTTGTGTTCCTGCGAGTAAGTGAGGTCACCAGAAAGGAAGGAGTTGCTGGCTGCGTTGGCAGTGGGGGTGGCAGCGCACGAGCGATATTTCATGTTGCGAGCGTTAATATGGCTAGGGTAACCGCTTCACATCAGGTGGGCCGTATGCTTGTCTGCCACCCTGGTGGTACACATAAAAAAAACACAATGTCGCTGTTACTAATAAAACCGTTTTAGGTAAATTGAATGTTCTCAAATTTATAACCTTTGAAAAGGGATGTTTTTCGATCTCCTCAGCGAGGTTATTGAACGGTGCTTCAAGAACGATGGCGTCTGGCGGAGGCAGGCGGTCAACTCCTCGGTCTTTGCACAGCTGAGCCATGTGCGCCACCATGTTCGCTACCACCGCTGTACCTGGTGAAGATTAAACTGACCATTTATTTTTGAACTCAAAACGGGACATAAGTTTTTATAATAACCCAGTTAGCAAGTTAACAATGAAAGTAAAAACAACTTACTAATTTTCTATATTTAGAAAAAGTGTAACTTACTGCAAATAGTATTCACTATTATTATATTTATATTACCTATGTAATTCTAATTATATTTATTATACAAGTTATAAAGAATAAAAATCAATCACCAGTTCACCAGCTTTATTAAAGCTAAGTCCCTCTGACAGTAATTATTAAATTGTATGAAACAAATTTTCATGAGCTTCGTAATAAAATTTTTTTTTGGTACTTACCTAATTTAAAACGCGAGGCTTCGAAAAACGGGACTATTTTCCGTCCCGGCGCTTTGTTTAGGGACAACGGGACAGGTGACCGTGAAAAGGGACCGTTCCGTTCAAAACGTGTCGTATGGTCACTTTAGTGAAGATTGTGGTGAAGATACATTGGTAGAAAATAGAGAAGTCTTTGAAATCGGTGAACGCCGGCTGCACGCACGAAAACGCATGATTCATTGTCTCGTTCCGCCTGAGGCCAGCGTGCAAGCGAGAGCGCAGAACAAGCGGTAGAGAAGCACGATCGGCCTATGTCGTTTTCCCAAGAGACTACAGCATGGGGTTCTTCAAGAAAGGCGTGAAGAGTTTTTACAGGGTCGGCAACGCCTGAGTGATACCACTGGTATTGCGAGCGTCCATAGGCTACGATGACTTTGCCATCAGATAGGTTGTATGCTTGTTTGCCATCTTAGTTGTATAAAAAAAATTGCTTGTCTGTAATGTCTGTTTTACGTGATAACGTCATAAGAAAACATCGGCCGATGGAGTGGAAGAGAGATAGATATGTCACAAGCCAAACACTTAGACCGATCGTACCTCTCTATCGCTTATTCCGCGCTCTCGCTTGCATGCTCGGCTTTTTTTTTTTATAACACCAGTGTGGAAAACAAGCATACGGCCAGCCTGATGGAAAGCAGTTACCGTAGCCTATGAACGCCTGTAACACCAAAGGCATCACACGCGCGTTGCCGACCCTGTTAAAACCTCTTCACGCCTTTTTTGAAGTTTGAAGAACCCCATGCTGTAGTCTCCTGAGAAAACCTCGACAGGTTCATTCCACAGCTTGACAGTACGCGGGAGAAAACTTCTCTGGAACCGCACAGTACGTGACCACTTAGGCTCCAATGTGTGAGGATGAATTCCCTGTCGATGGCGAGCGGTGCGACTGTAGAAGGAGGCCGTTGGCATCATGTCAAACAACTCCTCTGAACACACCCCATTGTACAGACGGTAGAACACACAATGGAACGCAAAATCTCTTCTCAGACTTAAAGGTTCTAAACCGTCTGTTAGTTTGGGCTCTTCGACAATCCTCACAGCGCGCCTTTGAATCGAGTCACAAGGTGCAAGCTGGTATCTAGGCGCTCCCGCCAACAGATGGCAACAGTACTCCATATGCGGCCGTACTTGAGTTTTGTAAAACAGAAGCCTTGTAAGATTTCAACTTACCAAGAGAATGCCCCCATATTATGACCGTAGGCTTGCTCTCCGAGTCTAAGGAATTCATGAGCCAAGCGTATGCACTGAACGCATCTTCGACAACACCGCGCTCTGTCGGCCGGACGCGGCTCGAATCACCGTAGCCTATAAATATAAATAGTCCTGGACAAATTACACACTGCCATCTAGGCCCAAACTAAGCAAAGCTTGTATCATGGGTACTAGATAAAAGCTTGTATCATGATACAATACTTAAATACATTTTTTATGTAAATACATACATATAATAGATAGAAAACACCCAGGCAAAGACAAACAGACATGTTTATGCACACAAATATTTGTCTTGTGCGGGGATTGAACCCGCGACTTCGGAGTGGTCATTGCTACGAATGGTTAGAAATGACCACTTTGACCCCGAGGTTGTTGGGGTGTAAGTGGTTCAACAACATCTTTGAATCAAAGCCAACTTCACCTGCACGCGGTGCACCCTGCTGACTGACGTGACCCGACAAACGAAACTCTGGCGAAAAGAGAGGTAGGGAGCGTAATTGTAAGCTACCCGACTGGGGAATGTACCTCCACCTCACAGAATACCGCAGCCAAATAACAATTCCTTAGAGGGTTGTTGTGTTCCTGCGAGTGAGTGAGGCCACCAGAAAGGAAGGAGATGCTGCGTTGGCAGCGGGGGTGGCGGCGCGCGAGCTATTTTTTATGTTGCGAGCGTTAATATGGCTACGGTAACCGCTTCACAGCAGGCGGGCAGTATGCTTGTCTGCCACCGGACGCAGTATAAAAAAAAAAGAGGTCGCGGGTTCGATCCCCACATCCCACCGAGCTCGTCAAGAAAACAATGGCACTTATTCATAACAATGAAAACGTCCCAATCGTCCCAAGCATAACTCGTACGAAATAAACAGCTCGATGACGTCGCTGTGTTAATCTAATCGAACACGTAAGTAAAGCAACGTCGACTATAGTCTGTCCATGCATGGGTTGGATGAACTGCTGGTTAGCGGAGGCCAGTGTTTTCAAGTCGCCTAAAGGGCACTGATTTGACTCAACGACTATCATCTAATCGAATGGCAACAGCTTAACGTGCCTTCCGAAGCGCGGAAGAGCTCGAGATAATCTAATGATAACAACCGGAACCGACGGCTTAACGTGCCTTCAGAAGCACGGAGAAGCTCGAGATACTATAAACCAAGCAATGTACTAGGCTACGGTCGACGTTGCTTAACTTGCGTGTTCATTTAGACTGACACGCGCAATGACGCCATCGAGCTTCTCTATTATTTTCTATTATTCATTGTATTAATTCCATAAAATCATAAATTCAGTTCAGCTAATATGTAGACATTCATTGACTGTTAGGCGGTACGGAGTTCGCCGGGACAGCTAGTAAATATAATAAATAATATAAATAACTACATATATATTTACGCACCTCTGTAATCGAATGTAATCACATGAAAATTAAGCCGCTGAAATACTTTGTACATTTGTAGTCTGTGAGGAGATGCTCTGTGGTTTGAGTTGCCTGGAAGCAGAATTTGAAAATTTTCATCTTCCTAATAAATTTAAACTAGGACGGATTCTAGCCCACGGGGCCGAAATCGAGGTTGAGTGGAGTGAGTAGATTCGCTGAGTGTATGTTTTCCATTGATTTCAATGGAAATGTATTTGATGATCATTCCTCAAGGACATGATCGATCTCAATTTTTATTCGACACAAATCTCAAGCATGTCGTGGTCTGTAATTATGACAAATGTCATCAAAATTGGTTCAGTGGTGTTGGAGCCTATTCATTTCCAAGACTAGATGGCGTTGTGTATTTGTACTGGAATATTTATTATTTACTAGCTTTTGTACGATGCTTCGCTCGCGTGAAATTCTTTTCCGTATTTTTTTTTTAAATAAAAAGTATCCTATGTTACTTCTGATACCTCCAAGAATAAGTGTACAAAGTTTCACGATGATCGGTTGAGTAGTTTTCGCGTGAAAGCGTAACAAACAAACGGACATTCACATTTATAATATTATGTATGGATTTGTTGTACTGTAGTCGTTTAGGTCATAAATTGACAGCTAATCTCTGCGATCACTGGATGGAATCATTGCCAAGGGCGAAGAAGTCTCTCACATTACCTTCGTATCTCGTAAGCGGGCGGTAGCGGGTGATGGGTAGGCTTGCAACTTCAAAATACGAATTTGCGGGAAATTTTATTTCAAATGCAGGACAAGGATTTAAAAAGCGGGATCTAATGAATTTTGTAATACAAAAAACGTTAACTTTTCTTTGCAAATCAGGATGAGACGTAAAATAAGACACCTCGTTAGTTAAATAATAGTCAACATTTACATTAACAAATAAGACAGTTATAGACTATAATTATATTATAATTTACAATTTATCGTGAAAACTATAAGTTACTTTTTAAACGAGTATTTGTATTGAGATTGCGTATTTAGCAGGGACGGCATCTGAGCAATAATATTTGTATTGCAAGCGTATATAGGCTACCGTAACTGTTTGCCATCAGGCAAACAATTTAGCACCCGACGTGGTACAAAAAATAATGCGGTAAAATCTAACTAAAAATATGTTCATAATTATTATTTAAATAGCCAGAATATTATAAATACCTTTTAAAAAAAAAATGGAATGATTCACCTCCGCGGCGGCCGTCCCGTTTTTCCATTAAAAAAATTGGTTGTAATGGTAAAGTATGATAATTTTACGTGACAACGTCATAAGATAACATCGACCGATCGATGGTGTGGAAGAGATGCGTCACAAGCCGAACGCTTAGGCCGACCGTCCCTCTCTATCGCTTGTACGCTCGGCTCAGGCGGAACGTGACAATGAGTCATACTTTTTCGTGCTTGCAGTCGGCGTTCATCGATTTATAAGACGTTATCCCGTCAAAAATATTTCTAAGTATAATAAGTTCATAATAAAAAATGTTATACCATGACAATACAGTACAACAACGTTCTGAGTTCTCTTCAGCTCCTGGTGTAACCTGGCGTCGATGGTCGCATAGTCTCTGATCACGAATACGTCTCTGAACATGGAGCACGGGACTATGTGCCAGGCGCCTGTCAAACACATGCATTTTTATAATTTTCAATATTTTCAACTAAAACGCCTAAATAAAACTAATAGCAAATCTGACAAACAGTTTTAATAAAATAAAATAAAAAAAAATATATGTATTTCCATAATTTGTTAGTACTCATTAACAAAATAGAAAACCTTACAACTATGTTTGTACTTAACCTATTCCAGATACATTTGTTATGAATATTGTTTAATTATCATTAACTAATTCATTAAATAACTGATTGTAATCAATCAATCAGTCAATCAATTAAAATACCTTTTGTGCTACCTGAGGCACTGGGTACATTTACATGTAAATGCACCCCCGTTTCCTCGTGGTCACCCAGTGTCCCATGATAGCGCACTCAGAAGGTCAATTCTCGTAATTTTTCTACGAACGCAGATTGAAAGTTGACCGAATCGAGATTGAATTGTGAATTGACCAAAATTATATACTTGATTTCATTAATTAATTATTATCAATTCTTGTTGTTGGCAAAGTAACATTCTTAATTTGTTTAATTTTTACTCATATTTCGATATAATCAAGCTTAAATTTAATTTTGAAGTTACATATCGTTTTACGAGAATACCAAATGTGACATTTGTGAGATCGAGACTGGATCGAAACTGAATTTTGACTATGTTTTAATTACGAGAATTGCCCCTCAGGTTTCTCTCCAATGACCTTCAGAATGCTACCTTCAGAATGGTACTCCCCCGTATTCCCCGCATTAGTGATGCGGTATGTTTTCGAATAATGGTGGTGAAGCCATCGGTGTGCATCTCCGCGAACATTCCAGATGCACTACAGAAGCGAGGGAACCCCATCAGCACTTTATAGGCATTATTGTATTGTACTCTTAGTGCTGTGCGGCAAAGACTTCAGCTTTACAAAGCTCAAGTACTGCCGCATATGGACTACTGTTGTCATACGGGCGGGGGCGCCTAGTTACCAAGTTGTACCTTGTGAGTTGTGACTCAATTCAAAGGCGTGCTGTGAGGATTGTTGGCGATCCCGAACTGACAAACAATTTAGAACCTTTAAGTATGAGAAAAGATTTTGCGTCCCTTTCTTTGTGTGTTCTACCGATTGTACAATGGGGTTTGTTCAGGAGTTGTTTTACATGATGCCCACGGCCTCCTTCTACAGTCGCACCGCTCGCCATCGACAGGGAATTCATTCTCACATATTGGAGCCTAAGTGGTCGCGTACTGTGCGGTTCTAGAGAAGTTTCCTCCCGGGTACTGTCAAGCTGTGTAGTGAACTGCCTGTCGAGGTTTTCTTAGGAGACTACAGCATGCGGTTTTTGCCACTTTAGTGGTATTAGAAAAAATATTTTTTATTTAGTTAATATGAATTACTTATAAAACCCGATTACCCGCTTACCCCTTAGGTAGTCTTAGGTAGCTAGTATGCGTATACAAAACCAACTGTACTTTATTTTATACACTACTAGCGGCCCGACCACGCTTCGCTGTGGCTCAATCTTTTCGTTTCCATCCATTTCCTTAGAGATGGCGCTGTATGTGAAAAAAGATTTTCCCGCTTTTCTTTTCAAATTTTTCCAGAATTGCTATAAACCTCACGGAGCCCGAGACCTTTCCAACGAATGCAAAACCGTGGAAATCGGTTCGTGCGTTCTGGAGTTATAGCGTCAGGAAGGAAAACCCGACTTATTTTTATATAGTAGATTGTATATCGTGTCGAAAGTTCATACTGGTAACCAGTCGCTTTATGTAAGCACCCATATCCTCAGCTCCAGTCTCCTGTGAAGCCTGGCGTATAAGATTGTTGAATGTGACACGTCTGTACTATGAACTATCTGTGCTATGTTGCTAAACATAGTACGCGATCGCAACCGGAGTGCTTTGCGTTTTTTGCTCGCGATCGAACATGACAACGTAAACAAACCGACCAAATAGAGAAGAACTCTCATGTTGCGAATTTGCCAAATGTTGCTCACATCAAAATGTGAGCAAGTAAGCCACGCCACATAATGTTGATATAAATATAACACGCGTCTTATAAATTCACATGAGAGTTCTTCTCTATTTGGTCGGTTTGTTTACGTTGACATGATCCAACGCGAACAAAAAACTCGCACTAAGACTCTGACTGAGACTCTGATCAGACAATGAGTTTATTTCTATCAGACTTAGTTGAAGCCAAGCCAGTTTTTAAAAACCCTGGCCAGTAGCGTAGCTAAGCGTGACCAAACTGGTCCTTCGGAGACGGTCTCGCACTTAAAGGACCCCCTTAGGGACGTCTTGGAATCAAACGGCGTGAACTAAAAGACCCTACTAAAGAATAACGTTACCGAGCCTTTATCACACATGTCTATAAGTGAATTGTGCTTGGAAACAGATCCGTCCTGAAAGAAAAGGACGTTACTGATGCTACCTCCCCCACGTCCAGATTAGTCCACGCTACATCACTAACCCTGGCCATAAATAAACGACAGTAGAGTGGCACGAGACCTGTAGTTATAGCAAGTAGTGGTATAAGTTAGCTGTGGTCAGGCGAGTTATATAACGACACGTACCTAATTTTATAGGGCAACAATCAGCTTTGGACTGAAACTCTATTGTAAAATTCCTACCGCCCACCACATTGCAGCTTGATGGGTTCTCGTAGTCCAGATGTCGTGGATAATTTACTGCAAACAGAATAAAATGTACTGATGGATAAAATGGACTGATGAAACTTAGCATTGTCTGGGGTCTGACATAGTCAGACCACGGCATAATGCTGGGTTGGGTCCAATTTGTGGCATTACGCAGCACTATGGCCTTTCTTGTAGATACAAGAAAGGCCATAGTATGATATAATAACATAGATATGTTACTGCTATCTTTTAAAATATGTAATAGTGTTGTGTTATGTTACAAATAAATGTTTCTTTTTCATTGATTATTATCTAATCTATATTTTTATATCTTACTACACATTACCATGAAGAAACTCGAGGCAGAACCAAAGTTGTCGACATAGCCTTAAGTATTAGCAACGACCTATGCCTACAGCTAATGCTTCCCTATGCACCAAAACCTTCCGGTCATATCACAGGATTGCGAGTCTCTGGTCCAGTAAACCAACCAGGCAAGAAGACCTTTACCCGCCCCGCTATCAGGCCCAGTAAACCAACCAGGCACTCAAGCGGATTGGCCTAACAGGTCTTTGCGTTCTATACAAATTATATCACGGGGAGTGCTCGGATGAGCTGTTTGATTTGATACCTGCCGCTGAATTCCACTATCGTACAACTCGCCATAAATTAAAATTCCATCCATTTCATCTTGAAAATTGGCGATCTACTACAGTACGTTTCCTAAGACATTTTATACCACGAACAGTGAAACTGTGGAATTAACTTCCCTCAGCGGTATTACCGAACAACTACGACATGGGTGCCTTCAAGAACAAAGTTTTCATTTTCTTTAAAAGGCTGGCAACGGATCGGCGACCCCTTGGTGTCGCTGGTCTCCATGGGCGGTGGTGATTGCTTTCCACCAGGTGACCCACATGCTGCACTAAAACTCTCTCTTAAGAACTTAAGAATTAGCAAGCTGAGGTCGCAATTGGCCGACCACAACTGCCGAGTCAGTGGTGGCAGATCAGGCAGATGAGTGAGGAAGGTATTAGAATTTAAGCCACACGTGGGACAATAAAGAGTTTGACGACCCCTTCTAGATGGGCCGATGACCTCAAGAAAGCGGCTGAAAGCAAAAGGCTGAAGAACACATTTGGGGGAAAATATTGAGAAAGGTTGTCGAAATCCAGCAGTGGGTAGATACTACTTACCTACCACAATATTTAGCCGGATTCTAGCCCACGGGGCCGAAATCGAGGTTGAGTGGAGCGAGTAGATTCGCTTAGTGTGTATTAATTGATTTCAATGGAAAATGTATTTGATAATTTTTCCTCAAGGACATGATCGATCTCAATTTTTTTTCGACGCAAATCTTAAGCATGTTGTTGACTTTAATTGTAACAAGTTTCATCAATATCAGTTCAGTGGTTTTGGAGCCTATTCATTTCAAAGAGTGACTTTCGCTCCGCTCAATTACTATCAATCATAACAAGTAAACGCCTGATTGAAATTAATAGCAAATTTGTCAAACAGTTACAATGCTACAAATCATTACTCCTTGGAAATACATTTCCAAGGAGCCTTTTATTTCTACCTTTAAAATAATGGTTTTTTTATAATTAAAAGCTTAACAGTTTTCGAAATATTTACGAAATTTGTTTGAACTGAAAATAATTGTAAATTTTTTTTAGAAAAGGCTCCTTGGCAATGTATTTCATTGATTTATACACTTTTAATTCGGGAAGGGCCCCGCTGGAAGTAAAGGAATTAAATGGCTGTATTTTAGGGAATTCTGATAAGACAGCAATATAATAGTAAACCAATCTGCAGGTAGAAATAATAGGCTATTATAAAATAAATATAAACAATTTATTGGCCTTTAATCTGAAAAGGTGACTAAAATTTTATTTTATTAATGAACCTATCGAGGTAGAAATTTAAACATATACAAATCGGTAGGTACTAATTAATGCTAATTCTACCAACTAGGTCTTAACTTGATCAGGCGAAGGGTCCCGCTGGGTCTACGGACATTTTTATACTTACTACAATTAGAAAATACCATTTTCCGCTGGACTGACTTGCTGTATTTAAAAATGAGAGGCAACACCGCAACCTGGACGACCAATAAGCTGGCGGTCACCGATGCCCCGGTCAGTAAAATCGCACTAAGGATATACAAACATTGTCATCAATAAGTACCTAATTACAAACACGCAACGAGCTACGTCGACCGAAACTTGACAAGAGACAAGTTTATTCACACTGCCCCGTTTTATTGGCTAATAGCTGTCACTAGGTGATAGTCATGCGTCAAGCAAAATCAGATTAGTATTTGGTCGACTAGATGACAATCATGAAGCTACTTCAGTGTCCTTTGGACAGTTTCAGCAGAACCATGGAGGAGGTCTCCATGAACCTAGATCGATCAACTTAACTATTCACCGAAGTGGAGATGTTCTGAACCTCTACCTATATCCCTGTAGTCGTTGCGACATTATGACTTGACATGACATGTAGCCAAGAAGAGTGTTTCCACTCAATTTTATATAGTCGGAGAGTACGTATTATAGTCCACACGCGAACGTGGAATCGGATTTTATCTTTGACTCACAAAGTTGCATTTGAATAGCATAAGGATCCAGCAGAAATGCGTCACGCCCAATCAAAAATAAAGTCAGATTCCTCAAGAATACACGCGCAGGGATGTATTTCATACATGTATGAAATGTCATACATGCGGCCGTATGCTTGTTTGCCACTTTAGTGGAATAAAAAAAATACATTTTACACTACCCACAATTGAAGTTAGGATACGGGTCTCTCCTCAGTCTAATGGGTTTCGAGCATACTCCACCACGCTGCTCAACTGCGGGTTGGTGGAGTGTACACAGTAATTAAATAAAAATCGCTCACCCCAAGACCATATTCCTTGGGTATTAACCTGAATATTTTTGATGTAACTTTCTTATTCATTTTACTTTTTTTTATTAACTTTAATAAAACATTTTTTTATAAACACACGTCTTTCTACTCGGCAATTTTGAAATGTTTTGAACTTTTGATAGAAATTGTGACAGTAAATTTATTATATTTTTTCTTTTTTTTCGATGGAAAGAAGGCTCTAGACTATTGATAGTAGAGCTTTGGTCTCTTGATCGTGCCGCAAACGCTGCGGTATGCGGCTCAATAAGCGTTCACCGTCTCTGCGGAGAAGTGGTCTGTTGATTTTGCCGTAGTTAGTAGTAGCAACTAAGTAGGCGTGTCTGAATGAATAATTTAGAGCAATTTTCTTTGACTATTAAACCTTTATATTTTTGCGAATTAATTCTATTGTCTTCGAATAAATCCATTGTAAACCCGTGACATACACCGCAGCGATGAACGAGAACGACGCCGAGTAGTGCAGCGTACCCGATTCCCATCTCACCGCGCCCACCCTTCGACGCAGACGCATAGTTCAACCACAGTATAGTGGTATAAGTAAGTAGTTGTTGATTCGACAAGAACAAGGAACAAGAGACCATTCTAGACATTTTTCATGGTATTATGTGTCCGGCGCCGCATGCCGCATACCGCGACGTTGTGCGGCAGACAAGAGACCAAAACCAAGGGAAATACAAGCATACTTATCTATGGTACTTACCATAGGTTAACAATTGGTCGCCGCTCCGCTTCGACTAAAGACCGTTCACCGTAAGATGTCCCCTGCCGTTAAGTTGGCACTATTGCTTGTCAATCATTTGTTGTCAATTATCATTGTGTGAACTGTTCCGCTCGTTTTTGTGTTATTATTTGATATTTTTTCAATTAATCATGCCGAAGCCATTTAAAAGCAGTGCAAGAGAGATTATGTTGAAGGTGCGTGCCTTCTGTGAGAGAGAAAAGGCTAACCAAGCCCCGTTAATTCCACTCGATCAAGTGCGATCACGCGTCGCCGCCATGACAGGTTAGTAAAAAAGGGATACCAGCTTCAAACACTTTGAATTTAGTACGGGTAATAAGAATTTACTGACGATGAATTAAAATAAAACATATTTCAGTGAATATAATTTACCTCGTTATGATATTGGCCTTATTTCTATTTATATAAATATTGAATTTTATAAAAGGTGTAAAAATTTTATGTGTCTATTTCAGGCATGTCGGAGAAAACCGTGAGTAGAATAACTAAAGAAGGTGATGTTGCTGCCTCTACATCCCAAAAACTCAAATCTCCTGGAAAACATCGTCTAAAACGTAAAACGGTGAATCTTGATGATTTTGATTTATGTGCATTAAGAAATAAAATCCATGAAATGTATACAGTCAGAAAAGTTGTTCCTACCTTGGATAAATTACTCGTAGAATTAAAGAATGACATAAACTTTGGTGGAGGTCGAACGACTTTGTGGAAAATTTTACATCGAATTGGCTTTCAGTACAGAAAGTGTTATTCGAAGCGGAAAGTTTTAATGGAGAGATACGACATAGTTGCATGGAGACGTAAGTATATCGATACTATGAGGCAAAATCGTGTAGACGGTCGGCCAATAGTTTTCTTAGATGAAACATATATTCACGCATCATATGCGGTGAAAAAATGTTGGCAAAATGATGACGAGGACGGAGTACTAACAAGTGATTCTGCTGGAACGCGATGGATTATTGTTAATGCAGGTGGAGACATGGGGTTTATTCCTAATGCTCAATTGATTTTTAAATCACAGAGTAAATCAGGCGACTACCATGACGACATGAATAGAACAAATTTTATAAAGTGGCTTTCAGAGAAACTTATACCCAATTTGCCTCCGAACTGCTTAGTCGTCATGGATAACGCTCCTTATCATACTGTACAAGTGAATAAAGCACCCACTAAGAGTTCCTCAAAACTGCAAATGCAAAATTGGATTACAAATAAGGGATTGTGTTATTTACCAACAATGTTGAAAGCAGAACTTTATCAAATTATAAAAGAGCACAAAGAAGCGCCGGTTTATGAGGCTGACCAATTATTGTTAAGTAATGGCCATAAAGTGGTTAGGTTGCCCCCCTACCACTGCGACTTAAATGCAATAGAGTTCATGTGGAGCCTTTTAAAGAGACGAGTAGCTAGCAATAATGTCGGCCAAGAAGCTGGGAATATCGTCAAGTTAACTGAAAACGCTTTTTCTTCTATAACCCCTCAGGACTGGCAAAAACAGTGTGAACACGTAAAAAATTTAGAAGATAAATTTTATGAACGTGATGGCTGCATGGATAATATAACTGAAAAAATCATAGTTGAACTACGAGATGACAGCAGCACAGGTTCTGATACGACTGATGATGACGTGTACGCGAGTGACAGTGATATGTCTGGAATCGTACCTTGAGACCATAATTACTGTCAGAAAAAATAAAAACAATAAATATTTTAAAATTAAAATTTTGTCATTATTTACAACTTTCCTAGTCTTATAACTTTTTTTTTATGCTTCGTCGGGTGGCAGACAAACACACGGTCCACCTGATGTGCAGTGGTTACCATAGCCATATTAACACTCGCAACATAAAATATCGCTCGCGCACCGCCATCCCCGCTGCCAACGTAGCATCTCCTTCATTTCTGGTTACCTCACTCACTCGCAGGAACACAACAACCCTCAAAGGAATTGTTATTTGTCTGCGGTATTGTGTGAGGTGGAGGTACATTCCCCAGTCGGGTAGCTTACCATTATGCTCCGTACCTCTCTTTTCGCCAGAGCTTTGTTTGTCAGTCAGCAGGGTGCACCGCGTGCAGGTAAAGTTGGCTTTGATTCAAAGATATTGATAAACCACTTACACCCCAAAACTTATTAGTAGACAACCGCTTCACATCATGCGGGCCGTATACTTCTCTGCCACCCAAAGTAGTATAAAAAAAGTAATACGTATATAAATTTGTGGTGGGTACATACACGTTTAGATAATAAGGGAGTAAAAGGTACATATATTGTTGGCAACACCGTAGGCAATGCTGCCAATTCCTAGGCCAGGGGACATCTTATGGTGAACGGTCTGTAGATGCCGCACTATATATAAACAACAGCTCCGTGAATGCGGCAACTCAATATTGTAGTGTGCGTAAAACAATGTGCAGAGATGCTAGTGTGCGTGAAGAATTGTATCGCAGCAGGCTCGGGTACGCCGAGTTCGGCGTAGTATTTGTTGCCGCATTTTACAAGTGCGCCGCGGCATCTAGTCGAAGCGGAGCGGAGACCAATTGATAATCTAAGGTACTTACGATATTAAACAAAAACACAGAAAATACATGTCTGTGATTAAAATGACCGTCAGTCTGTATACCACAGACCACAGTAAGTAATAGTACTCCTAGGATTTTTCACTGTAGTATTTACAAACGCAAGTAATCATAAATAAACTAGGCCGGATTCTAGCCCACTGGGCCGAAATCGAGGAGCGAGTAGATTTGCAGAGTATGTTTTCCATTGATTTCAATGGAAAATGTATTTGATGATCATTCGTCAAACAATTTAAAGTTAAACATACACATATAATAATTTAAAGTTAAACATGTACATAAATAGAGAACCATCCAACCAGTCCAACGTCTCGTTGACACAGAAAAGATATAAAGGCTAAACAGAAAAAAGTCAGTTTATAAAAAATATTTTTATTCAACTTAATAAATTAGGAACAATAAATAGAATAAATAAAGCAGCATAAATTATACTATCACAATATAACTGGGGTCGTTATATACCTACTATGTCTTATACATACAATAAGTACCATTTGCACCAAAAATATATTCATATATTAATTTGTAAAAAAAACAGGCACCATCGAGTTTCACAATACAGTTCGGATTGTAATTTTGAATTGCATACAAGGTAATATTTTGACGTGGTAACGTCTTATAGATCGATGTACGCCGTCTGCACGCACGAAAAAGTCACTCGTTGTCACGTTTCGCCTGAGCCGAGCGTGCAAGCGAGAACGCGGAACAAGCGATAGAGGCATGATCGGCCTATGTTTCATAGGACGTTAGCACGTAAAACTACGACAGGCTAAAGTCGACGTTGCCTAATTTGCATGTTCAATTAGACCAGAGGTTCCCAACCGGTGGTCCGCGGACCACCAGTGGTCCGTGAGAGGTAAATTATGGTCCGAGATACAAACTTATAAAGGCGATTAAGGGAAATACATTATAAAACATCGATCAGGCCTCTCCAACCCGTCTGGCCAGCGTGGGGAGTGTAGACCAAATCCTCCTTCTGTCTGAGACGGACGAGAGAGGGTCGTGTTCCTGTAGTGGACACTAAAATGACCTGATAGTGATGATGATGATGATACAAAATACTCAAATTTCGAGTTATAGAATATGGATTTACATGACAGTTGGAGACCTTAATCACCTTAATCACCCAATAAAAGCCTCGTAGTGATCCGCGAACAAAAAAAGGTCGGGAACGACTGGTTTACATAAACAATGACGTCTGTACAGAGCGCGAATGAGCGTGTGTGCGTGCGGCGTCATACAAACTGGTCCAGATTCGTCTCAGAGGGGAGGTGAAGGGCAATTCAAGTATTACGTAAGCAGATTTTTTTACAATTATTTAATCCCCCCCCCCCTAAGCAAAAGTAAGCAAACCTCCCCCCACCCTCCTATGGTTACGTAATCATTGGCATTTAAATCGTCAAATCGCCATTCGAATCGAAACGAAACAATAAATTGACGGAAGAAATTTAGACAAGTGACAAGTGAGTAGCGCGCGGTAATTCCCCCACTCGCTTCTAAGCGAGTACCTATAACGTATTCATTTATTTGTGGGAATCCCCAACATGTCTGTTTTGTTTTCAAGCATAGACAGTTTGTAATCACGATATCGACCCCCCACTCTCCATGTCATCAAAAATAAGCAAAGCAAAGACCCCCCCGCCCCCTTCAAGCGCTTAAGTAATGGCCCCTGAGGTCGAAAAGAGATTCGTCAATCCTTCTACATCCCACTGCTGGGTTTACGCTTAATTGATGGGGTTTAGACCAAGCTGCTCATCTTCACCACGCTGCGGGTTGGCGGAGGTCAGTGTTTTCAAGCCGCCAAAAGGCCACTGACTTGCTATTACGACTATAACGCACGCTTGTTTAATGTGCTCTCAGAAGCACGGACCAACTCGAGATAAATAAACCCATCCATGGACAGGCTATGATCGGCGTTGCTTCACTTACGTGTTCGATTAGACTGACACACGCAGCGACTCTATCGAGCTCCTCATATTCAGTTGACGCTATCGAGTTGGTTCTATCTCCTATATTAAATACTGTCGCGGTCCTGTCGCGAATCATCTAGAATGAAACCTTCTAGAATAGTCGCCGCATATTTCGCTGCAAGCAATAATGACCCGTATGTCTACAGTCATAAGGTTCATAACACTATGACATGAAAATGTTCGAGACTGGTCGAGACACGTTAACGATGTGTACCGATGGGAAGTACATACATGAACATACGAGAACATTCGGGAATCCTTACCGGCGGATATAAATAGTGACCGCCGCGGCGCATAGGCAGATTAGGCAGTTCAGTTTGGACTTCGGAAGAGTAAACTTCGAGCGAATCTACCTGCGAGACAAGTGATAACCTACGACCTCAGCGATACTATTGGACTTCGATTTGAGCTGCGATTTGGAATCTTCGTGTGGACCTCGTGTTGTGAAGACCTGCAGACCAGACCTTGACTTTTTAGACTAGAAATAATATGGAACATATTGACAAAATGACAACTGTACAAAAATCTTATTCTGGCAAATAAATATTCATTCATTCACAGAATATGGTGGTAACCAATTCAACTTGTACGTGCGATTCAGAATCACAATCCGCTCCTTCAATTTATGTTTTCTTACAATCTACATACGACATCGTATATTAGACAAATTTATTATTGTAAGAAGGCACTATTATCATGAAATACGATTACTTATGTTTATAAAGTAAATAGTATACAATGGAATGTATGAAACAAACGTCTCGTAGATACACAGTTATGTGATGAGTAACTATTTCAAATAATAATTTTGCACTCTTAACATATTATTATTCAGATACTATATAATTTTAACAAAAAAATAACCAACTCCAAACATTACACTACATTTATGTATGTAGATACAGGCTGATGATGATGATGATGATGATGAAAAAAATACGGGACCAATCTGGATGTATACTCTTTCAAATAAAAAAAGTTTTTTTCAAATCGGTTTATCAATGACGGAGTAATTAAGTTACAAACATTAAAAAAAATACAGCCGAATTGAGAATCTCCTCATTTTTCGGAGTCTGGAATCTGGAAGTATATATACCTACTCTTTCATATAAGAAAAGTTTTTTTTCAAATCGGTTTATAAATCACGGAGTAATTAAGTAACAAACATTAAAAAAAATACAGCCGAATAGAGAACCTCCTCCTTTTTTGGAATCGGTTAAAAAGTAAACAAACATGACATGTATGTAAAAAAAAATGTTTATGAAGTTGATATTGTTGATTGTTGGCACTTGGTGGAACATTATTATCATAAAGTTATAATAAAGTACTTGTACTGTTCCACGTAATTACATTTATTTTTATTTTTACCGACCGGTTTCGCCGCTAAGGCATTATCAAGGTAAGCAGATGGTGTTTGTTTTTTGAGTAGAAACACAAACACCATCTGCTGTGGAGCAGTACACGTGCTTATTATAACCTTATTATGTTTATGTGTTTGGGCACAGTTAGGGGTAGGGCTGCGCCGTCGATACGAAATAGTTGTTTCATGGTATGAAATTTTAACTTGTTATTTTCTAAGCGTTATTAGTGTATATATTCGCTGTGTGGTTTCCGGCAGACTAGAATAGAATCACTCCGTCTCTTCCCGTGGATGTCGTACAAGGCGACTAAGGGAAAACATTATCAAACATCAATCAGGGCTCCCCAACTCGTCTGGCCAGCGTGGGGAGTGTAGGCCAAATCCTCCTTCTGTCTGGGACGGACGAGAGAGGGTCGTGCTCCTGTAGTGGAGACTAAAATGACCTGATGATGATGATTAGTGTATATTATTCTGTGGCGTTATTTCATTAAGTAATTAAAATTGACGAATTAATTAAACGTCCCATCACTAGACTTTTTGTCACTTCGCCGTCCATGAGTTTCACTGAATAATTTTGGGATGTAAGTGGTTCATCAACATCTTGGAACCAAAGCCAACTTCACCTGCACGCGGTGCACCCTGCTGAATGACAAACGAAGTTCTGGCGAAAAGAAAGGTAGGGAATGTAATTGTAAGCGGGCTGTCGGCGTGCGAGCGATATTTTATGTTGCGAGCGTTAATATGGCATCGGTAACCGCTTCACATCAGGCGGGCCGTATGCTCGTCTGCCACCCGTCGTAGTATAAAAAAAAATGTTAGTATATGCTGCAAAGGATTGTATTTGAAGAGGTTTGTTTTTGTACTTTGTATATAAATCATTATTATGTAATTTGTAATTTATATGTTTTATGTTATTCTAGCTTCCACTCACGACTTCACGTTTACTTTTTTTAATAAACAGTATCCAATGTCCTTCCTGATACCTTTGAGAATATGTCGCCTCACTTCGCCCCACCTCGTCGCAGCCGTCATCCAAGCAAATGCCTTGCGTTCTAGGCACCAAAAGTCAATTGAGTGACATTATTTCCAACCCTATTGATTGACTTTTAATTTCATGACAATCGGTGAGCAGTTTCAGCATGAAAGCATAACAAACAAACTCACATTCACATTTATAATATTAGTAGTGAATTATCACTACTAATATCACTGTTTATTAAAACAGTTGTAATTTTCTTACTATATTATTCCTAGCTTTATTGTGACAACGACCCCAAAAAGCTTAAAAAATATAATATTCAATAGCATTTTGCTAATTCCTGTCCAATATCATCTAAAAATACTAATAAGTTAAGCGTATGTTGAGTAATTGTTCTAGGTCTTCACAGGTTGTTTTTGACGAAGTCTCTGTAACAATAAATATAATTTACAACATTACATAAAACTTCTCAAAGGGGGCTCTACGTGTTGGATCTATATCCCCGCGCATGCCTATCAAATGATCGGGCTTGACCCGTGAATTATGAGAAATATAATTTGTAATAAACTTGCTTTATAACGTCTTACTACCCTAATAATAGGAAAAAACGCTGATTATTCCCTCTCAATTTTCCGGGCCATAAGGTTGAATGAAAATCCTCTAAACGCTTTGCAAAATTTTTCTAAACGCGATGCAGGTTCGAAAAAAAACTGATTTGCGCCATCTATGGAACAAGTAAGAAAACCATTTTTAGGGTTCCGTACCCAAAGGGTAAAAAGGAACCCTATTACTAAGGCTCCGCTGTCCGTCCGTCCGTCCGTCTGTCACCAGGCTGTATCTCATGAACCGTGATAGTTAGACAGTTGAAATTTTTACAGATGGTGTATTTCTATTGCCGCTATAACAACAAATACTAGAAAATAAAATAAACTAAATATTTAAGGGGGTTTCCATACAACAAACATGATTTTTTTGCTCGTTTTTTATCACAATTGATAACGGCAATAGGTAGACGTTTGAAATACTCACATAATATTTAGTTATATATTCACTTTAAAAAGAAATAATTAAATGAAAATAAAACAAATATTTAAGGGGGGTAAATCCCATACAACAAACGTGATTTATTTGCCGTTTTTATAGTTAATGGTACGGAACCCTTAATGCGCGAGTCCGACTCGCACTCGGCCGGTTTTATTCTAGTTTATATGTTGTTGCGATAGATGGAGCTTATTTTTAATACATTACGAGTATGCTTTGGTCGTCGTCGACAACTTATTCATCTCACTTCTGGGATACGGGTCTCTGCGGGTTGGCATAGGCCAGGGTTTTCAAGCCTGAACTTCCCCCTCCCCCTCACGCGATGTTCCATAGTCCTTACTTAGCGTAATAAATTATTTGATCCTTCATCTATCCAGTGGAGTGATTGAATTTTGGATGTAGAGCGTAGATTCGAAACTACAACGTCAAATGTGTATTCCCCGATTTTGATATAATTTGATTTTTTGTTTTTTTTTTATAAATATTGTCCGACAAATTACACAGCGCCATCCAGCCCCAAAGTAAGCGAAGCTTGTGTTATGGGTACTAGACAACTGATAAACATGCGTAAATATATATATTTTTTGTAAATACATACTTACGATACATAGAAAACACCCAGACTAACACAAACAGACATGTTCATGCACACAAATGTTTGTCCTATGTGGGAATCGAACCCACGAGCGTTGGTGTCGAAGCCGCGTCATTGACCGCTACGCCACCGAGCTCGTCGATTGCCTCCGTATGGTAGCATATATAAAGACATATTCAAGTCAAAAAAATAATTACTCACCCAACCACCTCAGACAGATCCGACGCATTACATATATACTTGTGTCCTAAATTTTCTTTCTTGTCGTATGCGTGCAGTTTGATCATAGCGCCGCCATTCGCGCGGGATTCTAATACTGACCGGTATAACTGAAAAAAAAAACAAGCTGTTTTTTTAATAGTTTAACAACCCTGGATATAGTGTTTAAAGCTACACTTTATTAATTTAATGATCCTGGATATACAGACGGAGGTACATTACGTTTTTTGGTTGGTTAGGAGGTACATAACGTTTTTTGGTTGGTTTGGCTGGTTATGGTTATTGAAATTAAGTGTAATCTATACAGATAAATAAAATTGCAGTGTCTGTTTGCAATATTAAAATAACAGCTTTTTACTAAATGCATATGTATGTATACACGGTACATATAACATTTTTTACAATTTTTGTCTGTCAATCTGAAAGTTCGTTCCGGCTAATCTCTGAAACGGTTGAACCGATTTTGATTGGACTTTCACAGGAAGATAGATGATGTAATAAGGAGTAACTTAAGCTACTTTTATTTAAGAAATTTTATTAATATGTATAAATAAGTAATAAAAAAATAACTATTCCGCGCATACGAAGTCGCGGGCACAGCTAGTCCATACAAAATATGAAAGTGTGTTTGTTGATTACTCTTTCACGTCGAAAGGAACCAATGGATTTTTTTATGGGGATCGTACCGGAGAGTAACATAGTCAATGTTTGGGGTTTAAGAGGTTCATCAACATCTTTGAAACAAAGCCAACCTCACCTGCACGTGGTGCACCCTGCTGACTGACAAACGATGACCTTTAGCCGTAACATATATAATTAAATAAACTTTGATAACAATTCAATCTTTTTCATCAATTGGAGTGTAAGTGGTACATCAACATCTTTGAACCAAAGCCAACTTCATCTGCACGCGGTGCACCCTGCTGACTGACAAACGAAGCTCTGGCGAAAAGAGAGGTAGGGAGCGTAATTGTAAGCTACCTGACTGGGGAATGTACCTCTACCTCACAGAATACCGCAGTCAAATAACAATTCCCTTGAGGGTTGTTGTGTTCCTGCGAGTGAGTGAGGTCACCAGAAAGAAGATGCTGCGTTGGCAGCGGGGATGGCGGCCCACGATATTTTATGTTGCGAGCGTTAATATGGCTACGTTAACCGCTTCACGTCAGGCGAGCCGTATGCTTCTCTGCCACCCGACGGAGTATAAAAAAAATCTGTTTACCTTGAGTCCGACAACAAAGGGCACGATGACGTCATCCTTAGCATGTAGAATGAGAATGGGCAGTTGGTGCGCTCGTGACAAATGTTCGTCCGAACGGAATTCGTGCTCGGGCGCCGAACGGAACGGCGCCACGAACGTCGCATCGTAGTACGGGAGCCATGTCACTAACTGGAAATACATAAATATATAGTTAGTATTCGTTATTGGCCGTGTGGTTTCCGGCAGACTAGAATAGAATCACTCCGTCTCTTCCCGTGGATGTCGTACAAAGCGACTAAGGGAAATACATTATAAAACATCGATCAGGCCTCCCCAACCCGCCTGGCCAGCGTTGGGAGTGTAGGGCAAATTCTCCTTCTGTCTGGGACGGACGAGAGAGGGTCGTGCTCCATGATGATTCATTTATATCTGCCATCGCTGTATCTGCAGATGTGGCCAGCCTACTGCCACTTCAACTCGCTGATTGTGAGAGCTATGTCGACCACTTTGGTTCTCCGTCGAATGTCTTCGTTTCAGATTCGATCCCTTAGAGAAACTCCAAGCATTGCTCTCTGCATTGCTCGCTGTGCGACTTTTAGACTATGAACTTTTAGTGTGTGGGGGAGGAAAGTCCTATAGTGCAGGCCGCGTATGGGGCGACGAAGCGTAGAGCGCTCCCTCTCTAGATGGACTGACGACCTCAAAAAAGTATCTGGTAGCGGTTGGATGCGGAAAACGGAGGATCGCATATGGTGGACTGGTAAAGCATTGGGAAAGGCCTATATCCAGCAGTGGGTAGATACAGGCTGATGATGATGATTCGTTTATAACAACTTTTAAGATGTAAGGCGATGATGGGCATATATACAACTTTTGATTGACTTAAATTTTTCCCCTTTTACAAATATTTCGAAGGTTTAGGACCTTAATTTTATTAGTAACAAAAACTCGATTGTTCCCCGACTAAAAAACTCTGAAACTCCCATCGATCGACCATGTCTAGCAGAGACGAACTTCTTAGCTTCCATGGATTCACCGTGCGGGTGCCGGGTCCATCGTGTGGCAGAGAGAGAAACCCAAGCAGATCCCGAGACTTGTGACACGGGTGTAGATTTAATAGACTAACAAGCCCATAGAAAAAAATTACCTGTGAAATGAACCATCGTGAATAATGCTTAGAAGGCTGTTACTATATCAGAAAATAACTCTGAGCACTATGCCGTCATTTCTGAGCGGTACAGGTGAGTACGTGAGTAAATGGAATTTCCCAGGTACAAGTGAGGAATTACGATTAATTTATTAATGTACGGCTTTTCTATAGTTTATAGATGATTAAAAATAAATGTCAAAAAACCTAGTGCCGTACTAAAGCGGTGGTGCAGGAAGTCAGTGCAAATTTTTAATTTTAAGAAGCAATATTTAACAAACTCGATTGTTATTCAACTAAATCGACTGTTTTGGCATATTATACTGCAACAACTACAAAGTATAATGTAAAAAAATATGATTATTACCTTTGATAGGGGGTGTTTGGCTACTTCATCAGCCAGATTATTGAACGGCGCTTCGAGGATGAGGCCGTTCGGCGACGGCAGTGGAGCGGCGCGCTCCAACACGTTTTTTGATAGCTCTTCTAAATTTCCGAGGAGATGAGAAGATATCCCTGTACCTATTAACCAAATTGTATACATAATATGCCACGATCAAAGCCGCTTAAAGTGGCAAACAAGCATACGGCCCGCCTGATGGCAAGCAGTTACCGTAGCCAATGAACGCCTGTAATACCAGAGGCATCACACGCGCGTTGACAACCAAAAAAATAAAAATAAAGTCCAAAACAAAATGGCGTATGGCTGTGTCAATTTGTAGTGTAATTGAATTTTGTATGGAGATGATAGATTTGTAGCTGCAACACCAAACTGTATCCCCCGATTTTGCTATCATTAGTTTTTTTTTATTGCGGCGCCATACCACTTTCTAGATTTGTCTCAGAGGGGGTGAGGTCGACAGGAGAGAGCGGCAGGGAGTGGCCATACTGTTCGTAGTACTATTGCTTATACTGTGTCGGAGAATTCTGACTGAAAATCGTGAATTTTGACTACATTTTTATAGTGCCACAAACTTATCTGACCCGGTGGCCAAATTTAGAACTAAAGCCGCCATCTTGAAATGTCATTCACGAACGAGTAGCTCCGGCTACAGGTTAGTATTGCCAGGTACAATTAATTTATTTACCACGTATACACATTCCATTGAGGTGTATTTTTTTAAATACATATATTATATCTTTTTCTATACATACAATAAAAAAATCGACAACGAGTATTTTCTGTGCAATATATAACTCTCTAATATTATATAATAGCTATGAACGGGACTTAACGTGGTGCATTTTTAAAACTAATCAACAAAAAAATAGAAGGCAATTGATATTTAATTGAAACACCACACAACACAATTATCAATGCTATTATTTTACAGTGTATATATTTCTTTGATTTTTATGTTTCCTCTAAAACGGGCGGCATTTCGTTTAATGGCAACACTTAAGTCGATCGTACCGCCCCCGCCACCGGGCCAGATAAGTTTGTGGCACTATACGAGAATTGCCTCTCTCAAGACGAACACGCTTGCCATATTCCTTGATACGTACCCAGTGAATGTCCCCATACAAATACAGGTGGTTTGGATGGAGTTTTGTCCATATGCGAATTCAGCCATTCATACACTACGAGTGCGTCTTCAACCACGCCGTCTTCTGTTGGGTGTATGTTTGTCGAGTCGCCGTAACCTGCCAAACATTGGATTTACTTACTATTTTGAAGGCCGGCCTTTATTTGGCACAACGTATTATTCTCATCTTCAACTTTAACCCACCCATGGTCCACTTGGCTTAACAATACTCATCTAATGACAGCAACCGAGACCGATGGCTCAAATACCGTCCGAAGCACGGAGGAAGTTGGAATAAACAAACACCTCTTATACGATATTTAAATAATAATTACTATATACTTGGCCGTGTAGTTTCCGGCAGACTAGAATAGAATCACTCCGTCTCTTTCCTTGGATGTCGTACAAGGCGACTAAGGGAAATACATTATCAAATATCGATCAGGCCTCCCCAACCCGTTTGGCCAGCGTGGGGAGTGTAGGCCAAATCCTCCTTCCGTCTAGGACCGACGAGAGAGGGTCGTGCTCCTGTAGTGGAGACTAAAATGGACCTGATGATGATGATAAGCATTGCCATTCAGCGTGGCAATGCTACCAGCCTTCTGGGCACGATGCCTTTAGACAATGATGCGGAGCAATTTTTTTATTTTAGTTATATATTTCTTTTTTTCTTTTCATATACTTAAATCATAATATTCATTTTAAGAATGGTGTTTTTTTTTAATAGTTGATTTCCTTTTTATATGAGGACCAAACGAGCATGTGGGTCACCTGCAATCACCACCCAACATGGAGATCAGGATCATAATGTGATCGCCGATCCGTTGACAGCCTATACTCTCTCCTTTCTTTCTTCCTGGTGACCTTACTCACTCACAGGAACACAATAACCCTCAACGGAATTGTTATGGCTGCGGTATTCTGTGAGGTAGAGGTACTTCCCCAGTCGGGCAGCTTAAAAATTTCGCTATTCGGAAGAGCCTCGTTTGTCAATCAGCAGAGTGGGTGCACATGCAGGTGAGGTTAGCCTGGTTCAAAGATATTGATGAATTACACTGAATAACACTTACACCTCAAAATTGTTAATTATGGCCAACCTACCGGAGTATGGACATGTTTATAGATATTTTTTTTAACTGAATAATTCGTCACACAGCTCCTTGTTAGCTCAGTTGAAAAGAGCGCTCGACTGGTAGTAGAGTCGTGGGTTCTAGCCCCACCTAGACCCCCTGTCAGGTGAAGATTTCCATTTTTAAATTAATAAAATAAAAATTAAAAACAAAGTCACCTCTATAATCAAATGCGATGGTGTGGTAATCCATGTGCTGGAAAAACTTGTACAGAAGTAATCTGTGAGCGGCTGCCCGGGAGTTGGAATTACCTGGAAACACAACAAATAAATATTCCTGGACAAATTACACACTGCCATCTAGTTCCAAACTAAGCAAAGCTTGTACTATGGGTACTAGATAACTGATATAATTCTTAAACATTTTTTTTTTGTAATATCATACATATAATATATAGAAAACACCCAAACCAAGACAAACACACATGTTCATGCACACAAATGTTTGTCATGTGCGGGGATCGAACCCGCGACCTAGGAGTCAAAGTGGCCATTGCTAGCCATTCGACCACCGAGCTCGTCCACAATAAACACAGATTCAGAATAGGCTATTTGACCAACTTTGTTTTTAGGTTTTATATGTAACTAGCTGTCCCGGCGAACTTCGTACCGCCTAACAATCAATGAATGTCATGGTACATATTAGCTGAACTAAATTTATGATTTTATGGAATAGGCTATTTTCCAATGTTTAAAAATTGTATAAATTATTTAACAATATCGTAAAATACACAAAACTATAAAGATCTGCAAACTTCCATTCTAATATCTTCAGGCAGACTTTTTTTAGTGTCGATCAAAGTTTGGCGGGAAAGTCCATTTTAAAAGTATGAAATTATTAAAAAATAATATTCCCATTGGAGAAGCAACAAAAAATGCTATAACTTTTATTATGATACTAATTACATAAACGTAATATTTAACATAGCTATCGTACAAATTTCTGATTTGATGCATACAAAATACAAACCTGTGACGTCATAATTCGGTAGTCTTTTGTATGGAGCGTTTTCGGTAAAGTCTAAAAGTGTGTTTTTCAAATTAACATATCTCGAGAGATTTTTGTGCTATTGAAGTAATTCTTTCACATGGTTATATTATGGAGACGTCCCTACATATCAAACCGAAAAAAATGTTAGTTAAATAGCCTTTTAATACAATGAATAATAGAAAATAATAGATATGACGTCATTACGCGTGTCAGTTTAATAGAACACACAAGTTAAGCAACGTCGACCGTATTCTGTACACGGATGGGTTTATATTACCTCGAGCTCCTCCGTGCTTCGTAAGACACGTTAAGCCGTCGGTCCCGGTTGTTATCATTAGATTATCTTGACCTCCTCCGTGCTTCGGAAGGCACGTTAAGCCGTCGGTCCCGGTTGTTATCATTAAATGACAGTCCTTAAGCCAAGTTAGTGACCTTTAGGCGGCTCGAAAACACTGGCCTCCGCTAACCCGCAGTTGGGCAGCGTGGTGGAGTATACTCTAAACCCCTTCGGTTGAGGGGAGACACGTATCCATAAAAACTGAAGATTTTATAAAAAAAAATATTTCCTTATTGTTTAATAAAAAAATAAAAATAAAAATTGGTTGCCTGTAAAGTCGGTATACGGGCGAAAGTTTTACGTGACAACGACTTTGAGTGGTAAAATGTTTTCGAGTGGAAGGGACGCATGCCTTTCACTTTTTATGTCTGTCTCTCTCGCTCTTAGAAGGGACACGCGTCCACGACACGCTTACAACGCGTCCATGGGAGAAGCAATAACAAAAAAAATATTACTTTTATTATGATACTAATTATATAAACGTAATATTTAACATTGCTGTCGTACAAATTTCTGATTTAATCCATACATAATACAAAATTGTGATGTCACAACCTAGTAGCCTGTTGTTTTCGGGAAAGTCCAAAATTGTAATTTTCAAATATATGAGAATATGTGATAAATATGTGAGAGCGAGTGAAAGGCACGCGCCTTTCACTCGCTCTCATTGTAAGCGCATAACGTGACCCAGTTTCTTGAAGTGTCACCCGGCTAACCAATTTATAAGACGTTGTCACGTCAAAAACGTTTTGTTTTGAAATCGGTTTTATCGTTTTGGTGATTTGTAATTGTCATTTCGTTTGATGTTTACTCTGATTTGATTCTTGCGACCCCATGGACCAAGCGTTTTCACCCCAATCGTTTACATTTTTAAATTTCATAACAAATCACAGACTACTTTCGCGACATAAAAGTGCCACCAATCGATTTGACATTTTGATATTTGACAACCAATAAATATCGCAATCCTTTTTCAACTGACGCTTTCATTTGTATGGGAAAAAGTTTTTCTTTTATTTTAATTTTTCGTCAATTTTCCTATGTTTTTAATAGTTATTCTGCTATTCGGGGCGGAGACAAATCCAACAAATCAATAACCATAAAAATTGGTCCAGCCGTTCTTGAGTTATAAGTGTTCGAACAAACCCGACTTTGTTTTATATATATAGATGACGTCATAATAATAAAACCACACGTGAAAGAATTATTTTGATAGCACAAAAATCTTTCGGGATATGTTAATTTGAAAATTACAATTTTGGACTTTCCCGAAAACAACAGGCTACTAGGTTGTGACATCACAATTTTGTATTATGTATGGATTAAATCAGAAATTTGTACGACAGCAATGTTAAATATTACGTTTATATAATTAGTATCATAATAAAAGTAATATTTTTTTTGTTATTGCTTCTCCCATGGAAATATTATTTTTTAATAAGTTAAAGTCAGTGTAATTCATAGTTTTAAAATGGACTTTCCCGCCAAACTTTGATCGACCCTAAAACAAGTCGGACGGAAGATATTAGAATGAAAGTTTGCAGATCTTTATAGTTTTGTGTATTTTACGATTATACAGTTTTTGAACATTGTCATATAGCCTATTGTTTCGATGTTGTATGCTCGAATTGGATATTATGTGTCCCCAGAGACACTCAGTGTTTAGGTGAAGACGCTGTCTTGTCAAACTAATACCTGACTCAAATTGTCTATAAAACCTTACTATAAACCAGAATAGTCTCTGATTATTAGTTTGATTATTAGATTTTATTTAATTATACTATTGAAGGGGTTGTAGAAAAATATATAATGCGTCATTTAGTGGCAGTGGCCATCTTGGATCGACTTTCATCAAATATAGCTAAGAACATCATCATCATCATCATTATCAGCCTGTATACACCCACTGTTGGATATAGGCCTTTCCCAATGCTTTCCACCATATGCGATCCTGCGCTTTCCGCATCCAACCGCTACCAGCCCCTTTTTTGAGATCGTCGGTCCATCTAGAGAGGGGGCGCCCTACTCTTCGTCGTCCCATACTTGGCCTCCACTCTAGGACTTTCCTCCCCCATCTGCCATCGCTGGCTCGGCAGATGTGGCCAGCCCACCGGCACTTCAACTCGCTGACTCTGAGAGCTATGTCGACCACTTTGGTTCTCCATCGAATTTCTTCGTTCCGGATTCGATCCCTTAGAGAAACTCGAAGCATTGCTCTCTCCATCGCTCGCTGTGCGAATTTTAGTAGTGTGTTTTAGTGTGTGTAATTTCAACAAAGAGATCGATAGACGCATTCGACTGGGCTGGGCAGCTTTTGGGAAGCTTCGGCACATCCTCACCACAAATACCCCAATGTTTGAAGACCAAAGTGTTCAATCAGTGCGTCCTCCCCGCTATGACCTACGGTGCAGAAACTTGGACGCTGACCGTTGGGCTGGATCACAGACTAAAAGTCGCACAGCGAGCTAAGAACACTTCCGTCTAATTTACCTTTCAAATAAAAAACACGCACGCACGCACGCACGCATGCGCCGGGGGTTACAAAGTACCCTTTTTCGACAGTATATCAAAAGTCAGTAAATATACATACCATGGCAATACATGACTATAGGTGTCTTGGAATTCGCCAGCTCATTGTCCATTATTTGGTTCAGTTCTTCTTTGTCTGAGACCATTTCAAGCTTGTCCTTCAGTCTTTCGTACACTGATTTTGGCAAAATATGCCACACTCCTGAAAATTGTGAAAAATGCACTTATTTGAACCCACAGACCTAGTATATCATCATCATCAGGTCATTTTAGTCTTCACTAAAGGAGCACGACCCTCTCTCGTCCGTCCCAGACAGAAGGAGGATTTGGCATACACTGCCCACGCTGGCCAGGCGGGTTGGGGAGGCCTCACTCGCACATGTGTGAAATCTAGGGGTGTAAGTGGTTTATCAACATCTTTGAACCAAAGCCAACTTTATCTGCACGTGGTGCACCCTGCTGACTGACAAACGAAGCTCTGGCGAAAAAAGCGGTAGGGAGTGTAATTGTAAACTACCCGACTGGGGAATGTACCTCCACCTCAGAGAATACCGCAGCCAAATAATAATACCCTTGAGGGTTTTGTGTTCCTGCGAGTCAGTGAGGTCACCAGAAAAAAAGGAGATGCTGCGTTGGCAGCGGGAGTGGCGGCGCGCAAGTGATATATTATGTTGCGAGCGTTAAAACGGTTACAGTAACCACTTCACATCAGGCGGGCCGTATGCTTGTCTGCCAATCGACGTAGTATAAAAAAAAATGCATGTGCTGTGCTGTACATACCAATTGTGATAGAACAGTCGTCGACCTTGGAGTGGTACTCGATGGTGACGTTGCGGCCGCCTTCGACGCCCCTCGCGGCCGGCTCCTCGAAGTCTACGGACGGAGGCCATTGAACTGGGGACAGATAAAAAATTATATTAAAAAACATCAGTTGTATAATAGGCTATTTGACCAACGTTTTTTTTTTTTGGTTTTATATGTAAGGACGTCTCAATAATAAATGACACGTGAAAGAATTACTTTGATAGCACAAAAATCTCTCGAGATATGTTAGTTTGAAAATTACAATTTTGGACTTTCCCCGAAAACACTCCATACAACAGGCTACTAGGTTATGACGTGACAAGCAAGTATTTTATATACAGCAAATCAGAAATTTGTACGACAGCTATGTTAAATATAAAGTTTATAAAGTGTTTTTACTACTTCTGTAATGGAAATAATTATTTTTTAATAATTTCATACTTTTAAAATGGACTTTCCCGCCAAACTTTGATTGAAGTCGGACGGAAGATATTAGAATAAAAGTTTGCAGATCTTTATTTGTGTATTTTACGATATTGTTAAATAAAATATACATTTTTTGAACATTGTTAAATAGTCTATTACAAAAATATATTATTGTTTTCTTCTGTGTAACATACCAAAATTTGCAAAAATAAGGCAGCGGCGGAATGTCTTCGAGTACTTGAAGATGAGAGGCACCACGGCCACATGGAACACAAACAGTCCAGCGGATATCGAAGCACCAAGCAATAGCACCCTGGAATATACAGATAAACTAGTAAGAGTGTGTGTGTGGGAAACACAGAACATAGACTTTCAATCAAATTTTAGGTTACTAATTTAAGACTAAATTAATCTATTACACACACAAGTACTTGCTCGCCCACTGACGCAAAATGCATACCTCCATACATGTACTGTACACACACAAGCACTTACAAACACACACTGAATCTCGCACGCGTGTGCACACATGCATACTAACACGTCAATAGAGACAGGTATCACCTGAGGTATCACTATTTTAGTAAGAAAACTTACCCAGTTGGGCAGCTTAAGCTACCTCTCTTTTTACCAGAGCCTCATTTGTCAGTCAGCAGGGCACACCACATCCAGGTGAACCTCACCTGGATGTGGTGTGCCCAAGCTTTAGTTCAAAGATGTTAATGAACCACTTACACCCCTGTTAGCACAATAGCTCAGCAACATTTAAAATAAGTTAAACATGGTGTCATTGTTTGGGTCAACAAATAATGACTCAATATATACTTGCATTGCGTCATTGTTTATTCCAAATAAAATAAAGAAATAAAATAAAAGTACCTTTATAAGAATTGCTACCTAATAATTATTTTAATTATTATATGGGTCAATTATTAGCACAAACCAACAAGTTTAAAGGGTAGGGACTTTCTAAAAAAACTTTCTATATTAACCTAGCAAGCTAGTATGAAAGTAGTACAATATCATCACAATCTGTGACATAACACGTGAAAATACACAAAATATACTTTTAAATGACATAATAAATAGCAAATAATCAATTTATAAAATACTTACGCAACGGTGTATAAAGGTACACATATTAAAATTCCTTGTAACTCTAACATTATGCTGCAAACTCAATAGATTAAACACAATAAAAGACTATGCAATGATAAATGTTATGTTAGTCTAAGCAACAATGAATTCAACTAAGTTAAACTAAAGAAAAATTCATGAAACAGTGCACAATTTTGCGAACATAAAATGTATGGTATTCACGAGAATGCAGTGCGAAGAAACTTCTAACATAAACTAACATTTTAGTGAGTCGTTACCATCCAATTATAATAAAAAATTAACAAATTTTATTTAGTGATCAAGCAAAAAACACGATTTCACTCAAAACCTTTGAACTTTTTGCGGTACACTACACTATATTGTTAAGAATGATAGGATACGAATGACGGAATCAAGAAATTCTACTAATATGATGTGATGTGACAGTGACAGCTAAAGACATGACGTAACACGTGACGCGACCAATCAAATGAAAGAAAAAAAATTTATGGACATTTTGGCGGGAACAGTTCAGCCGTCAGCGCGGTTGTGCTTCTAAACAAATTTTCATAATTTTATATAAATACATTGTTATTGATTCACAATAAAGTGTGGTCCAAGTGATCATATGTGTGCATGTAATTAGAGAAATCTTTGTTTAAAAGTGTCTTGTCCAGTTGTTCCAAAATGTCACGCAGAATAGCAGTAAAATTGTACTTTTGCCGATCAAACATAGACAAACGTTCAAATTCAAAGTCAAGTGCGGAAACATGTTGAACGCGGTTGTGATACTTGTGCGTCTAGACCACAGACCAATAATTACATCCTAGATCTGTGTTATAGGCCACAAATATTATTTTTAATAATGCGTCGTTGGATGGCGGGTTAGCATACCGCCCGATTGATGTGCAGCGGTTACCGTAACCTTACTAACCCTCGCTTTCAATGCAGTAACTCCTTCCTTGCTGGTGATCTGGTTCTAATTCATTAGCGTTTTCTTGCGTATCTTTTTACTTCTAAATCTTCGATCATTATATTCTAAATGAGAATGCTGATTACTTTTCTTTTTTTATTACTTAGTCAAAATTTTCCATAAATGTGCTGATGATCGTATTGCCGAACTATTATGAAAATTAGAAATGATAAATACTGCTCATTTTAAGTGAAATGTAATTTGTTCTTATGAGTAATAAAGATCTCTAAAATTGAAATGCTTAAATCGTACTTAACACTACTTTATTTCTTTAATTATTAAAATACTTTCGCTATATATTGAACTAAGGGCTAAAGTGGAAATTTATATGTCGCTATTTTACGGCGGCCACCATATTGCATTAACAATAGGGACATTTAGATAATCGTGCATTATGACGAGGACCAAACGAGTGTGCCAAATTTCACCCATATCAGTTACTAGGAAGTGTATCCACTTGCATGATAATAAACACCACGGTGAAACTAAATATAAACTTGTAAATGAGTAACCCAGTAGTAATTTATTGAGACATCTACCCCACTTAGGTATACCGTCCCCGTTTGGTCGCCTTCGGCTCCACGGAGACGGTATACCTAAGTGGGGTAGGTGTCTCAATAAATTACGGAGACGACCTAACTGGCGTCATCTTCGTCAAAAATCTTAACTTTACTCGCAGGTCGCATTGGTCTCATCCTTTCTAAATATTCAAAAAAGATAAGCGTTCAATTTACATAAAATCAAAATATTCCCATCAAGTCGATAAATATAAACTTGTATCAACGCGTCGTGCAATTCCTTATCAACAGAAATATGAAACCCGCATGCAGCAAGCGGCGACGTGAGAACGTCCTTCAAACAATTGTAACCAAGTGCGCACTTTAATGTATTAATTAACCGATTTATAAAAAGTGTATAATGTGTTATCTATAAAACTAATATTTAAACTTCTTTTTGTTAGCTTGTTTGATTAAAGAGGTACATACCATAAGAATAAGTTAGGGGGCGTAGGAGCCCTACAACACGGTAGTGAAAATATGTGTAGGTTGTGATATCTGCTTCGTATGGTATATCGATATCGTATATTTAATGATATTACAAAGTAGCATGAAACACTGATCCTTTCACTCTTTATCCACTGTACGGATTTTAATGAAATCTGTCATAAAAAAATGTTACCTCAATACAGAGGTTAACTGCACTGGTTAATACATTAAATATTGATATGCTAGTAGATCATATTCAAATACATATAATTGTGATATTCAGAAAAAAAAATAATTAAATAACTAGCCACACAACCTTTAAAACTACTAATTTCTACTTTAGCTGCAACATGCTTATAATTCTTTTCCCACGAAACCTAACTTGTTATTTCAAAGTGTAAGTGATTTTAAAGTGTCATTTTACACACGTGTCTTATCACGCTTAATGCGAATTTGCTTTAGTAATCATAAGACTTCGCTTTGTAATTACGATGACGTATGTAGCATAAATGGGTGATTCTCAGTCTTCAAAAATTTGATTTTCATCTACATTATTTTAATTACTAGAGTATCCAAGTACACTGAACAGATTGTAATTTATTGCTGTTTGATGGTGGTGCGAGGAATATTTTGTCGCAATTTTATTTTAAGTTGTACATAGTTTATTTTTCTATTTTCTTTTCTGAACATATAGTTTAATTTTAAGTTCATTTTACGATACACATATGTATCTTAGCTAAATCCGTATATGTAAATATGAACATTAATATAAACAGAAATTATTGAATAAACTCAAGAAAAGGTACCTATTTAGAAAAAAAATTCGAAACGAATCTATAAAAGTTTAAAATATCAATTTTATTGGTAAATACTTTCTGGGTTTTCTTGTTGTTTAACTCTTAAAATTTCTGTTCTCTCGATAATATGCTCTCATTAATAGGGGTGACGATGATGATGATGATGATGATATTTTCTTGCTATATACTATACTTAAAAACTCCTACATGGATGTCGTGAGAAAAAAAAAATAATATTTTCTTAGGTCGTGAGAATTAATGTATGGAAATTTCTAAGAATGTCTAAGAATGACCCACTTATGTCTGTGACTGAAGTGTTAGATTCGTAAGTTATATGTATTTAAGGTTTAATATGCAATGAAGAAAATATTGCTGATCTGGTGTTTCTTGCAAATAAAAGCGATTAATTTGGATTAAAACTTCATATTGGTTCCTGAGACTTCGAGTGATAATCATTACTTACAAGAGCAGTGTACAGTGTAGTAGTGTGTAAAGTGTGATCAGTGTAATACAAGGGCAGTCTAGAGTTATAATACTAGTAAAGTGTTGTGTGTAGGTGTTAGTGTTACCCTTGACCACTTCATAAAATGTAAGTAAGTATTTTTTAATTATAACTTTAAGTATCAAACAGGTGTCGGGATTGGGGTCCACCACACATTCCCACCACTGCGTCTTCTATGTAGCTAGGATGGAGGATGGGTGGAGGAACAAACAGGTATGTATCACCGCCTGATATAGCATAGTTATAGTAGTGTTGTCGTTGGCTGTAATATTAGGATGATCTGTCAGCATCGCAGAAACACCTCCAGGGAATTGTTGTTTGGTTGTGAGTGTCTGTATGGAGGAGGCACTTCCTTAAACAAACTACTGCTGTATCCTACCTTTATTTCGTCACATTCTCGTTTGTCAATCAGCAGGGTACATTGTCTCCAAAAATGATATTGGATTAAAATAAATAAATAATAATAATAATTAAATATTTCTGAACAATTTACACAGCGCCATCTAGTCCCAAATTAAGCACAAAGCTTGTGGTACTAGACCGCTGATAAATGTACTTAAATACATTTTTTTGTAAATACATACTTATAATACATAAGAAACACCCAGACCAAGACAAACAGACATGTTCATGCATACAAATGTTTGTCTTGTGCGGGAATCAAAGTGGCCATAGCTAACCATTCGACCACCGAGCTCGTCAAAATGTATTCACTCTATGTACAGTTCTTATAAATAGGTTATGTAACGCACGAGTAAAACCTTTGATGTTGCAAACATTCATGGGTTACGCTACGATGCTGGTTAGCATCAAGCAGGCAGCACGCTTACTTGATACCTTTATATCATATTATAGTTTAGTTTTGCTTCATATTTAAAATAATACTTTTGTGCTTGATTTCAGGTCGGACTCCGAAACTGACCACTCGGCGGTGCAGAATCGCACACAAAGTAAACACCCTCCAACAAAACCAAAAAAGCAAGCCGCGACGAAGCGCAAAGGCGCTGACACTGTCTTCGGCACTTGTGGATCAAAACCAAGGTAATTTACAGTAACGAGTAATTATTACCATTTACACATAGAAAATGATTACCGTAGACTATGAATTTGTAACATATGGAGTAATGGTAATTCCGCAACTTCTAGGGAAAAGTTATCGTAGCCTATGAGCGATGTTACTTTCTTTTACTAATCGTCTTCGACTAGCATGTGAGTAAGTCCTCTCTTTCTGCTCACTCATTTGCAGGAACACAGCAATCTGGAGGAATTGGTATTAAATTTGGTATTCTGTGCAGTAGAGAGATTTTTTATCACTCATCGGTGGTAAACAAGTATACGGTCGGTATTTATGTAAAACGTTGCCGTAGCCTATGAACATCATCATCATCATTACTATATGAACGCTGGCAATAAAAAGGGTATCGCTTGTGCGCTATCACGCTGCTTCTGTCGCATCAATTTCTAGACTTCTGGTAATATCACTCGCAGAACACAACATACCTCTAGAAATTGATATTCAGCTGCGGTATTCAGTGCAGTAGAGGGAATTTTTATCACTCATCGGTGAAAACAAGTATACGGTCGATATTATGTAAAACGTTGCCGTAGCCTATGAACATCATCATCATCATTATTATATGAACGCTAGCAATAAAAACGGTGTGCGCTATCACGCTGCTTCTGTCGCATCAATTTCTAGATTTCTGGTAACATCAGTCGCCGAACACAACATGCCTCTAGGAATTGATATTCAGCTGCGGTATTCTGTGCAGTAGAGGGAATTTTTATCACTCATCGGCGATAAACAAGTATACGGTCGATATTATGTAAAACATTGCCGTAGCCTATGAACATCATCATCATCATCATTATATGAACTCTAGCAATAAAAAGGGTGTCGCTTGTGCGCTATCACGCTGCTTCTGTCGCATCAATTTCTAGACTTCTGGTAATCTTACTCGCAGAACACAACATGCTTCTAGGAATTGATATTTAGCTGCGATATTCTGTAATGTGGAGGTCCTTTCCAGTTGCGCTATATATGCACCCTACCTCTCTTTCATCAGTGCGTCGTTTCTTTGTTTAATTTTGTTGTATTAACAGAGTGCACCATACGCAGGTGAATTTGGCTTTGGCTCTTAAGGAAGCCACTTGCAATTTTAGTTTTCATATGATATTACTGATACTTAATAGAACGTTTAATATATTACAGTAAAAAAAGTCGCGAGCGGGATCTCTTTGAACTGGAAGAGGACGTCGTAAGACCGACAACGAGCAGAGGGACCCTCATATCGTCTTTAATTAGCCGCGTCGCGAACGGCAAAGTGAAACGGACTGCAGACTTGAATGGAGACTTTTATGTGGAGGTGAAAGTCTACCATAAGGTCGACGTAATATCCACACCTCCGGAGGAACGGTGGAAGAAAGCCTCAGTGACATTAAAAGTTCAATTAAATAGAGATACGTCTCAATGGGATGCTCTTCAAACTTTCATGAAACGGGTTCATGAATTTTTTAACGATTCAGAGCCCGTTTATTACAGCGATAAAATTAATATAAATTAGATACGTTATCCTGATTTTCATGTTTACATTTTAAAGCTTTTTTTAATTTCCAGTCTGATAGTTATAACATTTTTTAAGTTTTAGATACTTTAACGCAAACTTAAAATGAATAATTAATATTTTTACTGGATTTCCTTGTCCAAATATTGAAACAATATTTTTTAATTTTACAGTCAGATAATTTAAAGTTTAGATACCTTGGGGTAAACTGAAAAGTGCATAGTTAGTATAAATAAGTTTATTAACAGTTTCATATTAATAGATTAGATATAGATAAGATTGATAATGTTAATAAAATGGAAAGATGCGATATACATTTTACGTTTGAATAAAGATTATTACTTAATTTCCATATTTAAATATCGAATCATATTTATGATTTTACACTCTGACCTTAGGTTTTTAAATTTTAAATACTTTGTGGTACCCTAATTTTGAAAAGTGCATAGTTAGTATAAATAAGTTTATTAGCAGTTTTATATTAATAGATAGCTATTGTCATATAAATTAACTATAAAACTAAAATTGATAGATTAGATATAGTTAAGATTGTTATTGTAGGTTTTTAAGTTAAAATACTTTGTGGTACTTACCCAAACTTAAAAATGCCTTTTTGTGCGATTTGTAATATATCTGTTGAGCGCAGTCACTGGATAGGACACCTACGTAGTACTAATCATAAAAATAAAAATATTTCTCATTTTTGCGAAGGGGTTGAAACAATACATTCTGCATTTCGGAATCGCATAGCTTCCTACAGAATAATTGATCCGAATGATAACTATACATTAGGTTCGTTTTTGAACAGTATTCGAGAAAAAATTAAGATGTTAATAGACATATCTCTTAAGAAACATACTTGTATAAAAATTAATTTCGAATATTTTGCTTTATTTGCAATGCTCAAAAATGATACCCAAGAGATGAAGTCATTTAGCACTAAGAACTATACGCTTCATCAGAATTATGATTATGATTTGTTAGCATCGGAAGCCGAAAACACTTTAACAAAAAAGATATACGAATTTCAAGGTCGTGATAGTGGTTGGACATTTTTAAGTAGTTCTCATTTAGAAATCAATATTAATAAATATCAGCCTTTGCGAGGATCTGGATTTATTGATTTGCCACCTGCGATCAAATCAAAAAAAGCTTGTATTAATATTCACAATAAAGACGAGTATTGTTTTCTATGGTCAGTTGTGGCTGCTTTATATCCCGCTAAGCATCATCCCGAAAGAATATCGTCTTATCCTGATTTTCGAAACGTTTTAAACGTGAATAACATAACTTTTCCTTTAAATTTCTCTGACATTGCGCAATTTGAGGTAAATAACCCTGATATTTGTATTTATATTTATGGCTTAAAAAATAACACTGTAGTAGGACCGCTTTACAAACCAAAAAATGCTAAGGAAAAGGTGATTCATATACTTTATTTAGAAAGTGGTGATTTATCGCATTATTGTTTCATTAAAGATTTACCGCGGCTTCTTAAAACCCAAATAACGAAACGTCATGGTAAGCAATACTTATGCAACGTTTGTTTAATGTTTTTTAATTCAAACAATGCTCTTTACTCGCATAATTGTAGCGGTATTGTTGCTGAATTACCTCTAAAAGGATCATTTATACAATTCGAAAATTATAACCGAAAGCAAATTGTACCTTTTGTTATATACGCTGACTTTGAAACAATGCTAGAACGGTACGAATCATGTGACCCAGATCCAACTAAGACGAATACTGTTACTCGTCAGCGACATGTGCCTATAGCTTATGCTTATCATATCACCTGTATGCTAGATGATCAGTATAACCGTTACGTTACGTACCGAGGTGTGGATTGTGTAGCTCATTTCATAAAGTCTATATACAGAGATGCAAAAAAAATTCATAATATTTTACAAAATAACGCTCCCATTATTTTTACAGACGATAATGCTCGTGACTTTGAAAATGCCGTAACATGTCATATATGCGATCAGTTTTTATTCACAGATCGTATTAGAGAACACTGCGATATAACCGGTAGCTATAGGGGAGCCGCGCACAGTATTTGTAATTTAAAATACAAATTACCGAAATTTTTACCCATATTTTTTCATAATTTATCTGGGTATGATTGTCATCTTTTCATAAAAGAATTAAGTAAAGCTCCTGGGTCTATTAAAGTGTTACCTAAAACAAAAGAAAACTATATTTCTTTCACAAAGTTTATACCTATATCTACCGAAGAAAGCATGCAGATTCGGTTTGTGGACTCGTTTAGATTTTTAGGTACCAGTTTAGAAAAACTGGTAAGTACTATGAAAAAACAGGAGTTTATTCAATTAAAGTTTTATTTTCCGGATGAATACCAATTTAGTCTGCTTACCCGCAAAGGAGTGTACCCCTATGATTATATGTCTGAATTGAAATGTTATGAAGACACTTGTTTGCCCTCTAAAAATAGTTTTTTCAACTCTATGACTAATGAAACAGTTACTGATGAGGAATATGAGCATGCTCAATCTGTTTGGTCCGTATTCAATATTCAAAATATGGGTATGTACACTGATTTATATCTAAAGACAGATGTTTTATTGTTGACAGATGTATTTGAGAGTTTTAGAAAAACTTGTAAACGGTATTATAATCTCGATCCCGCATTTTATCTTACAGCGCCAAGTCTATCCTTCGATGCAATGCTTTTGAAAACAAAAGTTAAATTAGAACTGATCAGTGATATGGAAATGTATAGAATGATACAAAAAGGTATTCGAGGTGGTGTTTGTATGTGTTCAAAAAGACATGTTGAAGCTAATCATAAATATTTAGATTACTATGATCCATCCCGTCCAAATTCATTTATCATGTATTTAGATAGTAACAATTTATACGGTTATAGTATGTGTCTACCTTTACCGTTTTCTGATTTTAGATTTATAAATAAACAAGAAATTCATGATTTACAGCGCAATTTAAATGATATTAGTGATACTGCGGACAATGGATATATACTTGAAGTGGATTTAATTTACCCTGAAACATTACATGCTGAACATAATGACTTTCCATTTTGTCCAGAAAAATGTTTACCACCTGGTGGTAAGAATAAAAAACTAATACCAAATTTATATGATAAATATCATTACGTTATTCATTACGTACATTTAAAAAAATGTTTACAGCATGGTTTGAAGCTAAGAAAAATTCATCGCGCTATTACATTCAAGCAAAGCTGTTTTTTAAAACAATATATTGATCTTAATACTCAGTTACGACAAAAAGCAGAAACTGCGTTTGAACAAGATTTTTTTAAACTGCTAAACAATAGCATTTTTGGAAAGACTTTAGAAAATACTGAACAACGAATAGACGTAAAATTGGTAAATAAATGGTGTGATCATAATAATAAGACAAAAAAGTCAATTTGTGCAGAAAAATTGATAGCCAGCCCATATTTTCATAGTGCTGCCGTATTTGCTGATGATTTGGTAGCGATACAAATAAAACCTTCGCGCGTTATTCTCGATAAACCGATATATATCGGATTTGTTGTATTAGAGCTATCGAAGTGTTATATGTATGATTTCCACTATTCTGTAATGAAACCATTTTATGGCGAACGAATTGAATTATGTTATACCGACACGGATAGTCTAGTTTACAATGTAAATACAGACGACTTTTATAAAGATGTTAAAGCACATTTCTTAAAATATTTTGATACCAGCAATTTTGATTCTGACAACGAATTTAACTTACCCATTATTAATAAGAAAGTTCCCGGTCTTTTTAAGGATGAAATGGCAGGTAAAATTATTAAAGAATTTGTAGGACTGCGCTCCAAGCTTTATTGTATTAAAACGTTACACAAAACCATAAAAAAGGCTAAAGGCACAAAAAAATGTATTACAAAATCATTCAAAATTTCAGATTATAAAAACGTATTGTATAATTGTGATATCATTCGCAAAAAAAACTTATTGTTTAAGTCAATAAAACATGAAATATATACACAGAGTACGAATAAAATAGCACTCTCCAGCAATGATGATAAACGATTTGTATTAGCTGATAAGATATCTACTTTGGCATGGGGAAATGCTACAATATTGTAAGTTGAATTAATTTCAAATGATTGTATTTTATAATTAAATATAGCAGTACATAGGATAAAATTTTGTAGTTTTTAGGTTAAAGTTATTAAATAAAAATATATATTAAGATTACCTAAACATGTGTTTGATTTCAACTCAAAAACAACGAATTCCACAAAAGGCATGTTCAAACCTGTAATTATGCACGTGTTTTATCTCCATTTTCAATAACATATCGCATTTCGCACCGCTGCAAGTTTGAACTTGCTTAAATATCTGCACCAAGTACATTTGCTTAGTCCTTCCTGTCATTAGATCGATAGTCATCGCAGTGATCACATCACATAATTATTAAATAAATCAATTGTAAGTATTGATATGCATATCTGTGATATTATTTCGTTATGTGATATTGATATATTACTAATTGTTACTTATTATTATTATTATTTTTATTTCAGGTCATCATGTCGGAATCTTCGGACATTATATTCCCACAGTGTGGACAGCGATTTCCGACTCCAAGTTTAAGCTGGCATATACCAGAACAGCAAGGGGTCGTTCCTGAGAAAAGAGTGAGACCTCAAAAGAGGAAGCAACCTACATGTCAATCATTTGTGATCAATAATGAGAAGAAAAAAGGTGTACGAATGATCCAAATAAAAATTCTGGATATTAGTGGACAGCAAGAACATGAAAATGAGAATAAGGAGGTGATTGTGCTAAATGCTCAGTACGTAGTAAGTGATACAGTAGACAATATTATGGACGAGACACAAATGTTAATAAATAAAATTAGCAAAAAACTTTGTGAAAATTATTATGATTTTGTGTGATTTGTGTGATGTATAAACTTAGTTTAAGGTAACTTAAGTTAAGGTAAATTTAAACTTCCTGTGTAAGTTCTATAATGTAAGCTGTATTTATATTAGTTAACATAATTATAATGATTTTAATGATGATTAAAAGTGTATAAATAAACTATTGTATATGATATAAAGCAAATAAAAGTCGAAAATCAAAATAAATAATTAAATATAACTTAGTAGATATCTTTTAGTAGGTTTTTTCTGAAGTGAATTTAGTTTTGTAATGTATAAAAATGTGTAATGTGTATAATTCACGGATATGAATAAAAACGAGTTGTTTCACAAAAAAACTTTTTTATTTATATATAAAATTAATTAAATAACAATTGGTTTTCATTGTACCATTTTTTTATACAAATCACATTTTTTAACGCACACGCTTTTTTATGATTTAAACAATTTAGTTCATCAGCTTTACAATAAATATTAGACAGTTTTGAAATACTAGGACATCCCTTGTTTTCTAAGTCGATCACAGTGCAGTTGGAGCATATATCTTTAATCCATTTAGATTTTTCCAGACCTTTAGTAAAAATTTGCATAGAATTTAGATATGGAACAATTATGCGTTTAAATTCACGATAGTCAATGTGGCCTTCAGCCCAGTTGATTCCCCGATTTAATTCTAACCACCTTACTTGTCTTTTTTCTTCTTTTGATAATTTTTGAAAATGATAAGGAGGTTTCACTAAAAACAATAAGGTATACTCTTGAGTTGCAATAGCTAGTTCTTTGATTATAAAATTATTTTTTGTATCTTTAAATCCTTGAACGTCAACTATTAGAGTATTTGAAGAGTTCATCTTTTTTTAACAATGTTGCTTAATGGTCTATACTCTACAATACAGTCGTTGAGAATCAAGCAATAAGCTGCTGTTTGTTCTGGTAAAACTGATTCACTTTCAATTTCTATTCTCACGTCTACGACTGCTCCTGTTTTCAAATTATCGTTTTGTCGAGAGCAGTCTATAATAAACAGTGGAGCTATACTTTTAAATTGTTCTGCGCTTAGCAACGGTTCTGATCGACGTCCGTAATAAGACTGCTGAAATCTAACATATTGTTCATATATTAAAGAATAACCATTCTTAGAAAAACTTATATCAAAGTTTTCGTATGGATAATAAGTTGAATTCAGATATACCCTAACGTTACTTAAATTACAGTGATCAAAATGAGACATATCAATCGATTTGTTGTTCTTTCTATTCGTCTGTAATCCTATGATCACATATCGAGGTTTTTCGATTTGGGAAGATGTTTTAATAGCCCACGTATGTTTTGATGTTTGAGGTAATAATGGATATTCATAAAGGTCCCAATTTCTAAACGTTAGTTGAAGCGATCGATCTTTCTCCAAAAGTCTTAATAGCTGTAATTTTTCCCTATCAGATACTTTGACATGCGGTACCCGCCATACTAATTTGTGTATATCAATACTTTCAATAAATTCACCGTCATTTAATATGACAGCATTTAAGTTGGTGTTGCTTCTCAAGAGTATAAGTTCATGTTTACAATTTATAATAACTTTTTTATAATCTTCAGCGAAACCGAGAATATTACTGAGTGGAATAGAAGCTGAAAAATATCCACCGTGTTTATTTTCCGTTCCATTGATTTTCCATCCCCAGGCTTCAGATATTTTCGATTCGCTTTCACTCATAGAAATGAATGATTTCATTGTTGTAGTAATTCCAGCATTTTTTATCCGATCTATTTCCACTCCATTTAGCTCATAACGAATATCTTGGAAAAGGTACAATAGTGGATTATTAGAAAAGTGAACATTTTTAACTCTTTCTTTATCTTTACTTCCCTGACTATTTTTATAGATGTTGACAGTGCCTTCTAAATACAATGTACTTGCTGATGGTAGTATATACAAATCCTGTTGATTGATTGGTATGCGAATCTCATCATTTCTACTGAAGCTTGTTACGTACGGTTTGTATGAATGATACTCGATGCTGTCGATGGTGTTGTCGTAACTGGGAGTCGATAATATATCTAAGATATTCATTTTATTAATCCTAGTGATCTTAGAAATATTTTATTTTCGTGAGATATTTTTTTCTTTTTTTCTTTCTTTAATGGTTTTCTGCAGGCACCTTCTTTAGGAGTAGCTCGTTTAGTACTGTTGGTTTTAATGTCTATCATCACGTATTTATTGTAGTCAATCATTTTTTCTTCAGATGTAAGTATAAGTGTACTTGTTCTCCGCGCAAATTTACTAAATTGTTATGGATGTCTAATAATCTTACTTGTATACAGTTAATACTTGTTTGATTTACTGGAAAGTATATAACGTTCTTAGGTATTTCTATTATTCTATAACCAGGAGGTACTGATGGTGCAAATTCATGAATAATATGACTCGGCTTTCCGTTAATAAATGATCCAGTGGTAATGTCACATTCAACCCGCACCACGGTTGTTGATAAAATGTCGACTGGAAGCTGCGACTCGTGTAATATATTTGCTTGTAATATCTGACTACTAAAACCTAACAATTTCCCCAAAGAATTTTCCTTTTCAAAATTAATATTTTTGGAACAGATTATCGACGTTTTCAATGTATTATTGTTACAATGCACTTTTATAGTAGCATTTTTAATATTAGTCACTAGGTAATCGTTGAGATCTTCAAGTTCATATGTACCTTCCGGTATTTCAATGAATTCATTATCACCGTAATAAAACTTATTATTATTGCTATCGATATTCGGAACTGTATTAAAAGTGGATAGACATAACAAGGCACACTCATAATCCCCATTGAGTTGTAATGTTGGTGAATGAGTTGTAGTCAAATTTGACGAATTACCTGTAATAGATAGTGTGAACGACATTGTGCAAATGATATAAAGAAAAGAAAACTGATTCTTTTATACATATTTATTCCAAAAATCTAACAAATAGGATAAACATAAATGACCACAATTAACCGTATTAAAATTCTGAAACCTTGTATAATTATATAAAATATCATAATTTCGTAAATACTTCACTAACTCCTTCGGAGGTTTTAAATCTCCAAAACTATCAAAGTACTCACAATGGTTTTTGATTTTTACGTATGCTACCCAATGCGTACCTTCGTTTAAAGAATTGTCCAAATTAACAACACCGCATTCTATACGTTTAGGTTTTCTAGGCAATTGATCTTTCATAAACACTCCACGGAAATAAGGTATAGTCTTAGAGAACTTCATGATGTCTATATTAGTGAGAGCTCGATCGGGTAGCTTTGCTTCTAGTTTTTTGAAGTATTTATGTACAAACCATTACCTTTTTTATATGGTTTAATATACAAGCCTCTACCCAAGGCAATCGATTCCATCACCTTATTATGACGTTGTAATTCTTTCAAATTTTTTTGAGCCGATTTATAATCACTCACTGTTTTTGCGACACCTGCGGCACCTCCAGCTAAAGCGCCTAGTGCAGATAATCCCGCAAATATCGGTATCAACGGCAAGAACCCTCCAGTTTTAGGTAGTGGTATGACACGCGGTAAGCGAATGTTACAATTTTTGGGAAATATTTTTTTTGCTGCTAAATAAGCATGTTTAATAATGGATTTGGTATTTTTGTTTCTTTTAAGTTTTTTAATTTGAGAACGTATTCCAGATACTAAGGTCTTAAATGAATTTACACCTGATCCCGTTTTTAACTTCGCCTTCATTACTTTGCTTACTAGCCAAGAAGCTAATTTTTCACCCTTGCTAGCATCATTAGAACGAGTGCGTTGTTTAGCCATATCCAACAGTTTCGAATCTGCTTTATGCCTATTCAACAAATCTGTGTACTTTGAGTATGCGATATCGTGATGCATACAAGCCTCGTCTAATTTATTGATTCCTCGATCACCTCGTAATAGACGCTTTCGTAGTCTTGTGCCTGGACCACAATATTGATAACCAGGTAAGTGTGCCTCGAACGGTAAATGATTTATTATGGTGTCAACTAGTCCACCTCCTTGCATTACTAATATTGAAATGATAAGAATTAAAGGACATCTCATTTTATATTCATGATTAGTTTACAAGATTATTTATGTCAATCCAACTGTTTTCACTTTTGCTAAGTCCTAACCATTTAACATATAATTTATTTCGTCTCTTCTTCAACACTTTTTCAATCAAGTACACATTAGGATACTTTGTCTTTTGAAGTTCCTCTTTATAAAAAGCCCCTAAAACTTGTTGATTTCGTTGATCCTCTATATAATATGTTTCTGGGTTAGTGTTATTTACCCTTATAATTTTAAAAATTTCACTCGTCCAATTAGGAGTATATCCCTTTTCAAATGGACTTTTGTACTTACTAATGCGAACAAAATCTCCTAATTTGAATTTAAATTTAATTGCTTCTGATGGTTTATTATGAGACATTACAATATTTTTCAATATAGCCGGTTCATTTAAAATATTTACATCTGAAGGTTTACATTTTATAGTCCTGTGTTTCGTGCTATTATAGGAACTTACGACATTTTGTAATGGTTTTCTTATCCACTTATAACTACCGTTAAAACTGAATATTTTGAACAATTTAATTTTTAAAGTTTTTATAAGTCTCTCGACTATTGATGCTTTTTTTGTAGAAAATGTAGAATAATGATTTATATCGAAATCAGTCATTAATTTTGTAAATACATCATTGTAAAATTCTGTTCCCATATCAGTTTGTAAATTAATAGGACGCCGATTACTTTTTTCTAATATACATTTTAAAGCGTTAGTAACTTCAAACTTAGATTTCGTTTTCAAAGGCATGGTCCATGCAAATTTCGAGAAACAACCAATCACTACTAAGATAAATTTATAACCATTATTGTTCGATTTCAGATTACTGAAATCAATGAGGTCGGCTTGCCATAAATCATCAATTTTCAATAAAATCACAGAACGTCGTGTGAAATTTCTTCGAGCCGTTTTGTGTATTTCGTTGACAACTTCCTCCTTAGCAGAACCCATTGCTATTGAATCGTTTTATCTGTGTTGTGGTTCTTTGTGTACTGACCTACTATACGCTTAACTTCTATTTTTAACTCTTCAAGCATATCTTCTATGTCTTTTATAATTTTATTTCTATGTTTCATTAACATGTCATTAGTGATTTCCTTTGTATAAAATCTATTCTCTATAATTTGATCAACGTATTCCTTATTTGCAACTTCATCTGAAGCTGCAGGATACTTCACACCTCGTAATGTGCATAACTTTAAATCAAAATCACCTTGCTCCGTCTTTAATAAAACATTTTCGGAAATGTTGAATATGTTTGAAAGACGCATTCTTTTATGAATATGGTGTCCAAATTTATCTACATTCATTTTAAAGGTGTAATATATTAGCAAGTCCAAATTCGAATGATACACTTTAGTTTACGACATCTCATTTTAAGGATTAATAATTCCACTTTCTTGCAACTCTTCAATGATTGATATTATTTCATTATCCAATCCTGTGTTGCCAGCATCTTTCGATGCGATTAAAAGTTTTAGTCTTTCAACTAATTCATTAGGATCATCCCAATAAATGAAATCGACATTTTCTCGCCATTTTTTCATCACAGGAAGACCTTCTCCTTTTGAAACACTACTATCTGTTAAATCAGAATCTTTACGATATTTAAACATTGGTTTAATAACTTGTAAATATTTCTGACCTTTATTGCTTTTGATTGGCTTTCCGGGATTATAATCTCGTCTATGAGCATTTGTGTAAATTAATAAGGATTTATAAATTTTAAGATCATTCTCAGTGACTATTTTTAAGTTGGGAATCTTAGAACACAGTAATTCTTTTAATCCAGCTGTTGTTTCATGTTTTTGTCCACCAACTGTGATGAAATCATCATCGATTTTTACACGAGCAGAGCCTAACATCAATTTACCATGATCATGTCTAATTCCGAATGGAATGTCTTTGTGCACTTCACTGCTTAAGGACCAGGATGCGACATCTTGATTTGAAATCGAGCTATTGTCAATTGACTGAAAACTGTTCTCAATACTATCATCAGTATCGTTATCATCATCATCACAATCATTACCATCACCTTCCTCTTGAGAATCATTATATTCATATTTTTCAACGTCTACATTTTTTTCTTTATCAGATTTTGGAGAAATTACAGAATCGTTATATAAGCCTGATTTTCCTTTTACCAGAGTTTTGTTTATCGAAGAATCGAACTGGTCATTATTAGCATATTCATTATATTTTTTCTTTTTGGCATTAATTATTTCTGTAAGAGGACCAGTCACCGGCTTAAAAACTGTCTCCAGTACATTTTTATTCTGAATTTCGGTATCACGTAACTTTTCTACTTTTCGTTTTACTGCCTCTGCAGCTTTAACAATTTGTTTTTTTAAGGTTTGCTCCATTATAAATATCACAAGCGTACAGTACCTTATGGAGCTAGTGCTTAATCAAGATTAACTCTAATCGTTTCAAGTATATGTTTTTATAAGAATATTAATCAAAAACTACAAATGTATCGAATTTGTTCCTATAGCAACCTTCGTTTTTTTTACAATCCTTGTTTATGACCAAGTAACTGTAACGCTCACTCCAAATTCTTGCACACATTTCACGAAAATGGTTCCACGTCATGTCTGTATTTACATGCTCGTCATACACATGACGCATATTTGTTTCATCTTGCTTAAAAAGTATTATTAAATTAGCGTTATCCCTAATTAGCTGTTTTGGTATTTTCGTATAAGTCTGATTTAAGTAAAAGCAATCTATATTTCTGTGTCTGCCCATCGCAAAGTAGTCACGCATGCTGTTTTGATTTTCGCATGCTACGTCATCAAAAACAATTATTGAATTACATTTCGCATCTTGGGGATTAATTACTTCTTCTTTATCACAATATTTTGCAAACGAGATGCCTGGAACCGATTGCAAAACTTTTTGTAAAAATAGATATTTCGGTTGATGAAGTGTTTTTGAGTAAACATAAACGTTTCTAAACCTCAGACCATTCTCATGTAAAAGCAAGCCTATAATTAAATTGGTTTTACCACAATTAGATGGACCACATATGATACATCTGACAGTGTTAGGCAGTAATTTTCCATGACGATAAATTTTATTTTTTGGTTCCAAACACACATTTTCAAAGTGAAGTGACTGATGTTGTTTAATAAATTTCATGTTAACATGTCTCTTTAAGTGCTATGTCAAAATGACTGTTATGTTCGCCATGCACACATTTATATATACTATATTTATCGTCTTGATGGGAATATTTTGATTTTATGTAAATTGAACGCAAAACTTTTTTGAATATTTAGAAAGGATGAGACCAATGCGACCTGCGAGTAAAGTTAAGATTTTAGACGAAGATGACGCCAGTTAGGTCGTCTCCGTAATTTATTGAGACACCTACCCCACTTAGGTATACCGTCTCCGTGGAGCCGAAGGCGACCAAATGGGGACGGTATACCTAAGTGGGGTAGATGTCTCAATAAATTACTACTTAACCCATCATCATCTAAGGAACTGAGCTAAATGACTTTTTGTTTCGCGTCACGTGCCGGTTTTTTCACAGGAAAGCGCAATAATGTGCGAAACATTTATACGATAGTGCTATATAAAATCGAAGTATTCTCTATCTCATGCTTGTCACGCCAAATAGCCACGTCTTTATAATGTAGTGTAGGTAATATAAATCTACTTTTTTTAGTATCGTGGTTTAAATAATAGACGATAACACTCAAGTTATTAATTTTAATGACAAGATAAAAAAGATTTAAACATTAAAACAACGCAGGTACAACTGATACTTTTTTATTACTAATCTACATACTAATAAACATAAGAATATGTTTGTTGGTTTTTAAATTATGATACGCACATTATAGTTATTATAAACGAATTAAAAACTAAATACTATTCTAAAAAACTGGACCCTCTAGGCTACGTGCCATGCTAGCACAGGCGGCATTTTGCGCGTTGAATCGCTACCTGCAATATTATTATGTAATATCCCGTAAAACATTTGCTCCTTTACGAAGTGGTTTTATAGTTCTATATAAATGAATTTTTCTCCAGTTTCTTTATCGTACATTTCAAGGATAGGATCTGTGTAACATCTAATTTCAATCCATTCTTTTGTTACTATTTCATTATTCAATTTAGCATCCTTCATGATCTCTACTAAATTTGGTGCCCAGAAGTGATTTTTTCCATGCAAATTTTCAAAATCTGCTGCAATGCTTCCAATTAACTTGGTTACGTAATCGAATTCAATCAGCATAATTATTTTATTTGCTATCAATCTGCTAACTATAGTCTTTCCAGGTTCAAGATCAACTGTTCCGTTTACTCTTACGCCAAACTTTAAGTCAACACTTTTGATATCGCTGCTTCTCCATTTATTTGTATAATTTAAATGTTTCGTTTTAAAATCAATACTAACGTTATACAAGAACTCGTCGTTTGGATACCCATAATCCGACCAAGATGAAAATGAAGTACATTCAACGTTGTCGTGTAAACTCTTATTTATTTTTATTAAATCTGTTGTGTTACTGATATATTCGTGTGATCTTAGAACCACTCCGTCATTGACAACTTGAACTATTCTAGTTTTATTAATATATAACTGTCTTTCTGCCTCAGGCCATTTGTATTTCTTAAAAAGGTTGTCATGCGGTGTAGGATCCTTTAAAAACACTTTATCAGGAATACGTCCTAGATAAATGTTCAGTCCTCTATTTAAATTAGCTTTGGTTATGTTAAATAGTTGAATGTCTTTATCAGAAACCACTTTATTATCTTTTCCGGAATATTTTATTTTGATGTAATTTTTGTTGGAATTCGTTTTAACGTTGATTGCGATATTTGCATCACATAATAATATGATAGAAAATAATACAAACGCTCGTGTGAGCATATTATCTTACCTCCAAACAGATAAAAAAACGGATTAGTGTTATGTGGATAGATAATCACATCTATTTTGGATAAAGAGAGTAACTCTTCTTCTGAGAAAGTATATCGATGATAGTCAATTAATATTTCATAAAATACAGAACACATTAGATACTTTTCACTATGAATCTCTATGCAACATAAGTATTATACTGGTAAATATTATTATAGTAGTCCCGTATTTATCATTTCAATGCCGTTATACTGACCCATCTTATCGACTTATCGATAGAAGGTCAAGAATTATCCAATGGTCATATTGACTATTGGTTTAGTTACATGTTATGGTATTAGCACAGTATAAGTAATAGTACTAACGTAGTATTAGTCACAAATTAGTGGCCCATTGACTACGTTTGTATAAAATCGTGATATTCAGAGCGTTGCGAGTTGCGAGCGTTGACATGGATATGGCTATAGTAACTGCTTGATATCAGGGGTGCCATATGCATATTTGTCACCCGAGGTAGTAATAAAAAAAATAATCTCTGCATTCCAGTGGGTCTTTCTACAAACAGACGGGTACAAAAAACTTAGATTACAGAGACAGTTGGGGACTACGTTTGTGGCGGTCAGTGTATGACCCCTCATACACTGACCGCCACAAATGCCACAAACAAGTCATTCCTGAACATTCCTGGACTCCTCGCTTCGCCACCTGTGACGCCTGCGCACCAGGGTTACGCTACTTGAGATCTCCCGCTATCTGTCTTGTCGATATCTGTTCTACACATTCGGCCTTGTTTTTATTCTCGTTTTGTTAATGTTTTTACAAAAAAAATATGCTTAAACGTATTTGTATTCAACGTCACGAGCGATATATTTAGTAAAGAAATAATCACGTCGGGGTCACCCACCACGGCTGTAATTGATTCGACTCTATCTACAAATGGATAGGAAGATATAGGGTGAATCACGTAAAAAGTTATTTAACCGATATACTTATTACTGTTTAATTGTTCCTTTCACAAATACACAATGATACAATAGAATACAACAAAGTACCGAACGCTACGCTGGGTTGGACACGACTAGCGTCTCGTGGCGATTCGTGTGAGCATTGCTGTTTTTGATTATGAAACGATTTTCATGGCTACGCGATCCACCAAAACATGTAAATAAATATCTCATTTTTTAAAGCTTCTGACCCACTACCGATTTATCGATATACTCAGGACGAACGCACCGCACTAGCCGCATTACTTCCGCCCGCATGTAGGTACACATATACATTCTTGCTATTAAGTTAATTATGTATTTTTAGCCGACTACAAAAAAGGAGGGGGTTCTCAATTCGGTTGTATTTTTTTAATGTTTGTCACTTCCTTACTCCGTCATTTACAAACCGATTTAAAAAAACATTATTATATGGATGCTAATATAATAGAGAAGAAGAAGAGTTGCAAGCGAGATGTATCAACGTTAGTAAATTTTTAAATAGCAGCAATAGTTTACTAGATAATCTTTTCTGAATTTAGAACAATTGGACTTGTAAATGATATCTAGAGTTTAATAGACTCTTATTTATCATTTCTATGCTCCACGTGCTGGCCCCTAAGGTCAAGAATAATCGAAGGGCAACTTTGTCTACAAATTGCGAATATTCACAGCAATGCAAATCTATATAAAGTACTAACTAATCTTGGGTCGGTCAGGGCTACCGCCGAAGCTGAAGCCGATTTTGGTTCGTAGGTCTTATGTTTTAGTTATTGACAAGACATCTTCAGCTCAGTCGTTAGAGCTCCATGGTTTCTACTATTTTTTTTTACTACGCCGGGTGGCAGACAAGCATACGGCCCGCTTGATGTGAAGCGGTTACCTCGCGCGCCGCCACCCCCGCTGCCAACGCAGCATCTCCTTCCTTTCTGATGACCTCACTCACTCGCAGGAACACAACAACCCTCAAGGAAATTGTTATTTGACTGCGGTATTCTGTGAGGTAGAGATACTTCTCCAGTCGGGCAGCTTAAAAAATACGCTACGCCCTACTTCTCGTTTCGCCAGAGCTTCTTTTGTCAGGCAGCAGGGTGCACCACGTGCAAGTGTAGTTGGTTTTGGTTTAAAGATGTTGACGATGACCACTTACACCCCAAAACAAATAACGTGATGTCCCATATTCTCTACTTAGCATAATAAATTCTGTGATCCATCATCTATCCAGTGGTGTGATTTAATTTTGAATAGAGATGATATATTAAGTAGCTGCAACACCAAACTGTATCCCCCGATTTTGTTATCATTCGTATTTTTGAATTGCCTCCTGGAAGCAATATTAAAGACGAATTCCCCTCTAAACGCCTTAAATGATGGATAGTGGAAAACATCACTGAAGATCTCAGCAAAATGACAATGCCAATGTTTCATAATTCTCGTGTTCCTGCGAGTGAGTGCGGACACCAGACGTCTTAATGACAGACATCTATAATCTATTCGTATGCTTGCTTGCCAGACAGAGTAAGCACTTGTTTCGAAGCTATCATTTTAAATCTTCGTAAATCTAGGTGAAGGCAAAGATATTTAATTCATATAAATTAGTCACCAAAATAAATAGAACTATAGATTTCAAACGTACTCACGCAACGATAGATCTTGTTAGATTGGCCGATTGGGCCATTAAATGAAATGGGATCATTTAGGACCTTTCATTTGATGTATATGTATTATAGTCGTTAGTAGGCGGCCTTAAGCGATAATGAAGGCCGGTGTAATGGTGTGACGTTAAACTAAGATTAACTTGAGGTTATTTATTAAACTACAGTTAAACTGTTTACATATGTGCTCGTGTGTTTACGATCTTACGAAGGTTAAGAAACTACAATTAACAACAAACAGTAACCTAGTAAACAATAAAGAAGAAATCAAATAAACAATAAAAATTTTGGAGAGGGCTAGAAAATTTTGACGTTAAATTTTTGTATGTGATGATAAAAAAAGACTAGAATAAAAGATATTCCGAAACACAACACACATAAAGAAAAAAAATTGGTTGCCTGTAAAGTCGGTATACGGGCGAAAGTTTTACGTGACAACGACTTTGAGTGGTAAAATGTTTTCGAGTGGAAGGGACGCATGCCTTTCACTTTTTATGTCTGTCTCTCTCGCTCTTAGGCGGGCTAACCATGCCCGAGTCAAAGGGACGCGTGCCTCTCACTCGCTCTCATTGTAAGCGCATAACGTGAGCGCGTTTCTTGAAGTGTCACCCGGCTAACCAATTTATAAGACGTTGTCACGTCAAAATACGATTTTGATTAAAAAAGATGTAAGTCATATGCTCACAAGGGCCGAATGGCAAAACAAATAACTTCATTTCATTTCAATAACTTAATTTGATTTTGATTTTAAGTGAAATTAATTTCAGTAGGTTAGCGTTATTAAACTCAATTTCTAGGTAGTAAGTACGTTATTTCTAAATTGAACATATTTGAACCAAAGCCAACTTCACCTGCGCGCGGTGCAACCTGCTGACTGACAAACGAAGCTCTGGCGAAAAAAGAGGTAGGGAGTGTAATTGTAAGCTAACCGACTGGGGAATTACCTCCACCTCACAGAATACCGCAGCCAAATAACAATTCCCTTGAGAGCTGTTGTGTTCTTGCGAGTGAGTGAGATCACCAGAAAGGAAGGAGATGCTGCGTTGGCAGCGCGGGTGGCGACGCGCGAGCTATAATATGGCTACGGTATCCACTTCGCATCAGGCGGGCCGTATGCTTGACTGCCACCCAACAAGACGCATACGGCCATACGGCATACGGGTGGCAGACAAGCATACGGCCATAAGCATACGTTAGATAAATAGCCAATAGCCAAACGTATTTTATTGGCTAGCTAACCGTCTGTTAACGTCTGTTGGTTAAATTAAGATTAAACAATTTGTATCGCCGGCCGCTCGGCTGCATGCATTGTGCGGTGACATTGTCACGTTGCATCTTCACGCACGACTCTAAACAATAATGGGCCACACACGCAATTTCATTGTGCACCAATTTAAACAAAAATGAAACCTATAGCTTTATTCATTACTCGACCGATTTCCGATATAGGTATCCAGTTACTTCAATGTCTCAAGACGAAGGTCTTCCATCGGTACGTTTTGCAGTCAGTGATGACTTATGGCAAAACAAGGTCCTTTACTATGGGTCTCATGGACCTAGGGTTGCCATGCGTCCGGGTTTCCCCGGATTTGTCCTAGTTTGGAGGGCGTCCGGGGAGCGTCCGGGCGAGACGTTTCATTTGTAGTCAAAGGTTAAAAGTTTTAAATCACTACCGCCCGCTCCATGCTGCGAATAATCGTCTTGTCACAGAATACCAAATAGTGCTAGTACTAAAAAACACTGATGACATGTCTGAGGTTTAAGATTCAAAATCCGGAGTTTTCACGCATCTTGTCCAGCCCCCTTACCACCATCTCTTATTGCGACTCAATAACTGAATAGATTGCTTATTCATACCAATGAATAAGCGACTCTATTTCAAATGAAATAGAGTCGCTTATTCATTGGTATGAATAAGCAATCTACTCAATTATTGAATCGCAATAAGAGATGGTGGTAAGGGGGCTGCTAGCATTTAGAGATGGCAACCCTGAATGGACCTGCATTCGGAGTGTAAGTGGTTCATCAACATCTTTGAACCAAAGCCAACTTCACCTGCACGCAGTGCACCCTGCTGACTGACAAACGAAGCTCCGGCGAAAAGAGAGGTAGGGAGCGTAATTGTAAGCTACCCGACTGGGGAATGTACCTCCACCTCACAGAATACCGCAGCCAAATAACGGTTCCCTTGAGGTCTGTTGTGTTCCTGTGAGTGAGAGAGGTTACCAGAAAGGAAGGAGATGCTGCGTTGGCAGCGGGGGTGGCGGCGAGCGAGCGATATTTTATTTTGCGAGCGTAAATATGGCTACGGTATTCGCTTCACATCAGGCGGGCCGTATGCTTGTCTGCCACCCGACGTAGTATAAAAAAAAATAAAAACTACCGCTCGCTCCATGCTGCGAATAACCGTCTTGTTACAGATTAAAAAAATAGTACTAGTTCTAAAAACACTGATGACATGTCCGGATTTTAAGATTCAAAACATCTTGTCCTGGTTTTCACGCATCTTGTCCCGGTTGCGTTTAGAGGTGGCAACTCTACATGCACCAAAACTTAAGGTTGTACAATGTGTGATGGAAAGAGCTATGCTAAGTGAATCTTTATGTAATAAATAAACTTAGAAATTAAAAGGGACGGGGGCCTACCACACATTCCCACCACTGTGTCTCCTGTGTAGCTAGGATTAACAGCGACGACCACCAAAAAGGCAATGAACAATGAAGACCACTACAGCCAGCAGTCGCGGGGGTAAAACTACGGCTACCTTGGAACTCACAACGAGTACCAAAGAAACAAATGCCTAGAGGATTTTTATGAATCACAAGCTTTTGCCTTTGTAAGTTGATGTATGAAATTCATTCATATCCCTGTTCAGCCATTTAAGGGTTGAATATCGAAAAATCGTGAAATACGTGTTTAATTACTTTCTTTAAGGACTACATTTACAAAGTTCCAAGCCGAAATGCCAATTAATATTTTTTCCCCTTACAAAGTATAATGCCCCCTTTTATCCCCTAAGAGATCGAATTTTAGATTATTGTTTTTAATATTGAGTTAGAGTTTTATTAGAATATCACAAAATTCCAAACTGACGACAAACTAAAAATTACATTTTATTACAACATATAAACGTTGATACCTCTTTTTACCCCTTTAGGGATTTTGCGAAATTCACCCCAATTTCGCAAAATCCCTTCTTGGACCTATACGTCACAAAAGGAAGCCACGGTCCAAATATCACGTTTCTAGCTTCAGTAGTTTTGCCCTTGGCGTTGATGAATCAGTCAGTCAGGACATGCTACTTTATATATATATATGGATCTCTATACATATATGCATAAGGGCTCGTGGTTAAAATATTTGTATGCGGTTGAGCGTTGCAAAATCTCCTGCAACACCCAACTCAATTTGTATCACTCTCCAACAGCGCATACATTATTTTTAAAGGTACGCTAGCTGACCTGCGCAACTTCTTCTGCCTCGTATCAACTTCATCAGCCTACATTTTATATAAAAAAAAGGGCCATAGGCGAAAACCTAAGTTAAGGCCCTTGTGGCATTGAATAAAAAGCATTTACAATGAATATCAGTTTGTTACCAAAAAAAAAGTATTTTTTACATATTACAGCACTCAAAATGTTTCGATTTAGACGTTGCGTTGTAGGGAAAACTGCAAAAGCCGTTTTTGTTACTTTTCGCAACAACTTCTAACTTTCTGAAGTTCTATGTTTGTTCGTTAATCGTTGAGGTTGGAGGTTTCGTAAAAAATTGTGAATTGGACACATTCGTGGATGGAGATCGAACCCATGGCCATTGGTAGCATATTTAACTAATTGATTAGCGAAAAATCGTTTTCTTAACGCTATGTATACATCAGGAGATGACTAGGTCAAGGAGATAACTAGGTGTTAGTAACCATAATACAAAACAACTTGTTTATGAGAAAAATTAAGCCCTATAATTTTAATTAAAAAAAACCGACTCCACAAATTCTTCAATTGTAAGCACCACTGAAAAGTTAAAAACACTATCAGAACTGAATTTTACGACATGAAAACAAAATTAGGACCAATCTGGAAGTTATACTCTTTGAAATAAAAAAAGTTTTTTCTAAATCGGTTTATAAATGATGGAGTATAGAAGTAACAAACATAAAAAAAAAACAACCGAATTGAGAACCTCCTCCTTTTTTGGGGTCAGTTAAAAACTGAACCCGACCACTGTAAAATCACACTATAAAAAGTCTGAAACAAGAAAATATTCTCATCTTGTTATATACAAACTATTCAATATTTATTGTCTGATAAATAAATAATTATTATTATTTAAATAGTTGTCTTGGCCAACTTGCCAGATAAATATTTTTTGAAAAATGGAAAAATTCACCTGCCCCCCCTAGGTGGGATTTGAACCCACGACAAAAAATAGCTGAATTTCATCTGCAACGATGGACTGCTATGCCTACTTTAGTATTGTAATTACTTAATAGGTTGATGACGCCACAATGTGACTCACACAGTAGAAATATAAGATGCAAAAATTCGTCAGCAACACAAACCTTCCTGGTAGCTCAGTTGGAAGAGCACTCGACCGGTCATCGAGAGGTCGTGGGTTCAAATCCCACCTAGGGGGGGCAGGTGAATTTTTCCATTTTTCGTAAAATATTTATCTGGCAAGTTGGCCAAGACAACTATTTAAATAATAATAATTTAATTAGTTTGGTGTTATCAAAAAATAGCTGAATTTCATCTGCAACGATGGACTGCTATGCCTACTTTAGTATTGTAATTACTTAATAGGTTGATGACGCCACACTGTGACTCACACAGTAGAAATATAAGATGCAAAAATTCGTCAGCAACACAAACCTTCCTGGTAGCTCAGTTGGAAGAGCACTCGACCGGTCATCGATAGGTCGTGGGTTCAAATCCCACCTAGGGGGGGCATTTTTCCATTTTTCAAAAAATAAATAATTTTCACGTAATATTTCTTTTTATGTATTTAATACCTATTCCTAGAAAAAGAAAGAAAGAATTGTAAAAGTCCAGAGGATTTCGGGTGTAAGTGGTTCATCAACATCTTTGAACCACAGCCAAGTTGACCTGCACGCGGTGCACCCTGCTGACTGACAAACGAAGCTCTGGCGAAAATAGAAGTAGGGAGCGTAATTGTAAGCTACCCGACTGGGGAATGTACCTCCACCTCACAGAATACCACAGCCAAATAACGGTTCCCTTGAGGGTTGTTGTGTTCCTGCGAGTGAGTGAGGTCACCAGAAAGGAAGGAGATGTTGCGTTGACAGCGGGGGTGGCGGCGCGCCAGCGATATTTTATGATGCAAGCGTTAATATGGCTACTGTAACCGCTTCACATCAGGCGGGCTGTATGCTTGTTTTCCACCCGACGTAGTACAAAAAAAGCATTAGGGCAATGTGTTAATGCAAATGGCGTTCTCTGCTGAATTGGCCCCTTATTACATTGGTGTTTGGGTATTTGTTCTATCTAATATCAGATTGCTGCGCATACACGTACTCCTTCATGCAGCTCTGCGTACCACCAGGGGTCCGCGTACCACTATTTGGGAAACACTGACCTAGTTAGTGGGTTGCCATCCTACGCTGCACTTTGCTGGAAATTTAGTTCTAATACGGATATATCCTAAGTCTACCAAAGGACGTAAGAAAGGAAGAGAAATCCATACTTAATATTATAAATGTGAAAGTGTGTTTGTTTGTTTGTCCTTCGTTCACGTCAAAAGGAACCTAAGTACGGACATATTATTTTTTAATGGGGATAGTTTACGGTCTGGAGAGTGACATAGGCTACTTTTCATCCAGGAAAAACATTTTATTCCCACGTGAAAAAATAAAGTTTATAATCATTTGTCCTTCTTTCACGTCGAATGGAAGTAATGGAACCTAATTGCTAACATGATATTTTAACAACCAAGCAAACAAATGTTTTTTTAGAGCCAAAGCCAGGCTCAGCTGCACGTGGTGCACCCTGCCGTGTAGCAAACGGCCCGCCTGATATGGAGCGGTTGCCGTAGCCATATCTACGCTCGCAACATAAAGTATCGCTCGCGCGCCGCCACCCCCACTGCCAACGCAGCATCTCCTTCCTTTCTGGTAACCTCACTCACCCGTAGGAACACAACAACCCTCAAGGGAATTGTTATTTGGCTGCGGTATTCTGTGAGGTGGAGGTACATTCTCCAGTCGGGTAGCTTACAATTACGCTCTCTACCTCTCTTTTCGCCAGAGTTCAAAGATGTTGATGAACCACTTACACCCCAAACAAACAAACAAGTTTACCCAATGATGCAACAGAGTGATGGTAACAGAGCTACGGTAGGATTTAGGGTCATCCCTATTAGCTTATTGCCTTTTGCTATTATTCTTATAATTTCAGGTAATAAAATGTAATTTCAGGAAAATTTTTTTTTTATACTACGTTGGGTGGCAGACGAGCATACGGCCCGCCGATGTGAAGCGGTTACATATTAAAGCTCGCAACATAAAATGAAGGCATATTAACGCTCGCAACATAAAATAACGCTCGCGCGCCGCCAGCCATGCTGCCAACGCAGCAACGCCTTCCTTTCTTTTTGGTAACTCACAGGAACACAACAACCCTCAAGGGAATTGTTACTTGGCTGCGGTATTCTGTGAGGTGGAGGTATATTCCCCAGTCGGGTAGCTTACAATTACGCTTCCTACCTCTCTTTTCGCCAGAGCTTCGTTTGTCAGTCAGCGGGGAGCACCGCGTGCAGGTGAACTTGGCTTTGGTTCAAAGATGATGATGAACCACTTACACCCGAAATCCTCTGGACTTTTACAATTCTTTCTTTCTTTTTCTAGTTTCTTTTCCACTTTACAAGTTTCTTTAATCATTCTATTCGAGATCTTATCCTCACAGGAGGCTTTATTTGTAAGCAAAGTTTTAACATAAGACAAGAATTCGTCCATAGACGGCACATTTAGTATTATCAATTATTTAATCTGTATATAGTATTCTATTATTATATTGATAAATTAAATTAAACTAAAACTAATCTAAAAACCTATATATTTATCTATAAAGAACATAAATGTCACGAGATAAAAAAATAACAGAAATTTACTTATAAATAAAAAATATCCTCAAGATCATTGCCCGTCGGCAGTGTTTCCAGCCCCTTACCACCAACTCTTATTGCGATTCAATAACTGAATAGATTGCTTATTCATACCAATGAATAAGCGACTCTATTCAAATAGATTTATTTACGAATTACGAAAAATAACTTTTTAAATTTATTTTGATGTCTTGTGCGTAAAGACTGTCATTAAGATTCTGTGTTTAGTTTTTTAATCTCTAAAATTCAGTATGAGAGTAGATAAAGTATATAAATACACCGTAGCTATATTAACGCTCGCTACATAAAATACTGCTCACGCGTCGCCACCCGCTTACAAATAAACCCACCCGTTGCCAACGTAGTAACTCCTTCCTGTCTTTTTGGTGACCTTATTCACTCGCAGACACACAATAATACTCAAGGAAATTGATATTTGTCTGCGGTATTCTGTGAGGTGGAGGTACTTTCTAGTCGGGCAGCTTACAAATAATGTTTTTGATGTTTTTAAATATCTTTAATTTTCCATCATAATTCAATAGAATAACACTTAAATTACATTTTTATAAAAACTCATACAATTATTTCTAAGAAACTAAATTAAAAATACAAATAAAAACTACATATTATCTAAAAAAGGCCCCCGTGGCATTGTACCGAAGATGCTGGCAGCGTTTCCTCGTTGTATTAGCAATACTAATCCGTTGTGCGAGAAAGCCGCCAGCTCTTCGGTCACTAGTGGCTTCGACCAGGCGCTTGGAGAGCTCATTCATTAATTTAAGCGCATTAGGACCCCACGAACCCAGGGTCTCGACTCCGAAAGGCACAAAAGTGTATTCCGAGCCGAGACCGCGATATTTCGTAATTTTTCTTTTCTCGGCCGCCTCCGCCGCAAAGCCTGCCTTGTGTGTAGTTCCCTGGAGATGAGACGGGGCCAGAGTATCGGCGCAAGTAGCGTCCCAAACCAACGCCCGTCCCATGCTCCACGGAATCAGGGTCATGCCGTCCGGTCTCTTACCATCGTCTCTCGAAATACCGTTTGGTTCAAGTAATGCAGGTACATTGACGGTGGCAAGAGAGCGGCGGATTATGTCATTGACGGCGGCGTGCCTTAGCTGACAGGAGAGTCCGTGGTGTCCTAACTGGTCGACATCCTTGCCATAAGGGCATTTGTGTGAGGCACAGACCGGCACTCCCAGTCTCAGGCTGACTGCCAGTCTCAAGGTATCAGGTTCCAGAAAAGTACCATTGTTAGCAAAGGGATAGGCATGAAGACAATACCCGGATTCTTTTCTTCCTGCGGCCAACAGTCTGGCGTGAGCTGAACCCGAGCTGGAGTCTAAGAGCGCTGAGCTTTTAATTTTACAGATAAAATCATCCCAGTCCTCCTCTGAGATTTTGTCAGAAAGGGGAAATTTTGACCCGGACAAGCCATTTGTCAGGCATTCCGAGCATCGTTCAAACCCGCCGTCTCATAGTTAGAAGAGCAGGTCTTCAGGATTTTACCTACGAGATCGGCTGTGCTATGGGCAGATGATAGGAACGCCGGCAGAGCCACACTGGAAATTTTGCGAATCCCTAGCCCATATCTGATGGGAAGAGATGCTTGGGTCCAAGATTGCTCGCTGAGTTGGATGTTCAAAACAGATTCTAAGGTGGATTGTATAAGGGTGTCAATCGGAATTAGGGAATTTTGATGTTTCCAGAAAGGACAACAGCGGAGCAGATATGTAGATTTTGGAACGAAAAGGCAGAATTTTAAAAGGGTAATTGCCGAATGTGAATTGATTTCATATAAGCGGTCTGCGCAGTTTTTGAATTTTGTGATTGTTTGAGTGATTACGTCGGGTATGGCATTTTCGAAAACTGGTGACCCTAGAAGGTTTAATGATTGTTTATTTACTATTTTTATGTTTGAGGTAAGTGTGTTGAATCGCTGGAATATGTCACTATGACTATTTGTATTGTGTATGTAAAGTTCACATTTGTTGTAATTTAGTTCCAAACCGATAGAGCTGAATTTATTTTTGATTTCTAAAAGGTCCAATAAAACGGTGTCGGCGTCACCCCCTAGGGTCCCATCATCTAAGTACCATACATTAAATTTTGATTTTAGATTTTGAATTATAGGGTTAATGGCTAGGCTAAAAATGGCTGGTCTGAGGGGATCACCCTGCTGGCAACCAACTTCTGACGAGAGTGACGTAGGTTCGGCATAGCAATGAAGTAAGTAGTTACAAATTTCCGGGATATTATTTCTAATTTCATTCAGCAGGGTGTCTCTGTTAACCGAATTAAAAGCGTTTTTTATGTCAATTTTGAGCAATACCTCACATTGGTCATCTTGTAAATAGGTGCGTAGGGCGTGAACCGCTGCTTCGCAACCACCTTTAGTGCCAAAGCCTACCTGTATTGGTTCAAATTGTTTTTGAAGAGAGGATGATATGTAACGTACCGCAATTTTAGAAGCCAAACGCCGAAAAGTTGAACTCACTGCTCTTGGCCTTACTCCTCCGTCCTTTTTTGTCAGGGCGATCAGGTTTGCGCCATAAATTAAAGGGACAATTTCGGGGTTGACATTTCCTGAAAACATGACATTTAATAATTTTGATAATGATCTGATCAAAAGTTTACCTGCATCGCCCACACAGTGTGACGTTAAGTTTTTCAGGTGTTGAGGAGAAATTCCATCAAGACCTGCAGCTGAACCGGTTTTGAATTAATTAATTGCAATTATTGTGTCTTTATCTTGGATGCGGAGACAGACGTCAGGTGTAGGCGGATCTAGGAAGTAAGGTATAGCTGGAGCTGGTGGATGTTTAGTCTTTATAGCCGAGAGGGAGGAGAGAGGGTTTCTGGTGTGTCCGGAGACAGCACATCACTAGTGAAAAGAAGTCTGGCGGCGCCTTTTAAATCCCCGTTGCTAACTTTCAATTCTACATTTTTTTTTGAGATTATATTTGGAATGGGATTTTCTATTTTGAATGGGAGTATTACTGTTGGTGGGTGGGTAATGACGGATGGGAATGGAACAATTATTTTTAATTTTTTGGGAAAAAGACACTTGGCTATTGTCTGATGGAGCATGTAGAGTTGAGAATGAAAAAGTTAGTAGTTCCTGCCAGGATCGTGAACTATTGTACTCAACGCAGTTATTGATGAGGTGGGATAATCTGGTTGCTACGGCAATCCTGGCACCGCGTGGAATACGTTTCACAACGGGAATATTATTTTTCAGGTGGCTGAGGTGTAGATGAAAGGCGGCGATGTTGTAGTGCGTTGGATTGGAGGCAGATGGTTGCGATTGTGGTGGTACAGATGAGGAGGTATTTAGTGAGTTTAAATTTTTGTGAACTTTCGAAGAATGAATATGGAGGCCACGTAGAGTATGAAATGATTTACTACAGTTACTACATGTGTGATTTGATGAAGATGTGCTGTCTGCGGATAGAGAGCCGGGCTGCATCCACAAAACAATTAAAAATACTTATGTAAAGTAGGTAAAAACATAATAACACCAACTTAAATATGTATATATAAAACACAACACAGCATGAAACACTTTGAAGTTTAGACCATTAATATGGTTTGAAAGAGCTCGTGATGCAATTTCAGGATCAGTAAACAGTTCTTCAATATCTTGTATAAATTAAAAATAATTAAGTGAAACCACTTATCTCAGGAATCACAAAAAAAAAATAAGAGCTTTGATTATATGTGTCCATGAGCAAATCTTTAGCAGTAGGATTCTTAAAAAAATCTGTTGGAAAATGAATTGGCAGTAGGATATTCGAGTAGACTATAACTGAGCTATTAAAATTCTTCTTGTGGAGATAGGTATGTAGTGTTCCTGTTGATTATTCTTACAGTAAAATCCCTTCTGGTGTGTCCACGCACGTATGTGTTTGTTTTTTGTGATGTGATGATTTTGTACCTTCACGTATCCTCGAATTTATATTCTTTGGAAATAAAATTTGATGCCGAAAGCAACTTGCATTGGAACCAGTAGTTCCTGAGATTAACGCGTTCAAACAAACAAACTCTTCAGCTTTATAATATTAGTATATATAGATATACTTTATACTACGTCGGATGGCAGACAAGATAAGCGGTCCGTATAAGCATACGGCCCGCCTGATGTGCCTGATATAACATTTATTGGGTCGCTGTTACACATTTTACTTAATTTAAGATAGTGACAAATATATAAATGAATACAAACAAAAATTCACTAATTATACATGTAACCGTTTCATTGAAAAGCAATACAATGACTTCTACAAAATTTTTACTGACGGTTCAAAGGATGTATCCGGTGGCGGGGCGGCGTTCATGGATCCTGTTCAAAAATCGTATATGAAGTATAAGATTGATTCCGATATTTCAATTATGAATTTAGAGCTAATAGCCATATCAGAGGCTATATCTTACTTTGAGTCAGTTGAGTATCACAAATTTGTTATTTTAACAGATTCAAAAAGCTCATTGCATCATTTGGCTCGGTGCACCTCGCATAGGTATCCCGATAGCCTACAGCATATTGGAATCCATTCAAATTCTTCGGCAGAATTGCAAAAAAATTGTATTGCAATGGATCCCGTAACACGTTCAGATAACTGAAAACGAGGAAGTAGACTTACTGGCGAGACAAGCCTTGGTTGACGGCGTCCCTCTATCGGTTACACCTAACTACAGTGATTATGTCAAAGTAGCTAAGAAGGAGTGTGAAGATATTTGGAACGAGTATTTTGACAATAGGTCGAAGGAAAAAGGCATTTGGTTTCGAACTATCCAACCACAGTACTCGCACTAGCCTTGGATTGATAATACCCCCCTGGATCGAAACTCCTTGGTGATGGCACTTAGGCTGCGTTCCGGTCACGTTCCATCGAACAAGTTTGCCTTTCTCATGCGAAAAACCGACTCGCCAAATTGCGCTGAGTGCGGAGTCGTAGAGGATGTGCATCATGTTTTAGTGGAGTGCATGTTTTAGTGGAGTAACAGCATTTACCAGTAAAACCCTTGATGTCGGTCGATATCAGACAATATTCGGATTAGCTAAATCCGAATTCCGAGGATGCCAAGAAATTATATTTTTTTGGCAAAAATAGCGTTATCTAAATAATCCCTAGACATATTGTTTGACTACTCGTTTCGTCTATCTACTCGGAAGTGTATTTGTTTAAAAATGTAAGTGAGTTGTGGTTTTATGGGGCGATATAGTCATTAAATGACAAAGCCCGTCACAATATATAAATAAGGGGTGTAACTGGTTCATCAACATCTTTGAACCAAAGCCAACTTCACCTGCACGTGGTGCACCCTGCTGAGTGACAAACGAAGCTCTGGCGAAAAGAGAGGTATGGAGCGTAATTGTAAGCTACCCGACTGGGGAATGTACCTCCACCTCACAGAATACCGCAGCCAAATAACAATTCCCTTGAGGATTGTTGTGTTCCTGCGAGTGAGTGAGATCACCAGAAAGAAAGGAAGGAGATGCTGCGTTGGCAGCGGGGGTGGCGGCCCCCGAGCAATATTTTATGTTGCAAGCGTTAATATGGCTACTGTAACCGCTTCACATTAGGCGGGCCGTATGCTTGTCTGCCACCCGACGTGTATAAAAAAAAAAAAAAAACAAATAAAAAAAAGATCATATTTAATAAGTGCGCATGTGCTCCAGCAACACCAATGGGTGAGACGCTCTGTGATCATTATTGTCCCTAGAGGCAAAGCACAGATTTTCAGCTCCCACCTGTAGGTAGGACCCCTTTAGACATTTACGCGGGTGAAACCGCGAGTGCAAGCTAGTAGAGTAATAAACTAAGGTATGCGATCCCAAAACTTAAAACCTAATCTAGTTCGCCCTTGAGGTCAAATAGCCTCCGAGATCCTATCACCATAACGACAAAGATTCGATCTCCGTGTCGTCACATGCTTCAACCATCAATGCACAATAAAATTCAATACCCCATCAATTACACATACAAAATACCTCTTTGAACGTTAACTCAAAGGCTTAAAGTCTAATTTTGTTGAGAAAGGCGATATCCAATTGAAGATCTAAATTGGTTTTAAGAAGGTATTGTTGGACACCTTTGGTATAAATAGATGAAGAGGTCTTGATATGTATCATTCTATGTTTACTTTTCATTTGGACTAGTACCTTCACTAAGGATACGAAAAATAGGCCAAAACATTTGCTGGTAAACAAAAATCCAGTCATTTTTTATTTATAACTATTTTAATTAGTTTAAAAAGTACTCGACTGGTTATCAAGGGGGCGTTAGATTAAGTCCCATTTAGGCTTATTTTATTCCAACCTTCCTCCTTACTCCATCCCACTTCGAATGGGGTCGGCTCTCCTAATTTTGTGGCGTCATAACAGCCTGTCTTGAGTTGTCGGATCAGGCAAATTCTCCATTTGCAGAAGTTTGTTTATGCTGGTCCACCACGTTAACAAGAGGCGGCCTCTGCCCTTTCTGTTTTCTGCTTATTTTGTTCCAATATTTAGTAAAATATAGGGAAATTAGCCAAACTTATAATATTAAATATGGGAAAATATTAAATCGATCGACATAAAAAACCGGATTTGCACATTAAATTAATCGGATAGCACATCAAATCCTGCATTTGTATTTTTTGATGTGCAAAATAGGTTAGGTGAGGTTTTGCTATGTATTTATTTGATGTTACGTTAAATAGCATCCTTAAATTAACCCGACAAACTTAACTTAGCTGAACTGTCCTGTCATATTAAATTCGAATTGGTCTAGCGCAATCTGCCAAATGACTATTGTATAATTGTTTTGTAATAAGTATAAGAGGGGGGCAAACGAGCTTGTGAACCATCTGATGGAAATCAATCACCGCCACCCAAAAGCATCAGCAACACCAAGAGGGCGCCGTTACCAGCCTTTTTTGTTCTTGAAAGCTCCCATGTCGTATTTGTTTAGGAACACCGCTGAGGGAAGTTGATTCTACAATTTCATTGTTTTTGGTAGTAAGTTAGTTTTAGATTTCAAATTAGTTTTATATACCACGTCTGGTACAAACGGTACGGTCCGCCTGATGCAATGCACTTCCAGTTCATTGTAAGTTTGAGGAGTATTGCTAGCAAGCTGATACACGCGCTGCTAACGGAATATCTCCCATGATTGGTCTCCTCTTCACTCGCTATGAACTATCTTCAAGAGTATTGTTCTTTGGTTTTGGTATTTTGTGAGGAACAGGTCCTTTCCTAGTCGTGTTCAGTATGCTCTACTCTTTGAAATAGTGTTGAAACTTCGGAATTTTCAAAATTGAGTTATTAATTTTTTTTAAACGAAAAATGATAATTAACGTGGATTTCTCTTTTCAGATTAACCAGGACTTCATCTAAGGCCACCATCATGAAGGTAAGCTTGATTTAATATTTTTTTTTATGAGAAGTGTGATAATGAGCATGTGGGTCACCTGTTGGAAAGCAATCACCACCGCCCATGGAGATCAGCAACACCAAAGGGTCGCCTTTTCGTTGCCAGCCTATAGCCTCCTTCCTTTCTTCATTTCTGGTGACCTCATTCGCTCCCAAGAACACAGCAACCCTCAAGGGAATTGTTATTTGGCTGCGGTATTTTGATTGGTGGAGATACTTCCCCAGTCGGATAGCTTAAAAAATACGCTAAGTCGTCAATCGTTTGTCAGTCAGCAGGGTGCACTACGTGCAGTTGAGATTGGCTTTACTTCAAATATATTGATGAACTACTTACCATTTAACCCCCCCCCCCCCCCAATCCCACCCCAATTTCCATTTAAATCCCAGGTTCCATTTAATTGATCTCATCATTAATTCTAACTATTGTGTTCCAGGTGTTCATTCCATTAATGCTGTGTTTTTCGCTGACCCTGGCCGAACCGCCTGTCGGGTGAGGAATCTTCACTATTTCAGCTTATTATATTACACGCCATCAGATATTTTATCAACACAGTTTTTTTTTTAAGAAACGTGCGATGTAAAACTCAGTGCTATTACTGTTTTCTTATATTTATAAAGTTTTTTGTACGAATTTGCACGTATGTTCATAACACGGTGTCCTGTCTTATGGGTATTATCAAAAATAAGAAGAAGAAGCATTAATAAATGCAAGCATTAATAAATAAACCCAAAAATAGATATATACACACAATAAAGAAAAAAAAACATATTAACAGTAACTTATGTAGTGACTGACTTTCTGGTTTCACTTCTACATATTAAAAGAAATACTTCCACCAAATTTGAAGATCATTTTTAGCCTGTATTGGGCATGGCATTTTCTCTAGAGAATAATAAAAGATTAGACCTACACAGTAATTAAACATTTTAAACAATTTTCAGTGATGGCTATCCTGCAGCGAGATCCGGACACGATCACGTTCATGACAGCCACGACCATGGAGGTGGTTTCGATTTCCAACGATCTCTCTCTCAAGAATACGGCCCACCAGCAGCACGAAGCTTTGGATCTTCCCGCAATGCCATATCCCAAGAATATGGGCCTCCTCGTGCCAGATCTAATTCGTTGTCTCAACAATACAACGCTCCCAATGCTCGGACCCCATCGACATCATATGGAGCACCTAGTGCACGATCTGGTCTTTCTCAAGAATATGGCGTGCCCAGTTCAGGATCTGACTTCGGTGCCCGCAGTCTTTCCCAAGAATATGGACCACCAAGCGCTTTAAGCAATCCATCTGGCTTCCGTAGCAGTTTGTCACAGGAATACAGTGCTCCAAGTTTAAGAAACGCAGACTCCTACGCGAGATCCCCATCTACTCAATACGGTGCTCCAGATTTTCGATCAACTCCTTCTGAAGAATATGGCGCGCCGGCCTTGAGAAGTGGTCAAGGATTTAACACTCCTGCTCAAAAATATGGCGCACCACGTTCACAATTCCGTTCAGGTGCTCCGTCCCAACAATATGGAGCGCCTTCGGCTAGATCCAATGATCCATCTCAGAGTTACAATGCTCCCAGTTCATTTAGATCTCCTGCTACATCTCGAAGCTTCTCATCTTCACCTTCTCATTTTGGTTCAGCCCGTACTCCATCGCAGTCTTATGGCGCTCCGTCTTCACGGTCCCCCTCATCACAATACGGCGCACCTGCAAGGAGTTCTGATTCTTATTCCCAAGGCTTTAGATCGGTTTCCCAGTCATACAGCGCACCAGTTCCAAGTGCTAGGGGTTTGTCTGATACATATGGACCTCCTAGCGCGAGAGGATTATCTCAGGAGTATGGAGCGCCTGCCGCCAGAACTGCTGATCTGACAACCAACGCTTTTGCTTCTTCGTTTGCTTCTGCCAGGTATGAAATAAAGTTATCTAACAAAAATATTAAATTCTTGATTATCATGTAAATAGATTATCAAGGAAATACCTATAATGAAAACAAAACACAATAATCGATATTTAATAGTAAAATAAACAATCTATTTGACGAGATATTGACGAGCTCGGTGGTCGAATTGCTAGCCGCAATGCCCACTTTGACTCCGTGGTCGCGGGTTCGATTCCCGCACAAGACAAACATTTGTGTGCATGAACATGTCTGTTTGTGTTCTTGGTGTTTTCTGTGTATAAGTACGTATATAAAAAAACGTATATAAATACATATATCAGTTATCTAGTCGGGCGGCAGACAAGCATACGGCCCGCCTGATGTGAAGCGGTTACCGTAGCCATATTACCGCTCGCGGCTCGCAACATAAAGATTAATTGAAATTAATTTAGATATTCTAAGTAATTGAAGAGAAGATTGCAACATTGATTTACAATCTCCAGCTAATAAATTAAATCTCCAGCTCCAGGTACCTAAATAACCACACATTACAGGTCATCTCCGTCTCAAAAATATGGCGCTCCCGCTGCCCGTGACTCCATGCCCTCGGACGAGTATGGAGTCCCCGACCAGTACAACTCCATATCCAACCAAGGTTATGGATACGCCAAGAATGCCCTTGATGAGCTGCTTAACCAGGTCAGATGCATCACTATTATTATCATCTAAAAACCTATATATTTTATCTATAAAGAATAGAAAAAGTTACTGGATAAAAATAAATAAACAGAAATTTACCAACGAATAAAAACTATCCCCAAGATCGTTGCCTGTGGGTAGTGTTCCTGAAAGACTAGCAGCAATACCTCGCTGGATTGCAATACTAATTCTCTGTGCAAGGTCTGTGCAATGACCAGCCCTCTGGTGACAGGATGTGTCGACGAATTTTTGAGAAATGTCTCGAAGTTTTTTGTGGTCTGACGCTGCCCCACGGCCTCAAAGTCTCTACCCCAAATGGCTCAAACATGTAACAGTTGCTTTATCTTAAATATCGCAAACTAAACATTAATTGAGAGGAGCTCGATGGTGTTGCGCGGGCCAGTCTAATCGAACACGCAAGTTAAGCAACTTCGGCCGTAGCCTGTTCGTTGATGGGTTTATTAAACTCGAGCTCCACCGTTCTTCGGACGTTACAGGCACGTTAAGCCGTCGGTCCCAGCTAGGCAGTCGTTAAGCCAAGTGGCCTTTAGGGTTCCATATCCAAAGGCTCTTTCACTTAACCATATTCGAACCGTAATATAGCCGTGTGGTTTCCGGCAGGCTAAAATAGAATCACTCCGTTTCTTCCCGTGGATGTCGTACAAGGCGACTAAGGGAAATACATTATCAAATATCGATCTGCCCCCTTACCACCATCTCTTATTGCGATTCAATAACTGAATAGAAAGCTTATTCACACCAATGAATAAGCGACTCTATTCCAAATGGAATAGAGTCGCTTGTTCATTGGTATGAATAAGCAATCCATTCAATTATTGAATCGCAATAAAATATGGTGGTAAGGGGGTAGGCCTCCACAACCCGTTTGGCCAGTGTGGGGAGTGTAAGCCAAATCCTCCTTCCGTCTAGGACGGACGTGAGAGGGTCGTGCTCCTGTAGTGGAGATTAAAATGGACCTGATGATGATGATGATAGCAATGCAGCAGCGATTGATAGTTTATTCAAATTTGCTTAAATTACATCAGGCCAGGACAATATATCAATGTATATAATTAAAATGTCTCCTACTATCTTACCGACTATCATATCCTCTTTCATTTGACCTCTTATACTTAAAAACAAATGGGGTGCGGCTGTCCGATTTTGTTATCATTAGATTTTTTTGGATTGCCCCCGTAAGGTAGCAAATTTAAAGACAAAAAATATCACAAACTGTCTACATTCCAGGAACCAGCTAACTACGACTTTGGTTACAAAGTTAATGACTACATAACTGGCAGCGACTTTGGGCACACTGAATCTAGGCAAGACAACAGAGCTGAAGGCTCCTACTTCGTTGTATTACCTGATGGAACAAAACAGGCAAGTTGTAACCATGTAGCAAAATATTCAAGTAATAGTAGTATTTACGGAAGCTAACAAATATATTTCATCACTACAAACGATTCTAATTGAGAATCTGAGTTTTGTATACGCAAATAATTACATTACTCGACTTTTAATGTAAAAGAAAGGTAATAACTGTTGATCAGCAACTTCATCAATACGAGCAATGTTAACGAATAAAACGATAGATGCAAATACAAAGCTGAATAAGAAGAAAATATTGAGAACGATACTCAAAAGCAATGATTTGTTTCTCATAAACTTATTAAATCTAGATCATTGATCAGTTCCAGTTGAATTGTCTTACATAATGTGATTTTACTGTATCTTATGCTTGATAGATGAAAATGATTCGCGACAACTCGGGATTTGATCGGGTTCTTTTCGGTCACCAATATAAAGCTGTACAGTTATACCATACCATAGTATATTAAGTAATTGTACTATGTACAGAATGGCCACTCCCTGTCGGTCTCTCCTGTGAGACAAATCTGGAACAGTTTGTATGGCGCTGCACGCACACGCGTTTATTCACGCTCTGCACAGACGTTATTGTTAATGTAGTAGTAAACGCGGCATTTGTTTGGAGTGGCCGGGGTGTGCTTGCTTATACGCACATTTATCATTTGATTAGGTAGAGTCCAATAGTGGAGTTGACTTCGGCTTAAATTTTGATGTGATTAATCAATATCTATCTTCCAAACTTCAGTAGATCATTCCACAAAGTTTTTCTTTTCATTGCCGTCTTACACATTCATAAATACAACAGTTAATAAACATTTTCCTTTCTTGTTCAGATTGTAGAATATGAAGCTGATGAGAGAGGCTTCAAACCAAGGATCTCAGTGGAGCCAGCCAACGCTTCAGCGAGGGCCGGCTATGACGACAACGCGGCTGACTTAGCTCGAACTGGCGACGGACCTTACTAAAGCATTTGATACTGCGAACTCGGATTTGCACTTGATTATCACAAAACTTATATTCACAGCTTGTCTGTCCAAAGATATTTTTTCGCTTCATAAAATTCTATTATTAACCGTAGCAGTGAATGTAAAATTATGTTTGTTTGTTTGTAATTTCGATGTAATAACATAAATACAATTATTAAATATACAAAGAAGGTAGTACATAGGTGGACTTATCCCTAAAAGAGATCTCTACCAGTCAACCTTAGAGGAACTGATAGGAGTTCAAATAAGACGAGAAAACACACCTAAACCATGTTATTACTTATAACTAGGTATCATATTTATGTGGTATGAATGCGATCAGCTAAGGAAAATTGTCCCCTTCAGTAATTTTGAACTATTAGGATCTAAAGCAGTTATATGATTAACAGTACAAATAATTTCAGGCATTTTTGTGCACCCGAATGCGATGCGTTTATTATAATCAAATGCACATAAATTTTAACTGATTGAAATCGTTGATCTCATAATTGGAAAGTTGTGATTTCCAAATAACATATATCTTTTAAAAAGGTAGTAACTAATAATTTATTAAACTGCCGACTAATCTTGCTTTAAAGTATCCAAGTAAGGTATTCAAGTCAGTTAAATATTTATTAGTTACTCGGTTTAATTTCAGACGTTTTTCCAAGTAAAAGAGTAAAATGATGACGTTTATTTCTTTTTATTGACTAAATTATTCGGCAACGTATTTTGCTCGTAGTATATATTATTATATGTATTTATTATATTGTATTGGTTAGTTCCGTTAGTTTGTTTCGAATGTCCTGTCCATTTAATATATATATTATGTATATCTAAGTGTAGTTTAAGTATATATATTTCCTTTTTGTGATAATTAAGTGAATTAAGTGACTTTTGTATATACTTACGATAAACGAACTGCGCATAGGCATTGATGGTAGAAATTTATAAAATGTATATAAAACTACCATCTTGTTTTAGACAATTTTTATGAAAACGGACGATGTGATGCAAAATACTCAATTATTTATTGTTTTCTAGCAAATTGTAAAAAAATGTAAAAAAAAAAAGAATGTAAAGTTTGGGGTTAAGTTGTTAATGTGTATATTAAATACAAATAAATATTATTTGTGATATTGTCATTTTTCAGTCACTACCTTAGTTGTCGTTCGTTATTATTATCTTCATCATTGACGAGCCCAGTGGTAGAATTGCCGAAGTAGCGGGTTCGATCCCCGCACAAGACAAACAGCATGAACATGTCTGTTTGTCTTAATCTGGGTATCATGACGCCATCTACCGACAAACAGTCGAAGTAGAGCCAACCCCATTCTGTGCCCATACTAAATCAAGTTAACGTTACAAATATTTAAAAAAATGGAAAAATTTACCTTTCCCATCTAGCCCACCGTAGATTTGAGGCCACGACCTCTCGATGACCGGTCGAGTGCTCTTCCAACTGAGCTACCAGGAAGGTCACCAACACAAAACCTTCCTGGTAGCTCAGTTGGAAGAGTAAAACAAAAATATGTACAGCAAAATAAATAATAATATATAAATATTTATGGACAATTTACACAGCGCCATCTAGTCCCAAATTAAGCGCAAAGGTTGTGCTATGGGTACTAGATAACTGATAAATTGTACTTAAATACGTTTTTTTTTTGTAAATGCTACTTATAATATATAGAAAACAACCAGACCAAAAACAGACATGTTCGTTCATGCATACAAATGTTTGTCTTGTACGGGGTTTGAAAATGACTCTCTCGACAGAAAAAATAAAAGCTTGCTTCCAAAAAAAATTATATAGCTTTTATTAGTATAAATAAAAAATAAGTAAAAAATTTACTTATATTTTTTATTGGGACGAAGGCCCACCACAAATTCTCACCAATATGTAGCCATGATTAACACGCCCAAATCAGCCAAAAAAAAGCAATGAACGATAAAATCCTTTGCAATTCCGGGGGTGTAAATACGACTGCCTTGGACCTCACAACGAATTTAATCAAAAGAAAAAGAAGTTTAAAGCAGAGCTATCTGGTAGTTATGCGGGCAAAGCAAGTATTTTCGAAGTGAAATCTTCTTTAGCGGCGTTGTGCACTTTTTGGGATGGGTAAAAAATGTTAAACTCGCGTCAGGACACGTGGTCTGATCGAAAATTCGTAAGATAGAGAGAGCGTAGACCGCCGGCGCGGCGTAGGAGAGGAAGTGAGAAGTATCCCCCTCTCTTTTTACCGCGCGGCGAAAATGTATGCCTGCTCCTGCTGTTTATTTTTAATATAATATAAATTGTCATGTTTGTGTACGATAGCGCAATAAATATATATTGTACTTTATCACATAAATGATAGTACTTTTATACTGATAAATAAAGCAATTCGTGCGAAATTATTCCTTAACCATTCCAAATAATTCAAAAATGTTCAAGTTTTCACTTCTGCCGGCACTCCCGGAGTGCAACCCGTTTTTTTTTTTACGGGACGTGTGCCCACCACACATTCCCACCACTTTGTCTCCTGTATAGTCAGGATTTACAGAGGCGACCATCAAAAAAGGCAATGAACAATGAAGTCCACTGCAGACCCGGGGGTAAATCTACGGCTGTCTTGGAACTTACAACGAATTTAATCAGAAGAAATTAGTCGGAATAGGAAGCTTTTGGAATTTGACTTCTCCTCTTAGCAAGCTAGTTTATTAATAAGGTATCAATTTAGTCTGTTCCAAGTTTCCTTTTTTTATACTACGTCGGGTGGCAGACAAGCATACGGCCCGCCTGATGTGAAGCGGTTACCGTAGCCATATTAACGCACGCAACATAAAATATCACTCGCGCGCCGCCACCCCCGCTGGCAACGCAGCATATCCTCCCTTTCTGGTGACCTCACTCACTCGCAGGAACACAACAACCCTCAAGGGAATTGTTATATGGCACTTACACCCCCTTACATGTCCGACTAATAATTGTATAATGTCAGCCCTAGAGAACGTCACTCAAACATAGGCACGTGTACAGACGTCAATTGGTTACTACATGCAAAAGCACAATTTTTGTATGGAGTGGCCGGGGTTTGGTACTACCCAGCCGTAACACAGTTTTTACTAGCGCGGGGGGTAGTGGTCATTGTTTTCACTGTTATAGGTACCATTTTGGATATTAATAAAAAGATATTAAATACTCTGTAATAGTAATAAACAATGTCACCGTATATATTGTAAGTGTTAAAATATGTAACAGTGTATAATCAATAATGTTAAATAAATATTATTATCTAATATTACTTTAATATGCGTGGAGCACTACCGGTGCATACTTTTAGCCTTAGCAGCAACGTAAGATAAATATTTAAAAAAAAATGGAAAAATTTACCTGACCCCCCTAGGTGGGATTTGAACCCACAACCTCTCGATGACCGGTCGAGTGCTATTAAAATGAGCTACCAGGAAGGTTTGTGTTGGTGACGAATTTTTGCATTTTATATTTTACTGCGTAAGTCACAATGTGGCGCCATCTACCTATTAAGTAATTACACTACTAAACCATAATATTCTGGCAAGTTGGCCGAAACAACAGTTCGGTGTTACAGGCGTTCATAGGCTACGGTAACTGCTTTCCATCAGGCGGGCCGTATACTTGTTTTCCACTTTAGTAGTATAAAAAACAACTATTTAAATAACTAGCTGACTCACGCAACTTCGTCTGCATGTGACAGAGCGTTGAGAGTGACGCGTAAGGTACCATTTGAAAGGTTATAGTGAGCCAATCTTAAAAGATAGACATATGCTATCACGGACTTTTTTTAATGAGCATGATGTTATATAGTCTATAAGCCTTGCTCGATAAATAAGCTATCTAACACTAAAATAAATTTACAATTCGAATGAGTAGTTCCTGAGATAAGCGCGTTCAAACAAACAGACTCTTCAGCTTTATAATATTAGTATAGAAAATAACGTAAGATAATACCATAGCAAAATTGAAGTCTAAATGGACAAATGTATTTCAGAACTAATTTAAATAAGAAAGCAATTTACGAGTTTATAACATTTTTAAAGTATTTTTTCATATATTTTTGCCTAAGACTTTTTATTTATTTATTTATTTAAAAACTTTATTGACCACAAATTATAAATAAGGGTACAAAAGGCGGACTTAATGCTAAAAGCATTCTCTACCAGTCAACCTTTGGGACAAGCAGAAAATCACGAATGCGGCACTGAAGAAGCAAAGTTAAAAGAGAAACAGATTTAAGTACTAAAATATAATACTACGACTAATAAAATACACATACATAGCATATTTATATATTTAATAAACATACATATACATACATAGAAATACATAAATTCAGCGATGATTATAAAGATGATGATGATTTAGTGCTTAGTTAGATCGTCTAAAAGAATTGCATGGGTTTTCTTTTTGAAACTGAGTTTGTTCGAAATTGCCCTGACAGACTCGGGTAGCGCGTTCCAGAGGCGTGAGGCTTGTAAGGTGAAGGAGTCAGACATAAAGCCAGAGTGGAAGAGTGGAATAGAAAGTAGACATGTATTGTCAGAACGCAGTTGGAGACTATGAGAATCACGAAGATACTGAAATTTGCATTTTAAGTATTCTGGAGAAAGGGGATTAGTTAAAATTGAGTGAAGTACACAAAGCAATCTCTGCTGCCTGCGCTGGCGAATAGGAAGCCATTTAAGTTGAGACCGGTATGAAGAAACATGATCAAATTTTCGAAGGTTAAAGATAAAACGGATAGCGTTGTTGATAAGCCGGTCCAACTTATTGAGAAGATCTACATTTAGGTCCGGATAGCAGACATCAGCATAATCAATGATTGGTAGAATAAGTGAATTAACGAGAGTGACCTTAGTGCTAAACGGAAGAAAATTTCTAAACCGATTAAGGGATCTTAATGCCGATATGACTGCTCGACTCACCTCAGTGATTTGCGATGTCCAACTCAGAGTGGAGTCGATATGGAGACCAAGGTTTTTAACGTTACGGCTGAATGGAATGACAGAGTTATCGAATATGACAGGCAACATAGAATTGAAATCAATCCTGGCAATCTGTCTAGAGCTGCCCACCACAATAGCTTGACATTTAGCTGGGTTGACGGGGATACCAAAGTCCGTCGACCAAGAACTAATGTTGCCAAGGTTAACATTTAAGTTCGCGATTGCAGTATTTATATTATCAGCTGTGGTCTGCACATATATTTGTAAGTCGTCAGCATAAAAATGGTAAGAACAACTGAGCGAAAAGGAGAGGAAATTTATGAAAATAGAAAAGAGTAAGGGGGATAGGATCCCACCCTGTGGTACGCCAGTAGATATATCTTTCCAATCTGATAGATCACGGCCTAAACGCACAGCTTGTTGGCGTCCACAAAGGTATGATGAAAACCATCTCAGTGCAATAGATGAGAAATTTTGACGTTCCAATATAGCAAGCAGAATATCGTGGTCCACCATATTGAAGGCGTTAGAAAAATCTATAAGTACGAGAATGGTGACCAGTTTATCCTCCATGCCTAGCCTGATATCTTCAGTAACTTTAAGTAGTGCAGTAGTAGTACTGTGGCCAGGACGAAATCCAGACTGAAGTGGGTTGATAAGGCTGTTAGAATATATATAGGTTGACACCTGTTTGTGTGCGGCGGCTTCTGATATTTTAGAGAGAAATGGTAAGATTGAAATAGGCCTATAGTTGTTTAAAAGCAAAGGCATGGAAATTTTAGGCAGTGGTATTACGAAAGCCTTATGCCAATGAAAAGGAAAGTCACCTACTAAAAAGGAGAAGTTGATGATGTGAGCAATAACAGGAAGAATTTGATCAATAATGCAGATAATCATTTGCCTACTCACATCATCAGAGCCGACCGCTTTAGATTTTATAGAAAATATTATTTTACGTATCTCATCCATTGACACAGGGGAGAAAGAAAAGGAGCCGGAGTTAGAATAAGCCATGGAAGAAATTTTCAAAATAGTTCTAGATTTAATGGAAGGGTCAAGAGAAGGAGTTGAAACGAAATGATTGTTAAAATCATTGGGAGAGAAGGTAGAGACTTGATGTTGAGTGACACATTTACCCACACCAATTGAATGAAGAAACTTCCATATATTGGCTGCGGACGTGTTAATGATATTCGCGTGAAAATATTGCCGTTTAGCTGTCCTTACCATTTGATTGCAACGATTACGTGCTACTTTATATAGATTCCAGTTTTTTTGACTAAGATAGCAAACTAGCATACAGCCCGCCTGATGTAAAGCCGTTATCGAGATATTGACGAGCTCGGTGGTCGAATGGTTAGCAATGGCCACTTTGACTCAGAGGTCGCGGGTTCGATCCCCGCACAAGACTAACATTTGTATGCAAGAATATGTATGTTTGTCTTGGTCTGGGTGGTTTCTATGTATTATATGCATGTATTTACAAAAAAGAAATGTATTTGAATGTAATGTCAGTTATCTAGTACCCATAGTACAAGCTTTGCTAAGTTTGGGCACAGTATTAAGAGGTTTTATCTTAAGACTGTGGTTTGGGACTAGATAAGTAGCAGTGTGTAATTTGTCTAGAAATATTTATTTATCGTACGTAGCCTTTAGACGCTTGTAATACCAGAGGCTTTATATGTGATCCTGTAGAAACCTCATCACGCTCTATTTCAAGATCCTCATGCTGTAGGCTCCTGGGAAAACCTCGGCAGGCAGGTCATTCCACAGCTTGATAGTACGTGGAAGAAAATTTCACTGGAACCGTGCAGTACGTGACCACTTGGGTTCTTATATGTGAGGATGAATTCCCTGTCCAGAGGTGCGACTGTAGAAGGAGGCCATGGGCATCATGTCAAACAACTCCTCTGAACATACCGCATTGTACAAACGGTAGAACACACAAAGGGACGCAAAATCTCTTCTCAGACTCAAAGGTTCTAAACCGTCTGTCAGTTTGGGATCGTCAACAATCCTCACAGCACGCCTTTGAATCGAGTCACAAGGTGCAAGCTGGTATCTAGGCGCTCCCGCCCATAGATGGCAACAGTACTCCATAAGCGGCCGTACTTCAGCTTTGTAAAGCATATGTCTTTGCCGCGTGTTGAAGTACTGCTTCGCCCTGTTGAGCACACCTAGTTTCTTCGACGCCAGCTTGACCAAATATTTCCCTGTCCAGAGTTGCGACTGTAGGAGGAGGCCGTGGGCATCATGTCAAATAACTTTTTTTTTATATGCGAGGGGGCATGCACGAGCATGTGAGTCATTTGATGGAAAGCAATCATAGCCCATAGGAATCAGTGACACCAAAGGGTCGCCAATCCGTTGCCAGCCTATGCTCCTTTCTTTCTCATCAGAGACGAGTTCGGTGGTTGAATGGTTAGCAATGGCCACTTTGACATCCGAGGTCGGGGGTTCGATTCCCGCACAAGATAAAACTTTTGTGTGCATGAACATATCTGTTTGTCTTGGTCTGGGTGTTTTCTATGTATTATAAGTATGTATTTACAAAAAAACAAAGGATTTAAGTACATTTATCAGTTGTCTAGTACCCATAACACAAGCTTTGCGCTTAATTTGGCAGTAGATGGCGCTGTGTAAATTGTCCAGAAATATTTATTTATTTATATTTCTGGTGACTTCATTCACTCGCAGGAACCCAACAACCCTCGAGGGAATTGTTATTTGGCTGCGATATTCTGTGAGGTGGATATACTTCCCCAGTCGGGCAGCGTAACGCTATGCCTTACTTCTCTTTTCGCCAGAGTCTCGTTTGTCAGTCAGCAGGGTACACCACGTGCAGAAGAGGTTGGCTTTGGTTTAAAAATGTTGATGAATCTCTTACACCCAAACTCCTCTGAACACAACCCATTGTACAATCGGTAGAACAAACAATGTTTTATGTATTAGATATAACATGTACTATATAAACAATAACATATATAACAAGCAAACAAACAATACTGACAATAGGTACCTGGAAATCCTCTTTGAACGTAATCTACCTCCCCGGTATGACTTCCTAACTGAATTTATTGTACCATAACAGAAAGGTCATGTTAGAACCAGCTGTACGCAGTATAGGAAGCTCATGTGATTCACGCCATCTCATACTTCGTGCCACATCCTTGAGTGAGGCTTTGGGAACAGCGAAATCTATAGAGACGATATGCAACAAAAATAATTTATCAGCCCACGATTTGTGTTGTATTTTGTTAGGTCTATCGTTAAAGGATGCGTCTCAAGTTAGCTTAATACTACTGTGTTAATGCACAGTATAAGTAATAGTACTACGTAGTATTAGGATGGATTGTTACTACAACAATGACAATCTATATAAAAAGAGACTAGTCGATAGCACAAGTTATAGGGCTTGTTATAAGGTGATTGAGGGTCATAAGAATACAGTTTAAATAGCAATACAGTAATTAGAAATAGTAAGAACAAGGTTTGATGCGCAACATGCAAGATTTTTTTAAAAAAATTAAGACGTCTTATCTATAATTATTAATTATCACACAAAAAAGATCTCGAAAGATGAATCCAAATTGTACACAATGCTTTGGAAATTGCTTATAGCTATGTTATTTTTTTTGTGTGAACAAGCAATCTGCTTTCAACATCTATCTCATCAAATATTTTCAACGTAGAAATATTGAAATCCGGTATCATTGCTCAAACCTTACATACTATGCGAAACAGTGGCATAAGAAGAAAACATCAGTTCGATCCGTATTGTCCCGCTTTGATGGATAAATCAAACACTTGTTTAGTAGTGTAATACTTAATAGGTAGATGACACTGCGGCTTCACAGCAATAAATATAAAATTCAAAAATTCGTCACCATCACAAACCTTCCTGGTCAGTTGGAAGAGCACTCGACCGGTCATCGCGAGGTCGTGGGTTCAATTCCTCCTAGGCGGCGGATGTGAATTTTTCCATTTTTTAAAATATTTATAATATTTTTTTTTTTTTTTTTTTTTTTTTTTTTTTATACTACGTCGGGTGGAAGACAAGCATACGGCCCGCCTGATGTGAAGCGGTTGCCGTAGCCATATTAACGCTCGCAACATAAAATATCGCTCGCGCGCCGCCACCCCCGCTGCCAACTCAGCATCTCCTTTCTTTCTGGTGACCTCACTCACTCGCAGGAACACAACAACCCTCAAGGGAATTGTTATTTGGCTGCGGTATTCTGTAAGGTGGAGGTACATTCCCCAGTCGGGTAGCTTACAATTACGCTCCCTACCTCTCTTTTCGCCAGAGCTTCGTTTGTCAGTCAGCAGGGTGCACCGCGTGCAGGTGAAGTTGGCTTTGGTTCAAAGATGTTGATGAACCACTTACACCCCAAAATATTTTTGCAAGTTGGCCGAAATCAATTACCTATTTAAAAATAATAATTAAAACAAATCCCCGCTATGACCTACGGTGCAGAAACTTGGACGCTAACCGTTGGGCTGGTAACAGACTAAAAGTCGCATAGCGAGCAATGGAGAGAGCAATGCTTGGAGTTTCTCTAAGGGATCGAATCCAGAACGAAGAAATTCGACGGAGAACCAAAGTGGTCGACATAGCTCACAGAGTCAGCGAGTTGAAGTGGCGGTGGGCTAGCCACATCTGCCGAGTCAGCGATGCAAGATGGAGGAGGAAAGTCCTAGAGTGGAGGCCACGTATGGGACGACGAAGCGTAGGGCGCCCCCTCTCTACATACACCGACGATCTCAAAAAAGTGGCTGGTAGCGGTTCGATGCGGAAAGCGGAGGATCGCATATGGTGGAAAGCATTGGGAAAGGCCTATATCCAACAGTGGGTAGATACAGGCTGATGATGATGATGAATTAAAACAAACACACTTTAACAATTTCTTTGATACAGATGCGGCTCCACTTGTTTAGCTGTCCACATACAGCAAGCAAGTACCTTGAAAGCTCATCTTTTGTCGTTAATGAGCGACAATATTTCAACCCCTACCTCTATCTCTGTTTTGTTACAGTATAAAAGCTGTTTGAATTAGAACAGTTGTGTCATTCGTTCACACAGTTTCATTCGTTCGAAGTTTTTGTAATATTATAACAACATGAAGGTATTTACATTTTTGATTGTAATTGAAAAGACAATTATTAATAATAGATAAAATTAAATAAATACATCTAAATTATAACTAATTAAAATAAACTAAAAACAAAACTAATATAGTAAACCGCTGCCCATATTTTACTTTAAGTTTATTTTAATTATTCTATTTAACTATTGTAATTCTATTATTCAATAAATGTTTGTATTTTCCTATTATTATATATTATAGGTATATCATTATTATTTATTCTAAAATTTCCAATACAACAATTATAAATAATAATATGCATCATTTTAAAAACTAAACCAAATTAAAATTAGTCTAAAAACTAAAACTGAAGGTATTTATAATAATAATAATAGGTTATTAATATTAAATGTTAAAAATAAAAACTTTCAATGAAAGCAATTCTAATAAAGTTCCGTGGATTGCAAAAAATAATATTTGTGTAGAGGTAGTAGGTAGGTAGGACTAAAAATTTGATGCATAAGTAAAGTTATTGATTGTTTGATTGGGCCTAACTAACCAGTCCCAAACTAAGCAAAGCTTGTACTATGTATACTAGGTAACTGATATTATACTTGAAAACATTTTTCTTTGTAAATACTTACATATAATACATAGACAAACAAAACAAACAGACATGTTCATGCACACTAATATTTGTCTTGTGCGGGGATCAAACCCGCGACCTCGGAGTCAAAGTGGCCATTGCTAACCATTCGACCACCGAGCTCGTCATTTATTAATTAATTAAAGGTTTGGACAAAGCAAAATAATGACCAGCTAGTAATACAATAGATTAAATAATAAATAAATATTTCTGGACATATTACACTGCGCCATCTAGTCCCAAATTAAGCACTAAGCTAGACAACTGATAAATGTACTTAATTTTTTTGTTTTTGTATATACATACTTATAATACGTAGAAAACACCCAGACCAAGACAAACAGACATGTTCATGCAAACGAATGTTTGAATTGTGCGGGAATCGAACCCGCGACCTCGGAGTCAAAGTGGCCATTGCTAACTATTCGACCACCGAGCTCGTCCAATTTGTTGATTGTTGAAATTGTATCTTATGGTAATATTTCAGATCGTCATAGCTACCGCTCTGTTGATGGCTGCCGTCTACGCCGAACCACCGCCTCCATCACACAGGTAACAAATAAGTAGACTCTATATCAGAGGTTCCCAACCGGTGGTTGGGACCACCAGTGGTCCGTGAGAGATAAATTAAAATTATGGTTCGCGATACAAACTTATAATGAAACTAGCTGACCCGGCTAACGATGTTTTGCCATAAAAAATAGATATGAACATATTCTCAGACCTACTGAATATACATATAAAATTTCATCAAAATCGGTCAAGCCGTTTCGCAGGAGTATAGTAACTAACATTGTGACACGAGAATTTTATATATTAGATAAATAGAGTACTATTATACAAAATACTCAAATCTCGAATTACAGAATAATGGTTTTTATGACAGTTACCTACACGTAACAAAAACCACGTAGTGGTCCGCGAACAACAAAAGGTTGGGAACCACTGCTCTAGATGTATGTGAGGAGCTCGATGGCGTCGTTGCGCGTGGCAGTCTAATCGATCACGCAAGTCAAGCAACGTCAACTGTGGCCTGTCTTTGGATGGGTTTATTTTATCTAGAGTTCCTCCATACTTTTGCGTTAATCCGTCGGTCCTGGCTGTTGTCATTAGATGACAGTCGTTAAGCCAAGTCAGTGGCCTTTAGGCGGCTTGAAAACACTGGTCTCCCTAAACCTGCAGTTGAGCAACGTGGTGGAGTATGCTCTAAACCCTTTCGATTGAGGGGAGACCCGTATCCCAACAGTGGGATGATAATTGAGTTGGCAAATTTACAGTTACCTCCCGCCGTCGACTCGCAGTCAGGAAGGCTACCCGAAGGGACCAGCTAACTTCGGATCATCTGGCCCTCAGGTGGTAGCAGCTAGGAATTTTGGCGGGCATGGTCATGGATCTCATGGATCTCCGGGCAATAGCTTCGTAAGGTAAATCTATAATTTTATTTTTACCACGTCTGGTGGCAGTCAAGCATACAAATACATAAAAATCAAAAACATAATTTTCATTTCTACATGGACAGCAATTATAAACAGTCTTGGAGTTTCCTTTCAGGCAAACAAGATGCCTGTGTTAGGAGACTCCGAGACGAGTTATTGCTGAACAGCATTATTTCGCATCCCAAAAGGGTTCCGTCACTAAAAAAGTTTGAGAACCGCTGCTGTAAAGCTTTAACTTTTATTGGTTATCCTAGCTTTGACTGTTTGAAAATCAGGCATATTTCTTGCCAGCAGCATCTAGGAAAGCTCTATTAAATTTCAGCATCCTAGGCCTAAAGTGCCAAACTGTATATGACCCGCCTGTGTGAAGCGGTTACTTAGCCATAACGCTCGCAACATGAAATATAGCTCACGCGTCGCCACCGCAAAGCAACAACTCCTTCCTTCCAACTCAACTTAAGTTTGAGTTGAATCTTTTTTAGATATACAAATAAATAAACTTTATGTAAATAACTTATGAATAAAATACCTACTTAAATATAACTTAGAAATAAATAACTATAAATAATGAAGCCCCGCCAAATCGTTACCCACTTGAAAAGTGCCCAAAAGGCTGGCAGCATTGCCACGTTGAATGGCAATGCTAATCCTCTGGCCGAGATATTGGCCAGCCCTTTGGTCATGTGATACTTCGATCAATCTTTTTGACAAATGTTGAAACAGTTTATGTGCTGATGGTCCCCACGGACCTAGCGTCTCTACCCCAAACGGCTCAAATATGTAGCTCTGATCCAAGCAACTATAAATAAACAAATAAATAAATAAATAATAAATATTGTCAGACAAATTACACAGCCCCAAAGTAAGCGAAGCTTGTGTTATGGGTACTAGACAACTGATAAACATACGTAAATACATTTTTTTTTTTGTAAATACATACTTATGATACATAGAAACGCCCAGACCAAGACAAACAGACATGTTCATGCACACAAATGTTTGCCTTGTGCGGGGATCGAACCCGCGACCTCGGAGTCAAAGTGGCCATTGCTAACCATTCGACCACCGAGCTCGTCAACTTTATCACCACGTCAGTATCAACTTCATCACCATAATTGTATTGTACGTTTTATAGGAACAGCCCTCATGGACATGATCATCAGGAGCGTTTTGCCAACGGAGACCAGGGTTATGACCGTAACGCCTCTCCATTCGGCAGGAATGCTCTGGATGATGCCAATCCTGTGAGTAAACGAAAAAATTGTTTGCATATTGAAAACCGTCATCAGCTTGTATCTATCTATAATAACAGTCAACACTCAGCATTTTTTTATACCAATAAAGTATACGGCCCGCCTGATGCAAAGCAGTAACTGCTTTATATTACGTAGCCATATTAATGCACGCAACATGAAATATCGCTTGCGCGCCGCCGCCCCCGCTGCCACCGCAGCAACTCCTTCCTTTCTGGATTGTCATATATATTGCTAATATATAACATAATATTGCTAACATTTGCTGCATATTTAACTAATAAAATCATATAAGCATCTAACTAACAACTAAAATAATACAGAATAAGTATAAGTACCATATTTATTTATTGTATATATAATTCACAATGACATATTATATATTAAAAATAATGTTAAAAATACACAAGAGTACTTATACTAAATTCTGTACAACAGGAACCGGCAAACTACAATTTCGGTTACATGGTGAATGATTATCATGAAGGGACTGACTTTGGTCATCATGAGGAGAGGCAAGATGAGAGGGCATCAGGGGAGTACCATGTGGTGTTGCCTGATGGGAGGAAACAGGTAGGAGATATAGATCCTAATTAAAAAAAATGGTTATCTGTAAAGTCGGTTTATGGACGATAATTTTACGTGATAACGTCATAAGAAAACAACCGGTCGATGGAGTGGAAGAAAGATAGATGCATCACAAGCTGAACGTGCCTGTCTATCGCTTGTTCCGCGCTCTTGCTTCCACGCTCGGCTCAGGCGGAACGTGACAATGAGTCATGCTTTTCCGTACGTGCAGCCGGCGTTCACCGATTTATAAGACGTTGTCACGTCAAAAAACTCTTGAAGGCGAGTACGAAGAGTCTGACTGACTTTTTTTTAGCATTTTTCATTGAGAAATAATTGCAATTTTAATTTTATAATGGAATTTATATAATAATCTGGGAAAATATATTTCCAATGAATTTTCATATTATTATAATGATTCAAATATATATTTGTGTGTAAGTATTTTTTAACAAATCTATATATATAAAAATCAATGCCACTTTTCGTTGTAATTTTATAACTCAAGGACGGGCTCACCGATCCAAACCAAATGTTTAGGCTTTGTTCGGACTATTTAGTAGATGGTTTATGTGAAGTTTGCAGAAAATCGGTAGAGCGGTTCTTCATTTATCACATTTTTAAAATAATTAATTGTTGGATTAAGTTTTAAAAAATAGCTAGCAATTAATAAAATATTTTTTTGTGAACAAATGAATTTGATGTTCCAATTTTTTTTTTTAATATTTCACTTTATACGTAGCGAAGCACGTACCGGGCCGCTAGTATAATATAATTTTTCGTTTGAATGCCGCTAATATAAGCGCAAGCGCATTGTTACCTAGAAATTAAAGGCCGCCTTTTATGCTTTCAATTATATTATCTTAATCTTTCTTCCAAATTATGGCATGGTATCTTATCTATCTCATATAATTTTAATAATTAAGTTTTAAATAAATAAAAAAGCTTTTTTAAAATTTCTTTTTATATTTTTGTTCTGTTATTAATAAAGCACTTCGACTGTTTCACCTAATTAAAATTATTTTTAGTAACCAGTTTTGCTCTCGAGGTCGATAATCAAGATAAATAGTATTTGTGTTATTATAAAACACTAGTTCACCCGACAGACGTCCTTTTGCCTTCCTAGCAATGATTGATGAATTCGAATTGGTTTCGCGTAATATGTCAAACGACTGACAGTTCTGTTAAACGACAAAGTTACATTAGAAATTTAGTAGTTCAGTTTTCTTAAATTTTCTAATTTTCCACGCAACTTTCGTATTATTATTTTTTCTTAAGAACCTGACAATAACAAAAACAACATAAAAAGAATTTGCGAATTTGTTCCATTCGTGTACGCGTGATGCGATGACCAATGGTATTTCCCTAAAAAAATAAAAAAGTCGATATTCATTTTTATTATAAGTATTAGATTTTAGTACCGGTACTCGGTCGATAAAAAAATCAATTAACTAACAATAGTTAAATAGTATAATTAAAATAAAATTAAAGTAAACTTAAAATAGATAAAATTAAATAAATACATCTAAATTCAAACTAATTAAAATAAACTAAACGTTTTGGTTTCCGGCAGACTAGAATAGAATCACTCCGTTTCTTCCCGTGGAAGTCGTACAAGGCGACTAAGGGAAATACATTATCAAATATCGATCAGGCCTCCCCAACCCGTTTGGCCAGCCGTGGGGAGTGTAGGCCAAATCCTCCTTCCGTCTAGGACGGACGAGAGAGGGTCGTGCTCCTATAGTGGAGACTAAAATGGACCTGATGATGAAAATAAACTAAAAATAAATTTAAAGTACTTTATTAATAACAGAATGTCAACAAGGTACCAACAAGTGCCAACAATTATATCAACACTACATAGTTAACTGCTATTATGTTTCTTTTCCAGACTGTAAGCTATGAAGCCGACGAGCGAGGTTTCAAGCCCCAAATCTCCTACCAAGACTCTGAAGACAGTCTCGGCCGTTCTGGATACGACTCTAATGCCAACAATGTTCGCAGCAATGTCGGCGGCCACCCAGGCAATGGCTTTGGCCATAGCAAAAATGGCAACGGCCGTAACGGCTATTGACTCGTTATGACCCTTATGTGCCTAGCTTTAGGTCACATTTTTTTATGTATCTTGTGATATTTTTAGTAACATATTTATTTTTTTAACGGCACTTGCAAGTACAAATTTAGTTTTAAGCGGCATCAGTGATAAAATACAAAAAATATTGTATGTAATAATGGAATATAGCTGATTTAATAAATTGATTTATTTTACGCCTAGTTGTGATTTTTATTGAATTTATGCTACATTTTACAATAGCCGGAGAGCTGACAGATATTTTTGAGTACATATTTGAAAATATTAATGTTAATTAGTTGCGAATGTGTGGATGATGAAATTGCCAACCAGGGCTGAAATTACCGCCGAAGCTGAAGCCTATTACCATCGGATTTTTTTAATTCCAAAATGACACTACTAGGCTATGTATGTACTAGGGTATTAACTAGGTAAGGTACTAGGGTCCCTGGCTGGGACGTCGTGGGGAGTTAGTGAACTATGAATTTTTTGAATTCGCAATTTTTTCTGTGCAAAAAATATTCTTGAGGCACTTTGATTGAATTTTACAGCATTTTAAAGTCGAATATTCAATGATTTGGTTGCGATTTATATGGTGACTATAAATTTGTATTGTGTGGTGAAATTAAAATTGTATTGTTTGTTTATTTGTAATATCTTTATTGTACATAAAATAATTTTTCAACACAGTAATTTAAAGGAAAAGTACAAAGGCGGACTTATCCCCCACAGGGATCTCTTCCACCCAACCTATTCTTGAATAGGCAAGTGGAGTACCAAACACTTACACTTATAAACACATAATATGTACATAGTAACATATAATAAAAAATACAATATTATAACTAATACAATATTATAGGAGAAGAATATAATAAACATTGTGCAAATTAATAAAATAATATCGTCTTCAAATCAGGATTCGGCAAAGAACCTTCTCAGCGCTGATTTAAAACAATTTAAAGATGGAGCTCTCCTAATCTCAATAGGCAGTAAGTTCCATGACTTTGCCGCCTTTACCATAAACGAATTTGGAACGTGCACGAATTTTGTACTTGAGGCACGCAGGAATTATTTATACACAACTAGCGGCCCGGTACGTGCTTCGCTACGTATAAAGTGAAATAATAAAAAAAAAATATTGGAACACCAAATTCATTTATTCAAACAAAAAAATATTTTATTAATTGCTAGCTATTTTAAAACTTAGTCCGAAACATTTGGATAAACAAAATTTTTTATTTTTCCATTTTGCATGAATAAACAAACGGCACCGATTCTGGAACAGGCAACATAAAGTCGAAGCACGTCCAAAATGAAATGACCGCATGAATGCCTGTACGTATACAACATGCCTGTACTGTCAACACTGAAAAAAGTTTCAATTTGACTGCAAAATCCCCATTAACAAAATGATCCGCCATTTATTGAATTAAATTGTTACAAAAATTGTGATAAATGAAGAACCGCTCCACCGATTTTGTGCAAAATCTACTAAATAGACCGAATAAACACTAAACATTTGCTTTCGATAGGTGAGCCCGTTCTTGAGTTATAAAATTACAACGAAAAGTGGCATTGATTTTTATATATATAGATAAATGTTGTGTTGATAAATATATTTTTTTATACCACTAAAGTGACAAACAAGCATACGGCCCGTCTGATGGAAAGCAGTTACCGTAGCCTGTAACAGCAGCGGCATCACATCGTTGCCGACCCTGTAAAAACCTCTTCACACCCTTCTTGAAGAACCCCATGCTGTAGTCTCCTGAGAAAACCTCGACTTGAGTTCATTCCACAACTTGACAGTACGCGGGAGACAACTTCTGTGGAACCGCACAGTACGCGACCACTTAGGCTCGAATGTGTGAAGATGAATTCCATGTCGATTGGAGCGGTGCGACTGTAGAAGGTTATATATTAAATCAGCGTTTCTTAACCTTTTCAGCTCCGCGGACCCCTAGTAAATCAAGAACAATTTCAAGGGCCCCCTTAATAAAATAAAACACAGGAATAAATTTAAGACGGTTTATTTAAGTGCTGTAAACGAATTACATTTTTATAATAAACTAGCAAACCCGGCGAACTCCGTTTCGCCACCAGATGGCGCTGTATGTAAAAAAAGATTTTCCCGCTTTTCTTTTCAAATTTTTCCAGAATTTTCTTTGCTATAAAGTCAAAGTCAAAGTCAAAATATCTTTATTCCTTGGACTTTATAAAGCACTTATAAACGTCATCTACTTAAATCCGCTGAGCTTAGATGCACTTTCATCACACTATCTGTGAAAGTGAATTTAAGTGCCAGTTCCGGCGACGGGGCTTCTTGAGACCTTTCCAACGAATGCAAAACCGTGGAAATCGGTTCGTGCGTTCTGGAGTTATAGCGTCAGGAAGGAAAACCCGACTTATTTTTATATAGTAGACTAGCAAACCCGGCGAACTCCGTTTCGCCACCTGATGGCGCTGTATGTGAAAAAAGATTTTCCCCGCCTTTCTTTTCAAATTTTTCCAGAATTTTCTTTGCTATAAACCTCACGGAGCCCGAGACCTTTCCAACGAATGCAAAACCGTGGAAATCGGTTCGTGCGTTCTGGAGTTATAGCGTCAGGAAGGAAAACCCGACTTATTTTTATATAGTAGATAATAATACTGTATTAATGTGAATGTTGGTGCAGCTTTTTTGCAAGTCTTGCTGGCATTATTTATTAATTCAAAATGTTCATAGATAAGGCGAACCCCCAGACACGTACTCGAGGACACCCAGGGGTCCGCGGACCACAGGTTAAGAAACAATGTATTAAATGATAGTTTCGCAAAATAACACCTGAATCCATTAAGAGCCCTATTACATTTGCACGCTGACGAGCTCTCGCGCAGTACTAAACCCGCGAAAGCCGCCATGGAAGGAAATTCATGCTACAAAGTTTATTCATCATGAAGTAACAATTATTCTCGTATAAATTTTGCGCAATAATATTATCGTTTATTCGAGAAGTTAACAGTTTACTTAAAGCGACTTTCGAAGTTTTTTGGTTAAAAGAATGTTTTTTTTCTATATTAAATCAATGATATTTTAAAATTCCGAGGGCGCTATGTACTACACGACTATATAACAAATAACATTCTATTTTTTTTTTATTTCATTTGTTTGGAACAATAGTACAATCCAGGAGCTCAAAATAGTGAATGCGCGCATTTTATGAAAATCTTTCTCTGCAATTTTGGGTTTATTTAAAAAGTTAAGCAAAATTTACAAAAAGCGAGGCCACTATGTACTATGCCAATAGCTATTCTGTACTATTCAATAAATCAACATTGTTAATGTATTTTTGTTTCCGAGATCAAGAACGCCAAAATTGGCCATTTTACGCAAAAATCGCAGTCAAAATGTAATGGCTCTTAAGTATCAATACGATAGATCCGTATCAAGAGTACTTGTCAGCTAAAATATTACCTTCCTATTTATCACCGCTCTTGGATAATCAAATAGCAAAAAAATCTTTGCACAAGGCCATTTGTACTCCATTTAAAATAGTGTGATAACCTATTTGGCCTAATAGTTAATTAAACAAACGTCAATTTGTATAAGCTTTTGCGTATCGAATGACGCACAGGTGTATATCTACTCACGTCTATTTATCTATCCTGTACTATACTGTTAAAGGAGGAAGTCTTGTATATCCTAACTAGGGTTTATAACCGACTCCAAAAAAGACGAGGACTAGGGTTGAGGGCATTGGATTGGGCTCTGGGTATCAACACTCACCGTACGAAACGCAAAAGCAAACAATTACTTCTCGTGCCAGTCTTCTGTGAGAGATTGGTACTGCCCCGGACGAGCCGGCCAATTACTAGCTGCAATCATTTAATGTCCAAAACTTGACCGTGATCATTTTCTGGGCACTAAATGACTACAGCCCCCTTACCACCATCTCTTATTGTGATTCAATAACTGAATAGATTGTTTATTCATACCAATGAATAAGCGACTCTATTTCGAATTCAATAGAGTCGCTTATTCATTGGTATGAATAAGCAATCTATTCAGTTATTGAATCGCAATAAGAGATGGTGGTAAGGGGGCAGCTTGGCTCTGCCAATTCAGAAAAATGCTACTCGATTAGCACCCAGGGGTTCACGTGCAGGGAAACTAGAGTAAAAATAAAAGTAAACGTGAGTATAGGTCGCGTTAAGTAAAAAGAACGCTGGAAGAAATCGGAGGTGGTGTGTTTGCGCATGGGCACAATCATGTACAAAAGTATTAGGTCCTTGCGCTAGCAGCTTCGTATATTAGTTACTGGTAGGTACATCGCACCTCATACCACCAAATAGATCGATAAATCGCGTAATGCGCAGCTTCACTGCCAGCGTTGTTTTTACGTGACGCGACCTGTAGCATCAACCCCCAAATATAGTTATTACAACTATTTTAGTTATCACAATATTATTATTGCTAATTTGCGCTAATTTGTCGTCATGCTGTATTAGCGTTACGTAAATCGCCATTAAAGCAAACAATATATATTGTTTAGCCATAAAATCACCAAATATTTAATAATGTTCTGCTTCTTGACCGTGACGCATGCGCGAAATCATTTACATTTTCCTAGTATTCTTGATAGAAAGGTTCTTCGAGTTCTTGAAAAAGCCTTTCTCCGTTATGAAGTTGACGAACCCGGTGGTCGAATGGCTAGCAATGCTCACTTTGACTCCGTGGCTGGGGCTTCGATTCCCGCACAAGACAAATATTTGTCGCAATGAACATGTCTGCTTGTCTTGATCTGGGTATTTTTTTTTGTTTTAAATGTATGTATGTATTTACAGAAAAAAAAGTATTTATATTAGTTATTCACTCACTACCCATAGCAGCTTTGCTTAGTTTGAGATTGATTATTTTTTTTTTCTTTTCCGACTTTAGATAGGAGCCGTTTTTATTCTATATTTTCTACTATTTTTATAAATAATATTATTAAAACTCACGTGAGACATTATACTAAATTAATTAAATAAATTAAACGGGTCACTAACGTCTTTTTGTCGGGAAAGCCGACTAGTTTCGATGTCAAAAGGAGACCTTCATCAATGCGAATGTCCAGACACGTTCACTGTACTGGACACTGATGAGTGACCGGCGCGAGAGACAAAGGGTGGACGTGTCTGGACATTCGCCCTGATGAAGGTCTCCTTTTGAGATTGAAACTAGTCGGCTTTCCCAACAAAAAAGACGTGAGTGACCCGTTTAATTTATTTAATTAATTTAGTATTGGGGTGTAAGTAGCTCATCAACATCTTTCGAGCTAAAGCCAACCTCACCTGCACGTGGTGCACCCTGCCGACCAGCTAACGAGGCTATGGCGAAAGAGAGGTAGGACGCAGCGAAACATCATACTGTGCTCCCCTTTCACTGGTCAAATGGGAGAGGGGCACAGTGAGGTCGTTCGCTCCAGGCTTGGCCAGCATCCGACTGGGGAAGTGCCTCCACCTGGCAGAAAACCGCAGCCATAATGGCTATGCTGTGTTCCTGCGAGTGAGCTAGGTCACCAGGGCTTTTTAGAGGAGTTGTTGTGCTGACGGCGGGGAGACCAGCGGCTGTCGAACCGCCGCTAGCGGTGTAGGCGCGGCATGTTGGCGCGGCGGTCAGGGAGACCCGGTGAAACGGCTGTCCGCTGGCCGCCCGCAGGTCAGTAGGGTTCCCGAACCCGGGGATCACGTAATCTCCGCCCCGGGAGGCTGAACCGCCAACCTGTGCAAAGTCCCTGTTGTAGTAGTCGTGCCGGAGGAGGAGACCGGAGTGGACCCGGCTGCTGCAGCAGGGGGGGACCGGGGGCCCTTCCGCCCGCCGCGCTAGCAAACCGCACAACCTGCACTGTACTGCGGGGGTAGACTCTGCGCTTTTTGTCTCTTGTGCCGTCAGACAGAACAACTTCTCTTATTTATTAAACCTCTATCCCCTTATAATGGCTAGGAAGAAAAAAAGAAAGGTTTCTACAGCGGCGTCCTCATCCACATTCGACGTGGACTTTTGTAACATTAGGGGACTTCACACAAACTTAAATGCAGTTCACCATCACCTAGAGACTGCAAAGCCGACCCTGCTTTTTTTAACGGAGACGCAGATATCTTGTCCGGGCGATACTTCTTACTTGTTATACCCCGGGTACAAACTTGAACATGCTTTTGTACGTCGAGCCGGGGTATGTATGTACGTCCGGGATGATATTTGCTGTCGACGTCTTCACGGCCTTGAAGACAGGGACCTGTCAGTGTTGTGGGTACGCGTGGAACAGGGCGGCCACACCCGTATCTACGCGTGCCTATACAGGTCTCATAGCGGTGATACAGACACAACTCGATTGATCGAGCACCTGCAATTGGCGACTGACAGAGTCATCGAGAGGTACCCCTCCGCGAAGTTAGTGATTTTGGGAGACTTCAATGCCCACCATGCCGAGTGGCTCAGCTCTCGGTCCACTGACTTCGCGGGGAGGTCTTTCCATGATTTTGCTCTGGCCTATGGTTTCTCACAGCTGGTTCATTCACCAACGAGAATACCAGATATTGAGGACCATACTAGCTCTCTACTGGACCTTCTGCTGACCACACATCCGGATGAGTATACAATCTCTGTGGATGCGCCACTAGGCTCGTCGGACCACTGCCTTATCCGGACCCAAGTGCCATGTGCTAGCCCAGACGCACCCCGGTCTATCGGATGGCGTCGCATGTGGCACTATAAGTCAGCAGACTGGGATGGACTGCGTGAATTTTACGCATCATACCCGTGGAGGCGGCTCTGTTTCGATTCAGAAGATACTGACACCTGTGCATCTGCTGTAGCTGAGGGGATTTTAGCTGGGATGGAATTATTTATTCCAAACCGGCGGGTGGCTACTTCAGGTGCTAAGAAGCGGCCGTGGTTTAATGGGTCTTGTAGAGAAGCTAAACTCCGCAAGCAAGCTGCATACGAGGCTTGGACCACGGCTCGTATCAATGGAGATCCTGGTGTTTCTGACTTGAAACGCGTATTCAATGCTGCCTCGAGGTTCAGTAAGAGAGTAATTGCCAGGGCAAAGTTTGAGTTCATCGGCAGGATTGGTGAGCGCCTAGCTAAGCACCCATCTGGGAGCCGTGCTTTTTGGTCGCTTGCTAAGGCTGCCGAGGGAAACTTTTGTCAGTCGACCTTTCCACCACTCCGAAAACCGGATGGTAGTCTGGCCCACAGTGCTAAGGAGAAAGCGGATCTGTTGGGTAATCTTTTTGCCTCAAACTCGACTTTGAACGACGGGGACGCCGCACCGCCTTCCATCCCGTGGTGTGGTGATTCCATGCCGGAAATCTCATTTACTCAACGAGATGTCCGGCGGGTATTGCTATCCCTCGACGTTCATAAGTCGAGTGGGCCAGATGGCATTCCGGCAGTGGTGCTAAAGCTGTGTGCTCCTGAGTTGTGTCCAGTTCTTACGCGCCTTTTCGCGCTCTCTTATTCCACCAGGCAGGTTCCGTCATCATGGAAGACTGCGAACGTGCACCCTGTGCCCAAAAAGGGTGACAGATCAGACCCATCGAATTACAGGCCTATCGCCGTTACCTCCCTTCTCTCCAAGGTAATGGAGCGCGTGATCAACAACCGGCTCCTGAAATACCTAGAAGATCACGACTTGATCAGCGACCATCAATACGGCTTTCGTCATGGTCGCTCGACTGGTGATCTTCTAGTGTATCTTACACATCGCTGGGCTTCAGCCGTGGAGAGTCAAGGTGAGGCATTAGCTGTTAGTCTAGATATGGCGAAGGCGTTCGATCGGGTCTGGCACCGCAGTCTTCTTTCGAAGTTACCTGCATACGGTTTACCTGAGGGTTTGTGCGAATGGGTCGCTAGCTTCTTGTCCTGCAGAAGTATTAGAGCCGTTGTGGATGGTAGTTGCTCCGATAGCATGGACATTAATGCTGGCGTCCCGCAAGGCTCGGTGTTGTCCCCGACGCTGTTTTTGCTGCATATCAATGATATGTTGTCTATTGACAGCATTCATTGCTATGCTGACGACAGCACCGGGGACACTTATTACACGGGCCGCGCCAATATCCCCCGCTCTCTGGTGGAGGAGAGCCGCGAACAACTTGTGTCGGAAATGGAGAGCACACTGAATAGTGTGTCCGACTGGGGACGAAAGAACCTAGTTCAGTTCAATCCCACAAAGACACAAGTCTGCGCGTTCACCGCTAAAAAAACCCCTTTTGCTGTGGCTCCTCAATTCCAGAACACACCCCTTACCGTCGCTAAAAACATTGGGATCCTCGGAGTTGAAATCTCCAGCGATGTTCAGTTTCGTTGTCACCTGGAGGGAAAGGTCAAGCTGGCGTCGAAGAAACTAGGTGTGCTCAACAGGGCAAAGCAGTACTTCAACCCGCGGCAAAGACTTATGCTTTACAAAGCTCAAGTTCGGCCGCATATGGAGTACTGTTGCCATCTATGGGCGGGAGCGCCTAGATACCAGCTTACACCTTGTGACTCAATCCAAAGGCGTGCTGTGAGGATTGTTGAGGATCCCAAACTTACAGACGGTTTAGAACCGTTAAGTCTGAGACGAGATTTTGCGTCCCTTTGTGTGTTCTACCGATTGTACAATGGGGTGTGTTCAGAGGAGTTGTTTGACATGATGCCCACGGCCTCCTTCTACAGTCGCACCGCTCGCCATCGACAGGCAATTCATCCTCACACATTGGAGCCCAAGTGGTCGCGTACTGTGCGGTTCCAGAGAAGCTTTCTCCCGCGTACTGTCAAGCTGTGGAATGAACTGCCTGTGGAGGTTTTCCCAGGAGACTACAGCATGGGGTTCTTCAAAAAGGGCGTGAAGAGGTTTTTACAGGGTCGGCAACGCGCATGTGATGCCCCTGGTGTTACAGGCGTTCATAGGCTGCGGTAGCTGCTTTCCACCAGGCGGGCCGTAAGCTTGTTTGCCACTCTAGTGGTATAAAAAAAAAAAAAAAAAAAAAAAAAAAAAAAAAAAAGTATTTTTATAAACTTCTATCGGTGGAGTGGTGCGAGCTAAACCTTTATATACGCTGAAAAGTCACTCTTGGAAAACGAAAAGAAAGATTGACTTCGGGGTGTAAGTGGTTCATCAACATCTTTGAACCAAAGCCAACTTCACCTGCACGCGGTGCACCCTGCTGACTGACAAACGAAGCTCTGGCGAAAAGAGAGATAGGGAGCGTAATTGTAAGCTACCCGACTGGGGAATGTACCTCCACCTCACAGAATACCGCAGCCTAATAACAATTCCATTACGGGTTGTTGTGTACTGCGTTGACAGCGGGGGTGGCGCGCGAGCGTTAATATGACTACGGTAACTGCTTTACATCAGGCGGGCCGTATGCTTGTCTGCCACCCGACGTAGTATAAAAAGTAATAAAAAAAGCTAATTAAAGGCGAATTTTAATTAAAAGTGAAATTTGATTTGGCTGCTTCGCAACCAACGTAACGTAAGCGCGACGGGGGTTGACCACACTTTCCCACCACTGTGTCTCCTGTGTAGCCAGGATTAACAGCGGCGACCACTAAAAAGGCAATGAACATTGCAGTCCAATGAACATTGCAGTCCAATGAACATTGCAGTCCAATGAACATTGCAGTCCAATGAACATTGCAGTCCAATGAACATTGCAGTCCAATGAACATTGCAGTCCATTGCAGTCCCGAGGGTAAGACTACGGTAGCCTTGGAACTGGAAATTAGTAGTTTAGAGTCAGCAGTTTATGGAATTTGACTTCCCCTCTGAGCAATGTGAGAGACAGCAATATGGCAAATAAGGCTTTAAAAGCCTTAAAGAGATGGCTAGTCAAGTGAAGCTCAACTGCCGTGCACCACGGATTTTAAATATCTAACATTATTGGGGACCTAAAACATTGAGTTGTAACCTAACACATTGATTTCAATAATATGAATTTCAAAATCGTCTGAACGCTTGGTAGTTCACCCTAGTTGCTAACCATTCAGAATAGTATACTGCCCCGTACGCGACAGGCTAGAAATTCAACATGTCGTCCCGCTGCCTCCGGAAAAGATCACACTCCTAGAGAACATGGTGTGCTGTTCAACATTCGCATAATAGCGACGGCACTAATATAAACGAGAAGAGTTAAGCCTTAAAATTCCCATACCCACTTAAAAATTGCGCAAATTAGATTAAATAAAAATATGTTAGGAGTCGATCATCCGATCGACTTCTAAGATCTTTTTATTTAATCTACATATCTCTTACCGATTGAAAGAACATCAACCATCGAAACGCAAGTGAGCACTGAACACAGAGAAGGGATTTTTGAAAATTCATCCCGTAAATAAGGCATGAAAATTTATATGAAACTATATAAAATTTGGCCGTGTGGTTTCCGGCAGACTAGAATAGAATGACTCCGTCTCTTCCCGTGGATGTCGTACAAGGCGACTAAGGGAAATACATTATCAAACATCGAACAGGCCTCCCCAACCCGTCTGGCCGGCGTAGGGAGTGTAGACCAATTCCTGTCTATGACGGACGAGAGAGGGTCGTGCTCCTGTAGTGGAGACTAAATTGACCTGATGATGATGATGATGATATAAAATTACTAGCGATCTAATAAATGAATTCAAGGGCGACGGTTGGTACTACATAATCCCTCTAACCCGTAGCACAGTACAAGTAATAGTACTACGTACAGTATGACCTCTCCATGCCGCTCTCTCGTGTCGACCTCACCTCACCTCTGAGACAAATCTGGAACAGTTTGTATGGCGCCGCTCGCACACGCGCTTATTCGCGCTCTGCACAGATGTCATTGTTTATGTAGTAGTAAATGTCGCGACATTTGTATGGAGTAGCCGGGGTGTGCCCGTAGTTTAGCAGCGTGGTCGAGCTTTTTGACGTGAATATGTGTTCAAAATTGCTTCATCATCAATGAAACAAAGAATGATAACAAAATCGGAGGATACAGTTTGGTGTTGCAGCTACAAATCTATCATCTCCATCCAAAACTCAATCACACCACTGGATATGACGGATCAAAGATTTTATTACGCTCAGTGAGGACTAAGGAACATCGGGTAAGGGGAGGAGGAAGCGCTGCCATTTTAAGATAATTTTATTGCATATAACGTATTCACGTACAACACACGGTCGTGTCCATGACACAGAGCCACGCCCCATTTTTTTTTTAAATACTACGTCGGATGGCAGACAAGCATACGGCCCGCCTGATGTGAAGAGGTTACCGTAGCCATATTAACTCTCGCAACATAATAATCGCTCGCGCGCCGCCACCCCCGCTGCCAACGCAGCATTTCCTTTCTTTCTGGTAACCTCACTCACTCGCAGGAACACAACAACCCTCAAGGGAATTGTTATTTGGCTGCGGTATTCTGTAAGGTGGAGGTACATTCCCCAGTCCTTACCAATATACCTTACAATTACGCTCCCTACGTCTCTTTTCGCCAGAGCTTCGTTTGTCAGTCAGCAGGGTGCACCGTGTGCAGGTGAAGTTGGCTTTGGCTCAAATATGTTGATGAACCCTTACACCCCAAAATACCACTAATGCGGTAAATAAGCATGAGGCCCGCCTCAAGAAAAGCAGACAAAGCTTTCTTTTCGATACTAAGCAGATGCTTTCGGTTCTATCATTCCGGAAAAGATCGAGAGCAAGGCCATACAAAATAATCGCATTATTAATTGCATAATCACTTAATCGGTTATTAGTCCAATATTTACTTACTCTAAACCTTGAAGTGTTTGACGTTTGTCGATACGAATACTGGAGTATAAAAACAAATTGTGACCATCACTAGAATCATTCAAGTTTCGGTTCCAAAGATCTCATATCGTGTGTGAAAATGAAGGTAAAGAAACATAATACCAGAGGTATCACACCTCTGGTATAGCGAGCGTTCATAGGCTGAAATAACTGTTCACCATCAGGCGGGTCGTATACTAGTGTGTCACCTTAGTTGTATAACAAAATGGGGTGTGGCAGTGTTATGGGCACGGCCGTGTGCTGTACGTGAATACGTTACATGCACTAAAGTTATCTCAAAATGGCAGCGCTTCCCTAGTTCGGGACAAGCAGAATGCGGTTGACTGGTAGAGAATGATTTTAGCATTAAGTCCGCCTTTTGTATTCTCAAATAATACATGGTTGATATTTTTTTTTAATACAATAAATAGGGTTAAGATACAAGATGTTCCCAATTTGTACAGAAATTCAGGGGTCTGCTAGTTTCCATTTCATATACTTAGAACGGATCAAACCAGTCTAATTGTTTGTTTTGTTAAAATATAAATGAAAATATTCATCATCATCATTATCCTAGCGTCACTCCCCGTTACATGCGCCTCTTCCGGTTCGGAGTCCGGAATCAAACTATTTTACCTTTTTCTTTTAATTTAATTTTAATTTTTGCTTCTGCTATTTATTTTCTGTTGTTTAAATACAATTTTTTTTTTTACTTTACGGTTTTTGTATTATTTTAATTTAATTTTTAAGTGTTCTTTCAGTTGTATATATTACGTATTATATGTAAACAATACCACTTTTAACTGAAAAAGTAGCAACATTCCACACTCAATTCACACAATTCTCTCAAATGTTTAGGTTGACTGGAAGAGATCCCCCAGAGGCATAAGCCCGCCTTTGTACTCTTTATTTCCTTATTTCTCTCTTCATTTGTTGTATTTTAAAATAAAAATGTTACACACATACATACAAGACTATTTAATTAATTTTCAGCGATTTGTTAACTCTTCTCGACTTTTATTTGAAGTATTATTAAAACGTATTGTCCTATTATTGTAATTTGTATTCTATTGTTAATGTTGGTTATTATTTTTAGGTTCTAGCTATAGTTGTTTTAGTAGCGAGCTCAGTTTCATCTCTAGGTTCTGGACCTTATCTACCAAGTGGATGGAGACCCGAGGGACCGGCATTTTATTTGCCATCAGAAATGTCAGTGGTAAGTAAATTTTAAACTTTTATTATTAATTTGAATTTTATTATAAAAATTCAAATTTTCGCAGTAAAAAAACTCTTGAATTATTGAAATATATAATAACTTGTGGTTAACTTAATTACAGAAACCCGACGAAAATCCGTTAAAGGATACTATTTTTCAAGAATCAGAAGCATCTGGTTCAGAATTCTTAAGAGAATACGGCCCTCCCAAAATTGTAGAAGTATCTCAAGACATAACCAAGCAAAGTCTACCTGAAGTAGCTACTCAACAGTCCTTCGTCATCGAAGCCAAATTCAATCAAGAGTCAGAGATAAATGAAAATGTTAAAGGAGTTGATTCTACTGATGCAGAAATTGAAAACGCCGCTGTGACAGAAGGTACGCTATTTATAAAGAAAATTGCTGAAGGATACGCTTCCCAAATCAGGTTTGATAATTAAATTGTACTTTCCATGGTTTCAGGTTCGGTTGATCAAGGGACAATTATCGACGAAGAATTAGTAACAGTTACTGAACAACAAGATATAGGAGATATAATTGCCTTAAGACTTGCCGAACAGCCGCTAATTCAAGGAAAATCTGTTAATTTAGATATTGAAGCCTTTGTAACTGCGACTACAGAACAAGAATCTGATGATATAACTACAGAAAGTATTGCAGAAGAACCGATAATCCAAGGAAAATCTATTAATCTAGAAATTGAAGCTCTTGAAAAAACTACAGAGGACGTTATTGAAACAACAATAGCATCTATGGAGACTGTAGTACAACAAGATGAAGGAATTGTTAATAGTGAAGTGACATCGGTACCAGAAGAGAAGGTGCAGGAAGGAGAAGTCAAAGCTACCGAAGAAGGTGCAAGGAATATTGCTGAAGCTGTTCTACAACAGGTAAGATATAGATATTTATTAAAATTAATAACATTAATTTTCCAAAATCGCGTTAGGAATATATAAAAGTGAAAAAAAATATACCATTGCTTAAAAATAATTGTGGCCAAGATCTAAATTCCAGATATCCAGGATGTGTATAAATATTATGAAATGGCCACCTCGGCCACTCCATACAAATATCACGTCTGTACGTGTGTGAATGAGCGTATGTGCGTGCGTCGTCTTACAAACTGTTCCAGATTCGTCTCAGTGGAGAGGTGAGGTCGATACGAGACATCGACAGGGAGTGGTACTATTACTACTGTGATACAGTGAACGTTGTCATACAGTTAATGTTCTGTTAAACTGGATATTTTGGTGCGGTGGTTATCTTTATGATAGGTCATTTTAAAGTGACCAATCTGATACTGTTGATGTTTTGAGACATGGCCATTTTGATATAATGGACTATGTCCCCAAAGGCTTATATTTATGACCACAGATCTAGTATCTAGAGAGAGACACGTTTAAGATTGAAATTGCTTAAATAGAAATTGAAAAGATGTCGAGCACAACTTCATTTAAGAAAGTTCGTAAGGTTGATTTTCATCTCAGTTACGAGAATCGTCTCTCGAAGAACAGTGTTTGTAACCACCTGATTGCCGGATGTAATGAATAAACTGTATTTTATATAATTTAATTTATTGGTACGACACGCACAGCTTTGTTATATGGAGTAGAGAGAGACTGACAAGACAGTGTTGCCAGTATAAAAGTATGTTGTCATAGACAACAGTATTGCGTAAAAACATAATATGATTGTAGAAACGTACTGATGTTATTATACAATTACTATTATTTACTTGTTCAGGAGGAGAATTCCCAAGTAACAGAACCAAGAAGAGCAGAAGAAACCTCAGGGTAAGCATCGCTTCATTAATGTCTAGGGATGGGCTAAATTTTATAGCTGTAAAGTGAGAGGCATTAAAAATATGGGTAGATAGAACGCCCTGGCAGTATCTATACACTGCTGGATATAAGCCTATTCCAATGCTTTTAACCAAACGCGATCTTCTGCCTTCCGCATGCTTTTGAGGTCATCGGGCCATCATGTAGGAGGGCATCGAGCGCTTCGTTGTCCCACATGCGACCTCCGCTCTGATTCTTTCCTTCTCCATTGACCATCACTGACTTGGCAGATCAAGAATACTGTATTTATATACAAACTACCTGCCCCCTTACCACCATCTCTATTTGCGATTCAATAACTGGATGGAATGATTATTCATACCAATGAATAAGCGACTCTATTTCAAATGAAATAGAGTCGCTTATTCATTAGTATGGATAAGCATTCTATTCAGTTATTGAATCGCAATAAGAGATGGTGGTAAGGGGGCTGACCTACGCATCTGAGGTTTGAGAGCGAAGCGTAGGCATGAGCCAATCGTATAAGATAGACATATACTTTCATCGACTTTTTTTTTACATCTTTTTACGAGGAGGACTTTTTACTTTTTTCTCGTAAGAGGAATTATTGCGTAACGTTAACCGTTTATGTAGCGCACGCAACGGAAGCTCTCGAAAGGAATATTTTTCCCCGTTTTTGCAACTTTATTCATTAGTGCTCTGCTCCTATTAGTCGTGGCGTGATATTATATAGCCTAAAGCTTTGCTCGATAAATGGGCTATCCAACACTAAAATCATTTTTCAATTCAAACCACTAGTTCTTGAGATTAGTGCGTTCAACCAAACAAACAAACTCTTCACCTTTATAATATTAGTATAGATAAATGCGTTAATCACCTTCTCCAGACCTTTAGCGCAATTTCCCGAAGGATTCCTGGAATACGGCCCTCCCGGCTTCAGAGAATATGGACCGCCAAAACAAGATGAGCTGCTAAGAACTGCTGTTGAGGTACTGTGTCTATTTACTATGTATTTGGGGAGTAAGGGGTTTATCAACATCTTTGAACCAAAGCCAACTTCACCTGCACGTGGTGCACGCTGCTGACTGACAAACGAAGCTCTGGCGAAAAGAGAGGTAAGGAGCTCACAGAATACCGCAGCCAAATAAGAATTCCCCTGAGAGTTGTTGTGTTCCTGCGAGTGAGTGTGGTCACCAGAAAAGAAGGAGATGCTGCGTTGGCAGCGGGGGTGGCGGCGCACAAGTGATATATTATGTTGCGAGTGTGTGTTAATACGGTTACGGTAACCGCTTCACACACGGCGTACAACATTACATCAAACTTCTCAAAGGGGCCTCTACGCGTTGGATCTATATCCCCACGCACGCCTATCAAATGACCGAGCTTGAACCCGTGAATTAAGAGAGCATATGTAAGAGCAGTGACAGGCTTATCTTTAGAGCCAAAGCCAACCTCGCCTACGCATGGTGCAACCAGCTAATAAATAAAATTTATTCATACAATAAAAGAAATCAACAATATTTTTAATTTTTCTTAGTTCATCATCATCAGGTCATTTTAGTCTCCACTACAGGAGCACGACCCTCTCTCGTCCGTCCTAGACGGAAGGAGGATTTGGCCTACACTCCCCACGCTGGCCAGACGGGTTGGGGAGGCCTGATCGATGTTTTATAATGTACTTCCCTTAGCCGCCTTGTACGACATCCACGGGAAGAGACGGAGTGATTCTATTCTAGTCTGCCGGAAACCACACGGCCTAGTCCTAGTAGTGGTCTTTCCTTAGTTATTCCTACGATATTAAAGGCAGTTTGTTTTTCTTAAAAAAGGTTATTTAGAGGTCTATCTTGTGTAAGGATTTTATTTTACTGTTATTCACGCAGTTAAATTTAACTCTCCGTTTATTATTTATTTACAGCAAAAGCCATCAGAATCACAGTTAATTGATAACAATGAAACAAGAAGGAGACGATTTTCACCAAAATTTGGGTAATATTCTTTGCTACATAATATTAACTTCATATGACATTCACTCTGTGCACAGAGGAGCTCGAGATAAATAAACCCATCCTTTGACAGACTACGATCGACGTTGCTTAACTTGGGTGTTCGATTAAACTGACACGCGTAACGACGCCATCGAGTTCCTCCTACATATATCCTACCATCATCATCATCAGGTCATTTTAGTCTCCAATACAGGAGCACGACCCTCTCTCGTCCGTCTCAGACAGAAGGAGGATTTGGCCTACACTCCCCACGCTGGTCAGATGGGTTGGGGAGGCCTGATCGATGTTTTATAATGTATGTCCCTTAGTCGCCTTGTACGACATCCACGGGAAGAGACGGAGTGCTTCTATTCTAGTCTGCCGGAAACCACACGGCAAATATATAGTCTATACGACATTAAAATATTTTTTCTGTTTTTCCTTTACAGGACCCCTTCAAGACATTAATGAAAGAAAAAAGTCGGCTATCGCAGTTTTGGAAAGCACCTACAGAAGAAACTAGAAATATGTAACATAATTTAAATAAAAAAGTAATATTGAGTCTGACATGATGTTTTATTTATTAATTATATTTTCAATAATCTCGTGATCACTGATCACTGATTATGTTATTAGTATGTTTCGGGTGTAAGGGGCTCATCAACATCTTGGAACCAAATCTAACTTCACCTGAACATGGTGCACCCTGGTGAATGACAAACGAAGCTCTGGCGAAAAGAGAGGTAGGGCATAGCGTAACGATTGGGGAAGTACCTCACAGAATACCGCAGCCAAATAACAATTCCCTTGAGGGTTGTTGTATTCCTGCGAGTGAGTGAGATGACCAGAAAGAAAGAAAGGAAGGAGTATAGGCTGGCAACAGATCGGCGAAGCCTTGGTGTTGCTGATCTCCAAAGGCTATTTATTGTATAAATTATCTAAAATAAAAATATTTCTGCAGAATGCTTCAAACGCCGCGAATATAGTAATTTAAGCAACAGTTATATATTTGAGCCGTTTGGGGTAGAGACCTTGGGGCCGTGGGGCCCGTCAGCCCACAAACTATTTAGAGATATTTCTCAAAAATTGATCGACACGTCCTATAACCAGAGGGCTGGCCATTACCTTGCTCAGAGAATAAGTATAGCTATCCAGCGAGGTAATGCTGCCAGTGTTCTGGGGACATCGCCGAAAGACAGAAGAAATCTTGGGTATATTTTTTATTTGTAAGTAAATTAGTATTTAATAGACTGTTTAAAAAAATAACGAAACACCTTTTTTTCGTATATCTCTAAATGTTTTATTTTCAGAACCAAAATAAAATTATTTTTCAAGTATTTATTTATATATTTATTTTTTATCCCATAACTTTTTCTTTGTTTTATAGATTAGATAGGCTTTTAGATTAGTTTTAGTTTAATATACATTTTAGAATATAACACTCCAATAAATAAATAAAGAAAAATAAAATACTCATAAATTTTATTTATTTTAGATTTATTCTTAAACATTTGTCGCACTGTAGGTTACATATTATCTTAAAATACAAATAATTATAGATAATATTAAAATGCAAAAAGTGTAAATAATGCATTGACTTATGAATAAAGACTAGTCATTATAAATATCTGAATACCTCACATTTTTTTTATATTTTTATACCATATTTATATATGGCAAATAAGCGTATTAACGAAGTAATGTCGATTAATATAGAGCAATTATTTATTCAATTTCTCCAATTTTAGGTAATGCATGAAATTATTTTTCCACATTCATTTTCATGGCTTGCGTGGCCAACCAGTGAACCTGAAAATTCATAATATTATTACAATTTACACAAAACATTTTTTTTACTATCACACATGAAATTCGACACAAGCCCTAAAGGCTTAGTCCCACCACGGTGTCAATACTAAAATAAAATATGTACTTGTACTATATACTATCTATCTACGACAAATTAATTTTTTAATTAAAGTAAACTTAAAAGTCAAGCCGTCTTGGATGACGTGACGCCGTGCAAAGCAAAACAAAACCAGTCAATGTCTGTATATGGCAGTTGTTAGTTTTCTTTAATTAAAAATGGAACAGGCTATTTCACCAACGATTTTTTCGGGTTTATATAAGTAAGTATGGACGTCACATTAATAAAACCACAAGTGAAAGAATTACTTTAATAGTACAAAAATCCCTCGAGATATGTAAATTTGAAAATTACAATTTTGGACTTTACCGAAAACGCTCACAAGCAAGTATTTTGTTAACTGCAAATCAGAAATTTATACGACAGCTATGTTAAATATTACCTACGTTCAAAGACAATAGATCCTACGATAATGTAATTAGTATCATAACAAAAGTTATATGTAGTATTTTTTATTGCTTCTCCAATGGAAATATTATTTTTTAATAATTTCATACTTTTAAAATGGACATTCCCGCCAAACTTTGATCGATCCTAAAATAAGTTTATATTTTTGTGTATTTTACGATCTTGTTAAATAATTTATACAATTTTTGAACATTGTCAAATAGCCTATCGCTTCTGTCAAAAAAATGTGCGTTTCTTATTTTTGTTGCAACTAATTCCTTTCCATCAGGTGACTCATATGCTCGTTGCCCTTCTCTCATTTAAAGGGGGAGAAGGGGTGGCATGATAACATTATTTTTAGTCCGGGAAGGCTCCTCAAAATAAAGGTTGGGAAAGCCTGGATTACACTGACACGAGCAACGACTCCAGCGAGCTCCTTAACAGCCCCCTTACCATCAACTCTTATTGCGATTCAATAACGGAATAGGATGCTTATTCATACCAATGAATAAGCGCCTCTATTCGATTTGAAATAGAGTCACTTATTCATTGGTATGAATAAGCATTCTATTCAGTTATTGAATCGCAATAAGAGTTGGTGGTAAGGGGGCAGGTAACTAAAGAGGTACGTACCAACTGTGAACTATCACGAACATTGCAAATATAATCCAAAATTATCATTTCTGCTGCGAAATTGTCATATTTATTCATCCTTTTGTTTTTGCGTTCTTTGTAAGAATTAGTGTCTTTAACAATAGATTCAGAGACGTATATGTGTGGCTTGAAAGTTGTATATATTTCGGATTTTCCAGAAGGTGAATTCGCCGGATTGAGAATTTCAGAATTATAACTAAAATAATGAAACATGTTATACATAATTTATGGATGGCCCTATAGGTGATTGATCCTAGCAGCTTACTCATACATGTTTAGAAGGATCTTCCATTAATTAAACAAACATTTTTGGCTCATTTTTTAATCGCGAAAAACGGACTTCTGTTTAATTTCTTGACAAACATCTTCATGCCGGCTCTACATTTGTGCCGGGAAGCTCCGCGAACAGGCGTGAACGTGAATGTAGTGTTTTTCGCAGGGTTCACGGGCGTTCACGCCTGTTCTCCGATAGGAGTCGGTATTTTGTCCCGCGACAAAGGGTTCACGTCACACATCCACATTCACGGATTAGGGGCCATTCATTTATTACGTAAGGCGATTTATGGGGGAGGTAGGGACGATTTAGGGGGGTCGGCCATGTCTTATTTTTTCTTACAAGGGTTTGGGAGGGAATCTTGATAGTTCTTACGTAAGATCACAAATGCGCAATGTTAAAATTATACTTTTAAAAAGCGCGAGCGCGCGAGTTCCGAGATTCGCGTATGCGTATAGGTGCGATATCCATTTCCATAGCAACAGACTCGGGTGCGCCACCCGCACTGCGCCTCGGGGGAACTCCCCGCTCGTGGACTAGAAAATACAAAGGTGCTAATAATTTTTATTTTATTTGTAAGACAAATAAATATTTCTAAAAATTGTTACTTAGAAAAATTGATTTTTTCCTATAGATTCTTACGTAATAAATATTTAACAGGGGGGAGGGGGTCGGCCTATTCTTATTTTTTCTTATAATAGGGGGGAAGGGGTCAAAAACTAGCGAAAATAGTCTTACGTAATAAACGAATGGCCCCTTACCGGTGCGTACGGATAGGCACGTGCATTAGCAAAATATACTATTGAATTCAAAAAATCGCCATTACAAGTCATTACAATTTCAGTCATCCGCCATCTTCTTCTTCCAACGATTTCTAATTTTTTTATTTTGTAGGTACACATAGTTGTACGTTGCTACAGCAAACAAAGTTATTGCAGCCGCAGCTTTCACATCCATTTCGCGGCAGGTTTCACTCACGAATGTGTGACCCGTGAATGTAGAGGGGCACAAGTTCTGCCGTGAAATCAGGGCGCGAATTCACGGCATAACTGTGCGGCACTAATGTAGAGCCGCCAATATATTTTATCGGTAGGCGGTAGGGCCCCAGTTTAAGAATAATAAGTTATTGTTATCATTTTATCGATCGTTATAAACCATTGGCAATATGTATATAATATAACACATACGGTATCCAATAGTTTTCGTAGCTATTTTCATTCGTATTGCGGGTGGTATCGTCGTTTCCCTGACTGAAAAGAAATGGAACATGTTAAACAGTTTAATCCTATAATTATGGGCCAAACGAGCAAAGTAAAATAGTTCAATTTTAGGTGGGAGGAAAGAACTTCTTTTTGTAATTACGTTTCCTACAATGTGTGCCCTGGTGTAGAAAATAAATATTTGATATATTTTTAAATTTAAATAGCTTTTTATACTAATAGATTAGCAGACGAGCATACTACCTACATTATGGTAAGCAGTTATGGCAGCCTATGGACGTAAGTAACACCAGATACATAACTCACGCTTGACTGACCCTGTGGTTTTAAGATAATGGCGCCGTTGCTCTTGATATGCTGAAGATTTTTTTCAATTTAACCCCAACAAGGCCCTGCAAGTTTATTGCTGTTAAGAAAATTCAATTTGCTAGCACGCCTCAATTCCAGAACACAACCCTTACTATCGCCAAGAGTATTGAAATTCTTGGTATTGTAATATCCAACAACGTCCAGGAGCTCTACCGCCTAAGCTAAACCCGATTCCCATCGAATATTTTGATTTCCAATAATAGGTCTTACATTTAATGTTACTAATAAACATTTTTAGTTATATCGGTCAATTTTCAGGGTAGCTGCCACTTAAGTTTAACATAATTGTTACTATTCTATTCTGGAGTTTGATATTTGCAATAAAAAAATCCGGTGGGAAACGGCTTCAGCTTCAGCGCTAGGGCCTCAGTTCCGAAACCATTTGTAGGGGAAGGTAAAGCTGACATTGAAGAAACTCTGTGTGCTCATTAGAGCGAAGCAGCTTTGATCCACCCGACCTCTAAAAAAGGCACTTGCTCAAATCCGTCCAATTATTAGGCCCATTGCGATAACTTCCATATTTTCCAAAATCAAGGAAACTATTCTTAACCAACTGCTGATAGCCTACTTGGAAAATCACCAGCTGATAAATGTTCGCCAATATGGCTTCCGCCGTGGTCGCTCAGCTGGTGATCTTCTGGTATATTTGACTCACCGTTGGGCGGAGTCAGTGGAAAGCAAGGGCGAGGCTTTGGCTGCTAGTCTGGACATAGCAAAAGCTTTTGATCGGGTGTGGCATAAAGGATTACTTTCCAAGCATCCTTCTTTTGGGTTACCTGAGAAGCTTTGCGATTTTTGGATTAACAGTTTTCTCACTGAGTGTAGAATCAAAGTTTTAATTGACGGAGCACGCTCGGATCCACTACCCTTGAATGCTGGCGTACCACAAGGCTGTGTATTGTCCCCCATCTTGTTTCTTCTGCATATCAATGACTTGGTGCTTATACACAACGTTCATTGCTATGCGGACGACAGTACAGTGGACGAAAGATACACTGGCCAAGGTAATGTTTCACGGGATTGCGTCGATGAGTAGGTACAGTACAGAACTTATGTTTGAGATTGAGATGTACCTTGGACCCGTCTCGGATGGGGGTAGATTGAATTGGGTACAGCTAAATCCTTCAAAGACACAGGTTTGTGCGTTTATCGCTAATTGTCCTCGTTTGTCGTAGCTCCTAGATTGGAAGGTACTCCCTCTTTTTATACTACGACGTGAAGCGATTACCGTACCCATATTAACGCTCGCAACATAAACAACCACGCAAGCGCAAACGCAGCATCTCCTTCCTTTCTTCTTTCTTCCTTAGTGTTAGTCCTAGCATTTCCATCTTGGGTATCAACATATCGAGTGATGTTCAATATCGCGGCCACTTGGAATGCAAGTCTAAACTGGCTTCTAAGAAGATTGCTGTCATCAATAAAGCCAGGCGGTATTTTACACCCCGACATCGCCTTCAACTATATAAAGCCCAGGTTCGACCTCACATGGAATACTGTTCGCATCTCTGGGCCTCTGCGCCCCAATACTTGCTTCCACCAATAGACCGCATACAACGAAGAGCAGTTCAAATCGTCGTGCGTCGGTGACCCAATGAATGATCTCGGATCGATTGGACTCTCTCTCTCTCTCTCTCGACGCGCAGAGATGTAACGTTTCTTTGCGTTCTATACAAATTACATCACGGGGAAGTGCTCGTATGAACTGTTTGATACCTGCCGCTGAATTACACTATCTACTACTTACAGTACGTTTCCTAAGACATTTTGTACCACGAACGGAGAAACTGTGAAATTAACTTCCCTCAGCGGTATTTCCGAACAATTACGACATTCAAGCCTTCAAGAATAAAGTCTTAATTTCCCTTAAAAGACTGTCAACGAATCCGCTGGACACCAATGGGTAGTCAATCGGCTACTCCTTGGTGTTCCTGATCTCCATGATTACTTTCCATCAGATGACCCACATTTTTATTTTATTTTTTTATATGAGAGGGAGGCAAACAAGCATGTGGGTCACCTGATGGAAAGCAATCACCACCGCCCATGAAGATCAGCAAAACCAAAGGATCGCCGATCCGTTGCCAGCCTTTTAAGGGAATTAAATACTCTATTCTTGAAGGCTCCCATGTCGTAATTATTCGGAAATACCGCTGAGGGAAGTTGATTCCACAATTTAACCGTTCGTGGTATAAAATGCCTCAGGAAACGTACTGTAGTAGATCGCCAGTTATCAAGATGAAATGGATGGAATTTTAATTTATGGGGAGTTGTACGATAGTGGAATTCAGCGGCAGGTATCAAAACAAACAGCTCATCCGAGCACTCCCCGTGATATACATGCTCATGATATACATGCTCGTTTGGCCATATAAAATAATAATAATAAAAAGAGACATTTTGAAAAGCTATCACCATTTAAAAATCTCATTGGGGCCCGTTAGATAGACACTCTACTATAAGATAAGAGAAACATTGCAAATTTCATTACCTTTGCGATGAAACGCCGTTATCGTACAACGACAATAGCGTCATGCTCACTATCAAAAGCTTTGTGGAAAACATATTATATATAACTTGATATCAACAAGAGTAACGTCCAGAATAAACTTCTGGCGACTTCTCTCCTGTTTATATTGGTGGACAAAATTTATGGTAATTTGATTCTAATTGAACAATCTCTGTTAAATTATTTATTGGAAATTAAAGAAAATTATCATACATAGAGATTATGGGTAGGCATTTGAGAACAATTATTACATTATATTAAATTATACACGGCCGATAGTCCCAAACTAAGCAAAGCTTGTACTATGGGTAGTAAATAACAAAATAGGTAATAAAAAAAATATATTTAAGTATAATATCAGTTATGATATTATACTTAAATATATTTTTTTTATGTACACGAGTACATAAAAAAAAAAAATTGTCTTTGGCTGGGTGTTTTCTATAAGTTATATGTGTATTTACGATAATACATACATATAACTTATAGAAAACACCCAGCCAAAGACAAACTGACATGTCCATGCACACAAAAATTTGTCTTGTGCGAGATCGAACCCGCGGCCTCGGAGTTTAGGTGGCCATTACTAACCTTTCGACCACCGAGCTCGTCAATTAATCGTCGTTATTGATCCTTGTTTGCTCGGTAAGTCGGAGCGATTTATCCAGTAAGTCAAAAATGCTTGTGCCCGTCATCAGGTGACCTGATTCAGGTCCCATATCTCACCTTACTTGGCTAACTACCAAAGTTGCTCAACATGAAAGCTCAAAGATGTGATAAAGATCAAACCGCCAAAATATCTCGAAGAAAAATTTACTTGGGCATCTAGCCGACAAATAGGTACATCTAACTCGTGCTCAGGCATTATTTAATTTATTTAAAATTAAGTAATTCCATAAATCGTTTAACACGACTTTCTTCGCCTCTTAGGGTGTTAAGGTTCTGATCTATTACTGCTAGGTATTGAAGTGTTGTGTTGTGGATTGTTAAAATACATATTTTTCTATTCTATTCAGATTAATACAGTACAGAAATTTATTCCACGAAAATATGCAATGAGGATGGTAGGGTCGATATTGTCGATGGTAGGCTTCAAGTTATTTGAAAGTAGGTACACCTAGGTACTGAGATATAAGTATGTTTATGTTCGGAAGTCAGAAATTCAATATAGATGAGTGCGAGTGATGTATGGATAAAAAACATTAGTTCAAAAACATTTGAAACTCGCGCTTATTGAATGCAGATACGCAAATCGGCGGCGCGGCGGCGCGCAGCGAGCTCACACCTCTACCACAGATTACATAATAGTTACTACTACGTAATAACCTCTTCTACATTACACTGTTTTTTAACCTGTGGTACGCGGACCCCTGGGGGACCGCGAGTATATTTACTGAGAATCCGCCGTGTTATGTATGAAAATTTGAATTAATAAATAATGCGAGCAAGACTTGCAAAAAGCATCACCAACCTTCACATTAATTCAGTATTTTAAATTTTTCTAAAAAAAGTAGGTACTTCGTTTTCAGTACAAAAACTAATTTTCTTAAATTTATTCTTGTGTTTTTATTACGGTGGTCCTTGATATTGCACTCGATTTTCAACGGGTCCGCGGACAGGAAAAGGTTAAGAAACGCTAACTTAATGTATACATGTATACAACGCCTGATGAAATGCTAGTAGCAAAATACTATTTATGTTACATTTTGTAATATTTTAATCTTAAAAAATTTACCATACTTCCTATAAGACCTAGGTCTTTGCTTCGTTCGATCATCATAAGAGAAAAAAAAAGTCAAAAAAAGAGAAAGAACTGACCTTTTTCCGACTGCATCTAAGGGCCCTTTCAGGGGCGGATTATGACCTAGGCAACCCAGGCACATGCCTAGGTCCCCTAATGTTTGGGACCCGAAAATTAGATTTTTATTTTTAATTTTTGAAGTGAGAAAGGACCGGAATTACAATGTTGCTTATGGCCGCTTTAACCTTAGTCCGGTACTGGGCTCTATAGTACCATGTAAGAAATGCTTTGTTTAGACACAAAACTTTTCCAAAACGAGGTTTATATTAATTGGCGACCATAATACGACACACACATTTTTAGAGTTCCGTACCCAAAGGGTGAAAAGGAACCCTATTACTAAGGCTCCGCTGTCCGTCCGTAAGTCCGTCTGTCACCAGGCTGTATCTCATGAACCGCGACAGTTAGACAGTTGAAATTTTCACAGATGATGTATTTCTTTGGCCGCTATAAAGAAAAAACGCTAAAAAACAGAATAAAATAAATATTTAAGGAGGCAAAAAAAACAACGTTTGTTGTATGGGACAACAAACGTTGTTTTTTTTGCTAGTTTTTGCTCGCAATTGCTAACAATTGCAATAGGTAGACGCTTGAAATACTCACATAATCTTTAGTTATATATTAACTCTAAAAATAAATAATTAAATAAAAATAAAACAAATATATAAGGGGGGATCCCATACAACAAACGTGATTTATTTGCCGTTTTTATAGATAATGGTACGGAACCCTTCGTGCGCGAGCTCGACTCGCACTTGGCCGGCTTTTTATTTACGCTGGTGATTTCTATTCCGCCGTGTAAAAAAGTTGTTTAGCAGATTATCTATGAGCTCTTTATTTTGAGCTTCCTCGCCGTGATATCTAGGCACTTCTGCCATACTTTCCTTTGAATCTAGCAAATTCAAAGTACCTACCTACTACCACAGTGTAAGTAATAGTAACTATGTACAGTATGGCCACTCTCTGCCGCTCTCTCATGTCGACCTCACCTCCCCTCTGAGACAAATCGGAAACAGTTTGTAAGGCGCCGCACGCATACACGCTCGTTCGCACTCTGTACAGATATCATTGTTGATGTAGCAGTAAACGACGCGAAATTTGTATGAAGCGGTCAGGGTGTGCTACTACTAAGTTAGTACATTACCAGCGACTGATCAAGAGTTCTGACCGCCCTAGGCTAATTATGAGGACGAGACCACCGACTGATTCGAGTGACAAGTCAGTATTTATTTTACGCGCGCTTTTTAAAATTTGTTTGTTTGTATTATCTTTAATTGTGTGTATATCTAAATTTATTGTAAAAATCAGGGGCTCCCACGTTTATTCAGTTCACATCGCATTTAGCTTTAGTGTTTTGTCTCGGTTTAGTTGAAATATGTAGGGTAGTTGCAATGATGCTAGATTAATAGTCCATGGGAAGACACGATTTCAGCGCCCCCGATCCTCGCGCCCTAGGCTGCAGCCTAATTAGCCTAAGGGTTAACCAGGTCCTGACTATTACACTGTGCTATTAAACAAGAAATAATAATTAATTAGGGTCTTTTGGCAGCACTGTAGCGCAGGGTCCAATCGTCTGTCAATTCATAGCATCTTGTCAAATGTCTTGTTGACGTCTTGTGTTGTCTTGAAGTTTCAATCAAAAATTGACCTCAGAACAATATTTAGATTGTTCTGAGAATTTGACAATCTGGACCCGACCAGCCTGGCGCAACTCAAAGTAAAAAAACGACTCTATGAATCGGAAGCGAATTTGGTACAAATTCTGATTGTTTTCGCTTCCATTTCATACATAATTAGAATTACGCTATTTGTATGGCACATCAGTCTCTTAAAACGTAGTGGTTACGTTCTCTTTGGACCCGACGCCTACCTAGCGACATCTGGTGTCAGAAAAAATATCAAACACCCCCAGTTGAGTTGCTAGTAAATAATATTATTTCTACTATTAGTAGAAAAAATAAATCGATTGAAATAGAAATCTAGCAATGTAATTAATTGTAGTGTAATGTAGGCAGTCATACATTGCAATTGCGACAAAAAAAGAATATAAAAAAAACAGACGGAGCTCTGTCGCGGCCGTTGCATACAGTCGTTGGTTCGACAAAAAACGTCTATCTATTATATAGAGGCATGAACCACTCAGGGGTTCCCAACCGGCGGTCCGCGTACCACGTAGCGGTCCGTGAGAGCAAAATCAAAGTCCGCGATACAGAATTGAAATGTAAGAGATTGAGCAATACTAAAACAAATATTGTATTGTACAGTGTATTATATGCATTTGATATTTGTGTCTCTACATTGCAGGGACCTGGAAGTGATCTCCGAATAAAAAAATATTGGGAACCACTGAACTATATCAATGAGCATTTCGATCAATGCCTTTTCGCCGCTAACTTGTTACTTACCTCTCCGACGAAAAGTCAAAGTACAGTCGGCTACACTTAAATAAAATATAGTTAAATATATTTTAACCGACCGGTTTCGTCTTTTCGGCATTGTCAAGACTTGGACCTTGGAAAGAATTTCTTCTTTAATTAATTTATTATTTATTTCCTAATAAAAATAAATAATAAATAAATAAATATTTCTTGACAATTTACACAGCGTCATCTAGTCCCAAATTAAGCGCAAAGCTTGTGTTATGGGTACTAGACAACTGATAAATGTACTTATATACATTTTTTTTTTGTAAATACATACTTATCATACATAGAATACACCCAGACCAAAACAAACAGACATGTTCATGCACACAAATGTTTGTCTTGTGCGGGAATCGAACCCGCGACCTCGGAGTCAAAGTAGCCATTGCTAACCATTCGACCACCGAGCTCGTCAATTAAATTTATTTATTTAATTAACGTAGCACATTTTTAATAAACTGAGCGAGCTGAATATACCTAACTAGCAAAGTACCCGTGCTTCGCTACGGGAATACTCCTGATTTGTGTCTATTTTTGTTAAGATTCCAGATAATTATTTTTTTCCCCCTAAAGGACTTTTTCGTATTGACCATTATTACAAACATACACCATTTAGGTTAAGACGGCCAATATTTTTGGCATTCGCACCAGGAGCCAAAATTGCAAGGCTTCCAGGAGAACTTACTCCTGAGCAAGCTACATACAAATGATCATGAGAGAAGCAGTCCTGTATCAAGTCAACCCCAGCGACCTTTAGAGACTGCCCCTGAGCTCTAATAATGGTCATAGCGAAACACCTTTATGGGAAATTAAAGTCTCTTAATTCGAACGGGATAGTCTGATGGAATAATGGGAATGTGGGGTATAAAGAGAGATTCCTCAACAGCGCATCTCATAATGTCCTCACTCAACAACTCATCTTTTCAGTTGTTTAATAAGTGAAAAATGGTGGCACGAACCTCCTGATGATACACCTCCGTTCCATGCAATTGGAAGGAGATGGAGCGGAACAGGCCAGCTCCATCACCTTCCACAGCTATAATCGCATCATCACACATTCCACAAGTATAAATTTAGACAATCTTGACGTCATTTTCTGAAAAATACCGAAATTCTTATATTAAGTAGGTATACCCCATAAAATCGGTACTTAGCATAGCTTTTTCAATTAGTTTTCGGCATCAGATGTTGCTTCATTTGAAGGATGCAGTTTTTTTTTACGCCCTACGCGCGCGATGGACAACCTCTGGGGTTGACTACACAGATGATGTAAACGATAAAAATATAAAAACAATAATATCCTTGATGATTTTCAGACTTGGGACGTAAGTGGTTTATCAACATCTTTGAATCAAAGCCAACTTCACCTGCACGCGGTGCACCCTGCTGACTGACAAACGAAGCTCTGGCGAAAAGAGAGCTAGGGAGCGTAATTGTAAGCTACCCGGCTGGTGAATGTACCTCCACCTCACAGAATACCGCAGCCAATTACAATTCCCTTGAGGGTTGTTGTGTTCCTGCGAGTGAGTGAGGTCAGCAGATAGGAAGGAGATGCTGCGTTGGCAGCGGGTGTGGCGGCGCGCAAGCGATATTTTATATTGGGAGCGTTAATATGGCTACGGTAACCGCTTCACATCAGGCGGACCGTATGCTTGTCTGCCACCCGACGTAGTATAAAAAAATAAAACTTTTTGACCCCATTTTACTTTTTTTTTTTACGATAAAATAGTCCAACTAATCTCGTTTCCCCATACAAACTTTGGACCTCCGTTTCACCCTCTTAGGGGTAAAATTTGAAAAATATAACATAGTGGACATGAAATTACTTATTTCGTGTGTGTTTCGTGTCCACTATGTTATATTTTCAAATCGATGCCATTTTCGTAATTGACGTCCCAGAAAACCATAGAATCAACACCCATATTGATATTATGACATTTCAACCCCATCGCACCCCATTAGGGGAGATTTTATGTCACGTCGGCTATGTTGGATTATAAAATAGCTGTTCTTTTCGTAATCAGCGACCCGATAAACCATAAAAACAATACCTATGTCGATTTTCAGACTTTTTCACCCCATTTCACCCCTTTTGGGGTTGAATTTTGAAAAATCTTGAAACACGTGTTTACTCATTTATCTATAGAAGTACTCGTGTAAAGTTTCGGATAAAATAGTCCAACTAATCTGGTTTCCCCATACAAACTTTGGACCCTCGTTTCACCCCCTTAGGGGATGAATTTTGAAAAATCCTTTCTTAGTGCACCCCTAGACATCATAAGGAACCTACTTGCCAAATTTGGAATCTCTAGACCCAGCGGTTTCGGCTGTGCGTTGATTAGTGAGTCAGTCAGTCAGTCAGTCAGTCAGTCAGTCAGTCAGTGAGGACAAAGCCTTTTATTATTATAGATATATTAGGAGATAATAGATTACGATAATGTATTACTTAGTTCAAGTGAAAAAATATTATTACATTTTTTTGTCTCAAATTATATTTAAAGTGACAAAATTATATTTAAAGTCCATAATTCTACCAGAGCAAAACTACTGGCAATGGATTGTAATATTTTAAGCGGGAATGTATATCCCGCCAATAACAATGCCATATAATTTTAACAAAAAACACCGACTCCAAACAATACTCTACTTATGTATGTAGATACAGGCTGATGATATTCATGATGATAAATGAATGAATGAATGTTTATTTGCCTGAAATGCGGTTTACAGAGTTGTTACAGCTATCATTTCTCGGAACAATACACACTTCACCAGGAAACTGGCATGCAAAATATGTCACTACTATTTAATTTAGAATAAAATACAATGTTCATGTTCTAGTATTAATACATAATAATATGCTGTCTGCAGGGCAGCTTGTGGCGAGCTGTTGTGTGAGAAACGACACCAGGGGCCCGAGTCTCCAGAGAGTCGGTCAGGGCCTTCGTCTCCGGCGTGTCTTCGTAGGTCGGAGTGTAAACACAAGAAGGTCCGCAGGACTCTCAGCTCTTTGCCGTCCAGAGAGGAGCCGTTAGAGCTCCAGGGGTGGAAGTGTTAAAGGGCATCACGGCGCTAGTAACTTTGGAGAAAGCGCAGCACACCTCTCGACATCCCTGAGTCACTCATACCGGTGTTGCCCCCGGCCGATTTCTTGGCATTTTGGGGGCCCATCTGTGAGTGGAAAGCCACCGCCTGCCGCAAATAACTAGCAATAGAAGCAGTTATGGCGGGCGTCCGTCCCTCTTCTATAATAGCCCGGTATTTAGTTCACCCAGATCTCATCTCCACAGCATATTTATTTTTCATCACACTTCGCAATAGTCCTCGCAGTAGTACAATTGAATGTGTTAGTATCGCCTAATTTCTTCGTGTAGTAATCGCCTCTTTTATACAATGCAGGATTTCTTTTTACAAAACTACTGGGAACAGTTAAGATACGCATTTGAATAAATAAAGGCTTACATGTGGTGCGCGGTGGTACATCACAAATAGCCCATATACAACTTTTTTGCGATATGAACACTCTTTTAATATAACAAGAGTTGCCCCATAGTACAACACCATAGTGATGACATATAACCATGATAAGCTTGTAATGAAAAAAAATATGGAACCAATCTGGAAGTATTATACCCTTTCAAATAAAAAAATATTTTTTCAAATTCTTTCTTTATTAAAGTTCCAAACTATTTTATTGCAGAGTTTCAAATGTCATAAAGACTACAGAAGCCATACAATGGCTTATACGCAATAATCGGTTTATAAATGACGGAGTAATGAAATAACAAACCTAACAGTGGGTAGATACAAACTGATTATGATGATGAAAAAATTAAGAGACCAATCTGGAAGTATTATCTCTTTCAAATAAAAAAAGTTTTTTCAAATCGGTTTATAAATCACGGAGTAATTAAGTAACAAACATTAAAAAAAATACAGCCGAATTGAGAACCTTCTCCTTTTTTGGCGTCGGTTAAAAACTGAGAATACCCACTTAGTTAAATTCTGTGAAAAAATAAGCAATTCTTTGAACCTGTGCGTCTCACCCACAGAATAAGCAATAGTACTAGCACAGAAGCGATACCTAAATAAAGTCATTTAAATAAATAGCGACTCTAATCGCGATGCAATATTGTTTATTGCGCTTTTTAATTTAATAAACATTGACATTTCAGATATCGAATAATTTTAACATTAATTTTAAGTACTTTTTACTAAATAACTAGACCATCAAAATGTTTGAATAAATGAATTATATTATTATTAATATATAGGATATTAAAATAACTGAAGTGCTATTTAATACATAAATGTTTAAAATAATTTGAGATAATAAATTTGATTAAAAAAAAGACATGTTTATAGTTTAACTTTGATTTCTTGTTACTTCATTACCTTTATATTCTTCTTGTTCAAACAAATTTCCCAAACTTGGCGCTTGTGCACCGGTATTTTGTGGCGTGTGCGTGAAGGACAACCGAACGCTTTATCCTTTCGACCGGGAACCGGGTGTTTTCATACCTACCTAAAGTGTGGAGTGAAGCAGGCCTGCCTACGCGTTTGCTATTTCTCGCCCACTGCCAGTCTTAGTTAGATTTCTTCCATATTTTACAGTAGTTTTTTAAAAAGATTGTGGCAACTTCGCTCGTGTCCAGGACCGTAAATTTTTGAAAGAAAACAGAATCAGTGCTGCTAACTTATACTTTTCCCCAAATTTCGAGGGAATGTTTAGACATCCAGGAGATTTCATTGGACTAAAAAAACACAGAGTAACCTATTCGTAGCGGAAAGGTATTTAGTATTTATATAGAATTTGCAATGACCAGAATTTTCTTTCTTTTCTTCCTTTTTCTTTATGTAAATATTTTATTTGTAAATATTATGTTAAGTGTTAGAGTATATAAAGTTTAAATATGACCAGATACTGTTGACTATTTTGAATTTCAAGTTATGGAATACATATTATAAATTATACAAGTATGTCAGAGCGCGAGGCGCGGCGCGACTTATTTTTCAAGAAGCTAGGGCAAAATTGAGAATCAAGAGTTGGCAACACAGATCAGAGGTCACGTCACGGCAGTAGACATTTGGTCAAGTCGATTGGTCGGTGTAGCGTTCGGTGTTTAGTTTGCAGATAATTCGCTTCAGTTTGTTTTGTTTACGTTTTATTTCACAACTATATTATGTAAAATTCTATTATTGGCGCGTAATAAACTATTATACGATTTGAATTTATTATATTGTGTTGTGTTTTGTGTATTAAAACTCTTAATTTGTGTACACTGAATTATTTTGGTGAAGTCATCTTTTGAAGTTTTGTTCGCCTTTTTTCGTGTATTATTTTAGTTTTGTACTGTGTTTTGTGGAATTATCTTGGGAAGATATCTTCTGTTCGGTGTATTCACAAAAGGTACGTGATTTAAAATTGCTTTGTTTACGTATTTTATAAGTTTTTATGCAATTTTCAAAAAGTGGGAAGTGGTCATCTCGTCTTGCCTATTTTGATCGTCATTGCGAAATTTTTTGCTCTTACTGGAGATTGACCTCGATACAAGTTTATAAAATAATGAAACTTATAAGATTTATATGGTTACCTACTTGCAAAACTGGAATTAAACTATAAAATATAATGGCAAGAATAATAAAACTTAATGGTATGTATACACAATAACACAACTGAGTTTATGCGACGTTGCTCATTCGGCCTTTGTAATTTATTTATTTATTTGTAATCAAATAATATTTGTAATCAAGCCTACCAAAATACATTATTAATCTGTATATATAAAAGCGAAATACCACTCAATGATTAATCACGAAATCTCAGAAATTATATCACCTACAAATTTGAAATTTGGTAGGTAGCTTCCTTAAAGGGTATAGACATCTGCTAAGAATTTTACCAAACTCCAACCCTAAGGGGGTAAAATGGGAGTTGGAACTTTGTATGAAAGTCCTATGTTTTTGAAGTAAGAGACTTGAACTTTAAAATGTATGCTCTATAGATGGTGGTGGAGGTGTACTAATAATATATCTTTAGAAATTATTCATGTAATAGTTGATTTAGTCGTTGGTTTCGTTACCCGTTAGCTATAAGTGTATAGTTTGTCTCATAATATTTTAATAACAAATATTCCTGGACAAATGGCGCACTGCCATCTAGTCCCAAACTAAGCAAAGCATATACTGTGGGTACTAGATAACTGATATTATACTTAAATACTATATAATGTTCATGCACACAAATATTTGTCTTGTGTCGGAATCGAACCCGCAACCTCGTAGTTTTTAATGAAAAGTATCCTAAGTATGTCCTTCCTAATACCTTTGAGAATTTTATGTAAAAAGTTTCATGATGATCGGTTGAGTAGCTTCGACATGAAAGTCTAACAAACAAACTCACATTCACATTTACAATATTAGTAGGGATAGAGTTAGATCTTAAGATACATATCTGAACAGTATGCAAAGTCATTTTATACAACTCTTAATCCACAAAAGCTGTTGTGCAAATCTTCCCTGCATTCAACCTCTGTCATTACTGACTCATTTGCTATGCAGGTTGCACTGCTTGCAAAGTTAATAATGTTTGTAATATAATTATAATATGAATGTTTGTAATGTATGGAAATTATAATTCTCCATTTTGTCCCGGCCGCCATATTGGATTAGAATTAGCGGCATTTAGGACATCGTGCATTGTCACAACAGTCAAACAAGTGTGTTAAATTTCAGCTCATTCAGACACTGCAAAGTTAATCAAATTGAACTTGCAAGATTTAATTATAGACTCTGTGGTAACGCTAAATAAAAGTTTTTAAAAAGAACAATATTTAATGACAGCAATTTGTTTCAAAATATATAAAATGATGAACTTTCATCACATATTCTCAGTGGTCGAATGGCTTGCAATGGCCACTTGACTCCGAGGTCACGGGTGCGATCCCCGCACATGGCAAAGATTTGTGTGCATGAACATGTGTGTTTGTCATGGTCTGGGTGTTTTCTATGTATTATTATATGTATGTATTTACAAAAAAATGGGTATGTTAAGTATAGTATCAGTTATCTAGTATCCATAGTACAAGCTTTGCTTAGTTTGGGACTAGATGGCCGTGTGTAATTTGTCCAGGAATATTTATTATTTATTTATCACGAGATTTATAACTGAGGCGATTAGAAGAGTCCAAACAATTGGCAACCCTATCTCACAATGTCTGTCAAGATCGTCAATCCCTGTTTGCAAGTTATAATTGTATTGATCGAATCACATCCTGGTCGACGACCTAATTCCACATGTGCGTTATAACATCTTTCACACTTTCAGCAATCTTCATGTGGGAACGCATTTTAGTGACTCACAAGTTGACGAACCTGGTATTTAACTATTTTGTTGTTTATTAATCATTGAACCAAATAAATAAATATTCCTGGACAAATTGAAATTACACCCCGCCATCTCGTCCCAAACTAAGCAAAGCTTGTACTGTCATAATCTCTTATTGCCAATATAAGTTAATGTTGATTCTATAATAAATCATCATCAGGTCATTTTAGTCTCCACTACAGGAGCACGACCCTCTCTCGTCCGTCTCAGACAGAAGGAGGATTTGGCCTACACTCCCCACGCTGGCCAGATGGGTTGGGGAGGCCTGATCGATGTTTTATAATGTATTTCCCTTAGTCGACTTGTACGACATCCACGGGAAGAGACGGAGTGATTCTATTCTATTCTGCCGGAATCCACAAGGCCAATATATAATAATAAATATTTCTATAATAAATAAATAATAATAAATATTTGTGGATACTTTATACAGCGCCATCTAGTCCCAAGCTTGTACTATGGGTACTACATAACTGATTAAATACATTTTTTTTGTAAATTCATACTTATAATACATGAAAAACACCCAGACCAAGACAAACAGACATGTCCATGCACATAAATATTTGTCTTGTGCGGGGATCGAACCCGCAACCACGGAGTCAAAGGAGACAAGTGAACCATTTTTTTTTCGATATAATATTTAAAGACGTTACAATAATATTACTATAGGTGAAATAATTACTTCTATAGCATAATAACTTATCGAGATAATAATATGATAACTTGAAGATCACAATTTTTGGACTATCCCGAAAACGCTCCATACAAAAGACTACCATGTTATGACGTCACACCACACTACGCTATTTTATATGTATTAAATCAGAAATTTGTACGACAGCTATGTTAAATAGTGCGTTTATGTAGCTAGTGGCGTAACAAAAGTTATAGTATTTGTTATTGTTTCTACAATGGTAATACTTATTTTTTTTAAATGGACTTTCCCACCAAACTTTGTTCTAATTGTAATTTTAAGATCGCAGATCGTTCTAGTTTTATGTATTTTACGTTACTGATAGAGAGTTTTTATAATTTTAGAACATTTGTCACTTGCCTATATTAGTGTTTTTAACGGAATATCGTAAAACTAAAACTTTCAATACATATCTATAATACATCTATGACTACTTGAAGCAGACTTCAAAGTGGTGGCAGGCGGGTGACATCATATCTAACTGTAGAATGCGGTTAAATCGAGAACGGTTATTAGTAAGTCGTAGTGTCATCGGCGTGAATAAATCTTTGTCCTTATATTGGTCCTATTATTTGTCTAGTCACACTGCGGATAAGAAACAAATACAAATAAATATAATATGTACATATAAAACAAGTTAAGTTAATTAAAAAAAATCAAAAACCCGACTGCACCTACAACAGATTTATTAATCACGCGCAACAATAATATAATTCCACACAAGCAAAGCCGCAGGCAATAACTAATATATCAAATATATATTTGAAATCAAGTCATCGAGACCTTTATTTTGATACCCATATCGATATATTTAGAAGAAAAAAAATACTGCAACGACAATTTTGCGGCTCACGGCCGCCATATTGATTTTTTTTATGTTTGATGAAGCCTATGTCACTCTCACAGCAAATACGAATCTAACGACACCTCTCAAGCTAAAATCCATCCAGCCGTTCAGGCTGCAGAGCTGCCAAACAATTATACATACATACATACATACATACCTACATACATACATACTCTCAAAAAACATAACCAACGGTTCCACTCCGCGAATGCCGGCAGAAGTGAAAACTTGAACATTAACGTTGTGAATTTTTGAATATATTGGGATGGTTAGAGAATAATTTCGCACGAATTGCTTTATTTATCAGTAGAAAAGTGTATCATTTATGTGGTAAAATACAATATTCATTTATTGCGCTATCGTACACAAACATGATTAATTTATATTACATTAAAAATAAACAGCTGGAGCTGGCATACATTTTCGTCGCGCGGTAGTAAGAGAGGGGATATTACTTCCTCTCCTACGTCGCGCCGGCGGCATAGTATAAATAGAGAAGTAAGGTAACTTCATACAAACGCACCGAGCGCGGTTAGTATGTGAGCGCGCCCGTACGTATGGCCGTCGCACGCACACACTGACAACATTTATAGGAGGTTATATGGAGCGCCAGTCGGGATCGGAGCTGCGCCGTACGCAAAACCGCGCAAGATTCGCGCCTGCGCTGACGTTCGTTAATAATTTGAATATTTAGGTACCTACCTACGTCGTATATAACTACAAATTCGTTAAAGATGGCTACAAAGTCGACTAGCCATAAAAACATTGCAGTGTTCATGGATGTCTCAATAACAATTTGTCGGATACTCTAACCATTCGGCCACCGACGACACTCCTAATAATCACATGATATGTGTGTAAATTAAAAAGTATTAAAAATAGTTTAGCGTAAAAAATAATATATAATAGGTACTTAATAAAAATATATTTTCATAATAATTTAGATTACTTGAATAAATATTATGATTCAGTAAAGCTACGTTTTAATTAATCCTATTCCTATTTAGACCGTAATTTTTCAAATCACTAAACAGATAACATGAAGTAGGTTTTATCAAATGGTAGGAGTCCGCCTGGGTGAGGACCACTGCCTTATCTATTTCTGCCGCCAAGCAACAATGCTTGCATTGTTGTGTTTTGTGTTCCGGTTTGAAGGACAACGCACCTGCGATTCTGCATTTTTGTTGCCAACAGCTTGAATGCGTGAATCGTGGATGTTATGGGCGACAGTTACCGCTCACCATCAGGTGGGCTGTCTGCTCGTTTGTCACTGAGTAAGCATGCATTAAAATGTAGGTAATGAAAAAATTGCAGTCACTCCTGGTGTATGTACAAAAATAATTATTTTTATTCTTTTTAGATTTCCACACCCAAAGGGTAATCATGATGGGTATCTCATGAACCGTGGTAGCTAGACAGTTAAAATTTTCACAAATGATGTATTTCTGTTGGCGCTATAACAACAAATAATAAAAACAGAATAAAATAAATATTTAAAGGGGGCTCCCATACAACAAACGTGATTGTGTGTCGTTTTTGGTACGGAACCCTTCGTGACCGAGTCCGACTCGCACTTGGCCGGCTTTTTGTTACAGATCCCTAACACTTACCCTACTTAATTTTGTATTTTGTACCTTACTTAATTTTGTATAATAGAAATTGACTAAGTATTTTTGACGGTTGAATAAACTATTAAGCGACAGCCCTACGTGTTTAGGCTATTATCTCCCGCTCGGGGCTTGAGTTCTCCTACTTCTCTATTTGTACTATGCCGGCGGTCTACGCTCCCTCCGTCTTACGAATTTTCGATCAGGTCACGTGTCCTGACGCGAGTTAGTAACAATTTGGACTAGACATAACATTTTAGTGTTAGGTCTGGTCAGACTTCTTCGGTCTGACTTTTATATGTATTTCATTTCATCGACTTTATCCCGATATCCCTACTTCCCTACTTAATATTATTAATGGTCCCTGTTATGCAGAATAGATCCAACCGACATTTTGTTACTTTAAAGTTAAAGCTATTAGGAATAAAAATATCACGTAGTATAAGTTATGGGAAGCATATGTCATTGAACTGCTAACATCTGTTGCAAATATATAAAAGTCGATTTGAAGTTTCTCGCTATGTACCTATCAGGGTCATCATCATCATCATCAGCTCATTTTAGTCTCCACTACAAGAGCACGACCCTCTCGTCCGTCATAGACAGGAGGATTTGGCCTACACTCCCCACGCTGGCCAGACGAGTTGGGGAGGCCTGATCGATGTTTTATAATGTATTTCCCTTAGTCGCCTTGTACGACATCCAAGGGAAGAGACGGAGTGATTCTATTCTAGTCTGCCGGAGACCACACGGCCAAGCATCAAATCAGGGTCATAATAGGGTCCAATTCTGAATGTGAGTTTGTTTGTTAAGCTTTCACGCCGAAACTACTCAATCGATTATCATGAAACTTTGTACACATATTCTTAAAGGTATTAGGAAGGATACTACATAGGATACTATACTATATATAATATACTGTATCACTGCAATATAAGTCAAACAACGGAGCGGGGGATGGGGCTTCGGTTTGTTTGTGAGTTTCTATATTATTAGATGATGGCTCGCGGTTGGACTGGAGTTGTGTTTCAAGTTCTGTTTTAATATTGGAATTATTTTAAGTTTCTGTATTTTGTGTGTTTCAGTGTACAAATAAAAATGTCATTTATAAATAAATAAATATTTCTGGACAATTTACACAGCGCCATCTAGTCCCAAATTAAGCGCAAATCTTGTGTTATGGGTACTAGACAGCTGATAAATGTACTTAAATACATTTTTTTTTGTAAACACATACTTATAATACATAGAAAATACCCAGACCAAGACAAACATGCATGCACACAAATGTTTGTCTTGAGCGGGAATCGAATTGTAGGTACGGAACCCTAAAAAAGAAGATAGGTCTAAGTAATACTTTTTTTATAAAAACAAAAGTAAACGCGAGCGCCATCTAGGTTAGTTTCAGTGCACAAAATACATACCTATCCTATATGGAACAATGCCTTTTAAAAACGTTTCACCTTAAAAGTTCGTAATTTAAAAGTTAATGTACCTATCCATTTTGTCGTCATTATCTCGCACGGAAGTGTTTACATGTAAATTGCAACAATTTATTGTCTTCCGACCGCGTTGCTTCATGAATATTTCTGATACTAAACATACTTAAACTTACTAACGTACTGAGCAATTTTTTTTATTTTCGTGCGGCAGACAAGTATACGGCCCGCCTGATGTGAAGCGGTTACCGTAACCGTATTAACGCTCGCAACATAATATATCACTTGCGCGCCGCCACCCCTGCTGCCAACGCAGCATCTCCTTGTTTTCTGGTGACCTCACTCACTCGCAGGAACACAACAACTTCTGTGAGGTGGAGGTACATTCCCCAGTCGGGTAGCTTACAATTACGCTCCCTAACTCTCTATTCGCCAGAGCTTCGTTTGTCAGTCAGCAGGGTGCACCACGTGCAGGTGAAGTTGGCTTTTGTTCAAAGATGTTGAAATCTAATGATAACAAATTCGGGGGATACACTTTGGCGTTGTAGTTTCGAATCTATGCTCTACATCCAAAATTCATGACTATTGAAGCGCTGCCGTTTTGAGATAATTTTAGTTCATATAACGTATTCATGTCCATGACACAGCCACACTCCATTTTTAACCGACTTCAAAAAAGGAGGAGGTTCTCAATTCGACAGAATATTTTTTTTGTATGTATGTTATTCGATATCTTTACGAATTGTTAACCGATTTTCATGATTCTTTTTTTATTTGAAAGGGTATGTTTGCTAGGTGGTCCCATATTCACCAAGTCAGGATCTGATGATGGGATGCCAGGGAAATCAAGGGAAACCCTTAAATTTTATAAGCACGTATGGTCAAATTCATTTTTTTTTATTTGAAAGGGTAATTGCGATCCCAGGATTTTTCTGGGATCCCATCATCCCAGGATGATGGGATCCCAGAAAAATCGAGGGAAACCCTTAAACGGGCAGCAACGTCTGCCGGGGTATTCCACCAATAAGCTGCGCTCGCCAACTGAAGTTGGTTTCAATTTTTTTTTATTTTCGTGTAACGTTTCAAAACAAACGTAGGAGACACGGCGTAATATAGTCACAATTTTGTTTAACTTTCTACATTATAATTCCAATCTATCAAATTGGTACGTCTAGGACAAAAATCACATTGTCTATTACGAAGTTACTTTCGTTGTTCTTGAACCAACTCACTTTCATTCTCATAATCGCGACTGCTACCAGTATCAAATATTTAATTAACGAAAAATACACTGTATGCCTTTGGGCTTTAAGTTTAAAGTAGCTTAAAGGGGGTTTTCGCAGATATTGTACGTATGTTTTGTTGTTATAACCGGATGGACTGGTTATTGGAATTTATGCCTGATTGCATTAGCATAAGGTCGAATGAGATTAAGCTGTTTTTTTTTTTATTTTGTTCAAGTAATTTAGATATTTTGTGGTGTACGGAATTGAGGTTGATGGAATTTTGGATGTCATACAATGCCTTCACTAGTAGAATATTTTTGTATGGTGTAGGTATGTAATGTACAGTCGCTCTTCTCGAATTGTGATGTGTCTTATTTCTTTAAGTCTCGAAGTGGTCACGATTCCAGAGAAGTTACTCCAGAGAAGTCCACATAAATTATAAAACTGTGGAATGAACTGCCTGTCTCAACAGGCAAACAGGCAACATTATGCTGACTACAGCATAGTGTTGTTCGAAAAGGTCGTGAAGAGGTTTTATAGGGTCGGCAACGCCAACCATAGCGAAAGATGGTTACAACCATTGACCTATTATGTCAACGACGTGGGGTGTAAGTGGCTCACTACCATCTTTGAGCCAAAGCCAACTCCACCTGCACGTGCACCCTGCTGACTGACTAGGGAGGTTCTGGCGAAAGAGAGGTAGGGCAGTTCACTCTATTTATTTATAACAATGTATGCAATACATTGGCCATGTGGTTTCCGGCAGACTAGAATAGAATCACTCCGTCTCTTCCCGTGGATGTCGTACAAGGCGACTGAGGGAAATACATTATCAGGCCTCCCCAACCCGTCTGGCCAGCGTTGGGAGTGTATTCCAAATCCTCCTTCTGTGATGATGATGATGATACAATACATTACAATACGTATTGTATTGTATTAATGATAGAAAACCTGTGTACGCCAGTCATAAGAAATTTAAATTTACATTCATTGCTGCACAGCCAACATTCTGAAATCTTATCACTGAAGATAACAAACGAGATGAAATCTGTAAACAGTCTAAAGATAAGGTTTTTGTAACACTCGGCCGGTGGGTAAACAAACATACTGCGCGCTCGCCTTATGATAAGCGACACAGATTGTTACCAATTTCTGTACCTACTGAATCTTTTCACAGAGCATGAGTAGAGCGACGTTTAAAGTGAACGATCTCCGTAGCTGGCTCATTTTCTTTTTTTTATTTGAGAGGGTTGGGGAGGGGGGGCATGCGAGCATTTGGGTCACCTGATGGAAAGCAATCACCACCGCCCGGCCCATAGAAATCAGCAACACCAAGGGGTCACCGATCCGTTGCCATTTTTTTTTTATACTACGTCGGGTGGCAGACAACCATACGGCCCGCCTGATGTGAAGCGGTTACCGTAGCCATATTAACGCTCGCAACATAAAATATCGCTCGCGCGCCGCCACCCCCGCTGCCAACGCAGCATCTCCTTCCATTCTGTTGACCTCACTCACTCGCAGGAACACAACAACCCTCAAGGGAATCCTTATTTGGCTGCGGTATTCTGTGAGGTGGAGGTACATTACCCAGTCGGGTAGCTTACAATTACGCTCCCTACCTCTCTTTTCGCCAGAGCTTCGTTTGTCAGTCAGCAGGGTGCACCGCGTGCAGGTGAAGTTGCCTTTGGTTTAAAGATGTTGGTGAACCACTACACCCCAAAATTATGTTTGGAAGGATCTTTCATTGAAGAAAAGTTAGCCTTAATTGAAGTTAAAATTAATTAAGGCGTTAGGCAAAGGCTTACATGCAAATGAAATAATTTCTAATAACAATTCGTGTACCTACATAAGACGAATTGTTATTTATGACGTGAATATGTCTTTAAAATTGCTTCCACAGGGAGGCAATTAAAAAAACGAATGATAACAAAATCGGGGGATACACTTTGGTGTTGCAGCTACAAATCTATCATCTCCATCCAAAATTCAATACCACAGGCACCCACAGGATAGATGAAGGATCAAAGAATTTATTACGATAAGTAAGGACTATGGAACATCGCATGCAGGGAAGGGAGAAGCGCTGCCATTTTGAGATAATTTTAGTGCATATAACGTATTCACGTACAACACGGCCGTGTCGATAACACAGCCGTACCCCATTTTTTTTGTTATGCCAATCACAAGGTGGACAGACGACCTCATTAAGACCGTAGGATCGCGCTGGATGCAAGCCGCTTCCAACCGGTCTTATTGGAGATCTAGAGGGGAGGCCTATGTCCAGCAGTGGACTTTCAATGGCTGAGATGATGTTGATGATGATGATGATTACTATGTAGAGTTATTTATTATTGTTTATGTAGAGTAGACTAGTTTCACTAGGGGAGCCCCATAAGTGGGCGGGACCTTCATATAGCACAAGTATTATTTGTATTAATGGACTTGCCCATTTACCATGTGGGCTATGATCTAGTTGTGGGCGATGTAATAGCAGTTGTGAAGGAACACGCATAGTTTTGTCATGTGTAATTTGGTCAGTACATGGTCAGTAAAGGCTTGTACAGATGGTCAGCGCCGCTGACCATCTGTACAAGTTCCTCTTTCGGGACAATTGTCCACCGCTGACTCAGCGGTGGACAATTGTCCCGAAAGAGGAAAGGCAATAAAGATACTCTGGGTGTTAAATGAAACGAAGTGGTATTTCAGGCAAAGATCTTACCATTCTCAGCATTGATACCTCCAGTGTCCAGTTCAGAAGTCACCTGGAGGAGAAGAAGGTCGAACTGGTGTCTAGGAAACTCAGTGTGCTCAACGGTGTGCGTTAGCTCATCGCAAAGACTTATATATAGTGCTAGATTCGATCTCATATGGAGTATTGTTGTCTATGGGCGAAAGCACTGGCATACCAGCACGGGCATTGTGTCTCGGTTCAGAAACGAGCTAGACTATATCTTCATTTGTTTGTTCACCACACATTCCTACCACTGTGTCTCCAGTGTAGCCAGGATTAACAGCGGCGACGGCCAAAAAAGGCAATGGACTATGAAGTCCACTGCAGTCCGGTGGGTAAAAGTACGGCTGTCATGGAACTCAAAACGACATCCGGGGTCATATCGCATCCGGGATAGTACTATTGTGATTTGGTAGCAAAAATTACCAAGCGTTCAGACGACTTTGAAATTTATATTATTGAAATCGATGTGTTTAGATAACCCATAGTGTAAGATATTTAAAATTGTAATGTTTTGGTCCCCAATAGTGTTAGATTTAAAATCCGTGGTGCACGGCAGTTGAGCTTCACTTGACTAGCCATCTCTATAGGCTTTTAATGCCTTAATTGCCATATAGCTGTCTCTCACATTGCCAAGAGGGGAAGTCAAATTCCAAAAGTTTCCTACTGCTACTCATTTCTTCTGATTAAATTCGTGTGTTCTGGCTATTGTACAATGTTTTATCTTCGGAGGAGTTGTTTAATAATTAATGCCCACAGCTTCCTTCAATAGTTGCAGTGTTCTCTATTATTGTCGGGCTCGACATGACCTGGCTCTCTTTCGCTTTAACCCTGTTAGTTGGCGGCACAGTGTACTCCAGAGCTAGTACCCTACCGCGGAAGCTGAAGCCGATTACTATCGAATAATTTGATTCGAAAAATAGGTCTTACGTTTAAGTTATTGACACACATTTTTAACTTAGTCAGTAGAGCTCCAGGGTTTCTATCAGCTAAGCTAAATACAAGTACCCTTTAATCTAAGCTGAAGTTAGATAATCCTAATCAAAAAATCCGAAGGGAATCGGCTTTAACTTAGCCGGTAGCCCCTGGATTGGCTCTAAAATTGTTAATCGGCCCGACACTCAAAAACCTATTTTCCTACCAAAGGTTGAAGGTTTATCATCGTGTTGCTTCCTACACATATGGCTGGTAACTTATCAAGATTCAACACATATTTCCCAACAGTCCCTTGTGTAAGAAGTGATATATACACTTCACCGTCGCTCACGTACTCAAAGCTTATTATACATTCAGCATAGATACTTCTATAAAGTATATACATATGAGTCTATCTATCAAAGTTATATCCCACGTGTTCCATTTTCGATCTTACTCCATTGGCATAAGAACAATGCGTATTAATATTATAGAACGCATGTATAATGTTCAAATTGTCTAAATTACCTATATTGTGATGGGTTGTCACTTTCTAATACAGTTATTGGGTGTGGTCCAAGTCAAAGGAAGATTCTGTTTTTGATTTTAACTGTTTTCTTTTACCGTAGCTTCGCCAGTGGGGATAAGTAATAAGTATGTTAATGTGAATCCAAACAATATATTTATTATGTTATTAGTATACTTACGGTACTTGTATGTCAAATTTTATTCAATTCCGTTTATTTGTCATTAACTCACAAATTACGAACAAATATGCAAACACATTTTATTATTCATAATACGAAAGGCGACGAGATCGATGGTTCCATCCCCGCAAGATAAACATTTGTGCGCATGAACATATCTGGGTATTTAAATGTATGTACATATTTACAAAAAAAGAAGTATTTAAGTATTATATTAGTCATGTAGTATCCATAGTACAAGCTTTGCTTAGTTTGGGACTTGATGGCGATGTGTAATTTGCCAGGAAAACAAAAATAATATTAATAGCTAGAGTCTCGGGCTATTAAAACAGCGGCTATAAAAATATGAGGAGTTAGTAGATGAACAGACACAGATTATTGCTAAAGTAAACTTCAGCAATAAACCTCGAAGTTAACCGGACATGTTCCGTTATGCAACTTTAACGATGTACAACCGTTAACCCGTGGTTAACCACTCGGGGACGCATAGATCAGTATTGTTTTTCTACAGTCAATCTATTTTTGTCTCTAATCTATCTATTTTTGTTTTGTTTATTAAAATATATCTTGAATTAATAAATAAATAAATATTCCTGGACAAATTACACATCGCCATCTAATCCCAAACTAAGCTAAGCTTGTACTATGGGTACTAGATAACTGATATTATTATACTTAAATACATTTTTTTTTTGTAAATACATACATATAAAACACCCTGATCAAGACAAACAGACATGTTCATGCACACAAATGTTTGTCGTTTACTATTTTAAGTAGGTACAGCCTATCTCAGTATCTCAGTAGTTATGTTAATATCTTATACCGGCTGTGATAAAAAGTATTCTGTGTCAATCCTGATTATTTTCATTTTTTATTTTATTTACAAAATTGACCACAAATCATAGATGGGTACAAAAGACGTATTTAACGCCAAAAGCATTCTCTACCAGTCAACCTTCGGGACAAACAGAAAATCACGAATGGGGTATAGAGAATAAAATAGTAGGTATTTATAATTACTGCATAAAACAAAATATACATACATAGCATAATTATATATTTAATAAATAAACATACATAGAAATACAAAAACACACGATGATGATTATTATTATTATTTTCTATACTAGCTGTAAGCTCCAATGTCGATTATAACTACAAAATGTATAAAAAAACCCCTTTACGCCTCTCTTGAATCACCATCCTGTAGTCTTCTGGGAACCACAGCAGGGTGTTAAGTTTCATAAGAGTTCGAAAGTTTTTTTTACGAGAAATTATATTGAAAATTATATCTAAAAAAATTGAAATTTTATGGAAAAACTTTGGACCATACACCAAACGCCATTGAATTTAGTGAGTCAGCATTAAGCGGCTATTGTTAATTTAAAGTATGCCAGCTCTATATTATTCTAAAGGCAATCGTGATGATCTCGACTCCGGTTTAAGTAGGTATAATATACCACACAGGCCGCGGCTGTACTTGTACGCAATTTGATCTACTGTGATACGCATTTGAGAACTTTATAATCATTGGCACATATTTCATTAAGCTCATTGGCACGTAATAATGCTTGCCAGTGTAGTGGTAGAGCATTCTTTGTGCTTCAAGTAATGGTCTCAGTATATAATGTTATATATGTATTTTTTTTAATACTACGTTGGGTGGAAGACAAGCGGCCCGCCTGATGTGAAACGGCCGTGGCCATATTAACGCTCGCAATATAAAATATCGTTTGCGCGCCGCCGTCGCTGACAACGCAGCATCTCCTTCCTTTCTGGTGAACTCACTTGCAGAAACACAATAACCCTCAAGGGAATTGTTATTTGGCAGCCAACCAGTGAGGTGGAGGTACATTCCCCAGTCGGGTAGCTTACAATTACACTCCCTACCTCTCTTTTCGCCAGAGCTTCGTTTGTCAATCAGCAGGGTGCACCACGTGCAGGTGAAGTTGGCTTAGGTTCAAAGATGTTGATAAACCACTTACACCCCAAAGCGCTTAATTCGGAACTAGATGGCGCTGTGTAAATTGTCCAGAAATATTTTTGATTTATTAGAGGCAACATAGCAAAGTGACAGATGTGGCCGAGAGAATAGCGAGACTGAAGTGGGAATGGGCTGGTCACGTAGCGAGAAAGGAAGATTGCTGGTGCAAGAAAGTCCTTACATGGAGACCGTACGAGCACGTAAGACCAAGAGGGAGACCGCAAATGAGACGGAAGGACGACATAAAAGCGATAGCGGGCAATAACTGGATCTTAACTGCCCAAAACAGGGATAGTTTGAGGGGTTTAAAGGAGGCGCAATAGGCTATTTGACTAAAATTTTTTTCGGTTTGATATGTAGGGACGTCTCCATAATATAACCTAAGGTGAAAGAATTACTTCGATAGCACAAAAATCTCTCGAGATAGTAATTTGAAAATCACAATTTTTAGACTGCCGAAAACGCTCCATACAAAAGACTACCGAATTTTGACGTCACAGGTTTGTATTTTGTATGCATCAAATCAGAAATTTGTACGACAGCTATGTTAAATATTACGTTTATGTTATTAGTATCATAATAAAAGTTATAGCATTTTTTATTGCTTCTCCAATGGAAATATTATTTTTTAATAACTTCATACTTTTAAAATGGACTTTCCCGCCAAACTTTGATCGACTCTAAAAAAAGTCTGACTGAAGATATTAGAATGAAAGTTTGCAGATCTTTATAGTTTTGTATATTTTACGATATTGTTAAATAATCTATACAATTTTTAAACATTGGAAAATAGCCTATTCTATATTGGAAAATAGCCTATTGGATGCGGTTAAAAGAGGCCTACACCAAGCAATTGGTAGATAGTGGCTATAGAAGAAGATTTTTATATCTAACGTTATAATAGTTAACGACACGTCATTTGTATGGAGTGTCCAGGCATATCACCAGGCTCTATATCCCCTAATCTTAGAGACTAGTTTACTAATTTGCAGGACACAGAGTTTGACTTTGGTTCTAAAAGTAATAGTGAGTTACTTACACCCTGCGAATCCTACGATCAATAATTCCCACAGAAACCAGTTAGCAGTTAATTTTCACCAAGCATGGTAGCGTATTCCGAAGTCTAGCAAACACTTTCGCCTGACCTTTGTTACGTCATGTTACTCATTCGTTCTACATTTGTTTATAGTGCCATTAGTGTAACGTAGTGTTAAGTGGGTAACACGCGAGGGACTTGGGTTTCATCAGACTTGATTCCCCATGTTTACACGCAGCGTTACAAACACTGCGTGCACAATACGTGCGTCCATTAATTTCGTGAGGTGTTCGGGAGAGAGGGGATCGAATCGAATCTTATACCCCTTTCACACGATACAATTGGATTGGCCAATTGAATTGGGTACAATCTGATCGTCCATCCACATGTAAACAAAAAGACGACCTTGAATTTCATATTTCCGTCCACTCTGCACAATTTGATTGCCAATCTAATCAAATTGGACGTAAAATTGTATCGTGTGGAATGGGTTTTATTAAATCTCATTTGGGGGAGAGATGAGGGAGAGGGGGAGGAGGGGGTATTGGCGAATATCACGTTTTTTTTTTTATATGTTGGTTTCAATAGTCACTCTTCTGCACGAGTCTCCATGGACTGAATAAGAATAACTTTATTAATTTTCGTTTAAGTATAATTATTATCTAATTTTATCACTGTGATTTAATAATATAAGCAATATTCGCAATAACTAGTCTTTGCTAGTCTTAAATAAAAATATATTATAATAATTTAGCAAATTGTTTTCTTTTTCTTTTAATAAATCCAATGCTTGTACGCGCAAAATATATATTTTTTTAAATCTATCGTGAGATTGGGGTAAGGAAAATATTACAACATCACCAAGGGACAGTCAAAAATCCTCAAAAATGGCTCACGTCATTAATGGACCCTCCCATGCCTCATATATCCTGTCTGCTCCGTTCTAAATGTTCCCGAAATCCCTTTATTTCTCCGCGACTCGAGAATCCAGATCAGAGCGTTGCAGGACATAACCTCGTTTTCGAGGCGACTTAAACGGGAACCGACACCATTTTGCCATCAAAGATAATTTATCGAGGCGCCTCGTTCTACAAACCGGAAAGAATAAATACAGATTTAGAATTATTTATCTGGCAGCAAATTGCAGCTTCTATGTAACTGTGTTGATGGGTTTTCAGGTTAAAAATTAAGGTGACAATAATTTTGTTAAGGTCATCTAACTAATAAACCACGCCAAGAGCTAGGTAAGCATGTGTTCCGCCTGATGTAATACGGTTACCGTAGACTATAGACGCTTAAAATATGAATAATACCACAGTATAAGTAATAGTACTACATACAGTATGTCCACTCCCTGCCGCTCTCTCCTGTCGTCCTCACCTCCCCTCCGAGACAAATCGGCAACAATTTGTATGGCGCCGAACGCACACAGACACGCTCATTGGCGCTCTGCACATCTCATTGCTCATTGCACTGCTCCTTGTTTATGTAGTAGTAAACGCCGCGACATTTGTATGTAGTGGCCGGGGTGTGGTAATACTATAGCTGGGATTCAGCATCAACCCATAATCATCCCGATATAACCATCCGATACGGGTCTCCTTGCAATCGAAGGGGATTTTTAGAGTGTACTCCACCAGACTGCTCAACTGCGGGTTGGCGGAGGCCGGTGTTTTCAAGCCGCATAAAGACCACTGACCGCCATAAATTAAAATTCCATCCATATCATCTTTCCGAACAACTACGACATGGGTGCCTTCAAGAACAGAGTTCTCATTTGCCTTAAAAGGCTGGCAACGGATCGGCGACCCCTTGGTGTCGCTGATCTCCATGGGCGGTGGTGATTACTTTCCACTAGGTGACCCACACGCTCGTTTGCCCCCCTCTGACATAAAAAAAATATTTGGGCAAAACAATAACGTGTGTACTAGCACCACCGCTGCTAATGCACCGTCTCCTTATATTTAGGGACGTCAATCGCAGGCACGCAACGTCATTTAGCAGAATATGCTCTCTCAAGATGAATATCATATCTCTATTTCCAAACACACAGCACATATACAGACGCATTCGCGCCGTGCACATCGTAATTAGTTTATGTAATGTACAGAGTGGTTGAGTTGTTTCAATGCAATACACGGAAGTTCCTTTCCAAATTAGACATTAGAGTGTACAAATTATCACCACATTTGTAAATATTTCAAAGGCTGCAGGCCAGTGATGTTATATTTCTATATAGGACACTAGCGGCCGCCCGCGACTTCGTACGCGTGGAGTTAGTTATTTGCAAATAATTTTTAATTACATTCGAAAAAGCTAAATGCCTAATGAAAGGAAAAAATAAAAAAGTTAAAAACAATCAATATCTAGACGAATTTTTAGAATCAATGAAGTCGACGGATATTATTTTTTAAAACCTCTTTGTAAAACCTAACGTACTTTTTATTGTTATAATAATACATCCCTCCTTATAATAGTAAGTATGTAGTTGTTTTCAATATTTTTTATACTTAAATATCATTTAAAATCCTTCTGCCATAATTACTTTAACTTCAATAACATTGGATTTTCATACAAAGTTCCAACTCTCGTTTTAACTTCAAAAAGGGGTTGATTTCTAAAGATACATTATTAGTACACCTCCATACCATCTATAGAGCATGCATTTTAAATTTCAAGTCTCTTACTTCAAAAACGTAGAACTTTCATACAAATTTCCAACCCCCGTTTTAACCCCAAAAAGGGGTTGATTTCCAAAGATACATTATTAGTACACCTCCACACCATCTATAGAACATACATTTTAAATTTCAAGTCTCTTACTTCAAAAACGTAGAACTTTCATACAAACTTCCAACCCCCGTTTTAACCCCAAAAAGGGGTTGATTTCCAAAGATGCATTATTAGTACATCTCCACACCATCTATAGAGCATACATTTAAAATTTCAAGTCTCTTGCTTCAAAAACATAGGACTTTCATACAAACTTCCAACCCCCATTCTACCCCCTTAGGGGTGGAGTATCGTAAAATCCGTTCTTAGCGGATGTCTACACCCTTTAGGGAACCTACCTGCCAAATTTCAAGTTTGTAGGTGTTATAGTTTCTGAGATTTCGTGATGAGTGAGTCAGTGATTTTCTCTTTTATATATATAGATAGGGGACTTCCATGAACTGAGGGATTATTGACTCTCTCCCCCCTTGATGACATGTAGGATTTTCCTCGACCCCCTCCCCCTACCCTAATCTCACGTGAGATTTTTCAAAATTTATATTTTGGGCGTAAAAGTTTCGGAACCCTATTACAAAGGGTAAAAAGGAACCCTAATACTAAGGCTCCGCTGTCCGTCCGTCCGTCCGTCTGTCACCATGCTGTATCTCGTGAACCGTGATAGTTAGACAGTTGAAATTGTCACAGATGATGTATATCTGTTGCCGTTATAACAACAAATACTAAAAAACAGAATAAAATAAATATTTAAGGGGGCTCCCATACAAGAAACGTGATTTTTTTGCTCGCAATTGATAACGGTAATAGGTAGACGCTTGAAATACTCACATTATACTTATTTATATATTCACTTTAAAAATAAATAATTAAATAAAAATGAAACAAATATTTAAGGGGAGCTCCCATACAACGAACGTGATTTTTTTGTTGTTTTTATAGATTATGGTACGGAACCCTTCGTGCGCGAATCCCACTAGCACTTGGCCGGTTTTATTTTTTAATAATGAGAACAGAGCAGTCGTATTAGCATTCTCTTTTCTGGAAACTTTATTTTCGTTAGTTCTTTCGAAATTGAATGACGCATAATCGTCATTGTGGTTCCATTTCATGAATAAACAAAACATTGACTCACACATTAGAGATAGATGCGTTCTCTAATGCGAAATTTCCAAGAAAGAAATAGTGTTGTAATCGGCCGAAAAATAGTACCTAGTAGGCAAAAAAAGATTTTTTCTGCCAATTTGATTTAGTATTGCCATACAACGAGGAAACGCTGCCAGCATCTTCGGTACAATGCCACGGGGGCCTTTTTTAGATAATTTTTTAGATAGTTTTATTTTTATTTTTAATTTAGTTTCTTAGAAATAATTGTATGAATAAAGTAATTACACTCCATTAAAATTTGATTTATAATACTTACGCTATTCAGTTTCTTTTTATTACTACACCGGGTGACTCACAAGCATACTGCCCGTCTGATGTGAAGCGGTTACCGTAGCCATATAGATAGCTCGCATCATGAAATGTTGCGTGCGCGTCGCTACCCCCCGTTTCCAACGCAGCAATTCCTTCCTATTGACCTCACTCGCAGCAATAACCCTCGCTATAATATGCTATGCGTTACCTCTATTTTTCCCAGAGCCTCGGTTGTCAGTCAGCAGGCTGCACCACGTGATGGTGAGGTTGGATTTGGTTAAAAGATGTTGATGAACCGCTTACACCCTACACCCTATGAATTTTAAATGTCAAAACATAATATTAAGTTGCGAAATACATACAGAAGACTAAAATTTTCAGTGAATAGTGCTTTGTTCACTGTTTTTTTTTGATAATTAAATTGTATGTATATATTATAGGATTGTATAATATATTTTAGGTTTTGATTGAACAATGTTTATCGGCTTCCAAGCATGTACAATGCAGCTTTTTTTAGTTGATACAAATCAAATGTGTTACAAATTATGACGAGCTCGGTGGTCGAATGGTTAGCAATGCCCGAGATTTGACCCCGAGGCCGCGGGTTCGATTCCCGCACAAGACAAACATTTGTGTGCATGAACATGTCTGTTTGTCTTGATCTGGGTGTTTTCTATGTATTATAAGTATGTATTTACAAAAAAAAATGTTTTAAAGTACATTTATCAGTTGTCTAGTACCCATAACACAAGCTTTGCGCTTAATTTGGGACTAGATGGCGCTGTGTAAATTGTCCTGAAATATTTATTTATTATTTATTCATTAACACAGTAATATTAACAGTCTGTAACAAATTGCTTATTGTCCACTTAATTTGGAGAGCAGTGGTGTTGTGAACATGTTTCACAAGCCGAGGCTTTTTACGGTTCCTGGCACAAAAAAAATACAACTTTGTAATGCTTTTTTTAGGAATATTTTTGCCAAAAATTTCTTTGTAATGATTTATGTATTACCTATTTAAAATGTGTACCTTCTAACTGTTCTTCATATGTAGTTATGTATTATTAAAATAAACATTGAATTTAGTGCTTACTGGTAACTGTAATTAGGGAATAGTCATCCATGAACTACTCTTAAAAAGAGTATAAAGATGAGCGTTAAAAGTTATAACGATAATTTTGTTATGATAATTTAGTTAAGACGACCTCATTAAGACCGTAGGATCACGCTGGATGCAAGCCGCTTCCAACCGGTCTTATTGGAGATCTAGAGGGGAGGCCTATGTCCAGCAGTGGACTTTCAATGGCTGAGATGATGATGATGATGATGAATTTAATTAAACGTATAACACTGTTGAAACATATGACATGGTACTGTTATTTTTAACATTCTGTTAATTTTACATTAATTATTTGCTCTAACATAGCGTCAATAACGTTAAAAATAACTTTTCGGACGGAAAGTTAACAGACAACTCGACGAAATTAAGAGTTAGTTGGAACGTGTCTGAATAAATAACATGTTGTGATAATTAACAGTTTCCTTAACATGTTATTATTTTTAACTCATTAAAAATAAATAACACTTATCCCCACATCTAGTCCAGTAGTATTTAATAAACAAAAGTAGTGACGTGTGACAATCGATGCGTCGATGCTCGAATCGAATAATGCGTCTAACTGTATATAAAAATGTTAGCCTGTTAATTGAATAGCTAATTAAGCCAGTTAGCTGCGACACATACCATTTTAGCCAATCAATTGGACCCTGTGCCCATATGCAGAATAGATCTAACCAACATTTTGTTACTTTTAAGTTATAGTTTAATAGGAATAAAAATATCACGCAGTATAAGTTTTGGGAAACATTATGTCATCAAACTGCTAGAATCTGTTCCGAATATATAAATATCTGTTCCGAATATATAAATATCTGTTCCGAATATATAAATATCTGTTCCGAATATATAAATATCTGTTCCGAATATATTTTGGAGACTCCTAACACAAGCAATTGTTAGTTTAAAAGGAGTCTCCGGCCATTTGTAATATAGTGATTAAGTGTTATAATAAAATTTTCATTTCATTTTCAATTTTCATAAAATTCGATTTGAAGGTACTCACTATGTCTAACTCTCAGTTTAGCATTGTCGGTTGGATCCATTTTGCATTATCAGGTCCAATTAATCATCATATTTCCCCTAGGATTTTAGAGTTTTATAAGTTCATAATTATATATTTAAAACAAAAGGACGGGTAAATGTACGACGCGCATAATTTGGTGCTTAACTTGGCAAATGTTGACTAATGAAACAAAATGGTAGCTGGTGTGTCACGAAAGGATTCATGAACAAGAAAGACAAGCCCCATTCCCTTGCACGCAGAACGCTTTCGTTGTAGATTGTAGGATAATATACGAGTAATTATTGTATTAGGTATATTCAAATTTCTTTATTTAAAAATTTATATTGAACTATCAAACTGTGATTTTTATGGTTCCGTGGTAAACAAGGACCCCTTATAGTTTCGCCATGTCGATCTGTCTGTTTGTCTGTCCTTCCGTCCACGTCTTAGCTCAGAGACTATTAGTATTAGAAAGCTCAAATTTGGTATGGGTATATATATACAGGGAGCTTTTGATTTATCTGCCAGGATTGAAAAGGGTAGTAGTATTACATATGCCGATTTCGATAGTAAATGAAATTTGTACCCCACGTGTTATTTTTTTTCTCTTAGGAAATAAAATCGCATCATGAAAATATTAGTTTACTTTGTATGAACCATCCCTCTGTGTCGCAGTCTAGACGGCGTGGTCAATGCGCTCGGGTATGACCCGTGCCGAAAGGCTACGTCACGAGCTGCCAAACGCTTTCCGAATACGGTGATAACCGCGGTAAAGTCAAAGTTTACTCAAACGTTGGGCCGCCCTTTGTAAACGCCGCCGCTTCGCAGCGATGTCTGTCGCTTGATCTCCTGCCGCCCGCCCCCGCACGGGCGGCGCGGCAACAGCGCTCGCGCCGCAAGAAAGAAGGAAGAAACTGAAGAAAGGATCCAAGGAAACGAAAACAGTGTTAACCGTGATTCGTCCGTGTGTTGACCTAATCATGCCTATACGCCGCAGTTTTACGAAATGTACAAATTTCTCGAAATGGTATGGTATGGTTTCTTGTCGCGAGTGTAAATGCGCACGCAGAATATCTGTACGAAATTCAGTACAGATAGACCTCGATCAGTTACAGAAAGCGGTAGTGGACTTTTTCCGCAGACATTCCATGGCAAAAAAGTGGTAAAACATGTATGTAGACGTGGATAAATTAGTGGCTAATTGTGATTTTGTGTAAATAATTTGAATGAGCTTTTAAACACGCCAAGTTATTGTAGAACATGTTATGTGACTGCGTTATTTTTGAAAACTAACATCGTAACTAAGTGTTTTTATGATGTTTCCATAAACAAACACATACATTATTCGACGAGCTCGGTGGCGTAGCGGTCAATGACGCGGCTTCGACACCAACGCTCGTGGGGTTTGATTCCCACATAGGACAAACATTTGTGTGCATGAACATGTCTGCTTGTCTTGGGTTGGGTATTTTCTATGTATCATAAGTATGTATTTACAAAAAAAAACTGTATTTACGTATGTTTATCAGTTGTCTAGTACCCATAACACAAGCTTCGCTTACTTTGGGGCTAGATGGCGCTGTGTAATTTGTCTGACAATATTTATTATTTATTTATTATGATATTAATTTGACAGTTCAAAACCTGTGATAATAAGTGTGATGAAAAGTTCAATGACCTTGATAAGGACAATCATCTGCCCTCCTGTAAGTGTATGTTATTATTACCTATCAGTTTTACATTTGATTACATTTTTTTTACCTATCCTATTTTGATTACAACGCATTTTAAAGGAAATATGCAATTGGGACGACGCTAACTACGTACAGCTGTTATTGTTATTATCGACTTCATCTGATAGCGCGGAATGTATTAAGCACTATGAAACCAGTTCATTGACTACGTTAATTATTTTTTCAAAGCTTATTAATGATATTGGGACGCCATATTTCTTCACTAACGTAACAAGTAGGCTTAATACTATCTGCCATTAAATTCCTGGCTAATACAAAAAAAGCACCTTATATACATACATATTAATGACGCGGACAAAATGGTAAAAAAAATCTGAAAAAGAATGTACCTACCTCAACTGCACGTAATGTGGGGACGATATTTTTCCTTATCTATCCTATGGGGTATATTCGAGATCACCCACAACATACAAAATAGACTCTACAATTTTATTTCTATGTATATGTTTAGATATTATATGAATAACCTGTCCTGTCCTAACATGATTTGTAAGCTGTTTTGTTTTGCAGTGTTTTTAGGGTTCCGTACCTCAAAAGGAAAAACGGAACCCTTATAAGATCACTTTGTTGTCCCTCTGTCTGTCTGTCTGTCAAGAATTTCTATGTCGAGAATGCGTGGAGGTTTCCAGCTGAAATTTGAACTGTATACTCAGGTCTACGGTCCCATGAAGTAGTAAAAAAATCAATTTGCTAAGTTTACGTAGAAAAAAGTAACGGCCGATTATTCAGCAAAAAACGCATATTTCGACACACTCAAGGGAATCAAAACCTATAGGGTACTTCCCATTGACCTAGAACTATGAAATTTGGCAAGTAACATCGTTATAGACTACAAGTATAGGAATAAATCTCAAAACTATACATTTGTAAATAGATCTTAAAAAATAGGGGGTCTATATTTTTTATAGGGTGTCGAAATTTCAAATTGAAACTACTAGTTCAAATGGGGTATCATATGAAAGGGCTTGATGTACACATTGCAAAATATATTTTATTTATTTTTTTCGACGCATTATTTCTTATTTATAATGAAAAATATCAAATTTTATAGTGATACTACGTACCTACGGAACCCTAGGTGGGCGAGTCCGACTCGCACTTGTCCGGTTTTTTTTTTATAAACTCAATGCCCACGACCTTTCTAGATCTATGCACGATAATTTGTATAATGTCACGCATGCTCGATATAACATGTCAATGTAAATGACATTTGTAAGAGCAACTACATTTTTGTCTGCTTTGATTTTTATGGTAATAGAACATGACTTGCTGTCTGTTTTTTTTAAAGTGTGCAGTTTTGTTTTGATATTTTTTTTTTCATGTGAAAGGATGAGTAAATTAACAAAATTAAATTGCAAATCATTAAAATATGTGTAGTCTTTCTCGTCGGCAACCGTTATTCATTCCACTGTTGGAATAAAGGTCTCCCCTCATTCGAAGTGGTTTAGAGCGTACTCCACCACGCTGCTCAACTGCGGGTTGGCGGAGACTACTTCATAGTGTAGTCGTGTATGATAAATTGAATGAAATTTGTATGAAATATCTAGCACATAAACCATTTTTGGATTATACCTGTCCTCAACTCTTATTCATCCCATCCAGTCCAGTCCCAGGCCAGTGTTTTCAAGCCGCCTCGCCTAAAGGCCACTGACTTGACGTAACGACTATCATCTAATGAAGCACGGAGGAGCTCGAGAAAAAGAAGCCCATCCATGGACAGGCTACGCTCGACCTTACTTAACTTGCATATTCGATTAGACTGACACTGACGCAGACGAAGTAAGTCGATAAAGGTGTAGGTATAGTCTGTTCACTGAGAATTGACCACATTAGATCAGCCCCCTTACCACCATCATATTTCAAATGGAATAGACTCGCTTATTCATTGGTATGAATAAGCATTCTATTCAGTTATTAAATCGCAATAAGAAATGGTGGTAAGGGGGCAGAACATCATTATGCGTGCGATGTGTTAGCGAAACCACAAAAATTTGCCAATACAGAACATGAAAATGTATATAACCAAGCAAAATTAGAGGTCCAATTAGGCACTAAGTTCCACATTACGGAATCATATTACATAGTAAGCATTGGCAACAGTTTCTCAACATTGACCCAGAAAGCCCACGAATGCCCACGATAGAGTTGAGGTCAAACATCCTACGGCGATGTATGTGTAATTAATTTATAGATTATCACTGGAACAAAGCTTGCTTATTGAGCAATCATGTTTTATCGTAATTGACTATTAGTATGTTGGTGGTAATGAGGGTATAGGTCTAGAGATAATGATTGGTATTTTGAATTCTGGGAATGTTTTATCTGTTGCTGACTATATCAAAGATGGTGTCAGATGAATAAGATGTAAAGGTAAACGCGAAATCACACCTGAGGGGCAATTCTCGTAATTACAATGTAGTCAAAATTCAGTTCCGATCCAGTCTCGATCTCACAAATGTCACATTTGGTATTCTCGTAACACAATATGTAACTTCAAAATATTTTTTTTGCGGGATTATATCGAAATATGAGTGAAAATTATACAAACTAAGAATGTTACTTTGCCAACGACAAGAATTGATCATAATTAATTAATTAATGAAATCAAGTATATAATTTTAGTCAATTCACAATTCAATCTCAATTCGGTCAACTTTCAATCTGCGATCGTAGAAAAATTACGAGAATTGACCTTCTGCGATCCAACTTTCAGCTGAATCGTTGTCAAAAAAAGGGTCTGAAACTGAGACGTTTTTATCACGGTATGACTAAAGGCGGGTCCCCTTTAGTCATACCGTGATAAAAACGTCTCAGTTTCAATGGCAGCGCCAATTTTCTAACAAAACAAGTTAGCAAGATACGTTAGCAAAACCGCCCGTCCGCTGCGCCCTAACGTCCTACCTAACTTCCCCTCCCCGCAGGCGACCGCGGTGGATGTTATCCATTCGTCGAGACGAATGGAAAACAAAAAAAACTTAACTGTTAGGTCTTTTTTAACATAACTGTTAGGCCACGCCCTTATTCGGTTAGCTAACAATGTTATCGTGTTTGCAAACACGAAAACACGTCTCTGCGGATTCGGCTTAAGGTGGAACATACGGTCTGCTCGTTGCCGTTTTCCCGCTAGATGGCGCTGTAGTCAACATTTCTAGTTTATTTTGATTTACGTGTAAATGGAACATTTGTAAGTCGTAGGAATAGTTTTCGCGGAACTCGGACGTTACACTTTATTGACCTTGGTCATATACTTGCCTCAAAATTCACCCAATTCGACACATAATCCTATAATAACATCTGTCATTGAATATAGTGTAGTTTACACACACAGACGTGAGCGAGCACTACGTTTACCTTCATGACAACTAGATGGCGTGCCAAAATGAGCTGAATTATTTTATTTTTTATACTATGTCGGGTGGCAGACAAGCATACGGCCCGCCTGATGTGAAGCGGTTACCGTAGCCATATTAACGCTCGCAACATAAAATATCGCTCGCGCGCCGCCACCCCCGCTGCTGACGCAGCATCACCTTCATTTCTGGTGTCCTCACTCACTCGCAGGAACACAACAACCCTCAAGGGATCTGTTATTTGGCTGCGGTATTCTGTGAGAACAACCCTCAAGGGATCTGTTATTTCGTTGCGGTATTCTGTGAGGTGGAGGTACATTCCCAAGTCGGGTAGCTTACAATTACGCTCCCTACCTCTCTTTTCGCCTGAGCTTCGTTTGCCAGTCAGCAGGGTGCACCGCGTGCAGGTGAAGTTGGCTTTGGTTCAAAGATGTTGATGAACCACTTACACCCCAAAATATTCTGTAGGAATATTCTCAATATTTCCATTATGGTAGGCAGAACTACAGAACGCCACCTGCTACGACATAATTATGTTATCTACGATTGTGTTATGGAAATAAAAGTTATATTTATAGGTTTAAACTTTTATTTTATTTGATAAAAAGTAATATACAATGATAACGTAGATTCTGAACAAACTACTATAAAAATACAATTAAAACATAAATTATTCTAATTGTTGATTGCTTCCTCTGCCTTCAGTCTTCTGTCTTGAAACCACTGCTACACAGGTGCTGCAAAGGAAAATAAGTTTACTTAGTATATTTGTTATTTTATGACGAAAATTATTTCCCAATAACTTCAAAATGTTGGGCCAGATCGTGATACAATTTATGAAGTAAATAAAATAAAAGGTAAAAGCCTTGTGTTCATACTGGTACATACCATTCAAATCTATACATTTCGCATTTTTTTGAACACGTCTTAATATTATTTCTGGCAGAATACAATTTTTAAAAAAGTCTAACAGCTTCGGTATCATATTCCGGATAAATTCATTATCTCGACAAACTTCTATCACAGTCAAAGGTTCAGTGACTGAAATAAAACATATGAAGTAGCACTTATCCATTTTGCTGACACGCATTTGTCCATGAACCTGAAATAGATTTTAATTATAGTAAGAGAAAACAAGATACTGAAATAATTATAAAGTTGACATGCAATAGAATTATCAACTTACTTGATAGTAATAATCATGCTTTTTATTCATAACTAAAACATTGTTATCCAATTTTAGAGCAAAGTATTTCTTTTCTAGTGCAGCTTTAAGTGGTCGACGTTTAAAAGTTTAACTTTTTTTAGGCTTTGATTTTTCCTCGCCAATTATGGAAAGCACTTGATCTCAATAACAGCTCTTTCATTTTCAATTATACCTGTAAAAAATTTACACAAAATATAAAAAAGTGAAATGGAGCTCTTTATGAGATTTGGTACAAGAAACTCAATCGCATTGCGATTATAACTATAGTTATAATTTTCCACATTTGCCAAATACATAGATAAAATTGAAGCTTCAGCATTGCCAATTATTGGCAATGCTGAAGCTTCAATTTTATCTACAGGTATATAAAATACTGCGTTATCAGAAATGTATAATTATGTGTTTAAATAGGTACATTTCTGCTGTAAAATTGTCTTAATCCACCTCGAACTCGTTTTAACGATTTGCGCGGCCCCGAATAAGCGTGTCGTTTGTGTACGCTTCTCTGCTGGTTGGAACATACATTGAATACACCTAAATGAAATAAAGAAAAACAAATTAAACACAAAAGAATATGTTACTTCTAAACACTCAGCATTTGAAAGAAATTGAATAGTAATTCATAACCATGTAATTAGATTGCAGTCGCATTTATTATGACAGAATTGACAGATGATACAGATTTATTGTCCCAGATTGCGTTCGGAACTCGGAACACATCCTGAGAAAAAAGAACAATAAAATATAACAGTAATACTTATCTTTACATTCCTGGAATATATACTTTAGAATATTGGTCGACGAAAAAGAAAATAATAAATCAGATTTTATTCAGTTATTTATTTTTATACAATAAAACACGTCTATTTGATGTACATAAGTAACTCAATTATTTGTTTGTTTCTGAACGCAACATAACGTAACTTGGAAAATATATTTATAATACAATATCAAAAAGAGCGGAGCGGCAACCTCTTTTCAACGTAGTGCATCTAATCTAGGTCAAGGTTATGAAAGAACGGCAACGTAGCTTACTTTTCTACGAAAAAAGTTGCCACATAAAAATAATAAGTAATAAAATTGTTTACTTTGCCGTTTATGGTCGACAATTTTATGTTATTATAATGTTTTTATTTTATGAAAGGTAGGAAAGGCAATAAATCAATTATTGTACATTTATTAACAAAATAATGATACTTTCAGAATTAAAATATCGCCTGTGCGCCATCTAGCGTTCAAATATTTAAGCTATCGCAATCATTTGTTTGTTTTGTTTTGACAAGCAAAATAAAGGTGGCGCTTTATTTTGCTTGTCGAAACTCACTCACACTACTAAACAATTTTCAATTTTTTCCTGGATTTCATTATTGTTTTCCTAAGTTAATAATGTAAGTTATTTCCTAAAAAGGTCAGACGCGACAACATTTCATAGTAGAAAAGTGATAAAATGATTTGTTTTAAACAAAGAGTGTCTTTGTTTCGTGTATAATCCCATCAAAAAATGTATGGACGGACCATCGGAACATGCCCCTTAAGCGATCCTGTTCAGTATAGGTCCTTGTTACCTCATTACTCCCGTCATTTATAAACCGATTTGAAAAAAAACTTTTTTTATTTGAAAGAGTGTACTTTCAGATTGTTCCCATATTTTTTTCATAATCATCATCATCAGCCTGTGTCTATCAACTGTTAGATATAAACCTTCCCCATTGCCTTCCACCAGATACGATCCTCCGCCATCCAGCCGCTTTCTTAAGGTCATCGGACCATTTAGAATGATGGCGCCCAACCAAGTAATTTTAGGAGTCGGTTTTTTTTTTGTTAAAATTATTGTAATAACCACTCACTTATGAATATTTAAATGATGTTTTAAATTTCCTCCTCTCCTTACCGTAAATTCTTAAAAATATTTTCTAGTAGACTATAGAGGTAATTATGCTTCTTTATGATCAACATTTGCAAGGCTTGCTGCGTAAAAATGTTCGACGTAATTGGCAGGAATAGATCTTGAGAAGTGTCCGTTGTCATGAATAGATTTTATCACGGCGGAAATCATTTCTGCGAAGTACAGTCACATTGGTACCTATAATCAAGCTGTATGAATGAATTATTTTTTTTTTTTTTTTTTTTTATACTACGTCGTGTGGCAGACAAGCATACGGCCCGCCTGATGTGAAGCGGTTACCGTAGCCATATTAACGCTCGCAACATAAAACATCGCTCGCGCGCCGCCACCCCCGCCGCCAATGCAGCATCTCCTTCATTAAAATAATTAATTAATAATTATCTACCTATACTTGGCATATCGCCTAGATTCAGGACATGTTTTCCTCCAAACGCAATCCTTTGAGCGTTGCATTTCTTTATTGTTTCTGTTGTAACCTATTTCGTCTATTATGATCCACAGTCTCGATCCCCTTGTGGATCCCAGAATAATTTTTCCTTCTCTTTAATCCACCATCGAGGAGATTCAAGTACACTATTAATTATAGGATAGAAATGGCATCCTGTGAAGATAACCGAAGGCCCAACAAGCCATGAAAAAGACTTAGCGCTAACATAAGAACAAAAGCAACTTGTGATCAATAGTCAAATCCTTTTCCAAGTAACGTCAACTCTTTTTGAATTAGTTTGTTTAAACAAATACTATCAAAATGTTTAAGAATATATGTATTTAAAATTATATTTAGATGCTTTGGGATAGTCAAACCTTTATTTTTGTTCTCTTGTAAAGACAAATCTGTGTAAGAGACTAGTGCTTAAAGCACTAGTTTACATAACTTCTTAAAGGTTCTATTTATTTACAAAAAAAATGTATTTAACTACATTTATTAGTTGTCTAGTACCCATAGTATAAGCTTTGCGCTTAATTTGGAACTAGATGGCGCTGTGTAAATGGTCCAGAAATATTTAATTTATTTATTTAAAGTTGGTTAGATAAGATAAATATTGAAATACTACATATAAGAAACATTAAATATATTAAGCGCAAAAAATACCCTGGCTTTTCATGTAAGAAAAATTACAATCACAATAGAGAAGCGAAGCAAATACTTGAGGTGCCTACGTAGAAAACAATACACCTTTTAGGTTCTCCACAAGCGTCGACCGCATACAAGGCATTTTCAATGTCGCGATACGCAAAAATTGACATTCTAGTCACGTATTTTAAAAGTAAGTGAAAAGAGGAAAGCGGAGCTATTTATTTGGATTGTATCAATAGATTTAATTAGGTTTATAACAAATTTCACATCCACAATAACTCTTTATTGCACCTACAGCAATAATTTACAGAAAAGTTGAATTTAGAATAAAAATAATAGTACAATAGGCTGTCGTATCGTTATAAGCAATCTATTGTAGACAACCTTAGGGTAGAGGATAAATAAGAAATGGTAAAAAAAGCGGGTGCACAGTTTAAATCAAAATATTTTCGATAAAATATTATTAAGAACTTATAATATTATGTGCCTTTTACAATTTCCATTTAAATTAACTTTTAATGTTAGGTTTAAACCGGGTTATTTGCATTATTTTATCTATATCTGTCGCAAATCATTGCAAGTCATTAGATATTTGTGTTCACCTTCATAATGGTTGCATTATGAGGGTGAACACAAATATCTTGAGAGAAATCTTGATTGCTCTTCAATTCTAGTCTTCATCTGCTTTTAATTTCATGCTTCGAAGATCTGTTATAGCTGGATGATGGTCGTTAACCAGATCAAATACCTATGGCATTTTAAAAATACTCACCACTTCAACTCGCTATATAGCTATCCCTTCAATTGAAAGTATTCCGATATCCCTATTCCAAACCCTAGCAATTAAATATGTTTTGGTGTTCCTGATAATAATCATAATATGTTTAGTGTGGACCATCGAGCACATACCCCTTTGTGGACTAAACTTTTTGGACCCCTCCCTCAGTCCTTGTCACATCTGGTCACATTAGTGAGGAAACCCCCCCCCCCCCCCCCCCCCCCCCCGCCCCCGCCCCCCCTAGTGCGACGTCACATATTTGGCAATTTTACATCTAGAATTGCATCATTTTCATCATCAATATTACATCTAGAATTGCATTACATCTAGTTCGTGTGTTAACACTTAGATTATAATAGATTTTGAATGATGAATGATAGATGTCGCGTCACGAATTTAGAACCCCTCCCACCCCCTTGTCACACAATATCACACTTCGTCGACCCTCTCCCGCCCCCTTAACATGTGACGTAATTTATGGATGGCCCTTTAGGTGTAACAAATAACCTAGAAGAAAGCATCAACTAACACAATAGAATTTTCTTGACAAAAAAATTTGGACAGCTATTCTTCACAGACGCTCCATTCTTCTCTTTGTACCAGACACCAAAGATTTTACCCAGCTGACATCGACGCAGCTGACAAACAGACGCGAGGACAATAGAAAATGTATACATTTAAAGCATTTAAATTGCTAATGCCGTAAAACGGTAATGCCGTTTGAAAATCAGTACCTGAGCCTGAAGCGACAAGTTTCGGTTTGTTAAGAATTCTGTTCAAACATTTTGACATAGCTAATAGTCGTATTGTTTTACAAACTAGATTTTGTTACGGGATTTTGGCAAGTTTCTCTAAGGCCTCTGCCTCACAGGGACGCCATGGCAACGTCGCCCACCACGTATTCCAAAAAGCTTAGATTGAAATGTATGGCGGTTAACTGATTTGGCGACGGTGTGGCAACGTAGCTAATTTGGAAATTTTAATGTAAACTGTTTGGTCACGTGGCCGGCGACGTCGCCATGGCGTTCCGTTGAGGCAAAGCTCTAATACCTACATTATATGTAAAATATTTTATATAAAATCTCCTAGTTCAATTCGGAGAGTTTATAGGTATTTTCTATTCTCTATAAACTTTCCGAATTTAACTCTATAAACGGTTTTTTTTGAAACAGAAATTTATCGATAATTTTTAGAATTTATTATTGCCACACCCCGGCCACTCCATACTATTACATAAACAACTAGCGGCCTGACCACGCTTCGCTGTGGCTCAATCTTTTCGTTTCCATCCATTTCCTTAGAGATGGCGCTGTATGTGAAAAAAGATTTTCCCGCTTTTCTTTTCAAATTTTTCCAGAATTTTCTTTGCTATAAACCTCACGGAGCCCGAGACCTTTCCAACGAATGCAAAACCGTGGAAATCGGTTTGTGCGTTCTGGAGTTATAGCGTCAGGAAGGAAAACCCGACTTATTTTTATATTGTAGATGACGTCTGTGCAGAGCGCCAATGAATGTGTGTGAGAACGGCGCCATACAAACTGTTCCAGATTCATCTCAGGGGGGAGTAAATAAATAAATAAATAAATATTCCTGGACAAATTACACACTGCCATCTAGTCCCAAACTAAGCAAAGCTTGTACTATGGATACTAGGTAACTGATATATAATACTTAAATACATTTTTTCACCTCACTAGCTCGTAAAAGCTCTGTTTATCATTCGAAATCTGCGTGGAAAATCGCACTTTATCCGCTAGCGTGGAAAGTGTTTTTAAAATTCGAATATTTTTATTCAATAAAGGTTTCGTACAATAAATTACATATATATATAGAACCTCATTGGTTTCGTAATAGTTTATATTCTCTGCAGCCAGTCCATTGATGATTATTTATTAAAACTGTTTTTCTTGCACCTAACATTTTCCTCGCTTTAGTGAGGTGAAAAGTTGTGTGTTGCGCTCGGCAGCAAAGTTATTTAGCGTCTCGTACCTTTGAAACCCTCGCTACGCTCAGGATTCTATATTTGAACCACTCGCTTCGCTCGTGGCTCAATCCTAGAATCCTTCGCTTGCTCAGGTTTCAATACAAGGTACTCGCGCCAAAAATTAACTTTGCAGCCTTGCATAACAAATAACTATTTTTTTGTAAATACATACATATAATACATAGAAAACGCCCAGACCAAGACAAACAGACATGTTCATGCACACAAATGTTTGTCTTGTCTCGGAGTTGAGGTCGATATGAGAGAGCGGCAGGGAGTGTCCATACTGTTCTATTACTGTAAATACTTACTCAACCGAGCCACAAAATACAGAACTGTATTTTGTGCCTGCGCATTGTATATAATATTCTTCGACTGAGCCCAAGTAATCAAGAAGAGCCCAAGTAACGAAGAAATTCGACGGAGAACTAAAGTTGTCGACATAGCCTTTCGAGTTTGCAAGCTGAAGTGGCAATGGGCGGGTCACATCTGCCGAGTAAGTGATGGCAGATGGGGGAGGAAGGTATTAGAGTGGAGGCCGCGCGTAGGACGACGAAGCGTTGGACGCCCTCCTTCTAGATGGTCCGATGACCTTAAGAAAACGGCTGAATGCGGAAGGCGGAGGATCGTATCTGGTGGAAAGCATTGGGGAAGGCTTATATCCAGCAGTGGATAGATACAGGCTGATGATGATGATGATGATGAGCCCAAGTAATCGCAAAGTAGGTTTATTATTTGCTTTGTCAAGTTAGGCTGAGTTAAGTAATATTTTGCCGTTGTTAAGTAAATAAACGTCTTGTTTAACTATGATTATGGGATCATATAATATTCCGATTTTCTGGCAGTTGGTATTTACATATTGACATACTATAATATATTCGTATTGTCTGTTTACTTTGTCTTTAAGTGTATTTACCAAAAGATTTTTTAAACAATTCGGCCGGTTTGGCATAATTAGAAGGTCTATTTCGTAAGTTACTTCTGCGAACGCTATTAGATTCGGTACTTCGATAACTTTCGATCAGAAGAAAATTCTTTAAAAAACAAATCTGCAAAAAATTGTGAAAGCAAACGGATTTTCTGGATCCGATTTTTAAAGGATTTTCAACAGTGAGTGAGTGAGGTCACCAGAAAGGAAGGAGATGCTGCATTGGCAGTGGGGGTGGCGGCGCGCGAACGTTAATGTTGCGTGCGTTAATATGGCTACGGTAACCGCTTCACATCAGGCGGTCCGTATGCTTGTCTGCCACTCGACATAGTATAAAAAAATAGCTGGTTTGTTTCTCAATTAAACAATGAAACGATTTGTTCTTCGAACAGCAACAAATTGCGTCCAAACATTTAGCATACGAGTTGCATAATCAGTTTCAATTTCACACAGTTTCCGACACAATTCGTCTGGTTAACCATCGTTAACGATTAGCCTATTTCGTTAACTACCATAGCGCTACGGCGTGGAAATACCTTCTTGTCATCAATCGACCCATACCCTACTTCGGGACGGAGGCCCACCACACATTCCCACCACTGTGTCTCCTGTGCAGCCAGCATTAACAGCGGCGACCGCCAAAGAAGGCAATGAACAGTTAAGTCCACTGCAGTCCCGTAGGTAAAACTAGGGCTGCCTTGGAACTCACAATGTTGTTTGCCACACTGGTGGTATAAAAAAAAATAAATAGTAGGAGTAACAAGCTTGTGGAATTTGACTTCCCCTCTTAGCAATATGAGAAACAGCAATATGGCAAATAAGGCATTAAAAGCCTAAAGAAGAGATGGCAAGTCAAGTGAAGCTCAACTGCCGTGCACCACGGATTTTAAGTAACTTACACTATCGGGGACCTAAACCTTTGAGTTGTTACCTAACACATCGATTCCAATAATATGAGTTGCAAAACCGTCTGAACGCTTGGTAATTCTCCCTTGTAGCTACTAAATCACCCATATCTACTGCTGGAACAAGGGTCTCCTTCAATTGAAGGTGTATAGAGTTTGCACGCTGCTCAACTGCCCGTTGGTATCAATGTTTTTAACCCGCGCAAACTCAAATGATTTGCTTTAACCATTGTGATTTTATGACAATAGCCAAGGTCGGCGGCATTCTCGTAGGTACCTATCATTCATATCATTATCAGCCTGTATCTACTCACTGCTGGATACATGCCTTTCCCTATGCTTTTCACCAAATGCCTCTACTTTCCTCATCCAACTGCTACCAGTCACTTTTTTGAGGTCGTCTCTCCATCCAGAGAGGGGGTGCCCTACGCTTCGTTGCTCCATACAGTGGACTCCACACTAGGACCTTCCTCTTTCTTCGTTCCGGATTCGATCCCTTAGAGAAACTCCAAGCATTGCTCTTTCCGTCGCGACTTTTAATCTGTGAACCAGCCAACGGTCAGCATTCATGTCTCTGTTTTGGTCTATGGTCTGAAGGTCGTCTTTAAACATAACAGTTCCACCGCAGACGATTCTCAATAATCGGTGTTCTCAATAATTCTAGTCACCAATCGGTGCAACTTTAAAACTGCCCCTATGTAGATCTCAATAAAAAATATATTAGGTTACGAGGTTAACTTACGTGGAATGAATCGTGCCGGTCACCCAGTTCCTGAAAATTTATATGCCATTAAAGTATCGGATCCGTGTCAATTCAATTGTACTGATTAATATACAGATGTCATCTAATGTAGATGCTGTGGTAGAAGTGTCTAGAACTGAACTTTGTTCCTATTGTTAATAGGGCTGACAACTATCGGTATTGAGATTGAAAATACTATGTTGGAGTGATGCTTAGCGCCGGGTAGGAGCCACAATCTTATTTTAGATTTCTTGTTGTTTAAACGCACGTTAGAGGAAATAATTAAGATGATTCTAGTACAGTTTTTATTCAGTTGAGCGAGCGAAGGGAGATAAGAGAAGGGATATATAAGCCGGAAAGTCACTCTTGGAAATTAATAGGCTCCAAAACCACTGAACTGATTTTGATGAAACTTGTGACATTTAAAGACCTCGATATGCTTGAGGTTTGTGTCGAAAAAATAATTGAGATTTATAATGTCCTTGAGGAATGATCATCAAATACATTTTCCATTGAAATCAATGGAAAACATACACTCGGTGAATCTACTCGCTTCACTCTACCTCGATTTAGGCCCCATGTGCTAGAATCCCGCCTAGTTATAATGCTAAATATTCTGACTAATTTAGTGGCATTGCCGGGAACATTGCCGCAGGTGGAAATGTTACCGGCAACATTATTTAAATTGCGCGCAATTTTAGTAATTTACGTAACAGCTATGCAGATATTTTAAAGAGTATCATTTCTCATTAATAACATACAGCCAATGCCGAAATTCACATTGATAAGTTAATTGCAATAATGACTAATGATTGTGACTTCAGAACATACGATGACCCCGCGAGGTCTCCATCTGACATTTAAAATTTTAAACATATAAACAATGTCTATTTTCGTACGGCCGTTCACGTCATACTCGCTACGTAAAGCTTCACTATTACGTTTTGTTGACAAATCTGTCAGAATTTTTTAAAATATGTTTTACTGGGAAATAAATATTTAAGGATGAATGCCTGATGAAAGGCACAAGTGAAGATGTGAAACACTGCGATTAGTGCAGCGCTGGCGGTCCACCCCTTGACGACCCATGTAAGTATTTCTTCACGCTTCGTCTAACATCCTTGGGTTAAGGAAGAGGGAAGTAGGTATGCCAGCAGTGAATTCCACATCATTATGGTTCGGCAGAGAAGTGAGTTTTCGAACTTTTCGCTGCGGGAAAGCAACAACTATATCCCTTGAGGATGAGATTTCGGACCAGCACGAGAGGCTCTAAAGAGAAATGGAGATGGAGGGAGTCTGGTGCCGGTAAAGAGCCTTTTAGAACATTCCCCATGATAGGTACGGTAGAGTAAATTATCTGTTGATTAATATCGTTATTAATAATATATTCTACATAATTAAAGTTATACCAAACATAATTAAAAGCTTAAATAGCAAGAGAATCGATCGAAATATTCCGATTAAACTTTCTTGAAAGCGCATAAGTTTCACCATCATCTAGTACCTGATACAAATTAATATTTTCCTTACCAGGAGTAATAACTCAATCTAGATTAACAACAGATTGTGAATCAGAATGTAATTATGGAAATATTGAAGACCTTTCACTTCCTTGATTGGTTTGAGATGAGGGTACGACGATTGGCCTTCGAGATACTTCAAGTTTGCGATGAATTATTACTCTGGAAATGAGAAGTAAATGGGTTTTTGGTTCTGTCTACTATGTCAATTAGTGCAGTAAGTCTTACAAATCAAACTGTAAACTCATTAAACCAGAGACAAGTTTCCGGACTTTAGATTCAAGGAAACTGTCGGCGAAGCATGAGGAGAATAATTGGCACTAGTTAATTAGTTATTAATAATAAATAAAGGAAGTAGAATCGACTTAAATCTAAAAATAGGTAATTAAAGTACACGGAAAGGTGGAAAATCCGGCTCGTATGGATCGAACTGTAAACTCATTGAAGCAGAGACAAACAGGACTTTACTGTTTCGGCGCATTAATTTGGCATCTATTTAACCCCCATTTCCAAATTCCAAAAAAATTTGCCTGCTCATGAAGTTTCGTAAAAGTTAATAACTACGTTTGATGGCACAAAATTCCAGTTCTTCATGGTCAATATTGATGTCAGTAATAAAAATAATTTCTCGAATGTACAATTTAAGGACACAAACTTATTGAGTCTACGCGTGGCTATAAAGGGTTGAGTTTTTCTGAGTTCCACTATCGTATAACTCGCCATAAATAAAATTTCCATCCATATCATTTGATAATTGGTAATCTACCACAGTACGTTTCCTAAGACCATGCACGACAAGTTACCACGAACTGTGAAATTGTGGAATCGACTTCCTTGAGCGGTATTTCCGAACAATTACGACATGGGAACCATCTAGAACAAAGTCTTTATTTCCCTTAAAAGGCTGGCAAGGGATCGGCGATTGAATTGATTGCTTAAAGGAGATTTAGAGCATAGTCCACCCCGTGACCCATTGATCTACATGCGCAGTGGTGATTGCTTTCCATCAGGAGACCCACATGCTCGTTTGCCCCCTCTCTTATAAAAAAAGGTGGAAAGGACGAAATATCACTGAGCAACAATGACATTGTCGTTACTTAAATAAATTTCATATTTGTTTGTCACGAAAAGTACATAAAAAATCAAAACAATGAATCAGTTAGCGCTGAGAGATGCTAAATACTTCCCTGACCTTCAATCTCATGAAATATACGAGTAAATATTAAGGTTTTTTTTAAACACACCGAGTTTAACACTCCGCAATTAGAATCTATTTTCGTAAGGCGCAAGTTAATTCGGTATAACGCGTGCGGTGATGAAATGTTGGAACTTTGGCGTCTCGTCTATGACATGATTACTATAGCTACATCCTTCTCTTTTGTCTTTTCTATTACGAAGTCTGACCTAGTACTGTCATTGCTAATGGAATTCAATTTTGGATTACGGAAATGCATTAGAACAATCAGCAGTTCGTACGGACTGCTCCAATATGAGTCTTTTAATCAAAAGCGATCAGTTTACTCTGTCAAGCTGTTCCACTTTTTGGTTCGTTGTGTTGAAACTGCTCAAATGCCATTGTTTGATCCAAAGTGAAAACCTGAACAGATAAACTCGGTTTAGTTAAAAAAGTTGTGTCTGTGACACAGATACGAGCCGCACTGAAAAGTTCGGGAATGGAATACTTTTGAATAAATTTGACTTAAAATCTCTTTGGTGTTTGAAATTGGAAAATATTAAGTTGATCCTAAAAACAAAACCTGATTTGCACATGAAATCCTACATTTGATGTGTAATAATAAGTATTTTTTTGAGGTGCAAAATTGGTTAGGTTAGGTTTGCAATGTATTTATTTGATGTTACGTTAAATAGTATCCCTTTGAAATTTAGTATTATTTCAAACTTAATATTTTGAAATTTTGTATTATTACAAAATTTAGTATTATAAAAAAAAGAAAAAAGAGTGGTAGCCATTTTAAATTGACAAGTCAGTGAGGAAATGGAGCTTACGCGGGAACATTTCTGCGAGCTTCCTCACTGCTCGGCAAACGATCGCGTTTTTAAATCAGGTAAACGTGGAGTTGATTGACCATCTCCCATACAGCCCTGACCTGAGCCCCTATGATTAATTTACATTCCCAAGAACTAAAGATTTGCTACATGGTCAACGGTTTCAAGGTCCAGAAGAGACAGTCGAAGTTTACAAATTTTCGACTATGTCTGTTATTGACAGACTGGAATTACTGTTACAATAATTGGTTTGAATGAATTCAAAGGTACATCGATTGTCACGGAAAATACTTCGAAAAGTAATGAAAATAAATGTTATAGTATTATCTTTGTATTTTTTTTCTATTCCTGGTCATTTCGGTGTGACCCTCGTATTATAACTTGTGTGTACTTTCTGCGGACGGAAATAAAAAAAAATCCTGACTGGGTCGATATCGCGAGCGAGCTGCTGTGATTCGCGCCCACGCTAGTGCTAAAAAGATAGATTGGTTAGCTAACGACTGACGTTTGTGAATACGACTACTGAGTACAATTTCTCCTGAACAAATGTACATATCTATAAAATGTACCGATTTGTGGTTTATCGACTCAGATGAGATCATTAATCTTATCTCCTGCTTCTCTGTCATCTTCAATGACCTTGAGTCTTGTTTTGAATATGTCATTCATTCACTCATTTTATATAGAACCAACCAATGTACGATACAATACACGATACAGTTATATAACAGCTATTGGCTTATATCACGCCTGTACTTCCTTTCGTTTCGCCTTATTCATTAAGCCGTGTCCGCATTCCGAATTTTAATTTCGAACTTTGTTTCAGAACGATGATTACAACGGATCGAGTGCTGTTATTGGTTAATCTTTCGCCACGATGACGCATTCTCGCGTCTGATTGGCGAAGCGTGACGTCAGCTGCGTCGTGATTGGTCGAAATGTCAGGTCTGCAAGCGAGGAACGAAGAAGCTATCAATGGAGTGGACGTGAGAGAACAAGGCAGCGCATTAAGGTTGGTGCTATTGTCTTCGACGTTTATGAATGAAAGGTGATTAACACAGATGTAGATAGTGATCATCTATATCAGGGGTTCCCAACCGGTGGTCCGCGGACAACCAGTGGTCCGTGAGAGGTAAGTTATGGTCCGTGTTACAAACTTATAATGAAAGAGATTGAGCACTAGTTTATTTCATTTTTTCGGACACTTTTGAGCGCAGATCCGACGGCCATTGAAGAGTTGGACTTGAAAAGTTATTATAATCTTATAATAAAACACTTGTGCTGTTCCACTTAATTATATTTAATTTTACCGACCAATTTCGCCGCTAAGGCATTATCAAGGGTGTGCCTTATTTCGGCACTGCCCAGGTCTCAGATCTTTATTTTAACTAGACAAAAAATTAGTCGTTAATTTGTCGAAATTTGTCGCCCAAAGCAAAAAATTTGTCGGTCTCCCGTTAAAGAGTTATAAGGGTTTTTTTGTGGCGTAAATAAGCTTATTTCGGCACTGCCCACTCGGGATCTATTGAATTACAAAACATAGCGAAGATATGATTTTCCCCAGAATTAGTCGTCAATTTGTCGAATTCAGACACCAAGTATCAGAATTAGACGACCTCCCGTTAAAAAGTTAAAATCAAGATCTGAGACCTGGGCAGTGCCGAAATAAGGCACACTTATCAAGGTAAACAGATGGTATTTACTTTAATGCCATAACGGCGAAACCGGTCGATAAAAATAAATATAATTAAGTGGAACAGTACAAGTGTTTTATTATAACATTATGATAATAATGTTCCACCAAGTGCCAACAATCAACAGTATCAACTTTATTTGAAAAGTTATTATTCAGATTTATATAACAGCCGTAAATTTAACAAATCAACCTTAATAGAAAACATTGTAGAGGTCAACGCACTATATCTAGGGTTGCCATCTTTCCGGGTTTGCCCGGATTTGTCCTAGTTTGGAGAGCGTCCGGGCGCTCATTTATAGTCCAGAGTTAAAAGTTTTAAATCACTACCCCCCGCTCCATGCTGCGAATAACCGTCTTGTCACAGAATAAATAAATAGTACTACATAGTACTAAAAAAAATTCAAACAATATTTTTTTTTTTTAAAGTCGGTTTACGGACGATAATTTTACGTGATAACGTCATAAGAGAACATCGGCCGGTGGAGTGGAAGAGATCTCTCTATCGCTTGTTCCGCGCTCTCGCTTGCGCGCTCAGCTCAGGCGGAACGTGACAATGAGTTATGCTTTTTCTTGCGTGCAGCCGGCATTCATCGATTTATAAGGCGTTATCGCGTCAAAACACAGATGACATGTCCGGGTTTTAAGATTCAAAATCCGTAGCTTTCACGCCTCTTGTCCAGCCCCCTTACCACCATCTCTTATTGCGATTCAATAACTGAATAGAATGCTTATTCGTACCAATGAATAAGCGACACTATTTCAGAAATAGAGTCGCTTATTCATATGCGACTCTATTTCACTTCAATAACTGAATAGAATGCTTATTCATACCAATGAATAAGCGACACTATTTCAGAAATAGAGTCGCTTATTCATATGCGACTCTATTTCACTTCAATAACTGAATAGAATGCTTATTCATACCAATGAATAAGCGACTCTATTCCATTTGAAATAGACTCGCTTATTCATTGGTATGAATAAGCATTCTATCCAGTTATTGAATCGCAATAAGAGATGGTGGTAAGGGGGCTGGTTGCTAGCGTTTAAGGCTAGTTCGCATTAGGATACTATTTTAGCCTAGAAGCGAGCAATTTAGTAACTAAACGTGTCAGAAGCGAGTATGTTAGTTACTATATTACTCGATAGACTAAAATACTGGCCTAATGCGAACTAGCCTTTAAAGATGGCAACCCTAACTAAATCCCCCATAGGGGCGTCTATTAAAGTAAATAAGTAGCTTTTATCGCGGGATCGCCTGTTACCTTTCTTGCGTTACTCGAGAGCCGAGACAGACCTTAATATTTTTATGTATATTCTGTCTTATCTGGGATCTTGATCTGAATATGAGATCATCTTTATTTATATACATGCCCCGTAACTGTATCGGCCAAAATATTTTTGGTTAACTTCCGGTGTTCAAATTGTTCGGTACAAAAAATGTGATATGTTGGGACGTTGGTAAATTCTCGAATCAGAGTGTATTTGTTTATATTGCCTCAGGGGGCAGACAAGCATTCGGCCCGCCTGATGGGAAGTGGTTATTGTTCATATGGCTGAACGCTGGCAACATGAACTATCGCTCGCGCGCCGCCAACCCCACTACCAACGCAGCTACTCATTCCTTTCTGGTGACCTCACTCACACAACAACCCTCAAAATAATTGTTATTAGGCTGCGGTATTTTGTGAGGTACAGTCACATCTACAGTCGGGCAGCTCACAAATACCCTGTGCCCTACCTCTCTTTTCGCCAGAGCACTTTCGCTAGTCAGCATATCGTTCACAGATACAGGAGCTCGATGACGTCGTTACACGTGTCAGTCTTTTTTTTTATGTGAGAGGGGGGCAAACGAGCATGTGGGTCACCTGATGGAAAGCAATCACCACCGCCCATGGAGACCAGCGACACCAAGGGGTCGCCGATCCGTTGCCAGCCTTTTAAGGAAAATGAAAACTCTGTTCTTGAAGGCACCCATGTCGTAGTTGTTCGGAAATACCGCTGAGGAAAGTTGATTCCAGTTGATTCGTGGTATAAAGTGTCTTAGGAAACGTACATCGCCAATTATCAAGATGATATGGATGGAATTTTAATTTATGCCGAATTGTACGATAGTGGAATTCAGCGGTCACAGTCTAATCGAACACGCCAGCTAAGCAACGTAAACAATAGCCTGTCCATGGATGGGCTTATTTAACTCTAGCTCAACATGCCCTCCGGGCACGTTAAGCCGTCGAACCGGGCTGTTGTCGTTCATGACTGTCTTTAAGTCAAGGCGGCTTGAAAACGCTGGCCTCCGCCAACCCGCAGTTGAGCTACGTGGTGGAGTATGCTCTAAACACCTTCGATTGAGGGGAGACACGTATCCCAGCAGTGGGCTGAATAAAGGTTGTCGACGACGACGTCTGGGCATCGTAAATGGTTGAGTAGTTCTTGAGAAATTGATTAGTAAGAACAATTGGTCGCTATAAAACACAAGCGTAATTTTACAAAAAACCTGTTTATCTGAGATACAAAAGGAAAATGTTGATTGCAAGATTAGTTAATCAATAACCGGCTAGTTAATTATAAACTTTGTTGTGTAAACAATAGAGTTGATTTTCGATGATTTTGATGGCTTCAGCAAGCCTGCTTATGACTAGGGTGATCAGTAGAGCGATAAATTGATAGTTACTCATCATGATTATGTAGTGGCGTTTGCAAAATGGTAGAAATTGAATTTGAAATTTATTTCTTGCTTGTTTTATGAGATTCGTAACTCTGTAAGATTTTTGTTCGCGTTCGATCATTTACATATATGAGGAGATCGATGGCGTCGTTGCCCGTGTCAGTTTAATCGAACACGCAAGTTAAGCAACGTCGACCGCAGCCTGTTTATGGATGGGTTTATTTATCTCGAGCTCAGAGGGCACGTTAAGCCGTCGGTCCCGACTGGTGTCATTAGATGACAGTCGCCAGTGACTTTAAGGCGGTTTTGAGAACACTGCCCTCCGCCAACCCGCAGTTGAGCAGCGTGGTGGAGTACGCTCTAAACCCCTTCGATGGGAGTGGAGTCGTAGCCCCAGTCGGGGAGTTTACAAATGCGCGTTGCCCTACCTCTCTTTTGCCGACGCCTTTTTCGCCAGTCTGCAGGGTGTACCACGTGCAGGTGAGGTAGGCTTCGACTCTAATGATCATGGTGAGCTACCTACACCCCAAGTCTAAATCAGCAGTCTGAAATATAGACAGAGAAACACTACGGACAAATTGATAATTTCCACCGCGTCCACACTGGAAAAAGAGCGACATTTTTTTACGCCCTACGCGCGCGATGTACAACCTTTCAGGAGGTAACTACGGGAAGGAGGTGGTGAATCCTCATGGATACCAACGTAGCATAAGGCTACATTGGTTAAGTCGTTCTTTTACTGACTAAACACCACCTAGAGACTGTTTTTAGCCTAGAGGGGCCTTAAAAGCTTCATCTGAACCAGTTTTTTTTTTTTTTTTTTTTCGACTACTTCGGGTGGCAGACAAGCATACGACCCGCCTGATGTGAAGCGGTTACCGTAGGCATATTAACGCTTGCAACATAAAATATTGCTCGCGCGCCGCCACCCCCGCTGCCAATGCAGCATCTCCTTCCTTTCCTTCTGGTGACCCCACTCACTCGCAGGAACACAACAACCCTCAGGGGAATTGTTATTTGGCTGCGGTATTCTGTGAGGTGGAGGTACACGCTCCCTACCTCTCTTTTCGCCAGAGCTTCGTTTGTCAGTCAGCAGGGTGCACCGCGTGCAGGTGAAGTTGGCTTTGGTTCAAAGATCTTGATGAACCACTTACACCCCCAGTGTTCTGTTTGTGTTTTGAGATAACCATATTTTTCCGAGGCACCCGCGGCACACACTTTGCAGAACACTGTTCTAAGCTCAGATCACATTGTTTGCTGTGATCTGTGGTTCGAAGCGATCGCCTCGTAGGGGACGTGACGGAGCGAAGCAAACGCCGCTCACGAGTGAGCGTACGTTAAGCGCAAGTGGCAGCCCCATGAAGTGGGGTGTACCACAAGAGATGTAAGTCGCTAGAGGTAGTCGACTGCGACTGCCTGGACTTGAGGGAAAAAAAGCAACTTAAAACATCAATATGTGAGGAAACGAGACAGATTGACACGATTTCTTTTAATGTCACGTCGACGAAAGCAGACTGTACCACGTGCAGGTGAGGGTGGCTGCCAAAAGTGATCTAAAATCTAACATAATATATATAATTTTGGGGTGTAAGTGGTTCATCAACATCTTTGAACCAAAGCCAACTTCACCTGCACGCGGTGCACCCCGCTGACTGACAAACGAAGCTCTGGCGAAAAGAGAGGTAGGGAGCGTAATTGTAAGCTACCCGACTGGGGATTGTACCTCCACTTCACAGAATACCGCAGCCAAATAACGGTTCCCTTGAGGGCTGTTGTATTCCTGCGAGTGAGTGAGGTCACCAGAAAGGAAGGAGATGCTGCGATGGCAGCAGGGGTGGCGGCGCGCGAGCGATATTTTATGTTGCGAGCGTTAATATGGCTACGGTAACCGCTTCACATCATTCGGGCCGTATGATTATCTGCCACCCGACGTAGGATTAAAAAAATATATATATAAATTTAGAAAATATCATTACACTCTCAATATTATATCGGTAATGTATGGGTCAATGACACAGATTACAAGATGTCGGCGTAATTAATAGACGTAAATAGCTTGTAATAGGATTATAAGGTACTTAACACGCTGATAATATGGCTATTAATACTGTAATATTAATTAATATAGATGAAAGATGCGAGTATGTATCCAAGACACAACACAGTATTGGTACACTCTGCCTGTACAGCCATTCCATACAAAAATCGCGCGATTGCATATAGTCATCGAATGACGTCTGTACATAGGGTTGCCAACTTTTTTTACAAGAAATAAAGTTTATTGAGGTCTGAGAAGAATACCAAACAGTATTTTAGAAAAATGAACAGTATTTTATTTATTTAATGTTAAATACATATATTTAAGCTTTTAACTTCTTGCACAACTTATTAATTTAGTCTTTTTTAAAAACTTTATATGCCTTAACACAACTAAAATTAAAACGAATGAGGAGCTCATTTAAAAAAAAATGTGTGAGCTCTAAGTTTAACACTAGTGTTAAGTATTTTGATCCTGGAAACAGTATTTTGTATACTTTATTTTTGTTCAACAGTAAAAAGTATAATGTAGTGAAAAACAGTATAATACTGTTTTTAACAGTATAGTTGGCAACCCTATCTGTACACGTGCTTATGTGTGCGTAAGTGGTTTAGGGCTGATACTTTCTGCAATTATTTATTAGTCGGGCATAGTGATAGACAAGCATACCTACGGCACCGCCTGATGTGAAGCGGTTAAGGCTGGGATTCCCGAAAATAGGGTATTTTAAATTATGCATTACTCGGAAATCACAAGTACTCAAAATTTGGAAAAAATATATGTTATTTTACATTATATTATCTAGTGATTCCGGCCATTCAATACTCTATTAGTGATACTTTACTGGATCAAATAAAATTTCAAACATCCGTCTAATCGTAATTCAAATATCCTATTACTTGCATTATACTTGGTTTTAGCTAATGAAAAATATACCAAAATAATTGTCTTTATATAGGTGAGGGATTCCGGCCGTCATAAGTTTAAAATTTTAAAAGGCCATTATTCATTTTCAAAATTACCTATTTTGCTAAGTTGACGGTCGCGAATGCAATCAATCAGTTCCCTGCGGAATGAGCTAGAGGTCGGACGCGTGCCAATTTTTGCGGCGCAATTACCTGTTACGACCGAAATTATAAACAATTTAAATATTTGATTGTGTGTGTGAAACGCAATAGCTACGAGCAACTACAGTGCGTATACGCGCAGTAGAGCCGCGTTTCACGTGTGCTTAGGTTACAAGGTTGCGTTCAAATCTTGTATGAAGCGCGTAAACGCGCGTATACGCGCTTCAACTGTGCGTCGTCTGCGCGTATAAAATACGTGTGCTATTGCTCGTAGCTTTTGTGTTTTGATAAGAGATTCCTCTTCTTCAGTTGTACAATGGCGTCGGTTGAGACAACACTGCTTACGCTGGCTTTAGTACTTCTTTTAAAAAGAATAAAACGTAAAAAAAACCGAATCTATTAGATAAATGCTCCTTTGTATCGCTTCAAACGCGCGTATACGCGCGCTTGTATCATCAATGCAAACAATCAGCGTCTACGACGCCGAAGACGCGCGTTCCTAATACGCGCGTAGTCAGCGTTTTTTTTTTTATACCACTAAGGTGGCAAACAAGCATACGACCCGCCTGATGAAAGCAGTTACCGTAGCCTATGGACGCCCGTAACACCAGAGGCATCACGTGCGCGTTGCCGAGCCTGTAAAAACCTCTTTACGCCCTTTTTGAAGAACCCGTGTTAAAAATACGCCGTGTGCTATGGGCCTAAGGTATCATCGCTGCACTATCCATACTAAAAGTAACTCTGTCTATTTGTCCGTCCGTATGTTACTTTTTACGCCAAAACCGCTGAACCGATTTTGATGAATTTTGGTACAGAGATTAAATACATTGGAGAAGGCTACTTTTTTACGCGATATAACCGAAATCCACGCGATGCCCAAAGTTCACGCGGACAAATTTGCGGGCATATTATATTAAATAACTAGCTGTGGCCTATGACTTTGTCCACATGGACTTCGGTTATCGTGTGAAGAATAGTCGTATGTCCTTCTGCAAGGTCCAATCTATCTCTATACCCAAATTCATCAAAATCGGTTCAGCGTTTTTTTCATTCACATTTATATAAGTATGGATTAAGCTAGTATTATAAATGCGAAAGTAACTCTGTCTGTCTGTTACGATTTCATCCCAAAACCGATAGACCAAATTTGAATAATTTTAGTATAGAGATTAATTGGACGTTGGAGAATGATACATGGTACTTTTTTACGCGATATAAACGAGACCCATGCTATAACTGACATTCAAGCGGACGAATCGAGGGCAACTGCTTGTTTACTATAATTCTATTCTACAATCGTTCATTTCGCTTGAGATTCATAATATCACCCTCACCGTAACAATATTATCTGGGGGCACGGCAGTGTCCGATTGCTTCGAGAAAAGAATGGTACGGCCGTGCCGCTTTTTGCTCGACTTAGCGGGGGCACTGCCGTGCCCCCAGATATGTATCACTTGTGAGATACGAGTACATTGTTTTCATGCGATGGCCAAGTCATTCTGTTTATTTAAAACGTAAAAGATTTTTAATATTGATATGGTCGCTATAAGATGTTAGGTTAGCTAATTACGTACCTAATAACTTAAGACAGAAAGTTCCTTAAGTAGCGACTGAATAAATTAACCGACTTGGTATTACATGGATGTCATAACTTTTTACCGTAGAAGATCTGAGTTTGCCAGACTTGGTTTTCCGATGTTCTGTTTTTGATGGCATAATACAATATTACATTGCTACTTTGTACTACAATTACCTATTTCACTTTAAAAATATAAACATATTACATTAAAAATGAAACTCGAGTGGTTCTACTGAATATCGGTCACTACATGCTACACTGTGGCACGATAGCAGCCGCCCTGCCGGGCCGCGCAAGTATACTGAGACGCGCGAGGGGTCCCCCCGACGGACGGACCTTCTTCACCCCCTCAAATTGTTTCTGCGCTCGGGAATCCTAGCCTTAACCATAGTATAGTAGTTAAGTAGTATGACGAGCTCGGTGGCGTAGCGGTCAATGACGCGGCTTCAACACCAACGCTCGTGGGTTCGATTCCCACACAGGACAAACATTTGTGTGCATGAACATGTCTGTTTGTCTTGTTTTCTATGTATCATAAGTGTTTATATGTTTATCAGTTGTCCATTACCCATAACACAAGCTTTACTTTTGGGGCTAAATGGCGCTGTGTAATTTGTCTGACAATATTTATTTATTTACTAGCTGTCCCGGCGAACTTCGTACCGCCTAACAGTCAATGAATGTCGTGATGTACATATATGAACAAAATTTATGATTTCTTGAAATTAATACAATGAATAATAGAAAATAATAGAGAAGCACGATGGCGTGAGGCACGTGTCAGTCTAATTGTACACGCAAGTTAAGCAACGTCAACCGTAGCCTGTTCATGGATGAGTTTATGTTATCTCGAGCTCGTCCGTGCTTCGGAAGGCACGTTAAGCCGTCGGTCCAGGTGTTTATCATTAGATGGCAGTCCTTAAGCCAAGTTAGTGGCCCAACCCGTAGTTGAGCAGCGTGTTGGAGTATGCTCTAAACATCTTCGGTTGAGGGAAGACCCGTATCCCAGCAGTGGGTAAATAATAAGTTCAGTACTTTACAAAGTCACAAAAAAAGTACCAATTGACAACAATAAATATTTCAATCCACAAAACAAATCACAGACAACATTCGCGACGTAAAAGTGAGACCAATCGATTTGACATTTACATAACAATCAATAAATATTCCAATCCTTTTTAACTGGCACTATTTGTATGGGAAAACGTTTTTTCTTTTATTTAATTCTTTCGTCAATTTTTCAATGTTTTTAATACTTTCCCGACCAAGACACGACATTATTTTATATATTATATAGATAGATTTTTGGAGCTTGATTTAAATTTCTGAACGCACGCATAAATATTTTAGAACCAATAAATCAGCCTGGCGCAACTCAAAGTATAAAAACGACTCTATGAATCGGAAGCGAATTTGGTACAAATTCTGATTGTTTTCGCTTCCATTTCATACATATTAGAATTACGCTATTTGTATGGCACATCCGTCTCTTAAAACGTAGTGGTTACATTCTCTTTGCAATAAATATTTAAATCCACAAAACTGTTTTCAAAACAAATCACAGCCAACTTTCAAGACGTAAAAATGAGACCAATAGAGTTAACATTTGTTTTTAATCCATGACATTTGTTCTATAATGAGCTTAATATACATTTCTGAACGCACGCATACATTTGGCGTACGCACGTACGACAACGTCACATTTGACAGCTACGACAACCACGAACATTTTGTATGGGAAAATGTTTTTTCTTTTATTTTATTTTTTCGAGAATTTTCCAATGTTTTTAAGAGTAATTCTGCTATTCGGGACGGAAACAAATCCAACAAATCAAAAACCATGGCAATCGGTCCAGCCGTTCTCGAGTTATAAGTGTTGTAACAAACACGACTTTCTTTTATATATATAGATTATTTATTTATTTAGCTATATTAACGTTCTCACCCTAAATCATCGATCGCGTGCCGGCATGTAAAGTACGTATGTACGTAGTACACGGTGTTAGGTGACCAAAATGAAGCTGAACGCTACAGCGCGGATTTCTTCAAAAAGGACATGAAAAGTTATACAAAATTGGCAACACACGTGCGATGTCATGGTGTTTCACCCATAGGCTGCTTAAAATCAGGTGGACCGTATGCTTGTTATTTCACCTTATAAAACCATTTTTGAACACTAACTTAATTATTGTCACATACAACGATGAAAAAAAAATAGGTGCGGCCGTCTCATGGACACGGCCGTGTGTTGTACGTGAATACGTTATATGCACTAAAATTATCTCAACATGGCAGCGCTTCCCCCTCCCCCGCACGTGATGTACCATAGTCCTTAATTACCGTAATAAATTCTTTGATCCTTCATCTATCCAGTGATGTGATTGAGTTTTGGATGGAGATGATAGATATGTAGCTGCAACACCAAACTGTATCCCCCGATTTTGTTATCATTCGTTTTTAGGGTTCCGAACCTCAAAAGGAAAAACGGAACCCTTATAAGATCACTTTGTTGTCCGTCTGTCTGTCTGTCTGTCTGTCTGTCTGTCTGTCTGTCTGTCTGTCAAGAATTTCTATGTCGAGAATACGTGGAGGTATCAAGCTGAAATTTGAACTGTATACTCAGGTCTACGGTCCCATGAAGTTAAAAAAAAATCAAACTGCTAAGTTTACGTAGAAAAAAGTTACGGCCGTTTATTCAGCAAAAAACGCATATTTCGACACACTCAAGGGAATCAAAACCTATAGGGTACTTCCCGTTGACCTAGAACTATGAAATTTGGCAAGTAACATCGTTATAGACTACAAGTACAGGAATAAATCTCAAAACTATATATTTGTAAATAGATCTTAAAAAATAGGGGGTCTATATTTTTTATAGGGTGTCGAAATTTCAAATTGAAACTACTAGTTCAAATGGGGTATCATATGAAAGGGCTTGATGTACACATTGCAAAATATATTTTATTTATTTTTTTCGACGCATTATTTCTTATTTATAATGAAAAATATCAAATTTAATAATGATACTACGTACCTACGGAACCCTCGGTGGGCGAGTCCGACTCGCACTTGTCCGGTTTTTTTTAATTGCCTCCCTATGGAAGCAATTTTAAAGACTTATTCACGTCACAACGTATGAAAGTAGAACAAGATCAAAGTACGGTGATTTGCTGTTTTGCATTTGTTTGGCAATGACATGGTTTTACTAAACGTGACATGTTTTGTTACAGTCAAAATTTATAACCAGCCCAAAGCACTTTTGACTGCAAAAATTAGTCAATAAGTTTTGGCTAACGATGTTTTCCTGCAAGTAAGTGAGATCGTGCTGTGAGCATTTATAGGGTTACGGTGACCTCTTCATAGCAGGCGGGAGGTATGTTTGTTTACTGACAATATAAATAATAATAAATATTGTAGTATGTAAATAAATTTATAAATACAAATTATGAAACGAAGTCGGGTTAGTTATACCATTTATTACTCAAGATCAGCTGGACCGATTTTTATGATCTTTGTTGGATTGGTCTCCATCCCGAACAGCAGAATACCTACTTATATATCAGAAAAATTAACAAAAAAAAAATCTGTTAATAATAATTTTCTAATTGTACAAAGAGGTAAGTGTTATTATGTAAATAAATAAATAATAAATATTTTTGGACAATTTTCACATACATTTTTGTATACATACTTATAATACATAGAAAACACCCAGACCAAGACAAACAGACTCATGTTAATGCACACAAATGTTTGTCTTGTGCGGGAATCGAACCCGCGACCTCGGAGTCAAAGTGGCCATTGCTAACCATTCGACCACCGAGCTCGTCTCATATAATGTGATGATATTGTCAATAGAGACAATAGTTGTATGGGAAATACGCAGGAATGAGAGGGGAATGAAAAGATTGAGCCACAGCAAAGCGAAGGCTAGACAATGGAATAGTACAAATTATTTCATTGACACAAAATGTCTACAAAGTTCCACCAAGTGCTAACAATCAGCAGATTCCTGATGGGGTGTAAGTGGTTTATAAACATCTTTGAACCAAAGCCAACTTCACCTGCACGTGGTGCACCCTGCTGACTGACAAACGAAGCTCTGGCGAAAGGAGAGGTAGGGAGCGTATTGTAAGCTACCCGACTGGGGAATGTACCTCCACCTCACAGAATACCGCAGCCAAATAACAATTCCCTTGAGGGTTGTTATGTTCCTGCTAGTGAGTGAGGTCACCAGAAAAGAAGGAGATGCTGCGTTGGCAGCGGGGGTGGCGGCGCGCAAGTGATATATTATGTTGCGAGCGTTAATACGGTTACGGTAACCGCTTCACATCAGGCGGGCCGTATGCTTGTCTGCCACCCGACGAAGTATAGAAGAAAAAAAACCATTCCTTTGAGGAATCTCTACCAGACAACCATTGCTTTTGAGTTTCTAAATGGAATAATGAGTGGATCCCTCGGAAGCGTCCAGATGCTGCGGTATCATATCCTTATTTGTCGCCTTAGTGGCGGAACTGTATGAATTAAAAAACTAGTAAGAACTAGATAAATATATTGAGCCAATTGCCATAGATTCTATTCAAGGCCTTTCATTTTAACAGCATCCGATAGTGGGTGACAATTGTAGACAATAAGATAGTTTAGTTTTAAAATGTTTATTAAGTGAAATCTTCTTAGCGGCGTTGTGCTCTGTTTGGGATGGGTAAAAAATGTTTTAAACTCGCGTCAGGACACGTTGCCTGATCGAAAATTCGTAAGACGGAGGGAGAGTATACCGCCGGCGCGGCGTAGGAGAGAAAGTTATAAATTGGCATGTTTGTGTACGATAGCGCAATAAATGATTGTATGTATTTTACCACTATATTGATAAATCAAGCAATTCGTGCGTAATTATTCCCTAACCATTCCAAAAAATTCATAATGTTCATCGGTTCAGTAGATCCAGGTATTACTTCCTACAACCTCACTCACTCACCAATTACGTCTATAAAATATTAATATAGATGTCACAGTAATGCCAAAGTACGTGGTAGCTAATGGATACTTTGTCTTATGATAGTTAAATTGTGACGTATAAAACAATTAAACTGATTACCCACAATGGCATCGTCCGAGGCCATAATTATGCCATGAGACTTACAATTTTCCTCATTATCTGAGAACAAAAACTCGTGTAAGTGTACATGCTTAAACACGCTCTTACCACAGATCTGTGAATCACAGAGTAAAAACAAGTTGGTGTAATTATAAAGAAACAAAAAATGGTGTGTGGCTCTGCCATGGACATGGTCATGTGTTGTAATACTTTATAATTTTAATTCATTAACTTTATTTATCAGTTGTCACTTCATAAACACCTCTACGTTGCCATACTATATTACTAGTTTTCAATTTTCAAACAATTTTATAGCCGGCTTAGTCATTAATAATTCTCTCTTATTAAAGGAATCAAGGTCACCACAGGACAGGCATTTCTGCCTAGTGTGGCACCACTGATAAATCAGAGGCTACAAACCTTGGTTTAGAATATATCTTATATTATATTTAAGTAACTGTACCGTAGCATAATTTTCCTTTATTTAAATAAAATATTTTAATTTTTGATTTTTTTTTGTACATCAATATGTTACAGTCAATGTAATAAATTGTCAATTATTAATAATTAAGCTTACTTGGCACCACATCATTCATCATCTACGTTGGCGGAGCTTTGCAACGCGGAGCTCCTATTTCCGGTGACAGGACACAAGAAAACCTAACCAAAAATCAACTCAAATCTAACCAAAACATGATTAATCACATTGACCAAGTATTAGTCAGTATGAATAATAACTAATTTATTACAACACCGAACTGTATCCCCCCCCCCCCCCCCCCATAGTGTTATCATTCGGTTTTTTTTAATTGCGTTCCTATGGATGCAATTTTAAAGACGTATTCACGGTACAGTATTCCGATTACGGGTGGTTTGGTATTATTAGTTATATCAAATTACTTGTCTATAGAATTTGTGTCTTTCCTCATTCGAATGGGTTTAGGAGCATACTCATCTAACCTAACTAAAGCCGTTAGGAGCTCGAGATTAATAAACCCATCCATGGACAGGTTACGGCAGACGTTGCTTAGCATGTGTGTTCGATTAGACTGACTCCCAACTACGCCATTGAGTCGGATGGATGACTCAAACTAAACTAAACTACATTAGATAAAATTGAAATTTTGGGATTACACACAAATACATATACATACCATCATATTTCATATATAGACGGGTCCATTAATTAGTTGTCTTGACTGGTTTCATCAAAATCGGTTCAGTGATTTTGGAGCCTTTTTATTTCCAAGAGTATACTTTTCAGCGTAGGTATAAGCATTTCGTTCGTTCCACTTAATAATATATAGAAGACACCCAGACCAAGACAAACAGACATGTTCATGCACACATATGTTTGTTTCTAACCATTCGACCACCGAGTTCATCATATTATGTTAGTAGGCCACCTTATTGATTTAAAGAAGAAGACACATTATATAATGATTTGATTAACATTCTTGTAATAATACTGCGTTATTAATTTACATAAATACCTGTTCCATACATACATAACTCGTATCGGATTCTTCATAATAAAGTTATACCATTAAAATTTGTATGTGAAGTTATGGCCAAGTTCTCTATTTTCGGCCGTACTATATAAATACTTCAAATACTTTCACCAGTAAAATAGTTTACGTCTATTAATTTATTATATCTATCTATATATAAAAGTCAATGCCACTTTTCGTTGTAATTTTATAACTTAAGAACGGGCTCACCTATCCAAACCAAATGTTTAGGCTTTGTTCGGACTATTTAGTAGATGGTTTATATGAAGTTTGCACAAAATCGGTAGAGCGGTTAACACATTTTTTGTAACAAATGAATTCAATAAATGGCGGATCATTTTGTTAATGGAGATTTTGCTGTCAAATTTAAACTTTTTTCACATGGGGATTGTGCTGTCAAATTGAAACTTTTTTCAGTGTTGACAGTACAAATTATTTCACTTTATAGGTAGCGAAGCACGTACCGGGCCGCTAGTTCTTCATAATAACGCTGTACCATTAAAACTTGTATGTGGCGTTATTTAGCCAAGTTCTTGAGTTTTTGGCCATATTATAAGCCAGTAAAATAGTCAACGTCTATTCCCCGATGTAATAAAGTCCACAGTTTTCCTCGTTTTCTCACATCCCACATTTCTGTCTGGGTTTTAAATTAACGTTATACCACACCCCGGCCACTCCATACAAATGTCGCGTCGTTTACTACTACATAAACAATGACGTCTGTGCAAAGCGTAAATGAGCATGTGTGCGTGCGGCGCCATACAAACTGTTCCTGATTTGTCTCAGAGGGGAGGTGAGGCCGATAGAGAGCGGCAGGGAGTGGCCATACTGTACGTAGTACTTTTACTTATACTGTGGTTATACTATCGTTAACCTACAATAAATATTTTTTTTAATTACAATCTACAAACGTCCATATCTTGTATTTTTATGTCACAATTTATTAATTGCACGGCGCTAATATGCTATGCTAAAGCCAAAGTCAGTGCGGAGTTTATGTAAACAAACCATAAATCATGGCAAATAGGGTTGTCACGTCACATGTAAATATTCATTTAAATTAATAGGTATACGAAAAAACGGAGCAAATTTTCCTTTACAGCTCTTGACGTATTTTCTTTGTGTTTGTGTTAAACATTATAGTGGTGCGTAGTCGAACTAGTTTGAGGTTTTACTATTGTTACATGCTTATTTAGGTTATCTATGTCATTTTAAACATGTTTATTATAGGTTTATGCGTTCATTTTCCTCTGAATTAATGTCATATTCCGCAGTTATTCCCTAAGTTTATAGAACGCCTTGTCTAAATATGTTATTACTTATTTCAATATTCAGTTCGTTTTAAATCATGGCCTGCGTGGATAAGTGTCATTTCAAATATTCGAGTTGAATTATACAGAGATAGTTATTTGCAGGCAGCGAATGTCGCTGGTGCATATTGTATTTCTTTTCTTTTTCAAACTTGGCTTCGTACACTGCTGTGTCGTTAGATAACCAAAGGTCAAGTACGACCAGTTTTTATATTGCGTCTTAATATTTTTCGATTTCATTGATAAACATCATAGTAGCTTTGTTTTGGTACACTGTATTTGTATACTTGTTCCCCTTTTGCCGTGTACGAAATATCACGTTTGTTTTGCACTCTTTCTAACGCTACTGTAATCACTCCAATATGCTTGTTTACGCCCGACGTTGTTGAAAAAAATTGTATTTGTTTATTTCTATTAGGTAAGCTGCGTTTTTACTTAGTGCACCCCAGTACCCCCCCCCCCCCCCCCCCCCCCCCCCCCAGTATGCCCCCAGGCTTAGTACGAGTTTTCTAACAACCCATTGCGACAACTTTAACTTCAATTTGTATGGGACTGGCTCTTCTTTGACTTTTTCTCGGTAGGTAGCGTAGCGCTATGTCTATTTCATACAAAATGAAGTTAACTTTGTTGAAAACGAATACGTAAAAAAGTAGCACTAAGCATGCAGAGTGATTAGTGTGAGCTTTTTGTACTCTCATGTTGTGAATTTACCAGACGCGTGTTACAAATCCAATTTAGCCGGGTTGCTCACTTCGAAATGTGAGCGGGTAAGCTATATAATTTTGATATGTAACACGCGTCATATAAATTCACAACATGAGAGTACTTATCTATTTGGTCGGTTAGTTTACGTTGACATTATCGAACGTGAATAAAAAACTCGCACTCAGCACTCTGTAATTCTCTTATCTAAAGGATCGAATCCATAACGAAGAAATTTGACGGAATATCGAAGTTGTCGACATAGCTTTCAGAGTCAGCAAGCTGAAGTGGCAATGGGCCGGTCACATCTGCCGTGTCACTGTTGACAGAATGGCGAAGGCAGGTGGAAATAGAGTGGAGGCCACGTCTGAGACGATGAAGCGTTGGACGCCTCCCCCTCTAAATGGACCGATGACCTCAAAAAAGTGGCTGGATTAGGAAAGCTGGGAAAAAGCATGACTCATTGTCACGTTCCGCCTGAGCCGAGCGTGCAAACGAGAGCGCGGCTTGTGACACATCTATTTCTCTTCTACTCCATCGGCCGATGTTTTCTTATGACATTTTCACAAAATAATCGTATGTAAACCGACTTTACAGATAACCAATATTTTGGTGAAAAGCATTGATTGGGGATGGCCAATATCCAGCAGTGGGTAAAGCAGGCTGGAGATGAAGATTCTACGCGTGTATTTTTGGACAATTTGAAAATTACATAACGTGAAAAATTTCATTTTTGATTGCATAGAAGTAAAACACTCGAGCTATTAGAGTAATTGGCTCTCTCACCTCCCGCGGGCAATAAAAGTTTGATTGATGTTGGAAATAAATAATAATAGCCAGCAGTTTTCCTATGGAATTACAAAGATGTCAATTTAGAAATTGTATACAGCTTTCACTTTAAAAACAAACAAGAGTGGCACGTGAGCACAGAATAATATACTCTAAACGTGAGTTTACTTAATTCCTTGACTCGAAGTAGATCTTTAGCTTGCGATATTCGCTATTTAGTGCTTTCCGCCAGTTTGATTTAGGAAAGCTGGAAAAATAATCGTAGAATTTTCTCTTCATCTCTTCAGAGGGTTCTTTCTCACATTGCTAAAAGAGGAAGTCAAATTCCAAGAGCTTCTTACTAGCAGCCGTAGTTTTACCCCCGGGACTGCAATGGACTTCATTGTTCATTGCCTTTTTTGGCGGTCGCTGCTGTTAATCCGGGCTACACTGGAGACAGTGGTGAGAAAGTATGGTCCCCCCCCCCCCCTCCCCCGTCCTTTCCACTTCAGAGCGAACTAGCATCCTATAAATGGATGTGAGCTCGTTGATGTCGGTCGTCAACTAATCACGTTTTTTTTGCCTCCCCTGTGTATAACCGACCAATTACTATTGTTTTGGTACTGCATCCGCCACTGTGTGTGTGACATGAGTTTCATTTAGCATCAACTACAATCTGTGACAGCAAATGGCCAAAGACCAGATTAATTCTAGGGCAGGGTTTAGGGTTATACCTATTTAAATAAAATGAAAAAAAAAGACACATAATTGGTTTATTATGATAATCAAACTCATCAATTTTGTAAAACAAAATACTTCACTTCGATCAGAAAAATCATTGCATTATACGTGCATTGGTCTTAAGTGAATTTTTGTACACGCTCTTAAGAAAATTATTATATTGCAATTTTAACAAAAATCTGACATTAATAGAATCTGACATTTATAGAATCTGGCATTATTAGAATCTGGCGTTTATAGAATTCGACATTTGCAGAATCTGGCATTCATAGAATCTGGCGTTTTAAACTCGTCTGACATTTCCAGAATCTGACGTTTGTCGACTAAACCTATATGAGATACTAGCTTTCGCCCGCGGCTTCGCTCGCGTGAAATTCGATCATTTTATTATTCAAGCCAAGTCTAACACGCAGCGCAACCACCTTGATGTAGCACCTTTAATTGTACTATATATACAATTATGCAGTTTAGATTTTTTCATACAACATTTTTTTCCCGCTAACAGTCGTTCCCATGGGAATTTTTCAAAATACAGCCATAACTAAAATTTATATTTACTAAGGTATGCATGCATGCCTCCCCAACCCGTCTGGCCAACGTGGGGAGTGTAGGCCAAATCCTCCTTCTGTCTGAGACGGATGAGAGAGGGTCGTGCTCCTGTAGTGGAGACTAAAATGACCTGATGATGATGATGCATGCATGCTAGATAAGGTAAATTTATATTTAATAAGGTATGCATGCATGCTAGATAAGGTATGCATGCATGCTAGATTGAAAACATCTATCTTACGTGATTTAGATTTTTACATACAAAAGTTTTTTCCCGCTAACTCCCGTTCCCGTGGGAATTTTGCAATATCCTGTTGCAACTAAGCTTTAAGTTTACTAAGGTACCTGCATGCCAAATTTCAAGCGTCTAACTTAAGCGGTTTAGATTTTTCATACAAAAGGATTTTCCCGCTAATTCCCGTTCCCGTGGGAATTTCGGGAATTCCTTTCTTAGTGCACCTCTACGGTACCTAAGCTACGTCCCTTCCAAATTTCAAATGCCTACGTTTAGCCGTTTAGGCTGTGCGTTGATATGTCAGTCAGTCAGTTTCTCCTTTAATATATTTAGATAACTGTCGTTCCCATGGGAATTTTTCAAAATACAGCCATAACTAAAATTTATATTTACTAAGGTATGCATGCATGCTAGATTGAAAACATCTATCTTACGTGATTTAGATTTTTACATACAAAAGTTTTTTCCCGCTAACTCCCGTTCCCGTGGGAATTTTGCAATATCCTGTTGCAACTAAGCTTTAAGTTTACTAAGGTACCTGCATGCCAAATTTCAAGCGTCTAACTTAAGCGGTTTAGATTTTTCATACAAAAGAATTTTCCCGCTAATTCCCGTTCCCGTGGGAAGTTCGGGAATTCCTTTCTTAGTGCACCTCTACGGTACCTAAGCTACGTCCCTTCCAAATTTCAAGTGCCTACGTTTAGCCGTTTAGGCTGTGCGTTGATATGTCAGTCAGTCAGTTTCTCCTTTTATATATTTAGATTAGATGATAGTTATATACACTACGCGGAAAATAGGGCAAGTAAATGAGGTAGGCATGAAAAGTCTACTATGGAAGTCATATGGTTCCACTGTGGTTCCACTAGGCATTGAGTGTCTTTGTCGTCGTCGCCAAACCTTATTCATCCCGCTACTGTTAATATGGGTCTCCCCTCAATTGAAGGAGTTTAGAACATACTCCACCACGCGACCCCTTGGTGTTGCTGGTCTCCATTCGGTTGCTTTCCATCAGGTTACCCACCTGTTCGCTTGCCCCATCATATAAAAATGTAAAAAAAAAACAGTATAAGTGATAGTACTACGTACAGTATCGCCGCTCCCTGCCGCTCTCTCGTATCGACCGCACCTCCCCTCTGAGACATACCAGCCCGTAGCCAAGTGTAATTCGTAGCGTAACGAACGTTAGATAGATCACGTGACATTTGTCAATTCGAACATTTTAGAATGAGCTCCACAGTTCAAATTAGCGATCGCTACGATTTTTTACTTCGCAAACTTTTTTTTTTTATACTATGTCGGGTGGCAGACAAGCATACGGGCCGCCTGATGTGAAGCGATTACCGTAGCCATATTAACGCTCGCAACATAAAATATCGCTCGCGCGCCGCCACCCCCGCTGCCACCGCAGCATCTCCTTCCTTTCTGGTGACCTCACTCACTCGCAGGAACACAACAGCCCTCAAGGGAACCGTTATTTGGCTGCGGTATTCTGTGAGGTGGAGGTACATTCACCAGTCGGGTAGCTTACAATTACGCTCCCTACCTCTCTTTTCGCCAGAGCTTCGTTTGTCAGTCAGCAGGGTGCACCGCGTGCAGGTGAAGTTGGCTTTGGTTCAAAGATAGTGATGAACCACTTACACCCCAACCCACCCAAACTGCCATTTGGCTAGCCCGCCTGGTACAGTTTGTATGGCGCCAAACGCACACACGCTCATTTTTGCTGTGTACAGACGTCATTATTTACGAATCGTATGTAATAGTGAACGACGCGACATTTTTATGGAGTGGTCGAGTTGTGGTTCGGAGTTCAGAATCAGCTTACACGCGTAGTTGAATGAAGCACGTGTGAGGGTCATGACACGACAAACAATCCAATAAGCAGTTATAAGCTGGTGAGGAAGGTCAGAACTCTGAAGCCGGAGAAGTTGGAAAGATGACTGAAACCACGTACACTGTTTGTTCTATCTTGTTTTTTTTTTCTTTTTATACTACGTCCGGTGACAAACAAGTATACGGCCCGCCTGATGTGAAGCGGTTACCGTAACCGTATTAACACTCGCAACATAATATATCACTTGTGAGCCGCCACCCCCGCTGCCAACGCAGCATCTCCTTCTTTTCTGGTGACCTCACTCACTCGTAGGAACACAACAACCCTCAAGGGAATTGTTATTTGGCTGCGGTATTCTGTGAGGTGGAGGTACACCCCAGTCGGGTAGCTTACAATTACGCTCCCTACCTCTTTTCGCCAGAGTTTCGTTTGCCAGTCAGCAAGGTGCACCACGTGCAGGTGAAGTTGGCTTTGGTTCAAAGATGTTGATGAACCACTTACACCCCTAGATTCCGTTTTTTTTCTTTGTAGGTACGGAACCCTAAACATAACGTAAAAATAAGAATGACTAAGACCATGAAAAAATAAGAATAATCAAAAAAGTGTCCAAGTATCCACAAGAGCCCGATGGCGGAATAAATCATTTCATTTCATTTATACTTTGACGAATTTTACTTTATTGATTCAGGTGTTATTTTGCAGAAGTCGAATTTACAGGCAACTTGATCTACACTACTTTGCGTGCTTCCGCTACCAATTAGTTCATATGTTAGGTTAGGAAGCCAAAAATAAAAGATTCGTTCAGTGCAAATTATAATAATTAAATTTATTTTATGCACTCTTAGAAAGGTGTGTTCTACTACAAAGGAGTCGTACGATACTAAACTGGAATATGAATTCAACTGAACCACATAGCTTGGTTAGCTGACTAAGGCAAACAGAGCATTTAACAATGCAGCCCTTTGTTTAAAGATATTATAAACAATATTGTATGACTAGGACAGATGTCTATTAAACAGAGCGAGATAGATTTATTTTTGTATACTTATTCCAACACGCCCCCTCAAAAATAAATAATAATAATAAAAAATAAAAAAAATAAAAAAAATCTACCACAAGCTATTTACAATATCAAACTTATGAACACACCATTCTTTGTCTGGGGAAACAATCATCAATATCTTGGTCCAACATTCGTTGCGCAGGATTAGGGAAACCCCAGTAAAACCTAATCAGACCAAGTCAACTTAATTATGCTCTTATGTAATCTCATTTGCAGTATATATTTACACTACACACTTTTCATTAGACAGAACTTTAACATTAAATTATAATACACCGAGTTTTCTCTCAGTGCCGAAAAACGAGCGGCTGGTAATGCCTTTGTAAACATATCTGCCAGTTGATTACCTGTGGACACATAAATCATTTTAATTACATTTTTCTCAACTTGTTCCCTAGAAAAATGATATTTTATGTCAATATGTTTTGACCGTTTATGACTTGTCGGATTACTTGCAATGCTTATGCATCCGTTATTATCCTCAAAAATAGGAATCGGATTTGAAATTTCTACATGAATACTAGTCACTAATGACTTTAACCACAGAGCTTCTCTCACGGCTTCAAACAAAGCCATATACTCTGCTTCAGTAGATGACGCTGCCACTGTTGACTGACGCTTTGTTTGCCAACAAATTGTGCATTGTTCAAACAATTTGAACAAGTATCCTGTTGTGCTTTTACGATCAACTTCATCACTTCCCCAATCGGAATCAACAAAGCCACTGAGAATGTTATTATAAACATTTGGATTCCGCTTATAAGTTAGTTTCAAGTCAGTAGTTCCCTTTAAATAACGTAACACTCGTTTTAAATGTGACCAAAGTGAGTTATTATTTCTGTTACCAAATCTACTTAGAATGTTTACAGCAAAGCTTAAATCGGGACGAGTACATAACATAACATACATCAAACACCCGATAAGATTTTTACATGGAGCTTTTGTTGTTTCAATTGCACTCAAAGCGTCAAAGTCTACTTTGTTTTCCAAAGGTGTACTGACAGAATTACAGTCATTCATGTTAAACTTTTCTAAGACCGTTTTTATGTACATTGCTTGGTCTAATGTAACTGTATCATGTGATCTTTCCACTTTAATTCCTAGGAAACATTTGATCTCCATCAAGTCTAACATTTTAAACTTTTTCATTAAATAAGTTTTGAAACTATTCATGGTATTTATATCAGCAGTCGAAATAACAAGATCATCGACATAAAGTACAACATAAATATTTTTTGAAATGTCACCGGCATCTAGGAAATAAATACAACGATCAGCTGACGAGTATTGAAAACCCTTTTCAATCAAAGTTTGTTCGAACATTTGAAACCAACAACGTGCAGATTGTTTTAAACCATATAAAGCTTTATTCAATCTACAAACTAAGTTGTTTCCGTTTGGAATTCCTTCAGGAATTTTCATGTAAATTTCCTCTTTTAGTTTGCCGTTCAAAAATGCCGTTTTGACGTCCATATGGTGAACAAGCAAATTGAATTGATTTGCAAATGCTAATATAAATCTAAAACTTGAAATTCTTGCAACTGGCGCAAAAGTTTCGTCATAGTCAATTAAATATTCTTGACTAAAACCACGAGCGACCAAACGCGCTTTATATTTCAAAGGTTTGCCAAACTCATCATTTTTAATATTAAATATCCATTTACAGTCAACAATATTTCTGTTTTCAGGTTTCGGAACAAGCGTCCAAGTGTCATTTTCAATAAGTGATTTAATTTCCTCATCAACAGCTTTTTGCCACAAAAGCCTATCATGCCTGGTTTGAATTTCGGTATACGATGTAGGAATTGTACATATTAAAGACTTTGCGTATAATAAATAGTTCACAGAAATATCATTACTGTTTTCATCATAAGACACTGTAGGCAAATTTTTAATTCGATCACTTCTTCTAATAACACTCGAACTACTAGAAGCTACTTCATTCCGAGATCCAGTCAATTTATCTTGAAATGAATCATAGCATGTATGCCCATCTGCACTGCGTACAGATTTATTAGGTGGTGGACCTAATGCGCAGGGTACACTGCCCGTTTGTTTCACATCATCTGATCTTATATTATCAGATGCGCACAACCTGCTACACATGTGCTCGTCAGAGTTATTGGTATTTTCAGATACAATACCTTCAGGCTTCACTGGCCTACTTGACAAGAAATTAATCTCATCAACAATTACATCTCTGACTCTTACAAACTTTTCTTCTACCACATTCCACACCTTATAACCATTCGGTTCATAACCAACCAATATCCCTTTCAAGGATTTCTCATCGAATTTTGCTTTTCTACTTTTGTTAAGAAAATACACAGTTGAACCGAAAACCTTTAAATACTTAAGTTGCGGCTTCTTATTATGCCACAATTCAAACGGTGTGTTATCTACTTTCAGTGCTTTTGTGGGGCTGACATTGATAAGATAAGTAGCAGTTAACACAGCCTCACCCCAGAACGACTTGTCTAACTTAGCACCTGCTATTAAAGTTCGACTTCGTTCTGTTAACGTTCTTATCATACGTTCGGCAATACCATTCAAAGCAGGGGTATGCGGCACTGTTAAATGGTAGGTTATACCTTTTTGCATACAGTATTCTTTCATTTCACTCGATAAATATTCGCCACCATTGTCACAATATAAATTGACAAGTCTCAAACTAAAATGAGCTTCGCACTTAGCAACATAATCTCGAAAAGCAGCAAAAACGTCTGATTTATGAGCTATTAAGTATGTCGCACAGTAGTGAGTGTATTCGTCTACAAATATCACAAAATAGTTTTTGCCGTCAAGTGTCGAAGGAGTGATCATACCACACACGTCGGAATGCACATTAAATAGAGGTCGTTTAATAATTTTAGATTTACTTTTATGAAATGACAGACTTGCTTGTTTTCCATATATGCAAGCTTCACATAAACTTTCACTGGGTGTAATATTATGTAATCGATCAATATCAGAAAACATTTGTTTGGTTTTAATTTGCAAGAACTTAGATTTGCCCATGTGACCCAATCTTTGATGCCACAAATCATAGTTACTATTCATGACCCTATTTGATGAGCAATTCAAAGCACATTTATTAAGCATGAAATTAATACCAATTAAATTATTCAAAGACTCACCCTTTGTTACCATCTTACCCTCTTTGTTGAGTATTTGTACACCATTTTGACCAAAAATTACGGTCATTCCAGCCTGTTGCATTCTTTTGACCGATAACAAATTATATGAAATTTCTGAGCAGAAAAGAACATCCTGTAGCAATCCACTCATGCCCGTATCAGTGGTAATAGATAGAGTGCCTCTTTTTGTCGCACTAATGAATGTTCCGTTTTTAGCTACAGAAATATTTACTGGAGACTGAAGTTCTATGAACCCACGTGTTAGATCTTCTCTGTTAATTAAATGATCTGAGGCACCAGAGTCTAATATGAATGTAATTTTATTGGTACTTTTGCCTTCTTCGGAATAGCATTCGTTTCCAACCATGAAAGCAAACCCTGAGATATTAGATTTTTCTCTGTCTGCAATATTTATAGATTGAAGCGTTCTTTGGTTTTCAGTTTGCTGTAGCGCTTTGCGGTTTTCATAATTTGGTTTCGCCCTCTTATAGAAGAAGCAATTAATTTTGATATGCCCTTTCCTTCCACAGTAGTGACATGTTCTATTTTTAACTTTATTGTTTCTTTGTTTATAATTATGAGTAAGTTGATTTGGCTTGCGTTTTAAAGAGAAATTCCATTGCTGGTTTTTGAAACCACTGGTTTCTGCTTGCAGGACTTTTAAACTATTGTCGCGCCTTTCGTTTAATAATTTAATTTCATGATCAAGAAGCCTTGTTTTTACGAAAGATAAGGTCAAGTTATCTTCAGCTAATGTCTCAATTGCTGTGATGACACCATCATAAGAATTCGGTAAAGTCATAAATAGATATGTGACTTTATCTACTTCTTCTAACTTTGCACCGGCACCCACTAACTCGATAATCAAATTTTCAAAATTTTGAAAATGTTTTATCAATGGAGTATCACGTTCTAATTTCAAATTCAATAACCTTTTTCTCAATGCCAATTGGGATGCGATACTTCTTCTTTCATACACTGCGTCGAGTTTTATGAAAATCTGTTTTGCTGTTTCTTCATTAGCAAACCCCAGCAAAGAATCTGATAAATATTCGATGATGGTATTTTTCGCTATCTTTTCTTTCTTCGTCCAATCACTGTTGATGCGTACAGGAGGCTCTTCGTCAATTACTTGCAGCACTTCAAGTTCGTTTAATAAACTGCGTATTCTAAGTTTCCATAAAGAATACTTTTCGCCGTCAAACAGTCTAATATTTCTTTTTACTTTTGAACCGTCCATCGTTACAGTTAGAAAATAACACAAAAAGTCACTTAGAATACGTAAATAGTTTCTCTACCAAAATTACAAAAATCACAAGTCTTAAACGTTACCACTTAAAGCGTTTTTTATCGTATTTAAAAAAAAGTCTGTTTCTTTCAATCACTTAAAAGTCCACTTTGTACTGTACACTGGGCCCATAACCTGTTAGGTTAGGAAGCCAAAAATAAAAGATTCGTTCAGTGCAAATTATAATAATTAAATTTATTTTATGCACTCTTAGAAAGGTGTGTTCTACTACAAAGGAGTCGTACGATACTAAACTGGAATATGAATTCAACTGAACCACATAGCTTGGTTAGCTGACTAAGGCAAACAGAGCATTTAACAATGCAGCCCTTTGTTTAAAGATATTATAAACAATATTGTATGACTAGGACAGATGTCTATTAAACAGAGCGAGATAGATTTATTTTTGTATACTTATTCCAACAAACTACTGCCGGGCGGCACCCACCCATTCAACTACTAACGATAGTGGGTGGGTGCCGGCCGATAGTAGTTTGCATGAACTAATTGTTAGCGGAAGCACGCAAAGTAGTGTAGACCAAATTGTTTGACGAATTTGTTAAAGAGCCGTCGCTTGCTTTATTAATCACATTTAAAGATCTTGTTAAAAGTTATCCATTTTAAACATGGTTGTATAATGATGCTTTGAGTTACACCATTGAACGGATGATTCAGCCGATTACTAACAAGATTTCGTCTAAAATATATTGTGTGCCCGAGTTCTAATTCCCAGACGCCACCATCTGTTTCATCTACCAACATTGTTGCAATTTGTATATTAAATTAAATATTCATGAATGATAATAGAACTGAGGAGCAATTCTTGTAACTAAAATGTAGTCAAAATTCAGTTCCGATCGAGTTTCGATCTCACAAATATGAAATTGGTATTCTCGTATCACAAAATGAAACTTCAAAGTCTAATTTAAGTGGGATTATATTGAATTAAAACCGAAAATTACACAAACTAAGAATGTTATTTTGCTAACATATAGAATTGACAATAATTAATGCGATTTAATTAATTGGATATAATTAATGAAATCAATTATATAATTTTTAGTCAATTCAAAATTCAATTTCGATTCTGTCAACTTTTGTTCTGCGATCATATTTTTTTTATACTACTAATAATTACCAGAATTGGTCATCCGATCTTTATGTTTAACTAGCTGGCCCGGCGAACTTCGTACCGCCTAATTGTCAATGAATGTCGTGGTATATATATTAGTTGAACAAAATTTATGATGTCTTGAAATTAATATAATGAATAATAGAAAATAATAGAGAAGCACGATGGCGTCATTGCGCGTGTCAGTCTAATTGTACACGCAAGTTAAGCAACGTCAACCGTAGCCTGTCCATGGATGAGTTTATATTACCTCGAGCTCCTCCGTGCTTCGGAAGGTACGTTAATCCGTCGGTCCCGGTTGTAATCATTAGATTAACTCGAGGTCCTCCGTGCTTCGGAGGGCACGTTAATCCGTCGGTCCCGGTTGTTATCATTAGATTATCTCGAGCTCCTCCGTGCTTCGGAAGGCACGTAAGACGTCGGTCCCGGTTGTTATCATTAGATTATCTCGAGCTCCTCTGTGCTTCGGAAGGCACGTAAGCCGTCGGTCCCGGTTGTTATCATTAGATTATCTCGAGCTCCTCCGTGCTTCGGAAGGCACGTTAAGCCGTCGGTCCTGGTTGTTATCATTAGATGGCAGTCGTTAAGCCAAGTGGCCTTTAGGCGGCTTGAAATTACTGGCGTCCGCCAACTCGCAGTTGAGCAGCGTGGTGGAGTATGCTCGAAACATATTCAGTTGAAGGAAGACCCGTATTTAATATTACCCAGCAGTGGGTAAATATTACCCAGCAGTGGGCAAATATTAAGTTCAGTATTTTACTATGTCACAAAATAAAGTACCATGACACTTGACAACCAATTAATATTCATTTTCAAGCATTCATTCATAAACAATTTTCATAACAACAACGGACAACTTTCGCGACGTAAAAGTTAGACCAATCGATTTGACATTTAATTGAAAATCAATAAATATTCCAATCCGTTTTCAAATTTAATTTTTCGACAATTTTGTCAATGTTTTAATACTTATTATCCTATACCCACATTTCTGAACGCACGCATACATTTGACGTATGCACGTTAACGTCACGTTTGACAGGTCCGACATCCACGAACATTTTGTATGGAAAAATGATTTTTCTTTTATTTTATTTTTTTCGTAAATTTTCCAATGTTTTTAATAGTTATTCTGCTATTCTGGACGGAGACAAATCCAACAAATCAAAAACCATGGGAATCGGTCCAGCCGTTCTCGAGTTATAAGTGTTGTAACAAACACGACTTTCTTTTATATATATAGATTTAGTGTTTAACGTTTATAATAATGTGATTATGTATCTACTCGTACTCTCTGCAATCTAGATTGACCCAATTGCATAATTGGAACTAAACAATTGTTTGATGTTCAGAATCAGAACATTCGTTTTATGTTTCTTCACAAAGGAAATAATTATATGGACTTAAATAATAAATATTCTTGGACGAATTACACACTGTCATCTAGTCCCAAACCACAGTATAAGTAATATTACTACGTACCAAACTAAGCAAAGCTTGTAGATACTATGGGTACTAGATAACTGATACTATACTTAACATATACGTTTTTTTTTATAAATTCATTCATATAATACATAGAAAAAACACCCACACCAAGTCGAATAGACATGGTCATGCACACAAATATTTGTCTTGTGCGGGGATCGAACCCGCGATTTCGGAGTCGTAAGTGGTCATTGCTAACCATTCGACCACGGAGGACGTCTGTGGCACAATGCTGTATCTGTGACATATGTTGTTTACAATCTAAGCCGAAGGCAACAGTGAACCAAATTCAAGAAAATCAGCGTTATGAAACTATTAACCAACTGCGCTAAAAGCCAAAATAACAAAATTTATAAAACCACAAAGAAAAAAAAGAAACTTCACAGATGCTACTCACAATTTAATGGTGAACAAAATAAACAAGTCGGTCGGCAGTAGTAACAATTAAGCTGAATTGATGCAACTATGAGAGGTCGACGAACCAACTGTATATTCCTGGTTCTAATCAAAGATTAATGCAACGGAAGCGACATCGCTTTGAAATTTTCGATTGCGGGAATGTGTTATAACATCGTCGAATCCGCTCAGAGGTAATTTTGGTATCTGCTGATGAAATGTAAACATCCTCTGTCTTTAATGTGTTGCCATATAGACGATTAAGGATTGATCATGCAAAAGAGGCTTAATGTGCGCTATAAGCTATGAATGATAGTAAGTGTGTACAGGAGGAGCACCAAAGTTCACCTAAATTTTCAACTCCGATTATTGGAACTCCGAAAATGTGCTTCCTAACATTTTTCATCCTAACAATCTCAATTCCTAACTACTCTGTTTCTAATGTTCATAATTCCGAATCGTTCAACTTCATGTAGAACTAAATATCTATTATACTATTACATATTTGTTTACCTATATTTTCTTCACCGTCTCTTACACTAGTATTCAAAGTTCTTCTTTTTTATTTAGATTTGTTTCGCATATCAACAGCGTTGCTTATAAACTCGCTTAGGTTAGCGAGGAGCTAAGCGACGAGCGGGTTAGGTTGATACAAACAACTCGCAAGAACTTTAAGTGAGCCAATATAGACCCGTGTGCAGGGTTTATTGTGAAGCTAGTAGTGGTCCGCAAGTAAGGATCTAAGGTTTTACCGCTTAAGCCGATTCCCATCAGATTTTTGTATGTGAATATCAAAGTCAACCTTAGATTTATGGTACCTTTGTTTAGCTTAGCTTGTAGAAAGCCTGGAGCTCTACTGACTGAACTGAAGATGTTTGTCAATAACTAAAACGTAAGATCTATTTTTCGAATCGAAATATTCGATGGTAATCGGCTTCAGTTTCGACGGTAGGGTGCCAGATTGTTGTTGCTATTTTCTTTTGATTAATTAGTGAGTTTTAACGCAATAAATAAATCAATATTTTCATTCGATACACGTAAATATTTATCATTGGCGATAATGATTGGCTCCTATAATGGTTTCTTGATTATTGATTTCATGATTGTAATATTAATTAGATAGTCCATTACCATTTTGGTGGTTACCGCAGTTAATTCTGGCTACGTATATAAAACAGCATTGGCAATGTATAATGTACAAAAATAAATTTTACTGCCTCATATATTTAAGAATTTCAATAGAAACTGAGTCAGCAAATAAGCGAGTTTCATTTAAACTGCAACTCGCAACTTCGCTTCATTAAAGTGAAATCGGGGGTCTCGGCTTAGCCGCCCGGGCCAAGAGGCAGTAAGTCTCTATAAAAACTTACCCCAATCCTACGGTGGGATACGTGCCAAGAGGATGGATGACTGATGGGACATCAGCCGCGAGCGCCACCCTCAATGGACCTGGCTCACATTGTTGTATAGTGCCTTCACATGGGAATGGGCGTTACCCTGTGTGTGACCTGTTTAATACGACCCTACTCGTGGGAACAAGAATGGAAAATAAAGAACAATCGAATACTCTCTCTCAATCCGAACAACCTGAAAAACCTCAAGAAAAAATATTAAGCCAACAGATATTTCATAAATCGTTCTTCAACATTACAAAAACACAGTCACTAAACAATCTCGCCAACTTAACATAAGCCAATAAGGGGACAGACACAACTACAACCGATCTTGATGTCGAAAAATGGACCAAAATACCTGAAAGAAAACGGCAACGTGAAAGCCCTGAAACAAGTAAAGCCCAAAAACAAAAGAAGCTTGACACCTACTGGCTGAGTCAACCAACACCAACACCACTATCTAATAGATTCTCTGAGTTAGATACTGACACGCAAGACACACAGACTAATGTAATCGTTGAAAAACCGGCGAAAGCTCCGCCCATATATGTAGACCGTGTCAATAATATCCAACCTCTGCTAAAACTACTAGACGAGGTAGCTGAGGATAACTATGAGATAAAAGTCCTCCGTAATGATCAAGTCAGGATACAGCCTAAATCTACGGAATTGTACACAAAAATAGTTAAAAACCTGCAAGAAAAAAACACAGAATTTTATACATACAGGCCCAAACAAGACCGAGGTTTCAAAGTAGTCCTCAAAAATATTCACCCCTCCACTGATTTAGAAGAAATAACAGCCGAATTAGAACTGCAAGGACACAAAGTCACTAACATTTGGAATGTCAAGCAAAGAATTACCAAAAAACCTCTACCAATACACTTTGTGGAATTAGAATCTAATAGTAATAACAAACATATCTATGAAATCAAAAGTCTTCTACGCTGTAGGGTAATTATTGAACCGCCAAGACCAAAACGGGAAATCCCACAATGCGGCAATTGTCAACAATACGGACACACACGAAAATATTGTTTTAGAAGCACCAAATGTATAAAATGTGCTGGTGATCATGCTTCTCATAAATGTGAACGAAAAGAACGTTCTGACAAAGTTAAATGTATACTTTGCGATGGCAATCATCCTGCAAACTATAAAGGTTGCTCAATATATAAGGAGCTCCAGAAAATCAAATATCCTACCCAGCTAGCAAAACATCGACTTATATCACAAACCAGACCCCAAGCAGACAAGGAAGATCGCATGAAGCAACAAGATCGTCCATCATATAAGCAAGTTTTATTATTCAATAAACCTCCACATGGTGCAGATAATAATCAAAGCACAAATGAATTGCCAATAACCCAAACGAACAACATGACCGAAATTATGAATACTATGACTCTACTAATGCAACAATTAACGTCAACGACAAAACTCCTAATGGAAATCATGACCAAATTAACACATTCTATTCATTAAAAATAGCCCTCTGGAATGCCAATGGGCTCACAAACCATGTCCTAGAAATAGAGACTTTCCTAAAAACTAATAATATTGATATCTTTCTGCTATCTGAAACACATTTTACGAAGAAAAATTACCTCCAAATATCCAACTATAAATTTTATCAAACAATGCACCCAGATGGTACAGCCCATGGAGGCTCCGCGATCCTCATCAAGAACAATATAAAACATCACGAGGCTGAGGCATATAGAACACCTGAGATACAAGCTACAAATATCGTCATTGAGGATTGGAGGGGTTGCTTGACTGTCACTGCGTTATATTCTCCCCCAAAACATGCGATCAAAAAAGAAGATTATATTAACTTCTTCAAAACGCTAGGACTAAGGTTTATAGCAGGTGGAGATTATAACTCCAAAAATACCCGGTGGGGCTCTCGCCTAACAACTCCCAAAGGGCGTCAGTTACAAGCAGCAATAGATGATCTTCACTTGGATACAGTATCGAATGGGGAACCAACTTACTGGCCGACGGACCCCAAAAAGGTCCCAGATTTGGTAGATTTTTGTGTTATTAAGGGGATTCCTAGCAACTCTTTCAAATGTGATTCTCTTCAAGAACTCTCTTCTGATCATAGCGTAGTGGTACTTGAGGTTGCTCAAGAAATCATGCATGTTAAACCGACAGCAAGGCTACACAAACGTAGGACTAACTGGGATGGATTCCGTTCCATTGTAGAGTCCACAATTAATACTAAGCTGCCTCTCAAAACCGAAGAAGATTTAACTGCTGCGGTGGAACATTTCAATGAGTGTGTTCAAAATGCTGCTTGGGATAGCACTCCTACTGACAAAAACTATACGGAACCATACTGTTCAAAGTCTGTTCGTGAACTACTAGCCGAAAAAAGACAAGCCCGTAAACTGTGGCAAACTACTAGATACCCTGGTGACAAAACACGATTAAACTACTTAACAACTAAACTTAAAAAATTGCTGCATACTGAAAAGAACGAACAAGTACAGAACAACCTACGCAATCTTGATGCTACGGCTGCTGGTGACTATTCCTTGTGGAAAGCAACTAAAAAACTCAAAAGGCCCACTGCCTCTAATCCGCCGATACGCAGAAAAGACGGGTCCTGGGCAAAAAGCGACAAAGAAAAAGGTGAAGCTTTTGCCTCTCATCTAGCCGATGTCTTCGTACCGAATACTGCACAAAATGCATCAAAGAACAGTAGCAAAGAAGTAATTAACTCCCTCAATGAACCCTACCAACTCGATCTGCCAATTGATAGGATCAAGAAGTCAGAGGTCAAAGAAACAATAAGAAAATTGAATCGACATAAAGCTCCAGGATATGATTTAATTACTGCAAAAATACTCCTTGAATTACCTGAAATAGCAATACAATTTCTAACACAATTATTTAACTGCATCCTGACCAGAGGTATCTTTCCACCTCAATGGAAGATAGCTCAAATTAAAATGATTATTAAACCTGGTAAAGCTCCTGAAGATGTGTCTTCCTACAGACCAATTAGTCTGCTACCCATCTTGTCGAAGGTAATGGAAATACTCTTTCTAAAGCGACTAAACAAAGTAATAACAGAAAATAAAATAGTTCCTGATCACCAATTCGGCTTTAGAAAGAGACATGGCACAGTAGAACAGGTGCATAGACTGGTCGAAGAAATACATAAAGCTTTCGAAAACAAGAAATATTGTTGTGCGGCATTTCTAGACGTTTCCCAAGCCTTTGACAGAGTTTGGCACGATGGCCTACTACATAAAATAAAAAAACAACTGCCAGCAAACTTTTACATTTTCCTAAAATCATACCTTGCCGACAGGTTTTTCTACGTTAATCATATGACCAAACTATACAGAATACATGCTGGAGTACCACAAGGAAGCGTGCTTGGTCCGATTCTCTATCTGATTTTCACCTCAGACCTGCCCATGACGGATGGCGTCGTGATCGGAACGTTTGCAGATGACACAGCAGCATTAACTGTCCATGATGAACCGACACAGGCAAGCAACATGCTTCAACACTCACTGGACAACATTACGGAATGGCTAACTACCTGGCGAATAAAAGCGAACGAAACAAAGTCAGTTCAGGTGACCTTTACAATGCGACGTGATACATGCCCTCCTGTATCACTCAACGGAGTGCAGATACCGCAAGCAAACGAAGCCAGATATCTTGGGCTTTATTTGGACCGCCGACTCACCTGGAAAAAACATATATTCACAAAACGTAAAGCACTGGGGATCCAACTGAGGAAAATGTTCTGGTTGCTTGGTCGGAAATCACAGTTGTCACTTAAAAACAAATTGCTGTTATACAAATGCATCCTGAAACCAATCTGGACATACGGAAGTCAACTCTGGGGAACAGCCTCCAGCTCCAATCTAGAGATACTTCAGAGATTTCAGTCCAAATTGCTGAGAATAATCACTGACGCACCTTGGTTTGTCACAAACAACCAGTCCAACAACATCATGACCTTGACATAAGAACGGTTCAGGAAGAGATTAAACACTCAATGACATCATACAGGAAGAGAATAGACAATCATCCCAACATATTGGCTGCGTCTCTAATGAAAAGTGACTCTAGATTTAAAAGGTTAAAAAGAAAGTCCCCTAGAGATTTATAGGGTATATATGAATAAAGGGCGCAGTCACTGGACTGACAGCCCTCCAAGATAACTGACAAGTCCTTAACCCTATGCTGAATGTTCTCATGGAACAGATTGCATAAAAAAAAAGAAAAAAAAAAAAAAAAAATTATAATCGATCTAGAACGCATCTATCTGGTTCTTCAAAAATAAAGACTTTTTATTACGCAATGTAGCAATTCAGGTAATATTACTTTTGGAGTTTTTTTTTTCTTTTTTTATAATTCTTTATTCATGATAATTATAAACCTATAAAATTACATATGTACCAACCGACGCAAACCGTAAACGGTTTATCCGCGGTTTGGTGAGTCGTTCGTTACATTTAAGTAGTGTGTTCCTTTAAGATTAATTTGAGTTTTTGATGTTGAACACCTACAACATTAGTTAATCATTAGATACAATCACACCCCGGCCACTCCATGCAAATGTCGCGTCGTTAACTACTACATAAACAATGAAGTCTGTACAGAGCTTGCATGAGCAAACCGTTCCAGATACGTCTCAGAGGGGAGGTGAGGTTGATTCGGGGAAGCGGCAGCGGCCATACTGTACGTAGTATTAATAGTTGTACTGTGATACAGTGTAGGATTACCCGGTTGTAGGTACAAAAGACTGTCAAATCTTTTTGTCATTTGTCGTAGTTTTATCTGTTCTTTTATGTGCTCTTTGACAAAATGCAGCCACCGTGACGCGACGAAGGAAAGATAGCTGGAATGTGTGTTTTACGCGTATTTAATTCCGTAGTCTAGTATCTAATTTTATAGTGGTATCAGACAAAATGACTCATTTCCTCGTAGTTGTAGTTTAGTTGAGACAAAAAATCTGTATAGAATATATACTTAGTTTTTGTTCAGAAAGTCATTGGTGTAGAAATTATTATGGTGATGAGAAAATCAGTATCCGAAATCTAAATTAAGCTGAGTTAGGGATCGTTGTATGAACTTTAATCGTGTTATTATGATGTGAATACCTCTTTAAAATTGCTTCCACAGGGAGGCAATTAAAAAAAAAACGAATGGTAACAAAATCGGGGGATACAGTTTGGTGTTGCAGCTACATATCTATCATCTTCATCCAAAATTCAATCACACCACATGATAGGTCAAAGAATTTATTACGCTAAGTACTATGGAACATCGCTTGTGGTGAGAAGGTTCCCCTTCTTTGCGCTACCATTTTGAGATAATTTTAGTGGATATAACGTATTCACGTACAACAACACACGGCCGTGTCCATGACACAGGAATACGCCTTTTTTTTTTTTGGACTACGAGGTATTTTCTTATTTCTTGTTACTTTCCTCGCGATAGCAGGGCAAACTGAATAGTTTATTTATTTCGCTGCGAATTTCAGAAAAGTGTAACGTTAGCTGCCGTTGGTTGAGATGATTGGGAACTGAATGGCAATTCTCATAATTAAAATGTAGTCAAAATTCAGTTTCGATCCAGTCTCCATCTCATAAAAATCACATTTGGTATTCTCATGTCACACTATGAAATATAAACTATATTTGATATAGCCTATGTCATTGGCGTGATTAATACGAATCTAACGTCACCTCTTATGTTGAAATCTGTCTAACGGTTTAGGCTGTAGAGCGTGCCAAATAATAAGACATTCATACGCTCGAAAAACATAACCCTCCTTCGGCAGTCGGGTAAAAATAAATCATTACAAAAACATACCTACTTAATAAAATAAAACTAACTGGCCTAAACAAATCTAAAAAATCTATAAATTAAATACTAAAATATCTTAAAATTAAATTTTAAGACATTACAAACAAAAAATTATAATAAAATACACAGAAAAAATATCATTACCTATCTATATTAATTATCCCGACCATTTTCGGGGATTGTGGCCGATTCACAATTCAATCTCGATTGGATCATATTTAGTTCTGCGATCGTAATATAATTACGAGAACTCCTTCAATTGAGGGGAGACCCGTGTCCCAGCTGTGGGATGAGTAAGGGTTGACACTATTGCCTTCGTTATTGCTATCACATTATCCAGTTCCCTATCTACAGAGTTATATTTAATACTACTTTCGCCCGCGGCTTCGCTGGCTTGAAATTCGGGGCAAACACGTGTTTACTCATTTATGTATAGAAGTACTCGTGTAAAATTTAGGATAAAATAGTCAACTAAACTCGTTTCCCCATACAAACTTTGGACCTCCGTTTCGCCCTCTTAGGGGTAAAATTTTAAAAATCCTTTTAAGTAATTTCTTGTCCACTATGTTATACTTTCAAATCGATGCCATTTTCGTAATTGACGTCCCAGAAAACCATAGAATCAACACCCATATTGATATTATGACATTTCCACCCCGCACAGGGCATCCCCACGGGGGGATTTTATATCACGCCGACTTCGTTTGATTAGAAAATAGTTGTTATTTTCGTAATCAACGACCCGATAAACTATAAAAACAATACCCATGACGATTTTCATACTTTTTTACCCCATTTCACCCCTTTAGGGGTTGAATATTGAATAAAATACGTGTTTACTCATTTATCTATAGAAGTACTCGTGTAAAGTTTCAGATGAAATAGTCCAACTAATCTCGTTTCCCCATACAAACTTTGGACCCCGTTTCACCCCCTTAGGAGATGAATTTTGAAAAATCCTTTCTTAGTGTACCCCTAGACGTGATAAGGAACTTACGTGCCAAATTTGGAATCTCTAGACCCAGCGGTTTGGGCTGTGCGTTGATATATCAGTCAGTCAGTCAGTCAGTCATTCAGTCAGTCAGTCAGGACTTTGAATTTTATATATATAGATAACTTTGTAGACAGGGAACTGGATCTGTTCGTGTGTACTCTCAACGAATTCACAAGAACAGCATTGTTTACATTGTCTTATAGATTACAAATTATAATGCACTACCGCATTGGGTAAATACCTGTAATGTTAGTGTTATTGTGGATAAATAAATAAAATTTTAGATAATCATCATTTTATGATTGGTGTTAAAGTTTGTATGAAACTCTGTCATTTTTACCAGGCGAACCTGGGACGGGCTTGCTAGTTTATTTATATTTCTTATAAGAAAGTTCCCTAACATTAAATATTGCATTCCATAACACAAATCGTTCTTCACATGTGGCTACGTTTAATCCCACCACATCAATGTTTGTGGCAACCGTGGTAGTTAAGTCTAACAGGATGTCTATAATTAATTACATAGAGACAGTTTCTCTACGTTGTTTGTTTGTTTTTATTTTATTGATGCTTTTCCGTTTCTCATGATCGTTTGGAATATATTTTTGTTTCCCATGCTTCTGAAGTGGGATTTAAACGGTTCCGATTGTAAATGATGTTGGTGTAACGAAAATAGTTTTTAAATTCTTAGTCTCAGTGGATTATAGGCGCCAGGCAGATGTTATGTTAAGAAGATGTCACGAAATGTTTTGTTTGTTGGAAATATCTAATCCTAGGGATATTTTATGCTATGGGATATTATATGATAACACTAGCTGATCCGACGAACTTCGTACCGCCTAACGACATTCATTATGTCGTGATACTTATTAGTTGAACTAAATTTATGATTTTATGGTAGTAATACAATTAATTTATATATGTAAAACAAAGTAAGGTTTGTTCGAACACTTTTGACTCCAGAACGGCTGGACCGATATCTCAATCCACAAAATAATTTTCAAAACAAATCACAGACATCTTTCGCAACATAAAGGTGAAACAAATCGATAAGTCATTTGTCTTTTGTCTTTTGTTATATATTTAAGTAGCTTGATGTAAATTCCTGAACGCACGCATAAATATTTGACAACCAATATTAATAATCCTTTTTCCAACTCACACTATTTTTATGGGAATATATTTTTTCTTTTATTTTATTTTTTTAGTCAATTTTCCAATGTTTTTAACACTAGCAATACACATTAATAATACATGTAATTTGTATGAAGGGCGTCTTACCCCATAGCGGGATGTCTTTCAGCCAATCTTTTTGTGTCGTAAATTTTCCAAAGATAGATTCCGCAGGACCATTTTACCGTGGTGAAATCGAATTGAGTCAGATAAAAACAAAGTAATTGTAAATAACAGTTCTTTTTTTTAGATTTCTAAACAAGACCTAAGATTTCTATTAGACAATTTTCTGATTCACCAGTGAAAGCGTGTTAATCCAACCATGCATCGATTGTTTTGGATTTTCAAATATCTGACCGTATGTAGGCTCACATCTCTTGATTCTGAGAACCATGACACGTGCTGCTAATTGTGTCTTTGTTTGAAAAATCTATGTCACAATTTCACAAACTAATGTTTAGACTTTCGTTTGACGTATTCAATAGTCCATTATTTGTAATAGTATTGACATACATTATGGCCATTCCCTGCCGCTCTCTATAATCGACCTCACCTCCTTCTTCATCTCCTAAACATATATACAATTACATATAGATTATATAGGAAGATGATGATTCAGCTCTTCGTTATATAGTATAAGTACTACGTACAGTATGGCCTTTTTTATATACTACGTCGGGTGGCAGACAAGCATACGGCCCGCCTGATGTGAAGCGGTTAACGTAGCCATATTAACGTTCGCAACATAAAATATCGCTCGCGCGCCACCACCCCTGCTGCCAACGCAGCATCTCCTTGCTCCTTCCTTTCTGGTGACCTCACTCACTCGCAGGAACACAACAACCTCAATGGAATTGTTATTTTGCTGCGGTATTCTGTGAGGTGGAGGTACATTCCCAAGTTGGGTAGCTTACAATTACGCTCCCTACCTCTCTTTTCGTCAGAGCTTCGTTTGTCAGTCAACGGGGTGTACCGTGTGCAGGTGAAATTGGCTTTGGTTCAAAGATGTTGATGAACCACTTACACCCCAACTTTACTCTTCCTGCCGCTCTCTCCTTCCGATCTCACCTCTCCTCTAAGATAAATCTGGAACAGTTTGCATGGCGCCGCACGCACACACGCTCAGTCACGTTCTGCATAGACTTTTATGTAATAGTTACCGACGCGACATTTGTATGTAGTAGTCTAGGTGTATAGCATCAATCACAACACTTATCACCTATGTTCAAATCGCCATGTTTGCCTGCCCCACACTCCTAGTTTGCATAGGTTAGATGACTCAATCATCAAACACGCCATATCTTATCGTTGATATAAGATTACTAAACATGTGCCGGTTTGAGATGTGATATACGGTTGAATATTGCATCCGTGCACTAGGCGATTTCATAAGAATCCTACGAAAGTGTGATGAAAGGCATGTCTACGCAGTATCCGGTGCGCATCAGTGTAGACTTTAGGTAATCGCATATGATATTCAAAATATGTTTTTAACCGATTTTAAAAGAAGGTTCTCTGTTTGATCGGTTTGAATGTAGTAGCGGCACCGACTCAGTTTCGCCTTGGCATATTCCGTGAGAATTTTCAATAAATTTCCAATGAAATTTTCATTGAAGTCGGCTCACTTTTCTTGACCTATGAAGCCGTCTATTGTACTGTCGTATGTATGAACGTGAATACATTTTTAACATAATAATCCTGCTAATAATTACTTATTAAAAATGGGAAAGTGAATTTGTTTTGTTTCTTCCACTTTCAAACCTTAAGTACTGAACCGATTGCCGTGAAAATTTGTATGCATGTTATTTCAAGTCCAGAATAAACATTGGAATACTTTATACCCCGAAAAAAAATGATTTTCCCGTGGGATGGCCATTTGTTCCGCTTTCACGCCTTAACTACTGAATAGCTTGCTATGCATACCCCATATTAGAAGACCAGAATAAATAATAGGATACTTGGTATCTCGAAAAAATTAGTTGTTCCCGAGAGATGACCAAAAGTTTGGCAACACCAGCATTCCCGCATCGGAAGTTGCGGGCGGAAGCTAGTATTATTAAAAAATATAAATGTTTGTAAGTATGTTTATGTTTTTATTAATTCACACAAAATGGCTTTGTGTTAAATTTAGATAATAACTTGGTTAAACATATCGTATACTTGTCATTCTGGAAATGTGTCGGAATAGCCGGCGGCAGCAATCTAAATCTTTATTTGGCGGAGTAAGGTCTTATATATTATATTGGAGCAACGACGATATAGGAATAAGACTATTCATGTTCATACAAAATACCGTATATCGGAATTTAGTAACTCTAAAGAAAAACAGAGGTCGCTAAGAGTGTCAAATTAGATATAGGTAATTTGATTAGTAACAAAATCAGTACACGAAGGTCAATTTGTTCAACTATGCTTTTCTGTTTTAATCAAAAATAGCTAGATGGCGCGCGAACTATTATCACCCTACCACTACCTAGGTTTAGGTATGTACCACTGTTTATCAAAATACGATGGCCGATGAGAGTTTCTTAAAACCACACGTTCCGTTTTACGTACCGATCGCATGACACAAGAATTCTTATGTTATAAATAGAATGAATTATTGAAATGAAAAAAGCTTCATACAAAAATTACTGTTATCAATTTTTGCACAAAATTTTAATATGCATTATAAATTACAATCGTAGCATGATGATTGATAAATTAATAATAACGACGATCTTTCGTTTAAAATTCTGTTGCGTAAATTGGACTTTATTGACACGGCGCGTGAAAGTTTTCAACTTTTTCTCTCATCTAATGGCAGTACAATCTAATGTCATGGTTATCTATTGAAAATGTAGAATAAATATCTATATTCCAAAACTCCACACAACTTTCAAAAACTCTTTCGATGATACAATATTCATTGTTAAAACTGGAAAAAATAAGTTTATTTTATAATGAAAAAACAAATAGCTTAATGATTAAATACTAAGAATTAATCATTTTACCAATGCACGTGGTGCACCCCGCTGACTAATAAACGAGACTGGCAAAATACACGTAGGGCACAGTTTAGTAATTAGCTACCCCGGCTAGGTTGTATCTCAACCTTACAGATTACGGCAGCCAAACATCCCTATGTTCCAGCGAGTGAGTAAGGTCACAAACAAAAAAATCCAGGAGTTGCCGCGTTGACAGCGAAGGTGGCCGTGGGCTACAATATTTCATGTTGCGAGCATTTATACAGCTACGGTAACCGATCCACACCAGGCGGGTAGTATGCTTGTTTTCACCCAACAGTTTTGCATACGACCCTCCTGATAGAAAGCAGTTACCGTAGCCTATTAACGCCTGTAACACCAGGAGCATCACACACACGTTGCCGACCCTGTAAAAACCTCTTCACACCCTTCTTGAAGAACCCCATGCTGTTAGTCTCTTGAGAAAACCTCGACAGGTAGTTCAATCCACAGCTTGACAGTACGTGGGAGAAAACTTCTCTGGAACCTGCGGTTACACACAGTACGCAACCACTTAGGCTCTAATGTGTGAGGATGAATTCCCTGTCGATGGCGAGCGGTGCGACTGTAGAAGGAGGCCGTGGGCATCACGTCAAACAACTCCTCTGAACACACCCCCTTTTATACAATCGGTAGAACACATTGTATAAAAATGCAAATTACGGTTTTTTAGGAATGTTTCTACTACATTGCTATGTAGTCTACTACAAAACATTCATAAAAAACCTTAATTTGTTATAAATAATTTTAAAATGTCAAAATTGGAGGATAATGGTGGTGGACTCGAACTCAGGAACTATGTATTACGAGTAGAGTGTTTTAACAAATGAGCTATTAGACAGGTTTATATTAGTGGCGAAATTTTATATTCTATTGCTGTGAATTCGCATTCATTGTATATGTTTTTTAAAAGCAAATTTTAATTTGCTTTTTAAAAAATATTTTTAAAACATATGCACAAAATTAGAGAACAATGATATTAAATATAACGCCCCTCGAGAAAAAAGTTAAAAATCTTAAGTCCCATCATTCACTGCAATTACAATATTGTGCAATATAGGTATCTAAAAAAATATGGTGACTGTATGAAAAAAAAAAATGTTATCATCCCTTAGGCTGACAATAAGTCAGCCTGAGATATGATAAGATTACATATTATTAACTTTCATACGAGCAAAGATTTCGTTCACAAGTTGCTTTTTTTCTTCGACCGCGGCGCTAGTATGTACGTTGCACAAAAAATCTGCCGCTACTAGCGCCCAAACTAAATAAAAAGAAAAGCATCACCACATCACCATAAAAGCTCTGATGAGCGACATCTATTGGTAAGGGTAAAATTGAAGAATTTTTTTTAGTGAAAATCATCATTTGTTAACTTTATTATTAGTGTTATATATCAGACAAAAACTATTTTGCGTAATTTTTAAAATTATTTTATGATTATGTATCAAATTTCGTTGAGAAATATTCGGTATTAAATTTTTTCATGTCTTATTGCCAGCACCATCTAGAAATAATACGGAATTTTGACTTTTTTCCGGGGCACGATATTTTGTATGGGACTGTTTCTCTATATTATCCTTTCTCTATGTATTGGAGTAAGTCCTTCTGTCCTATTCCTTACATTTAATTATAATTATAGAAATCATTACCTTCTAGACTAGACGAGCTCGGTGGTCGAATGGTTAACAATACAATAGCCACTTAGACTCCGGGATCGTGGGTTCGATCCCCGCACATGACAAACATTTGTGTGCATGAACATGTCTGTTTGTTTTGTTCTGGGTGTTATATATATATATATACATTATATTAGTGATCTAGTACCCATAGTACAAGCTTTGCTTATTTTGGGACTAGATGGCAGTGTATAATTTGTCCAGGAATGTCCAGGAATATTTCCTTTGTTTATTTCTGCCGTTAAACTGCGATAGACGGATAATATTTCAAAATAGAATCTTATTTTATCGTCAAATATTACGAAACTAAACTATAATTTCCCAGCTGTTTCTATTTCTGTGTGTCACCGGATATGTAACCGCAGTGTACCGTAGCTGTCCCGTATGAAATATGGCGCCTTGTGTCATCAAACATTATTTATGGGCACTTCGTCATGTCATCAATACTTCTCATGCGAGTTTACTGCTCCACACATCGTCAGTGATATTCTGTACAGCCCCCTTACCACCATCTCTTATTGCGATTCAATAACAGAATAGAATGCTTATTCATACCAATGAATAAGCGACTCTATTTCAAATGGAATAGAGTCGCTTATTCATTGGTATGAATAAGCAATCTATTCAATTATTGAATCGCAATAAAAGATGGTGGAAAGGGGGCAGTTCGTATACGTTCGTACTATATCTTTCATGTATGCGTTTAGACTGACATATTTTTTTAATATTAAATATTTCTGGACAATTTACACAGCGCCATCTTGTTCCAAATTAAGCGCAAAGCTTGTGTTATGGGTACTAGACAACTGATAAATGTACTTAAATACATTTTTTTTTGTAAATACATAGTACTTATAATACATAGAAAACACCCAGACCAAGACAAACAGACATGTTCATGCACATAAATGTTTGTCTTGTGCGGGAATCGAACCCGCGACCGCGGTGTCAAAGTGGCCATTGCTAACCATTCGACCACCGAGCTTGTCATATAAATATAAAGGCTGGCAACGGATCGGCGACCCCTTGGTGTCGCTGGTCTCCATGGGTGTTGGTGATTGCTTTCCACTAGGTGACCCACATACTCGTTTGCCCACCTCTCCATTAAAAAAAAAGCATGAAATTAAAAATCTATTTTTTATATGTACCTATTGATTACAAGATATACATACTGGTCAAATACGTAAACCTCGTTTTGGATTTCGCGGCAATTTTTTTTAATATAATATGAGAGTGGCTCACCTGATAGAATAGAAAGTAACCATCACCGCCCATGGAGAGCAACACCAAGGGGTCGCCGATCCGTTGCCAGCCTATACTCCTTCCTCTCTTTATTTCTGGTGACCTCACTCACTCGCAGGAACACAACAACTCTCAAGGGAATTGTTATTTTGTTAATTGATTCAGGTATTATTTTGCGGAAGTCAAATTTACAGGCAATTTGATCTACACTACTTTGCGTGCTTCCGCCAGATCAGTTCAGGCACCCACCCACTACCGTTAGTAGTTGCATGCGACTGCCGTGGCTGCTTTAGTCGTCTCTGCTCCAGCTGCTGTGGTCGTCTCGGCGAATCTCCAACATCTTTCCGATTCCAGCTGCATTGTTGATGTCATCGGGCCATCTTGAGGAGGGAAAGGGATGCTCCTACTCTACAGATTTTTCTCCGCGATTTTTAAAATATGATGAAAGAAAATATGTACCTTTAGCATTTATACTACTCAAGTGGTAAAAGAAGCATTTGACCCGCCTGATTAAAGTAGTTACCGTAGCTTATGGCCGCTCGTAACACCAGTTACATCACACGCGTGTTTATTATTATTATTTTTTATGGTCTACCAACATTTGTTTACATTCATACATTATTTTCATAAATTTACAAGCATAAACTTAAAGCTAAATCACATGTAACAAACAATTACAGGTAAACACATCATGCATAAATGAAAACCGCAAATGAATAATTGTATAATAATTACTCTGACAAAATAGATTCATATTTAATTAGATTTATAATTAATAATTATTATATTAAAAGATTACATTATATTAAAATATACAAAATTATATTTTTATTATATAAGTTATACTAGTTAGTGTTGCCGAAGTTTATACTCGTTAGACTTCGCTTAAGTCTAACGAGTATAAACTTTAGTATAACTATCGAAGTCGGGTTTTGGCTTTTTTAATAGCATTATTGTTAATTAAATCGATTGTTTTTTTGTTATAATTATAATTGTCTGCGGTCTGAAGGCTGTAATGCCTCTTTTAGTTATCGATTTGTAAACGTGTTTTATAAACTCGCCCATGGTCAGTTGTATTAGGGTTGCCACCCGTTCTTTATAATGAAGTATTGTACGTTGTTTCAGGTAATAGGCCATCCATATATTACGTCACACAAATTTGATCGTTTTTTGACTCCCCCCTGTTACAGGTTGTCACACTTCTGAACTATACTTTCTGTACTGAGTTTTTCATTAATAGTTCAAAGTTCGTGTTTGAACACTTAGATTATAATAGATTTTGGAATTTTACATCACGAAATTTAGGACCACCCTCTTGTCAGACAACACCACACTTCGTCGATCCCTCAGTCCTCTTTAACGTGTGACGTAATTTATGGATGGCCCCTTACAATTTTTTCGTTAAACACAATATATCGCTTGGTGCTGTCTGATATAATACAAATGTGATACTAACTGCAAAATGCAGTAAAAAATTGTTTTTAAAAATAATATTAATAAAAATTGTACTTCATTTTGATGCAATGTACTTACTACCTATAATAATAACCAATGTACTTTAATTGCAAAAAAAAATCGGTTGACTGTAAAGTCGGTTTACTGACGATAGTTGAACGTGACAACGTCATAAGAAAATACTGATGGAATATTTGCATTTTTCAACAGAAAATTTTAATGGAACGCCTCAGAGCGAGGTAACGCCGCATGAGTCATGTTTTTTCGTGCATGCAGCCGGCTCCATCGAATTATAAGACGTTGTCACGTCAAAAAGGTGGCAACCCTAGTTGTAATATTGAATTGCAAAAACCGCATGACTCTTAACGAGTGAGTAAACAAACAGCTCGTTTTTCGGATTTGTTATAATTTATTGTGACTATTAATCTTTTGTGCTATTAGGTATTGAAAATTGAGATAGGGTGCGGTAGTTAACACCAAATTTCAAAAATACGGATTTGTAGTTGAAAAAACAGGGGCAACTGAGTTAAAAAGAGAATGCTGTAATAGAGTACAAAAGTTCAAGCAATTCATGTAACAATTTTTTAATACTAATATTTGTCAATTTTTCTATCAATTTTAAAATACGCTTGTCAGAGGTGTAATTCTCGTAATTAAAACGTAGTCAAAATTCAGTTTCGATCTAAGAAATGTCTGAAAAATGATCTAAAAAATTGGTATTCTCTTATTACAATGTGAAACTTCAAAGTTTATACCAAAGTGTGATTTATATCGAATCGGCATTCTGCTAGCAATAAGAATTGCTATTAATTAATGATTTAAATCAAGTAAATAATTTTTAGTCAATTCAAAATTCACAATCTCGATTCGGTCAAGTTTTGTTCTACGACCGTAGAAAAATTACCAGAATTGGCATTCTGTTATCTAGTACCCATGGTACAAGCTTTGCTTAGTTTGGGACTAGATGGCATGTGTGTAATTTGTCCAGGAATATTTATTTATTTCTACATTCTTTTTAATTAGGCGCAAATCACACGACACTGCAGTTGGAGCTTTTTACTAATGTTTTTTTCTCCTAATGCGTTCGTTCTTCCGGGATCATTCGTCTATCGATCACGAAAGAAAACATCAAACAAAAAACATTTGATTTCTCCTCGCTTTCCTCATCAATCAACTAGATATCTGATTGTTTTATCTATAAACGGCAATCGTCGACTCCAATCGCGAACTCTAGTCACGAAACTATGAAAAAAAAAACCGCCCAAGTGCGAGTCGGACTCGCGGACGAAGTGTTCCGTTCCATTATCTATAAAAGCAGCAACAAAATCACGTTTGTTGTATGAGAGCCCCCCCTTTTATTTTAATTTAATTTTGAAGTGAATTTATAACTAAATATTCTGTGAATATTTCAAGCGTCTACCTTTTTTCCGTTTTCAATATAGAGCAAAAACGAGCATATAAATCACGTTGTTGTATGGGATCCCCCTTAAATATTTATTTTATTCGGTTTTTTACTATTTGTTGTTATAGCGGCAACAGAAATACATCACCTGTGAAAATTTTAACTGTGTAACTATCACAGTTCATGAGAACGTGAAGCGGTTTTTACAAGGTCGGCAACGCGCGTATGATGCTCATGGTGTTACAGGCGTTCATAGACTACGGTAACTGCTTTCCATCAAGCGGGCCGTATGCTTGTTTGCTACTGTAGTGGTATAAAATAAAATGCAATCTGGTGGTAGACGGACGGACGGATGGACAGAGGAGTAAGAGGGTCCGTTTTACCCTTTGGGTACGGTACCCTAAAAAAAATCTAGCATTTAAATTAGTCACAGCTTGTCGATGGATTTGTCAAGGCATGTTTATGCAAACAAGTTTCCAAATCTAGACATCTGGCACTCAGGTGGTCTGGCGCGGCCTTACGGTACTCTCAAATTCGTCGCTATCCGTTACTTGTTTTTGGAAATCACGGTTGAAAAAATTTTTTGGTCTTTTCTCGTGTTTTCGATTATCGATTTTAATAATCGTTTGGATGTGTTGTGGCTCTAAATGAGGTTATGAAGTGCCGAATGTTCACTTCAAAGGTTGCCACTGTTGACGGGTTTTTCAAGAATGAAAGGAAGATTTTTTTAAATTTCGTTTTACGGTCCTGGATTCTAGCTGTATCAGTGATAGAAAAAATAAGTTTTTTTATTAAGTATAAATAATCCGCTTTTTTCATTTGGTTTATACGGCCCACCTGATGTGAAGCGGTTACCGTAGCCATATTAACGCTCGCGACATAAAACATCACTCGCGCGCTGCCAACACAGCAACTCCTTCCCTTCCGGTGACCTCACTCACTCGCAGGAACACAACAATCCTCAAGAGATTTGTTATTTGGCTGCGGTATTCTGTGAGGTGGGGGTACGTCCCCAGTCGGGCAGCTTAAAATATACGCTATGTCCTAACTCTCTTTTCGCCAGAGCCTCTTCTGTCAGTCAGCAGGGTGCACCACGTGCAGGTGACTGGTGGTGGTTGACTTTAGTTTAAAGATGTTGATGAACTACTTACACCCCAAATCACCCCAAAGCTTGTAATCTAAGTCACCGTACTTTGTCACGTCTTTAAAGAAACCCTCCAACTTCATTAACTCCATTATAACCACAAATTACACCTGATGTTGATGAACGACTTACACCCCTTTTTGTTCCATGTAGGGTCCCAACTGTCATATAAATCCATTATTCTATAACTCGAGATTTTGAGTATTTTGTAAAATAGTGCTCAACCTCTTGCATTATAAGTTTGTATCACGGACTATAATTTACCTTTCAAGGCCCACCGGTGGTCCAGACCACCGGTTGGGAACCTCTGGTATAGCTGAAAAGAATGCATAACACTGAATGACAGTGACACTAAAGCAATGACACTGATTTGTTTTAATACATGCAAATCAATTGCGATATCATCGAGGTTGTCGAACTCATTAGATCACTGATCAGCGTGTGATTCTGTTATTCAATAGGCATGTGACCAATGTTCTAAAATTATAAAAACTCTCTATCAGTAACGTATAATACATAAAATTGTGTCCGACGTGTTTTATTTAATTTATTTGTAAGAACTAATTTAAATTTGTTTACAAATCTAAAAAGCACTCGTAACTGCCATAAATTTTGTATTCCTCCTTCAAAAACTGCATTGTATAATAATAGTGTATTTATAATGGCACCTAAACTATATGACAAGGTACCCAAAAGTATTCTTGAAATTGATAACTTACTAACTTTTAAGCATAAAGTGAAAGACATGTTAATTAATAAATCGTACTACTCAGTAAAGGAATACTTAAATGAAAAATTTGACATTTAAATGCAATGTATTTTGACATAATAATTAATTTGTAATGGAATAATATTTTAATTTGTAATGCAATAATGACAATAAATTTGTAATGATTTAATGACAATCAATTTGTAATGGATAATGTCAATTGAATTGTAATGAGATAATGACATTGAATCTGTAATGAGTTATTGACATTTAATATTTTGTAATGAGATAATCTGTAGAGTATGACTAGCTGCTGTCATCATTTGCAATACCTGAAAAAGGTGCTAAGTTGAACTGTGTTCCTATTATAAGATCTGATGTACTTACTTAGTGGCAAAAAATAAAATCTTGAAATCTTTATGCAAGGCGTGAGTGATACCTCTGGTGTCGCAAGCGTCCATAGGCTGCGATGACTGCTTACCATCAGGCATGTTGTATGTTTACTTGCCACCCTAGTGCTACAAAAAAATGGAGTGTGACTGTGTCATGGACACGGCCGTCTGTTGTACGTGAATACGTTATATGCACTAAAGTTATCTCAAAATGGCAGCCCTTTTCCTCCGCACGCGACGTTCCATAGTCCTTACTTAGCGTAATACATTCTTTGATCCTATCCAGTGGTGTGATGAATTTTGGATGGAGATGATAGATATGTAGCTGCAATACCAAACTGTATCAAAAAAAAATAATAACAAAATCGATTTTGTTATTATTATTTTTTGAGTGGAAGTAATTTTAATGACGTATCCACGTCAAAAAATAAAGCTTTTTTTTATCACCCCCGCTGCCAACGCAGCATTTCCTTCCTTTCTGGTGACCTCACTCACTCGCAGGAACACAACAACCCTCAAGGCAATTGTTATTTGGCTGCGGTATTCTGTGAGGTGGAGGTACATTCCCCAATCGGGTAGCTTACAATTACGCTCCCTACCTGTCTTTTCGCCAGAGCTCCGTTTGTAAGTCAGAAGAATGCACCGCATGCAGGTGAAGTTGGCTTTAGTTTAAAGATGTTGATGAACCACTTACACCCCAAATCACCCCAAAGCTTGTAATCTAAGTCACCATACTTTGTCACGTCTTTAAAGAAACCCTCCAACTTCATTAACTCCATTATAACCACAAATTACACCTCATCTCCGGACACATAACACCAGTATAAAATCACTTTGTCGTAAACCACATGCCCACCGGAGCTTAAACGCTCAAACCTCTTACCTTACGTGTCGGTTTCACAGTTTCAGTGTAGTGTTACGCTGGACTTAGTCTAGGCCCGGGTTATATTACGTCTGTAATAAGATCTTGGCTAGACTTAGATTGTACAATACTGGCTAGTGTTAGCTATCATTAAATTTAAAAGCATTGGTAATTTATAAAAATTAAGGGGTGTAAGTGGTTCATCAAGATCTTTGAACCAAAGCCAACTTTTCCTGCACGTGGTGCACCCTGCTGACTGACAAACGAAGCTCTGGCGAAAAGAGAGGTAGGGAGCGTAATTGTAAGCTACCCGACTGGGGAATGTACCTCCACCTCACAGAATACCGCAGCCAAATAACAATTCCCTTGAGGGTTGTTGTGTTCCTTGCGAGTGAGTGAGGTTACCAGAAAGAAAGGAAGGAGATGCTGCGTTGGCAGCGGGGGTGACGGCGCGCGAGCTGTATTTTGTGTTGCAAGCGTTAATATGGCTACGGTAACCGCTTCACATCAGGAGGGCCGTATGCTTGTCTGCCACCCAACGTAGTATAAAAAAAAAAAAAAAATTGTATGTATTTATGCGTATGATTGCCATAGTCATGATTTAATATTGTATAAAAGATTTAATTTGACTCCAAGCTTGTAATTCGCTGAGCCACCACACCAATCATGATGCAGCACATTAGTTTGAAGAGTGGCTGAGTGGTGGTGGATGAGGCAGGCGTCCACTTCAATCCAAGCGAAGCAATCATCAGGCATTCGATATCGAGCGCTCGTACAGTCAACACGTGTGGGAAATAAACGATCTCAACTGTCAGTATTACAGTTAAGCTACTCCTAGGAATAAAGTTTTTTTTTTATACTACGTTGGGTGGCAGACAAGCATACGGCCCGACTGATGTGAAGCGGTTACTGTAGCCATATTAACGCTTGCAACATAAAATATTGCTCGCGCGCCGCCACCCTCGCTGCCAACGCAGCATCTCCTTCCTTTCTTTCTGGTGAGCTCACTCACTCGAAGGAACACAACAGCTCTCAAGGGAATTGTTATTTGGCTACGGTATTCTGTGAGGTGGAGGTATATTCCCCAGTCGGGTAGCTTACAATTACGCTCCCTACTTCTCTAAAGTGAATATCAAGCAACATCAGGAGTTCCATTACTTTGAACAACCGCTAATTGAATACTACTGTATTAAGTCTGAATACTACTGTATTCTACTATATTCAGTCATCCCTAGAACACAGAATGATGTGGTCATGGAGCAGAAACTAGTTAAATAGCTAGACGAGAGAAGGAATATGACATTTTAAATATTTAAAAAATGGAAAAATTCACCTCCACCGCTTAGTAGAACCCACGACCTCTCCATCAAATCCCACCTAGGCAGGAACGTGAATTTTTCTATTATTAAAATATTTTAAGTATTCTGGCTTCTGGCACGTTCGCCGAAATGAACTATTTAATAGTCTTGCCAGAATATTTTAATTTTATTAATTTATAATAAAATTTTATTTTATTCATAATAATTAAGGAAGTGACATTCTACAGACCTACGATTTTAGAATTTAGAATTCATATGGATGCTTCCATAGAGACATAATATACACGTCAAAATACCGTTTTTGCAACATTTTTCTTTGATGCTCCTCTCCAATTGGTCATATCGTGATATAATGTAGCCTTTCTTGATAAATGGGCTATCCAACACTAATTTCTTTTTCTATTCGAACCAGTAGTTCCCTAGATATGTATTTACCCGTGGAATTTCCGTTTTCTCGCCGAGGAATTATTGAGAAGACTATAATGAGTGGTCTAATGCTTGCTAAATTGACGGTGTTTGCGTAGTTGCACAGATAAGCGTGTAATTTGTAACGTGGCTTCTGGCTTCTGTCTAGTAATTTACTCTGCCTTACTTGTTTAAAGGCAAATTATATAAAATACTAGGTGACCCGGCAAACGTTGTTTTTTCATATAAATTTAGGAGTTGATGGTAGAACGGCGAAAATTTGAAATTGTATGTATTTTTTGATGCTAAATCATAATAAAATATAAAGTTGATTTAAAAAAAAATTGAAACCGACTTCAGTTGGCGAGCGCAGCTTATTGGTGGAATACCCCGGCAGACGCTCCTGCCCGTCTTCCGGGAGAAAAGTTATCGCGTGACACAAGATTCCATAGTCGCCTTGTACGACATCCAGCGCAGAGCAATGGTGTGGCACAATTTTATTCTGCCGGCTACCATAGGGCAAATTTAAGGGTTTCCCTCGATTTTTCTGGGATCCCATCACCAGACCCTGACTTGGTGAATATGGAACCACCTCGCAATTACCCTTTCAAATAAAAAAAATGAATTTGACCATACATGCTTATAAAATTTAAAGGCTTGATTTCCCTGGCATCCCATCACAGATATGACTTGGTGAATATGGGACCACCTTGCAATCATACCCTTTCAAATAAAAAAAGAATCATGAAAATCGGTTCACAATTCGCAAAGATATCGAATAACATACATACAAAAAAAATATTCAGTCGAATTGAGAACCTCCTCCTTTTTTGAAGTCGGTTAAAAAATAAATAAAATTGACAATAAAATAAAATAAAACTATATATTGAGGGGTCGGTCACCCTTATTATTTAGGAATATGAAAAATTGATGTTGGCTGATTCTCAGACCTACCCGATATGCACACAAAATTTCATAAAAACCAGTCCAGCCGTCGACCCGCTGTCAATGCAGCAACTCCTTCATTTCTGGTGACCTCATTTAATATAACAAAACTAATTGAGTTTATTATTTAACTTGCTTTAATAGAGCATCAGTCTGACCTTTTACTCGACTTCAAGGCACTTAATAGACCGTAAAGAGATTATGTAACGGTTGTTAAGACGGCGAGAGTGCTAATGATTCACCACTGGATATTTAACAGATCGGTGATGCAATGGTAGCCATGGGCGCATGGGGGGAGATAACATGACTGTGTGTGATTGACGAGTGAGATGGCCTAATGTATTTCCGAGTGCAGAAGGGCAATTCTCGCAATTATTTTACTATCGCAATATATTGTTTGTTTGTTCGTAAACTTTATTGTAATAAAACATACATATAGAATGTAGATAATTGACGTGCTGGGTGGTCGAATGGTTAGCAATGGTCACTTTGACTCCGAGGTCGCGGGTTCGATTCCCGCACAAGACAAACATTTGTGTGCATGAACATGTCTGTTTGTCTTGGTCTGGGTATTTTTTATGTATTATAAGTATATATTTACAAAAAAAAAAATGTATTTAAGTACTTACATTTATCAGTTGTCTAGTACCCATAACACAAGCTTTGTGCTTAATTTGGGACTAGATGGCGTTGTGTAAAATTGTCCAGAAATATTTATTTATTAATATATTTATTTAGATAATACAAAAGAAATGTCATATACAGTGGCGGACTTTTTTTTATACTACGTCGGGTGGCAGACAAGCATACGGTCCGCCTTATGTGAAGCGGTTACCGTAACTGTATTAACGCTCGCAATATAATATATCACTTGCGCGCCGCCACACCCGCTGCCAACGCAGCATCTCCTTCTTTTCTGGTAACCTCACTCACTCGCAGGAACACAACAACCCTCAATGGAATTGTTATTTGGCTGCGGTATTCTGTGAGGTGGAGGTACATTCCCCAGTCCGGTAGCTAGAATAGAGTATTTAATTCCTTTAAAAGGCTGGCAACGGATCGGCGATCCTTTGGTGTTGCTGATCTCCATGGGCGGTGGAGTTTGCTTTCCATCAGGTGACCCACATGCTCGTTTGTCTCATATAAAAAGACAAAAAAAAAATATACTTGATTTAATTATTATCATTTTTTATTGCTGGCAAAATAACATTATTAGTTTTATTAATTTTCGGTCATATTTCAATATAATCCCACATAATAAACTTTGAAGTTTCATATTGTGATACGAGACTACCAAATTTGACATTTGTGAGATCGAGACTTGATCGAAATTGAATTTTGACTACTATTAATACATACGGGAATCCAGAGAGCTGGCGCAGTTGTTTGTGAACTAGTTTTGTGTAAAAACCTACTTTGCATATTTTGCACCCTACAGAGTCTGTAGGTATACTTCGATAGTCTGTAGTAAGTCGAAGTCAATAAGAAAGTGCTCGTATAAGAGGTTTATAAATATTTATTATAGCTTAAATCAGCTTTATTATTATAAATTTATTTATTAATTATTAATGCCTTATGACTTGGCCGTGTGGTTTCCGGCAGACTAGAATAAAATCACTCCGTCTCTTGCCGTGGATGTCGTTCAAGGCGGCTAAGGGAAATACATTATAAAACAACGATCAGCCTCCCCAACCCGTCTGGCCAGCGTGGGGATTGTAGGCCAAATCCTCCTGTCTGGGACGGACGAGAGAGGGTCGTGCTCCTGTAGTGGAGATTAAAATGATCAGAAGGCCAATTCTCGTAATTTTTCTACGAACGCAGATTGAAAGTTGACCGAATCGAGATTGAGTTGTGAATTGACTAATACTTGATTTCATTAATTAATTATTATCAATTCTTGTTGTTGGCAAAGTAACATTCTTAGTTTGTTTAATTTTCACTCATATTTCGATATAATCCCGCTAAAATGTAATTTTGAAGTTACATATTGTGTTACGAGAATACCAAATGTGACATTTATGAGATCGAGAATTTTGACTATATATTAATTACGAGAATTGCCCCTCTGATGATGAATGCCTTATGAGCATTTTACATAGTTGGTGAACGTTTTAAGACTGCTAGTTTTAAACTGTCACAAATAAAGTGAAAAATAAACATTTATTTCTGTGCATCAGAGGAACAACAATATTTACAAAACGAAACGCACGTGTCTCATATCTATTCCTGATTCCTAATAAGTTAAAAATGTTCACTCAAAAATCAACACTATTCCTATGATCATAAAGCTCTTACAAACCAAAATTTTTAATGGTTTACTACTGTCGACGACAGTACAAATTAGTTGCAACTAATATTCGACTCTGTTTTACAGGCTATAGAACTTAAATTTGTAAAGTTGAATGTAGACGTAAAAATAGATTGGAATTGAGTGACAGACAAATGATAACATTAGTCTTTTGAGAGACGAGAAGCAGACTTGACCCTGCTACTTAACTGTTAATTAGTAGGTTTGAACTTGTTGGTAAGGCGTGTTTGTCTCGTGCGGGAATCGAACCCGCGACCTCGGAGTTAAAGTGTCCATTGCTAGCCATTCGACCACCGAGCTCGTCGTTTCTTCAAAAAGGATTCTTCAGAAAGTGGTTTTTACAGAGTCGTCAGTGCGAGAATGATGCTTCTGTTGTTGCATGCATCCGTGCTCATCTTTACGTCATACGTATACTGCGTTAGCAACGGGGGTATCTACTCGTGAGCACTACTTGTATTGCAGGGGTTCCCAAAGTGTGCGCCGCGGCGCACTGCCCCCCTACCACCATATCTTTATTGCGATTCAATAATTGTATAGATTGCTTATTCATACCAATGAACAAGCGACTCTATTTCAAATGAAATAGAGTCGCCTGTTCATTTGTATGAATATTCTTCATTTGTATGAGCATTCTATTCAGTTATTGAATCGCAATAAGAGATGGTGGTAAGGGGGCTGGTGCGCCTTAGAAAGTAAAGAGGGGCGCCGTGAGTCGATCTTCTATCATTATCCGAAACCACAAATATTCTCGTTCGCGTTCAATTCTTTTATAATAAAAAAACTCAGTTTCATTTCTTGTTGTATGTATGTTTTAATTTTTGTTCCAATCTGCCTAACCTGACTATTATTCTACAATAATACCTACAATAATTTTACTACCTACGTATGTACTTAATTCTTTGTCTGTGTTTTTTTCAAATAACTAGCTAGGGTAGAGCGAAATGACAAAATTCTTTTATATCTGCTCCGCGGGCTGAAAAAAGTTGGAAACCCCTAAATATTGATATCAATTAATGATATCAAGTATACATTTTTCAGTCAATGTATAATTCATAATAATAATATTTATTTCAGACAGAGTCCATAAATTTAGTTAGTATGGGATTTAGTAACAGTTTTGGCCTTAGAGTACATTAGTACTGTTAGTAAGATACAGAGATTATTGCTGTATTTATTTATTTTACTAGCCTTGTGGCAATCCTGATCCAGTGGTGCTGGATTGGACAGTCAAGCCGTGCAGCAATGGACTTCAGAATACTGTTGCAACTCTTGTGTAGTCGCTAATTCAATCTCGATTCTGTCAATTTTCATTTTGCAATCGTAAAATTTTCTTCTGTTGATTTTCTGTTGACAAAATCTAAATTGAGCTGAAGAAGTGTAGCGTGTACCTTACATGCCAGTAAATCAGCAATACTAACTTTATTAAAGGGGTTGTTAACACCAGCCAAGGGCAAAGGGCTGGGAGACGTCCAGAATAAGAAGTCGTGGCGTTAACTGCACCGAAAATAGCCCGCCGTTTCCTGTGACGACACCCACTCTGCAACTTCTTGTTGCAATATTCGTAATATGTATTACATACTTAGGTTTTAGCATTTAATAATCTACATTCTATATACTCGTATACTAGTGGTCGGCGAGTGGTCGAAATTCGACTATAATTAATTTAAATTATGACATTAACAATAAGTGCATTTAAATTAAATTATGACATTAATCCAATACAATTATTAAAATTAATGATGATAAATTGAAAGGTAAATAATGATAGATGAATGAAATAGATGAACGAATAAAAATTGTCTTTGAAAATATTCGTTTTACAAATAAGTTCTCCTCCTCTGTCCGCGTAATTTTCGAAGGGGTACAAAGTTTTTGTTTCACGAATTAATATATAGATTACTACATAGTTGGCCCGGTGAACTTGGTATCGCCTCTAAATATTTTTACGTTAGTTTGTCCAGTGAGTTATAATCTATCCTATCTCTGAAGTTGAATCAAACACACCGTGCAAAATTTTATTACAATCGGTTCAGTAGTTTAGGATTCCATCGTGGACAAACAACGTGACACGAAATTTTTGTATTAAGATGGTTTGGGTAACATTATCTACAAGAATCATCGTTATCAGGTCATTTTAGTCTCTACTACAGGAGCACGACCCTCTCTCTTCCGTCCCAGACAGAAGGAGGATTTGGCCTACACTCCCCACGCTGGCCAGACGGGTTGGGGAGGTCTGAGCGATGTTTTATAATGTATTTCCCTTAGTCGCCTTGTACGACATCCACGGGAAGAGACGGAGTGATTCTATTTTAGTCTGCCGGAAACCACACGGCCAATTCACAAGAATAGTAGAAGTCTATTATCCTTTTGGATATTTTTTTGCTGTAGTCGAGTTGCAGTTTTTCAAACTTTTTCTTGTAACGTTTCCAGGGTGGCGACCAACACTCCGCATCTGGTGAGCTTGGGCACCGGCCGCCTGAGCACTGCCGTCACGCTGCACCCCATCAAACAAGGTAAATAATTACATAACTACTACCAATTCATTCACCAACCAATAAACAAACATGTGGAATGACGAGCTTCGGTGGTCGAATGGTTAGCAATGGCCACTTTGACTCCTAGTTAGCGGGTTCGATCCCCGCACAAGTCAAACATTTGTGTGCATGAACATGTCTGTTTGTCTTGGTCTGGGTGGTTTCTATGTATTAAAAGTATGTATTTACAAAAAAAAATGTATAAAAATAAAGTACATTCAGCATAACACAAGCTTTGCGCTTAATGTGGGACTAGAAGGCGCTGTGTAAATTGTCTTTAAAAATGAAGTACCTGTCGAGGTTATTATTAATTAAATAGTTGTCCTTTGCCAACTTGTCAGAATATTATAAGTATTAAAAAAGAAATGGAAAAATTCACCTCCCCCCTAGGTGGGATTTGAACCCACTGCCTCTCGATATATCGATCTTGTTTAGTAGTGTAATTATTTAATAGATTGATGACGCCACACTGTGACTCACGCAGTAAAAATATAAGATGCAAAAATTCTTCACCAACACAAACCTTCCTGGTAGCTCAGTTGGAAGAGCACTCGACCGGTCATCGAGAAGTTGTGGGTTCTAATCGCACCTACGGAGGTGGAATTTTTCCATTTTTTAAAAAATATTTATAATATCCGTCGCGGTTTTCTCAGGAGACTACAGCATGGGGGTTCTTCAAAAAGGGCGTGAAGAGGTTTTTACGCGGTCGGCAACGCGCGTGTGATGCCCCTGGTGTTTCAGGCATTCATAAGCTATGATAACTGCTTTCCATCAGGCGGCCCGTATTCTTGTTTGCCAGTTTAGTTGATATAAGAAACTCTCGAACAGAGGTGGCAATTATGTAATTAAAATGTAGACAAAATTCAGTTCCGATCCAATCTCGATCTCACAAATATCCCCTCGTCGTCTGGTTGGGTTTATTTATCTCAAGCTCTTCCGTGCTTTGGAGGGCACATTTAGCCGTCGGTTCCGGCTGTTGTCATTAGATGATAGTCGTTAAGCCAAGTCAGTGGACTTTAGGCGGCTTGAAAACACTGACCTCCGCCAACCGCAGTTGAGCAGCGTGGTAGAGTATGAAGAAGAAAGAAAGAAGAAGAAAAAACATTTATTTGCACACATTACACAGTACTATACAAACAAGTTCAATACACACAATAAGATTAAAACATAAGAAATTATACCGCACTGTGCAATGTCGCAAAATGGTCCCAACTCAGTATGAAAACCGAAATCTGCAGTAGACTCGGCACTGATTTTCAGTTAGTATGCTCTAATCCCTTTCAATTGAGTGGAGACCCGTATCCCAGGCTGGGATGAATAAGGGTTGGCGACAAGTAATAGTTCTACATACAGTCTTTCCACTCCTTGCCGCTCTCTAGTGTCGACCTCACCTCCCCTCTGAGACAAATCTGGAACAGTTTGTATGGCGCCGCACGCACACACGCTCATTCTCGGTCTGCACAGACGTTGTTGTTAATGTAGGAGTTCACTACGCGACGCGGGGTGTGTATCACTAACGCAGTACGTAGCCTAAGTCTTATAGAATGTTGTTTAACCCTCACGTGTTTGATTCCAGGCCGGGTGACGATTGGGTCGGACCCTACATGTGACATTTACGTGGTGGGCACCGGGGTCTCCAGTGTCCACTGCCGTGTCGAAAACTCCCACGGTGTGGTCACCTTGTACCCCATTAGCGGGAGTACGTTGCTCGACGGGCTGCCCGTTGATAAGCCGACGCGACTCTCACAGGGTTTGTACATTATTGTTAATTTAATTCTACCGTCTGGGGGTCGAACGGACCCCACACGCGACATTTAGTGCGACCAGGGTCTCAATCTGCAATTCGCGTCAAGATAGAAGGATACGACCCGTTTATTTTAAATGAAGTAATTAATTAAAAACTTTGGTCTCAAACGGAGATCTTCATCAGAGCAATTGTCCCGACATCGCTTGCCGTTATTTGGATTGTCATTTTTAAACAATCATTTTTTCATTATCACTATTTAAGTATTATTATTTCAATTAATTAAACCCTGTCATTTAAGCAGGGTTTCAAAAAGTATATAGACTCATTTGAGTGTTCCCCTCCACGGAAATCTTTAGTAAAAGGCGAAAGATTTATGCGTTATGAAGGGAAACCAGAGTTAACTCGAGTTTGCGTTCCGAGCACTACCTCTTTTTAGGGTTCCGTACCCAAAGGGTAAAACGGTCCCTATTACTGACACTCCGCTGTCCGTCCGTCCGTCCGTCCGTCCGTCCGTCCGTCTGTCTGTCACCAGACTGTAATCTCATGAACCATGATAATTAGACAGTTGAAATTTTCACAGATGTATTTCTGTTGCCGCTATAACAAAAAATACTATAAGATAGAATAAAATAAATATTCAAGGGGGCTCCCATACAACAAACGTGATTTTTTTTGCTCGTTTTTATCGACATTGATAATGGCAACAGGTAGACACTTTAAATATTCACAGAATATTTAGTTATATATTCACTTTAAAAATAAATAATTAAATAAAACAAGGGGAGCTCCCATACAACAAACGTGATTTTTTGCCGTTTTAATAGATAATGATACGGAACCCTTCGAGTGCGAGTCCGACTCGCACTAAGCCGTTTTTTTTATACGCGTATGTTAGAGCGAGATAGAATATGAAACCATTTTATTTTTTTACACATTAGAACCCACTATCTTTGTGAATATATAAAGTCCCTCTTTTTTTATAAGAGGGTCGCAAACGAATATGTGGGTCACCTGATGGAAAGCAATCACCACTGCCAGCCTTTGTTTTTGATATTTGGTGTTGGCCATTCTAGCATAGCTAACATTCGTCCAACGGGCTCGTCATATCAATCCAAGCTGATCAATCCAATGTATACTTTGCAGGCAGCATGTTGACGATCGGCCGGTCGAACTATCTCCGGTTCAACCACCCGGAGGAGGCGATGTTGATGAAATCCGTGCTGCCCTCCGCCCACGTGTCCATGGCGCCGATACAGTTTCAGCCCAACGAGCAGTGCATCACTACCGGTTAGTATATATGTTGTAACCATATGTTAAAATTGGTCACAGCATGATGTGACATGATTGTATTTCATGATATAGTCAGCTAAAAGTGGTTATATCGTCTAAACGTCAACGTTTGATGATATGTCACTCCACTATACAGGGTGGCGATTTAGTCATCTGCAATATTTGAGAGTAACGTAGGGCTAGTCGTGTTATAAGTAAAAAAAAAAAAAACTAATGTAATTACCATTTATACGCATTGTGTACTAAACTCATTGTCCCCCTACCACCATGCGGCCGGCAAGTGGAGAGCGGGGCGCGGAAGTGCGCTCGTCTCGTGCGCCGGGCGCTGAATGTTAACTAGTGGCTAGTGTTCACTATCCTTTGAAAAAATACACAATTGAAAAAAAAACTTTGTATTTTTTTATTATATTTGACTATTATTCACTTATACTTCCTTACACACATACAGTTCATTAAATATTGCAGGTGAATAAATCGCCACCCTGTAATGTATAATTAATGGTTTAATAAAAACCCACATAAAAGAGGAAGCTCATAATCAGTTTGAATTGTCCGCATAAAATTTAACACATTCAATCTTTATAAATTGCAAAAATTGACGATTTTAGAAAACATTTTATCTTAAAAATTTATTATAACTAATGAAAATTCTAGTAGTTTTGTGTCGTAACATTATTTCACTTCAATTAAAATATTCCATTGGCGCCATAATATTCGCTTTTTTATTAGCTACACCTGTATATTTGCTTGTTTGTCAGCTTGTCAGTTTTCAACCGACTTCTTTGAACTTGATTTGGACCCACTTTGAACGGTTAGATTTAATTTAAACTTATCAAGGACCGATGGATGACAATACAATAATTTGTAAGGTTTATTTAATTATCCTGGTAAGGATCGTCAGGATTAATTAATTTCCTCACATATCACATTGAATTAAAAAGTGGAAAATAAATATAGTTTAAAATACTAAAAAAAAAACACGCTTTTTTATTCGTTTTTTTAAATTCGATTCGATTTATCAGCAAAGCGTGTTTTTTTTAGTTTTTTAAGCTATATTTTTTTCTAGTGTTTTCTCACAGTTATTGTCCGCCGCCATTATGAATCAGAAAAACAAAACTATATCCGCGCTTCTAACGGTATATAATGTAACTATTTTACGATATGATCAATAATGTTTAACCATATCATGAAGTAGCCGTGCGTAGCTGCTAATATCGTCAAACGCTGAAGTATTCATTGATACGGCCGGACCATATCATGATGTGGTCAGGTGATATTGATATACAATCATTTCATGAAATGATCGGTCACATCATGATGATCAATTCTAAGATCTAGCCACGACATTTGCAAATGCAATTCAATTCTTTATTTTCTTGTTGTGTACATTTTATGGGCTTACGTGTACAAAGTACTTATAGAACGTAACACCTTTTTCGGGTAATGCAAACAGACGGTTAACGAAAGGTTAATATACTGCACTTGCCTTTAAATAAATTAGGAAAGGCTAATTATTTTAGAGGCGACGAACAACTTAAAGAGCGACTAACTATTTGCTACTAAAAAACTATTATGTATTATAATAGCACGCGTTGCGGACCCTGTAAAGACCCTCTTGGAGAACCCCATGCTGAGTCTGAGGAATGGATTGAAGGCCTAGAGAAATCATCTGAGTACTAATTTGTGTTTATTCTTTACAGGTTACATGACCCACCATTCAGACCCAAGCAATCAATGTTACCATAATACCAACATACAGAAAGTATACAAAGACAATAGCCTCAACCAACTAGACCAAGAATTAGACATGACGTTGAGAGAAATGTCTAGAAAGAAACCACCTGTAGCACCTAGGAAACCTTACAGAGACTTAGACCTATCTGATTCAAATTCAGACCAGGAATCTCGACCTAAAATGTCTAGCATAATGGCTAAAGTATCGAAATTCGAATATTACGCTAAGCAACAAAAAGTAGGTAGGAGTCAATTTTACACTTCGAACGAAAACGAAATATCTCCTAAAGTATTCAGTTCTAATTCTCTAACCGTTAACACGCCAGCGAAAGATGTCTTAGGAGGTAAAAACTTACCAAATTATATTAATAAAGTAAAAGAACCAAAAGTCCTACATCTAAACGACAATAATTTAGACCCTAAAAACTGTTCGTATGCCAACGTTGCTATAAGAAACAGAAAAATAGACGATATAGTTAGAAATTTTGATGAGAATTCACATGGCGAATACAGATTACCTAAAAAGGTTAATAACGACCAACAAATCAAAAGTGATAACATTTATGGTAAGATAAATTTAAAACCAGAACAAAACGACAAGAATAGCAAGAATAACGCTGAAATGCGTAAGAATAACGCTGAAATATGCAAGAATAACGCTGAACTGGGCAAGAATAATGTTGAAATGTGCAAGAATAATTTGGATAGTTTGAGAATAGATGTTGAACAGTTAAATGATGCGTACGGGAAGATATGTGAAAGAGGTGTGGCTAAAACAATAACTTTATCATCCCCGGCGTTTGATAAGAATCCACAGTATTCACCGGTTTACGCGAATAGTCACTACGATAGAAGTTTGGATGCTGAAAGCAGGAGACGGAAGGTATGTATTAATTTATATATTTACTAGCTTTCTCCCGCGGCCTCGCCCGTCTGTATATCGGTTATAGAGCGAACTCATCATCCTTCGGGAACAATTCATTTAGCAGTTAAGGCGTGAAATTGCAAAAAAACAATTTCACTTTTTTTTTTACTTACAATTAATAATTTAAAAATTTTAAACTGTATCTTTTATGAAGGTATATGCTAATATACTATAACGATGCCTCTGTCTGTTTTGGTTTTTTATACTTACTACTTCGGGTGGCAGACTAGCAATGGCTACGGTAACCGCTTCACATCAGGCGGGCCGTACCGCCTGATGTGAAGCGGTTACCGTAGCCATATTAACGGTCGCAACATAAAATATCGCTCGCGCGCCGCAACCCCCGCTGCCAACGCAGCATCTCCTTCTTATCTGGTGACCTCACTCACTCGCAGGAACACAACAACCCTCAATGGAATTATTATTTGGCTGCGGTATTCTGTGAGGTGGAGGTACATTCCCCAGTCGGGTAGCTTACAATTATCTACGCTCCCTAACTCTCTTTCCGCCAGAGCTTCGTTTGTCAGTCAGCAGGGTGCACCGCGTGCAGGTGAAGTTGGCTTTGATTCGAAGATGTTGATGAACCACTTATACCCAATTTTTTTTTTTTTTTGATACTACGTCGGGTGGGGAATAAGCATACGGCCCGCCTGATGTGAAGCTGATCACTTTTGCATTTATAATATTAGTAAGGAAGTAAGAATTAGGTTGTGGCCGCAAATTCGTTCACGTGAAATTTTGACCCTTTAACAAAGTGACTTTTGCATTTGACACACGTATTTTTGTACTTTAAATTGAAGTAACGTTTTTCACTGTGATCAGATTTTAAAGAAACGACGCTTATATGTTGTTCTAAGCTGAGGTTATTTGTGAAAAACGCAAAAAACTAATTAGTTCTGGAGATTAGCGTGTACGTACAGACATAAAGACTATAAATATTTTTTTATGTTCTGTTTTTTTATTTGTGGTCGTCAGCGCAAAAGCGACCTAAGCTTGTGATAATGCAGTAGGAATATTCTGTATTTTTATAACACTAATCTATAGTGCCGGTAATGTAGATCATTCTAGAATCAAAAATAAATCTTCGTTTAGTGATATTTCATTATACATTACCGCGTATTACACGGGTTAATTATAATTTCTTAATAAATTTTTAATTTATTTCTTGACTTTTGGGTTAAAAAACATGAGATCCAACATATCAATTTAACTTTATCAGTTCTGTCACTAGATGGCGCTGACATGGTTTTGAATCACGCTATGGTTTCGTTACTGCTGGTTAGAGGTAATGCTCGGAACGCAAACTCAAATTAACTCTGGTTTCCCTTCATAACGCATAAATCTTTCGCCTTTTACTAAAGATTTCCGTGGAGGGGAACACTCAAATGAGTCTATCTCTATATACTTTTTGAAATCCTGCCTAACTAGCAGGGTTAACAAAATAATTATCTTACGCGCCTTACACAAGTTAATTATAGTTTCTTACACGAGATAATTATTATAGTCTCATAATAAAATTTTAATTTATTTCTTGACCCAAAATACATGAGATTCAAACAAATCATCAATTTAACTTTTCCAGTGATGCCACTAGATGGCGCTGAATTGTAATTGAATCGCGCTATGGTTTCGTTTCTACTGGTTATCTATAGTGATGGAACTCAATGTCTTGTTAACTCTGGTTTCCCTTCATAACGTATAAATCTTTCGCCTTTTACTAAAGATTTCCGTGGAGAGGAACACTCAAATGAGTCTATACACTTTTTGAAACCCTGCCTAAATAGCAGGGTTTACTGTTTAGAGATGTTCAAAATTTTCATTTGTATCGATACAGCGTATCGATGCGTATCGTAAACCGACGTATCGATACGACGATATATCGATACAGTCGATATTTATTCTTAAAATTAAAGAAAACTAGCAAGCTACAGAGTTAACATTACAATTGCAATTGAGAGGCGCTTAAATTACGTAAGAGTTCGCTTTTGAACTTTGATCACTGTCCATTATTTGTTTATGGTGACGATTTAAATGAGTTCTTAAATTTGTAGTATAAAAAAAATACCACGTTTGACTTTATTGGCGGTGGCATCTTGTTATAATTCACCAACGGTTGTGCAGCTAGAAAACACCACATAAATGAAACTGAGTGATAGATAATAAACCATCTATGTTATGTTACTCTGAATAAACCTATCTAATGTCGGTAACATTAGAAAGAACTATCTACCTATACGCAAAAATATAAACAAAGTTTCGATGTCGCCCGCTGCCGCCAGGTCGGCTTATTCTTAAAGTTTGTTTACATAATCTCTTATTACTAAAAACATACGAGGCTCAATGAAATAAAGTTCAAATTGTAATGTGAGGCAGCATTATAGGATTCGATATTTTTATATATGGAATACGATATATCGGTGCGTATCGCATGGTCGTGTATCGATACGAAATATCGATATATCGCATGGCTTTGTATCGATACTTGATAATATCGATACGTATCGCGCATCTTTAGCAGGGTTAATAAAATAATGAAATGAATGTTCCATATAGCATGGCCTATAAGAACAAGGAAGGAACAGAAACCCATTCTATTTGACAATGTTCAAAAATTGTATAAATTATTTAATATCGTAAAATACATACAAAAGTATAAAGATCTGCAAACTTTCATTCTAATGTCTTCCATCCGACTTATTTTAGGGTCGATTAAAGTTTGGCGGGAAAGACAATTTTAAAAGTATGAAATTATTTAAAAAAAAATATTTCTATTGGAGAAGCAATAAAAAATACTATAACTTTTATTATGATACTAATTACATAAACGTAACATTTAACATAGCTGTCGTACAAATTTCTGATTTGATGCATACAAAATACAAATCTGTGACATCATTACTCAGTAGCCTTTTGTATGGGCGTTTTCTAGAAAGTCCAAAATTGTGATTTTCAAATTAACATATCTCGAGAGATTTTTGTGCTATCGAAGTAATTCTTTCGCCTATGGTTATATTATTGAAACGTCCCTACATATCAAACCGAAAAAATGTTGATCAAATAGCCTATTCTTTGTTTTTCGTAAGAAATTCTCTACTGTAAACAGTACATCACTACCGGTTGGTATTTATATATATAAAAATTAATTCCTAGTTCCCTTGGTCATGGCTTCACGCGTGATTTCTTTTGATGTTGTGTTGTATTTGTTATTAATTGTTAGAAGTAAGTGTATGTGTGAAAAAATAAAAAATGCGCGGAAAATTAAAAAAGTTAAGAAAACTGAACGATCATAATATTAACTTTTATAATGTAACTTTACGTCGTTTCACAGAACTGTCAGTCATTTAACAGATTGCGCGAAACCAATTCGAATTCAATATTAATTGTTAAGAGGACTGGACAACGTTTGTCGGCTTAGCTTAGTATACAATAAATTAGGAAATATTAATCAGATTTAAAGAGTCTCTTTTAAATCGTGAAATAATTATAGCCACTTTTAAGTATCAAATATACAAAAAAGTGTTTTTTTTTATCCTACTTCGGATGGCAGACAAGCATATGGCCCACCTGTGAAGCGGTTACCGTAGCCATATTAACGCTCGCAACATAAAATATCGCTCGCGCGGTGCCACCCCCGCTGCCAACCAGCAACTCCTTTCTTTCTGGTGACCTCACTCACTCGCAGGAACACAACAACTCTCAAGGGAGTTGTTATTTGGCTGCGGTATTCTGTGAGGTACTTACTTACCCAGTCAGGCAGGTATGAAATACGCTAGACCCTACCTCTCTTTTCGCCAGAGCCTTTCTCTTTGCACCACGTGCAGGTGAGGTTGACTTTGGTTCAAAGATGTTACTGAATCACTTACACCCCGAATGTTTATTTGATACAGCACCTATAGTATGTATTTGTTATTAAAAAAAACTAGAATTTAACTCACTGTACGTCATCCATCAAGGTCATTTGTTACCCATACCATTTTTGGTGGCTGCCATATTGGACTAAAATTTCGTCGGCATTCATGCATATCACGACAAACAAATACATGTGCAAAATTTCGGCCCAATCAGGAAGTGGTGTAAATTTAACATAATTTTTTTGGGGTGTATGTGGTTCATCAACATCTTTGAATCAAAGCCATCTTCACCTGCACGCGGTGCACCCTGCTGACTGACAAACGAAGCTCTGGCGAAAAGAGAGGTAGGGAGCGTAATTGTAAGCTACCCGACTGGGGAATGTACCTCCACCTCACAGAATACCGCAGCCAAATAACAATTCCCTTGAGGGTTGTTGTGTTCCTGCGAGTGAGTGAGGTCACCAGAAAAGAAGGAGATGCTGAAAGCTCATAATATAAATGTTGAACATAATGGACAGCATCTAGAAAAAGTAGAAAAGCATAAATTTCTAGGGTTAACAATTGATAATAAACTTACTTGGAATAGTCATATAGATAAAGTTTGTAAAAAACTAAGTAGTTGTGCTTATGCGCTGTTTCGACTATCTAAAAAAGTTAAATTAAATGTGGTTTTAGTAGCATACCATGGATTGGTTACCTTCGCTTAAATTATGGTGTTATATTTTGGGGCAACTCAAGGGACAGGGAAAAAGTTTTTAGAGCACAGAAAAGATGCTTAAGGTCGATGTGGGGTCTGCAAACTCAAGATAGCTGTTTATCTCATTTTAAATCACTTAAGTTACTGACATTTCCATGTATTTACTTTTATGATACATGTGTGTTTATAAAATCAAATCCAAATCTTTTTATTAAATTGTGTGATATAAGAAATAAGGTAAAGCATGTAAGAAAACAATATACACAAAAGTTAGTAATTGGGAATCATAAGACAGCTCTTTTTAAGAAAAGCATTTTTGGAATGGGTCCAACTATATTTAATAAGCTACCAGATGAATTTAAAACTTTAAATCTTGTTACTTTTAAAAATAAACTGAATTTATTATTGTTGGACAAATGCTATTCTGTAAATGAATATTTGAATGATAATTTGAAATAGAATGACATTATTAATATTTTTTATCGTAGAATATAACTGTACTTTATTTTTTAATTTGACATTTTTTTTTTATTTTTATTATAATTAAAATTCGTAATTTATAATAGAATAATATATAGACACTTTGGAATAGAATGACTATTAATAATTGATAACGTAGAATATAACTTGACTTATTTTTTTTTTAATTGACGTTGTTTATTTCTTTTTGAATTTGCTGCATTGGCAGCGGGGGTGGCGGCGCGCGAGCGATATTTTATGTTGCCAGCGTTTATATGGCTACGGTAACCGCTTCACATCAGGCGGGCCGTATGCTTATCTGCTACCCGACGTAGTATAAAAAAATACACCACTTCCTGATTGGGCCGAAAATTTTATTTAACGAAAGATTTGATTTCAAATAATCACAGCCTTCAGGTCGCAACAGCTGGAAGGCCATCATATCTGAAATGCTATTACGTCTGTACTAATGAAATAATCATTATCGCGATAATAAAACGTATACGATAACGACACTGCAGATTCCGTTGCGACAGATTGCGACAAAAATATCATTTATATCGTTAACAGTCTTGTAAAGGTCTTTTATTATAAAACAATGAAATATAAACAAAAAAAAAAAAGAAAGTTGTGGTCTGGTCAAATAAAAGTAATCATATAGTGTATTTTGATTTGAAAAACTATTAATATAAACGAAAACAGGAATTATTATAAAACAATTAATTATAAACAAAGAAAAAGTTGTGATCTGGTCAAAAAAAAGTTAATATAGACTGTATTTTGATATAAAAACTATTAAAATGAACAAAACAAGGAATAGTGTTATGGTTTTTCGGGACAATAGCCCTGGTCGAAAAAAATTGAGTTCCATTTTTGAAGAAAAGTAAAGGTGAAATTGAAACAGCTATTTTCGAATTGATATCAAGTTTTTTTTTTGTGAGACAATAACCCTGGTCGAAAAATGGTGTTCTGTTTTTGAAAAAAAAAGGGGAATAAGAAAACATCTGTTTCCGAAGTGATATCAAGTTTTTTTGTGAGACAATAACCCTGGTCGAAAAAAATAGTGTTCCATTTTTTTAAGAAAAATAATGGTGAAAAAAAAAACTGTTGTTTTTAAAGTGGTATCAAGTTTCTTTTTACCGTTATTCGATATAGACGTTCAGTGTCAGAAGCATCAAATTACGACTTTCGATTCGTACCAAAATGAATGGATCTAATTAGTTTAACGTTATCCGTGACAAAGACAGTTTCAATTGTTCGGTGAATTTGTGTTTTAAAAGTGTTAATGCCTGTAAAGATTTCTCTGATACTACTAATGGTGGTATTAGCGTTTGTACTTATAACTAAGCAGCCGTATCAATGATATGGGGTTCCCTGGATAGAAAAGCCCTGCCGCCGTGTTGGGTTCGAGTAGATTGAAGATTCTTATGCCTTGATGTGTTTGACTAGAAAGGCCCCCGGCTAATTTTGATACAGTGCCCTTTGATTCTAGCGAAAGCTACTCCACTATAACTAATGATCGAAACAGTATTAGTGTTGTTGGGAATCATAATAACGTATGTAATTGTCTTTTATTGTTTTTTCCAACCGATAATAAACATGGGTGTAAAATCAGAAAATCCAAAGAAGGAACAAAAACACACAACTTTATTAAAACGGTTCGTTTTAAATCTAAAGAAAAATACACTTGCACTGAAAGCGCTAAAATCTACAATCGATACGAAACATAATCGAGAATCCGAAAATCGAGATTTAAATTACGATCAAGTGATCGATTTAACGAAATCTGTAAACGAAAAACTCGAAGTAGTGAATAAGTTACGAAATGATATAAAAATATACAGAACTATTAATACAATTCTAACAAATTATTATATAAAAGAAACAAAAAACCATGAAAATAACATAGATAGTAAAATAATCAAATTAGAAAAACAGATAATACAATCATATGACGATTTGAAAGGTGAAATTGCCAAGATGGCGGATAACATCAGTGTTGCCAGAGATAATAATTTTGTAAATAATTCTTCTTCTATTGATAATAGTAATGTGTTTGTGATTGCCAATGGAATAAAATCTACACAACACAATGAAAAGAAGTACAATCAACTGTTTATGAGAAATGAGATATACAATCATATAATTAAAAAGATTGATAAAATATTTTGTGGCACGGTGAGTGATAATAAGTTAATATGAAATTAAAATAAGTTAATAAAATTGTATGTTATGGGTACTTAATTGGTAATTACTGAACCGATTTAATTTTTAAGAGCTTTTATTTAAATCAAATCCTGCAAGTTAAAAATTACACACTTCTCAGTGTCAGATTGAGTTGAATGCATTGTCACGCGAACTCAACAAGTGTGTCACACTCGTTGAGTTCTCGTGACAATGTATGACTACTTAAATTCTTTTATATTTAATCCAATATGGCGGCCGCCATATTCTATTTATTTATTTAATTCTTTCGCCTATAGTTACATTATTGTGACGTCTTTAAATAACAAATCGAAAAAATAAATGGTTCAGATGCCCATTGTCATTATATCAAGGCCAACAAATTAACAAAATCAATCAAAACTATTTTATAATTATTATAAGATTAATAAGCTACACATTTTCAGTCATATCTTGCCAAATTAGTTGACGTGCAAAAACAAATCAATCACGTTAAGTAGTGGATTTGTATATTATCATCCTACTAACGTCCTATTTCCTATTTTTCCTATTAATATTAGAACTAGCTGGTGCCCGCGACTTCGTCCGCATGAAATTTTACCCTTTTTTAGCCGACTCCAAACAAGGAGGAGGTTCTCAATTCGGTTGTATTTTTTTTAATTCTTGTTACTTCATTACTCCGTCTTTATAAATCGATTTGAAAAAATCTTTTTTGTATGTGAAAGAGTATAATACTTCCAGATTGGTCCCAATTTTTTTTTCATATCATAAAATTCAATTCATTTTAGTGTAGTATGTATTTTCAGTAACATTTTAGTGGTGCCTACAATTGTAGAGTTTTTTTTTTTTGTTAAAATTATTTAACATGTAAACATGACTCGGTGATTTTCCTAAAGGTGTTAGCTGAAAATCGGTGCTTTGCATCTAGGGGCAATATTTTTTTTTCTTTTTTTTTTTTTATACTACCGCGGGTGGCAGACAAGCATACGGCCCGCCTGATGTGAAGCGGTTACCGTAGCCATATTAACGCTCGCAACATAAAATATCGCTTGCGCGCCGCTGCCATCGCAGCATCTCCTTCCTTTCTGGTGACCTCACTCACTCGCAGGAACACAACAGCCCTCAAGGGAACCGTTATTTGGCTGCGGTATTCTGTGAGGTGAAGGTACATTTCCCAGTCGGGTAGCTTACAATTACGCTCCCTACCTCTCTTTTCGCCAGAGCTTCGTTTGTCAGTCAGCAGGGTGCACCGCGTGCAGGTGAAGTTGGCTTTGGTTCAAAGATGTTGATGAACCACTTACACCCCAAAATTATCACTGAGCCTCCAACCCATTGGTGTTGCTAGAGCACTTGCGCGCTTTCTAAACATTTGCCTAACTTGTGAATCTGTGTATGCATTTATTAAAAAAAAAAAATAGATAATAATTCATCGGGAGACTAAAGACTAAATGGGTGACTAAAAATACAGGGTAGTTTTGTATATATTATAATCTTATTTAGTCCCCAAGTTAGTATAATAGTTGCCCATTTTTACAATTTTATATGTTCACTTAACTTGGCCGTGTGGTTTCCGGCAGACTAGAATAGAATCACTCCGTCTCTTCCCATCGATGTCGTACACGATCCAGTCTCGATCCCACAAATGTCAAAGTTGGTATTCTCGTATCACAATATGAAACTTCAAAGTGTAATTTAAATGGGATTAATCCAATATAACCGAAAATTATACAAACTAAGAATGTTATTTTGCTAACAATTAGAATTGACAAAAATTAATGAATCAATTATAATAATTTTTAGCCAATTCACAATTCCATTTCGATTCGGTCAACTTTTGGTCTGCGATCGTAAAAATATAAAGGAGAATATATATGTTGCTTCTAACTGAGCATAATCTACTTGTGAAAACTGCCAAAATCAATACTTTAAAAGATTAGTTATACTTATTATTACTATATATATGATACGGTTAAAGATAGGTATAAACGTAACTTTATCCAAGAGGCTGCGCTACGTATCTACCTCACCTCCCTTCTGAGACTAATCTGGAACAGTTTGTATGACGCCGCACACATACACGCTCATTCACGCTCTGCACAGACGCCATTGTTTATGTAGTAGTGAACGACGCGACATTTGTATGGAGTGGCCGGGGTGTGATAACAGTGTGTATGGCGCCGCACACACACACACGTTCATTCACGCTCTACACAGACGCCATTGTTTACGTAGTAGTTATCAATGCGATATTTGAACGGAATCGCAGGGGTGTGCAACATTGTGGTTCACGCCTACTCTCTTAGAAAAGTCCTGATATTGCAATTTAGACTTTATGTGAGATGTAAGGAAAGCTAAACTGAATCTACTATTAATTGATACAGGTCAAGTGACTAATCTACAGATAAATCCGTATCAAATTAATGTTATCTAGTTATTATATTTTTAATATTTTTTTTTACTTTTTAATCTATTTGTATCGTATTAGCTACATGTGCTATAAGTGTTTATGTACGTATATTATAAAGTTTTTATTTTTAATTTTTTAATTACTTAAATAATAATCACGTCTAATGCGCATTACGTGATAAACAGATATCTTCGTTATATTTAGAGCGAGATACAGCTATATGCGTGAAAGAGATGGTGATATAGCCTGTCTTGTCTCACCTATAGCAGCATCTCGCTCTAAATATATCGTGTTTATCTACTTAGTGTGTGCGTTATAGTTAAAGCGAGACACCGCTATATGCGTGAAAGATACAGTGATATAGCCTGTCTTGTCTCACTTATAGCAGCATCTCGCTCTAAATATATCGTGTTTATCTACTTAGTGTGTGCGTTATAGTTAAAGCGAGACACCGCTATATGCGTGAAAGATACAGTGATATAGCCTGTCTTGTCCCACCTATAGCAGCATCTCGCTCTAAATATATTGTGTTTATCTACTTAGTGTGTGCGTTATAGTTAAAGCGAGACACCGCTATATGTGTGAAAGAGACAGTGATCTAGCCTTTCTTGTCTAACCTATAGCAGCATCTCGCTCTAAATATATCGTGTGTATCTACTTAGTGTGTTCGTTATAGTTAAAGCGAGACACCGCTATATGCGTGAAAGATACAGTGATATAGCCTGTCTTGTCCCACCTATAGCAGCATCTCGCTCTAAATATATCGTGTTTATCTACTTAGTGTGTGCGTTATAGTTAAAGCGAGACACCGCTATATGTGTGAAAGAGACAGTGATCTAGCCTTTCTTGTCTCACCTATAGCAGCATCTCGCTCTAAATATATCGTGTGTATCTACTTAGTGTGTTCGTTATAGTTAAAGCGAGACACCGCTATATGCGTGAAAGATACAGTGATATAGCCTGTCTTGTCTCACCTATAGCAGCATCTCGCTCTAAATATATCGTGTTTATCTACTTAGTGTGTGCGTTATAGTTAAAGCGAGACACCGCGATATGCGTGAAAGATACAGTGATATAGCCTGTCTTGTCCCACCTATAGCAGCATCTCGCTCTAAATATATCGTGTTTATCTACTTAGTGTGTGCGTTATAGTTAAAGCGAGACACCGCTATATGTGTGAAAGAGACAGTGATCTAGCCTTTCTTGTCTCACCTATAGCAGCATCTCGCTCTAAATATATCGTGTGTATCTATTTAGTGTGTTCGTTATAGTTAAAGCGAGACACCACTATATGCGTGAAAGAGACAGTGATATAGCCTTTGTCTCACCGATAGCAGCATCTCGCTCTAAATATATCATGTGTATCTACTTAGTGTGTGATTAGCATAATGAAGTGTTTGATCTAGAAGATTTTTTTCTCATAATGCAAGTGAAGCCACAGGCAGCGTGTATACAACCCTTATTCAGCCCACTGCTGGGATACGGGTCTCCCCTCAACCGAAAGGGTTTAGAGCATACTCCCCCGCTCTCAACTTCGGGTTGGCGGAGTCGATCTAGGAACAGGCAGCGTACTAGTGCGTAAATCTTAAGAATATTTTTTTTTTATTTTCAGGCATACCAGGATCGCATAAAGGAAGAGGAGCAGAAAGAGGCGGAGACAGCGCGCCTCGAGGAGATACTGAACATGTGCGCGGAGTACGAAAGACAAATTGCGTCTGGTAAGTGACATCTTTTTTTTTATGCTACGTCGGGTAGCAGACATGCATACGGCACGCCTTATGTGAAGCGGTTACCGTAGCCATACTAACGCTCGCAATATAAAATAACGCTCGCGCGCCGCCAGCCCCGCTGCCAACGCTGCATCTCCTTCCTTTCTGGCGCCTCCCTCGCAGGAACACAACAACCCTCAAGGGAATTGTTATTTGGCTGCGGTATTCTGTGAGGTGGAGGTACTTTCCAGTCGGGTAGCTTACAATTACGCTCCCTTCTCTTTTCGCCAGAGCTACGTTTGTCAGTCAGCAGGGTGCACCGTGTGCAGGTGAAATTGGCTTAGGTTCAAAGATGTTGATGAACCACTTACACCCCAAAATCAAATAACGTCGCTGTGTACCTATAAATGAATAAATATTCCTGGACAAATTACGCACTGCCATCTAGTCCCAAACTACGCAAAACTATGGGTACTAGATAACTGATATCATACTTAATTTTATTTTTGTAAATACATAGAAATATGCATATGACGTCCACCCACAAGGTGGACAGACGACCTCATTAAGACCGTAGGATCGCGCTGGATGCAAGCCGCTTCCAACCGGTCTTATTGGAGATCTAGAGGGGAGGCCTATGTCCAGCAGTGGACTTTCAATGGCTGAGATGATGATGATGATGATAGAAAACACCCAGACGAAGATAAACAGACATGTTCATGCACACAAATATTTGTCTTATGTGGGGATCGAACCAGCAACCTCGGAGTCGAAGTGGCCATTGCTAACCATTCGACCACCGAGCTCGTCAAAAGTAATGAAATTTTTGAAGATTAATTTAGTTTTGAGGTGTAAGTGACTCACCACTAACTTTGAACCAAAGTCAACTTCTGCACGTGGTACAACCTGCTGCTTAACTAACGAGGTTCTGGAAAAAGATAGGTACGATGCAGCGTATTTGTAAGGTGCCCTGTGACTGGGAAAGTATCACCTTGCAGAATACCACAGACAAATAAACATACTCTTGAGAGTTGCTGTTGACGTGTTCCTGTGACTGAATGTCACCAGGAAGGAGTTGCTACGTTGGCAGCGGGAGTGGCTCCTCGCGACCGATATATCATTTAAAATTTCCTTTGTTTAGGCACTCCAATCACACCAACAGAAAAACGGTCACACAACAAAATTATAACGAACGGATCGTTGCCTCGGAGCGTCGCCCAGAACAACCCCAACTTCGTACAGACCAGCGAAGGATATTACAAGTAAGTTAATTATATTGAATAAAATTGGGCACATCACAAAATTTTAAGTTTAAAATACTTTATTGCTTTAGACTGTCTTCTACGCGCGGTTTCGTCCCGCGTCACCTGATGCAAAGCATTCACCGTCTATCGAGTATAATGCCGGCGTTAGTTAGATAAATTCTGGCAAGTAGCAACTATTAATTAGTAATACAATAATGTACAAATGATAATACGGAACGGGGGCGCACTATGTCTCCTGTGTAGCCAGGATTAACAGCGGCGACCGCCAAAAAAGACAATGTACAGTGCAGTCACAGTAAAACTACGGCTGCCTTGGAACTCACAACGAATTTAATCAGAAGAAATTAGTAGAAGTAAGAAGCTTTTGGAATTTGACTCCCCCTCTTAGCAATGTGAAAGGCAGCAATATGGCAAATATGACGTGCACCACGGATTTTAAGTATCTAACACTATTGGAACCTAAAACATTGAGTAGTTACTCTAATATAAGGTTTAATGCCTAAAGAGATGGCTAGTCAAGTGAAGCTCAACTGCCGTGCATCACGGATTTTAAGTATCTGACACTATTGGGGACATAAACATTGAGTTGTTACCTAACACATCGATTCCAATTGCAAAATCGTCTGAATGCTTGGTAATTCCACATGAGTACAACTGTAACCCGCAATTGAGCAGCGTGGTGGAGTATGCTCTAAACCTCTTCGATTGAGGGGAGACCCGTATCGCAGCAGTGGGTTGAGCAAGGGTTATGAAGATGACAAATGATAATAAAAAAATTAGTTTAGGACGATGATGATTAACATTATTGAGGAAATAAAATATTACATATGTTTAGCTAACCGTGGCTATCTTATCTGTAGGAATGTCTTTTATTTGCCTACATAACGTTTGCCACAGTGTACAGTGGCATTAGATATTTGTTTTCCTAAATAACAGTTATTTAAAACTCTTTAAACTAACGTGCTTGCCAGATCTAATTCTAAGAAAAATAGTTAATAATCTTTTCCTCATTTCTAGGTAAGTTTTTAGGTATTTTTACATAACAAAGGAAGCGTATATAGGGTACGATCATTGCTTCATATCAGGCGGGGTCGTGTGCCTGATTGTCACGTTTTCTTTTATGAGAAGGGCAAGCGAGCATGTGGGTCATCTGATGGAAAATAATCGCCACCGCTCATAGAAATCAGCAACACCAGGGTCGCCGATTCGTTGCCAGCCTTTTAAGGAAAAAAAAATTACTGTTCTTGAAGGCTCCCATGTCATATTTATTTGGGAATACTGCTGAGGGAAGTTGATTCCATAACTTCACAGTTCGTGGTAGACAATGTCTTAAAAAGCGTACTGTCACGTAAGGGACCATTCATAAATTACGTCACACGAATTTCGTGATTTTTTTGACCCCTCCCCCCGTCCTTGTCACACTTGGTCACATTTGTCAGACTCCCCTCTCCCTAGTGTGACGTCACATATTTTGCAATTTTACATCTAGTTGCAAATGTGTTTGAGTTTTTCGTTAATAGTTCAAAGTTCGTGTTAACACTTAGATTATAATAGATTTTGAAATTTTACATCACGAAATTTAGGACCCCTCCCACCCCCTTGTCACACAATACCACACTTCGTCGACTCCTCCCTCCCCTTTAACGTGTGACGTAATTTATGGATGGCCCCTAAGCACGCGACGTCACGACTTAATTTTAAATAAATAGATTTTTATATTACTTCGGATGGCAGTTAAGCATATAGTACATTTGCATCATAATTATTACACCGCCACCCCCGGTGCTATTGCAGCAACTCCTTACTGTCTCGTAACCTCACACATTCGCAAGAACACAACAACCCCTAGATCTCTAAGTTTTGCTACTTGGCTGCGGTCTTCGGTAAAGTGGAGGTACTGTTCCAGTCAAGCAGTTTCATTACGCTGTGCCCTACCTCTCATTTACAAAACCGTATTAGTTAATCAGTAAAGTGCACGTAAAAACCTGCACGTAAGATTGTTTTCTGCTCGAAGATGACGTTGAGCTATTTTCACCCCAAATAAACCAGATCACAATTTTGGTTTGTTTGGGGTTACTGGTAACGCTAACTGTAACGTGTAACTAATAAAAATAACTGCTCCATAGAATATACTATGGATCAGCTATTTTCTAAATCTCCATATTCTCTTCCAGATTCGATACTAGTCACAACCGCAATAACTCAGTAAGCAAATCTCTCCCAATACAAAGAAACCTATCTAGTTACGAAAACTTCGACAATCAAACACAGGAACAAACTACACCGGAAGTGACGATACGAAACCAAAGTAACTACGAGAACGTAGGCCGGATGGACGAGATTGGAATTCCAGTATTCGACGAATCGCCCATGAAAGAGTTATCTAGTCCTATAATGATAAGAAAATTGCATAACCAAAGTGCTGAGAGTCGGATACCCCACGCGTCACCCGTAGGCAGCCCGTATGAGAACTTGTATTATAATAGAAATAATATGTACGGTTTAAAACCAAAATCTCCAAACACGCAAAGCCCTAGGTCTAGAATTAAGACCACATACACTCATAAAAATCTACCTTCACCTCAGTATTTCATATTTCCTACACCACCGCCGAAAGAGAATACAAGTAAACCGGATTTTACACCAAATAACAATACTGAAGAATCTAAAAGTAAATGTGATGGTATAGAAAAACAATTAAGTTTAGAAGAAGAAATACCAATGATTGATGATGCGGATTTAACTAACGATATTGAATTTAGATATTCAAAAGTAATAGAAAAGAATGAAGAAATTTCTCAAAGTACTCCTAAAGACTCTCCCAAAGTCGAAAGTAGTTTTGAAGAAAAAGAAATCAGTTTGACCAAAAATCAAAGCTTTGACGACGTTAAAAAAGAATTAATGGCTGATATACCAGAATTAGAAGAATTTGAGAATGATCTGAAACAGAATAAACAAGAACAGCTGTTGAAACACATCACAGAAGAAAATAAAAAGGTTGATATTGAACCAGATTCTATTGAAAGTACAGTGTTGGATGACAATGTTGATGAATTGAAAGCGAAGTTTGACAACTTGAAAGAAGAGAGGAAGAAGCTAGTGGCAGAAATACATGAGATCAAATGTAAGATGTCTGAAATAAGATCGCAGGAGGATGATATATTAAGAGAGGTAGGTCCAGACATTGTTTTTCTCACTAGAGTGTCGCAGTTTTTTTTTTCAGTCGTCTTTCTCGTTCTAATTTGTGAAGGTTATCCTTTTAGCACGGTATTCGCTGATTCCTCCATTACGATATCTAATTTATAATTCATCCTTCAGTTAAACCTAATGATCGACAAATTCACAAAAAAAATCCAGCAAGTAATTTCCTTTTAGGATAATAACCCATAATATCATAGTTTTACTAGGACTTCTATAATTCAAAGATATTCATGTTTTAGAAATGTTTTTTTTTTTTTTTTTTTTTTTTTATACTACGTCGGGTGGCAGACAAGCACACGGCGCGCCTGATGTGAAGCGTTTACCGCAGCCATATTAACGCTCGCAACATAAAATATCGCTCGCGCGCCGCCACCCCCGCTGCCAACGCAGCATCTCCTTCATTTCTGGTGACCTCACTCACTCGCAGGAACACAACAACCCTCAAGGGAATTGTTATTTGGCTGCGGTATTCTGTGAGGTGGAGGTACATTCCCCAGTCGGGTAGCTTACAATTACGCTCCCTACCTCTCTTTTCGCCAGAGCTTCGTTTGTCAGTCAGCAGGGTGCACCGCGTGCAGGTGAAGTTGGCTTTGGTTCATAGATATTGAGGAACCACTTACACCCAAAATGTTCGTTAAATGTTACATAATATAGTTGTTTAAGTTTTTAAAACACTTATCATTTTATTAAATTATCATATTGTGGCCAACCTTGATACAAAATGCATTTAGAAAATTTCTAACTGTCCTAAACAGTTCATACCGCTTCCGACTGGTCCAATCGAATATGCATTGAGAAATTTAAGAAAATGTTGTTGAGTTTGTGTGTGATAAATTGCATCCTTTTTATTCCAGTTGGAAATGGAAAAAGCCCTGATCAAAGGCGAATACGATTCGGAGATAGCAATCCTGAACATAGAGCAGAAGAAGAAGATAGACTTGATGGACAACGCGAGGAAAATAGAAGAGGAGATCAAACAATTGAAAGAGAAACAGGAAACGAGACAGAACGAGATGCGAGACCGGGTTGAGATCGCTACTACTAAGGTCGAAAGGTAAAAATTTTAAAAAATGCCAGGCACTGAAAGGTGAACTGATCAGATAGATGACATGGTCGACTAGTTTTATTGTCATTAAATATTTCAGTTATATCTTAATAGTTAAGAGTTGTATTGCAATAGTAAAATTGAGGCAAGGATAGGTCACGTTAGTAGATTGTAATGTTAAAAATTTTGTAGAATGATTTATTGGCTAAAAACAGTAATTATAATTAGACATAACAAATTATTGTACTAATGCCTAAAATGCATGTACCTAATTTACTCCAGTGAACTGAACATAAATTCAATCATCACTAGTTTTTGAAATACATGGATAGAAAGTCGGGTCTTTTTATATGTAGATAGTTATTTGTAAATCTATAGGCTAGAAAAGGACCTAAAAGACAATGCGGTGACGCTGGAAGAATTGCAGAATGCCCAAGATATCCTCGATAATGAGACCAAGATATTTGAAGATCTCGAGTTCCAGCACTTGGAGGAAGAGTCCGAACTGTAAGTGATCCTATTTAGTAAAGTATTGAACTAAATGTAAGAAGTAAGGTTTAATTAAATATTAAAATCACAGACGAATTCTTATTTTCGTCTTAGTACATTATCACTCCTAGAATCACTCAAGTAAATTTATTGTCCCTTATTTATTTGAATTTAAAGCAGAACAGAAATTAACTTTGTTAAATTCGACGTTAAAAATTGTCAAAGTTTTAAAATAGCCCCGATGTCAATGAAATCTATTCTTCTATATTCAAATAAAAGTTGATTTTAATATAATTTACTTCCTTTTAGACTGGCAAACAGAGAAGATATTCAAAACGAAATAATGCTACTGTCAAAGAAGATAGAATCGCAGAAGGCAAGAATACTCACACTGAAATCCGAAGCCAATAGTAATCTGACGTCAGCCTTAGACGAAACAAAAATACTACGAGCGGAGTACGTGAGGCTACTCAACCAAGTAGAAGAGTTGACGGGCAGGGTTCAAGCTATAGAGAAGGAACTTAAACCAATCGTAGCAAAGTTAAATTACATAGAAAGAACCCAATCACCTGATAGTGCCTTCTTCACAGACATGACACGAGCGAAGTCAGGAGAGTTCGGATACTCACCACAAACCTCGGACAGCGATGATCTCGACCTAACGAAAATATCCGAAGACCACACAAAACAAATCAAAGACAAGTTCAACTCTATAGATCGAATGTCTCAATCTATGATTGTAGATATCGAGAGGAGAGTTATAGGTGACGTTGTCGAAAACGATTCCGATAGATTCAGCGAAAGTCCGTCTAAGTCTTCTACTTCTTCAAAAGAGAAGAAAGGATTTTGGGAGAGGAATTTCGATTCGCTAAAACGAAAGAAAAAACAGAAATCGCCAGAGAAAGTTGATATTATGTCGCAGAGTTTAAATGAAAATATGTTTTATAATAATGAAACTATAGAAAATGATTTTGATAAGTTTAACAGTTTGAGAAATTCGAAAAAGAAAGAAAAAGATAAAAGTAATGGTCCTGTTAAAAGTAATTCGTCATCAAAGATCCCAACGTTTGCAGCGTTAGGGAAGATCATAAAGAAAGATTCTTTTGGAAGAAAATCTCGTGAAAACAGTATTAGAAATGAAGATGACCCTAGTGTTAAAACTCGTTACGTTAAAAACACAAAACCTATAATCTCAGCAGAGAATAAATACGTTAAAGCTAAATCATTATCTCCCGATAAAGTTTTTAAAGAAGAAGAGGTTATAATTGAAGAAACTGCTGAAGATGTAACCGAGCCAAATCATAAAGGCTTCAGAGTTACATTTGATAATATAACCCGGAAGAATTCAGGGGACAATGTTGATCAGATAAAAGTTTTGCACAGAAAAAGTTGCGGCGATGAGCCTAATGTTAAAAGTTTAGAATTCCAGAAGATTTCTGATTCTGGGAAGATTCCCTCCCAAGACGATATAGACAGGATTTCGAAAATTACCATCGATGCGCCGTTGTTGTCAAGTGATACAGATATGAATTCGTTAGGAAAGAGAACGTTGGACAGTTTGATGGAAATTGAGAGGAAGCGAATGGAAATGTTAGAGGAACAAGGTAGGATTTTTTTTACCTCTATTTATTGGCTATGGCCCCTTTGTCTCCGAGGTCGCGGGTTGAATTCCCGCACAAGACAAACATTTGTGTGCATGAACATGTCTGTTTGTCTTGGTCTGGATGTTTTATTGAGAAGTGCGAGCTGAACGCTTATATACGCCGAAAAGTCATTGTTGAATGAATAGGCTCCAAAAACACTAAACCGATTTTGATGAAACTTGTCACAATTAAAGACCTCGACATGCATGAGGTTTGTGTCAAAAAAAAATTGAGATCGATCATGTCCTTGATGAATGATCATCAAATACATTTTCCATTGAAATCAATGGAAAACATACACTCAGCGAATTTACTCGCTCCACTCAACCTCGATTTCGGCCCCGTGGGCTAAAATTGGCCTAGTATTTATGTATTTAGAAAAAATGTATTTAAGTATTATATCAGTTGTCTAGTCTAGTACCTATAGTACAAAACAAAGCTTTGCTTAGTTTGTGACTAGATGGCCGTGTGTAATTTAATTTGTCCAGGAATATTTATTTATTTATCTGCCATCGCTGACTCGGCAGATGTGGCCAAGCCCACTGCCACTTCAACTCGCTGACTCTGAGTAGCAATATAATACATACTTATTTGCAGGATGTCAAGTAATAGAAAATGAACGCGAGAAAATTCTAGAACTCAAACGGCGTGTGCAAGATGAAACCAAGAAGCTATGGGACCAGAAGTACAGATCTGAACAGTCCAAGTCGCTCGACAGTGACCACTGCCCTTTGCCGTTGACATTTGACAGTCAGAATGACAGATCTGTCAGCGAGAGGACGTTTGACAGAAGTGTCATGGGGGATGCCAGCTTGATGGATGACTCGTATATGATGAACTCGAGCTTATTTGAAGAGAGGTAAGGTTGATTTTTTTTTTAATCTTTTAATTATATGTATGATCTAGCTTCGCTCGGCGTTTGGTTATGTGGAGAAGGAATTTTCCCAGAATCATGTATGTGCAACTTTTTGGTAAGTAGCTAAAATTGTCTACGTTACAATAGATGGCGTGACATGTCTATTGTTATGCTTCTGGGAAATTCGTTTGATAACAGATGAAGTTATATTGAAACATTTTCAGCGGTTTTTGGAGAACTCAATGTTGTTATATTTCTATAGATATGTCGAGATACGATGACTTGTAAATCACAATTTTGGACTTTCCCGAAAACGCTTCGTACAAAGGGCTAATTGATTATGACGTCACACGATCTTATTTTTACGAATTTTCAAATCAAATCAAATCAAAATATCTTTATTCCTTGGACTTTATAAAGCACTTACAAACGTCATACAAATTAAATTTAACAACATGTATCTAAATCATTATTACTCTAAATCCGCAGAACTTAGATTCACTTTGATCACACTATCTTGAATGTGAAAGTGAATTTAAGTGCCAGTTCCGGCGACGGGGCTTCATTTTGTAAGAAAACCAATTGTACGAAAGCTTTATTAAAAATTGTGTTTATGTGGCTATTGCCGTAACAAAAGTTATAGTATTTTAGATTGTTTCTCCAATGGTAATGTATTTTTTTAATAAATGAACTTTCCCACCATACTTTGATTGGTCATAAACCACGACAAGACATAAGTTTCGATCGTCAAAACCTTTAATTTGATAACTATACCATAGGGATTAAAGTGGAAATTATTAATCGCTATTTTGGTAATCGTTTTTTGTCACAAGAACCAAACGAGTGTGCATTATTACTTTTATACTATTATAAGTAATATATTACTTATACTGCGATTAAGTTGTTTTATGAACAAATAATACTATTTTGAAAGGTTTTAGAAACTCAGTCATAATGAAAAAAGGATGTTTTGATATTTTTATTATGTATGGGGTGTAAGTGGTTCATCAACATCTTTGAATCCTGTACGCGGTGCACCCTGCTACTGACAAACGAAGCTCTAGCGATAAGAGAGGTAGGGAGCGTAATTGTAATCTACCCGACTGGGGAATGTATCTCCACCTCACAGAATACCGCAGCCAAATAACAATTCCCTTGAGGGTTTTTGTGTTCCTGCGAGTGAGTGCGGTCACCAGAATGGAAGGAGATGCTGCGTTGGCAGCGGGGGTGGCGGCGCTCGAGCGATATTTTATGTTGCAAGCATTAACCCATTAGAGGTCAAATGACAACAAACAACGTTTTATTAAAATTATCTCTATTTTCATTTTCAATTATGAATAAAAAGAACACGAAATACACAAAAAAAATTAAAAATAGTATTTATCATGAAATTACAGGGGTGTACTCAATTGAGTACACTGACCACTTAAGTATGAAAATTTTCGAAACAAGCTTTTTCGACGCAAAGTGTCTTACATTGCCAGCGTACTCTAGAATGACAAATGACACACCGCAGCTGTTTTTTAAAAATTTTACTGGATAATGTCCAACTCCATCTTGAGGCAGACCTTCCACTACTGATGCAGCTTGGCGCGATTTTCTTGGTTCGCCTTGTCGTATGACGGCGGAACATGAGTTGATACATAGTCATTACTCATTGTCATTACATTACATGTAAACGCCAGGAGTTAGCAACAGTCATGTCTAACAAGTAGGTAAATAACACCCACCACCACTTTTTACCATGAACAGCAATTCGATATAATGAGACTGACTGGTCGAATTCATCCACACCTCCCATATTTTTATTGTACGTTGGAATAAACGTGGTATCGCTACGTCTCTCTTCTCCTTCTTTATTGGACACCATCGCTTGACAGTTCCTAGCGGTTGAATAGTTGCTCTTTCGACGTTGCTGCTAAGTCGTTGTCTAAAAGATGAAGGTTTATTTTTATATCTCGAAACCTATGCCTCGACCCGGCTTTGCTGACCAATTCTACACTTACATCTTCATCTAGAGAACAGTACATTGGTTCTCGAGGTAGCTTATGATACCCAGATAATATCAAAACCCCTAAAAACTTTTTCAAATTCGAGGAATCCAGTTGAAACTCATATCTATTGTATTGATTAGCGTATAGTATGCTATTAGATATAATCATATCAATAATATCATAATCAAACAATTTTTCATTTATTTGTAAAGGGTTGAGGCCCTGCATTTCTTGACAAATAGTATTCTTCCTGTCAGACACTTCGGAAGTACTCTGCGAAGTAGGCGAGTATCATGGGGCACATTCCGCCAAATTGGGTTCGAATCTGAAGTGGATTGGCGGTTAGTATCTTTTCGTCTTCTTTTTGCCGCCAGCGGTTCATTATCACTGTCGTCGTACGAACTATTTTCGCTACTACTATCCTGACGATTCATAAACACCTCAAGAGTACCAGGGACGTCTTGGGGTATGAAACTTCATACGCCATATCCTCATCGACACCTTCCTCTTCATCGGTTAATGCACTTGGATCAGGTGGTATGATAGCCAAGTCACATTCATCATCATCGCTATGCTGTAAAATAGCTTCAATAGCTTATTCAAGCCCCTTGTAGCTCATTTGAGCTGTAAATCGCTGTTTATCCATTGCAAGGAATCTGAAAAAAAATCATTCATTTTACTTACGTATGTTGTCACTGTACTCAACCGAGTACAGTAACATTTATGAGACCCTAGTTTTATTTTAGTTATACAAAAACAATTATATTTTTCTTTATTTACTTACTCTGACTTCTAATTTACAACAATGAAATAAATAAAACAAATTATAAGCAGTAATTATTAAAAAAAAATCTAAAATCATATACTTACCTCCACAGTGTTTCGGTGTCAAAACTTCAACTGACACTTTTATTAAGAAAAATAACACTACCCGCTTAATATCTATAAATATACTTGAACAGTATTATGACGAAGTAAAATAAACAAAGTAACCCACTTAAACTTTAAGATTTTGTAAATAACACTTAAGGATATGGCTGTACTCGAATGAGTACAGTGACTTCTAATGGGTTAATATGGCTACGGTAACTGCTTGACATCAGCCGGGCCGTATGCTTGTCTGCCACCCGACGTAATATAAAAAAAAATAGTTATGACATCGACACATAGTTCTATTACTTATACTTTGATATCGTCTAAGTATCGAGTGTTTATTATATTCATTCCAAATATGTATATCAAACATTTCATAAATTACGTCACACGTTAAGGGGGGGGGGGGGGGGGGGGGGCGTCGATGAAGTGAAGAGGTTTCATATTGTGTGACAAGAGGGTGGAAATTTAGTGACGTGACATTTCTAAATCTATTCTAATCTAAGTGTTAAAACACGAATTTTGAACTACTAACGATAAACTCAAAAACATTTGCAACTCTAGACGTAAATTTACGAAATATGTGACGTCACACTAGGAAGGAGGACTCTCACAAAGGTGTGGCAAGTACCGGGGGAGGGGTAAAAACATCATGAAATTCGTGTGACGTAATTGCGGTGTAGTGGTTCATCAACGTCTTTGAACCAAAGCCAACCTCACCTGCACGTGGTGCACCCTGCTGACTGACAAACGAGGCTCTGGCGAAAAAAGAGGTAGGGCATAGCGTATTTTGTAAGCTGCCCGACTGGGGAATAACCTCCACCTCACAGAATACCGCAGCCAAATAGCAATTCCCTTGGAGTTGTTGTGTTCCTGCGAGTTAGTGAGGTCACCAGAAGGAAAGGAAAGAGTTGCTGCGTTAGCAGCGGGGGTGGCGGCATGCGGGCGATGTTTGGGCTACAGTAACCGCTTCACATCTGGTGGGCTGTACGCTTGTTTGCCACCTGACGTAGTATAAAAAAAACGTAATTTATGAATGGCCCCTTACTAAACAATCATATTCCTTGAACCTTATACATACCTATTGTTTTGAACTAGTGTTTTAACATAGTGACTCAGAGAGTGGCCTGCTGTAATCAGCTCTTTGATAAGATAACACCAGTCATACAGCGCTCGCCTCCGCCGACGCGTGTGCGTACTCAGCGTCCTGAATTACGTATCGATTATTCGATTCCTATTTGTGATTTAGTGACGTGTTAGTGATATACGAGTTAGTAGATCCTTGTGATATAAATTGGATTATAGAATCATCATATCATCATCAGGTCCATTTTAGTCTCCACTACAGGAGCACGACCCTCTCTCGTCCGTCCTAGACAGATGGAGGATTGGGCCTACACTCCCCACGCTGGTCAGAGGGTTGGGGAGGCCTGATCGATATTTGATAATGTATTTCCCTTAGTCGCTTTGTACGACATCTACGGGAAGAAACGGAGTGATTCTATTCTAGTCTGTCGGAAACCACACGGCCAATTATATAGGATTATAGAATAACTAATTTATATTTTAAATGTGAAATTGTTTTGTCTTTAACGTATATACATACATGATATAGTTTGATAAAGGAAGACTTAGGATTTTTAAATTTTAGAGCATACCAGATGGCTTACATTTCCACGATGTCTATTAGATTTTTTTTATACTACATCGGATGGTAGATAAGGCCCGCCTAATGTGAGGCGGTTACCATAACCATGTCAACGCAACATGAAATATCCCCCGCTGACAACGCAGCAACTCCTTCCTTTATGGTGACCTCACTCACTCGCAGGAATACAACAACCCTCAAGGGAATTATTATTTGGATGCGGTATTCTGTGAGCTGGAGATACATTCCCATTCGGGCAGCTTTCAAATACGCTGTACCCTACCTGTCTTTTGCCAGAGCCTCTTTTCTAGTCGGCAGGGTGCACCACGTGCAGGTGAGATTGGCTTTGACTCTAAAGATCGTGCCCCAGTCTTACATTCGACCTGAAACCATTACACTTCTTTACATGCAGTCCTGTAAAAACATCAGTTATTTGTGCACCCGAATTTCACCTCTAAACCGAAATGACATAGCTAGTTATGCATCATTTACATTAATTGTAGCATGGCGTCATTTTGGTGGAGTGAACGTTTTGCCACTTGTACAAATCAAAACATTTGATCGAGTACAGTATGTTCCTTTTTTTGTTTTAACCCATTTTGACGAGCTCGGTGGCGTAGCGGTCAATGACTAAATTCTTGTATGTTATTATTATGTATCTTATATATGTTTTTATTTTGTTAGTGAGACCTTTTTCTCAATGGCTTATTATTTAATTTACTTTGGTTACACTTCGCTACCTACTTTCTTTTTTTTTTTTGCTTTTTTTCACCTTTCGTCTACTGGTTGTTGGGAAGAAATCGCATCGCGATAAGGCCGCCCTTTGTACTCCAATTCTGTTTATGTACTTTTTTAAATTGACGAGCTGGGTGGCTGGCGTAGCGGTCAATGACGCGGCTTCGACACCAACGCTCGTGGGTTCGATTCCCACACAGGACAAACATTTGTGTGCATGAACATGTTTGTTTGTCTTGGTCTGGGTGTTTTCTATGTATCATAAGTATGTATTTACAAAAAAAAAATGTATTTACGTATGTTTATCAGTTGTTTATTACCCATAACACAAACTTCGCTTACTTTGGGACTAGATGGCGCTGTGTAATTTGTCTGACAATTATTATTATTATTATTATTGTATTATTTAGCATCGAGGGCGCCCATCGGCGTCCCGAAAATCAAATACCAAAACTTGGTGTGTAAGAAACTCACCACGATCTTTAGATCCAAATCCAACCCCACCTGCACGTGGTGCACCCTGCCGTCTAGCGAAAGATGCTGTGGCGAAAGAGAGGTTGGGTAGAGTGTGTTTATAATCTGCCCGTCTGGAGAAATACAATACCATTGAGGACTGTTGTGTTCTTGCGAGTGAGTGTGGTCACCAGTAAGAAGTTACTGCGTTGGTTGTATGGGTGATGCAGCGCAAACGTTATGTCATGTTGCAAGCGTTCATGTCAAAATGGCAGCGCTTCCCCCGTCCCCGCACGCGATGTTCCATAGTCCTTACTTAGCGTAATAAATTATTTGATCCTTCAGCTAAGCTACCCAGTGGTGTGAATGTATTTTGGATGAAGATGATAGATTTGTAGCTGCAACTCCAAACTGTATCCCCCGATTTTGTTACCATTCGTTTTTTAGGGTTCCGTACCCAAAAGGTAAAAAGGAACCATATTACTAAGGCTCCGCTGTCCGTCCGTCTGTCACCAGGCTGTATCTCATGAACCGCGATGGATAGACAGTTGAAATTTTCACAGATGATGTATTTCTTTTGCCGCTATAACAACAAATACTAAAAAACAGAATAAAGAAAATATTTAAGGGGCTCCCATACAACAAACGTGATTTTTTTTTGCTCGTTTTTGCTCGTTTTTGCTCGCAATTGATAACGGCAATAGGTAGACCCTTGAAATACTCACAAAATATTTAGTTATATATTCACTTAAAAAATAAATAATTATATAAAAATAAAACAAATATTTAAGGGGGGCTCCCATACAACAAACGTGATTTTTTTTTGCCGTTTTTATAGATAATGGTACGGAACCCTTCGTGCGCGAGTCCGACTCGCACTTGACCGGTTTTTTTTTAATTACCTCTCTATGGAAGCAATTTTAAAGACGTTTTCACGTCAAAATAAATAGTGAAACTTACTTACATAAAACGTGCCTATCCCAATTCTCCGTATCAATGCCCCTATAGAGCGCAACGCGTGCATATAAGCGTGTCATGCTTGCAAATCGGTATGCAATACGATGCATAGATTTAGGGCGACCTTATATAGAACAAATATACAGCATGTAGTTTTTTTCTGTCTATTATAAATTAAGAACATTAACTGAAAAATAATATGTACTACTAATACTAAAATAATATTATAATCTACTTAACAAATCATAATAAACAAATACATATTATAAGATACATATATAATATAAATGCAAACATATTCACAACTGAGACAAATAGTGTTGCTGCAATCTTTTTAGGGTTCCGAACCTCAAAAGGCAAAACGGAACCCTTATAAGATCACTTTGTTGTCCGTCTGTCTGTCTGTCTGTCTGTCTGTCTGTCAAGAATTTCTATGTCGAGAATGCGTGGAGGTATCAAGCTGAAATTTGAACTGTATACTCAGGTCCACGGTCCCATGAAGTTAAAAAAAAATCAAACTGCTAAGTTTACGTAGAAAAAAGTTACGGCCGTTTATTCAGCAAAAAACGCATATTTCGACACACTCAAGGGAATCAAAACCTATAGGGTACTTCCCGTTGACCTAGAACTATGAAATTTGGCAAGTAACATCGTTATAGACTACAAGTGCAGGAATAAATCTCAAAACTATATATTTGTAAATAGATTTTAAAAAATAGGGGGTCTATATTTTTTATAGGGTGTCGAAATTTCAAATTGAAGCTACTAGTTCAAATGGGGTATCATATGAAAGGGCTTGATGTACACATTGCAAAATATATTTTATTTATTTTTTTCGACGCATTATTTCTTATTTATAATGAAAAATATCAAATTTAATAATGATACTACGTACATACGGAACCCTCGGTGGGCGAGTCCGACTCGCACTTGTCCGGTTTTTTTGAAACTAACCTAACTTTTTTGAGGCTAATGGGCAATTTCTTATTTGAGACGGCAATTTATTCCAAACTTATGCTGCGCGAACAGTGAATGAATTAAAAAAGAATACAATACAATACACTTTATTGCACCAATACAAACATTTAAAAAAGTACATAAACAGAATTAGAGTACAAAGGGCGGCCATATCGCGATGCGATTTCTTCCAAACAACCATTTATTGTAGACGAAAGGTGAAAAAAACAAAAAAAAAAGTAGGTAGCGGAGTGTAACCAAAGTAAATTAAATAATAAGCCTTAATTAAAACTCACGTGAGACATTATACTAAATTAATTAAATTAATTAAACGGGTCACTCACGTCTTTTTGTCGGGAAAGCCGACTAGTTTCGATCTCAAAAGGACGTGCAAAAAGACGCGAGTGACCCGTTTAATTTATTTAATTAATTTAAATAATAAGCAATTGAGAAAAAGGTCTCACTAATAAAATAAAAACATTGAAACATTAAACAAGATACATAATAACAACGTACACGAATTTAGTGTTGGAAGGGGGATAGTCGAAGTGTTAATTAATAAGTGACAGGAGCGTTGAGATAGATCCCGTCTAGAGATGAGGGTAGTAATAGAGAAAAGCGAGAAGTGAGGTAATGATTTGTACGATAGGCTAGACGACTATTTCTTCTTTCGATATATTATGTAAGGACGTCATTAAAATATATAATATATAACTAATAGGTGAAAGAATTACTTCGATCATCACAATTTTGGATTTTGCCGAAAACGCTCCATACAAAAAGCTACTGAGTTATAACGTCACACCTAGGTATTTTGTATACATTAAAACAGAAATTTGTACAACAGCTATGCTAAATACTGCGTTTATGTAGCTAGAGCCGTAACAAATAGTATTTTTTATTGTTTTTCCAAAGTTAATATTTTTTGTAACAATTTCGTCGTTTTAAATTGGACTTTCCCACCAAACTTTGCTCGACCATAAAACAAGTCGGACAAAAGTTATTAAAATTTCATGATCGCAGATCGTTCTAGTTTTGTATATAAATATTTCTTATAATCTTAGATCATTGTCGTATAGCCTATTATCATGAACTCGCGTTTTATTCAAACGTTGTTGTTGAAGAAACAACGCCCTGTATATCAGCGTGTCATTGCATACGATAAACTTCCTCCGTTGTTGTAATTGAGTCCACAGATGTACAGTGACTGCGCTATGTTACAGAGTAATTTAATTCATTAGTTACAGTACATATTCGTGCAAGTGTCTTCCAAGTGATTAAAATATTATGTTACCTACTTACATAGCCTTTATGTCGCTTTAATTTATTGGACGCACGAAATGCGACTATTCGGAGAAGGCATTTTTAACACATTTTTGAAAACGCACGAATCGCGACTAGTTCACTTGTTCAACAAATTTCGACGTCGCACGAATTGCATCCCGACCTCTGGTGGGCTCCATTGTTAAAGGCACAAACATACACAAGTGACATAGTGGTGGGAAAGTGGGGAAGGTCTGTCTTGTTATATTGCTATTATAGAACTGAAATCGAATTGTATGCCACTCGCATACAATTCAATATGGTGGGACCCATTATTAAAGGCTACACAAGTGACATAGTGGTGAGAAAGTGGGGAGGAAAAGGCAAGGTTCAGACGATACAATAAAAATACAATTTTAGTGAGAAGGATGGACTTGTTTATTATTCAAAACTTTGTCAAATCGTGGTGTTATTTTTGAAACGTTCCTATTGAAATCAGTTTTAATTGAAACGAAACTAAAAAGAGAAATATTTTTAGTTTTAATGTCGCCCGCGCAAGCTGGCGCCTTTGTGCTTAAGTCGCGGGTAGGTTTGTCAACTTATATCGTGCTTGTTTTCAAAACTCTCTCGGCTTATTAAAAAAAAACATTTATGTAGTCTTTTAAATTTATAGTAGTAGTTAGTATATTTTTTCTGTCTATGGCACAAGGGACAGAATTTTTCACCTTAGAAAGGAGTCGCGAAATCAAAAAGACTGAAAAACACTGGTGTAGCTGCAGCATAAGCGCGCTTTCTAAAAGTCTTCTTAATTTGTGAATATTTGTCTGCATTTATTTAAATATTTGTCACTGTCCTAGATTAAGTAAAATGTGTAACAGTGACCAGATAAATGTTATATCTATCTATCTAACTAGAAATGTACATCTTTAACAAATTTGTATAGCTGCGAATTTGCTTGTTTTGTCATACTTTCTTATAAAACTTACGAACAAACTGTATGCATATATGGAACGAATAGTTGTGCTACCTCGTGTCAAAGTGGTGTAAAAAGTATATTATGAATATGTCGCCTAAAAAGAACAAGAACAATAAACTACTATGCTGGTAAGTGATTTTTATAAACATTTTTTATGTGAGAGCAGGGCAAACGATCATATGGGTCACCAAATGGAAATTAATCACCACCTCCCATGGAGATCAGCAACACCAAAGGGTCGCCGATCCGTTGCCAGCCTATACTTCTTCCTTTTTTTCTTTCTGGTGACTTCACTCACCCGCAGGAACAAAACAACCCTCACGGGCAAGGGCGTCGCCAAGGCGGAGCAGGAGGGGAAGCTGAAGAGATTCTATTTATCGTCACCCTCCCCGCTATGTGTCCTAACTTACATTTGATACTTTTTCCAGAACAAACGTTTTTCAGTTTGGCGCTGGATTCATTCCATTGTATTTTTGTTAGTTTTGACTTTGCAAGGATTATAAAAAGTTATTAGTTCATTAACTTTTTTATAATCCTCTTAACTTATTCTTTGAACCAGTAGTAATATCATTTTCGTAACAGAACATGTAACTTCAAAGTTTAATTTGAGTGGGATTATATCGAAATATAGCCGAAAATTTAACAAACTAAGAATGTTACTTTACTAACACAATATGTAACTTCAAAATTAAATTTAAGCGAGATTATATCGAAATATGAGTGAAAATTAAACAAACTAAGAATGTTACTTTGCTAACAACAACAATCGATAATAATTAATTAATGAAATCAAGTATATAATTTTAATCAATTCACAATTCAATCTCGATTCGGTCAACTTTCAATCTGCGATGATGATGATGATGCGAGAAAAAATACGAGAACTGACCTTCTGATTCTAGGTTTAGGGGATTTTTTGGGTTTAGAAACCGATCTATCCTGATAGATCTTCGGAAAAATTCGTTTTCAGGTGATTGATCCTAACTCGCTCATAGGTAGGTACATTATGTTTGGAAGGATCAGTCATTAATCAAACATTTCTTGCTTTTTTTTATTCTACGTCGGTGGCAGACAAACATATGGCCCGCCTGTTGTAAAGCGGTTACCGTAGCCATATTAACGCTCGCTATATTATCGCATATTAACTTGAAATATCGCTCGAGCGCCGCACCCCTGCCACCAACGCAGCAACTCCTTCATTTCTGGCAACCTCACTCACACGCAGGAACACAACAGCTCTCAAGGAATTGTTATGTGACTGCGGTATTCTGTGAGGTGGAGGTATTCAGTCGGGCTGCTTACAAATACGTTGTACCCTATCTCTCTTTTGCCAGAGAAAACTCGTTCTCAACATTCAAAGAGCCCAAGAACATATACAAGAATTGCTCTTTATATTTACTTTTATAACTTTGAACCATCCAATGACACGAGGCAAGCTCTGTCTCGCTGGAACTAGTAAATTATTAAATTATGTGTTATTTGTTTGTTACAGTTCCGGTCTTATGTCCTCATCGATAGAAGAGGTGAGTACCTATATTGGTTTTATAAATATATAATAAATATATATGTATATATACAGGATACCAGGTAATTCGACCTATTCCTTCAAGGGGCCAATTGCGACAAATTAAGTCCAGCCCCCTTACCACCGTCTCTTATTGCGATTCAATAACTGATTAGAATGCTTATTCATACCAATGAATAAGCTACTCTATTTCAAATAATAGAGTCGCTTATTCATTGGTATGAATAAGCAATATATTCAATTATTGCATCGCAATAAGAGATGGTGGTTAGGGGGCAGTTAACTAGGGGTCGAAATTGGATGGTTATTGTGTTATACCTGTTAATTTTTTTTTTACAATTTTCTTACTTGGTACCAAAAATAATTAATTATGAAAAAAACACTTTAATATGACTATATATATATATATATATATATATATATATATACTAGCCATAATATGGTTTGAAGAGCTCGAATGCGCTTGCCGGCGAACACGCAAGTCGAGCAACGTCGAGCATAGCGTAACTATGGATGGGTTGGTTATAAATTATAAGGGATAGGTTGTTTTTCTTTTTTAAATAACATTTTTTATTTATGGAAATGAATTAATATAGACAAAATGAAAATTCTCCAAACATTGGTTGTCAAGCTAGTTGATACGGACGTAAATAGAAGAACAAAAAGAATGTCTAACGCGTCAACGCTGGATTAGACAAATGCCTGGTTTATTTATAGATTGTACATTACTGGATACTGGATCTCTATACAAAATGGTGGAATAGTACGGTCTGTCGCGTTGTAGAATAAACGTTTGGGGGTTTAAGTAGCTTACCACCATTATTAAGGCCAAAGCCAGAGTTGCCAGATGTCCCGATTTTGGCGGAACGTCCCGCTTTTATAGGCTAAAATGTAATGTCCCGCGAAGGACACCACATGTCCCGCTTTTCGCGGTGGATGCAAAAAAATATTATTTCGTCTACTTAAATTAATGGAGGGGATATCAGAATTTCATTCTCTGGTAAATATGAGTAATTTAAACGTTTTATATTTTTACGTTATATTTTATACCGTTGAAATATTGATGATCTTTTGATTAGGTACACTCATGCCAAAATCACTTATCCATTCGTTAAAAAAAAACTAATTTTACTAATAGTCCTGCTTTTTTCAAACATGTCCCGCTATTCTACTTTCAAAAGTTTAAATTCCCGCTTTGGTATAAAATAAATCCTATCAAAAACATAAATGTGAAATGAGAGCCAAGTTCAATATTATGATATATGCCTTGGTTGTTGACTTCAACGACAAAAGAAGTGAGATCTAAATGGATGCCAAGTTCAATGGCGAGTCCTGAAATTTATTTATTACAACTGAAAATATTTTATATGGACTTAAAATGTCATTTCTTCTTAAAACTTAGGATAATATATTGAAGCCTTAGGTACGACTTGACAGGCCAAAGCCCACCTCACCTGCACGTGGTGCAGAGTGCAACGTTAAGCATGAAGATTTGACGAAAGAAAGTAAGCAAATGTCGCAATGCATCCTCATTCATAGTACTGAAATGGACGCATACTGTGCGGTTCTAGAGTAGTTTTTCACTTCCAGTTTTTTTTTAACGAAACGGGGGCACACCACACATTCCCACCATTAAAAAGGCAATGAACAGTGAAGTCCATTGCAGTCCCGGTGAAAAACTACGGCTGCTTTGGAACACAAAACGAATTTAATCAGAAGAAATTAGTAGGAGTAGGAAGCTTTTGGAATTTGACCTTCCCAACCCGTTTGGCCAGCGTGGGGAGTGTAGGCCAAATTCTCCTTCCGTCTAGGACGGACGAAAGAGGGTCGTGCTCCTGTAGTGGAGACTAAAATGGACCTGATGATGATGATGAATATTTTGCATGCCTACATTTTAAGGCAATGCAGTTGCCAAACAATTTCCAGCCTTGGCCTTATATTTATACCTATACTCGTAAACTAGTGCTCGTCCAGTGGTTGAAATTCGACCATAATTTAAATTATGGCTTTAACAACAAACAAAAGAGTATATATATGCGTATCCAATACAGCAAATCGTACTGTGTGTAATGTTTTTTTTTATTGATTTAATCTATATTTATGCATAACTAGCGACCCGCCCCGGCTTCGCACGGGAGCAATGCTGATACTAAATGTACTACAGAAGGTCTTTGCGCTTTGTCCTATCCAGTCCTTCCCCAGTTATAGGCACACGCCGCCGGCTCCGCGGCCGGTACCGCCACAGCCGTTATGTCCCTGCATTTTAAATGTGTAATATCTTCTAAACTATTCATTTAAATTACATGCTGTGAAGGGCCATATTGATCTATATTAAATGCGCAATGTATTTAAGGTACTTAATTCGATAAGGATTAATTCTGTATTGCTTAAAATCGCTTCGTAAATAAGGCATTATTTCTTGTAAAAAGCAAAGGATAAAATAACGGTTATTGTGTGTTACCACTAAGAGATAGACATATACCATCGCGAACTTTTTTGTAGACCATTTTAAGGTGAACAATACTGTACTACATTATTTTGATCTATCTCGTTGGGTTCAGCCAGCGTTTGCAATGAAAGAGCAAAAAAATGTGTTTATTTACGACATCACATTAGAAACCTCTAAATTATCAGTGTTTTTCTGCTATGTTATGCATATATTATACATATAAACTTTCCAGTTGAATCACTCTATCTATTAAAAAAAACCGCATCATAATCCGTTGCGTAGTTTCAAAGATTTAAGCATACAAAGGGACATAGGGACAGAGAAAGCGACTTTGTTTTATACTATGTAGTGATTAAAAAAAATATTAACATACTGCAATCCTTCTCTATTTAAACTATATGTGTGCGAAATTTCATACTCCTACGTCCGCGCTATTTTCGTAAAAAGGGGTGCAAAGTATTTGCTTCAGGTATTAATATTAGGTTGGGGAAAAAGTCTTTTCGTATTTTATATGAAAATTCAAAACATTTTTTAATAAAGTTTATTTACATTTAACTAAAGTATGTAGGTGCCATTTTGTTCGATAACTTTTTGCCATCTTGTAGGTAGAGACATGATCCCATTACTATAGAAATTTTGGGACTTCTGTTCAAAAAACCACGACAAGTGGTTTTGGCAGTCTTCTCGTGATGTTAACCTGACATTGCCTAAAGAATTCTGAAGAGACCGAAACAGGTGGAAATCAGAAGGTGCAAGGTCAGGAATATACGGCGGATGCATTAACACCTCCCAGTCAAACTCTCTTAATTTTTGCTGAGTGGCTAAAGAAGTGTGAGGTCTAGCGTTATCATGATGAAAAATCACACCCCTTCTGTTAATTAATTCCGGCCGCTTTCTCTCAACTTTTTGCTTTAATCTAATCAGTTGTTCACAGTAGAGTTCAGAATCGATAGTCCTGCCTGGCGGTAAGAGCTCATAATGAATAATGCCCTTCCAATCCCACCATACACACTTCATCACCTTGTTGCGGGTTAACCCGGGTTTTGCCAGACTCTGTGAAGCCTGACCGGCCTTTGACCACGACCTTTTTCGCACGTTCTTGTCGTACGTGATCCACTTTTCATCACCAGTTATAAGTTTCTTCAAAAACGGTTCGCTTTCATTACGTCGTAGTAAAGAATCGCAAATGAGTACACGGTTCATTAAGTTTCTTTCAAATCGTGAGGCACCCAAATATCGAGCTTTTTAGTGTACCCAGCTTTTTTCAAATGCGCCAAAACTGTTTTGTGGTCAATTCCTAATTCTTCAGCTACGTCGTAACTACTGATATGCCGATCTTGGTCCACTTTTTCAAAAATGGCATCCATTTTATCCGTAACAGGGCGACCAGAGCGACGTGCAACTTTCACATCAAAATTTCCTGATTGGAAACGCTTAAACCAAATTTGTGCTACTCTCACAGACACTGCACTAGGTCCATAAACGTCACAAATTTTTTTCGTAGCTTGCGTTGCATTTTTACCTTTTTTGTAGTAAAATTTTAAAATGAATCGAATTTCTTCATTAGATTCACTCATCTTGACAGTAAAAAAAACAAATGAAAATCACACATTTACTTAATTTGAATTTGGAATTATCTTTTTTAAAATTTAAACTTTTTAAAGATATCAAAACCTGCCAGATACAAATGGTATAACCAAAGAGATTTTATTACAAGTTCATACATACTATAATGCGAAAAGACTTTTTCCCCTGCCTATTATAATGGCCGTGTGGTTTCCGGCAGACTAGAATAGAATCACTCCGTCTCTTCCCGAGGATGTCGTACAAGGCGACTAAGGGAAATATATTATAAAACATCGATCAGGCCTCCTCAACCCGTCTGGCTAGCGTAGGGAGTGTAGGCCAAATCCTCCTTCTGTCTGGGACGGACGAGAGGGTCGTGCTCCTGTAGTGGAGACTATAATGACCTGATGATGATGATGCTGATTAATATAATAACATAAATATAAATGATTGTATATTTGCAAATAATAGTAGTTTATGAAACTGTTGCATAATAAGAGTGTGAGGTATTAGAGAGAGATTAAAATACGAGTGTGAGTTTATAACATGAGCCGAAGGCGAATGTTATAATAGACCACACGAATATTTTAATACCTAATTATGTGCAGTTTCATACACTACTTTATCTAATCTCATGAAATATATGATAATAATATTTTAAATACAAGCATGAAGTTAATTTAACAGCTATAATTCTTACTTAGAAATCCATTTGCAGATCGAGCATGCGTAGTGCGCATGCGCGACGCGCCGCGCGGCGCCGCGTTCACAGATTATGTAGAAAAATGTTGCAAAGTTGCAATGTATTTGCATTGCAACCTGTTTAAAATACCTGTATCCAGGGCTGAAGCTGTATCGAAATGGTAAAAAAGTTATTTTACGATACAGTTGTCCATAGAAGAGCTGTATCGAAAAATAACTTTTTAAATTTATTTTGATAGCTTGTTCGTAAAGACTGTCATTAAGATACTGTGTTCAGTTTTTTAATGTGTAAATTTCAGTATGAGATTAGTTAAAATATCTTTTTAAATTTATTTTGATAGCTTGTGCGTAAACACTGTCATTATGATACTGTGTTTAGTTTTTTAATGTGTAAATTTCAGTATGAGATTAGTTAAAGAATTTAATTTCATTAGAAATACCGACGAGTTGGTCCAAGAGCGTACTGCGCACTCTTAAACAGCAGTAAGCACAGTGGGAGGTATATTCCATATTTTATGACGATGTCGTCGGCAGGATGTGTCAGTTTAGTCGTTTCCTTATAGCGGCATCACATCCCCGTGCGACTATTATTAAGATCGCATCGGGCCGTCCGCCGCAAGATGGGTTAGCCCTTTCCTGTCTCCTGCCTATATTTAGTCCTATTGAATTACTAGATAGATAAATGAGTTTTCTGTGTGTTCTATGATATTAAATTTTGTCAAACATATTTATCACCTATATATAACATTTATTTCGCATTCGCATAACGTGCCTTATTTTTTTTTTTTATTCAAAGTAAATAGGTAGGATATTGTGCCATAAATAGTGCGCTATAACAATCTATGACATTTTCTCTCTCATGTGCCTCACCAACCCGTAGTTCATAAAAAAAAAATGGGCACGGCCGTGTGCTGTACGTGAATACGTTATTTGCACTAAAATTATCTCAAAATAACAGCGTTTCCTCCTCCTCCACGCGATGTTCGATAGTCCTTACTTAGCATAATAAATTCTATCCAGTGGTGTGATTGAATTTTGGATGAAGATGATAGATATGTAGCTGCGACACCTAACTGTATCCCCCGATTTTGTTATCATTCGTTTTTAGGGTTCCGAACCTCAAAAGGAAAAACGGAACCCTTATAAGATCACTTTGTTGTCCGTCTGTCTGTCTGTCTGTCTGTCTGTCAAGAATTTCTATGTCGAGAATGCGTGGAGGTATCAAGCTGAATTTTGAACTGTATACTCAGGTCTACGGTCCCATGAAGTTAAAAAAAAATTAAACTGCTAAGTTTACGTAGAAAAAAGTTACGGCCGTTTATTCAGCAAAAAACGCATATTTCGACACACTCAAGGGAATCAAAACCTATAGGGTACTTCCCGTTGACCTAGAACTATGAAATTTGGCAAGTAACATCGTTATAGACTACAAGTACAGGAATAAATCTCAAAACTATACATTTGTAAATAGATCTTAAAAAATAGGGGGTCTATATTTTTTTATAGGGTGTCGAAATTTCAAATTGAAACTACTAGTTCAAATGGGGTATCATATGAATTTTTTTTCGACGCATTATTTCTTATTTATAATGAAAAATATCAAATTTAATAATGATACTACGTACCTACGGAACTCTCGGTGGGCGAGTCCGACTCGCACTTGTCCGGTTTTTTTGAATTGCCTCCCTATGGAAGCAATTTTAAAGACGTACTCATGTCAAAACATATTAGAAGTCTATGTATATAAAATACGCGTAGGACGACGAAGCCTTAGACGCCCTCCTTCTAGATAGATTGTCTGACGATCTTAAGAAAGCGGCTGGATGAGGAAGACGGAGGATCGTATTTGGTGGAAAGCATTGGGCAAGGCTTATATCTAGCATTGTGTAGATACAGCCTGATGATGATGATGATGTATTTTAAAACGTGGTCTTATGGCAAAGGTACACAATTATCCCAATCAACATTTCACTATGTCAGATGTCATACAAACGAGCATTTCCTACGGAAACATTTATAAAACTTCTTTCAAAATTCAAATTAATATTGTGGACCGTGGACTTCAAAGAGCTGTCCATTTTATTTTCGGTCAATGTTCTGTGTGACATCTTGAACGCATTTGATATTTCCTCCTCAAGTTAACGATATATTTGTAAACGGTAGGTTCGTAATTGGAATTTATAGACGGAATTTGGAATACTATTTATGGAATGCTAGAAACTATCATCATCTATCATCAGTGTTCCGCAAAGACATTTAGTGTAACACGGTAATTACATTACCGTGTTACACTAAATGTTTAAAGAGGGTTCTATTTGGTTATTTATTATACAATCTAATGTCGTGGTTGTTTATTGAAAACTTAAAATAAATATCAATATTCAACTTTCAAAAATATCGTAAACGTCGATCTGTCTAATCAAATGTCGAGTCAATGATTTCAACAATAGAATATGTAAAATTCATTATTAATACTAGATAAAATTAATTGATTTTGTAATAAATAAACAAATAGTTTAATGGTTATGATTAAATAATAAGAAATAAATTATTTTACCATTTAAAAATTCAGTTGAGAATAGATTATATAGTACGAACGAACATTTGTTATACGCGACGCCGCGTGGCAGCCCTTGCGATCGGTCCCACATTAGACTCAGAGGGGAGGTGAGACCACCTTGTGAGAGCGGCAGGGAGTGGCCATACTATAGTAGTACTATTACTTATACTGTGGTATTACACGGAGAAACGCGTGTGATACTCGAACCGCTGCGATGCCACTGCATCGTAGAAATCTGGGAGTGTTTCTAGATTACTGCTTGCTTACCAGTCAGAGATATAGTGCTACTTTGTACTGGAGTAGTATAAAAAATGGCATTTTTTTTCACAGCCCAACCTGTTATCATAAGTATTGATTAACAGAATTCGTAGTAAATACTCTTAATGCTTATCTAATCACGCCTTCTAGCTATCTTAATGTATCCTCTGGAATTCACTAAACTGTGTACACTGATAAATTGATAATACGTATACTAGGTACACTGTACTATCAAAAAAATAATAACTCCCAGGGCTTTTTAACTCTGATAGTTGAATGGTCGAGCTCGGTGGTCAAATGGTTAGCAATGGCCAGTTTGACTCCGGGGTTGCGGGTTCGATCCCCGCACAAGACAAATATTTGTGGTCATGAACATGCCTGTTTGTCTTGGTCTGGGTGTTTCCTATGTATTTACAAAAAAAATGTATTTAATTTTAATATCAGTTATCTAGTAGGTACCCATAGTACAAGCTTTGCTTAGTTTGGGACTAGATGACGCTGTGTAAAGTGTCCTGAAATATTTATTTATTACTGCATGTTTTCTATGTATTATATGTATGTATTTATTTACAAAAAAAATGTATTTAAGTATAATATCAGTTAACTAAAACCCATAGTACAAGCTTTGGGATGAGATGGCCGAGTGTAATTTGTAATAAAATAAAATAAAAAGATTTTTGCAAGTGCTTGAAGTCTGTACACCGAGAATCCGACCTCTATTCCATTCTAAGAGATGTATCCTCGTTTAAGTAACAGATAATTTAGGTTTTCAACAGTAAACGCTTGCGTCATGTTTGCATAATTCGGAATGCAATCTTAAATTGTTTAAACAAGCCTATTAACATTGATTGGCAGTTCTCTTTGTAATAAAAAAAATATCTCTCATTACTCAGATTCGTGACTTGGGTATTACTATGGACTCCTAGTTGATATTTAATCTCCACATAGATAAATATTATCAACAAGGCATAAACAATTAGGATTTACTTAGTGGTCGCCCAGACTTTAACCATAAACAAAACAGTACCTATATTATGCGAATGTGTGTCAAATACATATTAAGGTTTGTAAAATTCTTTTTTATTGATTTTTTATACATAAATTTTTAAAAAATATTTTAAAGTCAAGCTATGTATATCGCTTTTGTTCCATGATCACATCGGATTCAGGGACCCTACCGCCAAAGTCGAATCCGATTACCATCGAATATTTTGCTTCGAAAAATAGATCTCGTTTTAATTGGCGTGTGACCAATGTTCTAAAATTACAAAAACTCTCTATCAGTAACGTATAATACATAAAAGTAGAATAATCTGCGATCTCAAAATTTTTATAACTTATGTCCAATGTGTTTTATGGTCGATCAAAGTTTGGTGGGAAAGTCCATTTTAAAAGTATGAAATTATAAAAAATAAATATTACCATTGTAGAAACAATAAAAAATACTATAACTTTTGTTACGGCACTAGTTACATAAACGCAATATTTAACATAGCTGTCGTACAAATTTCTGAGTTAATGCATATAAAATAGAAATAGCGTATCGTGACGTCATAATACTGTATGCCTTTTGTATGGAGCGTTTTCGGGATAGTCCAAAATTGTGATCTTCAAGTTATCATATCTCGAGAAGTTTTTAGCCTATCGAAGTAATTCTTTCACCTTTAGTTATATTATTGTGACGTCTTTAAATAACAAATCGAAAAAAAAAGAAATGGTTCACAAGCCTATTATTGACAAACATGTTCAGCTTAGTCGGTTGAGCTTCAGGACTTCTACCGGCTAAGCTAAACATAAGTAACCTAAATTTAAGTTAAAGTTTGATTTTCACAATCTAATAATCGGATGGTAATCGGCTTCAGCTTCGGCGGTAGGGCCCCTTTTCTACGGATGAGTCGATATGAAACTAAAGGTCTGCTTTTATCCATGCATTTAATAATAGAATAGAATAGAATACACTTTATTGCACCATGTGACAAACGTACATTTAAGTTGCTTGCCAAAATGAAAAGTACAAAAGGCGGTCTTATCGCTAAAAGCAATCTCTTCCAGACAACCTTTAGAAGAGAAACAATGATAAAATTAGGTAGGTGGCGCATCATTAGTTATTACAAAATAATATAAACAATAAGACTGTTTGTTTCTAAATAAATAAAATAAAAAGTTCTGTGCAGAACTCATTAAGCATAATAACTATAATTTAAAATACACCAGTATAATGTGGCGTGCCAAAATATGACAAACAAAAAACTCAAGCGTAAAAAGCCAATAAAAAAATACTTCATGAACAAGGTAAACATTTTAAACAGCACTCATTAGTTAATGCCGTAATTTCTCACACCCACGATTCTTGTCGACTAAAATAGATTTCTGAACGTGTTTAGTGGGCTTTAATTTCAGTGCGTTCCGGAACGCAGCGCTTGATAGTCAAGGGCGATTTTACGTTTCGAACACGCCCGATTTGAAAGATTTACCGCGAATATTTATTCGAATGTTTTGGCGCGAAACAGTTTTATCATTTTTTATCTGTGATTGATTGAAGTTTTTTTTTTGATATTGGTAGTGGTTACGTTGTTAGTAATAATAATAGGTTGGATATATTGATTTTATACGAGTACATATGTATAAAGAACATTAATAAGTTGATATAGAAAAAAATAATATTTTATGTAGGTATATGCTAATATACTATAACGATGCCTCTGTCTGTTTTTTTTTATACTTACTACTTCGGGTGGCAGACAAGCAAACGGCCCGCCTGATGTGAAGCGAATACCTTAGCCGTATTAATGCTAGCAACGTGAAATATAACACGCGCGCCGTCCGCTGCCATCGCAGCAACTCCTTCCTTTCTTTCTGGTGACCTCACTCGCAGGAACACAACAACCCTCAAGAATTGTTTGCTTTCTAACTGCCCCTCTTTACTTTCTAAGGCGCACCAGGGGCAGACACACCACAGAGGGGCGCCGTGAGTCGATCTTCTATTATTATCCGAAACCACAAATATTCGCGTTCGCGTTCTTTTTTTTATATGTGAGGGTAGAAAACTAGCATGTGTGTAACCTGATGGAAAGCAATCACCACCGCCCATGGAGATCAGCAACACCAAGGGATCGCCGATCCGTTGCCAGCCTATTCTTCTTCCTTTCTTTGTTTCTGGTGACCTCACTCACTCGCAGGAACACAACAACCCTCAAGAATTGTTATTTGGCTGCGGTCTTCTATGAGGTGGAAGTACTTCTGGAGGGCAGCTAACAAAATACGCTATGCCCTACCTCTCTTTTCGCCAGAGACTCGTTTGTCAGTCAGCAGGGTGCCTTTGGTTCAAAGATATTGATAAACCACTACACCCCAAAAAAGGCTTTCTGAAAGTCTCAAATAGGCTCCGAAACAGCCCCCTTACTACAGAATAGAATGTTTATTCATACTATAAATAGTCGCTTATTCATTGGTATGAATAAGCGACTATTTCAGAAATAGTCCCTTATTCATTGGTATGAATGAGCATTCTTTCTATTCAGTTATTGAATCGCAATAAGAGTTGGTGGTAAGGGGGCAGCTCAACGGGTTTCCATTGAAATTTTAACTCAAATTTTTGATCGATTTGTATTTCGATATATTTGAAATTAAAATGAAATGAAATTATTTATTCTCTCATTTTGGGCTCTTAGACACATCTTATACATTTTTATTAATAACTAGCTGCCCGCCCCGGTTTCGGACGGGTAGAAAGTGGTACGTTATTTTCCTCGCAATTTTTACGTCTTTTATCTCCACAAGAACCTTCCAAACTAAACGAAAATATGAAAACAAAAATTGTTAATTAATAAAGCGACGAGCTCGGTGGTCGAATGGTTAGCAATGGCCACTTTGACTCCGAGGTCGCGGGTTCGATTCCCACACAAGGCAAATATTTGTGTGCATGAACATGTCTGTTTGTCTTGGTCTGGGTGTTTTCTATGTATTATATGTATGTATTTACAAAACAAAAAGTATTTAAGTATTATATCAGTTATCTAGTACCCATAGTACAAGCTTTACGCTTAATTTGGGACTAGATGGCGCTGTGTAAATTGTCGAGAAATATTTATTTATTATTTATTTTTATTTATATAGATATTCTTATTCTTTTGTCATTATTTTTATCTATTAGCATGTCGGTATTATCTAATGACCATTAGCGAAGAAAAAATTCTTGAAAGAAAGTTGCCAATATGGGTCTTTTTAGGGTTCCGAACCTCAAAAGGAAAAACGGAACCCTTATAAGATCACTTTGTTGTCCGTCTGTCTGTCTGTCTGTCTGTCTGTCAAGAATTTCTATGTCGAGAATGCGTGGAGGTATCAAGCTGAAATTTGAACTGTATACTCAGGTCTACGGTCCCATGAAGTAAAAAAAAAATCAAACTGCTAAGTTTACGTAGAAAAAAGTTACGGCCGTTTATTCAGCAAAAAACGCATATTTCGACACACTCAAGGGAATCAAAACCTATAGGGTACTTCCCGTTGACCTAGAACTATGAAATTTGGCAAGTAACATCGTTATAGACTACAAGTACAGGAATAAATCTCAAAACTATACATTTGTAAATAGATCTTAAAAAATAGGGGGTCTATATTTTTTATTTCTTATTTATAATGAAAAATATCAAATTTAATAATGATACTACGGAACCCTCGGTGGGCGAGTACGACTCGCACTTGTCCGGTTTTTTTTTTTTTTAATAATTAGATACTACAATAATTACAATTTAATTTGTATATATATTACGATATTATGTATGACAAACTTCCCGAGTGAAGCCGCGGACAGCACCTAGTATCAGATACGAAAGTTGATAAATTCATACTCAAGTATAAATAAATAAATAAATATTGTCAGACAAATTACACAGCGCCATCTAGCCTCAAAGTAAGCAAACCTTGTGTTATGGGTACTAGACAACTGATATACATACGTAAATACATTTTTTTTGTAAATACATACTTATGATACATAGAAAACACACAGACTAAGACAAACCAAGGGCGGATCCACCGTTGTGGTCACGGTGGGCATGCCCACAGCCCTGATATATTTGTAACCAAGGGTGGATCCAGGGGGAGGGGTCATGGGGGTCATGACCACCCCCTGGACTGGGTCCAGGACCTAGACGGACCACTAATTAAAATTGTTAAACTTAATGTTTTTATATAATTTTTTATTTCAATATAGATTAAGTACAGTACTTACATACATTAATAAAATACATACTTTTTACCTGTATCTAAGTATTATTATCAAAATTTAATTATAACTTGAGTGTGACTTGGCCACAACTATGTGACCTCCCTCTGGCGCTAAAGCTGGATCCGCCCTTGAGACAAACAGACATATTCATGCACACAAATGTTTGCCCTATGTGGGAATCGAACCCACGAGCGTTGGTGTCGAAGCCACGTCATTGACCGCTACGCCACCGAGCTCGTCAAAGTATGAATTCCAAATCGATGTAACGAAAGGAAGTAACCAATTATAAGTGGACAGATTTACAGACGCGAATACTCTATGAATAAACTGGATTCACTGTTGAAAAATTCCTGTACAGTACATGGCAAAAAATAGTAACTAATGAAATAAATATTTCTGGACAATTTACACAGCGCTATCTAGCCCCGAATTAAGCGCAAATCTTGTGTTATAATAATAATAAACAACTGAGTCCGCAGGGCAGCTTGTGTGGCGAGCTGTTGTGTGAGTAGCGACATCACGGACCCGAGTCTCCAGATAGTCGGTCAGGGCCTTCGTCTCCGACGTGTCTTCATCGGTCGGAGTGTAAACACAAGAAGGTCCGCAGGACTCTCAGCTCTGGCTTGCCTTCATTGGCCGTCCAGAGAGGAGCCGCTAGAGCTATATGCTCCAGGTGTGGAAGTGTTAAAGGGCATCACGCCGCGAGTAACTTCGGAGAAAGCGAAGCACACCTCTCGATATCCCTGAGTCACTCACACCGGTGTTGCCCCCGGCCGTTTTCCTGGCATTTCGAAGGCCCATCTAGTGAGTGGCAAGCCACCGCCTGCCGCTAATAACTAGCAATAAAAGCAGTTATGGCAGGCGTCCATCCCTCTTCTTTAATAGCCCGGTATTAAGTTCACCCATATCTCATCTCCATAGCCGATTTATTTTCCATCACACTTCGCAATAGTCTCAACGCCTGCCGAGACCTGCTCATGGGTATGTCGTTCCATTGACATATCCTGGAGCGGGTCACGGCGGGCGTACAACATTACATCAAACTTCTCAAAGGGGCCTCTACGCGTTGGATCCATATACCCGCGCATGCCTATCAAATGACCGGGTTTGACCCGTGATTAAAAAGAGAAACAACTGATACATGTACTTAAATACATTTTTTTTTGTAAATACATAAGTACATGTAATACATATTACCTAGCCCAAGACAATCATACATGTTCATGCACACAAATGTTTGTCTTGTCTTGTACGGGGATCGAACCCGCGACCTCGGAGACAAAGTAGCCATAGGTAGCCATTCCGGGCCGACCGGGCTCGTCTCAAATGTTTGTCTAATCTTTAAATTTTATTAAAATTATTTTTTTATAATTATAATCCTTTTTTTATGAAGACTTCGGTTAATGCCAAACCTTCTTTACGCAAAGTATCAATAAAAGGGCTACCGCCAGATGGCGCGTTGTAAACATTGTTGTCCGTAATTTATTTATTCTAAAAAATAATAAAGTCGTCCTGAAAGTGTAGTGACAAAAGTAATGTGCATATAAATAAGTGATAACTACGTGACATTGTTGGTAACATAATATATTTACGCTTTACTCAAAAATTTTGGAGAAACAAATATGTGGATACAATAGTGAGTTCTGAACATTTTTTAACAAACAATTTTATATAAACAAATAGTGACTAGTGGTTAATACAAATACAAACAAAATATAAACATTATTACAGTGTAAAAGTGCTGTTTTTGGATATTATTTACATAACAAACTATTTACCCACGGATTGTTACAAATATGTGAAACAATAGTGAGTCTTAAACACTTTTTAAAAAAAACAATTATATAAATACAATCTGTGAACAGTGGTTGACACAAAATACAAACAAAATATAAACATTATTGTGGTGTAAAGTGCCTAATTTTAAATATTGTTTACTTAACGAACTATTTACCCACCGATTGTAAATTGACCTTTGGACTCTTTAGTTACTAGCAAAGAACTGCACATAAAATGTATTAGCTAAATTCGACAGTATTCACATAGCGTATTTGGCACTGCAACACGAACAGTTTACTTTATATGCGTAACGTCTGGGTTCGATCCTGACCGCAGTCCTAAGACAATTCTTCTTTTTGTCACTTAATTTTTATTTTTGATTAAAATTATTTTTATTTTTGACATATTAACTCGACATGGAGCAGAATAATATTACTGTACGCAATAATAAAAAAGTTTATGACGACGACTCATTTAATATATCATTCACATCTACACAATCCGATGATCATTTATCGAAAAGCTTACCAGACCTGTCAACATCACATATACACAATTCAGAAAAAATAGAAGAATTACAGAAACGAGTTAAAATATTAACAGAAGAACTAGAAGCGGCACATGCTGAAATCGATCAATTAATTTTGGAAAATATTCAGTTAAAAAAGTTGACAGATAATCAAGATAGTACCATATCAAAATTAAAAGTAATATGCACTGAACCGTCATCCACAACAACGAAAAAGAAACGCTCAAAATCACGAAATAAAACTCTTCACAAGCTAAACTTGGATTCCAGCAGCATTGATTTAGGATTAAAACTAAACGAGAAGAATATTATGGAAAACGCTACTGTGACGAATTCTACGTGCAATAATAAAAACACACAGGCAAAACCTGAAAGTTGTCCATACATGCCGACAGATGGCGCTAGTAGTATGAAATCTTCAAAATTGATAAATCCCGAAATCTTAATTCTAAGCGGAGAACAATGTACAGGATTAGCGTCAAACTTAATTTATTCCAGACGGAACACACAGTTCGAGAAATACAAGATCTCTTCCATCACAAAACCTTATGCTTCGTCAGAAGAAATACTAAAGTCATGTCAGAATATATCTGATTCAGAACAAAACTATATTATTCTGTGTATAGGCGAAAATGACTCAAATGTTATTATGACAATGATGCATCTACTGTGTACATTAAAATAATTATAGACCAATTGCGCTAATACCAATATTTTCAAAGGTCTATGAAAAAATCATGTACTTGCGAATACTCTATTTTCTGGACAAATTCAAACTAATTAAAGATGAACAAAATGGGTTTCAGAAAAATAAATCCACAACATTAGCAGCTTATAGACTGATTCAAAATATTACTGAAAATATTGACAAAAGGAAACGTGTCTCAGCGATATTTTTCGACATGAGCAAGGCGTTTGATTTTGTGGACCATACCATACTATTGAACAAATGCGAACGGTATGGAATTAGAGGTAAAGCACTTGACTGGATAGACAGTTATCTAAAAAATCGCTGGCAAACTGTAGAAATATCAAAACTTACTGATGATCGTACAATTACGACATGTCTCGCCCCTTACAAACAAAATAACTACGGTGTGCCCCAAGGGAGCGTATTAGGGCCACTTCTCTTTCTAATTTATATAAATGACATACCTAATATCACTAAATACAAATGCACTCTTTTTGCTGATGACATTTCAGTTGTTATACCTGACGATCGTAAAAGTGATAATTATGACATTTTAATAACTAATACAATTAATCTATTTACAGAATGGCTAAATGACAATAATTTGACAGTAAACATATCTAAAACCAAAATAGTACAATTTAAAAACTATAACACTAATTTACCTAAACTTAACATAAAACATAAAAATGCTGACGTAGAAGACGTTAATGAAATTAAATTTTTAGGCATAACTTTAGACGCAAACTGCAACTGGAAGGCGCATATTATCAATTTGTGCAAAAAGACAAATAAATTCGTTTACGCCCTTAAAAAAATACGCGAAACTGCGGGAGTAAAGACGGCTTTGACTGCTTATCACGGGTATGTGGGTTCACTATTACGATATGGAATTATTCTATGGGGTGGTTCGACCTTGTTCAATAAAGTCTTTATTACGCAAAAAAAATGCATCCGTGCAATATGTATGGCTTATCCGTTAGACTCATGCAGACCTTTATTTAAAAAACTAAGATTGTTAACATTACCGTCTCTATATATTTTGGAGGCAGGTTTATTTGTGAAGAAACATCCAGAGCTGTTTAGGAAAGCAAATGAAAATAGAAAATATTTGTCCAGGGATCCATCCAAACTATTTTTACCATTTTCAAGGACAACACTATACCAAAAAAACTGTTATTTTATGGTGGTTCGATTGTATAACAAGATACCCGGATCCATTCGTGAACTGCCATTAAATCGTTTTAGAATAAAATTAAATAAATGGCTGTTAGACAAATGTTTTTACACTATACAGGAATTTTTAAATAATAAACAATGTTAATAACAATGTGACTACTTAACTAATAATATTTTATAATAATGTGTGAGACAAAAGGTTGAACTTTAATATTTGTCTATTAATATTTTTTAAATACTAAACTGAATTTTTAAATCAATTATATTATTTACATTTTTTAATTAAGTTCCATTATATTCCACGGACATTGAATGCTATTTTACAATTATTTAATAAATAGACTTAGTGATGTATAATTTGATTATTGACAAATTTAATATTAATTGATCAATTCTAAATATTTTTAATTAGGCTAAAATTTGTTAAATTTGCATGCTATTTATAATGGCTAAATAGGCTGGTGATTTGTTTTAAATAACATCTGTTTAAATGTTACCCTATTTATTGCAAATAAATTATTTTTTTGAAAAATGTAAAAATCGGTCGTGTACTTTCTTTAAAATTTCATGTAAACTAACATAAGAGAAATCACTTTTTCTAATGATTTATCACGAATATATCGCTCCTTGGGTGCAATAACGTCATAATTAAAGTCAACATGCATCTTCTGAACGTTATTTTGGTATTTATTTTGATATGCTATTTCTGCTTTCAGATTATTTTTAATAGGCTTATAACATTTTAGAAGTGTCTAATTATTTTTTCATTTTATTATTGTTGCAATTAATAAATGTTATTTGGTTGGACAATCATAAAAGTATCATATTGCAGCAAATGTGCGATATGTGTATTATTACTATTCCAATTTTGTAAATATTAATAGTTTACTTAGTTTTAAACCCATACTATACTATAGTCAAATAAAATGTACCAATTTAAATGCCCTGTACCCCAATATATAAAATAAACGTATCACCTGCTTACAGTCGCTGAAATAGAAAATAGGAATATTAGTCATCATGTCTGTAATATAGTTTCCAACTGTTTCAAGTTGATAAAATTATATAAATAAACAATAAAAGCAAGGAAAGAGATGACGCGTTGGCAGCGGAGGTGGCGGCGCGCGAGCGCTATTTTGTGTTGCGAGTGTTAATATGACTACGGTAACCGCTTCACGTCAGGCGGGCCGTATACCTATTAGTATCAGTCTGCCACCCGGCGTAGTATAATATATATATATATATATTATTTATGATGACGAGCCCGGTAGTCGAATGTCTAGCAATGGCCACTTCGAAGACGAGGGTTCGATCCCCGCACAAAAAAAAATGTGTGTGCATGAATATTTCCAAAGAAATACTATATAGGTATTTAAGTAGGTACATTTATCAGTTGTCATAGTACAAGCTTTGAGCTTAATTTGACTAGATGGCGCTATGTAAATTGTCCAGAAATATTTATTTTTTTTATTACTAACGCTGGAAGTGCGTAAATTCGCAGTAACATAAAATGCTATTTTATCATCGTTGCGGTAAACGAGGCGTCTAAAAATGCGCAGATATTTGCGTGGGAGAGAGATACACGGGTGAATGAGAGTCGACGTGATGTCTAGCGAAATAGCATTTTTAAGTCAAGGGTAACCACAGGAAAATAAACATTTATTCTGCAGTCTAACTGGGGTTGTCAACCTATAGTCCTCTTCGATATATGGGTTATCCAACACTAAAATGAGGAGCTCGTTGGCGTCTTCGCGCGTGTCAGTCTAATCAAACACGCAAGTTAAGCAACGTCGACCGTAGCCTGTCCATGGATGGGTTTGTTTATCTCGAGCTCCTCCGTGCTTCGGAGGGCACGTTAAGCCGTCGGCCCCGGCTGTTGTCATTAGATGACAGTCGTTAAGCAAAGTCAGTGGGCTTTAGGCGGCTTGAAAATACTGGCGTCCGCCAACCGGCAGTTAAGCAGTGTGGTGGAGTATGCTCTAAACCCCTTCGATTGAGGGGAGGCCCGAATCCCAACAGTGGGATGATTGTGGGTTGATGCCAACACTAAAATATATTTTTCAATTCGAACCAATTTTTCCTGAATTTAGCTTTCATCTAAACAAAAATAAACTCAGCGTTATAATATTAATGTTGATTATTCAAATATGTTTAAATGTCATACGTGCTTCGGAAGGCACGTTAAGCCACGTCAGTGGTCTTTGGGCGGCTTGAATACACTCCACCAATCCGCAATTGAGCAGCGTGTTAGAGTATGCTTTAGACCCCGCTCGGTAGAAGGGAGACTCGTGCCCCACCAGTGGGATGATTATGGGTTGATGCTGAAATGTCATAAAAAGCGTATAAGTGCCCACAGGAGCCCATTGGAAAAATAAAGAATTTCATTTTACATAAATCTAATATATATATATATTGGCCGTGTGGTTTCCGGCAGACTAGAATAGAATCACTGTCCCTTCCCGTGGATGTCGTACAAGGCGACTAAGGGAAATACATTATCAAATATCGATCAGGCCTCCCCAACCCGTCTGGCCAGCGTGGGGAGTGTACCGAGTGTAGGCCAAATCCTCTTTACGTCTAGGACGGACGAGAGAGGGTCGTGCTCCTGTAGTGGAAACTAAAATGGACCTGATGATGATGATGATGAATATATATAAAATTCTCGTGTCACAATGTTAGTTACCATACTCCTCCGAAACGGCTTGACCGATTTATATGAAATTTTATATACATATGCAAAAAAAAAAAAATAATAATAATGTGGCATTAAAAAATAAATACAACCCTAAATTTTCACCCTTCTACCATCAACCCCTAAATTTATATGGTTAAACAACGTTTGCCAAGTACTCGGTAAGTCAATAGATCAGTGATTTTGACGAGCTCGGTGGCGTAGCGGTCAATGACGCGGCTTCGACACCAACGCTCGTGGGTTCGATTCCCACACAGGACAAACTTTTGTGTGCATGAACATGTCTGTTTGTCTTGGTCTGGGTGTTTTCTATATCATAAGTATGTATTTACGTATGTTTATCAGTTGTCTAGTACTCATAACACAAGCTTCGCTTACTTTGGGGCTAGATGGCGCTGTGTAATTTGTCTGACAATATTTATTTATTATTTATTTTCCTCTAAAATATCTTTCTATTTGTATAACTATAAACAGCAATAGCATAGTACCTATATAATTTATATACTAAAAGTGATTTTGTATACTTTGAGTCCTTTCTCCGTAACTATATCCAATTGAATTCGTAAGACATTCAAAGAATGCGATATCTAAGTCCAAATTAAGTGAATCAACTAAGTGATCTGAACAGTATGTCTATGTGGCTCACTCTCATCAAAAGTTCACATTGGGGCCTCAGTTGTACGCCGAAAAAAGTGCTCGTAAGTATTCCATATAAAAGTTACATTACTTTATTAAATGCAACTGCTATACGGCATAACTAATATATATATATATATATATATATATATATGAAGGAACCTTGTTGTTGTTGATTGTTGAGAACCCCAAACTTAGAGACGGTTTGGAAATCGTTGAGACGAGATTTTGCGTCCCTTTGTGTGTTCTACCGATTGTACAATGGGGTGTGTTCAGAGGAGTTGTTTGACCGCTCGCCATCGACAGGGAATTCATCCTCACACATTGGAGCCTAAGTGGTCGCGTACTGTGCGGTTCCAGAGAAATTTTCTCCCGCGTACTGTCAAGCTGTGGAATGAACTGCCTGTCGAGGTTTTCCCGGGAGACTACAGAATGGGGTTCTTCAAAAAGGGCGTGAAGAGCTTTTTACAGGGTCGGCATCGCGCGTGTGATGCCCCTGGTGTTACAGGCGTTCATAGGCTGCGGTAGCTGCTTTCCATCAGGCGGGCCGTAAGCTTGTTTGCCACTTTAGTGGTATAAAAAAAAAGTAACATGTCCTGACTGACTGATTCATTAACGCCGAGGCAAAACTACTGAAGCTAGAAACGTGATATTTGGACCGTGGCTTCCTTTAATGACGTATAGGTTCACTAAGAAGGGATTTTGCGAGAATAAAAAGGGGTATCAACGTTTTTATGTAACTTTTTTGTTTGTGGTCAGATCTGTTTGGAATTTCGTGATATTGCTCTTTGACTCTTTTTTTAAATTATTTAATAAAACTAATTCAATATTTCCTAAAAAATCGTTCTCTTAAGGGGTAAAATGGTATTAAACTTTTAATGGGGAAAAAATATTAGATGAGCATTTCGTCTTGGAACTTTGTAAATGTTTTCACGATTTTTCGATATCCAACCTCTTTTTCGATATTCTACCCCTAAGTGGGTGAAGGGGTATGAATGAATTTCATGCATCTACGCGTACTCTAACCCATGGACCCCATCGTACCCATGATAAATACAATTTATATGTCAGAATAAATTAATATATTTTAAAAAGAAAACAAAAATATCAGTTATCAAACATTAATTAAAAATTACAAACAATAGTCTCATAATATAAACAATAAATGGCAAATAATAATTTATAAAATGTCCTTAATTATATATAAATATATATATATAATTAAGGACTTAATTATATATATATTTAATTAATTTATTATTAATTAAATAATTAATTTATTATTAATTAAATATTATTATTAATTATATATATATTTAATTAATTTACTAGCTTTTGCCCACGAATTCGTACGCGTAGAATGCATGAAATTCATTCATCCCCTTCACCCACTTAGGGGTAGAATATCGAAAAAGGGGTTGAATATCGAAAAATCGTGGCGGTGCGGTGGTGATTGGTTTCCACCAGGTGACCCGAGTGAAACCACCAGTGCAGTATGATACCTAACATAAAAATAAATAACTCGCTGACGCAGCCGCCCGTCGACGCGTAGCTAAACACATTATTTTATGTCACGTCTACCGTAATACGAAATTAGTTGGCGGTTGCTTGTACGTCATTACCGAGTTACATTCGAAGAATTTGCCATCCACTTTGTGATTCATTACCCTGACTGAAAAAAACTGCAAACACAGTGGGTGCAAGTATGAGACCGCACCGTAAATATAGCAGATACAGCGTGCTTGAGTTCCTGCGAGTGAGTGACGTCTAGGTTTGAAAACTTTTCGATGTGATAACGTCTTATAACGATAAACGCCAGCTGCATGCAAGAAAAAGCATGACAAGGAACAAGCGATAGAGATGCACGATCGGCTTATGACGCATCTATCTCTCTTCCACTCCATCGGTCGGTGTTTTCTTATGACATTATCACGTAAAATTATCTTCCGTACACCGACTTTACAGACATTTTTTTTTTAATAACAAAAACATGTTTAATCCTTTCATTGTCTGCTTACGTATTAAGAACTTTACCTTCATGCCGCCATACATACTATTTAACACCTCGCGTGCCGCGACCTGTCACCTTCTGTATCAAGCACTGTGTACCCACCATGTGACCGCGGCACGTGAAAGATTAATCTAGATATTGAATACAAAACCTAGACGCCTATAGGCGTCTTTGGCATGTGGTTAAGGTTTTCTGGGACGCCTATGGGCGGCCTCGGCACTGTACGGTTTTTTTTTGTTTATCCTTGTTCACTTTTATTATTCCTCTAAAAACCGTATAAGCGTGGTGTAAACTGGTATTTGTAAACAACTACATAAAATGTTCACAGTTCACTACGCCATTCTCATGTTTCGACAGTGACGCAAGCGAGTAGGGAGATGGGACCGCGTGACATAACAAAACATACAACCCGAGACCAACATGACACTGTAGCCTATTTACAGCATCTGTGGGGAGAATAATGTTCAGTTTAAAAATTAAAATAGAGTTAATTGAACAGAGATATAGTCGTCGACTAAAATGAAGTGTTTTTAACCACGCTTTTATTAGCTTCACCTGTATGTTTAATTGTTTGTCAATTTGTAACCGACTTCTTTGAACTTGATTTTGATTCACTTTGAACGGTCACATTTAATTTAAACTTTGTATACTTATGAAGGACCGATAACGATACGATAATTTGATAAGTTTATTTAATTATCCTGATAAGGATCGCCAAGATTAATTAATTTCCTTACATATCACATGGAACTAAAAAGTGTAAAATAAATATAGTTTAAAAAAACATGCGCTCAAACTACCCGATGAATGAAAAATATTGCACAAAGCACCCCACGCTTTTTTCACAATATTCTAATCTTTTTCGTTCATTTATATTTTCTGCCTATATTAAAAATTATTACAAGATTATAATTAACTTGCAAGGTTTGAGCTAAACAAAGAAACATTACTACATGAAAGTAAGGAAGCGCTTGTTCATGAAAAAATAAATAAATACAAGAATTAAGAATAATAAGAATTTAAGAGAGTAGTATAGCGTAGTTGTAAGCTGGCCGACTGGGGAAGTACCTCCATCTCACAGGATACCAATAAAATATATTTAAGTATAATATCAGTTAGTACCCATAGTACAAGCTTTGTTTAGTATGGGATTACATAGCAGTGTGTGTATATGTCATGGAATAATTATTTATTAAAAGTTCTAAAAAAATTCCGCTGCTGTATATAATCTTGTAGGCAGACAAAGTTGCGCGGGTCAGCTAATAATGTACCTATGCTTGTTTAGGTCAAATCTTGCAAGCCGAATCGGAACCACGTATTATCATCCTGGGGATTTAATTAAACATGATGGTTCAGTTTCTACGACAATGGAAAATTTATAGAAAACTTGATCTGAATCGACAGTTCAGACAATCGTGTATTAACTAAGATAGTTCTTTCACAGTTTCAAAATTTTGTGTACAGTTCCCTAAGATGACCGTAACTAATGAAACCGATAGTACATATTTTTACCCACCACGACGGAACGGAGTCGGTACATGCGTTTGGGGTGCTAGGATGTTTGTGCAAATCAATGTTGCCATTTATCTCCAAAAGTAAGAGACTGATTTTGATGCGGTTTTCAGTGATGGGTTCGGGTTTGATTGGTGCATGTTCTTAGATAGGTGTTACGTTGACAACTCACCAGGAGGCGCTGCAGTAAACATTTGTTTGTGCAACCAATGTTGCCATTTATCTCCAAAAGTAAGAGACCGATTTTGATGCGGTTTTCAGTGATGGGTTCGGGTTTGATTGGTGCATGTTCTTAGATAAGTTTACATTTTAACCGTCGTGGCTTTTTTCAAAATTTTTAATTTTATTTTTATTATGAAATAAGTTTTATATATTTTTGAGTGGAGCGAGGGGAACAGTTATATTCGCCCAAAAGTCACTCTTGGAAATGAATAGGCTCCAAAACCACTCAATTGCTTTTATTGAAACTTGTCACAATTAAAGACCTCGACATGCTTGAGGTTTGTGTCGAAATAAAATTGAGATCGATCATGTCCTTGAGGAATGATCATCAAATACATTTTCCATTGAAATCAATAGAAAACATACACTCAGCGAAACTACTCGCTCCACTCAACCTAGTTTTCGGCCCCGTGCAGTGGCGGATTAAGGCTATAGTGGGCCCTACCTAGGTAACATTGTATTTCCGAACCTACTAAAGAAAGTTTTCACTTCCAACATAAAAATTAAAGACCTAACTTTCGGGCCCCAAACATTACTGGCCTAGGCAAGTGCCTAAGTTGCCTAGGCCTTAATCCGCCCCTGGCCCCGTGGGCTACAATCCGCCCTAGTACTCTATAATGTACCTACACCATGTATAATTTCAAAAATCAAAATCAAAAAGTTTATTTCAGTTTACATGGACAGTAATTATAAATAATGTTGGAGTTTCCTTTTAGGCAAACAAGATGCCTGTATTATGAGACTCTCAATGACACGGCTTCGACACCAACGCTCGTGGGTTCGATTCCCACATAAGACAAACATTTGTGTGCATAAACATGTCTGTTTGTCTTGGTCTGGGTGTTTTCTTTTCTATGTATCATAAGTATGTATTTACAAAAAAAAATGTATTTACGTATGTTTATCAGTTGTCTAGTACCCATAACACAAGCTTCGCTTACTTTGGGACTAGATGGCGCTGTGTAATTTGTAAAAAAAAAATGTAGTACATCCTCAGGCACTGTCTGTTTACAGCGAAACACACCTTATGCTTAGTACAACTAGGTATATATTACATCCGTATTTATGTTTATATTATTAACTATATTATTCTATTTCACTTTTTATAATAAACATATAATAGCAAATAATTTATATTTTTAAGTTTATACTATATCGTTGTTCACAGCTGCAAGTAGGCAACTCACAGACCGAGTCAACTGAAGATGACAAGCGCAGCGATGACAGCCGACCGCTCAGCCACGCTTCGGACTTCAGCAGAGATAATATACGTAAGTACTATACGTAATTACGTAAGTTTATATTGAGCGTATTGAAAAAAACCGGACAAGTGCGAGTCGGACTCGCCCACCGAGGGTTCCGTAGGTACATAGTATCATTATCAAATTTGATATTTTTCATTATAAATAAGAAATAATGCGTCGAATAAAATAAATAAAATATATTTTGCAATGTGTACATCAAGCCCTTTCATATGATACCCCATTTGAACTAGTAGTTTCAATTTGAAATTTCGACACCCTATAAAAAATATAGACCCCCTATTTTTTAAGATCTATTTACAAATGTATAGTTTTGAGATTTATTCCTGTACTTGTAGTCTATAACGATGTTACTTGCCAAATTTCATAGTTCTAGGTCAACGGGAAGTACCCTATAGGTTTTGATTCCCTTGAGTGTGTCGAAATATGCGTTTTTTGCTGAATAAACGGCCGTATCTTTTTTCTACGTAAACTTAGCAGTTTGATTTTTTTTTAACTTCATGGGACCGTAGACCTGAGTATACAGTTCAAATTTCGGCTTGATACCTCCACGCATTCTCGACATAGAAATTCTTGACAGACAGACAGACAGACAGACAGACGGACAACAAAGTGATCTTATAAGGGTTCCGTTTTTCCTTTTGAGGTTCGGAACCCTAAAAATCAAAGAAAATTTATTAAATTCTTATGTTACCGCCTAAAATTGAATTACAGCTCTCAAAACTACCTGGATGTGTGTAAAGTGCATCACCTGGTACCCTTGAATATGCGTCGGGATGTTGCTGATCTCGCTTATCTGTTAAAGATAGCGTCTGGTGTAGTCGACTCCCCCGAACTCCTCGCCAAACTCAAGTTAAACACTCTCTCTAGAATACTTAGGTTCAATCCCCAAAATGCATTTATTTTGCGTGCATGCAATAGGTTTAATAAAGTTTCAAAAACTGTCGACATAGATCTGTTCACTACAAGCATAACAAAACCAAAGCGATTGCTTTATGCTCACTTGCTTCAGTAACTTAAATAGTAACTCGTGTCATAGTCGTGCACATCGTAATGTATGATTGATAGTCTAAATAAGTATTGATTATTTACTCTTAGTGCATACTGTACTGTCATATATATTTATTTTTTATTACTGCAACAACTTAATGTTTAATCTGAGAGATGATTTTTTGTAACTCTGGCGTGTTATTAGTGTTCAACTTTAATATACCTTATGTCAATTCTAATTGTGAGGACCTGTAATTGGCTCCATTGTAAACTATAACGTTAAATACTTATATATATTTTAAAGCTGTTGGTCTTCCTAATAAAATCAAAAATTAAAAAAAGTATACATCAATCCATATTCATACTGTTGCGCCACAAGCGAAGGGGTTTAGAGCGTATTAACACATTTAACACATTGCTCGACTGTGGAACAAAATCCACTGACTTGGTTTAACGAATGTCATCTAATGACCGGGGCCTTAACGTGCCCACCGAAACACAGATGAACTCGAGATATATGAACCAATCCAAAGACAGACTACAGTCGACGTTGCTTAAGTTGCATATTCGATTAGACTGACACGCACAACGACGCCATTGAGCTTCATTAGAGGCGCGCGCGTCACCAAGTCACCACCCTCGAAGCAACTCCCTCCTTCCTTTCTGGTAACCTAATTGATTCGCAGGCATACAACTACCCAACCCGAAAACTAGCGCCCCCAGTGTGGGTGCAGAAACACTAGGCGCGCTTGTACTTGCGCTGGGAAGTGAGCGAGCCATACAGCTCCGGTACCCATCATGGAGATTGGGGAGTGGTAGTAGGGCCCCGATGCTTGGTTCGTCGAGCGTCGGTTCGCCACGAGCTACTCGACTTAAGAGTACGCAAGAAGTCTGCATGCAGGTGAAAGCGGAGTAAGACCTGCTACTGCTCCTCTTGCGTGCTCGGTTGGTATACCGAGCGCAAGAGCGGAGCAGGTAAAGGTCCTCTCGTCTGGTTGGTTTACTGGACTAGAGACTCGCATCCCCGTGATATAACCGGAAGGTTGGCACGGTACACGGGGCGCACTAGCTGTTAGGCATAGGGTACGTTGTAGCTACCCAACCGCTTCCTAACCAACCACCACTCAATTAAAACAATCGAAAACATATTAATTATGTTTTTTAAGTCATTTCAATTTATATTCTATATGACCACCTCTGTATCGTATGCAAGCACGCATTCTTTTACGCAATTCACTTTTGACTACCTTAAAAGTCAAAGTATTTTTTATTTGTTGAGCTGCATTTTCGATTCTAGTTCGGAACTCGTCTATGGGGGATTCATATGCCCCAAACCTAATAGTCCATAGGCGTGATGTCAGGGCTCCGCGCAGGCCACGGTATTGGGCCGCCTCTGGCCAAATCCACCTGTTGGGAAATTGCTCGTTGATCAAGACCGCACGGACAGCCTGTAGTGGGCTAGACACCTATTGTGTTGAAAAATCATTAGACGCCATTATTCCAATGGAACATCTTCCAACAGTTCAAACAACAATCAACAATAACAAATTTTTGTCTTTAGGAATGTTATTTTTTTGGTTGCTGTATTTTATTTTGAAGTGGATGTATTACACCAGTCTGGCTGCTTATAATAATATTACAATATGTTTATTCCGTCCAGTATCACTCAGCAACGCCCCGCGCCGCAGTCGCCGCGGCATCGCCCCGTACAGCGACTTCCAGCGACCTCTCACGAGGTATCTCCCCGTCGACAGAGATGACTTCGACCTGCGAAGACACGTCGAATCTGCTGGTAAGTTTTAAACCAAAATAAATTATAACAAATTAGGTATAACTCGGGTGTTTTCGGTGTGGTTTCCGGCAGACTAGAATAGAATCACTCCGTTTCTTACCGTGGATGTCGTACAAGGCGACTAAGGGAAATACATTATAAAACAGCGATCAGGCCTCCCCAACCCGTCTGGCCAGCGTGGGGAGTGTAGGCCAAATCCTCCTTCTGTCTAGGACGGACGAGAGAGGGTCGTGCTCCTGTAGTGGAGACTAAAATGACCTGTAGCTGATAACTCGGGTAATTTGATACAGAAGTCAATGCTGGTAGTGGAAGCACGCAAAGGTTTAGGCGACAAATGTTAGATTCTGGAAATGTCAGACGACTTTAAAACGCCAGATTCTATGTATGCCAGATTACACATATGTTAGATTCTATAAACGCCGATTCTAATAATGTCAGATTCTATTAATTGTTAAAATTGCAATATATTAATTTTCTTAAGAGCGTGTACAAAAATTCACTTAAGACCAATGCAGATTAATTCTAGGGCAGGGTTTGGGGTTATATTTATAAAAAGACATAATTGGTTTATTATAATAAATAAAGTCATCAATTTTGTGAAAAAAGAACTTCACTACGATAAGAAAAAATCTGCATTGGTCCTAAGTGATTTTTTCTACACGCTCTTGAGAAAATGATTATATTGCAATTGCAAACAAAAATCTGACATTTGTAGAATCTGGCATTTTAAACTCGTCTGACATTTCCAGAATCTAACATTTGTCGCCTAAACCCACGCAAAGTAGTATAGATCAAATTGTTATACTGTTTAATTAACTTTACAACCATCAACGTTTCTTAGTGGCACTTGTATGGTATATATTGAAGTGTGGGGTGTAAGTGGTTCATCAACATCTTTGAACGAAAGCCAATTTCACCTGCACGCGGTGCATCCTGCTGACTAACAGCGGTTTACTTTTACAACCATGAACGTTTGTTAGTTGCACTTCTGTTGTACAATCAATATATGTATGTCACATACATACAGTATGCGTGAACTAAATAAAGAGTTGTAATAATTGCAGGCCACCAACTGGAGGTGTGCCCCTACGTGACGATAGACTCCACGTCGTGTCGCGGGTATCTGCACAAATTAGGAGCCACATTCCACACATGGTCCAAACGGTACGTATAATAATCATATTAACGGGAAACTCATATAGTACCCGTACCCGTGCTTTCATCGCGTGTAGGGATTGCAATCCAGCTGCATTTTCAATCCAGCTGGACTTTTGCTGGATTACTTAGAGCAAATCCAGCTGGATCCGCGCTGGATCAGCTAGCTGGATTTAAAATTGTAGAAACTTGAATAAGCGGAATGTTTATTAAAATATATCCAATATTTGGTAAATTATGAAAACAGTTTGTCAGGTTGATTTACTCAGATTCTATCAAAAGTCATCTGAAGTAGATATCAAACCAAAAGATATACAGTCTAGAGAAGGAGAGTTGCACATGCCAAGGGCGTCTGAATAGAAACAATGTTTGCTTCCGTTCAGTTCGGAGTAATTATAAAGCCTGCGGAATAAACCGGCGGCGTAAAATTTTGTGGCGCTTTTATATAATTTTAACAAAAAAACCCGACTCCAAACATTACTCTACATTTATGTATGTAGATACAGACTGATGATAATGATGATGATGATGAAAAAAATATGGTACCAATCTGGAAGTATACTGCTTCAAACAAAAAAAAAATAGTTTTTTTCAAATCGGTTTATAAATCACGGAGTAATTAAGTTACAAACATTTAAAAAAATACAGCTGAATTGGGAACCTCCTCCTTTTTTGAAGTCGGTTAATGAAAAGATGGTAAGCTTCCCTTTTCAGCTAACTGCGGATCTGCACCGCTGAATCCAGCAAGTCCAAAATTGTGGCGGATCCAGCAATTTTGATTCTTAATTTTAATACAAAAATATTTCATAAAACTTCATTATAAAAAAAGTTGTTAATTTTGCAGGTGGTTCGTTTTCGATAGAGAAACGAAAACGTTCATCTACTATTGGGACAAGAGTGAGAAGAAACCGAGAGGCGGCGCATACTTCCAAGTAAGTTATCTATAAAAATTGTATAAAAACTTATATTTTTATTGTGGTAAGAACATAGGAAATCAAGTACTTAACATAACCGTATAATTAAGAAAAAAACTGGTTGGACTGCAGGAGTGCCGGCAAAATCTTTCTTGGCATTTGTTTTTTCAAATTCTAATATGTATAATAGTAAAATTTTTATTTACTTATTGCCGCTGATATTTTATATTCACTTAATTTGTGGTTCAAAATGTCCTTTCGGTATCTTCACTAGAGGCAATATGGTTTTTAAATTCCGCGTGAATTTTATCGAAGAAATTTCGTGGAAGGAGTCCTAAGAAACCTATCATAAAATCAATTAAATATTACACATTCTCTCTGCTAGACCAGTCTTACTGCAAATTAAAGAGAAATAGAAATCATTAGCCGTGTGGTTTCCGGCAAACTAGAATAAAATCACTCCGTCTCTTCCCGTGGATGTCGTACAAGGCGACTAAGGGAAATACATTATCAAACATCGATCAGACCTCCCCAACCCGTCTAGCCAGCGTGGGGAGTGTAGGCCAAATCATCCTGTCTGTAATGGACTAGAGAGAGAGTCGTGCTCCTGTAGTGGAGACTAAAATGACCTGATGATGATGATGATGAGAAATCATTGGAACTTAATTACCACTCTGGACAGAGATGTTATAATGTCTATATTAAGGCTACAAGAATGGGCAAAAATACAGCTTAATTACCCACATGTGGTTTTGACAAATGTTTAAACCAATAAAGCAAGGTTGTAATTTAAAAATTGTTTACAGGTGATAGAGGAAGTGTACCTAGATCACGGAAACACTTCCAGATCTCCCAACCCTCAAACAACCTTCATAGTCAAAACCCGCCAGCGGAGGTACTACCTGATGGCTCCCTCGGGGGAAGCCGCTAGGATCTGGATCGACGTGGTCTTCACCGGCGCCCAAGGATACACAGAATATTTAGAATGATGAAGAATTATTGGGTCATTTTTGAGTCCATTGAAGTGAAGAGGTATTTTGGGTAATTTTTGAGTTAATTCAAGTGAAGAGGTGTTTTGGGTAATTTTTGAGTTAATTCACTTTACAGGCCAAAGAATAAAGGATGCAAATACAGAAGATTCTCAAATTGTACACATTTGTTAAACTTCTAGTAGAAGTACCTAGGTAGATCGGTGTGAACTTTTTACTTACTCGATATCGACAACTTTAGTTTCCTTTTGTATGGAATTACCTCAGCTCAGTGCCATCTACTGAAACATCACTGAACTAGACTCAGTTCTATTCAAAATGAAATAACATTGTCAAATGGAGCTAGTGAAAAGATTCGTGCTCAGTGCTTGGAATAATTGATCCTGTCTTTGATTGTCTTTGTATTGATTGATTCGTTGAATGGCTTCTGATTCTGATCTGAAATTAGCGAACGTATATGACACGTTAGTTTACCAGTAACTAACGTGTCATGTACGTTCGCTAATTTTCGCTAGGATATGCATTCTGTGGTACATTAGACAATAACTAACACTTAATGATATTGTTATTTACTAGGGTAAAAATTTAACTCATTTTTTACCCTAACAGGTCAGTGTATCATAATCAGAGTTTAACTTATTAGGGTAAAAATTGAGGAACATTTTACCCTAACAAAAATCTAAATAAACAAAACTGGCAATAGTTTGTTAAAGGTAAAAAGACAGATAGTCGATATATAAGCGTTATTTATAGCATCACTATACCGTTTACTTTGTAACTCAAGTTTTACCCTAATAGACAAAACAACTTTCTTCTTACCTATTGTACGGAAAAGTGAATAAAAACAGATCACCTGCTCCAACTATCCATACTATAAAAGACTATATGAAAATATGTAAACTTTATTTTTCAATATACATTATACGTGTCGGGTAGATACAGGTAAACAGATAATCAGGGTCCTATTGTTGGAACTGATAGCCCCGATACCTAGTTTTTTTTAATAAATACTTTTTTTTTGTTCTTACAATATGCTACATCACTTGGTGCCACAATATGTCACAAGATTAAATATTTTTATTACAAACGTTTCATTACAAGCTTTTATTTAGTTTCGCCTGTTTTTACAACTATGGCGGGGCCATAGTATGGAAAATTTAGAAAATTTTTACTAGCTTACAATGATTGAACATTTAGAGAATCTCTCTCGTCATATTTTCATTTTTAGGCGATTAGGGTTGCTTCAGCAAAGCAAAAAGTCTTTGGCCTCCCTGATTTCGAAAGACCTATGCGTAATAATCATATAAAAGTACTAATAAGTACTAAGTAAAACTATAAAATTATACTGTATTCTGATTTTCTACCTACAGTGCGACCAAAAATTGTAAAAAAATGCGGTTTCACTTTCTTCGCAAAAATAGTTATCATGGTCACCCTATTTGTATAAACAAATGTTGCTAAGGAACATGAATTTCATTCAATTTCTACACATTTTGGTCGGAATATAACAAAGAATACAGAGGCTCTATTACGTGCCGTTATTTGTTTTAACGTAGTACAAGGCTGTCCAAACTATATACAATCCCGGGCCAATACAAATTACTAAATACTTAGATTGAAGGGAAATAGAAAAAACATACTTTTAAATTTTTGAAGAGAAAAATCAAATACAACGATATCATTGTTTTATTTAATTTTATTGGTTATAAAACAGCTATCAACTTTTCTAAAATTATATAATTTTACTCAGATTCGTTGTACAAAATTTATACTTGTAAAAAACTTTACAAAAAGCGATTGACCAAAAACACGTTGCAAGCCGCACAATTAAGTAGCCGTGGGCCGTGTTTGGACATCCCTGACATAGAACATCACAAAAAATACAATGTCAAAAATAACCGTTTATCGTTAACGATACCACCAAATGACTCCTAGGGGTGCCAAGTTGCCAACGTTTTAGGAGTATCGTTAATCCATTCAGTGCCGAGGCCGCACTTTGGCGTCCCAAAAATCATTAATCAATTGCAAAAGGCGCCCATCGGCGTCTAGGTTTTGTATTTAATGTCTAGGCTAAATAGTATGTATGACGGCATGAGGGTGATGTTCTTAGAGGGCGTCCATTATTTACGTGCGCTTTGCCTCGAACTCCTCCCCCTCCCTAATCTCATGTGAGATCTTTAATTTTTTTTTATTTTGAGTATAATTGTGTTGTAATTATTAATTGAAACATAATTGTTTTCCAAGATCCCTCACCTCTCTCGCAGGTGAGATTTAGTGAGATTTGGCTTAATCCCTCCCCTCCAAGATCACCTCAGGTAATTAATGGATGCCCTCTTAATACACAAGCCGGCAATGAATGGGTTAACCATGAACGAAAATAACATTAGGTAAATTTGCCTTATTATTATTGTAGATTTTCCCGACTATTTGGGAGTAACGGAGATGTGTATTGTGTTGTGAACCGGCAGTTATTTTGACATGCAAATTGGAACATAAGGTTGTATGAACGGTACGTTAGGTGTACCTACACCGTATTTTATATTATAAATCGAAATAAAATGATTAATTAAATAATTAGGAATAAGAAATGACAAACATGACTGCAGCTAAAAAATGTCTTGTATGTGAATACGTTATCTACATTAAAACTATCTCAAAATGCCAGCGCTTCATCCTCCCCCGCACGCGATGTTCCATACTCCGTAAGTGTTAGCGTAATATATTTTTTGATCCTTCATCTATCCAGATTTTGTTATTATCCTTTTTTTATTTGCCGTATCATAGGGAGGAAACAATTTTAAAGACGTGTACATGTCAAAAACTTCCCCTACGATATATAGGCCACAGTAGGCGGGATATAACGAACAAGCGTGACTGAGCCTTGGTGCAACCAAAACAATAAAGTAATTTTATTTTATTTTTTTCCGTGTGAGTAATAGACTAGTCAAGCCTAGTAATTTGATAGATGTGCGGAGATATGAATCCAACGCGTAGTGGCCCCTGAGATATATTTAATGTCATCTCGTGTTATTACTATTATTAAAGCACCATTCATAACTGACTAATCGTTTTATTTCGATTATTATAAAGTAATTTAGCGTCTGCTATGGAATCTATATATAAAATATCGACAATAAATATTCGTGCCAATAATATTTTGTACAATTATACACGGCAGCTATTTTTATACAATTTATACAAGATTGGTTACATCGGTGCCTTGTATGAGACTGATATACAAAAACCCTACATATTTTTCCAAAATGTACCCGATTTACTATAAAATTTGGTCAAATAGGTTATACTTTTAACTAAAATTATATTTATGCACGCTTATTGTAACGTTACCATTATATATTTTAATATAATCAATGTATAACTTTTTGAATTTAATCGATATTGTTTGTGACGAATTTTGGCTTGTTCAATAGAATATCGATAAATATATGATCGATAAATATGTTTCAATCAATAAAATTCACTAATTTATATATATAATTAAATTATATTTTAGCTAATAAGTATAGGTCATTATTACAATGTGGTGATATTTTTAATTTTCATTTTTAACTTTTACAGTTTTAAATAAAGAATACAATGCATGTTTAAAAAAAAGAATTAGTGTGATGGGTGTTGTGAAAAAAAATTGCCGAGTGTATTTTTAATTAAAATTCCTTATCACCAGTGTATTAAAGTGAATGAATTACGTCAATTAATGTAACATAAGATTAAGTACAAAATCGTAATATTTTCATTACGAGTATTACCAGTGTAAAAAATATTATAAAGCTTGCAACACTCGTATGTTTGCGTAGGTTTAATACCATTTACTTGTAGTTTTAAGGTCACATTAACCAACCGAATAAAATGATTGTATTAGTATCAGAGGCGTTTTTTTTTTATTACCACCAAAAGAATCGGGTGGGGCTGTGTCGGTGCACAAGGTCGTCGCCAGCCGATGGCCCAGGGGGGAAGGCAAGTTGATATGGAAAAGTATGAATTGTAGGTAAAGTCGAGAGCTCATGAAGCTTTTCACTTGTAGTACGAGCCTGTAGGTAGTGTATGCGAGCACCGTGTGTGAAGAAGAATATATGATGAAGAGTAGATAGAAAGATAAAAGAAAGATAGTTTTAAATGAATAAAAGTTGAGTAGATAGAAACTAGTATAATAACGAAAAATTAATTACATAGAAGTCAACAATAATAAGAAAAATAATTTGTGTGGACGAATCGCGCGGAGGTCGGCAAGCAATGTATGCGCGCCGGGCGGTAGATGTATATCGTGGCGGGGAGTGCACGAAGGCGACAGCGGCGGTGCGGTATGCCCCGCAGTGGTGACGTTTTCAATGTCGTCATCTTATAGGAGCTGGCCCAATTTGCATAAGCGGAGCGGATAGCGTATTGAACCAACTGTTTATATTTGTTACGCTACATATCCCCCCCGCTCAGACCGTAACTACGGTCGATAAAAATCTGGAAATCGCACTTGTCTGCCGCTTCTGGTTTTCTTCGGTGTTGGCGAATCCGATATATCTGCTTCTCGCTGCTGACTATACGAAGTGTTGATATCTCGTGCCATATATGCGGGTTTCAGTCGGTCAATCGTCACGTTGGTGACGTTTCCTGAGATGGCAAGCGAGAAGTACTTGGGTGTCCTCTTTAGCACTTTGAAGGGACCAGCATATGGTGGTTGCAGAGACTTCCTGACATGATCTTGTCGTACAAATACATGCGAGCAGGTTTCGAGAGCTTTAGGCACATAAAATGGACTAGTGCTGTGCCATGATGTCGGCTTGGGGCTTAATCGCGCCATATGACTTCGCAGTCGAGTAGCCATCTGAGTGTGATCTTCGACTTCGTGATCATTTGTAGGAGACAGGAACTGACCGGGAAGACGGAGTGGCTCGCCGTACACCAATTCTGCCGGAGATGCCTGGATGTCATCCTTCCAGGCGTTGCGAATACCGAGCAACACCAGTGGTAGGGCTTCAGTCCACGCTGTATCGGTATGACACATGATGGCTGCCTTCAGTTGCCGATGAAAACGCTCGACGATGCCATTAGCAGCAGGGTGATAGGCTGTCGTGCTGAAGTGGTGCGCACCAATTAAGGCAGTGAGGGCCTTAAAAAGATGACACTGGAACTGGCGACCTCGGTCCGTGGTCACCCGAAGAGGACAGCCGAACCTGGCTATCCAGCCAGAGACAAGGGCTGCTGCACAGGATTCTGCGGTTATATCTTTGAGTGGGAATGCCTCAGGCCATCGAGTAAAACGGTCAATGACAGTGAGGCAGTACCTGTAATCAGAAGATATAGTTAGCGGTCCTACGAGGTCGAGGTGGATGTGGGTAAACCTCGAGGAAGGGGTAAGGAATGGGGAAAGAGGAGCAGTGGTATGTCGGGTTATCTTGCTTGTTTGGCATTTCAAGCATTGCCTAGCCCACTCTCTACAATCTTTACGTATCCCTGGCCAAACAAATGAATGAGAGACCAGTCGCACTGTAGCTGAACTTCCAGGATGGTGCAAATTATGCAGCATATCAAACACTTGCCTTCGGAACTCGGGCGTTACATACGGTCTGGGCTGATGAGCTGAAGTATCGCAGTATACGGTTGTACCATCGAAGTTTGGTGTCTTATGCAGCTTCAGAGAAGACCCATGACGCAATAAGTCTTGCAGCTCGGGATCAGCTTCCTGAGATCGTGCAAGAGCTTTGTAGTCGAGAGCAGTAGTCACCTCTTCGACGCGTGATAGGCAGTCAGCTACAACATTCTTCGGACCAGGTATGTAACGTATGTCGGTTGTGAACTGTGCGATGAAGTCTAAATGTCTAAATTGTCTTGGTGTGCAGTTCTCTCTGTTCAGCGAGAAAGCGTATGTGAGAGGCTTGTGGTCGGTCAAAACAGAGAATGTCCTAGCTTCGATCATATGTCTGAAGTATTTGATGGATTCGTAGACGGCTAATAGTTCTCTGTCGTAAGGGCTGTACTTCTGCTGGCTAATGGAAAGCTTGTGAGAATAGAAGCCTAAGGGTTGCCAGTATTCACCCTTTTTCTGCTGCAAAACCCCTCCTATGCCTGTGAGAGATGCGTCCGTAGCGATAGAGAGTTCAGCTGCTGGATCTGGATGAGCGAGAATTGTGGCTTGAGAGAGTGATGTCTTGCTGTCTTCAAACGCTTTCTGCAACTCTGGTGTCCAGATAATCGTTTGCGAACCTTTGGAATGAGGACCAGCAAATACAGAGTTCAGAGGAGCCTGGACTTCAGCTGCTCGCGGTATGAACCTGCGGTAAAAGTTGAGCATGCCCAAGAAACGGCGAAGCTCCTTGACCGTTTTTGGTTGAGCAAACTCCTGAATTGCCTGGACTTTGGTGTCTAGTGGCTTTGTTCCAGCTGCTGAGACCTTGAATCCGAGGAAAGTGACGTCTGGTTGCCCTAGTATACACTTAGAAGTGTTTATCAAGACCCCATATTCCTTTAACCGCTCGAAAAGCTGACGAAGGTGGATCTTGTGCTCTTCTGGAGAGGATGAGTAGACTAGGATGTCATCGATATATCCAAAACAGTTGTCCATGCCAAGAAGAACTTCGTCTATGAACCGTTGGAAAGTTTGTGCTGCGTTGCGGAGTCCAAACGTCATGAACGGAAACTCAAAAAGACCAAATGGCGTAGTGATAGCAGTTTTATGGATGTCATCAGGATTCACAGCTATCTGGTTATAGGCCTTAACCAAATCGATGGTAGAAAAGATTGAACATCCGGAAAGCTGGTAAGAAAAATCCTGGATATGACGAACGGGATACCTATCTGGCACTGTGCGTGCATTAAGTGCACGATAATCTCCACAGGGTCTCCATCCGTCATCTTTCTTCCTTACCAAGTGAAGCGCAGATGACCACGAACTTTCTGAGGGTCTTGCTATTCCGCCGGCTACCATGTCCTCGAACTCTTTTTTTGCTACCTTGAGACGACCTGGATCGAGACGACGAGGTTTGCAGGATACGGGTGGACCGGGAGTAGTACGGATGAAGTGGAGTGTATTATGCTTTGGTGATGAAGGCATACCTGCAGGTCTCGTGATCTCTGGATATTCGAGCAGGATGTCATGGTACTCGGTATCTCCAGTGACAATCTTCACCGAAGCTACATCCTCCCAGCTTTCGCAACCTATAGCAGCAACTGACATCGATGTCATCCCGTCCACCAAGCGCTGATTCTTGCAGTCCACTAAAAGGTTATAGTGAGAGAGGAAATCGACTCCTATGATAGGTTTGGTGATATCAGCTATGGTAAAAGTCCAACAGAAAACTCTTCGAAGTCCGAAGTTTAGCTGAAGGCGTATTGGACCATATGTGTGAATGACGGAGTTGTTAGCTGCAACAAGGTCATAGTTAGATCTGGTACAGGGCGTCTTCAGAGCTGATCGTGGGAAGACACACAAGTCTGAGCCAGTGTCCACAAGGAACTGCGTCTTCGAGGCACGGTCAGTCACAAATAAACGGCCTGTTGATGGTGATGGGCAGTCGTTGGCCGCTACTTCCGACCGCCCTGGAAGTTTAACGATTGCTTAAAACTGCATGGCTCCTTACACTTTTTCGCTTTCTCTCCATAGACGTAATGGTAGTAGCAGTGCGGGTAGTTAGGTGGTGGCTGGCGTGATTTGGAACGGCTGCGAGATCGGCTATACTTGCGGTTTTTAAAGTGTGATCTGCCACGTGAGTCAGGCTGCATGGTGAATGCTGCTACTTGCTTTCTTAGCTCGTTGACCTCCTGAACCAGCTCTGCATATGATGGCTGACTTTGGTGTGTGGGTGATGGGTACGCAGTGCCTGATGAAGAAGGATAATATGACGCTGCTTCTGCCACTTGTGGTACTGGAGGTGCTAAATCATAGACCTTATCTGCAATGTCAGACAGCTTCTCCAGGGAAAGATCGGTCTGCGTGGCTATCACCGTCTGGACGTTCTGCGGCAACCTGCTGGACCATAATGTTACAAGGAAATCCTTGGGAATGGTGGGACCGGCTAAGCTCTCCAGATGGCGCAGGAATTGTGATGGACGGCGGTCGCCTAGCTCCTCGTGCATGAGCAACTGCTTGACACGCCGTTCCTGTGAAGCTGACAGTCGTTTTATTAATTCCGTCTTAAGTTTTTCATACTTCCCTGTAGGCGGTGGGTGGGCGATAATGTCTCTGACTTCCTTGGCGTATTCGAAGCTAAGACTGGTGGCTAAGTGGCTAAATTTAGTTTCGTCCGTGGTGACTCGAGACAGAATAAATTGTTGCTCAAGCTGTGAAAGCCAAAGCTCGGGGTCCTCTGGGTAAAATGGCGGAACTCGAACGCCAACCCTTTGTACCTCCTTAAGGTCATCATGTGCATCCTGATAAGCACGCTCATCATCTTTCGCCATATCGCTGGTACTTATGTACGTCTCGCACTTGGACCACACCTTATCACTTGGGCCACACCTTATGACTTGGACCACAACTCGGCGTAACGGTATTTCTTACTTGTTGTAACTGTAGAATTTTTGAATACACTGAGACTTGTAATAAACACAGGTACTCACAAATGTCCTTGCGTACTCCTTCCACTTGTTCTGTGGACGTCGGGGTCACCAATGTAGGTAGTGTATGCGAGCACCGTGTGTGAAGAAGAATATATGATGAAGAGTAGATAGAAAGATAAAAGAAAGATAGTTTTAAATGAATAAAAGTTGAGTAGATAGAAACTAGTATAATAACGAAAAATTAATTACATAGAAGTCAACAATAATAAGAAAAATAATTTGTGTGGACGAATCGCGCGGAGGTCGGCAAGCAATGTATGCGCGCCGGGCGGTAGATGTATATCGTGGCGGGGAGTGCACGAAGGCGACAGCGGCGGTGCGGTATGCCCCGCAGTGGTGACGTTTTCAATGTCGTCATCTTATAGGAGCTGGCCCAATTTGCATAAGCGGAGCGGATAGCGTATTGAACCAACTGTTTATATTTGTTACGCTACAAGCCTTACATGTACAGCGATAGTAATAATAACGGTTCAGAGTCCACCGTGTAAGGCTTCACGAGTTCTTGACTGTACAATAAATAAAATAAATAGAATCCGGGGGGGGGGGGGGGGGGGCAGCTGCCCCTCCCTACACCCCCTTGGCGACGCACTTCGGTGCACACGTGCCGTTGGTCAACGTGAAAGGTCTATATCAGCGATCACCGCGCTGTCACGTGTGAGTCGTGAGTTATACTGAATACAAAACAAGCGAGAGCGTTTCCATTGTTCTACGCAATGCCCCTCCCCCGCCGCCCCGCCCGGCCCCGATGCAAACTTAAGGTCTTAGCAGCGAGCTGACTATATACGCTAAATAATGACATGCGATTCATGTTTCAAGAATAATTAGACCAATTCGTTACAGTTTAGTTTTCTGGGCTGGTACCCGTATGTATTGCAGTGACGTCACGTTTCATTCGCGTCAGAAAATGACATTATTTTAAAGTTTAAAAGTTTGTTCAAACCAAAGTGAATGGCCTACCTTAAAAGATGGATTGAATGGATTACGATGCCATTTCCTATTTATTTTAAAACTGGTTTGATCGAGATGGTTCTCAGGTATGTTTAATAAAAATCGGGTCAGTAGTTCTCGAGATAAGACTGATAAAAAACGAATATGTCTGAGGTTCATGAGATAAGATTGGCACATTCCTTATCAATTTTATCTCGAGAAATGAGAGCGGACAATCCTAAATTAACCTGAGAATCCTGAAATGAAAGTGTTATTCTTCTTTTGTTTTACAACGTTCGTCACCCGCGCACTGTTACGAACAGCACGTATTTGTTTACTCCGTATCTAAATTAATTTCTAATATTAGTAAATACCAAAGTTATTGGTTAAAAATTAGAAAATATTGTGGCCTAATGTAGGTTTTTCACATCACTGAAAACCGTAGTTTAATTAATCAACGCAATTAGAAGATATAAGCAAATTACCCATAACTTAAATCGTTAACTGTCGAAGAACTAACCTACCTCAAATTAGTTTGTTAACTTCGTGCACGCATCTGGACTCGGGTCATCGACCGGCCATCTACGTCATCGTGTGGTCAACGCTAGCGCACCCGCCCGCACCCCGTACCCGCCTGACATCCACGCATTGTGCACTGCGCAGCGAACTACCTACATACAGCTCGGACGGCAAATAAAGTGAGTACCTACATTGCGCTGATTCATCGCCTTCATACTCCATCCGTCGACTGCTTTTTTATACGTATATTGGCATTGCCTGAGAGAAATATATTTTTTAAATGGCTGTTTGTGCTGGATGTAATCATGAAATTGACACTCAGGATTTTATGATATGTTCATCATGTAATAAAATGTATGATTTGTTATGCGCTGGTATAGCGATAGACAAATTTGGAGTACTTTCTAGGGAGGTTGTGCGTTCCTGGATATGTATGACTTGCCGTAGCAAACTACCCAAAAGTAGCAATCTGAGTACTCCTGTTCGCCAACTCATGAGTACAAGTATTTGCAATGACACTACTGTGGAATCTGTGGAAACTTCGATCCTGGAATTCGACAATGTTACTATGCGTCGTGGACCTAATCCGGATAAAATTTGTATATGTGGTGATTCCGCGAAATTAAGAGATATTATAAGGGAGGAATTAAAAGCGGTATTGGTAGGTTCCTTATCCTTAATTCCACATCTTCAAAAGGATATGCAAAACCAGGCTGCTACAATACGAAATATGGAAAATATTCTTACTAACGTACAGATGAAAGTAAATGATCTTGTATCAGGACCAAAATTAAATTCATGTGATAATCCAAGACCTAAACAATCGATATTAGTACCTACGACGCTGGACTCCCCAAAGAATTTGACGACTATGATGACTAATGATAACACTCAAGCTACGAAACCAAAAATGAAAATGAGTGATGTTGTGAAGAAAAATACGCTCTCAAAAGATATGTCTCTTTCATCGGAAAATTCGAGGATTGCTTTAGTTGACAACAAATCATCGGCTCCTTCATCGGCTTCGACATCAAACAACAAGGATGACAGTGCTGAGTGGACCGAGGTGAGACGTAAAAGAACTCACTTGCCACATCCAGGAGTGCTACGGGGTACCGCTGAACCAGGCGTTACGCCGCTGAGTGCGGCCGAAAGAAGAAAATATTTGCATTTGTACTATCTTCGTGAAGGTACTACAGTAGATCAGGTGCGGGCTCATCTGAACACCATTTGCAACGGAGAGTTCTGTACGGTGGAGGCATTGAAGCCTCGTGGAAGTTACGCTTCTTTTAAAATCAGTGTACCAACTAGGTTGGCTGAACTAGTCATGTCTCCTACCAATTGGGCAGTGGACATATGCATTAAGCCTTGGCGGCAGAACTTTCGTGCAAAACAAGAAAATAAGTAAAAACCGTCACAGACAGAAAGAAGTAAAGTGTTTTTATCAGAACGTCCGCGGTCTACGTTCTAAAACGTCCTTATTTCGTAAAAATGTGACAGAATGTGACCATGACATTATTGCCTTGACCGAGACATTTTTGACAAGTTCTGTGTCCGATGGTGAGCTGTTTTCTCCTCAGTATACTGTTGTTCGGAAAGACCGGTCTGGGGATACAGGCTGGGGCGGAGTTCTGCTAGCTGTACGTGAATGCTATAATCTACGTTTAATTACAGATATTGACGGTCTCACATCGGACATGGAATTATTATTTGTGAACATAAATAGAAATAGTTTAAGTTTTTTGTGTTGTGTAGTCTATTTACCTCCTAACTATAATGATAATCAATATATAAATGTTTTAACGTGTATAGAAAACGCTATATGTTCTTACCCTGACTTGGATATATTAATACTAGGTGATTTTAATTTAAATTCATGTAGCACTAATGTTAAGATGCATTTTGACCACTTTCAGGAATTCTGTGGACTTAGTCAACATAATATTGTTTTAAATAGTCGTAATGGCATGTTGGACCTCGTGCTGAGTAATCTTGTCCCCGAACAAATAGCGCTTACAATTGGCGACCCTTTGGTTCCTATCGATGAATATCACCCTCCGCTCGAGTTAAATGTGAAACTATCGTGCAACGTTCCGCCACTGCCCTCGTCTCCGCAGATGCCTCAATCTATTGATATTATGGATTGGAACTGGCGCAAAGCTAACTTCGAAGCACTATATGCAGCTCTGGTTGAAATGGATTGGTCTGACTTGTTCAAATGTGTTGACATAGATTTAGCTGTTGATATTTTTTATTCTAAATTATATGACATTATCAATTTATTTGTACCACCTAAGAAACACTCCCCGCCTAAAACTAAGTATGTATACCCAAAATGGTATACTGGTGAAATAATATATAACTTAAAACGAAAACATATTCATCTGAAAAAATATAAGGCTGAGGGTAAAGAATATGACAAAGAAATGTATAAATACTATAGATGGCATACTAAAAAAATGATTAACAGTGCATACTTACAGCACATTAAAAATATACAAGCTAGTATAATTGACGAACCTCAAAAATTTTGGGATTATGTGAAGGATAAGAAAAAAAATAGGCGGCATATAGATGCATATAAATATGGTGACGAAGAAGTTTCAGGTCAGAGCGCCGCCGATGCATTCGCCCAATATTTCAGCTCCGTCTTCCAACATGACGAACCGCGTTTGGACATAGGCGAGGCCATGCGAAATGCCTACTCTCATGCTAACACTAATACTGTTAGTATCACAGCTGTGAATGAAGTTGACCTCAAGGCAGCCGTGCGGCGCCTTAAATCACGATCCGCTGCTGGGCCCGATGGCATACCAGTATTTTTTGTTAAAGATTGTTTACCGGTTCTGAGTAGCCCACTATTGTACATTTTTAACCTCTGTCTAGCTCACTCTAAATATCCGGACTGCTGGAAGCTCTCCAGAGTAACGCCAGTTCCTAAGGGTGAACCCGGTGTGAATGTCGCGTCTTATAGACCAATCGCTGTACTCTCTGTCTTCGCAAAGATTTTTGAGGCTATCCTTAACTTTCATATTCGCCAGCAAATTGATAGTTCATTCCACAATAGTCAGCATGGTTTTCGTAAGGCTCGCTCGACCGCTACTAATCTAGTGACCCTAGTAGATTACGTATCTAGCGAAATGGATGCCGGAAGACAGGTTGATGCGGCGTACTTTGATTTTAGGAAGGCGTTTGATCTTGTGGACAACGACATCTTATTGCGGAAAATGGCTGTAATGGGATTTATGCCTGACTTACTTAAATTTTTCGCAAGTTATCTCGACAATCGTCGTCAGTTTGTGAAGGTGAACGGGTTTGTCTCCCAGCACTATCATACAAGATCCGGTGTAAGTCAGGGGAGTACCTTGGGGCCTACGCTCTTCTTAATCATGATTAACGATCTACCGGCAACTGTTAGTGCTGCAGAGTGTCTTTTATTTGCTGATGATCTTAAGCTATTTCTAGGAGTGAGTAACGATGCCGATGCCAGAGCTTTGCAAAATGACATTGATTCTGTATCAGACTGGAGCTTGACGAACTGCCTGCCTTTCAATATTGACAAGTGCAAATGCATCACCTTCTCGCGCAAACGTTATCCAAAACTGACTACGTATAGATTATTTGACGCTTCATTAGAAATAGTTAGTGACATTTGTGACCTTGGTATAATGCTAGACAGTAAGATTGACTTTCACAAACATGTGATTGATACATGTAAAAATGTAAGTAGAACTTTAGGGTTTATTATAAGAACTGCTTCCGAGTTTGACAATATAGCAGTGGCGAAGGTGCTATACAACGCTTATGTCCGCAGCAAGCTTGAATATGCAGTTATAGTCTGGTCTCCCTATGAGACCAAATATGACATTATTATTGAGAGAGTCCAGCGTAAATTTACTCGCTGGTTATATAAGAAGTGCTATGGCTATTACCCTTTTATGTACCCTTCTTTGTTTGTCTCCGGCATGGTTGAGATGGAAACGCTTGCGCTTAGAAGGCAAATGCTCCTTATTAAGCACTATCTTTCTGTGCTACTTCACAAGGTTGATAGCCCTCATGTAATTGAGAAATTATCGCTTTTGGTTCCTTCCCGTATACCCCAGGATAGTTCGGGGGCAGTAGCGCCACGCCGACGACCTCGCTTACTGCAGCGGCCCATTGCGCGTACCAAGCATGCTTCCGAAGCTCCCACAGCACGAGCAATACGGCTGATCGGGGACATTCTTGCTCAGTATGAGGATTTAGATCTTTTCGCCGACAACCAACAATGTCTGCTTGACGGTGCCTATAAATTTTTTAACCATGCGATATTTAATTTGGACATGTGACCATATACAAGTAGCATCTTATGCTACTTGTATATGGTCACATGTAATTTTTTATTTTTATTCTTTTATTTTTTGACTATGTGACATTGGATATTCTTAATTATGTATTAATTGTATTGTATTTTTTTTTTTTTTTTTTTTTTTTTATTTAATCTTGTAATGTAATTTAATTTTATATTTGATTTTAATGTGAACTTGACATTATTTTTTGTTACATTGTTGCATTGGGTGAATTTACCTGTAATGACAATGTAGTTCTGAATGAATGAATAAAAAAATACAGACTAATGCATCCAAAATCAAAATAAAACACCTCCGTCATAATTTGTTTTTATATTTGTCTACAAAATCCCAATAATTTTATTTATTCTCTCATGCTCATCAAGAAAATAGACCTTATTGTCTTCAAATTCTTATTGGATAAAAAAAATATATATGTAGGTAATACCACTCTGTCACGGACAAGCCATTGTCAATAAAAAAGAATGCCATTCCTAAATCGATAGTGGTCGCATAAAACTGTTTTTTTTTTCTATGACGGTTAAGGTAGCTCGCAGTGTAGTAGTAGAACTATTACTTATACTGTGGTAGTAGTGCGGCTGAATGCGGAAGTAGATCGTATTTGGTGGAAAGTATTGGGGGAAGGCTTACCTATATCCAGTGGGCAGTTTGTAGATACAGGCTGAGGATGATGATGATTTAGTAAAGTGGCGTAATTGTAAGGTGACATGATGGGCAAAATGCCACGACCCCCAACCCAAGTAGCCCCCTGAGGCCTACTCCAAAATGAAAATTTGAAGTTAAAGATCTTTTTATATTATTCGGAGCCGTATCGAATTTTCGTGCGGAGGCGTATCGTCATGGCACAATCTGTCATGAGACAGCTTAATCGTATACGGGCAGACAGGAACAACATATCTCGAAACACCAAGATCAGGCTAGTCAACACCTTGGTGTTCTCCATCTTACTCTACGGAGCTGAAACGTGGACGTTATGGAAAACCGAGTGCATTAGAGATGGCTGTTGGCAAGGGCGTCGCCAGCCGATGGCCCAGGGAGGGGCAAGTTGATATGAAGAATGAGTATGAAAGTATGAATTGTAGGTAAAGTCAAGAGTTCATGAAGCTTTTCACTTATATCTACAGCGATTGTAATAATAACGGTACAGAGCCCAACGTATAAAGCTTCACGAGAGACTTTACAATAAATTAAACTTATAAATAAATAGACTCTCTGGGGGGGGAGGGGGGGCAGCTGCCTCTCCTGCTTTCCCTTGGTGACGCCCTTGGCTGTTGGAGAAAAATGCTTCATATATATATTCCAGGAAAAGCGGAGCCAACTTTGAGAAATCCGATGCGTTGGTCCGATCAATTTCGATCCATACTCGACACCACAATCTGTGAGGCCATCCATACTGCAACAAACATGCAGAGACGGTATTGTCCGTACGACAAAGAAAATGAGAGGTCACGACCCTCATCAATGAGGAAGACGACCCAAGGAGGAGGAGGATGGATCATTTTATTGCATAAAATTAGTTGAATCATTGAATAATAGTGATTATGCCGCCGCGTCGAATTGTTCCAAAAATTTAAAATGCAAAATAGCAGTAAAATTACACTATCGATTTTGCTGTTGAGTTTTTAGGTAACTAGTGCTTTGCTGGATGATATTCAGTATATCCCGGAAGCCGGGACAATGTAATTATTAACTTGTTATTAGCAAAAATATGTACCTTCGACTAAAGAGCGGTTGCAACAACGAAACAAAGAAGATAATATTATGGCTGTCAGATGTGTTTATACTCTGACAGACATATCGAGCTGTCTTTGGATCGCTGTCAGTGTCAGCAGATTGTTCACAGGCAGGTCGCAATGGCGATCAGTGTTGGCAGATTAGGCGACTTGTCGCCATTTTTTAGGCTATCTCGAAGGGTACCGTCGCGACCAAAATCTCGATTGGCGACCAGTCACCGTTTAGGCTATCACTTTGGCTATCACGAAGAAAAAAATGTGCGACTATAGGCTAAACAATATTTAGCCAATCGTAAGGACGTATTTTGGTGTATAAGTAATAATAATAATAACCCTCAGACATGTTATTTCCGGTTGTTCTCATCTTGCTAACGGCGAGTATTTGCACAGACATAATCAAGTAGCCAGGATAATCCATCAGCAACTTGCCTTGAAATATGGTCTTGTGATCGCAGAGGCACCATATTATAGATATATGCCGGAACCAGTTCTCGAAAATGACCATGCCACGTTATACTGGGATCGATCTATTATCACTGATAGGACTATTGTAGCCAATAAACCTGACATTGTGTTAATAGATCGATCAACGCGCCAAGCAGTCATTATTGATATCGCTGTGCCACATGACGTTAATCTTGTGAAAGCTGAAAAAGATAAACTTTCCAAATATCTTGATTTAGCTCATGAGATTACCGATATGTGGGACGTCGATTCAACAATGATTGTACCGATTATCGTGTCGGTCAACGGCTTAATCGCCAGAAGCTTCGACCAACACCTAAAGAAGCTCACGTTGGCAAGCTGGATCAAGGGTCAGATACAGAAGGCTGTCCTCCTCAGCACGGCACGTATTGTGAGGAGGTTTCTGTCTCTGTGACCTTGACCACCGGTAGTTTGGACCTTGTTCCCGCTATCGGGGGGATTCTGTTTTTTATATTTTTTAATGTATTTTTTTTTTATATTATATATTAAAAAATGTATGAAATAAGATGTTACAAATAAATAAATGTGATAATAATAATAATGTAATAAAAAAATAAATATAAGTGGCTCACTAAATTTTTAGGATCAAAGGCAATCACTACTGCTCGTGGTGCACCCTGCAGAATAGCAAATGCGGCTTTAGCGAAAGATATGTAAGGCACAACACTATCTGAACTAGCCGATGCGCGAATTGAAATTTCAAGTGTGAAGTACTGCTGGATGACTTAAAATCAGGCGATTTTGGGCTACATTTGAATTATAAAAAAATTGGGCGATTTTATGCTTCTCGGAGCCAGATTTTTGGCGACTTGGATCTAGCTATATCTGGTAACACTGATCGCACTCGCAGAAGTCGCAGCACAAAATCTCTGTAATGTTTCCTCTAAAACGGGCGGTATTAGGTTTAATGGCAAGACTTAAGTCGATCGGACCGCCCCCGCCACAGTCTTGCCAGAAGGTTACTTTTGTAACCTTTTAGGTGATTTTTGAACTGCATTGGTTACTTTTAGGTTACACTAACGAAAAGGTTACTTTTAGGTGATTTTACGGAATTTGTAGAATTAACATTTAATTTTTTACATAAAAGCAACGTGAAAGGGAACTCGTTTTAGAATTTTTCATGTTGGTAAGCTTCGTCAGTAGTAGATAGACCTTTATTAGGAACTAGCTGTTACCCGCGGCTTCGCCCGCGTGGTCCAGGGAAGCCTGTTGCCATTGATTTGTGTATATTTTTCTTTTGTTGAATTTTTTTTTAGTTCGTGGGATAAAAAGTAGTACCAGTATGTACAAATTTTAATGATGATTGGCCGCATAGTTAAGGCATGAAGAAATAACAAACAAACGAATTCACTTTAACACTTATAATATTTGTATGGATGGAACGCCCACACTCAAGAGAAAATAATTGTTCACCAGATAAATGTTTGCCCTCTTTATTTTTCCTTCGAATAAAATATTTTTCCTGGATAAAAAGTAACCTATGTCACTCTCCAGACCGGAAACTATCCCCTGTTAAAACATCACTTCAGTACTTACGTTCCTTTCGACGTGATAGAAGGACAAATGATTACAAAGTTTATTTTTTCCCATGGGATTAAATTGTTTTTCCGGGATAAAAAGTAGCTTATGTCACTCTCTAGATAGGGTAATCTATGATTTTTTTAACAGTGGACAGTTTCCGGTCTGGATAGTAACATAGGCTACTTTTTATCCAGGAAAAAATATTTTATTCCCACGGAAAAAAAAATTCGATTCCCGCAGAGGGCAATCATTTACGTGGTGAACAATTTTTTTGTCTTGATCCATACTAATACTATAAGTTTTAAAGTAAGTAAATTCGTTTGTTTGTTATTTCTTAACGCTCTATGTAGCCGATCATCATTAAACTTTGTACCTATTTTTCTTTTGTTGTATTTTTTTTACTTCGTGAGATATTACTATTTATATAATATTGATAATACTATTTAAGGAACGTTTGTTATTACTATTTATATCTCACGAAGTAAAAATATACAACAAAAGAAAAATAGGTACAAAGTTTAATGATGATCGGATACATAGAGCGTTAAGAAATAACAAACAAACGAATACTTACTTTAACACTTACAGTATTAGTATGGATCAAGACAAAAAAAATTGTTCACCACGTAGATTGCCCTCTGCGGGGATTAAATGTTTTTTCCTGGATAAAAAGTAGCCTATGTTACTATCCAGACCGGAAACTATCCCCTGTTAAAAAAATCATGTCGGTACTTACGTTCCTTTCGACATGATAGAATGCCAAATGATTACAAAGTTTATTTTTTCCCATGGGATTAAGATGTTTTTGCGGGATAAAAGGTAGCCTATGTCACTTTCCAAACAGTAAACTATCCCCATTTTAAAAAGTCATGTCCGTACTCTACTATGTAACTATCCCGTTAAAAAAAATCATCTCGGTACTTAGGTTAGGCAAATGATTACAAAGTATGTATTTTCCCGTAGAAATAAGATGTTTTTCCTGGATAAAAAAGTAGCCAATGCCACTCTCCATACCGTAAACGTAAATTATTAAAAAATAAAATTCATTTGTCCTTCTTTCACGTCAAAAGAAACCTAAGTACAGACATGAATTTTTAATAGGGTAATCTAGAGAGTGACATAAGCTACTTTTTATCCCGGAAAAACAATTTAATCCCATGGGAAAAAATAAACTTTGTAATCATTGGTCCTTCTATCACGTCGAAAGGAACGTACTGACGTGATGTTTTAACAGGGGATAGTTTCCGGTCTGGAGAGTGACATAGGTTACTTTTTATCCAGGAAAAATATTTTATTCGAAGGAAAAATAAAGGGGGCAAACATTTATCTGGTGAACAATTATTTTCTCTTGAGTGTGGGCGTTCCATCCATACAAATATTATAAGTGTTAAAGTGAATTTGTTTGTTTGTTATTTCTTCATGCCTTAACTATGCGGCCAATCATCATTAAAATTTTTACATACTGGTACTACTTTTTATCCCACGAAGTAAAAAAAAATTCAACAAAAGAAAAATATACACAAATCAATGGCAGCAGGCTTCCCTGGACCACGCGGGCGAAGCCGCGGGTAACAGCTAGTTTTATATATAAAATTAATCTATACTATCTAATTCTATACTAATATTATAAAGCTGAAGAGTGTGTTTGGTTGAACGCGCTAATCTCAGGAACTACTCTTGAAAAAATATTTTAGTGTTAGTTACTTAGCCTATATTTCAAGGAAGGCTATAGGCTATATAACATCACGCTACGACCAATAGGAGCGGAGCACCGGTGAAAAATAGGAAAAAAATATTCCTTTTGAGGGCTTATCTCGCGTGCGCTGCGTAAACGGTTGAAGTTACGCATAAATCATGTATGACGGAATTGTTCCTCTTTAAAAGTTCTAAAAAAAAGTCCGCGACAGTATATGTCTATCTTTTAAGATTGACACACTATAACGTTTTTTCATGATAATCAATAGGAGAAAGTAGGTAAAAAAAGGTTATAGTGAGTTAATCTTAAAAGATAGACATGCTGTCGCGGACTTTTTTTTAGAACTTTTAAAGAGGAACAATTCCGTCATACATGATTTTTGCGTAACTTTAACCGTTTACGCAGCGCACGCTACGTAAGCCCTCAAAAGGAATATTTTTTTCCTATTTTTCACTGGTGCTCCGCTCCTATGAGTCGTAGCGTGATGCTATATAGCCTATAGCCTTCCTTGAAATATAGGCTACCTAACACAAAAAGAATTTTTCAATTCGAACCAGTAGTTCCTGAGATTAGCGCGTTCAAACAAACAAACAAACAAACAAACAAACAAACAAACAAACAAACTCTTCAGCTTTATAATATTAGTATAGATGAGCACTTTGCCAATAACTAGGGCAGTTATTTTTTTTCTTTGAGTTGGCTCTCCAACCATATAATGAACAAAAAGCGAAAGTGAATCGAATGTCAAAAATAGTATGGTAATGTAGACTCGTTTATCTTCATACCAATTCTTAATGCATCAATTTTATTATATTGGATCAATATGAATAAATCAAGAAATGCGGGCAAGTGCTCAAATACTCATCCATGTTTCTGTAAGTCAACACAACTAATATTCTATTCCATCAACTTATAATACTTTCCAGTAAAAAAATATGAAAGGTTATTTTTTATACAAAAAGGTTACATTTTTTTATATTTCCGGTAATTTCTGACATGACCCGACTGGCAACACTGCCCCGCCACCGGGTCAGATAAGTTTGTAGCACTGTACATATATATCTGTTGTGCCTGTGATATCATTTTATTATTTTATTTTACTTTATAACGAAACAAAAACACTTGCAAGTTTCATAAATATACAGTACAGAGTTACGAGTGATTATCTCCTTTAAATTAGGTACCTATCTTTACTAAAATAGCGTACTGAACCAGAAGCATTCGACGAATATGACGAATTTAATCAAGAAAATTAAAGAATTCCTCCGCTATTACTATCTGAGGTATTTACTGGTGACAGAACTATACATGGTGGAGCCCTGGGAGAAGGTGGTAATACGTATCCTTTACAAATAATTTCTCTATAAACACTAAAGAACACCAAAAAGTTAACCTATTTTTGAGGTGCTAATTTAATTTACATTGTAATTTACCACACCCGTGATGTACTATGATTATGATGACCTAGATACTAACAGATTTAGATTTTTTGAAGTGAATACCCCTTTTTTAAAATTTGCTAATACGGGGGCAATCCAAAAAATTTAATGATAACAAAATCGGGGGATACAGTTTAGTGTTGTAGTTTCGAATCTATGCTCTACATCCAAAATTCAATCACGCCACTGGATAGATGAAGGATCAAAGAATTTATTAGACTACTGAACATTGCATGCAGGGGATTTTGAGATAATTTTAGTGCATATAAGGTATTCACGTACAACACATGTCTGTGTCCATGATACAACTATAACCCATTTTTTTGTAGAAATTAACAACCAGTGTTTGGTTTTACAAAATTTCCTCTATTTTTCTTGCAAACAGTGAGTGCTGGCCCTAAGTACAACCACACCCCGGCCACTCCATACAAATGTCGTTTACTACTACATAAACAATGAGGTCTAAGCAGAGTGTGAAATTTTTTGTACACTCACAAGGCCATTCATTCCATCGCAGAGTAACACACCTACTGAGCAAAGCCACATACTTAGACTACATACTTACTGGCATTAAGAAAAAGCATTGTCATTGGCGGGAACCTCACGATCGCTCGAAATAATGAGAAATTGTGCAAAGTTTCAGCCTTGTAGGTACAAAAGTTTAAGCTGAGTGTTGGTGAATCACCACTTTTATATATATAGGGACAGTATAAATAGAGGTCGACTCCCTGCCGCTCACGCGTGCAGGGAGTCGACCTCACCTCCCCTCTGAGACAAATCTGGAACAGTTTGTATGGCGCCGCACACACGCATATTCGCGCTCTGCACAGACGTCAATGTTTATGTAGTAGTAAACAACGCGACATTTGTATGGAGTGGCCGGGGTGTGATATAGGTATGCAGATAAGTCAACAAATATAAGATTCCTTGACTCGTGAATACAGAAACCCTATATATACTAATCTTCGGACTATACTGGTACTTCAATTACTCCATTTTGCTGCACGGAATCTCACGTCTACGAGGCAGTACAGCAATAAGCGAGTAACAGAACATTCCAACATGTTGCGCTAGTATTTAAAACAACACTGTTTATGTTTAATATTATTGTTTCTAAAATGTTTTTTTTATTAAGGCTGTGGACGAAATAAATATTAAGTTTCAAACTAAAGTTATCTACAGAAAATGTTTACAATTTGAAATAATAGGGCGGATCAAGCCCTATCTACCTGCTATCTGGGGGTTAATACTTGTAATTCGAAGACGGTTTAGTGAGGAGTTCGGTGTTCGGCTTGCAATGGCCTACTTTAACTCTGAGATTACAGGTTTGATGCTCGCACAAGACATATTTGTGTGCATGAACATGTATATTTGTCTTTGTCTGGGTGTTTTCTATGTATTATATGTATGTATTTACAAAAAAAGTATTGTATCAGTTATATAGTACCAATAGTAAAACTTCGCTTAGTTTGGGACTAGATAGTGGTGTGTAAATTTGTCCAGGAATATTTATTTAATTGAAATTTAATCAAAATTCAGTTCATATATAGTCTTAATCTCATTGTGATTGTACAAAATATGACCAAAAATTTAAAAATAATGGTATTTGTTCCGGAATGGTACTGCTTGCAATAAGAATTAATAATAATTAATTAAACAATTCTATGTTCTGTTTTTTAACTTTTATTCTGGGATGTAAAATTATTAGATAATTGGTTTTCTTATTACTACATACAGTATTAAAATTAGGTATGATTCTGTTATTTAAAAACCATTATAATTATAATACAACAAAATGAATTTCAAAGTATTAGTTATTGGGATCTATATAGGGAGGTTGAATTGTATTTTAGAATCTCATAATTCTATCGGCTTTAATGTCAGTAATATTATTACTATAATATTTGAGCAAGGTGCATTAGTGTAGGCTATATCCTGGACATTTGCCCTGATGAAGATCGTCATTGATATCGTGTAACTAATCTGCTTTCCTGACAAAAATACGAGTGGCCCACAGATCGGCTACTTCAATTAAATTAATTTACTAATAAAGGTTTTTTTAATTACTCTTCATATTTCTTCATCATAATTAAACATAATGTACTGACACCAATGCATTTCCTGAAATATGCATTTGTTAATTTTTCATTGAAATATGTTTTATAGTATTTTTTTTTATATGTGATTTGTAGGGATATTAATAACTAAATAATATATTTTTTAAATACTTACATATTGTTTCATTTTAATTTAAGCACAGTTGAAATAAAGTAAAACCAGAAAAAGGGTGATACAATAGCAGCAGGCCAGAATCTCATTTACTATTTAGCAGTGTGTCGGTTGTCTTTAACAACCGATAATAAGGCACTTATATTGGCCGTGTGGTTTCCGGCAGACTAGAATGGAATCACTCCGTCTCTTCCCGTGGATGTCGTACAAGGCAACTAAGGAAAATACATTATAAAACATCGATCAGGCCTCTGATCTGGCCAGCGTGGGGCGTGTAGGCCAAATCCTTCTGTCAGGGACGGACGAGAGAGGGTCGTGCTCCTGTAGTGGAGACTCAAATGACCTGATGATGATGATGACTTGTCTCACCGTCGGCGATGAGCCAGAAACAAGTAGAATTGGTTATTAAAGGTATTGCCGGCATATCATAATATTACTGTTAATATTTATCGATGATAATTATAAAATTGAATGAAATAAAATAAAATTGACTTAATTGAATTAAATAAAATTGAGTTGAATCAAATTGGTCGAATGGTTAGCAATGGACACTTCGAGTCCGAGATCGTGTGCTCGATTCCCGAACAAGACAAACATTTGTGTGCATGAACATGTCTGTTTGTCTTGGTCTGGGTGTTTTCTATGTATTATAAGTATGTATTTACAAAAAAAAATGTATTTATGTACATTTATCAGTTGTCTAGTACCCATAACACAAGCTTTGCGCTTAATTTGGGACTAGATGGCGCTGTGTAAATGGTCCAAAAAAAAATTCCATTCCATTGTTACTAACATATTATGGACTCTATTTTACTGTTCTGAAATAAATATATTTTTATTTATTTATTTCTCAATGCATCTGTTTCATTCAAACGCGATTTGTACATATTGTACGTCTCTGGAGCGAGTTTTCTAGTCTGAGGTGAGAAAAGTGCCTGTGTTAAAAGACTTAGAGGACGAAGACGCGTAGTGTCGTGAAACGGTATGCAGAGTTTTTGTGCACCACTAGCGATGGGCAAAATGCCGGGCATTTACGACAAATGCCCAAAAAGTACTTATAAATTCCCTATTTATGCCCAAAACTAGGCATTTATTATATGTACTTACTGGGCACTTATTGTAAATGCCTGGTATTTTGCCCATCTCTACCCACCACACATTCCCACCACTGTCTCCTGTATCTCTACCCACCACTGTCTCCTATGTAGCCAGAATTAACCGCGGCGACCACCAAAAAAGGCAATGTACAATGAAAACCATTGCAGTCTCGAGTGTAAAACTTGCCCTCGAGAAAGACTACCTTGGAACTCAAACTACTTTAATCAGAAGAAATTACGACGCGTCGTTCCGCGTGTTAATCTAATCGAACACTTAAGTTAAGCAATGTAGACCGTAGCCTGTTCATGGATGGGTTTATTTATCTTGAGTTCCTCCTTGCTTCGGAGGGCACGTTAACTCGTCGGTCCCGGTCGTTGTCATTAGATGTTCGCCGTTAAGCCAAGTCAGCCAAGTATGCGGCTTGAAAACACTGACCGCCGACCCACAGTTGAGTAGTGTGCTGGAGTATGCTCTAAACCTTTTCGATTGACGGGAGACGCGTGTCCCAGCATGGAATTGATAAGGTTTGTCGACACAGTTGACAGTGGTGGGAACGCGTGGTGAACTCACCACTCACAGTCCCGTACAAAAAAAAAAGAATCCAAAATATAATAGGTAGGTACCTATTATTGACGTGACAACGTCTTATAATTCGATGGAGCCGGCTGCACGCACGAAAAAACATGACTCACGCGGCGTTCCCTCGCTCTGAGGCGTTCCATTAAAATTTTCTTTTGAAAAATGCAAACATTCCATCAGTATTTTCTTATGACGTTGTCACGTTTCAACTATCGTCAGTAAACCGACTTTACAGACAACCGAATTTTTTTTAATAAACAATCCAAAATATATTGTATATATTTGGTATTGTTTTTTTTTCTATAATAAAATATATCAAAATTAAGTTTTGAAAAAAGAAAAAAAATATATTTGCAAATGTATTTATTTAAACCTTCAAATAGCTTACACAGTAACCGTTTGTGTTCCGAAAAGATTCTGGTACTTTCAGAGACATCTGCTGCAAATGCTCCACTCCTCGACAAAACATGCCTTTTGACACATCCGTGGAAACCACTGCAGGGTCCGCCAGCCAAGCTTCCACCTCATCATTCAGCGACAACTCAATCTTAAACAAAATTTTGGTCAAAAAACTTGATTGCAATTTAACTTTCTCACTTACAATATGCTCTCCTGAATTTCTCAGCACTTGCAACTCCTTATCCATAACCCAAATGAGCAAGTATTGTTTCTTATTCGTAGCTAATGCACATTCAAGTATAATCTTACACATCACTGTATATTGCAAGCCCAAATTAAATTCCTGCATCATCTTTTCTATTGTGAATATGAAATCGTCCGTTTTGACATCATCCGTACAAGTTTTATGTGAGAATACGGATTTTTCTACATCATTTTGAGTTATTTTTACTTCAGAATTGAATAACTTCACTGTGTCTTTTTCTTTAAGCCCAAGCCATGCAAGACATCTATTGCAATGGTATATTTCTCTTTTGGAATTGAATTTATTCATTTTATCCGACAAAAGAGTATTATTGACAACGATGAATGTTAGTCTGTATAGCAAATCAAACTTGTTCGACTTCATAACAGGTTCAGTGTGAGAATTGTGACCGTGTCCGTGACAGAACCATTCGGACATGTCTAAATTTGCACTCGGTAACTCCAAAATCCTTTTAAATTTTACTACATTATCCGATATTGTATTTAAACAGTTGGAACAAGTTATTGTAGTTTCATCATTGACTGCGACATTGATTTTCAATTCGGTGGCTTTCTTAGAATGCGCTACAGTATTCGACAACAGTTCATTATAAAAATTTCCATTCGCTTTGGGCTCGGTCAGGATCCTGAACGATATTGTATTTTTGTCTATCTTCAGACAAGACATAGAATTCGGTATGATATGACAAAACTCATCTATCGGTATCACTGCAGTGACATCAGTATCATCATCGTCCGAGTAACAATCTGATAGACTTTCTATTGACGAGAGGCTATCTCTCCGTTTTGGCTTTTCATAATCATCGTAATAATTGAGAACGATACAATTGGACTGTATACTGATTTTCAAATTGCAATTCTTGGTGAAATCAACTCCAGTTGTGATATAAACGTTGCAGCTCCGCAGTCTAGTGCGCAACTCCATGAAAATACTCTTGATCAACATTTTCGCTAAATTAAAGTCCGAATTTGGACCTTATTACTGTCCGATTAAAACAGTTTATTTATCGATTAATTCAATACTTTCAATATTTGGTTTAATTCTCTGGACATAGCCGTTTGTTTCATATACGTTAAAGATGCTATCCATCTCGCGGATAGTAAAGGGCAGTGTAGCCTTTTTGTAGTAATCGCTTCTCATTTCGATGTTGTCGATGACTGTAGTAAGGAGGTGGGCTTTTTCTGCATAGATGCCGGGTGCTTCGTGGCGCAGGTACGTGAAATGTACGTGGAGATGGTAGAACGACGGCTGGTAGTGGAAGTAGATGCGTAGCTGGCTGTCGGGCAACTTGTACTTCTCAAAGATTTTTTTCTGGAAATAATAATATTAGAATAATTAGATATCAGGTTAAAGTCAGTTTATACTGTTTACAGATAGGCGGATAGCGCTGAGAATAACAAGGTTGGCTGAGACTAGTGCTTTCAAGCCGCCTAAAGGCCTCTGACTTGGTTTAACGACTATCATCTAATGATCAGATACAAGGATGTCCGTAGACCCAGCGGGACCCTTCGCCTGATCAAATTAAAACCTAGGAGGTCGAATTAGTATCGATTAGTACCTACCAATTTGTATATGTTTAAATTTCTACCTCGATAGGTTCATTGGCAAAATAAAAAATATATAATTTTACAGTCAGCGAGGCCCTTTACCGATTGAGGGCCAATTGATTAGTTATATATATATATTTAATAGCCTATTATTTCTACTTCCAGATGAGTATACTATTACATTGCTGTCTAATGAGAATTCGCTAAAAAACAGCAAATTAATTCCTTTACTTCCAGCGGGGCCCTTCCCGAATTAAAAGGATATAGATTAAACAAATGCATTTCCGAGGAGCCTTTTATTTCTACCTTTCAAATAATACATTTTTATAATCAAGAACATAATAGTTTTTGAAAAAATTACAATAATAACAAATAAACTAAACGGGCGCGTAGATGCCTTTTACTGTTTGTATGTTGAACTAATCGTTCTGAATACAGTATAAGGTTGTTTAGTGTACAGAGAAGACGAAGAAGAGAAGAGAAAATATAGACAGGTGACGCTAAGTAAATTAAGATTTGATTTTTGACGTAAATTAAAATTATAAATCTATGATCAATAGATAATCTCTCTAAATATTTATTTCTTTGATTGAAAAACACTGACTTATAGTATGGTTTTACCTAACCTCCCCTCTTAGACAAATCTGGAACAGTTTGTATGGCGCCGCACGCACACACGCTCATTCACGCTCTGTACAGACGTTTTTGTTTATGTAGTAGTGAACGCCGCGACTTTTGTATGAATGGCCAGGGTGTGGTTTTACATTATTTTTGAATTTATGAATTCCAACAATATGTTATGAACTTTCGAGTGATAAATTCGTCAATTAGTGAATGCCGATTAATCACCGCAACTGTCATTAAAAGTCAAAGATAAGATAGACGTAGTCTACAGCATCGTTATTTTTAGGTACATTGTCATAAGGTTATATAAACATACAGTTCTATCTTGGCTTAATTCATACGTAGTAGGTAGGTAGAGATGGGCAAAAGGCCAGGCACTTAGGATAAATGCCCGAACATTTAGGGGATAAATGCCCGATAAGTTATATAAATGGCCAATAAATGCCTTATTTTTGGACATAAATCATGAATTTATATTTATTTATTGGGCATTTATCGTAAATGCCCAGCATTTTGCCCATCTCTACTTGTGGATACTACCCGCCTATAATTTGTCTTGAGGAGCTCGATGGCGTCGTTGTACGTGCCAGTTTAATCGAACACGCAAGTTAAGTAACGTCCATGGTAGCCTGTCCATGGATGGGTTTATCTCAAGCTCCTCCGTGCTTCGGAGGGCAGGTTCAGCCGTCGGTCCCGGCTGTTGTCATTAGATGACAGTCATTAAGCCTTTAGGCGGCTTGAAAACAGTGGCCTCCGCCAACCCGCAGTTGAGGAGCGTGGTGGAGAATGTTCTAAACCCCTTCGATTGAGGGGAGACCCGTATCCCAGCAGTGGGTTGTATAAGGGTTGTAGACGAGTGGGCCCCCAGTAATCAGTAATGAACGAGTTGTTTAATAATGTAATTACTTAATAGGTTGATGATGCCACACTGTGACTCACGCAGTACAATATAAGATGCAAAAATTCGTCAGCAACACAAACCTCCCTGGTAGCTCAGTTGGAAGAGCACTCGACCGGTCATCGAGAGGTCGTGGGTTCAAATCCCACCTAGGGGGGGCAGGTGAATTTTTCCATTTTTCAAAAAATATTTATCTGCCAAGTTGGCCAAGACAACTATTTAAATAATAATGAACGAGTTGTTGCAATGCAGCTGGGGTAGCTGATAATAAGCTATGGTAACCACTATGCATCAGGCAACTGACGCATATACAAAATAAAACAGGAGTCTATTCGGCTTACAAATTATTTTTTGTCTATTACCTTCCCCTCGTCGCGTATCCTCTTCAGCAGCGACAAGTGGCTCCCGTCCAGGTCCCTCAGCGACTTGATGCCTCTCTGCCTCACAATCGCCAGTAAGTACAGCGTCTCTTTAGTCAACCCGTCCCACTTGTAGTCCGGGAGTAACACAAAGCCGTCCTTCTCACACTTGTTGTCGTGAATCACTCTTTCCTGCTCACATTTGCCTTCAAGTATGTTGTATACCCACTGAAAATTAACGTATTTGAAATTAATAATGGGTTATGTCTGTTGGGTCAGCTTGTTAGTTAATAACTACGCCGGATTGTATCCCACAGGGCCGAAATCGAGGTTGAGTAGTGAATCTATTTGAGATTCACTGAGTGTATGTTTTCCATTGATTTCAATGGAAAATGTATTTGATGCTCATTCCTTGAGGACATGATCCATCGCGATTGTTTTTTCAACATAAGCGTCAAGCATGTGAAGGTCTTTAATTGTGACAAGTTTCATCAAGGCAGACTTAAATTTAGATTAAAGACCTTGACATCTTCTATTCTAAGAATCACTCCGTTTCTTCTCGTGGATTTAGTACAAGGCGACTAAGGGAAATACATTATGAAACATCGATCAGGCCTCCCCAACCCATCTGGCCAGCGTGGAGAGTGTAGGCCAAATACTCCTTCTGTCTGGGATGGACGAGAGAGGGTTGTGCTCCTGTAGTGGAAACAAAAATGACGATCTCTCCACCTGATGACCCTCGAGAGCTCTTCCAACTGAGCTACAAGGAATGTTTGTGTTGGTGACAAATTTTTGCATTTTATATTTTACTGCGTGGGTCACAGTGTGGCTCCATCTAACTATTAAGTAATTACATTATGAAACAACTATTGAAAAAATAATAATAATTATAGCATAAAGCGGAAAAGGAAAGACATTCTATCTAAAATCTATCCACAGAACATTAAAATTGACAAGTAGATGATTCACTGGAGTCACCCAGTTCATGCCAACTTTACTGCCCCAAATCTGCTTAAAGTATAAGATACCTATTGACCGCAGATAAATCCATCAAAGAAAAAACATATTTCCTTCAAATATTACAACCTACAAAGGAAGTCACAGTATGATAAAATAATATTACTGGTAGCTGTTGTGCCCCGAAGTTTAAATCAAGGGAGTACCTAATACTCCCCTGATTTAAGCTTCGGGGAACAACAGCTACCAGTAATAGTAATTACAACAAACTTAGGGGTCCAACAGCTATCACAAACAGTAATTAAATCAAAGTGGAACAGCTACTAAGAACTAGTTAAATCAATCACCTGCAACGTAAACTGCTCTTTTTCAAGATGCGGTAAGGTCAGCTTCTCGTACAATTCTGGAGTCTCTAACACTATGTGCACTTCTTGCTGACTGTACTTGGCAATGTGCTTCTCTGTAGCTGGGTATATTATTGACGTTTTCACACCTGAAAGTAGAAATTTGAAATGGAAATTTGATGACAAGAGTTTTTATCTATGCAGTTGACGTGTTTCAAGAATAATATTTTAATATTGACAGACACTAATAATAGCTACATGATAAGATGATATTTATTTATTTATATGGGTTTCGAGCTCCTCTGTGCTTCGGAGGGCACTTTAAGTTGTCGGTACCGGCTGTTGTCATTAGATGACAGTTGTTAAGCCAAGTCAGTGGCCAGTAGGGCTTGAAAACACTGGCCTCCACCAACTTGCAGTTGAGCAGCATAGTTGAGTATGCTCGAAATCCGTATGATTGACGGGAGGTCCACATCACAGCAGGAATGTTTATGGGTTGACGACGAGTTAAAAAAAAAATGTACAAATAATGCAACAGGGAAACAAGTACCACAAACAATTCTATGTTCTTTTGGTAACTCCTATCATCAAACTTTTAACAGGAGTGGTTATTTACTGAATTATTTTCAGTGTTAACTGCAATTATTGAAATTACACAAAACTTAGCACTTTCTAAAGTGAACATGTTGGTGATGTCACAAAGAAAACTGACACAAACACAAATATAACTTGTGATTAACATAAACAAACACAGATATGAATTATATATACCTAAATTAAGTAAACTTGACTCGTTTTCTTTGTTATCATAAGCACTTTGTTATTTACGCACGAGACGAGTTGTAAGCAACCATATGGTCAAACATGTGTTATTATTATAAGAATAATATTACTTACATACCTTTGTGATAGATAACTCAATTAGTTGAATACTAACAATATTAAATATTTTGTGACTGTGACACGAGTCACGATTCTTATGTTCCAAGATAATTGCAGTTTGATGACTAATGTTTGGACATCAACCTTGAAATAAAGGAAAGTGGCTGTTATGTACTTACCGTTGATGCAAGACTTGGGGAAACAAGCGTAGTTTCCGTATATATCGTTCTCGAAATATGTCTCCAACACAGTTTCTGACGAAAAATACCCTGTATTGTTCAACTCTTCTTCTTTAAACGCATTTTTTTCTAAGATAACCAAAGCCACGCCACTTTTCTCACGGAATTTCCCCTGAATGCACACTATTTTATTAGCTGTATTGTTTTTTAATATCTTCTCTGGAATGAAATCTTTCAGTTCCAATTTATTATCACTTACACCGTTATCATTTTGATGGACAATTTTAATTTTCTTTGAACTAGGCGCCTCAATTTGGTCGCTTTCAAGAGCAGCGTCGGACATTTTGTAACAATGTTGCCACTTGAAAAATATTCAGAGTTCCGAGCGGTTCCCGCCTTTGAGTATAAATCGACTGGATATGCCATACGCGGGCGATCCCAAGTAAAGTACATTGGTCAACTGGTCAAACACGTTATATAAAACTACTTAGAGTCGTTTCACCGTCATTTTGCATCGCTCCGTGTTGCGTGATTTTTCTCTCGAAAAATGGTGAGTTGTGCAGTATTATCGTGCAAAAGACGATATGATAGCTTAAATTCGCAACAAGATCGCATTTTCTATCATAGGTAAGTATTTTTACTAACTATTAAATGTGTATTAAAGTACAATCTCCATTTAAAGTAAAAACCGTTGCGATACGTAAACGACAGAGAAATGTAAACATGAATACAGTGGTACAGGCTTTAGGGATGTGACAAAGTCAAAAAAGCGATTCAACATTTGAATGAATCTATGGGGGGCAAGGTTAGCCCCGGAGTATGGGAGCTCCTGGACAGAGCGTCCCAGGTAGGTAATGTGTGTAGGAGTAGGAGAAACAAACAAATGGAAGATAGAAATAGTTTTTTATGTACACACAAGAGTAAAGAGAAACAAGAAAAACAGAAGGTGCACGAGCGAAACAATTAGTATAAAATATAGTAGAAAATTTAGGAAGTTAAATAGACAACAGAAAAGAACTGAACACAACGTAAATGCAATAAAAATTAGAATTTTTATCTAGTGAAATTCTTATAACTGCAAAAGAAAAGTCAAGTCAGATTTGAAGGATGATCGTTGACAGTCGACCAAAACTCAGTACTAAAAGTATGCGCGCGCAACGCAAAGTCCGTGGTCGACTGGCAAAGACCATTGCTTTCAATGAAAGGAGTATGAGAATAAAATAGTATGAATAACAGATAATAATGTAAAAGTATATATGATATAAATATATTTATTACTTACAAGTGGGAGAAGCCCACATCACTCCCCCCCGGAGACCGTAACTACGGGCGAAGAAAGTTAGGGAACCGAACAATACGTCCAGAACGAGTCTTTCTATCTGGTACTTGCAGCGGTCTGTCCGAAGTTTTTGGGACAGGATTAGCTGCAGGATCGCGACTGAGAGGAGGTTTAACCTGCGGGATGGGTTTGTAATTAAGGGTAGGAGATGGGTCAACAAGCATATAGGCCGGCTTCAAGCGGTCTATTGATACTGTGACACTTTTACCCTTCACAAGAATCTTAAATGTTTTATCTCCTCGTTCGAGCACTTCATAAGGGCCAGTGTATGGCGGTTGTAAGGCGCCGCGTAATGCGTCGGTCCTAAGGAAAACATGACTCGAAGACGATAAATCCTTATATATAAAAATTTTGCCCTGGGTATGTCTCGCGGCTGGGGTAGGTTGTAGCTTAGCTACGAAAAGTTGTAGGCGAGATGTAAACTCTGTTAAATCCAGGGTATCCGGGACAGATGCATGGAAAAATTCGCCTGGAAGACGTAAAGGTTCTCCATACACCAACTCAGCTGACGAGGCTTTCAGGCTATCTTTGAAAGAAGACCTAATGCCTAGGAGTATCAAGGGCAAGTTGTCCACCCAGTTGCAGTCCGCGTGGCACATAATAGCTGCCTTCAGCTGTCGGTGGAATCGTTCCACCATGCCATTACAGGCTGGATGATACGCGGTTGTCCTGCGATGTTTGAATCCGATCATTTTTGCCAGAAACTGGAAGAGTGCGGACTCAAATTGACGACCGCGATCGGTTACAATATCAGTGGGACATCCAAATCTAGATATCCACAACAACAATGCCTTTCCGACAGTTTCAGCTGTGATATCCACCATTGGTGTAACTTCAGGCCAACGTGTAAAGCGGTCTACAACTGTTAGACAGTACTTGTAACCCTGTGATGGTGGAAGAGGACCAATAATGTCCACATGGATAAAAGCAAATCGAGCACGGGGAATGTTATAAGTGCCCAAAGGAGCAGATACATGTCGATTGACCTTCGCACGTTGACATGCAAGACATTGGCGTGACCACTCTCGACAGTCTTTGCGCATCCCAGGCCAGACAAAGCGTTCTGCTACAAGTTTAGTAGTTGCGTCTGCACCTGGATGGCTGAGATTATGAAGGCTGTCGAAGATTTGTCTACGCAGAGGTTTGGGTACGAATGGTCTTGGCGATGGAGTACTTAAATCGCAATATATCTCCATACCACTGTTAGGGACTTGGACCTTTTCAAGGCGAAGTGAAAATTCACCGTCAAGGTACTCGAGTAACTCTTGATCGGAGTCTTGATGTTGAGCGAGTATGTCCAGGTCAATCGCCACCTGCAGTTCGTCGACACGAGACAATGTATCGGCAACAACATTGTCTTTACCCGAAATGTGTCTGATATCGGTCGTGAACTGTGAGATGAAGTCAAGATGACGAAATTGACGAGGACTACAGTTAGCTTTTCGTTCACGAAAAGCAAAACTGAGAGGTTTGTGGTCTGTGTAAACTACAAAGTGTCTCGCTTCCAACATATGGCGAAAGTATTTAATGCTTTCGTATATCGCCAATAACTCACGATCATAAGGTGAGTATTTTTGTTGTGACGGGCTCAGTTTTCGCGAGAAGAATGCAAGAGGTTGCCAGGCACCGTCATGAAATTGCTGCAAAACTGCACCCAAAGCCAGATCCGATGCGTCTGTTACCAGAGCAAGTTTGGCATCACAGTCTGGGTGTGCGAGTAATGCAGCATTTGCAAGTATTTCCTTGCATTTTTCAAAGGCAGCAAGAGTGTCACCTGTCAAGTTGACGGGATGGGATGCCTTAACTGAACCAGACAGAAGAGCGTTTAAAGGGGCTTGGACGACAGCGGCGCTGGGTAAAAATCGCCGGTAGAAATTTACCATGCCCAAGAAACGTCTCAGCTGTCTGATCGTTTTAGGTGGAGGGAAATCATTTATGGCTTGTACCTTGGACTCTAACGGCCTAGTGCCAGACTCTGAGATGCGATAGCCTAAAAACGCTACTTCGCTTACTCCAAAAACGCACTTGGAAACATTGACAAGGACGCCATAATCCTTCATCCTGGAGAAAAGTTGCTGCAGGTGGTTCTCATGCTCCTCCTCGCTGCGTGAGAAGACCAAAAAGTCATCTAAATATGCATAGACAAAATCAAGGCCCCTGACCAGCTCATCGACAAACCGTTGGAAGGTTTGGCCAGCATTTCTTAACCCAAATGTCATCACCGGAAATTCGAACAATCCAAATGGCGTGGTGATCGCCGTTTTAGGGATATCGTCGGCTAAAACAGGAATTTGATTGTAGGCCTTAACTAAGTCTATGGTTGAAAAGACTTTGCAACCAGCAATGGAATGGGCGAAGTCATGGATATGCCTAATAGGATAACGGTCTGGGATAGTCCGTGCATTAAGCATCCTATAATCGCCACAGGGCCGCCAGCCGTTATCCTTCTTAGGAACCAAGTGTAATGGCGAGGCCCAAGGGCTCTGGGATGGACGAGCTGTTCCATTACTAAGCATGAGTTCGAATTCCGCCCTGGCTATTTTGAGTTTGTCAGGAGCGAGTCTTCGAGGAGTGCAAGATACAGGAGGACCAGGTGTAGTCCTAATGTGGTGCACTGTCTCGTGTTTTGGAATAGACGGCTTGCCAGAAGGGCGTGTAATCTCGGGAAATTTGTCTAAAAGTTTATGAAACCGAGTGTCGCCTGTTACAATTTTTACAGAATAAATATTTACATTAGCAGTGCAAGCATTAGAAGTTAAAGTAGTAGTGTTATCAATGAGACGCTTACTACGTACATCCACAATTAAATTATAAAAACAAAGAAAATCTACACCTATTATAGGTTTAGTAACATTGGCTACAACAAAACGCCAAGGAAAATTACGCCTGAGTCCTAGATTTAAATTTAAATCAATAAAACCAAACGTATCTATACAGGTTCCATTGGCTGCACATAACTGATAATCTGTTTTAGCTCGACTTTCATGAAGCAATGACCGAGGGTAAACGCACAGATCACTTCCAGTGTCTATTAGGAACTTCACGTTCGAGCCGCGGTCAGTAACGAAAAGGCGACTAGGAGCAGCTGGGCAATCGTCAGTCGCCATTAGCGACTGCCCATGAGGTTTCCCGCCTTATCGTAGTCGCAAGGTTTGACGCAAGTAGCAGCTTTAGATCCGTACTTGTTGTGGTACCAGCAAACAGGGAACTTGCGGTAGCTGGAAACCGATCTAGTTCTATTGCGGTTGCGAGAGTAAGAACGGCGTCGCGGAGGTCTAGAGCGACGGTTTGATTCGTTGGCCGCACGAGCTTGATCGTCAATTTTCATCGAGAGGCGATCTACCATTTCCTTTAATTCGGCAATTTCCTTCGAAGAACTGTAATTGACACTAGAGCTTGCGGAATTCGCAGCTACGTTACAAGGTGATGTTATTTCCTGTATTCTATCTGCCAAGTCCGCCAACTGGTCAAGAGTGTGTGTAGGCTGCGATGCTAATACTGTCTGGATACTGTTGGGTAAACGATTGCTCCAAATTGTCCGGATGAAGTCTACTGGAACGGCCGGCCCGGCTAAATCTTGGAGATGTCTCAAAAATGTCGAAGGCTTCCTATCTCCGAGCTGTTCATGAGTGAGCAATTGCTTCACCTTTTTCTCGTGGGAAGCTGAAAGGCGTCTAATCAACTCACTTTTTATTTTCTCATAACGATTTTTAGCCGGCGGGCTGACAATAACATCCTTCACAGCCTTGGCGTGAACTATGTCCAAATTCGAAATAACATTGTTGAACTTAACATTGTCTTCAGTTATATTAAAAGTATCGAACTGACCTTCCAGTAAACAAAACCAAATTTCGGGATCCTCGGATGAAAAAGCAGGTACTCTTAAGTTGTACTTCCGGGTGCGTGACGCGCCATCCACACAAACTGGCTTCTTACATGCACGCGGTCGTGGTCGTCGCGTTGTAGCTTTCGACGGCCCACCATCTCCAGAAAGGGCAGTCCTTGCAGAAATATCGTCACTAGAACTGCTTTCGCTCATTGTGCAATCGAAAGAAAGGGGTCACCAGAAATATGGGGGGCAAGGTTAGCCCCGGAGTATGGGAGCTCCTGGACAGAGCGTCCCAGGTAGGTAATGTGTGTAGGAGTAGGAGAAACAAACAAATGGAAGATAGAAATAGTTTTTTATGTACACACAAGAGTAAAGAGAAACAAGAAAAACAGAAGGTGCACGAGCGAAACAATTAGTATAAAATATAGTAGAAAATTTAGGAAGTTAAATAGACAACAGAAAAGAACTGAACACAACGTAAATGCAATAAAAATTAGAATTTTTATCTAGTGAAATTCTTATAACTGCAAAAGAAAAGTCAAGTCAGATTTGAAGGATGATCGTTGACAGTCGACCAAAACTCAGTACTAAAAGTATGCGCGCGCAACGCAAAGTCCGTGGTCGACTGGCAAAGACCATTGCTTTCAATGAAAGGAGTATGAGAATAAAATAGTATGAATAACAGATAATAATGTAAAAGTATATATGATATAAATATATTTATTACTTACAAGTGGGAGAAGCCCACAAATCATTCACTCATTCAATTACTGCAGTTCATATAATAGTCAGATTTTTATTAGATAATGTATTAAATAGTAGGTATAGATGTATGTTACATTTAAATCTTGTAAGGTGAATTAGAAAAATTACCTTTCTCTGGACATACGATGTTGAAATTTTGTCTGAAAATGAAAAGAGTTGTTGGCTAAAAAAAAGTAGGTAAAAGCAATACATTTAGTGTGGGACTATGAGTGTATACGTTATACAGATACTATTATTCATAGTCTTTATTTAATATAATTGTATTTCCTTTTAGATTTCCAAAGAATCCCTATATAAAAGAAAAATGGAGAAAAATTTGTAATGACGAAAATGATTCTTGGAAACCTACACATACAAGTGTTATCTGTTCGAAGCACTTTACCATAGTAAAAATAGATAAGTAAGGTAACTTCATACAAACGCACCGAGCGCGGTTTGTATGTGAGCGCGCCCGTACGTATTGGCCGTCGCACGCACACACTGACAACATTTGTAGGAGTTTATATGGAGCGCCAGTCGGGGTCAGGACTGCGTCGTACGCAAAACCGTCCGCTCCCACGCAAGATTCGCGCCTGCGCTGACGTTCGTTAATAATTTTAACATTTAGGTACCTACCTACGTCGTATATAACTACAAATACGTTAAAGATGGCTACAAAGTCGAATAACCATAAAAAAACATTGCAGTGTTCATGGATGTCTCGGATACCCTAACCATTCGGCCACCGACACTCCTAATAATCACATTATAAGTGTGTAAATTAAAAAGTAATAAAAATAGTTTAGTGTAAAAAATAATATATAATAGGTACTTAATAAAAATATATTTTCATAATAATTTAGATTATTCCTATTTAGACCGTAATTTTTCTAATCACTAAACAGATAACATGAAGTAGGTTTTATCAGATGGTAGGAGTCCGCCTGGGTGAGGACAACAGCCTTATCTATTACTGCCGCCAAGCAACAATGCTTGCATTGTTGTGTTTTGTGTTCCGGTTTGAAGGACAACGCACCTGCGATTCTGCATTTTTGTTGCCAACAGCTTGAATGCGTGAATCGTGGATGTTATGGGCGACAGTTACCGCTCACCATCAGATGGGCTGTCTGCTCGTTTGTCACTGAGTAAGCATGCATTAAAATGTAGGTAATGAAAAAATTCCAGTCACTCCTGGTGTATGTACAAAAATAATTATTTTTATTCTTTTTAGATTTCCACACCCAAAGGGTAAAAACGGGACCCTATTACTAAGACTCCGGTGTCCGTCTGTCTGTCCGTCTGTCACCAAGGGCTATAAGTATCTCATGAAACGTGGTAGCTAGACAGTTAAAATTTTCACAAATGATGTATTTCTGTTGGCGCTATAATAACAAATACTAAAACCAGAATAAAATTAATATTTAAGGGGGGCTCCCATACAACAAACGTGATTGTGTGTCGTTTTTGGTACGGAACCCTTCGTGACCGAGTCGGACTCGCACTTGGCCGGTCTTTTGTTACAGATCCCTAAGACTTACCCTACTTAATTTTGTATTTTGTACCTTACTTAATTTTATATAATAGAGATTAACTAAGTATTTTTGACGGTTGAATAAACTATTAAACGACAGCCCTACGTGTTTAGGCTATTATCTCCCGCTCGGGGCTTGAGTTGTACTACTTCTCTATTTTTATTATGACTTTACTCCGGAAAGATACAAAAATGCTAATAACAGAAAGACATTGATTGAAGGTGCAATACCTTCTTTGCAACTCTGTCCTTGTTTGGTGAGTCAGTATTTCTTTGTTTTTCTTAAATCTTTGACTACTTCAATATATGTAGTAGGTATACATTAAATTTTTAAACCCGGGTATTTTTCCGATAAAATCAAATGAAGGATAAAAATTTAAATATTGCTCCATTTTTGCCTCACAAATCCATTTCAAAATTTGTAAAAAAAAGTAGACCCCAAGAAATGTATTCGTCACGTATACAATAAACTTATTCATTTTAAAAATCAATAAAAATACTAATTAATGAAAACCGTCTTAATCGGGTTTTAGAAATCCCTACATGAGAATTTAATTTAAATAAATAAGTGGCCATTCTAATTAAATTAACAATTTGTTTTATTGCTTTCCCTTTGCTCATTCATATGTTTAAATAACTTTATATGTGGGGACAGATGACCCTTACTTATTATAATATAATTTCATATACATAAGTTCTTACAAATACCAATGTACTTTATATAATACTAGCTACGCCCCGCGGCTTCACCTGCGTTAGAAAAGTATCCTATGCTATTCCCCGGGACTCAAACTATCTTCATACCAAATTTCATCTAAATCCGTTTAGCCGTTATTGCGTGATTGAGTAACAACTAAAGATCTAAACATCCAAACGAATATGTTTGGATCTTTGGATGTTCACATTTAAAATATTAAATAAGGATATCTGTTAAAAAATCAATTGACAATATTTCATGTTCTCAAACAGGGTTTTGTCCAATAAAATCAAATAAAGGATAAGAAATTATGTAAGCAACTGTATGAAGGGATACAAGTGCGTAGCTGGGTTTTTAGATGGGCGTACGCTCTTTTCTTGAACGTTGTTTCCACTGACCTCTATACTACAAGTACGTACGTAGTCCAGCGTACTCGTATAATAGAAGACAGTGGTTGTATCAGCCCGGTAAAACCGCGGGCGACAGTTCATACCACAGTTTAGCTGCACGAGAGTGCTAATGACACAAAGACACATAAATACAGACAGACATACATACAAACAAACATATTTTTTGAATAATATCTTTAATGTACAGTATTTTCACTTTTACAATGTTATAATAAATAGTATAAGACAATTCAGTTCATTCATCAAACTGATTTGACTCATTCTTCAGATGTGCCCCATCACTAACTTTTTCGTATGTGTGCTGCATAGTTACATGAAAACTCTGTGTCTGTGGGCGGGTAATTTTTGATGTGTTGATTTTTTTTGTAGTGTGCGTTTATCGCAACAGCAAAATTTGTGAATGCGAGTTAATTACATCTTTTGGTGGTGTGCTGTACGTGTTTACCTCGCCCCCCGCTAAAAATGGTGAAAAAATTTGTTCGAAGAGTTTCGTTATGGCATCTCCAGTCGATTTATACTCAAAGGGTTCCCGCTGCCGCCAGGTAGAAGATGATCTACCTACGGTGATTCTATTAAAAGACGATAAAGCGGTTCAAAATAGTTTGCATCAAATGTCAAAAGATTCACTCAATACTTTCCCTTGACATGAAGGCCTTCAATCCAAAATTATTTCGTTTATTTTGGCGGGAACTCGTATCGTTCGTATCGTATGGTGGTAAAAAAAAAAATAAAAAAAATATATGTATATAGAATTTGTGTATAATAATAAAGTACCATAATTATAACGAGCTGTTAGGAAAGTTCCGCAAACATTTATCTTTACAGATAATTTAAGTAGGTACATACAACAATAAAGTACAGTGCCACAAACTTAACTGACACGGTGGCCAAATTTGGAACTAAAGCCGCCATCTTGAAACATAGTATTGCCAGGTACAATTAATTTATTTACCGCGTATGCACATTCCATTGCATTTTTAAAAAAATACATATTTTCTTTTTCTATACATTCAATAAAAAAAATCGTCAACGAGTTGTTCCTGTGCAATGTTATAAGGCCGCGTTTCCACCTGCAAGATAACTTCCGCGAGAAATGTCCGACAGTCTGTCTGACAGCAGCTTGCAAGTGTAAACCCCGTAGCAAGTGCGGTCGCGACAGTTTGTCAAGCGCTTCCTGCGAGTACTTGCGAAAGCATGTGTAAACATGTACGCGTCGACTCGCGACAGATCTCGCTGCTTATCGGTCTAGTTTCGTATATCTCGCAGCAAGTATCGTACGCACTGCTTTTGATTTTCTTTAATTGAGAAGAATGAATCAACGACAAAATCGTGAATGGTCGCGTGAAGAAACTAGGTCATACGAATAAAATTGAAATACTGCTGTCCATCTTCCCGTTGTATTTCGCGTAGTAAATTATGGTAAACACCAGCTTCTCGTCTCCTAGAAATCCATTCTCGAACCCAAATTGATATTTTTTTCTTTTTCAACAACAAAATAATTAATGCAGCTGCTACACGTACGCGTCTTGACGTCATGATCTCAGAGTATATAATAGAATAGCGACACACGTAAGCTTTCGTGTGTAAACACCTGCACGATAAGTTGCGACAGTATGAACCGCGAGCTTCTCGCACGACAATGATTGCCGAAATAAATTGCAGGAATTAGTACAACATGTAAACGATACAGCAAGGAACTTCTGCAAGACTTTCGCGAGTTTGTTTGCAGGTGGAAACGCGGCCTAACTCTCTAATATTATGCTATGATCGCGACTTAACGTGGTGTATTTTTAAAACTAATCAACAAAAAATAGAAGGCAATTGATATTTAATTGAAACACCACACAACACAATTAATAAGTATATCAATGCTATTATTTTACAAATACAAATACAAATACAAATATTTTTACAGTGTATATATTTCTTTAATTCATTTTAACAGTGTATATATTTCTTTAATTTTTATGTTTCCTCTAAAACGGGCGGCATTTCGTTTAATGGCAACATTTAAGTCGATCGTACCGCCCCCGCCACCGCGAGCCAGATAAGTTTGTGGCATACCGTAAAACGAGCTGTTACGAAAGTTCCGCAAACATTTATCTTTACAGATATTTTGAATTGTTAACTCTGTTTCAGTTGTGTAAAATGTAAACAATAGTAGCAAAGCTATTTTTTTAAGGAGTAAATGGATGCTCGAATTATAGAAATGCCCAGTCCATTTTGAAGTAGTAGTATCGATGAATATAGTTTATCGAAGTAAAACTGCTTTACGCACGCTTGACTTGGGGAGTAAGCTCAAAGCTGGTGAATGAGTGACGATACCGTTAAATAAAAACCGGTCAAGTACGAGTCGGACTCGCGCACGAAGGGTTCCGTACCATTATCTATAAAAACGGCAAAAAAAATCACGCTTGTTGTATGGGAGCCCCCATAAATATTGCTTTTCATTTTAATTAATTAATTAATTTTTAAAGTGAATACATAACTAAACATTATGTGAATATTTCTACCTATTGCCGTTATCAATTGCGAGCATAATCGAGCTAAAGAATCACTTTTGTTGTATGGGAGCCCCCTTAAATATTTATTTTATTCTGTTTTTTAGTATTTGTTGTTAAAGCGGCAACACAAATACATCACTTGTGACAATTTCAACTGTCTAACTATCACGGTTCATGAGATACAGCCTGGTGACAGACGGACGGACGGACAGCGGAGCCTTACTAATAGGGTTCCTTTTTACCCTTTGGGTACGAAACCCTAAAAAGGTGTATATATTAGTAGAGATAGAGAAGTTTTACTTCAGTCGTGTGGTATAAATCACACTCGTTTTTTTTTGTTTATATTTTGGTTCCTGTTATTATTTCTTACAAAATGTTTATTCATGTTTTTAAAATTTTGTAAAAAAAAGTGGTTTAACTCAAGACATTTTGTAATATTCACAGCGACAAATAAACAATACAAAATTATACTACAAATAACAAATGGATTTACGGCTCTGGAATCAACGGCTAATGAGACGATTCTACTAAACAAAAAAGTGTTTTTAATACATTTGGGTAAATTCAATTGAAAAACTAAAACCAAAAAACTTTAATAGGATTAGAGAAACATAATATTCACTTAAGTTCACTTTCCCTTATCGTGAATTATTTATTACTACTTAGTGTTACTTAGTCGTTCGTCACGAACTGTGACCTCGCGATTTTTTTTCAAATCAATTTCAATGTATTACAAAGGTCTACAAAAAAAAATTTTTTTTTTGGGTTTTTGTTCTAATGCTTGAATTCTGAATCTAAACATCGAAAAACACTCGGATATCCATTTTTAACACTTAAAGTTTGCTTTTGTCTGATTTATGTTGATAAGTAGGTTTTGAAGATTTTAATTGATTTTTAAGAGCAATAAATAGGTGGTAAGCACTTTAGCACACGATATCTGAACGGCACTAGTGAGTTTTTACCTGTCTATTACTATTTTTAAAATTCTATTACAGTTGTAACAACCGACTTTTAAGCTTTTATGTCTACTTATACTGTGTGGTCGTACTTAGAAAATGGCACCAAGACAGTGTAAAAAGGATGTTGATTCATTCTGTTTTATTTGCGGTGAATTTATTAAAGTAAGAAGCAAAAAATTTGCTTTGGCAACGAATTTGAAGTTTTGCGAAGCCTATGAGGCTTATTAAAACCTCAAAATATGGAATCAAGATAAAAAATGGGTACCTCACTTTACTTGTGTTAATTGCAAAAATACTTTAGAAGGTAAGAAACGCAATCCTAAATTTGTAAAAATGTCGAACATGTAAATATTTTATTTGAGTATTTCTTATTCTTTATACAAAAAACTCATATAAAACTATTGTTTTATATGAGTTTTTTGTTATTTCTAGCCTGGTATCGAGGAGAAAAACGACACATGAAGTTTGCAGTGCCAAGACTTTGGAGGGAACCTGATGATCATGTCAAAGATTGTTATTTTTGTATCGTTAATCCAAGTAAGCGTCAATCTGGTGAAAACGCTGAAAAGATTTTTTATCCAGATCTTCCTTCGACGTCTTCTCCAATACCTCATGGTTAACATTTTCCTGTTCCATCTCGTTCAGAATGAGATATACTTAGAATTCAATCGTCGCAAAGTTCAACAGAATCCGGTACACCGACGGTAAAGAGTTTATGATAAAATCACAGAGTTTTGGACCACATTTCTCATTATCATGAAATACAAGCCTAGAAGAATCTGAAAGGAGTAGTCAATGGTTTTCTTGGAAACCACAGAGCCAACAATTATGAAGAGTTGATAGAAACTATGCTTGAAAGTTTTAAGTTTTAGATTGATGGGCTGCAGAATGTCCCATAAACTCCATATGCTACATGCTCACCTGGACAAATTTAAAGATAATATGGGTGCCTATTCAGAGGAGCAGGGAGAACGTTTTCACCAGGATCTTATGGACTTTGAATGAAGTTACCAAGGGCAGTACAACGAGAATATGATGGGAGATTACATTTGGGGATTAATACGAGATAGCCCATACAAAAATAACACACTTATTTTTTTATTTATTTGTAACATAGGAGAAACCAAAATTTCACATTCAGGAGCCAGACCCAAAAATTGTGTTGACCGGTGTTATAGATTACTGCACTGATTAGTCCAACGCTCAGTAAATACATAAACTGGATGAATATTATCTACTCAACCAAGAAGTTTCGTTAAAATCGGATCACTGATTCAAGTGAGTGACTGAATAGTAAAATATTCATGCAATAACAAATAATTTAATATACAATTTGTGGAAACCAAGCTGTGGAATTAACTGCCTGTTGAGGTTTTCCCAGGATACTACAGCATGGGGTTCTCCAAAAAGGGCGTAAAGAGGTTTTTACAGGGTCGGCAACGCGCATGTGATGCCTCTGGTGTTACAGCCGTCCATAAGCTACGGTAACTGCTTTCCATCAGGCGGGCCTGTATGCTTGTTTATCACCTTGGAGGTATAGAACAAAAACGAAGTAATTGCTGCTACGCTTATAACGTAGTCACATTTCTCATCAGTGAGGTACCGACATAAGGAGGAGGAAGTTAATTTAATTTTCCAGCATTGACAGAGTCGTTTGCATGATCGCCATTTCAAAATTGCTCGTGTCAACTCAATTCAACAAAAATGCATTTGGGTTTTTTTTATATTTTTTATATGAGAGGGTGTCAAACATGTGGGTCACCTGATGGAAAGCAATCACCAAGGGGTCGCCGATCCGTTGCCAGCCTATACTATTCTGTGCTTTTGTGTATAAGAATATTATACTCCTTCTTTTCTTTCTGTTGACCTCACTCACTCGCAGGAACACAACAACCTTCAAGGGAATTGTTATTTGGCTGCGGTATTCAGTGGTACATCCCAGTCGGGCAGCTTATAAAATACGCTATGCGCTACCGCTCTTTTCGCCAGAGCCTTGTTTGTTAGTTGGAAGGGTACCTGACTAACAAACGAGGCTCGTTGATTTTGATCAAAGATTTTGATGTAGGTACACCTCATTGGTTGTTTCTATATTAAATTATTTTTTAAATTTTTTAACGAGCTCTGTCTGAATAAAATGTATGTTATGTGAAGGCATACGCCCGTTACGATATAATTTAACAACAATGCAGCTGGATCAGTCGGCAATCGTGATGAATGGCCGCTTGTGTCCGCCGTAGAGCGCGTCTTCACTGGCCTATTCAATGCGGCTGTTTATTTTACAGGGTGTTTTATATCTTTTCGTCGGATATATGACCCCTACTAGCTGACAGACGTTGTCTTGTCTTCTTAACAATGCATATTGAATTCGTTTCGCGCAATCTGTCAAATGACTAACTGCCCCATAACCAAGTGTAATTCGTAGCGTAACGAACGTTAGCTAAATCACGTGACATTTGTCAAAATCGAACATTTTATAGAAGAGAATTGACAAATGTCACGTGATCTAGCTAACGTTCGTTACGCTACGAATTACACTTGGCTAGGGGCGCAGGTTTGTCAAACGACATGAAGTTACATCAGTACACAATATCTACACACATCTTAAATTTTCTGGTTTTCCGCGCAACTTTCTTATTTTTTTATTTAATAAGAACCTTCTCCTGATAATAACAGCCCTAACAAAGAAAGAATTATAGAAATCGGTCCAGCCGTTCACGCATGATGCCGTGACCAAGGGAAATAGGGATTTAAACAATTTAAACAATTTAATTCGAATTGTTTTCGCGCACGCTGTCAAATTAAAAATTAAATTAAAATTATTTCTTTCTTAAGAACCTTAGAGATAAAGATATATTTATTTGCATAAAATATGAGTAATATAGGTACATACAATCACATGCAGTTCTGATGTTTAAAATAATAAGAAGGAAGGAGATGTTGCGATGGCAGCGGGGGTGGCGGCGCGCGAGCGATATTTTATGTTGCGAGCGTTAATATGGCTACGGTAACCGCTTCACATCAGACGGGCCGTATGTTTGTCTGCCACACGACGTAGTATAAAAAAAAAAAAAAATTGTCTGTCAAATTTTGCCTTGCCGGCGTACAAATTTTGTGAAAAAGGAGCACACACATGTCGCAAAAAATAGTTTTGATGACAAATGCTAATAGGTCAAATATGTAACATAACTAATTTATTTGTCATATAAAAAATCATGAATACAGTAGTAACATTTTTCAGTCAATAGTTTCTATAAGTGGTTTTTGAACATACTATTATTCAACGTCTATAAACAGTTGGGTATTCTATTAAATATTTTAGGTGCCGTACCTACATAAAACATTCTTTTGTATCATCGCAGTCTTGGCGGAATGGTTGCAAAGTCTATAATTTCTTCGACGTCGACAAACCTTCTCCTGAAAATAACAAATAAGTACATACAACAAAAAGAGAATTAACGAAATTGTTCCACCCGTTCACGCGTGATGCGATGACTACGGGATATACGAGTATGTATACATTCATTTTTATATGTATATAGATTATTTTATATTTTGCTCTGCTGCATTTTACTTGTTATAGGTTTTCTACATGCAAGTATTTCATTTAGTATATTTTTGAATAAATATTTTTTTTTTATAACGCGTCGGGTGGCAAAATAGTGTCTCACCATTATCTTTGGAGCCAAAGCGAGCCTCACCGGCATGTGGTTACACCCTGCAGACTATGATAATGGTAAAATGGTATGGTATGCTGGCTATGGTAAAAGAGAGGTACAGCGTATTTGTATACTGGGGACTGTGACTGGGGAAGTACCTCCATCGCACTGAATAACGCAGTCTAATAACAATATACTTGAGGGTTCTGTTTTTGCGAGTGACTGATGTCACCAGAAAGGATATGACTAACTGAGTTGTCAGCGGGAGTGTCAGCTCGCGAGCGATATTTCATGTCGGACTTAGGGAGCGTTAATATGGCCACGGTATGCGCTTCACATCAGGCGGGCCATACGCTTGACTTCCACCCGATATAGTATATAAAGAAATATTATATGGCTGCGGAATTCTATAAGGTGTAGGTACTTCCCCAGTCGGGCAGCTTATAAACACGCAGTCTGCACCACGTGCAGGTGTGGTTGGCATTGGTTTAATATTTACGGAGAATAGAAGATTTAGAAGTTCTAAAATATTTCAATATGACTCAAATACATCAACCTGTAGATGACGAAAGGTACCGCAGCCAATGTGACGTCTCCATTAAGAAATTGACCGTCACAAAATACAGTTCAAAGGTCAGCAGTACCAACCACCTATTGATAATAATTGAGTGTCGCCACGCGGAGGAAAGGACAATAGGGCACATGCCTTGGTACCTACCTACTTTTTTATATGGGGGGGGGGGGGGGATACCACTCACTGATTAATCGCGAAATCTCGGAAACTATAAAACCTAGAAATTTGAAATTTGGCCGGTAGATTATCGGGTATACCCCTAAGGAGTAAAACGATGGTTGGAAGTTTGTATAAAAGTTTTATGTTTTTGAAGTAAGAGACTTGAAATTTAACATGTATCTTATAAAGATGGTGTGGAGTTGTACTAATAATGTATCTTTAGAAATCAACCTACTTAATTTGGGGTTAAAACGGGGGATAGTTACTTAGTTTGTATGAAAGTCCAATGTTATTGAAGTTAAAGTAATTATAGCAGAAGGATTTTAAATGGTATTTCAGCATAAGAATTATTGAAAACAACAACTTACTAGTATAATTAAAAAATATTTGCAAATAACTAACTCCACGCGCACGAAGTCGCGGGCGGCCGCTAGTTTATTTAAATAAGAGGGGGGCAAATCATTCCAACAAGTGAAAGAACCAGTTCACCTGGGTGAATCAATGCCAAGGTCAACAAAGGACTGTTTCAGGTACCCAATAGTATTTGATATTTAAAATCCGTTGTACATGGCAGTCGAGCTTCACTTGACTAGCCTAAAGATATAGCTTTTAGTGCCTCATTTGCCAAATACCAGTCTCTCGCTAATTTCTTCTGATTAAATTCGTGGTGAGTTCCAAGCCAGTCGTAGTTTTACCCGCGGGACTGCAGACCGGACTACATTGTCTATTTTTTTTTATACTACGTAGGGTGGCAGACAAGCATACGGCCCGCCTGATGTGAAGCGGTTACCGTAGCCATATTAACGTTCGCAACCTGAAATTTCACATGTGTGCCGCGACCCCAGCTGCTAACGCAGCATCTCCTTCCTTTCTGGTGACTTCACTCACTCGCAGGAACACAACAACCCTCAAGGGAATTGTTATTTGGCTGCGGTATTCTTTGAGGTGGAGGTACAGTCTCCAGTCGGGTAGCTTACAATTACGCTCCCTACCTCTCTTTTCGCCACAGCTTCGTTTGTCAGTTAGCAGGGTGCACCTGCGCGCAGGTGAATTTGGCTTTGGTTCAAAGATGTTGATGAACCACTACACCCCAAAATTTTGCCTTTATTGGTGGTTGCTCCTGTTACTCCTCGCTACACAGGAGACACAGTGGCAATGGCGGATCCATGGGGAGGGTCATGGGGGTCATGACCACCCCCTGGACTGGGTCCACGACCTAGATAACTACAATACTAATTAAAATTCTTAAACCTAACGTTTTTATATATATATTTGTCACAATATAGATTAAGTACAGTACCTACATACATTAATAAAATACCTACTTTTTACCTGTATCTATTATTATCAAAATTAAATTATAACTTGATGTGACTTGACCACAACTGTGTGACCTCCCCCTGGCGCCAAAGCTGGATCCGCCCTTGCACAGTGGTGGGAATGTGTGGTGGGCCTCCGTCCCGTTAGTGGTCCACTTGCAGGTGAGATTGGGTGGCTTAAAGCCACCCAATCTCACCTGCAAGTGAGTAGAGTAGTGAGGTAGTGATGAGCCGCTTACACCTTAACTTAGACCTGCCCCCTTACCACAATCTCTTATTGCGATTCATAAACTGAATATAATGCTTATTCATACCAATGAATAAGCAACTCTATTTCGTTTGAAATAGAGTCTCATAATCATTGTTATTAAATCGCAATAAGAGATGGTGGTAAGGGGCAGGGGCCCTACAGCCGAAGCTGAAGACGTTTACTATCGAATATTTTGATCCCCAAAAATTTCTTTTACGTTTGAGTTACTAACAAATATTCTTAGCTTTGTCGGTAGAGCTTCATGCTTTCTACCAGCCCCCTTTGAAATAGAGTAGCTAATACATTGGTATGAATAAGCATTTTATTCAGTTATTGAATCGCAATAAGAGTTGGTGGTAAGGGGGCTATTTCAAATTGAATAGAGTCGTTTATTCATTGGTATTGGCCGTGTGGTTTCCGGCAGACTAGAATAGAATGACTCCGTTTCTTCCCGTGGATACGTGCTACGGGTACCGAAATATTGATAAATATACTAAACAAGGCGACTAAGGGAAATACATTATAAAATATCGATCAGGCCTCCCCAACCCGTTTGGCGAGCGTGGGGAGTGTAGGCCAAATCCTCCTTCCGTCTAGGACGGACGAGAGAGGGTCGTGCTCCTGTAGTGGAGACTAAAATGGACCTGATGCTGATGATGATTCATTGGTATGAATAAGCATTCTATTCAGTTATGGAAACGCAATAAGAGTTGGTGGTAAAGTTGTGGTAAGGCTGCTAGCTAAACACAATTGCCAGTAATGTAAGGTGAAGTGTCATGTAAGGTGAACTGACGAGCTCGGTGGCGTAGCGGTCTATGACGCGGCTTCGACACCAACGCTCGTGGGTTCGATTCCCACACAGGACAAACATTTGTGTGCATGAACATGTCTGTTTGTCTTGGTCTGGGTGTTTTCTATATGTCATAAGTATGTATTTACAAAAAAAAAAATGTATTTACGTATGTTTATCAGTTAGTCTAGTCTAGTACCCATAACACAAGCTTCGCTTACTTTGGGGCTAGATGGCGCTGTGTAATTTGTGTGACAATATTTATTTATTATTATTATTTATTTATTATTTTTGCTATCAAAAAATCCAGCGGTAATCGGTTTCAGCTTCAGAGGTAGGGCCCCAGGATGGGTCATTTGTCAAACCTACGTGGCATACAGAAATACAACTTTCTTTGATGCTTTTTACCAAAATCAAACGCAAGCAACACCGCGATCCAAAGCGAGTTAAAGTAAGTTAACAGCGTTGTATGTTGTGTCGAGGCGGCAAATCAGAGAAGTTTTGATTAAACAACAATTATTATGATATCTCGAAGACGATACCCGTAAATAATACTAGCTCGTTAGGCCGGCGGCCATCTTAATTGTGTTTACTGTTATAAATTATATTGATTCGTTTTATACGGTTGGTAACGATGTTCCATGATTAAAGTGTTACGTTATTATTGGGCAGCAGTAAAATTATGGGTACTAGACAACTAATAAACATACGTAAATACATTTTTTTTTTGTAAATACATACTTATTATACATAGAAAACACCCAAACTAAGACAAACAGACATGTTCATGCACACAAATGTTTGTCCTATGTGGGAATCGAACCCACGAGCATTGGTGTCGAAGCCACGTCATTGACCGCTACGCCACCGAGCTCGTCAAATGTTAATTGCTTTAAATATAATAATAAATGATGTTGAATTAATTGTATAAAATAAATTAATGGAATAATAATATTATTTGTTTTAAATATAGACTTCAAGAGAGGTAGGGAGCGTAATTTGTAAGTTGCCCGACTGGGGAAGTACCTCCACCTCACAGAATACGGCAGCCAAATAACAATTCCCTTGAGGGTTGTTGTGTTCCTGCGAGTGAGTGAGGTCACCAGATAGGAAGGAGATGCTGCGTTTCCAGCGGGGGTGGCGGCGACGGCGTACAAGTGAAATTTCATGTTGCGAGCGTTAGTAAGGCAACAGTAACCGTTTCACATCAGGCGGGCCGTATGCTTATCTGCAATCCGACGTATATAAAAATTATACTCATTATTTAATTCATATTTAGCTACGATATCCTTATTATAAATTGATTATATCATTCATTATTTTAATTTAATTGTACTGTTATAATTAGCGCTATAATTCGCCACTAAAACTAAAGTATGGCAAATTTAATTAAAAATAATAATTAAAAAAAATATGGTAAGTCTAATGATATAGATAAAATATATAGGTTTTTAGATTAGTTTTAGTTTAATTTAGTTTTCTATATTTATATTGTATTTTGTCAGTTAATAATTGTCCTAATATCAATTAAGATAAATGAAGAAAATTAGTATAATTCCCATAAGCTTAAAATCTATAATATAAAAATGAATGTGTTGCTAAGCATATTTCTCGAGAACAGCTGAACCGATTTCGCTAATTCTTTTTTTAGAATATTCCTTGAAGTATGAGGATGGTTCTTATTCAGAGAAAAAATTGAAAAAATGCCTGAAAAAGTCTAAAAACAACACTTTTCTATCTTCCATACAAACGATTCGTAATAATACTTAAAAGTCAATTTGAACTTTAATACCACACAATAAAGTCCAAGTGTTAGTGGAGAGGTTCCGGGAAGGCAAAACAATTGAGTGACGTTATCTTTATCTTTCTATCTTCTTCATATATAAAAAAATTGCGTCACGTTGTTTGTCCGCGATGGAATCCTAAATTATAGGATCGATTTTAATAAATTTTTGCACAGTGTATGCAGTTTGATCTAACTTGAGAGATAGGATAGTTTATAACTCATCGGAAAAAAATTCTTAAAAATAATTAAAGGCGATACGACGTTCGTATTACTAGCTAGTTATGGAATAAAGTACATATTTGTATTTTATGTATTATTTTATCTCTGCCTTTAAGTGAGGACGCGAGACACCGCGGGTAGAAACTAGTAAACAATAACAAATGATACGCAATATAATAGATACTGAGGTGGTCTATGAGAAAATCAACCGCTCATCTACAAAGAAATGATGGTATTAGCGTCATATTAAAGTTAACGACGCCATATTAGTAATGTAGTGCCGTAATGGTCTACAAATGATAATGAATTTCGATCGTAAAATTTTGTGAGGCTATTGAGAAAACTTGTTTTTTGAAAATTAAGTAGATATCATCTTTAAATACCCTTCATGCTTGGTGCACTGACGGGCCATAATGCCTGTCAAGGACACCTATTCGTTGGGTGCACGACATCAGCGCCACCTAGCGTCCTCAACTTTGTAGGCTCTGAGGCTTCGACGCTTTGAAATTTTAATCGTGACATTCTGACAATAAATAAACCATTCACGTACTAAATTATAATATAAAATTACAGTGGTACCCAAGGGCGGATCCAGCTTTGGCACTAGGGGGAGGTCACATAGTTGTGGTCAAGTCACACTCAAGTTATAAATAAATTTTGATAATAAAAGATACGGGTAAAAAGTAGGTATTTTATTAATGTATGTAAGTACTGTACTTAATCTATATTGAGACAAAAAATATATAAAAACATTAAGTTTAACAATTTTAATTAGTGGTCCGTCTAGGTCCTGGACCCAGTCCAGGACCTAGACGGACCATGGTGGTCATGACCCCCATGACCCTCCCCCTGGATCCGCCCTTGGTGGTACCACAGTTTTAAAAGCATATAGTAATACTGCGGTGGTACCGTGATTTGTGTGGACAAAGGGTTGTGAATTAATTTTTGGTCGTTAAAATTAATATGTAAAATTTATTCAAAAAGTGTGTTTTAATTTTGGTTATGTTAGTGTTTGTTTACTTTATGTATAACTAGCGACCCGCCCCGGCTTCGCACGGGTGCAATGCTGATACTAAATGTACTACAGAAGGTCTTGGCGCTTTGTCCTATCCAGTCCTTCCCCAGTTATAGGCACACGCCGCCGGCTCCGCGGCCGGTACCGCCACAGCCGTTATGTCCCTGCATTTTAAATGTGTAATATCTTCTAAACTATTCATTTTAATTACATGCTGTGAAGGGCTATATTGATCTATATTAAATGCGCAATGTATTTAAGGTACTTAATTGGATAAGGATTAATTCTGTATTGCTTAAAATCGCTTCGTAAATAAGGCATTATTTCTTGAAAAAGCAAAGGATAAAATAACGGTTATTGTGTGTTACCACTAAGAGATAGACATATACCATCGCGAACTTTTTTGTAGACCATTTTAAGGTGAACAATACTGTACTACATTATTTTGATCTATCTCGTTGGGTTCAGCCAGCGTTTGCAATGAAAGAGCAAAAAAATGTGTTTATTTACGACATCACATTAGAAACCGCTAAATTATCAGTGTTTTTCTACTATGTTATGCATATATTATACATATAAACTTTCCAGTTGAATCACTCTATCTATTAAAAAAAACCGCATCATAATCCGTTGCGTAGTTTCAAAGATTTAAGCATACATAGGGACATAGGGACAGAGAAAGCGACTTTGTTTTATACTATGTAGTGATTGAACTTTTATGGTAAAACAGAGAGACAAAGCTACTTTATTCGTTTATTTAAATAATATAAAAAACATATATAATTGTTCTTGTATCGCTAGTAATAAATTAAATATCGTTTTCAGATCAAAATGAGTATTATTTTGAAGACCGGGTTCTTTTTGAGTGTCATTCACAGTATAAAAGTTGCATTTACTATTTCTGCCAGTATTCTTGCAGCTTATAGCACAACAACTGCTATGACTCATTTTTTTTTTGGCAGAATAATGAAATACCTGGAACATGTCTCCAGCAAGACTTATAAGTTAATATAGAAGTCTTTGGTCTCCAGACGCAGGGGAGAGTAACTAAAGGATTAGGGAGAGCACTAAAGATCTATGAGGGTCGACGTGTCACCGGTGCTGCAGCACTGGACCCACTCTAAGATAAAATAAGATCTTTAAATATAAAAGTGAAGGGACACTTAATCACTCTCTTCACTGATTAAACACGAAATTTCTAAAACTACTCGACATATGAAGCTGTAATATGACAAAACAACAGTCTATCTACATGCTTTCTTCACAACCTTCATTTTAAACCCGAACTTCATGACGTATATATACATATAATTCAATAATAATTTTAACAAAAAAAAACCGACTCCAAACATTACTCTACATTTATGTATGTAGATACAGGCTGTGATGATGATGAAAACAATATGGGACCAATCTGGAAGTACACTCTTTCAAACAAAATTTTTTTTTCGAATCGGTTTATAAATGACGGAGTAATGAAATAACAAACCTAACAGTGGGTAGATACAGGCTCATCATGATGATTATAATGATGAAATATGGGACCAATCTGGAAGTATATTCTTTCAAATAAAAAAAGTTTTGTTTCAAATCGGTTTATAAATCACAGAGTAATTAAGTAACAAACATAAAAAAATACAGCCGAATTGAGGACCTCCTCCTTTTTCAAGTCGGTTAAAAATAAGAAACACATTTTTTTTTTCACAGAAGCTAGTAATTTGGTCCCCCAAGGGAAATATAGGTGACCACAGAACTGAAAAAAATAGTGTTCTGTGTAGGAGACGCTCTTTTTGTACTACGTCGGGTGGCAGACGAGCGTCGAGCATACGGCCTGCTGTTGAGAAGCGATTACCATTTTTTTTTTTTTTTTTTAAGGGAAATATTGACTCTGTTCTTGAAGGCCCCCATGTCGTATTTATTTGGGCATACCGCTGGAGGAAGTTGATTCCACAACTTCACAGTTAGTGGTAGAAAATGTCTTAAAAAGCGTACTGTAGTAGATCGCCAAATATCGAGATGATGAGGATGGAATTTTAGTTTATGGCGAGTTGTACGATAGTGGAACTCAGCGGCAGGTATCAAATCAAATAGCTCATCCGAGCACTCCCCGTTGTATAATTTATATAGAACGCAAAGAGATGCAACATCTCTGCGTGTAGAGAGAGACTCCAGCCGATCAGTAATCATTGGGTCACCGACGATTCGAAGTATTCGAACAGCTCTTCGTTGTATGCGATCAAATGGAGCAAGTAAGTACTGGGGCGCACCAGCCCAGAGATGTGAACAGTATTCCATATGAGGCCTAACTTGGGCTTAAACACACAGTTTAACAGTTGAAGGTGATGCTGTGGTGTAAAATACCGTCTGGCTTTACAGATGATGCCAATTTTCTTAGAGGCCAATTTGGCCTTGCACTCCAAGTGACCACGGAACTGAACATCGCTCGATATGTCAACACCCAAGATACCAATGCTGGAGCTAGAGAATAGTAAGGGGAGTACCTTCCAATCTGGGAGATACAACAAATGGGGACTTTTTTTGCGGTAAACGCACAAAGACACAAGGTCTTTGAGGGATTCAGTTGGACTAAGTTCAGTCTACACCAATCAGAGACGTGTCCAAGAGACTTTTCCATCTCAGACACAAGTTTTGTTCGGTACTCATCGACGCAATCCCAAGAAACATTGCATAGACCACTGTATCTTGCGTCCAAGGTACTGTCATCTGCATAGCAATGGATGCTGCATACATGCAGCAAGTCATTAATATGCAGAAGAAACAATGTGGGGGACAATACGCAGCCTTGTGGCACACCAGCGTTCAGGGGTAATGGATCGGAACGTGCACCGTCAATCACAACTTTAATGATCCGCCCAGTGAGAAAGCTGGCAATCCATGTGCAGAGTCTCTCGGGTAACCCAAAAGAAGGAAGCTTGGATAGTAGTGCCTTATGCCACACCCGATCAAAGGCTTTTGCGATATCCAGACTAGCAGCCAAAGCCTCGCCCTTGCTTTCTACTGTCTCCGCCCAACGGTGAGTCAAATATACCAGAAGATCACCAGCCGAACGACCTTGACGAAAGCTATATTGGCGATCATTAATCAGCTGGTGATCTTCTAAGTATGCCATCAACTGTTGGTTGATTATATTTTCCATTATTTTGGAAAACAAGGATGTTATAGCAATGGACCATAGGCATATTAACACTCGCAATATCGTTCGCGTGCCGCCACCCCAGCTGCCAACGCAGCAATTCCTTTCTTTCAGGTGTCCTCACTCACTCGCAGGAAAACTACAATCCTCAAAGAAATTGTTATAATATTTGCCTGCGGTATTCTGTGAGGTGGAGTTACTTTCCCAGTTGGGTAACTTACAAATACGCTGTACCCTATCTCTCTTTTACCAAAGACTATATAAGTTATAGAGTATTTAGGTAACTTATTTATCCCACTGGTGGGATACGGATCTCTACTCAATCGAATGGGTTTAAAGCATACTCTACTATGCTGCTCAATTGCGAGTTGATCAGTGTTTTCAAGCCTTAGCTTAACGGTTATCAACTAACGACAACAGCCGATAGCTTAACGTGCCCTCCGAAGTACGGAGGAACTCAAGATAAATGACTCCATCTATGGACAGGCTAGGCACGACGTTAAATTGAATGCTTTTGAAATATATTTTTCTTGCTAACGAAATAATTCAAAGGTGATAATTCAATTTCCATTTTAATTGATATCGATTCTATTCGGAACGAATGAATAATATAATCATTCAATTGGCGGGATTATCAAAAGCTGCTCGATTCGTTTATTATGCTACGGACTCCGATATATTTGTATTATGAAACCTTTATATTCAAATTGTAATGACGAAGCATGTACTAGTGTTGTCAGATTAATTTTTGACGAAAGCGGGATTTTAAACATTTGAAAGTAATAAAAACTTTTTAACAAAAACATTAAACCGCCGAAAGAAATGAAAAGCAAAAAATAATAAACTTTGTTTTTATTGAACGTATTATCTAAGTTCTTAGACTAATTTAAGTACACCTAAGTAATTTTGAGTCGGCGCCAAACAAGCAAAATATTATTGTTTATCACTGGAGATTTCACATTACATACACGTTGTTAATTAGATTTGGTTATTTCTTAAAATTTAAGGTAAGTAATTTAGTGATCGATCGATTATGATAGTGATTTAGTGATGTTCATTTATTGTTTCCGTATGGTAGCAAAAGACATGTTCACGTAAAAAACGAAACAAATCCGCGGGCCGTATTTTGCACAACCCTGTTAGCGATAATAATTATGATATCTCATTGGTTTGTAGCCATTACTTGTGTCCGGGTGGATATATGAACACATGCTACACGTGTGGGCACTGAAATGTCATATCCATGTTTTTTTTAGGGTTCCGAACCTCAAAAGGAAAAACGGAACCCTTATAAGATCACTTTGTTGTCCGTCTGTCTGTCTGTCTGTCTGTCTGTCTGTCTGTCTGTCAAGAATTTCTAAGTCGAGAATGCGTGAAGGTATCAAGCTGAAATTTGAACTGTATACTCAGGTCTACGGTCCCATGAAGTTAAAAAAAAATCAAACTGCTAAGTTTACGTAGAAAAAAGTTACGGCCGTTTATTCGGCAAAAAACGCATATTTCGACACACTCAAGGGAATCAAAACCTATATGTACACATTGCAAAATATATTTTATTTATTTTTTCGACGCATTATTTCTTATTTATAATGAAAAATATCAAATTTAATAATGATACTACGTAACGTACCTACGGAACCCTCGGTGAGCGAGTCCGACTCGCACTTGTCCGTTTTTAGGGTTCCGAACCTCAAAAGGAAAAACGGAACCCTTATAAGATCACTTTGTTGTCCGTCTGTCTGTCTGTCTGTCTGTCTGTCTGTCTGTCTGTCTGTCTGTCTGTCTGTCTGTCTGTCTGTCTGTCTGTCTGTCTGTCTGTCTGTCAAACATTTCTATGTCGAGAATGCGTGGAGGTATCAAGCTGAAATTTGAACTGTATACTCAGGTCTACGGTCCCATGAAGTTAAAAAAAAATCAAACTGCTAAGTTTACGTAGAAAAAAGTTACGGCCGTTTATTCAGCAAAAAACGCATATTTCGACACACTCAAAGGAATCAAAACCTATAGGGTACTTCCCGTTGACCTAGAACTATGAAATTTGGCAAGTAACATCGTTATAGACTACAAGTACAGGAATAAATCTCAAAACTATACATTTGTAAATAGATCTAAAAAAATAGGGGGTCTATATTTTTTATAGGGTGTCGAAATTTCAAATTGAAACTACTAGTTCAAATGGGGTATCATATGAAAGGGCTTGATGTACACATTGCAAAATATATTTTATTTATTTTTTTTCGACGCATTATTTCTTATTTATAATGAAAAATATCAAATTTAATAATGATACTACGTACCTACGGAACCCTCGGTGGGCGAGTCCGACTCGCACTTGTCCGGTTTTTTTTTTTTATTGTATTTCCGGTGAAGAATATTATTCTTAACGTCGCACGGTGAAAAGCAAACTAAAATTGAAATCAAATCAATTTATTTGATTTACAGATTTTAAGATAATTATAATGTGAGTGTTCTATTCTGCTACCATACAATATCATGCAAAAGTCAATTTATGTACGCTAAAAAAAACAGGAAGCTAAAAGCAGTGTAATAGTTAAATGGCTAAAAGCCACTGTTTTAGCCTCTTACATGTGAGTCTATAAGGGCCTGTCCTTAGGTCTGGTATTTTATTGTAAACTAATGCACATGTATTTGAATTACTAGTATTTCTGGGATGTACTTCTCTGGCCGTTTTAAAAAGATGAGGATGTTGTTTACAAATTTAAAAATTTCGAGTAGATACCTATTCGCAGCTTACGGAAGAAAGGTATTATAAGTTATTACTTTCTTGCTTCGCTTGACAACATTATAGCCTGAACACATTGACAACATATAGCCCGAACATATTATGATAACTTGAACATCACAATTTTGGACTATCCCGAAAACGCTCCATACAAAAACCATGTTATGACGTCACACCACACTATTTTACTTATATGCATTAAATCTGAAATTTGTACGACAGCTATGTTAAATATTGCGTTTATGTAGCTAGTGCCATAACAAAAGTTACTTAGGGCCGAAAAACATAACCGCGTTGCGGCACCGCACCGCCAAAATCAGCAGTGCCGCCGGCCGCAAAAGCAACATAAAGACCATAAAGTAAGCGTTTAATCAAACTTTAACGTTATGGAAATGTAACATTTTTGATTATTTCTCTTACACACATTCAACAACATTAAAAAAACACAAAAAAAATGCTTGCCATGTATGGCAACGCTTTGTTTCGCGGCGCGTCGCCGCGACGCGGTTGTGTGTTTCGGCCCTTATAGTATTTTTTATTGTTTCTGTAGAAACAATAAAAAATAAAAAATAAATATTACCATTGTAATGGTAATATTTATTTTTTATAATTTCATACTCTTAAAATGGACTTTCCCACCAAAATATAAGATCGCAGATCGTTCTAGTTTTATGTATATTACATTACTGATAGAGTTTTTATAATTTTAGAACATTGGTCACATGCCTATTTTAATTACCTATCTCCGTCTCCAAACAAAACGAAGTTTTTCTGTAGACAAAAGCTGAATTGAGCTGAAGTGCGGTTAATACCTTATGCGGCTGCAAGAAGTGGAATTGTGTAAGCCATTATTAACTTTATGGTGTAAGCATCACATAATATACCAAATACTTGCACTGGCAAATATTTGGTATATGTGATTGTGTATGTTGTGTAGACTATGCAACAGTATGTACGGTAGTAATGTTCTTCATATTATATACTCGTATATACTTTGCTATCCGTTATTTTACAAACCATTCTACAGCACAGCCCCCCTAGCCAAGTGCAATTCGTGGCGTACAACGTTAGATAGACCACGTGATATTTGTTAATTCGAACATTTTAGTATGAGCTCCACAGTTCAAATTAGCGATCGCTACGCTTTTCTACTTCGTAAACTACCATTTGGCTAGCCCCCCTAGTTAGCTGGAAGAGATCTCTTATAGAGATAAGCTCGCCTTTGTATAACTATATTATGTATACTCCCTGTACTGTATAATTTATATGCAATAAAGAATATTATATATAAATTCGTCCAACGAAACGAGCTATAGTTGAATATAATGTAATTTCTCCCTAAAAATTCTCCTCGCCTCTTCTTCTTCATAATAATCTACATAGCAAAGATGAAATAACATGATATATGTTAAAAGTCACGTGACAATGAGTAATCGTAGCTCCACTTCTTTCTCGGACAAAATTAAAGGTGGCCATTAATTGAGACAATATATAAAGGGTGGTGGCACACCGAGGGTTTTAAAAATAGGAGAGCAGCCCCCCTAGCCAAGTGTAATTCGTAGCGTAACGAACATTAGATAGATCACGTGACATTTGTCAATTCTCATACTAAAATGTTCGATTTTGACAAATGTCACGTGATCTATCTAACGTTCGTTACGCTACGAATTACACTTGGCTAGGGGGGGCTGGATAGATGAGAGTTATAAATCTATTTACATTACGGATAAGTCTTAAAAATCGATGAACGCCGGCTGCACGCACGAAAAAGCATGACTCATTTTCACGTTCCGCCTGAGCCGAGCGTGCAAGCGAGTGCGCGGAACAAGCTATAGTCAAAGTCAAAGTCAAAGTCAAAATATCTTTATTCCTTGGACTTTATAAAGCACTTAGAAACGTCATACAAATTAAATATAAGACATGTATCTAAATCATTACTATCTACTTAAATCCGCAGAGCTTAGATGCACTTTCATCACACTATCTGTGAAAGTGAATTTAAGTGCCAGTTCCGGCGACGGGGCTTCTTGAGAAGAACTGGCAAGAAACTCAAGGCCGACTCTTTTAATTGCCAATATCGTTACATTAAACACAAATACAATCATTAACATAACAAGAGCAATTCATTTCCAAATACTTTTATCATTTATGTAATCTGAGATACAATAGTAAGCCTTTTGACATAGTCTAGTTTTGATAAATCTTTTAAATTTACCCATGGATAACTTAAACGCGTCATTTGGAAGTTTATTGTAGAAGCGTATACATTGACCTGGGAACGAGTTAGAGATTTTATGGAGCCTAGTAATATGCACAGCGAGTTTGTTTTTATTTCTTAAATTTAATTGATGGAGATCACTGTTTTTCCTAAATTTAGTTTGATTTTTATGAACGTAAATAAGATTTTCATAAATATATTGAGAATGTAATGTCATAATATTTATCTCTTTAAATTTATTTCTCAGTGTCTCCCTGGGACTCATCATATAAATAGCACGGATAGCTCGCTTCTGGAGCACAAAAATTGAGTCTACATCCGCAGCACTACCCCAAAGCAATAAACCATATGACATAATGCTGTGAAAAGAAGTGTAGAAAGGCACGATTGGCCTAAGCGTTCGGTTAGTGACACATCTTGTCTTCCACTCCATTGGCCGATGTTTATTACTACGTTATCATGGAAAATTATCGTTCGTAAACCGACTTTACACACAACATTTTTTTTTTTAAATTTAAACCTGATGT